>OY728125.1:779258342-782010842 GCA_963277665.1 Viscum album
GCTAGCATGATTATGGATAACAACCTCAAGACCATATGTACCATCTCCAGGAAGTTTCACATCCGGGTTAATTTTAAAGACACCCAAAGGGGGAGGTAGCCACCTAAATGTGGGGGGGGGGGTTGAACTGGTGAAGGTAGATGACCCCCACCTTCATCACTCCACTAAGAAATAAATATTTTAAACCTATCAATCCATACCCTATCATCCTTTAAATTTGATCAAACACAAAGGAATTTCGGTGAAACCATATAATCCTCATGTAGATGCACAACCTCACAATAACTTATACTAGAAGTGATATGAACCAACCCACCACAAGAAGCTTCAAATCCCTGAGACTTCTTAACTGATCATGATAATACTCAACACATGACAACTACAACCCGACAACCCAAGTGAATGAGAAGATCAGATGAAACCCAATTTCTGTAGAAGTATCGCGAAGAGGGCATAAGTCATTCTTTAACAGGTTTCAATCAATAATATGAGCATGGGTGGGGAGGATACCTCTGCACATTTTCCAAAAGAAGAGTTTGTTCTTTTGTGGAGATTTTAAATTCAAGAGATGCTTCTATAGTGGAAACCCCATAGCATCTCCCTGTGTGAAGCTTTTCCTGAAACCTGAGTGAACTTAGTAGCAACCCATGCTCTCAAATTTCCATCACAACTTTTATGGTCCTAATATATGCTCTAATGAAACTACTAAAATATCCTTTCATTCATGCTCATTAAACTAAAGATCAAACTTCTGAAAATCACATCCACTTAGGTCGTCAACCATAAGATCCCTCACTGAATCATGCTCTAGGCCGAGCGCTGGCTTAGAAGTGGGTTTCACACCATAAAAATCAAGAAGCCACTAGTCAATTTAGACCGAGCACTAGCTTAATGTATATATTAATATATAACAACATATATTATCACAAATACTTGTAACATATAATAAAATATATGTTAATATAACAATAAATATATTAATTTAAATATTAATAAATAACATATTTGTTAATTCATAGATAAATATAATATATATATATAAATTTATAATTATAATTACACTAATATATATATATATAATATAAAGATAATATAGTATAATTTATATATACACAAATGTTAATTAATAGATAAATATAATATATATATATATATAAATTTATAATTATAATTACACTAATATATATATATATATAATATAAAGATAATAAAGTATAATATATATATATACACATAAATGTTAATCTATTTTTGATAATGCAGTATAATAATATATATATTTAACAATGTTTTATATAAAAATATACATATAGTATATATATATAGAAAAGTATATATTTATATAATATGTATATTAATTTTTATTTATATTGAAATATATTGAAATATATATAAATATAGTATAATATATATTTTTAATTGATAATCTACTTAGGTTGGTCAGTCTGTTCACTGGGTGTTTGATACATGTCCTGTGTTTGAATCCTATATGGAGTAAGGTGAGAAGGTGTCAGGGGGTTTTTCTTTATGAAAGTAATTGCTCAAGTGAGGTATGGCGATGTCAAGATATAGGGTTTTTTAGAGCATTCAGTGGTGGGTTGAAAAGGTTGTTGAGGTGGGGCTCAGGTTTGGTGATGTTGGGGGGGGGGAGGTGTTTGATTGTGGTGAGATGATGAGGAAACTGAGTTCAGGTTTTGTGATTTTGAGGGGGGTGTTGGAGAGTCTAAAAAATTATATCAAAAAATTTATAAAACAAATTAAGCATGAAAGATGAGGTTTGGGTTTGATGAGATTTGAGGGGGGGGGGGGGTTGTTTGAGTATGGAAGGGTGATGAGGTGGCTGAGATGGGGTTCAATGATGTTAGTGGTTAGGGGAGGTGGGTGTTTGAGTGCCTAAAAAATCATTTCAAAATTTTTATAAAAATAATTAAGCATTAAAATTTATATCAAAAATTTTAAAAATTAATTATCCATGTTTGAGTGCGGTGGTGTAGTGGGGTGATGAGGTGGTTGGGGGGAGGGTTTGTTCGAGAGTGTTGGTGCAGTAGGGTGACGAGGTGACTGAGGTAGAGTTTGGGTTTGGTGATGCCGGGGGGGATTTTTTGACCATGGTGGGGTGATGATGAGCCTGAGTTTGGGTTTAGTGACATCGGGGGGGGGGGGGGGGGTATTGTTTAAGAATTATAGGGATATGAGTTGGGGTTTAATGGTGTAAAAGGGTGGGTGGGTACTTGAACGCCTAAAAAACTTATATCCAAAATTTTATAAAAATGATTAATCATGGAAATTTATATCAATTTTTTAAAATAATTATCCATGCTTGAGTGTGGTGGTGCAGTGGGGTGATGAGTCATCTAGGGGGAGGGTTATTTTGAGTGCACCACTACGTCGAGGTGATGGGGCTACTGAAGTAGGGTTTGGATTCAGTGACGTTGGGGGGTGGTAGGAAGGTTTTTGATCACTTAAAAAATATATATAATTATTTTTATAAAATTTATTAATCATGAAAATTTGTATCAAACATTTTTAAAAAAATTAATTATCAATGATTGAGTGAAACTATTTAGTGGGGTGATGAGGTGGCTGAGGTAATATTTGGGTTCAATGACATCGGGTGGGGGGGGGGGAGGTGGGTGTTTGAGTATATAATAAAATCATATAATTTTTTTATAAAAAAAATTATGCATAAAAATTCATATCAATTTTTTTTAAAAATAATTATCCATGTTTGAGCATGATAGTGTGGTGGAGTGATGAGGTGGATGTGGGGAGGGTTAGTCTTAGTGCCCCACTGCACCAAGGTGATGATGCGGTTGAGGTGGGGTTTTGGATTGGTGATGTTGGAGGGTAGGTGGGTGTCTAAGTGCGTAAAAAATTATATAATTTTCTTTATAAAAATAATAATTCATAAAAATTTATATAAAACATTTAAAAAATAATAATTATTCATGTTTGAACACTACAATTCAGTGGGGTGATGAGGTGGCTCAAGGGAGGGTTTTTTTGAGTGCACCACCACGCCGATATGATGAGGTGACTGAGGTGGGGTTTGAGTTCGATGACATCGGAGGGGGGGGGGGGAGGTGGGTGTTTATCACTTGAGGTATGACCAAGGAGGAATCCACCCCTCTCTAAAACCCTAACAAGGAACGCAAAGTATGTCATAATTCTCTGTATATATTTTTGAGTTTTCCTAAAATGAGAATCGCCTAAAAAGATAATATTTTTTTATAAAAATAATTAAATACGAAAATTTATATCATTTAAAATAATAATAATTATCCTTATTCAAGGGCAGTGGTGTAGTGGGCCGATGAGGTGAATGAGGCAGTTTTTAGGTTTAGTGACTTCGGGGGGGGGGGGGGGGGGTTGGGGTTGTTTGCATGCGACAGTATGAAAGGGTGATAAGTAAGCATAGGTAGAGTATAGTAACATGGGGGGGGGGGTGTTTTTGTGCTTAAAAAATTTATATAAGTTTTTTTATAAAAATAATTAACCACAAAAATTAATATAATTTTTATAAAAAAATAATTATCCATGTTTGAACATGGAAATGTGGGGGGGGGGGGTGATGAGGTAGCTGAGGTAGGGTTTGGTTTCAGTAATGTCGGGCGGGAGGGGGGGGGGGTTGTTTGAGGATGGTGATGTAATGGGGTGATGAGGTGGAAAAGGCGAGGTTTGGTGACATTAAGGGGGGGTGGTGGTGGGTATTTTAGCTTCTAAAAAAATTATATATTTTTTTTATAAAAATAACTAAGCATGAAAATTTAAAACAAAAATTAAATTAATTAGTAATGTTTGAGTGTGCCTGTGTGGTGGGGTGATGAGGTGGGATTTGGGTTTGGTGATTTTAGGGGGGTGTTGGGAATTTAAAAAATTTATATATATTTTTTTAAAATTAAGTAATCTTGAAAATTTATATCAAAATATTAAAAAATGTAATTAGCCATGTTTGAGCATGACAATGTGGTGGATTGATGAGGTGGCTGAGGCATGGTTCGAGTTTGGTGAAGTCGGGGTGGGGGGTGGGGAGTGTTGAGCGCCTAAAAAAATTATATCAAAAACATTTTTAAAAATAATTAATCATGAAAATTTATATAATTTTTTTAAAAATAATTAGACACATTTGATCATGGTGGTGTAGTGGGGCAAAAAGTTAGTTGAGGTGGTGTTTGGGTTCAGTGAAGTCGGTGGGGGGGGGGGGGTGTTGTTTGAGTGTGATGGTGTAACAAGGTAATGTAGTGGCTAATAAAACGTTCGGTGAAGTTAGGGGGGAGGAGGGTGTTTGAGCATCTAAAAAATTATACAATTTTTTTATAAAAATAATTAATTATGAAAATTTATATAATTTTCTTTTAAAAAATTAATTAGCCATGTTTGAGAGAAGCGGTGTGGTGGGGTGATGAGGCAATTGAGGTGGGGTTTGAGTTTGGTGATGTCGGGGGGAAAGGGTTTGTTTGAGCATGATGGTGTGATGATGTTAGGGGGTATGAGGGTGTTTGATCAACTAAAAAATAATATCATAAAATTTACAAAATTAATCAAGAAAAAAAATTTATATAATTTTTTTAAAACAATTAATTATCCACATTTGAGTGCAGTGATGTAGTGGGGTGAACAGGTGTCTAAGGTGGGGTTTGGTTTTAGTGACATCAATAGGGTGACATCGAGGGGTTGTTTGAGCATGATTGTGTGGTGGGGTAATAAGGCGGTCGAGGTGGGGTTCAGTGACATCAAGGGGGAGGAGGGTGTTTGAGCACCTAAGAAATTATATAAATTAATTTATAAAAATACTTAAGCATGATAATTTATATCATTTTTTTTAAAATTTATTATCTATGTTTATAGAAAACATGGCTAATTAATGAATAATTATCCACATTTATAAAAAACAACGGTAAACAGTGTGTGGCTAAATTAGAAACTTTCATAAATGCAACTGAATTAGCAAAATTTATAAACATGTCTAATTGCCAATGTTTATAAACATGGGTAATTAGAGATGTTTATAAACATGTATGATTAGAGACATCATGTTTCTCTACATTTTTAGAAAATATAGGTAATGAAATTAGCTACGTTTTAAAAAGTCTTTAATGAAAAAAAGTGGCTAAATTACATATTCCTTATAGTGTTATGTTTTCCATTATATTACACCATAGTAAATAAAAATATTAGTCTTATATGAAGGTTGTGGTTCCATGGACGAGCTTCACCACACTACTAGGACAAGGCATGTACTCCTTAGTAGATGGATGGATATGGTTTTGTGGAATGGGCAACACCATGCCTCTAGGCTAAGGTATGGACTCCTTAGTGATTTTTTCACACACTTGGATTGACCATTAGTTAAAAGATTTATATGACGACCTTGGGATCCTGAAACCTTATATGTTCTAGGGATATACCATGTTTCATGATAATGGAATGTTTATTTTCATGAAAATTAATTTTATTTACAAACTGTTAAAGCATGTTACTTGTTTTCTTTCATTTATAAGTAAAATCTTACTTTCCTTTAATTTATTTCAAACTAGCATTCCTATTTTTATCTGAAAAGGGTTACTCATGGAATACTTGGTGGGATCCTTCTGGGATATTATTGGTCACACCCCACACACACCTACTTTGTGTATGTAGACCTTTTTTGATAGGTTTAGGTAAATCAAAGGCTCTGCATAAAGGTGGAATTTATTCTTGTTAGTAGTGCTATATTTGATGGTGGTAACATGGTGGGGACTTGGACCTCATGTCACATAGAGATGGGTATTTTTTGTTTATTTTGGTTTGGTTTTGTATTACCCACCTAACATCCATCCACTATTTCTTCCATACTTGAATATATATGTGGCCCTATCTTTTAATATCATTTTAGTTTGATGTTTATATTGTTTCTATGTGGTTTGGAGTTTTATTTTCATTCTTTCATTTTATTTATATTGACCATAACTACTTACATTTTGGATAATGAATTTCTAAGTTATAGAAAAGTAATGTCGAATTCATGACACAAACCCATTTGATGATTTTATTAGAAAAAACCATTCCCAAAGGAAATTCATGATGCCAATACACTATTTTCTAGCCCATGGGGATTGGAAATCCCTTCGTGCCTTTCCATAGGCTAGATTGGCTACCCAAGTCAGGGGAAAATCAGGTTGGTTCCTGATTAAATGGTACCAGATCCCCAAGTTTTTGTTTATGATATTTGAGGAAGTTTTCATATATAGGAGTTATAACTGTCAGGACTCATGGATAATAGGTTTAGCGGAGTGTCTGGACAATACTCTTAATACCACAACTTTATTTTCCTAGGATATTGGAAATGTGTGATTTCAATTTAAAGTGGAATTTGTATCCTTTCTTGGGTAGGGTGTGCATGCTAAAGACTACCCACTAGGGCCATGCATTATAGACTAGTAAAGTTTTTTATGTTACCTTTTGAGATATATTTGATTGATTGATGGGTAATTATGATTATATCTGAGAATTATTGATTTTTATGATTTATTTTTATTTTATTTCATGAAGTACTATGCCTCTATAGATATAGTCTAAAAATCCTTTAATGGGGGAAACAAATAACTTTCCATGGTAAAATACCTTGGTTGAGTAGAATCTTATTGATGTTTTGGTTCGAATAGTTCATGATCTAGGATAAGGAGTATACACTACCCCTTCTCAAGATAAATAAGTAGTTTTTGGTCCTAATAAGGATCAAGTTTCAGAATTATTCTATAATAACCTAATATATTTTTGAGGAAGCAGTGATCCTCATGTAGTAGAGGATTTACTTGAAAATATCGAGATTATTTTTAAGTTCCTTGAAAGTTTAAATTCCATAAAGTTTAAGCATGTCACATTTATGATTGAAGGCCCCAATAAAAAATGGTCGGACTAAATCATTCAAGTAAATCATTATGAAAACTTGGAATAAAAGGGTTTTAATATGATCTTCAACCAATAATTTTATCTAGACATGATGTCATTTTCCAAGGATCAAGATTTTTTTTCTCTTAAGTAGAGTGATAAAATAGTTACAAAGTATGAGAATAGGTTTTCTGAGATTTTCTATTTTGAAACAGATCTAGTATAAAATAAGAAATTAAAGGTTAGAAGTTTTTTAATGGGTCTTAAAGATCATATATGATCTCAAGACTTTCTCTTGAAGCTCTTGAACTATGTCGAGGTTGTAGATCGAGCACTAATGGTAGAGATTAGTCAGACAAGGATGTCATTGATTATTGGTGTGTCTCCCATGTTTGGTGGGAGTAGTAGTGGACTTCCTAAGAAGAAGAGAATGTGTGATGAGATGAGAAGTTTGTTTAGTGTTGCCTCTAGGAACCCATCTTAGTTTATGACATTAGTGGCCATAGGTGGATGATATCCTATTTATTATCAGTGTGGAAGGTCTAGGAACCTAAGGTACCCATGCTAAGATACTCAGAGGGGTTTCCATTATTTTGTAAATTTGGTCCATATATAATTTTTTTTCAAAGTTAATTCCCTCTCCACAAAGTGGTATGGGATCCTTATAACCTAAGGGATCTACTACTCAATCAGACAACTCTAAAACAGAATGAACCTGATCTTAGGGGTGATGAGGAAAAATAAGTTCATCATAAGGTTAGAGTTATATAGGAGTAGATCCCTAGGTTTGAGATAGACCTAGGATCCAGGATGAGACTAGATAGTTTCATGTAGTGGAGCCATCTCCCATGTAGTTTAAGATAAGGCTGATGACAATGAGAGTTACCATACTTATTGCATCAATCATAGTGCTTGATTTATTCAATACTATTGTTTCTCACAAATTTATTTCTATCCAATATGTGTAATTATTGAAACTTTTATCTGATCTCATTTCATATGTTATAGATATTTTAGCACCCCTTAGGAAGAAGAAGGATCAAGGATTCCAATGACTTTATAGCATTATTCTATCTCAGAAGTGGAGCAAGCATGGGAATTACTCATTCTTGAGATAGATTACTTTAATCTCATTATAGGGATTGATTTTATAGTTTCCTTAAAACACCGTATTGATTGATACTAACAGAAGGAGACCCACACTACTCATTATGGGAACTCTTTTTTGTTTCAAGGGGTTTAAGATCCAATATAAATACATAAAGGGTTTACCCTTCCTAAAGTGGGCTATTTATCATGTCAGATAACATCTATCTTGATAGAGGTTGATGAAGGAAATATCATATCTGAACTTACTCCCATTTTAATGGAGTTTCCATAGGTGTTTCTAGATTAATTCTTGGGTTTATGCCTAGAATGGGAAGTCATTTTTTCTACTTACTTGGTTCCTAAAACTCATTTGATCACCTTACCTTCTTATCATATAGAACCCATAGAGATAAAAGAGTTAAAGATCTAGCTAGAGGATATAGAATCTAAATAATTTATTTTACATATCATTTTTCCTAGGGCTACTTGAATTCTCTTTACTAATAAAGTGTATAGGTCACTTAACTTATGTATTGATTACTGGAAATAGAATTGAATGATGATTGAGAATGAGTACCCCTTTCCCTATATTGATGAACTCTTTGACTATTTAAAGGAGGAATGGTGGTTATACAAGATCAATATTTGATCATGTTACTATAAAATATGAGTGATGGAATCTATTATTCCCAAGAAAATTTTTATGAGTAGGAAAAATCATTTCAAGTAACTGGTGATGCATTTCAGGTTGATCAATCCAACGACTGCCTTTATTGTGTAAATGAATCAAATACTTCACTGATACCTTGAATAATTTTATGATGGTATTTTTGAATGGAATCCTGATCTATTCTATATATGAGGAATTTCACAAGAACTATTTTAGGATTGTCTTGGGGGATTTGTGTGATCACTGCCACTATACTAAGTTATCGAAGTAATTTTTTGGGATCCAGGAAGTCTAATTCTTAGGAAATATAGTATCATAACATGTCATGTAGATCAATATAGATAATTTAAGATCTATTAAATCGTAGTAAGTAATAATAAAATTATTTGAGATTAATATATTATTGGTTCTGGTGGGATATTATCTTCAGTTTGTGAACAAATTATTTAAATTAGTATCTCCCTAGAATACTCTGGTAAGATACCAGATTTTCTTAAGGTATGTTTTTGTTTAAGTTCTGGATTAAGTTTATTCTATATGGATAAATAAATTTTTTCCAAGTTCTTGAGGAGGATTGGTGGTGTTTCGGGGATTCAGGACATAAAAAAAGGAAAAAGGAGCTTTTGGGGAATGTTGCATGGTTTGTGCATGGTTAGTGAAAATCATGTGAGGGGAGGGTAAAAACATGAGATTTAAGATAATGGAAAATTTAACAATTATATAATGGTTTTTAAACCATGTGGGGATCCTCAAGTAACCATGAGACCCAACTTTCCTTGGAAAGTGGCTCGCGCACGGTTTGGAAAACCGTGTCGGTAGACCGTGCAACCCAATAAAGTTAGGAAAAATTAAAAAATTGACACCTGGGGGTTTTATATTATAAATCTATATTATCCCCCATTTCACCTCCTACAACCCTAGGGATGAAACATAGAAACCCAATCTCCCAAGAGGTGATTCTCCTTTGATCCTAATCTGTTTAGAGAATCATTGGTTGTAGATCGAAGCTTTGAGTGTGTCTAATCCCCATTTTGCTTCTCTTTTTTGGTTTAGGGTTTTAATATCCATATTATCTTCATAAAAATCTCAAAAAACCTCTTTCTAGTGAGATCTAGTTTTAGGATTAAAAGGGTGGTTGAATCGGGATCTAAGGCTAAAAATAAGAGTGCATTCGTCAACAGATTCGTGGTAGATGGTCTACAAGTTATATCTCATAGTTTTGTTGTAGATTTATGCATGTTCAGTTTTGTTCTTTGTTATACCATATTATGATTTTGATTATTTTGGTGAGATTTGGAAAAATGGGTATCTAAATTATTAATATAAACCCTTATGGTCCCCATGGGATGCATTAATGATGATTTGACCGACCTAGGGACACCCATGGAGTGCATCGATTTTCCCAGTCCTAGAAATTGGTTAAGTAAGTTAAAGGTTTTTGTGTGATAATGTAGTGACATTGTTGAGTATGTTGATGTGATTAATGGAATTGAAAATGTAATATCAATAGTGTGTCTATATTTTTTAATGGATTAATGGGTTTTTTGGTATAACACAGAAATGGGTTAATTGGGTTAAATGAGATCGTGGCATGTGCCCTATAAATTATGTTAGAAATGACTAAGAGGGTTAGTGATTATGAAATAGTGAATATATTAAATTGGTAAAGGTATGTGAAATGGAAAATATGTTAAATGGGGTTTCATAATGGAATTTATGAATATGTGAAATGTGTTGATATAAGGGAATTATTTAATATGATTAGTAATATAGGCATGAGAATGGGAATTGGGATAAATGGGATAATTAATGTAAATGGAAAATGTGTTATTGGGTTATGGAATAATATTAATTCCCATGTTGATTATTATGGATTATGATTGTTATATGTATTGGTTGTGGTTAGTGATGATATGTTTTGTGTGTAGTGAATTTATGAATAAGCATATGCACATGGCTTGAGGTGTGAGATAAAGGATTGAGGATCCTCCCATGGGTCAAGTTGGACTAATTCTTTAACTCCAACCACAATTAATAGGTTAGGAAAGGGGATATAGCTCTATTACCACAAAGATTGTATTCTAACTGGACTGAGGCTTCAAGGTGAGGAAATTGTGATGTTGTGATGTATTATCCCTAGTGAGATAGGTACTTGACTTATTCCCATATAAAAAATGATAAATTCTTTGAATCATTGTGTGAATGATGCAAATGCCTAACCCATGGATTACATGTTAATGCTAAACTATGTAATGAAGAAGATGAAAATGATGAATTGTTTTAAGGGTAATAATAGTTAAAGTAACGTTTATTAGATAATGGAACCAAAAATATATTTTATTTACTTTTCAGTTATTTAATAATTACATGCACTATCTATTTAGACTGGATATTTTGTAGACACCATTGGTGGTGTCCTACTGAGTTGTACTCACACCTTTCTTGGGCCGCCATTGGGTACCTAGGAAGATTTCATGCTTACAGGTCAGGAAAGGGGAAAGGGACCTGATCTTAGGAGTTGAGTAATGCTTGATAGAAACATGGATGAGGTTCTGGACTTGGAGTCAGGAAAGTTTTAGGGATTCAATTTTTTTCTTTATTTTGGGCTTTGTTTCATTTGACACTGTAGTATGACATGAAATATTTACTATTGGTTGTGGTTTGTGCCCAGTTTTTAGAGATGCTTATTTATGTATGTTCATTGGTATTTCTATATTTTTTCTACTATTATTTTTATTTTTTGATGTGGCTTACTATGGTAAAGATGGTATAATCTCCCCACATGATTCTTATACCCTTACTGCTTGTTGGAACCCTCTGGCATATAAGGAGGTGCACTTGAGGTAATGTGATGAGCTAGCTTGGGGAACTGATTTAGTGGCTCCTAGGTTGGGGATGTTAAAACTCTCACCTAGAAGGGGATGAAATTTATATGGAACTTTGAATATATATAATACTTTTATGAGATTAATTGGTGGTTTACTTCAACTCCCATCTAGATCTTTCTAGAATTTGTTAAATTCTATGTGAGGTATTATGATGCATTAGGTGTTGGCTTGGGTTGGGTGCTTATAAAGGGGTCCATAATTAGCATAAAAATCTCTCAATATTTAACCAAATGAGAGGAACTACCCAACCCATTATCTTGAGCTCATATAAGTTATGTATAATTTGAAGTTTTAGAGATAATATATCTTTATGTAGAAGTTAAAAATTTATTCTAATCATAAAATTTTAAGTTATATATTTTCTTATAAGGAATAAAACCTCAGGTAAAGGAAGTGGGTTGAGTATCTCTAGGAATTTTACTTTTATATTGCCTATATGATATGGAACAGGAACACGATCGCATACAATCTTTGTCAAAAATTACCTTCTGAAATGATAAAGGATTCTAGTGAAGAATGAACCTTGACGAGTCTCATTGATTGAATTTAATTATATGTGAAAGAGTAAATGAAGGAGGTATTATTTTTTAGTGTTTATTTGATATCATTCCTTATGGAGATCATTCATCAAGAGTATCAATTATATAAAGAGTGTTAGTGTATTAAGAGTTCTATATATGGTTGGGAAACTACTGATGACTAGTGTCAATCTTCTAAGGGGTGTGTTCTATTTTTAGAAATGATATGTGGTCCCATTGTCTATGAGAAATTAGTGATATAGAATTTTCATATGTATTAGTGAGATATACACCCTATAATAACTAATATGTATTATTATCTGAATTTATAATTTTGGTTTCCAAGTATAAGATGTGATATCATGGATTTCATGTTGCGATGCTTTACATGCTAGTAGGTCAAAGTAGAACACCAAAAGCCCTCTGACATACTTTGTAATCTTCCTATACATAATTGGAAGTGGTATTAGATATACATAGACTTTATAATGGGGTTACCTTAGACCAATAATGGTAATAATTATATCAAGGTCATGATTGATAAACTGTAAAAATTAACTCACCTCATCCTAATTGGAGATACCACAAAAGGAGAGGATCTTAGAAGTTTTATGTGTAAACAATCATATGGTTTCATGAAGTGACTTATTCTATCATCTCAGATAGAGAACCACGATTAACCTCAATTTTTTGGAAGGGAATTTAAGAGTAAATGGTGTATCAAGTGAATTTAAGCATGGATTAACATCTACAGATAGAAATCAGACATAACAAGATCTATAGATTATAGAGGATATGATCACTTATAGTGTCTTAGACTTAAGAGGTTTTTAGGATATCCATCTAGGATTGGTGGATTTTTCTAATAAGATTAATTACCAATCATTGATTAGGATGGCTTCATTCAAGGCTCCATATAGTTGTCCCTATAGATCTCCCATGTACTAGTATGAGGTGGGAGAGGCTTCATTATTAGGGAAAAGCATCATATAGGAGATTATGAAAAAAATTTATACCATTACATAATGTTTAGTGATATATTAGAGTCACTATAGGTTCTATGATGACCGTTGTTTCCATTCTTTATAGTTTTTAGTAGGTTGTTAGGTGTTTCTGAGGGTATCACCAAACCCTGAAGATTAAAGAATCACGGGAAGACTTACTTGAGATATGTCGATCCCATAGAGATTATGAGATGGGTTGGAATGGTTTCTTAAAGATTTTATTTTCCTTAGTTAAAAATAGTCCATGATGTGTTCTATGTTTCTCCATTAAAAAACTCCATTCTGATCCTTATCACATGATTAATTGGGAGAACCTTAAATTAGAATAAAAAATTTTGATACATGAGAAAATATTTTGCATCGTTGACTCCTAGGAAAATGTGATAAAAATGAATTTTATTCAATTAGTTCATGTTTTTTGGTAGTATATATCAAATTTTCATGACACTTGGTAGCCATAAGATCATATAAGGGAGAAATGGCCTCTCTTATTTATGAATCCAGAACCAGGTTAACTTTATGGGAGTAAAAAGTGATATGGTGGGGTGAATTGTTACACCCATAGTGTCCTTTTTAGGTATAAAACCTTTTTATTTATTATTCATTATTTTTATGATAAGTCATATGTATTTTATTTCTACTAGTTTTTTTAGTTTTTGAATCATTTTTTAGTTTTTGGGAATCTATAGTTTTTGGAGTCTATAATTTTTGAGTTTATAGGAGTCCATGATGTATCCCACTATATCCCTAGAATAGAGAAACCTAGGTGGGAGGGGATATGCTATATCACATAGGTGATATGATGTAGAGTACACCCCACCCATGCTACGTAATGGTAACACTAGTTACACTTACCCACCCGAAATGGGATACCCTATAGGCTAGGGGAAATGGATTGGAGAATCCCTACTCACACTACATAAAGGTAGCATCAATTACCCTTACATATTGAAACACCTAAATGAGCGTAACCTAGTAGGGACTGTGTCTTAGCCCATGGGGAAATGATGAGGAGGCCTGATCATGGGTGCACCATGACCCTTTCCTAGAGGTTATTCCACGAAGTACTAATATTCAGGAGCCATGGACCTCTGCCTCTTAGTGAATCAGTACAACGCAACCCAAGGGTTACACTAAAGAGGTTTCTAGGGGAGGGACACTACTCTATTTCCATATGGGTTACACCATGGTGCACCCTTGTGTATTTAAAAAAAGGAAAACCTAAAATTAAAAATTAACCCTTTTCAAATTAATGATCACAACCCTAGTTTCCCTCCCACTCTTGATCTCCATCTCACCCTCTGCACGAGGCACTATCTTCTTCCATCATGGTTTGATCCTTGGGTGGATTTCTCATAGTTTCTTTCAAGAATCATCAAGTAACTATCTCCTATTTCTTCTTATTGAATCATTCTTCCATCCTTATTGAATGTCTCTATTACCTAAAGTCTCAAAAACCTATGGTTTGTTTTGGATAAATTTTATAGAGTATTTTTTTAGTGTTTATGGGTTTTATTTCTTCTATATGATCCCTCTTTCCATCCTAAGTGTATTTATATCATAGATGAGTGGTTTCCACCTATTATTGGTTTGTATTGGTTAAAGGTAGGTATTTCTATGTGACACTCTTGTTTTATGAAACAATTATTATTTACATGTTTTAAAAATGTTGTTTTATTTGTTATAATCTATGTTATAGTAGTTTTAAAGGATGATTATATATGATATGAACAATTTAAAATGTTTCCCCTTGTTTTGAGAAGAAAAATGGTTTTAAATGATTGATTTGAATGTGATACATATAAATGGATTGTTTTATGTTAATTAATGTCCATTATTAATGGAATGTGATATCTTTGAAATGGGTAAATATAATGGGAAATCATGTATCTAAGTAAGGAAGATTAGTGTTAATTATCCCTTTGGATTGTATCACACTAACTAAATTTATTGGACTTGGATGAAGGTTATGATGTCGTGGCTGGGCATCACCCCCCACGGGTACAGGTCATGTAATCCTTAGTGGATGGATGAATCTAGTGTTTTGGGATGGGTGAAACCTTTCCTCTAGGCCAATACATGACCTCATTAGTGGTTTTTGTGAAAAAATGTATTGATAATTAGTTCATAAGTTGATACAAGGACCTAGAGTGCCTAAAACATTAGATAACATAGGCCTCTCTCATGTTTCATGATTATGGAATGTTTATTTTCATGGAGTTTAGTTTTATTTTCAATATTTTAAAGAATGTTATTTGTTTTCTTACCATTAAATGTTAAATATTAATTTCTTATAATTTGTTTTAAATTGGAATGTCTGTGTTTATCTAACAGGGGTTTCTCATGGAACACTTGGTGGGATATTATTGGGATAGTGTTTCTCACACCATATATACACCCATTAGGTGTATATAGACTTTATATTAATAGGTTTTGGTAAATTCAAGGCATTTCATGAAGGTAGAGGGTATTATTCTTAGTGGATCTATAGTTTTTTGGTGACATGGAGGGGGATTGACCCTCATGTCACATTGGATATGGGTAGTCATCTTTTTTTATTTTTTGTTTAATATGGTATCACCCACTTAGAATCCATCACATATTTATCTTTTACTTGTATGTATATATGTGACTCTATATTTTACTCTCATTTTGGTTTTATGTTTATATTGTTTCCTTGTGGCTTATATTTTTATTTATGTTCAGGCATTTGATTTTTATTTACCATAACAACTTATATTTTGGAACATGACTTACCAAGTTATGGAAAGGTCATGCTAAGTTCATGGAATGAACCTATTTGATGATTATATTGGGAGATACCATTCCCAAAAGAAATTATTAATGTCTAGGCACTAGTTTCAAACCCATGGGGTTTGGGAATACCCTTATAGACTTTCCATAGGCAGACTCCGGTACCAGGGTCAGGGGGAGCCCAGGTTGGTTCGTGACAACCCTATCAGTGGCATATTTTTATGAATAGTCTTCTTTTAGAGATAAAATACTATAAACACATAGATCACCAAATATGATATAGTAACATTATTTTATTCATTATTACTTCTAGGAATTAATAAGAGTTATTTCTTATAAAAATTTGTTTTTTATCTTATTATAATATTATAATTATAATATAATTTCTAAGAGGTTGGTGGGAGTATGTTTGAACTCAGAAAAGTTAAAAGTTAATAAATCAAAGGTTATACCGGTATAAAGTTAAAGTGATTTCACTTAATATTATAAAAGTTTAGGATATTAATGATAATTAACAATGTAATGGTTATATTTAGTTACCACGAGTAAGTGAGTGTCACTATTCCCTAAAGGATTATACTAGTCAAAGTGAATGTCACTTTATCCTAAAGAAGTTTCAGATGTGCTGGTAAAAAATAATATAAATAGTTATATTATTTATTTTAATTTTTTTTATATAATAAGATTCCATGTATTATGATATTAAACATATAAATAGTTCTAATTAGACAATAGAAGTTAGCATTTCTATATTTTATGTCGTTGAGTAAAGGAGTTTGAATATGTTGAAGAAGTTGAACATTAGGAAGATGATTCCTAAATCCCACCATTATTAAAATTTTATTTCTTCATAGATATTTCTAACTAAATATTTTAGTGGTAGGGTTTTAATAGGTTTCCACATAGATTTGTGATGAGAATTATATATAAATTTAATAAGTTAACATTTCCCTAGAAAGTACTACAGGCATAAGGATAACCTAGTAGTCTATAATATATGATATGATAGAAAAATTATTATATTGGGTTTTGTTAAATATTATTAAAAAAGTTTTAAGAATATAAAATTCATCATATTAAAGGTAATAAACACTTCATCATTATTTCACATCATTTATATATATATATATTGATATAAATTTCATGGACTTTAGTGATAAAAGATCTCTCAAAGTATGACTTTGAGTTATCCTTAATGGATGTTTTTCATGGTGTATTATAATTTATGTTGAAAAATTAATCTTAACATGGGTAAGATTCTTGTATGAGATATGCAATATGATCATGAGGCACAAAAAAGGAAAGTTTTCTTTGTGTGCATTAGATGACCCATGAAATATACCACATGTAGAGTCATACACTATGTCTTCGATATACTATGGGTGAATGGATCATATTCAGGTCCCTATTAACTTGGGTTTTCTAGATACCTAGCTAGATAACCATTATAATTTGATACCCTTTTAAGAAATCCATCATGGCTTAGCTAATTAGGGGGTGATTGGGTATGTTATTGAACATGTCATTGGTTGGAGTTCAACCAAGATGAGATTTATCCTCTTATATGCAATGTATGACATATAGACACATGATTAAAATATATCGAGGAGTGTGTAACCATACCTAAATAGTATGTATATATTTTTTTCTATTCAAATGAGATATATGAGGTGTGATCATCCATAAATGTAAATTACATGTGATGTATTCATCGAATTCTTCAGTCTATACTTAGAAAATTGAGAAAAAATGAGTTGTTTATATGGTATTGACATACACCATGTTACATGGTCAGTTGATGTATTGAATAAGGGAATGCATAAGAATGTATACTAGCATGACGCATAGCTGGTAGACACTGGTATATAGATACATGTGTTTTATAGAGATCATGCTATATCCCATTATAACTTGAGTATCTTTGATGATTTTCTAGAGGTTTTCATTTTCTTACATTTTATGATTTTAGTGATTCATATTTTTTTGTCAATGATATAAAGTCCTATGGGGTCACACATTATGGTTGAATGAATAGGGATTAAGTATGAATCAGTGAGCTTCTCTAAAATATTTTTAGATTTAATGTAAAATATTTTAAATGGGAATTCATAAGGTATTTTATATAATATAATATGTGGAAATTTTAATGATAAATTTATAAAAAAATTGTTTTAGAAGATATAAAAAAGGATTTTAGGATATGATTTCATAATTGTATATGATACAATATAAGGTAAAATTCCACAATGTATTTTAGGATTTAGTGCAAGTGGGATATTATAGGAGCTGATATAAACTAAATCATATACTTAAGAATATTCTTCCTCTAACATATCCTTAAGAAGAATCTTGAGAATACATTACTTCCAATGTATTCTTAAGAAAATACTTAAGTGTACGTTGTCACTAATGTATTGTAATATACATGAGATGCATATTTTGAGAATACATTGGATTAATGTATGACATGGTTATGATATGCATGTGATGATATTAATACCTTCAATATTATGGAAAAATGTTAAGGGTTAATGTAAGATCCAATCTTTATCTATGTATGTACCTCTTTGAGTTTTGTTTGAGACTATTTTAGTCGGGTGTTCCTTCTTCTTTATACGCGGGTGGTCATGTCCCTTTTGGGGATGATGAGTTTTTATAGGGTAAAATGACCTAAATTTAGGGGATATATGTTTTTTTTTGAATTAATAGAGTATGGGTATAAATGTGTTAAGGGATTACAAGGGTTATCCATGGTTTGGAAGGTTTCAGAGGTAGTTTTAGATTTTCCTATGGAAGTTGGGATGAAATATTTTTGCTGGAAATTTTCACATTGTGTATGGTTTACATGACATGAACATGTTTTCAGGAAGATACTGTGAATTGGTTTAGGTCATAAAACTATTACACACCATAAAACTACTTTATGTCGCGAAATGGTCAATTAGGGTCATTTTAACCCAAGGTGACACGTTTTTTAGCATATATTATAAATCAATAAATTCACATAATGAAATGGTTTCAATGAATCTATCTGGATCAATGGTTTTAAACTTTGTTGTGCATATGATTTTGGTTCACCTTCCATGAACCCCTCTCTCTCGAATCCTAGGGTGACTCCATGAAAATTTAGAGTGATTTCTTCCCTTCTGGACATCTTGATCAAGATTCTAATCTACGGTGATTTGGTTTGATTTTTTTCCCCTATATTCCACTTATTATCCATTATCACAGTGTAATATCTTGACCGTTGTTGAAATAGGTTTTGTTCTTGTGTGATCAAGGTTTTTCCTTGTGATCTACATCACATTTTTTCTTCATTGGTGTTACTAGTTGAGATTGTTTCTTTGATTGTAGGGTAAAGGTATGTGGTCTAAAACTAATCCATATGGTCTGTTTCTATTTATTAAAGCATGTGTAATACTATGTGATTATGCCGACACACCATGAGGGTTAATTAAAAAAATAATGGGTAAAGATAATCATGTGTTTAGACTACTCCATGGATCTCTTTGGATCGAATAGTGTTGTGGCCTAACTTGTGGATACCCATAGGGTGAGCCTACATTGGAACAATAATGAACGGGATAATGGCTTAAAATATGATTTATCATGAAATGAAATCTTAGGTGATTGCTTGTGATAGATTCAACTTGGAAAATGGTTTTCTTGATTATTGAATGTCTGGTGATGATTTGATATAAATGGGTGTGTACAATGGAATGATAACAACTTACAGTATAATTTAATGAAGGAATGGATAATTCAAAGACAAATGGTAATTGGATAAATTGACCATTTTGAATTTTGATGTTCTATTGTGATATTTTGGCCATTATGAATTGTGTTGTGATTTATCCTGAAATGCTTATATAAAGTGATATGATTAGTTATACTGAAATGATTATATAAAGGGTTTTTCCCAGTGATGCTAACATGATTATATAAAGTCATTTTCCCAATGATGTAGAAATGCTTATATAAAGGTATTTTCTTAGTGATACTGAAATGATTATATAAATGGATTTTCTCGGTGATGCTAAAATTATTATATAAATGGATTTTACCAGTTATGCTGAAATACTTATATAAAGGGCTTGGCCTAGTTATGATGTAATGATTATAGGGATTGACCCGATTATGTGATTATACCATGTACTTGTCATTATGGATGTAATGGTTTTTCTAAATGCTTAGAGATATTCTAGTATGGTGCCAAAGTAAGTTGATTGTTGTATCATAATTTTTTAATTAATACTTATGATTATCCATTTATTACATGAACTTATAATCAGATTAATTTTGTTTAGAAATGGTGGTGTTGACCTACTTAGTTTTACTCGAACCCTATTAAATCCTCCATTTGGTACTTGAGTATATTACATGAATGCAGGTTTGGATAAGGGAAAAGGATGTTGTTGCTGATTTTTGCTTATTGGATGGGTTGGATCTTGGAGAAGGGGCTGACATGGGGTTCAGGACCAGGGTCTTTTAAGGTTATTTATGAAAACACGGTATTTTATTTGTATGAATTTAATTTTTATAATTAAATACATTCCAACCTAAAATTACATGGTTTATTATTATTTGGTTTATATGGTTTATCCTTTATCTTCCAGTTGTATGATGTATTATTTTTGTTATTTCCATTAATCTAATATTTTTTATTTCTTATATATTGTAACTCTATACTAGGGGTATAGTCTCCCCACTATGTTCTTTATACCTATACTACTAGTCTGAAGCCTCTGATGTATAATGAGGCATGTTTGAGGTTCTGTAACTAACCTAATTTGATTACGTTGGAGAGTTCCATATCAGGGGACAATACAAAGTGGTATCAGAGGAGCATGTTATAATTTTCTGTTACTTTACTCCACTCCAATGGCCTGAAGGCCTTCGTGTTTTATTTATTTTTGATAATCCACCTTTCAAGGGGTGAGGTGGAACCCTGACACGGCCTGTAGGCATAAGTATTACATGGCCCATAGGCCTTAGAGGAATTAATTTCCTTTAGGCTTCAAACATTACATACAACCCAGACTAACTACTTGGAACTACTCCTCCCCAGTATCTTCATAGTGAAATCAGCTCTCCACCTTCGCATGGCTATTCAGCTAGGCTTTCCCATGCATGCACAGTATTGTCCTGTTGGAAGGTGCCATACCCTCTCATTATTGCAATCTGTTTAGCTTCTGCTATGGTGAAAGCTCCTTGCTCCTCCACCTTCTAAATCTTGTTCCTTGTAGGTTGCCTAGTTTTCATCTAAAATTAAGGTGTCCTGAAGGTCTTGAGGTGGCCCAAAGGCCTTACTGACTCAAAGGCCTGGGTGGCCCGAAGGCCTAAAAGGACTCGAGGACCAAATCGGTGGCCCAAAGGCCCAAACGGGGGCATATTCCCAGATAATACAGTGCCAAACAGTGCCTACTACAGTTACCGCTATAGTAGCTGCTACAGTTTTGCATAGTTCCTACTACAGTTCCTGCTACAGTACTGCTACAGTACCTCCTACAGTACTGCTATAGTACTTGCTACAGTACCCTGGAAAATTATCCCCCACTTGGATTTGATCCTGGGTCTCTTGGATGCACTTAATGAGATTGTGCATGAGATTAGCTATCCCATGAATGGGGGGAAATTATAGTTTACAGGTATGGGATTATTGTTCATGGTGTTTTCTTATTACGATTGATGTCATTTCACCTTGGGTGATTCACATGTTGTGTGAATTATTGTTCCTTGAGATTTATACTTGTGTCCTAGTATGGTAAAAAATGAGTATGCATGAATCATTATAGGCACATATGGATATATCTTGACATGAATTGTTCATGATAGGGAGATATTTATTACATGTGATATATTTTCCTATATGAACTATGAAATGAGATAATAATTATAATTGATAAAATAAATGAAAGGACTATTATGTCATGTTAATTCACTTATTAATACATTTTTAGAGATACTATAAGCTAGTGGTTCTCTACTTTTTTCACCTGTTTATTTTGACCTTGTTGTTATCCAGTGTTCTAAGGAGTGTATTTTTCTTGTAGAGAAAATTCCTCCCAGTCGTCTTAGATTTGAGAATTAGGAGATCAATAATCAACATGCTCCTAAAACTACTGAATATGATCTCTCTATATCTCATGAGGATCATATGGATGTTCAAATTCATGGAAGCTTCCTAAGAGTCATTCAATCCATGGAAAGGGAGACTATTCACTCCGTGCCATTGGTGTTTGAGTTGATGAGAGAGTTTCAGTTGCAACATCAACCTATGTTCATTTGAGAGGGAGGCCCCTAGGTAGATGAGTTCTAGATCAATTTAGTCTATAAAATCTATAAGTACCTCGATAAACCCAAGGATAGAAAGGTGAATCATTCTACATACATGCTTTGTGGACCAGTAAAACGTTGGTGGGATATTTTAGAAAAATATGAGCAACAATAAGATTTATTTTGTAAGGAATTCAAGGATATGTTTTTGTGCCAATTCTATCCAGATATCTGATGGATGATAAGGATCATGATTTACTACACTTGACAGAGGAGAGAATGTTATTTATGGACTATATTGGATGTTTCACTGACTTGTAGTACTTTGTTCTATCTTTAGAACCTGATGAGATTATCAGGGTGATGCATTTACAAGATGGGATTTTATATGATATCAGGGTCATAGGGGAATATTTTTTTCTTGAGTATAATTTTAGATGTGATGAATTAGGATCTCATCATATATGGGAATATAAGATAGGCCCTGAGAAGCTTCAAGGCTATTTCAGTAGGGTGAACCGGGATCTCTTCTCCTGGAATCAAGAAGCAATGATTTTATAGTTACTACCAAGGAAACAACGAGAAGAGTAATCAGGGAAATGGGAATCCATCTTAAGACCATGTTTCATTGCAGTGATATTAGTGTTGTAGGTTTGGTTACAGGTGGAATCAGTGTCTGTACCCTACTTTAGAGTATCATTCCTGTGGTAGAATGCATCACCTGTAGAGTTTTTGTAGAATAATGTATCAACAGAGTAGTGGTAGGGGATTAGGATAGGTATCATATTATAGGAAGGACACAACTACCCCTCAGTATACTGGTAGCTGGAGTTCCAAAGGATGTTTAGGTCAAGGAAGGGGATGCGGTACCCCAATGTAGGAGAGAAAGTACCAGGAAGAGGGAATAATATAGGGGAGTCATAATGGAGCCCAGGACAGAGTGTAAAGTCAGTTGAATGCTATGTAGTATACTATAGATAGTTTGGATACAATACCTTCTACTATCATAGGTATGATTCTTATATCATCTACCTTTGATTTCATTTTTTTTGATACAGAAGCATCACATTCCTTTATATATTATTTTTTTAAAGTGGTTTTGGTATGGTTATAGAAATCTTGGATGGTGTCTTGACCATCGATACACCATTGGGAGTGCGGTCAGAGGATATGAAACCTTTCAAGGCATGATCTCTAAAAATTGTTGGTTACCATTTATTTTTAAACCTGTTTGTGATGAAAATTATATTTTTTTGTTTAATTCTTGTTATGGATTGTCTATCTCTATACTAGGCTCATATAAACTTTTATTAGAGGAGAGTTAACTTTCTATCTCCAGAAGGATGTATCTATTTTCACCAGGCTGAGTAGGATCTTCAGGCTGGTAATGCATGACCAATTCAATGCAAATTGGATTTTCTCATGGATCAGCTAGTAGATATTTCTCTAGATGATGGTGGAATACATAATGATACTTTTCCTACAGTGGTGGACTGTTTCATGATGTATTTCATGATGATTTCTATGTCTTACCACCTGGGAGGGAGATCTATTTCATGATTGAGTTGGTGTAGGGAGCAGATCCAATTTCTATTCCACCTTATAGGATGGAACCGGTAGAGATTCATGAGTTAAAAGTTCAATTAAAATATCTAGAAGATAAGGGTTTTATACATCCTAATACGCCACCATGGGGTTTCCCAATTATTTTATCCAAGAAGGTTTATGGGAATTTTCACTTATGTGTGGATTATTAACTATTAAACTAGATGATGGTCAAGAATCGATATCCCCTTCCATACATTGATGATCTATTTGAATAACTAGGATGTTCTAAAATATTCTACAAGATCAATTTGAGATTAGGGTATTACCAGTTGAGAGTGAGACTATTAGATATACCTTGGATTGATTTTAGGAGTATTTATGGATTTTATGAGTTCATAGTGATGCTATAAGGGCCTGAACCCACATGTATTGAGCCTTTGTACATTTCCAAAGACCGAGGTACTCAAAGGAGGCATACATGAAGTATAGAGGAGTGCGGCTGCTAAGAGTTGTAAGCAAGGGAGGATTTCACATTGTGAAGAGTTACATGATGTAAAAATGGGTTTCATGATGTGTAATGAATTGGGGCTAGAATAATAAATAAAATGAAGAGGTGAAATATTTTTTGGAAGAAACTGAACCCTAAGGATGACATGACATGAAAGGGGATTATATGTTGTGTAATTCCCTACTATAATATTTTAATAATTTTTAGTTGCTCAGGTTATTCAAAACCCTATGGATGAAGTGGATCTCCCTATTGTTATAGGATACTCGATAGTCCCCTCTTCAGCATTTTAGAGATCCCTTTATTGAGAATCAATCATCAGGCTTCCATATTTGATCCATGGTGACCCAAGTTGATCCATGGTTTGTTTTTCCTTCATTTTCCACTAGTTTCTTCTTATTTGATCTCTTTTTCCTCTCATTATTCTTTCTATGAAATGGAAGATGATCTATCATGTTTATAATGGGTTTTGTCTTGGTTTTTTTGGTGCGATTATGCCATGAAATCCTCGGATGGATGTAGTTATTACAGGAGGGGTGATCAAAGATCCATTGCATGGTTCGTTCTGATGTGAAGTAAACTGACACCCTTTTGAGGTAAGGGATTTATTTCTTCTCTATTTATTTATGTGAAATCATAGATATATAATGATTTAGCTCCCTGGATCTTAATGAAATCAACCTAATAATTAATTTAACCAAATTAAATAATTGTTATCGATCACATGATAATGTTGTTGTTTTATGGAATGATAATGGTTTTCCAATTTATTTTATAGATAATGTGATATCTATGATTTGCTTGGTTTATCATGTTTCACTTGATGGCAATTGGTAAATAATGTAAAGATGGAATTAATTGATAATTAAATGGATAAAAGATTAAAGAGACGCGTTTAATGACTCTGGTTGTTGTTTTTGTAATTTTATGATTATAAAATTGATGTAAGTATGTATGTTTAATTGAATTAGTTAATGAACCAGAATCATGATGATGATTGTTGATAAAATAAGTAAAGGAATTTTAAATTAATTTTTTAATTAATTTGTGATAGCTTGAGATAGCTTGTTTTGTATGTTGCCTATAGTTGGAAATTATGAATAATGAATTAGTTAATTCAATATGGAATAAGAACTGGTTGTGTGATCAAATAAAATTACTATATAGGGTCTACATTGACTGATTTCTTGTAAAGGAAGAATTCCTTGTGCTTTGGAGCCATGAGAGCTTATTCTGTGTAAAGGATGAATACCTTACTTTAGGTCCAAGAGCCCAGTTTCTATGTTTTTTCCTACTTCTTGTGATGTGACATGAGCATGGGATGGCTGAGCCATGAGGGACATTGTAGTATGTGGGGTGAAGATGCCTGTATGTGATGTGAGTTTGGGATGGCTGATCCTGAAGGGTTGTTGTGGTATGAGGGGCAGGGAGGCTCAATTATTATAGAAGGAGTTGATGCCTGGAGTGGAGAGAGGTGTCTGGATATGCATGTTGGTGTCGGGGATGACACCATAGATGAAAAAACAGGTTGAATATATGATTACCTATTGATATGAAAGCTGGATTCTTGTTTGAATCTATTGTTTGGCTGATGACCAGATTGTTTTTTGTTATCTTCTTTCCTTTCCCCGCTACCTGAGGAAGATGGCTGTGCTTGGTTATATACCTTATTTGGTATATTAGGATGTTTTCCTAGATTACCTTTTAATATGGAAAGTAATGTTGTTAAATAATGAATAATGTTTAACCCATGAGGTTGGATCTTGCTGGAATGAAATGCCGAGGTTATAATTATGAGAAGCTGTCGACTGGGTTTGCTTATGCTTGGAGGGCATGGAACTTTGTTCCAGTAATAATTAAATGTAATGTAGAGATGTTAGTAGTTAATTAATGGTTAAAGAATTAATTAATGTAAAGTGAAACTTCTGAATAAGAATAATTTAATTTAATGTTTATCTTTAAATGGTTGTGTGATTATAGGATATCTGGTCTTAGCATAGGCAGCTGCGAGTCTGAGAGACGTTAACTGCAGTCGAGTCTGAGACTAGGTTATGCCCATAGTGTATTTTTGAACTATATTATATCATGTATTTTTTTTGTTTCTATATTATTCTATACTGTATCAGTTAGGGTGACTGACACCCTAAGGATTCTGATCCCTGGGGGGGTGTTTTCCCCAACATCATGGTGGAAGGTTGGATGACTGACTACCCCCTTTGGTCCAACTCTCTTCTCCTAGTAGTTAGTTGTGTAGGTATTCACAAAAGTTATTTTACCCCATATATATGTGTAGAGGAATGTAATGCCTTGTGGTTATTTCACACACATGTAGTCTAGATATAGTTTCATAAGGACTACTATAGGTATAACATGTATGGCCTATGATGGATTGAGGTATAATACCCAATGTATGATACATGTTATATGGGTTTTGGTGGATCCAAGAAACTACCTGGTTACTTTTGGTTATGTGGATGTGGTGGTGTGTTTTATGAGGTGCATGTTGTGGTGCTTCTCCCAGGTGTATGTGGGCAAGACTTTTTGGGGAGAGATGCACAAGAGGTGTGACATTGGGGAAAAGTAGTAAACCAGTGAGGAAGTGGTAGTAGGGTACCCTTGATTTACTTTATTATATTATATGATCTTTTATGAGATAATTTGTTATAGTATCCATGGTGAGGATTGAAACTTAGTATACCTGTTTAGTTGGTGAGTTAGTTTTACTTGTTGTTCACAATGATTTATCATTCTTTCTTTACCTTTTGCACGATAGGCTCCAGGGAGGATCCTAATGAGTATACTGTTATACTCACCCTGTGTATATATAAATTGTTTTTATTTTAGTTGGAACATGCTAGAGATCAGGATGGTTACTACTATCATGGGGGGTTTTTAGGAGCTATTTGGGATTTGTGGTCGCTTCCGTCCTTACCTTTATTTTGGTACTTATAGTTTTCCTTTAATTTGTAGTAGTTCTTTCATGTCATTACATATGTGCACTTTGGATTTTCTCTTATATTGTAGTCTGAGTAGTATTTGGTTGGTGTCTTTATTATCACTATATTTTCTGTAACACCCCGAGATTTTATGAAAAATATTCTTTTTAATTTCATTAATGTCTTGTGTTGTACGCTACACCAAAAGGAGCTTGCACAAAACGCATCATTGACTTGCCTTGCATTACACGCAATCACGACCTTCCTCGATAGCATGTGTAGTACGTAATAAAGAGTTTCACTAAACAACAATATGCTATTAAAATATTATTGAAACTAGCCGTTATGAATAGTAATAACCACTTTTTGAAATTTTATAAATTTTATTTTTCAAAATGGACTTCATTTTTGGATTTTTAATATCGAAATTAGCCTAGGGTGAAATTTTGGTATTTTTCTGAAAACTTTCAATTTTTGATGAATAGTGAAACCACTAAGTGGTAGTTAAAAAAACTGAATTTTTCATAAAACTTAATTTTACCGCTTCTGTGAGTGGAATTTAAAAAATCCGAGAGACACGGTTGATGTCAGTAAGTAAAATGTGGTTCAATGAGATGAAAATAATTTTTGGTGAATAGTAACTTTTTACTTTTTTTTACCACGGTTAAAAGTAAATAGGGTAATTAAGGGTAAAAATGATATTATTATTACCCTAACACATGTTCTAATTCTATTGGATAAGTGTAATTCGACCAAAAACAACCTTAGGAATAAAATATGACCATTTAGGCCCACATGGATTAGATTTGGACATTTATTATTAATTTATTTAAAGAAGGGTTAAAATAGTTAAAATCAAAGTTTAATAAGAAAATAATTTTTAATATATGGTTATACATAAGATAAATTCTACTATAAATATTCATTATAAATATAAAAATATTTCCTACATAATGGTATTTTATTTGTAATTTTTAGACAGTAGATAATTTAATTTATTTATGACACAAAAATGATGCAGTAATTATCTTATTAATAAAATATTGACATAATTGATGTTATAAATACCCAAATAAGTGTAATTTGAGACTTTTTATGAATTCCACTAATTTTATAGGTTAATATGACATGTTAGTATTGATTTAATTTATTTTTTTTGAACTAATCATTCTGTTATAAGTTTTACAAAAATCAATTACTAAATAGTGTCAAAATTGACATAAAATAGTTTTTAAAACAAATATTATATTATTAATTGTTATTTTATTCCTAAAAATATAAGTTTTGGCCAAATAACTTAGATAAGGTTATATATATTAATAATAAAAAAATTTGGGGTTCGTTTGGCTTGTTATAGTAAGTTTATTAACCTTATAGTGTAAGAACACAAAAAGACACGGTAAAAGTAAAATTATCTAAATTAAAGTTAAATATAAATGATAAGGTTAAAATAGGAACCTAAACTTGTCTAAATTCTATTGGATGAGAGTATTTCGATCCATACTCACCTTAGCTTCTAAATAAATCAATTTGGAGCTATTTAAAACCGAATTTGGCTTTATAATAAAATAATATATTTAGTTATTCCAAAGGTGCCCCTCTCCTCCCTTATAAAAGGGCACCTCCTCCCTCTCTTCCTCACACCACTTTGAGCCTTCAAGATCGGCCTAACCCTGCCAAAGTCTCTTCTACACTTCCCTAGAAACATCTTAGAGGTTCTGGTCTTCCCCAAAGACCAATTTTAGTGCCCTAAAAGGAGATCTCAAAGAGGCGCTTCGAAGAAGAGGTAATGTCTGTTACCGATTCTTTCAACTTTATTTCTTCTTCCACTTCTTCTTATTAGGTTGTTTCATTATGAAGTAATAACATCAGTATCACTCATAAACTGATATGTTATTATAATTATGAAACAGCCCTATTTCACCATCTATCCATCCTACGGAAAATGAAATCACCGTGCGTGCGTACGTACGGAATACCGTCTCCACACCGTGGTGTAATCTAGTTTCCACCACCACCTTACTTGGATGGCTATAATGGTGTATATAATAACTATATATGATTATTGTAAAGTGTTATTTATTCTTAAATAGTATACATACACTCCAATACAATTCCACTATCATGAGAACGATATCATCGCTCGTGTGTACGTACGGACTACCGTCTCCACGACGTGATGAGATTCATTCTCCACGTTAACCATTCATGAATGATTATAAAGTATATATAATAAGTAATCATGAAATATATGAAATAATAATGATACTGGATTTATGGGTATATATATGTATGTCATCTACTTAATTCCATTCAACTCAATAAGGAAATGAAAACAGCGTTCATGCGTACGTACGGCCTACCGTCTCCATGAACGGTGTATTTATTTCCATTTACTGATCTATTATATATATGTATATTCTGAATATATATTATATATAAATCATTTTTTATATTCTGGAATTAAGTAATCATGATCTAAGTAATCATATGAATAATTACAAGTCAAAACATGGACGACAAATGAAACGATTTTACCCAAAATGCTCTTTAACATGGAATTTACAAAAGAACGGGTAAAATAAAGTCATAAGTGAACCATATATGATATCATAACAATGAGTATGATTCTGGAATAAGTCAATGACATTATTTAAATCATTATACAAGAGGTTCAGACACTTACGAAGCAAATCGGACCTAAGGTAAGGGAAAATATTACAATCTCATTTTTATCCGAGATTGTTTATACTTTGGTATTTACTGGGGTGTATTATATCATCCACATCCATGTTTCCTCAATATGTAATATTATTTCCATCCAAATACAATTTTTTAAATCCAATTTTACCCTTCGGTGAGTTTTTAGTAAAAGATATGAAAGGAATCTTTTGTCGTTTTTCGTACGAGGTACTTTTTTGACTTTTCTGAGAAAAGTACGAGAAGAATGTTTTTTTTAACTTATACAACATGAATGGATTTTTAAAACATTATTTCCAAGAAGCTTCCATTACAAGTTTTCATGTTTATTTTTAATCAAATTTTTTTAGTTTAAAATTGTATGACATGTTAAGAAAAGAAAAATGTTTTTGAAGTAGAAAGGATATTTTCCTCAAGAATGGAGTTTCAAGAGTTTTATCAAAATTATTTTCCATCTAAGATAATATAGGGTTCTGTTTTTATCCCTATTATTACATGGATTTGATTATGTTGTGATGGAAATATTTTTATGAATTCCTTTATCTTATATGAATTGTTTTATGATTTCACGATGTTTAAGATTCCCATTTTTATTACATGGGTTATGCTATGATGTATGGTTTATGATTTTGTGGCACACATAAGAATTGTATCATTATGAGATGGGTGGGACCTATATCTCCCTCCAATGAAATGGGTAAAGATTTTATATCTCATGAGATAGACATGGCTGGAACAGCAGGTTAAACCGGATCAGTGAAACAGGACTGAAACGAGGAGTGAACTCAGTTCAGAAATGGACTTTGTCCACTAAGATAGTCTTCGAAATGTGCCTTGACTAATAAGAAATGATTCTCTATGATTATGTGTGTATGCCACAAAGTTTCATGTTTTAAGTTATGATTATTGGGATTACATTTCACTACTATGATTTATCCCATGTTATGAAATTATGATTTCTTTTGCAGGTTAAGATTTCCAAAAGTTATGTTCTTATGTATATGATGTGATTGATATTTCTTTTTTTTACCCTTACTAAGCATTTGAGATCACCCTTTTATGTTTTCTTTTCCCCAGGATATAAAGAAAGGTTTTAGGTAAAAAAAGGAAGATCTTTATGGGAGATGTTGAAGATCTTTCACCACGATTAGAATATTACATTCCGAGTTTCCAAAGACACTAAACTATTACAGTCCTTGTGTGTGTGTTTTTGTTATGTACTAAGTATTCCAAAAAAGTAATGTAATGTCCATGTACGTTAAGCTTAGGGTCTCTACATTTGGTATCAGAGGAAAGGTTTAGTCAACCTTTAGAAATTAGGATACGAGAACTTTAGTGAGATCCCTAGAGATATTTCTAAGGTATGTCTAGGGATGTACCTAAGGTTAAGTATAAGTATAGGTTATAGTACTAGAATTATAGTAACCCAAGATGTTAGATATTAAAGTTACTCCCCCTTTATTATGTTGTTTTCCCTAGCATGATTTTTTCCTCTCACACTATTATTTTTGGGTTTTAGACGATGGATGGAACCCAAAGGAACCATGTTGATCAATGTAATGTACAATGCAATGATTGTCCTCCTGAACAAACAAATGTTATTGGAGATGGAGTGAAAAATATTATTGCTATACTTACACAAGCTATGAATCATTCTGGCCTTCCAAATGAGCAGAGAAGGGAACAATATTCTATTGAGTCCTTCATGAGGCAACGTCCACCTTCTTTCAGTGGGTCTTCTGATCCACTTGTTGCTGAACAATGGATCAGTACTACTGAAAATATATTTTCAGTTCTTCAATGTTTTGAACATGATAAAGTCATCTTAGCAGTGTATCGTTTGGAAGGTGATGCTGATCAATGGTGGAATCTTATTAAGAATACGAGGCAAAGGGATGAAATTGAGTCCATGGAATGGGACGAGTTCAAGAACTTATTTTTCAATAATTACTTCCCTCGTATTCTCCGACCAAAGATGGAGAAGGAGTTTCTTGAAATAAAGAAAAAGGATGATGAATCTGTTGGTACCAATGAAGCAATTTTTACAAGGCTTTCAAGATATGCATCTGAATTTATCATCCAACCTGAAAGTAAAGTTGATCGATTATTCAGTGGCTTAAAACCAAATCATCGAAGGGAATTATCTATAAGAGACTTCAGTAGATATGAAGAAATTGTGCATTGTGCTATCAAGGTAGAAATGGAAGTTGGTGTTACTTATCCATCTCATAGTTTTGACAAGAAAAAAAAGATGGAGTTCAAGGAGAAATATCAGAATAATGGTGAAGAGAAGATGAATGTTTCCTTATTCTCAAAGTGTGGAAAGAAGCATGGTGGAGATTGTATTAAAGGGACTAGAAAATGTTTTAATTGTGGAAAAGAAGGTCATCGAGAAGCTGAGTGTTGAAGTAATGGAAAAAGGGTTTCTAATGATGTGAATAAATAAAAGACTACAGAGAACTCACCACCAACACTTCAATGCTTCAAGTGAAAGGAAATGGGGCATTATGCTAATAAATGCCCTAATCCAAGGGTTAGTGATGATCGACATGAGCAACCACTTAAGGCAAAGGACAAAGGGAAGTCACATGCGATCACTATTGGTGATGTTTAATATGACAACAATGTGGTGGAATGATTAAGTGTTTATGTAATGGGATTCCAAAATAATGTTGTATATAGTATCGTGGAATATTGGAATATTTATGTATTGATCTATTGTGGTTTTCGATAATTTTATGGTACCGGTAACCATGGAATGTGATTGAGATATTTTTGGAAAAAAAAGATGATATGCGCATAATGAAAGGAAAACGAGAAAATGAAATGTTTGACCGTATTCATGAGCTCATGACTGATATAAGGAGAAGGTTATATCATGGTTTGAGTATATAGAATTTTTGGATTTTGGTATGTGGAAAGAGTTAACTTTTGACTGCATTCATGTTTTCACTAAGGTTCAATGGGTATTCATTCTTCAAGAGAATACATGATTAAGGTATTCACATGTTTTTAATTTTACCAACAAGATATATCTTATGATATATGGGGGATAAATGATGGCATTCACGTGATTGTTATGTGACATTTCAAGTAATCATTTTTATACTATGAGCTTGGACCGAAGTATTTTAGATAAGCCAAAAGATTGGAATGTATTATGTTGGACATAAGTTAGGATAAATTTTTTTTCGATATTATTGATGGGATGTTATAGTAATATAGCTTTAGAAAAAGGACAACCTGCAGGATGGGAAACAACCCATCGCGCCGGACAAGGCAGTGGGAATCGAACCCACAACCGAAGTGCGACTGGCCTTTATCACCTACCACTGGCCTACAGGAAGTCCCTGTTTAGTATAAAATAGTTTTATTATATTATGCAGTATGATATATGAATTATAAGTCCATTTTAGGAACCATATATGATTAATCTCACTATAGATGGACTTATGTATTTTTTTTGATAACTTTTCTAACCTTTTGTTTGAGACAGATGGAATGACCCATCATTCTATCACATGATCTGCTAACACATCACGAATGAAAAATTCAACTTCATTTCATTAAGAGATGAAGTGGAAATTTTCCAAAGAATGACCAACGGTGAGACTATACCAAAATCACGAAAGTATTTCTTCAAATTCCAATTTCATCAAGTTTAGGGAAATGATCTTGAAAACCAAAAATGTTGTCTTAGTGCTCTTATATCTAATGAATCAGATGGTACCTTAGATCTTCACGAATTTATGGCTTTTTGATTGCTGGATTTTCCATAGCCATGTTCTCTACCACTCTCCATCATAACATGATGGTTAGATTTCTCTTCCATATCCATATTTTCACCTATGTGGAAACCGAGTGATTAGTTTATTTGGGTAACTGTTACGTTTCATACTTTTGTTTTTAAAGATTGGTTTTGGTATTCCTTTTTACGATGTAGGTTTCTATTAAAGAAACTTTCGAGTAGTAAACCATTTATAACCCCGACGAATTTGGAGGGAGAAATTCATTTTAAGGGGGGTAGAATGTAACACCCCGAGATTTTATGAAAAATATTCTCTTTAATTTCATTAATGTCTTGTGTTGTACGCTATACCAAAAGGAGCTTGCACAACACGCATCCTTGACTTTCCTTGCATTACACGCAATCACGACCTTCCTCAATAGCGTGTGTAGTACGCAATAACGTGTTTCACTAAACAACAATATGCTATTAAAATATTATTGAAACTAGCCGTTATGAATAGTAATAACCACTTTTTGAAATTTTATAAATTTTATTCTTCAAAATGGACTTCATTTTTGGATTCGGAATATCGAAATTAGCCTAGGATGAAATTTTGGTATTTTTCTGAAAACTTTCAATTTTTGATGAATAGTGAAACCACTAAGTGGTAGTTAAAAAAACTGAATTTTTCATAAAACTTAATTTTACCGCTTCTGTGAGTGGAATTTCCAAAATCCGAGAGACACAGTTGATGTCAGTAAGTAAAATGTGATTCAATGAGATGAAAATAATTTTTGGTGAATAGTAACTTTTTACTTTTTTTTACCACAGTTAAAAGTAAATAGGGTAATTAAGGGTAAAAATGATATTATTATTACCCTAACACATGTCCTAATTCTATTGGATAAGTGTAATTCGACCAAAAACAATCTTAGGAATAAAATATGACCATTTAGTCCCACTTGGATTAGATTAGGACATTTATTATTAATTTATTTAAAGAAGGGTCAAAATAGTTAAAATCAAAGTTTAATAAGAAAATCATTTTTAATATAGGGTTATACATAATATAAATTAGACTATAAATATTAATTAGAAATATAAAAATATTTACTACATAATGGTATTTTATTTGTAATTTTTAGTCATTAAATAATTTAATTTATTTATGACACAAAAATGATGCAGTAATTATCTTATTAATGAAATATTGACATAATTGATGTTATAAATACCCAAATAAATGTAATTTAAGACTTTTTATGAATTCCACTAATTTTATAGGTTAATATGACATGTTAGTATTGATTTAATTAATTTTTTTCGAACAAAGCATTCTGTTATCATTTTTTAAAAAATCAATTACTAAATAGTGTCAAAATTGACATAAAATAGTTTTTAAACTAAATATTATATTATTAATTTTTATTTTATTCCTAAAAATCTAAGGTTCGTCCAAATAACTTATATAAGGTTATATATATTAATAATAAACAATTTGGGGTTCGTTTGGCTTGTTATAGTAAGTTTATTAACCTTATAGTGTAAGAACACAAAAAGACATGGTAAAAGTAAAATTATCTAACTTAAAGTTAAATATAAATGATAAGGTTAAAATAGGAACCTAAACTTGTCTAAATTCTATTGGATGAGAGGATTTCTACCCATACCCACCTTAGCTTCGAAATAAATTAATTTTGAGCTATTTAAAACCGAATTTTTCTTTATAATAAAATAATATTTTTAGTTATTCCAAAGGTGCCCCTCTCCTCCCTTATAAAAGGGCACCTCCTCCCTCTCTTCCTCACACCACTTTGAGCCTTCAAGCTCGGCCGAACCCTGCCAAATTCTCTTTTCAACTTCCCTAGAAACATCTTAGAGGTTCTGGTCTTCCTCAAAGACCAATTTTAGTTCCCTAAAAGGAGATCTCAAAGAGGCGCTTCGAAGAAGAGGTAATGTCCGTTAACGATTCTTTCAACTTTATTTCTTCTTCCACTTCTTATTCTTAGGTTGTTTTATTGTTAAGTAATAACATCAGTATCACTAATATACTGATATGTTATTATAAGTATGAAACAACCCTATTTCACCACCTATCCATCCTACGGAAAACGAAATCACCGTGCGTGCGTACGTACGGAATACTGTCTCCACGCCGTGGTGTAATCTATTTTCCACCACAAACTTACTTGGATGGGTATAATGGTGTACATAATAACTATATATGATTATTTTAAAGTGATATGGATTCTAAAATAGTATACATACACTCCGATACATTTCCACGATCATGAGAGCGATATCATTGCTCGTACGTACGTACGGACTACCGTCTCCACGACGTGATGAGATTCATTCTCCACGTTAACCATTCATGGATGATTATAAAGTATATATAATAAGTAATCATGAAATATATGACATAATAATGATACTGGATTTATGTGTATATATATGTATGTCATCTACTTAATTCCATTCAACTCAATAAGGAAACAAAAACAGCGTTCATGCGTATGTACGACCTACCGTCTCCATGAATGGTGTATTTATTTCCATTTACTGATCTATTATATATATGTATATTATGAATATATATTATATATAAATCATGTTTTATATTCTGGAATTAAGTAATCATGATCTAAGTAATCATATGAATAATTACAAGTCAAAACACGGACGACAAATGAAACGATTTTACCCAAAACGCTCTTTAACATTGAATTTACAAAATAACGGGTAAAATAAATTCATAAGTGAACCATATATGATATCCTAACAATGAGTACGATTCTGGAATAAGTCAATGACATTATTTAAATCATTATACAGGAGGTTCGGACACTTACGAAGCAAATCAGACCTAAGGTAAGGGAAAATATCACAATCTCATTTTTATCTGAGATTGTTTATACTTTGGTATTTACTAGGGTGTATTTTATCATCCACATCCATGTTTTCTCAATATGTAATATTATTTCCATCCAACTAAAATTGTTTAAATCTAATTTTACCCTTTGGTGAGTTTTTAGTAAAAGATATGAAAGGAATCTTTTGTCATTTTTCATACAAGGTACTTTTTTGACTTTTCCGACAAAAGTACTAGAAGAATGTTTTTTTAACTTATATGGCATGAATGGATTTTTAAAACATTATTTCCCAGAAGCTTCCATTACAAGTTTTCATGTTTATTTTTAATCAAATTCTTTTAGTTTAAAATTGTATGACATGTTAAGAAAGGAAAAATGTTTTTGAAGTAGAAAGGATATTTTCCTCAAGAATGGAGTTTCAAGAGTTTTATCAAAATTATTTTCCATCTAAGATAATATAGGGTTCTATTTTTATCCCTATTATTAAATGGATTTAATTATGTTGTGATGGAAATATTTTTATGAATTCCTTTATCTTATATGAGTTGTTTTATGATGTCACAATGTTTAAGATTCCCATTTTTATTACATGGGTTATGCTATGATGTATGGTTTATGATTTTGTGGCACACATAAGAATAGTATCATTATGAGATGGGTGGGACCTATATCTCCCTCCAATGCATTGGGTAAATATTTTATATCTCATGAGATAGACATGGCTGGAACGACAGGTTAAACCGGTTCAGTGAAACAGGACTGAAATGAGGAGTGAACTCGGTTCAGAAATAGACTTTGTCCACTAAGATAGTCTTGGAAATGAGCCTTGACTAATAAGAAATGATTCTATATGATTATGTGTGTATTACACAAAGTTTCATGTTTTAAGTTATGATTATTGGGATTACATTTCACTACTATGATTTATCCCATGTTATGAAATTATGATTTCTTTTTCAGGTTAAGATTTCCAAAAGTTATGTTCTTATGTATATGATGTGATTGATATTTCTTTTGTTTACCCTTACTGAGCATTTGAGCTCACCATTTTATGTTTTCTTTTCCCCAGTATATAAAGAAAGGTTTTAGGTAAAAAAAGGAAGATCTTTATGGGAGATGTTGAAGATCTTTCACCACGATTATAAGATTACATTCCGAGTTTCCAAAGACACTAAACTATTACGGTCCTTGTGTGTGTGTTTTTATTATGTACTAAGTATTCCGCAAAAGTAATGTAATGTCCATGTACATTAAGCTTAGGGTCTCTACATTTTCCATGTGTTATCTTAGAGTATAATGTCTCCCATCTTTGTGTTTACTATACGCTTTGTGCTAGTTTCCAACCCGGGCCTACTGGAGGTGGGAATCAGGTGTCACTATCTCTCTTCTACAATTTCCAGCCTAGGAGGGGCAAAATTTGTGGAGAGGGGTCATGAAAGAGTGGTATTAGAGATCTAGATATGGGATAATATGGATTTTGGAGTTAGGAATAGGTGAGGTTACATGGGCTGGTAGGGAAACAATGTCAGCTAAGTTTAGAAAGCATTTTAAACACAGGAGATCATCTTAGAAATGGGTATTTAGGGACCCCTGTGATCTGATTCACAAACCTTTAAGATTAAAGTTGATACTGAACAAGGTGATAATAGTTTCATGGTAGAGACTTAGGAAAGTATCATGCATCATTCTTCTTTTCACCTGTGTTTGAATGGTAGACCTTGGGATAGGTTAACCTAAAAAGAATAAAAGAAAAAAATTAATTAATGTTAAATTATTCCATATTCTAGGTTTAAGATCTATAATAGTTTTTTATTTTGTAGTCATGACTCCAGGTCTACATCCTCATCAGGTTTAAATAGAATATGTTCAGTAGGTTGTGCTAGCATATCATCATAGGGTAGAGGTTGACAATGACAACACTTAGAGGAGTACACTTTGAGAGTTTAAGCACTGGAGTCTATAGAGGTCCGAGGGATCTGTTTTAGATGAAGTCATGAAATACTAGTTAGATAAGTTTGATATAGCCATCATTTCAATCCATTCTTGGAAGGAGTACTGTGTATCATTGGATTTGATGATGTTGCATGGGGTAATGAGGTAGTGGTGATTCTTGTTCCTAAGAGATTGTGAGGAGTCAACCGTCTCAAGGGAGGAGTTTCAAGACTAGTTCAATGCCAAATTTCTTCCTTCAATTATGAATGAGGCTAGTCACTTGGAGCTTCTTACCCATAGATAGTGGATATCCAGTGTGAAAGAGTTCAAGATATTTTTCAGGAACCTTTTGCGATATGCTTTAGACCTATTTATGGATAAGAGGCTAGGGTGAGGAATTTTGAAGAGGATTTGCATCCAGAGATCCAGTTCCAGATCACCCTGCTTATGATGAAGACATATCTTGATGTTCTATAAATAGAAAAGTTCATCAAGAGGATGTTATCCAGAACTGAATTATCATGAGAGGGGATCCATCAGGATTTATCACAAAGAAGAGTTGTGGTTAGGGGTTCCCAATTATCCAGGAAGAAGAACTTCTGATTATCCGAGGGTAGGTCCCATACCTCAATCTCTTGTTTTTATGGGGGTAGTGTCTCTCATGCCTATTCTAAGGGATTATATTCATGTATTTATTATATAGGCCGAGTTCATCAGCAGTGAGAGTTCCCGACCTTTCTGTGCAGTCAATGTGTGTCAGTTTTTCTGCTTCAGGCTCCTCTGTTGAGGCAGTTCTAGCTGAGGCATCATTAGTAGGTTATTCCAATTCAGGATCAATAGAGAGTGAATGGGGTAGGCAGAGGACAACATCGAGACGATACCTTTCCCCAGATAGTAGAGCATGACCATTGAAGTAGTCTTCAACATTGTCGAAAAGGCCTTGGAGTAGGTCGTGGTTAGCTTCATGCTTTATCATTGCTAGACCTGAGTGAACAAAACATTGTTTTAGGTACCATTTTATTGTTTTCTACTAGGGTTCATTCCTTTTTTGATCAAGGAGTGACAAACTACTTCATATAACCTTCCCTTTTCCATGCTTTTGGACTTGAGGTAGAGATACTTATAGTGCCCTTGGTGTTGACTACACCAGTTGGAGGTTAGGCCGACTTGTTTGATGTATGTAGAGAGTATGAGCTAGTGCTAGGGTAGAAAAACTCTTGGGTATATTTCCTATGTATATATATAGAAACATAATAAATCATCCTCATAATTGATTGGTTGTATTTTTTTTAGGCTATCATGGATTTCTTCAGGAGGAAGGTTGTGTTCTTTGATGCTGATAGAGATCCAGCAGTGTTTTTTGGAAAGCGAGACCCTCAGATGGGTCAGAGTCATGTTCCTTTCTTATCATACTTTATGGATATGCTAATGCTAATCTCATCATAAGTTTAAAATTCTACATTTTCTAGGGTCATAGAAGAGTACCCTGATGTATTCTAGAGGAGGTTGTAGTGTTACCCTCTCGAAGAGAGATCAAGTTTGAGATCAAACTATAGCAAGGTGTGTCTCCTATCTCGATGACTCCATATAGGATGACACCTTATGATTTTAGATATCTACATATACAACTCATTGGTCTATTAAAGTACTGTTTTGTTAGGCTAAGTGTGTCATCGTGGGGTGTCCCAGTTTTGTTTATGAAGAAGGATGATGGCAGTTTGTGGTTGTGTATTGATTATCATCACTTAAACCATGTGAAAATAAAGAACCTATATCCTCTTCCACAAATTGATGATTTATTCAATCAAATAAAGGATGAAATTTGGTTCTTGAAGACTGATTTGTGGTCAGGATATCATCATATGTGTGTAAAGGATGAGGATATCCCGAAGATTGATTTCCATTATCATCATGGGAACTACAAGTTTGTTGTGATTCTATTCAGTGTGAATAATTATACAGATGTGTTCATGGGGTTAATGAAATTTGTGTTCCGTGAGTTCCTGGATAAGTTCATGGTGGTTTTCATTGATGACATCATTGTGTAATCCACATCTAAGGAGGATCATGCAGATCATCTGCTTGATATTTTGGGAGTTATTTACTGTGATAAGTTGTTTCAGAAGGTGATGAAGTGTGAGTTTTGGAATTGAGAAGTTAGTTTCTTTGGGAATGTTGTATCTTAGTAGGGAGTAGCTATGGATCCATAAAATATAGAAGCATTTTTGTCTTGGGAATCCCCCAATATAGCAACAAAGATGCAAAGTTTCCTTTGTCTTACAGGATATTATAGGAGGTTTATAGACTTTTTATCTCAGGTATCAAATCCTATGGCAGTTTTGAACAGAAAAGATAAGGAATTCTTGTGGACTGATAAGTGTTAGATAGATTTTGAGAATCTAAGGAAGAATTTGGTCTGTGTTCTAGTTTTTTTTCTACCAATAGAGGGGGTTCAGTTTGAGGTTTTCTATGATGCTTCACATCTTGGGTTGGTCTATGTTCTAATGCAGTAGATATTTCTTGTTTCTTATTATTCTCAGCAGTTTCATCCCCATGAGGGTATTTATTCCACCCATGATCTTGAATTGACGGTAGTGGTGTTTTCCCTAAAGATGTGTATACATTACCACATCAGTGATCATTTTTTGGTCTTCACTGATTATAAGAGTCTAAGGTATGTTTTCTTCCAACATGACTTGAAGTTGCATCAACATCAATGGATGGAGTTATTATAGGACTACAACTTTTAGATTTTGTATACACCTAGAAATAGGAATGTCATGGATGAAATGCTGAGTAGGAAGTCACACAATGATGTGGTGCGTGGATCATATGATTCCTAGAGAGTAATAGAATAACCTCCAACATTGAATCTAGATATGGGAGAAGTTAGGGGAAAATGTTTTATTTTTTCAGATAACTGTGTAGTCATCTATGGTGTAGCAGGTGGAGGAATCCCAATTGGGGGATCTTGAGGTGGAGGTCTGAAGAGACTAAGTTGTTTCTGGTAAGGCCCCTGATGGATGGTCTAAGGATGAACAACACTGAGTGTTGTTTTAAGGAAGGATTTTCATTCCTTTAGCGATGTGTGAGATAGTTCTTAGAGAGTTACATAGTTCTCCTTTGGTGTTACATCCTGGGGTGAAAAAGATGTATCGAGATTTGAGGGGTCAGTTTTGGTGGCCTGTGTTGAATCATGCAGTTGCAGGGTTTGCGTCTCGATGTTTGGTCTGCCAGAAGGTGAAGGTCAAGCACTATGTCCCTGGTGGTTTTCTCCAGTTGTTAGATGTTCCTCAGTGGAAGTGGGTGGACATATTGATGGACTTTTTTACTGGTTTACCTCGATCTTAGGGAGACTATGATTCTATATGGGTGGTAGTGGATCATTTGATGAATTCATCCCACTTTATAGTGATCAAGGATTTGAGATCAGTATAGGTTTTATTGAGGCAACATCTAGAGGAGGTGGTGAGAATCCATGGGGTCTCGAGGAAGATAATTTATGATCAATATCCTCATTTTACCTCTAGGGTGTGGAGAGTTATCCAACATGCTTTTTGTTCTTAGCTATGCTTCAACACTACTTTTCATCTGTAGATGGATGGTCAGATAGAGCAGACCATCCAGACTCCTGAAGAAATGTTGTGATCTTGTGTTCTAGATTTTGGAGGTTTGTGGATAAGGCACCTACCCTTAGTAGAGTTCTTTTACAAAATAGTTTTCACTCCACCATCTTCATGGTGCCATTTGAAGCCTTTTATGGCCGATATGGAAGGGCTATACCTCTAGTTCAGGTATAACAGAAGCATGGGAATGTTTAATAGGAAACCTAGGATATTTATTATAATATGCAAGAAAAGTGGATAGACTTGTTCACTAATACCCCATAATAATGTTTGGAGCAACTTAGGGATTTCCTTTTTTATGGTGGTGAGGTTGTAAGATACTATCTTTTTCTAGGTATGTCCCTCTTTGAGTTTTGGTTGAACCTATTTTAGTTAGGTGTTCCTTTTTCTTTAAACCTAGGTGGTGGAGTCACTTTTAGGGATAAATATATTTTTAGGGGAAAATTACCTAAAGTTTAGGGATGTATTTTTTTGAATTAATGGAGTCCAGGTATAAATTTGGTAAGGGATTATGAGGGTTATCCATGGTTTGGAAGGCTTTAGAGGTGGTTTGAAATTTTCATGCAGAAGATGGGATGAAATCTATCTGATGGACACTTTCACATCATGAACACTTTACATGACCTGTACATGTTTTCAGGAGGATGTTGTGAACTGGTTTGGGGTACGAAACTATTACATGACTTGAAACTGGTTTATATTGTGAAATGGTCAGTCAGGGTTATTTTAACATGAGGTGATTCCTTTTTCATCATATCTTGTAAATTAATAAATTGACATCATGAAAGGGTTTAATGTCACTAATCTCTCAAGATTAGTGGTTTTAAACCACACTATGCATATTATTTTATTTCATCCATTGTTAAGATCTCTCTCTCAAACCTTAGGGTGACTCTAGATAATTTTGGAGTGATTTATTCCCTTATAGATGTCTCGATCAAGAGTTTAATCACTGATGAGTTTATTTTATTTGATTTTACCCTCTCTTCTACTTATTCTCCATTATCGTGTCATATTATCTTGACCATTGTTGAACTGGGTTTTGAACTTGTGTGATCTATGTTTTTCCTTGTGATATCCTTTTTCTTCATTCCTCATTGGAATTAATGGTTGATAGTGTTTCTTTGATCATATGATAATGGTAGTTGGTCTAAAACAAATTGATTAGCCACTAAATGAGGCTAATATTCACTGTTAATATATATAATATTCATTTTCTTTGTTATTCATAAACACCATTTTAGTGCATTTTACACTTTGAACATCATTTCACATTATGATTGTAATACCTTCTTAAAATGCACTATTATGTGGTACATTTTTGAACATCATTTAAAGTACCCAATGATTCATTTGATTTTAAGGAATGTAATTATCCATATTTTAATTTGATATTTTTGGAACTGTATATACACTTAAATATGAACATTTTTCATTCAGGTATCAATGGAGGATTCATAAAGGATGATGGAGATATTTGGAGATGAATGGAAGCAATTCTAGAGAAGGAAGATTGGACATCATCCCACTGATGAGAATGTGAGACCCACATTACATACCCAATGAAGCCCAAATTTTGTGGTAGGATATAATAAATATATAGTAACAAATAATTATTTGGGATCCAGTTCTAATTCGGCCTCCATTATGGTCATTTAGGCGGACCAATTTAGAGATAAAATTCTGGGCCAGATTCTGTGGCCTAGAAAAATAGATCACTAATATAATCATATCTCCGAATCCACAACTCCAAATGGGCCCCCATTTTACATCCGGTTAGGAGACATCCGGGGATCCATTTTCTTCTTCTATGTCCCACTCTAATTCGTCCATCTAGAAGGTATTATAAGCATGTCTGTTTGGTGGATGAAAGATGGATGCCACATCGGGTCAAGGGTGGAAAAATCAACACTCCCTCAACTTTCCACCCACCTATGGCCTACCAAAATTAATTGAGGAGACTTTTAATATTGAGGGCTCGACCCAAGGCTTCAAAAATTCCTATTTAAGGCCATGGTGGTGGATGAGTTGAGGATTTTTGGTGCTTTGTTCAATTGTAATGTTATGCTGCGATTTTGTTGTCTCAAGTTTGTCTTTCACATGTAAGTTGTTCAATTCACTTTAGTTTCTTAATAAAATCTCTTATTTTATTCTTGTTCTGTTGTTCTTCATATCACTTTGATACCATTGGCTCAAGGTGTGAATTTATTCACACTAAACCTTGTGAAATTATTCACACAACAGTGGAGTGATCATTTTCTTTTTATTGTTTTCTTTACTTCTTCAATTCCTCCCTCATGAGTCTACTTCCCACTTCCATTGAAACCATAGCATCAATGGAGGGATAACCCACTTATGGGTTGATCCAAGGGAGTATAAAGGGGCTGTATTTGATGTTATTTATCACCCCATTAATGTATAATAACTTCTTTAATTGAGATTTTTATTTGATGATTTTTAAACTCCATTGTCCTTGTTGAATTTAAGGCCACACACTTCAAGTGGTAATACGAATCGTTACCTTGTAGTGCTCAAAACTTTGATCCCTCAAGTGTATAGGTGATTAGTATTAAATAGTGTAGAAATTAAACCAGTAAGTGATGATATTGTTTTATCTTCTTAAATGAACCCATCTCAAATATAAGAAATTGAAATCATTGAAAAGGAAATAAGTCCAATCCACCCCAAGTGATAACCTAGGATCAACTCACTCTTTTAAATTGAATTCATTTAAGAATATTATAGATCAATTAAAACCATCTTAAATCAACCCAATTTGTCCACTTCATTGCCAAAAAAAATTCATAGAATTTACGTGTCTATAGGTTACTTTTTAGGTCTCTAAGGATTCAATAACCCAAGCTAAACTACAAGGGCCGTTCTACCTTCATATCTTGGGTAAATTTGAGCATGAATCAAATTTTGGCACCATTTTCGGTGACCCAAGTAAGTCATCTAAACACTCATTATATTCTCCCCCATTTCTTCTATTATCATCCAATTTCTCTTATCTTTTCCCTTTCTTGTTTTTTTTCTTTTGGCGCATGTCCGCCTACACCCGCAATCAATCAAACCGTCTAGTTAGGGTGGATAGTATTGGGGTTGGGGAGTCTAGTAAACCAAGGGAACTATTTCAATTAGATCCTAATCTTCTTAATACTCCAAAGTCAAAAATTGAGTCTATTTTAATGTAAGGTTTTCAAAGAAACAAACTCATAAACCTGGGTGGGAACCGAAATGGAAACCCAAATAAGGCAGCCCCAAACTTGGGGAATGCAATTGATCAAACCATGAATGACTACCTCACACCTTCCTAGACCAATGCCCTATCATGAATTAGACACAATTCCCTAGGAGATTACAAATACATATTTAAACCCCATATCCTAAACCACCTTCCCACATTCCATGGAATGGAGTCCGAGATGCCCTACCTTCACATTAAGGAGTTCAATGACATTGTAGAAACCATGTGTCCCCCACATCAACTAGAATTAGCTAAGATGAGGCTATTTCCTTTTTCTTTAAAGGATCAAGCTGAAAATTTGCTAAAAAATTTGATACCACCATCCATAAACTCTTGAGACCAACTACAAAGAGAATTCTACAAAAAATAATTTCCCCACCACAAAACAATTGCACTTAAAAAGAGTATCCAAATTTTTTTTGAAAAAGAGGGAGAGTAATTATATGAAACATGGGAGAGGTTCAAGGACACTCTAAACATGGTTCCACACCATGGTTTTTCTATTCATGAATAAGTGAGAATTTTCTATGAAGGGTTGGGTCCGGGGAACAAATAATTAATTGACATGTTGTGTAATGGAACCTTTAAAAACAAAGCCCCAAATAATGCTTAAAAGTATCTAGAGATCCTTTCTGAACAAAACAAAACATGGGAAACTTCACCTTATTCTGAAAAGAGAAAAAGAACTACTGGAATTCATACACTTATAAAATAGTAAAGCCTTGGGGATAAACTCGAAGCACTCTCTAGGAAGGTTGAAGAAATAGACCTTAGGAAAGTCCATGAAATACAAAATGTAGACCTTGTTTTCACAATTTGTGAGAAACATGACCATAAGACAGAAAACTGCCCAACCATTCCATCCATCAAGGATGTTCTTTTAGGAGGACCGCCAACGGAAGTAAATGCTTTGAAATTTCAAAATCCTCAATACCAAAACAAATTCAACCCAAGGTATAATGACCTCCCACGCTTCCACTGGAAAGATAACCAAAAACCTAGCCAACCATAGGGATAAAATCCTTACCCCATCAGAACTACCAAACCCATAACTAGTTCCAAACCCAACCTATCCAATACCAACAGCCACTGGTCCATTTTCAACAAACCATCCCACCTCCAAAATTTCCCCCCGGGATAAACCAATCTTCTCAAGCACCAACCCAAACTATTCCACAAAGCCTACTAGAACAACTGTGCAAACAAATGGAAAGGATGAACTTAGAAGTCTCTTCCCTTAAACAAGAAATTCAAACCATCAAAACTAGAAAGGCACCCATGCCTACTCAGGTAGTGCCATCCTCAACTTCAAGGGGAGAGTCAAGTTGTACTCAAACAACTCATGAACAACTAAAGGTTGTGACAGTTTTAAGAAGTGGGAAATCAATTGAGAAACCTAAACAACTAATTCAGAACCCACCTGAAGATTCAAACTTGGATAAAAATTCAAATGAACCAAATGATCAAACTGAAAAAGATGATAACATTATCTAAGAAACAACTCTTCAACAAACAACCCCACAACCTGCACCATTTCCTCAACGCATGAGGGGAAAAACCAAGCCTGAATTGAGTGAAACATTGAGGGAAATCTTCTCACAAGTCAAGTTAAACATTCACCTTCTCGATGCAATCCAAAACATACCTTCCTACTAAAAGTAACTTAAGGAATTGTGCACTTTTAAAAAAAAAATTACATAAAAACCAAGTCCTTTTGGCTTCTAATATGAGTACCACCATTCAAGAGACCATTCCTCCTAAGTTGAAAGACCCGGGTTGCGCTTACATCAATGTTGAAATAGGAGAGAGCAAATTTGTCAAGGCCTTGTGTGACCTAGGTGCTAGTGTCAATCTCATTCCCTATACTGTGTACTACCAGTTAGGCCTAGAAGAACTCCAACCCACATCTGTCACACTTCAACTTGCTGATCGTAGCATTAGGGTTCCAAATGGTATTTTAAAGGACGTTCTGGTAAAGGTTGAAAACTTCATCTACCCTGCTAACTTCATTATCCTTGACAACCATCCAAACTTAGGAAATAAGGAACAAACCCCAATTATCCTTGGTCATCCCTTCCTTGCAACAATCAACTCTGTTATCCGAGTTTGAAATGGGAACATGACCATCACCTTTGGAAACATGAGTCTAGAATTGAACATATATAATGCAAGCTCACAAATAGGGGATGACGAGGACATTCATGAAGTAAACATGATAGGAAGCATTGATAATTAATCCATAGAACATCAAGGAATATTTGATGAATGTTTAAGTCAGGATGAGATTGATTTCATTTGTTCACATGAAAGAAGTTTATCTTCTTGGTTTGAATCATTTTCAAATTTCTCTTATGACGAAGTCTTAGGTCCAACAATTAGTGAAACCTTTCAAGAAACCAATTTCATAGAGACCAATCAAACTTCCTTCCCTAAATCTGATCAAACCAATCTTGTAGCTGAAACTTCTACATGTGGGGAATCAATTCTATCTAAAACTCTAGAAAACAAAGTTGAACTTGATCTAATGTCCCAATATTCTGCTGAAATTCTGAACCAACCTGATCTTGAATGGAAGAAACTTCTCGCTGCACTCAAGTATGCCTTCTTAGGGGACAATCAAACACATCCTATTGTCATTTCTTTGTCTCTTGAATCCAATCATGAGAGGATGCTTCTAGATGACCTTATAAAACATAAGAAATCCATTGGTTGGACCCTATCTGATATTCCTGGGATTAGCCCACTTATCGGGACTCATAGGATTGTTCTAGAATCTGATTCAAAGCCATGTTGTCAACCTCAACAACGACTCAATCCTAATCTCATGGAGGTAGTAATGAAGGAACTTCTGAAATTGTTAAAAGCTGGTATCATATATCCCATAGCTGAGAGTGAGTGGGTCAGCCCAATCCAAGTGGTTCCCAAGAAGGTAGGAATCACAGTGATAACCAATAAGGATGGAGAGATTCTTCTAACTAGGGCGAGTAGTTGATGGAGGGTCTGCATTGATTATAGGAAGCTAAACTCATTCACCAAGAAGAACCATTTCCCCTTACCATTCATTGACCAAGTCCTTGAGAGAGTGGCAAGTCATGCATTCTACTATTTCTTAGATGGATACTTGGGGTATAATCAAATTGAGGTCTCCCTAGAGGATCAAGGGAAGACTATATTCACATGTCCATTTGGCACCTTTGCTTTCAAACGCATGCCCTTCGGGTTATGCAATGCCCCTGGAACCTTCCAGCGGTACATGATGGGAATATTCTCAGACATGGTAGGGGATTTTCTTGAGGTCTTCATGGATGACTTCTCTGTGTTTATGGATACATTTGAGGGATGTCTACAGAATGTGGAGAGAGTCTTTTCAAGATGTGAAGAAAAGAATCTAGTCCTAAACTGGGAAAAATGCCATTTCATGGTTAAAGAAGGACTAGTTCTAGGACATATGGTCTTAGGTAGGGGGATTGAAGTTGATAAAGCCAAGGTTGAAATCATTCGTCACCTTCCATCACCCAAAACTATCAAGGAAGTGAGGTCTTTCTTAGGACATGCTGGTTTCTATAGATGATTCATCAAGGACTTTAGTTCAATCTCCTGTCCCCTTTGTCCTCTAATAGTAAAGGATGCTCCATTTTTTTGGACAGAAAGCTGTGAGGGTTCATTCTCAACCCTAAAACCCTCTCTCACCACTCATCCCATTATGAAATCTCTAAATTGGAACCTTCCTTTCAAACTTATGTGTGATGCCAGTGACTTTTCTGTAGGAACTATGTTAGGAAAATGTTGTGATAAAACTCCTTATGTCATTACTTATGAAATAAAATCCTTAAATTATTCCTAAATCAACTACACCACTACTGAAAAGGAGTTACTTTCTATTGTGTTTGCCTTAGAGAAGTTTAGGTCCTACCTCTTAGGATCCCCCATCACTGTGTTCACTGACCATTCTGCACTAAAATACCTCTTCCAAAATCAAGATGCTAAGGCTAGAATGATTAGGTGGGTCCTTCTCTTACAATAATTTGACCTCACAATCAAGGATAAAAAGGGTGTCGAAAATTTTGTAGCCAATCACCTCTATAAGATGGAATTCAAAGATAACTCCAATCACCTTTCTGTGTCTGATTCATTTCCTGAGGAACACCTATACTCTGTGAGTGACTACCCTTGGTATGCTGGCATAACCAATTTCTTAGTTATAGGAGTCATTCAAAAATTATTAGCGACTCAAGCTCAAAGGAAATTCCTTTTTTATGTTAGACACTATGTGTTTGATGATCCATATCTCTATAAGTTCTGCCCTGACTAAGTCATTAAGAGGTGTGTCCCAGAATCTGAACAAGAGTCCATCCTTAAATTCTGTCATAGTGAGGCATGTGGAGGTCACTTTTCCTCTATGAAAACATTTGCTAAGATTCTTCAATGTGGTCTTTTTTGGCCCACCCTCTCAAGGGACTCCTACATATTTTTTCAAAGATGTCCTAGGTGTCAACAAGTAGGGTCTATCACAAAAAGGAATCAAATGAAACTCAATCCCATCTTAGTGGTTGAAATATTTGACTATTGGGGAATTGATTTCATGGGTCCCTTCCCAAACTATAGGGGATATCTTTACATTCTCTTAGCTATCAATTATGTCTCCAAATGGGTTGAGGCCATTCCTACAAAATCCAATGATCATAAAACTGTGATTAGATTTCTCAAGGAAAACATCTTCTCTAGATTTGGAATTCCTAGGGATATCATTAGTGATTGTGGAACTAATTTTTGAAATCTTCCATTATCATCACTCATGAAAAAATATGGAATTTCCCACAAAGTGGCCACTGCTTACCACCCACAGACCAATGGTCAAGCTGAGTTAGAAAATAGGGGGATTAAGAATATTCTTGAAAAAACTGTCAATCCTTCTAGGAAATATTGGTCTGAGAAACTCTTGGATGCTCTTTGGGCATATCGTACAACATTCAAAACCATCCTAGGAATGTCACCATATAGGTTGGTTTATGGAAAATCATGCCATTTACCTGTTGAAATTGAGAATAAGGCCTTTTGGGCAATTAATAAAATGGATTATGACCTCTCATTGGCCGGAACAAAAAGGAAATTAGATCTCAATGAACTGGAGGAACTAAGGATGGAGGATTATGAAAATTCAAGGATCAATAAAGCTAGAGTTCAAGCCTACCAATCTAGGAATATCAAGGTCAAACATTTTGAACTGAGAAAACTTGTGCTCTTGTATAGTTCAAAACTTCATTTACACCTGAAAAAGTTAAGGTCTAGATGGTCAGGTCATTTCATAGTGCATCATGTGTACCCCCATGGGGCAGTAGAGATTCAAGATCCCACAAGTGGTTACATTTTTAAGGTCAATGGTCAAAGGTTAAAACCATTCATTGAATCATTCAATAAATAGGAAATAGAGGTTGAGTTAATTGGGCCAATCCTTGAACTAGGAAAAAATTGATAGATTTAGGATCCATGTCGGGCTAACGACGTTAAACAAAGCGATGAATGGGAGGCAACCCATGGTTTTCAAGTTTCCTATCATTTTGTTGTTTTAATCAACTTTATATTTTAAATAGGATTAATTAATCATTTTTATATTTAAAAAAAATAGACTATTGACCTGTTCTTCTATTATGAGTATGGATGGGTATGAAAGGGGAGCACTATATTCATCCGTGTCACGTGGTGTGATCCTTGAGTAATGCCTTACCTAAAATTTAAAAAGGAGATAATGTATCATCAGTTTGTTTTATTTTAATGTGTTTGTAGGATTAAAATAAAAATAAAAATAAATAAATAATAATATAATAATAATAATAATAAAAAGGGACACGTTGTGGGTCGTGGGTCAAACCCCGTCACAACCGGTGAAGCCGTGGGGATTCGAACCTAGGACCGAAGGGAGACAGGGGCGCGTGCTTACCACTGACCTACGACTTTTTTGTGCTTCCTTATTCTATAATTTTTATATATATACTTATATTTTACTTTATTTATTATATATATATATATTGTTTTGTTTTGTTTTGTTTGTTTTGTTTTTCCTTTTTCTACTAGGGAACTCTGTAAGTGACATGGATATCAAAGGATTAAAAGGGAGCAGTAAGAATTTAAACTTCAACCACCAGGTGACTTCATTCCATGATCCTCATTTTCAATTTTCTTTTTGAACTTTCATTCTCTACCTCTACCCCCTTTTAAATTTTCTTTTCTTTAAACACTAGGGACAGTGTTATTTTTAGTTGGGGGGAGATAAAATAGAAAAAGCTTTCATGTCAAAAAAAATTGTGTAAATGGAAGGAAAAATTCCTTTAAGTTTGAACATGGTAATACATATTTCACACTTTGAAACTGAATATAAAATAATTTAGCATGCCCTGATTCTGATTTTAATCCTTGTATAATTTCATGAGCATAGATTTTGGAATGTGTGGCTGTCCAATGTGATATTTCATCGTTTATATTTTCATCCAAATAAAAAAGATCACAATGCACGTCCTTTGGATAGTGGGGTATTAGTTTGAGTTCATGGGGTCCCCCAAATAAATAGAATAGTTTTGGTGATCATTTTAGTTTTAATATGAGTATTCAATAAAAAAATAATAAATTTGCATGTAGAGCAATGAAATGACCTAATGCGTGGCTTTCAGCACCTGGGGATCATGACTCCATAGTTTTCTGGCCCAGAGTTAGTAATTTTATCTCTATTTTTGGTAATTTGAATTTTTTTTATTGAGTTAACTTGAGATGATGCCCAAGTATGTGGGCTTCACTTGGTTCCCTAAGGTCTTTTATCCTGGGAGTCATCAGCAAAGTCTCGCTAAAGGGGTTGACTCTTTTGAGTGCAATTTCAATTACCATGGAAAAATTGCAAAAAACAAAAAAACAAAAACAAAAAGAAAAAGAAAAAAAACAATAAAAATAATACAATAAAAAAATTGAATACTCATATTAATATTGAAATGAGATTCCACCTAGCACTTCCTTCATTTCCCCCTTGAATAAAGATGAACCCCCATGTCTATTGTGATGCACAACACATCCTCATACTTAATTGATATTGGATGAAATTTGGAAATGAATTTGAACAAAGGAATGGGCTTGGGATTGGGATCTGCTTATGAAACTATCATGTATTAAAATATTTTTATGGGTTTCATGATTTTTTGGTATAAGGGTTTTTGTTGATCATTGTGTATTAAATTTTTTTGTAAAAGGGAATTCGAATTTCATATTGTTGAGATATATTTTGCTCGAGACTAGCAAAAATTAAGTTGGGGGTGTGATTAGCCACTAAATGAGGCTAATATTCATTGTTAATATATATAATATTCATGTTATTTGTTATTCATAAACACAATTTTAGTTTATTTTACACTTTGAACATCATTTCACATTATGATTGTAATACCTTCTTAAAATGCACTATTATGTGGTACATTTTTTAACATCATTTAAAGTACCCAAAGATTCATCTGATTTTAAGGAATGTAATTATCCATATTTTAATTTGGTATTTTGGTAACTCTATCTACACTTAAATATGAACATTTTTTATTCAGTTATCAATGGAGGATTCATAAATTATGATGAAGATAATTGAAGATGAATGGAAGCAATTCTAGAGAAAGAATATTGGACATCATCCCACTGATGAGAATGTGGGACCAACATTACAAACCCAATGAAACCCAAATTTGGTGGGAGGATAGAAGAAATATAGAGGAGAAAATAATTATTCAGGATCCAGTGCTAATTAAGCTTTCATGGTGGTAATTTAGGTGGCCTAAGTTAGAGATAAAATTCTAGGCCAGATTCTGCAGCCCAGAAACACAGCTCACTAATCTAATCATATCTCCGAATCCAAAACTCCAAATGGTCCCAGATTTTATAGGCGCTTAGAAGACATCCGGGGATCAATTTTCATCTTATTTGTTCCAATCTAATTAGGCCATCTAGAAGGTATTACAAGCACGTCTATTTGGTGGATGAAATTTTGATGCCACCTCGGGTCAAGGGTGGAAAAATGAACTCTCCCTCAACTTTCCACCCACCCATGGCCTACCAAAATTAATTGAGGAGACTTGGAATATTGAAGGCTTAAATTTTAATGTTATGACACCTTGGGTCAAGGGTGTACTATTGGAGACTTGGAATATCGAAGGCTCGACCCAAGGCTTCAAAAATGCCTATTTAAGGTAGTGGTGGTGGAGGAGTTGAGGATTTTTGGTGCTTTGTTCAATTGTAATGTTATGCTGTGATTTTGTTGTCTCAAGTTTGTCTTTCACATGTAAGTTGTTCAATTCACTTTAGTTTCTTAATAAAAGATCTTATTTTCCCCTTATTCTGTTGTTCTTCATATCACTTTGATACCGTTGGTTCAAGGTGTGAATTTATTCACCCTAAACCTTGTGAAATTATTCACACAATGGTGGAGTGATCATTTTATTTTTATTATTTTATTTACTTCTTCAATTCCTCCCTCATGAGTCTACTTCCCGCTTCCATTAAAACCATAGCATCAATGCAGGGCTAACCCAGTTATGGGTTGATCCAAGGGAGTAGCAATGGGCTGGATTGGATGTTATTTATCACCCCATTAATGTATAATCACTTCTTTAATTGAGATTTTTATTTGATGTTTTTTAAACTCCATCATCCTTGTTGAATTTAAGGGCACACACTTCAAGTGCTAATATGAACCGTTACCTTGAAGTGATCAAAACGTTGATCCTTCAAGTGTATAGGTGATTAGTATTAAAGGGTGTATGCATTAAACTAGTAAGTGATGATATTGTTTTATCTTCTTAAATGAACCCATATCAAATATAAGAAATTGAAATCACTGAAAAGGAAATAAGTCCAATCCACCCCAAGTGATAACCTAGGATCAACTTGCTCTTTTAAATTGAATTCACTTAATAATATTAGAGCTCAATTAAAACATTCTTAAATCAACCCAAGTTGGCCACTTCATAGCCAAAAAAAATTCATAGAAAGTACATGTCTGTAGGTTACTTATTAGGTCTCTGAGGATTTGATAACCCAAGCTAAACTACAAGGGCTGTTCTACCTTCATCTCTTGGGTAAATTTGAGCATGAATCACAAATCCATATGGTCTGTTTCCATTTATTCAAATATGTGGAATATTATGTGATTGTGTTGAAACAATGTGCATGTTAATAAAAAGAATAATGGGTAATGATAATCTTGTGTTTGGAATACTCCATGGATCCATTTAGATCTAATAGTTTTTCAACCTTTCTTGTAGCTACTCATAGAGTGAGCCTAACCTAGAACAATAATGAAATGGTTAATGTCTTGAAATATGATTTAGCATGACATGATATCTTAGGTGATTGATTGTGATAGATTCACATTGGAAAATGGATTCCTTTATTATTGAATGCTTGGTGACGATTTGATATAAATGGTTATATAAACTATCATGATAATGGATTAAGGTATAATTTAATAAATTGATGGATAATTGAAAGACAAATGGTAACTGGATAAATTTACCATTGTGAATTTTGATGTTATGTTATGATATTCTTCTTGTTATGACCTATGTTGTGATTTATGCTGAAATGATTAAATAAATTGGTTTTCTTGGTTATATTGAAATTATTACATAAAGGGATTTTCCCAGTGATGCTGAAATGCTTATATAAAGGTATTTTACCAATGATACTAAAATATTTATATAAATTGATTTTCCCAGTGATGAAAAATTCTTATTTAAAGGGATTTTCCTGGTTATGCTTAAATGCTTATATAAAGGTCATGGATTGGTTATGATACAATGATTATAGGGATTGACAATGTTATGTGATTATTCCATGGACTTGTGGTTATGGTTGGCTTTATTGTGCTATATGCTAAATGATATTTTAACATGATTCCAAAGTAGGTTGATTGGTGTATCATATTAATTGTTTAATTAATACTCCTGATTATCACTTTATTTCATGAATCTTCTATCAGAATAATTTTGTTTAGACATAGTGGTGTCAACTTACTAAGTTTTAATCACACCCTATTCAGGCCAGTGTTTGGTACCCATGAATATTACACAGATACAAGTTTAGATAAGGGTAAATGACCTTATTGCTAATTTTTGCTTGCTATATGGGGTAGAGTATGGAGACATGACCAACATGGGGTTCATGGATGGGATATTTTGAGTTTATTTGTGTTATGATGGTCTTTTATCTACATTTCTTTTAGTTTTATAATTAGATACATTCCAGCCTTACATTTCATGGTTAATTAGTATTTGGTTTACATGGTTCATATTTTATCTTCCATTTGTATGATGTACTATTTATCCTACTTCCATTTCTATGATATATATTTATTTATGATATATTATAACTCTATACCATGGGGTGTAGTATGCCCAAATTGTTCTCTACACCACCACTGCTAGTCGATAGCCTCTGGCATATGAGGAGGCATGCTTGAGGTTCAGTAAACAACCAGATTTGGCCATGTGAGAGAGTTCCATATCAGGGGACATTAAAGTTAATTTTTGAATGATCCTCCCATGTAATCTATCATTAAAGGACACTCTAGATGATATATAACTCATAGGAGGATTTTCATTCATGCATGTGATGCATGGATTGACTGAAGAACTGATTCATGCATTATAATGCATGAGTTAATGCATGCATCACAAAGTATCATACTTGGTGCTATATAAAGACCACTACCATGTGATGGGAGTGATGTGTAAGTGTTTTTTCATGATACTCAACTAAACTACCCATCACCTATAGACCTTTATCTCCTACCTCTTTTATGCCTTAAGGAGCTAGAATTTCTTAGAGGGGGGGTGGGGGGTGGGGTGGGGTTTATTGTAGATATGACATGTGATTCAGCATATCCTATGGATATACTAAGAATATGGGATGCCTTTTGGATACCCTTTTGTGATCTTTATCAAACCCATATGATGGTGATGGAGAATGGTGTAGGAGATTATTGGTGTAAGGTATACATATTACATTCTTATTTTATAATTTATTATTTTCATTTATCAATAGCATGGTGATATTATGATTTTATTTTCTAAATATTTCCATCAATATGATTAACTATTAACCAAACCCTTAGAAACTCAACAGATGCATCTTGAAGTAGATGAAGCTTGTGTTAGAGGTTTCCTATTTTAAATATAATTACCATACTCCTTGATATAGTAGGTACAAGTGAATGATGAGGGATACTCGGTGGTAGAGGTGATGTGGGACCATGATCTTCATGGTGATGCTCTAAAGTGTTGGTCATAGGATTAACAACATCAAATAATGATTCAGAATAAGTAATTTTTCCATTGATGATGTGTAGGAAGGTTCTCTTATAGTTTCATAACTCAATATTGGTAGTATATCCTAGTGTTTCCAAGATGTATCATTCATTAAGGGGTCAACTATGATGGCCCCAAGATGAAGTGTTCAGTAGAAGAGTTTATATCATAGTTCATTATCTTTTTGTAGTTCAAGGTAGAGTATCCTATTTCTAGTTGTTTCTTACAACCATTGGTTGCTCCTAAGTGGAAATTAGAGGACATCTTGATGGATTTCATCACTGGGTTACCTAGATATTAGGTAGGATATGATGTTATTTTGGTGATCATGGATTTTTTTGGTGAAGTTGGATGAATTCTTATCCATCATAAAGTTTTTTTGTGTGGATGTTTTGGTGAGGAAATATGTGGATGGGGTGGTGTAAATTCACAGGGTACTGAGGACCATCATTTATGACCAATATTATCAATTAAATCCATTAGTTTATAGAGGAGTCACACTCAATTTTTGTTCATAGATTCATCAAATTACTAATTTCCATAAATATATGTATGGGAGGATATATTAGACCATCTAGACACAGGAGGATATGTTGCGGGATTATGTCATGGATTTCAGTGGATCTTGTGTAGAGTATTTTTTCATGGTTGAGTTTTATTAAAATAAAAGTTACCACTATTCCATTATAATTGATTTATTTGATGTGTTTTATATATGTAACTATAGATATTCATTGTATTAAAAAGAGGTTGGGGAGTAGGTGGTTCTCATTAAAAATGCAGTACAGATCGCTACATAGAAGATTCAGATGATTCAAGAGTAGATGAAGGTAGCATATGACTATTATAATTTTTTTTCTAATCAAATAAAGAGTCCATTAGAGTTTGAGGTTGGTGGATATGTGTTCTTATAGGTTTCCCATCATTGTGGGTGGTGGAGGTTTGTCTAGGGAAGTAATCTCTCTCTCTGATTTAACATTCCATTCAAGGTGTAGTAGTATATTGGTATGGTGGTGTCTCAGTTGGCACTTCCCCTATAGATGGATTGGATCCATGATGTATTTAATGTTTCAAAACTTTAATGATATCTTCCTGAATATTCTCACATCATAAATTGGAGAGAGTTTGATATTGAGGATGATGTAAAGTATATGGAGCTATTGGTCGAGATTTAGGATTATTGAGAGAAAGTGTTGTATGGGTATGCTATTCCCTTGGTTAAAGTTCTTTGGAGGCATAGTGAAATGGAGTAGAGTACCTAGGAATGATAATTTTACATGAATTATCAATATCCGAAGTTGTTTAAATATATATATTTTTAGCAATACAATGTTTGAATTTGTGATAATTTAATTAAATTGTATGTTTCCTTTATTGTTATGTTTGGTTGATGACATTATCCTGTTTGATAGGTATCTCCTAGGGAGTGATTGGTTGGTAATTTATGTGGTTTTCATTTGGGTTTTATTTTTATTCTAGAAAATGAGAATCATTTAAGAGATATCTAATGTAATGTACCAGTCCTTCGAGGAATATTACCCCACATATTTTAGGTGTTTGAGGTGCTAAGAGGAGGATAGAGGAAGAAAGGTGGAATCAAGCTGAAATTTCAACCAGGAGTTGGTTTTATATCATAAAGGGATGTGATGTACCATAATATGTTGGTTAGAGGGTTTGTTTATGGAATATTTTTGATGGTTTTGGTGTGGGTAACTTGGAGGATAATTTTGGTGGTTTTTCTTTTTTAAGGGTCCCTGTGTTGTGGTCATTTGGATGTGGCATAGAGCTTATTAGGATCAATATAGGGTTTTTTCCTTTTAGGGAACCTTACAATGTGGTGTTTTTATATTTTCATGTATATGTTTGGGAGTGTGTATTTTACACCATGAAGATAATTATTTTACTATGGTTCCCACACTTTTATCAAATATAGGTGTTGTCCATGACATGATTTTTGATTTTCATTATACTTAAGACCATTATGGATGACCATAACCCTTGAAAATTGGTATTTTATTTTCCTAGAACCTCTATAAATTCAGGTTTTCCTATAAATGTGTTTCTTATAACTTTGATTCCCTCAAATCTTGAGTGAACTCTAGGGAATTTTTGGGATATCTTTGAATAACTTTTTCTTGTATTTGATCCTCATTTTTTAGAGATCTATCATTAGTGATCTAGGTGATTTCCTTCTCTTCTCTTCTTAGTTTCTTCTTCATTCCTTATTCGAATAGGGCTATGGTGGTAGTAGTGGTTGGTTTGGGTGATATTGAGTCAAGTGATTCTGATGGTAATCATTGTGTTCTGGGGTTTCTCATGTGATTTTGGTTTAATGATCATCTCTTCCTTATCTTTTCCTTGTATAGTGAACTTTGAGGCTCTGATTGAGGTAGGGTATTAGAGAACTCTTCATTATTTATTTTGTGTATTATATAGAAGTTTCATACCTATACATTCCTTGGGTGGATGGTAAGAGTTAACATAACAAATATAATGAGTTACACTTAAGGAAAATTGATCATAAGTGGGTGTATCATCTAATGTTTACTTGTTTCCATGTTATTACTCATGCGTTGATGATTATTTTACACTGTTACTAAAAATCATTTATTTTGTTGAGAATTGCGTGTTGATGCTATGATTTATCTGTTGGAATCAAATTTTATAGTAGTATAAATACATAAATGTGGTAATTGAATTGGTTTCATATAATTTTATACTAGAATGATGTGTCTTGAAAAATGAATGGGAATCATGTTAGAGGTTTTTTCTAAAATTGGTTGTTATATGCTTTTTGTTATGTTCAAATTGTGTGATCTTGGTTGGGGATATATTGTGGCTTATTTCCTTGGGTTGTTAGTGTGATTTGGGTAGTGGGTGCTATAATAGATGTCATGCATGGAATGGTATTATACAATTATGGATGTGGATTTTGTGGTAGGTTTATGACATCCTTTCCATAGTTGGAAAGAGGGAATATAAAGGTTGCTGTGGAATGATGGTGCGCCTTGATATGATACTATTTTTTAGTTTCTTGGTAGTCATGAAATATAACTGGTAATGATGAACTTAGAAATGTGTATGAATGGAATTTAATCAAATCATGGTTGTAAATGAAATAATTATGCACGAAATAAATGGGTAATGGATGAAATAAATGTGGATGGTGGATTTCATGGGTTTTCATTAAATATAGAAATGGAAAACATAATAACTATAAGATGGATGGTAAATGGAAAATATAGAAATTTTGAAATGATACTACTAAATGGATAGTTGTGGATTTTTTATGGTTATTTTTCATGTAAATTTGGGTTGGTTTGCTGGTTTTGTAAGTGGTAGTGATGGATAATGTATGAAAATAGTTTTTAGTGGATATTGATGGAGTTTTTGTGATTTTTTTGTGAGAAACATTAGTTTTCTCTTAAGAATGATCATATATGCCTATATTATATTTTAATTTCAATATTTAACCCACCTAAGTTAGATAACCTTACGAAAACCCAAATGTTTTGGGTTTTGGGTGTTTTCTCTAATATCCAAGTCGGTGAGGGAATGAATGGAAAACTACTCCTCTTTCTCACTCTTCCTTCTATTTATGGTATGGGATGTGGTGTCTTGAGGTAGGTACAATCTACTATCATAGTGTGTGATGTATTAGAAGTCCCTATGGGGTATTGGTGAGATGATAGGTATGATCATACAGGTGGAGTATGTGATGTACTGGTAAACCGTGTGGGGTATTGGTATGATGGGATATAGTGGGGGTTTTGAATGGTATGAGTGGGAATGAGGTTAAGGTTGTTCATGTTCATGATACCCTAATATAATAGAAATGTGATATGAGAATAGGATAGGGTATGTGGTGGTGGATATGTGATGATGATTATATGGTTGTGATATGTGGTGTGGTTGTGATATGAGATTGGTATGGTGTACAATGACATGACTGTAGAAGGGATGTAAGTGTTGGGATGTTTGATGTTGGGGAGTGAGATTGAAAACCCTGAAGGGAAGTAGTGTGGGTTGCCCTTTTTGATATAGCATTATAATATTATATTACTCTACATGGATGTGATATTAAGTGAGTGATCCTTGGAAAGGATGGGTGATAGTATACCTGTTAAGTGCTTGTTAGTTCTACTATTTATTAACTATATAATTAATATGATTTTACATTTTCATGAGAGGTCTTGAGTATAATTATACTAACTATACATGTGAGGTTATGTGGGTTTCTTGGAATTGGTCATTTTGAATCTTGAATGGTGGAATAATATAGATGGACTAGAGGATGTAGTACTCCCTTGACTGAGGAGTCTTCCAGTGAGGTGTGAATCCACCATACTACAGAGGAGGAAGTACTCCCCTATGAGATAGGGCACATGTCCTCCTTCTATAGTGGTTTATGTGGTGAAGATTCACTATTGGTGAAGTCGTTTTCCTATTTAATTAGTTTATAGACACCCAAAGAGGAATTTGTCCCTCAACATAGTTCAGATATATGGTAGAGGTTTGGCTAATGCACAACATTTTATTATGATCTATTGGTTGAGAGTTCAGCTCTAAAATGACCCATAAATAGGGGTTAGTGTAGCCTATTCGATCTCTTATGCTAAGGATGATGATTGTGATTATCCAGATACTAGTCTTGGGAGCCTTGGATAGATTATATGTTCATCCTCATACATCAAAGACATACTTTATATAGATATCTTGTCTCATTGGTGGTATATAGATGGTGAATGATGATCTTCATAGTAATTGTCTCCTAGTGTGATTTATGGATGACTTTGAACAGGTAGCTCATGATGTTCCAGAGGCAAACTCTATATTCTTTTTTTCCTTATCACCTATTTTTTTGCACTAAGGTGTTCTATTTTCATGATGTTTCATAGTTGGATAAGGATACAAAGATCCTAGGGGATTATTTAGACTAGTGTGTCAGGACTGTAGAATCCTTCTTGTGGTGATAATATTCCATCATTCCTATCATCGATGTGTTATAGTTTTAGTGGAGAGGCTTTCCTAATATTTCTCTAAGGTGGGGTATGGAACAACTATAATATCGTTGGTGATATATGATCACCCGCAACTAAGTTCAAGTAAATGGATATATTTTTGTGATGTTTTTCAATCAAATAGATTTATCATGGTCCACTTTTAATTAGAAGTGGGGCCTAGGGGATGAACATGACCAACCCTCAAGAAGCTACAACTAATTCTTTCATTGTTTGGTGAGCATAAATTTGTGATCTATAGTTGTTTTAGAGGGTCCATAAAAATGTTGTTGAGCGTGGGATGGTTCTTTCCTAGGAGGTTCCTCGATCAAGCTTGGGGAGATGAGCGTTGAGCTTTTGGAGTGTCCTATTTCTAGGGTTTTCAAGGTGTTTAAGTAAAATTGAGCCATGTATTTATTTTTCACTGGATAAAGGATAGATTCATGCATATAGTGCTTCATGAAGTTCTTAGAATTTGTATTAGCTGTGTTCTAAGGTGGAGATAGTCTAGATGACATGATTTTCATTTTTTTGAGTTTCTATCTGATCAATATTTAGTCATCTCATCTTTTTCACCACTTAAGTAGTGTGGTGAGAGTTTTGATAGAAGATCCATTGAGGCATCTTGGTATGTGAGATTTTCCATAGTGCTTTATTGGATTGTGGTTTTGGATGTTCAAGTATTGGGAATATGTTGGGCCTAATTACAAGAGTGATGGATTGGGTCAACTGTGGTGATGAGAACCTAGCTAAGGCTAGTGGTGAAGGAATTTTCTTAATAGTTATTGGATATAGAAGGATAAGAGGATCAATGTTATCCTTGTTCCTTGAACAAGAACATGTCGATGTGGACACTTGTTAGATATTTATGCACAATAAAAGTATGGTGGGCCTCAATGGTATGGTATGGGGCTCTTATTGAGGCACTGGATGGTGGAGTTTTATGTGGTTATATTATATCATTATGAAAATCTTCTGGGTCATTCTTTTTAAATGTGGGGAGCATAACTCCCCATGGGGAATACCTTGATAAATAGGTTATATATGATAGATATCAGTGGTTCATTGTGTCACTTTATACTGGAATTGATGGTAAAACTATGATTGGACATAAATTATTCAGGTAGAGTGACTTGATGAAAATTAAGTGGTGATCCATGATGGTTTTAGAAGCTTATCCAATTGTGGGTTGAGGCTATTTAGCGTTCATGGGAGAAAGAGAATCTTAGATGTAGTGGCCTTGATATTCATGTTGATAGGTTCCTAATAAGGGTTTCATTTTGGGTCCTGGTTGATTTAAAAACCTTCAGAAGTTATAGGATCTTATTCATGGGGGTTTTATCTCCCCACATGTGGATAGTTTTTGGGCTTCTCAGAGATCTATTTAGGATGTTTTCTTTTTGAGGAAGAAAATCCTTGATGGTGGAGAGGATATAGTGACCCTGATTTTTACATATGGAATAATTATCTCATTTTTGGGTTCCGGAGCCCCGATTTTTTGAGAGGGTAAACTGATAATTTCCTCTATTAAATAACCTCATGAATTTTTTTATGGTATTCTTTTTCTCAAGATGGGACATTTACATATGGGTTGGAATTTATTTATATTTTGAGTTGAGCATGTTTTTATATGTTATCTAATATTTATTAAATAAATATAATCCATTCTCATGTGGTTGAACATAGATATATCTTAAATAGATCCCCAAATGGGAATTATAACTTTGATATTGAGTTTGGAAGGGGTTGTTTTACCCATGAGAGGTATAAACTTCATTCAGGTTCTACACCTTGGGTCAGGCCATCAATGGATCCTTTTATTTATTTTTTTTGTTTTATTTTCTTTCCCTCACCTATTATATCCCCATTCATATGAAGGGTATGAGTATAAATCCCCTCATTGACACTGTTGATCTAAAAGGAGAGGGAGGGAAAGGGTCTGGGAGTTCCATCTGAGTTTCTTGATCAAATATGGATCAAAAGGTGATGATGGTGGAGCACATATCTGACCTCAAAGATTCAATGTTTCACCATGAGGTAGGGCTTGTTATATTTAATTTTTCCTCAACCCCATTTATTTTTTCATTTTCATTTTTATTATAAAATTTTATCTACTACAGAATGGATGGGGGCCATTGGGTAGTGATTTATAGAGAAATGGGTGATTCAGGTAGTTTGTAGGGTGCCCTCATCTGAAATTCTTGATCACAATATATATAGTTCTAATAATACATGTCTTATAGTTTTTTAGGGATAATTATGGTATAATATAGTGATCACACAATGTTTATTCCACACTTACATGGCACATAGCCAATTGGGTACATGACTTGGGGTTTATCCATGTACATATCCAAACACCCTATGTAAGTTAGATAGCATGTAGAATCACACACCATGCTAGGTTACACAATATTAATTGAGTAAAGAGCATGAATTTATACCCCTTATAGATCAAACATAATGTGTCTATTAGGGAACAACATTAATTTAGGAAATACACATTGATTTGTGTAGAGGTATATGCCCGAAGTCAGCCATTGGGTGTAAACATTGTGTACCTCAAGGTATACATCATGCAATTTTAACTCAAATGGGGTTTTCATTATTTCTCACCTAGGAGATTAATTTAGGAAAGTAGACTATCCATTTTGTGTATATTTTAATATACAGTATGATGGTGAAGTCCTCTATGTTACAAAGGTTAATTGGTGAGATGATTTGGGGGTGATTATAGATATTTACCTCATGTTGATGATAAATAGATATAGGTGTTGATGCGGAGTATGTGTGATATCGATAAACCCCAATGTAGAAACATGAAATTGGGCGTGGGACCCTTGAATGTATTTAGATAGAGAAATTCTATGTGATCTTGTAGGAGGTTATGGATCCTCAAAGGATGGAGATTCATAAACGCAGGAGTTCTAGCTAGTCTTTAGCGGACCTCTTTGTGAAGGAGGGTGAATTGAAGGGTCCTTTAGAAAAGTAACATCCCAAAACCAGATGCCACTAAATAGTGACCTAATCCCAATTGGCCACATGACCTCAAGTACATCTCCCCAAATTCCGGAGGCTTCCAACTAGCAGTGAGGGACTAGGGTGTGTATGTGGGGAGACTATGCCCACTTACCAGAGTATAACACAGTGGAATATCATTAAAATTCAATGGTAGAAGCAGTGTAATAATCAGAAATCTGATAAATAAATAAGACATAGATATATAAACCATGCTAGAATAAATATCATATAAAAAAGGCGACGATACATGTCATGTTATATAAAGAAACAAAAACAAATATATAACAACACAATACAATACATGTGTCAAAATACCAAAAAGGTAATATCTCTATATATAATCATGTACCTCATCTCAGTCCCATTCTCCCCTTCTCCTAAGCACGACACAAAGTCAAGCATTGAACAACGGGTGCTTGCCCCAGTCCCCACCTACATCCATAGAGTCTGTTTGGGTACCCAACGACATCCCGAATAAGGTGTGAGATACAATCCCAGCAGGTAATCACCCAAAGGTCTATAGTAATTCTAGATATGAAATATAATAATCTAAATTATATTAAAATACATATCATAGGTAAGTAGTAATAAAAAGTAAAGTTCCCATGGCATATCTACTAAAAAACAAGTGATCTTGTATAGTCCAAAAAATCTCCCTAAAAAACATTGATCAAAATATATAATAAGGAATCTACAAAAAAATACATAAAAAACTACCAAGACCTCACTGTACATACAATCATATGATGCTAACCATGAAATTTCTGTATATCCAGTGTATCAAACAATCACGACCTTACTGTTTAACCAAAACAATCAGAACATCTTCGACAAAGCCATATAAATAAGTATATCACATTTACTATGTACATTCCATATAATCAAGTGTGTCAGACCCCTAAAGGTTGGATCCAAGGTATAGTGAACCAAGGTATCCTTATCGAGTCCTAGAAGTATCTCGATGTAAACTTGGTTAGGCTCGAGTTGGGGTCCAAGGAACATTTCTACTGACCATGTCCACTATGAGCCTAATACAAACATATCCAAGGGGTTGAAAGGACTAAGGAATCCCACAGAATTAGAATCCAAGGAGCACACAGGTCCAAGAAATTATCTACCTTTTCCATGACCCATGGAATAACACACACATGTTGTCCTATTTAATCATTCATTATTTCACATTCAAGTCCCATGAGTATACCCACTCATAAAAAAACAACATTCAAGTCTATTCCATGTGTTTAACCACTCATATAAACAATTTATAAATAAACCATTTAATAAATTCTATCAATAAAAATCATGATAACACATAGAAAGGGAGGAAACCATATCTTTTTAAACCAATTTAATTCAATTAATTTATTAACAAAATTTCTCTAACTAGGAAAGCACTAACTCACCCCATGGGTGGTTTAATAAGGAACATGCATGGTTAATTTACATGGCACACCCCATGGGTGGAATTGGCTGGGGAAACAAACACGAAAAAATCTTAAAGGAACTAAAGGGAATCCCTAACTGGTTTCATTTAATTTAATTTAATTAATAAATTCAATTTTGAGTTCATTCTAGAAATTATTACTGGTGAAACAATGAAAAATAGCTTAATAGGGCACCAAACTAAACAAGAAAAATATAGACCACCAACCATAGTTGAGTAGTATAATTATCATCCAATATAAGCTCCCAATTCAACTCAGGTCGGGAGAAAAATTAATAATAGGAAAAAAACTTAAAATAGGGAAAATTATTTTCCACCTAAATAGCACAAACAGTATAAAAAATAATGAGTAACAACACAAAATTAATTGAGTAATCACCAATGTGGATCCAACGAGATATTCTGACACCCTAGTCAATAAGAGAAGATACATATATAAAACTATGATATGAACCTAAAACACAAGCCCAAAACACAAGCCCAAAGACTAGGGTATCTTCCTCGAGAACAAGATAATGTGGTTACCTCTTTCAAGATATCCATATGGTGAATCTATATAGATATATTTTAATTTAAGGCCTTATATTTTATTACTCTTAATTGGGAAACTCTCACACACTCAAGAATATCGTGATTCAACACCATCGACTACCGAAAATTAGTACCCACCTTCTTTAATAATGTCCGCTTTAGTGGATCCAACTGCTCAGAGGCCCTTTAAAAGAATCATGATTGGGATTTCCGGATAATTGAAGATACTACTATATTTTCCTTCCCTATAGTATAGAATTCCAAGAAGACATAATTCTCTAGGAAAACTAACCATCATCACTATCTCAAGTTCAAGTTTATCTCTGTGATGACATAGATATTACGTTGATGGTCTGTGTAAACAACAAAGTGCTAACTTGAAAGGTAGTTCCACCACATCCATATGACACCCTAGTCAATAAGAGAAGATACATATATAAAACTATAAAACTAAAACACAAGCCCAAAGATCTCCACATTATCTTCTCTTATTTATATATGTATCTTGAAGGAGGTAACCAAATTATCTTCTCTTATAATTACCTTATAAAACTAAAACAAAATCCCAAAGATCTCCAAAAAAGGTACATATATAAAACTATGATATTAACCTATCTAAATAAGAGAATATACAAGAGTTGAGGATACTATGATCATACCTCTCACCATATATAGTCTCACACCCTAGTCTTTGGGGATAGGTTATACCGAATATACATGGACTGAACTGCAACCCTGTAACACAACCTCACTACCTAGAGTAGGCCTACTCTGCTATCTCGATACTATTGGTTCCTAGATTCATCGATGATGACCACCACCACCTCGACCTAATCGACTAATACTACTCTAACTCCCTACCCAACACAGAGCAGTGAAACCCACTCCCAAACATGGTGTCAGTGCTGACTCCCTACCACTCACTCCTATTTGGAAGGTACTGTAAAAAAATCACATGTGGACTATCCTACTGAAATCTCGACACTCAATTGAGTTGTGGTCACACTGACTCCTCATGTATCCCCATCTTCCACACCGATGATGGAAAAATGCACTACCAACACTAGTAGCCTAGATGGTACTCAACTCACAAGAAGCCTCAAAATTGTGCTTCCTTCATAAAGATACTGATCCACTGGGCCGAGAGATGGCACTGATCTACTTTATACCCCCATATTCCCTCGAGTTATACTCTTTAATCAATGATTGATTTACTATCTCAATAATAGAGTTCAATTTAAATACATTCACCTGAGATTTAACAACATATCTAAGACCTTCCTCGAAGCGTCTCTCCCTCAATAACTCATTAATACTGTACATTGGTGAAAAATTCTACAACTCTGTAAAGTGTTTTGAGTACTCCACAACCATCATAACACCATACTCCAGACACATGAAATAACTAGCCCACTTTTCCCACCAGTTCTTTACTACTTCTTGAAGCATATAGGTCACGAGATTTACTCTCCACTAAGGTGGTGTCTCCATATTCTCGAAGATCAATAGTGTTGACTCAAGCCACAACTCAGTAGCCTATGGACCACCATCCCATGAAAACGTGGACAGATTATACTTCTAGAACACACATGTTAGCTCAACCATAGATGAGGCAGAATGCAGTTCTCCTGGAAAAGTCTATATGAAGTAGAAAAACCCCACATGGAACTGTGCCTCAACACCCTTGTTCAGTAAAATAGATGGATCCATAGCTGGAACTAAAAGGGGATTCACTAGTAGCCTATGAACCATCACTTATGGAGCATGGTTGTCTCCATGATTCTGGAATATGCTTGGAGGTTGTTGTGGTGACATGCCTCTATAATTCCAAATAAACACCACAGAAAATATGGATATCAAATTTCACAACTCAAAATCATAGGAAAAGTAAAAACCTTCCTATAACCAGGTCATACCACACAGATTTCTCCTAAATCTAGGACTCTAGGAAAGGAAACAATCACAAAAGTCACTAGAGACACTACCTCTTTCCAAATAAAAATTGGGTCTAGGCCAAGTATATGTTTCATAGTTTTGAGTTTCCATTTGAATTCATATTCATTTCACATTTCATTTTAAATGGTTGAACCAAATGGTTCACTATTATTGATCCATAAGGACCCACACTCCTTATAAATTGAAATATGTTGTCCACCCAATACACACCATAACATGTTCTAGTCCACACGATTTATGGTCCATGACTCAATGTGCCACAATTGGATTCTCAGGGTATCTATTGTAGCCTAATCATGAAAACAATGCTTATATTAAGACATGAACTCTGAGTACCAACCATGTTTTCCAAACCACTACATAAAATTTTATCACAAAACATATCACAACATCATGAAAACATGAAATGCATCCTATATGGCATGGCATAATGCATGACATGCGATTTCTAGCAAGTGCCTAAAATGATGCATGAGATGGAATACCATCATCTCATTGGGAAGCAACAAAACGAAAACCCATAATCATATCAATGATAACATCACAATCCAAGTACATCACCCAAAAGTGGAATTAAATCAACTATAATAGGTAAAATACAAAAAATAACAATTTCCATTCGAGGCAATTTGGATTTTTCCTATACTTGGGTTACCTATACCCAGACACAACTCATTAAAAAATTTCAATACCTTTCTATCCTCATGTATTGTCTCTAAATAATAAACCAGAAAAGGAAAATCCTCTGATACCACTTTGTAACATCCTAGACCTAGATTCCACTCAATAGTTCCCCAAGCCCGGTTAGCCACATGGACTCAAGCGTATCTCCCCAAATGTCAGAGGCTTCCAACTAGTAGCGAGGGCCTAGGGTGTGTCTGTGGGGAGACTATGCCCTCTTACCATAGTGTATAAAAGTGGAATATCAATAGCAGTCAATTGTGAAAGTAATGTAATAATCAAACATATGATAAATAAACAGAACATGGATATATAAACTATGTCAGAATGAATCTCATATATGAAAGATGATGATACATGTCATGTTTTATAAAGCAGTCAAAACTGGTACATAGTAGCATAATAAAATACATGTGTCAAAATACCAAAAAAGACCAAAAAGGTACTATCTCTAGATAGCATCACGAGCCTCAACTTAGTCCCATTCTCCCCTATTCCTAAGAATGGGACAAAGTCAAGCATCGAACTACAGGTGCTTTCCCTGATCCCTACCTGTATCCATATAATTTGTTTAGGTACCCAATAATATCCTAAACAGTATGTGAGATACAATCCCAATAGTTAACCACCCAAAGGTCTATACCAATCATGGATATGAATTATAACAAGATAAAATAGAGTGAAATACATATCACAAGTAAGCGGTAATAAAAAGTAAAGCTACCATGGAATATCTACTATAAAAAAGTGATCCTGTATATCCCAACAAGGCTCCCTGCAAAACATGGGTTAGATATTATAACAATTCAGATAAAAAAATTCATAAATAACTACCATGACCTCATTTTACATCCATTCATATCATTCTAACCACGACCTTGTCATATATCCAGTGTATCAAACAATCGTAGCCTTGACGCTTAACCATAATTTTCAAAATATCAATGGATGAGCCATATAAACGAGCATATCACATTTACCATGGTCTTTCCATATAATCTGGTGTGTCAGAACCCTCGGGGTTAGATCGAACGTATAGTGGACCAAGACATCCTCATCTATTCCTAGGAGTAGCTCAATGTAAACTTGGTTAGGATTGAGTCGTGGTCTAAGGAGCATGTCTACCGACCATCTCTAGTGTGAGACCAAGACAAACTGAATATAAGGGGTAGAAAAACCTAAGGCATACCAAAAAGTTATAATCCAAGGATCATACAAGTCCAAGGAATTATCTACCAATTCCATGATCAATAGTGTAGCACACACATGGTGTCCTATGTAATCATTCATCATTTCACATTTGATTACCATGATTATACCCTCTCATAACATAAATCTAATTAAATTATATTCCATGAGTTTACCCACTCATATAAACAATTGTTAAATAAACCATTCAAGAAATTCTATCAATCAACATCATGATAACACATGGAAAGAGAGTAAAACCATCTCCAATTCAACCAATTCAATTAAATTCATTTATCAACAAGATTATTCTAATGAGGAAGGCACTAAGTCACCCCATTGGCGGTTTAACAAGGAACATGCATTGGTAATTTACATGGAACACCCCATGGGTGGCCTTGGTTGGGGAAACAAACTCCAACACATCTTAAAGGAACTAAATAATATCCCTAATAGGTTCCATTTAATTTAATTTAATTAATCAATTCAATTTTGGGGTCACACTTAAAAGTTTGGAGGGTGGCACAATGACAACTAGATTAATATATCACCAAACCAAACATGAAAAATATAGACCACATACCGTAGGTCGGTAGTAGAGTGCTCATCTAACATCAGCTCTTGATTCAACTCAGATTGGGAGAAAAATGAAGAACAAATAAAAACCTAGAAAAGAGGGAAAATTATCTTTCACCTAAATAGCATATTCTATACCAATAAGAACAAAAAACGACACAAAAGAAATTGATTACTCACCGATATAGATCCAATGAGATGATCAACAATCGATTCCGAGTCTAGATGGAAGAACGAGATCGAAGCCTATGGATTTTACTTTAAAGGGAGATCCCACACTTTAATTCTATCCACAGAAGGATAATAGAGAAATATAAATAGGTTATAAGATTTAATCAAGGTAAAATTTTTAATTTTACCCAAAATTCTAGGTCACAAGGTTTTTCCACATGGTTGGAAAAACTGTGTGCCAACCGTGAAACCACTACTATGAGGAGGGGCAACTCGCATGGTTTGTATGAATTATTTGAATAACTATGTAAAAAAGGTGTCTCATTCCACTATCAAAAACATTAGATGGTACTGCATGGGTGTGAACCTCAAATCGTATAGTTTATAAAACCGTGTGGGGTCCCCCTTCTATTTTCCTAACTTTTCACAGTTTGCAATAACCATGTGGAATACCCCATATGGTTTCTACTAACCACGTGGTATATCTATTTTTCACTAAAAGTTGGGTTCTAAGATCTAAAAAATACCCAGACACCCCCAATACCTCCATGAACTTAAAGGGAAATCAAATTAGGCTGTAATTAAGCATTTTAATCAAAATTTGATGGAAAGTAAATGATTTTGTTCCTTAAGAAAGAATCGGGTTCTTACAAGAAAGAAGTGGAAATCAAGGATATTTTTTTCATCATTCTTATACATGTTGAGTGGGTACTTATAGTTTTGATATGAGGATGATAAGTTAGTGGTACATTCTCATTATACTATGGTCTACATGACTAGTTCCTACTATGGGATGCATATGTTCTTTCTCCCCTTTAGCAACTTGTAAATTTCTATGGGAGATAAATTAGGTGATTATAGAGTATTCTTTGTGGTCCCCTTTCATTGGACCACCTATTCTGATGACTATATTGTATGTGCATCATGGAGATGGGATTTAGGTACTCCCTCAGGCTTGTAACCTACACCAAGGTGTGATTCATCCCTTACATTGATGGAGTTAGTACTCCCTAAAATATGTGGGGTGAAGTTCCTCCAAGTTAGGTGATGGTTTCTCAGATATATCTTTCATAGGTACATATTAACTTATATATGGAATGTGGTGGTAGTCTCCTTGGTCAATCTTAGCCTTTGGTGAGGTACAAGGTCCTCCATATGGTTAGTAAATCCCTTGTCTAGTCTATGCTCACTGGTGAGGCATGAGTTCCCCATTATGACATGGGACCAGTGACATGGTAGTGGTGGTATTTGAGCTATGTGGATAATCTAGGAACTCTAGGAATTTTAGTGCACAAGGTTTACTAAGTTTCTTCCTTCGAGAGAGTTGCTCTATTGGAGCTGTGTTGAGTGGGTGGGGATTCACCCAATGAGTGGTTAATCACTTTCTTTGAGACTAAATAGGACAATAGAACCCCCCTTTTGAGTCATATCATGGAAAAATGTGTCTTACTTATAGTAGGATATGGGAGGGAACTCCCCCATGTGATGGGGTGTAAGTATCCCATACAGGGGGCTGCTAACCCACCTTGAGGGGTGCATCATTATCATGGTGCGATACCCCTATTCAGTTATAATCAAAGTTCTAGAATTTGTGATTGGGGTGATAAGATGGCCCTTATATGGCTAAAGGCATTATTCTAGTAACAAATATTATCTACTAATTTTGGTTTCTTCTATGTAATGGGTGAGTTATGATATGATTATATGAAGAGTTACTCATAGATTATGAGCACCTTTGGTATGGGATCTTGTTGACTCGATCCACAAGGTTCAATGTAATGATTTCAGCTATGGTATCCAAGTGTGAGCTAATGTGGTTTCATCTTCCATGTCATATAGGATCAAAGAGGTGTTTAAACCTAAGTAATATGGTGTATCGATTGTGGATGACCATGATAGTGTTTTCCTCTAGGGTTTACGAGTAGAGAGGTGTTTTTTCCTAATGCATGGGATTTGTTTATAGATCCCTCATTTCATGGAATATGTTGATATTCAATTTTCTCCCTAGTATATTTCCATGAGAATATATTAGGGTCATATTATTAAGTGAAGATAAACATCCTTCCTTGGATGGTGTTTTTCCCCTTATAGAGTTGGGCAGCTATACAATTCGACCCTTGGATGCATGCTAACTTGTAGCCCTATCACCCTTTTTCTTTTCAGGGTATCTTACTAGGTATTTTTATACTCACCCCAACATGGGCTTGGTTCTCTCACTTGTTGTGTCTATATAGACAACACACATATCAATGGAAATATTAGTGGGTGTGGATCTTGTTGGAGCTCATGGATCCAAAGCTTAATAGAGCCTAGTGGGAACATGAAAGATAATGTTCAAGGATAGAGATATCATGATGCAGTGATTCCCTTATTCCTAGTTACTCAAGTTATGTTATAGTTTAGGATATTGAAACTTGAATCATTTTTACCTATTTTACACCTACATTTATATTGTATTCCTTTGGGATATATATCAAGTTACATACCTTTTACATTTCAAATAATTATGTATTCCTATGTGGATGTGATGTTATGGTTGATAGGTGATGTATGTATGTGCATGTTATATAGGATAAGACCTCCCATATGTGATATGTTCCTTTTTGGTGCTAGTCACTAGCCTCTGACCTATTGGAGGTGGGGTTGAGGTGGCTCACCTAGCACATTGTTAGTCCAGGTAGGGACCTGGTGGGTCAAGTCGTATCACTACATCTTAAAAAAATTCATAAACTAATCCCTAGAAATTAATTCCTAAGAAATAATTAAAAACTATGAATTCCTCTTATAATGTGATTTGTGTAAGGTCTTTTAGCTAGAACTTACCACTTTAATCATGTAATAGGAGTATGGTAAGAAGTTACCCACTCTGGATTTAACCATGATTAATATTACAACTCATCTGATGTATCTATCATCCTCATTAAAATCAGCACAAAACTTCATTGGGGAGAGAACCAAAATTTGGATAGAATTAATGATCAGATAATTATCTCTTGGTCTATACAAAATTTATGAAACTCCTCCTTGATTTTATCTTTCTTATTTTTTTAAAATATTCATTTTCTTTCAGTTTTTATTAGTTATCACCTTCTCCTTCTCATTCTATTCTTTTTCTAAGGCCCCTTCCTCATATTTCTCATCCCCTGACTTATCAAGGGTGAGGGTGTATTCCTTGTATTCTATCTCTGATTTCTATTTATCATTGGAAGTTACCTTATATTACACATCAAACTTAGCATCACCATTAGAATTATCCTTATGTTCTGCCTCATAGTTGTCTTGTTTCCTTGGGTACCTCTTTTAACTCATTAACACCATTTTCCATGATCTTCACACTACCACAAAACTGTGCAAGGCCAGCGCCACCCCTTTATTAGTGCTAAAAAAGCACTGATAAAAGTACCCCTTTATCAACGCTTCTTTTTAGCACTGATAAAGGCCCCCCTTTATCAGTGCTTTTTTTAGCGCTGATAAAGGTTCGACTTCAAAAAAAAAATTAATATATAAATATAGTTATATAGTTATATTGATATAAATATAATATATAATTTTTAAATATATTTTAGATAAGTATAAATGTACATTTAAACTTACTATACTTAATATATAAGATATTTAGTAAAAATGGCTTCTTAAAAAATTTAAAAAATATTTTTAATTAATAATTTTCTAATTATTATGGAGTAATAGTCATTTAATAATAATTTAAAAACTAAAAAAATTAAAAAAATTAAAAAAAGATCCAAAATATGTTGAAAACGTAACTCTACTTCAAAAGGCCATAACTTTTGATCCAGGTGTCCGTTTGAGCTCTACCACATATAAAATTAAAGCCTACGACAAGATCTACGTCATCATAGCCTGGGTGAACCTTGATCAAGGGTTTTTCGAGGCCAAAAGAGGCCCATAAGGCCTCTAAAACTGAGTTTTTAGTCGGGGTATCCTGATTTTTTAACATTTTGTGGATTTTCAGCCTCGTTTAAGGGGGTATTATTGGATTTTTTTGGTGGGGACTAAATTTATTCCAAGGTATTACATTCATATTGATATTATGTATTTGAAATTTCATCCTTTTTTATAATGCACTACTATTTATAATCAAATATATAACTATATGTACATATTTTTTATATATTCACACCTAAAATTTAATTTTTTTAAATAAATAATTAAACATATTTACATATAAAATATATTAGATTTATATAAATAATAACTAATATCCATTTTATTTAAAATAAAAATATATGAATATTTATATAACTACTATATATTAATATAACTATACATATATTAATATAACTATATATATATATATATTAATATAAATATATGTATATATTAATATAACTATATATATATATTAATATAACTAAATATATATATATTAATATAACTATATATATATATATTAATATAACTATATATATATATATATATATTAATATAACTATATATATTAATATAAATATATATTACTATACGAATAAATATAACTAAATATATATATAAATAAATAGATATATCATGAATAAGAGAAAAAATAAATATAGGGTAGTGGCAAAGGATTTACGTGCGTAGGGGGGAGGTCTCGAGATCAAATCCGGGTGGAGGCACGGGTGCGCACACAATGTTGATTTAAAGGGATAGCGCTGATAAAGGGTGTAGGCGGTGTGGGCGGGCGCTGGAGGTGCGGGAAAGCGCTGATAAAGGGGCGATCAAGTGCTGTAAAAAGCCCCCCTAGATTGGCAATATTTTTTTTTTATTTTTATCAGCGCTAAAAAAAAGTGCTGATAAAAGGGGTCTTTTATCAGCACTAAAAAGAAAGCGCTGATAAAAGACCCTTTTATCAGCGCTTCATTTTAGTGCTCATAAAAGACCCCTTTTATGAGCGCTTTTTTTAGGGCTGATAAAAGGGGTCTTTTTCAGCGCTTTTTGGAGCGCTGATAAAGGGGACCCCCCTTTATCTTTGCCAACATTAATAGCTCTTTTTCTAGCACTATTAATGGCCATTTTTAGTGCTGATAAAATCCATATTTGTAGTAGTGTCATTTCCTTACATGATTCTCTGAAAACAATCTCTAGGCCATATATGAGTGATTTATTTCCACTTAGGTATGGTTACAAGCCACATCCTTCTTGATTCTAGATATTCTCCTTGAGTTAATTAATTTGGTGAACATGATCTACTACTTAAATGGAAAATTAGATGTATTTATTCATTATGAAATTTTTCGTTCCATTACAACATAAAACCCAAGTATATTAAAAAATAAAATAAAATAAAAACCTACACTAAAATAAAAAATAGTAAAAATGTGAGAAAATACTTGTCCTAAACTATAAAATTAAAGGTTTTTAAACCAAGTCCTCAATAATGATGCCAAAAACTTGGTCATCCCATAGGGAATCATTAGTTCCTATAGATTTACCAATTTAGAATTTATATTATACTATTATTAACTTCTATAAATAATGGGTGTAATATGTTTTTAGTTTGAGGTCAAACCCATAGAGACAACTTTAAAACATACTTAGAAAATTAGAATGAAAGATAAAAATAAAATAAAATATTATTGTAAATCAAATAGAGAAAATGTACCAAGCATAGTAAACAAAAGTTAATGCACTAGTAAAGTAGAAAAGGACAATAAATTAACCAATATTTCATCAAAATCATGTCTAAGAAAATCCCTTGGTTTGGCCAATCAATTTCTATCCTAAAGAAAATCCTTTTATTATGGTTAACTATTTTGGTTGATCAATAAAATAGGTAACCCAAAACAATATTTAAACATAACCACTCGAACAAATATAATTCTTATGAATGAAATAAGGTATCTTGTTAATATATTAAAATATATACTAACCTAAACAAATAATGGTCATCCATGAAAGAGGAATATAAGATTAAGAAAAATGGAATAAATGAAAAAGACCATATAAAATTACTTATAAAATGTTTTCTTCACTAGATACAATCCCACTTCAATACATTATCAACAATAAAATGATTTACCTCCTTATGCTATTCATGAAGGAGAATAGAAATGAATGTATACAAACCCTAGTAGTAAACTCCTTCCAAAAAGGGAAACTCCAAGTGTAGATTCCTACAAGACTTGAATGACCAATTGTAGTAGCATAAACTATTTTTAATAAATAGAACACATCACTTATATCTTGTTATATCTCATTAATTATCTTTGTCTATCTATAACCTTTTGATTTGGCCCCAAATTCCCTGGATACAGTAAAAAGACCTCATGAAAATCTCTCTTCTTATCTATAAAATATATCCCAAAAACCATAGAATGAGAGAGGGTGGATAATCATATTTATTTATTGTAGATATGAACTTCACAACATGTACAATGAATAAAGATGTGAATAACAACTCAAGATGTGAAATCCTCTATATATTTTAAAAAAATTTGTATCTCCTTCACTAAACTGTAATAGTGTCATGCATGTGGCCCAAAACAAACTCCTATAGTACTGCCTATGATATTCTTTATACTCATAGTGTGAACATTTACTATTATGGAATGAATATTATTCTATTTTTATTCATCTCCACTGTCTCTATGGCCATGAAACAATGGAATATTTCATGACAATGAAATAACTCATATAAATAAACCTCCTCTCCATCTCCATGCTCATGGATATGATACTTGAACCACAAGGCGTGAACATCCTAGGAAAGCAGCCTCTATACATCACCCATTTCAGTATGACATAACCCCCATGCACACATTGTGTTCATGGTGGCTCACTCTTTTCTCACCCATTCCCATGCCACCCTAGATAGGCCTGTGATTGAGCTTTTTTGGATACAATTAGGTGCCTAGCTGATAAAACAGGAAAGCCCAAAGGTTGGTCATATTTTTTAGTTTTAAAAATATATTTACCTTTCCCATTTCTCTTACCTTATTCAAAAATATTATTTTTTTCCTTTTTATCCAAAATCAAAATATATGTTTTTTATTTACATAAAAATATAAAACCACATTTAATCAGGAAATAATACACATTAAAAAAATGAAAATATTAATGAAAAATATATACATAACATGTATATATCATACTCTCATTATATGAGAGGACAAATCCCGTCTTGGTTAATCTCCAATAGATGACATGATCAAAAATATACCTAACAACACCCTAATTAGAAAAGCCTTGATAATTTCATAAGAAATGCATCCAAGAATAAAGGTTCTCATACTAGATATCTCACCAACATTAGGTGGGACTCCAAATATGAACCATTCACCCCTAAAATACCAAATATATAGTGTATGAAACTTTATATAGTATACTTCACATGCCATCCAATATAAAAAACTTACTTTATACCTCATGAGAATATTTTTTATCTTGATACCAGAATTATACTAATGAAAACCTTAATATTTCATCATAACCTATAAATATCCATGATGAACATTTGTCAGGGATAACTTAAACTCATACTTTTAGATGTCGATCATCATTGCACTTAATGAATTATATATGTGTATATATATATATATATGAAACCAATACGAAATAATGATAAAGTAGATATTTCATTTTTTATATCATGATACATTTCATATTCTTAAACTCCTTTAATAATACTTAACAAAACTATACATAAACACCAGTCTAGCTATATATCATATGATAGACTGCCAGATAACCTTATGTTTAATGTACTTTTAGGGTTTTATTAAAATCATTATATATAAATATAATTTATGTCCCATATTTATGTGAAAAATTGATAAAATCATCTCTCTAAAATATTTAGTTGGTAACATATATAAAGAAAAATAGTTTTAATAATAGTGATATTTAGGAATCATATTCTTAAATGTTATGATGCTAAAAAATTATGTTATCTACTTAGAATTATTTCTAACTTTATCATCATCATTGTCCTTGGAATCTTTTACACAATTTTTTTCCTTGAAATATTTTGTTAACAATATGTAACTCTTTTAAATTTTTCTTTAACAACACATCCTAAACCCATTTAGGATCTTAAGTATCATTCACCTTGAATTATGGCCAGAAAAATCATTTATTTGTTAACATTTTTACTTCTCCAAGTCTAATACATACTCTCACTAGAATCTTAAAAACTATATTCTTTAGAGAAAATCTTACTAAGAATCACAAACTCCTTTGTGTTTAGAAAATAACATGTTTTTCATTAGTTTGAATAAAAGTTTATTCGTTAAATATACCATTGAAGGTGCTGTGATCAAATCTATCATATTTTAACAAACATATAGATGAAAAATTTTATCCTATATATTTTTTATCTTTTCCTCCTTTTCAAACTTGTTATAGAATCTAATTAATAATAAATCATGTGGATTAAAAATATCATATCACATTTCTTAGGACAAATATTTGTTATCAAATAACTTATCTTATCATATAAGATAAAAAATGACTATACACATCCTTTAATTAGTTTTATATAAGTTTTATATATAGTCTTTAACATTAAAATTTATGATGTATCAACTTTTTTCTTCATCAACTTAATGTAAAATATAATATTGATCAAAACTTACCTTGATCTTGAACTACTGTATACTTAAAAAAATTGTCAAATATACACCTGGTATCATGTACCCTTCAAAATTGAAGAATTTATTTATATAAACATAATACCTGATATGAAAATTCCATAGAGTTTCATAAACTGAATAAGATATTTTAGACAATTTCATCTTATATAATCATTTATCTCCTTTCATTATTTCAAATTTAGGTCTTAATGACCTTTACTAGCTCTTTAAATAAATATGATTAGACTTTTGAAAATATGTTTTCTCATGGTTTGATATTTTACCCACTTATAATATTGATATAACACCATAACATAAACATCACATGCCTATGTCATCTAATCTAAACACTTTAATAATATTGAGTATTTTTTTTCTTGAACTCACACCTTATTAGAACATTTATAATGATGAAAACAGAATGAATTTCAAAGTTGTAACATGTTGGGTTTCGTAGGACTGATTAAAACTTAATACAGGTAGGATAAATGAATTATAAATCCATAAACCCAAGATCACTATTAATTATAAGGTCCCAAGTATTTGGAATAGTTATTTGGGTCATATATTGGGTTTTCCTTGTGAGTTTGGACCCTTTAGATGTGTCATGGGTTTCAGTATAGGTTGAGGATTGAGTCTTAGGAGTTGTAATGAACTCAAGGTTAGAATTATACAATTAGCATATGGTTATAGGTGTTTTTAAAAATAATTTGTTTTTATTTAAGGTTCTGTACATGTTTGTAATGGTTGGAATGAAATTTCATAGTTTTGGTGTTTTTTGGGTGTTACATTATATTTCTAAAAAAATGGATAAGTTTGGAAAAAAAATATATTTCATATGAAAAAATGTTATGCATGAAAAAATGGCCATGTAATACATCTTTTATATTATAAGGTAGGGAAAAATATATATTATGTATGGTATTTTGAGTCTAATTCAAAAACCATACATATGAGAAAAATATATTATGTAATAAATAGAATATACCACATATGATTTTTTCATATAAAGGAAAAATATTATGTATAAAAAATATATTACATATTGGAAAAATTTAGTATGTCTGGATGGAAGAAATTACATATGGGATTTTTGACTAAGTTAAAACCTTATAGATGAGTTAAAAACTCACATATGGAATATTAATGGTTATTATAGCTAATACATGATGTTTTTTTTTCTACTAAGGGAAGTACGTAAGGCTTTTTCTGAAAATCTTACATATAAAATAGGGGTGATATGTAAAATATTGTTTGGGGGGAGGGGTTCTGGTGTTTTAAAATTTTGAATATGATGAGGTTTTTTCTATATTTCTTTCTAACATGATATTTAAATGATTTATTTAATTATAAAAGTGGAAATAATGGTTTTCTAGAATACAAAATGTGGGCCCTTGTTATTGACCTTCTCTCATTCCTCTTTACTCCTTGGTATATCTTCACCATTTCTTATCAGCTCTTCACTTATTGTTCTAGGGAGTATCCATGGGTAAGGTCAGCTTACCTAGAGTTTTTATTCATGATTTTCTCATAGAATCTCTATTATCTATCATTGATCCCATAAAATAGGGATATTGTTATATTTCTAGATTTATTCCGATTAAATTAGGATAAACTGGTATTATTATAAGAGTGGAGTCTTATATACTTTATGTTGGTTGTTCCTAGCTAATTCTTGTGTTGTATGTGTGTTATATTATGTGTAATAAATTGGTGTAGGTAGGGTTGTATATATATAACCAGAAATGTAACCACTTGTGATTTCCACTATTTATGAGACATACATTGGGGTAGTATCATTTAGAAATAGTGGATATGATCTAGTATGACATTATTCCCAGGTGTTTTGGATTCGGGTCATGATGGGAGTCTTGTCATGTGTTGTAAGGTCATGATTATTAGGATTCAGTTATTGATGTGGTTCCTTGGGAATGTGTTGGGTGTAACCCCTATGACTATGGGTGATATTGATCTTTATAAATCAGGTGATGAGGTTTGATTATGGGATATAAATGGTGTTAACCATATCCATAGGTGGTTATAGTGATTAACTAGTATGGTGTGGATGGTGTTGACCATTTCCATGGGTGGCGATGAAGGTTCACCACGGTGTGACTGTAGTTATTGGTAATTCTACTCACTATAGGGACCAAGGCCATTGAGGTTGTGTTGACATAGAATAGCGCTCATGAGGTGGTTTAGTCCATTCATTGTGGGTGTAACATCCATATATTCAATGACATAGGAAGATAGTGTTGACCATAAATATATAGGATGGGATACACTATAATTGTCCATAGTTAGAGGAGTGTAAGACCACTATATGGGAGCAACATGCTTGTTATACATGTTGGGGACAATGAGCATAATTTAGTAAAGGATATGTGGGGTTAGGACTTGGGTTTTGTTGGGATTTTTTATTTTTCATATGGTAAATTATATAGAATTCCATGGGACTAGTGAAATAAATTATGGACTTGTTTTTGGGGAAATCAATATTTTTTTTGTAATTGTGAAGCCATGGGATATGGAATTGATCATAAGGTCAAGGGAACTTCTAGTATGATAGACTGTTGATATATTCCTCATTTCTCACATTTAATGAGGTAGTTAAAGTCTCACTAAATGTTAGTTAATCACTAATGGATTAGGTTATTTGGTACCATATAATAGGAATTTTTTCTGATGGTTCCCTAAAATATGGATTTTGTCAAATTTTTATATTTCTTCTAATGAATTCCAGATAGTTTAGATTTCTTCTATGAGTGGTGTCTTTCATACACCAGGTAGGGTTGTATATGTGTGACTAGGAAGAGAACCACTTGTAGTTTTTGTTGTTCATGAGAGATACCTAGGGGTAGTCTTGTGTGAAAATGGTGTATAAGATCTAGAATGAAATTATTACCCAGTGTTATGGGTTTAGGTCACAATGGGCTTGTTTTTATGTGTTTTACAATGATTATTATTGGGTTGTGATGATTGATGTAGTTATTTGGGAATTTTTTGGGTGTTAAATAGGTAACACTGGGTGATGTTGATCACTTGAAATGGAGTGTTTTTTATTGTGATGTAGATGGCTTTGACCATTACCAAGGGGTTTGGTTATGATTTATTGGTATAATAAGAATGGTGTTTATCATTACCATAATTGGAGATAGAGGTTCACTATGGTGTGATCAAAGATTTTGGTGATGCCACGCACTATGGGGGACATGGTTATTAGGGTTTTGTACACATAAGAAATGTTCCATGAGGTGGTTTAGTCCACTTAGTGTGGGTGTAACCTCTATAGATTTAGTGATATGGGGAGATGGCGATAACCATCAGTATGAAGGAGGGGATAAACTATAGTTTACCATGGTTAGTGGTGTGTGAGACCACTATATGGGAATAGGATACTCACCATACATGTTGGGATTAATGAGCCAAATTTTGTAAAGGATGGGTGTGGTCATGCCTTGGGGTTTGTTGGGTTGTTGAGTTGGTATTTGGCAAAGGATATGGATCTCCATGGGGGTTATAATATTTTTGAGGATATGTCATTGGGGGAATAAATATTGTTTTGGGATGGTGATTCCATGTGATATAGAATTTATCAAAGGGATAATTAAACTTCTAGTATGGAACACTATGGATATATAATTCCACTCTAGAATTAGCCAAGGAATGTAAGGCTCACTCAAGGATGGTTATGAATAATTGGAGAAAGTCATTTGGTATGTTTCTTGCTATTTATTATGATTTTCAAACATTGGTATATGTATTGAAATTAGTTAGGGATACCATTAGTGGTGGCCTAATGAGTTCATACTCACACCTGTATGGTACCATTATAATGTGAACAAACTATATTTCTCATGGTATATGTAAGTCTAAAATCTAAACTTTAGGATACTAATATATATGGGTGTGTTAGTAGAGAACAAAATGGATGTAGTGGTTTTAAATAGACTGAGTGATTCCTCAATGTCAGGCTAGAGATATTTTTGAATATATTTGTCTATATACATATGTTCTTAGCTTTAGGGTGACCTTTTTTATTTTGTGAAACATGTATAACCTTGATGAATATTGTATTATGTTATGATATTTTTACTATTATTCTTCCATTTGTATTTATAGTTGAAATTTTATTGTTATTGTTATTTATATTCAAAAGGTATAGTCTCCCCACTATCATCCCAAAGACCCTCATTACTGGTTGGTAGTATTTGGAATGTGGGGAGGCATGCTTAAAGTCCAATTAAACTCTGAACTAGTTACTATGGAGTGATCTAGATCAAAGAGTTATAAAGAAGTATCACAGATCAAGGTAAAAGTCACCAAGTGATTCTTTTATTATTATTGGTTTGTGGTTGAATTGAGGTATTGGAATGTGTTGGAACTTGGTATAAATATCATGATGCGTGATCAACCAGAAAAAGTAAGAACTAAATTCTAAGTTACTATGGAAATAAGGAATGATGTTTAGTTTTCATTATTATAGTTTAGTTATTGATTTGAATAAATTAGTATTTTATGTTATTAATTTATGGTTTGTTCTCATAGATCTGAGAGAATAGGTGGTATTTGTGCATAATTTTAGATATAAAGGGATCACATTACATGTGTGTACTACTTATGATTATAATTTTGGTTCTAGAATGAAAAATATATTTAGTTGTTTAAAGTTTCACCAATAGGGTAAATAGTGTTTTCCTATATAATATCTTGATGGAATTCTACTCAATTAACTTAGGAAGGGTAGTGTTTATAGAAATGGGAAAGGGTTTCGACTATTTAAAGTGTCACCAACAACCTATATAGTTCTTTTCCATATAGATTCTTAATAGAAATATACTCAGTCAACATAGGTATGAATATCTTATTATGAATAAGTATGTGATCCTGTGTGTGTATGGTGTGTGTGGTGGTAATCATGATATGAGTATGATGGTCCATGAAGCCGGATTATATGGGAATGGGTGTAGTAGGGAAGTGTAAGGGATAGTGGGTCATGATTCCTATTACATCTTTCCCTACTTGCAACATCTAGTCTATTATATCTATATTGAGTATGGAATTTGGTTATCAAAGTGATGCTACCAAGATGACCTCCATTGGAGTGTTTGGAGGGAATATATCAAGTGTCATCGAGGCATGCATCAGAGGAGGCTCTTGAGGATGGAGGTGGGAATGAGCTATATTTAGAGGCTCTAAGGTAGGCATGCCATCCATAGTGGATATAGAATTTTAGTAAATGGTTGGATGATCAGCTCCAGGAGAGATTGGTGCGAGTTATCCAAAGTATTTAATAATGATATCAGAGAGATGAGATATCCACAACATAATTTAAATAGGACTTACAATCATAGCATCATCCATTATTCTAGGGAAAGGGTGGACACCATATAGTTAAGTATTATATAGAGTTGATACATACCATCTTTGATCATATCAAGACACCACCAAAGTGGAGTGTGAAGTTGGTTTTGTATCTTCTCAGGATACCATAAAAATAGTGATGGGACATGTAATACTAAGTAGTTAAACATGAAGGGATGGTGTGGAATGAATTTTATGTAGTGTTTTATGAGAATTTATTTATTGAGTCATTATGGTAATAGAGAGACTAAAGTTTATGAACTCGGTATATGGAAATACATTGGTCATGTATTATATCACAGGGTCTATAGATTTTTTTAGTTTTCACTAACATTGGAAGGATATGGGTTTAATGAGGTGTGATGATTTGAGGATGGTTTATTATATTCCATTAAGGTTCAAGTAAAAATATTTAGGTTGACCTCATTATTATAGGTGGTGAAATAGATAATGATAAAAGATCATAACTTAATAGATAGAAGTACATTGAGTTGAACACTAGTGATGGGTGAGATGGGTAATAAAGATATGTGTAACTAGATGTGGGGCCATGGGAAGACCCAACATGGAAGTCAGAGTATAGGTTCGATGATTCCACATTAGAGTGAATCATCAGTAACACGTTTTTAGTATGATTAGGCATGGCATGTTTGATATTAGTGTGATAAATCACCAAAGGAGTACTAGGAATGTATTCATATGGGACAATTAGAGAGGTTTTTTAGCGGAACTTATAATTAGATGGAGTTTGAGGATTAGGGAAGACTCATTCATTCAAGGTAGTATTGGTTCTGGTAATGAGATCATGTAGCTAGGATACAAAGAAATGTGTGGGATGAGGTAGTGGATAAGATACCCTATAGTGGTGCAGTGGCTAACAATGGGTGGAAATCCACATGGAGGAAATACATTAGGTATTAGGGCTTCGGGTCTGAAACATATGATCAATCTAAAAGGTTTATAAATGTTTGGGGTGGTTGGAATTAATTTTGATAGTTTTTGGTGATTTTTGGGTGTTAAAGAAAATTTATTAAAAAATATTTAAGTATGGAAAATATATAAATTACATATGAAAAGTGTTATGCAAGAAAAAGGACAATTAAAATATATTACATACTATAAGGGAGTTAAAAAATATATATTACATATGGTTTTTTGAGTCCAAGTCAAAAACCTCACATATACGAAAAACATATTACGTATGTAGTATAATATATCATATATGGGTTTTTTATATAAGGGAAAAACCTTATGTATGAAAAATATATTACATATTGGAAATATATATTATGCATTGGTGGAAGATATTATGTATCAGATTTTCAGGTAAGTTAAAAAACTTACACATGGGTAAAAAACTTATATATGGAATTCATAACGTTTTTATAGGTGATACATGAGGTTTTTTCCTTATAAGGGTAGTATTTAAGTTTTGTTTTGAAAGTATTACATATGGTCTAGGTGTTAAATGTAATATACTATTTGGGGATTTTAGTTCTTGTCAAATTTTTATTATGATGAGGTTTTTTCTATATGCTTTCCTAAAATGATATTTAAATGATTTATTTAAGTATAAAAAGGGGAAATAGGGATTTTCAAACAGAATACAAAATATGTTCCTTAGTTCTTGACCTTCTTCCATTCCTCTTCACTCCCTGGGATATCTTCATCATTTTTTACCAGTTCTTTATACTAGTTGTTCTATGGGATAACTAAAGGTAATTTTATCAATCCTAGAGTGTTTATTCATGGTTTTTCTCATAGAATCCCTATTTTTTTTGTCAATGGTTCCCTAAAATCAAGATTTTGTTTCTTTATATTTTTGGATATCTTATCAATAAAACTAGATTGACCATAATTATTCTATGAGTAGAGTCTTTCATACTCCAGGTTGGGGTTTCTAGATAAATCTTGTGTCATACATGAGTTATGTGATGTGTAATAAATTGGAACATGTAGGGTTGTATATGTGGGACAAAAAAATAGAACCACTTTTAATTTTTGTTGTTTATGAGAGATAACTATGGGTATTCTCATGTGTAAATAATGGATATAATCTATTATGGAATGATTTCCAAATTTTGTGGGTTCAGGCCATGAGGGAATTATTTCCATGTGTTTTAAAGTCGTGATTCTTAGGTTGTGATGATTAATGCGATTCTTTAGGATCATGTTGATTGTAACTTTTGTGACTATGAGTGATGTTGATCACCAAAAATGGATCTACAAGGTTTTATAGTGTGATGCAGATGGTGTTGAACATTTTTGTGAGTATCATTGATGATTCACTGGTATAGTGTGGATAGTGTTAACAATTTCCATGTGTGGAGATGAAGGTTTGATTGGTTATATTCATAGTTATTGGCGATGAGTCTCATCATTGGGGTGATGACATTAGGGTCATGTGCACATAGAAATAGGCCCATGAGGTGGTTTAGTCCGCTCATTGTGGGTGTAACATCTATAGATTCAATGAAATTGGGAGATTGTATTGACCATCAATATAAAGGAAGGTATAAACCATAATTGGACACTATTTGTGGTGTGTGAGATCACCATATGGGAGTGGGATTCTCACCAAACATATTAGCATTTATGAGTTAGATTTTGTGAAGGATTGGGGTGGCCACGCCTTAGGTTTTGTTGAGCTATTAAGATAGTAGTCTGTAAAGGATATAGAAGTACATGGGACTTATGATATGACTTATGGATGTGATGTTTGGGAGTCAAGATTATTTTGGGATGGTGAATCCATGTGGTATGGAATTGATCAAAAGGTTGGGGTAACTTTCTATATGATAAAATATATATTAATCATTCCACTTTGACATTGCATGAGGTAGGAAAAGTCTCACCTAATTTCTAGTGACACTTCGACCTAATTACTATGGAGGGAGATGAATTAGGATGTTATATGCATGAAAACCAAAACCATGTGGTATATATAAAATGAAGAAATTGCTATCAAACAAACCACACATTGATGAGAATTTATATCTAATCCAATCATATGAGATTGAAGATCACAAATAAGAAACCTAAATACCCCATCCTCCATGGTGTATCGACAGGTTGGTTGAATCACCCATCACATGAGTGAGACTCTCCTTCCCTCCCTGACATGATACTTCCCCTCACACAAATAAGGATAAAGATGAGAGTCATAGGAAGAGGGAGAATCAATAGTGACTTATGATGGAATGGACCACCTCAACTCATTGGTGTTTACCCCCCTTATATATCCATTGGGTAATTCCCATGTGTTAATTCATATGTTTATAACAAATGAGTTAATACTACTATAAACCATACATTCATCGAATAAATTCATAACTTATCCCATGAATTTCATCTTATTAAATTCTAGATATTAATGATAACCAACACTGTAATATTCAAATGTCAATATTTCTACTTCCATGTCAATTTAGTAGCTTGTTATCATATAACATGTCTTATGATATCCCTAGTGTAGTTCCCTAACATATGGGAATAGGGCATACAATTTTCCTTTGGAACCATGAAGACTGTACAATAAAACATGATTAATCATAAGGTATAGGTATCCCATATATATCAAATATATATTAGGATTTTAGGGAATATCTCTAATAATATCACCTTCACTAAAGCCTCATTGACTCTATGTCACTTAAAATTATATTTTATCATAAAAAATAACTTCTGAAATAATATTCAAAACTAATTTTGGATATTTTCAAAAACCATTAGGAAATCTATCATAAATTTCACCTTTTATCACATAATATAAAATAACTTGTTAATACTCATCAAAAACTCCTTTTATATTAACTATAAATACTTTTAGAGTAGCTCTTTGAGGCAAAATCAATTCCCATTCAGTCAAACAGAAAGCATAACCCCTTGGTACTTTAAGAATTGATAAAAAATATGAATTATAAAATTCATAAATGTAATAAATGATATGCCACTAGAAAAGCATCATATTTACTTAATCCGAAAATATATCTAGAATGATATCCATAAAATACAAGTATCACTATACTCGTGCCTCCAACTACATCATATGCAAGAATATATTTCAATATGATCCCTTTTTACAAGACAATGAGTGAATAAAGGACAAAGAATGTAAATACTATATAGAAAACTTATATATTCTCAATTATTAAAGTATAAATTAACCAGGTTGATGAATACATCACATGTAACCTTTATGGATGAACACACAACATACCCCTCAAATGAATAGAAAATAATATCATATGTACTATCTATGTATGGATGTACACTTACCATTCTAAATAATTCGAGGGATTATATGTCATACTCATCTTATGAGAGGATAAATCCTATATTATTTAAGCTCTAACTGATAACATGATCAACAACATACCCAACCACCCCTGATGAGATAAGCCTTAATACTTTCATAAAAAAGGTATATGTTACAACCATAGGTCCAATACACCCTAACAGGGGGGGGGTGGGGTGAATTAGGGTGTTCAATTATTCTTTATTTCAACTGGATATTATTCACGTGCTAGTAATAATGATTTGAACCCATCAATATTTATGAACACATACGATATTATGATGTATAAATTAAAAGTAGGGACATGAATATTTTACTTGGTTCACCATAAAGGGATAGTATAAGGAAAATATTATGATGGTGTATTAACATACTAGGGGTTAAAACGATGCACTATATGTGTTATAAGAGTTTAGGAAGTATAAAATTTCTATCATAGGGGAAATCCCTCATCTTTTCACTTTTCTCACTGGTTTGAGTTAAGGAATAAAAAATATATGTGACATAATGATCACTCACAATGAATCAATACTAAAGGTAAATAACAGACCTAAAAGGGTGTTGTCATATTAATTATATTCCTCCTTCAATTTCCCCATCTTCAATGGAATTTTTTCATCAATATTACCCTTCTATTATTTTCTAGATTTATCAATATTCACCCCTCTCTCTTCCTTTAACTCCAAGATATTTAGATAGAAGAATCATCAACCCCCTATCTTCTTTTTCTTATTCTCCTTTTCATCAACATTTACAAAGCCTCATGAGTATAATTTCCAAAATAATTGGAACCATGATTTTATCCTTATTAATTTATCAATTGATTAACATGAATTAACTCCCATGATCAATAACTCATTTAATCATCAATAATTCCCCATAACTATTGACTATTTTCTTCCTCAGGATCTTCCTTAAAAATCATTGTATAAACCGTCACTCCCTGTAATAGACTATCCAGGACAAGTTTATTAAATTTAAATGGAATAATACGTTTATAGAAGAAACTCCCATTAAAATAGTTAGTTCCATACCCCCTTCCTATTTTCTACTCAACTCTAGAAAATCAATACTCAACATGCCTTGGGCTATGGTATGGGTATTCTATAATTTCAAACTTCATTAATTCTTTCATAAAACTTATAAAAACCTTAAACACACCTATTTTGGGTTTCCCCATGTCATAAAAGGATTTTTAAATCCTAAAATTGTCTATGATATGGTATAGACTACATCATCTCCATGTTATAAAGTCACCATAGTCTTCACAATGCCTAATGAAACAACTTTCATGTCATTTCAACATCCCTAGGTATTCCAGGATCTATTGGCTAAACCATCAATCATATTTTATGTTTTTTTATATTAAATTAATCTCTTATATGGTGTTTAATTATATTAATTGGAAGAACCACTGAAATCTACCAAATATTCTTTTCTATGTGGCTATCACCCCAGGTAATAACTTGCTCTCATGCTAAAAAACTCAAAGGGAATTACCCATACACATCAACCTAAAGTCATGGAAATGACTCTATGTCACGAACCGAATATGGTCACCACCAAAACTGGCACAAAACCCAGCCCGTGACATGACCCGAAGGGCGTTACCTATCCCCATGGGCTGTCACAAGTGCCCGAGTATCATTAATTTAGGTTTGGGAACGATTTACCTGAGTATGAAAGCATAAAACATTAAAAACAATCCATAATATAAATCTGAAATTTTTGAGCCAAACAAGACTTAAGTAAAAAACCAGAACTGAATACATTGGTTTAAAGATATAACAAGTGGTCCAAATAAAAATAATTATAGTATCAAGACATCCACAAGGACTCCACATGACTAGGGGTCATCGCCCCCAAGCTGTCTCCACAACTCCGCACCAAGGATTGGAACTAACACCCTGAATTGCCATCACCCTTAGCCTTTACTTTACCTGAATCAAACATAACAAAGTATAATTACACCCAAGGGGTTTAATTAGGGTGTGAGACTAATCCAAATATGATACCACCCAATGCTTCCAAGGAGTAAGAAATATAATGTGAAAAAGAAAGCAGTTTTCAAACACAAGGAAATGTAGTGTTAAAATTTCAAGAAATGAAACCTCTAATTGAAAATAGTTTTCAATAAAAAATTTTCATAATATTAACACATTAAAATAGAAATATTAGATACTATAATTTACTTCCAAACACACCCTAATACATGGGTAAATACCACAAATCCAATGAGCAAGAACATTGGGAACACCCCTAGGCACTAGGTTGTCTTGGGCCCTATGTACCTCGTACCTCGGTGTAATATAACCATAGATAAATCTATTCTCATGCACGAGACACTAGTAGGGAACATAACCATAACCTAGTGGTCCCCAATAATCATCCACATAGTTTAGATAGAGTTTTCGTTATCCAAATGCTAAGTGAAACAGGGACAAAACCCATCCGGTCCACTAGCCGCACTAGTACAAATCCGCCCCACCTAGGTACCCGGGCTTCCCCTTTTGTGCTCAATCAATTTCAGCATGAAACATAAATAAATTTTAATATAAAACACCATTAATGGTAAAAAACAAACAATACATTAGCTATCACATTTTATACCACTTAAAACACGCAACAAAACACTTAGATTTTTTATAAAACAATTCCTCAAAATCCTGTAGTGTTTCGGACACAAAACTCCTTATAAACCTCACTTGCATACAATGTGCACATTTTTAAGTTTCCAAAATAGAAAGGGCAGCATAATACATTTCATTGAAAACACAAAATCATTTTTAGGGCAGCCCTATATGGTTCAAGAAATGACATCGTTGAAAAATCTCCATTTTTACACAACACAACTCTTAGAATTTCATGTGATTCACAAACACCATTAAAACCAGATTTTGAAGCAACAAACACAAGAGATAATCATTAAAAACAATATTTTTATCCCTATTATAGTTAAATAAAATCAACTAATTACTTATAGGGTATCCCCAATTAAACTAATAAAACATTTCTATGAAGAAAACCCCAATTTCACATGAAATTGGCATTTAGGATTCATTCTAAATACAAAAACCACTAAAACTATTTTTTTCATCAATAATAAAATTAAATAAGCATGAAAATACCATAAAAACAGTAGCCAATTCACAAAGATTTCATACACAATGTAATCACCTACCAAAACCAAGAAAACCCTTGAATCCTTTGTGCGAAAACTCAAACGCACCACCGCCGCACCTCAAGGAAGGTAAACCAGACTTAAAACCAGAATTTCATACCATGAAACACAAGATAAAACCCTAATTTTTAAACCCTACTTTCTGGACATTAGGAACCTTAATTACAAGGGAAGAAACCCTAAGTACATTGGATGTAACCCTAAATAAATTGAAAGAAGAAAGAAGGAGAACAACTTACTTAAAATATCTTGTACAAATCGCCCCCAAAAATACCAGTATATGATTTTAAAAATACTCAAAACTTCAAGGGAGGTTAGAAAAAGGATAAGGAGATCATTTAGGAATTTTAATGGGGGGAAAGAGTAAAAATTGACAGAGTTATTAAAGAATGAACTTGCCTCTTCAAATCTGGATGATTTGAGGAATCCTATGACGTTTGGCACCAAATCGCGATTAACCAGAGCTCCAAAGAGGGGGGGGGGGAGAGAATGGTCGCGCGGTTCGGTTACGTGGCCTTGAGATCCACTTGGAATCACCGAAAAATCCCAAAAATTGAATATGTTATAACATAACAAAAATTTATTTTTAAAACAGGAATTGGGCTTTCGGGCAGACCCAACCCCTTAGATAAAAACCCAAATAAACCCTGGTTATGGATCTAAAAAAGCTCCAAATTACCTTGTTGGTGTTAATAGGTTAGGTTAGGTCATGTAGGAATTTGAATGGATGAAAAATTTTGAAAAATGAAAATGTTATAAAAGATACAAAATTTATTTTTTAATCTGAAATTGAGCTCACGGTTTGACCCAATTCATGAATACTCATCTATTCCTCCCTAAAACCTAGGGAAACCCCCAAAACAAAGAAAGGATGTAAATTAAATGAAAAATACCTTTAAAATATGTCTTTTATGTGACAATTATCCCCACCATAAAGCATTCCGCCCCAGAATGCCACAACAAGACCAGATGCAAAAGCAAATCCAAAACGATAGACCAAGACAGACTTCCTTGCCACGTTTTCACCCGCTTCAAAAAGGACGAACATCTCCAGTTGATCAAAAAAAGCGAGATAATAAACTCACCAACCAAAAATAACCCCACTTAATTAAAATTATGAAACACATTCAAAACATATCCCAAAAGAAAACACCTCAAACACTAAAAGACGACACTCAAGCAATCCACTTGAAACGAACAACAAACTCGAATAATGCTACCACAAAATTATGTAAACAAAACCATTGGGTGTTCTCCAACCCCAAATTTACCCAAGTAACAAATTTTTGGATTGAAAGACTTGAACGATACTACCTATTACCTAGAATACACCAAGGAGGAAACTGAGTCACTAGTACGGAGTGACCCAATCCGGACATCCCACCACCAGGGACTACTCAATTTATAAGACAAAATAAGGATAACAATTGGGGAAGGAACAAACGGTCTCCCCATAATAAGGGGAAAACTAAAATTATTACTTTTCCAAGATAACAAACATGATACCCATGATGGGTCTCCCCACCATAATAACAAACACAACTTTCCTTAAGACAAAATCGAGATACTAACAGGGGGCCTCGAACAGACTTCCCGACATTATGGGTAGATTAATATCAGAATTATTCCAATGAAACTTACATGGGTCCCATTGTGGGTATACCCCAAAAAAACCCAACCATATTAACTAAATAGTATGTGATAAAAACAAAAAAAACAACAGAATTTTAAGGAGCTGGCATGGCAGCACGATTGGTTTACACGGTTTGGGAAATCGTGAGTTAACTGTGCCGATCATTTTGTCCAAAGAGGAAACTTCACACTGTTTTCTTGGCCAAGGATCATGGATTTGTGGAGACCATGCGGTAGCTACTGTCTCTTATCACACGATCCCCTGGGTTGGTACACAGTTATTGCTAACCGCGCAAAAACTATTCACTTCAACTTGCCTAACCCAAATTTTAAAATTTTCTCCAAAAACACAAGGGACCCCCGAAGGGGGAAAAATCAACTCAGGGTATGACATGGGAACAAGGTAATCACACATCTTTCCACAAAATGTGAGAAATTGGAACAAGAAGATGACACCAGAGGTTTAAACTACTCCTATCTTTCATATTGAGGATATGACCTTGACCAAAAGTTTGAACGACTCTAGGATTTCCCCTAACTACGCGCCAGCTTCTCTTCGGGGCCTATGGCTGGAGCTCAATGTATTGAAGCATCTTTGACCTCGCAGTTATGATTTGGAAACCCCTAAACTGAACATCTTCTTCCAGTTCCAAAAACAATTATATTGTAATCTCAGATGGTCTCATTGAGACATGACACACTTCAAACCCGCATTTCCCCAACCCATCATTTTACCAAAACAAGAACTTAGAGGATGCACACACATCACCCCTTTTTTTCTTCGGATGATAAACAACAGAATGAAAGGACATATAGAAACACATTCCTCTAGAACATAGGATTTAGAATTTTCTATAGGGAGACACACATCCAACAAAAAAAAGTGACTCTCATAATATTGCACAATCTTCACCCTTATAGTCAAATGAACACATGACATCGCAAGGCATCACCGAACATGACCATTGTGGATAAAAGAAAACACAAAGAGAGGGACCTTTTACTGAGTCCTAAATAGCACATGATTCCAGAAAGTGTCCATAATAGCCACTCTTGGCCATATCTTGTACGCTGGTGGCCTAACATGAACTCTTGCTTCAATGAGACTGACGAAAGACCCAGAGGCCCTTTAAGACATCATTCTACACTGACAACCCTGAACTTCATTGACCTTAGACAACATAGGAAACATAAGAAACTAAGGTCTATTTCAACCTCCCACAAACACTCTCCCACTATAGGGGGATCCACATAATTGAAAAAGAAGAGGGGTAAAGACAATCTCCAAACCTCAAGAATAAAGTCCTTCTATTGATCAACTGGAGGATCATCAAACGGTGAATCACCATAGGCCAAACATGAATCATATATTAACACTTTATGGGGGATTACCCTAGCCTACAAGAAAACCTAAGGGTCACAACAGACCAAAAACCTAAACCGAACACATGAGGGAAGCCACCACATTGGCCTCCCAAACTTTTCTTCAAAAGAGACCATTGACCAACACTTTATTCCAAATTATAAATGAAACACCAACCCAAAAAATCATTAAAAAAATAGGGGTTATTGAACTCGAAACATCCCACAATAATAATCCCAAAAACACATAATCCATACCTCCCAACCATAAATTATCAAAACACAACACTTTCCTTAAAAAAAATTATTTAAAAAAAATAGTGTTGATGGGTTGCGCATTTACCAATAGTATCTCATGAGCCTCACACATGCATGTTTACATTCCAAACTGGGAACCCACCTCATATCCATCCATATTCCCAAATAAACCTATGCATGTGGTCACCCTTGAGAGCACCAATTACCAAAAATCAAACCTTTCCTATTTTTAAAATCAAAACTTTTAACCACACTTTCCCTTTCTCAAAAACAATAACCATAATATCAAAACCCATTTTTTCATCTCACAAACCAATTTAGAAAATAATCCATAATTCAATAAAAGCACATATTCATTCCTTTCACAATCATTTCAAAACATTTCAACCCATTTCAAAATACTTCTAATTTCATGAAAAACACCATTTCATAAATCTCCATTTAATTAAGAACTCAACTCTTCTCATTTTAAGACAAGGTTCTAAAAGTTCATAAATTTTTTTGTTCAGTAGTCACCAAACCCAAAATATATCTTCAACCCCCACACAAAAATTCTAGAACACTTAATTCAATCCAAAACACTTTTCCACGGTTTAAAAATAATTCCACGAGAAACATATTTTCAAAACCCCAATTAACATAGTTCATACTTTTAAAAGAGTTGTAAACACATAATTTACCCTTTTGAAATAATTATAAAATTTCATTTATAGGAATTAAAAAAACATAAAACCATTTTCAATTTACTAGAAAATAACTTCACAAAAAACTCACACTCCTTAAAGTGAAGTCATTTTTTTGCTTAAAAAACCAAGTTTCCAAGATTCCAAAACAAAGAGACACAAGACAATGTGAGAGGAAACTAGTTTCGATGGGTGACTTGGACATATGGTTGGAATCTATATTCCTATCACTTCTCCATCATAGAGATTATTCTAGGGAAATATCAACGGCTCCACATGGCTTGCCAGGCCCTACGAGCTCACTGAGATTATTCGCCCAACTATCTTTTCTTTTCCCATAGTCATCATTAAACCAAGAAAACCAAAGGACTCAGATAAATCCATACTTCCAATGGTGACTTGAATCTCGTCACGAGGTGTGCTGGCTAGGCACACTACCCATGACTGAAATTTCAAGTCCTGAAAATCCTAGCTCCAGACTATGCTGACTCTTCCCCAAATAACATGACCTAAGGAGCGAACCTCCTTTGATACCATTTTGTCACGGACTGAATCTGGTCGCCACCAAAACTGGCACCAAACCCAGACCATGACATGACCTGAAGGGTGTTCTCTATCCCCACGGGCTGTCACAAGTGCCCGAGTATCATTAATTTAGGTTTGGGAATGATTTACCTAAGTATGAAAGCATAAAACATTAAAAACAATCCATAATATAAATCTGAAATTTTTGAGCCAAACAAGACTTAAGTAAAAACCAGAACTGAATACATTGGTTTAAAGATAATAAAAGTGGTCCAAATAAAAATAATTATAGCATCAAGACATCCCCAAGGACTCCACACGACTAGGGGTCATCTCCCCCAAGCTGTCTCCACAACTCTGCACCAAGGATGGGAACTAACACCCTGAACCACCATCACCCCTAGCCTTTCCTTTACCTGAATCAAACATAACCAAGTATACTTACACCAAATGGGTGTAAGTAGGGTGTGAGACTAATCCTAATAGGATACCACCCAATGATTCCAAGGAGTAAGAAATACAATGTGAAAAAGCAAGCAGTTTTCAAACGCAAGGAAAAACAGTGTTAAAATTTCAAGAAATGAAACATCTAACTGAAAATAGTTTTCAATACAAAATTTTCAGAATATTAACACATTAAAATAGAAATTTTAGATAATTTAATTTACTTCCAAACACAACCTAAGACATGGTTAAATACTAAAAATCCAATGAGCAACAACATTGGGAACACCCCTAGGCACTAGGTTGTCTTGGGCCCTATGTACCTCGTACCTCGGTGTAATGTAACCATATCAAAATCCATTCTCGTGCACGAGCCACTAGTAGGGAACATACCCATAACCTATTGGTCCCCAATAATCATCCACATAGTTTAGTTAGAGTTGTCTCTATCCAAATGCTAAGTGAAACAGGGACAAAACCCATCCGGTCCAGTAGCCGCACTAGTACAAATTCGCCCCACCTAGGTACCCGGGATTCCCCTTTTGTGCTCAATCAATTTCAGCATGAAACAAAAATAAATTTTAATATAAAACAACATTAATAGTCAAACACAACCAATACAGTAGCTATCACATTTTATACCACTTAAAACATGCAACAAAACACTTATATTTTTTATAAAACAATTCCTCAAAATCCTGTAGTGTTTCAGACACAAAACTCCTTATAAACCTCACTTGCATACTATGTGCACATTTTTAAGTTTCCAAAATAGAAAGGTCAGACTACTAAATTTCATTAAAAACATAGAATCATTTTTAGGGAAGCCCAATATGGTTCAAGAAACGACATCATTGCAAAATCTCCATTTTTACACAACACAACTCTTAGAATTTCATGTGGTTCACAAACACCATTAAAAATAGATTTTTCAGCAAAAAACACAAGAGATAATAATTAAAAAAAGTATTTTTATCCCTATTATAGTTAAATAAAATCAACTAATTACTTACAGGGTCTCCCCAATTAAACTAATAAAACATTTCTATGAAGAAAACCACAATTTCACATGAAATTGGAATTTAGGATTCATTCTAAATAAAAACACCACTAAAACTATTTTTTTCATCAATAATAAAATTAAATAAGAATGAAAATACCATAAAAACAGTATCCAATTCACAAAGATTTCATACACAATGGAATCACCTACCAAAACCAAGGAAACCCTTGAATCCTTTGTGCGAAAACTCAAACGCAACACCGCCGCACCTCAAGGAAGGTAAACCAGACCTAAAACCAGAATTTCAGACCATTAAACACGAGATAAAACCCTAATTTTTAAACCCTACTTTCTGGACATTAGGAACCTCAATGATAAGGGAATAAACCCTAAGTACAATGGATGTAACCCTAAACAAATTGAAAGAAGAAAGAAGGAGAACAAATTACTTAAAATATCTTGTAGAAATCGCCCCAAAAAATACCAGTATCTGATTTTAAAAATACTCAAACCTTCAATGGAGGTTAGAAAATGGATAAAGAGATCATTCATTAATTTTAATGGGGGAAAAAGAGTAAAAATTGAGAGAGTTATGAAGGGATGAACTTACCTCTTCAAATATGGACGATTTGAGGAATCCTATAACCTTCGGCACCAAATCGCAATTAACCAGAGCTCCAAAGAGGGCGGAGAGAGAATGGTCCTGCGGTTGGGTTCCGTGGGCTTGGGCTCCACTTGGAATCACCGAAAAATCCCAAAAATTGAATAAGTTATAACATAATCAAAATTTATTTTTAAAACAGGAATTGGGCTTTCGGGCAGGCCCAACCCCTTAGATAAAAACCCAAATAAACCCTGGTTATGGATCTCTAAAAGCTCCAAATTACCTTGGTGGTGTTAATAGGTTAGGGGAGGTCACATAGTAATTTGAATGGATGAAAAATGTTGAAAAATTAAAATGTTATAAAAGATACAATTTTTTTAATCTGAAATTGGGCTCACGGTTTGGCCCAATTCATGAATACTCATCTATTCCTCCCTAAAACCTAGGGAAACCCCCAAAACAAAGAAATGATATAAATTAAATGAAAAATAACTTTAAAATATGTATTGTATGTGACAATCTAACATACCTCTTGATAACATTTAAATATTCCCAGATTCAGTCTTATGTATCCCAATATAGTTTTATAATTTTTAATTTTTCACATAGTTTGAAAAAGTTACTTTTACATATCACTTGTATGACTCTTACATATATTGGGTGACTGATTTTACATTGTCTCATTTCTTTGATAATTCTTGAAACTCTTACATTTACATATACAATATAAGGATAGGTTAATGAATTTGTTAAAATGTTTTCCACTTCTAACTTTAGGACTTTTGATTTCTGTATTTCCAACTTCTATATTCCTAATAAAATTCTCAAAACTTGTATACTTTGGAACATATAACCTTTAACCATAAAAAATTCAAGACCAGTAACTTATAGACCTTTAAATATAGATATTCCATGAATAAATGAAACATCCCATTTTCTAGAATGACTTGAATAACTTCTAGATGTAATCCACTTCTAGTACACCTTCTAGATTCTATTCTAGAATAATAACCTCCAAACTTCCAATTGACAATAGATGTAACATTACAAATTTTTTTTAAAATAATATCCACCCTTTGATTTTGTTTTTAATCCTCTATGTTTATCCATAATCTTCCATGTTTATCTATTCTCATCCTACAAATGAAACTATCCCTATAGTGATTATCCTAATTTGATAATAAAATTCAAAAGATTGTATCCCTTTATAGATTAAATCTCTTCAAGGTATCCAAAAACTTCCAATAGAAAAAAAACAAAGTAAAGAGACATTAATTTTTTCCTAAGATTATCCAAGTCAATTATCATTATAGGAAATAGGAAAACATGTCAACATCCACAATTATTTCTATTTTGTTTTCTTTGACCAGCCTTCTCCCCACTAATAATTCTAAATGTATTATATCTCCCCATGTCTTAATCACCCAATAAAAGATAATTTCTAGTTAGAACAAAAAATATCCAAATTATGTAATATATTCAATGGGGTGATGGGAACTTCCAAACCTCCTCAAGTTGAGGGAGGTGATTGAACAACAAGGTTCAACCAATGCTTTACAAATGCCAATGTGGCCATTGGTTTTTTTGATTATTTCTTCCACTTGTTGATTATTTATCCTTTTTACAACTTAATAATGAATTTATCTACATTCTCCAGAATAAAATGGTATCATACCTCAATATATTTCAATTATGAATGTTGTAATGGATTCTTTGTTAGATCTATCATACTTTTTCATATTAGACTACTAGGGGACACTTCAAATTTTATACAATATCCTATAGTTTCTATTTTTTCCATTCTAGTTGAGTGAAAATTTTTATTACTGAAATGTACTTCACTTCAGCTGTACTAATAAGAATTCTCTCATACTTATTCCCAATCCATAAAATGTATTTTATTACAACAAATAAGGAAATATTTATTTTTTATTTTCTATCCACAATGTATCTATCCTAATATGAATCTAAGTATAAATATAGATCTTTATCATTTATAATAAAATACACCAAACCATAATCAAGTGCACTATTAATATACCTCCTGATTCATTTCACCACCAAAATGTATTTCTACTTGGTAAAACCTTGAAACCATGTAGAAAAAAAATGTTCGACCTTGTTTCTATGAGATATAATAAGCTTCAAATCATACTTTGGTAAAGTATTGGGTCTAAAAATATTTCTTATTAATCATTTCCTATCTTGGTTCTAACCATAATTAGTGTTAAAAAAGGTTTTAAATTATGCATCTCAAAATATTTCAGCATCTCTTTTATATATTTTTCCTTGGAAATATATTTATATCCTCTTATTATATAAGTATTGTAGTAGGTACTATAGTATCCAAAACTATTTATCCTATTTGGGACTTTAGGCTATAGGATTAGGCCTTTAGGCCATAGTGTCTTTGGGCCACAGTGCCTTCAGTCCATAATATCTTTGGGCCAAAATTCCTTTAGAACACAGGGCCTTTGGGCCACATGACCATAGGGCCATAGGGCCATAAGACCTTTAGGCCACAAGGCCTTTAGGCCACAACTTTCCTTTAGGCCTTAGAAACTCTAGGCTATGTTAGGCCTCTAGTCCATTAAATTTAAAGCCATATAATCATATTGGTTGAAACACAATAGAGTAGGAAATATAAGATAAATCAAAGTAAGTAGAAGCCACTAGATAAGATCTAACTATATTAGAAGAATGAGAGGGTATGAAAATATCTATCGGTACCAGTCACTGTGTAGCTCTGCATAAGGATATTCTAGCTGATCATCCATAAAAGTTGGGGATCTAGGTGCCTACAATGAAGTATATATTGGGAAGGGGTAGTTCAAATTTATTCAGGTCTTTGGTAATTCAGGTCATATATTGGTCCTTGTTAATCTAGGCCTACAGGTCATGTAAGGGTTCCCCCTTAAACTAGTTAAAAAGGTATTTATCTAAAAAATAATTAAAAATCTAAGACCATAGATCCATTTAACCAGAAAAAGTCAGATGTTTCTCCATTTGATCTAAGTCTTAATTCATGTCCTTGACCCATGTCTCATCTTTCACAACTTCTTCAAATGAGGATGGTTCCACTTGATACAATAGAGTAGTGTTCCTTATAGTTCTCATTCTTTGAGTTTGTGTTGGTATAGATTTACCACCAATGATATTTGAATAATTAACCTTGAATCATCTTCTTTTCTGTGGATTAATTTGTAGAATACCTTAAAAAACTTCTTTATCCACTAATTAAAATTAGAAAACTTATTATTTGAATGTGGGATTATGTATCCCACTGGATTTTGTATTAATTTTTTCTCCTTCATCATAGTCCTTTATTAAATATGAAATTCCACATCTGTTTATAGATTTTTCTTTAAAAAAGTTAACATTACCACTCTAAAAAATCTTTCCCAACCTCTTGTTGAGACACATATTAGCCTTACTATTTAATAAGTAGCCTAAAAATACCCCCTCATTTTCTGAGTCTCTATATTTACCTTTATTTCATTCCTTATTTTGAATGTAACAGTTTCTTCTGAATACTCTAAAATTATTTAACATTGGATTTATTCTATACCAAATCTTAGATAGAGTATTATTCTCCCTATGGATGAATAAATCTTGATTTTTCATGTGTAATTACACTTAAACAACTTCCTTAAAATAGTGATGATAGATTCCACTTTTATGATTAATGTTTTGGTCATATTATTCACCATTTGATTTCACCTTTTTCCTACCTCATTTTATTTTAGTGTTGTCACTGATGGGAATTCATACATAATTACATGCTTCTCCAAGTAACTTTCTACATCATGAGAGGTGTAATACATGTCGTTTTTAGACAAAATAACATTTATCATTCTATTAGTTTCAATCTCAAGTATTCTCTAAAATCTCTTGATACACTCAGCCACTTCTATATTTTCTTGCAGAAACATGATAAAAACCATTCTACTATAGTATTTAACAGAAAAAGTAAATAATTTCTCACTATATATTTTTGGAACATTCATGGGTATATAAACATTCATGTGAATCATGTCTATAATATTTTAGGCCCTTCTATTATTTGGTTGATAGGGATTTATCACTAATTTCCCTCTTATACATACATCACAATTATTCTACCAATCTCCTCTCATATTTGGAATATCAGTCATATCTCTCAACATTGATATATGTTCCATGATTTGTTAATTTATATTTTATATCTTTCAATTTAAAATGTTATTTTATTCTTCCATCAAAAGGATACAAGTGTTATCCTTACTATCCAATTGTTGTATATTTTTATTTGTTCTCCATCCCTTCATCAATGAGTTTCATATTTTTAGTTTTATAAGACCACCCTTATAATTGAATGTGAACTCAAGTATGTAGTCACATAGTCAACCAATTATCAATAGGTTATATCAAATACTATCCACATACATGATTTTTTTATTCTTTATCTCATATCTTGCCAACCTTTTCTTTCCACTTCCATTTATTTTTAGAGATTTGTTATTTCCAAATATGACCATAAAATTAACATGTACCTTCACATTCTTTAAGAGATTTACATTTCTGATCATGTGATATGAGAACCCACTATAAAGGATCAAAGTAATTATATTTTTAGTTTATTGGAGATAAATACTACCAATATGGACTTATCATTATTCCTTTCTTCTTTCCAAGAAATTTTTGGTTTATTTGATATACAAGATAGTCTCTCCTCATTTTCCTCTTTATAAGTTATGATATTATTCTATTATTTCTCCATAGAATAAAAACTATTTTGAAGGGGGATATCATATGGTTATTTGGCCACCATTCTCCTTTGGCTCCCATTGAAGTAACTTTGAACAGTAAATTAAATTTTATTTATATATTTTTTTACCAAATTTAATAAAATTATAATAATATACATAAATGGAGTTTTTTATTCATGTTGTAGGATATGTTCTCATTATTCATTGTTGAATCTTGAGAGATTCACCTCTAAAATATCTCTCATCCTCCATGCCCTAGATCACTATATGACCAATATATTCATAGAATTATTATTTCATCATAGGAAATATTTTATCATTTCTTCCTCACCCCAATGCTTCCTATTCACATTTATATGTCTTTGGGGAAACTAATTGACTTTTGAAGAAACTTGGGTTATTAAGAGTTGTCACCAACTTTTTAGCTTTAATTTATCTGGTACAGTAACACCTCCTACCTTAGATTTCATGGCTTCACATCTATACCAACTCTTTCAAAAAGGTATGAGACTTTTCTTATTTATTATTTTTTCAATAGTCCTTGTTCCTCTTCCCATTATTTTTATCAACTACCATCAGATAACTTCATGAATTTTAGATTTTTTTTAATCACCATCAAATTTTACATCAGCCTCAAGATTATTTATTAAAAACAAAACTTCCTTTTCAAGGGATTAAATACATTTCATTCTATATTATATCTAAGTATTAATACCATCAATAATTCTTGTGCCTTATTAGAATTTTAACAAAGATATAGTGCATGTATACTCTATGTGGTATACTGGATGACCCATTAAGTGTACCAAAAAATGGGTTTTGTATACCAGACAATCCATGAAGTATATCACATGTAATTTCATACACTATATATTAATAAAAAAAATTCTCCTTTAAGGTATTCAATCCATTTCATCTACTCATACCACTTGTTACAACCACATTCCCAATACAACCTAAGTGGGGGGAGGGGGGGGGGGGGGGGGTTAATTTGGGTGTTCAATTGTTCTTTATTTATAATGGAACATGTTCTCATGTTATAAAGAAAAAATCAAAACTATCAATATTAAAGAACACATATGATATTAAGATATTGAAATTAAAAGTAGGGATATGGGGATTTTACTTTGTTCAACAAAACGGGCTAGTATAAAGAGCATACACCAATCATGTGTTGATATACTAGGGGTTAACACTATAAACTATATATATTAAAATAATTTTGGAAAGATTAAATATAAATCACAGGGGAACTCTCTCATGTTGTATCTTTACTTAATGCTTTGAGATAAGTAATATAAAATTAATGTGACATAACGATCACTCATAATGAATCTTTAAAAAAGATAAAAATCAGACCAATAAGGGCATTGTAACTATTTTCATATTCTTATTTCAATATCCTAATATTGAATGGAATTTATTCACTAGTTTTCATTTTCTATGATTTCTAGATCTATCAACATTCTCCTATAACTCTTCCTTCATGTGCCAGATATTCAGATAAAAGCAGTGTTATCCCTCCCTCTCTCATTATTCATTACAATTTTATGAACATTCATATAAACACATAGATATAATTTCTAAAATAATTAGAACTATGATTTTATCCTTATTAATTTCTCAACCGATTAAAATGAATAAACACCCATTATTTTCAATTCCTTTAATACTAAATAACTCCCCATGACTGTTAATCATTTTATTCCTCATGATATTCCTTACAAATCATAGTGTGAACCACCACTCACTGAAATAGACTAACCATTACATTTTTCCTAAATTAATATGACACAATTATTTTCTAAGTGAAGCAACCTTAGAAACATTATTCATTATTCTCACCTACCCATTTCCTCTCAGGCTTAATAAACTCGATACTCGACATGCCTTAGGACACGATGTGGGGATTCTATGGTTTCTTATATCATTAATTATTTCCTACATCTCATTACATCCTTCAACATTCCCAATTTTTCATCTCATACAATATAGTGATTTTAAAATCCCAACACATTCTCCACTATAGTTTGGCCACTATCATATACATATTTCACATCCACTATAGTCCTTAAAACACCCAATGAAATGGAATTCATGCCATTTAAATATATACAAGAATTCTAAAATAAAATGGATGAACTATCAATAATATTTTATGTTTTTTATCATTCAATGAATCTATTATATGATATAGAATTATCTTAATTAGTAGAACCACTTAAATCATCCAAATGTTATTCATGGCATGAACACCACCCCATGGAATGGATAAATATTCTCCTAAAACATACAAATGGAATGACTCTTATATATTTCCATTTATTCATAGAAATAATCCTATAAACCACCTTATAACCCTTACATTTTCAAAAAATTAACTCTTATATATCCCATTGTATTTATATACTTCTCTAATTATTTTACCAGTCTCTAAAATTTAATTTTAGGAATCACCTAGATATATCTTATATATATAGGGTGAGTAATTTTCCTTTGTCTCATTTATCTTCCATTACTATAAACACTAAATTATATATATATATATATAGCATAAAGATATGTTCATATATTTTTAGAATTATTTTCTACTTCTAACTTCCAGACTTCCAACTTCTGTATTTCCAACTTCCAGACTCCCAAGAACTTTCTCAAAACTTTTATCCATCATAAGATACAACTTTCAGCTAAAAAACGTCTATAAGTTTAAATTATAAAACTTTACTTCTAGATATTCCATGAATAACTTCTAAAACATCCCCTTTTCTAGAATGACTTGAACAACTTGAAAAAAAACTTCCAGTAGATCTTTCATATTCTATTCTAGAATAATAACTTCTAACTTCCAATTAACAATAAATCCAACATTAAAAACCTTGGTTGTAATAGTATAAAAGTATGAAGGTTCTCATGCTAGATATCTCTCCAAACTTAGGTAGTGGGGAATCCAAATATTAACCATTCACCCCTAGTATATCAAAGGAATAAAGTATGACACTTCATACAATATACTTCATGGGTTATTATGAAATTACCTAAGTTTTTAAGAAGCATATTTTTTTTATAAATTATAATTTTATAACTATAAACCTTTTTTAGTTCAAAGGATTTTAAATTGATTAGGAAATAAGTTATATAAGATATGAATTAAACTGAAAACACTTTATTTTTTGGGAAACAATCCCTCAAGGTATCATTGCAGTATTTTTGGGTTGATTGTGTTTTTTGACAAAGCAGGTTTCCATGGTGAATTGTCTAGTTCCAGAGATGTTGTTGACAATCCATGTTGACAAAGAACCATGATAAAGGAATGGATGATCTGGAGGGGATACAAAAAGAGCAGTACAAGGTGGCACTGTTTTCCAGTGTTTGCCAAATTTTTGGGGTCCAAAATTTGGAGTTTGGTGAGCATCACAAAAATAGGATTTAAATGAAGATCATATTTTAATATGTAAAAGGCATGAATTTTGTGAATAGAGGCTTCATGGTTTGGAATTCGTGAATAATAGAAGAATGTTGATGGTGATACTTCACGATTACATCAAGCTTCACGAACGACAGAGGTTGAAGCACATCACGTGTCACGAACCAGCCCGAGTCGACCCTGAACCGGTCACCCAGGCCAGCCCGCGACAAGTCCCGAGAGGAGTTACCGATCCTCCCGGGATGGTGACAAGAACCAAGGGCATCAATAGATTACACAAGGGAACGATTTCGCCCATATATAAACAATCAAACAAACAGCGGAAATAAACGGACAGCCCAAAATGAATTTATATAAAAATTGAACTAAATATTATTTGTACAAGAAACTAAAATTAGAACAAAACCAAAAACTCAAATGAACAATTCCGATGAAAAAAATAACTCCATGTGACACTTCTGGTCACTCTCCAACACAATGATAAAAAGTCTCCCAAGGTGATCGAACTAAAGATGAAACCTGCACAAGGGCTAAAAAAAAGAAGAAGACTATAAGCGTGAGTATTAAAACTCAGTAGGTTAGCCCGATATTCTATTCCCAATGCACATTACTTTAAAATAAAAGAAACATAAATTTATAGTTTTAAATTCAATATTTGAAAGTCTGGTATTCAAATGAGGTTTCATGCTATAATAATTATCAGACAAAAACATGCAGGTTTAATAAACAAAAATGCAAGTAACAATTATTTTCAAAGAGGTGAAACTTCAAAATGAAAATAGTTTTCAAGAGGGATGCTTTAAATAATTTTAACATTAAAATAAATAACACATACTACTGAATTTACCAACCAAACACACCGTATGCCGACGGTGAGAACAAAATAGCCAATGAGCACTAGTCACTGGAATACCCCTAGGCACTAGTTAGTTGTGAGCCCCAGGTAGCTCGTATCTCGGTGAAAGTAACCATAATAAATATCCGTTCTCGTGCACGAGCCACTAGTAGGGAACATACCCATAACCTAGTGGTACCCAATCATCAACATCATCATAGTTTAGTTAGTGTTGTCATCGTCAAACTTGCTACGTGAAACAGGGGCCAACCCCCACAGAATCACTAGCAAACTAGTACACGTCCGCCCACCTAGATACCCGGGATTCCCTTTAGTGCTCAATCAAATTAAACATATTATCAAATACACATTTCACATCCCCATTCCATTCCAAAACCATAAAAACACAAACATCCCATAATCATTCTTCACATTTCTTACACTAATCAACAAACCACTAAATATTTCGGTAAAACAATTTCATGAAGTGTATTGAGGATTTGCACATAAAACTCTTTCAAAAACACTCTTTAAATTATAAACACACATAATAACCAAACCAAATCATATTTGGCAGCCCAATAAACATTTAATAAAATCATTTAATGGACCATAAAACAATCCCAATTTCACAACTTGTTATATACAAGTAAAACACTCCTTCATTAGGAAATGCCAAACGGGCCTTTAAACATTTTCTCAAAACTAACCTTTGATGAAGGTATGCATTTTAATTTTATTAAGGATCTGTATAAACATCATTTACAGCAGTAAAACTCATTCATAAATTTCTTATAATACTTAGGTTAAATATTCAAAACACAACCATTTTCATAAAGATGTGAAACGGTCCATTTTTGGGCAACTCGGGCCAAAATATGTTGTAAATCAAAACCCACTTGTTTGTAAAAACAAATCCAAATTGGAAATCAATATAAGTACCCAAAAATACCATTTATAATTCTTCCAATTCCGTTATAAATCCAATCATGTAACTTTTAAATCACACATCACACATAAAAGCCAACCGGGCAATTTACCGAACACATGACATGCCCTTTTTAAACAAAACAATTTATTTTATGTACATGAAAAGGAATAAAACACCAATTGAAAGCCATATTTTCATTCAAGATACTGTAACATGTTAAAAATACCATAGAACAGATTATAAACCTCACAAAATATTTGCAAAAGATAACGGAACATTTAAACAAACACTTGTTGAGAACTTTCATGACAAAACAACACTACCGTTCACAAACCAATGATTAAACAACCACTTTGAACACCAATAAAATTATCCAAAGGATGAAAAACAATAAAAAAACATATATATCTGGTTTTAAATATAATAAAAGTATGAAACTTAAATAATAAAGTCACGTGCATGGGGTATCCTACCTCAAATCTTTGGCGTAATTGAAACGCACACCCGAAATCACCCGCCGCGGGTTTATAAACCCTAAAACTATAAATACCAGACCTAAACAAACATAAAAACCATAAAAAAACATGGTATAACAAAACCCTAGGTCTATCAAGACTAGGGTACAATATAAAACCATGAAATAATGAAAGGAGGGGGAAGAGGAAGGAGAAAGGAGAAGGAATCTCACCTTTCACCCTAGAAAACTCTTCGTATTCCATTAGATCTGAAACCCTAGAGGGAAGGGAATGGCTTGCAAATTCATGGAGATACTCCTAAGATCTGGAAGAACCAGGGAAAGAAAATTGGTGGCCAAAAGAGTACGAATTGAATGAGTTATGGGTGAAACAAGTTACCTTCCCAATTCTGGACGTTTTGAGGAAACCAGAGAACATTCTCCCTAATACGCGACCAATATGAGATCCAAAGTGGAAAAAACGATATTGGGGGTGAGGATAGGGATATTGGCTTCGGGTGGGAGGTGGAATCACCGAAAAAGATTAAAAAATGAAAAAGATATAATTGAAACAAATTATTTTTTTTAAAACAGGAAATGGGCCCATGGGCCGGCCCAATACCTAAATAAGTGACCCAAATTCGCCTGGCTTATGAATTTCTAATGGGTCCAAAAGGATAAATGAATTTTAATATATCAGTATAGGATAAGTGGGAAGTTGATTGGGTGAAAAAGGATGAAAAACAAAAGCGTTATAAAAGAAACAAATTCAGTTGTTAAAACTGGGAATGAGACGGATCAATACAAAGACAGAAAAAAAAAACCGTGTGTGACAATTCTCCCCACCATTAAAGCTTTCCGCCCCCGGAAAGCCATAACACTTTCCAGCTGAAAAAAAAACAACACATAAGGATTCCAGAATGTACTCCCCACCATTAAGAATCAATTATCCCTATAAATTTTCTTAGTATGAAAATCCAAGAGACCCATGGTGGGTCTCCACACCATTAGAAACCAACTTGCAATGAATAGACAAGAATTGAACATGAGCAAGAGTTGGGACTCACTCACACAAGCCCAAAAAAAACCCTCCTACAAAAACCTACTATACCAAGTTAATAGAGTTACAACATGAACATATAAACCACCCACTCCCAAATGGATGGGACAATAACTTGGTCGACACATTCAACACAATTCTGGACCCCCGTCACTTGGGGATGGGAGGGAAGGGGACCCAATAATTTGGCCACTGAAACAACAAAAGAAACAATGAAACTACCCAAAACTCTCCCCAAATGAATAGGTAACACCAAGACTGCATCTGATTTTTACATGTGGTCCACACAGGGACATTGATTGAAAACCCACATCCATGAAGGAATAACCATAGACACTGTGTGAGGGGTTAAGTCCACCACGCTTGTTGCGACAAAGGGAAATTCATAGAAATGAAGAACCAAAACATTGACATAGTAACTAACTTACCAAAACAGAGGAGTAAGGATCATAATCTAGCACTCCACACCTCTGTTGATTTCCTGACTGCGTGAAAAGCTTCACTCCACGGCCTATGGCTGGAGCCCTGATTCTTGAAGCATTTGCTGCACCACAGTCAGGTGATAAGGATCACACCACTCAAAAAACCCACACTGGATCACAAAAAAAACCTTCATCTAAATAGGAAATAATAGATACATATCAAAATTCCTTATCACTCCAAATGAGGGGTATAATGGACAAGGAATTTGACGAAACTCATCAACATCACCGAACACAACTGCTCTATCCAAAAGAATTATCACGACCTAGAAGCACTTTTAATAGATCCCAAACATCTCTATATTCCAACAAACAGGTTGAGGCATCATCAAAAGAGGTGGATTTAAAATTTGAAAGGAATCCTTAGGTTGATCAGTAGGAAAGATTTCCAACGGAGAACTATCACTGGCCACATCACAACATCAAACACATCTTTAGAAACCCAATGAAAATTTCTCCAAAACCAAGACACCAACAAGATATCATCTCAAGATACAACAAGAGTATGAATTATAGATCACAAGGAAGCTTACTGAATAAACAACTCTTCTAAAACATAGAAAAATCAAGGCACATAACCATTGGTTTTAAAAAAAAGGGCCACAATTTTCAGCTCAAAACAATTTTGAAAAAACAAACTAACTTGGTGGGTTTCAACATTCACCAATGGTGTTTCATCAAGTCTCACCCACATGCACATTTCCATGCCACCCCAGGCACCCAACCACCATACCATATATTTCATCCTTCTAGATATAAATAGAACCATGCATGTGAGCACTCATGAAAACACCAAAGGCTAAAATTAAACATCATAATTCAAAAAAACAATTTACCTTGAAAAGGAACACCAACCACCAAGTCAAAAAACATTTTCATGTTTCACAAAAAAAAACCACAATTAATTAAGAACCTTTTTCTTGAAAACCTACCCCTTTTCATTTTTAAAAACTTTTTAAATAACCAAGCCACTCCAAACAACCCCTTCTAATTATTTTTTTAAAAAAATCAGCAATGTATATTTTCATAATACGAGGTCCATTGAGACCAATAACATTTCTAGTAAAAAACCAACCGATCAAAACTAATTTCCAAAACTAATTTATCCGATTAAAAAAACTTTTTTTTAACATCCTAAAATACCCCATTTAAAAAAAAGATCCAGAATCACTTTGAAATGATTCACAATTTCAAAACATTTTATTTCAACAAACCACAAGTTTAGATTATGGATAATCCAATCCCTTTAAATCATTTCTCCTTCCCTCCATTTTTTTTCACAAAAACACAACCTTCCTAAACCATTCTTATATTTAATTATTGAAACCCCCTTTTTTTCACTTTTCAAAATCTAATCCTTACATTAAAACCCATTTCCACAATTCTCACACAAGGATTTTAAAAACAAAAATTCAGAATTCAAGAAAGGTTCAAGAGACCCAAGAAAAAGGGAACTAGTGTCGGTGGGTGACTTGACCATATGGTTGGCGGCCATATGACAAACACAACACCAACACAGAGAGACTTATTAGGACCATTCCCCAGCTACACATGGCTTTCCAGGCCCTGTGAGCTCACGAAGGCCATTGGTCAGACTCCCCTTGTCATATCCCAATATAAAACAATCAACTAGAACAATGGACACTAATAAAACCGGACTTCCATGGAAACCTGAGGATTAGAACAAGAAAGAGTTCGCGACGCTCTTCTTGCACTTACCCCTCAAGTCCCAACAATCCTAATCCATCTACATTGACATCCCCAAAATAACAATGGCGCTCTAAAAAGAAAGGTCCGCTAATAGCCGACCTCCTCTGATACCATTTTGTCACAAACCAGCCCGAGTCGACCCTGAACCGGTCACCCAGGCCAGCCCGCGACAAGTCCCGAGAGGCGTTCCCGATCCTCCCGGGATGGTGACAAGCACCAAGGGCATCAATAGAGTACACAAGGGAATGATTTCGCCCATATATAAACAATCAAACAAACAGCGGAAATAAACGGACATCCCAAAATGAATTTATATAAAAATTGAACTAAATATTATTTGTACAAGAAACTAAAATTAGAACAAAACCAACAACTCAAATGAACAATTCCGATGAAAAAAATAACTCCATGTGACACTTCTGGTCACTCTCCAACACAATGATAAAAAGTCTCCCAAGGTGATCGAACTAAAGATGAAACCTGCACAAGGGCTAAAAAAAAGAAGAAGACTATAGGCGTGAGTATTAAAACTCAGTAGGTTAGCCCGGTATTCTATTCCCAATTCACATTACTTTAAAATAAAAGAAACATCAATTTATAGTTTTAAATTCAAGATTTGAAAGTCTGGGTTTCAAATGAGGTTTCATGCTATAATAATTATCAGACAAAAACATGCAGGTTTAATAAACAAAAATGCAAGTAACAATTATTTTCAAAGAGGTGAAACTTCAAAATGAAAATAGTTTTCAAGAGGGCTGCTTTAAATAATTTTAACATTCAAATAAATAACACATACTACTGAATTTACCAACCAAACACACCGTATGCCGACGGTGAGAACAAAATAGCCAAGGAGCACTAGTCACTGGAATACCCCTAGGCACTAGTTAGTTGTGAGCCCCAGGTACCTCGTATCTCGGTGAAAGTAACCATAATAAATATCCGTTCTCGTGCAAGAGCCACTAGTAGGTAACATACCCATAACCTAGTGGTCCCCAATCATCAACATCATCATAGTTTAGTTAGTGTTTTCATCGTCAAACTTGCTACGTGAAACAGGGGCCAACCCCCACAGAATCACTAGCATACTAGTACACGTCCGCCCACCTAGATACCTGGGATTCCCTTTAGTGCTCAATAAAGTTACACATATTATCAAATACACATTTCACATCCCCATTCCATTACAAAACCATAAAAACACAAACATCCCATAATCATTCTTCACATTTCTTACACTAATCAACAAACCACTAAATATTTCGGTAAAACAATTTCATGAAGTGTATTGAGGATTTGCACATAAAACTCTTTCAAAAACACTCTTTAAATTATAAACACACATCATAACCAAACCAAATCATATTTTTCAGCCCAATAAACATTTAATAAAATCATTTAATGGACCATAAAACAATCCCAATTTCACAACTTGTTATATACAAGTAAAACACTCCTTCATTAGGAAATGCCAAACGGGCCTTTAAACATTTTCTCAAAACTAACCTTTGATGAAGGTATGCATTTTAATTTTATTAAGGATATGTATAAACATCATTTACAGTAGTAAACCTCATTCATAAATTTCTTATAATACTTAGGTTAAATATTCAAAACACAATCATTTTCATAAAGATGTGAAACAGTCCATTTTTGGGCAACTCGGGCCAAAATATGTTGTAAATAAAAACCCACTTGTTTGTAAAAACAAATCCAAATTGGAAATCAATATAAGTACCCAAAAATACCATTTATAATTCTTCCAATTCCTTTATAAATCCAATCATGTAACTTTTAAATCACACATCACACATAAAAGCCAACCGGGCAATTTACCGAACACATGACATGCCCTTTTTAAACAAAACAATTTATTTTATGTACATGAAAAGGAATAAAACACCAATTGAAAGCCATATTTTCATTCAAGATACTGTAACATGTTAAAAATACCATAGAAAAGATTATAAACCTCACAAAATATTTGCAAAAGATAACGGAACATTTAAACAAACACTTGTTGAGAACTTTCATGACAAAACAACACTACCGTTCACAAACCAATGATTAAAAAACCACTTTGAACACCAATAAAATTATCCAAAGGATGAAAAAAAATAAAAAACATATATATATGGTTTTAAATATAATAAAAGGATGAAACTTAAATATTAAATTCATGTGCATGGGGTATCCTACCTCAAATCTTTGGCGTAATTGAAACGCACACCCGAAATCACCCGCCGCGGGTTTATAAACCCTAAAACTATAAATACCAGACCTAAACAAACATAAAACTCATCACAAAACATGGTATAAAAAACCCTAGGTCTATAAAGACTAGGGTACAATATAAAACCATGAAATAATGAAAGGAGGGGGAAGAGGAAGGAGAAAGGAGAAGGAATCTCACCTTTCACCCTAGAAAACCCTTCGTATTCCATTAGATATGCAACCCTAGAGGGAAGGTAATGGCTTGAAAATTCATGGAGATACTCCTAAGATCTGGACGAACCAGAGAAAGAAAATTGGTGGCCAAAAGAGTACGAATTGAATGAGTTATGGGTGAAACAAGTTACCTTCTCAATTCTGGACGTTTTGAGGAAACCAGAGAACATTCTCCCTAATACGGGACCAATATGAGATCCAAAGTGGTAAAAACGATATTGGGGGTGAGTATAGGGATATTGGCTTCGGGTGGGAGGTGGAATCACCGAAAAATATTAAAAAATGAAAAAGATATAAATGAAACAAATTATTTTTTTTAAAACAGGAAATGGGCCCATGGGCCGGCCCAATACCTAAATAAGTGACCCAAATTCGCCTGGCTTATGAATTTCTAATGGGTCCAAAAGGATAAATGAATTTTAATATATCAGTATAGGATAAGTGGGAAGTTTATTGGGTGAAAAAGGATGAAAAACAAAAGAGTTATAAAATAAACAAATTCAGTTGTTAAAACTGGGAATGGGCCGGATCAATACAAAGACAGAAAAAAAACCGTGTGTGACATCACGGAGGTTAAGGGCTTTGAGAAGAAGATTCACGGCGAAGGCATGAAGGGATTGATGGTGATGCTCCACGATTACATCAAGCTCCGCGATCGGAAAATTTACGTGGTGCTTCGCGATTTTGAGAGAATTTTGGAAGGAACTTCGGAGCTTTGTGATTTGAGATGACGTGGCGTTGACCCTGCACAGAAATCTTGAGGGTTGGTGGAATCGCCTATAAATAGGCCTCGACCCCTTCAAGTGAATTAGAGTGAAAAATAGAATTTTCAGAGAACATTATTTGTTCTCGGTTTGCGAAGGTGGTTCGCGAAGGCAGTGTGCTTTGCGAAAGAAGATCTTCGTGGCAGCTATTCTAGCTCCGCGAAAGTTGTGAGCTCCGCGTTGGATTAGTTAGCTTTGCGAGGGAAGTCGCTATGTGATGACTTGATCTCCATGAGAGTGCTTCATGAAAAGGTAGGAGCTTCGTGAAGGCTTGTTTGAGCTTCGCGAAATTGGGAGCCTCGCGAAGTAGGGTGCTTTGCGACGGGTTTTCCAAAGGAATTGCCCAGTGTTCAAGGGCAAAGGGGTATTCATCAATGGATGAAATTTGGAATTTAATAGAGCATCTATATACAGTGAAGTATGAATTCATTAGTGATAATGAAGAGACCTATAGGTCTATAAACTATGAGTTGATCCTTTCTGGAGTAGTGAGAAAAGGAAGAGGAAGAAGGTGATTCTCTCCACCGGCAGTGAGCCAGAGAGAGAGAGAAACAGGGAGTGACCCTTGGGAAAGCAGTGAGCTGACCCTAAACATTGTAAAGGCAGTGAGTCTAGGAATAAAAGTGATCTATCCCCCCAAACATTACTAGCAGTGAGCTTTAGTGGATTTGGTATAGTGGCACATCACCGTTGTATGCTCCTTAGACATAGCCCAGTGAGGGTGAACCAAGTAAAAATCTATGTGTCTTCCTTCTTGCTTCCTTGCATTACATTTTAAGCATCATCATCAGATAAAGAAGAAAAGAAGTGGTCATAATAAACACACAAGTGAAAACAAAGTGATCCTTGTAATAAAGAGGTCAAGATCTAGTGGGGCATGAATAATTTAGAAAAGAATATCCATACCCTGATTCACCCCCCTCTTAGGGTATATAGGCCCCTATTGGTCCTAACATTATTCATTCAAAAGTGGAATAGTACAAAAAAATAATATAAAAAAAAGTATTTCACACAATTAATTAATACTCATGACAGATAAATACATCCATTAAAATTGAATAATAAATAGGGAAAATATGTAGAAAAGAATAAAATATTTATGAATAAGAAATCCCATATATGATCTTCAGCCTTGAGGATCGCTTATATCTAAACAAAACCCAAAACGAGAAAGAGAACCATTAAAGGAGAAAACATTTAAAAAAATCTACAATATGAAATAAAAACAATTCCTTATGAAGTGAGAGTGGAATGAAAATTTTATTTATCAAGTCTATATATAAATGAATGAAATTTGGTTGTTACAAATATAATCATTGGAAATATAGTCATTAGACATATGGTCGTTGGATTTACATATGATAGGTAAACTAAAGTCATGTATTATTTAGTAGAAAATTAAAAATAACATAACTCTTATTGAAAAAATATGATATTAAAATATGATTGTTAAAATATGATATGATTTATATAAAAAATTCAAATAAATATTTCAATATCAATAGACTAGTAAAATTAACTTTTAGGATATAAAAAATTGATTTTAATGGTATTTGTTAAAGCATACTTAGTATAAAAGTAATATTTTTTTTCAAAGTACTATTTTATTAAGTATTACATATTTTATTCTAATAAATTAAATTATAAATTTTTAAATATTATTATATTAAAATTATTGAAATCATAAATTGACATGAAATTATACTAAAAATGTAATGTTTAAAAACACTATTTTTTTAATAAAAGAAGTTTATACTTATATTTTATATTTTTCTTATAAATATAAATATATTTTTAATTATATAAAATTAAATAATTTTTGAATTTATAATATCAATATTATCTTAGGGAGAAATTCTGGTACTTTTCTAAAACATTTGATTTTTAGTTGAATAGTGAAAAATATTGTTTTTATAAATATGATGAATTTTATGAAATTATTAATTATAAGTATAACTTTCAGATTTAAGAAACCATTTACAAGACCAAATATGTATTTTTTAACTATAATTATAAATTTAAAAACAACGTCTTTAGTTTACAAAAATATATTTGATATTTTAGAATTTAAGCTATTTTTTCTCTAAATTTTTTTAATACACTATAAATTTAATATTTTAAAATTAATTTTTATCACTTTTAAAAAGTGAATATAAAAAAATAGATTTAAATTTTTTAATTATAAGTTCCATATTATATAATAATGATAACTTTTTCTAAGCATAAATGATAAATTACTTAATTAAAAACTAGTCACTGAGGTAAAATCTAAAATATTAAAGTAATAAATCTAGGGTCAAAGGGATTGAAACATGTTAAAATAAGTTTATAAATTAATGGTTGAGATATACTCAACCTTATATCATTTACAATTGAATTATTATCCATTTTTGGAGCCACTTGACATATGAAACAAGTTCTCTCTTTATACTAGGTTGAAATATTTAAAAAATTTCATTCTCCCCACTTATAATAGGGGCTTCTCAACTACCATTAAATAATGAACTAAAAATTTAGTTTCCTCTTGAAAATATAACTTATTTAGTTCCCATATAATCCCATTTTACTTCTTTAAGATTTTGTTCATAATATATTGTCCAAATTCCTCCATTTCTAAGAATTACTTCAAGAGAATGTTCAAAATATCAAGTTACTTCTCACTCTCAAATATTTTTTCATTCTCTATATTTTTCATTTAAACTTATATTAACCATTATTAAATGATAAAATCAGTATTACCTATATAATTAAATTATTTTATGTTTAAGGGATATACATTATCTACCCTTTCCCTCTTCCCTTAAGAAAAGCGACGACCTCAATCACGCATAAGTGCGGACTACCACATGCACAAAGCAACGTGTTTTATTTTCCTTAACTACCTTACAAGGATGGTACTAATCAGGAACCTAACATATAATTATGATATTTATAACATGTTTTATATTCTTAAATAATAAACCATATTACTCCTTTTAGCCATTATATAGAAAATGAAATCATCATCTATGTATACATGTGGACTACCACCTCCATGGAATGGTGTATTCCATATTTCAATACCACATTTCATGGATGGTTATGAGATTGGGTTGTTTTTTGGAAAGTAAAATTGGAATAACTATTTATAATATGAGTAATAAAAAACTATTGTAAATTCAACTATCCAAAAAGAGCATACTAAGAGGAAAAATGATTACTTATTATTATGTAATAAATTCATATAGGTAATATCATTCTTATAATTATTTAAAACTATGATACATAAAAATAATAAACAATAAATTGGATCATTATACTTTTGGTATAATTATATTACAACTAATCCACTTCATATTCATCCATTAATTATGGCATGTTCTTGTTTAGGTTAGTTTAACCACCTTCTTGAACAATGCTATGAATTTATATCATGAATGACTATGAGAATGTATTTTTTTTGGTATTATATGATATGAATAAGTAAATAATGTTTTTTTTGTTCTTTAATGATAAAATTAATATTAATCTCACCAATTAAGGTACTAATGTTCGTTATTTAAAATCACCAATACATGCTCATCGTCGATTTCATCTTTAAGAATCGTAATAAAAACTCCCATAGAATGAAATTATAACATTATTAATTATTATAAATCATCTATTATAGTACCTTTTAGGATATATTAATTAATAAATTGGGTAAAATAATGAATAAAAACACCACTAATATGAAACTTGTTTAAAATAATCAAGATTATTCACACCTGATGTTTAAAGTTAACAATAACTAACTAATATACATATAGATAATAATTATAAATTAAGTTTCAAAAAGGTTATAGTTATGTATAAGGTTATAAATATTTTACTAATAAAGTTATGTTTTTCATATAGTAAGTTATATCACATTCGACTAAGAATGAATACAAGGTAAGGGGTTCCTTGTCTCACATTTAATTTCTTGAGATATATTTCATATTCTACACCATGATATCTTTGGTATGGTATGTTTATTTAATAATTCATGTATTTTAACATATTCATGTGATTAATTGGATTTGAATATCCACATGGTATAATTTATTTAAATGGTATTTGATTCAATAGATACCAAAGTTGAAAGGGGTTTTGATTAAAATGTTACTCAATCTGTAACTATTTTAATTACCAATATTATTTTCAAATAAAGATTGATTATAAAAGAAAATCCATCTAGGTAAATTTTATTATTTTCAAAAACCCTCATAATTTTATTTTTATATTCATGGAGGTCTACATTTCCCCCACAAAATTTCATTTTACCTTGATTCATGATTTACCTGAAGTGTTTTTTGTAATTAAAACTGACCCTATCTCTTATTCTCAATTAAAGAACCCCATTTTCCTTATCATATTCATTGAAGTCTTTTTAAAATATCCTTATATATGAATAAATAATTTATTATGTTCATTTTCAACTACCTGGACTTCTTTAAAAAGTGTTAATGAAATTTTAGATGTTTTTCATATGGGTTATTTTCATAAATGTGTAAAAATAATCTTTTTTAAAATTTTCCATGTGAACAAATCTTTCTTCCACCCTTGTCATTTTATATGAAAATTTATGTCAATGTTTTCATATTTTCTAAATTGAATTAATTTTCTCTTAGTTTTATAAAATATCTATTTAAATGTTATTTGAAAATATCATAGATATTTCTTATTTCCAAAATGATTTTTCCAACACTTCTAAAAAGTGTTTTTCATCTAAGTCATTATCCATTGATATATATTATTCTTGATAAAGAATATTCATTAAATTAAACCATCTAAATTATTTACCCAATTGGATTATGTAATGTTATTTTCTATTGAAGACATTATCCACCACTACCTTTGTCTTGCCTAACCATTCATCGTGAATAGACATAAATTTTCTTCTAATTCATTTACTCTGTGAATACCATATTTTTTATTCTATTTTTTAATAGTTTTTACCTTGATTTAATACATTCATTTATTAGGTAAAATTATTTAGTTAACTATATATTATTTATCTTTATGGTTTAAATACTATATACTTTATTATCTTAATTGAAAGTTATTTACCTAGAAAGTTACTGAATATCATTGGATACCCATTTATTTGTCATGGGTTTATCATGTTATGATTATTGATATAATTATGAATGATTTTCTTATGTGAATCCATTTTAAAAGTATATGAAACCCATTTTATTTCCATGGTTTCTTTACAAAAAGTGAATGATTTTCATTTTAATGTTTTATGAAACCCATTTTATTTTCAATGGTTCGTTATGATTTTGGAATGAAACACATTTTATTTCCATTTTATCTTTATTATGTGGTGAATGAAGCCTATTTTTATTCCCACAGACTCTTTATGACATGATTAATGGTTAATTTCATGTAGAATAAGTAAGTATGGATAAATGATGGGTGGGGTCTTATATCTCCCTCCAATGCATTGGTTAAGGATTTATATATCATAATAAAAGTATTCATGTGTATATTATACTTTATTGTAAGCATGTACACTAATGATGTAGATCATGATAGTAATGTTTCCCTATAAAAATATTTATGGAATAGTTAAAAGATGTCATAGTTTTATGCTTATTCCCATGAATATGTTATGCTCTCCTGGATCATGTTTATTGACTCACTCTTTTTATTAATTTCTTATTTTATGCTAGGATTTATGATCTATTCTTTATAGGGTATAAATCTTCTTATGTATCTTTATTATACCAATATGCCCATCTTATGTTCACTAATGATATTCATTGTTATCACTTATGTTTACCATTACTGATCATATAATCTCATCACTATCTCATGTTTCAATTTATTAAGGTTATAAAATGATGTAATATGTATGATTTATCTAAAAGATCATTTTTGGGGATAATTTATAGAAGATATTGAAGAATCATTGTGGATTAATTAGTTTTGTATATAATGGGAAAACTGTCCTTTTGATATAAAGAAAAAGAGTTTTACTAGTTAAATATTTTTCTTAACTCTATAAAACTCTAAAATTTAAAAGGTACATGGAATGTAATTGTAATGTTTTATCAGAAATATATTATAATTGTATATTTGTATCAATTAAAGTGTTTAAATTTTTTATTTTCAGTAACAAATCTAAGAGTGCGAGTCTTGGGGTGCCTCTGTTGGTATCAGAGGAGGGTTTAAATTACTTTAGTGGTTAAGATTTTATCAGTTTATGATAAATTAAAAGTTTCCAAAGACATTAAATATTAATAATTTAAGTTTGATCATAGTTTAAAAGGTATATATATACCTTTATGTTGGTTAAAATAAGTATTTTATGTTTTTTAGGGATTATGATGAGAGGAATTTAGTGAAAACCATAAGGATAAGTTTAAGTATAGGAAAACATACCAAATATTTGGTAAAATATGGATTATGTGGTTATCCTATCAATGAAATCCTTGTCTAGATACTATAAGAGGATATAGACACTAACACAGATGTGACTAGGGGTAATAAGCATGAAAAGGGTGGATTGGTTATTAACTTGGTTGTGACCTGGTTCACAAAAAAGAGGCTTAAATGATTATCTAGTTTGACACTCCCAAGGGATGTGATATGGATAATTTAAATTATCTCTAATGAAGCATTATAAAGGATTTGGGAATGATGCTAACTAATTAGGTTAGATAACCTAATAGGAAAATGACCATGGATAACCAAGGATTGAACAAAGAGATCCATAGGTTAAACTGAAAGCTAATGTAATAATTATTAAAATTAAGACATTTTGAGGTTGAATTTTTCATGTAATTATTATAAAATAATTCTATCATGGTGTTAATTATTCATCACTCATGATTTACTCCTTTTAGTTTTAGTAATGGTTGAAATAAAAAGGAACCAAGTCAATAATTGATGTCATGGAAAATGAAGATATTGTCCCAATAAGAAACCTAATGGGATAGGAGCTGGAGTTAGAAACCTTATGTTTATGTCAAACCATATATGAATAATTATGATTAATAATTATAATATAGTTTTATTTTTAAACACACAAAAGAATAGGAGGATGGATTCTTAGGGGAGTTCAGGTGATGAAGATGTTAAAGGAAATAAGATTCAATTTCATACATGTCAAGACTGTGAGAGGATAAACCTATGGAGTTATCTCAACAGAACTATAATTTGTTTTATTTGTGGTAAATAATTTAATATATAAATGAATATATCATTGTACTTGGTGAAAAGAAAAAGAGATGATCCTAAATTACCACTAACAATTCAGTATCTTAAACATGGAAAACTATTATCCAAACCAATGCCCTAATCCAAGGGCAAATGAGGATAATAGTCACCAAAAACCCAAGAAAAAGGAATTCCTATTCAACCACAACTATGGAAGTGATTTATAAAGATTTTTTGGAGTGAATAACATCAACTATCCACTTAAGAACCATGAGTATTTTATTTTTTTTCATGTTTAACCCAATCCTTTATACATAGAATGTTTACTAAGAAAATAAAATAATCACCCTGATGATAAGATTTTGAATTATTAATAAAAACTTATAGTGGTAAGATTATTGTATCTCAAGTTTAAGTTTTTATAATGTGATTTATGTAAATTATATTTTTCTCTATTTAGATAAATTTAATGTTGATTTTGGAAATGGATCTGTTCTCTACATAAAGAAAAAAATTATTTATTGGAATAAGGAAGTGAAATTTATTATCAACCTAGGAAAGTATATTAATGAAAGAATTATTATAACCATACTTTAGAAGAAAATTATATAATGTGGGTCGTGATATAGAATAATTGTAGTCTCTGGGCTCAAATGGTTTAGAAAAAAATCAATATTAGGATAAACTTATTTTGAGGAAAATGATAGGTTTCCCAAGTTTTTAAGGTTGATAAATATACAGAAATTATATCTTAAGTCATGTTTATCATTTATATACCATTTCTATTTTTATTTGATAATTAAAATTGTGAGGAAATAATTTATTTAGGGGGTGGGAGAATGCATCACCATAGGTGTTTTGGAAGAATATTCTTTTTATAAACTATATTTTTATAAATATAAAACTTTTTATAGTTTAAATGTTTTTAAATTTATTAGTAAATAATTCATACAAGATATTAATTAAACTAACAACTCTTTATTCATTCATAAGTGGAATAATACAAAAAAATCACATAAAACTAATTATTTCAAACCATGGATTATTATTCACCATGGATGAATACATCTATTAAAATTAAACAAATCAATTGGGAAAATTTGATAGAAAAGAATAAAATCATGATGACTAGGAAATCCCTTGGATCATCTTAAAACCAGAGGATCACCAATAGCCAAACAAAACCTATATTGAGTAAGTTCACTATAGAATAAGAAATCATTATGTAAAACATACAATATGAAATAAGATACATTACTTGTGAACCTTTAAATGAATAAATATAACATTAATCTATAAATCATTAAAAATAATACCCAAAGTTCAACTTAGAATATTCCATATACAACTTTGAAGAATAATCTAAGTTCAAAACCCAAAAATTAGATGGAATTGATTCATATATTTTTTCAAAATCAATGTAAATTTTTTCTCCATATTGTACCCAAAAATGTATATCCCCTTATTGGATAATCTATAAAATTTTATAATTATTTCTATAAATAAAATGAATCATCATAAATCCACATTAAAATCGTATATGATTCTAAGGTAAAACCCATATTACCAAAAGTATTTATATTTACTTTATTCATAAAATGTTTCTAAAATCAACTTAATAAAATCAAATTCATACTAACCAGGACATCACATAATTTAGTGGTAGGCATTATTCCCTTATCACCCTTTGGTTTTGGGTTCCATCCCCACAAATTTATTGGATGTGATAGGTTTTCACTTGGCCTATGGGTTATCCTTTTCTAAAACTATATTAATATAATTCCTATAATGTACCCAAAAATATGGTGAATAGCCTAATAAATAACCTTATAATTTAATAAAGTTTTGACCACATAGGTTATTTTATACCCTTTAACTTACATCTTTAAAAATTTAGTTTCATTCATAAAAAATAGTATCACATATTAAACTTAAGGGTTAAATATACCTCAATTTGATAAACAATTTCCCAAAACATCACTAATCAGCATGATAAATCACTATGTAATCTTATAATATAGGGAAATTCCCCAAAATATCATTAATAAAATTTATATGCTAACCTAAAAGGTACTCATTAGCTTGCCTATAAATATCTTTGAAATATCTCATTGTCAATGAATTAATTTTCAATCATGAAGATTATCTATATACAACTATCCAATTGGCCAAAATTATCTTAACATCAGATTAACCCAAAGGTTTATTTAAACATTAATAGAGTATTATTCCTGAAACCATTTAAATCACTTTAAAACCCCAAAACTTAAAACATTAAAAAGGGGGTATTTATGACTTTGAAATTATGAATGACCTTAAACTTATAAAACATTGATGGTATCCATAAATTTTAATTTAACCTCACATGAAAACATATGTGCTTCCCAAATTAAAGCAATATTTTTTCCTCAAATAACATTATAGACTATTGAATATATTCTATAAATCCATAAATGAAATAAACTTCATAAAATATGGCTTGAATCACTTTTTCATCAAATCATTACCCAATTTATAGGTCACAAATACTATCCCATTACTTTCAATAATCTATTTCTCACATCTAAACATTAATTTTCTACCACTAAATTTCTTTTCTTGGTTATCAAAATCATTCAACATATTTTTTCCAATCCAAAAATAAAACTACTCTAGAACAATCCTTATAAGTTTCACAACTCTTATATCCAAAAATTTCATTGATACAATTATTTAATACCAATACATAAACACTTCATTAATTTCACTTCAAAGAGTGGAATGGAATCAGTTCTTCCTTGGTCTAGGAGTTAACCCTTAGATTTGAGCATTGGCTTAGATAATTCCCATATTACCTCTATGCGAGAAATTGAACTATAAATGGTACCTTAGGATGAAATTCATTTTCCTCCATATTAATATTCATTTTTTCTTAGACATTACTTTCTATATGCCCTTAATTTCTACATAGAAAAAATCTCTCCATTACATTGAGACATTACATTAACTACTACTTCTTACATTCTCAACATATTGGAAGATAAATATTTTTTCCTCTATGTACTTCAAAAAACCCATTATTTCTCTTATTTGGTGTGTTAAGAAACTCACCCATGTAGTGGTTATTAATCATAAAATAGGATAAATAATTAGTAATAATAATAATGTTTCTCATTCGGTCACCCATTTCATTTGGTTTCTCACTAGGACAATCATTCCATTATCTGAAAATGTTAACATGAATATGCCTAGTTCTATCCATTGAAAAAAACCATAAATTATAGTGTTAGAAACCACAATAATAGTGAGTAATCATGAAAAATAATTTATAGTGTTTAAATCATTAAAAATACTTTTTAATCTATTAAACCTTAGGTTTAACCTTGGTCATACATGATCATTACCAAAACATTAGGATGTTATCCTATACTTAGACTCATCATGAGTATTCTCACTAATTTTTCCTCATCTAATTTAAAAAGGAGATCAAAAATTTATATAATACCAAATATAATGACCCATAATTTTCGTACATAAATATCACATCTCATTAGATGAATATTCATAACATAACATAATGATCCATGCCAGAATCATATAGGTATAGTGTCTTTGGAAACTTGGATTCATAAAAAATTGGTTCATAAGTGTACTAAAACATATCCCACTAAAATCTTTATAACTAGGACCCTTATTAGACATATCATTCCTAATACATTTCTTCATAACTTGTGTAAAATAAAACATAATAAAGGGTGATCATAGATTCTCATTAAGGGTAAACAAGGGAGATATCAATGATCATTTGAGCATAACACGAGTATAATGTTATGAGAACATGATAATAACATTTGAAAATAATATCATATTATCATAAGTTCATTATCTTGAGTCATGTCATAAATATTGGCAATTAATAAGACATAAATCATAAAGGAATCAAAAATCATGAGCCATGAGATCATAACATTGTCCCAAGACATATATTTTTTGGTATACACATAATTATATAAAATCATTTCCTTAATATTCAATAATCACTACCAATATTATCATAGTGGATTAGGTTCACTCCTCAAACCATTTTAGTAGTCTAGTATCACTTCCATGATAATCATATAGGACAAAGTCCATTACTGAACTGGGTTGACTCACCATTCCAATCCTTTTTATCTCACGAGATATCCATCTTTGACTAATGCATTGGAGGCATATATAATTCCAGGCCCACCAATAACATTATCATAAATTTACTTATGAATTTCATGAAATCCTAAAATATTCATCATATCCAAACACATGAAAATAAATGGGTTTTATAGCTTTTATTCATAACATAAATAATGTAAAAGAAATGGGTTTCATAAAAATTACATCATTTCAATATAGAATATTTGTGAAAAGGAATGAGTTTCATAATCATAATTTCATCATAATCATAAACTATCCATAAAATGAATAAGGATGATATCATTAAATCATATCCTCAATAAAACTTAAGTAACTTCAGGGATATCATATGAGTTGAAATTTATATACAAGAATAGTTGTAACATTTATTGAGGAAAATACCCTTTTATCTTTGAAATAAGTTATATAAAGTCTAAAAAATTCTTTAATATTAAAAAAATTATTTTAAAATAACCTTGTAAAATTATAAATTAATTTTCAAATCATTGATCGATCATGATAGCAGAAAATTCCATTCATTTTGTATATGTTAAATCTAATACATTAAAACAAATATTCTATTCACATTGTTGATAAAAAGTCAAAAGTAACTCATTAAAAAAATTAAAATATTTTTATTTTAAACCATTTTGTATAAAATTAAAACATGGATAAAATTTACTTTAAAAAATCTTTGGATAATGGTAAAAATATTCTTTAAAACATTTTTAGAAAACACGACCATGAGATATAAATTAGTTTTGGTCGAAGAGAGAAATAAAGTTGTTTTTTCCTTAAAAAACTTATTTTAGTATCTTGTGTTCATAAAGAGTATAAAATGAAGGGAAACATGTATTCTCAAGAAATTAATAGAGTACAATAAAATTAATGATTTTTTTGAGAGGTATATCATAATATTTCATCATTGTAAACTCAATCATAAGTAATCCCATCAAACAATGAGACTGTAATATAAAAATCTTACCACTTTGTTAACATTTGAATCGTAAGCCCCATGAAAGAATAACTTCAAATGAAACTTTTAAATATCATGAAAATAAAGATAATCATTATATAAAATATCAAATGGAAATATATAAATCTCATAAAATAATATAGGTTCATGACATAACACATGTCTCAAAGAAGATAATTTTAGATGATAAACCCTTACCTTGAGTTCCAATTACATTAAAAGCACTCTAAACTCTTGTATAATAAATTTAAATTATTATAATTATATATAATATTAATTTACATACTTATAATATCATACATGATTTATTTATAACATTTCAATACCATTTTATTGATAATTACTAATAAAAATCATCATTTCTGGGTGTTAACTGTTTCATTTATCAAGAGTAATTAAGTCCAGTAGTTTCAATCCTTGTACTTTGATAATGGTTAAATAATTTCCATAATTTTAATAATTATATAAATATAATATATACTCACTATATATATTTATATCCATCTATACAAATTTATATATATAAAAATTAATTACATCATTTATGGGGATGGCAGGTCTTATGTACACATGAATGTTGTTTTCACTTTTTGACAGATGGAATGAAAGAAAAGTAAATACTAATTCACCTTTATAGAATCATTATTATATAATAAATACCATATATATTTATTAAATATATCCTTACTACCATCCATGTTTAACATAAATTAAAAAAAATCACATCACTTTGTGGAGGTGGTAGTCCATATGTACACACATACGATGTTATAATTTTCTTATAGATTCAAAGGTAAGAAGGTAGATGTGATATTATAATTCAAGAAGTATAATTATATCATAAATATTATATATAATAATTAAAATTTCTTGAATAATTATTATATAATAAATATCATATCTAATCCTTAAATCTATCCTTATTACCATCTAAGTATAACAAAAATGAAAAACAAATCAAATGTCTTCGTGGAGGTGGTAGGCCACACACACGCACTCGTGATGTTATAATTTTATAAAAGATTATAAGGTAAGAAATTAGATGTGATATTATTATTAAATAAGTATAATTATCTCATAAATATTATACATAAACATTAAACCCATTATAATACCCATCCATAAAATATGGCAATGAAAAATGAATAATATCTCTATGTGGAGACGGTAAGATGTATGTAAGCACAAGTGATAATTTCCATTCCCATTTGATGGGAAAGAGGGTTGATAATGGTGATTTAATAATCATAATAAAATTTCTGTATATTTATGATTATTAAGTTAATATTTTTTGATAAATATAATTGATTTAGAAGAGGTAAAGAAGAATTAAAAAAGAAAGTTATCAGTTAAGGTGATTACCACTTTTTTGAAAGTACTCATCTTGAGGATCATAAAGTTATTTTTTGGATGGGAAGTAACTATATAATGTGTATAAGGATGTTAGGGATGGATTTTATAAGTGTTTTTTGATCTAGATTACTCAAAAGGTGTGAAGAAGTGAGGGGAAGAGGTGCCCTTTTATAATTAAGGTGACAAAACTTTTGATATTTATCAAAATATTAAATTATAATAAATTAATTATAAAGAAAAATGATTCAAAAGTACCATATATTTTAAGATAAGATAGGATTTTATTTTAATCTCATCAACTAATAGAATTTTGATTAGTTTAATTAGTGTTTTAAAATTTATCTTTTTGTTTAACCCCGTAGTTATCCCATTTTAACCTCAACCATGGTAACAAATTTTTCACTCTTAAAGGGTTATATATTTACTTATAAGGTAAATATTGACTCATAAATATAAATAGATGACATTTTAGACCATATACAATCCTAATCATCTACTTTCAATATTTTTATAATTTTTAAATATTTTAATAAAATATTATTTTCATAAAAAATCATTAATGTCATTTTTACACTATTCATTTAATTTGACTTTTAATGACATCAATAAAAATATTTAATTAAAATTTATACCTTTCAAAAATTAATAATAAGAAATAATTATCTAAAAAATTCATGAGAAAAACTAATATTTCCAAATTACAATACTTTTAGTATTTTTAAAATCATTTTTTGTTTTTTGTTAATTGAATAAATACTGTATTAGAATCGTGTAAGAAATTAAGGTAATTATTTCATGAAAATTTTTATAAATAAATAAGCATGATAAAAAATCATTTATATTTAAAATATACATTTGAAACTAAACTTGTAATATTTTTTCCCTTGTGTAATAATTTAAAGGATATTAAGTCAAGAGAATGACATTTTTGACTTGATCTTTTACTTAGTTATTATAAATGTCATTATAAAGGTAAAATGAAAAAATATCCAAATATTTTAGAATTTTATGTAATTTTTTGAAATAAAATTATCTAATAGGATAAAGTCAAGTTTTTGGTTGATTTTGAGACCTTATTATATTAGTTTTAACCCTAATTAAAAAAATTTACCCTTACAATGATAATAAGAATTTTACATAGTTACTATTCATTATAAAAAATGTAAAAGTGACATATTTACCAAATTTGGAACTCTTAATTCCAAATAAGGAATATATTTTTCAATGTTCAATTCTTATAATTGGTATAAATTAATTTAAAATAAAAATACAAAACACAATGAAAAAAAATTTCCAGAAAAAATTCCTTTAATTATAAAAAATGTTTTATGTCATATTCAAGTATAAAATTTATTCTAGAGGCTATAATTATATTTTTTAATAAAAATAACTAATTATTTTTAAAAAAACTAAAAACAGAAATTTAATTTGTAAATAATTTAAATAAGATACAATTTTAAATAAAAATTAGTATTTTTAACTATTCATTGAAAAATAAAACCTTTTTGAAAATTCACAAAAATTCATCATAATCTTATTTTGATATGATTAATTAAAAAATTATATCCTTTTTATCAAATAAAATTTACAAAATTTCCTGAAATTAATTTTAATATGTGCTCTTAAAAAAATATTTTTTTTAAGAAAACATATATTTTTTGATTTTTTTAGTTTATATATGTATATCATAATTTGGTTAATCCTATTCACACCTTCTAATTAAATTACTAGGTTATAATGATAGCATTTCATGGTTTTTTAAGCTTAGTATTGCGTATCTTGTATGCCATGGAACATATTGTTATTTTAAAATACTGGGGTGTTACATATATATATATATATATATATCCTAATTTTCTTATATTTAAACAATTTATAAATGGATAATAAAATATATCATTGTTTAAAATATTTCATAAATAAAATTCAAAGAAATCCTTATCCCCTTTCCCATACTTTTCACATGTTCATTATACATTAATATAACTATGATTCATTATAAGATATAAAAACTGTTAAATAAAGAATATAAGATACATTATATGGTAAATTTAAATTCAAATTTTCATTAAAAATTAATGATATAAAACATTCTGTTCTATTAAGAAATAATAACAACATTAATAAAAATATCAATATTATAATAATAATAACAACAATAGAAACAACAACCATAGATGCATGAACTGATAAACATTTTATATAGCTTCTAGTTTTAAAAATATTTTATAAATTATTACTTTATTAAAAATTTATTATGTATATATAGTACTAAAAAATATTTAATTTTAAAAAATATAGTATATTTTTTTATAAATGTAACAACAATATTAATGTTAGTAGTGATATTAATAACTTATCATTCATATATATTTAATAAAAAATAAATAAAATAATTACATAAATTAGAATTATGAATAATAAATTCAAAATTAGAAATAAAAATTAGTGATAAAAATATTTATTTCCAATAATTTCTCTAATAAAAAATCAAAATTAAATACCTATATACAAATATGAGAAGAAAAATTTACACAAAATTATAAAATATAGAATTTAAATTTAAAAATTCATAATAAAATTGATTAACAACTATTATTTCAGAGTATTCAAAAAAATATTTCAAAATTAAAATTCCAGAAACTCTGGTATCATAAATTTTAAAAAACTATTATAATCCAAGATTCATACCTAATGCTTAACACAATTATAACAACACTAGTTTTTGATGAATGACCCTTTGAAATTTCTTGATGATACCTTCCTTCTTATTTTACCTCGAAAACTTCCCAACCTAGTTTCTGATGTATTTTTGGTGTTGGTAGTACCAAAGGAGGTTTACAGAAGAGATAAATCGATTCGAGATTAAATTTCAGATGAAGTTAGTAATTCACAGTGTGAAGACTCGAGAAAGTGTTTTGGGAGGGGTGTCTAGCTTCATAGGATTCATAACACAAATTAATTAATTCAAGGCATGAAATCCTTCCATCCTTTGTGAATCTAGTGATGATTTTTTTAGTAGTTTCAAATCACATGTGTTTCATGATGTGAATTGGGATTCATGTAATAAACAGGTTATTTATCAACCTTTATAAAAATCTGAAGAGCCCTCAAAATTTCACGACCCATCCCCCGGGGCTCATGACATGACATACCCCAAGACCGCCTCCTGAAGGCCAGGGGTTGGTGACTGGCACCGAAGGCATCAACCTGCAAGTGGGGGGAATTTTCCTGAGTCCCTGTATGCATGAACACACAACCACGCCCCAAAGCTGGAAAAGTAAACAAGCATGCCACTAAACAGATATTGAGTACATGTACCAGTAAAAGTCAAATGGGCCAGAATACAAACCCAACAAAAGACTAACTAGAAAATAGGAAAGTATAAAAGAAACTCTGAATGGCTATCCGTTGAAAACCCCACCTGATAGGTAAGTATAGAGCAACTGCTGGAAGTCATAGAAGTACATCCTGTCTACCTGAACTCACTGGGCACGACCGGGTCCGGGGCCACCAAGTCCTCCGTCAAGGCGGTGGTCATCTGTACCAGACCCAACATATGTGGGCGATTCCCATGCAGGGGTGAGTAACAAAATACTTAGTAGGGACCCAAAACAAAAAAAGAAAAACCACAAAGAAATCCACAACCAAACCAAAAATCATGATCATCGAGCACGATCACGAAGAAAGACATCTCACACTAGGAATATTTTAGACTAGGATATTAGAACCATTAGTCACATTGTCGAACACTTCAAATATTGGAGAAATCCTCCTCAATGAGTACAATGGTCCTACTGGGTCACAAAGGATCTACTTCCCACTGACCTAAGACTAATGTGGTACTCATCAATGATAAGTACCATGGGTATGCTAGGTCACACAAAATCTGATCCCCACCGTGGGAATGCCAGGTCACACAAAAGCTGCTTCTCTACTATGGCCATACCGAGGTAATCCTCTTATCGAGTACCATGGGTCTTCTAGGTCACACAGAAGTCACTCCTCACTATGGGCCTACTGGGTCACATAGAAGCCGCTTCCCACTGGGCTATAGTATCTATCCACACAGGGTCTCTCAACAGAAGTCTCTAGGTCTCATCTAACCGTTGGGTTTCCGCATGTAGCATGCTTGATCATAGGAGAACCACTCCTTAATCCATTCATTAAATTTCAACTTCCATTAAATCCTCCATAGGGTATGAAAAAAGACCCACCTCGTTGTGAGGGTTCCAACGACACAAACAGCTTGTTAATCAGACGCCCGGTCGGGATGCGGATGGAAGCTGCGTCTAGCTCCCCGCTCACCCCACCGTCGACACGGGGATGTTGCCTCCCACCGCAGTCAAGGGACCGCAGCTACTGCTGCGTGGCCGGCCAACATAGCCAGCCAAGATTCCCGCACGTGGTCTTCGACCACGTGCCTCCAAAGAACCTAGACCGTGGTTGCGGGCTACTCCACTGATGTAGTCGCCCGACCGAGTATTCCTCCACTGGCTACTAGCATAGACATAAGCCTTGTATCGTCCCTGTGGACCGCTAGCCACGATGCTCCTCCCATTGCACCATAGTAGCGTGCCACCACCCGCTCACGACTGGCGGCAACGCGCCGATATAATATTTTGCGGACCACTGGGTCCGCTCCGATGGTCCGTTCCTCACACTGACTTCACCTATGACCTTTGTGGGGTATTTCCTTCCTTAAAAAGGCCTTGAACTTTCCTTGCTACCATTTCAAAAATTCATCCACTAAGAATGAAAAAGGGAGGTCGGGCCTTGTTCGTGTCGGACCACACTCTCCATGTTATAAGTTTAATACAGGGGAGGCTTGGGTATGATGTTACAACAACAATAAATCAACCCCAAAAAATAAAACCCTAAAAACATCACCCTTCCACAAGAAAGAAAGATCTGTGGATCAACCAATTCGTGGGTTGATCCATGTTCATCATTTAAAATGAAGAATAGGGAAAACATAAACAAAAAAAATACCCCTACCTCGATCGATGTTCGACGTTGAAGCGGTCCTCCCACAAAGGTTCAAGAAGTCTAAGGTGTTCGTCATTACTGGTCCAGTTCCTTATAAGGTGTTGAAGTTGTAACGTTCCTCATGCATTCTTTGTTCTTTATTGGAGAGTAATTATATCATAGTATCATTAGATAATTGTCCGCCAATTAATTCTCTACTCTCCAATGCGTTAGTTTAATAAAGATGAAACATGTCGCAGTGTTTCTATTAGGCTAAGATGTTATATCATTACGTGTGAACAAATGAGCCATTAATAATCCTCATTTAATGCGCCTCATCATCGCCTCATCACCTCACCACAGCACCGATGTCCACTGCTCAACGGTTCGAAAGAAAAGAAAATAACTTTTTCTAAGTTATTTTATTATTTTCCAAAAAGTCCGAAAATTAACTTTTCATCCCGACCCTTTTTGGTCAAAGTTAAGTTTTTTCTAGGTGAATTATAGCATCCTGAGTTCAATGGTTCCCTTATAGTTTTGATCAAATAACCGGTTAAAAAGTTAGAAAAACCTGATCACACATTTACATAAGTGAACTAAAAAAGTTTGGAATTCCGTTTCGGGCTCACTGAGCCTCAGAATCATGTGTCTTTAAAGTTTTTGGTCTCGAAATAATCTAAATAATTTAAAAAAAATTATACAAAAATTTCGGGACATTACATTCTTCCCACCTTAGGTATTTACAGCCCCGAAATCCAGAAGAAAGGCTAATCAAACAAATGGAGGTACTGAGCATGAATCTGAGCCTCCTGCTCCCATGTGCTCTCCTAGAGATTGATGTTCTTCCACTAGATGTGAACCTGAGGAATCGAATGTCCATGAAGGACCCTCTCCTATCGATCATCTATCTCCACCGACCACTCTACAAACATCACCCCATCATCAATGTCTAGATTATCTCAGTCGATTACATGCGATGGATCAGGCACATACCTCTTCAACTGCGACACATGAAAAACATCATGCACCTAATGCATATGTGGGGGAATATCTAGGTGGTACACCACCTTGACAAATCTATTGAGAATCTGGAAAGGTTGGATGAACCTCAGAGATAGCTTGCCGCCCTGGCCAAATCTCTGCAATCCTCATCAGGGTGAGACCTGAAAGAACACATGGTCTCCCTCCTCAAACTCCAAGGGTCTCCGTCTCTAATCGGAATATGATTTCTACCTACTCTGTTTAGTCCTCATCCACTCCTAGATGACCTACACCTTCTCAGTGGTGGCCCATATCAACTCTCGACCCATGAGTGATGAATCCCCTAGGTCTATCCAGTATAGAGGTGATCTTCATGGACACCAGTACAAGGCCTCAAATGGTTCCATTACAATTGTGGAGTGATATATATTTTTGTATGAAAAATCCACCAGTTGTAGGTGGTCCTCCCAACTACGACCAAAATCATGGACACAAGAACGAAGCATGTCCTCCAAGGTCCGTATGGTCTGCTCCGTCTGGCCATCTGTCTGGGGGTGAAAAGCTGTGCTCAAGTGAAAATGAGTCCCAAACGCATCCTATAATCCCTTCCACAACTGGGATGTGAATCATGAATCACAGTCTGATACAATCGTTGAATACACCTTATGAAGCCGCACTATCTCCTGGACATAGAGGTGCCCCAAGCCCTCTACTAATCCCTACTCCCAGATGGGAAGTAAGTGAGTCATCTTGGTGAGTCAGTCAATGATCACCTAGATAGAATTTTGGCCCACAGACATGCATGGTAACCCCATCACAAATTCCATAGAGATACCATCCCACTTCCATTCCTGTACCTCAAGTGGTTGTGCCAAGCTTGCTCGGACCTGATGCTCAACCTTCACTTGCTGGTAAGTGAGGCACCATGAAACAAACTCTACCACCGCTTTATTCATCCCTGGCCACTATTACCAGCATCGAAGGTCCTGGTAGATCTTCAACACACTAGGATGTACCACCAGAGGGGATGTATGGAACTCCCTTAACACCTCCTCCTATAACATCATTGGTACTACAATTCTTCCTCTGAAAATGATGATGTGCTCCCCACCTATCGAACATCTTTTAGGTGCCTGTAATGAGGATAACTGAGCACAACGGGCCTCGTTGTCAATATGAACAAGCTGTGACTACCTAAATCTCTGTAATAGTGGGGGAGTGATAGTCATTGATTGAATGTAAACTGCTCTATCATCATCCATGAAGGATATCTGCATCACGGCTAGATGCTCCGTCACCTCACTCAACAACTATAAACTAAACCTCCTGCGAAGCACATCTTCCACCACATTCCCCTTCTTAGGAGTATAGAATATATCAAAATCATAGTCCTGGAGGAACTCTATAAATTGCCACCATCTCAAGTTTAGGTCCTTCTGCGAGAAGATATACTTGAGACTCTTGTGGTCAGAGTAGATGGTAAACCATTCACCCATCAAGTAGTGCCACTAAATCTTCACAGAAAAGACCACCGATGCTAACTCCAGGTCATGGGTCAGATAGTTATGCTCATGATGCCTCAACTGTCGTGAGCTATAGGCGATCACCACTCACTTCTACATTAGGATACAATCCAGTCCAGTCCCTGATGTGTCGTGGAAAACTACATACCCAACACCCTCATCTGGTAGTCTTAAGATGGGGGTACTCGTCAGTATCCACTTTAGCTCTTGGAAACTATGTTGGCACTTCTCTGTCCACACAAAGGGATATCCCTTCCATGTCAAGGCTGATAAAGGTTCTTCTACTCTAGAAAAGTTAGGAACAAACCTCCAGTAGTATCCATCTAACCCCAAGAAACTCCACACCTCAATCACGCTCTTGGGTGGCTCCCAAGCAAGCACTACCTCTATCTTTGCTGGATCCACTGCAACTCCAGCCTCTAAGATGACGTGTCTCAGAAAGTGGACCTTTTGAATCCAAAACTGTAACTTCAAGAGATTACTGTAAAGCTGGTTCTCTTAGAGTGTATGTAGGACTATATGTAAGTGTGTAGCATGCTCCTCCTCCGACACCAAGTACTCCAAGATGTCATCAATGAAGACCACTATGAAATGATCAAGGTAAGGCTGGAAGATCCTATTAATGAGTCCCATGAACACTACTGGGGCATTAGTAACATTGAAAGGCACCACCGAAAACTCATTGTGGTCATACCATCATCTGAAGGATGTCTTCAGTACATCCTCATTCCGTAACCGAAGCTAATGATATGCTGATCTGAGGTCGATCTTCGAGAACCACCTCACTCCCTTCAGCTGATCAAAGAGGTAATCAATCCTCAGTAGTGGATACTTGTTCTTCATGGTCACCTGGTTCAGGTATTGGAAGTTCACGCATAGCCTCAAACTCTGTTATGCATTCTTGGAAAAAAACACAGGGGATTCTCATGGTGAAACTCTGGGCCTTATGAACCCCTTCTCCTGCTATTCCTTCATCTATACGCTCAATTCACAAATCTCCATGGGAGATACCCTATATTTAGGTGTGGATATTAGTGCCTTCCCCAGGTACATATCGATGCGGAAGTCTACCTCCCGTTGATGAGGTATTCCTAGAACATCCTCACGAAAGACATCCTCATACTCGTCCACCACTACAGGAATGATCGAACTCCTCTTGGTTACCACACCAAGGGTGAGGCTATCTAACTGGTGAGTGAACAACTGCACCCTCCTATGAGAAAGTCCATACTATGATGAAAAAGTTCCCTTATCTTCGATGAAGAAAAACTTAGTCCCATCCTTGCAGAAAGACCGCACTTTGGGCCTAAAACAGTCGTTCTGAGCATGGACTGTGGATAACCATTCCATACCCAAGATGACATCATAAGGACTTAATGAAACTACTAGGAGATCCCATCCAAATATCTCGCCTCCTAGATTAATCTCACACTACTGGCACTAGTGTGTAATCGTTGATTCCACTCCTGTAGGAGTCTCTAATCGTAAGGATCGATCCATTAGCTCCACTAGAATCTCTGAGCCTCGAACGAGGTCTGTGGAACATAAAGAGTGATTGGAACCTATATCTATAAGAACTATATCTAATGTTGAGAAGACATATATCATACCTCTAATAATCTATGGATCATCGTGGTCGTAGGCCTCCATTTCCTGAAGGTCGCCTCGCCCTTGTCTCCCGGCTCCCTGAGCCCATGGTGGACCACTTGGGGGGTGGTGGAGGTAGTACCTAGAACTGTTGACCACTACCTACTGCTTGGCCTTATCCCTTTCCATGTATAATGCCTTGCCGACCTCCTCACTAGAACCTTTGCTGCTACCTTGGTAGTCCCTCAACTTCCTACTGATCATCTGTGCGGCAGGTCGGGTAGTCACGAGCCATGTGTCCCTGCCCACCGCACGTGAAGCACAACATGGTTCCCTACCGACTCTCTCTTCTCTAGGAGCCCCGTACTTCTGACCCTGAGTCATAGAGTCACCTCCTGAAAGACCTATCCCACTTGGGCCTCCATGTCTTCTTCCTTCTTCCCACCACTAAAGACTCTTCCGCCTGGGGTCTTCTGGTGGCTCCAGTTATCAGTGTTTACTGTGCTAGGAATATCTCCATGGGAAGGGATCACTCCAGATCTCCATCTTGAGTGGGGATGCTGAGAGACACCATGGATACCCTGATCTCCCGTATGAGTCCCCAGTCAAAGGTTCGGGCCCTAAAGAAAGGGTCTCGTACCATGTATGTGGAGTAGAGAAAGAGGTATGCAAACCTTGTAGAGTACTCATCCACTGATAGGATACCCTGCTGTAGGTGAAAAAGCTCTGTGATGTGCACAGAACATAAGTTCGTGAGGAAAAACTCCTCCCCAAAAGGCGCTCGAAGTCAGCCTAAGAGAGGGTTGCCTCATTTTGAGTATGAGTCATCAGACTCCACCATCTCCCTACCGAAACCTGAAGAAGGCTTGTAGCTAAGATTTACATCTAGTCAAGTGGTTTCCTGACTAAGTGGAAGACCCACATCACTGCCTCCAACTAGTCCTCAGTGTCCTGGGGATCTGTCTCTCCCTTGAACCTAGGAGGTATCTATCTCTGAAACTCATGAAAGGCATTGAGTCTCTGTGTGTCCTCTACTGATATCACTAACAGTAACTTCTTATCAATGGGTGGTGTCAATACCAGTGCACCACCCGACATGGACATCTCTAGGATTGGTACCTCAACTGACACCTCATTGCTAGTTGGGTTGTCGACACAATCACATATAGAAATCCTATTTGGCTATTTTCATGGAGGTATCCTGAAATAGATCAAGATATATCATAGTCATAAGATTATAGTTAGTGAGATGACTCTTATTCAAGAAAATCATAAGAATACACTTATGAAACTAGTGTTTTCATGTATAGAGCCGAAAAGTATAATTTAAGGTCCTGGTGTATGGAAACATCGGCCTCCACACAAACACTAGACTCCCTAAATTTGAAATTTGAACTCAAATCATTTAACACTGTTTCTCTAAAACAAATCAAAAGACTCTCGGTCTTTGAGGTAGAATCGACCACCTCTGATGCCACTTTTTCATGACCCATCCCCCAGGGCCCATGCCGTGACATACCCCAAGATAGCCTCTCCAAGGCTAGGGGTTGGTGACTAGAACTAAAGGCATCAACCTATAAGTGCGAAGCATTTTCTTCAATACCTATATGCACGTACACACAACCATGTCCCAAAGCTAGAAAAATAAACAAGCATGCCACTAAACAACCCCTGGGTACAAGTAAAATTGAAAGTGAAATGGGCCATAATACAAACCCAATAAAACACTAATTGGAAAATAGCAAAGTAAAAAAGAAACACGAAATGGAAATTCCTTGAAAACCCCAGCTGATCGGTTGTGGGCCGGTCCATCGATGCAGCTGCTCAGTCACGTCCGTCTCCACCAGCCACCGACATAGCCAGTGGCCTTGTCACCTCGTCGCAGCCCGATGTCTGCAATTCTGTTTCCATCATGTGTGCCACCACCGACTCATGGACGACGCCACCTCTGGTCACTGGCCTGGAAAAATATTCCATGGACCACCTAGTCTGCTCTGGTGGTGCGTTCTTCACACCGACTATGCCTACAACATCCTTGGGGTATTTCCTTCCCTGCGAAGGCCTTGAACTTGGATTGACACCATTTCAAAAATTAATCCACCAAGAAATCACACAGAATATGGGGGTTAGTTCTTGTTCGTATTGGCCCACGCCCTCCATGTTAGAAGTTTAAAACATGGGAGGCTTGGGTATGATGTTCCAACAATAATAAATCAACCCCAAAAAGAAAACCCAAGAAACATCACCCTCCTGAAAGAACAGACAATCCACAGATCAACCTTTTCATGGGTCGATCTACGTTCGTCATTTAAAATTAAGAATGTGTAAAACATAATCCAAAACAAAACCCCTACCTCGATTGGCATTTGACGTTGAAGTGGTCCACTCACAAATATTCAAGAAGTCGAAGGAGTTCATTGATTCCTGGTCCTGTTATTCGTAAGGAATTGAAGTTGTAACATTCCTCCAAAGTTTTTTGTTCTTCGTTGGAGATTAATTCCACCATAGGTTCGTCAGATAATTGTTCGCTGATTAATTCTCAAATCTTCAATGCGTTATTTTAACAAAAAGGAAACACATTGTAGCATTTCTATTACGCTACGATGTTGCATCATTATGCTTTCACAAACAATCCATTAATGATCCTCATTTAATGAACTTCATTGTTGTCTCGTCACCATACTGAAGCACCACCGTTTTCCGCCCAATGGATCAAAAAAAAACTTTTTATTAGTTATTTTATTATTTTTAAAAAATTCTGAAAATTAAATTTTCTGCCTGACCCTTGACGGTCATAGTTATGTCATTTCTATTTGAATCCCGGCATTCTGAGTTCAACATTGACCTTGAATTTTCAATATGAGAACCAGTTCAAAAGTTATAAAAACTCACTCGCACGCTTACTTAAGTGAACTTAAAAAAAGTTCAGAATTCTATTCTGGGCTTACCGAGCCTCAGAATCATGGGCCATTAAAGTGCGTGGTCTTGAAATAATTCTATATAATTTGAAAAAAATTTGTACAAAAATTCATAGACATTACATTAAATTATTTATTCCCCATCCAATTATCTCAAACTATGGGTGTTTCCTAGATGGCTTTCTGAGGATTTATTGCACTCAAATATTAACTTTGATCCTTTGTGTTCATATATCAAATCTTGTCGATCCGAATATTTTTGGTCCCATAATTGATGAAACAACTCCCAGAAATCACTAATGATATCATCACAAATCCATTATTCATCAACAATCTATCAAATGATGAGGTGGGGGATTTTTATTTATTGATAAATATTTGTTATTCTTATTTAAATCATGGATAGATTATATACATTTAAAACCTTTGAAATTATCTTTGTATGGCCTTGTGTAATCATTATTCTTTATCTTAGTATATTTTATGTGTCATAATTATCCCTTTTTCTTTGTGTTTTTCGATCGTATTGTTGATGAATAATTCAACATGACCATCAGTGATTCTCAATTTGATGTTTGATGGATTTTATAATGACCCAAAAGTTTCGTACATAAATATTGCATCTTAATAGAAGAATTTTCATTTCATTTTACAAAAACATACCTGAGGACTATAAAGGTTTAGTGTATTTGGAAAATTAGATGAATAAACAACTAGTTCATAAAATATTACATTATCTCCCACATAGTTCTTCATAACAAGAACAATTCTTAAGAAAATCATACTTAAAAACTATCTTCATAACCTATAGAAAGGAAACATAATAAAGGGTGATCTTAGATGCTCAATAAGGGTGAACAAGGGAGATATCAATGATAGTTTAATCATAATAAAAGCATAAGGGTATGTGAATATGAGATTAAAATTTGAAAACTATACCCTACATATCATATATCATAATATTGAGTCATGGAATAAAACTTGGTATTTAATAATACATTAATCATAAAGGAATCAAAGAACACGATATATTAGAGCATAACATTGGCATAAGAAATAAGTTTTTTTCTAACACATAAACAAATAAAATCATTTCATTATTAGACAAGTATTACCATTGAGACTATCATACTAGATTGGGTTCACTCCCCAAACCATCGTAATAGTCAAGGTTCACTCCCAAGACTATCATAGTAGACAAAATCCCTTATTAAAATGGGTTCACTCCCCATTCTATTCATGTTTATCTCATGATATATCAATCATTACTCATGAATTGGAGGGATATATAATTTTAGGCCCAACAGTCACATAATGAATATCATAAAGAGGTGTGCCATAAGATCATAAAATTTTTATCATATCATAACCCATGAATAAAAAATAGGATCCATAAAAATTTAATTATTTAATAAGATATGTAAAATAAATAAGTTTTATAAAAAATTCATTAATTCATCACAACATAACTTGTTGGGCACAAGTACTATTTAGTATTATGTAGGTGGTGATGCAGGCAGTGACATAGGTGATGAAATAGATGGAGACGTTGATGATGATGCAATCATGATGTAGGACTGGTAATTCAGGTAGGATGGACATTAAATAAATAAGGTTTAATGGGTGGACTATCCCCTTAGGGGGCTATTGCTTGCCTTTCTGGCCCGTGTTTGTGGTGTGTGTGTGATTGAATGTAATTGTACCCCCAAGAAAGTAATATATATATATATATATATATATATCCCCAATAAAAATTAGGTAACATTAAAGGATATCATCTTAGATGAAAAATTAATTTAAAATATAACTTGGAACATTTCTTTGGGAAAATACCTTTTCAATTTGAAACAAATTATTTAAAATCTTAAAATTTCCCTAATATTAAGGAATACATTTTTTTTAAATAACCTTAAAATCATATAAATTAATCTTCAAAGAATTTATTGTTAACAATGGAGTGAAATTACATTCATATGAAAATATTAAAAACAACCTTGAATATATTTTTAGAAAACATAGATATGGAAGTAAATGAATTTTCGATCAAAGAGAGAAATAAACATAGTTTTACTTAAAAATATTCTTTCTGTATCTTGAGTTATTAAAGAGTGTAAAATGAAAGGGAAAAATGTAATCTATATAAATAAATAGAGGATAATAAAATTAATTATTTTATTGAGAGGTAGATCAAGAAACTTCATCATAAAAAACTTAATAATAAACAATCCTAGTAAACAATGAGATTGTAACATAAAACCCTTGTCGCTTTAGTAAATTTTGAATCATAATCCACATGAATGAATTACTTAAATTGGAACTTTAAATATAATTACAATAACTATATTCATGATATAATATGTAAAAAGGGTTGTATATATATATCATAAAGGAAGATAGGTGAAAAACATGAAATTTGTCCCTAAGAAGATAATTTGAGATGATAAATCCTTATCTTGAGTCCCACTTACTTTTAAAGTTCAATATACTCCTGTATAATATATTTAAATTAATTATAATTCATTACCATAATCATTTATAAACTTATAATATCATACATGATCCCTTCATAACATTTAAACACCCATTTCTCAATAATTACTTAGTAGAATCGTCATTTTTGGGTGTCAATTATTTTGTTTTTTCATAAGAATTTTAGTTCTGTAGTTTTAGTAACTATACTTTTATCTTTGTTACATTGTACCCATGATTTTAATCATGATATAAATATCATATATATTCAATATATATATATACATAATCATCCATAAATGTTACATATAGAAAAAATAATTACACCGTTCATGGAGACGTTAACTCGTACGTACTTATGAATGTTGTTTTCACTTTTAAATGGATGAAAAGAAAGAAAGGTAAATAATAATTAACCTTTCTAAAATAATTATCATCTCATATAAATAATATATATTCATCATATATAACCTTATTACCATCCATATAAATTAGAAATGAAAAATGAATCACATCACTTCATAGAGGTGGTAGTCCACACATACTCACAAACAACGTTATCATCTTCCAACCAATTATAAGGTAAGAAGATAGATATGATATTGTCCTCAAATAAGAATAATTATGACATAAATATAATATATAAAAATTAAACCCATCATAATATCCATATATATAATATATTGATGAAAAATGAATTGTATCGCTATGTGGAGATGGTGATTTGTATATATGCACAAGCGATACTTTCAATTCCCATTTGATAAAAAAAGGATAGATAACTAAGTTTTAATAATAATAATAAAATTTAATTATATTTATAATAATTAATTAAATACTTAATGGTAAATTTCATGGATTTAGTGGAGGTAATTAAGGTTTAATAATCATAATAAAATTTAATTATATTTCTAATTATATCCCCTTTTATATATCATAGGATTTGTATTTTGGTAATAAAAGATCTTATGGAATATGTATAAGGATATTTGTAAGATAATTTTTCAAGGTAAGTTTGATACTCAAGGCTAAAATTAGTTTAATGAATATAAAATATGTGTTTATTTTTATTAGTGAGGAGAGGGGTGCTCTTGGAATTTCTTAAAATATTTGAATATAAAGAAGTCATTCTCATGGAAAATGATTCCAAATGGATATATATTTGATGATAATGTAGTATGGGTTTTAAATCCCATTAAAAAATAAAATTTGGATAGTCTTGAGTGGTATTTTAAATCTTATATTTTGGTTTAACCCCTTTGTTGACCTATTTTAACTTTAACTGCAACAACATCTGTTTTACTATTAAAGGGTTATAGTAATTCTTATAAGGTGAAAATTGGATCATAAATGGGAAAGGGATGAAATTTTAGACCATATATTTTCCAAATTATACTATTTCAACATTTTTATGATTTTTAAATAATTTAATAACATATTATTTTCATAAAATATCATTAATGTGATTTTTAACACTATTCATATACTTTGACATTAAAGACACCAATAAAAAGATGAAATTAAAATCTAATAATTTAACAAAAACCTAATATGTAATATTTATTTAAAAAATTCATAGAAAATAATAATTTACTTAAATTTTATTACTTTGAATATTTGTAAAAACTATTTATTTTATTTTTATATTAAATTAATTAATACTATGTCAGCATTGGTTAAGAATTTAAGATAATTATTTAATTAATAAAAATTAGAAATAAAATTCTATGATAAAAAAATTAATTTATCTTTCAAATAATAATTTATAATATAAATTATTCTATTTTTAACCTTATATAAAAAAATTATAGATATTGAAGTTAAGAGATTGACATTTTGTATTTATTATTTTCTTAATTTAATTTAAAGGTCATAATTAATGAAATATGAAACCATTTGGACATATATTCAAGGTTTGATTGGAAATGGAAAAAAAATAAATTTAGATAATCATAAAAAGGCAAGTGTTAGGGTCATTAGTACTTATAATATTATTTTTAACCTTAATTACTCGATTTACCCTTACTGAGGGGATAAATATTTACTAAGAGCACTATTCGTAATAAAAAAAAAATAAAAGGGAACTAGTTACCAAATCTAAACCTTATGATTAAAAATATGGGTTAAATTTTAAAATATTAAATTTCTAGAAGTGATAGAAATTCATTTAAGATGAAAATGAAAAATGCAACAAAAAACCATTTTTTAGGAAAATGCATTTTTAAGTTAGAAAATGTTTTATACCAAATTCAATAATAAAATTGATTCCAATTATCTTAATTAGATTAATTATAATATAATATAATAAATTTTTCTATTAAACTATTCTAAAATTTTACTTTTTAAATTCTTTTATAAAAAATATAGTTTTCAATAAAAATCAATATATTTCACTATTCACTAGAAAATCAATATTTTCACAAAAAATATCAAAAAATCACCCAAAGATAATTTTTATATGATTATTTAAAAAATAAAATTAATTTTATCAAATACATTTTTGAAAATTTCCAAAAATTAATTATAATATTTTCTCACAAAATGCAATAAAAATCATTTTGGAAGAAAATGTATTTTTAAAGAATAAAATGACTTTAATAAAAATGAGTACTTATTTACAAATAGATGATCAAAACATTTTTATTGATTATAAAATTTAAATGTATTATATAATGTGTTTAATCCTATTTATACATACCAATTTAGTGGTTTGGTTATAATAATATTTCATGGTTTGTTTAAGCACGAGGTTGCATGTTGTATACACTATAGAACATAACATTATTTTAAAATATCATAGCATTACATTATCCATCCTTTTAATAAATTAAATTATCTTAATTTTAAATTGTTATTGATAATGAATGGTTTTATATTTTAAAACTCCTTTTCATGAAAACCAACATCATAAAAAAAGTTTAATAAAACTTCCTCTTGAAAATAGGTAAAGGGAAATATGAAGGTCATATAGAATAACACAAAACTTGGTTTTTACATAGGAGAACATTAGTGGGAACTGAAAATATGGACATGGAGGAGAAAACTAATGCCCAAGGGCTAATAGTGAGTGATAGAGAACATGGTTAAGAGAAATTTATTGACTAATAAACTAGAAATCTATAATGTGTGAAAAGACTATTGATTATTTATAAATAAAGGTAAAAGGATAACATTATTATTTCAATATCCTTTTCGTAATGCTTAGAGAATATTTTACTATTAATATATAGATTATGAGGATATATAATTAATTAATTTATTTCTATTTCATATGAAAAATTTCATCTTTTGGTTGTGCTTTGATTAGTTTCATCTTTATTTCTTACATCAAGAAATGAATATTCAAGATGAATTTTTCATGAATAAAGTACTAAAATCTACTTTTAATGGATTATAAGATCCATAAAATAATTATAATCCATTACTTCTACCTCTAGTTATCCTAAACACCAAAATGTTTAGCACAAGTTGTCCAATATGGATCAATATAATACATTGATATATAAAACCTCTACAATAATGCGCAAATATAAACTTAATCAATTCCATAAATAGTTAACCATAAAGCTCCTCCATAATATGTCTAAAAGAAATTAAAATAAAAAATGTTATAAATAAGTCATTAAATTTCTAAAATCATCTTAACATTATTCCCAAAACAATATAAAGTAGCTCAAAATGTCATATAAAAATATATGAATGCCTTGATTATATATTCTCTTGAAACATAGTAATAACCTGAATTACCATAAAACCCTCAATAAAAACATACATTTTTTTGAAAAATAAACTCTCTCCTAAAAATAAAATTATAGATTATAAAATATATTCCATAAATCCAAAAATTATGTAACCTCAATCGAAGATGATAGAAAACACTTTTTCATTAAATTAGTAATCAGTTCCACAGTCATCAATATTATCCCATTTACTTTATCTACAATCTATTTGAACATTATTATTTTAACATTAGGCATATATTTAGGGTTATATTTCTATCAAACATATTATATTTCCATTAAACCAATTTTCTTTTTTATTAATGGGTTCAACATATTCTTGTAGATACAGAAAGAAAAACTACTATATAACAATATTTATATGTTTCATGATTATTATAACTAGAAAAACATTGATAAAAATACTTCTTTAACATAATTATTTAATTAAAAAAAATAAAAAATTCAAACATTACACTTTAATAGTTGGTATAACATAAGAGCTTCCTTGGTCTAGGATTTAGATCTTTGATTATGGAATTGACTAAGATAATTCCCATATTCCCCACATATATGATATTAAACTATAAATGGTACCATAGGATGAACTTCATATACCTACTTTGAACTCTACATTTTCCTCAGAAATTTCTTGCCATATTCCCTTATTCTCCACACATAAACATCTTCTCATTCCTCTAAGACATTTCCCTGAGTGCTTCTTCCCACATACTTGACATATAGGAAACAAAATCTTCTTCCCTCCTTGGTCTTCATGAAAATATATTTCTATCTTATTAGGTATGTTTGGAAACTAACACATGTTTAGATTATAAATCATTCCATGAGATAACTGATTAGTCACTTCACTTGTTTTATTATATGGAAAACATTCCATTCTCAGTCACATTAAACATGAACATAATTATTCTAGGTTCTATCCATTGACTAAAACCAAAAAGTATAGCGTGAGAAACAATAATCATAGTGATAAATCTGGATATATCATTCGTAGGATGTCTAAATCATGGAAATTTATTTTTAATCTAAGATACATTAGGTTTAAACCAAGATATTCTTGGTTATTATCTATTCAAATCCTTTATAATTATTTATATGAGAAATGTAAGTTAACCCAACCAAATCCCCTAGGGATTTCTAAACATGTGCGTAGTATAGGAACACTAACCATACACCAAAATTATAGATACCATATACTTGACCAAATATTTTTTGGGTTATTACCCCAAGATGCATCTATTCCAAAACCACATACACTTATAGTATCTAGAAATGTATTTTTTTCTAATAAAACCACACTAATATCATTACCATAACTTAAGATTCTACACTATACATAATATTATCCAAAGGGATCTCAATAAAGTTTTCTCATCCTAATTTCCAAAGGTTAACAAAACCCTAACTATGATACTAACTTTAATGGACCAGAATTTTCATATATAGATATTACATCTTAATAGATGAATATTAAATGTTTTTTTAAAAATTCATAATGACCATATATGTTTAGTGTATTTGGAAACTTGGATACATAAAAAATGGTATATAAAAGATCGATATTTTATAAGACTTAGTTCTTCATAACTACAAATTTTCTTAAACACATCATACTTAAAAACTTTATTTGTAACCTGGGGAAAAAAAACACAAGAAAGGGTGAGCTTAGATAATCTGTAATGTAAAAAGGTAGATATAAATGATTACTTAAACATAACATGATCATAATGGTATAAGAACATGATATTAACATTTGAAAACCATAACCTGTATATCATAGATTATAATCTTGATTCATGGCATAAAACATTGTATTTCATAATACATGAATCATAAATAAATAAAATAAAATGATCCATGAGATCATAACTTTTCCATAAGATAGAGATTTTTGTCATACACATAATCATAAAAATAATTTCCTTGGTAGTTAAGGATTAATTCCAAGACTATCAAAGTGGATTGAGTTCACTCCCCAAACCACTGCAGTAGTCAATGTTCACTCCCAAGAGTATCATAGTGGAAAAAGTTATTTATTAAATTGGGATCATTCCCCATTATATTCATTTTTATATAATGATATATCAATCATTACCTAGTGCATTTGAGGGATATATAATTCTGGTCCAACTCATCACATAATAAAAATCATAAAAATGTGTTCTATATGATCATAAAACATTCATCATATCAAAACCATGAAAAATAAATAGGTTGCATTAACATTTCATTATGGCGTAACCCGTGGAAAAGAAATAGGGTTTATAAATATTTCATCAATTCATCATAGCATAACCCATGGGAAAGGAATGGGTTTCATAAAAATATTATCATCATAATCATAAAACATGCATATAAATAATAAGGATGGTATCATTGGATCATATCCTAATTAAAAATTAGATAATATTAAAGGATTTCATATTAGATAAAAAATGTATTTAAAAGACCACTTGTAATATTTCTTGGGGAAATTAAACTTTTCAATTTTAAAATACTTATTTAAAATCAAAAAATTTCCAAAATATTAAGGAATAAATTTTATTTGAAAATATCCTTATAAACTTGTAAAGGAATCTTTTAATCATTAATTATCCATGACGGTAGGAAGTTACGTTCATGTCAAATAAGTTAAAAGAAAACATTCATTTTACACTTTTGTGGAAAATGAAAAAGTACCTCATTTGGAAAATGAAAAGAAGATTCCTTTTAATTTTTTTATAAATATTAGATCATCTGTAAAAATTAATTTAAAAAATCATATCAAAATATTAAATACATTGTTTGAAACATTTTTAGAAAACATATACATGGAAGGAAAATGATTTTCAATTGAAGAGATAAATAAATTTGGTTTTCATTAAAACATTCTTTTAGTCTATTGAGTTATTAAAGAGAGGAAAATGAAAGGAAAACATGTAATATCCAAAAATAACCAAAGTATAATAAAATTCATGAGTTTCTTGAGAGGTATATCTTGATATTTCATTATTAGAAACTTAATCATAAAAAATCCCATTAAATAATGAGATTGTTACATAAAACCCTTAAAACTTTAGTAAATTTTGAATTATAAGAAATATAAAAGAATAAATTCAATTGAATAATTAAATATCAATATCATAAGGATATTCACGATATAATATTAGAAATAGATCTATATATACCTCATAAAAAAAGATATGTGTATAACATAACATATGTCCCAAAGAAAATAATTTGTGAGAATAAACCCTTACCTCAAGTCCCACTTTACAACACCTAGAGTTTATATGAATATATTTTTGAATAAATTAAATTTCTTTTATATCTTGTGTTTTATGCTACACCATGTCAAGATTTCACTACATGCAACATTGACTTAGCCTGCTTTACATGCAACACTGGGTTTCATTGAAATATCATTTTATTACTATAAATATTTAAAAAAGAAGATTATAACATAGTAATTATAATGAAAAGTATGAACATGATTAAATTAATTATTAAATTATGGTTTACAAATATTTTTTTGACCAATTAATTTTAAATGAATGTAAAAACCTTTTTAAAATAAAAGGAAAAGTTTTTCTGAAAAATTATTTAAATGTACTCAAGTGTGTTTTATACCAATAAATAAAAAATAAATCTTGTTTAATTATATTAATGAAATATATATATATAATATTAAATATAATGTTTAAAATTCAACTTATTTGTTTTATAGACATGATATAAGAACAAATCCAATTTTACACATAAAAGAATTATTTTTCTAGAAATATAGTTTTTCCACCTTTTGATGGTAAACTTGTTTTAAATATATTTTTTAATAATTTTATAAATTATATTTGAAAAAATAAACTATTTATTTTAAATAGCAGTATAAAAATTTACTTTGGTTGATTTTTTGGTATCTTCTAGTAAGTTTCATGTTTTGATGAATAGTGAAAAATACTGAATTTTAATTAAAAATAGATTTTTCATCGAAAAAATTTATATTGTTAAATTATATATTTTATTATTTTTAAAGTATAATTATATAATATTTTTATCATTTAATCCAATTTAGGTCATTGTAATAAATTTTACATTAAATTTGGATATAAAAATATTTCAATCTTTTATACATTTTCACTTTAAAAACCCATTTTCTTGTTTCGTCAATGAGATTAATTTTAAATTAATATTAGAAAATTCACTTTTTAGAATTATGAAAAATGGATTATATATTTATAATCATAAGTTAAAAATTTATTAAATAGGTCCCTTTTATTTTTAGCCAATATGATTAGCAACTTTGCTAATTTTCATCAACATGGTAAAAGGAAAAATTGGGTAATTTAAGTTAAAATTAAAATTATAAGGTCTATAAAATGAACATAACACATGAAAAAAATTTATTATATGAATTTAATTCAAACCATAACACAGAAGGATAAAATTTTAATAATTTAATGGAAACTTTTCTTTGAAAATTATTTGGATATTATTAAAACCAAAGAGAGTGACAAAATGTCACACTCTTACTTTAAATATGTATAATATTTTTAATATAATATTAAATAAAATATATTCACAACTATATATATATATTTTTATGAAATATAAAATTTTTATCAAAATTAACTAAATTTATTTCTATTTTTTAGTGAATAAATAATTATCATAATTAATTACAAAATGATGATGTAGTAACTATTCAATTAATGAAACAATTAATTAAATGATATTATAAATATTAAAAGAAATATAATTTGACTTAATTAAGGTGATAAAATAAATTTATAGGTTAATATTAAATTTTTTGAGTGAATTAAATGAATTCATTTGAATTTATCTTACTATATTTATTTTATTAAAGTTAAAGTAATGAATAGTGTCAAAATTGACACTTATGATTTTTTATTAAAATAATATTTTATTAAATTTTTAGTAAATAAATAAAATTAAATAAGGAAAAATGGGATGATATATGGTGTAAAATATTATAAATTTTCCATTTATTATCCAATTTAAACTTTATAAATTAAAATTTCTTCCTCTTAATGTTGAAAAACATGTTACCATAGTTAAAATTAAAATGGCTTAACTATGAGTTAATAAAAATGATAAGGTTTAATATAACTCAATTTTTTTTATATAATATATTTATGGGTGATATTAAAACCTTATAATATCTTATATTATAATATATGAAAATTCATATGTATTTGGATTGATATTTAATTTATTATAAATTAATCTTTTGGGAAATTCCAAAAGTGCCCCTACCCTCTCTTATAAAAGTAAACCCCTTCTTCTCTTTTATTCACACTCCAATACCTATTTGGTTCATCCAAAATCTATCCAAATCTCCTCAAAAATTCCGTCACTTCATCCTAGAATCCTTACTTTGGGAAGAAGGCCAACCGAGGAATTCCTTTTATGCATATCAAAAGGAGGCACCCAAAGAAGAGGTCATGTTCATCAACAAATGTTTTTGTTTTATTTCTTCATTAAACCACATAAATTATTTTTATTTAATGTTTATATAAAAAAATATGTATCCTAAATATACTTATATGTTTTTTTATTAAGGTTATATACCTACACTCACACACACTTCCATCAAAGGGATACACAATCATCGTTCGTGTGTACGGCAGACTACCGCCTTGTGAACCGATGTCGCTCGTTATTCCATTTCCACCTTTAAAGGTTGTAAATAATGATTTAATTTATATTTTTATATGATATATATGATATTTATGATGTATTTTTTCTTATGAAATTATTATATAACACATACCTTCATACATTACATTTTTTAGAAATACGATAACTTCGTTTGTGGACGTGTGGACTACCACCTCATGAAAGAGATGTGCTTCATTCAAACTTTACATGGAATGTATTAAGGATGATTTTAGTGAAATTATATGATTTATATGAAATAATAATTATAATATAATTATATTATATATATACACATATATTTCCTTTACTTTATTTATTTCAATGCGATAGGAAATGAAAGCAACGTTCATGCGTACATACGACCTACCGTCTCCATGAATAGTTTATTTAATTTTATATTTATATCCTTTATAGATATAAATAAATACATATATAATGAATATATATGATATTTATATCATTTTTATCATTCTATAGATAATTAAATCATGGTATAAATATGAGGACCAAGAATAATAAGTCAAAACATGTATGAGAAACAAAGCAGTTATTACCATAACCATAACTTAAACTTGGAATTGTTAATAAGAGATTAATATAAAGTCATAATTAAATAATATATGATATTATATTCATGAATATGATTATGTATTAGATTTATAATAAACTTATATTTATTATGTAGTACATTGTCACAAGTATAAAGAGAGTCAAGATATAAGGTAAGGAATTTTTGTCTCACTTTTATTTCTGTAGGACACATGCCTTATACATTACTCATTGATTTTTTGTGGTGTATATAATACCAATGAATTTAATTTATGAGTATTATTTTGAAAATTATGGGTATTTTTCTATCCATTAAATTATCTCTCTTTCATGGGGTTTATGGTTCAAAAGTTACCAAATCTATAATGTAATTTTGTCTCAATTTTCCTTCTTTGAAACACATGTTCTATTATGGAACAATATTCTTTTAAATGGTGTATATACTTAACTTTGACATTTTGTATCATGAATATCCTTATTTTCATGATATTATAAGTTTCATGTAATGTTATTCTCTCTTTGGTCATAAATATGTGTTCCTTCAAAATGATGTTTTCTAAAAATGTTTTAAAGGTGTTTTAAATGACCGTTTATGAATTATCCTAGAAAAGTATTTCAATGATTTTTAAAATTATTTTTAAATATTCCTTTATATGTTTACAAGGTTATTTTTAAATAATAAGGTTTTATAAATATGATATGATTTATAAAGTGATTGATTTTAAAAATAGAAAGGATATTTTTCTCAAGAATTATTTCAAATGATATTAAAAAAAACCATTTTCCATATAAAATAAAATTATTTGATGTTACTTATGCTCTATTGGGATTATAATTCAAGGATACTATAGTTAGTCTTTTTATGGTTCATTTTTGTTTATGATGGATGATTTATGTTCTTGTGGAACACATTTGTATAGTTTTTATTATTTGACGAGTGGGAATTATATCTCCCTCCAATGCATTGGGTAAAGATTTATATCTCATGAGATAATGATGGAAACAAGTTAATGGGATTGATATACTATAGAACATCGGGAAATCCGATCCACTATGGGAAGATGGGAAAACCTGATCTACTATGGGAAGATGGGGAAACCCAATCCCTTACAAGGAAAAGACTTCAACAAGGGATGGTGGTGTGTCCCTCCTTGTGGGTGTAGTCCCAATAAAGATCCCTATTAAGTTTTTTCAATGTGCCTTGACTTATAGGGAATGATATTACATTTTTATGTATCTTCCAAAAATTCAATATCTTATTCTTATGTTATGATTTCATGGATCATGCTCTTGATTTCCTCATGATTCATGTCTTATGAACACAAATTATTTTTGAAACGGCTCTTTTATATGATATTTTATATGTAGGGTATGATTTTATAATGTTAAGATAATATTATCATACCATTGTGTTCATTATTATTCATATGTATCTCTTTTTATTACCCTTAATGAGTATCTGAGCTCAAAATTTTTTTATGTATTATTTTACCCAAGTTATAAATAAAGGTTTTAAGTAGGGGTACTAAATCTTAATATCATTGTGGGAAACATTTAAGATCTTTCACTAGACTAGAATTTTGTGTTCCATGTTTCCGAAGGTAATAAACTAATTTGGTCTTTTGGCACGTGTTTGTGTAATTTATGAAATATTCTACAAAATTTATGTAATATCCATGTATGAAAATCATGGGTCATTATATTTGGTATTAGATAAAAGGTTTATTAAACCTTAGGAAACTCATATGAGAAATGTTTAGTGAGATCTATATGGATATTTATAAGGACATGTCTAGGTATGTCTCTAAGGATAAGCATAAGGTTTCTTATATTTAAAATTATGTTCCATTATTTAGGCATCCTGTAAGTAAATTTTCATGAATAAGTGGTTTTATCATATGATAAGTCTTTCTCACACTATGATTTTTGGTCTTAGTCAATAGAGGTAACTAGGAAGAACTGAGTTAACATTGAATATTTTAGTTGTTGAAAGTATGGTAATTATAAAAATTAATGTCCTTAGTGGAAGTATCTTGAAGAGAAATAGGAAGGTGGTATGAGTATTGGTTGTACTATTGAGGATAAATAGACCTAAAATGACCTGTGAAAGGTATGTAATGTCCTACCAATATTGTTTACATTATACATAAGAATCATGATTAGATTTAACTTAAGGAACCTTAAGACATGATTCGTATTTCATATTCTAGGAAATAATAAGATGATGATGCATGAGTAATGGTTTAGGAATAAAGTTGTATGATTGAAGTATATATGTTTTTGAATTTAAATATTATGTTATACTAATCATGAAATTTATAAGTATATTTAGTATAAGTTTTCTATTAAGGATTGTAAAGGAAATGTTGAATGATGCTGAAGACATAGAAAAGTGATTTAATGGCAAGGTGATATTCATGAGAAACACAAGATTAAGGGAAATATAACCATTAATATGTTCATATTTTGAGATAATTATGTTTTGATAAAGATATATTGGATATGAATAAGTAAATTGGATAGTACTGATTACCTAGGAACTGATTAAAGATATGTTGAAAAAGTGGTTTATGTTGTCATATATGGAGTTTATGACATTTTTTTAGTTAATTAATATATCCAATATTCTTTTTAATAAAAAATAATTTACATTTTCAAAAGTATTTATGGTAATTACCAAGATTTAAGATAATACATGATGAAGGTATTCATGTGTTTGGTATGTGAAAAACAAAACCTACTTTATGATATGCGGGGGATCAATGTTAATCAATTTTTGAAAAATTTAGTAACCTTATTTATAATTTTTTGGAATTTTATCTTTTAGAAGGGTTATAAGGTTAACCATTTATAGAATGGTTTATTTGAAACTTTGGATGAGGTTTTAGAGATTAATATTTCAATTTATGAATATTGGATAGAATGTACTAATAATTTTGTTGAGATGATAACTAGAGATAGAAGTAATGACTTATCATCTCATTATGTATCTTATGATCTACTAGTTCTTTAGGCATTACAATTTCAACCTCATTTCTTGGAGTAAGAGATGAAGTAGAAATTGATTAAGGTACAACCTATGGATGATATCATGATTAAAAAATGAAATGAAATAAAGTGAGTTTATCGTCTTGTGAAAATTATTCAACAATAGGAAAAGTATATTTAAGCAAAAAATGTATCCAAGTACATTAATTTTTGATAAATCAAATAGTCTCTTAGACCATCATATATTTATCATTCTCTGATGATTAAATTTATCATGTCAATGTTCTCTATCATTGTCCATAGAAAATTGATAGTTGTAATTCTCTTCTATGTCCATATTTTTACTTCCCACAAATCCTAGTTATGTGGTGATATTCACCTTTTACTTCACCCCCATTTATGATGAATTTTTATTTTCCCCTTTTATGATGTGGGTTTCCCAAAAAGAAATTCTCAAACATCAAACGTTTTTTTCTAAGTGAAATTTGAAATTGTAAGGATGTGGTTTTATTTTTAAATTATTAATAATATTAGAATGGTAGCTTATCCATTAGAACTTCCAATGAATCTCTCTCATGTTTATGATTTTTTCCCTGTATCTATTTTCAGTAAGTACATACCAAATTCTTCACATGTACTAAACTCAGAGGTCATACCACTGGAGAAAGATCCTTCTTATGAAAGGAAATCAGTTGAAATTTTGGATCATAGAGATAATGTTATAAAAAACAATACCACTCACCTGGTTAAGGTTTTTGGGTTAAAACCATCAAGAATATTTGTGGTAACTTGTGAATACAATGAGGTAGAAGTATTCTCATTTTTTGTATTAGAATGACTAATTTCGAGGGTAAAATTTATTTTAAGGGGGTAGAATGTTACATCTTGAGTTTTTATGAACTTTTTTTTTCAAATAAATTTAATTTCTTTGATTTATCATGTTATACTCCACACTAAGTTAAGCTTGCGCTACCCTCAACACTGGCATGAATTTCTTTACATGAAACACTGAGTTTCTATGAAACATCATTTTATTATCATACTTAATTAAATAAGAAAATTATAACCCATTATTTATAATTGAAGATATGAAATGGATTAACTGATTTATGAAATTATGTTTTACATGTAATTCTTTGACCAATTAATTATAAATGAATGTGAAACCCTTTTTAAAATAAAAGGAAATGTGTTTCTGAAAAATTATTTAAATGTTCACAAGTGTGTTTTATACCAATAAATAAACAAATAATTCTTGTTGAATTATATTAATTATATATATATATATATAATTTATTCAATATAATGTTTAACATCCATATTATGTTTTTTGTAAACATGATATAAGAAGAAATCTAATTTTATGCATAAAGAAGTATTTTTGTAAAAAGGTAGTTTTGCTGCCTTTTGATGGAACACTTGTTTTAAATATAGTTTTTAACACTTTTATAAATTATATTTGACAAAATAAACTTCTTCTTTTAAGGAGAAGTATCAAAATTTACTTTGTTTGAATTTTTGGTATTTTTTATTGTAAGTTTCATGTTTTGACGAATAATGAAAAAAAATGAATTGTAATTGAAAAGATAATTTTTATTGAAATAATTTATAGTGTTAAATTATATATTTTATTGGTTTTAAAGTATAATTATATCATATTTTTATCATTTAATCTAATTTAGGTCAATGGAACCAATTTCACATTGAATTTGGATATAAAAACATTTCAATATTTTGGACCTTTTCACTTTAAAAACCCATTTTATCATTATGTCAACAAGATTAATTTTAAATTAATTTTAGAAAATATTTTTTTTAATTATCAAAATTGTATTCCATATTTTGAATCATAATGTAAAAATTTAGTAAATATGCCCCTTCATTATTGGCCAATATGAATAGTAATTTGGGTAATTTTTATCACCACGGTAAAAAGAAAAATTGGGTAATTTAAGTTAAAAATAAAGTGACAAGATCTATAAAATGATCCTAACACAAAAAAACTTTATCGGATGAAGTCAATTTAATCATGACATATAAGGATCAAAACTGAATAATTTAATGGATACTTGTCATTGAAAATGACTTGGATATTATTAAAATCAAATAAAGTGACAAAATATCACACTATTACTTTTAATGAATAGAATATTTTTAATATGGGTTAAATTGAATATATGATCGACTATATATATTCTTTTGAAATATAAAATATTTATCTATATCATAGAAATTTATTTTTAATTTTTAGTGAAGAAATAATTATCATAAATAATTAAAAAATAATGATGAAGTAATTAATCAATTAATGAAACAATATATTAAATGATATTATAAATATTAAAAGAAATATAATTTGACATAATTAAGGTGATCCATGAATTTTATAGGTTTATATGAAAATTTAGTGTCAAAATTGACAATTATGATATTTTATGAAGATAAAATTTTATTAAATTATTTATAAATCATAAAAATATTAAATAAGGAAAAATGAGATGTGATATGGTCAAAACTATCATAAATTGTCCATTTATAATCCAATTTACACTTTATAATTAAAACTTTCATCCTCTTAATATTGAAAAACTTATTACCATAGTTAAAATTAAAATGACTTAACAAAGGGTTAATCAAAATGATAAGGTTTAACATAAGACCAAAACTTGTCTACAATACATTGGTTGATGATATGAAAACCTTATAATATATTATATTCAAATAAATATAAATTTTCTGGTATTTTTATTGAGATTTAATTTTTTATAAATCAATCTTTTGAGAAATTCCAAAAGTGCCCCTCTACTCTCTTATAAAAGGGAACATATTCTTTATTTCTATTCACACTTCAAAAAATATTTGGTTCAGCCAAAATCTTTGAAAATATCCTAAAACTTTCCCTCCTTTCATCCTAGAATCCTTAATTTTGGCAGAAGTGCTACCAAAGAAGTCCTTTTGTGAAAATAAATAGTATATACCCAAAGAAGAGGTAACGTTCATCAATGAGAATTTTTGTTTTATTTATTCATTAAGCCCCATAAATTATTTTTATTCAATGTTTATATATTAATATAAGTATCCTATATATACTAATATGTTGTTATATTAAGGTTTATACCTACAATCACACACAATTCCATCAAAAGGGATACACAATCATCATTCGTGTGTACGGAGGACTACCGCCTTGTGAACCGATGTCACTCGTTATTCCATTGGCACATTTCAAGGTGGTAAATAATTATGTAATTTATATTTTTATTTGATATGTATTATATTTATTATTTATTTATGCTTATTGAATTATTATATAACACAAACCTTCATACTTTCCATTTTTTTTGTAAATATGATAATTTTGTTTGTGGACGTGTGGACTACCGCCTCCTCAAAGTGATGTGATTTATTCAAATTTTACCTGGAATGTATTAAGGATTATTATAGTGAATTTATATGATATATATGACATAATAATTCTATCTTAATGATATTATATATATATACATATATTTTATTTACTTTCTTTCTTTCAATACGACATGAAATGGAAGCAGTATTCATGTGTACGTACGACCTACCATATTCATGAATAGTGTATTTAAATTAATATTTCTATATTTTATAGATAAAAACACATAGATATATATATATATATTATATTTATATCATGGTTATCATTCTATATGTAATTAAATCTTGTTCTAAGAATGCAGACCAAGAATAACAAGTAAAAACATGTTGGAGAAACAAAGCTGTTATTACCCGAAACATAACTTAAACTTGGAATTGTTAATAAGGGGGTAATATAAAGTCATAATTAAATCTCATATGGTTTTATATAAATAAATATGGTTGTTTAATAGATGGATAATAAACTTATATTTATTACATAAGAGTTTTTCATGCTCATATAGAGAGTCAAGATATAAGGTAAGAGATTTTTATATCACTTTTATTTATATGGGACACATGCATTATAAACTAATAGTTTATTTTTCATGGTGCATATAATACCCATTAATGTAATTTATGAGTCTTATTGTAAATATTTATGGGTATTTTCACATCCATTTTATGATCTCTATTTCATGAGGTTTATGGTTCAAAAGTTACCAATCGGTAAGGTAATTTTGTCTCAATTTGCTTTCTTTGAGACACATGTTATATTATGCACCTATATTATTTTACAATGTGTATATAATTCACTTTGAAATTTTTTATCATTAATATCCTTCTTTTCATGATATTATAAGTTTCATATAGTGTTATTATCTCTTCAATTGAAATCAATATTCCGTTAAAACAATGTTTTCTAAAAATGTTTTAATGGAATTTTAAATTATATTTTATGAGTTTTCAAGGAAAACGATTTAAAAGATTTTTAAAATTATTTTAAAAGATTAATTTATAAGTTTTAAATGTTATTTAAAAAAAATTCTAAATATTTTATGATTTAAAAATTTTTTATTTCAAAAATGGAAATGATATTTTCCTCAATAATTATTTCAAATGATCTTTCAAAAAAAATTAATTTTACATATATAATAACATTATTTTATGTTACTTATGATTTACTAGGGTTATGATTCAAGGATATAATCCTTATTATTTCTTTGGTAGATTTGTGTTTATGATGGATGATTTATGTTATTATGACACACATATTTATAGTTTTCATTATTTTATGGGTGGGACCTATATCTCCCTCCAATTAATTGGGTAAATATTTATATATCATGAGATAATTATGGAAAAAAGTGGATAGGTTTGATCCACCATGGAAGATGGGGAAACCCAATCCACTATGGGAAGATGGGGAAACTCACTCTACTATGGGATGATGGGGAAACCTGATCCCTTACAAGGAAAAGACTGTGACGGGGGATGATGGTGTGTCCCACCTAGTTTGTGTAGTCCCCATTAAGTACCATGTTAATTTTTGGAAATTCTCCTTGACTTATAGGGAATAATATTAAATGCTTATGTATCTTCCACAAATTCCATGTCTTATTCTTATGTTTTGATTTTATTAATTATGATCTTTATTTACTTATGATTCTTGTCTTAGGAACTATCATTATTTATGCCATGACTCATGTATATGATATTTTATATACAGGGTATGGTTTTATGATGTTAAGATCATGTTATCATACCATTATTTCATGATTATTCTTATATATCTCCCTTTATTACCCTTATTGATCATCTGAGATCATCATTTTTAATGCATTCCTTTCCCCAAGTTATAAAGAATGGTTTTCGGTAGGGGTATTAAAGGGGAAGATATTGGTGGGAAACATTAAAGATCCTTCACCATACTAGAAGTTTGTGTTCCATGTTTCACAAGTAACTAAAATAATATGGTCTTTGGGTGTGTGTTTATGTAATGTATGAAATGTTCCACAAAAATGATGTAATATCCATGTATGAAATGAAAGGGTTATTATACACTTTATATAACAGTGCTACATACTCATATATAATAAATTTAAATTTTTTATACTTATATAAAATAATCATGTGCATAATTATAATATCATAATTATACCTTTATAATATTAAAACGCCATTTATTAATAATCCCTTGTTAGTAGACATATCATGATCTGTTTTTCATCAGAGGAGGATCTCATCCTCACTTAGTCAAGGGTGCCCCAGAGTTGCAATGGCTATCATTTTTTCTTATTCTATTGGTCATTCGAATTCCACATGAATTGCGACCCACCGTCTACTGCGATTTGGGTTAGTTTTCCGCATCTCCAACTACCGTTTCAAAACCCCTTAGTCATCAGGATGCTCGAAAACCTTTTCGCAAAATACCTTTTTTCAGATAGCTGAACGGAAGTGGTTTTCCATCCTATTCATCTGAGAATATGTGTCGAGATAGATGTGTCGAAGGTCCCCTTTGATTATGTATCGGTTAAGATTGGTGAGGATTATAGGTGAAAAAAGTGAGTTGTTTATGAGAGTTGGACAGACTTATTCTCTATATATAGAAGGCTGGGGAACACCTTAGATGTGTGTTGGTGGAGGTCTTCATCATTGGCATACAGGGGAGTTTGCTTCAAACCTATGGAATCTTGGCACAGGGGTGGGAAGGTTGTGACTCGGATGGTGGAAAACAATAAGGTAAAGGGTCCAATGGTTTGTGACTTTACGAACTTGGGACCATCTGCAATGGGTGTTGAGAATATAGTTAGGGGAACTTAGTCACCACGACCAAGGGAGGAAGAACGACCCGCCAGAGAAGCAGTGAACTGCAATGCGGTGGGTGTGGGTCTCCTTGGAATTGGTCTAGCGCCTCAACGACCAAATATTATGGTGTCAGATGTGTTCAAAAGGATGAGGGGATACCTCATGGGTCCTTCCATCTATGGTGTGCAGTAATGAGAATGGAAATATCACTATGTAGAGGTTCGGGTGGAAGTCTAGAAGAGTGAGGGCAACCAGATCATGGATCAGCTGTTAGGCAGTGACCAGGTGGCCTTGTCTGGGTCCGTTGTTGAGAAGTCTTGGCAGAGAAGTGATGATTTGTGGAAGGGGAGGCAAGGGTCTGAGAGGGATGATACTGTTACAAACAGAGGTGGGAAGAAGGGGGGATCAAGTTTTTTTGGGATGAAATTTCCCTTGTGCAACAGGTTCGATGGTCTTCTAGAGGTCGATTTGAGCTCTAATTTCACTATTCTAGGTGAGGAAGATAGGGTCAACATGATCGTTACCAAAGTTATTAAACATGGCCACTTAGAAGATAAGGATTCAAGCCTAAAATGTAATAGGGGTTCTAGGAGGAGGAAGGGGGGGATGGAATACTCTTTGCTACCTCCTCATCTGGAGACCCGTTCTGTAAAGAAGATGAGTGACAAGAAGACGGGCACGGAGGCTCTAAGCCACCAGAAGATTGAGGTACAAGATGATCACCCCTTGGTTCTATTGTTAAGTTCCAAATAACAAGTGTTAGAACAATGTTTATTGCTCAATGGAACTGAGTAAGAGGCAACCGAAATGATGGGGAGGTCCCTAGAGGTGCCTCTCAACTAGGAGCAATATTCAAGGGTAGATAAATAGGACTCAATTTTGGTAGGAGGTTTCAACCAAGGCAAGATCAGTGTTGTGGAGTATATTCAGTCTTGGGACCAGCTGGCTTCAGCATTTGAGAAGCTGATATTAGAGGGATAAGTCTTATAGATTACAGCCTTATCATGAGATCTATTTATCGAAATTGATCCGATGGATAAAGGCCAGTGTTAGGATCATTTTTAGTCATTATAATATTATTTTAACCATAATTACCCGATTTACCATTACATAAAGGGAAAATATTCATTAGATTACTATTCATAATGAACAAAAATTAAAGTGTCCTATTTAAAAAATTTTAACATAAAAATTAAAAATTTGTTATTAATTTTTAAATATTAAATTCCTATAAGTGGTATAAATTAGTATAAGATGAAAATTCAAAACGAAACTAAAAATTGTTTTTTTAGAAAAATCCATTTTTATGTTAAAAAATATTTTTATACCAAATTCAACAATTAAATTTATTTTAATGAACTTAATTAGATTAATAATTATATGATAGAATTAATTTTTATTTAAAAACATTTTATAAATGGTACTTTGTAAATTCTTGAAAAAATATAGTTCAATAAAAAGTATTATTTTTCTCTAATAATTAGAGAACCAATACGTAAAATAAACATAAAAATTCAATCTAAGATAATTTTGATATAAATATTTTAAAATTGAAGTTAATTTTATCAAATAATTTTTTTTTGAAATTTTAAGAAATTAATTTTAAAATTTTCTAAAAAAAATCAAGGAATATTATTTTTGAAGAATAAAATGAATTTACTAAAAATTGAGTGCTTACTTCCAAAGCATTGATGAATAAATTTTTATCGAGTAGGGACTTTATATATATTTCATAATGCGGTTAATCATATTTATAACATCCAATTTAATGACTAGGTTGCAATAATATTTCATGGTTTATTTAAGCTTGGTGTTTCATGTTGTATATGATATTAAATAAAGTGTTCTTTTAAAATATTATCGTGTTATAGATTTCTTCCCCCATTTTGTGCATTATTCATTATCAGCCTATGTGGTCAGTGGTTCATCTATTTTCAGATCAGTTTAACCATGACCGAACATGTCGATTTAGGCTATGATTATGTGTATGATATGTGAAACCATATCAATATGGGGGTTTTGTGACAAGTGATGAGTTTGCGGAACATGATGCGGATGGGTGGATGTAGATGGATGAGATATATGGATTATTGAATAAGGAGAACATTATGAATGGATATTAGTCTATATGGATGGATGTAGATTACCGTTCCAAATTATTTGTGATAAATAATGGGTTTACAATGAGGAGATGGACCTATTTGATGCATTTTGAGAGGATATCGAGGGAGAGAGGGAAGTGGGAGCAACGATAGAATAAAAACTAGTGGAACTCAGGGTTTTATAATTATGTTCATGATGTGAACTATTATTTAATTCTATGAATATTTGGGTTTTATTCACATCATGATTTAGAATTTTACATCATGAATTACACCTTCAAGAGGTGTTTGGCCATGCTGATTCATGTTTTGATCCACTGGGCCATCCTCGATCACCCACATGACATGTGGAGATGGATTTATTTACTAGGACTCTATTTAGGCTTGTGATAGGGCTTAGGTGTGATCATTAGAGTGATGATGGGGCTATTTCTCACCTGATTATTGATATTTCTAGGGTTAAGGTCCTATATATTGTATATACTAGTAGATTAGTTACTCCCCCACACTAAAGGGGCAAGAGTCCTCTATCTGTGGAGTTGGTACTCCCCCTTCATTGAGCTTTGGTGAGGAGTGGGTCCTCTAATAGAGTCAGTAATCCTTTATATGGGTATCCATCAATGAGTTCAAGGTCATCCATTCATATTATCATGAGATTTTTCATAGTTCTTAGCATTATATATGGGACCTTTGGAGATATAGGAAGACTCATCATTATTATCTTATCGTGGAGATTGAGATTACTCTCTCTTTCATTAAGGTTTATTTATGAGAATATTTATTGTTAGGTTTTATTTCATCCCTTTATCTTATAGGTTGAGAAGACTGTATTATTTTATTGCATCTCTCTTGATTTTTAGGGAATCCTACTGAGTATCTTTATACTCAACCATGTATGGGATTTACCCACACATTCCATGTCTATACAAGTTATATATAGATTTTTGGTGACTTTGGTGGACCTGTAATCAATGGAGTATTACTATACTTGGAGGCTCAAACCATGTTCAATGGTTAGAATTAGTGACCGTGATCCAATATCTCATCGGAATTTCTATTTTTTAGTATTTTCTTTGGTTCACACTTTACTTACTCTTAGTTGGGTTTGTATTTATCTCTTTTATATTCTTGGATATTTATCTATCACACTCTGATGTTTTTCTTGGAGGATGTGGCATGTATTATTTAAAATCTAGAGTTTTATGTTCATTATTACTCTATATTATTTCATGATGTTGGGTATATGCATGTGCATAGGTACATTAGGCAAATGCCTCCCATTTCAGTAATATTTATTCTCAACAATGGTCTCTAGCCATTTCCCTATTGGATCTAGGCTTGGGGTATAACTCTCAGCTTATTGCTGGCCATGGCGGGGCCCTGATGGGTCAAGTCATGATAATAATAGTATGTGGGTGGGGATATCAGAAGTTAGTGTAAAAAAAAAGAAGTTTGGACATATTATTAAGAGATATGGATGAGCTATGATAGTTTAGGTAGGTTTCTTATATGATATATCTAAGTTTTATGGCAACTAAAATGTGACTAAGGAGTTAGCTTGATGAGGGGAAGAAAATTGTTTATGATTGGTATGGAAATTTTAATTTTTTTAAAAGGTTTTTAATAATGGTTTTTATTATAATGGATGTTAAAAGATATTTTTTCATGTTTATTTTAATATATTTTAAGTGAAAAATGGATTATGAGTTTTTTATTTGTTTTCGATAATCCATCAACGATGATGAAGAGATTCGATGATGTTAAAGTCAATATTCAAGAATTTAGAACCTAATATATATAAGAGATAGAGGAATATAATGATCAATGAGAAGAAGATACAACACATTATATAGTTTGAGATAAATTTTAAGAGATCCATCCATATATTGGCATGAAATATGGAGTTACTGCTACTTCTAGAATTATTTTATACATATTTAAGGAAGTTAAATTAACATAATGATTACAGAGAAGAGATCAGTTTGAATTAAATAAAAGTGTTGATAGTTGATGAAATAATTTTCTATAATATGATATTTATGATTATAAAGATAATTTGGATATCTGAGAATGTTTGATGGGTTATTGAGTAATTAAGAAGATGACTAGGAATATTAAAGAAGAAATCTAATGATAATAATTCATCTTTGTGTTTTAACATGAAGAAATATTCATGAAGTGGGAGCCATGCTTTGATAAAGACAGAAATTGAGTTATGATATTATGAATTTGGTTTTACATTTATTTGATTGTTAATTAATCACTATTATTGAATGTATTTTGAGTAGATAATAAAGATGAATTATCAAGGTAGCGGAGATTCATTGAATTGCCGAACATTGATTACTTTATATACTATATTAAATTTATGATTGTATTATTATTTTTATATAATTATGTCAGGATTTTGAAGTAGTTTGAAGTATTTTGAGATGTATAACTATGGACGAGATGTTTTGAGAAGGTATATGAATTAATTTGATATTTCCAAATAAGTATTAAGATGAAATAAAAATGTTGGAGTTAAATTATTAATTTTTATTATTTTGTATAAGAATAACCCAACTGAGTGAGGATCTAAACATAATTAACTTATAAGAATATTTATATACATAATAATAAATCTATAATTGAAAAATACTCTATATGATCAAGTCTAAAAGTTCCATTTACTATGTCAGTTTAACCCTCGAATATTCACAACCATGGAAGAAAAATCCCAAAAGTTTCTTCAGCTATATTAGAATAAATCTAGAAGATATAGAGCTAAATAAGAATAAATAAAAAATCCACAAAAACTATGAAATATTAAATTAAAATGTTCTAAAACTACATAATATTAAGAATTATATTTCAATATTTCAAAAAATTATTCTATATGCTATATAAGAATAAATTTAGAAGATATAGATCCATCTGAGAACAACCCCAAAAGTTTCAATAGCTATTTAAGAATAATTTATTTTGGAAGTAGAATATGTAGGAATAAAATATCATTTAAGAATAATAATTTGATTACATTTAAGAGTTACTATAATATCATTTAATATTACTTGGATTATATATATGAATAATCTATTTTAAATAATGAGATATTTTTAGATAATTTTAAACTAAAATTTTGGGCAGAGATTTAATTTAGATAATGATTTTAAAATTATTTAATGATTAAAATATTAGTATTATTTTAGGATTTTATTAATTCTAGATGAATTTTTTTAAAGGTAATATATAAATAAAGATATTGTATCATGAGATAATCTTCCCAAAACAACTTTTCATGCATGTAAGCATGTACATGAGGAAACAAAAGAGTAGATATTGTGGGTGATTTTTAGTGAATAATTGAATGATAAATATTTATGAAATATCATTGAGACTTAATGAGAATGTTGAGAAGATATTTTATATGATAAATATGGATATTCAAATATGAAAAATTTAAATCTATTTTTAAAAGATATAAACTTGAGGATTTACCAAGATGTTAATGAAAATTTTTAATAAGAAAAATCATAAATATTTAAGGTTTTATTTTAATAAGATATATGAATATCATAATGCCAAAATTAATTATGATTTTCATAATAAAATTTCTATAATATCCATGTGATATTTTTATGATTTTGTAGAAGATAAAGGAAAGGGAAAAAATATACGAGAGACCCTGATTCACTACTGCTTATTGAAGATAGTTATAATAAAATTAAATAGAAGAATAGAGAGAGAAGATCCTAACATATTACTATTTCACATTAAAAAATTCAAAGAAAAAGAAATATTGAGAGTGATAATATTTGATTATATTCCATTGTTGAATATATTTATCATTTAATAAAGGAGGGAAATAATCAAATAGACTGATGTGAAAACTCTACTACTACTGATATTCTATGTCATAGTGGGATGGTTTAATTATTAATATATAAAAGGCTCATTGCTATTTTTGGAAGAAGACAATTTGGAGCTTCCTACTAATCCATGTGTTGTTCATTCCAAATGTAAAGAAGATTTCAACTTGTATGGGACAGTAATAGATTATATACTAGTGGTTGAAGACCTTTGTTAAGGAAGTAGATCTTATTATTTGATGTCGTGACATCCTGGAGTAGAGGAGAAGATCTTTGTAATTAGTGTGGTATAGAGCTTCATTGTAAATTGGAGGGATAAATATTAAATATCCAATAAGAAGATTGTAAAGTTTATAAGATTTAGGATCAGGAGTCAAGGATGATTCCTTTCCCATGTGTATTCAATTTATGATATTAGTGAAGTACCTATGTCTCGGACTCGACCAAGACTCTATAAGAATGTAATCACCCACATGAGGGTGAAACTTGAAAAATACCATGTCATTTTCTATCTTTACTTTATTCTTTCATGTGGTATGAATGTGTTGATTGACACATATGATATGCATACATCATAATAGGTGTATAGGTTTGAATAGTTTGAAAATAAAAGAATTTATTAAAGTACGGACCACATTGATTCACCCCCTCTTAGTTTGACTACACAATCCATTGGCCTTTTCAAGTGGTATCAGAGAAAAGGATCAAATTTCACTAGTTGAATAATACATTTTAACATCAGGTTTTTAGACGATATAAAAATGGGCAATTCTATAAGTGTTTTTAACATCAATTATATAAAATTATATTAAAATATTTATTTCTATTAGATCTAAAAGATTTTATAGTCATTTATTTTGATAATAAATCTTGAAATTCACCTATAATGTCAGTTTTTTATATAAATGATGTTATAGGTAACTTTTGATATTAGTTATAAAAATAAACGATGTTAAAATCATTGACATTAGACACTAGTTATTTTGATAACATGCATTAGTAGCAACCTATAATATTAATTATATAAATAATAAATGTTATTGGTGACATTCAACATCGAATATAAAAAATAATTGATATTGACTATTATATATGATTTTAAGTATTTCAATATATATAACTCAATTAGAATAAAAAATGATAAAATAAATAGAAAATGACATAAAAATGAAAATAATAAAAATAGACTCAATAATTTAGATTCATTTCTTTTATTGTGGAAGTGTCCTCTAAATCTAAATTTTATTTTCCAACATTCAATTTATTTATAAGGAATAACTCATGGGTAATGTTTTACTACTCATGGTAAATCACATGTAGAAGATTTATTATTTATACTCAATCTAAAGAATCCATCTTCACCAAATAAAAAAAATAATCAGAAATAAATTTCCTTGAAGAAAAGAATCATAAAATAAATAAATAATAATATAAAATTATAAATACAATCAGAAAGTAGTGGAATGTAGAAGTAGTGGAATGAAGAATCATTAGAATTATGAAGGATTATTATATCAGGAATGTATAAAGAGGGATAATGAAAATTTATAGAATTTGTTGGAAGAAGTGTTCCCACGACTTGATAATTTTTTTGACAGGAGATTAAAATAAAAAGGACATTCTATGAAAAAATTAAATCATAATTAGTGTTGAGTATAACTTTACATTTAACTTTAGTTATTCATATAATCAATATAAAAAATATTAGTTTTAATTTTTTTATTATACAACTGATGTGAAAACCATTTTTAACATCAGTTAATATATGGCCGACATTGACACTTGAGGCTTTAATATTGGTTATATATTAACTAATATTAAAAAGTATTTTCATTCCAGTTATATAATAATTGATGTTAAAAACCACCTAGATATTGGTTTTAATGTCAGTTATATGAATTAACTATGTTAAAACCCTCTTTATCATTATTTAATATAATAAATGATGTTAAAACACCAATGTTAATTCTATTTTTTTTTCTACTAGTATGTCGAATATTTTTGAATGCTCATATATGAGTGTGAGGTGAAGCATGGCTCTATATCCAAGAGAATCATGATTGGACGACCAAATGTGTTCTAGATGATATCAACCCAATGGATCCCTTAGATAATTGGTTGATTCCTTCCCTATGATTTACTCTAGAGTAAAAATATATCCATCATGGAGTTATCTAATAGGCATAACTTGTTTCTTCCTCACAATATTTCAAGTGGTATTAAATAAAATTTTATTCCTTGGACTAAATATATTATTTCCTATATTTTTATCTATAACATATTAAGTAAATATTTGAAGAAGTTTTTAACTTCCCTTTCAAATAAAACATAGATATTATATCTTCTAAGACATTGAAGAACAAAAGAAAAGAGAGGATAAATAGATGGGAAATGTTAATTATGTGATAAAAATAAATTAGATTCACCACTAGTTGAAGGTAATAAAAGTGGTATCAAATTGAAAAATCTAGTTCAAGTTGGGAATAGTATGTTCTCATTGCATCACTTGGTGACTTTAACTCTAACAAGGATTAATCGAAAAATGCACCGCATGAGATTTTCACTTTCATGTTTGATTTTATCAAGCCTCTATAGGATGAGAAACGACATTTGGAGTTGGAAGTTAATGAAATAGAAATCATTGATAGAAAATTTACAAAAATTACAATACTCTCACCAAACATATTGAAGCTAAAGAATATTCTTCATTATTAAATAAGAAAAAATTCTCCCTAGTTGAATAATTATTAAAAAAGGCCACTATTAAGAAAGATGGAAACAATAAAGTCGATGAAGAGAAATTACATTCATCAAAATAAACTCAAAGAGATTCCATAGATGTTTAGAATTCTCAATCAGAGATAAATGACAATAGAATAAAGAAAATTTAAAATTAATTAAAAAAATAAAATAAGATTCATGGAGATATGATGTATATTTTGAGAAAGTAATATAAAGATAGATTAGAATATATTGAAAATTATAAGAGCACTCTAAATCAAAAATTTTTTGAGTTGGAGGTCAATTTTAGAAATATAGAAGTGACCTAAGATAAATATTCACATGAAGATGAGAAAATAAGTTCTTCTACCAAGGTCCCTGATGAGATTATTTTCCTTAAAAAAACTCATATCATTAGAAATATATTCTTGAAAAATCTATTGATTCATCTACTATAACCAGTAAGAAAAATTTTACCCTTTATGAATAATTTTTTTGTATTAATTTTGTTTCATTATCTAGTGCAAGTTAAAAAATGAAATCAATAAAAATTTAGGTGAATAATAATTTATAATAAACCTCCAACTTCATCAATGGTGTATTTGAGATATAAGAGGTAATGTTTGCCAAAAAAATATAAAAATATGGGTTGTTTATATAAAAAAATATGTTGATGATGCAAGCCATATTTGGACACAGAGAAAGAAAACAAAATTTATTTGAAATTATTGGTTTTATGAGAGGTTTGGAAATAATTTGATTAATTAATAGTATAATATTTCAATCATTAGAATATAAATAAGACCCATATCATGGGTCATGGATATGAAGAGAATAAAAATTATAATAAGTTGAATGAAATTACATAGAATAGGGGAATGATTTTTTCCACCATGAACATATTTTAAATATTAGATAATTTTAGTTTAAATTGTATCAAATTCAGTCACTATGATGATTCTTATTAGTTCATAACTACCAATCATTATTTACATATTTTTAAAAAAATAATACCCCAGAATATAAGAAATAAACAAGTGAGAAGATAATGAGAGTTCTCCTTAGGGTTTATACAAAAGGAAAGTGCTAAAATAACACAACCAAGAAGAATTTGAAAGACACTATCCTAGGGATAAGATTATTCTATTATGGAAAGAAATTAAAAATCTTGGATAATTTAAAATCTTCTATGAAAATCAGTGATAATGGGATATGTATGTAGAAATAAATATAATTAATCTAAGAAAGAAAAAAGGGTTGGTTTTATATAACACATATATGAATACAAATTTAAATTTTATAAGAGGTTTCTAAAAGAGAGTAACCCAAAACCTTTTCTAAATCTATGTGTGAAGAACCAAATATTTTTGAAATATTTCAAAAACAAATGCATGGTAATATGTTTAACATAGTTATAGATGGAAATAATGATAAAGAAAACATAAGATAATGCATGAACACTACTAGATAATGTGAAAAAGTCAATTCCACATAAGAATAAAATTGAAAAAAGTATGAATACCTTAAATCCCAAGGATTTAACCATTTATAAAATTAAAGGATCAAGTATGATGAGTTCTTATAAAATTAGATCTAAAAAGAAAGGAGTTACTAGGTTGAGAAGAAACTCCCAACCTTGTATCTCCCATTAAGAAGAAAAGGAGAATATACCTTATTTAGATATTGTTTTTGTTTTTCTTTATAAATAATTAGAGGTGATGTATATAGGTGAGAACTGTATGAGTATTATGAAAGTGGTAAAATACAAGGACTTTTTCATCTTGGAGTGATCTACTACTTTGGAATCTGATTTGGTATTAGTTCATTAAGACTACTTATGAAGAATATTCTTGGAGTTTATTTCAATGAAATGTCATCCATGTAGAAGCGTTATTAAAGTGTATCCCTTGAGGGGGTGTTGAGTTATGAGAATCCACCCAAATCATCATTTTATGTGAAGCTAGAAATATGGAATGTGATAAATAGGTTGTTTAGGAGGTATGCATGAATAGATTTTCCTATGCCTTTAATGATTAAAATAATTCTGAGATGGGGGTATAGTGGATTTTGTTTGTTTAATGAAATAAACAATTAAAAAGTTTTTAAAAATTTAAATGTATAAAATATGATAAAACTATTTGTATTTAAATGGTTCAAAGATATTTTTTGAGATGGGTGCTTGAATCATCTTGACAATGTAAAAGTAAAGGCATAAATTTTTTTTCCGAGTTAGTATCACACATTTGGTTATTTTATGGACGAATTTTATGTTCGATTTAATATCTTTTGATTTTTATACTAATAAATACTCATGTATACTTATGGTTGATTAATTCATGGTTTATTTACAAATGAAAATTTATTCCATCTTTCTCTAAATGGTATCAAGTTTTACATTCAATAAGGGAGAGAATATGAAATTCCAGTCATGATTGAAGCATGAGATGAGTGTGAATATCCCTTACTCTTGAAAATTTGTATTTATTATCAATAAGGGGGAAAATAAGACATAGTGAATACTGAATTTTAATTGAAATGAATATTTTAATGGGATTTTAAAAGAAATCTAAAGTGGGTTATTTAAGTTCCAAATGGATTTTGAGTGTTTTGGTTTTTTCTAATAACCTATCACTGATGGTAAAGGGAGTTTAATTTGTTAAATATAATACATGAGAATAGAGAAACCAATATACGAAAGAGATAGAAGAAGATTATAAATGATAAAAAACAATTTTATTGATTATTTTATTAGTAATAAATGAAATAATTTCTTTAAATTGTGTTAAATATGTTAATTTATAGAATATTTGGGATTAGATCATTCATTAGAAAATTTGATGGAAATTCTAGTTTTACCATTTTAAAATTCAATTTAGTATTTAGAGAATAAATAATTTTTTGTAAATAATTTTGAATTAACATTTTGTAACTGTGTTTATGACTTAATGATATACAAATTCTATTTAGGAAAAAGGAGCTGTATCGTGCATTTGAGTGGTCTAAATGAGCCATGAAATCAAAGATGGACTGAATTCACCAGGTTGGATATCACTTCAGTATTTGGGACTTATATTCTTCATCTAGGATTGGATTGGGCCCAAATTTTGAGGAAATCTCTAGGACATGATTCCTCAGAAATAATCCTTCTATAAGCCCATCCAATTTTTTCGTTTTAGAGGTAAGCTATGCGGTGAAACTTGGATTAAAATATTTGTGCACATTTATATTTCACACATAAAAAGACATGTAACCCTAGCCCTAAAAAACTCTATTTAAAGGGGGTTTTCACTATTTGGGAGGGTTGGTTGGGGATTTGGGAAGGTGTTTCTGAAGGGGTGTCTCTTGGGAACACCTAAAAACTCTTGGAAGAAGTAAGGCCTTGTGCAAATATCTCTTCCAAGAAGGCTCTCCTCTCCTAGATACACTTTGTTTTTATTTGTTTTTATGTTTGTAATGTGAATTTTATTCAATAAATCTTCTGTATTTTTCTATTTTAATCTTTATATTTTTCTTCTTGGGAAGGAATCGAAGAGTGGATATGAGATTGGATGTTCCCCATTCAACCCATTGCTTATGCAAAATGTCTCCATGATGACAAATCCACCCAAGGAAGAGTGATTTATTTTGTAGTTAATCTAATCCATAATCCCTTAATTTATTTATTTTGAATATATAAAAATACTATAATTTATAAATAATGATTAATTAATTGTGTTTTAATTTCTAAGTAACTCAATCAACTTGCACTTGACCACGTGGTCGGACTTGTGTAAACAATTTGAGTGAAACTTTAATCACAAAATAAAATCATGTTGGGATATAATTGTAGGGTTCAAGTATTATCCACAAACTCTATTAATTCTACACTCTAGGGAGGAGACTCTGAACTAATTATACACTGACCAGAAGTTGTATTTTTTATCACAATTAATGTAGGGTGCTGCGATTGGATGTCCCAAAGTTGACCTAAGGTTCATTTTTCCAATATTTGTGGGCGTGTTAATTTCCATTGGGTTAGGGGGTTGACAAGGTTAGGGGATCATAATTGAAATAATTATAATCATATGGGATAATGAAAAATGATTGGTGAAGGGGGTAGATTAGATCAACTAAGTCTTCTCATATTAGTGTTTTTAAAGAAACTGTGTCATTGATTATTCTTGTTAATTGTTTAGTTTATTGTCTGAAAGTTACAAAACCAAACCCCCCTTCTTGTGTTTAATTTTTTTTTCATTTGTTTCCTTTCTTCAAAAAAACCTATTAAAGTTTTTTTAATTAAAATCACTCCTTGATAGAACTACTTAGGTCAGCCATTGTTCTGCACTTAGTAAATCAAAAATATTTTTGAGAGTGTGTGCGACTACACTCATCAAATTGGCACTCTTGCTGGGGAACAAATTGTTTTATTTGACTAATTTTAGGTAATTTATTTATTCTTATTTGTTATTTTGTTTATTTTCTTCTCATCCATTTTCTTTTTAGTTATTTTATCCCCACTTTTTTGGTCCATCAATTGAAACCTCATTTAATGATATTGGTGCCCACTACTTTTTGTTTCTCTATTTTTCTTTGATTTATGACATGATCCCATCTTGAGGATCACCTTGATCTAGACCCTGAGATTGAGTTCAGCCTTAGGGATCTAATCAGACAATCTCGGTCTATGGGGAGTGTCAAAATTTACCCAACTGGAGAATTCCTCCACTCTAGGAATTTTGAAATTGGAAACTCTTATAAAACAAATATTAAACTAAATACAATGGCTGAAAATAACAAAAATGAACTCAATATGACTATTTAAGAGTGGTCTGTACCTAATATGAAATATCAACCTACATGCATTGAATATCCAACTCTCGAATTAGACTTTGAAATAAAATATGGGTTAATTCACCTTCTTCAAAAATTTCATAGCTTTTCTGGTGAGGATCCAAACAAACATTTAAAATAATTTAATGTGGTATGCTCAAAAATGAAACCAAGAAATGTCTCTAAAGATTAAATAAAACTTATAGAGTTACCATTATCACTTGATGGAACTGCTAAGGATTAGATTTATTATTTAAAACCTGAAGATGTAACATGTTGGAACAATTTGAAATGTATTTTTTGTAGAGATTTTTTACAGCATCAAGGACCACTTCCATTCAAAAGGAGATCTTAGGGATCAAACAGGCACATGGGTAGTCGATGTTTGAGTATTGAGAGAGATTCAAGAAGTTGTGTTCAAGCTACCCACATCACCAAATCAGTGATAAACTCCTCATCTAGTACTTCTATGAAGGAATCACACCTATGGAGAGAAGCATGGTATATGTCGCGGTTGGAGGGGAATTTTTTTTTGACAAAACACCAACATCTACACATTCATTGATCAACAAGATGGCATAAAACTCTCAACAATTTGGTGATCGAGGTACCCCACATGTTAGAGAAGTATATCAGGTAAGTCCATCTTCTCTTAAAAGTAATTTGATTGATACCAAGTTGGAATAATTGACAACTAGGGTGAGATAGATTGGTTTGGAACAAAATACATACCAACCCCCTCCTTCATGTCCTTGTGTAATTTTCACTAAGACAAGCCACCCAACTGATTATTTACCTCAACTACAAGAAATAGAAGATTGGGTAGCAGTTTTTTCAGGGAGACCATATCAGTAGAAAAAATAACCACATCCCTAAAAGAAGTTTGATTCCTTTTCTCCAACATACAAACAAGGGTGAAAGGAACAATTAGACATGAGGTATTCCTCTAGACAACAACAAAGTCCCCCCTTTCAACAAAACTTCTAGCAACCTCCACCTTACCAACAGGGTTTCCAATAACCCCAAAGGTGATTTGAATATCAAGAATCAACAAGTCAACAATAAGGGACTTCTCAAACAAAGGTAGATTCTAATACTGATGATATTTTGAAAAAAATAGTTCTTAATCAATAGAATGATTTGAAGAGTCAAGGTTCAGAGCTGAGGGAGTTGAAAACTCAAATGAGATAGATTTACACTACCCTCCATGAACTGGTAAGTAAGAATTCTAGAAATCCACCTTCCCAACCTACTCCAAATCCAAAGGGGAATGTCAATTCCATCACATTGAGAAGTGAGAAGAAAAAAAGTAATGCTTCTCCACCTACCATTCCACACAGATTCACCTCAACTTTGGAGAATCCCTAATCAATAACAACTGATGAGAATCCTATAAAGAAAGAAAAAGGTAAGAAAAATATCGATGATGTTCTTCCTAAACCCCTTCCCTTTCCAAATAGATTTTTACAAACCAAGAATATATCTGAGGAGGAGATGTAAAAAAGGGTTTGGACACATTCAAGCATGTGGAGATCAACATCCATCTACTTCAATCCATCAAGAAAATCCCAAGGTATCCAAAATTCTTAAAAGAACATTATACCAATGAAAGAGGGCTCAAGGGAAATGATAGGATCACTCTTGGAAGGAATTTTTCAGTACTCATTACACCAACTCTAGCAATTCCAATAAAGTAAAAGGATCCATAGACATTCACCATCTCATGCACCATAGGGGAGTTACACTTTTTTGATTCTTTATGTGATTTAGGAGATTCTATAAATGTGATTCCTCACTTTGTATTATCTTCTTTATAGGTTGGTGAGTTTAATATGACAAGATTACTGGTGTAGTTGGCGAATATAGCTATAACATATATAGTGGGATTCCTTGAGGATATACTTAATCAGGTAAGATACATGATCTCTCTAGCAGATTTCTACATTCTTAACATGGAGGATGATCAAGTATGTTCTCTTGCTCCAATTATCTTAGGTAGGCCCTTCCTCAAAACTATAAAAAAAATCATAAATGTCCATGAGGGTACACTTTTCATGGAGTTTTCAGATGAAGTTGTGATATTTAATATTATGGACTCCATGAAGTACCACTAAGAGGACTATTCTGCTTTGTTTTATCTCCCATATTGAACCACCAAATAACAACCTCATGAAATTTTATTGTCCTATGGTTAGGGAGATTAGGAGTATTGGTTCTAGTTTTATTTCTAAGAGAAACTCCAAACTTATTTATAATACACAAAACTCTATTAAATTTTATTTTGAAATGGATTCATATTCTCATTTTGATCATGTTCACTCTGATTATGACTCAGATATTGAATATACTGATGGTTTTGATGCATTATTCTCTAATTTTGACGATGATTATTCTGGTACTAATGTTTATTGTGCACATATTTCAGTTCCTTCAATGTCTCTATCCATACTACACCCCCTTCATTAGAACTCAAGCCATTTCCAACTAATCTCAAATGCTCATACTTATTAAGTGGTGAGAAATTACCTGTTATAATTGCTAACAATATCCATTTTGAACATGAAGAAAAACTTTTGAATCATTATAAGGAGAATATTAGGGCAATTGGGTGGACCTTGGATGATATATCAGGTATTACCCCCACTATTTTCATGCATAATATTCTTTTAAAGGATGGGGATAAACCCATTAGGCAGCCACAAAGGAGATTGAATCCAAATCTTCTAGAAGTTGTAAAAAAAAAAGAAGTTGAAAAATTGCTTGAGGAAGGTATAATTTATCCAATTTTAGATTCATAGTGGGTAAGTCTTATTTAGGTTGTGCCTAAGAAAATTGGTGTTACAATTTTAAAAAATGATAAAGAGTAGTTATTTCCAATGAGGGTGAAAAATAGTTGGTGAGTGTGTATTGATTATATGAAACTAAATCAATCCACTTGCAAGGACCATTTTCCCATCCCATTTATTAATTAAATTCTTGAGAGACTAGCTGAGAAGACACATTATTGTTTCATGGATGGATTTTTTGGATATTTCCAGGTTCCTATAGCTCTGGAGGATCAAGAGAAGACAATATTCACTTGTCTATTCAGCACATTTTTCTACTAGAGGATGCCATTTGAACTTTGCAACGCCCCAAGTACCTTCCAGATATGCATGGTGAGTATTTTTTCTAATTTTATTAAGACTTACATGGAGATATTTACGGATGATTTTACAGTGTAAGGATCCTCATTTGATGAATGTCTAAGTATTTTGGGAAAGGTGTTGAATCATTTTATTGAGAAGAATCTGATCTTGAACTTTGAAATGTGCCATTTCATGGTAGATCATGGCATTGTCTTAGGGAATATAGTGTGAAAACATGGGATAGTGGTTGATAGATCTAAGATATAAATTATTTAATACTTACCCTATCCTTCATGTGTGCATGATATTATATATTTTCTAGGGAATATAGGATTTTATCTGTGCTTCATCAAATATCTTAGTAATATTGCTCTTCCTTTGTCACGATTACTTCAAAAGATTTCTGATTTTGTGTTTGATAATTCATGTAGGGTAGCATTTGATGAAATAAAGAAGTTTCTGACCAATCCACCAATCATACGACCCCCATAATGGGACATTCCTTTTGAGCTTATGTGTGACGCATCCAACTTTTTAGTTGGAGCTGTCTTATCACATAGGGTGGAGGGATGTTCACATGTGATTGCCTATACATTGAGAACATTAGATTCATCCCAATAAAACAACACTACCGTGAAAAAGGATTTTATTTCCAACATATTTTCTTTAGATAAATTCCATTCATATTTATTGGGCCCTAAAGTTTTTGTTTTTTCTGACCATACAGCTCTGAGGTACCTTTTGAAGAATCCAAATGCAAATCCTAGACTTATTCGATGGATTCTCCTTATTTAAGAATTTGATATTGAAATAAAGGATAAGAAGGGTTTAGAAAACCTAGTGGCGGACCACATAATTAGACTTACTCACACACTAGAGGTTGACACCTTAGACTAAGTACCCCTTTGGAACACTTTCCCCGATGAGAATCATTATTCCATCTCAGGTATGCATCCATGGTATGATGATTTAGTGAACTACCTTATTGAAATTTAAAGAAACATCAAGTAAAAAAATTAAAAAAGTGAGTCATGGTATTATGTGTGGTATAATCTCTGCCTTTGGCACATGTGTAATGATCATGTCATTAGAAGGTGTGTTCCTGATCAGGAGTTTGAGTATGTTCTGCATTTTTTCTATACACTTTAATGTAGAGGACACTTTGGACCCCAAAAAACAACTAGAAAAGTATTAGACTCTGGAATATATTGTCCTAGATTATTCCATGATGCACATGTATTTTGTAAGTCATTCTCTCATTTCCAACACACTGGGAACATTTCTAGGAGACACGAGATGCCCCAACAACCCATACTATTCTGTGAGATTTTTGATGTCTGGGGAATCTATTTTATGGGTCCTTTTCATAGTTCATTTGATTTTTTTATAGATTTTGGTTAGTATTGATTATGTGAGTAAATGGGTGGAAGCTAAGGGCACCAGGACTGATGATTCTTATGTTGTAGTAGAATTTGTCAAGACACAAATTTTTTTCCAGGTTTGGAGTACCAAATGCTATCATCAGTGACCAAGGGACACACTTATAAAATTGGAATTTAGATTCCCTCCTTCATAAGTATGGGGTGACACATAAAAAATCAACACCATACCACCCCCAAACAAATAGTCAGAATGAGGTTTCAAATATTAAGTTGAAGCAAATTTTGGAGAAAACTGTGTAGCCAAATAGGAAGGATTGGAGAAAGTTCTTGGATGATTCATTGTGGGCTTATAGGACAACATACAAGACACCCATCGGTATGTCCCCATTTTGGATTGTTTTTGGGAAAAAATGTCTTCTCCCCGTGGAAGTTGAGCATCAGGATTATTGGGCTATAAAGAAATGAAACATGGATTTGGCCCAAGCTGAAATCCAAAGGATGCTGCGAATTCAAGATCTTGATGAGGTTCGATTGTCTTCATATGAGAACTCAAGGCTCTACAAGTAAAGATCAAAAGCATCTCATGATAGAATGATATAACAAAGGGAGTTTCATGTTAGAGGGAAATTCCTTCTCTACAGTTCACGCCTGAAGATGATGCCTAGAAAGTTGTGTACCAGATGGTTAGGTCCTTATATTGTATCTAATATTTTTCCTTATGGTGTAGTGGAGATCACACAATATGACACTGGAAGGATATTTAGAGTCAATGAGAAACGTTTGAAGAAATACATTGAGGGACTTCCTACTAATGCATCGGATTTCATCACACTTCATGACCCCATCATCACTTGGGCGTATCTGGCTGTTCCTAACCCTTTCACTTTTATATTAATTTTCCTAATTAAAATTTTACTTTTCATGTGTACATATCATCTCTAGGTTCACATTGAGGACAATAAAATATTATAAGTGTGGGGGAGGGGAAAACATTTTGTGGTAGATATTTACAATTTTAATTTTTGTCTTTTGTGTGCATTTTATATTAAGTTTTTGGTTAAAATTTTTCAAAAAAAAAATCAATAAAAAATATCATGTTACATTCTCATGTGGAACATATGGAAAATGAATTTTTTCAAAATTCATTGGTAGAATTATAATCCTGAGTAAGATTTCATCATCAACGGTTGATTTTTATAAAAATTGAATTCATTGATGATATGAATGGTTGTGTCATTATAAAACCTTTTAGATTATGGCATCATTATTTGTGATATTTATTCATGTTAAATTGTGTCATTGATTTCTCCACAAAAATTTTCACTCAACCATGACTTGTGAAATTTTTCCTACTCAATTGAAGGAATAGTCAAGTTAGGTAAAAAAATTTATTGGTTGATTCATCTGTTCGTTTCTCTTCCAATATGTTTCATTACTGTACCAAATTAACCTATGCGTGTGCAACTGTTATCTGACTATTTCATGCCCTCAAACAAATATGAGTTGTGTCTTGGATAGGTCAAAAACCACTCTTCATCGACCTTTTATCTTATTATAACTAGTACAATTAGTGTCCAGATGAGATAAAAAACGGGTTGAGAGTTGAATATGAGATTTGTTCCAAGTTCAACTTAAAAAAAACAAAAAAAATAAAAATAAATGAAGGGAGTAATGAAATGTACCACACATGGGGATATCTAAGTTGGGATATTAAGGTTTGACTTTCAAGAATGATTAAGTGAGTGGGTCTTGAAATCTAATTGCAAAGGAATGTAGAACAGGTTCGGTGAATTAAACCAGGTAAGAAGAATTGTTTTACATGACCTGAATATACTAAATAAAGGGTGTATTTATGAGTTTGGAATGGTTGGCACACACACACACATGTAGAGAATTAGTGGCATGGTATACCCATGACTTGTTTTAGTGTGATTAGTGTTGTGAATCTCAATGGATTTTGTTTTGACACAATTTATAAGACAATGAATTTATAATTTATTGATATTGACTCTTTATGAGATTCTTACTTTGCCTATATTTCCACTGTGGATTGAGAAATATGAACATGCATATCTTGTCACAATTTTTTCAAATACATGATATGAGGTTTTTCCCAGGAGTGCAAAAGGATAAGTATGGGGAAGTTGATAAAATAAAATTTTATTGATTATTTTATTGGCAATAAATGAAATAATTTCCTCATATTGTGCTAAATATGTTAATTTATAGAATATTTTTGATTAGATCATTCATCTAAAAATTTCATGTATATTACAGTTTTACCATTTTAAAATTCATTGCAGTATTTCAGGAATAAATATTTTTATCTAAATTATTTTCACTTACAATTTTGAAAATGTGTTCTTTACTTAATGATATAAAAATTCTATTGAAAAAATAAGAGCTTTATTTTTCATTTGAGTTATCTAAATGGTCCATGAAGTCAAAGATAGACTGGATTCACTAGGTTGGATATCACTTCTGTGTTTATGCTGTATCATCTTCATCCGGAATTGGAGTGGGCCCAAATTTTGAGGAAATCTCATGAAAATGATTACTCACAAATCCTTTTTATTGGAGACCAGCCAATTCACGCGTTTTAGAGGTCAACTATGCAGTGAAACATGGACTAAAATATTTGACCGAATTTCCATTTCACACTTAAAAACGATATGTAACCCTATCCCTCCAAAACTCTCTTTAATGGGAGTTTTCACTATTTGGGGGGATTGGTTGAGGCTTTTGGAAGGTGTGGCCAAAATGGTGGCTCTTGGGAACGCCTAACAACTCTTGGAAAAAGTAATTCCTTGTGTAAAATTTTTTTTCAAGAAGGCTTGCCTCTCCCACCTCTACTTGGGTTTAATTTTTTTTTATGTTTGTAACGTTAATTTTATTTAATAAATCTATTGTATTATTCTTTTATAATCATTATATTTTTCTATTAGGCTATAATAGAATAGTGGAGATGATATTGGGTGTTACCCAATCAATACATTTCTTATGAAAAACGTCTCTACAATGACAACTCCGCGTGGTCGGACTCGTGTAAATCATTTGAGTGAAACTTTAATCACAAAATCCAATAATATTGGGATAAAATTTTAGGGTTCAAGACTCATCCCCAAAATAAATTAATTCTATACTATATATAGGATATGATTATCTAATTTTAAAATGACCATAAGTTTGTTTTTGGATCATAATCAAGATAGGGTGCTGCGATTGGAAGTCCCAAAGTTGACATAAGGCTCATTTTTTTCAAAATTTGTGGTTGTGTTAATTTTTGTAGGTTTAGGGGGTTGAAACGGTTATGGGATCATAATTTAAAGAATTATAATTATATGGGATAATGAAAAATTAATGGTTAAGGGGGTATATTATATCAACTATGTCTTCTCATATAAGTGTTTTTAAAGAAACTGAGTTTTTTATTATTCTTGTTTGTTGTTTAGTTTATTGTTCAAAAGTCAAAAAACCAAACCCCCTTCTTATGTTTTATTTTTCGTCACCAATTTAGTTTATTACAACAAACCTATTAATGGATGTTTAATTAAAATTCCTCATTGAGAGAATTATCTAGGTTAGAAATTGTGTTGAAATTAGAAATTAAAAAATATATTTGAGAGTGTGTGCGATGATGATCATCAATAAACCAATGTAATAATAGAAAACCCAATATATTGGCTGAGATGAATTTGAAGAGATACATTTATAAATTGGAATGAAATATTTATTTGTTATTTCAATGAGATTTATTTTATGAAAATTTAATGAAGTAACATTAATGTGATGATTATAGAGTTGTTCTTAGTTTAAATTAATGAAAATTGTTGATGGTTGATGACTGAATTATCTACTATAGTATCTTTATGAGTATGAAGATAATTTGGTTAGATAAGAATGTTTGAATATTTTTTGATTAATTATGGAGATGAATGTGACTATTGAAGATGAAATCTTGCTATGATATTTCATCCTTGTGTTTTTGGAATGATTAAATATGAATGAAGTGGAAGACATACTTGGAGGAAGATAAAAATATATTTTTTAATTTATGAGGTTAGTAATGGATTTATTTGATAATTAATTAATAACTATTATTAAAGTTATTTGTGAAAAAAATAAAGATGAATTATCAAGAAATTAGAGACTTATTGAAGTACCTAAAATTGAGTACTTATATTTTGAATTTAATTTAGGATTGTAATAAAAAGTTCTATGAAAGTCCAATGAGTTTCTGAAGTAGTTAAAAGTATTTAGGGATGTATAAATGTGTATTGAGATTTTTTGAGAATTCCATTGAATTTATTTGAGGTGGATAAAGAATTATTGGGATGAATTTAAAAGGTTGGAGTTAAATTATAGAAGTTATTATTCTATTTAAGAATAAGCTAGCTAAGTGAGGATCTATGTATGATCAACTTAGAAGAATCAATCTATACATAAGAATAAAATTTGAATATATAAATTTTATATAAGTTTAAGTCTAAAAGTTTCATCAGCTACATTAGATTAATCCTAAAAGATTCAAAATAATGGAAAATAAGTCCAAAATTTCAACGAACTACACCAGAATAAATTCGTATGATACATGGATATGTAAGAATAACTCTAAAGACTAAAAAAATTACGAATGGTTAGATGTGAAATTTTTATAATTTTATAATATTAATTCTGATGTTTTACTATTTTGTGAAATTAATCCAGAGGCTATGATATAATAAACTTTAAAGATATATACCCATGTGAGAACTACTTCATAATTTACACAAACTGTATAAGAATAAATTTTTCTAAAAGCGATGCAAGAAATAATAACTCATTATTATAGAAGAATAATTCAATGACATATAAGAGTAACTATAATATCACATAATATTATAAGGAGTTTATGTACAGACAATATGTTTAAAAAAATGTGATTTTTTAGAGAATTTCAAATTGAGATTTTAAGAGGAGAATTAATTAAGATTATTCTTTTAATGTTATTTAAATATTAAAATATCACTATGCTTTTGTTTTATCAATGATCCAAGATAATCTATTTTTTAGTTGATATATGTAAAAGAAGATTTCCCCATGAGAGAATATTCACACCACTACTGTTAGTTTATTTAAATATGAACACATAGAAATAATTAAGTAGACATTCTGGAGGATTTTCAATAAATAATTGAATGAAAAATAATTAGTAAATATCATGGATATTTAATTATAACATTGAGAAGATATTTTATATAATAAATCTGGGTATTCAAATTTTAATATTTAGAATCCATTTTTGAAAGATCAAGATTAGATGATTTATAGGGATACCATTTACCAATTAAATTAATGAAGGCTATAAATATATAAGGAGTTATTTGAATGAGAGATATGAAGATCACACTACCAAAATTAATGAAGGTTTCTATATTAAAATTATGGGAAAATCTATGTGATATTTTGTGGAGATTATTATAAAGAATAAAAAGAAGAAGAAATAGATGAGATACCCTAATTCACTACTTCCTATTAAAGATAATTATTGTTGAAGGAAATAGAATAAGAGAGTGATGAGAACCCGACCTATTACTATTTCACATTAAAAGAGTCGAGGATGAATAATTATTAAGAGTGAGAAGATCCAAGGAAATGTTTCTACCAAATATCTTTATCATAATAAAGAATGAGAATAATAAAAGATATTAACAAGAAAAATCAATTTTTTCTGATCATCTATGTTGAGGTGTTTTGGTTTAATTATTGTTTTACAGAAGTCTCATGGCAGGTTGAGAAAGGAACAACCTAGATGTTCCTTCCAATCCTTATGTTGTGCATTCTGAAGATAAACAAGATTCCATCATGCATGGAACTATATCAGATTACATATTTTCATTTCAATATGTTTTTTAAATAATAATATCTTATCATTTGATTCTATGACATCCTAGAGTAGAGAATAATATTTTTTTTTTCATTAGTAAGGTTTTTTTTGTTTCATTGTAAATTGAGGGATCTAGTATAAATAACTATCCAGGAGACTATAAATTTTTTTGGTGCTATCCCTAGGGTTCAAGGATGATACCTTACATGTTTGTATTAATTTTATGATATTAGTGAAGGACCTATACCTCATAATCTTCCTAAATGCAACACGTATGCAGTCACCCACATTGATGGATAACATTATAAAAAAATTGTCTATCGTGTTATCTTTAGTTTCAGTCTTGTATATAGTATGAATGTGTTTATTAAAACCTATGATATCCATATATCATAATAGGTGTATAGGTTCGAATAACTTAAATAGAGAAGACAACTATAAAAAATGATCCACACTAATTCACTATCACAACATAAAGACTTGGACGTCTAATTACATGAATTAAAAAAAATTACATTAAAAAATTCCAATGATATTTTAGGTTTAGAGTGTTATAGAATTTGAGAAAAAACATTATATAACAAAACCCATGTTTTTTTCAACCAATGGTCATTTTTACCACTATGTATGGAAGTGATTGATATATAACAAGTCTTCAACATCTCCTAGAAATTATCTAAACAAATTACTTTTCTATACACATCATACATATTATATTCCTTCTAAACCTAAGGAAATAGAAACATAAGAAAGGGGTGACCTAAACTAATAAATAAGGGTAAACATAAATGATAAGCTTCAATGATAATAAGTTATAATAATATGATCAAATGGGAATATAAAAAGTACAAAAAAATCATACCCAACAAAGCATAGATCAATAGTCATGAGTCATGGAATAAGTCATGACACTACATGAATCAAAAGACTATGAAAACATATGTAAACAATCATAATAATTGAGAGAGGAATATAGGAATAAAAATAAGAATTAAAGTATGGAATATTATGTAAAAAACTTGAAAATATAGAACCAAAATAATAATAGGAAATCATTTGTTAGAAAACTCATTTTGTCCAAACCTATGGGAAAAAACTCATTATGTCTACACCAAAAAATGTGAGCAATCTAATTACTCCTAGGATTTAGTGAAAAACTCATTATTTTCATTCTTGAATATAAAAAGTGATATAAAATTAACCGAATACATTGGAGTAAAATATATGACCCCACCCATCATCATTTATACATATGTATGCCATGAATAATCAATTATATCCTAATGAACCCATGGAAGGAAAATGGGATTAATATCCTTTTTTAAATGGAATCACATAGGGGAAACATTAATTATTCAATTAATTACTGTAACATGACATACTTATGGAAAATAAATGGGTATCCAAATATATTCAGAAACTTTATTGGAAAATACCATTCAATCAAGATAATAGAGAATATAATATTTACACTATATAGATAATGGTAATACATTTAAGTCAATAATTTTCTCAATCAATCAGTGTGTATCATCTAGGAAAATACCATTAAATCAAATAAATGGAAAATAGGGTATTCGTAAATTAAATATATTGGAAGAAAAGTTAAGTATATTCATTATGGATGGTTAGGCATGAAAAAGGTTGTGATGAATGATATATTTAATAGAAAAAGACATTATATAATCCATACAAAGAATGAATATAGATGGAAATATTTGAATAATATCCTCGAATCGATTATAATATTTATCAAATGACAATGAATTAGATGAAAACCAAATTTTAGGTGTTTTAGAAATACCACTTTGGAAATAAGAAATGCCATTGTTCTTTTGAAATAATTTTAAAATTAATATTTTATAAAGCTAGGAGAAAAATAATTTCTTTTAGAAAACATTAAACATAAAGGTATATTTTCATATAAAATGATAAATTCAGTGAAAATATGCGATCATGTGGAAGAAAAACTTAAAAAACTATTTATATTTTTTAATATTTTTCTAAAAATAAAAGGTTACATGTCACTTTGAAAGGTAATTTTCTTAAAGGTGAAGTAAAAATTTTAAAAAAATGTTACATTTGAAAAATAAACTCTAATAATAGATCCTTGAGATGATATATTTTTTATCAAAAATTTGTATTGGAAGATAAAATATATTATTTTAAAAAGGATAAAAAAACATTTCTTTAAATATTTTGAAATATCTTTATTTGAAAAGACACATCAGAAAATGTGTATTAAAATTTTGTTTTAAAAAAGGGTAAAGAGAATTATGAAAATAATATAAAACAATCTGTATTATATTTCCTAAAAATAGGAGAAAATTAGTGGGAAGGAAAACATAGAAATGGAATAAAATAATCATTGGTAAGAATGAGAGTTATTATTACCAACATTACACTTTTATTTTAAATTTTTTATCAAAGAAGTGGTTATTTATTCTGAGAATTAATTTCCATAGTGAAAAAATAAATTAAAATATAAAACGTTGTAATAGTAATATTAAATAAAATTTTAAAATTATATTCATGTAATAAATAATATAACCCAATAAATCAAAAATTGAGTCAATGAAACTGTTACAAAGTTGATAATAGCAGAATCAAAGGAGTTTGTGTGGAAGATCAATAAATGGATATTAAAATCTAATGAAATGGAATATATTTTCATATATTAATGTAATTGGGTAGTTATAACACCATAAAAAAGAAATTATTGTGCATAATATCAAACATGTCCCATGGAGTTGAATATAAGACAAAGAAACCCTTACCATGTTTCACCACTTAGTTAAACACACTCTAAGATCATGTATAAATAAAATAAATATCTTAGTCACCTATCTAGGAACATTTTTTTATATACATAAACTTTTATAAAAATCATTTTCAATTATTCTCATCGTGAATATTAGTTATTTATTATCTATTTTCAATGTTGGGTGTGAGTGATCTTTATCGTTTTGGACTAGTTTCATAATCAAAATGTTGTTATTTATTCTTCCAAAAAATTTAATCATTCTAATATTATAAAAGGAAATGAAATTGATTCATTTAATTATATATAGTTTTATAATTTCATTTCATAATTAGTTTATTTATTGTTAGTGATGATAATGTTAGTGATGAGATTGAATTAGTAATTTATAATGAAAGGATGATGTGGTATTAATTAATGATTTAATTTTTTATATTTCATTTAAATAAATAATTTTCTAAATTACTTACTAATTAATATAAAATATTAAATTTCCAAATCAATCCTTGATAGAAATTTATACCACTTTTCTTATTGGTGGTTAAATCGACCCAATAAGAACATGCTATGATCTATGTGTGAGTGTGGCTATAGAAGGGACCCTTTTTTATAATATCGTTATCAAAAAAAAAATTATATAGATATTATTAATTTTATGAATCATAGTTTGTAAGAGTTAGAAGAATAATGTAAATGAAAAATAAGTTTTCACTTATAAATAAACTTCTTTTCCTCTTAGTGTGTTTGTTTTAGGTTGTAATTTTTACAATGATCACTTATTTATAATATTATATATAAAATGGATAAATTATATTTATAAAATATAATTCATGAAATAAGTAACATATATATTCACTAAAACCATTTTTATAACCTTACTTTAAAGGTGGTGATAAAAAATGAAACGTGTCGTTCATGGAGGTGGTATTCTGTAGACATGAATGAGAAACTTTATCATTTTTTCAATTGAATGGGAGGGGAATAGATAATGGTTATACCATACAAATCATAAAATTTTAGTATATTATTTATATCGATGACATTCTTTAAATATTTTTAGAATATTTTTAGAAGGTTGGATTAAATAAGTAACAAATCTATTCACTACACTACCACAAACTGAGCGTTTAGATGTAGTTTTTTAGTAGCATTTTTGTAAACCGCTGCAAGTTTTTTTTAAATAATTTCGTAGTGGTTTTTTATAAACCACTACTAAATGGTTAAAAACTTTAATACACGCGACACTTCCCCGCTCCCCTGACACCCCCGACCCCCCCGACCCCCACCCCATCGATTCCTCGAAGCCCTAGCCTGTCACCGCCCATCTTTGACCCTCACCGCGCCTTTCCTCACCACGCCTCGCCTCTCCGGACCTCGCCTCACCTCACCTCACCTCAACGTGCTGGGCCTTGCCACACCTCGCCTATCCACACCTCACCTCACTTCACAATCCCTCATCTCACCTCGCCTCACCACACCTCGGCTCTTTGCACCTTGCTGCCCCTCGCCACGGATCCTGACCCCCACCTCACCACCCCTTAAAGGTCGAGTGGTAAGTGAAGGTAACACATAACATTTTTTTTTTTGGTTTTTTTCCAAAATTTGATGATATTGATGGTTAAATGGGTGTAACATCATAGGGTTTTTTTCTTGTATAGTGTCAAGAGTACTCCATAGACCATATAAGGGGTGTTGGATATGTGTTCATTACGATAGTAGTACCCAGTATGTTTTCTATAATTTATGCCTATTTTTTAAAGTAAATATATAATTATAATTATTTATAGGTAGTTATTAATGTTATGTGATGTGATGAAAATTTTTATAGTTGATACGAACTAAGATACAACATGGATGAGATTGGATTCCATGGTGTTTGGAGTGATATGGATTGGGATGGTCCATGTGTAGTAGGACTAGGAGTGTGGTGTTAATTAATTTATGTTGGAATGGACATTAATATCTTATTTAGGATAATACTTTATGATGTAGAATCACTAAGTATATAAGTGTGTGATCTCGTATCAAAGATCATAAACTGTGATGGTTCTGAGAGTCCAAATGGATTCCCAAATGGTGACGCAAAACTTATTATGGTGAGGGGATAGCTCTTGACTGCATAGTTCCCTTGGATAAGTTGGAAAACTATGTGATTGACATGGTCCTTTCCTGTGATTCATGTTCTTGATGTAACCTCACTAATGTTTGTGGTGATAGGTTAGTGTTCATGATATGAACTCCCATAAGTGACATGGAATGATACATTGTTTACGGAACTAAGAATATTCCATTTTTTCTCAAGTATAGAGTTATATTTTAAGAATGTATGCTTGTTCCCTATCACATCATGTAGTTGATCATGTACCTCCCTAAGAGCTAGGTAGTGCGATAAGTTGACCTTTATTTAGTATTATTTAGTTAAGGACCTCTAATGAGAGGGTTGTGCCATGGTACATTATGTGATGAGATCGATGAACCCTACCTTCATAGATAATGTAGTTGGATGAGAATCAATTTCTAAATTTAAATAATTAACCACTAGTCACTTTCATTAAATTTCATGATAATCCAATGTCATTTTCAAGGTTTTGACCCCTTGAATCATGTTTTTTAGAAACTTATATTTTCATAAATGAACTTGTGATCTTTTCGATCACACTAAATGTTAGATTTATATACTATATATTTATATATTTAATAAATATTCTATGATTTTTCAGTATAATTTCACATCAATTAAGGGCCATTTTATTAGTTTTTATGATTATAAGCACATTTTAGAGTTATAAAATAATACTTTTTGAATTTCTTTCAATAAAAGAGAACCAAAACTCTGCTTGATTTGATTTTTATTATTATATTTCAAAAATTATTCTCCAATAATTTTCCTAATATTTAAAAATAATCAAAAGTTATTTTCTAGAATTTGACCCTCTAGAACATGTTTTGAAAGACTTTTATATCATTAAAAACACATTTTTGGTTATTCTAAATAAACCACACATCGATTGATGTTTCATTCATTTATACATGTTAAAAATCATCCAATAATAATGGTTCAACAATTTAAAATCAATCCATGGTTGTTTTCTATGTTTTAAACATTACTTGCATGTTTGAATAATTTCAAAATAGTAAAACTACATTTCTGGTCATTCAGAGAAAACTAACCCTCATATATATGTGGCATATTTTCTTATATGTCACAAATTAATATGTACTCATTGTAATAAGATTTAATGAAAATATTAGGTTCTTTTATTAGTTTTAAACACTTAAATAATGTCTTTAACGACTTATATATCTTTAAAAATGTTATTGTTGTCATTCTGAGCACAATGTAAACCAAATTGGTGTTCCATTTATTCTTACATGTAAAAAATTATTCAAATATAATTTTCCTTCCATTTCATGAGATTTCATGGTTTTTTTAGGTTATCACATTAAATGGAACGATCTTGTGTGGAATGTTTATTTTATTCCTCATGTATACATGAATATGATAGAATATACAAGGGTCACCTTGTAAGGCCGTATGGAGATGTCTTTCTCACACCATTCACATGCACCCCTATGTGCATGCATACCTTATATTTAGACTTTAGATAATCACATCACATGTAGTGGATATTCCTTCTAAAGCTTGATGCATATTTTTAGATAGGGTGTGTTGAGGCCTGAGGATGGATGTAGGTCTAAATTTATGGTGTTTTATTTTTTGGTTTATTTTATATTTTTCATCATCCCTTGGTTGATTAGTGTTTGTATGAAAATATTAATTATTCATGGAATTTATTATATATTTTTTATTTTACTATTTACATTGATATGTGGTATATGTCTTGGTTATTTTTACATTTTATTATACTCTAATTTGATGTATTTTTCACTATAGAATATGGATTAGTACCTTGAAACAAGTTTTCAGCCACTTTCATATATGTTGGAATGCTTGAGGTATGTAGAACCTCATCTTATATGATGATTCTAGAATGGGGAATTACAATGTGACATCATAAAATTTAGTTCAATTTATAAATTGGGTAGATAGAAGAGGGGAATATGTGGAATTTATCAAATCCTGTGATAGACCATAATATGTGAGTCATGAAAACCTTTTCGGTGGTAATTCATGGTTACCTTGGGTGTTGGATTGTTCTTATTTCATTTTTCTACTATGATTTAGTTTTTTATGGAATATAATGTTCCTACAGAATTTGTTATTTTAAATTTTCATCTCCTCTATCACTAGAATGAGGACCATGTTCATGCACCATATTTGATATATATTACCTTCATGACATATACATGAATGAATTTAATTAGGATTTAAAAATGAGATTCAGTTTTTTAAAGGCTCAAAAAACATTTATAGAGTTCAAAAGTATTTAACCTCAAGGAATTTATGTTACATGATTGATCAATTCATAAATATAATTATTTATAATTTTGGTGATTGAACTCATGGAGTCATGAAAATTGATTCTTGATCCCTTCTTCTATATTTACATAGGAAACCATTATTTAACATATTCATATTTTTTTCAACTAGTATATATGAATCTATTTTTTATTTAGTAATAGTTAAGTGTTTTAATTTTATTTTAATAGCATGTAGGCACATTGTGATATATATAGATAAAATCTGGATCACATTACCAGGGAACAAACCTCAGTATGCTAAGGGTTTTTCGGAGTTTTTAGATTTTTTAATTTCCAATCAATCTGTTGATGGGAGAATAAGATGTCCATGTCCTAAATGAAAATTAGAAGATGTTTGAAGAGAGATGAATTTTATAAACACTTTATATTGAAGCAATTCCCTGCTCAATATTTTTGTTGGATTTGGAATAGAGAGTCGAACATTATAGAAAGGTTTAGCACTGATGTCAATCCACAGAATGATCTCCCAACTTTATCGACAGTGTAAAATGAAATGAAAAACCTTATAAATTATTCATTCGGTATTACAAGACACCAACACCAACATCAAAACATATCAGAACAACCAGTTGAGGGTGATACAAATAACAACATGAAAAGTGATGTTTTTGAGACTCTAGGACAACAAGATCTAGATTGTAACATATCAGTGGATAATCCTCTTGATTCTATAGAGAATAATTTAATAGAAAAATTCACTAAGTAGATAAATGTGTTTTATGGTTTATTTGACAATGGAAATCAAGAGTTGTATAGTGGATGTTTGAAACATTAAAAACTTTATTTTCTGCTGAATTTTCACCATATCAAATGCCTATGTGGAATTACAAATAAATCGATGTCCATGATATTAGAATTGTTTCATTATGCATTTATTGAAGCAAATATCCCTAATTATTTTTATGATATGAAAAATGTTGTTAATAAGATTGGTCTGAATTATACAAAAATTCATGTGTGACCCAATGATTGTATGCTTTATTGGAGAGAGGATTCAAGAAGATAGGATTGCATGAAATGTTATTCCTCTAGATGGTAGTCTATGGGTGATGTTGGAAGTTTGAATCAACATAATACCATGAAGAAGAAGAAAATGAACACACCTGTATAGGTTTTTCATTACATTCCTTTAAATCCTTGATTGAAAAGATTATTCTTGTCATCAAAAACCACAGAACACATGAAGTTTCATTCTATAGATAATAACAATGATGAGTTAATGTGATATCCAAGAGATTAACAATCATGGAAGAAATTTGATTCATTACATCCATATTTCTTATCTGATCCTAAGAATGTTTTATTGGGATTGGATGCCGATGGATTCAACCTATTTGGTACTTTGAGTACCAGTTCTAGCATTTAGTCAGTTGTTTTGATCCCTTATAATCTATAATGACCCATACTTTACATACATTGTTAGTACTTCAAAATTGAAGTACACTTATTACAACATATAACAAAACCATGAAAGGACCGTATAGGTATAGTATCTTTAGAAACATGGAAACATAAACAACTGGTTCATAAAGCGTCTACACTGTCTCCCATTTATTTCATCATATCTATAGTCACTTTTGGGATATCTTACTTAATAACCTTCTTCCTGACATGGGGAAATAAAACATACAAAAGGGTGAGCTCAAATGCTCAGTAAGGGTAAACAAAAGAAATATCAATCACATCATATTCATAAGAACATAACATTTTGTAAATCTAAACCTTAAAAAGAGATCAAAATTTCATAACATGGGATAAATCATGGTAGTGAAATGTAATCACAATAATCATAACTTAAAACATGAAGCTTTGTGGAATACACACATAATCATATAGAATAATTTCTTATTAGTCAAGACTCATTGCCAAGACTATCTTAGTGGGCAAAGTCCATTTTTGAACCGAGTTCATTCCTCGTTTCAGTCCTGTTTTACTGAACCAGTTTAACTTGCCGTTCCAGCCATGTCTATCTCATGAGATATAAAATCTTTACCCAATTCATTGGAGGGAGATATAGGTCCCACCCATCTCATAATGATACCATTCTTATGTGTGCCACAAAATCATAAACCATACATCATAGCATAACCCATGTGATAAAAATGGGATTCTTAAACATCGTGACATCATAAAACAATTCATATAAGATAAAGGAATTCATAAAAATAATTCCATCACAACATAATCAAATCAATGTAATAATAGGTATAGAAACAGAACCTTTTATTATCTTATATGGAAAATAATTTTGATAAAACACTTGAACTCCATTCTTGAGGAAAATATCCTTTCTACTTCAAAAAAACTTTTCCTTTCTTAACATGTCATACAATTATAAACTAAAATAAGTTGATTAAAAATAAACTTGAAAACTTTTAAAGGAAGATTCTTGGAAAAAATGTTTTAAAAATCCATTAATTCTATATAATTTAAAAAAACATTCTTCTCGTACTTTTGTCGGAAAAGTCAAAAATTACCTCGTACGAAAAACGACAGATGATTCCTTTCATATCTTTTACTAAAAACTCACTGAATGGTAAAATTGGATTTAAAAAAATGTAGGTGGATGGAAATAATATTACATATTGAGGAAACATGGATGTGGATGATAAAATACTCCCTAGTAAATTCTGAAGTATAAACAATCTCGGATAAAAATTTAGATTGTGAGATTGTCCCTTACCTTAGGTCCAATTTGCTTTGTAAGTGTCCGAACCTCCTGTATAATGATTTAAATAATGTCATTGACTTATTCCAGAATCATACTCATTATTATGATATCATATATGGTCATATTATTATCTTATTATTAGTAATATTTCATTGTTACTTGTTATTCGGGTGTTTATTTCTTTTTGTTCTTATTCGTGTTTTGTCGAATAAATTCTTATTCTTATCTTTAGGTTATAGATACCTCATTTCCAGAATGGTATTAGTGTAATATATATCATATTTATTCACTAAATTCATTTATGTAATCATTATGCAATGAAAATCATGTAGAACGAGTCGCATCACATCGTGGAGACGGTATTCCGTACGTACGCACGAGCGATGATATCATTCTCATGATCGTGTAATTGTATTGAAGTGTATGTATACTATTTAAGAATCAATATAACTTTAAAATAATCATATATATTTATTCTTTACACCATTATACCCATCCAAGTAAGGTGGTGGTGGAAAATACATTACACCACAACGTGGAGACAGTATTCCATACGTACACACGCGCGGTGATTTCATTTTCTGTAGGATAAATAGATGGTGAAATAGGGTTGTTTCATACCTATAATAACATATCAGTATATGAGTGATACTGATGTTATTAATTCATAATGAAACAACTAAATAAGAATAAGTGGAAGAAGAAATAAATTTGAAAGAATCGGTAACGGACATTACCTCTTCTTTGAAGCGCTTCTTTGAGACCTCTTTTTAGGGTACTAAAATTGGTCATTGAAGAAGACCAGGACCTATATGATGTTTATATGGAAGTGGAGAGGAGAAATTGGCAGGGGTTGTCTAAGATTGAAGGCTCAAAGTGGTGTGATAAAGAGGTAGGAGGTGCCCTTTTATAAGGGAGGAGAGGGGCACCTTTGGAAAAACTAAACATATTATTTTATTATAAAGTCATATTCGGTTTTAAATAGATCCAAATTGATTTATTTCAAATCTTAGGTGGGGATGGGTCGAAATCCTCTCATACAATAGAATTTGGACAAGTTTAGTTTACTATTTTAACCTTATCATTTAGATTTAACTTTAAGTTAGATAATTTTACTTTTACCGTGTCTTTTTATGTTCTTACACTATAAGGTTAATAAACTTACTATAACAAGCCAAAATAATACCAAGTTGTTTATTATTAATATATATAACCTTATCTAAGTAATTTGACCAAACCTTATATTTTTAGGAATAAAATAACAATTAATAATATAATATTTGTTTTAAAAACTATTTTATGTTAATTTTGACACTATTTAGTAATTGATTTTTGTGAAAATCATAAAATAATGATTAGTTCTAAAAACGTTAATTAAATCAATACTAACATTTTATATTAACCTATAAAATTAGTGTAATTCATAAAAAGTCTCAAATTACATTTATTTAGGTATTTATAACATCAATTATGTCAATATTTCATTAATAAGATAATTAATGCATCATCTTTGTGTCAAAATAAATTAAATTATTTAATGTCTAAAAATTACAAATAAAATACCATTATATATTAAATCCTTTTAGAATTATAATTAATATTTATAGTCAAATTTATATTATGTATAACCCTATATTAAAAATTATTTATTTATTAAACTTTGATTTAACTATTTTAACCCTTCTTTAAATAAATTAATAATAAATGTCCTAATCTAATCCATGTGGGCCTAAATGGTCATATTTTATTCCTAAGGTTGTTTTTAGTAGAATTAAACTTATACAATAGAATTAGGACATGTGTTAGGGTAATAATAATATCATTTTTACCCTTAATTACCCTATTTACTTTTAACCGTGGTAAATAAAAGTAAAAAGTTACTATTCACAAAAAATTATTTTCATCTCATTGAACCAAATTTTACTTACTGACATGAACCGTGTCTCTCAAATTTTTTAAATTCCACTCACAGAAGCGGTAAAATTAATTTTTATGTAAATTTGTAAATTCTCCTAGGAGGTGGGTATAAGACGGTGAAAAGTTCAATAAAATTTTTATATATCAAAAATTATTATAAAATTACTCCAATGAATTACATTGAACATATATAAATATTATGTATCAATTTTGACCTAAAATAAATTTTAATAAAATAAATAATTATTTAAATAAAAAGTCAGTTTTTAAGTAGTAACCCAGTGTTTTCACTATTCATCAAAAATTGAAAGTTTCCAAAAAAATACCCAAATTTCACCCTAGGATAATTTCGATATTCCGAATCCAAAAACAAAGTCCATTTTAAAAAAAAAATTACCAAATTTCAAAAAGTGGTTATTACTATTCATAACGGCTAGTTTTAATAATATTTTAATAGTATATCATTGTTTAGTGAAACTCGGTATTGTGTACGACGCAAGCTATCGAGGAAGGTCGCGATTGCGTGTAAAGAAAGACAATAAAGTGTTGTGTGTAGTGAAAGATTCCTTTGATGATTTATATAACATAAAAACAAAATATTTCTTATAAAAGTCTCGGGTGTTGCATTCTACCCCCCTTAAAATGAATTTCGCCCTCGAGATTCGTCACTTATAACAAACAGATGAGGATACCTCTCCCTCATCATATCCTCAAGCTCCCATGTATCTTCTTCTAATTGGTGGTTCCTCCATAAAACTTTCACCAAGAGAGTGGTCTTGTTCCGTAGGACTTTTTCACTACGATCGAGAATCTCTATCGGCTATTCTTCTTAAGAAATATCTTGTTCCAGCGGTACAACTTCTGAGCTGAGTACATGTGAAGGATCAGGTATGAACTTTCTTAGGAGAGATACATGGAACACATCAGGAACTTGAGAGAGATTCGGTGGAAGCGTCAATCGGTAAGCTACCTTCCCAACACGATCTAGTATTTTGAAAGGACCGATATACCTAGGGCTCAGCTTTCCCTTCTTTCCAAATCTCATTACTCTCTTCTAAGGAGATATTCGTAAGAACACTTTATCACCCACTTCAAACTCTAAGTCTTTTCTTCGGTTGTCGGCATAACTTTTTTGTCGACTCTGAGCTGCTCTTATGTGTTGTTGAATAGATCGGACCTTTTCTGCCATCTCATCAACAAGATCAGGTCTTAATAGCTTTATTTCCCCAACTTCATCCCACCAAGTTGGAGTCCTGCATTTCTTTCCATAGAGATCTTCATAAGGATCCATCTGAATACTAGAGTGAAAACTATTATTATAATAAAATTCCACCAAAGGTAGGTGTTGATCCCAACCACCTTTGAAATCCATAGATCAAGCTCTCAACATATCTTCTAGAGTTTGAATTGTCCTCTCAGACTAACCATCTATCTGAGGATGATAAGCAGTGATGAAACTCGACTCTATATCCAGAGTATGCAGAAGACTTCGCCAGAACTTTGAGGTAAACCTCGGATCCCGATCAGATATAATAGAAAGTGGTACTCCATGCAATCTTACCACTTCCATTACATATATCCTGTAAAGCTGATCCAGAGAGAAATCCTCTCTAATAGCAATGAAGTGTATAGACTTTGTAGATGATCAACTATGACCCAAATAGCATTATTGCCTTTGGGTGTTTTAGGAAGTCCTGTGAGAAAGTCCATAGTGATGTTTTCCCATTTCCATTCAGGTATGGGTAATGGTTGTAACATCCCCTTAGACTTCTATCTCTCAGCTTTAACATGCTAACAAACCAAGCATCGAGAGACATATTCAGAAAAATCTCTTTTCATTCCATCCCACCATAAGTACACTTTCAGGTCCCCATACATCTTCGTTCTTCCAGGATGAATAGAGAATGAAGAACTATGAGCCTCATCCAACAACTTCTTCTTTAATTCGGGGATGGGAGGAACACAAACCCGATTCTTGAACTTTATTATCCCATCACAATCAAGGTTGAATTCAGGAACATTTCTCACCTTCTTTTGTAACTCTACATCTTCTTTCTGTGCCTCTTTAATCTTCACATGTATAGATGGTTGAAAATTCATTTGAGAAAGATACGATTTCCCCCTTTCATTATAATTCTAAGATCCATCCTTTTTAAATCCATAAATATTGGATCTTTTGTGATCCTCATCATGGATAAACTGGCATGGTCTTGTTGACTTAATGCATCTGCCACCTGTTGTACCTCTCGTTCCCCTCGTTGTTTGATTTTCATGATCACAATCACCTTATTATTTGTCTAATTTTGTTTGAAGTGTTTTTGAATGATAGACACAAGGTTGCCAAGAAGTTGGCCCAAGAATGGACAAGAAGTGGACTGAAATTCAGTCCACCGGCCAACCGGTGTGATAGCACCGGCCAGCCGGTGGACCTGGCAGAGGCATTGCCCACTGCCAGGTTCCACCGGTCAGCCGGTGGCTCTGTCACTGGCCAGCCGGTGGCAACCTGATACAACAGTGATGGCTACTGCCTCACCACCGGCCAGCCGGTGGCTCTGTCACCGGTCAGCCGGTGCTGCCTGGGCAGAAGGCTTTCTCAACGTCCAAGGCACCGGCCAGCCGGTGGCCCTGCACCGGCCAGCCGGTAGCCCAGTCAAACTAGCCGTTGGCTTTGACCAGTCAACTCCCATTTGGCCTCCAACGGCTCCGAGGCCCTTTACAACGGCTCCGAAGACTCCCCAAGGGTTCCATGTCTATAAATAAAGGCCATGGAAGCCCCAGACACCAACCGGATCATATACGAAGCCAACAGACATATTTTGTATCAATTGGCCAACCTCCGGCGACTTCCTTCAAAGGAACCTCAAGTGCTCCAACAACTTCCACATCCAAGGAGCTCCACCAAAGAAGCTTGGAAGCGGCCTTCAACATCTCCAATCATTCAAAGGCGCCCAAGGCTTCTTCTCATATACGGTTTTTATTGTATATTTATTTTGAGCTTTAAATTTGGGTTTGTGCCTACAAACCCCAACACCTTTTCTCATCCCTCTTTCTTTTGGGTTTCACATCACCACTAAGGTGTGAAGAGGTTTCTTCAAGCCTTTCCTTTTAAAAGGCTTGTGTCATAGGTGAGCTAGCCTTCACCTGTAAGAAGGCTAGTGGGTTCTTGCTCAACCATTAAAAGCAAGTGGGTTCTTGCTTAACCACCAAAAGAAAGCTGTAATAGGTTCTAGTGCTACCTCAAAGCCTAGTGGGTTTCTTGCTAAAACCATTGAAAAGCAAGCGGTAGAATCTCTCAACGGTTTAGTTGGGAGCGGAGACGTAGGTCGGGTTTTAGGCCGAACTCCGTTATCAATTGCGTGTCTTGCCTCTTTATTTCCGCTGCATTTTCACTTTGATTTTAATTTGTTAATCATTTTTTTTAAAAGGCAATTCACCCCCCCTCCTGCCATCACTCCCTTTTTCTCCGCCTAACAATTGGTATCAAAGGGAGTATTTGAATAATTCCCTAACCGGTTTCAAATTTAAGATTTTTTTAATGGCATCTACCTCTTTCTCCCCCGAGGGCTACTCATTGGGTCGGGCTCCATTTTTTGATGGGACCGACTATAATTATTGGAAAACCCGCATGACCACTTTTTTAAGAAGCATAGGATATCCTATTTACAAAATTGTCATGAAAGGTTATTCTTTGTCTTCCCACGGCGAATCCAAATGGACCCCCGCCGATATTAAGAATTTTGAGCTTGATGGCAAAGCCATGAATGCTCTTCATTGCGGGTTAGATAGAAATGAATTTAATCGTGTTTCTACTTGCTCTTCTTCACATGAAATTTGGAAGCTTTTAGAAGTGACCCATGAAGGCACTAATAAAGTCAAAGATACTAGATTAGATATGTATATACAAGACTTTGAATCTTTTTCAATGCATCCAAATGAGTCTATTTCTGAAATGTTTACACGCTTCACTGACATTTGCAATGGTAGAAAATCTCTTGGTGATGATGTTTCAGCTGAAGCAATGGTCAAGAAGATTCTATGGGTCATTCCGAGCTCATGGGCACCTAAAGTGACGGCAATCCAAGAAGCTAAGGATGTCAAAAACATGCCGGTCGAGGAGCTCATTGGATCCCTAATGACCTACGAGATCACGTTGAGGAGGCAAGCTCAAAAGGAGGGCACACCAATCAAGACACCAAAGAACATTGCCCTCAAGGTACAAAAAGAAGTAAGCTCCTCCTCATCATCCTCATCTTCCTCATCTTCTTCATCTTCAAGCGACGACTCGGAAATGGAGAATCTCGCCCGCCAAATGCACAAGTTTATGAAGAAGCACAAGAAGAAGAAATTCCGCAAGCATCGAAAGCAAGAACCCGACAAAAGATCGGAGCCCAAGGTAAAATGCTACGGGTGCGGCGAAAAGGGCCATTACAAGCCCGATTGCCCACTCAACAAGAAACAGGCTAAGGAAAAAGGAAAGAAAAAGGTCCTCAAGGCGACATGGAGTGACACCTCCTCATCATCCTCCTCCTCCTCCTCCTCGAGCGACCAAGGTACAAAATGCCTAATGGCATTTCACGAGGTAACTTCTTCCGATTCCTCATCCTCGTCCTCATCTTCAAATTCTTTTAATCATTTATCATATGAAGAACTTCAACATGTGCGAGACCAATTAGAAAATGGTTTTCATGAGCTTTCTTCAAAATTTGTTTCTTTGAAAAAGAATTTCAAAAAACTCTCTTCCGAAAAGGAACAACTTCTCAAAGAGAAGGAGGAGTTGTCCCTCAAATTACAAAACATTCCCAATATTGATTCCTTGGAATCAACAATCAAAGATCTAAGGGAATCTCTTGCTAAATTCACCAACGGAGAACAAAACCTTTCAAAACTCCTTGGTTCTCAACGTGTTTCTAGAACCACACATGGACTTGGCAACACCAACCAAGCTTCCTCCTCCCATGCTCCAACTGTTTTTGTAAGGGGGAGCTCTAGTTTTAAATTTTGTAATTATTGTAAGAAACCCGGGCACCTCATTTATGAGTGTGATTGCAAAAATGCCCGGTACGGTCAACCCAAATCTATTTTTTATTCGGACGAGTTTTATAGGAGAAGACCCGCCATGAAACAAATTTGGATTGAAAAATCCCTTTTGGCGAGTCTCTCCGGGCCAAAAATAGTTTCGTTTCCCCGATGATATTTTGTTTTATTTAGGGGGAGAAATTTTCTTAAATTCAAAAATCTCTTTCGATTCATTTTTCAATTTAAATTCATTTTTGATTCAAAACTCTCAATTTCAAAAATTTCATTTGGTTTCAAATTTCAAATTTCAATTGGTTTTTGATTCAAAACTTTCAATTCAAACTGTTATTCAAATTTTCATTTCAATTTCAAAAAATCTCAATTGATTTTTCAATTCTCATATCTAGTTTTTCAAACCCTTTCCCTCAATCAAGTTTTATACCCCGTGCTATTTTGATAATCACAAAGGGGGAGAAATTCTTGATTGATTGGGGGAGAATCCTTTTGATCATGCTTAGCATTTACTTTCTTTATCCTTTAAGCATGTCTTTCTTTTATGTAGTTTACATTTATTGTTTTGGTGATTGTGATCATCAAAATAGGGGGAGATTGTTGTACCTCTCGTTCCCCTCGTTGTTTGATTTTCATGATCACAATCACCTTATTATTTGCCTAATTTTGTTTGAAGTGTTTTTGAATGATAGGCACAGGGTTGCCAAGAAGTTGGCCCAAGAATGGACAAGAAGTGGACTGAAATTCAGTCCACCGGCCAACCGGTGTGATAGCACCGGCCAGCCGGTGGATCTGGCAGAGGCATTGCCCACTGCCAGGTTCCAACGGTCAGCCGGTGGCTCTGTCACCGGCCAGCCGGTGGCAACCTGATACAACAGTGATGGCTACTGCCTCACCACCGGCCAGCCGGTGGCTCTGTCACCGGTCAGCCGGTGCTGCCTGGGCAGAAGGCCTTCTCAACGTCCAAGGCACCGGCCAGCCAGTGGCCCTGCACCGGCCAGCCGGTAGCCCAGTCAAACTAGCCGTTGGCTTTGACCAGTCAACTCCCATTTGGCCTCCAACGGCTCCGAGGCCCTTTACAACGGCTCCGAAGACTCCCCAAGGGTTCCATGTCTATAAATAAAGGCCATGGAAGCCCCGGACACCAACCGGATCATATACGAAGCCAACAGACATATTTTGTATCAATTGGCCAACCTCCGGCGACTTCCTTCAAAGGAACCTCAAGTGCTCCAACAACTTCCACATCCAAGGAGCTCCACCAAAGAAGCTTGGAAGCGGCCTTCAACATCTCCAATCATTCAAAGGCGCCCAAGGCTTCTTCTTATATACGGTTTTTATTGTATATTTATTTTGAGCTTTAAATTTGGGTTTGTGCCTACAAACCCCAACACCTTTTCTCATCCCTCTTTCTTTTGGGTTTCACATCACCACTAAGGTGTGAAGAGGTTTCTTCAAGCCTTTCCTTTTAAAAGGCTTGTGTCATAGGTGAGCTAGCCTTCACCTGTAAGAAGGCTAGTGGGTTCTTGCTCAACCATTAAAAGCAAGTGGGTTCTTGCTTAACCACCAAAAGCAAGCTGTAATAGGTTCTAGTGCTACCTCAAAGCCTAGTGGGTTTCTTGCTAAAACCATTGAAAAGCAAGCGGTAGAATCTCTCAACGGTTTAGTTGGGAGCGGAGACGTAGGCCGGGTTTTAGGCCGAACTCTGTTATCAATTGCGTGTCTTGCCTCTTTATTTCCGCTGCATTTTCACTTTGATTTTAATTTGTTAATCATTTTTTTTAAAAGGAAATTCACCCCCCCTCTTGCCATCACTCCCTTTTTCTCCGCCTAACACCACCTTGTTTGCTTTCTCAGGGTGGTAATGAATTGAGCAGTCATAATCCTTAATCAGCTTCAACCATCTTCTTTGGCGCATATTCAGCTCCTTTTGTGTGAAAATATACTTTAAAATTTTATGATCAGTATAAATGTCACACCTTTCTCCATAACAATAATGCCTCCAAATCTTTAATGCAAAGATTACCACAGCTAACTCCAAATCATGAGTTGGGTAATTTTGCTCATGGATTTTGAACTGTCGTGAGGCATAAGATATCACCATATCATTTTTCATAAGAACACACCCCAATCCCTTCTTGGATGCATCACTGTAGATCACAAACCTTTCTCCACTACAAGGCAGTGTGAGCACAGGTGCACTGGATAACCTTCTTTTCAACTCCTTGAAATTCTCTTCACATTCCTCTGTCCAACCAAACTTAACTCCTTTCCGAGTCAACCTGGTGAGGGGATTAGATAATCGTGAAAAATATTTCACAAAACGTCGATAATATCAATACAAACCTAGAAAACTTCTGATCTCAATTACTGTTGTTGGTCTCGACCATCTTTAGATAACCTCTGTTTTGGATGGATCCACATATATCCCCTCTTTTGAGATTATGTGACCCAAAAATGAAACTTTTTGAAGCCAAAATTCACACTTGGTAAATTTGGAATAAGGCTTCTCCTTTCTCAAGGTCTTCAATATAATTATCAAGTGATCTTCATGTTCTTCCTTGCTCTTTGAATATACAAGAATATCGTCTATAAATACTACCAAAAACTGATCAAGATAGTTGTTGAACCCTCTGGAATTAAGTTGCTTTGTTATGTTTTGATAATCCCAAACAATCTTTCTTTATATATTGATTATGCTTAATAAATTCCAAATGTACGTTAATATATGTTGTTACCTTCATTATGCTTAAATTAAGTCTTTTGAATTATCAGATATATATTTACTATGAATTAACTCATTCTGCCAAGTGAATGCTCAAATAGTTTTCAGCTACCTTTACAAACTAGCTACGGATACAGAGTAGAGCAACCGTTAGACAGTAGCTACCGTCAGAACAAATAGCTAACGTTACAAGCTAGAAACCGTTACAGCTCACAGCGACCGATACAGTTAAGTCTACTAATATGTTGGAGCTACCGCTACCGTTACAAGGCAGAGCCACAGCTACCGATAGAGAGTTACCGCTACTGGTAAAGGCGGAGCTACTGCTACCATTACAAGGCAGAGCCACAGCTACCGATAGAGAGTTACCGTTACTGGTAAAGGCAGAGCCACTGCTACCATTACAAGGCAGAGCCACAACTACCGATAGAGAGTTACCGCTACTGGTAAAGACAGAGCCACCGCTACTGTTACAAGTCCCCCGCTACCAATACATCAAGTCTACAGACAGAAAAGTCTACCATTACAAATGTCTACCGATACTCAGACCTACAGACACCTGCTGTTACACAAGTCTACCGATATCAAGATCTACCGTTCCAGAGACAGAACCCGACACTGCTTTAATTTCTTTATCTTTGTTTAATCTAACCAACAGTCATATCAGGTATATTTTAATACACTGAAATTTATTTAATGTGTGCTGTTGGATGTCAGGGAACCGTACCTCGTACCTGCAAAAATAAATCTTCTTTTTCCAGAGCACGTGCTTTAAATAAAGGAAGGATGTGCTACTGAAAAGTGTGAGGCATATAGACGAATACACAGAGACATACAGATCACAAGGTGTGTTGGAAGAACAACTAAACGTGAATGCAAAGAGACAATAGAACTTACACGAATAACTCACTACTGCATACCAGTGAAGAGTTGAGAATGAGAACATAACACAAGAGCTACATCGACTGTCTCTACACCTGGAAGTTGGAAGTCAAGGAAACACACGACACTCTATTTTCCAGACAAAAACCAGAAGAGGACTCAGAGCGAATTTTGATCAATCAAAGGAGTCCAGAACTGCACGACAATCAATAGAGCCCTTTCTAAACTCTAAATATTTGCTCTGTGATTTATCTTTTTTACATATTGAGCAGTGTGTGTTATATGCTGTATTTAACACACACACGGTCTCCTGTACTCTAACTGAAGGATTTGTAAATCCTCACTCAACACTCTTACATCTTTTATTTCCCACTGGGATAGTGGTAGAGGTTGTGTGACCTGGACAGATGGTTGCTGTTGTTTCTGTTCCCACGGATAACAGTGGTAGAGGTCTTGGACCTGGATAGTTGTATACTGTTGTAATCCCCGATCCAGGGTGTGGATCATCTTTTTATAAAAGCTTTTGAGAGGACTAAGTCTCGGCTTGAGACTGAACCTCTTGGTTATATATGCTATTCTATATCTTTTAAATTTATTCTTTTATTCTGCTGCTAATTACTTTAAAACCAAAACTGTTTTAAAGTCACTTTGATAATTAAATTCTCAAGTGTTTATATTAGTTGTAAATCAGTAAGTTGGTTTCAAAAGTTAATCAACCTTTCTGTTTTGATTAACTGGGAAATAATCAATCCCTTAAGAACCCAACCGAACCCTTACTTTGATATAAATTCATTGTAGTTTAATTTAGTATTTTATTTGGAGGATTTTAAGACAAGGTTTTAAAACAGAAATTTTAATTGGAACTTAATTCACCCCCCCTCTTGAGTATCAACTCCGACCAACATTTGGTATTAGCGGTTGTTAAAATATTTTCTGAAAGAACTCTGTTTTCCAACTGTGATTTTAGTTGTATTTTAAAGTTCTTAAAATTTCTGTTATTTCTAAATTTTTATCTCTTTAAAATCATTTCTTTAATTTAGTTACCATAGACAATAGAGTTGAAGGTGTTGCTACCAATAGACCACCCTTTTTCAATGGCACCAACTATGCTTAGTGGAAAATCAAGATGAAAATTCATTTAGAGAGCATGGGTTTTGATATTTAGACTGCTATAGAGTTAGAATATAAAATTCCTACAACTGCTAGATCTACTTGGAATGAAGCTACTAAGATAGCCTACAATAATAATTGTAATGCTATGAATGCTTTGTACTGTGCTTTAGGAGATGAGGAATTTAATAGAATATCTGCCTGTAAAACTGCTTATGAAATTTGGGATACCTTAGCTGTTTCTCATGAAGGAACAACTAATGTTAAGGAGATGAGATTGAATTCCTATACTATTAAGTATGATGATTTTAATATGAAGCCTGAGGAACCCATTTCTGATATGTATCTCAGGTTCAATGAAATTGTCAACACAATGACTTCTCTGGGAAAGGATGTTCCAGCAAAGGAACAAATCATGAGAATTTTGAGATGTCTACCTGAAAGATGGAGAGGAACCTCTGTCTCCATTAGAGAATCGTGTGACATTGGAGAACTGCCAGTCAAAGAACTAATTGGCAAACTGACGATGTATGAAGTGGAACTCAAAGTTAACAAAGAAGAAGATGATGAACCTAGAAGGAAGTCTATTGCCTTCAAAACTACAACCTCAAAGAATAAGGATAAGGAAAATCTTCAAGCTATCAATGAAAGTTCAAGCTGTGAAGATAGTGAGAGTGATTCTGATAGTGATGCTTAGATGGCTCACATTTATAGAAGGTTTAAGAAATTTTATAGGAAGAAGAAGTTTTTCAGAAAGTCAAACTACAAAGGTAAGTATAACAAAAAAGGACATTGTAAAAAGGATTGGAAGAAGCCTGATAAGTCAGATGAAGTTGTCTGTTATGAGTGAAAAAGGAAAGGACACATAAAAGCAGACTGTCCAAAGATGAAATACAAGAAGAAGTATGAATACAAGGATAACAAGTATAAGAAAGCCATGAAGGATACTTGGAGTGCTTCTGAGGACAGTTCTAGTGAATCTTATGTTTCTGAAACTGAACACAGAAACAAGGCGAACATGTGTTTTATGACAAACACTTCTGAGGTAACTTCAGAAACTCCTGCTTCTAATTCATATTATTCTGGAGATGATTCTGAATGTGATAACATGTATAAATCTGAACTGTTTGAATATTGTGATATGTTAGAAGAAACCTGTGATGAGCTGAAAGACAAATACAAAGGTTTAAAGAAACAGTATGTTTTAACTGGTAACATAAATCTGATCTTGATATTGAAGTAGAAAAGAATGATCAGTTGCTTAAAGAGAATACTGAACTAAAATTATCTAATGAGAAACTCAAGAAAGAATTAGAAAAATTTACCAATGGTAAATATACTCTTACTCAAATTCTAGGTAAGCAAATAGCACCTAGATACACTACTGGTTGAGGATACCAACCTGGACAAAGGAAAATTACCAAAACTAGAATCATTCCTAAATCTGGACAGAATGTAGCTAGCTCTGGAACTTCATATGCTTCAACTAGTTATATTCATAGTTATGGATCTAATAAGGTTTATCTTTCAAAATATGTTGATTATAGAAATTTTATGAGACCCATTAGACAAATATGGGTACCTAAAGTGTTATTGGCTAACCTGTCTGGACCCAAGAAAATCTGGGTACCAAAATCATTTCCTGTTTAAATCTGTTTTGTTGGAATCCTGCTTAAAGAGCTCCTGTAAAAAGACTTGGTACTTGGATAGTGGATGTTCAAGACATATGTTATGAGACTTATCATGCTTTAAAAGATTAGTCAGAGTTGATGGAGGTTTTTCCACTTTTGGTGATAACTCAAAAGGAAAAATCACCGGCTTAGGCCAGATTGGTAACACTGACTCAGTATTGATTTCTAAAGTTTTATTTTTTTATGGACTTAAATACAATTTGTTATGTATTTCTCAGTTATGTGATGATGGTTTTTATGTTAAATTTAAAAATAATTCTTGCAATGTTTTCAATTCTAAAAATGTTTTAGTGTTTGCTGCTTTGAGAAATGAAAATGTTTATGCTGTTGATTTAAATTGTTTAGCTAAGCAAAATATTACTTGTTTAAATGCTTTTCATAAAGAGTCTTGGCTTTGGCACAGAAGATTAGGACATGCAATGTGCATTCACTTAGAAAACTTGCTAGGAAGAACTTAGTTAGAGACCTACCCAAACTTGAATTTCTAGCATAAAAAGTTTGTAATCCCTGTCAAAAGGGAAAGAAACATAAAGTTTCTTTTAAATCAAAGAATAAAGTGTCAAGTTCTCAACCTCTTGAGTTGGTTCACATGGATTTATTTGGATCTTCTAGAGTTTCTAGTTCAAATGGGAAGCATTATGTCTATGTTCTTGTAGATGACTTTTCTAGATATACTTGGGTATATTTTCTATCTCACAAAAGTGAATCTTGTTCTTGCTTTGTAAAATACTCCAAGTCTGTAGAAAACCTTAGTGGACTTAAGATTAAAACTCTGAGAAGTGATCATGGCCGTGAGTTTGAAAATCATGAGTCTGAATCTTACTGCTCACACAATGGCTATAGTCACAATTTCTCTGCCCCTAGGACACCCCAACAAAATTGTGTAGTAGAAAGAAGGAATAGAACCCTGCAAGAAATTGCTAGAACCATGCTTAATGAGTATGACCTACCCGTTTACTTTTGGGATGAAGCTGTAAATACAGCTTGTTATGTTATTAATAGAGTCTTGATTAGAATTGTTCTTAAGAGGACCCCTTATGAGTTGTAGAACCATAGGAAACCTAAGGTTAACTACTTCAAAGTTTTTGGCTACAAAGTCTTTATTATTAATACTAAAGATAATCTTGACAAGTTTTCATCCAAGAGTGATGAAGGAATTTTCCTAGGTTACTCTATTTCTAGTAAAGCCTATAGAGTGTTTAATAAGGGAACCAAATGTGTGGAAGAATCTGTTCACATCAAATTTGATGAAACTGATCCACATGAACCTAAGATCTCTCTTGAAAATATTGAAGATGATCTCTCTGTGTTGAACCCTAATGATAAAGACAGTGGACCTATAGTTAAAGCGTATAGTTCTGGAAATTTTCCAGAACCTGCTCCTGTTGAACCCCAACCTGTCGATGAACCTGAAATCTCTAGCCCTACCTTTTCAAGACCAACTAGGATTTTAAAGAACCATCCTTTAGATGCTATTGTAGGAAACCTAGATAGAGGAACACAGACTAGAGCTTCTCTAAGAAATCAGATTGAACATCAAGCTTTTCTTTCACAGTTAGAACCGAAAAATGTCAATGATGCTATCAATGATGAATTTTGGGTAATGGATATGCAAGAAGAACTAAATCAATTTGAAAGAAACAAAGTCTGGAAATTAGTAGAAAGACCTAAGGACACTATCACCATAGACACAAAATGGGTGTTTAGAAACAAGGTTGATGAATCTGGAAACATCATTAGAAACAAAGCTAGGCTAGTTTCACAAGTTTACAATCAAGAAGAAGGAATTGACTATGAGGAAACCTTTGCACCTGTAGCTAGATTAGAGGCGATTAGGATCTTACTTGCCTATGAATCACATCTGAATTAAAAGTTATATCAAATGGATATGAAAAGTGATTTTTTAAATGGTTTTATTGTTGAATATGTTTTTGTAGAACAACCGCCTGGTTTTTCAAATCCTCATTTTCAAAATCATGTTTTTAAACTTTCTAAAGCTTTATATGGTTTAAAACAAGCTCCAAGAGATTGGTATGAAAGGATTTAAAACTTTCTTATTTCAAAAGGATTTACAAAAGGAATAGCTGATCCCACTCTTTTTATAAAAAGTATTTCAAAAGATTTATTAATAGTACAAATATATGTTGATGATATTATTTTTGGATCTTCTAAAAATTCTTTATGTACTGATTTTTCAAAGGTTATGGAAAATGAATTTGAAATGAGCTTAATGGGAGAGATTAAGTATTTTCTTGGTTTTCAAATCTTTCAAACTAAATATGGTATTATTTTAAATCAAAGTAAATATACTAAAGATTTGTTAAAACGTTTTGGTTTGGATAGTATTAAAGAAAGTGATATACCTATGAGTACCACCTGTAAATTGGATGTTGATAAATATGGGAAACCAGTTGATCAAACTAATTACAGAGGCATGATTGGGAGCTTACTTTATCTTACTGCTATTCGACCAGATATTATGTTCAGTGTATGTATGTGTGCTAGATTTCAATCTAATCCTAAAGAATCACACTTGCTTGCTGTTAAAAGGATTTTTAAATATCTTAAGTATACTGCAAATTTAGGTTTGTTTTATCCAAAAAGACAATAATTTGACTTAACAAGTTATTCAGATGCTGATTTTGCTGGATTTAAGTTAGATAGGAAGAGCACATCTAGAACATGTCACTTAATTGGAAAATCCCTAGTATCATGGTGTAGTAAGAAACAGAACTCAGTTGCATTGTCTACTGCTGAAGCAAAATACATCGCTGCTGGTAGTTTCTGTGCACATATTCTGTGGATGAAACACACACTACTGGATTATGGATTTGACTTTAAACATGTTTCAATAAACTGTGACAACACTAGTGCGATTAATATCTCTAAGAATCCTGTGTCTCACTCTAGAACCAAACACATTGATGTTAGATACCATTTTCTAAGAGATCATTATCAAAGAGGTGATATAACACTTGAGTTCATAGGCACTGAACTTCAATTAGATGATATTTTCACTAAGCCTTTAAGTTCAGAAAGATTAAGTTTCATCAAACATGAATTAGGAATGATAACTTACCCTTGAAACCGTTATAGAATCCTCACCGTTATTGAAACCTCACCATTATAGAAACCTCACCGTTATAGAGACCTCACCGTTAGGGAGACCTCACCATTAGGGAGACCTCACCGTTAGGGAGACCTCACCGTTAGGGAGACCTCACCGTTAGGGAGACCTCACCGTTAGGGAGACCTCACCGTTAGGGAGACCTCACCGTTAGGGAGACCTCACCGTTAGGGAGACCTCACCGTTAGGGAGACCTCACCGTTAGGGAGACCTCACCGTTAGGGAGACCTCACCGTTAGGGAGACCTCACCCTTAGGGAGACCTCACCATTAGGGAGACCGTACCGTTAGAAGACTTTACTGGTACATTTGCTCGCTTTATTTTTCTGTAAAGCCGAGTCATCGAACCGTTTTATTTTATTTATTATTTATGTGATTTATAAATTCTAAATGATATTAAAACTCGAACTAGACTCACTCAATCTCACCACGAACCTGTCTGCTCGAACCCTCCTAAACCTAAACCTCTCGACCTTCAGAACACTATCCTCAAATCCGTAATGGCCCGCGTCAAGAGACCTCAGATGACTGATGGAAGTGAAGCACCGGTAGCGAAGAGACAAAAAGTAGCTAGTACTGATGCCAGTGGAAGTGGCAGTGGAAGTGTAGCTCAGAGAAGACCAGTAAACCCACACCTATCGAAGCGCGAGATAGTTGTTGAAAAAGAGGTGTGTGCAGAATGGCTTATGGAAAGCAAGTCGTTGGTTCTTAGAGTGTTAGAAGAACAAGGTTGGCTAGAATGCTTCGAGAACAACAACAGACCTTATTATCCAGGACTGGTGAAATAGTTCTACGAATTCGTTCGTTTTGAAAAGTCAGAAGAAGAAAGCAGAATGGTTTCATATGTGAATGGTCAGGAAGTATTGTTTACTTCAGAAGAATGGGCTGAGAACCTGAGAGTTCCTCATGAGGGCGATTTTACTTATTATTCCAAGTCTGTACCTTTGACCAGTGATGTGTTTCAATATGAAGATGCTTTGCTGGAACTCACAGGGAATGGGACCCCTAGAAAGGTGATTACTGCAGAGATGGCAGGAGAAGATAAGCTGTTATTTAAATTTATTCAGCATGTAGTTAGTCCAAGAAGAGGAGACTTTTCCACTTTAAGAATCCAAGACATATATCTGTTACATTTGCTGAAGCACAGTGTGAGAATAAATCTATTTAGATTGATTATGGTTCAAGTGGAAGAGATGACTAGACCGAAGTCAAAATCAAATGCCTTGTTTTTCTGAAAGCTAATTTCTGTGATGCTGAAAGTGAAGGAGATTTCTGGACCTCAGGATGAGCTTGTAGTGGTTAAGGATAACTTCTGTATTACAAGAACTATCTGTAAATACATGAAAGTCAGATGGAATCCTTTGAAGAAATCATGGGTAAATGATGATGGAAAAATTTATGACAAGTTCACTCCTGTGGATCATCCGTCTAGACCAAAGGATGTGAGAGATCCTGGTCTTGGACCAGATGAGCCAGAACCGGTCTACAGTGATGATGAAGCTGAGGAGGAAGTGACATTAGTAGAGGAAGGAGGAGACCCAGACCTACCCCCTAGTCATGAACATCAAGTTATTTATTATGAAGTAGCTAGCCCTCCAAAAGAACTACCAAAGAGAGAAACTATCTTGAAGGACAATGATACAGAGACTACAGAAGAAGGAGAAGAATCATGCCAATATGTTGTCAAGGACACCTCTGAGGAGGATGAGACAACCAAATCTGATCGTAGAGAAAAGGAGGCTGATGATGAAGCAGGTGATGGGGAAAATGTTGAAAAAGAGCTCAGTTTGAGTCCTCTAATAGTCAGTACAGTTAGGATAGTGCCTGATTAGGAAGATATAGCAGCAACACCTGTTGATGATAGAGTCATTAATGACTCAGAACAAATGGATATTGAATCTGCTGTAATTGTAGAGGAAATTGCAGAATTACCTCAGGAAGAAGAGTTGGAAGAGATACCTCAGGAAAATGTTCCAAGTAAGGGAGAGAATCTTGGCTCAATATCAGTATCATATGACATTGAAGGTTGGACATCAGATCCCGGATATATGATTCTTGGAATTTCTTATGGTGATTATGATGAGGAATACCAACCCCAAAATGAATCAGTTACCTTACCTACTGTGGCTGAAAATGTGGCAACCAAGGAGGACCTTAAGTCGTTAAAAGCCGAATTGATAGAAGCAATAAGAGAATCAGTGGAAGATATGAAGAAAAGTATGGTTGAAGAGATGAAAAGTGTGGAGCAATCCCTTGAGTTATCCATTGAATGTAGTGTGTCCAGTCCTATGAAAGAAATGGTTGATGAACTTAAGGTGTGCCACACTCAGATTGAGAATTGGATAGGAGTTGTAATTGCTCTTAGACAATCAATTGCTTCTTTGACTTCTTTGAACAGTTCTCAAACCCAAGTGCATACTGACATTCGATATATCAAAGAAGTGGTCAAACAGTTTGTGGAAGTTTTTGAGGCCTTTAAGAAGTCAGTTAAAGAACATCTGAACAATCAGGATGAACTTGTTCAGAAGGTGGTTAGTAGTCTGACTCACTCTTTCAAGGAGACAATGGCCTTCTCAATGAAACCTCTTCCATCATCCAGCACAAGTATGAACCTTGACCAGATCCGCACTATTATTCAGGAAGAATTGGGTAAGTCCAGTCCCATTGGTGCATCAGATACTCAGATTCTTGCTATCACTAGTGAAGTTAGTAGTTTTGTTTGTGATCACCTACGAGAAACTACTACTTCTCAAGAGGCAATCAAAAATAAGGTGGATTCTTATTTTGAAAAAGTTTATACCAAGCACCAAATGACAAAACATTTCAAGCTTTTGATTGGGAATATAAAGTTACCTCCAGTTACCCAAGCCTTCAGAGAACAGGTTAGTAAGCTCAGGGAGCTTACTCCTGCTTTAGATAAGTTTATTGACAACAGAGATGATTTTGTATCTTCTATGGAGAGAGGTGGAAGCATCATCATGAATTTCAGGAATCTCTTGATGCCTTTCCTATATGTGGATGCTCGGCCAGTTATTGTACCACCTGCCCTTTCACCATCTCCCTCTGGGAGTACTCCTCAACTGAAACTAGTTCAAGCCATCAGGAGCTTTACACCTCTCATCCCTCAGAGAGAGACAGATTACAGATCTGGTACTGTATCAGTTGCTGATCCACCGGTGGTTCTTTCAGGAATTTCCAAGCCTGCTGACTCTACCTCTGCACCCTCTGCTGATCCCAAGGGCAAGACACCTATTCAAGAGGATGATTGAGTACTTCTAGATCCATTTTTTATGGGATTCACTGTATTTTTTTAATTTTCTGATTTTACCAAATGTATCTTCTGCTTATCAATCCAATACTTCGTTTCTCTCTTCACTGTCTATTTTAATCTGTATCTTTTCTTTCCAAGTCCTTCTCTGTTCTCTGATACCCTCCTTTTTGTTAATCACAAAGGGGGAGAAATTATTGGAAACCTGTACCCGGAGAGAGAGAAAGAGAATGTTGTTCACCTAAGGGGACAAAGGGGGAGAAAATCACTACTTTGGAGGAGAATCCTGTAGTTACATTGATAGGGGGAGGAATATGCGAATCTTTTCAAACTAAAGAATCTTGCTTATGCTTTCCTCTAATACTACATTATTTCTTGATATATTCCTGTTTTCATATTTTTTCTCTGATACTATACTATTGATATCATACTTTGATATATTTTTTTTTCTGATATTACTTTATTTTGGAATAGGTTGTGATTATCAAAAGGGGGATATTTTTGAACCCTCTGGAATTAAGTCGCTTTATTATGTTTTGATAATCCCAACCATTCTTTCTTTATATCTTGATTATGCTTAATACATTCCAAATATATGTTAATATATGTTGTTACCTTCATTATGCTTAAATTAAGTCTTTTGAATTATCAAATATATGTTTACTATGACTTAACTCATTCTTCCAAGTGAATACTCAAATAGTTTTCAGCTACCGTTACAAACTAGATACCGATACAGAGTAGAGAAACCGTTAGACAGTAGCTACCATCAGAACAAATATCTACCGTTACAAGCTAGCAACCGTTACAGCTCACAGCGACCGATACAGTTATGTCTACTGATATGTTGGAGCTACCACTACCGTTACAAGGCAGAGCCACAACTACCAATAGAGAGTTACTGCTACTGGTAAAGGCGGAGCTACCGCTACCATTACAAGGAAGAGCCACAACTACCGATAGAGAGTTACCGCTACGGGTAAAGGCAGAGCCACCACTACCGTTACAAGGAAGAGCCACGGTTACCGATAGAGAGGTACCGCTACTGGTAAAGGTAGAGCCACTGCTACTGTTACAAGTCCACCGAAACCGATACATCAAGTCTACCGACAGACAAGTCTACCATTACAAATGTCTACCGATACTCAGACCTACAGACACCTGCTGTAACACAAGTCTACCGATATCAAGACCTACCGTTCTAGAGACAGAACCTGACACTAATTTAATTTATTTATCTTTTTTTAATATAACCAACGGTCATATCAGGTATATTTTAATACACTGAAATTTATTTAATGTGTGCTATTGGATGTCATGGAAACGTACCTCGTACCTGTAAAAATAAATCATCTTTTGCCGGAGCATGTGCTTTAAATAAAGGAAGGATGTGCTACTAAAAAGTGTGAGGCATATATACGAATACACAGAGATATACAGATCACAAGGTGTGCTAGAAGAACAACTGAACGTGAATGCAAAGATACAACAGAACTTACACGAAGAACTCACTACTGCATACCAGTGAAGAGTTGAGAACGAGAACATAACACAAGAGCTTCATCGACTGTCTCTACACCTGGAAGTTGGAAGTCAAAGAAACATACGACACTCTGTTTTCCAGAAAAAAACTAGAAGTGGACTCATAGTGAATTCTGATCAATCAAAGGAGTCCATAACTACACGACAATCACTAGAGCCCTTTCTAAACTCTAAATATTTGCTTTGTGATTTATCTTTTTACATATTGAGTAGTGTGTGTTATATGCTGTATTTAACACACACACACTGTCTCCTATACTCTAACTGGAGGATTTGTAAATCCTTACTCAACACTCTTATATCTTTTATTTCCCACTGGGATAGTGGTAGAGGTTGTGTGACCTGGACAGCTGGTTTCTGTTGTTTCTGTTCCCACGGATAACAGTGGTAGAGGTCTTGGACCTGGACAGTTTTATACTGTTGTAATACCTGATCCAGGGTGTGGATCATATTTTTATAAAAGCTTTTGAGAGGAGTAATTCTCGGCTTGAGATTGAACCTCTTGGTTATATCTGCTGTGCTATATCTTTCAAAGTTATTCTTTTATTCTACTGCTAATTACTTTAAAACCAAAACTGTTTTAAAGTCACTTGGATAATTAAATATGCAAGTGTTTATATTAGTTGTAAATCAGTAAGTTTTTTTCAAAAGTTAATCAACCTTTCTGTTTTGATTAACTGGGAAATAATCAATCCCTTGAGAACCCAATCGAACCCTTAATTTGATATAAATTCACTACAGTTTAATTTAGTATTTTATTTGGGGGATTTTAAGACAAAGTTTTAAAACAGAAATTTTAATTGGAACTCAATTCACCCCCCCCCTCTTGAGTATCCACTCCGACCAACAATAGTCTCTAATGACTCTATTAATCGGATCCATGAAGATAGCTGGGGCATTAGTAAGACCAAATGGAATCACTATAAATTCATAGTGTCCTTGTACGGAAAGTCGTCTTTGGTATATCCTCCCTTTTGACCCTTAATTGATGATACCCTGAACAAAGATCAATATTGGAAAAGTATTGAGCTCCGCGTTGTTGGTCAAATAAGTCATCAATGAATTGGAGAGGATATTTGTTCTTGATAGTGATCTTGTTAAGTTCTCGATAATCAATGCAGAGTCTCATTGATCCATCTTTCCTCTTAACAAACAGAACAGGTGCTCCCCAAGGTGACGCACTAGGGAATATGAACCCCTTATCAAGATTCTCTTGGAGTTGCTTCTTCAATTCCTACAACTCAATTGGGGCCATTCTATAAGGTGTCCTTGAAATAGGCAAAGCACCCGGTACGAGTTCGATTGAAAACTCAACTTCACAATTTGGTGGAAGACCTGAAAATTCATCTGGAAAGACATCGTCAAACTCCCGTACAATGGGCATATTCTTAATCATGAGTTTCTCACCAACCATTTGAGATAAATAACCTTCATTTATTGGAATCAAGACCCATAAGATGGAAGAAATTTCCACTGGAAGGTTATGTTCATCCTTGCATCGATAGATGATCAAAGATTGATCTGGAATATGAAATGTGACTTCCCTTCTTTGGAAATTGATATGAGATCCATAATGAGAAAGCCAATCCATGCCAATAATCACATAAAATTCCACTATAGGGAGGATCACAAGATTTAAAGGAAGCACTTTCCCACAAACTTCAATCGGAGAAGAATTATAAACTTTTGATGCGACTGTTGTGTCATTAGGGGTTGTCACAGCTAACTCAACATCTAATTGTTGAGGTAATACAGTGATACCCTTAGAAAATTCTTCAGAAATAAATGAGTGGGTGGATCAATAATCAAATAAAACATTTTCTACTTTAGAGTGGATGTTATGTGTACCTTTCACCACATCGTTATCATACTCCACATCGCTGATAGAAATTGCATGTGACTTTCCTTTTTCTTTAGCCTTAAGAGTTTGTTGATGTCGATCATCATCCACAACCCTTGGATTAGGGAATTGATTGGCATAATGCCCCATTTCTTTGCACTTGTAACATTGAAGTGTAGGAGGTGCACTCTGTGTAGCCTTTTCATTGTTCGCATCACTAGACATCTTCTTCCCATAATTACGGAATTCAAATTCTCGATGACCTTCCTTTACACATTTGAAACATTTACTTGTCCCTTTAAGACAACTCCCTCCATGTTTCTTTCCACACTTTGATCATAAGGGCAAAATCATCTTCTTTTCAGTGTGCTCTTTAGATTTTCCTTTGAATTCCATTTTCCTCTTCTTATCAAACCCATATGACTGATGGGTTACTCAAATCTCCATCTCAACTTTGAGAGCACATCGAACGATTTCCTCGTAGCTATTGAAGTCCCTTCTGGATAACTCCTTTCGAAGAATTGGTTTTAAGCCACTAAAGAATAAATCGATCTTACTCTCAGGTTGGATAATAATACCAGAAGCATACCTTGAAAGTCTTGTAAAATTTTCTTCATAGGTACCAACAGATTCATCATCCTTTTGCTTTAGTTCAAGAAACTCCTTCTCCATCTTTGTTCAGAGAATAAGAGGGAAGTACTTATTGAAAATAAGTTCTTGAACTCATCCCATTACATGGACTCAATTTCATCTCTTGGCCTCGTATTCTTAATAAGATTCCACCATTAATCAGCATCACCTTCCAAACGATACACTGCTAAGATGACTTTATCATGTTTAGAACATTGAAGAACTGAAAATATCTTTTCAGTAGTACTGATCCATTGTTCAGCAACTAATGGATCAGTAGACCTGCTGAATGAAGGTGGACGCTGTCTCATGAAGGATTCAACAGAATGTTTCTCCTTCCTTTGCTCGTTTGGAAGTCCTGCATGATTCATAGCTTGAGAAAGTTGTGTGAGCATGGCTACAAGATTTTTAATTCTAGCTCCCATAGCATTTGGTTGCTTAGGGGGACAATCATTGCATTTCCCGTCGCATTCCGCATTAACATAGTTCCTTCGGGTTCCAACCATTGACTAAAACCAAGAAGAATAGTGTGAGAAACACTAATTATAATGGGAAAACCAAATAATCAAGAATAAAATTTCACGCTTAAGGTCTTATCATAGGTTGTTCATGGCCATTTCTAAAACACTAAGATTGTGTTCTATGCTTAGACTTATCCTTAGGGTTCTTACTAAGGCTTTTACATCCTAGTTTCAAAAGGTTGACTATACCTTTCCTCTGATACCAACTATAACGACCCATACTTTACATACATTGTTAGTACTTAAAAATTGAAGTATACTTATTACAACATATAAAAAAACCATGAAAGGACCATATAGGTATAGTGTCTTTAGAAACTGGGAAACATAAACAACTGGTTCATAAACCGTCTACACTGTCTACCATTTATTTCATCATATTTATAGTCCCTTTTGGTATATCTTACTTAATAACCTTCTTCCTGACCTGGGGAACGAAAACATACAAAAGGGTGAGCTCAAATGATCATTAAGGGTAAACAAAAGAAATATCAATCACATCATATTCATAAGAACATAACATTTTGGGAATATTACCCTACCAAAGAGATCAAAATTTCATAACATGGGATAGATCATGGTAGTAAAATGTAATCACAATAATCATAACTTAAAACATGAAGCTTTGTGTCATACACACATAATCATAGAGAATCACTTCTTATTAGTCAAGACTCATTGAAAATACTATCTTAGTGGACAAAGTCCATTTCTGAACCGAGTTCATTCCTCGTTTCAGTCCTGTTTCACTGAACCGGTTTAACCTTCCGTTCCAGCCAAGTCTATCTCATGAGATATAAAATATTTACCCAATGCATTGGATGGAGATATAGGTACCACCCATCTCATAATGATACCATTCTTATGTGTGCCACAAAATCATAAACCATACATCATAGCATAACCCATGTAATAAAAATGGGATTCCTAAACATCGTGATATCATAAAGCAATTCATATAAGATAAAGGAATTCATAAAAATAATTCCATCACAACATAATCAAATCAATTTAATAATAGGGATAGAAATAGAACCCTTTATTATCTTAGATGGAAAATAATTTTGATAAAACACTTGAACTCCATTCTTGAGGAAAATATCCTTTCTACTTCAAAAACACTTTTCCTTTCTTAACATGTCATAAAATTCTAAACTAGAAGAAGTTGATTAAAAATAAACTTGAAGACTTGTAAAGGAAGCTTCTTGGAAATAATGTTTTAAAAATCCATTCATGCCGTATAAGTTAAAAAAACATTCTTCTCGTACTTTTGTAAGAAAAGTCAAAAAGTACCTCGTACGAAAAACGACAGAAGATTCCTTTCATATATTTTACTAAAAACTCACCGAAGGGTAAAATTGGATTTAAAAAATTGTAGGTGGATGGAAATAATATTACATATTGAGGAAACATGGATGTGAATGATAAAATACTCCCCAGTAAATTCTGAAGTATAAACAATCTCAGATAAAAATTGAGATTGCGAGATTGTCCCTTACCTTAGGTCCGATTTGCTTTGTAAGTGTCCGAACCTCCTATATATTGATTTAAATAATTTCATTGAGTTATTACAGAATCATAATCATTGTTATTATATCATATATGGTCATATTCTTAGCTTATTATTAGTAATATTTCATTGTTACTTGTTATTCGGGTGTTTATTTCTTTTTGTTCTTATGCGTGTTTTGTCGAATAAATTATTATTCTTATCTTTAGGTTATAGATACCTAATTTACAGAATGGTATTAGTGTAATATATATCATATTTATTCACTCAATTCATTTATGTAATCATTATGCAATGAAAATCATGTAGAACGAGTTGCATCACATCGTGGAGACGGTATTCCGTACGTACGCACGAGCGATGATATCATTCCCATGATCATGGAATTTAATTGGAGTGTATGTATACTATTTCAGAATCAATATCAATTTACAATAATCATATATATTCATTATTTACACCATTATACCCATCCATGTAAGGTGGTGGTGGAAAATAGATTACACCACGGCGTGGAGACGGTATTCCGTACGTACGCACGCGCGGTGATTTCATTTTCCGTAGGATGGATAGATGGTGAAATAGTGTTGTTTCATACTTATAATAACATATCAGTATATGAGTGATACTGATGTTATTAATTCATAATGAAACAACTAAAGAAGAAGAAGTGGAAGAAGAAATAAAGTTGAAAGAATCGATAACAGACATTACCTCTTTTTTGAAGCGCTTCTTTGAGACCTCCTTTTAAGGCACTAAAATTGGTCTGTGAGGAAGACCAGGACCTCTAGGATGTTTCTAGGGAAGTGGAGAGGAGAAATTTTCATAGGTTGGCTGAGCTTTAAGGCTCAAAGTGGTGTGAGGAATAGAGGGAGGAGGTGCCCTTTTATAAGGGAGGAGAGGGGCACCTTTGGAAAAACTAAAAATATTATTTTATTATAAAGTCATATTCGGTTTTAAATAGTTCGAAATTGATTTATTTCAAAGATAAGGTGGGGATGGGTCGAAATAATCTCATAAAATAGAATTTGGACAAGTTTAGTTTACTATTTTAACCTTATCATTTTGATTTAACTTTAAGTTAGATAATTTTACTTTTACCGTGTCTTTTTGTGTTCTTACACTATAAGGTTAATAAAATTACTATAACAAGAAAAACAAACTCCAAGTTGTTTATTATTAATATATATAACCTTATCTAAGTCATTTGGCCAAACCTTTTATTTTTAGGAATAAAATAACAATTAATAATATAATATTTGTTTTAAAAACTATTTTAGGTCAATTTTGACACTATTTAGTAATTGATTTTTGTAAAAATCATAACAGAATGATTATTTCGAAAAAAGTTAATTACATCAATACTAACATGTCATATTAACCTATAAAATTAGTGGAATTCAAAAAAAGTCTCAAATTACACTTATTTGGGTATTTATAACATCAATTATGTCAATATTTCATTAATAAGATAATTACTACATCATCTTTGTGTCATAAATAAATTAAATTATTTAATGTATAAAAATTAAAAATAAAATACAATTATGTAGGAAATATTTTTATCTTTCGAATTAATATTTATAGTCAAATATATCTTATGTATAACCCTATATTAAAAATTATTTACTTATTAAGCTTTGATTTTAGCTATTTTAACCCTTCTTTAAATAAATTAATAATAAATGTCCTAATCTAATCCATGTGGGCCTAAATGATCATATTTTATTCCTATGGTTGTTTTTGGCCGAATTAAACTTATCCAATAGAATTAGGACATGTGTTAGGGTAATTATAATATCATTTTTACCCTTAATTACCCTATTTACTTTTAACCGTGGTAAATAAAAGTAAAAAGTTACTATTCCCCAAAAATTATTTTCATCTCATTGATCCACATTTTACTTACAGACATGAACCGTGTCTCTCGGATTTTTGAAATTCCACTCACAGAAGCGGTAAAATTAAGTTTTATGTAAATTTTCAAATTCTCCTAGGAGGTGGGTAAAAGACGGTGAAAACTTCAATAAAATTTTTATATATCTAAAATTATTATAAAATTACTCCAATGAATTACATTGAACTTATATAGGTATTATGTATCAATTTTGACCTAAAATAAATTTAAATAAAATAAATAATTATCTAAATAAAAAGTCGGTTTTTAAATAGTAACCCAGTGTTTTCACTATTCATCAAAAATTGAAAGTTTCCAGAAAAATACCAAAATTTCACCCTAGGCTAATTTCGATATTCTGAATCCAAAAAAGAAGTCCATTTTGAAAAATAAAATTTAAAAAATTTCAAAAAGTGGTTATTACTATTCATAACGGCTAGTTTTAATAATATTTTAATAGCATATCGTTGTTTAGTGAAACTCGGTATTGCGTACGACGCAAGCTATCGGGGAAGGTCGCGATTGCATGTAAATCAAGCCAAGCAAGTTTTGTGTGTAGTGAAAGATTCCTTTAATTATTTATATAACATAAAAACAAAATATTTCTTATAAAAGTCTTGGGTTTTACATAATCTGACTTCATGGATGTGTATGAAACAAACCTATTTTATCATTTTGATGATTATTCTTGAAAAAAAATGTCTGGAAATGATATTGATGTATAATTATAGCCTTCAATTGAAAATTATACATGTTATGGAGCAACAGAGTTGTGACATACGATGCATCTTCTAGAACAATGTTCAAAATTGAGTTGCTCTAATATGGACCATTAGTGACTTCCCTGGACTTGGGAATTTATCTGGTTTGAACCCTTATATGGGTTTGGATTTTCCTATTTGTAACTTTGATTTTGAGCCTAAATGACTAATTCACAGTAGAAAATGGTGCTTCTTGTTTCATCGAAGATTTCTCAATGCATCTCATAGATTTCAGCTGAACAAGTAAAAATTCAATGGTTTCATTGATCGTAGACCACCTCCAAAGTTATTAACAGATTCTAAAATATTGGAACAACATGGAAATTTTGAAAAATAATTGGGAAAGGAGCATAATTTGAATGATAGTGGGAAATGAGTTTTAAGTTCATCATTAAGTGATATCCGAACACAACAATGGAATAAAAAAATTATATTCTTGAAACTTCCATATTGGTAATTAAATTTGTTGCGACATAGTCTTGATGTGATGCATATTGAGAATGATTTTTATGACAATTTGATCTTTAAGTTTCTTAATGATCACAGAAAGTTGAAGGATCATCTCAATGCTTGGAAATACTTACAAGCAATGAACATAAAGTGTGATCTCTGGCCATATGAGAATTGAAAATATGCTCTGGTAATTTCTACAATGAAAAATAGGGACAAAGATACATTACTTCAAATTTTAAAATATGTGAAGGTATTTGATGGGTATTCAAGTAAAATATCAAGGTGTGTTGACTTAAATAATCATAGGATACTTGTATTGAAAATCCACGATTAACAGATTTTGTTACAACAGTTACTTCCATTAGCATTGCATACATTATTACCTGAAAAGGTTACTGCTGTTGTACTCTAATTCTGCACATTTTTTAGACAACTACGTGAGAAAACTCTACATCCATTTCATCTTGAAAACCTTTAAGAGATATTTTCATTGACACTATGTGCAATATAGATGATATTTCTTTCATCATTTTTTACTATAATGATGCATTTAACTATGCATTTGGTTGAGGAAGCTAAATTAGGAGGCCCCGTGCATTATCGACGAATGTATCCAATTGATAGGTACTTTATTTATATATATTTTTTTTAGTAAACAATTATTGGAACTTTATTAAATACATAATTATGATTTTTTATTTTATTTCACAGATATCTTGTGAATCTTAAATCATATGTGAAAAATGAAGCTAAACTTGAAGGCTCTATTTCTGAAGGATATTTGGCAGAGTAGTGTCTTACATTTTGTTCTAGATACTTGGATGATATTGAGACATGATTCAATTGAGTTGGATGTGTTGATGACACATCGAATCAATCTGAAATACATGGGAAATCACAAATCTTTTCTGCTATTGGCTGATTAGTTGGGAGGAGATCAAATGTTACACTAACAGAAATTGAATTATTATAGGCACATAGATATGTGCTGCTGAATAGTGAAACTATAGATCCATTTATTGAATAGTTTAGGATACAAACAAAGAGAAAAAGTATATAATTAACCTGAAATGATAAATATATTACAAAATATGTTAATAAAGAGCTTGTAGAATGGTTTGGACAACGTATAAGTTCATAAATATTGAAATCAATATGGAGATTAGGTTGATACATATATTTTGAAAATCTAATAATGTATATTAATTTTTTTAGATCATGAATACTGATACTCGAGAAGAGTTTTCATAAGATTTGAAGTTTCTTGATCGAGGTCCTCTAAAACAAGCTAGAAAGTTTGACGCTTACAATGTGAATGGCTATATATTCCATATAGTTGATCAAAAAGAGGGTTTGAAAACGTAGAATAGTGGCATATTTATGTTTTTTGAAGTGGAATAATATGGAAAATTGATTGATATTATCAAATTAAACTACCATGGGAATTTTTTAGTTGTTTTATTCAAATGAAATTTGGTGGATATTATTAGGGGTGTTAAAAGAGATTCATTGAAATTTATTTATGTGAACTTCTCTCGCTTGATGGATGTTGGTGACCATAAACTACATGATCTATATATCTTATAATCGCAATAGTAAATGGTATATTATGTGAAATATGTCATGGATTAAGGGTGGAGTGTATTTTCTCACATAAAAAAAGGTACTTGTATGATATGGGCGATGAAGTGGAAGATTTGACCTTTGACATTGAATCCCATCAACAACAAGAAGAGGATATATTTTTTCATTATGATATTGAAAATATTAGTCTGGCAAGAGTGGATGAAGTATATGAAGTAATGATAGAGTAGGAAACTGACATTATTGAAGGAGAAAATTATTATATATGTTGTTATCCATTCATTTCTAAACCACCTATATTTTTTGTGAAGCCATTCATTATCATTGTTATGTTTATTTTTTTTGTTAGTACTATGCATCTGTTATCATTTCTATTTTTTCTCTGTATGATTTTTTTAAAATATATGTTCTAAACTTAATTTTATTTGATAAAATGATAGGAATGCCAAGGAGAAAGTGTTATACTCACACTGTGGGGTCAAAGAGTTTTTCTAGAAGTCGATTGACTATGGTAATCTTTTCATTAGTTTGAATATTTATTACAAAATGTTATCTATTAGATATATTAAAATTTTAATTTATCTTTTTTTAATGCAGTCACCGAGTTTAGGCCACCAAGAATCCCTAACAGAAGTGTAGTTGAATGTTCATAAAAAAATATGAAGAGAGTTTTGTTAATGATCCTGTCAAATAATTTGGGGTATGAATTAATTTTTCATTATAATAACGTATTATCACTTGTCACTATGTTAATATAAATTGCATCTAATATGACTGATATTTTATTTATAGGTAAAAATTAAAGAACTATGGGATGTCAATCCCACACATTCCTACTCAGTCACCCAGAATGACCTAGTTGGTAAAGTCTTTGGGAAGGAGTGTCTTAGTCGAGTGTGCATATGGGTTTGGGACTATTACCATCTTAGGTATTTGATAGGTAAACAGGGATTACAAGTGATTACTGGTGGTGAGAAGGTAAATGAAAAAACTTCAAAATCATTTAGTTCACAAAGTTTTATTGATTTTATGTTTAAATATAAATATACAACATAGTTTAATTTTCAATATAATTATCTTACAGGTCTCAGTAGCAGGAAGTAGATATGAAGATGAAGAGTGTGATGAGAAGAGTTCATCTTTGGAAAATGATTAGTGGAGAGGGATTATTCTTGTATTAGTATGTCCAATGTGCGTATTTTTTTTTATCTTTTTCTTATATTTTAGATGGGATTAGGACAAAGAGTTCCCTATGTATGTGTTGTATAACCATGTGTCTATATGATATGTTTCAACTAGCTATGGAGGTTGAAATTTATATATGATCATATTTGATGTTTAGTTTCTTTTCTATCTTTTACATATAGGTTGATCTGAATAATATATTATACTATTTCTTACTTGTTTTTCATGGTGTCTTACTAAGTATGTTTATACTCACACCTGCATGGGCTTTGCATGCATTATTTTTTTCTTATACAAACAACCTGTAGATGGTGTCCTTAGTGGACCTAGTATCTATGGAATGTAGAAGAAAGTGAAGGAACTAACCATGTTTGGTGGTCGGACTTAGGGATCTTGAGTTGGTAACTCCTTTTATTTTCTCTTTTAGGTGTTTTTAGATTGGGACCTACTTTCCTTCTTCTTGGTTTAGCATGTATTTTACCCTTTTACTTTCCTAGATATTTATCTATCCCATTCTGATATATTTCCTAGAGGTTACTACATGAATTATTTACACTAAGAGGTTTTATTTTATTATACCAATGCATTAATCATGGAGTTGAGTGTGTGTTTTCTTGTGCAATAGGATAAAGCCTCTCACTTAAGTGATATTCTTACTCCATGCTTGTCGCTAGCCCTTCAACTATTAGGGGTGAACATTTGGTGTAACTCTTAGCTTACTGGTGTCCCAAGTAGGGTCCCTAGAGGAAAAGTCATGACACAAAACACCATGGTTTTCTCTAAGATTGTAATATCTATCTAACCTTAGACATTATAAGAAAGTCTATATTCTTTTCCAAATCTCACATCACAACCTAGTACTGCTGACCAAGGATAGTTTTGTGTTATCTCTCACAAAAATAATGTTTTATATCACTTATCCATACAATGATATCTCAAGCCTATAATATATAGTATAAGCCCTATCTATCATACCCACTATTCGATTAGTATCCTTTGGTTTTCACCTTCTTGGTTAGAGCTCAATCTTGATGTGTTTGGTGATCTCCCTATTGAGGGATTTTTGTGCACTATTTGTGCATGGACCATGTTTTTTGAGATCTATATTTTTGGTCATGGATAAGCTATGGGGATGTAATTGGGTAACTTGGAAAATGTGGATTTTAGTTGTTCTAGGCACATAGAGGAATTTGTTAGGTCCACAAGGCTAAATACCCTGAGAGGGGGGGGGGGTGAATCAGGGTATGACAAATTAAAAAATATAGCCCATTCTGATCTTGTTTCGCTGTTATGAAAAACACTCTTCTCTCTATTTCTCACTACACAATATAAATATAAAGTAAATCATGCACAGGACACAACAATTTTTACTTGGTTCACCCTCACTGGGCTACATCCAAGGAGCATACAACAACGATGAGCCGATGTACCAAATTCACTAAATCACACTACTGTTTACAAGGTTTGGGATAGATCACTTCTATACCCAGGCTAACTGCCTTTACAAGATTTAGGGTCAGCTCACTGCTTTCCCAAGGGTCACTCCCTATCTATCTCTCTCTATGGCTCACTACCAGTGGAGAGGATCAACTTCTTCCTATTCCTTTGCTCACTGCTCCAGAAAGAATCCACTCACAGTTTATAGACCTGTAGGTCTCTTCATTATCACAAATGAATACATCCTCTATTGTATGTAGATGCTCTGTTGAAGCTCAAACTTCACCCATAGATGAATTTATCTTTGCACCGAAGGTATCAGACAATCCCCCAGCTTCCATGCAGCCCTGAATCACTACAAGAAATCAACCTTACTTGGATCCCTTCTCTAAGGCGGCGTGCATGTCTTGGAGCACAAGTCACAACTGGCGTGTAAGTATTCCTCAACCACTTGTGCGACTCAAGCTTCTGCAACTCCAAACCTACGCAACTCACTTCCTTACTCGCCTAAACCACCCCAGGCGTGCAACTAACACTTGGCACACAACTTCTAACACTGGCGCACAAGCCCCACTTGTACAACACACCACCACTTGCGCGACCACCACACCTGCGCGACGGGATATCTGAATCTTCAAAGTGTTGAACTCTGGTGAGAAATGAGGAGGGGTGGTCCAGTATTTATAGGCAAATTGACCACCCTGAGTGATGGTGTGCAAGTCAACCCTCGGCGCACAAATCTCGGTGCCCAGGTCTCTTCCCCTGCCAGTCACTTGCGCGACCCACTTTCAAACTTGCGCAAACCTCTTTCCTTTGCTATAATTTTATCGTCTGATCTTGAAAAACCATAGGTGCACAAGTTTTCAAACTTCCAAGGCATCAGCATGAAATTCTCTTTCACAGCGCGCAAGTCACTTGCACGACACCACCAAAACTTGCATGACACTTATCCCTTGGACATATTTTGATGATCTAATCTTGAAAAACATATGGCGTGCAAGTTTCCAAGCCTTCAAGTACACGTCGTGCAAGTCCCTTTTCTAAAAACCACTTTTCTTCATTTGATGATTTTTAGGCCCAAAAATTTGTCAAACATTGGAAAACAGCACCACCTTGTATCTGTTCCTTTTATGACGCCTCCAAATCATCCATTCCTTTGTCGACGTTCTTGAATCAAACATGGATCATTGACCACATCTCTTGAACTCGACATTCCACCATGAAATCCCCTTTGTCAACAAATTTGTATGTCATGGTTTGCTTTGTCAACAATCACATCACAGATGACCACTTTGTCAACAAACACAATCACCTCAAAAATGATTCAATGATGACTTGAGGGATTTTTTCCCAACATAATCTATATTATTTGTCATGATCTCATAAAGGGGTGGGATCAGTGTTTGAATTCCTAGGATATCATAAAGTATTTACCTGTTGTATAAATCTAAGTCAGTTTTAATCCTCAATTGTGGAATTTTAGACTATTTATGGATATTTAGGGTGATTTATCTTTTGTCTAAGCATTGATTATTGGTTTTGAATCATTAATCACCCTTTTGATGAAAATGGTATGTATGATGGTTGGTTTCATATTGAGAATTATTTCCTTATTATTAAATTAATTTGTCTTGTTTGTAGTTTTGGTGGATTTAGTTTTAACATGTGAAACCTCATTTTAATGGAAGTATGTTGATTATATATAGATAGTTTTAAATGTATTAAATTTATGTCTTACTTATAAATGTATTGTGTAATAGATTAAATAATCAACATACTTTCAATGAAAAATGTTCTGAGAAATGTATTTATTATTTCAATGTATATAGAAATATATTATTGATTCTTTCAATGTGTTCAATATATCTATGTTTTATGTATTATTGATTCTTTTAATTTGTTTTGTTTTGTTTGATTCTTTCAATGAATTGAGAAATGTATTATTTCATTCAATGTGAGGTTTTCCTTTGTCAATGTGTTGATTATATTTATGTTTTGGTGAGAATCAATGTACGTTGATTATTTAGTTTTAACTTGTGTTGTTTTCCTTGTACATTGATGATATATTTGATGGTTTGGTAAAATTTTTAGTGTCACCGTTGTGTTGTTCTGGCTGTAGGTTCTAGGGCTACAGAATCTGCAACTTGTTTTTTTAAATGCATGATATATCATTAGTTTAAACCGCTGCTAGATATTGGATTTTTTTTCACAGCGGTATAAACCTTCTCTATATTATGATATATTTTTAAGGAGGTGGTTAGAACTGCTAATAAATATGATTTTTTTTTACTTAGCGGTGGTTTTATCCATATTATTTTCGGGTTTTTGGGTAAAAAGTCCAGACTTTAGCGGTAGTTAGAAACCGTCGCTAGATCCCAGTTTTTTTTAACCAAAAACCACCGCTAAAACTAAGAAAACCACTACGAAATATGAATTATATGACATATAAGTCAAATATATTTATGAAATTCATCATCATTATTGTCTATGTAAATCATAATTGAAAAACGAATCACATCACTTTGTAGAGGTGGTAGTCTAGACATATACATGAGCGACATTATCATCTTCAAACAAATTGGTAAGTAAGAAGGTAGTTATGATATTATCATCAAAAAAGAATAAATATTTCATTAATATCATATATAATCATTAAAACCATAATAATACCCATCCATAAAACATGGTGATGTAAAATAAATTGTATCTCTACGTGGAGATGGTAAGACGTACACACGCACAAGCGATAATTTCACTTCCTATTTGATGGGAAAGAGGGTGGATAATGGTTGTTCAAAAATCATAAAAACATTTAGTATTTTTATTATACTGAATTTATTATTTTATTATAAATACCATATATTAAGAGGTGGTAAAATAAGAAGTAAAATGAAAGTGATCGGTTAAGGTAATAACATATTATTTGAAATAACTTCTTTTAATATCCTTTTAAGGATTGCATGGTTGGTATTTTGGGAATAAAATCACCTATAGAACATGTATAAGATAATTTAGAAAGTTTTTGATGATATAGAAGGCTCAAAGTGGTGTAAATAAGAGAAATGAGGGGTTCCCTTTTCTAAGTGAGGGGAGGGGAACTCATGGAATTTCTTAAAATATTAAAATATTAAAAGATCATTATCTATCCAAATGATTACAAATAGATATAGATTCAAAGATAAGGTTTGAAATGGTTGAAATCCAATTTACCAATAATATTTGGAAATATTTAAGTGGTGTTTTAAATTTTATGTTTTGGTTTAACCCCATAGTCAACCTATTTAAACCTTAATCGAGGTAACATCTTTTTCACACTTAAAGGGTCACAATATTACTTATAAGGTAAAAATTGGATCATAAATGGACAAGTGATGAAATTTTTGACAATATATTATCCAAAGTATCCCCTTTAAATGTTTTTATTATTTTTAAATAATTTAATTGTATATTATTTTCATAAAACATCATTAATTTCATTTTTGACAATATTCATTTAATTTGACTTTAAAAACACAAAGAATAATATGTAATTAGAATAAAACACTTTCAAAAATAAATAATATTTCATATTTATCTACATATTTCATGGAACATAATAATTCACTTAAATTTCAATACTTTTAATATTTTTAAAATCATTTATTTTATTTTTCTATTAATTGAATTAATATTGTGTCAGCGTTACATAAGCATTTATGATAATTATTCAATTATAAAAATTTATAAATAAATTAATATGATAAAAAATTAATTTATATTTAAAATAAACATTTAGAACTAAAATTATCATCTTTTTAGCCTTATGTAAATTTTTTAGAGATATTAAAGTCAAGAGAGTGACATTTTTTATTTATTCATTTCTTAAATTAATATAAAGGTCATAATCAATGAAATATGGAAACAAGTGGCCATATATTTGATAATTGGATGGAAATAGAAAATATTCACTCATTAAATAGGATAACGTCAAGTGTTAGGATCATTTTTAGTCATTATAATATTATTTTAATTAGAATTACTCTATTTACCTTTATATAAAGAGAAAAATATTTTTTAGAATATTATTCATAATGAAAAAAATTAAAGGAAACTATTTACAAAATATTAACATAATATTTAAAAAATATGGGATTCATTTTTAAATATTAAATTTTTATAAGTGGAATAAATTAATATAAATGATAGTTCAAAACGATATGAAAACAGTTTTTTTCTTCAGAAAAAATCAATTTTTATGATAAAAAATGTTTTTATACCAAATTAAAAAATTAAATTTATTTAAATTAACTTAATTAGATTAATAATTATATATGAGAATTAATTTTTCTTTTAAACCATTTTAAAAATGGTACTTTTTAAATTCTTGAAAAAAATATAGTTCAATAAAAATTAATATTTATCTCTATTTATTAGAAAACCAATTTTTTCAAAGAAGAAACATAAAAATTAAACTTAAGATAATTTTGATGTAATAATTGAAAAATTTGAAGTTAATTTTATCAAATAAATTTTTTGAAAGTTCAAGAAATTAAAATTTAAAATTTTATCACAAAAATAAACAAAAATCATTTTTGAAGAAAATGTTTTTTTGAAGAATAAAACGAATTTACTAAAAATTATGTGCTTACTTCTAGAGCATTGATCAATAAATTTTTATCTAGTAGGGCCTTTATATATATTTTATAATGTGGTTAATCATAATCATACCTTCTAATTTGATGACTAGGTTATAATAATATTTCATGGTTTGTTTAAGCTTAGTGGTGCATGTTGTATATGCTATCGAATATAGCATTCTTTTAATATATTATGTTGTTATAGATTTCTTCCCCCATTATATGCATTATTCATTATCATTCCATGTGGTCAATGATTCAACTATCTCTAGATTAGTTCAATCATGATCGAACATATTGATTCAGGCTATGATTATGTGGGTGATATGTGAAACCATATCAACATTGGGGTTTTGTGATAGGTGATGAGTTTGAGGATCATGTTGATGATGGGTGGATTTATATGGATGAGGTATATGGATTATTTAATTAGGAGAACATTATGAATGGAAATTAGGCTATATGGATAGATATAGATTACTGTTCCAAATGATCGGTGATTGAGAGTGGGTGTATAATGAGGGGATGGACCTATTTGATGCAGCTTGAGAGGATATCTAAAGAGAGAGGGATGTGGGAGTAGTGTTAGAATACAAACTAGTGGAACTTAGGGTTTCAGAAGTGATTTTCATGATGTGAACTATTATTTAATGTTATGAATATTTGGGATTTATTCTCATCATGAGTTATAATTTTACATCATGAATTACACCTTCAAGAGGTTTTTTGCTGTGTTGATTCATGTTCTCATCCGTTGGGCAATATTCAATCACCCACTTGATTTGTGGAGCTGGCATTCTTTACTAGGACTGTATTTAGGCTAATGATAGGGATTATGTGTGATCATTAGAGTGATTTTGGGGTTTATTCATACCTGATGATTGGGATCTCTATGGTGAAATTCCCCTATATTGTATATACTAGTAGATTCGATACTCCTCCACATTGAAGGGGAATGAGCCCTTTATCTGTGGAGTTGATACTCCCCCTTTATTGAGCTTTAGTGAGTAGTGGGTCCTCTAATAGAGTCAATAATCCTTCATATGGGTATCCATCAGTGAGTTAAGGTCCTCCATTCATATTCTCATGAGGTTGTGTAAGGTTCTTAACATTATATATGGGACCTTTGTAGTTGCTGGAAGACTCATCATTATTATATTTCTTTGGATATTGAGATTCCTCTCTCTTTGAATAACGTTTATTTATGAGAACATTTATTATTAGGTTTAATTTCATCTCTTTATCTTATGGGTTGGGAAGACTTTATTATTTTATTTCGTCGCTCTTGGTTTTTCGGGTGTCCTACTGAGTATATTTATACTCACCCATGTATGGAACTTACCCTCACATTACATGTCTATGTAGGTGATAGATAGATTTTTGGTGACTTTGGTTGACCTGGAATCAATGGAGTATTACTATACTTAGAGGCTTGAACCGTGTTCAATGGTTAGACTTAGTGACCGTGAGCCAGGCTCTCCTCTGAATTTCCATTTTTTAGTATTTTTTTAGGTTCACACTTTACTTATTATTATTTGGGATTGTATTTATATCTTTTATATTCTTGTATATTTATCTATCATACTCTGAAGTTTTTCTTGGCGGATTTTGCATGCATTATTTAAACTCTAGAGGTTTATGTTCATTATTACTCTATATTTTTTCATGTAGTTGGGTGTGTGCATGTGCATAGGTACATTAGGAAATGCCTCCCATTTTAGTTTTATCCATTCTCAACATTGGTCTCCAGCCATTGTCCTATTGGATCTAGGCTTGGGGTATAACTCTCAGCTTATTGCTGGCCCAGGCGGGGCCCCGATGGGTCAAGTCAGGATAATAACAGTATGTAAGAGGGGAGATCTGAAGTTAGTGTAACAAAAAAGAAGTGTCGACAAATGATTAAGAGATCTGGATGAGCTATGATAGTTTAGGTATGTTTCTCAGATGATATATCTAAGGTTTATGTCTATGAAAATGTAACTAAGGAGTTATCTTGATGATTGGAAGAAAATAGTCTATGATTGGGATTCAAATTTTAAATTTTTAGAAGGTTTTTAATATTAGTAATTATTATAATGGATGTTAAAAGATATTTTTCCATGTTTCGTAAGATATAATAGAAGTGGCCAATAAATTATGAGTGTTTTATCTTTTTTCAATAATCCATCAATGATGATGAATAGAGTTGAAGCTGTTACAGTCAATATTCAAGAATGTAGAACCCAATATATATAATAGATAGAGGAATATGATGATCATAGAGAAGAAGAAAAAACTCATTATATAGTTTGAGATGAATTTTAAGAGATCCATCCATATATTGGCATGAAATATGGAGTTATTACTACTTATATAATTATTATATACATATTTAAGGAAGCTAAATTAACATAATCATTGTAGAGAAGAGTTGAGTTTGAATTAATAACAAGTGTTGATAGTTGATGAAATAATTTTCTACAATAGGATATTGATGATTTTAAAGATAAGTTGGCTAGATGAGAAGGTTTGATGAGTTATTGAGTAATAAAAATATTACTATGAATATTAAAGAATAAATCTAACTATAATAATTCATCTTTTCATTTTAGCATGAAGAAATATTCATGAAGTGGAAGCGAAGATTTGATAAAGATAGAAATTGAGTTATGAATTTATGAGGTTGGTGTTCCATTTATTAGATTTTTAATTAAAACTCTATTATTGAAGGTATTTTGAGTAGATAATAAAGATGAATTATCAAGGTCGTGAAGATTCATTGAAGTACCGAACATTGATTACTTTAAATACTATATTAAATTTATGATTGTACTGATTTTTTTATAAAATTATGTCAGGTTTTTAAATTAATTTTATGTTTTTTGAGATGTATAACTATATATTACATGTTTTGAGAAATTATATGAATTAATTTGATATTTCCAAAGAAGTATTGAGATGAAATAAAAATGTTGGAGGTAAATTATTAATCTTTATTATTCTGTATAAGAATAACCCAGCTAAGTGAGAATCTAAAATTGATTAACTTATAATAATATTTTTATACATAATAATAAATCTATAATTTAAAAATATCACATATAATTAAGTTTGAAAGTTCCATTTACTATGTCAGTTTATCCCTTGAATATTCACAACCATAGAAGAAAAATTCAAAAAGATTCTTCAGTTACATCAGAATAAATCTAGAAGATATAGAGCTACATAAGAATAAATTCAGAATCCACAAAAACTATGTAATATTAAATTAAAATGTTCTAAAACTATATAATATTAATTCTTATATTATAATATTTCATAAAAATATTCTAGAGGCTGTATAAGAATAAACTAAGAATATATAGACCCATATGAGAACGACCCCAAAAGTTACAACAGCTATTTAAGAATAATTTATTTTGGAAGTAACATATGTAAGAATAACTTATCATTGATGAAGAATAATTTGATTCTATATAAGAGTTAATATAATATCATATAATATTACTTGGAATATATATATGAATAATCTATTTTAAATAATGAGAGAATTTTAGAGAATTTTAAACTGAAATTTTGGGCAGAGATTTAATTTAGAAAATGATTTTACAATTCCTTAAAGATTAAAATATTTGGATTATTTTAATTTTGTCTCAATTATAGATGAACATTTTTCAAGGTAATATATAAATAAAGATATTGTATCATGAGATAAGCTTCAGAAAATAACTTTTCATGCATGTAATCATGTACATGAGGAAATAAAGGAGTAGTTATTGTGGGTGATTTTTAGTGAATAATTGAATGATAAATATTGAAGAAATATCATTGAGACTTAATGAGAATGTTGAGAAGATATTTTATATGATAAATATGGATATTCAAATATGAAAAATTTAAATCTATTTTTGAAAGATAAAGAAATGAGGATTTACGAGGATATTAATGGAAATTTTTAATAAGGAAACCCATAAAGATTTAAGGTGATATTTTAATGAGATATATGAATGTCATGGTGCCAAAATTAATTAAGGTTTTCATAATAAAATTACTGTAATATCCATATGATATTTTTATGATTTTTTATAAGATAATGGAAGGAACAAAATATATGAGAGACCCTGATTCACCACTACCTATTGAAGAAAATTATAATCAAATTAAATAGAAGAATATTGAGAGAAGATCCTGACATATTACTATTTCACATTAAACAAGTCAATGAAAAAGAAATATTGATAGTGAGAATATTGTATTATATTCCATTGTTGAATATATTTATCATTAAATAAAGAAGGAGGGAAATAATCAAATAAATTGATGTGAAAACTCTACTCCTAAAAATATTCTATTTCATAGTGGGATGGTTTAATTATTGATCTATAAAAGGCTCACTACTATTTGAGGAAGAAGACAACTAGGAGTTTCCTACCCATCCCTGTGTTGTTCATTCCAAAGATAAAGAAGTGGTAAACATGTATGAAATGGTAGTAGATTATATACTAGCGGTTAAAGACCTTTTTTGAGTAAGTAGATCTTATTATTTGATGTCGTGACATCCTAGAGTATAGGAGACGATCTTTTTAATTAATGAGGTATAGAGTTTCATTGTAAATTGGAGGGATACATATTAAATATCAAATCAATATATTGTCACGTTTCTAATATTTAGCCTCAGGATTTAAGGATGATTCCTATCCCATGTATAATATGATATTAGTGAAGTACCCATGTCTCAAACTCGACCAAGACTCTACAAGAATGTAATCACCCATATCGAGGGTGAACCTTGAAAAATACTATGTCATGTTCTTTATTTACTTTATTATTGCATGTGGTATGAATGTGTTTATTGACACATATAAGATCCATACGTCATAATAGGTGTAGAGTTTTGAAATTTTGAAAAGAAAAGAATTTAGTAAAGTACTGACCACATTGATTCACCCCCTCTTAGTTTGTCTTCATGATCCATCGACCTTTTCAAGTGGTATCAAAGAAAAGGATCAAATTTCACTAGTGGAATAATACATTTTAACTACAGGTTTTCAGCCATTGTAAAAATAGCTAATGCTGTAAGTGTTTTTAACATCAATTATAAAAAATGACATTAAAACATTTATTTTAATTAAATCTCAATTATTTTATGGTAATTTATTTTGATATTAGATCTTAAAATTCACCTATAATGTAATTTATTTATATAAATGATGTTATAGGTCACTTTTGATATTAGTTATAAATAAAACCATGTTTAAATCTTTGACATTAGACACCTGCTATTTTGATAATAGGAATTACTAGTGGCCTATAATGTTGGTTATATAAATAAGTAACGTTATTGGTGACATTCAACATCGATTATAAAAAATAATTAACATTGACTATTATATATGTTTTTAAATATTTCAATATATATAACTCACTTAGAATAAAAAATGGTAAAATAACTAGAAAATTACATAAAAAATGAAAATAAGAAAAACAGACTCAATGATTCAGATTAATTTCCTTGATTGTGGCAGTGTCCTCCAAATCTAAATTTCATTTTCCAACATTCAATTCATTTATAAGGAATAACTCAGGAGTATTTTTTAACTACTCAGGGTAAATCACATATGACATAATTATTATTTCTACTCGATCTAAATAATATATCTTTACTAAATAAAAAATTAATTAGAAATGTATTCCTTTGAAGAAAAATAATGATAAAATAAATAAATAATAATATAAAACTATAAATACAATGGGAATGTAGAGGAATGTAGAAGAAGTGGAATGAAGAAGCATTAGAATTATGAAGTATGATTATATTAGGGATGTAGAAAGAAGGAGAATTAAAATTTATAGAATTTATTGGAAGAAGTGTTCCTAGGAAATGATAATTTTTTTGGCAGGAGATAAAAATCGAAAGGATGTTCTATGAAAAAAATAAATCATAACTATTGTTCTATCAAATTTTACATTTAACTTTAGTTATTTATATAATAAATATAAAAAATAATGTTTTTAATATTGGTTATTATATAAATGATGTGAAAACCAATTTTAACATCAGTTTATATATAACCAATATTGACACATGAGGTTTTGACATTGGTTATGTAAAGACCCAGAATTTCTATGTAATTTTTTTTAAAATATATGGGAATTTTATGAGTCCGCGAAATCTGACAGCACGCGATTCCGAGGCCTGGAGTGCCCGAAATGATCCATCAAAGTTTTGTTAAGATTAATTTAATGCGCATAAGCAGTTTTCCAGAAAAATTGGAATAAATCTTAAATGGAAACACAGATCCGAAATCCGAGGGCACCGTTGCACTCAGGATGACGGGTTTACCCTAGGTGCGAATTAAGATTAGTCGACACGGGCCTCCTGTGAGAAAACCAAAAAATGGCATAATCGTAAATAAAATAATTAAATAAATTATTTTATTTTTTAAATTTATATAACTCACAAATGGTAACTCGGATTAAAAACATGAGACCACCGATGAACTCATGAGGGTATGATTTCTTTAAGAATATACTATCTTTGGCTAGCACGGACCACCAGAGAAAGTTAGTTTTTGGCCACAAATAAAATAATTAAGTGACAATTATTTTATTGTAAAATTCATAACTTCTTAATGGTAACTCAGATTAAAAATCCGAGAATACCATTGGGTTTTTTGGGGCATGTTTCACCTAGGCAGAGCCTATCCTCGAATGGCGTGGGTTAAGGGTGAATGATAATAATTTTCCAAACTTTTTTTTGGGTAAATTTAGTAAACGCACAAGTGGCCTTTTATAACTTTTGAATCGGTCCTCAGAATTGAAATCCGAGAGCATCGTTGAACTCACAACACCAGTATTCTCTTAAGGATACTTTTACCTCGACAACAGATGGTCGAGGGTGAATGTTAGTTTTTGGGTTTTTCGTGAAAGAATAAAAATAAAAATAGAAGTGCGTGACACTTTATTTTTATTTGCAACACCCATGTGGGTGTTGGGAGGTGGGTTCCACCGGAACTAAACCTCCTTGTGGAGGTTGGGAAGTGGGGACCACCATACCTTAACCTCCCATGAGAGGTTATGGTGGTGGGGACCACCAGACCCTAACCTCTCATGAGAGGTTATGGTGGTGGGGACCACCCGAGGCCTAAACCTCCCAACTCCCCTCTTAATGAGGGAGAAACCTCTCAACTACCTCATTAATGTGAAAGAGCCTCTTGAGATTCCTCCACATTAATTATGCAAACACACCACCATTATTTTTACGCCAACGTAAATTAATTGGCTTGAACCCCTTTTTAAATTAAGTAACAACGTAGTTGGAATTTAAAAAGGTTCCTAATAAATGAACCGTCATAAATCCCACGATTGTTACATACCTCCCCCCTATCCTATATATATGGAGCTTGGGAGGAGGTTTTGGGATGGCTTCAACAAGCGACAAAGCACTGGTAAAGTGACGTGATGCCCAACACATGGAGGATTATGCTCTCCAATGAAGAATGCTCCACTGACAAAGAACATCAACGAGGAATGCCTTCGACTATGAAGAACGACCTAGAATTTGAATTTCTTCCTCAAAACTTCCTCCGACGTAGGACGTGTTCGTCTACAATGAATCAACTTCCACCATCTCGAACCAAAGTCAACCAAAAACGATCAAGGTAGGGGTTTAATTATGTTTGATTATTTGCAGGAAATTGAAGGGTGATTGTCTGATGTTATTCTCTATTCCATTCTTGATAATTCTTTTAAATTCAAGAAGGAATTGATCTACTTGATACCACTCTAAACGTAAACGGTGCAGGCCAAACGAACATGGCCCGACCCCTCCGTTGTTCTTCTTGGATGTGTACTTCTAATGGAGGAAAGAAACAAAGACAACGATGCTCTGCCACCTGCGGCCTCCCCCGCTCGACACCGACATCGAACCAGTATTGTGCCAAGCCACCAAGTCGAGCCACCGCCTTGATCTGAGCCACCTTCGCCCCCCCCCCCCCCCCCCCCGCGGCGCCCCGGCCGAACCGGCCTGCACCTCCCTGGGGCGCCCCAGCCGAACCGGCCTGGGCCCCTCGTGGCGCCCTGGACGAACCGGCCTGCGCCCCTCGCGACACCCCGGCTGAACCGAACCATGCCCCCCATGGCACCATGGCCGAACATGCATATGCCCCTCGCGGCGCCCGACTGAACCGACCCTCGGCCACCCCGGCCTCGCGGACGAGCTGGCCTGCCTGCACCATCCGCCGATTGAGCCACATCAGCCTCTCCGGCCTCCCAACCAAACCAGCCCTGGTTGCACCACCCATCGGCTGAACCAGCCTCGACCGTGCCATCACGCCACCCCGGCCTCTAGGCCAAGCCGCCCCGAGTCGCTCCCCCACGACCCTCTGAGCCGAATCGGCCCTGCGCCCTGGGCCGATCCACCCTTGCGACACCATCTAGGCTGAACCGCCCACGCGGTGCCCTCCGGGATGAACAACCCTCACGCCGACCGACGACCAGTCCGCTCCCTTGCGATTGGTCTGCGCCCTCACGGCCGGTCCACACCCTCATGAATTTTCATGGCCCCTCACAGCCTACTGGGCTGGGCCCATCGGGCCAAGCCGACCCAACGGGCCGGGCTAGACCAATGGGTCAGGCCGAGTCGACTCAAACTAGGTCAGCCCAGTCTGGGTCAAACCGACTGGGTTAGACTAGACCTGGGCCCACTACAACCTTTTACATTCTTTTAGCCACATCTTTGGCACCAGACGTCTATTTGAAAAACTGTCAGTGGCACTGGAAATCTTGGATCAAGACGGTCCCTTTGAGTATACACCACTGGAGTTTTGGATTGAGATAGGAAATGGTCAGGTTGGATCGAGCATGAATCCAACCAGACCCCCAGGACTAAAAGGATAATAATTCACAGACCAGGTGTCTGATTGACGCGATGTCTATTGTGTTGAGACCCCTATGATGTGATAGACCTTTGAGATACTTTTTCGTGAGGCTTCATGACAGTTGGAGTATCAACCATTAGCTCTTGGAGTAGATCCTCCTGGAGATGAGGGAGCATAGTGCGGAGACCAAGTAGCTGGATGAGACCTGATGACTGCTGACTGTTTGACTTAGAGTGACTCTTCTAGCCTAGTGGGGAGCACTTTGGTGTCGTGGCAGACGCACGGTAGAGGAGTGTTCTTGGTGGCGCGGTAGACCCATGGTACTTGACAGGAGGAGTACCTTAGTAGGCTATGAGGGGGAGTATGCTTGGTGACTTGGCAGACCCACGGTGGGGAGCGCCTCTGTGTGACGCAGCAGACCCACGGTACTCAACAGGAAGAGTACCTCACCAGTCCAAGGTTAGTGGGAAGCATTCTTGGTGTCGTCGCAGGCCCACTGTACTCGACAGAGGAGGATTTATACAGCAACTATGGGTTCAATGATGTGAATAAAATCTTGGTTCAACTGAGTTAGTACTTTTGTTTTTTCCTCAGGATTGTGATGGATCACTTGATAACTTAGGTATATGTATGGGCATATACCTAAGTAAGGTTATCTATTGATTTCATACTTTTTGGTTTATCCTTTTTGGATTTCGTGAGACCTTGAGGGTATCAGGGTCCCTACTGAGTATTGTTATACTCACCCCTGCACGGGCTATGAACACACCTTGTTGTGTTGGAGGAAAACGACAGACAACGTTGACTGAGGCTGAGAGTACCAGGACTGGATGATGCCCGGAGGTGGACCATATGACATGTCGGTATTTGGAGGAGGCAGATGGACGCCGACTGATGAGGTGGCTATCTGTACCTACCCTTACTATAGGAATCCCAGAGGATGACCCAATAGCTTATTTTCCTTATTTTTCTTCATTTTTATTGTTTTCAGGTGTATTTGTACCTTTACTATTGGGCTTGTATTCTGACCCCTTTTAATTTCTACACTCTTTTGGTTATACAGTTTACTCATGTTCGTATCTTGCTGTGTGTGTTTATAGGTTATAATGGCAATGCCTTCCCAATTTTAGGGAATTACGCCTTTGGTGATAGTCGCCAGCCCATGGCCTATGGAAGGCAGGCTTGGGGTAGCCACAACATGGGCCCTGGGGGATAGGTCGTGACAAATTGGTATCAGAGGAGTCAGTTCTACCACAATACATAGGACTCTGATATTTTCTGTGAAGAAATAGTGTTACATGTAGTGAGTGCGGTTTTCTGTTCAGGGAGTCCATGTTGGTGTGGCGACTGACATATCCATACACCAGGACCCTGACTTTTAATTTTTGGCTCAGTGCATGAACAAACTGATTGTGTGTGTGTTTTCTTTGTGATTTCTTAAGTCAGCTCAACCATGTCAGCTCACCAGGTATAATTTTTTGACCATGTCACATTTTTTTCTTTCAGGATGCCTCCATGCAGACATCCAATTAGAGTTCCGAGAGTTGTATGCACTAAAAGCCCACCAAACGATGAGGCTCTAGTACAGGGTCCTCTTACTATGTTGGCACCTTTGGGTGGTGTACCAGCATCACCATCACCCATTTGATAGAAGATGCCACCATCAAAACTGGCGGATGGTGCACGCCTATTGAGCACATTGCACAAGTTCCAGTAGCATAGGCCTCTGAGGTTTTGAGGCGTGACAGATTCCCACGCAGCTGAGGGCTGGCTGGAGGCGATTTCTAGAGTTTTTCGTTTAGTTGAGACACTAGTAGAGTAGACGGTGATCTTAGATACTAGTATTTTTCAATGAGCGACCATGAGGATGGTCCGCTTAGTGACGAAGCTTCGGTACATGGACCATTACATGAGATAGTACCTTCGGGTAGTGATCCATCTATATCACTACCTATTGGTCAGCAGTTACAACTGGCAGTACCAGTAGAGGACACATGTAGGATTAGTGCCTTACAAGTGTTTCAGCATCAGATAACCCTCAGGTTCTGAGGTGAGCCTGACTCACAGGAAGTTGAGGACTATCTTGAGGAGGTGGCTGAGAGTTCTCTAGAACTTCTACAGCTTCAGCAGGATGACATGTCGGTAGCTGAGTATTCATCGAGGCGTACCAATCTTTCCTGGTACTTGATGAATACGATACGATCAGTGCTTCAAGGATCGAACTTCCAAGAAAAGTGTGTTTAAAGTACATCTGAGTAAACACAATTCCTATATACATTCATACTTATGCTAGCGTGCTAGAGAGAACCTTTGTGGTTGAATGTTCTTTGGCTGAGCGGATACAGCCAGTGAATGCTAACAGTAGAAAAGTAGGAAACTGGCGGCAGTCTCTGAGACTAGGGCATGTAAAATGTTTCGGGAAAAATAAGTGTTAGGGACATATGATTCTTCAGGGCAGCAGGGATGGATGAAGATCTAGGAGAGTAGCATGAGGTGGTTTACTTTTCGACATGTTACAACCACCCCTTTTTTGTGGACCTCGCTAGGCTCAGGGAGTTGTAGGACAGGGGAAGAGAGTAGTTTCATGCAGTCAAGGAATGCAACCCAGGGGATCTAGGAATGATTCGAGGTATGGTCTATGTCTACTACTAGATTCTGTATCAATAGACATAGGTACCAATCATTCCTTCCTTCCACAAATCTTGTCCAAGACCTATAGTTTCCGGTTAAACTGTTGACTTGAACCTCACGTCTGGAGACACCTTTGGGAGGAGACTTGATAATCACACTTACAATAGTAGTGTGATATGACCCTTGAGGCAAGAGTTTTAGTTAGAACCTCTTGGTGGTAGTGTCGAGGCTTTACGATGTTAGTTTGGGTTTAGACTTGACATCCACAGTTCACATACAGATATACTGTATTAGGAAAAGAGGTTGTGGTTTATCTACAATGTTGGGATGAGGTTTTACTTGGTTAGAGAAAAAGAAAACCCAGGAAGTACAGGATAAACTCATGCATAGGAGGGTGCATCCAATCACTTGTGAGTCGGCCAACCTCACCCTCATGGAAACAGAAGTTGATTTTGATATAGTCTATACACCCAGGAAGGGGAACACGGTAGCAGACACACTCAGCAGGAGGTCTAGCCTGCATCTGCTGAGTGAGGCGATAGAGCAGCTAGCCGCGTTGCAGATATCCTTTGTGGATTGAGAAGGAGCAACTTTTCTTCAGTCTCTTACAGTCAGTCCCCCACTCCTTCAGCGAGTCAGGGAGGCGCTACGTAGAGATGCTGACTGTGAGACACGACATGCTCAAATATCCACAAGACAGGCACCTAATGGATTTTATAAAGGCGGGGAGCACATCATTCTCATTATAAAACATATCGTGGTACCAATGTCACTTTAGGAGGGAGTGTTGGGGTATTTCCACTCATACCCTCTAGTGGTACATCCCGGAGTGATGAAGATGTACCAGGACCTCCGACGACAACACTGGTGGGTGGGAATGAAGAAAGTAATTGCAGAGTTTGTCTCTCGGTGCCTCACTAGTTATCAAGTGAAGGAAGACCATCAGGTACCAGCAGGATTGTTTCATCCTTTAGAGGTACTAGAGTTGAAGTGGGACGTGATATCCATAGACTTCGTGATAGGACGTCCACATACATCCAGGGGTAATGACTCGATTTGGGTGATCGTTGACCGACTCACCAAGTCGTCCCACTTCCTACCAATCAAAGAACAGGGTTCAGTAGAGATCTTGAGACACCTCTATATGCAGGAGATTATGCGGTTACATGGAGTAACCTCAACAATCATTTCTGATCGTGATGCAAATTTTACTTCCTAGCTATGGAAGGGGTTGCAGGAGGCTTTCAGGACACAACTTCGTTTGAGCACCGCCTTCCATCCTCAGACGTATGGCCAAACTGAGCAGACCATTCAGACCCTCGAGGACATACTGTGTGCTTGTGTCCTCGACTTCAGTTACAGTTAAAAGGATCACTTAAATTTGGTGGAGTTTGTATACAACAATAGCTATCACTCCACCACAGGGATGTCACCTTTTTAGGTGTTGTACGGGCGACCTTGCAGATCACCTTTGTCCCAGACTGTCCCAGGGGAGTCATCACTTGTGGGACTAGAGATGGTACGGGATACCACATAGAAAGTGCATATCATCCAAGAGTAGATGAAGACTGCACATAGTAGGCATAATTCGTATGCCGATAGGAGATGGAGACCTTTGGAGTTCGAGGATGGCGACCACATCTTTTTATGGGTCTCACCTCGACATGGTTTTTGGAGATTTGGCCGAGGCAGAAAGTTATCTCTGAGGTTCATCAGACCTTTTCAGGTCCTCGGTAGAGTTGGCTAGGTGGCTTACCGCTTATCTCTTCTACCTCAGTTTCACTGGGTGCATGACGTCTTCCATGTATCCCAGCTAAGGATATACATGCATGAACCTTCCTACATCATCAAACATGGTGAGTTGGACGTCGACGATGGTGCGACCTTTATAGAGGTTCTAGTAGAGATTGAGGATCGACAGGAGTGGGTCATTCATGGAAAGTCGATACCTATGATGCTCATTCGCTGGAAGCATGGGAACTTCCAGGAGAGCACATGGGAGCGAGAGGCTTAGATGCGTGCTCAGCACACCCACTTATTCCCTTAGTTTGAGTTGTAACTTACAGGGACGTAGAGGCATGAGGTGGTGAGAATTTAAAGACTCTAAATTTCTATGTAATTTTTTTAAAATATATGGGAATTTTACAAGTCTGTGAAATCTGACGGCGCGCGATTCTGAGGCCTGGAGTGCCCAGAATGATCCATCGAAGTTTTGTTAAGCTCAAGTTAATACGTGTAAGCAGTTTTCCAAAAAAATAGGAATAACTCTTAAACAGTTACTCAGATCAGAAATATGAGAGCACCGTTGCGCTCAGTATGGCGGGTTTACCCTAGGTGTGACTTAAGATTAGTCGGTGCAGGCCTAGTGTGAGAAAACCCAAAAATGGCATAATGGTAAATAAAATAATTAAATAAATTATTTTATTTTTCAAATGCTTACAACTCACAAACGGTAACTCGGATTAAAAATAGTATACCACCAATGAACTTGTGAGGGTATGATTTCTTTAAAAAGATAATAACTTTGGCCGGCATGAGCCACCGGAGAAAGTTAGTTTTTGGCCTCAAATAAAATAATTAAGTGACAATTATTTTATTGTAAAATTATTAACTTCTTATCGGTAACTCAAATTAAAAATCTGAGAGTATCGTTGGGTTAATTGGGGCGTGCTTCACATAGGCAGAGCCTAACCTCAACTGTCATGGGGTGAGGGTGACTGATAATAATTTTCAGAACTTTTTTTCGGGTACATTTAGTAAACCTGCGAGCGGTGTTTTGTAACTTTTGAACCGGTCCTCTGAATTGAAATCCGAGGGCACCATTGAACTCGTAGCACCGGTATTCTCTTAAGGATACTTTTACCTCGACGACAGATGGTTGAGGATGAAAGTTAGTTTTTGGGTTTTTTGTGAAAGAATAAAAATAAAAATAAAAGTGTGTGACACTTTATTTTTATTTGCAACACCCATGTGGGTGTTGGTAGGTGGGGTCCATTGAAACTAAACCTCTTTGTGGAAGTTGGGAAGTGGGGACCACTAGACCTTAACCTCCCATTAGAGGTTATGGTGGTGGGGACCACCAGACCCTAACCTCCCATGAGAGGTTATGGTGGTGGGGACCACCCGAGACCTAAACCTCCCAACTCCCCTCTTAATGAGGGAGAAACCTCTCAACTCCCTCATTAATGTGGAGGAGCCTCTTGAGCTTCCTCCACATTAATTATGCCAACACACCACCATTATTTTTGCACCAACATAAATTAATTGGCTTGACCCCCTTTTTAAATTAAGTAACATCATCGTTGGAATTTAATAAGGTTCCTAATACATGAACCATCATAAATTCCATGATCGTTACATACCTCCCCCTACTATATATATGGATCTTGGGAGGAGGTTTTGGGATGGCTTCACCAAGAGATGAAGAGCTGGTAAAGTGACATGACACCCAACACTTAGAGGATTGTGCTCTCCAACGAAGAACGCTCCACCGATGAAGAATGCCGACAAGGAACACCTTCGACTACGAAGAACGACCTTGACTTCAACTTTATTCCTCGGAACTTCCTCTGACATAGGACGTGTTCATATACAATGAATCAACGTCCACCATCTCGTGACAACGTCAACCAACAATGATCAAGGTTGGGGTTTAATTGTGTTTGATTATTTATGAGAAATTGAAGGGTGATTGTTTGATATTCTTCTCTCTTCCATTCTTGATAATTATTTGAAATTCAATAAGGAACTGAACTGCATGCTACCACTCTAAACACAGAGGGTGAGGGACAAATGAACATGGCTTTACCCCTCTGTTGTTCTTCTTTGGTGTGTACTTCGAAAGGAGTAAGGCCACAAAGACAACGACGTTCCACCACCTGCGGACTCTGCTACTCTACACCACCGCCGAACCGCCATCATGCCAAGCCGCCTAGTGAATCCTCTTCCCTGAGCTAAGCCGCCTTCACCTCCCCGTGGTGCCCCGACCAAACCAGCCCGCACCCCATGCGGTGCCCCGGATGAACTGGCCCGCGAACCTCACGGTGCCCCGGCTGAACTGGCCTGTGCCCCTTGTGGCGCCCCAGCCAAACCGGCTCGCGCCCCCCATGGCGCCTCGGCCAAATCGGCCCACGCCCCTCGTGGAGCCTCGGCCGAACCGGCCCGCACCCCTCGTGGCGCCCGGCAGAACTGGCCCCCAGCCACCCTGGCCTTCTGGCTGGGCCGCCCTGGCCGTGCCATTCGCCGGCTGAGCCACCCCAGCAGCTTCAGCCTCCCATCCGAACTGGACCCGATCGCACCACCTTCCAGACAAACCGGCCCTGGCTGCGCCACCCTGGCCTCTGGGCCAAGCCGCCCCAAGATGTTCCCTCACAGCCCTCAGAGCCGAACCGGCCTTGCACCCCGGGCCGAGCTACCCTCATGGCGCCCTTCAGGCCGGGCCGCCCACGTGGTGACCTCTGGGCCGAACCGCCCTCACGTCGAACCGTGGCCGGTCAGCACCCTTGCGGCCTGTCCGCACCGTCACAGTTCTTCGTGGCCCCTCGTGGTCTATTAGGTTGGGGCCAGCAGGCCGGGCCAGACCCAACGGGTCAGGCCGGGTCGACCCAAATGGGTTCGGCTGAGGCTGGGTCGGGTCAGGTCGGTCTGACTGGGTCAGACCAGACCTGGGCCCACTACGAACCTTTAGTTTCTTTTGGCCACATCTTTGGCATCATAAATCCATTTGACGAAACGTCAGTGGCAATAGAAATATTAGAGTGAGGCAGTCCCTTTGAGTATACGCCATTGGAGTTTTGGATTGAGATGGGAAATGGTCAGGTTGGATCGTTTGTGAATCCAACCGGGCTCGGGACTAAAAGGCTAATAACTCACAGAACGGGCATCCGATTGATGCGATGTCTATTGAGTCGGGACCCCTATGACGTGGTGGACCTTTGAGATACTTTTTAGTGGGACTTCGTGATAGTTGGAGTATCGAATAGTAGTTCGTGGAGAAGATCCTCCTAGAGAGGAGCGAACATAGTGAAGAGACCTTGTAGATGGCTGAGACCTGACAACTGCTGACCATTTGACTCAGAGTGACTCTACTTGCCCAGTGGGGAGCGCCTTGGTGTCGGGTCAGAACCACGGTGGAGGAGTGCACTTGGTGACGCGGTAGAACCATGATAATTGACAGGAGGAGTACCTTAGCAGGCTATGAGGGGGAGAATGCTTGGTGATGTGGCAGACTCATGGTGGGGAGCGCCGCTGTGTGATGTAGTAGACCCATGGTACTCGACAGGAGAAGTACCTCAACAGTCCAAGGTTAGTTGGAAGCGCACTTGGTGCCGCAGAAGGCCAACTGTAATCGACAAAGGAGGAGTTCTTCAGCAGTCGTGGTTTTGATAATGTGAATAAAATCATGGTTGAGCCGAGTCAGTAATTTTTTGTTTTCCTCATGATTGAGATGGATCACTTGGTAACTTAGGTATATGTATGAGCTTATACCTAAGTAAAGTTATCTATTGATTTCATATGTTGTGGTTTATCCTTGTTGGATTTTATGAGACCTTGAGGGTATTGGGGTCCCTACTGAGTAACGTTATACTCACCCCTACACGGTCTATGCCCGCACCTTGTTGTGTTAGTTCTAGATGACGAACAGCGCTGACTGAGGCTGAGAGTACCAGGACTGGACGGTGCCCGGAGGTGGACCATACAGTGTGTCGGTACATGGAGGAGACGGATGAATGTGGAGTACTGAGGAGGATATCTGTACCTACCATTCAGGTAGGAATCCCAGAGGATGACCCACTAGCTGCTTTTCCTTCTTTTTCTTCAGTTGTATTGTTTTCAGTTGAACTTGTACATTTACTTTTAGGCTTGTATTCCAGCCCCTTTTACTTTTAGCACTCTTTTGGTTACACTGTTTACTCATGTTTGGATCTTAATGTGTGTGTTTATAAGTTATAAAGGTAATGCCTTCCTAGTTTTAAAGAATTACGCCTTTGGTGCTAGTCGCCAGCCCCTGGCCTATGGAAGGAGGTCTTGGGGTAGTCACGGCACGGGCCCCGGGGGACAGTTCGTGACAGGTTATATATTAATTGATATTAAAAGGGTTTTACATGTCATTTATATAATAATTAATGTTAGAAACTACTACAATAGTGGTTTTAATGTCAGTTATATGAATTAATTATGCTAAAACCCTCTTTATCATTAGTTAATATAATAAATGATGTTAAATAACCAATGTGAATTCTATTTTTTTCTACTAGTATGTATATTATTTTGGAATTCTAATATATGAATGTGAATTGAAGCATAGATCTATATCTAAAAGATTCATGATTGGATGAAAAAATGGGTTCTAGATGATATCAACACAATGGTTCCCTTAGGGAATTGGTTGATTCCTTCCCTATTATTTTTTATGGAGTAGAAATATATCCATCATGGAGTGATCTAATAGGCATCATGTGTTTCCTCCTTCCAACATTTCAAGTGGTATTAAATAAAAGGTTATTCCTTGGATTAGATATATTATTTCCTACATTTTAATCTATTACATATGAAGTAAATATTTGAATAATTTTTTCAGTTCACTTTCAAAGAAAACATATAGATTATATCTTCCAATACATTGAAGAACATAAATAAAATAGAAAATAAGTAGATGAGAAATGTTAATTTTGTGGTAAAAATAAATAGGATTCACCCCAAGTTAAAGGTAATCAATGTGGTGATTTTTTAATTATATCTTTCAATAATTATCAACTTTAAAAATCTAGTTCAATTTGTGAATAGTATGTTCTCATTGCATCGCCCGGTGACCTTAACTCTAAAAAAATATTAATTGAAAAATGCACCTCTTGAGGTTTTCACTTTCATATTTGATTTTATAAAGCCTCTATAAGATGAGAAATGAAGGTTAGAGTTGTAAGTTAATGATTTGGAAAGAATTGATAGAAAATTTACAAAATTAAAATAATCTCATCAAACTTGTTGAAGATAAAGAACAATCTTCATTATTCTATAAGGAAAAATTATCCCTAGTTGAATAATTATTGAAAAAGACCATTAATAAGAAAGATAGAAAAAGTAAATTTAATGAAGATAAATTACATTCATCCGAATAAACTCGAAGAGCTTCCTTATATGTCAAGAATTCTCAGTTAGAGATAAATTACAATAGAATAAAGAAAATTGAAAATTAATTACCCAAATAAAATAATATGCATGGAGATCTGATAGATATTATGAAAAAGTAATATAAAGATGGATTAGAATACATTGAAAATTATAAGAGCACTCCAAATCTAAAATTTCTTGAGTTGGAGGTCAATTTGAGAAATATGGAAGTGAACTAAGATAAATATTCACATGAATATGCGAGAATAAGTTCTTCTACCAGGGTTTGTGAAGAGATTACTTTCCCTAAAATAACTCATATTATTAGAAATATAGTCTTGGAAAATCTATTTATTCATCTACTATAACCTATAAGAAAAAGGTAACCCTTTCTGAATAAAATGTTTTTTGTATTAATATTGTTTCATTAGCTAGTGTAGGTTAAAAAACGAAATCTATAAACATTTAAGTGAAGATAAATTTATTATAAACCTCAAACTTCATCAAAGGTGTATTCGAGCAATATGAGATAATATTCCCTCAAAAAATCTACAAAGAAGGGTTGTTTATCTAAATAAACGTGTAGATGATGCTAGCTAGATTGTGACACATAGAAAGATTACAAAATTGATTGGAAATTATTGGTTTTATGGGAGGTTGGGAAACAATTTGATTAATTTATAGTATAATATTTCAATCATTGGAATATAAATAAGACCCATATAATGGGGCCTGGATATGTAGAGAAGAGAAATTCTAAAAAATTGATTCAAATTACATATAATAGGGGAATGAGTTTGTCTACCATGAACAGATTTGAAAGCTTAGATAATTTTAGTGGTGATTGTAACAAATTAAGTCACTATGATGATTCATAATATTTCATAAATACCAATCATGATTCATATATTTTTAAATAAATAATACCCCAAAATATGAGAAATAAACAAGTGATAATAAAAAGAGAGTTCACCTTAGGGTGTATACAAAAATAATGTGCTAAAAGAACACAACAAAAAAAATTGTGAAATATACCATCCCAAGGATAATATGCTTCTATTATGGAAGAAAATTACAAATAAAGGATCATTTAAAATTGTCTATGAACATCAGTGATAATGGGAGATATATGGAGAAATAAAAAAAATTAACCAAATAAAGAAACAAAAGGGATGGTTTTAGAGAAGACATATATGAATTCAAATTTAAATTTTATAAGAGGTTTCTAAAAGATAGTAACCTAAACACTATTGAGAATCTATATGTAAGAACCAAATATGTTGGGAATATTTCTAAAAAATGCATGTTCATATGTCTAACATAGTTAAAGATATAAATGAAGATGAAGAAAACATAAAAGAATGCATGTGAACTGCTAACTAATGTGAAAAAGTCAATTCCAAATAAGAATAAAGTTGAAAAAAGTATGAATACCATAACTCATAAGGATTTCACCATTTATAAAATTAAAGGATCCAGTATGATGAGTTCTTATAAAATAAGATATGAAAATAATGGAGTTTCTGGGTTGAGAAGAAAATCCCAACCTTGTGGATCTCATTAATAAGAAAAGGAGAATCTACCTTATCCAGATATTATGTTTTTTTTATGTATAGGGAATTGGAGGTGATGTATATAGGTGATAACTGTATGAGTTTTGTGAAAGTGGTAAAATACAAGGATATTTCCATATTTGAGTGATCTACTACTTTGTCATCTGATTTGGTATCAGTTCATTAAGACTACTTATAAAGAATATTCTTGGAGTTCATTTCAAAGAAAGATCATCCACATAGAAGGTTCATTAGAGTGTATCCCTTGAGGGGGTGTTGAGTTATGAGAATCCACCCAAATCATCATTTTATATGAAGCTAAAAATATGGAATGTGATAAATAGGTTGTTTATGAGGTATGCTTTAAAATATTTCCCCATCATTTTAATGATTAAAATGATTCTAAAATTGGGTGGGGGGGGTGGGGTTGTTGATTTAATGAAATAAAAAATTAAAAAGTTTTTGAAAAATTAAGAGTATAAAATATGATAAAACTATTTGTATTTAAATGGTTTAAATATATTTTTTGAGATGGGTGCATGAATCATCTTGACAATGTAAAATCAAAGGCATCTAAAAGAATTTTTTTCAAGTTAATATCACACATTTTGTTATTTTATAGATGAATTTGATGTAAAATTTAATATCTTCTGATTTTTATACTAATAAATACTCATATATACTTAGAGTTTATTAATTCATGATTTATTTCCAAATGAAAAGTGATTCCATCCTTCTCTAAAGGGGCTCAAGTTTTAAATTCAATAAGGGAGAGAATATGAAATTATATTATTGATTGAAGCATGAGATGAGTGTGAATATCCCTTACTCTTGAAACTCTATATTTATTATCTATAAGGGGGACACATAAGACATAATGAATACTGAATTTTAATTTAAATGAATATTGGAATGGGGTTTTAAAACAAATCTAAATGGGAATATTTATGTTCCAAATGGATTTTGAGTCTTTTATTTTGTCCAATAACTTATCACTAATGATAAAGGGAGTTTAATATTTTAAATTTAATACATGTTAATAGAGAAACCAATATAGGGAAGAGATAGAAGAATATGATAAACTAGTGTAATAATAGAAAACCCAATATATAGGTTGATATGAAGTAGAATATATCCATTTATATGTTGTAATGGAATATGGGGTTGTTATTTCATAGAGATTTATTTTATGAAAATTTAATGAAGTAAAATTAATATGATGATTATAGTGTTGTTATTAGTTTAAATTAATAAAATGTGTGGATGGTTGATTGATTGGCAGCTTCCAACCCTAGGATTCTCTCCTCCTCCCGGTGACGATGGCAGACCCCGCACCAGCCCATCCCCCTCGGTGGGGGAGGGGGCTTCATTGCCCATTGGGAGAGCAGGGTCAAAATTTCATCCCTTCTCCAACATTGATTTTCTCCCCACATTCCTGAAAGATTCTTTAAGCCCTAAAGTTTCGGATCTCATCGATAGCCTCCCTAATCTACATATTTCGACCTCTGAATTCTCTAAAACCACTACCCTCTTAAACCTCACATTGGTTGCTCGTTTCAAGATGAGAAGACCTTTGATTGATGCTTTTGATAGGTTTATCTTCAGCTCATGGGACCTCCAGAAAAGGGAGATTTTCGGCTTGCTTGAGAGTCGCCACATCATGATTTGATTTGAATCAGAAGCAGAACTCGTCAAGGCATGGTTGAGTGCTCCACGTAGCTTCAATGGGTCCTGGTTCTTCCTCTTCCAATGGTCATTTGAATTCCATATTAATTGATATTCCCCATCTATTGTGGTTTGGGTAAGTTTTCCCAACCTTCTATTGTTATTCTATAATCCTTCTGTTATTCGCATGATATGTAATATCATAGGTAGATTTTTGTTCTCAGATAGTCATACCAAAGCTGTTTTCCACTCGACCAATCCAAGGGTATGTGTGGAATTAGATGCATCTCGAACACCTTTTGATTATGTCTAGATTTCCATTAGCAAGTATTATAGGTGCAAACAACAGGTCATCTACGAGAGATGGACAGACTTCTGCTCCTCATGCAGTCATTTGAGTCATGCTTCAGAGGTCTTTTGTAAGGATATCTTACATAAGGGCATCCATCGTCAGGGAACCCAGTATATAACTAGGAAGGAGGTTAGTGTGGAGGGTAAAGCTCATGAAGTTAGTGTTGAAACTGGTCTGACACAGCTAAAAACTGGTGGAGGTAGTGGTAGGGAATTTCTGTCTCAACAAATGGTGGAGAAGGACCAACTGAAAGGTGATCGTAATAGGTCAATCGAGGTTATGCATGGGTTGAAATCAAGGAGGAATGCAATGGAGACCCATGCTTAAATGGGCGAACCATACAATCCCAAGGGAGGCTCACTACAGCAGACTAAGGTGCAAGTTCGGACCTAGGTGATGGGGAGGAAGGATATAGTGGAGCATGAGGCGAGCGGTGTAGTGGATTACCCTACTGAGGCTTCTGGTGCGGATAATGATGGCTTGCAGAGGAGAATTAGAGCTGAAATAGAAGTTATCTAGTCAAGTGATGGGGAATTTTCCTAGGATAAGGATACTCAGAGTGATGGTAGGAAAGCAGTGGGCAAGACTCAAGTGGAAGGTTTTGAAGAGGATACTACCAGATCATCTTGGGGGGAGATGGTCAGAGGTAGTGGGGACCTACACAAGGGGAGGAAGGGGTCTTTAATGGATGTTGAGGTCCATAACTCATCTGGTAAGAAAGTGATTTATTTTTTAGGGAACCAATATGATATTCATGTGAAGAATAGATTTGAAGGACTTGGTATAATTGGGGAGTGTATGAAGGGGACCATTTAAGTAAGTAGGAGTACTTCTGCATGGGAAATTATCCTAAGTATTAATATAAGTAACAAGGGGAGGAAGGGTAACAGGGAATACTCCTCCTTTCTGCCTCCCTTGAAAATTCGGTCAGCAAAAAAGAAAATGGATGAGAAGATGGAAAGCGAGGCCATGTGCTGGAAATCATCTATCCAACCTAAAGTTTCCTTGGATCTGGTTCTATGTTCGGATGATGAGGTGACAGAGAAGGAGTTGTTACTCAATTCCTTAGAAGAGGAAGTGGCCAATATGATGGGTGAGATATTGGAATAAATCTAACTGAGGAAAAATATTTTTGGGATGACAAGCAGGACATGATATTGGTTTGGGGGTTTCAATAAGGGTTTGATCGGACTTGAAGAGTATATAGAGGTCTGGGATAAAATGAACTTTGAATTTGAGTTCCTTTTAAGTGAAGATCCACACACTCAGGTAACTGATATTTCTTGGAAGTTGTTTATTAATATGGACTCTAGAAGAATTATATTTTTCTTCAATGATGCTACTTCAACCTTGTCTATTTAATACTTGGTTTCCCACTCTCACCTTGTGCTTGGGGTGAGGCTTATTCTCATTTTTTGTGACTGGAGATGTTTTGGGTGTTTTGTTTCCTGCATTTTACATGGTTTTTCTTCAGATGGTATTTAGATCATGAGGCCGCCACTTCTGCATGGCACTTGGAGTGGAATACTAAGAGGGTATGGCCTAGACATCTGTTATGTGCATGTGTATCCTTGCACGGGATTGGTTGCCGAGTACTCATGCTTGGTGGGGGCCTAATCCTGAGGTAGCTGCTGGGGTGATGCAAGACATGTTTTGTTTGGGTTCTTCTATGTGGTTTTTTTGGTTGTTTTAATGGAATCAGTGGTTCTCACTTTTCCATTAAAAGTGACTCAATAATAAAATAAAAAATAATTTTCAGTTAGTGTGGATGGTTGATGATGAAATTATATATTATAGTATCTTTATTAGTTTGAAGATAAGTTGGTTAGATTAGAATGTTTGAATCATTTTTGAGAAATTATGGAGCTAAATGTGACTATTTAATAAGAAATATCACTATGATATTTCATCCTTGTGTTTTTGGAATGATGAAATATGAATGAAGTGGAAGACATACTTGGAGGAAGATAAAAATAGAGTTTTTGATTTATTAGGTTAATTATGAATTTATTTGATAATTAATTAAGAACTATTGTAAAATTTATTTTGTCCAAAAAATAAATATGAAATATTAAGAAAAGTGATACTTATTGAAGTACCCAAAATTGAGTACTTATATTTTGAATTTAATTTTGGATTATACTAAGAAGTTCTATGAAAGTCCATTGAGTTTCTGAAGTAGTTTAAAGTATTTTGGGATGGATAAATGTGGATTGATAAGTTTTGATAATTCCCTTGAATTTATTTGAGGTGGATAAAGAAGTATTAAGATGAATTTAAAAGGTTGGAGTTAAATTATAGAATTTATTATTCTATTTAAGAATAAGCTGGCTAAGTGAGGGGCTATAAATGATCAACATAGAAGAATCAATCTATATATAAAAATAACTTTGAAATATACAAATTTTACATAAGTTTATGTCTAAAAGTTCCACCAACTACATCAAATTAATCCTAAAAGATTCAAAACAATGGAAAATAAGTACAAAAATTGCTTCTAAATACACCATAATAAATTCATGTGATACATGTCTATGTAAGAATAACTCTGAAAACTAAAAAAATTACGAAAAGTTAGATATGAAAGTTATATAATTTTATAATATTAATTATAAAGTTTTACTATTGTGTAAAATTAATCCAGAGGCTATGATATAATAAACTTGGAAGATATATACCTGTGTGAGAATAACATCATAAGTTACAAAAATTGTATAATAATAAATTTTTCTAGAAGTGATGCAAGCAATAATAACTCATTATTACAGAATAATAATTTAATGAAATGTAATATTAAGTATAATATCATATAATATTATAAGGATTTTATGTATGAATAATCTGTTTAAAAGAATGAGATTTTTTTAGAGAATTGCAAACTGAGATTTTAAGAGGATAATTAATCCAGATTATTCTTTTAATGTTATTTAAATATTTAAATATCACTATGATTTTGTTTTATCCATGATCCAAGGTAATATGTTTTCAAGTTGATATATGTAGAAGGATATTTCACCATGAGAGAATATTCACACCACTATTGTTAGTGAATTTCAATATGAACACATGAAAATAATGAAGCAGATATTCCGTAGGGTTTTCAAAAAATAATTGAATGAAAAATAATAAGGAAACATCATGTATATTTAATTATAACATTGAGAATATATTTTATATAATAAATCTGGGTATTCAAATTTTAATATTTAGAATCCATTTTTTAAAGATAAATATTTGAGGATTTATTGGGATACCATTGACCAATTAAATTAAGGAAGGTTGTATAGATCTAAGGAGTTTATTGAATGAGAGATATGAAGATCACACTACCAAAATTAATAAAGGTTTATATATTAAAATTATGAGAAAATCCATGTAATATGTTGTAGAGTTTATTAAAAATAAGAAAAAGAAGAAAAAATAGATGAGAGACCCTGATGAACTACTTCCTACTAAATATAATTATTGTTAAAGGAAATAGAAGAAAAGAATGATGATAACCTAACCTATTACTATTTCACATTAAAAGAGTCGAGGATGAAGAATTATTAAGAGTGAGAAGATCAGATGAAATGTTTCTACCAAATATCTTTATCATAAAAAAGGTGGAGAATAATAAAAGATATCAACAAGAAAAATCTATTTTTTTGATCATCTATATGGAGGTGTTTTGTTTAATTATTGTTTTATAGAAGTCTCACCACAATTTGAGAAAGTAAACAACCTAGAGGTTCATTCCAATGCTTGTATTTTGAATTAAAAAGATAAATAAGATTCCATAGTTCATGGAACTATATCATATTACATATTGTCATTGGAATATGTTTTTTATGGAATAATTTATTATCATTTGATTTTGTGACATCCTAGAGTAGAGAGTAAGATTTTTTTCATTAGTGAGGTTTGTTATTTCATTGCAGATTGAGGGATCTATTATTAAGAATTAGTCAGGAGACTAAAAATTTCATGTCTTATCCCCAGGGTTCAAGGATGATAACTTCTATATTTTTATTCATTTTATGATATCAGTGAAGGACATATGTCTCATTATATACCTAAATTCTATATGTATGTATCACCCATATTGTAGGATATCATTACAAAAAAAATCTGTGATGTGTTATATTTAGTTTCAGTCTTGTATATAGTATGAATGTGTTCATTGAAACTTATAATATCCATACATCATAATAGGTGTATAGTTATGAATAACATAAATAGAAAAGACAACTGTAAAACATGAGCCACACTGATTCACTATCACAACATGCAGACATGGACGTCTAATTACATGAATTAAAAAAATATTACATAAACAAATTACCATGATATTTTAAGTTTAGAGTGTTTGAGAATTTGGAAAAAAAATTAAATAACAAAACCAATGTTTTTTCTACAAATGGTCATTTACCCACTATATATGGAAGTGATTGATCCATAACAAGTCTTCAACATCTCCCAGAATTTTTTTAAACAACTTACTTTTATGGATACATCATACATATTATATTCCTTCAGAATATAAGGAAATTGAAACATAAGGAAGGAGTGATCTCAAATACTCAATAAGGGTAAACATAAATGATATGCTTGAACGATCATAAGTGAGAATAATATAAAAAAATGGTAATATGAAAATTATAAAAAAACCATACCCAACAAAGTATAGATCAATATTCATGATTCATGGAATAAGGCTTTACACCTTAAAATACAGGAAACAAAAGACTATTAAAACATATACGAAAAATCATAAGTCATGAGAGAGTAATATAGGAATAAAAATAAGCATTAAATTATTGAATTTCAGGGAAAAAATTGAAAATATTGAACAACTATAATCATAAGAAATCACTTGTGAGAAAACTCATTATACCCACACCTATGGGAACAAATTCATTATGTTTGCGCCTAAAAATTGAGCTATCTAATTACTCATAGTATTTAGTGAACAAACTCATTATTTCCATTTGTTAATATCACATGAGATATAAAATTAAATTAATTCATTGGAGTTAAATATAGGACCCCACCCATCATCATCTATACATATGTGTGCCATGAATAATCAATTATATCCCAATGAACCCATGGAAGGAAAATGGGTTTCATATCCTTTTTAAATGGAATCACATAATTAAAACATTAATTATTACTTTAATTATTATAACATTACATACCTATGGAAAATAAATGGGTATCTAAATATATTCAGTAACTTTATAGGTAAATACCATTCAATCAATATAATAGATCATATGATATTTATAATATATAGTTAAAGTGTATACATTTAATTCAATAATTTCCCTAATCAATCAATGTACATAATCTAGGTGGACACCTTTCAATCACATAAATGTAAAATAGGGTATTCATAAAGGAAATGTATTGGAAGAAAAGTTAAGTCTGTTCATTATAGATGGTTAGGCATGAAAAATGTTGTGATGGATGATCTATTTAATAGAAAAAGAAATTAAATAATCCATACAATTAAATAATATAGATGGAAATATTTGAATAATACCCTTGAAACAATTATAATATTTATCAAAGGACAATGACTTTGATGAAAACCACATTTTAGGTTTTTTAGAAAGACCACTTTGGAAATAAGAAATGTCATTGATATTTTAAAATAATTTTAAAATAAATATTTTATAAAACTAGGAGAAAAATAATTTATTTTAAAAAACTTTAAATATAAAGGGATATTTTCATATAAAATAAAAAATTCAGTGAAAATATGCATTCATACAGAAGAAAAACTTAAAAAACTCTTTATATTTTTTTTAATATTTTTGTTAAAAGAAAAAGTTACATGTCACTAGATGAAAGTTATTTTCTAAAAGGTAAAGTGAAAAATTTAAAAAAAGTTACCATTGAAAAATAAACTCCAATAATAGATCCTTGAAATGATATATATGTTATAAAAAAATATGGATTGTAAGATAAAACATATGATTTTGAAAGGATAATTTTTTTAGTATTTTGTGACATATTTGTTTTAAAAGCCACATCAGAAAATATGTATTGAAATTTTGTTTCGAAAAATATTAAATATAATTATGAAAAAATATAAAAAAAAATATATTATCTTTCCCAAAAAATAGAAGAAAATTGGTGGGAAGGAAAACATGGAAATGGAATAAAAGATTCATTGGTAAGAATAAGAGTTATTTTTATCCACATTACACTTTTATTTTAATTTTTTTTATCAAAGAAGTTGTTATTTATGATTAGAAGTAATTTACCTATAGAATAAATAAAATACCATAAATTTTTTTAATGGTAATATTAAGGATATATTAGAAATTATATTCAATTAATAAAGACTATGACCTAATGAATCAGAAATTGAGTCAATGAAACTATTACAAAGTTCATAACAATAGAATCAAAGGAGTTTGTGTAGAAGATCAATAAATAAAGATTAAAATCTAATAAAATGGAATATATTTTCATATGTTAATGTAATTGGGTATTTAATACACCATAAAAAATAAATTATTGTCCACAATATCAAACATGTCCCATGGAGTTGAATATAGGATAAAGAAACCCTTACTTTGTTTCACCACTTAGTAAAATGCACTCTAATATCATGTATAACAAACATAAATATCTTAGTCGCCTATATAAGAACCTTTTTCAAACACATAAACTTTTATAAAAATAATTTTCAATTATTCTCATCATGTATATTAGTTAGTTATTATATATTTTCAATATTGGGTGTGAGTGATCTTTATCGTTTTGGACTAGTTTCATAATTATAGTTTTTTTATTTATTCTTCCGCAAAATTAAATCATTCTAATATTATAAAATATACTGGAATTGATTATTTTAATTATATATAATTTTATAATTTCATTTCATAATTATTTTATTTATTATTTTTTATGATAAAGTTGGTGACAGGATTGTTTTAGTAATTTAAAACGAAAGGATGATGTTGTATTAATTAATTATTTAATGTTTTATATTTCCATTAAAGAATTTTTTAAAATTATTTACTAACAAATATGAAATATTAAGTTTCCAAATAAATCCTTGATATAAATTTATATCACCTTTCTTATTGGTGGTTAAACCAACCCAAAAATAACATGATATGATCTATATGTGAGTGGCTATGGAAGAGATCATTTTTTATAGTATCACTATCAAAAAATTATATTAAAATTATGCAGATATTATTAAATTGATGAATCATAATTTTTGAGAGTTACGAGAATAATTTAAATGAAAAATATGATTTCATTTATAAATAAACTTCTTTTCCTCTTAGTGTGTTCATTTTAGGTTGTTATTTTTACAATGATCACTTATTTCTAATATTACATATAAAATGACTAATTTATATTTATATAATATAAATCCAGAAATAAGTAACATATCTATTCACTAAAACCATACTTTAATGATGGTGATAAAAAATGAAATGTGTCGTTCATGCATGCGATATTCCATAGACATGAATGGGCAACATTATCATTTTTTTCAATTGAATGGGAGGGGGATAGATAATGTTTATACCATAAAAATCATAAAATTTTAGTATATTATTTATTTTGATGAAATTATTTAAATATTTTTAGTATGTGTTTTAGAATTTTGGATTAAAAAATTTACATATCTATTCACTACAACCAATTATAGAACTATCCTCTAAAGGTGGTGATAAAAAATAAAACATGTCGTTCAGGGTGGTGGTATTCTATACACACAAATGAGAACACTTTTAATTTTTTTATTTAATTGGAAGAGAATAAATAATGTTTATACTATAAATATCATATAATTTTAGTATATTATTTATATTTATGTCATTATATAAATATATTTATATTTGTTTGTATAAGGATGGATGAGAATCATAAAGAAAGAATATAAAAGGTTAAGGGATACTTATGTTGATAATTTTAATCTTCTCTTGAAGTATCCTTTGTAAATGATGTAATTGAGAAACTTTGTTGAGTCTAGGGGTTGGAAAACATTTATAAGGGATATAAAAAATTAATTGGGTAGAGTTTCATGGGAAATTTTAATTAGAGGTGTGGCTTGAAGATGGTTGAAGTGAGATCCTTTTATAGGTCAAAAAGAGGGACAAATATTTGGAAAATAATGATAGTTAAGGAGTAAGAATTTAATTGAATGAGAGTTAGGTGAGTTAGGTGGGTAAATGTTGGTGAGACATGTATGCATGATTTTACAACCTAAAAATGGTATTTTAGATGTTCTATGTTCCAAATTTGATTATCAATTTCAACAATTATTAATATTGATTAAATTTTAACCATGGTAATTATTTTATCACTAAAAATATAAGATAACCCTTCTTACCAGATTTTGACATGATGAATCTTAATTTTTAATGCATTTAATCTAATTTAATTTATAAATACAATAAAAATAAATTTCTATATTGAAACATATATTGTGTTGAAAAAATTTGTAAAGTCTCATATCTAGATTCCATTGAAAGGTTCCCCAAGCCTGATTGGCCACATGTCCTAAAGCGCATCTGCCCAAATTCTAGAGGATACTGACTAGAAATTAGGTCCTATGGTGTGTTAGTAGGGAGACTATTCCCTCATTACCAGATTATAGCACATCAGATTTATAATAACATATAAGTAGCGAAAGAAGTAAATGAATCAAAACATAGATGAACTGTAGGAATAGATATAGATAAACAATAACAAAAAGGAACGACATATAAAAATAACGATGTTACATTTCATGTTTCTCCAAAGCATCCAAAATTGGTATACATGGAAGGTTTACAATACACATGAAAAAATTTAAAAAAGTATAAAAACTATCCTAACTACCATCATGAGCCCCAAATTGGTTCCATGCTCCCCTACTCCTAAGTAGAAATCTAGAACATGTATAAGGGTGATTTCCCTTATCCATACCTGCAATAATATAGTGTGTTTGGGTACCATCAGTGGCCTGAACTTGGTGCGAGATACAATCCTAGTGTACAACCACCCAAAGGTCTAATTCCATCCAGTTAATGAATATATAATGTCAAAAATTCATAGAAATCACTAAAATAGGAAAAGTAAGTACTAAAAGTAAACAACCCATAAAGGTTCAGGTTCCTATGGACACCTATCCTCTTATACCTACTTCATCCTTAGCTGGAAGTATCTGAATTAATAGTCAGTGTTGTATCATTTTATAATCACACTCATTTAATAAATAAATTTCATTTTATAATTATTATCAAGACCTGGTACATAGGCTAGTATCCCCTATATAGATAAGTGATTAGAATATGCCTAAACTAGCCATCAATAAAGTATAAGTCTTTAAACGAATCCAAGATTATGCTTTTTCTTTGTAGACACATCATATAAATAATTTCATTAATTATTCAACTAAGAACCTGATCCCGTCCTTGTAATTTTTTATTTGGAATCAAGGCATCACTCTAGGAGTATCATGAACCAAGAACCTTACAATCCCATCCTAGGTATTCCTCATAGGAATCCTGATGTCGCTCTTGGTATGGTATAACATCACCGTTCACTAAGTTCATCCTTGGCAGCCCGCTAAGGGAGCCCAATTGTTACCCACGCTGTATATGATCAATTACCCTTTGATTCTATCCTTGGTAATACATAAGGATTACAAGTATCACATGAGTTTATAACAATTATCCCGTATGAGTCCGTCCTTAGAAGTCCACTAGGGAGTCAAAGTGCCACTCAAGTGTAAGCAAGACATTATCCAAATGAGTTAGTCCATGACATTCATATATGAACCCACGTTTCACCCAAGGAATATAATAATTCAATAAACATCATTTACTTATTTCTAGGTTTATCATCATGGTCATTTCAATTCAATATCACCTCAAAAGGTGGCTCAAGGCACAAACTAAGCTTAGAAGTCCTAACCTCTTAATTAAATCACGTGTTAATTTCATTATAACGAGAAAATCATGATTAAAAAACATGTATATGGAATGATCCTAGGATCATGGTCATCTCATCTCCTTTCCATAATCAATTCATTTATAATTCAAATTACAATTCAGTTCAATTACGATTTAGAATTAAATATTAAAAATCTTATGGAAAGGGGTAAAAGGCACACCTCAAGGGTATCCAAATTCAGTCACTAACTATGGTGGTACAATTAATTAAACAACTCACCCAAGGGGTGGTTCCAATTCAAGATCCTTAACCTTTATTCATTTATTAATGGGTTTTGTTAATTACATAGGTCAAACCAATCAATTCAAAAAAAAATTATATTTCAAGTTTATCTCTCTAAAAAATGGGAGCATGACACAATGGAATATATATAAACACTTCTAATTTTAATAAAAATTATGATACCACCTACCTTAGGTTCGTAGTGGAGTGATCATCCAATATTAGCTACTGATTTGACTCAGATCAGGAAAAAATCAAAGAACGAATGAAGAACCTAGAAATAGGGAAAATTAGCTTGCACCTAAATAGCAAAAATAATACTAATAAGAATGAATACAAGCTTAAAATGAATCAAGTACTCACCAATGTGGATCCAATGAGATGAAAGACTCTTGATTCTGAGTCTAGATGGAGGATATCTATCAATTCCTTGATTAAGCATCCAAATAAAGTTCTCAAAAGCTCATGGCTATGTAACCGAGGAGAATTGAGAAATTATGTTGAAATAATAGATTAAAAGAGTAAAAAATGGTAAATTCACCAAAACCCCCTAGTCAGAAACTTTTTCTCTATGGTTGACCAAATCGTGCACCAACAGTGTGCCCACTGCTGTAGTAAGGGGAAATTTTCTTGGTTAGTGTGCACAGTTTGACTAGCTATGCACAAATTATTCAAAATTTGTATTTAAAAAGTCTATAGATTTTCACATGACCATGTGCCCTAAATTTCATGGTTTATAAAACCATGTGGCATATAGCTTCCCACTCTCTAGCCTTGCATGGGTAGAAGTAACTGTGTAGACTGCCCCACATGATTTCTACTAACCATGCAAAATGCATGTTTCTCCCCAAAATTTGGGTTCCAAACTCTGAACAAGACCCAAACACCCCTAATACCACTATAAAATCAAATGGAATTCATATTAGGCCATAAATAAGAATTTAAACTAAGAATTTATGGAAACTAAAAGATTCCATACCTTAAGAAAGAACCAAGTTCTTACAAACTTCCCCCTTAAAGCAATCTGTCCTCGAATTTCCATCTCACGGGTGGTGAATATTCACCAAAGAATAACTATGGACACTGAGAACATACTTTGGCCTCCCTCTCCAAGGTCTCATCCTATAAATAGTGATGCTACTATAGTACCTATACTAGAGTAACTGTCCAGCCTTAGATAATATTTGTGATCCTATCAATGATATGAATTAGATGCTCCTTAGAATACACATCTATATGTAACTCAATCTCCTCAGGATAAAAATCATAATAAAAGTTTGAATGATAAAGGAATAGCTATGATACATAGAATTAATCATTTGTGGATCTGTACCTTTGAGTTAACTGCAACTGATAGGGTACCAACCTAACTCTCTCTAGAATCTTGAATGAGCCGACATATCACTCTAAATATTTACCATATATTTTGATCATCCTATGTCCCAAACATGGTGAGACATGTAAAAAAATATGATCCCTGACCCCGAACTCTAGATTCATTCTACAGTGATCAACACATGATTTCTATTGAGACTGTACAGTAGTCATCTGCTTGAGGATCAATTGTACATGCTCTTCGGAATCTTGAACGAGATGAGGTCCAAGCATACCCGCCTCTCCCACCTCTAACCAGCACATTGGTAATCATCATAACTTACCGCACAAATCCTTATAAGGTACCATCTTAATAGTATCCTAAAAGCTATTATTTTAGGATAATTCAACCATGGTTATGTGCCTCTCTGAAGAGCCCCTAAAATCTAGAATTCATGCTCGTAGTATGACTTTAAGCACCTGTATTGTTCTCTTTAACTGGACATTGATTTGAGGGTGGTACGTTGTTCTCATAAGAACCTATGTTCCCAGTTCTCTATATAACGATTTCCAAAATTTTGAAGTAAACTGGGCATTTGAATCTGAAATGATAGTATGCAGGACCCTGTGAAGTCACACTATCTCACAAATATACAACATCCAAATCTCATCTATTAAAAAGGTCTCCTTGATAGGTTGGAAATGATAAACCTTTGTGAGATTATTAACAACAACCCATATGAAATCATTACCTTGAGGTGACCTTGGTAACCTGGTCATGAAATCCATTGCAACATCAACCCACTTCCACTCAGGAATGGGAAGCTATAGTAAAAGTCCAGCTGGTCTCTGGTGTTCTTCCTTCACCTACTAACAAGTGGAACATCTCTTGAAAAAACCAGATACATATATCTTCATTCCTATCCACTAGTATTGGTGATGTAAATCTTGATTCATATTAGGGATGTTGGGGTTCACTTCCCAAGCCAAGGCATAAAAGTATCACATTACCTCCTCATGCATGTCTACTGAAACCCATACGCGACCATGTATACACATAATTTTATCCTCACCTATGGTTTAACTAGGATGAGGGTCCTCACCTTCCACACTCTCCCATAGGACTATTCCCTTATAATATGATAGCTACCTTATCATCACTCTATCTAGTAGGGTAGAGGTCACAACTAAGGATGATAGAAAATTATGCCCCTAACGGTCCTTCACCTGCAAGTGTATATCAGTGAAAAACATCATATGATTCCATTCACTAAAGTCTTATTGAACTTCATTTATTTTTGTCATTCTACTAAGTAAATCAACCATTTCATTACCTTTACCTGATGTATAGACAATCTTAAATTTAAAATACTATAGGTACTCAACCCAACCTTGCTATTTGAGATTTAGATCACACTGTGTAAATATGTACTTGAGGATTTGGTGGTCCGTATACACCAAAAAATTCTCCCCTAGTAAATAATGTCTCCAAAAGCTCAATGCATGAACAAATGTAGCTAACTCAATATCATGTGTTGGGTAGTTCCTCTCATGTGGCCTCAACTTCCAAGACCCATAGACCACAACTCTATCTCCCTACATCAAAGCTACTCATATCTTGATACTTGATGCATCACAATACATAGTGTAACTCCTACCTAACTATGAAAAAATCAGTATCGATACTGAATTCAATCTCCCTTTCAACACCTAAATGTCTAAATCACATGTATCTAACCATACAGACTTCACAAAATTTTTAGTAAAGCCCATAATTAGCGATTATAGGCATGGGTAATATTTTATGAAAAACTTGTAATAACCAGATAGCCCCCCAAAAATCAATACCTCAAATATGTTATTGGGATTATCCCAGGAAACTATAGCTCTCACATTCTCTAGGTCAATTGATACTCTTTTTTCTGAGATAATGTGACCCAGGAAGTGAATCTGATCCATCTAGAAGTGTCACTTTATGATCTTATCATATAACTGATTCTTGATCTCAAGATGTTTGGTATGGTCATATAGATTATGAGAATAAACCAAGATATCATCCACTAAAACCACAAAAAATGAGTCTAGATAAGGATGTAAGACTCAGTTCATCTGTTCCATAAAGACTGATAGCGTGTTCATGAGACCGAACGACATAACCAAATACTCGAATAGACTATACCTGCTATAAAAAGTTGTTAGAGGAATTTATGATGGCTTAACATGTTTTGGATTATAATAAAATCTCAAATTATTCTTTGAGAAAACCCGATATCCTCAGATCTAGTCTAAAACATCATTTATCTATGATAGAGGATACCCGTTCTTAAGCATTATCTAGTTTAATTTCTAGTAATCCCCACATAGCCTCAGAGTTTCATCCAAATTTTTCAAAAAAGGACTGGTGAACCCCATGGATAAGTATTATGTCGGATAAAACCCTTTTCCTCTAAATCCTCTATCTACCTATTGATCCCCAACATATCAGTAATAGACATCCTAAAAGGAGGAATGGATACCAGTGCAACTCCTGGAAATATATTGAGAGAGAACTCTACCCCTCACAATGAAGGTAATCCTAAAATGTTGTCCAAGAAAACATCTCTGAACTGATCAACCATTGGAGGGAAATTTTCCTGATGTGTTCCCTGATCTTCTTGATACAAAATTGTATTCTAGGATGTCATCCTCCCTAGCCCATGATGATCGAGTTCAGATCAGCTTTCTTGGATATCCCATTCAACCTTGTGAATAAACTCTCCTCCCTTTGGTGATGTGAATGGCACCCTTTGGTGATATAAATCAACATAATTATGAAAGGGAATAAACTAGGACATCCTGATAATGATGTGAAAAACTATCATCTCGAGTAAAAAGTGGTCCCATATGAAGTGATACCTTCCAATATCAAGGGGGTACACCATAAAATAATTTACATCCTCCATTTTAATCCCCAATGGAGTGTTAAGAAATATAATTCCATAAAAACATTGAACACTGATACCAAGTCTCTCTATAATGGGAACATATATATGGATACAAGAAGCATCTATATTGAAAAGAGAAGTTTTTAAAGTAGAGGCTATTAGAATTATACCTCTCACAGTAAAAGGTAATAGAATATACTCCTCAGGGTTCAGTTGAACTGCATATATCTAGACTAATCCACAGCCATGTGATACAGCATGGATACCTTGAGGAAATCCACTCTACCTTCACTACAAAACTATGGTCTGAATACCACAACAATGAGCACCACCTCATCCTGATTATCCATATATACTCTAACTCCCTGTCTAATAAGAATCTACTAACCCCACTCCTACATATGGATTTAGTGCAGACCCTCTCTCACTAGATACAGAAGTAAAAGTTATGTAAAAGAACTGTATATGACTCATCTTTCTGAAAGATGGACACTCGATTGGGTCCATCATACACTGAGGCCTCCTATATCTTATTCTACTACATTGGTGGCACCTCACTTGGCTACCTGAGTATGTTCTCTAGCTACTAATATCACTACATTGAAGCTCCATATGATGTTACCTACTGTCGATTGATGTAGCACTAGATCTATATGCCGAACCACCCTAGATCCCACCCCTATCCTCTCTCAGGTTATGCTCTGGGATAAGTGCCTAATTCACTATTCCAAAAATGATAGTAATCAAAAATAAATTCACTTACAATTAGATGTCATACATGAGATAATCCTAAAATTTATTGGCTTTAGATAACTTGTCACCCATCAGAATAGGTGTGAAGTACTGGATCTCTATAAAATGGGCTAAATAATCCATAATTAATAATGTGACCTACTCCAGGTAAATGAAATATTAGGATCTATCATCCCTGAATGTCTCAGGATAGATTTAATTATATAAATATGTATGAAAATACATGCAACACATCTCCCAATGATTATCCATCCGAGTAATAACATCCCGTCATCTCTTGGTGAAATCACAAATCATATACGTAGCGAACTATAATCACTTATCAGGAGGCATATCTATATTCTTGAAGATAGATAGAATATACTATATCCATGAATCTGCAACTTGTGGTCCATCCCCTGAAAATGTGGGTGGATACAGCTACTAGAACTCACACATCAACTCTTCCATAGTCAAGGAAGGTCGTAGTACTCCCAAAATAGTTTGTAAGAATCACGTAAATCCTTCACAGAACTGTGACTCAACACCTTGGTCTAGTACAACTACTGGTGCCAAAGATGGAAATAAAGGAGGATCCAAAGGTATCCCATGGGTCACTGCCTCCAGATCATGTATTTCGCCACCCTCCTGGAACACAATTGGAGGATGCCATGGTGTCAAAACTCTACATATGCCATGGGTGCACCTTAGATCAAGATTAAACTACCACTAAAACTGAATATATTTAAATTTGATAGGTACAAGCCTTCCCATAAAGAAAACACAACCCTTTTCCTACTCCCAGATTCAGGTCTGAGATACACATAGATTGTATATGAAAGTAAGAGATATTACCTACTTCCCAGTATTAAGGTCGGGACTGGGTCAAGATCTCTATTATAAACAATATCAATTTCCATTTTATTCACTTTTATCTCCCATTTCAATCTCATTATATCAAAATTAATTTTAAATGTTTAAATAAAATGGTTCACCAAATTCCGATCCATAAGGGACCATACTATTCATGAACCAAAATATGTCATCCTCCTAATTCACACAATAACACGTTGTAGTCCATGCGACTCATGGTCCATGACTCAATGTGCTACAATTGGTTTCTTAGGGTGTCTATTGTAGCCTAATCAGGAAAAAATTGCTTAAGTTAGGGTAGAAACTCTATGTACAAACCTTGTTTTCCAAGTCCCTATAGAAAATATGTATCACAGAATAGATATATTAATCATGGCACATATCACAACAACATGAAAATAGGAAATGCATCCTATATGGCATGGAATAATTCATGGCATTCTATTTCTAACAAGTGCCTAAAATGATGCATGAGATGTCTTACCATCATCTCATCAGGTGTCAAAACATTAAAACCCACAATCATATCAATAATAACATCACAATTCAGCTGAATTTCCCAACGATGTAATCAAATCCACAATAATAACCAAAATCAAGAAAACAACAATTTCATTCTAGGCAATTTGGATTTTTCCTATACGTGGGCTAGATATTCCCAGAAACAACTAATTACCAAATTTCATTTCCTTCATATCCCTTTAAATAATCTCAAAATATTAAAGAAAACAAGAAAATACCCTTTTATACCACATTGTAACTTCCAGAACCTAGATACCACCGAAAGGTTCCCTAAGCCTGGTTGGCCACATGTCCTCAGGCGCATCTCCCCAAACACTAGAGGTTTCCAACTAGTAGCGAGGGACTAGGGTGTGTTAGTGGGGAGAATATTACCTCATCAATAGATTCTAGCCCAATGGATATAAAATAATAGATAAGTATCAGTAATAGTAAATCAATCAGATAATAGATGAATAGTAGGAATAGATATAGATAAACAATAACTGAAAACAACCTCATATACAAATAATGTTGTTACATGTCATGTTTTTACAAAACAACTAAAATAGGTATACATGGATGGTGTACAATACACGTTACAAAAGTACAAAAAGTACAAAAAATATCACAATTATCATCATGAGCCTCATCTTGATCCCATACTCCTCTTATCTTAAGAAACAATCAATAACCTATTGAATGTAACTTTCCCTTATCCATACCTATAATCATACAATCTGTTTGGGTACCATCAGTATCCCAAATAGGGTTTGAGATACAATATCAGTAGTAAACCACCCAAAGTTATAATGCCATCCATTTAGTGAATATAATATTAATAGTGTGAAGGAAGAAATGTAATATTTTAAAAAAGGTATAGAATGTAAACAACCCATAATGGTCTGGGTTCCCATGGACACCCATCCTCTTCTACCTTCTTCAACCTTATCCAGAAGTCTTTGAATTTATAGTCAATCACGTCTCATTTTATAATATAGTTCATTTAATTAATCAGTCTCATTTAATAAATAATTCTCTAGACCTGGAATGTATCCCAACATCCCCCATATAGATATGTGATCAAAAGATGCCTAAATTGTCAATCAATAAATTATAAATCTCTGACTGAATCCAAGATTGTTCCTTGGATTGGTAGACACATCATTTAAATAATTCCATTAATTATTAAACTATGAACTTGATCCCATACTTATAATTCCTTATTTGGAATCCAGGTATCGCTCTAGGCATATCATGAACCAAGAACCTTACAAGCATGTCATGGGAATTCCTTATAGGAATCCTGGTATCACTTTAGGTTTGGTATAATATCAACTCTCACTGATTTTTTCCTTGGAAGTCCACCAAGGGATCCCAAGTTTCACCCATGAAATATATGATCAACTTTCCTCTAATTATGTCCTTTTAAATATGTATTGATTCCATGTATCACTTTGGTGTATAACAGTCATCCCCAATGAGTTTGTCCTTGATAGTCCACAAGGGAGTCCAAGTGTCACTCGGGCATAAGCAAGGAATTATCTAAATTATTCCTTCCATGACGTTCATATATGAACCCATGTGACACCCGAGGAATATAATCATTCAATCAACATTATTTAATTATATCAAGGTTTATCACCATGATCATTTCAATTCAATATCACCTGAAAAGGTGGGTCAAGGCACGAGTTAAGGTTAGTTTGGATAGCCTCTTAATTAACTCACGTGGGAATTTCATTATATGGATAAACTCATACTGAAGCAAACATGTGCATGTCAAGATCCTAGGTTCATGGTCATCCTATCCCCTTTTATTAATCAGTTTATTTGAAATACAAATTTCAATTCAATTCAATTATAATTTACAATTCAATATTAAACAACCCATGGAAAGGGGTAAAAGGTAAACCTCAAGGGTATCCAAATCCAATCATCACCCATAGTGGCCCAATTAATTAAATAAAAAACCCAAGGGTGGTTCCAATTTAAGGTCTTTAATATTTATTCATTTATCAATGGATTTAGTTAATAACATAGGTTAAACCTAATAATTCAAAATAAGGATTTAATTATATTTCAAGGGAATCGCTCTAAAAATTGGGCATGAGGAAAAAAGGAATATATATAAACACTTCAAATTTGATGTAAAATCATTAGACCACCTGTTGTAGGTTCATAATGGAGTTATCATCTAGTACCAGCTCTTGATTTTATTTAGATCAGAAGAAAATCAAAGAATGGATGAAGAAATCGGAAATAAAAAATTATCTTTCACCTAAATAGTGAAGCTGATACCAAGAAGAATGAATAATAACTATAAATAAATTGATTAAACACTAATTCAGATCCAATGAGATGAATAGGTCTTGACTTATAGTTTATACGAAGGAGATATATCGATTCCTATACTAGGAGTCCAAAGGAATATCTCAAAATCTAATGGATGTAAAACATAAGAGAAGTGAGAAATTATGTTTAAATAATAGATTAAAATAAGAGAAAATGGAAAATTCAACAAAATCCCTGGGCTACATAGTTTTTCCACATAGTTTTCCAAACTATGGGCCCACTACTGTATGAAGGGGAGACTCACACAGCTTGAATAATATTGCGCAAACCATGTAAAACTCCTCTATTAGAAGTCTGTAGTTTTTGGCATGACTGTGCACACAAAATCTCATAGTTTATCAAACCATGCAGCATATATCTTCCCACTAACCGTGTGATAGGCCTGTTTCTCCCCAAAAGTTGGGTTATTGGCTCTAAACAAGCCCCAGACACCCCATGATACCAATATAAGCATAAAGTTCATTAAAATTAGGCAACAATTAACCATTTAAACTAATAATTATGGGAAACTAAAATATTCTATACTTTAATAAAGAATCGGGTTCTTACAAAATGTTTATGTAGAAAAAGTATTTTTAATCATTAAGTGTTCATAATATTATTTAATATTGATTACCAATTAAATGAGTTAATTTATTTTTATATAAGTTTAAACAAAATATTAGAGTATTTAGTTTAAATTATAACAATTTAATTTAAAATCACATTATTTAAAAGAAGTATCATTACTTTAAAAATAACTATTTTACTGTGGAAACTAACATTTATCTTGGTAAATTAATTTTTTTCCTATAATTTAAATTGGAATTATTATATAATATTAAAATTTTGAATAAAAACATGAAAATAATTTTTCCAAATAAAATTTATAAAGGATATAAAAGTTAATTTTAATATTGGATCATACAAATAGTTTTTAATGAAAGTGTGTTTTTAAGTTTAAATATTATTTCTAGGATAAATTTATGAATGTCATTGAATTTCATGATATAAATTAGTTTATAATAAAACAAATTGGATTTATTTAGCTTCCAAAGTAGTCCAAAACAAAATATTACTATTAAAATTTTTAATTAAAAAATGGAGTGGAAAGAGAATTTAAATGAAAATAAAATGCTAATTATACTCTAAAATGTCGAACATAGGTTTTCTAGGTTTAAAATGATATTTCAAAATACGTATTTCTACTCATTAAATAAAAATTTAATCAATTAAAGGGTTTTATAAACTTCTAGGCCATGATCATATATTTATAAAGTAATAAAATTTATAATTTTGTTAAAAATAGTAATTTTCAATATTCACTTGAAATCTATTATTTTAGAAAAATTCAAAAAATTCATCTTAGAATAAATTTGATATGAAAAATTTAAATATTAAATTCATTTTAATAATTTAAAATTTTAGAATTTATAAATTTATTTTTTAGATAAATATACAATATATAAATATAGAATTATTTTATTGAAATACACCATTTTAAAACATTAGGTTTTCTTAATCCTACTATCTTTGAATTTCTATTTTTATTTTAAAAAGATTTTATTATTATTAATTTTTTTAATGATGTTCATATAATATGTCCTGAAACATTTTAGTTCTATTTTTCATGTGATGCAAGCTATCGAATAAAATATTTATTTAAGGAAAACACATTGTGAAATATCCTGTTGTTACATTCCCCCTTAAATAAATTGGATACTCATAATTTTATTTATTATTCACTTAAAAATTTAATGGTTTATATGAAACATGATATAATTTTTTATGAGGTTTCATCCTTAGTACTTTAACTTCATCCTTTGAACTCATATATTTCCTTATAATTTTAATATTACTAATGTTGAGTTTTTATGTAACCTTTTATTCTAAATTCCCCATTATAATGGGGGTAATTTATCCTAGGTATTTTATTATAATCCTTATATTAATATGTAATCATGGGTGGAATTTTTTATTTGATTTTCCTATATTGGAAATTATCTTTGTCATGAGAGACAGTACATGACTAATATCACATCAAATTTGTCTAAAATAAGGATAATAAGATTTATAATAAGAACATATCTATTATAGTGGAGTTATTAACATGGGATACAATAATCCTAACATTGGAAGTTTTTATTAATAATTCAATATCTAATCATCAGGGTGGATATTTTATATTCTTAACAAACATAGAAGGTATAATAGAGTGGGTTGAACGAGAAATAATTATAACACTCATAGTTCTTAAGTAGATAATCAGTTTCCTTCACTCTGCATCAATTTCACAATTTACTTCAGTAATTATAGTTGCATAGGTTTTTCCTTTTTACCTTTTCGTTATAAGTTAGGTTTTCTTATCATACTCGTTATCCCTTGTATTTAGTAATTGTCTTGGATTGTTTTCAAGTTCCTTAAATTTAATACATTGAACTATTAGTGGTACCGTAGCGAAAACCCTTTTTCCCCTTTCCCATTTTTGTTGAGCTCTTAACATTTCATTGGAAACTAGTTGCTTTATTCCATCATTTTCCACACATAAAAAATATTATTTCTTTAAGAAATTTTCATTAGTGTTTCTTCCCACATTTTTGACATGTAGAAAATTGAAGATTCTTTCCTTCATCATCTTCATCAAGAAAAATTTCACGAGACTCCATCCTTCTCTTCTTTTTTTTTGGGATTTTAACAATGTTTATGTTGTTAATCATGATTCTTGATAGCTATTTTGGAATAAATATAAGGGTTTTCACTCTATATCTTATCTCATTAGGTTTCTAATTGGGATAATATTTAAATTTCCCATGGAATCCATTATTAACGTTGTTCCTTTAGGAATAAACCATTACTAAAACCAAAATAGGTTAACATGAGTGATGAATAATTAAAATTATAATATAATTATCATAATTTTTCCAATTAAAATCAAACTTAAAATGTATTACTCTTGAAAAACATAAAATTAACTTTCAGTTCAACCTAAATAACTCTCAGATCAATCTAGGTTTTATTAGGTCAAGTTATATCATACTTCATATCCTAAATCCATAACATAATAAATCTATTATAATGGATTGTAAGGTAAACATGATTAACCAAAGCATATCCCCTAAGAGTGTCAAACTACATTTTTAGTTAGGCCTCTTTGTCATCAATTAAGTGATTATTGAGTTTTTCATAACCCCTACCTCCAAAGGTACCCCTCATAGTCTGAAGATCAAGTAAGATAGATAATGACCCTCTAGTACCATCTTCAACAGGATTTAGGTTGGTGACTAGTACCAAGGGTATAAGAATCTGACATATTGAAGGAATTACCCTCAAGTATGATGTCATATTTGGAGATAGGATATCATCCATCAAGAAACTCAATGACATGATATAAAATAAATAAACTAAAAACATTCCACAATACATGTATAATGTAAAAAAATGCATAGTCTCCAAATAAATACTCTAAATAAAATCTTAAGGCAGTGAAACAACAATAACCCCAAAGTTCAAGCTAGTGTTATCTATAATGGTCAACAAATTTCTCCTAGAAACCTGAAAAATAGTTTGTATATTCATAGGGTTAGAATACATGTATCATCAGTAGAATCACACCCAAATTATATCATGAACATATGAAAATATCATACTAAATCACCAGTGAAAATACAACAGAACAAAAAAAAAACTAAAACAAGACAACTAACCAAGCTTATCCTCACCAAGGAATGCTCACCAAATAATGCATCCATGTATAGTAACATAATAAGAAGAATACTGATAAAAAGGTACCTCGCAATGCTTTCCCACTCATTTGATGATATCACAACCCAACATCGTACATCTTGTCAATCTCAAATATTTTATATAATCTCATACACATACCCTATGACATCATATTATATTTTACCTACAAAAACCCAATTTATCACATCACATATCACTGACAAACACCTGATCGATCAAATAACTACCACTATTGTAACCATGATAGTAGGGTATCATGAACATTAAGAAAATAATCCTCGGGATCCCCTCCCACCATACATGATCCCACAGTAAACCACCTACTCATATCATAAAACATTACCACTATAGTGGTTTTGACTTCTGTACATCACAACTTATGTATATAATCTCTCATGGAAGAGAGATCAGGGAATAAGGGGTAGCCATTCATCCATCCTCACCATCTGAAAATTGAAAAAAAAACACCCACTAAAACATTTTTGTGTCAGAAAATGGTTCCCTATATATCTAGGGTGTATATAGAAATCATAATAGAAATACAATGTGTATATAATAACCTCTATACAAAATCCCAACCTATGGGTTCAAAATAATATTATCAACCCAACTCACAATATCTCCCCAAGGCCTCAAAACATTTACTACTTATGTTTCCACCACTAAATATATAATACCACATAATCATGATACAAAAAACAAGACACAAGAAACATTAATTTAAATGTTAATCCAATTTCTAGATTTTCCAATTACTAACCAATTTCATTAATCCCTATAATTTATTTAATATTAAATAACAAATGAATTGACCACACTTCTTATTTTAATTTAAGAGTTAATTTAACAATTCCAAACCATTAGAAATTCCATTTTCATTATAAAAAATTTATTTACATCACTATTATGAATCTATCACAACACCAAAAAACACAAAAACAAACCATCCTCATCTGAAAAATAAGTCTCATATTACCATCACCACACAACAAAACCAATTCCTCATCACAACTTCCATGTTTTACATGCACATATCATCATATTCATCCCCTACACTACAACCAAACATCACAACCAATTTTCACATACTTCACATATCATATTTTAGATTTAAACAAGGTTCTTATCATTACATTTAATTTAATTTTCAAGGTAATTATCACCCAACCATAATTTCTAGGTGAAACTAATTTATTAATAATTTATATATTCTTATAAAATTTCATTAATTTTTTATAAAACCATCCCAAAATAAGGGTTTCATAATCACATAGACTATAAAAAAATCTCTCAATGAATATGATTTTCATCAAGGAATAAAGCATATATAATCTCAATAACAATAACATCAAAAGTGGAAAACATGTGTTTCATTCCCCTTCCCCTAAAATTTTATTTAAACCAATACATGTTCATTAATTCAGTGCATTTAACCTCCCTGAAGAAAAAAAATGATCCATAACATATATACAAAAAGATTAAAGAAAAAGGACTCCTTAACTCAAATAAAGATCTCCAAACCACTTCCAAAGGTTAGCACAAGAGAGAGACAACCACCGAGAACTGTAATAAAGGAAAATACCTCGATCAACATTGAAAACAATATCCCACATCATTACCTTACCAAATAATTAGAAAAACCAATGGTTCCCTTGAAATTAACATTCTATGGATAAATAAAAGATGTAAAATGAGGAGATTTAAAGAGGGGAACACACCTAAAACCACCAAGGATCAATCTACCAAATTTAGGGTTATAAGTCAAAGAAAAGGGGTTCAAATACCTCTTAGCGGTGCACTTGGGTCACCCAAGAACTAAGATAAAAGCTCGAAGAATGATGTGGTTCAAGGGTCTAGAGACCCAAACTTCTCATACATAAATATTATAACTTAGTAGATGAATATTAATTAAATAAGATAATGATTGATGCTAGAATCATTTAGGTATAGTTGTTTTGGAAACATGGACATGTAAACAAATGGTCTATAAGTAAGAAACTTCATCCCCCACTAAGTTATTAAAAACTATAACCCATATTATACATATCATATATAATACCTTTCTTCATATTCTGGGGAAAGTAATCCTAAGAAAGTGTGAACTCATAATCTCAGTTAGGGTAAATAAGGGATATATCAATATAACCTGAGCACATGGTTATGAGAACATGAGAATAACATTTGAAAACCATACCCTTAATATGATATATTATGAATGTGAGTCATGAAATAAATATTGACACTTCATAAGACATGAATTATAGTATAATAAAAGAACAAGATCCATGTGATCATAACATTGGAATAAGATATAGATTTTTGGTATACAAATAAGAATATAAAATATTATATCAAGGCTATCGACCAATACATTTGTATCATGTTAGGATTGGGATAACCACATATATACCTTCTTTGGGCTTGGGATAACCTCTTTTGTACCATCTTTTTGAGATTGGGATAACCTCCAATGTACCCTCTGAGATAATGAAACATTAATCATTACCTAATCCATTGGAGGGGGATATAATTCCCATCCTTCAAATAATGAAAATCATACATATGTGTGACATATGATCATATCATAACCCATGAAAATAAATGTGTTTCATAAAATTTTCATCATATCATCAATAATAGTCTGTGGAAAAAGGAAAGGGTTTTATAAATATCTTGTCATCATAAATATAAACCATTTAGAGAAATAATATGAATGGTATCCTTGGATAATATCCCTAGTAAGGTATAAGTTAGATCAGAGGATTTCAACTAATATGGAAAATTATTTTTAAGGAAAAATAACTTGGAACATTTCATGAAGAAAATAAAATTTATTTAAAAATAACCTTTTTTAAAACTATAAATTCATAAAATATTGGCAAACTCATTTTCTTTAAAAATAAACTTGAAAATTTATAAATAAATATTTAAAAATAATTTAAAACATTTATTGAATAAAATATACTTTATACCTTGAAAAACACTTTTTTATAACATAAAACATTTATAAAACCATTTTATTTGAAAATAACCTTTTAAACTTATAAAGGAATCTTAAAAATCATTTAAAATATTTTTTAGGAAGATATCCTTTACACTTTGAAAATAAAATTAAAACAAAAAAATGAAGATAATTTTATTTTAAAATAACCTTTAAAATTATAATAGAAATATTTAAAACATTTAGTGTTCATGATGGTGGAAAATTTATACACATTAATACAAATATTACTTTCACATTTTCAGTATAATCCAAACATGTGTTGTTTTTAAAAATACATGAAGATTCCTTTTAATTTTTTTTCAAAAAATTCAAACTAAGGTAAAAATGAATTTAAACTATCCTAGAGAAACATTAAATCATTTTTGAAAACATTTTTATAAAACATGGATATGGAAGAAAAAAGTGTTTTTGACTGAAGAGATAAATAAAGTTGGTTTTCTTTAAAAACATTTTTTAGAATCATGAGTACATAATGAGAATAAAATGAAAGGAAAACATGTTTTATCATGAAATAACCATAGGAGAAGAAAGTGAATGAGTTTCATGAGAGATGTATTCTAATACTTCATTATCAAAAACATAATCATGAACAATGTTGATGAACAATAAGATTATAACATCAAACCCTTACCACTTTGGTAACTTTTGAATTGTAATCCCCATTAAAGAATAACATAAAAAGAAATATTAAATATCACTAATAGAAGTAAACTCATGATATAAAATGTAAAATGGTATGAATATAAACCTCGTAAAAGAAGATAAGTTTATAACATAAAGTATATCTGAAAGAAAACAAATTGAGACAAAAATATCTTATCGCTTTGGTAACATTTGAACCGTAAACACCATGAAAAAGAAATAATAAAATAGTAAGTAAATACCAATAATTTTTAGTAAAATAATCATAAAATAAATTCATGGTAATTATATAAATCGTATAGAATAATTTGGTGGTGAATATGGCATGGGTCACATAAAAGTAAAAACTGGGATGAAAATCCCTCCCCATAAGACTTGAATTCCTTCATACTTGTTCAAACCTCCTGTATAATAAATATAATTTTAAAATAAATCTATTAAAGAAACATAAATATATATATCATACCATATATTATTTACTTATTAACTTTTATTACCCATTTATTAACAATTCCTTGGTAAAAGCACATTTCAGGTAATAAATGCTTTGTTTTTTGTGTATGTTTTGATCTAATATTTTAAGTACTATTAATTTGATCACATTTAAATAATATAAATAATTTTAAACATTATATAAATATCATATATATTCATTATTTATATATATTAATATTAATCTATAAAATTTATAATCAAAAAATTAAATACACAGTGAATGGAGACAGTAGGCCATACATACGCATGAACAATGTTTTCATTTTCTTGAAGGATGAAATGAAAGAAAGTTAAATAAAATATTACATTTATAGAGTAATTTTTATTTCATAAATATCACATATATTCATTAAATTTACCCTTATTATCTTCCATGAAAAGAGTTTTAAAAATGAATCACATCACTTCGTGAGGCGGTAGTCTTCTATACACATGAATGACCTTATCGTTTTCCCCAAAGAATGAAAATTAAGAAGGTATATAAGATATATTTATTAAATAAATATAATTATTTTAATAATATAATATTTATTCATTTAATATATCCTTATTACCATCCAATGTAAATTGGAATGAAAAACACATCACATCAGTTTGTGAGGTAGTAGTATGTCGTACACACGGGCGACATTATTCTCTTCCAACGGGTTGGGAGGAAAGAATTTATATGTGGTATTGTAATTAAATTGGTTTAATAATATCATAAATATTATATATAAACATTAAATAAATTATTATATTGAGATTTTATAAGTGGTGATGGAAAATGAATAAAATTGGTTCGTGAGACGGTAGTCCTCCAAACACACGATCAGTGATTTTGTTTCCCATTTAATGGAAGTGGTGATGGATATAGGTTATGAAATAATAATAATAATATATCATTATATGAGAGATATTATTATTATTATTATTATTATATCATAGTTTAATAATATTTTAATGAGTTAGAAGAAGAATTAAAACAAGAATGCATAGTTAAAAACATTACTTCTTCTTCGTACAACATATCAAGGTTGAACTTAAAGTCTTTTTAGATTATATTTATAATCTAAAAAATGAATCTATGATGTGGTGAGGTAATTAAGGAATAACATTGGGTAGTTATTGGATGAAAAAAGGGGTTTGTAAGTGTGAATAGGGGAGGAGAGGTTGTATCCTTTTATGAGTGGGGGAGAGGACACCGAAAAATGTTTTGAAAAGAATAAAGTGTATACACATTTTTTACTTGACTAAAGGATTAAAAATGGCCCATTAGTAATAAATAGAGGTTATATGGTCTAAATATGTCTATAAAATTGACCTTTTAAAATTTACTAGGTCATTTAACCTTATTATTTTAGTTTAACCCTCCGATAAACCTGTTTTACCCTTAACCGTGATAATTAATTTTTATAGTATTTACTATTTCAATTCACCAATTATTAATTTTACCTTATTATATAATATAAATTTTTATTATTATAATTATGTAATTTATTTTTTTCCAAATTCTATTCACATAAATGTTAAATTTTAATTTAAAATTAAACCCAGAGGCATGACGAGAAATAGGTTTTCCAAAGAGAAAATTTTCAAAAGTTTAAAAACATTATACCAAAATTCAATATAGAATTGATAAATATGACATAAATTGGATTAATAAATATATAATTGAACTAATATTTCTTTTAAAATTACTTTAAAACCAAATAACCCCTATAAAGTATTTAAATTAAAAGGCAAATTTCAATAAAAACAAGTATTTTTCACTATTAATCAAAAAACTAATCATTTCAATAAAATCCCAAAAAATTACCCATAAATAATTTTGAAATATAGATTTAAAAAATTAATTTTATTTTTGGAAAAAAAATAATAAAATTTTAGAAATTCACTTTCATTATTAGTTCACATAAATGAATAATTTTTTTGAGAAAATGGTATTTTTGAAACATATAAAGACTTTACTAAAAATTTAGTATATTTTTATCAGTATGTTTTCTATATATAAAAAAAATTATAATTATTATTTTAAATTTTGTTATTACTATTCTTTATTTTATGTTTAATGTCTGGGTAATGATGGTATTTTTTAAATATTATTATTACTAGTTTGTCGCGGTTCGTTAAAACTCGGTGTTGCATGTAATGCAAGCTGTCAAATAAATTATATTTATTCAAAAAAATTATTACATAAAATCTCGGGTTGTTTCATTATACCACCTTATAATTAATTTCACCCTTGAATTGGTACAAAAAACTAAGGATACTTTTTTCTCATTACATCCTCAGGTTCCCACATAGCTTCCTCAAGTTGGTGGTTTTTCCACAAAACATTGACTAGGTGAATAATATTATTTGATAGAACATTATCAGCATGATCAAAAAATCCACTAGTTTTTCCTCATAATAAAGATCCTAATATAATGATATTAACTATGAGTTTATTAAATGTGATGGAACATGTATACACTTTCTCATGAGATATAGATGGAATACATCGTGGACTTGAGAGAGGTTCAATGGAAGTTGTAATCAGTATGCTACCATCCCGATACGAACAAGAATTTAAAAGGAACTAATATACATAAGTATTATATCTCCTTTGTATCATAAGAAAAATTTTATCCATTGTTTGTTCTTTAATCAATTTCCACTTCATATCTCACTCCAATAAGTGAGGATGATTTTTTTATGCCCTAAGCACTAACAGTTCACAAGATCTATAATAGAATGATAATTCAGTCCTTTTATCTCAAGTTATACTCTTAAAAAACGGTTATAACTTGTTATCTAGTATGCATAAATTTTCATACGGTGAATTAATACATGAATCTATAAAACCCCATCCAAAATTTAAATTAAACCATTCCATAAATAGTTAACCTTATGACCCTTTAAAATAAAAAATTTATAAATAAGATCACTAAATTTACCATAATAAACTTAACATTAATCTCACAAATATCAATAAGTAACTCTTAATAGTAAGATATAAAATATGTGAATACCTTGTTCATATATTCTCTAGAAGAATAGTAATAACCAAAAATACCATAAAACCTCAACGCAAATATACATGCATCCTCATTCCATAATTAAAACCTTATATTGTTTAATATATTCCAAAAATCCAAAAAATCTATAAATACCATCAATGATAACATATACCAATTTTTTAATAAACTATTTCCAATTTTTTGGGTCATCAATACTATCTAGTTTACTTTATCAATATCAATCATCTCTTTAACGAAACTAAACACCATTTTATTCAACATCATGAACATATTACTAGACATCTTACCATAATCACATGTTTTATATAAAATATCACATATCCATTAAATCAATTTTTTAGTTCATTAGTACCATTAAAAAAATTATTTCAAATCCTTAATAAAAAACTTATATAGAATATCCATTATATATTCATGATCCATATAACACAATTCTTGAATTACCTTACAAAAATACTTCAATTTTTCCACTTCATTCTTAAACCATTAACTAGGCATCATCATATTATTCTTTAATACTTATTTCTTACAATATGAAATATGAATCATTTATTAACACTCATCAACCTAAATTTAACCATTCTCATCATGTCTAACATAAAAAATACTGTTAGAAAAACCTATACCTTTTATATGCCATCCATGGAATCATCATTATCAACAATATAACCATTACTCATACCAGCTTTATGATTATCTTCATGAGATTTACCCCTATGAAATCAATTTGTAAAATTAATACAATTTCTACAATTATAATATTCAATCATTTTGGATTCCTTAGGGAAACCATTATTATTATCCATTTCATTAACCAAACTTTTCACTTTTCCTTTGAAATTACTTACTTTGTGTCCTTTTACACACTCAAAACATATTCTTGTCCCTTTGAGATAGTCACTTGGGTGCTTCTTCCTACATTATTAGCATATAGGAAGCTGAATCTTCTTTCCTTCATACTATCAACCACTTGATCTCTTAGTGAACTCTATCCTTATATTCTTTGCTGATTCCAAGAGTTGGTTATGGTGCAAGTTGTAAATCATATATCGTGATAACTGATTAGTAATAATAAAAATATCTTTCACTGTAGTAATCATCCCATTTTTCCCCATAAAAACATTTTTAATCACATTCAATGTTAATCTATTTCCTTATATTTCCCTCCATTGACTAAAACCAAAAGGCATACTGTGAGAAACAATAATAATACTAGAAAACCACATAATCATGAAAAATAACTTATAGAATGTCTAAATCATGAAACCTTATTTTTAATCTATGAAACCTTAGGCATCACCTAGGTCATCCATGGTTATTACTCAAATACTTCATGATGGTTCATAAAGAGTTTTTTAACTTATAAAGTATATCCCCTAGGAGTTTCAAACTTGGTGTCTAGTGAGGGTTGTTTTTTTGTACCAAGTAATGCTTGAGTCAAGCCAAAAATTCCTTTTTCAGAGTTATTACCCCTAGGTACATCTATGCTAGAACCACAATCACATTTAGTGTCTAGATAAGGATATAATTTCTTAAAAATTAATCTCTCTATAATTCAAAAATATTATAGGATATTTTCCTATAATTAGACTTATCTTTATAGTACTCACTAAAGTTTTCTCATCTTAGTTTCCAAATGATTAACTAAACCATGATATGATACCAACTATAGAAAAAAAAAACTTATCATACATAAATAGCACACCTTGTAAGATGAATATTCATTACTTAATATAATTATCTATGGTAAAATGATTTAGGTTTAGTGCCTTTAGAAATAAGGAAACATAAATAACTTTTCTATAATTGAGCTAAGTCATCTCCCACTAATATCTCTTTAACTAGCACCCTTCTTAGACTTATCATACATAATCCTATTATTCATATCATAGGGATAGGAAACATAAGAAAGGGTTATCTATGATGCTCAATAAGGGTAAAAAAAGTGAGATATCAATATAACATGAGCATATGGGTATGAGAACATGAGAATTACATTTGAAAACCATAAACTTCATATCATAGACCATAAACATGAGTCATGAAATAAATCTTGGTAGTTTATAAGACCTGAATAATAATAGAATCAAAGAATATGGGCCATGATAACATAACATTTTCATAAGACATAGATTTTTGGAATACAAAAAATCATATAAAATCTTATGTTAAAGTGATCCACTAAGACATTTTTAACATTTTAGGCTTGGGATAACCACCCGTATACCTACTTCAGGCTTGTGATAACCTCTCATGTGCCCTCTTTTTGGGACTGGGATAACCGATCATGTAAACTCTGATCTCAAAAAAACAATAATCATTAACTAATACATTTGAGGTATATATAGGTCACACCAATCACATAATGAAAATCATACATATATATTCCACAAGATCATAAAACATACATCATATCATAACCCATGAAAAGAAATGGGTTTCATAAACATTTCATATCATTATAACATAACCCACTGAAAAAGGAATAGATTTTATAAATATATTTTCATCATAAAAATAAACCATCCAAAGAAATAATAATAATAGAATCCTTGTATCATATCCCCAGTGAAGCATATGTTATATTAAAGGATTTAATATTATATGGAAGATTAGTTTTAAATAAAAATCACTTATAAAATTTTCTTTAGGAAAATTAAATTTCTATGAAATAACCTTTTTAAAACTAAAAAATCATAAAATATTATGTCAATCCTTTTCTTTTAAAATAATATTGAAAACTTATAACATAAGATTTAAAAATAATTTACAACATTTATTGAGGAAAATTTCCTTTCCAATTTGAAAAAAAAACTTCTTTGAAACCTAAAAAATTTTCAAAATCATTTTCTTTCAATATAACCGCTGTAACTTATAAAGGAATATTTAAAAAAAATTAAACATTTTATAAAATAAAATATCCTTTCTACTTTGGAAAACAATTTTTTGGACCATAAAACATTTTCAAAATAATTTTATTTCAAAATAAACTTTTAAAAATATTATGTAATCTTTAAAACATTGAGTGTTCATGATGGAGAGGAATGTAGTACATGTCAAAATAAAGATTCCTTTCACATTTTCATTAAAATAAAAGCATACCTTATTTTGAAACTGACATGAATATTTTTTTTTAAAAAGTCAAAAAGGTTAAAACTAACTTTAAAAAATTGCATAGGAACATTAAATTTTTTTAAAACATGGATAAGGAATAAAAAGGGGCTTTAACCAAAGAGAGAAATAAATTAGATTTTATTTAAAAAAAATTATTTTGGAATCATGAGTAAATAAATATAGAAAAATGAAGGGAAAAATTTTATTCTCATGAAATAACCATAGGAAAATAAAATTATTGAGTTTTCTAAGAGATGGATCATAATATTTCATCATCGAAAGCATAATCATAAACAATCTCGATGAATATTGAGATCGTAACACCAAACCCTTACCACTTTGGTAGCCTTTGAATCGTAAGACCCATTAGACCATAACATCAAAATAGACTTTAAATATCATTAATATAATGATATTAATAATATAACATGTTAAATTGGTTGTACGTACACCTCATAAAATAATATTGGTGCATAACACAACTTATGTCCTCAAGAAGACAAAATGAGACAATAATCCTTTACTGCTTTGGTAACTTTTGAACCGTAATCCCCATGAAAGAGATATCATAAAATGGAGTTGTATATAGAAATTATATTTAGGATAATCATCATAAAATACATTAATGTTCAGTATATCCACCACATAATATAAATTGGTTGTGAATATTGGATGTGTCTCACAGAAGTAAAAGTGTGATAGAAATCCCTCACCACAATTATAAAATTCCAACATATATGTTTGAACCTCCTATATAATAAATATAATTTTATTATAAATATATTATAGAAACATAATTATATATATCATATCATATAATATTTATTTATGACATTTTCCTACCCTTTTATTAACAACTCCTTGTTAAAATCACATTTTGGGTAATAACCGCTTTGTCTTTCATGTATGTTTTGATTTTTTATTTTTGGCACTATTAATTTGATCATGGTTTCACCATATAAATAATTTTATCCATGATATAAATATAATATATATTTTTGATATATATATATTTATTTTAATCTATAAAATCCAGATATAGAAAATAAAATACACTGTTTATGGAGACAGTAGGCCGTACATACGCATGAATGTTGTTTCCATTTTCCTAAAGGATGAAATGAAAGAAATGTATATAATATATTAAATTTAAATAATAATTTTTATCTCATATATATAACATTTATTAATTAAATTTACCCTTATTACCTTCCATTAAAAGCGTTAGTGAAAAATAAAGCACATCACTCTGTGATGAGGTAGTCTGCCATAAACACAAATGATGCTATCGTATCCACCATGGAATGAAATATAAAAATATACATGCGATATATTTATTAAATATGTATAATTTTTTTAAAAAATATCACATATATTCATTTAATGTGTCTTTATTACCATCCAATTAAAATATAAATGAAAAACAAATCACATCAGTTCGTGAGGAGGTGGTCCTCGTACACATGAGTGATGTTATTGTTTTCCAATGGGTTGGGAGTTAAAAATGTATATATGGTATTATAATTATATAAGGTATAATAATATGATTTATATTATATAAAAATATTAAATCCATATTTATATACAACCGTGAGAGTTGGTGATGGAAAACGAATAACATCGTTTTGCTAGACAGCAGTCTGCCGTACACACGATCGACGATTTCATTTCTTTTTTGATGGAAGTGGAGAAGGATATAGGTTACTATATTAAAATAATAACACATAATTATATTATTTATAAAAGTGTTAATATATTATAATTGTTTATAAATATTTTATGGTTTTATAAAAATATGTGAAACAAAAAGGTATAGTTAAAAAAATTTCATCTTCTTCAGACAACCTCTTTTGGTTAACAAAAATCCTTCCTAGATTGGACTGATGTGTAGAACAAATTAAGAAATAAATTTGGGTAGGTATTTTCCAAAACAAATGTTTTTGAAGTGTGAATAGGAAAGGAGAGGTGGTGGCCTTTTATAAGTGGGTTTTGGACATGTTTCTAGGTCATTTTATCCCTTATATTTTTAGTTTAAACCACTAGTAAACCAGTTTTAACATTAACCATGGTAATTAATTATTATTATTTTACAATTCATTTTGAACAAAAATTAATTTTAATTTATTATATAATATAAAATATGATTATTAAAAATATGGAATCCAGATTTTCAAATTCCATTCACATTAGTAGAAAATTACAATTTAAAATTAAACCCACAGACTCAATGAGAAATAAATTTTCCAAAGAGAAAAGGTTTAAAAGTTTAAAAAGTTTTTATATAAAAATTTAATATGAAATTGATTAGAATGACCTAAATTGGATTAGTAAAAATATAATTAAATAAATTTTACTTATAAAACGATTTTAAAACAAAAGTAAACTTATACATTCTTTAAATTAAAATATAGTTTTTAATAAAAACCAGTATATTCTTACTATTCATCAAATAAATAATCTTTTTAGAAAAATAAATAAAAATTTACCCTAATATCATTATGAAATGTAGACATAAAAACTAAAATTTATTTTGTGAAATAAATTTTATAAAATTTGAATGAATTACATTAATTATTTTCTACCAAAAAGAAATATTTTTTTTGAGAAAATAGTATTTTTGAAACATATAAAGACTTTACAAAAAAATTAGTAATTTTTATCAATATATATTATTTACATAAAAAAATTATAATAAATATTTAAAGATTTTTATAACTATTCATGACACTATGTTTAATGGTTAGGTAATAACAGTCATGTTTAAATAGTAATATTAATAATGTTTCATGGTTTGTAACGTTATGTATAACACAAGCTATAAAATAAAATAAATTTATTCAAAAAATATATTTCATAAAATATCTTGGTATTATAAAGAGGGTTTGTAACTTTATAGATATCCTAGAAGATATAACACCATAGCTCCAGACCCCTCACCATAATGCAAAACAAATAAAAAAGGTCAAGACCATGATTCTTGGGAAGAGATCACACCGTAATGAGGTTTTTAAAAGCCACATCTAAGAAACATGAAGAGGTTATTGGAACCAAGGCTGTTCTTTGATAATAATGGAGTTTGATTTATGTTTTTTGTCGATATGCACATGGATGACTAGGGATTTTGCAAGGAATGAGGTCATATATTTGAGGCTAAAAGAAATATTGAAGGTGTCACAGTTTCCTAGTGTATGCCAAATTTTTGGGCCTAAAAAATCAAAAGTTTGGTAATGGTTCGTAGCAACAGTACACAGTTAGGGCATGCGGTATGTGGTAAAGGTGCACGGTATGCGATGAAGGTGTGCAATATGTGGTGAAGGTGTGTGGTACGCGGAATGGTGCACAGAATTGGAAACAGTTCACATTGACGGTAGGTGGTGAAGGTGTGCGGTACGGGAAATGATGCTAAAAATGGTTTGCACCGATGGTATACGGTGAAGAGATGCAGTACACAGACTGACAGACATATGGTATGCGAAAGTTTTACAGTACACGATAACAGTTCGCAGTTCAGAGGATTGCAATACGTGGTGGAGGATAACAATACCCAGATGGAGTTCAGTTTGCAGTGAAGATTGTCCCACATTGAAAATTTTGGTAAATCATATTACCAAAATTTGTAGAGTTACGTGTCTATTTAAGGAACATAAATACCATTTGTTAAGAGACGGGATTGGAGATTAAAATTTTGGAAAGAAATTAAGTGAAGTATGAAGTGTTATGCGGAGGAGAAGATGATACGCGGAAAGAATCATCTGATTAAAGAAAACAGTACACTGAAGATAGTGTGGTTTACACAGGTAACTATCGAAGTACAAGGCGGAACAAGGAATTATGTGGATCAAGACGATATGTGAAGGAGTGAAGTAGTATGTGAAGTAGGTTAGTACACTGAGAAGGTCAGTTCACAAAGGATTTGGATGGTACACGGAGGAGCTGGATGGTACAGGAAAATAATAGCGGTACGCAGAAAAAATAAATAGTGTTCAAAACACCCAAGGAAGCCTCAAATTTACCAAATCAGTTAGAGAAATTAATTTCCATAACATATAATTTTACGAAAAAATAAATTACAAATTTTGGTGATTATAGGACTTCAACAGAGCATCCATTTACAGTTAAGGATGCATGATTTGATGATAAACTATTGAAGTGACATTTAAGTCAATAAACTAAGTGAATATTCTTCTAATGGAGTGAGTAAGGGGGAGTCAACAGAAGTGGTCTGAGGGACACAATTTTCTATCCCTAAAACCCTATAAAGGAAGTATGCCTAGAACAGAGTGACTATGCTAAACTCTTGTAATCCACAATTTGTGAAGATCAGTTGTTTTTGGTATGACCGACACATTATTGGCATATGCTCCTTAGATGTAGCCCTTAGTAGTGAACCATGTAAAATTTATATGTCATTGTTTTTCATGTGATTTTTTATTATATGCACTTCCTCTTCAGACAGGTTTAATAGGTTACTACCAATTTGGGAACAAGATCCATTAGTTTAAAAGAATAAGTTGACACCCTGATTCACTCCTTCCCTCTCAGGGTGTTCCGAGGTCCTTCAGAGGTCTATATTGTAGATCCAAAAAACTATAGGAAGTCAATAGTGTATAAATTAACCACCATGATTTATACCCCAAGGACTAAAAAGTAGGCCACACCGCAACCCTGCTTCATGACGCAACTACCCCTAAATCGATAAAACTGGAAAACTCTTACTCTTAGAATACATGCCAAAATTAGTATATTCATGCCGCCGCAATGAAAAAAATTATAGAACCATAAAAAATGCTCCTAAAATCTTATATGTCTTGGATGATCATGCCATGCCACAACTAATCTCCTCCATAATGAAACTAAAGTCTCTATATTTTAGAATTCCTCATAACTAAATTCCTTAGCTAATTCTCCCCCATTCCCCCTCTAACTTCCTCATAACTTCCCATAGACAAATTTATCACTAGAAATCTCAGAAACTAATGGGTAATAAGGTATAAAATATTAAATTAGATGCATATAAAAATATTATCATCCTTGATAATCATAAACAAACCCAGAAAAGAAATAGAATGGTCCAAACAACCATCTTGCAGGATACTTCTCAGGGATATCACTACACCCAAAAATTTTCACCAATAAAAATCCCCATAAAAAGATGAAAAAATATAAAAACACATCCCAAATAGCCAGATCACCATTTAATTTCACATAATTTGTGATCCTACACCTTTTCACATTTCCATATCAACATCCACACAACCCAATATTACAACTATCACAACCACCACACAACACGACCCTAAGAAAAAAATATTGGAATTCCACTTCTCATATAAAGATATTATCTTCTTTGGGTAGAATTAAATCACCCATATGGTTATAAAACATGTCATATTATAATTTTTCTTGATTAATAATGGGTATTACCCTCGTCATATGTCAGATTATTTAACACACATCACAATATCATGGAAAAAGCGCATCCCATAAGCTATTTAGATTAAGACATCAATTTATCAAGGAAAAAAAGGCAGGATAAACTTGAAAAAGATCTAAGTATTGGTCCCAAATTTGTGTCTTGTTATCCCAATTACTCTCATACAAGATATGATGCCTCCATAGTACACAAACCAAAGGAATGGGTTGTCCATGTAACTCCTCATAAAAATCATAGATCTCTCTTGGTCAATCCATGAATGTCACATCATCCTCAATATCTAAATCTCTCCAGTTAATGAAACGGGAGTCATCATGAAGATGCCTATGGGAATGTGACAAGTGTAAGAAATCATGGATCCTATCTATCCATGGTTGGAACACCAATTGATAATCCACCTTATAAACATCCCCAACACCCCAAAAGGTACCATGAACCAAGGAGAAAGAATACCCCCTTACAAACCCCCACTACCCACTATGATGAGAAAAATTCAATATCAGATGGTCCAAAACCAAAAAATCCAAGGGCCTCCTCATGTTATTGAAATAAGATTTATGTCGATCTTATTATGTATTTATTCTCACATAAAAAACCTAAACCTTATTTTTCATTCTCTTCACCAAATCGATGATAAGAACTGACAACTCAACAACCTCAACCCAACACAATAGAGAATGAAATATCCACCCATAAAAAGCCTAAAAATGAGCCTTATTGATAGATGAGTGGTATATATTATTATAATTGAACAAAAACAAATGAATTTTCTTTTCCCAAGATCTTCCAAAGTCAAAGAAACACACCCACAACTTATCCTCTAGTTTATGGGTTGTTCTCTCCATCTACCCATCCGTCTGAGGGAAAAAAGAAGTGCTATAGAATAAGTGAGTTTCAAAAGCATGTTGTAATCCTCTCTAGGATCATGATGTAAAATTAATGTCCTAATATAATATAATGGACCTCATGAATCCTTGTAGGCACATAACCTCATCTACATACTTATTTTACAAGAAATCCACGATGCCTGGTTTCATGATTTCTAGGATGTGATATAACTTTGTTAGATGAACTATGATTAATCAAACAACATAAAATACTCCATAATATCAAGGTAATCCTATGATTAAGTCCATCAATATTTCATAACACTTCTAATTGTGAATGTACAAGTTCTGTAACAAGCTGCTAGGAACACAATGCTTAGCCTTTACCTGCTGGAAAACTCGAGATCAAGCCATAAACTCTACCACCAACTATTCCATCTTAGGCCAGTAAACCTATATCCTAAAACTATGGTATATATTGAAAACTCTCATATTCACCGCAAAATGTGAGTAATGAAACTCATCAAGGAATAAAACACACATCACCACCAGAAAAAATAAGTTCCCCTGAAACATCATTCAGTTTTGACCATCCTCTGAACATCCCTTAAGAGAATCACTATGGCTAACATAGTTTCCCATCACCTCTATCTCTAAGTCTACCCACTGAGACTCTTCCACTCGCTATATTAGAGAATACTTAACTTTCATTTGAAACAAGAAAATCCCTTCATCAACCAACCTTACATCAAGGTTTAGGGTTACCAACTCCTCTATTTCCCTCTAAGAATCTCTAAACTACTTTACAACATCCTTAAATGACTTCATTGTCAATGCATCTACTACAACATTCCTCGTTTTTGAGGTATAGGAGATATAAATTTCATAATCCTAGATAAATTCCATCTACCTCCATTTCTATAGATTTTGTTCACACAAAGAAAAGATATATCAAATGCTCTGGGGATATTTGAAGACAAGAAAACATTCCCTAACAGGTTAATGTTGCCACAAATTTAGCATGAACACAACCACTTATAGATTCAGATCATGGGTTGCATAGTTATGTTTATGGGGAAATAAATAGAAATACCCATAATAGATCATCTATTTTTGGTGTATCAAGACGCATCCCAATCCCATATGGGAAGTGTCATAGAATAAGTAAAACATCACCCCCTCCTATGGAAACTAAATCATCGGAGCACTGATTAATCCCCCCTTTTAGTAGTCAAATGCTTCCAACAATGATCAGTATAGATAAAATCCAAGTGTTTCTTGTTCAAAATTATCAATGGGTCCACAATCCATTAGAAATAATACATGACCGAATGGCCCGAAGGCCTTCGTTTTTATTGATTTTTGATAACCCCCCTTTCAAGGGATGAGGGCGAACCCTTACAAGAGCCGTAGTCTTAGAGATTACATGGCCCGTAGGCTTCAGAAATTACATGACTCGAAGGTCTTATGGAATTCGACCAGACTATCTACAAGGAATTGTCCCTCCCCAGCATCTGCATCATGATAGTTGCTCTCCACCTTTACATGGCCATTTGGATAGGCTTCCTATGCAAGCACAGGCTAGTCCTGATGACACAACCATACCCTCTGATTCTGAAAAATCCATTTGGTTCTATTTTGCTGAGTACACCTTCTCTGAATCCTCTTCTGGGGATGTTCATTTTTTGTAGTGTGTTTGGGGAAAATGCTTTTGGCCCGAAGGCCTTGAGGTGGCCCGAAGGCCTTAAAGGTGGCTCGAAGGCCCTACTGACCCGAAGGCCTGGGTGGCCCGAAATACTTAAGGACTCCAAGCCCAAACAGGTGGCCCAAGGTGAATAGTTCCAATTTCCACAGTACCGAATAGTACATGCTACAGTACCTACTACAATTCCTCCTACAGTACCCGCACAATGTACAGTTCTGCTACAGTACCTGTATAGTGTATAGTTCTGCGACAGTACCTGTATAGTGTACAGTTCTGCTATAGTATTTCTATAGTGCCTACTAAAGTACTGCTACAGTACTCAGGAAATATTCCTCTACCTGGTTTTGAACCTGGGGCTTTTGGATGCACTTAAGGATACCTCACTAACTAGGCTGAGGCTCATGTGCATATAAATCATAAATGAACCTTTGATAATAACTTATGATATTAAAGAAATTATGAACCTCTTCAAAAAACTTAAGTTCTTCCCAAGAAACAACTACCACAAAATTTGAAAGGACCATGACCACACCCTATTTGGTAACCACATAACAAATGAAATTCACATCCCATGTCAAAACATACACTTAGACTATTTCCCATCTGATCTAGTGGCACCAAGTTACCTTCAAGAAAACTCTAAGATGATCGAAATGGGCCCCCTCTAACATCATGTATCTCAATATGAACTTGATTAAAACAAATGTGAATTGGGCCATAAACTCATGGAACATGGTTTTAATGATCCCTATGAATATAGTTGGTGCATTCATTACATTGAATAACATGACCATAAACTCGAAGTTCCCATACTTTCATGAGAAAGTATTTTTAAGATATCTTCATCATTCACCCTAACTGGTATTATACAAACTATATATCAATCTCAATAAACCAAGTAGATCACCTAATGTAGTTGAAAAGATCATTAATCCTTGAAAGAGGGTAGTAATTATTGATAATCACTTGATTCGATATCCGGTAGTCTATACACACCCTTATAATTAAATCTTACTTATTGGAAATAACATTGGAGAACCCCATAGAGACACGATGGGTTAGTGAAACCAATACACATCATATCATCTATCTGAATCCTCAAATCATGAAACTTAGAGGGTTCAATTTGATAAGGGGCCATAAAAACTAGAGAAGCACCAGGTTATAGATCTATCTTAAACAAGATATCACATCAAGGGGGAAGTTTCACAACCTCATTTGTGAAAACATATAGAATCTCACCAATTTCCCTAGGATCCTCCACTATCTCAAAGTCTACTGATTTCATATACAACTAAACCATCAAGGAAAGAAGGGACTCCATGGGTATACTACCTAATTGATAACTTCAATCACAAAAAAAATTATGTTTACTATCCAAATATGAGAACATGAATCTCCTCTAAACTAAGTTAATAAATTCTTGCATGGAATACAAATAGTAGTTTATAAGGATGAAATCATGTAACTATATTATTAGCAAGAAAATATCCCCACATTACTGATGTTTACCCATAATCAGTATACACCTTCGATATACATAAAATAAGTTGTTATGGCCTCTAAATGGTGTAGTCAACACCAGGGGTAGAGTGAAATCTAGTAAAATAGAAAAAAACTAGATCACATGAAAAAAAAGTGAGATGGTCCTAAATAAAACATTGAATAAACAAGGGTGGAAGGTAAATTGATCGCACCTCAAATGATCTCTGGAACCTCTGGCACTGGCACCTCCATATCATACAACTCTTAATACCAAAATTCCCTACATCACTGCTAACAATATCCTCTATAACCATGCTTAGATTAGGGTCCTTGAAAATGATTAATATCCTAAGGTCAACCTCTACCTTCCCTATCCACTCTTGGTGAAGCATAAGCTTACTGACCCTGATACTAAAATGGCCTCACTGGAAGTTACTGTGGGGGTTGATCCAGAACCTGACCAACTCCACTATAAAAATAATCATGAAACATTAGGATATAATTATAATGATGAAAATGGACTTCGTAGTATATAAAACTATCCAAAATACCCTAGAAAATTCTGAAAATGGTTGACCCCATATGCCTGGAAAGGAAGCTGCTGAGGTCAACTCCCTGCTGGTCAAAACCTTGAAGGCCTTGGTGCCTAAGACATGCATCTAAAAAATTGGCTCCTAAAGGAACCCTATTGGTTCCCATCTCAAAAAAACATCCTCATAAGTGCATACTCTTGATCATCAATACCTTCTTCTGAACCTCTATGTATATTGGAAATATTAAAGGAGTAACTACATACTAGATAGAAGGGAAGAGTGCTTCCTCAATTCACTACGAACGAGACTCCTCATCAAGAAAAAATCCAAGGTGAAATTAAAATGAACCTTAAACCAGATCCTAATATCCCACAAAGACAAAATCCCATGCTAAAGAGAGATAAAATCCTACCTCTTCACCACCATTGTGGTCGATGATAGGAACTCTCCTCAGAAATCCTTTTGGAAATATGCTAAAAAAACTTCTGCCACCTCTCAGTCACCTAGATACAATTCCTACCACTGATGAAAAACTTATCACATATGAATAACTACACACATGACCCAGTACTCTTCTGTGTACCATATAAAACTAAAGGTGATCTTGAGATCCTCTAACTATCACTCTATATCCAGATCAGATTTACTTCCCTCAACCTTTACTAAAGCCTGCTATTGGAAGTTACACAACATCCACTTCCATTGATCATCCTCATCAACTAGAATAACCATCCAGAAATCAAGTGAGTTAGTCTATTTGATCACACAATCAAGGATCATAGGTGAAAAATTTACAATAACCATAAATTATTGGGGAAAAAATATTTCCTATGTAGGGTAGTATACAATTTTATTAGGACTCATTTAAGTCACTCATTTTATCTTCCCAAGATCAGCCAATTCAGATAGGAACACAAAAAATAACGATGCATGTACCTCTAATAGGTCTTTACCCTACAAGCAATGTCACCTCACTTGGTCATTTGGTAATATCAAATTCCTTGTATCAAATCAAGGGGAGTCTTAAAATTATATGTCTTATTTGGTCTTCCCTAGACTGTATCACACACCAAGCTTAGCTGAAATTATTTCCCTACTAACCCAAGAAATCCTCATAGTGCCTAACTTCAAAATCCATCCTATCTCTCAACCAAAACCTATGATACCACTATTTCATGACCCCTCCCTCCAAAGGTAAACCTTCTAAGATGACAATGAAGGAAGAGAGAAAATGAACCACTCATTCTTGACTTCAGTAGGCCTGGGGTGGGTGATTAACATAGAGGGTATAAAAATCTCACATATGTAAGAAATTTACCACAAGGATGATGTAGGATAGGGAGATAAGATATTATCCATCAAGAAACACCATTATACAATATAAAAAAAAGAAAAAAAACATCTTACAATGCATGTATAATGTAAACAAATATAAAGAGTCACCAAATAAATACACAAAATAAAATCCTGAGGCAGTGACATAACAAAATACCTAAAGTCTAATCTATTAATATACAACATGATCTATGAATTACTCCTAGAAACTTGAAAATTAGTTTGTAAATATGTAGTGTGATTATACATGTATACTTAATAGGATCACACCCAAATTCTCCCATGCACATGTGAAAAGAGAATCCTAAAGCACCAGTGACCAAATAACCAGACCAAAAACAAGTAAAAATGTCAAATAACCAATATTATCCTCACTAATTCATGCTAACTAAATAAAAAAACCAATTGTATTAGCAAAATAATAATCCTATAAATAAAATGTTACCCCACACCACTTTACCATTAGGGCACCACTCTCACGCCCCAATTATATATTTCTTTGAACTCCCATCCCTTCTGTATAATCCCCTCTATGAACACCTTGTCCATCACACCACATATAATTAAAAGTCACCTGGTCCATCATTTCACATCTCACATAAAAACACTTGATCCACCAGATCACAACCATAACCATAACTAGGATAGTAGGGTATTATGAATATAAAGGAAATCAAACTTGTGCTATCATCCTACCATGAACAACCACCGCCATGAACCACCTAATAATCTCATAAAACATCACCACTAGTGCAATTTTTAATTCTAGACATCATAAACTATGCATATCAATCTATCTTAGAAGAGAGAATCTAGAAGAGAGGGTATCTAGATTTCCATACTCACCATTAGGATGTTGATAAAACACCCTTCAAAACATTTGGGTGTTGACACATGGTTCTTGAAATGGGTGTTGTGCATATAAAAATCCCAATAGAAATACAATGTATTTATAAAACCTTCTAGAAATAATCCCAAACTATGGGTTTATAAAAGGAGTATCATACAAACTCACAACATCATCCCTAGGTCTCACATCCTTTATTAATTTCCCTCGCACCTCAAAATTCATAAAACCACACAAGCATGCCACAAAGAATAAGCCATGTACAAACTTTCTTTTCATGTTAATTGAAATTCTAGATTTTACCATTACCAAACAATTTAATTTATCTAGATGATTAATTTTATATTAAACAACAACTACATTAACCATACTTACCATTTTAATTTAATAATTTATTTACCCATTCCAACCTATTATCCATTATGGTTTGATCATAAAAATTTATTTTCATCACTATCAGGAAACTAGAAAAACATAACATAACACAACCACATCCCATCCACCTCATTCCGACAAGCCCCACGTTACCACCACCACACATTATAATGACTTCCTCATCACAACCGCCAAGTATCATTCCCACATCTCATCACATCCACTCAAAAAAACAAAGGAAAAAACAATGATTCCTCCTATGTGTATAACTAAAAGAAAGTTAAAAGATCCCCTACCTCAAACAAAGATCTCCAAGCCACTGCCCAATGTTGGAATAAAAGGGAGACAACCACCAAGCACCACAATAAAATAAAAACAGTTCAATCATCCTAGAAAACAATGTCTCACATCATTCCCAAACAAAATAATTACCAAAACCAATGGTTCCCTTGATAACAACCTTCTTTGAATGAATTAGCGGGAGGAGACAAGAAGAAAAGATGGGAAGTCACCCAAAACCACTATGAATTGATCTCCCAATTTTTGGGTTGAAATTTAAATAAAATATTCCAAAATACCGACTTGGGATTCACTTGGGTCACCCAAGATTCAATAGATTATTCACAATATTGATGGGATTCGAGGGGTTTTGGGATTTTATAGCCAGTTTTAAAAACTTAGCACCATGGTGTAAGACCCCTCACTATAAAGAAAAATTGTTAAAAAGGAAAAGAACATGATTTAGTGGAAGAGACTATGCCATAATGGGGTGGGTTAAAGCCTCTAATGAAGAAAACTGTGTGTTCCATGCCAAAGATACTAAAACTAGGGGAATACATTGATGTTGGAAGGTACCACTATGGAACAAACCCCAAAAACCAAGGAGGTCACATTACAACCAGATCCACAATAAAACTACACAAAAATAAGTAGAACCACAAACCTCTTCCTCCACGAATTCATTATATATCCATCATCCACACGCCATAACTATACCAGAAATATAAGAGCCACCAAAACTCCAAATCCATGTCTATAATTCATATTTGGCCTCTTCACAGAGCAGTTACTCTCCTCCATGGTCTAATTCAAGGCTCCACACTATAAAATTCCTCTTAGTTGAATTCTTCTACTACAAATCATCATTTTTTCCTCCAAATTCTTCTGAACATCCCCAACACACATCCATCACTATAACTCTAAACAATTAATGGGTAATAAGGTCTAAACCATTATAGAGTTAATACCCAATATGTCCCTTTTAGGGTTATTTCCCCTAGGCACATATTTTTTAAATCCTACATCCACGTGTAGTATCCATAATGGGATTTTATTTCAAAGAAAGCCACACAATCATGAATTTAACAAAATTTCAAGATGTTATACTATACATAGAATTATCCTTTATACTTTATAAATTTATCTTATCATAATACCTAAAATATTCAAATTTACCTCAACATTATATATACCTTTGAAATTTTTAGGACAAATCTGATAAGGAAGATTATCATATTATGGTATTGTATTTTGTTATCAAGGAAATATCAAAGAAGGAGAAGTCACCTCAATTTTTTTTCAATGAAAATTGGATTGACCATCATACTCATAAAATTAGATTCATAATGGTTAAGAAAGTCCATTGGAATGAGAAGATGTTTTCCAGAAGAAAAGATTTATTAGACTCACTTTTGGTTCGGAATGAAAGAAAAATAACAAAGAAAAAGAGAATCAGATTCATAATGGATTCGATAGAAATATAATGATGATTTTATATTTTTTATTTATAAAAAATAATAAGTAAGTTATAAAACATGTGATTTAAACTTGATTAAAGAAATAGTGATAAAAGGTGAGGCCAATCTTATTCAGGATGAGTGGGAAAGGAAGATGTTGATTAAAAATAATGGAAAGTTGAAATACTTTAAATTATAAGTTAGATGATTCTGAATATGATCTTCAACATAATCAAAGTTATGGAGAAATCCTTGATTTCAAGAAAATGTTTTTGGAAGAAGGAATTTTTTGAAGAAAAAGCTTTATGGTCTCAGATCATCATATTCAAATTGGTTTGAAGGTTACGAAGGTTTGATTGATCATAATGAGAGAAAAAAAATATTATAGTTTTCAATAAAAAAAATACTAAAGACTTAAATATTTAGATAATTAAGTTGATAATTATCATAATAAAAGTATAAATAAGTTGAGTGCTGAAAGATATTTGGTATCATATTCAGAAAATAAGAATTAGAAGCAGTTAAAGAAGTTTAAAAGAATATACTATATCTATCATAATGAAGAAATAATAATGAGAGTTGGTTATGAGAATCGTAATGAAAATAAATATTTTTTTCTTCTTACATTTGGTGTAGAGAAATTTAATGAATAAAAAGTTGATGAATATATGCTTCCGTCATAATGAGGAAATAAAAATGGGTAGATATAATTTTAGGTGGTGTAGAGAAATGTAAGGAAATATATTCAATTATGATTTTTTTTTCAAGTGGGTAAAGAAAATTTGAGTGACCAAGTGCCTTTATTGTAACAAAGAAATCATATTTGGCAATCAGAATCAGAATCAGAATTAGACTTAAGATTTGTTATAAACTTGGAATCATTGAAGAATTCAAAGAGAGATAAAAAATCAAGGACATTTAAATGTTTTAAAAGGTGTTGAAAAGTAAAATAGAGATTCAAAAATAAAATATATTTGAATATTAGAAAATATATTGAATAATTAAATGATATATCCGAGATTTAAAGAAGATTAATGATAAGGGAAATTTGTTGAAGTGGGGAAACCTTTTCACATTTAGTCTTAAACCATTTTGGAATGTCTATAAAAGAAGGAAAATACATTGTGGATTCTAAATTTGAATCGACCACAAATTAGGAGAGAGAAGATACTTAATTATAATAAGAAGAGATTAATGGATTGTGTTTTCTTGAAGAAGTTAGCCAAAAAAAGAAGGAAGAAGATCATATTCAGAGTTTCCGAACTAGACTGGGAAATCAGACTAGGATTTCAGGACTAAAGAAGAAGAAGTTTAGGATTGTTTTAGTGGTATTATGATAGAGTATTATTTACATATTGAGTAATCATACTTGGGAATTAGACTGAGAAATCAAAATGAGTGTCATTATGAAGTACATGAATTTTTTACTAGATTTTGGGCAAGATAGTGACGAACTATTTTGAAAGACCATATCTGTGAAATTTGATCAAGATCCACTGTAACATGTTTGTTACAAAAATTATATGACATCATTTTGTGCTACTTGGAACACATGCACTATTTTATTGAACATAGTACTACATGAGTGTAAGTGAATATTCTACTCATTGTATTCCACACCAAATTATTATTTTCTAGTGGATTTTGCGGTATTGGATTATTTTTGAACCATAACAAGGACTAGATACTCTTTTTGAGAAGTGAAACTTGAAAATTATTATGTTCCTATGGTTATGTATTTGATTTGTTTTCACCAGGTAAATAAATAATTAACAGGAGGCAAATATTGTTTCTAATGTAAGTAAATGTAAAAAAAATATATCATTGATTCACCCATCCCCCTCTTAGTGGTACTTGAATACTGGTTGGGTAATATCAATTGGTATCAGAGTGAAGGTACCCTTCTTTTACTCTTTACTGAATATTTTAAGAGAAGTTATGGCGGGGAATCTGAATTGTGTGAACAATAAGGGGATTTTTATCTTAAATGGAAAGAACTATCACATCTAGAAAGATAGGATGATTCCTTATCTTATGTCTCTTGAGTATGATGTTCATGAAGCTAAAATAGATGGATTTCATCCTGTTGATGATGAGTTTCCCCTTAAACCTATCGATAAGATGAATATTGAGAATGATGGAAGATCTAAAAATGCTTTACTCTCATCACTTTTTGAAAGTGTGTTTTTAATAGTGAAAGGTGTTTCCATTACCAAAGGTATCTGGGATACGTTGAAAGAAAATTTATGAAGGAAATATAAAATCAAAGAAGGCTAAATTATAAATTTCGAGAATAAAGTATAAAGATATCAAAATGGGTGAATATGAATCTTTTGATGACTTCTCCACCACAATTAATGATATAGTCATCAGTATCAGATGTCTTAGTGAAAATTTAGAATATTCTATTATTTTTGAAAATATATTTAGAATCGTTTCTGATAATTTTGATGGTAAATTTTTTTCATTATAAGATAGAGATCCCAAAACTCTATCTATAGATGATCTTCATAGTACTCTCATTACTTATGAAATGAGGAAAAAAAGTTATGAAGAAAAAAAATCAGATAGAGAAATTTATTTCAAAGAGAACAAGAAATATAAGTCTAATAAGGTTCACAAGGAAGATGATGTTTCTGAATATAACTTTGAAAATGAGATTGTAAAAACCTTGATGAATTTTTATCCTTGTTTTCTAAAAATTTAAGAAGAGGTGCATGTAAATATAAATGTAAACTTCCATTGATGTGTTTTTAATGTGGAGTTATTAGGAACTTTGTAGCTAATTATCCTCAAAAAATAAAGAAGAGGATAGTTATTAAGAATAAATAATGCCAAGAAATCAATGGAAGAAACACAATGATAAATATAAATCCTTTTCTATAGATAAGGATAAAAAGTTCTTCAAATCTAAGAAAAGAATATTTTTTTCTAAAGATGAAGAATAAGAAGATAGAGAAGTTGAATAAAAAAAATATTTTGAAAAATATATAGAGAATGCTTTTATTACAATAATGAATAATGAATAATTCAGAAGCAATAATTAAAAATAAGAAGAAACCCAATTATATTTTCACCTTAAATAAGAATTGAAAGAATGTTTGGGGAAGATTGGAAGGATTGAAAAAGAAATTGGGAAGATGAAAAATAAAAATTCATCATAAAAATTTTGAAGAGGGTTTTACTGATGAAAAATTAAAGCTATTGGAATAGATTGATAATTTGAAGAAATATCTTGAGAAATAAAATAATTGTAATGAACATCTGGAAGTAAATATTAAGGAAGAAGAATAAGATTTGTAATTTTTATAAAAAACATTGAATACTGATTAGAGGGATATATGTTTAAAAAACTCTATCTAAGAAGTTGGTGAGAGTTATTGTAAATAATAAACTTTATAAGGATAAAAAAAATTTACCTTCATAGGTAGAGAAAAAATCTAGAGTTGTTTCTGAGCGGAATAAAGTTGAAAATGTTTTTGAAGAAAAGAAAGCTAAGAAGGTTATGTATGTAAACGACATTTAAAATGTCATGAAGGTAAAAGTTTATAAAAATTATGAGTCCAAAAAAATCTAGTAATTTTTGTTTCAATAATTTTGAAATTAAAACTAAGGTGAAAAAATAATATTACAATTGAAAATAGAAACATTAATGTTCAACAAAGTTTTGTTGAGAAGGTTATGGAGAAACATACTCACAACACCGATCAATATGAAAGCTTTAGAGGTGAATAATCTATCAATGCATACTTCTGGTATAGTGGTGGATTTGTATATACGAAAAATATGTTTTGGTTCAACTAAAAAAATTACTAACTATTCTATAGGTCATAGAAGGCAAGGTCTGAGGGGGAGTCAATCTTTTGAAAAGAAGAAGTCTGAGAAGGAAGTTCAGAAGAAACTTGAGAAGTTTGGTATGAAAGTTGAGAATAGTTTCCAACCCCTATAACTCTTTGTGAAAGATGTGAACAACCTGTAAATCTTTCTAAGGGTTTTATTGTTTTGTTATCGGTACAAAAAAAGTTTCTTACGAATTCTCTAAAGTTGTATGTGACGAAAGAAAAGGGAAAAGAAAAATCTCTTATTGTTGAAATTTCTTTAAAAGCTATAAAAGGATAACGAACTTAGATTATTGATAGTGGGTGTTATTATTATATGATATGAGACTTAAAGTTTTTTAAGAATGTGAAATACTTTAAATATGGAATGGTGAAGTTTGGAAATGATGAATCTTTGAGTATCAAAGGTGTTGTATCATTCGTTATTAGGGAAGAAAAGATGAAATCCAAGAATTCATTACATGTTGATGGGCTGAAAAAACCCGGTTGAGTGTTTCAAAACATTTTAATTAGGGTAAAAAAGTTATCTTTATTAAATTTGGGGTTTTTTTAAATGTAAAGAATATGGAAAGATAGTTATAAGTAGCCAATGTACAAAAGAAAACTTATTCCAAGATAGTGAAATAAAAAATTCTTTTTACTTGAGTATGGTGGAAGAAAATCAGTTATGGAATAAAAGGAAGTGGAAAAAGTTTCAAAGAAACAAAAGAATGTTATGAAAGCGAGACAATGTTTTTGAAATTTATAATATGTCAAGAAGAAGAGATTGATGTTTCACTATTTTTCAGAAAGGAAAAATTATAATATCAGTGCATAATAAAGTTGATATTTGTTCAAAAAAACCCATGGAACTTATTCATTTTGATATCTTTGGTCCAATGTTAAAATAGTACAATAATGGAGATAAGTACTTCATCACTTTCATTTATGACTTTACGTGAATTACTTATGTTATTCATATGGAACATAAGTCAGTTTCTTTGAAATATTTTAACCGTTTCAAGAGGAAAGATAAGAAAGAATGTGAATATTCAGTGAAGAAGTTGAGAACTGATAATGGTGGTGAATATAAAAATGAATAATTTTAAATTATCTTGAGAAGAATGGAATTTGTAATCAGTTTACTTCACTATACAATCCTCAACAGAATGAGGCTGCTTAAAGGAATGAAAAAAACACTACTGGAAAGGGGGTCTATCCCCACGCATCAATATCTATGGTTTAGAAAAAACATGGGGATATGTGTTTTTTTATTATCAATACCCATGGTTTTATTAAAACTGTGGGTATTAAATCTCCAATTTCTCTTCACCATTGGGATTCTCCTTATTCACTCTTCCATCACGCTCCCCCCTTTCCCTCTTCCATCGCACTCCCCTGCTTGAACCCTTTCTTCCTTGACCTCTGCCTCCTAGCCCTCTTAGCCGCTCCCCGACCACCGCCCCTCGGCTATCCAACCTTTGCCTCCCAGCCCTCTACTCCCTTCGCCGATCACCGCCTCCCAGCCATCCAACCACAACTTCCCACCAATCTCCTCCCCTCCCTGGCCTCCACCTCCCAACTCCACCTTGGCTCCTAACCTCAACATCTCGGCCTTCACCTCCGCCTCAACATATTGGCCTCTTCCTCCCTTCCCCCAGCTCTGGAAATGTCCCACCTCCCCCTTCTTGGAACCCTCTCCTCTGGCAACATCCCCTCCAATTCATTTCATCTAGGTTCGGAATTTCTTCTCATTGATTTTTTATTCTTTTTAAAATAATCACTTATTCTTATATCAACAGCCTCAACAATTTGACTACACAATTGATTGTTTTCATTGTTTATTTAATCAATAATAATTCATCTTTAGGTAAATTCTATTTCCTCTCATTGTTATTACAACATCCATTTTCATTTAAAATGTTTTATAACAATGCATTTTTTTCTTTTGATATAACTAAAAACACTACTAATTTAGAATCATGTTAACATCCTCAAAAGGTTTAATAAATAATTTCTCATTTTAATTTTTTATTTAATAAATAATCAATCATATTAGAGGTAAATTATACTTCCTCGCATTTTTATTGCAACATCCTTTTTCATTTACAATGTTTTATACCACTGCATTTTGTTCTTTGGATATAATAAAAAACACTACTAATTTAGGATCTTGTTGTTGAAGTCATTTATAATATGTCCTTCCCACATAAACATTCCAAGAAGTCTCCCATGTGTTCCTCCATATTTTATGATACATAAGTTATTTCATTGTAGCTGATTATTCATAGTAGTGGAAGTAAAAATTTTCATGGATCTCCTAGCTACTTAAGCCTCTATCATTGAATACAGGTAATTAAGAGACTCATTTTTATTTCCCATTGGTAACAATATTATCTATCTAGGTCTCCTTCCATTCTTGGTTTAAATTGGTTCTCACATAATGTCAACCATTTTTTTCCAATTTTGAATTTAAATCTAGCATCTTCTAATCATTAACTACACCTGATCACTTATGAGACTGCTCTATAATCAAGTATTTCCCTTTATTGTAATGTTTCAGTTTATTCTCTAGTAACTGAGAAACTCCAGTAAAATTCCTATAAAATTACACCATATCTTTCACATATTTTTTCCAATGCTAGTGTCGATTAATGATGTTCTCCACCACTGAGGCCATATTCTTTTCTAAGACATTAAATTCTTCTATAATTGTGACAACACAGTCTAGGAACTACTCCAATCCCCCGAGATAGAAATCATAACTTGAATATATATTTTATTGAGTCCCCAACCCCATTAATTGATCACTAAAACTCTCTTGTGGTTCTTTTCCTTTCACTATATTGGATATATTATACTATAAATAAAAATATTTGGGTCCATAACTTCAACAACACCAATAAAACCCGTGAAATCTATAACTTTTAGGTTGAGTCAAGATCAATATAGCTCCATGTTCTAGTTTTCATGAAGTAGTGTAAGCCTACTCCACAATTGAAACAATATATTGTATCTCCACACATGGGTGGCTCCAAGATTACATCAAAACTTAGCGGCTACATGCTCATGAAAAAACTTATCACGAAGAATATATCCAAGATCCAATGACCTGCATTTAATCTATACTATCCCCACACATCCCAAAAACTATACATTCCTATTCTATATTTCAATCTCACAAAGCATAGAGAACCCTTATTGGTTCATGAAACCATAGGAGTCTCACCATGTCAAACCATGTAAATGAAAACTCATAATTATGTCATCATTTTATAATTCAACTAGAGTTAATTCATAGTCTCACCACTGTTATAAAAGCTTATCCAGAGTTTATAGGGACATGTTCATAATCACTTTTCCATTGAAAACTATAAAATCTATCAAAACACTAACTCACAGAGTGTATTCATCTTAATATCACTAGGTATCTCCAAATTCCTAAACTCAAACTCCTTCAAGAGTGTTATTACCCATGGTCACCAGACATTCTATCCACCATGAATACATTTGTTCTACCTGACATGTACCAATATCACCTAGTCTAGGAATCTAAATGAGACTTCCCTTCCCAAAACCATCTATAAGGATGAAAGAACTAGCACATAAGTACTTACCTTAGAGAACCCAAGTCACCTAACACACCTATTAGAAATGAATTATCAAATTTGTGTGAATTGATATCATAAACCAAAGTTTTTACTTATGCCTCACACACCTAAATGTTCCTAAAAAATGTCCAACCAGTCAGATGGGTTACCCTTAAAGGTCATAACGTACTATATTCCAAACCTGGAGTCATACTAAATAAGGTAACCAGTCTCTCAAACCTACTCCACACATTATTCCTAACAGTGTTCATAATTATGGGTTGCACTTATCCCTATCTCAAGGTAACAGGGCATTTAACATTCCAAATACTTACTTTTATGTTTCAACCACCCATTGAAATTAATTTCGACCTACCCACTCATAGGTCAATCATAAACCAATAGTTTCACAAGTAATCACTACACATCTCAAAACAAGCTCACTCACACTATGACCTACATAAAAATTCACTATAGTTTTAGAGCCTCATTATCATAGGGATACCACTTAACTTTGGAACTCTAAATATCCCTAACCACCCAAACATAGGGTCCACATCTACTACCCACCATGTCACCAATATATATATATCAAAATTATTTTCATTACACTTTAAAATTTTATATTAACCCAAAAATCCACTATAAGGGATTCGATAAATGAAATTTCAATTAAATTAGATCAATTATATAATCAAATAGTATAAATAGAAATTTAGTCCTACATAACATGGACTTTCCTCATACATGGGTTAGCTTGTCCCAGGGAAAATCTTCATACCATTTATCGACACATTCTTATTCGATTTTGTACCTTTCCAAAATAGTACGACTAAAAACATCTAATAACATTTTACTAGTTCCTACCACCAATTTGTGCTTGGACCATTGGTAGATATAATACCCCAGGAATTCCTCCCCATATGATGGAGGATGCTGACTAATAGTGAGGGTGTCAAGTAGTATGGTGGGGAGACTATACCCGCATATTCAATTAAAAAATAGTAGAAATAGACATACTAATATTAACATATGAAAATAATACATTTAATGACACAATAAAATGTTTCAATAATAATCAAAAAAATCCACGCAATAAAAAATTGATTTTATGAAATACATCCAGGTAGTCATAATATAACTAGAATATTAGAAGATAAAACTATAAAAACTATGAAAAATGGTCTTGAGTATCAAACTAGACCCAACAACCATGCTTAGTCCTAGAAACCATGCAATCAAATACATTAGGTGATTTCCCAAATCTAAATATACAATATAATATTGATAACATCTCAGGTTCCTAACATCCATGGTAGAAAGTGTAGGGTTTTATTATAACTCGGTAAGACTCAAAAAATGGTGTCTATAAAATTAAAATTCAATTGTTTTTTCATTGAGATTTAATTTAATAATAAATTATTGATTATCATATTAATATTTTAAAATTTTATAATTTAAGTGAAAGTGTAATAAAAATAGTACTGATTCTTGATCTCTATAATGAAACTCAACATCATTTTGTATCTACTTTTTTCATCATTGGCGAGTCTATAGTCATGGTACATGTCAAATCTTAAATGGTAAAAATGTAAAAAACCAAGGAAACACAGGGAATAATAATCTAAGAGAACCTAGATGGCTCAATATAGCATTCTCACTCAATAAAACTAATAAAAATACAAAGGGGAGAGCCATTCAATTCTTCCAAATCCATTCTTCCAATCTAAACTCAAGGAACTATCCTTGACATTTAGAAGAATGGTAGTATTATAACCCATAGCTTATGATGGAGAAATTACAACCAAATATATCAAGTCTAATCTAGTTAAATCGTCATTAAAAATTAAATAAGGGTACGCCATAAGAATCCAAAATAGTAATCGATGACATTTGATACATAAGAAATTACCTAAATCCCAAGGGAGATTCCCCTGGTCATTTCACTTCAATTTACCTCATTTTAATTTATTATGAGAACCCTAATCAAAGTGTGTGTAAAATTTAGTGTTTAATATTAATATAATAATGTTTATTTGATTTTTAAATTGATTTTAAATTCATTTATTTTACCAAAATGACCTTTTCCTTTTTAAGAGTCTTGTTGTGACTTATTCCACTTTGTATGCAGTAGGTGTTTCCAGGTAATTATTTTATTAAAAAATTCATGAAGTGATTTATTTTATTAAATTCAAATTCTAGAATATTTTTACCAATATTTTATACCCATGATTGTTTTATATAAATTATCTAAATTATTCTCATTCTTGGAGATGAAGTGGTTTTCTTTAAATTTATTTTCCCTCTTTGAATTAAAATTTTACCCATGGAAAATATTAAATTAAATGAATATGGGGCTCATTTAAAATATTTTTGATGATGGGTGAATGTTTTTATCTCTCCTTTATTTTTTAAATGAAATAACCCGTGTTTAAGGGTGTGTTTTAATGTAAAAAGTTGGTTTTTTATATTATACCTAAGTGAGGACAAATTTTTTTATCTCTCCCTTAGTTCAACTATAATGACACATACCACTCTATCATAGACTTGAAACCTTTCTTGGCCCATTATAGTTTAACTTGTTGAAAATCCATTTATAGGATAGAGGTAATAATTTTATCTCTGATATTGAAAGGGTTGAAATTGGTTATAAAAATAAAGGCACATTAAATACAAATGTCAATTAACTATTAAGTTTTTTATGTTCTAATAGTTTTATTTTTTATAGTACATATCGCTTTTTTAATTATGGTTTACATTATTGATGGGAAGATAACTTTTTTTCTTATTATAGAATGGATAGAAGTTGGATGTATTGTACCGATAGGATTTCAACCACATTTCAAAATAATTTGTAGAATTATTTAGATTTTTCATTTGACAATGCTTCAGATAGAGGTTTTATACAGTGTTCATGTTATAAATGTGTTGGAAGACCATGGTTAAGCTAAGAATAAGTTAGCTTCCATATAACCAAATTTTTATTTCAAACAAACTATTATGTTTCGTATCATCATCACTACTGGAAATATGACTTTTACCAACGGTTTTGGCCAAACCGTTGGTATAGTTCATTAATTTGGACCTATACCAACGGTTTGGCCAAAACCGTTGGTATAGGTCACTTATATGGACCCATACCAATGGTTTTGGACAAACCGTTGGTATAGGGGGGGGGGGACCTATAGGACCTATACAAACAGTTTTGGCCAAACTGTTGGTATAGGTCCTAAAATCAAAGGACCTATACCAACGGTTCTCAAAACCATTGGTATAGGTCTATACCAACGGTTTTGAGAACCATTGGTATAGGTCCTTCAATTTTTAATCGAATCTTCTTACCGAGAAAATTATATAAATCAAAATTTAAAATTATTAAAACAATACATATACATATTTATGAAATTATGTTCACAAAAGTCATGTTAGGTTAGTGGTTACGTCATTCAATTGTAAACTAGAGGTCCTGGGATCAAATCCCACTGCCTCCAAACCGTTGGTATAGCCTATACCAACAGTTTGAGGGCCTATACCAACGGTTCCAAACCGTTGGTATAGGGTATTTTTCCAGTAGTGCATGGAGAAATGAGTCAATGTTCTACTGGTCATGAAAAAAATAATATAATTGGCTTGGATAATTTAATATTTTATCGGTTTCCAATTGTCCATCATCCCAACAGATATAGTATTCTAGTACTCTAGTATTTTTTCAGTAGTGCATGGAGAAATGAGTCAATGTTCTACTGGTCATGAAAAAAATAAAATAATTGGCTTGGATAATTTAATATTTTATCGGTTTCCAATTGTCCATCATCCCAACAGATATAGTATTCTAGTGCAAGAATACAATGATATCAATACACATGAGGAAAATACTGAAGATTATGATGAGTGAAAAATTTATTGGATGATGCAAGAACTCTAGTATATCAGGAATGTACTAAAATGACCAAGTTGGAATTTTTTATGCAGTTATATCATGGGGAAACCATGTATGGAATTTATAATACCGCTATTGATTATATTCTTACATTTTGAAGTAATTTCATCCTAATAGAGAATATATTACCTCAAATCATTATAAGGCATGGAATTTAATTAAGTAGATTAGATTTGATACTAATAAAGTCTATGCTTGTCTGAAAGATTGCAGTTTATTTTGGGAGGAAACTGCTTACTGTAGTGACTATAAAGAATTTGGTACATCTCAATGGAAGAAAAATGCAGATGGAATACTATCTCATGTGGCACAAAAAGTCTTGTCACATTTTCGATTGATTCACATAATTAAAAATCTATTCATGTCTATAGAAATTTTAGCCAATATGTGATGGCATGATGATAAGAGAATTAAAGGTAATGATGAGTTGGTTCATCCTACAGATGGATTATCATGGCGGACATTTGATGCAAGACATCTTGATTTTGTAGCAGAGGTGCATAATGTTAGGTTGGGTCTATCCTGTGATGGTTTTAATCCGTTTGGCCTGATTCTTACTTCTCACAGCATGTGGCCAGTTGTTATTCTTGTTTATAATATTCCTTCATGTATGTGTATGAAAAAACCTTTCACTTTCTTCAGTTTACTGATATCTAGACCTTCTGATCTCGATAATGATATAGATGTCTACTTTCAACCTTTAATAAGAGAGTTGAAGCAACTTTGGTCTTTGGGTGTGCGGACATTTGATGCTTCTTCAAAGAATACATTTCAGATGTGTGCCTACCTTCTATGGACCATAAATGATTTCCCTTTTTATGCAATGAAGTCTGGGTGGAGCACAAAGGGAAAACTATCATGTCCCATTTGTATGAATAATACATGATCGAGAAGGATTAAATATTGTTGTAGTTTCAGTTTCATGGGGAATCAATGATTCTTGCCAATGGATCATCAATACAGGATGAATCATCATAGGTTTGATAATATCATTGAGACCGAACAACCACCTCAACATATGTCAGGAAGTGATGTGCTTAATGATTTTAAAGATTTCATTTTTTCATTATGTAAAGGTCAGTTGAAATATAAAAATATAAAGAATGTTGAAACAGAAACCACTTATAATTGGAAAAGGAGAAGTATTTTTTTAATTGAAATATTGGTCTACCAATTTGTTACATAATTTTTTATACATAATGAATATTGAGAAAAATATATGTGAAATGTTTCTTCAAATTCTTCTGAATATCAAGGGGAAGACCAAAGATGACTTTTGATCTCATTGGGAGTTTTTGGATTGGGGTATTCGACCAGAACAACATCCTGTGTGTATTAGTGAAAAAATGGAAAGTTCGTTGCACTTCTTATGTACTGACACTGTTAAAGAAAGATCAATTTTTGGCAGTATTGGAGAATATCAAGGTTCTCAATGGATATTCCAGCAACATATCTAAACGAGTCAATAAAAGATATGTAAAAATAAAATCTCTGAAAACTCATGATTATCACATCCTTCTTCATGAATTGATTCCAATAGAAATTCATTATTTTCTATCCAATAATGTAAGGGTGATAATGATTCACTTGTTCCATTTTTTAGATATATTTGTGCTAAAATGTTATCCATGTCATTCTTTATTAAAATGTAGCAGAAGGAACCATTAATTTTATGTGAGATGGAAAAGATTTTTCCTCCATCCTTTTTCACTTTCATGTTGCATTTAATGGTTCATATTCTAACTGAAACACTTCTTGGGGGACCAGTTGATTTTTGGCGGATGTATCCTACTTAAAGAAATATGTGAACAATGAAATCATATTTTTGAAATAATAATTATCATAAAGGTTTGATTGTGAGGGGTTATCTTGGTTAAGAATGTATGGATTTTTTTTCAATGTATTTGTCTGATGTCACCACAAGACATAACTGAACAATGATAAATAAATATGACCTGTATGGGGAAATTGAGCCCTTATTTCCATCTCTTCCCCAAATTGGAGGAATTTTTGGGTCTTATACATTAGCTACATTGAGCCTTGAAGAGTGGGAGATGAAAAATCACACAGTCTTTTTTAAATGAGGTTTATTAGATGACTATATCAAGTAAGTAATTTAGATATTTATATGTTATCTCATATTATGAAATTTCACATATACCTTACAATTTTATAATCATTTTATATAGGTAACATAAAAAAATTATAAGTAGAGTTAATTGATGTTGGTATTTGAGAAGGAGAGAGGATTTACATAGCCCAGAGTTTCATAATTGGTTGAAATCAAAGGTATTACCATTACTTTATTTTTTTTAAAAATAGATATCCATTTAATTGTATTATTCATATATATTTTAGGTGTTGAGTTTACTTATTGACTCTATTTCTCAAGAATTAAGATCTTTTCCTTTTGGTCCTAATTCTTTGGTTTGTGAATAAAAATATTTAATAATCAATGGTTATAAATTTTTTACAATGGATCAAGTGGTGAAAATGAGAACACAACATGATGGTGTTCTGTTAACCGCTACAACGGATTGTTATGATAGTGTATCAGATAGTCAGCCTTGATATAAAGATGTGTATTATTATGGACTTGTTGATAAAATATTTTTATTGGATTACTACTCTCAAGGAAAAGTCACTATGATGAAATGTAAATAGTTTGATTCAATAAGTCGATATGGTACATTTATTGATGATTGTAGATTCAGAGTTATTGATATGAGTCGATTCCTACGTACCTATGAACCATAAATTTTGGAATTAATGGATAAACAAGTGTTTTATGTGAAAGATCATTTGAGACCCAATTATGGTGTCATTAATGATGTAATCCACAAACATATTTTTCATGATGCTGGTGATGAAATTTCCACCATTGACATCCCCATTGGTGTTGGCCAAAATATTTCATTTGATGAATCAAATTGTCCCATTATGAGAGTTGATGTTGAACCTGAAGTAGTGGTTGGTAATATATAGAAGCAAACTTATATGTTCACTGTTCATTCAGTTTACATTGACAAGAGTTTCTCAGGTTAGTATTACTGTAATTACTTTAATTATATTTCAGTTTGGAATGATATGTTTGTTTTTTGTATTTTCTGGTGTCGTTTCATTAAATCAGATTTATTTCAATGTAAAAAACTTGGTTTAAATATTTTTTAAAAAAAATAAATAACTTGGTGATGTAATTTTAAAAACCATGTTATTAATTTCCTTGTAATCATTTGTATAATTAGTAATTTAAAGAAGTCAAATTGGTTCCTATCATGAATTGCTAATAGATGTAAGTTGTATGCAAGATTTGTAAAAACTATTTCTAAAAAAATTAAATTAATTTTTATATTGATTATGCCAAATACTACAGAAGGATGAAGGAAGCAACTATTTGATCCCGATCGACCGATGTGTGAGCGTGCATTGCCTTCACTTCCATCAGTTAGTATTATAATTTTACTGTTTTTTTTCTATAATAAATATAATTTTATGTTAATATTCTTTATGAAATTTTTTTTGGGACATTTAGTTCCGCTAGATTTGACTCTTAATCTGGTTAGCATTGGTATGAGTAGGGATTCTCCTCGACCTAGACGGAGCACCCATCATACCTGTTTCTACACTGGCCCACCATTGGACACACCTTCTTCCACACCTTTCCATCATCCTCTTGAGTCTTCGGGGATGTTTTTATCCATGTCTCCATCATCATCTCGGCTACCCTCTTATTCACATGCCATGTCTTTTCCTCCTTTAGGGATGATCCCACTGAGGCCTCTATTATCTCATTTTTCCTATTATTCCCATACGATGACTACACCGCCTCCACAGATGTTTCCACCTTTACCATATTCATATTCAATTACGTATCCCCCATCCTACTACCCATATGCTGCCATGTCTACAACACCTCCAATTCCTACCATCCATCCAGCATCTGACGAGTCTGTTCCATTATATTCCACTCTAGTGCATGAAGTCCACTCAGAGCATGCACTAGAACAGACACTTCCTGCAGAGGCTCCCAAGTTAGGATAGCCCACAGATCCATCATAGTCTATAGAGCAACCTGCAGATGGGTTCTTATTTATAACTATTTCAAATTATATCACTTTATTTTTGTTGTGTTGTACCATGACATAATTATTCTTTACCCCATATTTTTCATATTCAATGGGATATTTTTCTAGGCGATGTGGGCACACTCAGATGAAGGTTGTTTTTAATCACCAGAAATAACTAATGGTGGATTACAATCGACAAAATTAAATGGTAGGTCCAAATGCAACGAATTGTAGAAGTTTCATGACCACTTTGACCAAGTATCACAATATCATTCTATTAGAACCGGTTTCATAGATATGTATCAGTAAATAGATCAAGGAAAAATCATGGGAGAAAACTTGGGTAAGAAATTTTTATAAAGTCATATCTTTTTTATTGGTGTATTTAAATGAAATAGCATGTTCATTGCAGTTTCGATTAAACTTTCCCGACAGAGAAGCTGCTAAGACTACTATTTTGATGGATGTTGGGGAGTTTTTTTAAATCATACAAGACTGAGTTGTATGTTGTTTGAAAGAGTAGGGTTGGTACTGACTTAGAAGGGTTACCCATATTCCTCGACTGTCCAAAAAGTCAATATGAAAAAATGATTGCACATTGGAAGACTATTAAATTTAAGGTAATCACAATCTTTAATAGTTTTTATATAAAATTTAATTCTTATTATATTTATTGAATTTTTTTAGTAAGTGTCAAATAAAAACATAAAGAATAAGGATTTAATGACATATTTTCACACATTGGGGTCCACTACAATGCCCAATCATGAAAAGAACTAGGTACTTTAACTGGGTATTGTGATGTTATGCATGATGTTCTACTAAAAACTTTATTGAATTGACATAGGCCATATTTTTTTATTTCTAATATATGTTTCTAATATAGATTTTTGCATTTCTCATTTGCAGCAAGCTTTATTGGGAATCGAAGGTCTTGTACCTCATGCCAAATTCTTTTGCTCTAGTAGAATGAAAAATGATGGAAGTGTAGTAAATGCACAGACACAGGATAAAATTGTAAGGTTTTTTATTTATATTTTAAATATTTATATGAAATTAATAATTTAATATGTTTATAATTTCAACAGTCTACCTTGGATGCCCTTTATGGTAAGGGAAATGACAACTTTGGGCTACATGATCATTTAAGTCAGGTATTAGGTGAGGAGCACCTGGGGAGAGTACAATGTCGACCAGGGAAAAACATCATCCCCTCTAGGTATTGTTTTTCATCGGGATCCTCTAAAGCCTCCCAGACCTCTTAGATAGAAATTGATCATTTTTAAGTAGCCGAGGAAAAGAGAATATCTTTAGAGGAGTGTGAAAGAAGTAAGATAATGACCGAGCATTTCATGAAAGTTACGGTAGTTTTGAGTCAGTATCTTCTATCAGAGGATGTCGCTAATTTTGAATCATATATGGGGTTAATGATCTCTTTAAATTATGTGTCGTGTGATTCCAATGATGGTCTTAGTGGAGATGAAGGTGGTGGTGATAGATATATTGGTGGTGAGGAGGTTGTTGATGCTGCTGTTGGTGATGACGCTGCTGAAGATGTTGTTGTTGATGATGATGATGTTGATGATGATGGGCATGGACATGGGGATGGGGATGTTGGTGATGGGGGGGGGGGATATTAATCCACTACAGTTTTGACTTATTAGGGAGACTTATGTATCTACTTTATGAACTTGAATTGAATAATTGTATGGATGAGAATGGTTAATTTATTTTCTTCTAAAAAGTTATGCATAAATTTTTGCATGAATTTCTATAAAGCTAACATTAGAATCCTTATTTATCGATATGGGTAAGTGATTCCCTTACTAACATAGAATAATTAGATCTAAATGATATCCCATATAGTGACATTGGATTCCATTTATTATCTCTTTATTTTTCATAAATTATTGAATTGAAAGTTCTAAATTAATGAAGGTAAAAAAGGAATATATTCTTTAGTTGTTTTTTCTAAAATTTGCATTTTCTGAATTCTAAATTTTTTCTGTCTATTGAATTGGTTGGGTTTTTTGAGATCGCAAGTCCCTAAATAATATGGTACTGGAAAGAGTTTTTTTGGGCTTATAGGTAGCTTTGTAAGAAGGGTGTGGAATTTCAATAGAGTCATACATCATTGGTTCAAGATAATGTGAAAGTTACTACATTAACTTCTCCACCCCTTGATATGTCTAAGTGGGGTAACATGTAATAAGGAAAAATCCAATAGTCATCCAAACCATCACCAAGGTAGGTATCTAAGGCATAAGGTCATCATTATAGATTTAGCTTGTTATTTTTATATAGAAGTAGTTGATGGATAGTGATGAATATGATCCTTAGATGGTGAGAGGTGTTTTTATAATATCTTATAACCTCATTTATGTTTTATTTGATATTATAGCTTCCCATTTTTTTATTTCTAATAAAATAGTGTCTCACTTGTGACTAAAAGTGGAATTAACTCAGAGTATCATGAGTATATATTCATCTTTTTGTAAGTGGATATAAATAAGTAAAACAGTTTCACACAATTAATATTTGTATAAGATTGTTTTGACACATTTTAAAATTTTATACTTTAGATATGAACATATTCAACATGTATCCCCCCTCCTCCTCCATTGGTCGAGAATCCCCTCCTAGGTCACACATCCCCCTAGGTTGAGTTTTCCATCACCCGACACAAATCCCCATAGGTCCAGTATCCCCTTTTACATTTTTTTGATTCGGTTATTCTTTGATAGTGAGTCGCTAATATTTATATGGAATGGTTAATTGATTCATTATTTAGTTTGGATTAATATTTTTATGATTCATTTTGTTGATTTGGTTATTCATTTTGTTTAGTTTGAGTCATTATTCTTTGTTTAGTTTGAGATTTCCCTCACCTGATCGTTTTTCTGGTATGGTTTGAGTTTTTTGATTCATTGTTTAGTTTGATTCATTTTTTAGTTTGATTTTCCTTCCATGGTTAATTGATTCAGCTATTTGTTTTATTGATTCATTGTTTAGGTTGAGCATCCCCTTCTATGTTTTGTTGATACATTTTTCTGGCTATTAATTCATGGTTAATTGATTCATTTTTTAGTTTGACTATGAGTTTCTAATATTTTTCTGCCATCCCCTTTTATTATTTTTTCTGGTATGGTTAATAATTTTCTGGCGTGGTTATTCTTTGAAAGTGAGTCACTAATATTTTTTGTTTTTCTAGCATGGTTAATTGAATGGGTGGGTGTAGGGGGGTGCCGGGGTGAGGCTAGGTGCAGGTGGGGGAGGGGGGATATGTGTAGGGGGTGGGGATGGGTACAGGGGGTGGTGATGGGTATGAGGGGGAGGGGGGGTTGGGTGCAGGGGGTGGGGCTGGGTGTGAGGGGAGGGGGATGGGGGGCTGGGTGTATGGGGGGCTAGGTGCGGGGGGAGGGGGGATGGGTATAGGGGGTAGGGATGGGTGTCGAGGGAGGGGGACTGGGTTCAGGGGGTGTGGCTGGGTGTAAGGGGGGATGAGTTGAGTTTCACTGGTTCTTCATTTTTCTAGGTTATTATGTTGTGGATTTGAGTTATGGTATATCATTATTCTTGGTGTTAGAACTCTGCAACATGGTGTTTTAACTATCATAGTGGTCCTATACTTGAACTATAGGATCTATGCAATGGACTGTACCACGTTGGATAGATTTATCTTGGAGTAGGTGTTCCATGACATAGTTTTCATCCTTACATTGTAGTTTTATCCAAAGTAAACAACTTTATGTTTCTTCAAGAGTTCTATCTCCTAGAACCCGCATCTAATTTCTCATGATAGGTAGGGTTTCATTGATTTTGTATCCAAAATCTATAAGTATGTGTTAAATGATTCTTGGAATCTCATCCCCCTGCATAAATCTCAATCTCATTTCATCCATTTTTCAAAAAACTTATAGTTTTTTAAATCCTAAAATTGTTATATTTTATCTGCTACCATGATACAGATTTTAGCTCCTTATAAAATGTAACCTAGAAAGTTTTTCCCTTCAAATTACCCATCAATATTTACAAGGCACCATATTTTTAAGATAATCTCAAATTTATCATTGATGAAATGTTGGATTTACAAGACATTGTCAGAAGACTGAGAGATTTACAAGGTATAGTAGATAAATATTCTAATAGCAGTTTCAGGTACATCTAGAACACATCCTACAAATGTGATTTATCAAATTACTCCCTCTATCTTGGAAATACATCATTTATCAAAGATTTTCTCTAAAGAATCATTAACAGATGGTTGGATTTTTAAGTCATCATTAGAACACTACAGAATTTCCAAGGTAACATTGAAACATATTTGTAAAACCCTACAACATACATCTTATAGGTTCACTATTTTATTTTTTTTCTTGATTCATTTTGGGAATCCAACTTATAAATGTAGTGATATTCAATTCTTCAATGTGAAATTAAAAGGGTTTGATTATGTTTCTGAAAAGAATCAATAAAATTATAAAATTGGAGTTGTTACAATATGATTTGAAGTATTATCCTACTGTTATTAGTTTGATTTTATGGTAATTTATAGAGAGTTATTCTATTCGTCTACATTTTTATATCATTTTGTTAGTGGATGTTAATTTCAACATGATTTTCTCAGGGGAATGGGTGTTGATTCCAACTTATCATAGCAGTATTTGATGAAGATGATAGAATTTTTTCTCGACTTTCATAGAAGATTTCATGGAAGGTTGAGTGTATGTCTTTGGATGCTATTTTGGTGTGGCAATGATTCCTGGTGATTTTTAATAAATTATTCCACTTTGGATAAAATAAATAATTATTTATTTATGGTCTATGACATTAGATAGGTGCTAATGTGGCAATAAAAAATTGTATGAGGCATGAAGGGGATTGAATGTGGATTAGTGAAGCTTAGAGGGGATGTAAACATCATTTTGGAGGTACATTATACCTTTAGTAAAAATCTATACATGAGTTTATTCATTATTTCCATATGAATGCATGTTTCATACACTAGAGGCTGAAAGCAAAATGTTTAGATAGACTGAGCATTCAATTCCATTGATTAAAAATTTTCAAGCCCAATTCATAGAGCTTAACAATGGATGAAAGTGGTGAACTGGAATAGGGTTGAAGTATGTGCAGGTAACAAAACTGAAAATGTAATGCTTTTACATCTCATTATCTTTGTCTTTGGAATGTTTTGTTATTTTTGGTTTACTTTTCAGATGATGGTTTTATTGTAGGAATGATTTAATTATTCATTTTCCATGATAATATATGCATATTTCAAGTGGAAGAGAGATTAAATATTCCAATTCCTATGAAGTTATAACATTATAGAAGCTTCTCTGTCACCTTCCTCCACCCCATTTCACCACATCCAACTTCATCAAGATGCTTGATTAATCTCGTCACAGTCACCTACAACCTATCATTGATTCTGCTAGATAGGGGATGGTTATTAGTGTGTTTTGATGGTAATCTAAGTTGAGTTCTTCTATTATTATCCATTTGTATATCATTTATTTAATGGGTGCTAATTTTAGTGAGATTTTGGCAGAGAATGGGTCTGATTCCAACATATCATAGTTGAATTTGGAAAATATGATGGGGAGTTTTCTCAGCTTTCATAAAGGATGTCTTGGAAGGTTGAGAACATGTTGTTGGATGTTGTTTTGGTGAGACAATGATTCATGGTGAGTTTTGATAAATTATGCCACTTTGGATATTACCGATATTCTTAACTGATTAAAAAATATGATTCTCTATATTGATCATAGAATCATTTGGTATATAATACTCTATATGCTTGAAATATTAGGATTCTTAGATATCAATGAATTTTTCAGAATTCAGATACTACATGGAACTTTAGAACATATTCTTTTTTATGTTTTCATGCCTCCACAATTATAGTATCAATCTATTCAAGAAAAAAATTTATTTTATTCCAAAATACATAGAAAACTAGACATTATTTAATTTTACATCTACTAAAAAAGTATTGGTTCCCAATACATAGTGACAATGATAATCAAGCTTTTTATGTTACCATGGAACATAATCCAATTGTGTTGAATTTCTGTAGAGGTAATGTTTCCCAGTCTAGAAAGAGGAGTTTTAAAATTGATACTTTGTTGTTAAAATATAAAAACTACAAACATATTATCATGGAGGTGTGGCTCTGAGGGTGTGAATGTGTACTTCATAAGCTACAGGTTAAATATATTGATTTATAGTCTTGGGGGATATAAACAATTAGAACCTTGACATTGGAATCCAATGAATTGAGAGGATTATGTGGGGATTATTGAAGGGTTTTGCCTAAGTGATTTCATTTTTTAGAGCAAAATTTTGATGTATTGATCCAAATGATTAATACTAGAAGCTTCGATCAAGTGAGATTCTCTTATAGGATGGGGACCAGAATACTATGTTCTTTCATCAAAAGGAATCATCCTGGAAGGGACTAGAATACTATTTTCTTTCATCAAAATTCATCTTCTAGGAGGTGAATGAATTTTATTCACAAGATATAGAGTTCAGAGTAGCAGTGGATGGATTCTAGAAATTCTATTAAATTTTTGGTCACATTTTTGTGACTCATTTTTCAAATTTGAATAGTTAATCATCTCAACATAAGTTGATGAGTGTCTCCAACTGATGGTGTCTTTGAATATGAACACTAAATTACTTATTTATATACATGAGGTTAAGGTTTTAAATGTTCTAAGGTTCATGAACCATTCTAAGGCACTAGGGGATGATGATATTCAATCAATGATATGCTCTTTAGATCATCTTTTTAGGAATACTCTCCATCATTTTGTTTCAGTTAGATATTTGATGAAAATATTTATGAATACTGTGTTCTTTCATTAAAAGGAATATTGCAGGAAGGGGACTAGAATACTATTTTATTTCATAAAAATTCAACTTCCAGGAGGTGAATCAATTTTATTCCCAATCTATAGAGTTCATAGTAAGAGTGGGTGGATTCTAGAAATGCTATTAAATGGTTGGTCATTGGTTTTTGGACTCATTGTTCAAATTTGGACAGTTTATCATATTGACATATGTGGATGAGCATCTGAAACTGATGGTGTCTTTGAGTATGAACACTAAATTACTTACTGTTATACATGAGTTTTAGGTTTTAAATGTTCTAAGGTTCATGCACTATTCCAAGGAACTACGGGTTGATGGACTTCAATCAATGATATGATCTTATGATACTATCGATCAGTTTGTTTCACTTAGACAGTAAATTGTTTTCATACAACCTCATTTCCAAGATCAAAATGATGATCAAACTAATTTGAAGATAATTTTACAGTTTTCAACTTCTTGGTGATCTCTGTCAATTATTTTTCTTATATAAATTATCTAGAAACAATCAGTACAAGTTAGACATGTTTATCAATTTACATCATGAATGTGATGCCAACATAGTAATTTATTTTTTATTATGTTCTTTTTAAATATAAATTTATATTTTAATGTTATATTATTCTAGAATTAATTCCATCTATGTATTTCAATGGATTGATTTATTTTTTAAAATGAAAGCAAATTCCATTTGTTATTTATTATTAGTGAAATTCAAACCATGTTTATCTATGAAAATTATTTGGATGTAATTCCATTTTTGAATCCTATATTTTTAAAATGTATCAGTCCAGATCCAATTATATTATACAACTCCATGTTTTAGGAATTAATGTATATTCATTATTCATTACCTTCAATTAAATTACTCTAATGATGGTCTTTGAAGTAGATATTACGATTAAAATCTATGAATATTGACATGTAGAGAGAAATTAAACTAGATTATATAATGAGGAAATAAGTGACATGAATACTGAATAAGAAAAAAACTAAGCCACTACAACCAATAACTTCTACCATCATCACAAACAACACTCACATCTAATGGTAGCAGCATCACCAAATCCACCATCACCCTTTTTTTCAATCTAATGTTGCATATCCAAAACAGAAGCACCTACTTATATAGCTACCTTCTAATATAAATGGGAATCATGTAAATCGAAACCCCACTTACCATCACCTACTGCATTAATTTAGAAGCCACTCCCTCACTGAGAAGAACCGTTTCTTCCATCTGATCTAATCCCAAAATCTGAAAATCATGCTTGAAGTAGACCAGTTGTCACTATGAGCTGGTAATTAATCCTAAATCCACCGCTCCATCTTCATTCTCCGCCGCTGAAGCCGAGCTACTGAATCACACCTATAGAATAATTTGGAAGGTGTGTCTATTAAAGAAATCATATGAATCCACCATAGAAGACACTAAAACTTACCTGAACCAGAGTAGTGCCATTGATCTGATGCCTCATTTCAGGTTGAAGACCCGCCACACCTCAACAATGAAGAGGGAGGTGAACATGCTAGAGATAGCCACTACTATGGATGCTCACTACCATTGTCAAATAGGATTATTACCTAATCTGATATGATCTATGCCTCTTCCATAATATGAGAGGAGTTGTACCTCCCTAACAAGAAAATCCATAAGTAAAAAACCGACATCGAGTGGTATGTAAATAATTTTTCTTCTACTTTTCCAGCTGTTGTATTTTATTTATCCTACATTTCTTATCTATAATTTATTGTGTGTTTCACAGTGGATTGAATGGAAATATTTGAAAGCATGGATATCAACATAGGTGTCCTCTCTTTTCCTTGCGTCTTTCCTCTGGGCATATTTGGAACATTTTTATATTCAGTAAATACTCCATTTATTTTTATATCAGCATTATTTTTTGAATTCTCAGTTACGAATTTTGCACCCTCTATCACTTTATTTGGATTCAATAAGATATGAATGATTGTGATGATTCATCATTAAGAATTTATTTAGGACTTTTATTTCAATAACTTTTTTCTTCTTTGAACACTTTGTCCAGCTTTGTTTATGTTTTAACAAGTGAAAACAGTGCATTGTGGTTCCATTGTTTTTGCATTCTGGTTTACTCTGGTTTTTATTCTGGTTTGCAAGATCAAAATGACATCAAGGTGGGAAAATTCTGTTTCTGAGAAAACCATCTATACCCACAGTTCTTTAAACCATGGGTATATATGCTGCTGTGAAACTATTTATACCAATAGTTCATTGAACCGTGGGTATGTGTGCTGTTAAGAAAATAATCTATACCCATAGTTATATAAACTATGGTTATATATTTTGTGCTTTGAAAATGTATACCCATGGTTATGTAAACCTTGGGTATAGATTTATACCCACGATTTACCATAACCATGGGTAATATGAAATTTAAGTGTGAAATACCCATGGTTTCTACAGAACCATGGGTATAGGTCAATCCTGATTCCTCAAAAGCCCACAGTTCATGAGACCATGGGTATAACTTATACCGACGGTTTCAAACCATGGGTATAGGGAAATTTTCCAATAGTTAAAGTTTAGTAGAAATGGGGAGAACTATGTTACTTGAACATGGTCATTCTCATTACATTTGGATTCAAGCCGTGAGCACTATTGTGTATATCTAAAACCGATGTTTCTATATTCCAAGTTCAGATATGACACCATATGAAATGTTTTATTTGTAAAAACTCTATATTTGAAACACTTAATAGTTTTTGGGAGTCCATGCATCATAAATAAGAAATGCGGAAACCTTATAAATTTTGAGTAGAAAGGCAAAGATGGAATTTTTCTTAGTTATTCTCTAGAAGGAATAGGATTCAAATGTTTCAAAAAATTGATAAAAATAATTGTTGATTCTTTTGATGTGAAAGTTATTGAAAATCCTGAAGAAGAAAAACAGACTTATACTGATAAGGAAGTTTAGTAGGATAAGGAATGTTTTGTTAACAATTCTGATAAGGATGCCGACAGTTGTAATCCTACTCAAGGAGAAGAATAAGACTCATCTATTTTAAGTGATGGGGAAGAAACTCAAATAACTCATCCTAGGTCAAGGAATCTAGTGGATTATTAGTACTTTATTGATGATCAAAATCAGAAGGATCAAACATGAATAACTTAAAAACTTTACCCATACTTATTTGTATTCAAATGTAGAGTCCAAATATGTGAATGAAGATTTTGAGCATCAGAAATGGGTTAGATCTATGAATGAAGAGATTGATCAGATAGAAAATAATTATACTTAGCAACATGTACCCATGTTAGATAATAAAAATGTTTTTGGAAGAAAGTGGGTTTTCTGGATCAAACAGAATGAATAAGGTGATGTAATAAGGAAAAAAATCAAGATTTCTGTTCAAATGTTACTCGCAAATTGAAGTTTTTGATTTTGATGATACTTTTTCTCTGGTGGAAAGGTTATAAAAAATCAGAATCTTTTTTTTTTATTTATGCACAATGAAGTTACACAATTTTTCAATTGGATATGAAGTCCAGATTTTTTAATGGGGATCTTGATAAGGAATTAAAAAACTTGTGGCTTTGCTGTTGGGAAATATGAAAGTTATGTGAGTAAGATAAAGAAACCCATGTATGGGATAAAAAAAAGATCTAAGAGAATGGTATTCCAAATTAGTTAATTTCTTGAAGAAGACGAGTTTTAAGAATGGAAGAGTTGATATCAATCTTTACATTAAAGAAAGTTAGGAGTTTTACCTCATCATAATTGTTGATGTTGATGAAATTATCTTTGTTGGGAATGATGAAATAACTATTGAATCATTTGCTGAAGATATGAAAAAGATATTTGAGATGTCAATTCTAGGTGAAATGAAATAATATATTGGGTTACAAATTTTACAAAAGAAGAAACACATTTTTACTTCTCATGAAAAGTATGCTAAGGTACATCTTAAGAAGTTCAACATGGAATATTCAAAACCATTTTCCACATAAATTTCATTGTGAAACAATTTGAGTAAATATTGATAAGGTAATAAAGTTAACTTAAAATAGTTTTAAAATATGATTGTAAATTTATTGTATTTGATTGATCAAGACTGAACATCGTTTATGTTGTTACTTTATGTGAAAGATTTTAGAGTGATCCTAAAAAATAAAATTTACATTCTAGAAAAATAATTCTATGATATATCAAAGGCACAAAAAATTTCAAAATAAGGAATGATAACTCAGAAATTATTGACTTGTTTGGGTATTCATATGCTGATTGGGAAATAAATTTTGATGATAGAATATCCATATTTGGTGGAGTTTTTTTCAAGGGGAAAGTTGTGTTAGTTGGAATACTAAGAAAAAAAAATTAGTAACTCTTTGCATGGATAAATATAAGTATGTTTCTTCCACTCAAGCTTCTACCAAACTTATGTGGATGAAAACATTGTAAGAAGACTTACGTGTTGAAGTAATGTTACCCTTTCTCGTACGATGTGATAATCAAAGTGAAATCAACCTTAATAAATATCTAGAAAAATATTCTCATTCAAAAAAAATTGACATAAAGTACCACTTCATGAAAGAAATTGTGGAGAATAATGAATTAAAGCTTGAGTATGTTCCTACATCTGAATAGGTTACTGATATATTCAAAAAACCTTTACCAAATGGAAACTTTTTATAAATTGATCTTGATCATGGGAATACAACCACTTTCTCATAATGGTTGAGGTATGTATTTTTCCCCTATCTAATATTATCTTTGGATAGTGTTGTTAAGGGGGATAATTGTTTCATAAATCTATCCTTATAGAATCATGAATAATGGGGGAGATGTTAGTAATTTCTGAATCCAACATGCACGCATTTAAATGATTATAAATATTTGTTAGAGTGGTTGTAGTATTGTTTTTTATATTCTATAGAATTTGATAAAGTGAAGAAATGATGAAGAATAAAGGCAGTGGAAGAAATATGGGGAAGAAATATGAAGAAGAAAGATGAGGAAGAAATAAGAGGAAATTTTATAAGGAAGAAAAGATGAGGAATAAATCTGAGGAAGAAAGGATGAGGAATAAATATGAGGAAGTTTTTCATGAGTCACTAATTTTGGATAACATGGTTTTGTGTCATTGATTCTTGTTTACTATAATGAGTTAGCTCACATTGGCTTTGAATTTTTGATATGTAATCCATAGCTTGCGGTTACAATGCTCAGTGATTTATTAATCTTGGTTGAAAAAAAATCCAAAGGGGGAGATTGTTAGGACCAATCTAATAATGAAGATTATTGTATTGATGTATTGTATTTTTTTATCAAGTAAATATCAAAGGAGAAATCAACTAACTTTTTTTGTGAAAATATAATTGACCATCATATTCATAAAATCAAACTCACAATACCAACGAAAGTCCATTGGAATGAGATGATGTTTTTTAGAAAAAAATATTTATCAGACTCACTTTGCATCCATAATGAAAGGATAATTGTAATGAAGAATAGAATAATATTTAGTATTGATATAATATAAATTTGATGATGATTTGTTGTTTTTTATTTCTAAAAAATCATAAGTAAGTTGTAAAACTTGTGATGTAATCTTGATGAAATAAAGGGAGAGAAATGGTACTGCCAATCGTATTCTGGACCATCATATTAAGGATGGGTAGGAAATGAAGATATTTCTAGAAGAATAAGAAGTTACAATACATTCCATTATAATTAATACAATGCTAAAGATGATCATCAACATAATCAAATTCATAAAGGAAGTAATGCTTACAGGAAAAAGTTTGTGAAGGAATGAAGTTGCTGAAGTAAAAGCTTTACAATCTTAGATCATAAGATTCAGATTTGTTTGAAGGATGGGAAGGTTTCCTTGATTATAATGAAAGAGAATGAAGGTGTTAGTTTTTATTCAGACCATAATCCAAAAATATTTAAATCTTTATAGAATGAATTTGATAAGTATCATAATCAGAAAAGGTAAAGAAGTTGAGTTATGAAAGATATTTGGTATAATATTTAGAAAATAAGAAGTAAAAGTGGTTAAATAATTTTGAAATAACCTTCTATATCCATCGTAATGAAGAAATGATAATGTGATTTGGTTTTGAGAATTTTAATGAGTATAAATATGTTTTACTTCTTATATTTGGTGTAGGGAAACGTAATGAAGAAACTATGGTTAAACACATGCTTCCATTATAATGAATAAATATGAATGGGTATAGAGACTTTTAGGTGGTGTAGAGAAACTTAATGAAATATCTTCAGTTATGAATTATTTTAAAGTGGGTAAAGAAAATCAAAGTTACCAAATGTGTTTATCATAATCAATAAATTATATTCAAAAATAAGAATTAGAATCGAAATCAGACTGAAGATTTGTTAGAAATTCTGAAGCATTGAAGAAGTCAAATAGAGATCAAAAAATCAAGGTGATTTTAACATTAGAAAATTTGTTGAGGAAGTCAAATATATATAAAAAAATCAGGGATATTTGAAGATTCTAAAAGGTGTGGAATAATCCAAAGAGAGATCTATGATTTAATGGAGTTTAAATATTTAGGAAATTTGGTGAATTGGGAAAACCTTATCAGAATCCCACTTAAACCATTTTTTATGTCTATAAAATGAGTAAATTTTTTTGTATATTCTAAAACTTACATTTCCCATGAAATAGGAGATATAAGATAAAAAATTATAGAAAGAAGATATTTCATGATTGCATTTTCTTGAAGAAGTTAGCCGGGAAAAAGGAGAAGAAGGAAGAAGAACATATTCAGAGTTTCTAGACCAGAGTGGGAAATCAAACTGGGATTTTTGAACTGAAGAATAATAAGTCCAGGATTTTTTCAACTATATTTTTATATAGTATTATTTTTGTATTGAGAAATAATACATGTGAATTAGACTAAGAAATCATACTGAGTTTCATTACGAAGTCTAAGAATTTCGTACCATCTTCTAGGTAATAAAGTGAAGAATTATTATGAAAGATCATATTTGTGAATATTGATTAAGAAGCACTATAACATATTTGTTACAAAAAATGTATTACATCACTTAATTATATTTTAATAACATGCACTATTTTATTGAACATAGTGCTACATGAGTGTAGTGGAATATCCTACTTGTTGTATTCCACATAAATGATTGTTTTATAGTTGATTGTGTGGTACGAGATTATTTCTGAACCATGCAAATGACTAGATACTCTAGTTGAGTAGTGGACCTTGTAAATTCTTATGTTCCTATGGTTGTGGTTTTGATTTTATAAGTAGATAAAGAAATATTTAATAGGAGACAAAGGTTGCTTCAAATATAAAGAAACTTAAATGAAAAATATATCACTTATTCACCCCACCTCCTCTCAGTGATACTTGAATCCGGTCTGAGAAATATTAAAAATTATGATCAATATTAACTTATGAAACCTTAAATTATCCTCAAATGACATCATAATCTACAAAGTTATCCAAACCCTACTCTAGTACCAACTAAAGAAACCCATAGATATGACCATCTAATTACACGACTTAAAGAAAATATTTCATAAAAAATCATTCCCATTCTATTTTAAATTTATAGATTTAGAGAATTAGGAAAACAAATTAAATAATAAAACCATTCTTTTTAAAACCAATGAGAATTTTCCCACTATGTAAGAAACATATTTATCTATAATAATTATTCAACATCTTTAAAAAATTATCCAAACAAGATACTCTTATAGACACCTAAATGATAAATTTCAATGATCTTAAGAGATCATAAGATGAGAAAAAGGGTTTAATAAATGTATATAAGAAAATTATACCCCAAGAAGCATATATAAAAATTCATGAGTCATGGAATAAGTCTTGAAACATTAAAATACATGAATAAAAAGAGTGTGAAAACATATTACAACAATCATAAGATATGATAGAGTAATAGAGGCCTAAGAATAAGTAAAAAAGTATGGAATATCATTGAAGAAAACTTATAACCATGGAACAATCATAAGAATAGGTAAAAAATTGTGATAAAACTCTTTATTCCCATGCCTGTGTGAACAAACTCATTATGTTCATGCCTAGAAATGTGAGAAAAATAATTATGCTCAAGAATGTGTAAAGAATCTCAATATTTCTGTTCCTAACTATCTCATGAGATATAAAAAAACCAATGCATTAGAGGGTTATATATGACCCCACCTATCATCATCCATACATATGTGCATCACATAAAATCAATCATATCACAAAGAACCCAATGAAGTAAAATGAGTTTCATATCCTTTTCAAATGGAATCACAAAAGGAAAACATTCATTCTTTTATTAATAATTGTAACATGATATACCTATGGAAAATAAATAGATATCCAAACATATTCAGAAATTTTTTCTATAAATACTATTCAATTAAGACAATATAGTATATGGTATTTACATTGTATAGATAAACGAGTATAAATTTAAGTTAATTATTTAACCAATAAATTGATGTATGAAATCTTATCAAACACCCTTCAATCAAAGAAATGTGATATAAGATATTCATAAAGAAAATAAATTGGATGAAATTTTATTCCCATTCATAGTGGATGGTTATACAAGACAAAGGTTATGATGGATCATATCTTTGATAGAAAAGAACATTACATAATCCATACAGACAAAGAAGGTGGATTGTATTATTTGAATAATATCCTTAAATCAAGCACAATCTTTATCAAAGGATAATGAATTAGATGAAAAAAACTTTTTAAGATTAAAAAAAAACAAATTTGTATATAAGAAATTTCCATGATATTTTGAAATAATTTTAAAATAAATAATTTACAAAACTAGGAGAAAAATAAGTTCTTTTTAAAAACAAAGAAAAAATAGAGGTAATGATTCATATAAATTGAAAAATTTAGTGAAAAGATGTGTTCAAACAGATGAAAAATTTAAAAATAATCTTTATTTTTTTAATATTACTATAGAAAGAAGAAGTTTGGGTCACTTTTAAGAGTTATTTTCTAAAATGTGAAGTGAAAACATTTAAATAATTTAACTTTGAAAAATAATCTCCAAAAATATATTCCTAAAAAGACATAAATGTTATTAAAAAATGTGGAGTGAAAGATAAAACATTTTATTTTTAAATGATTAAAAACATTTTTTATAATTTGAAATACCTTAGTTTGAAAACCCATATCAAAAAAAGATTATTAAATTCACATTTTTAATAGGGTTAAATAGAAGTATGACAATAAAAAAATAATATATATCTTATCTCCCAAAAATAGAGGAGAACATTGGTGGGAAATAAAATATAGACATGGAAGAAAAAATTCATTGGTAAGAAAGAGAGTTATTCTTACCAATGTTATAGTTTTATTTTGAAATTTTTTTATCAAATAAGTGGATTTTTATGATGAGAAGTAATTTCAATAGAGAAAAAAAGGAAATATATTAAAAAATATGGGAATTTTAGGATCAAGTTAATATTGAAAATTATATTCAAGTAAGAAATACCATGACCTAATGAATAAGAAATTGAGTCTACGAAACTCTTACAAAATTTTTAACATAAGAATCAAAGGATATTAAGAGGAACACGATGAAATGGATATTAAAATATCATTAAATGTAAAATATTTTCACATTTTAAAGTGATTGGGTATTTAATATACCATATAATATTAATTATGGTGTATAATATCAAACAAGCCCTATGGGGTTGAAAATGAGGCAAAGAAACCCTTACCTTGTTTCCATGATTACTAAGATGCAGTATAAGGTCCTATATAACAAGAATAAATATCTTAGTAACCTATTTAATAACCTTTTTCATATACATTTCCTTTTATAAACTCCAGTTTTAATTATTCTCTTCATGTATATTAGTTATTTATTATCTATTTTCAATATTCAGTGTGAATAATGTTGATCCTTTTTAACTAGTTTCATAATCATGGTGTTATTATTTAATAATATCCCAAATTTAATCATTCCTAGATCTTGAAAGGTACTATAATTGATTATTTTTAATTATATATTATGATATAACTTCATTTCATAATTATTTTATTTATTATTTATGATGAAAAAGGTGACGGTGAGTTTGTTTCAGTAATTTGTAACGAACAAACAATGTTGTCATAAATAATGATTTAAAAATTTATATTACCATTACAGAACTAAAAAATAATTTTTAATAATTACTATCCAATATTGTTTTTTACAAATCCATACTTGATATAAATTTATACCATTTTTCATGTTAGTGTTTAAACCATCCTAATAAAAACATGTTGTGATCTATGTTAGAGTATGACAATGGAATATAACCTTTTTTAATAATATCATCATCACAAAAGTAAAGTGAAATTATTTAGATGTTACTTAGGTGATTAATAATAATTCGTAGGATCTATAAGAAAATTTTAAATGAAAAGAATCTTCCACTTACAAATACATTTCTTTTCCTCTTAACATGTTTGTTTAAGGAGGTTAGTATTATAATAATTACTTATATATAATATTACTTATAGAAATAATATATTATATTTAAATAATATAAATCATGACATAATTAATATATATATTCACTATACCCATTCTAGATCCATCCATGAAATGTGGTGATAAAAAATGAAATGTGTTGTTCATGGAGGCAGTAGTCCGTACACAAGCTTGAGCAACATTCTCATTTTTCCTATTGAATGATAGGGTAATAGATAATGGTTTTACCCTTAATATAATAAAATTTCATTATATTATTTATAATTTTATCATTATATACACATGGTTATAATGGTTTGGAGGAGTGTGGACATGAAGGATAAAGAATGAAAGTAAATGGTAAGTAATAATTTTGTTAATAACATGGATCTTCTCTTGAATTATTCTTTGTAAATGAATAACTTGAGATAATTTATTGAGTCTAGGGGATTAAAAATATGTATATTATATCTAGAATAATTAAATTTGGTATAGTTTTATGGGATTGTTTAATTAGAGGACTGTCTTGAAAAGGGTGTGAGTGAGCTCCTTTTATAGGTGAAAAAAGGGACATATATTTATAGAAGAATGTTAGGTAATGGATAATAATGGAATTGCATGAGAGTTAGGTGATTTAGGTGGTATGATTTTTTTAATACATGTAATTATTAGTTTACAACCTAACAAAGGTATTCTTAAATTTCTAAGGGTCAAACTAGTTTTTCTATTTTAAAGCTTATTAATCTTGATTAAATTTTAACCATGGTAATAATTTTATCAATAAAAGTATAATCTAACCCTTAATAACAAATTTGAAAATTATGAATCTTAATTTAAACTCCATTTAATATAATTCAATTTCTAAATATTAGAAAATTAACTTTTTAAATTAATACATATAATGTGTTGATAAACTGTTTTTGTAGAAAAAGTTTTTTAATCCTTAAGTGTTCTTAATTTTATTTAACATTGATTACAAATTAAAAGAGTTAATTTATTTTTATATCTGTTTAAACATAATATTAGTCTCTTTATTTTAAAATAAAAATTTTTAATTTAAAATCAAAATATTTATAAAATTATCATTCCTTAAAAAATAATTGTTTTACTATGGTAACTGGTATTTATCTTGATTACACAATTTTGTTCATAAAAATGAAAATTTAATTATTATATAATATTAAAATTTTTATCTAATATAAAAAAAACTTATCTAATAAAATTTATAATGGTTTCAAAGGTTAATATTAATATTGGCACATATAATGTGTTTTTAGAAAAAGTGCGTTTTTAAGTTTAAAATTTATGTGTAGTGTAAATTTATAACTGTAATTTACTTTTAGGATATAAATTATCTTATTATTAATAAAATAGGATTAATGTTTCTTCTAATGAAATATAATTATGAATATTACATTTAAGATTTTTAATTAAAATAAAGGACAAAAAATAGTTTTTTAAATTAGAATATTATGCTATTTATGTTCTGAAATGTCGAACACAGGTTTTATAAGTTCAAAATGATATTTTAAAATACAAAGTTTTACTTACTAGATAAATTTTAATCAATTAAAAGTTTTTATAAACTTCTTGATCTTTCTTATATATTGATAAATACTTATAATTTACAATTTTGGAGAAAACTATAATTTTCACTTTTTAAATAAAAATCAATATTTTAGAATAATTCAAAAACATCATGTTAGGATGATTTTGATATGATAAATTCAAAAATAAAATTCATTTTACAAATTTAAAATTGTAAATTTCATAAATTTATATTTTAGATGAAAATATAATGTATAAAGAAAAATTGTTTTTATTAAAAAAAACCTTTTAAAATTATAGGTGTTCTTAATCCTATTTTTTATGAATTTATAATTGATTATAATTTTTTTATTTACTATAGATTTTATTATTCTTAAATTTTCTAAAAAATATTCATCTAATATGTCATGTCTCATTTTATTTTGGTGTTTCATGAGAAGTAAGCTTCCATACACCACATTTTTTTAATTAAAATACATAGTGAAATTACAGGTTGTAACATTAACCTCCCTCTATTAGAATGATTTCATAATACATTAGGATTTTTGATAAATGATGTTAAATTTTTTTATTAATTTTATAAAGGTAGTTTTTATAGATAGTGATTTTTGTGTTTGGATTTTTTTAGGTGATTTTGTTTCCAAATAGATGTAGTTTGGGAGTATTATGAACAAGTTTGGACAATTTGAAAAGGACTAGATGGTCATTCAGGGAGCATTGTAGGAGAAAGATCATGTTCCCTAGGCCATAACCTATCACATCTGTAAAAGAAAAATCCTACTAGAGCGACGGGTTAGAAGTTATAATACATGGCGGGAGGGGAACACGGTGGTAGAGTACCTTTCCTCTTATGAAACTCTTGAAGGTCAGTGTCTTTTATTTTTCAGTTTAGGTTCACATCCATATGAGCGTGGTAGCCTTACTAGAGCAGATTCACTTGGTCTTCACTATTTCAGACCTCCTTGATCTTGTTTGGATTTGGGCCATGCCCCGATGTGAATAAAATTTTTAATGTTGGTATTCATGTTGTGGACCATGTGTCAGGTGTAAAGGATGAATTCTATATGGTTTATTCATGTTTTGAGCTAAAAAGTTTAACTATTAAGGAGGTTTGTGTAAGGTTATTTACTTGTTAATATTTGTGGAATTTCACGATGCATGTCACAGGTCAATAGGTCACACCGTGAAGGGTATTTGAGTATATTCGCGAAGCACTATCTATTGAAGTGACACACCAAAAATTTAATGATGCGACATGAAGGTTTTTGAATGTTTTTAGTGATTCTAAAATGGTTTTAACCACACCATAAAAAAATTCATGACATGAAGGTGTTTAGGTATATTAGAGTATTCATAGAGTTAGAGTTCTCACACTACAAGAATATAAGCCACAATATAATAATTTGTGGTGTATTTTAATGATATTTTAAGGAAATTATCATGACATGAAGATAGAGGTCACTCAAAAACCTATTAGGTAGTTGAGATAATATACATAGAAACCATCACATCACATATTTAAGTAGCAAATCACACCATAAATCTAGTTATCTACAGGATTAAAACATAGGTTATTATGTAAACAGATTTGGGAATTTTGGTGGTTATTAAAATAATTTAAGACTAAATTTTGATTTTAAATGGTGTATATCAACTGGGAATCAATCTAAAGGATGTATTTAAACTTGAATTTAATTGAATTTTAGTATTTGAATTTTAAAATTCAAATTCTCCTAAACAAATATTGAATATATTAGAATAAGATAAAGTAGAAGAAATAATCACACACAAATAAAAATGAAGAGATATTGATATATCGAGGTGATAAGGATTACAAGTTAAAGATTATTTAATATCTAGATATGTGAATTGATGTCTGTGAGGATTAATTAAATTAATTATTAGGACAGAAAATAGAGTGTGTTATACATATAATTGAATACTAGAAGTTAAATATTAGATCATCATGGAGAACAACCTTATTGTTTGGGGTTGAAAATTAATTTTCTATCTTTGAAATATTGATCTTTGGGTCAATTACATATTCATATCCCTCTTGAAATCCATTCAAAGAAGGGAGTATGAGGGTATAGACCTTGGATAAGTAGTAAGAGACTCATAATGTTGTAATCACGTACTAGTGAAGTAGTGAATTATTCTTATATCAATACAACATTGATATGTGCTCCTTGGATGTATCCCATTTTGGTTAAACTAAGTAAAATAACTTGTCCTTGTTTTTCTTTGTATATCCAATATGTTTGTTCTAATAAAAATGGGTTCAAGTTAACTTCTCCAATTCAGATATGAAATCCAATTTGTTTTAGAGAAAATGAAATTTTATAACACGCTAATTCACCCCTATTAAGGGTGTTTAGTAGAACCCTAGGATACAATAATTTCTATTAGAACCACAAGTATTTTCTTGAATCTAATAAAAGTAATTTCTATCATGGAGATTATTTTGAATATAGAGGGAGGACCCTTAGTCTACGGGTGTAATTATCATTAGAGGAATAAATAAATGAGGTCTCATCTATGTTCTCTTGGACTAAATGCATACTTTAAGATAGTTCATGGTATATAAGTAAGTAATTCCATAGAATGATTAATAAAGGATAGTGACAAAAAGTTGTTGAATGATGATGATAAAGCTTAAAATTACTTATCAGGAGCACTATAAAATTAAATTTATATGAAGGTGATGGACTATTTAACAACCAAATATATTTGTGATAAACTTGTTAATATTTTTGAGGGAAACACAAAATTAAGTATGGTGGAGTTTTAAGATTTACAGAAAAATTGATGATCTAAAAATGAATCCAAGTGAAAATGTGTATATATTTTTTAATAATCTCATTAAAGTGGTTAGTTATATTTATGGACTTGGTTTTTCGATCAAGGAATCTGATATTTCGAATAATATTCTACGAAAATTGCTTCCATTGGAAAATAAAAAAGTATCAAAACTTTAAGAAATAGATCGTAGGGGGTTATATTTTCATAATTTACATAGTAAATTCATTTCTAATGAGATTTGGGTGAATATAGAGAGCTCTTGAGAACATTCATTTAAAGAGATAATAATTTGAGACTATTGAGAAGTAAGAAACTTAGGAGGCTGAAAATAAAGGTTTTGTAATTGATTATTTCTTATCAATTATTGAAATAAAGTTCAAGGTAAGTAAAGGAGGATTTAAGTTCAAGATACCTATATATTTTTTCCATTGTGGAAATTTTAGACTCATATCTACTAGGTTTTCAAAGAGATATGATGAAGAGAGTGCTGAGTATGAATTCTCACCAAAATTGAAGAAGTTTCCTCCTATAATTAATATCAATTAGAGAAAATCAAATGTAAATAAGTTTTAGAATAAATTTTTCATTATCAATAAAGAAGAGAATGCTATAGAAGATCTGTTAGAAGCAATCAAATATAAGTTTATCTCAAATGAAGGGGATGTAACAATGGCTTCATAAAATAAGTATAAAGTGGAAGTAGGATATAATGATCAACCTATGGAGTTGTAGACCTTCATGTGAAATTGTAAGGGGATATTAAAGAGATTGATTAATATATAATGAAAAATAAGAAAATTAAATTACCATTGAAGGAGTATTTATGTTATAATGATGAAATTTTATTCAAAATTTTATTATCTTGAGAATGTTGTGGAGGATTGTCAAAAGAATCATGTGAAATATAAAGAAGTAGATAATTAAACATTGTTTATTTAATAAAATAATAATATATTTTTTGATCTTGATAATTTTATTAAGGAAAAATTCAAGAATATATAAATACATAAAGAAGAAAATTATTCTTTAATAAATAAACTTGATCTTGAAATTAAAATATATGACACAATGATGGAGATTTAGTTTGGGATGTTTTTAGAAGAAGTTTTAAAAGAGATATTTGATGTAGTTATAATAACATTTGATGAAATGAGGAGTTCTAAAATTCCAAATGGAATGGAAAAATTGGCATTAGTTGTGATTTTAGTACATAAGAAATAAACTCTTCTAATGTGAAGATCCAAGGGAATAATATAAAGGAAAAATGTTCTCAACCAATGAGAACTTATCAATAGTCAAGGATTTTCTAAAAAACATGAAATGTGTGGAGAGTTGATGGAAACCTGACATTTAATTTGATTAAGTGTAAGTTTTGTGACTTTATTAGGTATAATATATCTTATTATGATAATGTTGAAATTTATTTAAAAAGAGAAAATATTAGAAGTATGCAAAGGAGACTTAGAACATACTCTTCATATCAAGGAAGAAGATATTTTAATTGTTAAAACTTTGTAAATAAAGTAGTTTATTACAGAAAAATAAAATGAATATATTTTTATTGATGAAAAAATTAAGGGTATATAAATTATTCTAACTCAATTACCTTGAATAATAGGTTTCATCCCCTTGAAGAAGAAGATTTTGATTTTATTTATTATACAAAAAAATGATAAGAGATCAACCAATGTATCAACTCAATTTAAAAATGTATTTGAAGGGGAGGAGGAATATTGAGAAGGAAAATTTGGAAAAAATTTCCTTGAATGTATCAAATAAAACAAGAACCTAAATTATGGATAGTATATGTTCATCTCATTGGTGATATGAATTTGTTAAAGAATGGAAAGGGTAGAGTTTATGGATTAGTGTACTTTAGAAATTATAAATAATTGAATATTAAAGGAAGTGTAAAGACTTTTATTTCTGGTGATGAGTTAAATAATATTTATGTTATTTATTTTTATGGACATTATCATAATTTTTTGATAATTAATCAACTTTTTGACTTAGGTTTGAAAGTCAAATTTAGTCGGAAGGGCTATATATCAATAGAAATAATATGAATTATCTAATTGTAGGTTGGAAGAAAAATTTAAATCTTTATCAAGTAGATAACATTGAAAATAATAATATTCTAACTATGGAAGAAGAAAATAGATTGTGGCATTGGTGGCTAGGCCATGTCAATTAACAAAGTATAGGGAAATTTTTAAAATTTATAGTTGCATAGGATATTACTAACTTGAACAAAGATATGGAAAAGATTTATGATTCTTGTATTCGAGGAATGATTTTTTGAAATTTATATCCTCTAAATAATAAGAGATCTATATGTTTGATAAATTTTATTCAGAATGATACGAGTAGTCCAATTAGTTAGGTTAGAAACTATGGTGATATGCATATCATTTTATTTTTGGATGATTATAGTAGCACAAGGTGTGCCATATTCATTTGATCAAATTTGGAGTATTGGATTTCATGAGGATACTCTTGAGAAGATAAGAAAATGAAACCAATTTTTTTTTAAAAATTATGAGATTATATAATGGAATAATGGAAACATCCTAAAAGGTTGGAAGTCAAATTGAAAATCGTGGTATTATATATAAAGTGTCTTCAATGTGGAATCCTCGACAAAATGGGTTTTTGGAATGAAAAATTTTCATATTAAAAAATACGAAAAACAAGTTGTTGACAAATAGTTTCATATCACATCAATACTAGAAATAATTTATTCAATTAGATGTCTATTCTCATAATAGAGTATTATTTATTCCTTGAGTATATAAAAATCCATATGAATTTTTTATGAAAGAAAATTATCTTTAAATAATGTTAGGGTATTTAAAATAAAGTGTTTCATTCAAAATAAATAATCTAAAAAAAGAAAAATATTGTGATAATGTAGATGAAGGTGTATTATATGGTTAATTAACAAGGAGTAAGGCCTACAAGTGTTTCAATAAGAAGCTCAATAATATTGTTAAGGTATGTGGTGTAAAATTTATTGAAAATTAAGTCAAAGAGAATTATGGAATTTCTCTTTTTGAATAAGTTTTTGAAAAAAATGAATAAAAAATATAGACATGGGAGAAACTCAAAATGTTTAGGTTGATAATGATTTTAATATTAAATATACGTAAGAACAAAGTAATGAATAAAGTCTACCCATGAATCAATTAAGTAGGAAAAGGGTTTAATTTGATCCAAGAAACATCATTTGAGATAATTCAACTCATACTTTTAATCAAAGGATGAAAATAATTGAGAACACTTCTCCATTATCTGGGATTGAAGCCACATTATTTGATGAAGTGGATAATAAGTAATAATGGGTGAAATACATGATTGAATAATTCGATCAATTTGATAAAAATAAAACATTTTTGCAACTGTAAATATGTGAAAATCATAATACGATTAGTATAAAGTGGGTCTTTAAGAACATACTAGATGAAAATGGAATGTTAATATAGAATAAAGAAAGACTGATATGTAACAGACATGCATAGGTTAAAGGAGTTGATGTTAAAGAAACAGTCACACCAATGGTAGGGTTGTAGTCTATTAGAATCTTTTTAGTAGTGTATATTAAATTAATGTTCAAATTATTTCAAATGGACATGAAGAATTTTTTTTCAATGGATTTATAATTAAAGTGATTTATATCAAGTAACCTATTAGACTTGTTATTAGAAAGTTTTTAGGTTGAAGAAGCCCTTTTATATCCTAAATAAAGCACCTAATTATTGGTATATGATGTTTGATACTTTACTATGGAAGATGGAGTTCAAAAGATAAGGGGTTGATCAAAACCTATATGTGAAAGTTTTTGAATAATATAAGTTCATAGTGTTAGTGTAGGTAGATGAAATCACATTTAGTGGAAATAATTTGAATCATGTGGGAATTGTTTTCTAAATTAATGATTTATATGTTTTAAATGTCAATGATCATAGAATTTATATATTTTCTTGGGATGAATGTTCATCAAGGTTAAGGGATCTCATTTATCTCACTGGTGAAGTATGCAAAGGAAGCATTAAATAAATTCAGATTTGAAGTGTGAAAGACTATTTTAACTCCAATAGTGGTTGGAAAACAACTTGGTAGGAACGAGGATAGAGGGGGGGGGGGGGTAGGAAAAACTTTATATATAAAAATAATTTTTAGTTTATTCTATATTATTATGACTATTCCAAATATTTTATATGATATATTCTTGGCATCATGGTTTCATATTTTATCTATGAAAGAGCATCTAATGGCATTAGAAAGAATAATGTGGAATGTTCAAGGAACTTTACATTATGGTTTTTTATCCAAATCTAGAAAAAACATGGGATTATTGGTATATTTATATGATGATAGGTATGATGAAATTGGGTATAAAAACACTAGTGGAGGAGCATTTTATATTAGTATATTTTTTTTGTTGGTTAAGTAAGAATAATTGTTGTGTTTATTTGAGTATAACATAAGTAAGTTATATCTTAGTCATCAAATCTTGTACATAGATTATGTGGATGAAGAAATATTTGTAAGATATTAGTTAAGTAGTATGATATAAAATTATGATTTTGTGTGACAAAAAAGTGATTTTCAATTAATAAATAGTTTGGTTCAGTATTCTTACATGAATCATGTTGAGATCGAGTTCCACTTTATAAAATATAAGGTAGAGAATAATGTTGTGAGGCTATAATTTATTAGAACTGAAAATAAGGTGGTAGATATGTTGAAAAAACCCTTGGTATATCATCTATTCACAAGTCATAGGTTGAAACATGGAGTTCAAACACTCCCCTCAAATTAAGGAGGTTTAAATTTACCCTCTCCCTATTAAACTAAATGTTATCTCTAGTTACTATTTTTCAGGTATATATATATATATATTAGAAGTAATAGGGAAGTGGGAGATACTATCAATAGGTACTTGGAATATATTAATATGCAATTATATTTATGGGAAACATTATTAAATCTTTTTAAATCTTTTATTTCTTACATAACAATATCAGGGGAATTATTTGATATATGGTGTTAATTGTTGAAAAGATATTTGGAAAAATAAAAATTGGTAAATATTTATAATAATAGGTGGTTTTGGTTGGATTTTTTAAAATTATAGGTAGTTTTAGAGTATTTTAAATGAGTTTGTAAATCTTGGAGTTGATAATAAAAGTAGTATAAAAAGGGTTGTTCATGACATGGATAATGTGATTCACCACAAGGATTAATTTTTCAAGGTTCATTCATGTTGTGAGTTCAGAAGGTAAAAAATGATGAAGGTTTACATAAATATCCTTACTTTTATATTTTTTGGTATTTCTTAATTCACTCCATGACTCAATAGGTCACACCGTGAAGGGTATATGAGAAAATTGTGATATTTATATCAATTGAAGTGTCACAACATGAAGTTAATGAAGCACAAAAAAGATGGTTGAATGGTTTTTAGTGATTTTTAAATGGTTATTTTATCACCATGATATATAAGGTCACTCCATGATGTATTTTTAGTATATTAAATTCTTTTGGAGTTAAATTTATCATGTTGTGAGATGGTAATCTACACCATGGATAAATGTAAGTATATTTTAGTGTTTTTTTCAAGGAAAGTGTTGTGTTGTGAAGATTAAGGTTGAATTTTGACCTATCTAGATGTTAATAGAAGTTATATAGAAATTTTTATACCATTCCATGAAGCAGTTGGTTTCACCATGATGTTGAGTGTCTAGAGAATTTTAAAAAAGGTGATTATTTGGAAATATTTTGGAGTCCTGGTAGTTATTTAAAAATATTAAAACATCCCATTCAAATTTCAATGATGGAGATCGACTAGGTATCAATACAAATATAGTATTTGAGCTAAAAGTTAACTCTTTTTTATATTTAAATTTGAAAATTAAAATTTTACTAAAAAGCATAGAATAAAGCATCACAGATTAAGGAAGAAGAAAAATTCATACACATAGAAGAAGGAGGTGACCAAAATATTTGAAGGAATATAGGATCATAAGATAAAGATTATTGAATATCTAGATTTATGAATTAGAGTGTGTGTGGTTTAATTATATTAAAGATCAATATTTAAAATAGTGTGTGATGCACATATCATTAAACATATAGAAGTTTAAGATCAGAGAATCATATAGATCACCCTTGTTGTTTGGTGTCGAAACATCATCTTTTATTTTTGAAAGATAGATCTATTTCTTGATTACATATTTATCCCTCTTGAAAGTAGTGCCTAGAAGAGAGGAAGAGATCATGGATCTTGGGTATTCTATGAGATCTTCCAGAATTTGTAATCATATATTAGTTAATTAGTGATTTATTATCATATCAAAACAACATTGATATGTAACCCTTGGATATATACCATTTTTGGTGAACCAAATAAAATAATGTCTAATGTTTTTCTTTATCTGTGAATTTTAGTTATGACAACAAAAATAGGCTCAATGTGTGTTTTCTAATGTGAAGAAAATATCTTATATAATTTAAAGAAAATAATTATAAAACACTCTAATTCACTCCTAGATTAAGGTGGTAAACATGACCTTAGAACACAATATTGGTTATATTATAACTAACATGATAAATATTTTTGACATCATTTATTTTATAACCGAAATTAAACTTATGACATAATAAAAATATTTTCTACTAGTGTTTAGAGGATTTGGTTTCCTAGGAGGACCACTGGGTACCTAGTGAGTTTTTACAAGATACCCAATCAAAATAAACACTCCATCACCCTCACTGTTATCCATCCAGACATGGTGGAAATCTTGATTCTCCTCATCCCTTCCCCCATCTCAATTCCTCTCTTTTATCTCTTGTGTTTCTTTAATCAATAATCAATCAATAGTTATGAAATTCCCTAGGCGTTTCTTTCTTACACTACATTTTCTTCATTGTTTATCAAATCATCTTTCACTATATTATCTTAAATACCTATTTTAAAGGGTTTTTTTCCTATTTTCTTGATTTTACGAATTTGAGTTCAAATCAATGAGTGATTTTAAATAAGGCCAATCTTCCTAGACCATGATAGGTGTTACCTATAATATTCTAGGGTTTTTATTTATTTTTCATGTGTGGCGTGAGGGTAAGATAGGGTAGGTGAGTGTGTTTGACCTAATATTTCCCCAATAGAGATGTAGTGATTGAGTGACCTTGTGTTAGGTCCTAAGAACCTTGTATGATGTTCCACATATAATGTATTACAATTTATCATTATCTTTCCATTGTATCAAGATGTGATTTCTACCTAAAACTAGGACTATAACCAATTAAATGTTCTCAAAATTGATTTGGTTCTTATCTTACCTTATAAATTTTCTATGATTCAAATTCGATTTATAACCATGGTAAATCATGTTGTAAAAGTGGGTCCCCTAACCCAAATTGAGTAGTACATTTTTTTTTTCATTATCATGTATATAGAGAGTTATGTATGATTTATTATTACCATAATAGTATAAATACTTCTATATCAACTGTTTACATGGTAATTTCTTTCGATTATTTGTCATATTAATAGGTTATAATAGTTATTAGATATAATGAATCTCTAGAGATACTCTGATAGTAATCATAAACATTTTTACTGTAGTCTAGATACATAATACTGACTAGACATAGATAATTTATGACTATTAGGTGCTATAGGAACATAAGAATTCAAAGTTCTTCTATTGAAGTTTACGCATGGTGATCTCAAGAAGAGGAGATCATGAGGACTGAAATTTCAATAGAAACCCACATGCTTCCTGTGTCATTGGATATTATTTTTTTGTGAGAAAATTTATAGGTATATTGGGATAATATCATTATCAGTGAATATTATTTTATTGAAAACTTTGATGTAAGAAAAAAAACCATAAAATTTATGTTTGTGGTGAGGTAGCTTATATCAGGTGAATCATTAGTGGTATGACATTGATTTAATGATCAAGATAAGTTTTTTCACTTCCAAAAGGAAGATATATCTTAGGCCTAGTTGAAAAATATGGTAGTACATTTTTAAATCAATGGCCATGGTATAAGAAGGTAAGTCCATCAAGTAAGGTCACAAAATAATAAAGCATGTAAGAAGAGTGGCTTAAGTTATAGGTCCTTCTTTATAAGATATCATGAGAAAAAAGGACTATATTACATGAATTGTGTTTTTAGGAGGTTTTCATTACTATGAATAAACATTATCTCCTTATGGACATTATGTGTTACTATATTCTACTATTGGTTTGTGGTTATGATGAATTACTATCGAGATAAGTCCAAAGAGGGTTACACAAAATAATATTTAAAATATTTTCCAATTCTAGTAAATTTAATTTTAGAACATGGAGGGACCCATTATGGGTGTTAGGTAATGTTAGAGTTTAAATGGTCATAATAGAATAAATAAATTCAATATTATTTGAGTTTTGAATTATAATTTTTGAATTTATTTACTCATTGTATTCAGAAGTTATTATGTGAATAAAATGAAAAACTTTTACAAATGAATAATTGATTCAAGGTTTGTTAAAATATTTATTGAAGAGTCAGATCAACTTAATGATATAAAAAATATTATGCAACATTATTTTAATGAAACAAAAAAGAAATAAATTACTTATGACATTTACAGAATGTTCAATAGGTCATAAGTGTTGAATATATTTTAATACATAAGGAAAATTTATTGAAGAGACAAAGTGAAATTTTCATAAATTAAATGTACATATATTGATAAACTTAAGAAAAATTAGAATGAATTATTCCTATAATATAATTATCTCCTATATCAATCTCTCTATCAAGTTATATAAAGATAAGAGATTATTTTGGGCACCCTAATCCATTAATGGTTTCCTAGATCAAATTAGCGACGTTATCATGATTATGATGATATAAAAATGCCTTTATTTCTCTTTGATAACACCCAAATTATAAGTATATAGGATCAATAAGCTCTTAAAGCATGTGTGGATGGTATATAGGGTTCTAAATTTGGTTCCTTTAAGAGATGTTCAACAGTAGTGAGAAAAACATTTTTTTTTCAAAATTAAAAGATATTCAATTTAATTTTTTATTTATGGTTAAAATTTTAATTTTTTATATTTAGTTAATTCAAAAATATCCTCAGGTTGATATCTAGGTTTTTTTTACACTAGTGATGAAGATACGACATCAATCAAAAAAATCCAAAATTTTATCTGTTCCTCACTTCATACACATATGTTGCACACATGGTACTAAAAAGTGTTATAGGAGTTATCATATGATTTATTTAACATAATTAAAATAAAATTTTCATTAATTAAAATATAGGGAATTGATATAGTCTTATCTACACTGATAGTTCTTCGATCCGATATCGAATGACCAAGATATTTCCATCTGAAGATTGAAACAATGATTTTTAGTCTTTAAAACAAATAAAACCAATAAATATATATAGTGATATTTATATTAGATGAGTTTGGTGAAGGAAGGATGTCACCAACGGTTGGAATGGAAAACAAATAGGTCTAATATAGGGGAAGACTGTAGGTTAACTGAAGGAACAAAAAAGTCAATACGAATAACCTATAGAAAAATGGGAAAAGGGAAAAAAGTATGAACTATGGGTTGAATTTACAAACAAAATCCCTAAATTATCCCTCTATTAATTAGGTTGGAGGGATGATTTGAATTTTATAATGCATATTTCCATTTCTATTAAAAAAATTAATTCCAATTTTTTAAAAAAATTGTTGGCATTAGTAATTGGGGCACCACCTGCCCACAGACTAACGTGATTTCATAGGGCGCCCTATTGCTACCGAACCAGGCTGAGCTAGGACAAGTCCTTCCGAACCTTATGAACCCTTCATATCCTAACTAGGGTTTGAAAACCTTCCGGTGTGGGGGTGGGGTAAAATAAATATCCTGAAGTCTGAAAAATTAGAAAAAAAGCCAAAAAATAAATAAAAAAATTTAGAATGTTAAAAAAATATTTTCAGGACCTTGTAAGAATTAATTTGTGAATTAATTTTTTTTAATTTACTTTTATTCATAATTAATTCCCTTGAGTAGAATTAATTATTGTTTTAGTTTTATATTGAAAATATATTAGTGATACTAGTCAATTTATGTTTATTTTTTTATATTTTATTGAAATATGTGTGCTATTTGTAATAATTAATAATAAATGTTTGTCTTCAAGCCATATGTCTCCCTCATTATAGTGTAAGATCCTAAATGTCCACAAGAGATCATATTTATATGTATTTTTCAATCTTATTATCCCCTCACCCACATGTGAGTATTTATTTATAATAAAAAGGATGAAAGAAGATTTATACTTTTATGATTCTTTACAAAGTAATAGACAAAAGGTAGATACATTGGATTGAGGTGGACACTGCAGCCCAAGTCAGACATGACTTAGGGAGTAATTATTAGTGTCTCAATTGATCCATTATCCACTCAATGGATCAAATAGTAGTAAATGCTCTTTATTATTTAATTTAATTATATATTCCTAAATTATTATTATTGTGCTTGTTTATTTACACACAATCATATAAAATTATAAACAAACATGCATAGATAAATTGAACATTCATGTTAAATGTATTCTATTTAAGAATGGATAACTTCTAAGTGAAATAACATATAGTAAAAATTATTAACATAAATGGGTTTGATTCACTAACAAAACTATAAATAACATAAAAGAAAATATTAATTCAATATCTCTATCCACCACATGAATTTGAAAAAAACTATACATTTGAGGTTCTTTTTAGCCCTAGTTGAGGGTGAATCTTACTACTGTGGAGATCTTATGAAATTGGTGGATCACATAACTAAATTTGACATAAAATAATTATCCATACTGAGCTTATTAAAACTTCAGAGGAAAATTTTAGAGTAAATCAAAGTTATTCTCTATAGGAGTTGATACTCCACTCAATAAATCAACGTGTTTCATGTTAATGTGGTTGTCCAGTCAGGGGCCCACCATGAAACTCTCTAAATCGTGTCATATCCATTACTTAATATATGAGGAGAGGTTTTAAGGATTATTTCCATAAGAATCATCAATATATTAAGTATTCAGAATCTATTAGTTCAGGGAAAATAGAATTTGATAAAATAGAAAGTTATATTTAATATTTTTAAACTATAATGTCAAATACTTGGAAATCAAGATAAAAATATTAATCTACAAAAGGTTTATTTTATAGAATATGGAAAGTAATACCACAAATTCATTTCAATAAATTCGTGATAAAGACCTTGTTCTAGCCAATACTAATTTACAAGAGTTGAACATGAACTTTTAGATAATACTATGATATAAAATGAAATTTTGTGTGCTAAAATCTCCACCAGCCATTGATTCACCTTATGAAGAAACTAAAGGTAAAAAAATATTATAGAATACTTTCATTAGATATTTATATCATAATGATATCATCAATGTCTAGTTAGTTTTGAAAGAAATATACAGACATTCTAAGTCACACCATATTGTATTATAATTAACCTAGCTTAATGTACATGGATATTACTTCATTTTTTATGGAATACACAAACACACAACCAAAGACCATATTAGTTTAGTTCCTTTGGAAACATGGAATACAAATATTCTATTTAGGGAAATATCTTCAATGTTTCCAAAAAATATATTCCCCTTTATTAACCCAACCTAAAAACCTTCCTTATAACATGGGTAAAAAAACATAAGAAAGGGTGATCTTAGACACTCAGTAAGGGTAAACAAGGGAGATATGTAAACATAACATGAACATAAGTGTATAAGAACATAAGAATAATATTTTGGAGATCACACCCTGTATATCAAAGATTATATAGATGAGTCACAAAATAAATATTGGAATTTCATAAGACATGGGTTATAAGGGAATCAAGATAATAAGTCATGAAATCATAACATACAAATAAGACATTGAATTTGTGGGAGACACATAAGCATGAAATATCATTCACTATAAGTCAAGGCACATTTACAAAACATAACATAAAACTTCTTGGGGAATACTCTTATTGGGAAGGACACACTACCATCCCCAGTCAGACTCCTTTCCTTGTTAGGGATTGGGTTTCCCTATTTTCCCATTTTCCCATAGTGGATTGGGTTTCCCCATCTTCTCATAGTGGATGGGGTTTCAGCACATTCCATAGCAAATCAAGCCTGTCGATATCATGAGATAAAAATCTTTACTCAATGCATTGTATGGAGATATAGGTCCCAATAATCACATAATAAAAACCATAAGTATGTGTTCCACAATAATATAAATCATATTATAACCTGTAAAAGAAAGTGGATTTTACAAACATTTCATAATAACATAACTCATGGAAAAAAAACCAAAATCATAAAGATCAATCCATCAAAAACATTAGAAATTTAGATAATTAATATGAATGGTATCCTTGGGTAATATCCCTATTAAAACATAATTAACATAAAATAATTTATTCTTAGATGTAAAATGATTTTGAAATATCATTTGAAACAATTATTGAGGAAAATATCCTTTCCATTTTGAATAACACTTTTTAAATCATAAAATGTTTTAAAAAATATTTTCATTAAAATAAACTTGAAAATTTATAAAATAATAATTGAAAACTATTTTAAACATATTTGAAATAATTTTCTTTTATTCTTCATAAAATATCATTTAAAATACTTGGAAAATATTTTTAGAAAACATTTTTTTTGAAAGAACACATATTTTCAATTGGAGAGATAATAAAATTACATGAAACCTGTAATATCATGAAAAAAATGATATTCATTATAAAACATGTAAAACGGTAGTATATACACCTCTAAAGATAATATAGGTTCTGAAAATTACATGTTTCTCAAATAATGAAAATTGAGACAGTATTACCTTACTAATTTGGTGAGTTTTGAACCACAAACCCCATGAGAGAGAGATCATCAAATGAATATGAAAATAACCATAAATTTATGGATAAATATAATAGATTAAATTTATGGGTAGTATATACACCACAAAAAATAAATAGGTGATGAACATGTATTATATCTCATAGAAAATAAAAGTGAGTTGTAAATCCCTTGCCCTGTGTCTTGACTCTTGTCGTACTCATCCAAACCTCCCCTTCTTTGGGTATTGATAAAACACTATTTTTCTGAATATTTTATTGATAATAAATGATATAATTTCCTCACATTATGTTAAATATGTTTATTTATAAAATATTTGGGATTTGATCATTCATTTGAAAATTTTGTAAAAATTCCAGTTTTACCCTTTATAGTGCACTGTAGTATTTTGAAGATAAATATTTTTACATTTATTATTTGAATTTTAAATATCTTAAAAGAGTTACTAACATAATTTTATACAACTTTTATTCAGGACACTAGAGCTAAAGAGTGCATTTGGTTGTTGAAAATGTGCCATGAAATCAAAGTTGGGCTAGACTCGCCAGAATGGAGAAGCTTCTGTATTTCGGTTATAACTCCTTCATCTGGTCCTGGATTGAGCCCAAATATTTATAAGAGATAGAGTACTGATATCCTCACATATGATTCTAATAAAAGGCCTGCCAATTCACGTGTTTTGTGGTCAAATGGGCGGTGAGAGTTGGAATAAAATATTTGGCCGAATTTCCACATTCACACTTGAAACCACTTGTAACCTCTCCTCACCTTCCCTGTATAAATTGGAGTTTTTCTAATTTTTAGGGGTTGGGACGTGCATTAGAAAGTTGAGGGCAAAGTATAAGTGGATCCACTCCAATTCTCCATCCATTTCAATAAGGGTAGCTCTTGAATCAAGGATCCCTTCGACGAAGCCTTCTTCTTCTCCTTCGTGTTGTAATGATTTTGTTTGTATAATAAATTTATTTGTACTTATTTTATTTCTTCTCTTTTATTCTATTTTGTTTAAATTTATTCTTCTCTTAATCTCCCTCTTTGGTCTGGAATTCTTGAGTAGAATCATTATTGGGTTCTACCCTTTCTAAACCTTTGCACATGAAAAATGTTTCTACGATGATTATGCCACCCATGGAAGAGTAGTCTTTTAGTAATCGATCTATATCTTACCTTTTTCATTCATTTATTTTGAATCAATTATCTAATGTAATTCACTAAAAATGATCCATTAATTGAGTTTTTAAATTATAATAAACTAAGTGAGCAATTGAACAATTAACACAAAACATGCGAGGTCGGGATTTGTGTGAATTGTGAGAGTGTGATCTTAATCGGTAATACAAGACCACACAGGATAAATTTGTAGAGTTCAAATACAATCACTAAACTCAATTAATCCTCATTTCCAGAGTGGTTATGTGACTTAATTTACCACTGACCATAATCTAGCCTTAGAAAATCAATCAAAGCAGGGTGCTATGATTGCATGTTTCGAAGTTAGCCTAAGGTTAAATTCACTTCATCTTTGTGGTAAAGTTAATTATCGTAGGGTTCAGGATTTAACAAATCAAGGGATCATAATTAAGTGAATATTTATTTAAATGATAATTATTAATAAGTGAATGAAGAGGTAGAGTTATATCGATTACGCCTTTTTAAATATTGTCTAAAAAACATCTTCTTGTTGTGTCTTTTTAATAAAACTTCATTTTAAAATTTTTTAAAAAAAATACAATCTTCTTCAAGCAAACTTCTTCTAGATTTATAATCTATAAACAACCCCCATACTTTAAACTAGTGTTTTAATTCTATTCTATATTATTTTTAGAATACATTTTATAATTTGTTAAATTCACTTCCTCCTTTGAGAGATGACCTTGGTCAGCCACTTTACTGCACCTAAGTACCCCAAAATCACAATAATCATTTGGGGGTGCCCACGACAGCACTCTTTCAAATTAGTTCTATTGCCGGGGAGGCACATAATTCATTCAACCATTTAAAGGTATTTATTTTATTTTTCATTTTATTATTTTCTTCACCTCTCTCTTTCATCTTTCCCCTTTCTCAAGTTTTTATTTTTTTCATCCTCTTCTTTTCTTTTTAGACCATCAACTCAACTTCTCATTTTTATTTTACTATGGTCCACTAACTTTCTTTTATTTTTTATTTTATTTATGACACGAACTAATCCCAAAGATCTCTTAGAACTTGACCCTGAGATTGAACGTATCCTTAGGGATCGAATCAGATATTCTCAGTCTACGGGAAGTTTCAATATTCAACCAGTTGGTGAATTCCTCTCTTCTGGATACATTAAAATTGGAAACAATTCAATTTCAAACATAAAAGAGGAACCAATGGCTGAAAATAATGGAAATGAACTTAATAGAACCATTCGAGAATTGGCTGCACCAGATATTAACTATCAACCAAATTGTATTGCATACCCGAATCTCAAATCAGACTTTGAGTTAAAATCTGGGTTAATTCACCTACTTCCAAAATTTCATGGCTTATCTCGTGAGGATCCCAACAAACACCTTAAGGAATTTAATGTGGTTTGATCAACTTTAAAACCAAGAAATGTTTCTGAAGATCAAATCAAATTAAGAGCATTCCCATTCTCACTTGATGGAGCTGCAAAAGATTGGATGTATTATTTGCAACCTAAAGATGTAACATGTTGGAATGATTTGAAATGTCTTTTATTGCAAAGATTTTTTTCCAGCATCAAGGACCAAATCCATTCGAAAGGAGATATTGGGGATTAATCAAGGACAAGGGGAGTCAATGTATGAGTACTAGGAGAGATTCAAGAAGTTGTGTGCAAGCTTCCCAAATCACCAAATCAGTGAGAAACTACTCATCCAGTACTTCTATAAAGGACTCACACCTATGGAGAAGAGCATGGTGGATGTTGCAGCTGGAGGAGCATTGGTGGACAATAGACCAGTATTCGCATGTGCATTGATTGACCAGATGGCCCAAAACTCCCAACAATTTGGGGATAGAGGTACACCACATGTCAGGGGAGTACATCAGGTAAGTCAATCTTCTCTTGAAAGTAATTTGATTGATACCAAGTTGGAAGAATTGAAAACTATGGTGAGGCAGATTGCATTGGCTCATAAGACATCCCAACCCCCTCCTTCAAGGCCTTGTGGCATTTGCACTGAGACAAGACACCCAACTGACTGTTGCCCACAACTACAAGATACAGAGGATTGCGCAACAGTATTCCCAGGGAGACCATTTCAGCAGCAACAACAACCATATCCCCAAAATAAGTTTGATTCATTTTCTCCTAAATACAACCAAGGGTGAAAAAATCAATCAGACATGAGGTATGGCTCTAGACAACAACAAAGTCCGCCCTTTCAAAAAAACTTCCAGTAGCCTCTGCCTTACCAACAGGGTTTCCAACAACCCCAAAGGAGATTTGAAGCTCAAACATCAATAAGTCAGCAACAAGGGAATCTCCAACACAAGGTAGACTCTAACACTAATGATCTTTTGAAAAAAATTGTTCTTAATCAACAGAATGAGCTGAAGAGTTAAGGTTCGGAGTTGAGGGAGTTGAAGACTCAAATGAGCCAGATTCCCACTTCCCTCCATGAACTTGTGATGAAGAATTCTGGAAATCTACTTTCCCAACCCACTCCAAATCCAAAGGTCAATGTTAGTGCCATCACATTGAGAAGTGGGAAGCAAATGAACGATACATCAGTACCTACCATTCCACCGAGATTCACCTCAACTCCAGAGAAGCCGCATTCCATAACAACTGATGAGAAATCCAAGGAGAAAGATAAAGGTAAGAAAAATATTGATGATGTTCTTCCTAAACCACTTACTTTTCCAAAAAGGGTTGTTCTAACCAAGAATATGGCTGAAGAAGCAATGCAACAAGAGGTTTTGGACACATTCAAGCGTGTGGAGATCAATATTCCTCTACTTGAAGCCATTAAACAAATTCCAAGGTATGCGAAATTCTTAAAAGAACATTGTACCAATCGAAGAGGGATCAAGGGAAATGAGAGGATCAACCTTGGAAGGAATGTCTCAGCACTCATTACACCAACTCTAGAAATGCCAACAAAGTGCAAGGATCCCGGGACATTCACCATACCATGTACCATAGGGAAGTTTCACTTCTCTGATGATATTTTTGATTTAGGATCTTCAATAAATGTGATGCCTCACTCTATATTCTCTTCCTTGTAGGTTGGTGAGTTGAAGCCAATAAGAGTAGTGGTGTAGTTGGAAAATAGAGCTACAACATATCCATCGGGAGTCCTTGAGGATGTACTTGTCTTGGTAAGAGACAAGATCTTCCCAGCATATTTCTACATGATTAATATGGAGGACGATCAGGTAAGTTCTCATGCTCCCATAATCTTAGGTAGAACCTTCCTCAAAACTACAAAAACTATCATAAATGTCAATGAGGGCACACTTTACACGGCGTTTGGAGATGAAGTTGTGATATTTAATGTTATGGATTCCATGAAGTACCCCTCAGAGGATCACTCTGCATTTGTTATCTCCCATTTTAAACCACCAAATAAAAACTCCATGGAATTTGATTGTTCTATGCTTAGGGAGATTATGAGTATTGGTTCGAGTTTGTTGTCTAAGAGCACTTACACACATGTTTCTGATACAAAATCCTCTCTTGGATTTGATTTTTATGTGGATTAATATTCTGATTTTGATCATGTTTACTCTGATTATGACATGGATGTTGAGTATGATGATGGATTTGATGCTTTATTCTATGATTTTCATGATTTCTGTTCTGATGCTGATGCTCTTTGTGCACATATTTCAGTTTCTTCAATGTCTCCATCCATACTACACCCTCATTCATTAGAACTCAATCCATTTCCACCAAATCTGAAATACTCATACTTGTTGAGTGGTGAGAGATTACATGTTATCATTTCTAACAATCTCCCTTTTGAACATGAAGAAAATATTGTGAATATTTTGAGGGAGAACATCAGGGCGATTGGGTGGACCTTAGCTGACATATTAGGTATCAGCCCCTCCATTTGCATGAATAGGATTATATTGGAGGATGGGGCTAAACCAGTGAGATAGCTACAAAGGAGACTCAATCCCACCCTCCTGGAAGTTGTTAAAAAAGAAGTTGAGAAATTGCTCGAGGCAGGTATAATCATTCCCATTTCAGATTCTCTGTGGGTAAGTCCAATTCAGGTTGTGCCTAAGAGGAGTGGTGTTACTGTTGTTAAAAATGAGAAAGATGAGTTAGTTCCAATGAGGGTGCAAAATAGTTGGTGTGTGTGTATTGATTATAGGAAACTAAATCAATCCACTCGCAAGGACCATTTCCCCCTCCCATTTATTGATCAAATGCTTGAGAGACTAGGTGGAAAAACACACTATTGTTTCTTGGATGGATTTTCTGGATATTTTCAGGTTCCTATAGCTCCATAGGATCAGGAGAATACTACATTCAGCTGTCCCTTTGGCACATTTTCCTACCGGAGGATGCCATTTGGACTTTACAATGCCCCAAGTACCTTCCAGAGATACATGGTGAGTATTTTTTCTGATTTTATTGAGACCTGCATGGAGGTATTTATGGATGATTTTACAGTGTATGGATCCTCATTTGATGAATGTCTAAATAGTTTGGGAAATGTATTGAATCTTTGTATTGAGAAGAATCTGGTCCTGAACTTTGAAAAGTGTAATTTCATGGTAGAGCATGGCATTGTCTTAGGGCATGTAGTGTCAAAACATGGGATAGAGGTTTATAGATATAATATAGACATTATTTCATCCTTACCATATACTTCATGTGTGTGTGATGTTAGATATTTCCTAGGGCATGCATGATTTTATCGGTGCTTCATCAAATATTTTAGTAAGATTGCTCTTCCTATGTCACGATTACTCCAAAAGGATTCTGATTTTGTGTTTAATGATTCTTGAAGGACTTCCTTTGATGATCTAATGAAGTGTCTGACCACTCCACCGATCATACATCCCCCACGGTGGGAGATTCCTTTTGAGATTATGTGTGATGCCTCCAACTTCGCAGTTGGATCTGTCTTATCTCAGAGGGTGGAGGGGCGTTCACATGTGATCTCCTATGCATCAAGGACACTAGATTCAGCCCAATCAAACTACACAACCATGGAAAAGGAGTTTCTGGCTGTCATATTTGCTTTAGATAAATTCTGTTCATATTTATTGGGCTCTAAAGTAGTTGTTTTTTCTGACCATGCAGCTCTGAGGTACCTCTTGAAGAAGCCAGATGCAAAGCCCAAGCTGATCTGATGGATGCTTCTTCTTCAAGAATTTGATATTGAGATAAAGGAAAAAAAGGGGTCAGAAAACTTGGTGGTAGACCACATGAGTAGGCTTACTCACAAACTAGAGGATGACACCTTGGATTAGGTACCACTTCGGGACACTTTCCCCGATGAGCATCTCTATTCCATCTCAGGTACGCATCCTTGGTATGAAGATTTAGTTAACTACCTTGTTGACTCTGAAATCCCTACAAATTTGAAGAAGAAACAAGTCCAAAAATTAAAAACTGAGCCTAGGTTTTATGTGTGGGACGATCCTTACCTCTAGCACATGTGTAGTGAACAAGTCATTAGGAGGTGTGTTCCCGATAAAGAGTTTGAGTCTGTTATGCATTTCTATCATACACATGCTTGTGGTGGACACTTTGGACCCCAATGGATAGTTAGGAAGGTTTTGGACTCTGGATTATATTGTCCTAGCTTATTCCATGATGCCCATGTGTTTTGTAAGTCATGCTCTCGTTGCCAACACACTGGGAACATTTCTAGGAGACATGAGATGCCCTAACAACCCATTCTATTTTGTGAGATTTTTTATGTATGGGTCATTGATTTTATGGGTCCTTTTCCTAGTTTATTTGGATTTTTGTATACTTTGGTTGTTGTTGATTATGTGAGTAAATGGGTGGAGGCCAAGGCCACCAGGACTGATGATTCTCATGTTGTTGTGGACTTTGTCAATGCTCAAATTTTCTGCAGGTTTTGAGTACCAAAGGCCATCATCAGTGACCAAGGGACAAACTTTTGTAATAGGAATTTTTATTCCCTCCTTCGAAAGTATGGGGTGACACACAAAACATCAACACCATACCACCCCCAAACAAATGGCCAGGCTGAGGTTTCAAATTGTGAGTTGAAACAAATATGGGAGAAAACCATGCAGCCAAATAGGAATGATTAGAGGAAGCACTTGGATGATGCATTGTGGGCTTATAGAACTGCATACAAGACACCCATTGGTATGTCCCCATTTCAGATTGTTTTTGGGAAAGCATGTCATCTCCCTATGGAAGTTGAGCATCAGGCTTATTGGGATATAAAGAAATGCAACATGGATTTAGCCCAAGATGGAATCCAAAGGAAGCTGCATATTCAAGAGCTTGAGGAGATTAGATTGTCTTCATATGAGAACTCAAGGCTATACAAGGAAAGATCAAAAGCATCTCATGATAGAATGATCCAACCAAAGGAGTTTCATGTTGGAGAGAAAGTCCTTCTCTACAGTTCACGACTGAAGATGATGCATGGTAAGTTGCATTCCATATGGTTAGGTCCTTATGTTGTGACTAATTTTTTTCCTTATGGTGCAGTGGAGATCACACAAGAGGACACAAGAAGGAGATTTACATTCAATGGGAAACGTTTTAAGAGATACATTGAGGGACTTCCTACTGATGCAGTGGATTTTATCACACTGCATGACCCCATCATCACTTGAGCACATCAGGCTGTTCCTAACCCTTTCACTTTTATATTATTTGTCCTATTTAAAAAAATCTACATTTCATGTGCATATATCATATCATGGGTTCACATTGAGGACAATGCAATATTTTAAGTGTGGGAGAGGGAACCTTTTAGTTTAGTAATTTCAATTGTTTTCCTGATTTAAAAAAATTGTGTGTTTTTTTTTCAAATTTTGTGTATTTATTTTTTCAATTTTCTTTGTGTTTTTGAAATTTTTGAGCTGAAATGATTCTCATCACAATTTTGAAAGGCATATCAATGAGTGAAACAATTTACCCCTTGAAACTAAGCTTAAATGAATGCTGAAATGACTTTGTTTCAAGTTCAAATATTTAGTGATTTCATGAAAAGTACACTGAATTTTGAATCCCATGCCACATCTCACTGTCTTTATATTTGAAATCACTTTCCCGTGAGGCTTCTGAACCATTATTTTCATATACTTTACATTCACCTAAATTCTTGAGAGAACCAAACCATGCTTTATTTAACCAGAATTTGATTTATTCCTATCAAAACATGAGGGTTTGTGGTACTTATGTTTAAATGATTGAGGCATTTGTTTGGTATTAAAGCCCCTATTTCAAAGAATCCTTTTTTATAATGGTCTACCTTGAAAATTTAATCCTTTTATCCCTTATAATCCATCCACAACCTATTAGGTTAGCCACATTACAATCCAATTTTCCCTATCCAACCTACTCTTGAAGTGAAATTGCATAATCTAGTTGAACTTAAGTGTGGGGGAAGCTATGTTGTGTTGTGCTACCACATTCTGTGACACTTTGGGTGGAAAATTAAATTCTGGAGAGATGTGTTTGCTGCTGAATAAATTCATGATATTGAAAGCTGTGCCTTTTCTGGAGCTTTCATGACAAGTGAAGTTGTGCCTTTTCTGGAGCTTCTAATTGAGGTGGAAAGTTGTGCCTATCTGGAGATTTCAAGAAAATAATGTTTGAGAAGATTGGCATTTTTTATGCTGAAATGATGAATGGTGTAAACGTTTCATGACTTTTCATGATTATGGAGCTGAATTGATACTATCGGGATTGAGGAGAAGACCATATTTAAGTGAAAATTGGATTAATTCAATTTTTCTTCAAAAAGAGTCAAGCCCTCCTCATTCAGCCTCAGAGTTTTTCACATCTTAATCCTACCAACCGAAAGCCACAGAATAACCCTGAAAAGTTCTCATGATAAACATATGTTCTTGAATCACTTTGGGTGGTGATTTATGAATTTATCAATCCTATGGTGACCCTTGTATGAGTTTGGATGAGAAAGAAATTTCAAAAAAATGATATTTGTGTGATGAGAGAAAATTCAAGTGTGGTAAGTGTTTTGTGCATTGGAGGATAAATGAAGTGGAAATATACTGAATGATATAAATGAAGAACTTGAAATAAGGTTTTTTATACAGAATGATATCTTTTGATTCTTGGTGTGGAATTGATTGATCTTAAGGATATGTGTTTTAAAATTTGTTTTGATTTGATATTAATGTTTACTTGATATGAGGTTTTGCTTAGGAGTGCAAAAGGGTAAGTGTGTGGGAGTTAATAAAAAACTATTTTGTTGAATATTTTATTGATAATAAATTATATAATTTCCTCACATTTTGTTAAATATGTTTATTTTTAAAATATTTGGGATTTGATCATTCATTTGAAAATTTTGTGAAAATTCCAGTTTTACCCTTTATAGTGCACTGTAGTATTTTGAAGATAACTATTTTTAAACTTATTATTTGAATTTGAAATTTTGTAAAAGTGTTAATAACTTAATTTTATACAACTTTTATTCAGTACACGAGAGCTAAAGAGTGCATTTGGTCGTTGAAAAGGGGCCATGAAGTCAAAGTTGGGCTGGACTCGTCAGAATGGAGAAGCTTCTGTATTTTGGTCATAACTCCTTCATCAAGGCCTGGATTGAGCCCAAAGTTTTAGAGGAGATAGAGGAACCATATCCTCACATATTATACTTATATAATTCTGTCCAATTCACGTGTATTGTGGTCAAATGGGCGGTGATTGTTGGAATAAAATATTTGGTTGAATTTCCACATTCACACTTGAAACCACTTATAGCCTCTCCTACCCTTCCCTCTATAAATTTGAGTTTTTCTCATTTTGAGGGGTTGGGACGTGAATTGGGAAGTAGAGGGAAGAGGATAAGTGGATACACTTCAATTATCCAACCATTTCAATAAGGGTAGCTCTTGAAGCAAGGATCCCTTCGACGAAGCCTTCTTATTCTCCTTCGTGTTGTAATGGTTTTGTTTGTGTAATAAATTTCTTTGTACTTCTTTTATTTCATCTATTTTCTTCTGTTTTGTTTAAATTTATTCTTCTCTTAATATTCCTCTTTGGTCTGGAATTTTTGAGTAGAAACGCAATTGGGTTCTACCCTTTCTAAACCTTTGCACGTGCAAAACGTTTCTACAATGATTACGCCACCCATGGAAGAGTAGTCTTTTAGTAATTGAACTTTCTCTTACCTTTTTCATTCATTTATTTTGAATCAATGATCTACTGTAATTCACTAAACAAGATCCATTAATTTAGGTTTTAAATTATAATAAACTAAGTGAGAAATTGAACAATTAACACAAAACGCGCGAGGTCGGGATTTGTGTGAATTGTGAGAGCGCGATCTTAATCGGCAATACAAGACCACATGGGATCAATTTGTAGAGTTCAAATATAATACCTAAACTCAATTAATCCTCATTTCCAGAGTGTTTATGTGCCTTAATTTACCACTGACCATAATCTATCCTTAGAACATCAATCAAAGCAGGGTGCTACGATTGCATGTTCCGAAGTTATCCTAAGGTTAAATTCGCTTCATCTTTGTGGTAAAGTTAATTCTCGTAGGGTTTAGGATTTAACAAATTAAGGGATCATAATTAAGTGAATATTGATTTAAATGATAACGATTAATAAGTGAATGTAGAGGTAGAGTTAGATCGATTATGCCTTTTTAAATATTGTCTAAAAAACATCTTCTTATTGTGCATTTTTAATCAAACTTCATTTTAAAATTAAAAAAAAAATACAATCTTCTTCCAGCAAACTTCTACTAGATTTATAAACTATAAAAAACCCCCATCCTTTAAACTAGTGTTTTAATTCTATTCTATTTTATTTTTAGAATACCTTTAATAAGTTGTTAAATTCACTTCCTCCTTTGAGAGATGACCTTGGTCTGCCACTCTGCTGCACCTAAGTACCCCCAAATCACATTAATGATTTGAGGGTGCTCACGACAGTGCTCTTTTAGGTATCTCCATTTTTGTTGCATAAAAGGACTTATTTGGTTAGATTTATGCCTAAATTAAGGCCTATAGGATGAATATATGGAATTTGATAAGAGATTTGAATAGAATTTTTCTGAACAAAATAGGTCTTGAAGAGTGAGGAAAAGAGAATAATAGGTGTCCATTTATAAGAGAGGGAAATTTCACTTTTGTAATTTCTAAAAATATTAATTTATAATTAATTAAATCTCAATAAAAATACATAAACTAAATAATTAGAAGATAATATAGGATTGGGTGATAATACCATCAACCAATATATTTTAGACAGGTCTTGGTGTAATTTTAATTCATATATTTTTTATTAACCTTTAGTTAACTAATTTTAATTTTAACTATGGTAACATGTTTTTCAATATTAAAAGGTAGATATTTTTACTAATAGTGTGTAAATTTAACCATAAATGAAAAATTTATGATATTTCCTACCATATCACATCCCCTTTGTATTTATTTCGGATATTTATGATTTTTAACTAATTTAATAACATATTATTTTCATAAAATATCATTAGTGTCAATTTTGATACTATTAATGACATTGAATTTATGAAAATAAATGCATAAAGATAACGTAAAAAATTATTTAATACACCCCAAAAATATCATATTTAACTATAAAATTCATGGATCACCATAATTAAGAAAAATTATATTTCTTTTATTATTTATAATATTCTTTCATTGATTGTTTCATTAATTCAATAATTAATGCTTTATCATTATGTAATTATTTATGAAAATTATTGCTTCACTAAAATTTAAAAAATAAAATACAATTATTTATATAAATATTTTATATTTCATAATAATATACATAGTCGAGTATATCTTCTATTTAAACACATATTAAAAATATTACACTTATTAAAAGTAAGAGTGTGACATTTTGTCAATATCATTGATTTTAATAATATGAAAGTCATTTCAGGGAAAAGTGTCCATTAATTTATTAAATTTATATCCTTATTCGTTAATGGTCTAATTAACTTCATCCAGTAAATTTTGGGAAAGTGTTAAAGTCATTTTTTAGTCCTTATCACTTTATTTTTAACTTAAATTACCCAATTTTTCCTTTACCATGGTAATAAAAATTACCAAAGTTACTATTCATATTGGAAAAAAATAAAAGGGACCGATTTAATAAATTTGTACATTATAATTACAAAAATAGAATCCATTTTTAATAATTAAAAAAATATAATTTTCTAAAATTAATTTATAATTAATCTTGTTGAGAAAATTAGAAAACATGTTTTAAAGTGAAAACGTCCAAAAGATTGAAATGTTTTCATATCCAAATTCAATGTGAAATTGATTCCAATGACCTAAATTATATTAAATGATATTTTTTACCCAATTATAATTTAAAAATAATCAAAAATTTAATTTAACACTATAAATTATTTTGATGAAAAAGTTTTTTTAATTAGAATTTATTATTTTCACTATTCACCAAACCTGAAACTTATTAAAAAAATATAAAATACTCACCCAAATAAAATTTTGATATAATTTTTTCAAATAATAAGTGTATTTTTTAAATATAATTTATAAAAGTTTTTAATATATATATATATATTTAAAACAAGTTCTCCATCAAAAGGTGAAAAAATACCTTTTTAGAAAAATATTTTTTATGCGTAATATTGGATTTATTCTTATATAATTTCTAGAAAACACATAATATAAATTTTAAACATTAGATTGAATATAATATATATATTTCATTAATATAATTCAATAATATTAATTTTATTATTTATTGGTGTAAAACACACTTGTGCATATTTAAATAATATTTTAGAAAAAAATTTCATTATATTTTAAAAAGGTAATTATATTAATTTATATTTTACTTGTCAAAGAATTATATAAAAAACATAATTTGATAATTCATTTAATACTTTTCATACCTATCATTCTACGAACTAGGTTGTAATTTTGTTGGTTAAATAATTATAATAATAAAATGATGTTTCATAGAAACTAAATGTTGTGTGTAGTGAAATATAAGTCAGTGTTTCATGTAGTGAAAGGTTAACTTTGTGTAGATTATAACACAAGACATCAATGGATTTTAAGTTATTAAAAAAAATAAGGTTCATAAAAACTCGGGGTGTTGCATTTTACCCACCTTAAAATGATTTTCCCTCAAAATTCATCATCCTAATACAAAAAAATGAGGATACTTCTACATCAATTGTATCCTCAAGTTACCACATAGCTTCTTCAAACTGGTGGGTTTCCCTAAAAAACTTTAACTAGGAAAGTGATATAATTTCGTATAACTTTATCTCTATAATTTAAAATTTCTACCATATTCTCTTTATAATAAGGATCTTTCTCTAGTGGTACAACCTCTGAGTTTAGTACAAGTGAAGGATTATGTATGTACTTACTCAGAAGAGACATATATAGCAATTTAGGATTATGACAGAGATTTAGTGGAAGTTCCATTGGATAGCTACCATTCTAATATGATCATGAATTTAAAAATGAGATTTCATCCCTGTAATTTCTATTTTCACTTTAAAAATCAAAGGTAGATGTTTGATAATTTCATTATGGGAAACCCACATCGTAAAAAGTGTCAATGAAACATCCTATTAAATAGAGGCAATGGAAAATGAGAATATCACCACATAATAAGGATTTTGATTAAGATAACATTAGAGGTAAGTGAAAACATGTACATGAAAGAGAATTTCAACTATCAAGTTCTGATGGGGAGTGATAGAGTACATTGTCATTATAAAGTTAACCATCACAAAATGATAAATCTATGATTATTTAAGGGGCCATTTTATTCATCTAAAATAAAGGTACTAGGATAAGGTTTTTGTTTCAAATACTTTTCTTAAAGTTTAGGAATTTTTACAATAAGTTATACTTACTCTATTTCATTCCATTTTTTAAGAAATATCTCATCAATTTGTTATTCCTTGATCAATTTCCACTTCATCTCTTACTCTATGAAATGTGGATGAAATTTTAATGCATAAAGAACTAGTGGATAATAAGATCCATAGTGAGATGATAATTTATTACTTATTTATCTAGTTATCATCACAAAAAATTGGATAGAACATGTTATCGAAAATTCATAAATCAAAAAACTAATCTCTAAAAGCTCATCCAAATTTCAATGTAACAATTTCATAAATTGTAACCCTTATGAACCTTCTAAAATATTGAAATCCAAGACTTTTGAAAGAAGGTCACTAAACTTAGAATTTATCCATCAAAAACATGATGTAGGTCTTAATTTTTACATTCCAATAATGTGAAGACCATTATCATATATTTTCTTAAAATATGGTAATAACCTGAATTACTGTAAAAAATTATTGAAAACATTCATGCTTTCAAAAATTAACTCTTTCCTCATACCATAAATCCAAAAATTATATAAACTCAATCCATGATATCATAATCCATATTTTCATCTTATTAGTCCCAAGGATATCACTAATATCCCATTTATAATCAAACTAAACACCATTCTCTCAACATTAAGATCATATTATGGGTTACCTTCCCTAAATAACATTTTTTCTAGAAAATATAACATTACCATTAAATAAATTTTATAGGAAATTAGTACCATTCAAGATATTTTTTTTCAAATCATTAACAAATCATTTATACTACACAATCCTTACATATTTCACAATTCAAATTTTTTGAATCCAAATACATAAATACTTTAATCCATCCACTTCAATGATTGTCTTGGATAATTTCCATCCTTGGTATAGAAGTAAATTCTTAGGATAGGGATTTGAGATGGATAATTCCCATGTTACCTATAACATCCCGGTTTCGGGTGCCGCCCATAGGTACCCCATACCCGGTTGGTCACATGGCCTCAAACACATTTCCCCAAATTCCATAGGCTACCGAATAGTAGTGAGGGACTTGGGTGTGATAGTGGGGAAACTATTCCCGCATTGATAGAGTATTGCAGCAGAAAGTAACAGATAACAGTAGCAGAAATAATAATAATACTATACAATAGTAAATAGTGGAAGACTGAAAGTAAATAAACAATTGTAGCATATATATATATATATATCAATAATGATGCATGTCACAAGTATCTAGGAAAACATACAAACAAGTCACAATGCTGGAATACAGTACTAAACCAAAGTACAAAGAAAACAAGTAAATAACTCCAACTGCATCGCAAGCCTCAGCTTGGTCTCATGCTCTCTAGCTCCACATCAATCAAGTAACTGAAGTAAAAGGGAACTTGAACTTATCTATACCTACAACAATACAATCTTTTTGGGCCCAAAATCATGACCCAAACATGGTATGAGATGAATCCCAGTAGGCAACCACCCAAAGATATGTGCCTGAATGTCAGTGAATATATATGGTAGGCAATAAAAAAAATAAAGAAATAAATAACGAAGTACTCAAATGTAAAAAATCATAATGTTTTAATTACATTCATTTACATTCATCAATTATTCAACCAAATGAAAAAATAAACCCTATGGGAAGTTTTCATATCCTATCCCCTCTAGTTCAACTAATCAATATAAAGTAACCCTCTAGGTAAGTTCTCATAGCCTAACCCATCTGGTTCGACTTATACAAGAATACAACAACCTCCTGGGAAAGCTAACATGGTCTAACCCATTTGTTATCATATAAAAAAATTGAGGAAGAAATCACCGTCATTTCCCCTTATAGTCTTTTAACGATAAACTATAGACGCTCTGAGGAAGCACTCAACATCAATTCCCCCTGCGGTCTTGTAACGGTAACTATAGACACTATGAGGGAGCACTCAGTATCAATCCCTCATATAGTCTCACAGTGTGATAAAAAATAATAGACACTCTGGGGAAGCCCTCGATGTCAATTCCCCCTATGGTTTCACTACACCAGGTTCACACAGCCGTGTGTAAAGCAATCATCCACAAATGATGTTTAACAGCCAAACCAAACCTAAAAGTACTACTTGGCTAAAAACCTACAAGGAATACCACAAAATCAGATAAATCACTCCATCCTAACAACACTAGGAATGGAAAGATAGTATCCTAATAGGATAAACTAGACCAAATGGTCAATAAAAAACAAACATGGTCAAACACCTCCATATCATGGAAAAAATAACCCTATTCACAAACAAGATCCTTAACTCAAGAAAACAAGCATAACATGCATCAAAAGGGTTAAAATACCTAAACACGCAATACCCCAATCTAGGGTATATGGAACTTTTCCACTTAATATTCAAAGACTAACTACAAAAAGGCACAAACCACCTACCTCAGTGTTGTTCTATTAATATACTCTGACATCGGCCCTTGAACCGACCTAGAACATGCTAGATCTACAAAAACATCAAAAAAACTCAACCAATGATATCTCATTAAAGAAGAGAAATCAAAGAACAAGGCTCTAGAAGAAGGAAGAACTCACCATGGAGATTACAACACAATCAAAGGTGGTCGATTTAGAGAACGGACAACGGGTCAAGGGTCGGTGAAGAATCGTTGTCTTCAGTTGATCCTAAATGAGATGAGCTGAGAAGAAGTGATTTAAGTGAACGAGACGTGACCCCAGTCAGATATAATAAATAAAAAGAAATATACATGGTGTGTCTTTTAAAATTACATGGAATGTATAAGCCTTTATTGGGCCCTACTTTATGTTGTCTCCAGGTTTCCCCACATGGCCATGTACTCTGCTGCTACACAGCCGGTACACGTTCAGCAACAGAAACCAGGTACACGGTGTGTACTCCTTAAATTTCTAGATTCTCCTCTTTTTCTCAAAAACACCAGAAAAAAACTCATACCTGAAAAGAATGTCCAATTTATTAAAAATGTCCCCCCTTAAAGAAATTTTTCCCTGAATTTCCCTAGAAAGGTGGCGTAGAATAAGAATCCTTGAATAGCTTCGTACACTATGATTGTACATCAGCCTCCCTCTCTCAAGTCTCATCCTGTACTTGCTCGTGCTGCCATAGCACTCATTCTAGAGGAACAAGCCAGCCATGGAGAACCTTCTCACTACTCTCAACAATCCAGAAAGGATGCTCCTTGAACGATGTGTCCACCTCCAGCTCAACCTCCTCGGGTCGAAAAACATGATGTGAGTCTGAGAAGTAATGTCGTAGCTGAGAAGGGTGGAAGACATCATGCATAGACCAGTACCTCTGAGGTAACTGTAACCAATAGGCAACCGACCCAACTCTATCCAAAACCTCAAATGGTCCAACATATCTCAGCAAAAGCTTTCCCCACATCATTATCCTCATGTGTCCCAACCTCGGTGTGACATGCGGGAAAGCCTGATCTTCGATCTTGAATTCCCGAGGTCATCTCTGTCGATCAACATAAGACTTCTGTAATGACTGTGTAATATCCATCCTCTTCAAAATCAAATCTATATATTCTATGGTCTCCTGGACAAGATGAGGTCCTAACATAGCTGCCTCTCCTACCTCCAGCCAACATAAGGGTGATCGACATGGCCTACCATAAAAACCCTCATAAGGTGCCATTTGAATAGTTATTTGAAAACTATTATTGTAAGAAAACTCCACAAGAGGTATGTGCTTCTCCCAAGAACCTCCAAAATCCTGGACGCATGCCCGAAGAATGTCCTTTAGCACCTAAATAGTATGCTCAGACTATCCATCTGTCTAGGGGTGGTAAGTTGTACTCAAAAGTACCTGTATACCCAATGCCCACTGTAGTCCCTACTAGACCCAAGAAGTAAAACGATAATCCCTATCTGAAATAATGGTGTGTGTAACTCTATGTAAACGTACAATCTCCTGGACGTACAACCTTCCAAACTCATCAACCCTAAAGGTCTCTTTGATCTGCAAGAAGTGATCAACTTTCTTGATTTTATCAATGAAAACCCATACTGCATCATTACCTTGAGGTGACCTTGGTAAAACTGTCAAAAATTCCATCGTGATATCATTCCACTTACACTCAGAAATGGGTAACTACTGCAAAAGCTCTGCTGGTCGCTGAGGCTCTGCCTTTACCTGCTGATAGGTGGAACACCTCATGATGAACCCAACAACATCTCTCTTCATACCTGGCCACCAATACTGATGGTTCTGATCTCAATACATCTTGGTGACACCAGGATGAACTTCCAAAACTAAGGAATTAATGTCCCACATTAGCTTATCGTCTATGTCTGTTGACACCCATACGTGCCCATGAAAATGCAATGTAATAACCCGATACATTATGATAAGTATTATTTTTTATTTATTTGATGTCATGTGTTTTATGCTTCAACAAGATTATCTTGTGCTACACACCACACTGTATTAGCTTGAAGTATACGCAACACTATTCTTAGATTGTGTTACACACAATTTCAAGTTCGTTTTATAATAGTTATTCTATGAAACATTGAGTGTGTGTGTATATATATATATTCAATGTATAAATGAAATATGGTTGGATTCTGTTATACAAAACAACAAAGAAGTCTTTCACTACACGCAACCCTGACTTGGCTTTCATTACACTCAATCGCAACCTTCCTCGATAGCGTACGTTGTACGCAATACTAGGTTTCACTAAATGACGATATATTGTTATAATATTATTATGGACTAGTAATTATGAATAGTATTAACTAAATTTTGAATCTTATAACATTATTATTCATCTTATAAATTTTCTAAAATATTTTATGTGAACAATTAATTTTTTTGGGTAAAATAAGTATTTTTAAAAAAAATGCAGTTTTGCCGCCTTTTGAGGGCACACCCACAGTAAATATAGTTTTTGACATGTTTATAAGTTCAATTTTACAAAATAAACTTCTTATTTATAATCAGTATATAAAAAGTTACATTGGATAAATTTTTGATATTTTTCTGAAAACTTTCATATTTTAATGAATAGTGAAAACACGCTATATTTTAATTAAAAACAACTTTTTTTCATCATAATAATTTATGTGTCTAAATTATAATATTGAATGGTTTTAAAGTATAAATAGAATATATTTTTACCATTTAATACAATTTATGTCATTAGAATTGATTTTACCATGAATTCGTCGGTTAAATCAATTCAATCTTTTATAATGTTTTAAACAAAAACCTGTTTTCTTTCAACAATGGGATTAATTTTAAATTAATTACTACAACTTATTTGTTTTGAATTTTGAAAAATGGATTCCATATTTGGTATCAGTGGATTCAAATTATGTTAATAGGCTAATTTTTTATTTTTGGGCATTATGAAGAGTAACTACGGTAAATTTTACTTACCATAGTTAAAGGTAAATCGGTTAATTAAGGGTAAATATAGGATTATAAAATTACCCTAACACCTGCCAAAATCCTATTGGAAGAATAAAAGTCGACCCATATAACCTAAGGGTCAGATTAGATTCATTTAATGGACTTTTGTCCATGAAAATAATTTAATTATTATTAAAACCAAAGAAAGTGAAAACATGTCACTTTCTTAAATCTTATAAGTATAATAATTTTAGTTTAGTGATAAATTTCATGAAACTTCCAACATAAATAGTATCCAAAAATCTAATAAAATTTTCTACATCATATGAAGTTATTTAGAATTTTTAGGGATTAAATAAGTATCATTAAATGTGACATAATAGTGATGTTGAAATTATTTTATTAAGAGAAATATCAAATAAATGGTTTTAAAAATATTAAAATAAATATTATATGAACTATTTAATGTGCTAAAATAATTCTATAGATACATATGACATTTTATGAATCTATTAAATCTTTTAGTTCTAACATATCGTCTATATATATATTATTTAAATTCAAATAAATGAATAGTGTCAAAATTGACACTATTGTTATTTTATAAAAATAACATATTATAAAATTGTTTAAAAATCACAAAAATATTTAAAAATTTTAAATTAAAATTTATATGGTATAAAATGTCATAAAGTTTCAAATTATGGGAAATTAACAACAAATTTGTAATTATTTATAATAATTTAAAATTTAAAATATTATTACCATAAATAAAATTAAATTGATAAATAAGGATAAATCAAGTTGATAATGTTTAAAATAAATTCATAACATGTCTAAATTTTATTGGTTGATGATATTACATCCCTATATCATCTAATATTCTAATTGAGTCATTTTTGGAGGTTTTTAAGTGGGGTTGGGATTTAATATAAACTAATATTTCTTATATTTACAAAGGTGCCCTTCTCCTCCCTTATAAAAGGGCACCTCCTCCCTCTCCTCCTCACACCAATTTGAGCCTTAAAGCTCATCCAAAATCTACCCATTTCACTTCCACACTTCCCTAGAAGCCTTATAGATGTACTGTCTTCTCAAAAGTCCAACTTTAGTGACCTAAGAGGAAGTTCAAAGGAGGCACTTCGAGAAAGAGGTAATACGTTCTACCAATTTATTCAAGTTTCTTTCTTCTTATACATCCTCTTCTTTAGAGGTTTCATTATAAAGTAATAACATCAGTATAACTCATATACTGATATGTTATTATAAATATGAAACAACCCCATTTCACCTTCTATCCATCCTACAGAAAATGAAATCACCACGCGTGCGTACGTACGAAATACCATCTCCACGCCGTGGTGTAATCTATTTTTCCAACACCACCTTACTTGGATGGGTATAATGGTGTAAAGGATAACTATACATAGTTATTATAACATCATACTGATTCTGATATATTGTATCATCCACTCCAATTCAATTCAATAATTATGGAAACGATATCATCGCTCGTGCGTACGTACGGACTACCGTCTCCACGACGCGATGAGATTCATTCTCCATGTTAACCATTAAAGAACGATTATAAAGTATATATAAGAAATAATAATGAAATATATGAAATTATAAAGCTACTTTATTTATTTATATATATATGTATGTCATATATTTAGTTTCATTCAATTCAATAAGGAAACTAAAACAGCGTTCATGCGTACGTACGACCTACCGTCTCCATGAACAGTGTATTTCATTCCTTTTATCGATCTATAATATATATGTATATGATGAATACATATTATATATAAATCATGTTTTACATTCTAGAATTATTTAAATCATGATATAAGTAATAATATCAAGAATGACAAGTCGGAACACATACGATAAATTAAATGATTTTACACAAAACGTTGCTTTAACATGGAATTTACAAAATAACGGGTAATATAAAGTCATAAGTGAAACACATATGATATCATAATAATTAATATGATTATTTAATAAGTCAATGACATTATTTAAATCATTATACATGAGGTTCGGATCCATACGAAGCATATCTGACCTAAGGTAAGGGATAACATTTCCAATCTCGTTCTTATCCGAGATTGTTTATTCGTAATTATTTGCTGGGGTTATTGTTATCATCCATGTCCATGTTTTATAAAAGTTTTTTTTATGTATGTTTAATTTCCTTTTTACCCATTTTGAATTTTACTACATGGTATGTAAGGAATCTTTCTTTTGATTACGTTACGAGATACTTTTTGACTTTTCCGACAAAAGTACGAGGAGAATGTTTTTTTTCTTATACAGAATGAAAGGATCTTTACGTTTTTATTAATCCTTATTTTTATGAAGCTTCCTCCAAAATATTTCATGTCTATTTTAAACAAAATATTTTTATTTTAAAATTTCTTGATGTTTTGTGAAAAGAAATTTATTTTCAAGAAGAAAGGATATTTTCCTCAAGAATTCATTTCAAGTGCTTTATCAAAACCAATTTCCACCTAAGATGACATTATTTCATATGTGTATGTTTCAAGTATAATGTCTCTATGATTTTCATGGTTTAACTTTTCTTATGATGAAATGATATCCATTTATTTTATATGGATTATGTGATGATGGGATGATGTTTATGAAACCCATTTTATTTATTGGGTTTTTATGAATGATGTATGTTTATTTTGTGGAACAAGTAAGAATGATTTCATTATGAGATGGGTGGGACCTATATAAACCTCCCATTCATTGGGTAAAGATTTATATCTAATGATATAGACATGGCTAGAATGGTAAGTTAATCCGGTTCAGTTTTACAGGACTGAAACGAGGAGTGAACTCGATTCAGAAAGGGACTTTTTCCACTAAGATGGACTTGGCAGCAATGCCTTGGCTACTATGGAAATCATAACAAGTGATAAATGGTTGCCACTATTACATGTTTTATTCCCATTATATTTTATCATGGTTGATGTTCCATTATGATCTATTCCTTACGTACTTCAATGATTTATTTCTTTGCTCATGATTTTTATGTTTAAATTTCATGTTCATGTTTTTCCTTTCAAATGTTTATGGATTGTTTTATGTTCTCTAATTTTTCCCTTGCTGAGCATTTGAGCTCACCCTTTATATGTTTTATTTTCCCTAGGAAATACAGAAAGGTTTTAGGTAAGGAAACAAAAAGGGGAAGATTGTTATGAGAGTTGTTTAAGATCTTTCAACATGATTAGAAGTTTGTATTCCAAGTTTCCAAAGACACTAAACTTTTACGGTCCTTTAGAGTTTTTTTGTTATGTATTAAGTATTCCACAAAAGTTATGTATTGTCCATATACATCAAGCTTCGGGTCTCTATAGTTGTAATCATAGGAAAGGTTTAGTCAACCTTTGGAAACTAGGATGCGGAAACGTTAGTGAGATCCCTATAGATATTTCTAACGTATGTCTAGGGATGTCCCTAAGGATAAGTATACATATAGGATGTAGTCCTATAACTATGGTAATGATCTTAGAATTTAACATAAGATGTTAGATATTGAGGGTACTTTCCCTTTATTATGTTGTTTTCCCAAGCATTATTTTTTACTCTCACACTATTCTTTTTGGGTTTTAGAAAATGGATGGAAATAGGAAGATTCACGATAATGGAGGATATGACTGACAATGGAATGATATTCTTCATGAGCAACCAAATGAAATGGGATTTGGAAGTCCAAACATCGTTTTTATGCCTAATCAACAATCTCATAATATGATCAATAATCTCAACATTGGTAAGTTTCCAGACTCAGATAATAAGAGAAAGATGGAGTTTCATGATGATCATAGAGGAAATAAAGTTCAATTTCCCTCATGTAAATCATGTGGGAAGAAGCATCGGGGAGATTGTTTCAAAGGAATTGGAAGATACTTTGGGTGTGGAAAAGAATGACACAAATACAGTAAGTGCAAAGGAAAAGGTTTAGTTAACACCATAGACAAGGATAATGGCATTGCTACGACATCAACAATGATTAGATGTATTAAATGTGGAATGTATGGGCATTATGCAAACCAATGCCCTAAGGGAAAATCTCATGAAGAGAATCAGCATGGTCACATGAGTAGTATTTATGTGGATGATGATGAAGAGACTACAAATGAAATATGAGATGAAAGAAATGATGAAGCTCAGCTAGTGGTTTAAGAAGTTAGTGGAATGATTATATGTTTATAAAGAATAATGTATGGTACAATGGAATAAAGAATCATCTAAGGATTGTTACACTATTGTTTTTCCTAAATTATTTGAAAGTATATGTTGAATGGTACTAGTAATCATGAAAGGTTATTCATATATTTTTGGAAAGTAGATGATATGTGCATAATTAAGGGATAAGAAGATAATGAGATGTTTGATTGTATTCATGGGCTCATGGCTGATAAAAGGACAAAGTTATATCATGATTTGAGTATATAGATTTTATTTGGGATTTTTGTATGTGGAAAGAGTTAACTTTTGACATAATTCATGTTTTCACTAAGGTTCTATGGTAATTTATGTTTCAAGAGAATATATGACTAAGGTATTCATGTGTTTGGAATACAACCAACAAGATATATCTTATGATATATGTGGGATAAATGCTTGTATTCACATTCTTGGTAGATAACCTTTCTAGTAATTGTTTTCTTTATATTATGAGATTGGAAAAATGTATTTTAGATAAGCCTAAAGATTGGAATGGATTATGTTGGACATAATTTAGTATTGTTTAAGTATTGAACCTTTTTCGATATTATTGATGAGATGTTATAATAATGTAGTTATAGGAAAAGGACAACCTACAGGACGGGTGACAGCCCATCGCGTCAGAAAAGGATATGGGAATCGAACCCACAACTGAAGTGTGACTGGCCTTTATCGCCTACCACTGGCTTACAGGAAGTCCCTGGTTAGTAGAAACTAGTTTTATTTTATTAAGCGGTATGATATATGAAGTATAAGTTCATTTTTTGAATCGAATATGATTAAACTCACCATATATGGTCTTATGTATATTTGATAACTTTTTCTAACCTTTTGTTTGAAACAGATGGAATGACCCATCATTCTATCACATGACCTGTTAACACTTCATGAATAACAAATTCAACTTCATTTCTTTAATAGATGAAGTAGAAATTGTTCAAAGCACGAACAACAGTGATATTGTACCAAAATCAAGCAAGTAGAAAAATCTAATTCAAAATTTTCAACTTTAGGGAAATGATATTGAAAACCAAAAATGTTGTCCTAGTGCTATTATATCTGATGAATTATATGGCACCTTAGATCATCCCAAATTTATGGCTTTGTGATTGTTGGCTTTTTAATAGCCATGTCCTCTACAACTCTCCATCAGAACTTGATGGTTAGATTTTTCTTCCATATCCATATTTTCACATATGTTCTCCTATGTGGAAACCTAGTGATTAGTTAATTTGGTTAACCGATAAATTTCATACTTTAGTTTTTAAATTTAAGTTTTGGTATTTCATTTTATGACGTGTGTTGCAATTAAAGAAACTTTCAAGTAGAAAACCATTTATAACCCCGACGAATTTCGAGGGCGAAATTCATTTTAAGGGGGGTAGAATTTAACAACCTGATATTTTATGATAAGTATTCCTTTTAATTTATTTGATGTCATGTTTTTTATGATACAACAAGATTATCTTGTTCTATACGCCACACTGTATTAGCTTGAAGTATACGCAACACTATTCTTAGATTGTGTTACACACAATTTCACGTTAGTTTTATAATAATTATTCTACGCAACATTGAGTGTATATATATATATATATATTCAATATATAAATGAAATCTGGTTGGATTATATTATAAAAAACAACAAATAAGTCTTTCACTACACGCAACCCTGACTTGGCTTGCATTACACGCAATCGTGACTGTCCTTAATAGCGTGTGTTTTAGCAATACCAGGTTTCACTAAACGACAATATATTGTTATAAAATTATTATGGACTAGCCATTATGAATAGTATTAACTAAATTTTGAATTTTATAACATTATTATTCATCTTATAAATTTTCTAAAACATTTTATGTTGACAAATAAATTTTTCGGGTAAAATAAGTATTTTTAAAAAAAATGCAGTTTTGCCACCTTTTGATGGCGCACCCATATTAAATCTAGTTTTTGACATGTTTATAAGTTCAATTTTACAAAATAAACTTCTTCTTTTGAATAAGGATATAAAAATTTACATTGGATAAAGTTTTGATATTTTTCTGACAACTTTCATATTTTAATGAATAGTGAAAACACGCTATATTTTAATTAGAAACAACTTTCTTTCATCGTAATAATTTATATGGTTAAATTATAATATTGAATGGTTTTAAAGTATAAATGTAATATATTTTTACCATTTAATACAATGTATATCATTATCATTGATTTTACTTTGAATTCGTAGGTTAAATCAATTCAATCTTTTGCAATGTTTTAAACAAAAATCCGTTTTCTTTCGACAACGGGATTAATTTTAAATTAATTAATACAACTTATGAGTTTTGAATTTTGAAAAATTGATTCAATATTTGGGATCAGGGGGTCCAAATTATGTTAATAGGCTACTTTTTATTTTTGGGCATTATGAATAGTAACTACGGTAAATTTTATTTACCATAGTTAAAGGTAAATCGGGTAATTAAGGGTAAATATAAGATTATAAAATTACCCTAACACCTGACAAAATCCTATGGGATGACTAAAAGTCGACCCATATCACCTAGGAGTCGGATTTGATTCATTTAATGGACTTTTTTCCATGGAAATAATTTAATTATTATTAAAACCAAAGAAAGTGAAAACATGTCACTTTCTTAAATCTTATAAGTATAATAATTTTAGTTTAGTGATAAACTTCATGAAACTTAAGATATAAATAGTCTCCAAATATCTAATAACATTATCTACATCATATGAATTTATTTATAATTTTTAGGGATTAAATAATTATCATTACATGTGACATAATAGTGATGTTGAAATTATTTTATTAAGATAAATATCAAATAAATGGTTTTAAAAATATTAAAATAAATATTATATGAACTATTTAATGTGATCCTCTAATTATATAGATACATATGTCATTTTATGAATCTATTAATGTTTTTAGTTCAAACATATCTTTTGTATATATTTTATTTAAATTCAAATAAATGAATAGTGTCAAAATTGACACTATTGTTATTTTATAAAAATAACATATTATAAAATTGTTTAAAAATCAAAAAAAATATTTAAAAATTATAAATTATAATTTATATAGTTGAAAATGTCATAAAGTGTCAAATTATGGAAAATTAACAATACATATGTAATTATTTATAATAATTTAAAATTTAGAATATTATTACTACAAATAAAATTAAATTGATAAATAAGGATAAATCAAGTTGATAATGTTTAAAATAAATTAAAACATGTCTAAATTTTATTTGTTGATGATATTACAACCCTAGATCATATAATCTTAGAATTGAATCATTTTTTGAGGTTTTTAAGTGGGGTTGGGATTTAATATAAACTAATATTTCTTATATTTCCAAAGGTGACCCTCTCCTCCCTTATAAAAGGGCACCTCCTCCCTCTCCTCCTCACACCAATTTGAGCCTTAAATATCATCCAACTTCTGACCATTTTACTTCCCCACTTCCCTTGTAACTTTATAGAGGTACTCGTCTTCTCAAAAGACCAACTTTAGTGCGCTAAGAGGAAGTTCAAAGGAGACACTTCGAGAAAGAGGTAATACCTTCTATCGATTCATTCAAGTTTCATTCTTCTTATACATCCTCTTATTTAGAGGTTTCATTATGAAGTAATAACATAAGTATCACTCATATACTGATATGTTATTATAAATATGAAACAACCCAATTTAACCTTCTATCCATCCTATGGAAAATGAAATCACCGCGCGTGCGTACGTACGGAATACCGTCTCCACGCCGTGGTGTAATGTGTTTTTCCAACACCACCTTACTTGGATGAGTATAATGGTGTAAAGAATAACTATACATAGTTATTATAACATCATAATGATTCTGATATATTGAATCATCCACTCCAATTCAATTCAATAATTATGGAAATGATATCATCGCTCGTGCGTACGTACGGCCTACCGTCTCCACGACGCGTTGAGATTCATTCTCCATGTTAACCATTAAAGAATGATTATAAAGTATATATAAGAAATAATAATGAAATATATGAAATTATAAAGATACTTTATTTATGTATATATATATATATTTATTCCATATATTTAGTTTTATTCAATTCAATAAGAAAACGAAAGCAGCGTTCATGCGTACGTATGGCCTACCGTCTCCATGAATGGTGTATTTCATTCCTTTTATCAATCTATAATATATATGTATATGATGAATATATATTATATATAAATCATGTTTTACATTATGGAATTATGTAAATCAGGATATAAGTAATAATATCAAGAATGAAAAGTCGGAACACATACGATAAATGAAATGATTTTACCCAAAACGCTGCTTTAACATGGAATTTACAAAAGAACGGGTAATATAAAGTCATAAGTGAAACATATATGATATCATAATAATGGATATTATTATGTAATAATTCAATGACATTAATTAAATCATTATATAGGAGGTTCGGATCCATACGAAGCATATCGGACCTAAGGTAAGGGATAACCTTTCCAATCTCATTCTTATCCGAGATTGTTTATTTGTAAGTATTTGCTGGGGTTATTGTTATTATCCATGTCCATGTTTTATAAAAGTATTTTTAGGTGTGTTTTATGTCCTTTTTACCCATTTTGACTTTTACTACATGGTATGTAATGAATCTTTCTTTTGTTTACGTTACGAGGTACTTTTTGACTTTTCCGACAAAAGTACGAGGAGAATGTTTTTTTCTTATATGAAATGAAAGGATTTTTACGTTTCTATTAAGACTTATTTTCATGAAGCTTCCTCCAAAAGATTTCATGACTATTTTAAACAAAATATTTTTCTTTTAAAATTTCATGATGTTTTGTGAAACGAAATTTATTTTCAAGAAAAAAGGATATTTTCCTCAAGAATTCATTTCAAGTGCTTTATCAAAACCATTTTCCATCTAAGATGATATTATTTCATATGTGTATGTTTCAAGTATAATGTATCTATGATTTACATGGTTTTAATTTTCTTATGATGAAATGATATCCATTTATTTTATATGGATTATGTGATGATGGGATGATGTTTATGAAACCCATTTTATTTATTGGGTTATTATGAATGATGTATGTTTATTTTGTGGAAAAAGTAAGAATGATTTCATTATGAGATGGGTGAGACCTATATCTCCCTCCAATTCATTGGGTAAAGATTTATATCTCATGATATAGACATGTATGGAACATAAATTTAATCAGGTTCAGTATTACAAGACTGAAATGAGGAGTGAACTCGATTCAGAAAGGGACTTTGTCCACTAAGATGGTCTTGGAAGCAATGCCTTGGCTACTATGGAAATCATAACATGTGCTGAATGGTTGCCACAATTACATGTTTTATTCCCATTATATTTTATCATGGTTGATGTTTCATTATGATCTATGCCTTACGTACTTCCACTATTTATGTCTTTGTTCAAGATTTTGATGTTTAAATTTCATGTTCAAGTTTTTGCTTTCAAATGTTTATGGATTGTTTTATGTTCTCTAAGTTTTCCCTTACTAAGCATTTGAGCTCACCCTTTATATGTTTTATTTTCCCCAGGAAATAAAGAAAGGTTTTAGTTAAGGAAACAAAAAGGGGAAGATCGTTATGGGAGTTGTTGAAGATCTTTAAACATGATTAGAAGTTTATATTCCATGTTTCCAAAGACACTAAACTTTTACGGTCCTTTGGTGTTTTTTTTGTTGTGTATTAAGTACTCTGCAAAAGTTATGTATTTTCCATTTACATCAAGCTTCGGGTCTCTACATGCAAGATCTCATCCTCGCCTACAGTCCATCCATGAATAGGGTCCTCTCCTGACACACTCTCTCGTAGAACTAGGCCTTCCAAATCTGATAGCTGCCTCATTCTCACTCAATCAAGTAGAGTAGAGGTAAAAACCATAGAAGAAATAAAATTCTGCCCATGTATATCATGCACCTCCAAATTCATCTCATAGAATAGATTCATAAGATACCACTCACTACTGGCCTTCTAAAATGCCTATATCTGAGTCCTCCTGCTCAGTGCATCAGCCCCTGCATTGCCTTTCACAGACATGTAGTCAAGATCAAAGTCAAAAGACTGGAGGTAATCAACCCACCTTCATTTTCTTAGATTCAGATCACACTGAGTAAAGATATACTTAATACATTTGTAGTTGGTGAAGACCACAAAATTCTCTCCCAACAAATAATGACTCCAACAACGTAAAGCATGAACAATTATAGTTAACTCGAGATTGTATGTCAGGTAATTCCTCTCATGTGGCCTTAGCTGTCAAGACCCGTATGCAATGACTCCTTTCCCCTACATAAGAATAGATATTATCCTGATAACTAATGCATCACAGTAAATACTATAGCTCTTTCTAGGCTCTGGTAAAACAAGTATCGACACTGAAGTCAACCTCCCTTTCATCTTCTGAAAGGCTGATTCACAAGAATCTAACCACAAGTACTTCACACCCTTATTAGTATAGCTCTTCCGTGGTGCTGATAAGCATGAAAAATTATATATAAAACATATGTAGTATCCAACCATCCACAAAAAACTTCATACCTCAAAGAATTTCTTCGGCTTCTCCCAGGAAACTACTGCTCTCACTTTCTATGGGTATACCGATACTCCTTTCTCTGAGATAACATGAACCAAGAAGTGAATTCGGTCCATCCAAAAGTGTAATTTTGAGATCTTAGCATATAAAGGTTTCTCTCAGGGTACTCAAAATGATCTCAAGATGTGTGTCATGGTTGTGTTGAGTGTGAGAGCACACTAAGATATCATCCATGAAAACTACCATGAAAGAATCCAATTATGAATGGAATACTCAGTTCATCAGTTCCATGAAAACTACAGGTGCATTCGTGAGACCAAACATCATAACCATATACTCGTATAGACCATAATTTCTCTGAAAGGTTGTAATATGTATATCTGATGGTCTAATGTGCAACTGATGATAATTGGATCTAAATTCAATTTTTTAGAAAACATGGGATCCTCTAAGATGACCAAAGAGATCATAAATCCTCGTTAAGGGATATTATTTCTTGAATGTCAACTAGTTTAGCTTTCTATAATCCACAGAAAGTCTAAGGGTATCGTCTTCCTTCTTCGCAAACAGGATAGACGAATCCCAAGGAGAATTATTGGTTCAGATGAAACTATTTTCCTACAACTCCTCCAACAGCTTCTTAAGCTCCAGTAACTTTGGTGTGGCCATCCTATAAGAAGGAATGGACACTGGTGCAGCTCCCAGTATAAGATTAATAGAAAAGTCCACCTCTCACTCTGAAGGAAAACTTGAAAAGTCCTCTGGAAATACATCCCTAAAAAATACACCACTGGAGTAAATTCCAACTGTTAAGTCCCCTAGTCATCCAGATATAGACGACCAATCTAGGATGTAACTCCTCCCAACCCATGATGCTCAGTACCTTCTCTACTTTCTTAGACATCCCATTCACCCCTTATGTAAGAACAAACCTCCCTATGGTGATGTGAAACTCACCCTATGGTGATAGAATACAACAAAAGATTGAATGGGAACTAACCAATAAATTTCGAGAATGACATCATAACATGTCATCTCTATGACATAGAGGTCCCAAAAGAAGTGACACCCACCAAAATCAAGAGTGAACTCCTTGCACTGACATACACTAGCCTTCCTTTTCCCCAATGGAGTGTCCGGTGTCAAGACATCAGCAGAAGTAAAGATATAGAGCCCAAGGATCTCCACAACAGAAACATATATAAAACTATAGGAAGCCCCTATATTGAAAAGTGCAGAAGCTAAAACTGAGGAAAAAAGGATCATACTTCGAACTGTACAGGGTTTGAGATCCTACTCCTGCTGGGTTTTCTCCACTGAAAAAAGTTTGGCCTGTACTGCGACCCTATGACCCTACCTGACCACCCGGAGTTGATCCACCATGTTATTGCTAAAAGCTTGTCGACTGACTACCACGAATGCTGCCTCCACCTCAACATAAATGGCCGGAAGAACTCCAGTTCTCAGACTGATGAGAAACTGGTGGTGCTTCTCCTGAACAAGGACTCATAGAGGAACCCTTGTCACTAGCTACCGGTGAGAAAAACTGACATAACCTCTGAAGATGGCCCATCTTGCCGCAATATTGGCACTCCACTGGGTCTCTCGGGAAATGTTTCCTCGTACACCAACCCTTCCCACACTAGTAGCATACCACCTAGCTACCTAAAGGTGTATATCAACTACTCATATCTCCATGTGTAGACTCCCTAAAGTTCTTTCTGCTATCATCCGAAGAAGCACTAACTCTGGATGCTGAACCACCCTAACCCACAGCTCCAGAATCCCTCTGGTTGTGCTATGTGATCAGCTCCTGGTTGACTATGGAAGATATGGTCATAAACTTGAAGATGTTCACATAAGATCAGATATCATGCCTAATATCATCCTCAAACTTCCTTATTAGGAAAATCTCATCACCCGAAGAATGGTGGTGAAATGCTACAACTCTGTGAAGCGAGAAGAATACTCCATGACCAAGAGAGTACCCTGCTCCAAACTCATGAACTCTTAGGCTCAATCGGCCCTCAAAGTCTTTGGGTAGAAGTAGTCATAAAAGGTATGTTGGAACTCACCCCAATCCATAACATGTTGGTGTCCTGCCTACGAGATCACATCCCACCATCTCTTGAAGGAATCCCCAAGAATATAAGTAGCGAACTTCACCTTCCTCTCTAGAGGTATCTCCAGATTCTCGAAGATAGATAGCATTTATTCTAACAATAACTCAGCAGCCAGAGGTCCTCCATCCCCTGAGAAAGTGGGATGTTTCTACTGTTGAAAGACCCACATCAACTCTACCATAGACAATGTTGAAATAGTAGGTGCCCTAGAACCAACTATTCAGCACTTTTGATTACCATATCGTGTAAACAGTTAGCCATACATGATGTCATCTTACGATTAGAGTGTAGAAATTTTTTCATCAACTATTGAAGTGGGAATGTCCAAAGATTAATTTTCATATCGAAAGGTTATAGTAGTTCCCAAGCTATAATGAGAACCTCTAGATACTATGAAATTAATATTAAATATATTTTTTATGGTGTAGATACATCTTACTGATTGGAAACAATAGATGTTTGACTATCAGGTGTTGGGGGCTCATAATCATTAAGACTTTTTCTCATGAAGTTCGCACTTGGTGATCTCTAGTAGTGAGATCACGAAGACTGACCCGCCAATAGAAACACCAAATATTTTGATTTTCATTGGATGTTCATATCTACAATCATATGTAATGGTATCTTAACTTGATATCATTACCAATGTATGTCATTTGATTGCGTACTTTGATGCAAGATGAAAACCATCGAAATGAAGTCATGGTGAAGTAGTTTGTGTTGGGTACGTCGTTGGTGGCATGACATTGGTTGAATGGTCAAGAAAGGATTTTCCACTTCTAATTTATGGAATTAATATATCTTAGGCCATGTTGATATGGATGGAAGTACCTTTATAAGACCATGGCCATGGTAGTTGAAGGTAAATCTATTCAGTTAAATCAACAAACAATAAAGCGAGATAAGGGAGATGACACGAGAGTGTGTCCTGCTTTATAAGATATTACAGACAAAGCGATTATATTACACAGTGTGTATTCGTAGGTTGGTTGTCATTGCTGTGAAAATTCTTATCTATTTAGGGGCCATGATGGGTTTCTAGATCCCACTCTTGGTTTGTAAATACTATTCAATACTGTCGAGATAAGGGCCTAGAGGGTCACACACAAATCCATATTCAAGAATCATCCCTCTTCAGTTGAATAGATGTTTTGGACATGGTGGACCCCACCACTGGGGTTCAGGATTTGTCCAAGGTTAAACGATCACCAATGAAATAAATAAATTCATATTATTTGAGTTTAGAATAATGAGTATTGAATTTATTTATTAAATGTATTTATGAGTTTTAAGAAAATACATGAAAAATATTAATTGAAGAATATTAAATTATTCAAGGTTCAATTAATATTTATGGGAATGATGAGTCAAGTCAATGACTCAATTATTATAATGTAATATATTTTAATATATTACAATTAAATGATAATAATATTTATGACTCAAAAAAGTAGTTATAAAATGTCATTGATAGTACGTTCAGTATTTTGGGGTTGGGTTGGTATATCTGAGTAATTAATTAACCACTATAAATATTAGAGGAGAGGATATTTCTCTTTACTATTCATGGCACTTCTCTCTCCTCTCCTCTCCCATGTTCTAGAGAGAGGGTTTCTGGATCCAAGGAGTTTGGATCAAGCACTCTCTCTGACATCGCTTTTAAAGAGATGCAGTGATCGTTGGATTGTTAAAGGCATCATCACAATTCTGTGTTAGCACCTAGATTACAACGAATGACACTCCTGAGAATTCCTTGAATCATGTGTGGATGATCTAGAGGAATTCGACTTCAGATTATTCGAGCAGCGATCGCCAAGGACGAGCATACATCTTGTGCGGCTTCGAATATAAACCATGTATTTTTACAGTTTATTTTGTGCTTAAAATCCTTCATGACTAGTCCTCGGCTAATACTAGGCTTCTATGAACCAACGCCGACAAGTTTAAGTCTATCTTCGGTGGAAAATTTTTAAATAACCCAAATTTTTGGGCTTCCGCTGCACGTCTAGTTCCAACAAGTGGTATCAGAGTGAGTTCATGTCAATATTAAGCAAAGATAAATTTAATTTTCATTAAAATATAAAGAGATCATTGATATGATCCCAACACTGTAAATGGAATCTGAATCTGATTTTGGATGTCCAGTCTGCAGACATTTGAAATTATGAATTCGGATTGACAAAATTATGAGTCACTGGAATAATATTTTCCAGGGATTCTAATAATTGTTATTATTATAATAATTATATTATAATAATAATAATGGTTTCATCTTAATTTTAATTTTTTTATTATAATTTTTATTATAATAATATTTTTATATTATAATTAATTGCTAAAGTCTAAATAGGCTTTAGAAATTTTAAAGGGGAAAAAGGGAGAAGAAAGACTTGCAAAAGCAAGTCTAAAATTAAAAAAACAAGGGGAAAATAAAAAAATAGGGGTGGACCAGCCGATAAAGAAAAAACACAAAAAAAATTGGGGGGGGGGGGCGATCAGCCCCCCACTAGTTCCTCCCACCCCACGTCGTAGTGACGCATAAACAACACCCCCGGGGCGGCCCTCCCTCTGGCTTGCTCCCTTCCGTAGCAGCCCCCTTAGACTCCCTATTGGAGCAGCCTCTCCTTCCTGCCTCTCCCGCGGAGACCTCCCAAAGTAGAGCCATGCACCTCACGCAGACCTCTGGCATCTCGGTGTTACCTCCCTAGGCTAGATCCTTTAGCTTGGAACACCCTCCTGCAATATGGTTGTCTTCTCGTGGAGCATCAAGCACATGGAGCCCCCTCACCAGGCATCCTTCAATGCTCATCCACTGCTTCCATGCTGGGCTGTAGTGGCAGCAAGCCACTTATCCCCCTTCCCTGTAGCACCAGCTCACTAGCCCCGCGACAGCATAGCGGTGTGTCGTCGAGCCCTTGTCAGCATCACGACCCCCTGTGCAGGGTTATTTCCCTCTACCCGCAGTGTCGCGACACACCAGGAAAGGAACACCCCAATGCTTCACCACAGCTACCTCCTTGCACCGCTTCGCTTTAGACCCCACAGCGCACCAGGAAGCTCCCCGGAGGCCCTCTTCCTATCATGCCAATCAGGTGTGTCTCACACCCCATTACCCCTTACTGCGGCGCCCTGGCACCGAACGACCTCCTCCCTCCATCGGTGCCACCTTCCAGAGCCACAGGTGGGGTCTCCTCCAGCCAAGTGCACTGATAGTCACCCTCCGACTCCTTCATGCTCGAACCCTCATGCACACGATGGGAGTCGCACCGTTTTTTTTTGTCGCCACGACCACCCCACCCAATCCTAGTTAGATCACTTTGCAACGGACGTGATCCATTCCAGCCACCACCTGATCCTCTTAGAGGGCATGTAACTTTATCTACCCAGTAATAAGTTTGGGAGGGTTGGTCCAGCCCGGAACAGGCTTGGGCAGACCGATCCGGCCCAGAACGCCCATTCTCAAATTATAAAGGGCTCGTTTTTTAAAAAATAATCAAAAATTAATTAAAAATTAATTTTGGTTATTAAAAAATGAATTTTGCGTAATTAATTTAATTATGAGATTAATTAAATTAATTAATTAATTTTAGTTTTAGTTTTTGAAATTAAATTAATTAATCGGGACTGAACGACGTTAAATTGAATTAAAAACAAGAGTGAAGTTTTTAATTCGATTAAATGCCTTCATAATTTATTTAATACAAGTTTAATTTTATTATGCATTTATTTTATATAAGAATGTTTAATGCATATATGACTGATCATGAGCTGGAGACTGACCAATGTATGTTTGGTGCGTTTATTTAATTAATTTAATTAATTATTGCATGGTATTGTAATAATTAGTTTAATTAAATAAAATATGATCTACATGTCATCTCAAGTGTCATTATATTTATAATTTCATGCACTCCCATTCTTAGAGTTGTAAATTTTACTCCCGAGACCCCCTCTCCTGTGTGCGAGTAATGTTGTATAATGACAAGATGACAAATGACACACTTCACACAAAGTGATGGAGACACACCAGATAGGAATTGGTTTCATTGGATGAGCAGACGTTGTTATTCAAGTTTCAAACCACATGACTAAAGGTACTTACCCCTAGGGTTTCGATTGGTCCGTTATTCACTAAACGGATCAACCATTAGAATCGGTACATGATCAAGTTTTTCATTTTGTTTTGCATGGTTTATTATTTGGTGAATGTGTAGTTAAGAACGCAATCACATATTATAATAATAAACAAGCATGCAAGATAAAATGAACATGTGATGCGATGAAATTTCTATTTCTTGCACGGTCAGTTGTGAGTGTGAACACATAGTATATTCTTATAAAAATAGAATAGGATTTCTTTCTTCACACTAAAAATAATAAAAAAAATCAAAAAAATATTAAGTCATAACAGCCTTCCATCATTTAAATTTGGACAAAACTGGCTATTTGAGGTGTCAGTCAGGCCAATGTTGAGGGTGTCTCTTACTACTGGGGAGTCCTTATAAGAGTGATGGGTCGAATTAACTAAAATTTTAGCAAAGAAATAGCCATATCTAGCTTGTTGTAATTTTAGAGGCGAGAGTTGAGTAAATCAAGTTCTGATTTTAAGAAGCTGGGACTTCACTCAACAGATGAAGGAACTACAAGTTAAAGTGGTCGACCAGCCAAAATCCCACCTAGAACCCTCCATGTGGTGGCATAGCCATAGTTAGTAGACTATGAGGGTGGTTCTGGAATCCTTACCTCTAGAATACTCTAATGACAGTGTATTTCAATTCTAGCAAAGAGTGTTCCAAGAATCTGATAAAATAGTGGGAGACATTAAATAATTTAAGTAATTAATTAAAATTTCTAAACCAGTAATCCAGATAAAAGTCACTCATATGCTAAAATTATTTTTTTTTGTAGAAAAATGGCATGTTATACCAAAAGTTTAAGCTGCGATAAATATTGGACAAAGTAAATGTCCAGACTGACACAAGTATCCATGAATAGTACATGCGCGTATTCATAGTACTATGATATAGGAAACTTAAGGTGTCAGTGTTCCCAAAACACTATTTATTACCTCAAGAAACGAGGGTGAAAATTGATTATAAGAGACTAATGTATAAAGCACATGATAGTTATATAATTATGCTTTCATAAACATCTGGTGTTAGTTGTGGTCACTACACCAGGAAATTTATGATATAACATAAAGTCTCATCTTTGAAAAGTTATCAAGGAGAAAGTGAAGCAATGATATGAATAAGGCGATGTTACACCAACATGTGTAAATTGAAAGATTGATAATGATTTTTAAATGGATCCCTTTCTCATATCATTTTCACCACATTACTCATGTCTCATTTTAAGTTATAAAAAGAACAAGTATTGAGTAAACACTTAATTACCAATCTAGGTAAGGTTTTACAAGTGAATAAAAATAAAAGACAATTAAGTTTTAATTATTATGGAGAATAAATTGAAAGAAAATTTGAAAAGGTTAAAATCATTTAATGCTAATGACACATTCACGACTTCCTTCAATTAATGAGGTATTAACAAAGGTTATTTGCATTTCATATTATAAAATAAAACAATGGATGTTTAAAATAAATAAACTGATTTAAAGAAGCAAGTTTTCACTTCTACATCAGGTATATTCATCAATTTAATATTTCATTTTACTACTTGGGTATTTAATACTATATGCTTTTACATATGTGTATTTAAATACATTTTCCAAGTTAGTATAGATATATTACTAGAAGTCAGGTGTATTCTACAAGTGGCTATGAAAGGGTGATACCTAGGCCAGTGGAGAGAAGTACATGACTTCTTAATTGACAAGTGAAAGATTCATGTTAAACTATTATTGAGTATCACCACAAACATTAATCCCATGTGTCATTGGACATAAGGATACATTCTTTTAGGTTATGGAATGAATTTTGTTTTGGTAAAATCAATCACTAGTTCAGTAATACATCAATCATTGTAAATTAGTGATGAATATAAATGTAATACTAATACCCAGTTGTGACAAGATAATTCTTTTTCAAGTAATACTAAAATTGGATTTCATGAATATACTGAGTATGGTATTTAGGCTCAGCACAGCTAAATACTTTTGGTATTATCAACGTCTTTAGTTTGGAAAAAGGTGCCTTTAGAAATAAAGGTATGTCACAAAGCTTTAAGAAATAGTTTAATAAGTAAGTGTGAACTATTCCAAGTATAATATATATGTATATATACTTCATAATATTCCATTAAGTAATTAAGGAATAATAAGGTGAAGTATATGCATGGTCATGAGATATGAGTTGCTTCGGGTTGGGATACCAAAGAATATCTCGACCAAGCATTCATCAATCATGATAATGTAACATGGAGAAATTACTAAGTGCATATTACCTTATCGAGATCATGACATTTATGTTAATGAGTAGGATTGATAATGAAGTATTACATATCAACATTGATCAACAAAATGTAGCGTGGAGTAATTCCTAAACGCACATTTTATACATCAAAGTTTTGATGTAAGTAAAATCAATGTTACAACTTATAGAAACTTCCATAATATTTCATGAAATGATTTGAAAATAATGGCAATATCCCACAAACTTATGCCAACTATAATGACAAATGGATATCATATGATTCATAGTATGATGTAAATCCATTATGTCATAACAACATCTGTTTGGATGAAAATAGTTTGTTCGGATACAATCAAACTTGCATCAAGATAAACACATTGTGCATCTAAGGTACTTATCCTAATGATTGTTTAGGATATTACATAAATCCCTATGATAGAAAAGTTTTATTCAAGTTATAGACTACATATCTATATAAGGATTCATATCTCTATTAGAGATAGTGGGAGATATATTTACTTGTATTTAGTCAATGCTCAAGATGCACAAATAGTTGGCATAAGAACTAGTTCCACATGCACATGTGAAACCTAGTATGTTCCAGAGACAAATACTACGTAGGAAGGATAAAACCATGGTGATAGTTTTTATATTCACCATGGTCAATGATCTATTATTCAATATGAATAATATTTCCTACAAGTAAGCAGTGTATGAAAATTAGTTGAAATTGATAAGACCAACTAAAATTCAATTGATGGATTCCATGTATCAAATTTTCAAAGGGTACTATTATTTTGAATACTGCGGTGGGTATTCAAGGGAATTGATACACGGATGGTACAAGCGTAATACTAATAAGGCTTAATTGGTTTCACCAAGTCATTATGCCTAAATCTGTTATAATTTTACTTATCATAGCTAATATCTATGACCAAATTATTTAGCATTGGATGTCATGACCACCAATCATGGATGGTGTCTATATGAAACATCCAGAAAGGGATGATCACGTCACAGAATGCTAATAAAGGTTGCAAGTTACTGAATTGTAGTTTAGGATTAAATTAAGAAATGTGATCATATAATATACATTTTAAAAAAATGATTTCAATGTGTCTACCAGAGTTTAGTGGGAGTGCCAATGTTTTCCAAGAAGAAATATGGTCAGAAACATATGAAAATTAGACATTGGTCTCATGGTTAGTTAAGACCAAGATGAAATTTGTTCTCCAGTGATTGACCTAAAGTAGAAACCTAAGTTCTAGAGAACAGGATATACTAAGGTAGATTTATAGGTTTCTTGGTCCTAGTCAATCATACTTATAGTTACATTGTATTGAAAAATACAAGTTGGAACAATTCAAGAGATGAATTTTTGCCTGTGTCACAGAGCACGATCTCTTCAACTTGACATGTCCAGGACATGGGAAGAGATAAATGTGGTGAGTTACAATCCATACACCAAATCGATGTATCAATCATGCATGCCATAATATGTACAAGAACTGATATTGAAAAGGTATTTTTTAGAGTATGTAAATATCAGTTATATACAGGATCACTACAAGGGATGTAGTCATAACTACCTAATTGTACTTCAATAAGTACAAAATACATGTACCTGGTATGTGGAGAAGAAAGGATACTAGTTTTCAGGGATACAAACTAGTATTCAATAGATCAATGTGATCTACTTTCTTATTTGGGATAAAGATGATGGGCGAGTCAAGATCATATCAGTCGTTGGTGGCCAAACCTACAAGACCGAGTACGTTGTAGCTTCTGAGGAAACTAAGAAGAAGTTAAATGCAATGCTTTGTTCCAGTTCTTGGAATCACACATCATAAGAAAAGTATTATCATAATATAAATTATGATATTCTAACTGGACAAGATGTCAAGTTATGACAGTGCACAAGTGAGTTATACTCAGGATACCATCTCTTAAGAAGTTTTACTCAACAAGATGAGGTTGCAATAGAAAAATTTCCATGCGGTGGAACCGTGGTGGACCCAGTAGCTAAATTTGTTACTCAGTATAAACATGATGTTCATCATGTGATTAGCTAAAAATTTTGTTTAAAAAGATGGATATAGTGAAAGTGGGAGTGTTGAAATAGTGTGTTCCCTAGACCCAACTATTCAGTGCTTTTTATTACCATATCATGTATACAATTAGCTATACATGATGTCATATTACCATTATAGTGTAGACTTTTCTGCGTCCACTTTTGAAATGGTAATGCCCAAAGATTAATTATCTTATCGAAAGGTTATAGAAGATCCCAGGCTACAATGAGAACTTCTAGATACTATGAAATTAATTTTAAATATATATTTTATGTTCTAGATACATCATACTGATTGGACACAATAGATGTTTGATTACCAGGTTTTGGGGGCTCATAATCATTGAGAATTATTCTCATGAAGTTCGCCCTTGGTGATCTCAAGTAGTGAGATCATGAGGACTTACCCGCCAATAGGAACACCACTTGTTTTGGGTGTCATTGGATGTTACTATCTACGATCATGTGTAATGGTCTCCTAACTTGATATAATTACTAATGTATGTCATTTGATTATGTACTTTAATGCAATATGAAAACCATGACAATGAAGTCGTGATGAGGTAGTTTGTGTTGATTGCGTCATTGGTGGCATGACATTGGTCGAATGGTCAAGAAAGGATTTTTCACTTTCGAGTTATGGAAATAATATATCTCAGGACATGTTGATATGGATGGCAGTACCATTATAAGACCATGTCCATGGTAGTTGAAGGTAAAACCGTTCAGTTAAATCAACAAACAATAAAGTGAGATAAGGGTGATGACATGAGAGTGCATCCTACTTTATGAGATATTACACACAAAGAGATTATATTTCATAGTGTGTGTTCATAGGTTGGTTGCCGCTGCTGTGATAATCCTTATCTCTTCAGGGTCTATGATGGGTTGCTAGATCCCGCTCTTGGTTTGTGAATACTATTAACTGCTCTCGAGATAAAGGCCTAGAGGGTCACACACAAATGCGTATTCAAGAATTTTCTATATTCAGTTGAATAGGAGTTTTGGACATGGTGGGCCCCACCACTGGGGTCCGGGATTTGTACAAGGTTAAACGATCACCAATGTAATAAATAAATTCATATTATTCGAGTTTTGAATAATGAATATTGAATTTATTTATTAAATATATTTACAATTTTTAAGTAAATACATGAAAAATATTAATTGACGAATATTAAATTATTCAAGGTTCAATTAATATTTATGGGAATGACTAGTCAAGTTAATGAATCAATTATTATCATGTAATATATTTTAATATGTTACAAGTAAATGATAATAATATTAATGACTCAAAAATGTAGTCATAAAATGTCATTGATAGTGAGTTAAGTATTCAGGGGACAGGTTGGCATTTCCAGGTAATTAATTAACCACTATAAATATTAGAGGAAAGGAGATTTCTATTTAGTATTCATGGTGATTCTCTCTCCTCTCATCTCTCCCATGTTCTAGAGAGAGAGAGGATCTGGATCCAAGGACTTCAGATCGAGCACTCTCTTAGGCATCGCTTGTGAAGCAATGCAGTGATTGTTGGAGCATCAAAGGCGTCATATCAACTCCGTTCTATCACCCGGATTACAATGGACGACACTCCCGAGGATTCCTTGAAGTGTGTGTGGAAGATCTAGAGGAATTCGACTTCAGATTCTTTGAGCAGCGATCACCAATGATGAGCAGACGTCGTGCGTGGCTTCAGATCTAAACTAGGTATTTTTACAGTTTATTTTGTGCTCAAAATCCTTCACGCCTGGTCCTCGGCTAATAATGGGCTGCTGTTCACCGACTTCAACAAGTTTACGTCAATCGTCAGTGGAAAATCTTTAAATGAACCACCAATTTGGTCTTCTATTTCACGTCTGGTTCTAACAGAAAAGGCAAGATGTGGTGCTCCCTAGAAGTTCTGGATAAACATCATAATGCCTTCTCAAAAACTGAGCATCGACACTTGTGTCTGGAATGATGGCTGGTGACAAGAAGGGTATGACAGGATGGTCTACTGGTAATCCCTGATCTACCATGTCCAGTGTCTGATTATTTCCTTGCATCTTGCGTAAAACTGGAGGATGTCTCGGTGGCATGACTCTGCAAGGTCAAGCACACACCTTAGTTAAATATTATCAAGGACTGAAACTTAGAAGTTCATGAAAGGAACAAGAGTAGGAAAGCATTCATGTTTTTCAAAATAGGTATACACGACATGTATGACCCCTACACAGTGTGTTCCTTTAAGCCTTCACATGGGTGTGTACTCCTGTCAACCCTGGTTGTGTAACACCCCATACACACAGCGTGTTCCCCCAAGACACAGTGTGTACTTAAATCATTTTCCCCTGCCTGAGTTCTTCTACATGACTAACCCACACAATTATCCTATAACGAGACTACACGGCGTTTTATTTCTAGACATAGTGTGTACTAAAAGGATTTCATTGACCCGTGTTGTTAGTCACATGACCAGATACATGGGTTACACTACATGGCTTATTAAATCTTGACACGATGTGTATAACCTAAGTTTCATCCATCTGTGTTGTTAGTCATATGGGTGGACACATGGTCCCTACAACACGGTGTGTACTCCCAGTACACGATGTGTCCAACCAAGGATTTCCCAACCCCAAGTCTCTGCCCACACAGCCAGTGACACGGTTAGAGACTACATGGAGTGTACATACAGTACATGACATGTACTTAAGAAAAACAGTTCCTTATTGAATAGAAGGATATATGGCATGTATTCAATGATACACACTATGTATTATGGGTTTTTCTTGACATTAATCCTTAGAAACTACTCCAGAACCCATAAAAACACTGAAATGAACATTAAAGTGCCAAATTACGATATGTGAGGGCCCATACTCCTCGCGAATCAAAGTTTGGAATCTTATAAATGTCTTATACAAGAATAACAATGAAATGATTCAACAAATTCTGATCCATGAGGGCCCATAACACCTCAAGAACAAAAGTTTGAAATTCATTCAAATGAAACCTTAAAAAACTGATACCCTATCAAATAGTAGGTATTCTACCATGTAATTTAACTCAACAACATTAATATTTAGCACAACATCTATCACAACAACATGTAATCTGTAATTCACCCTAAATGGCATGGAAAGAATGTATGACATGTGATCTCTAGTAAGCGCCTATATAATGTATAAGATGGAATACCCTCATCTCATCAGGTTGAAAAAGAAATATAACCTCAATATTATCAATGTTAATAGCACAAAACATGTGAATCAACTAATAGTGAAATCAAATCAATTGTAAAATTACAAACCAGAAATAATTAAAATAAACAAGGTAAGTTGGCTTTTCCCTATATAGAGGTTAGCTACTCCCAGGAACAACTTATTACCAAGTACCTATTTCTTCCTATCCCTAGCTATAGGCTCTAAATAGTAAGTCAAGAAGAAAAGAAGTTATAGTACCCCCAGTTTGAGATATGTGGCCTTTGTTTATGCATTTTTATGTGTTTAAAGTTCATGGAATGAGTTGGGAAGAGGTTGGGAGTGTTTGGAATGGTTTTGGATGTGTTCAGAGGCTTTTAAAGGGGTGCACGGTTTGAGCACAGTTAGTGGGAACCGTGCGGGTTCTCCAAGAAACCGTGTAGGGGAGACAGTAGGATTCGCACGGACTACGCACGGTTTTCCAAACTGTGCGAGGAAACCATGCGGACCCTTGCCCCCAAGGCAATAGAGTGTGCATGGTTAGCGCACGGTTTGCCAAACCGTGCGGGCTAACTGTGCGGCCATTTAAAATTTGGGTTATGAAACCGGGTCTCACTTGGGATTTCCTCATTTCACTCCAATCCTCCTCCCACTCGAGCCTCACTCGGGATTTTTGGTTCTCAAGGGTTGGAGGTGCTCTCCCACACATTTTGGAAGCAATTTGAAGGGGTTTCAAGGTGGAATCAAGGTGGTTTCTCCCGAGTAATTCTCTCCTCTTGTTTCACTTGTGGTTTCCTCTAGATCTACATCCCCCACTATCTCAGTTTTCTAGATCTAAACTTTTTATGTGTAGATATAGGGTTTTAGTTGTCTTTAATGTTAATATTAAGGCTTGTGGATGTTAGGGAAAGGGATCTAGAGAGGTTTCAGTGGTGCATTCGCCGGATTTGGGGTGAGGTTGTTCATGGGTTGATTTCTCAGGAACCTTAAAGGTAGGTGGCTTCTCTCTCGACTCCACTTAGTTAGAACTAGTGGTTCCTTGTTACAATTAATTTTTGTGCTGAAAATTAATTGTGAATTGATTATGCGAAATTGGTTGGAAATCCCTTAGGATATGTTTTGGGGATTTTTGGGAAAAAGGGTGTGTTATGGTGAAATGCTATTCTTGTGGATTTTAAAATGAAGATTTTAAAATGGGATGATATAGTTGATTTGTGAAAATGTTTGACGGAAAGGGTTTTCAATAAAAGGGTTGTTTTATTGAAATGTTGTTTGTCTTAGAAAATGGTTTTAAATAAATAGGTTATTTAATGAAGTGGATTGATATGCAATGGAATTAGTTGATTTCATGTTGTTGTGACCTTGGTGGGTTTATACTTGGTTTGGTTTGATTGAATTGTTTTATAGAAGTGGGCGGGAAGTCTCACTATAAAAAGGGGATGGGTAGTGGTCAGAAGAACCACCATATGAGTAGTGGTCAGGATGTACCGCTAGTTGTGAATGGGTGAACGGGTTGGGTGGAAGTCCCACCATTTTGATTGTTTTGGTGCGAATGGGTGAATGGGTTGGGTGGAAGTCCCACCATTTTGGTTTCTTGTTGTGAATTTCTTTTCAAGATGGAATTGTTGTGCTAATGTGTAAATGTTGGGATGATTGTGGCTTGTTTGGTTGGCTTTCCCTTGGTTGCTTGGTTTGGGTGTGATGTCTTGGTTAGAGCATGGTTGGCTTATGGTAATGGTTTCACTTGTGATTCATTTTATATAAACTGTTTTATATAAATGTGCTAACGGTTTTATCCTAGTGGCGTGTGTAGGGAAGTCATTTGGGGAAATTCTATTGAGTTTTAGTACTCACACCCCTCATTGGCACTTTGGTGTCTTTGCAGATGCCATGTACCATGATGTGGGAAAATGTAAGGCATATACCTCCTTTAGTGGAACATTGTGATTCTTTGAATGAGCTTAGAGCTTGGAGCTTGGTGTGGATCTGTGGTGGAGTCATGGCTTATGGTATTTGTTTGTTTAGTTTCTGCTTTGTACTCTGATGTGTTGTGGACATGTCTAGTTTTATTGGATTTAGATTGTATTGTGGAATAACTTGGTTGTTAATGGATGGGTTTTTTGGGTTTTTTGACATTCATTATATAGTTTGTGGATTGTTGGTTGGTTTTTTCTTAAGGTAAAATCATTCCCCATTTTTTTCTCGGAGCCCTCCGAATTTATTTCCAGCCTTTGTCACCTTTGGAACATCGCTTAAGGCCAAGTTACCCTCACCACCTCCTAAAGCCAATGGGGTAGGGGCGGGGTGTTACATGTTGTATCAGTTTGTTTGGTCCTTTGGAGTTGATTCTTGGATTTGGTGTTGACATTCGTTGTGGTACATTCCTTGAGTCGGGATGGTAACAAGGCATAGGAATGTCAAAACATGGAATTTATAGCATAAAAGGACATAGCTAACCCTTTTATACTGAAATTCAAGTTACCAGGGAGTTGGGTACATAAGTGTTTTGGAGACACTTATAGGCATTGGATATCTCATTGTCATGAGTGTAGTCAATGAGATGAGCTTGACATGCATGGTAGAAATGACTTCCCACTAGGATGCATATTTCATTGAGGTAATGATTTATGGTGTGATACGAATGTGTGAAATTGTAATGTGAATAAATCGGTATTTTGAAAATGGTTTGGTTTTCAAATGGTGAAACATGGAACATGTGGAAAGGGTAGGAAGCCTTGTTGTGATAGTATTGTGTAATGTGATTTGAAATGGGATTTCGTGATGTATACGAATGTGAGACTCACGGTTGTTTGTTTTCTGTTTATAGAAATGGCACCGGGTAGGCGTCGTAGAGACAAACCGAAGGTGGCTGATGAGAATGTGGTTGCACCTAAGCCTCAGGTGAACCAACAGCTGGTGGAAATTATAGTACAAGCTTTCCAAGATGTGGAAGTGGGAACAAAGTGGATGAACCAAGGCATGGGGATCATGCGATTCAGTTTCAAAAGTAGAATCCACCCATCTCCAGGAGTGATTCAGTGCTAGAGAGGGTAGAATCATTGTTGAATAGAATGAAAAAGACCTTCAAGTTCTTGGGAAAAACAGTAGAGTTAAAGGTGAATTTGGCCATGTATATTTTAGAAGATCTTTCCCTTCAGTGGTGGGAGTTGGTAGTCCATGTTGGGACGAACTAGGGTATGATGTGGGATGGCTTTAAGGAATTGTTTAATAAAAAATTCTACCCCCATACATTCAAAATTCATCGTACGACTGATTTCTTTAGTTTGAAGAAAGATATTATGTCTGTGACAGATTATGCAACTAAGTTTATGAACTTAGTGTGGTTTGCACCCGAGGTGGTGGGTAGCACATCATTGAAAGAAAGGATCTTTGAAGTAGGGTTAAGGCAAGAAATCTGTTCAAAGATAGTAGTAATGTGTATAGATGATTACACAGAGATGGTGAATAGAGCCTTGGTGGCTGAGTGGGATCTGTTGGGTGCTCTGGGCAGGGGAAGCATGGTGGTAATGCTGGGTTCAAGAGGAAGAGGGACACTTATTCCCAGGATAGGAATATGGCATATAATCCTACGATAGGATTGGTGAATCTTCTTCCGAAGCTCCAGAGCAAGAAGGGTTGTTTTTAGTGTCGTTCTACTTGCCACATCAAGTGGGATTGTACGAAAAAACCTCGAGCATGTCATAATTGTATGTAGATGGGGAATCTACAGCGTTATTTTCAGAATGCTCCAAGGTCAGGTGTGTGTGACCCTCCTCGGGGATCGCAGACATCATATGCTTCGACGGAAGGGGGACAGAAGAACACCCATCGTTAGTAGAGTAAAGTGAGTCATGGTGATTCTCAGAATACCACGACACCTCAACAGAGAAATAAAGAGCAGAGTGTAGTAACCAAACATGTGTTCGGAGCTGAGTAGGTTGTGGTGGATGATTAGTCGGGACCATCCACGGTGCGAGGTACTATTATTTTAAATTATACCTTGATGCAAGAGTTGTTTGATACGGGTGCTTCACACTCTTTTATTGCTGCACGTGTGGTTAATTTGCTGGGTTTAATGGTGGATATGATGCCTTCGGTTTTGAAACTTCAAACTCTTATGGGTTGAAGAGAGTGTCGAGCCTTCTTGTGTAGAGAATGTTGTATCATTGTGCGAAAATTTGAGATAGTGTGGCATTTCTCAATGCTTGATATGGATGGGTTTGATGTAATCTTGGGAATTGATTGGCTGGAGGCGTTTAAGGCCCACATCGATTGTGATGTGTGAACAATGGATTTTATGAAACACGATGGTGTTATACATCTCTTTATAGGTGATAAGCATGAAAGGCATGGTGCAGTGGGTTTTTTGGCACCAGTAGTGGGTACGTTATCGTATCAGTTGGTGGTATTGTCATTAGAATCGGAAATGGGTGTTGAGAAGAGTGTTCTTCCGGAAGTGGTGGATCAGTTCATGGATTTTTTTCCTAAAGAATTATTTAGGTTACCTCCCATAAAATAATTGGAGTTTACGATTGATATCCTTTCGAGGACCAGTCATATCTCACTTTCGTCTTATCGGATGGCACTAGATGAATTGTGGGGATTGAAAATCCAGTTGGAATAGTTATAAAACAAAGGGTTTATCAGGCCTAGCATGTCTCCATGGGCAATGCTGGTGTTGTTTGTAAAAAAGGTGGTTGGAACTTTGAGGCTATGTTTTTATTATCGTAGACTTAACCAAGTTATGATAAAGAATAGATATCTACTTTCAAAAATTGATGATTTGTTCGACCGGTTGAGGGGAGCCCAGTGGTTCTCTAAAATCAACCTGAGGTCGGGATATCATCAATTGCGGGTGAGGAAGGAGGATATTCCTAAAAAAGATTTTAGAAGTAGATATCTCCATTATGAATATGTGGTTATGCCCTTTGGTCTAACGAATGCGCCAACGATGTTTATGGCATTGACGAATCGGATATTTTAGAGATATCTGGATTCATTTGTGGTGGTGTTTGTAGATGATATTCTAGTGTATTCAAGGACAAGGGTGGATCATGAGCATCACTTGGTGACAGTGTTGGGGATCTTGAGGGATCATCGGTTGTATGCCAAGTTGTCAAAGTGTGACTTTTGGATATAGGAAGTTTGTTTGCTTGGCCATATGATTTCTGAAAGGGGTGTTTCAGTGGATCCAAAAAAGATAAAGGCCATTATCTTGTGGAAAACGCCAAATAATGTGTTTGAGATACAGCTTTTTCTTGGTCTAGCTGGGTATTATCGGAATTTTGTTTGTGTTTTTTCACATTTGGATTTACCGATGATAGCTTTGACAAGGAATAATGTTCCATTCTAGTGGAATGACCAGTGTCATCAGTGTTTCGAAGAGTTGAGGATCGCCTTACATTAGCACCAATCTTGGTTTTTCTAGAACCAGGAAAAGGGTAAGTGGTGTATTGCGATGCTTCGGGATCAGGGTTGGGGTGTGTTCTTATGAAAGGGAATCATGTGGTTGCATATGGGTCACGACAGTTGAGGGTGCATGAGAATAACTACCCAACTCATGATTTGGAGTTGGAAGTAGTGGTCCATGCTTTGAAAGTGTGGCGTTATTATCTCTTTGGTGAGAAATTCACGGTATATACAGATCATAAGAGCTTGAAGAACATTTTCTCACAAAGGGATTTGAACTTGAGGCAAAGGATATGGATGGAATATCTCCAGATGTTTGATTTTGACTTGATGTACACACCGGGTAAGGGAAATTCGGTGGTGGATGAATTAAGTTGAAAATCATATGCTCAGGTGGTAAAACAGGCATCCGACCAATGGTAGTTGATGTCAGTTATAGCTGATATGCAGTTGGAATGTGAGGACCAAGGCGATAGAGTGGTCTTATTTGTGGTTTTGTTGATTCTTGACTTGGTTGGCCTGGTTAGAGAGGCACATATATCTGATTCTGAGTGTGTGAACATGGGGTCGAGACTCAACGGTGGGGAGACCATTGAGGGTTGGCAACTGAATGGAGATTCAGTTTTGTGTTTTCGGAATCAGATGGTTGAACTAGTTACTTGTCAGGAGGATCTTCTCAGGGTGTATCATCATTCTAGGTGGGCTGTTCATCCTCGAATTCAGAAAATGTATAAAGTGTTGAATGCGTAGTTCTGGTGGGCTGGTATGAAAACAAGTGTGGCTGAGTTTGTTTCGAGATGATTGACTTGTCAGCAGGTCAAGGTCGAGCATCAGATGCTAGTATGAATGTTGCAGTATTTACCAATCCTTTTTTGGAAGTGGGAGAAGATAGCGATGGATTTTGTTATAGGTCTCTCAAGAACGGTCAGAAATCACAATGCCATTTGGGTGATAGTGGATCGGCTAATGAAGTCGGACCATTTCATCCCGATTAATGCATCTCATACGGTGGAGGATCTGTCCAAAATCTATATCCGAGAGGTGGTAAAGACGTATGGTGTTCCGGTTTTGATTATATTAGATAGAGATCTGAGATTTACATCTCATTTCTGGAAATCCATATAGCAATCCCTTGGGACGCAGTTGATGATGAGTACAGCGTATCACCCTCAGATGGATGGTCAATCCGAGAGGATGATAAAAACTCTAGAGGATTTGTTCTGGGCTTTTGTCATAGATTTTGGTGGCTCGTGGGAGGAGCACTTGTCGTTGGTTGAGTTCTCATACAATAATAGTTATCAGGAATCCATACATATTGATCTATTTGAAGCATTGTATGGGCGGCCATGTCATTCTCCACTATGTTGGGTGGAAACAGGTGAGTCCTCGATGGCCGGACCTAGGCTTATCCAGGAAACTATGGAGAGGATCAGGTTGATTAGGAAGAGAATGGAGACGGCTCGGAGTCATCAGAAATCGTATGTGGATCATCTTCAATAGCCGTTTTCATTCGTGGTGAGCGATCATTTGTTCTTTAGGATCTCTCCTAGGTTGGGACATCATCTGTTTGGGAAGTAGGGAAAGTTATCTCCAATGTATATTAGACCTTTTGAGATTCTTGAGCAGGTTGGTGAGGTGGCTTATCATTTGGCTTTTCCACCTAGGTTCAGTGCGGTGCACAATTTGTTTCATGTGTCCCAGTTGAAAAATTATCAGCCGGATCATGACCATGTAATTCGATGGGATCATGTTGAGCTAGAACCAGATGCTTTATTGGTGCACATTCTAGTGCGGGTTGTGGATAGGCAAGAGAAAGCCTTTCATGGTAAAAGCATCAGTTTATTTCGTGTTTTTTGGCAACATGGTCAGATTCAAGAGGATACTTGGGAGCGGGAGAAAGAGATGATCGAGCAGTGGCCCGAGCTCTTTTGGAAAAGGGTGGGTTCACTACTTTCTGAGGACAGAAATTCCAATGGTGGGGAGAATGTAGTACCCACAGTTTGAGTTATGTGGCCTTTTTATGAATTTTTATGTGTTTAAAGTGCATGGAATGAGTTGGGAAGAGGTTGGGAGAGTTTGGAATGGTTTTGGATGTGTTTGGAGGCTTTTAAAGGGGTGCACGGTTTGAGCATGGTTATTGGAAACCATGCGGGTTCTCCAGGAAACAGTGTAGGGGAGATAATAGGCTTCACACGGCCTATGAACGGCTTTCCAAACCATGCGAGGCAACCATGTAGACCCTTTCTCTCAAGGTAGAAGAGTGCACACAGTTAGAGCATGGTTTTCCAAACCGTGCGGGCTAACCGTGCGACCACATAAAATTAGGGTTATAAAATCCGATCTCACTCGGGATGGCCTCATTTCACTCCAATCCTCCTCCCACTCGAGCCTCACTTGGGATTTCTGGTTCTCAAGGGTTGGAGGGGATCTCCCACACATTTTAGAAGCGATTAGAAGGGTTTTCAAAGTGGATTCAAGGTGGTTTCTCTCGGGTAAGTCTCTCCTCTTGTTTCTCTTGTGGTTTCCTCTAGATCTACATCCCCCCCTCTCTCGATTTTCTAGATCTACAATTTTTTTGTGTAGATATAGCATTGTGGTTGCCTTGTATGTTAATATTAATTCTTGTGGATGTTAGGTAAAGGAATCTATAGAGGTTTCTGTGGTGTGTTCGCCGGATTTGAGGTGCGGTTGTTCCTGGGTCGATGTCTCGGGAACCCTAAAGGTAGGTGGTTTCTCTCTCAAATCCACTTGGTTAAAACTAGTGGTTCCTTGTTACAATTAATTGTTGTGATGAAAATTAATTGTGAATTGATTATGAAAAATTGGTTGGAAATCACTTGGGAGATGTTTTGGGGATTTTGGGAAAAGGGGTGTTTTTTGGTGAAATGATATTCTTGTGGATTTTAAAATGAAGATTTTAAAATGGGATGATATGGTTGATTTGTGAAAATGTTTGAAGGAAAGGTTTTTCAATAAAAGGGTTTTTTTATTGAAATGTTGTTTGGGATGGAAAATGTTTTTCAATAAATGGGTGATTTATTGAAGTGGATTGATATGCAATGGAATAGGTTGATTGCATGTTGTTGTGACCTTGGTGGGTTTATGCTTGGTTTGGTTTGATAGAAATGTTGTATGGAAGTGGGCGAGAAGTCTCACTATTAAAAGGGGATGGATAGTGGTCGGAAGAACCACCATATGAGTAGTGGTCGAGAAGTACCACTATTTGTGAATGGGTGAACGGGTTGGGCAGAAGTCCCACCATTTTGATTGTTTTGGTGCGAATGGGTGAACAGGTTGGGTAGAAGTCCCACCGTTTTGGTTACTTTTTGTACGTTGCTTTGCAAGATGGAATTGTTATGCTAATGTGGAAATGTTGGGATGATTGTGGCTTATTTGGTTGGATTTCCCTTGGTTTCTTGGTTTGGGTGTGATGGCTTGGTAAGATCATGGTTGGCATATGGTAATGGTTGTACTTGTGATTAATTTTATATAAACTGTTTTATATAAATATGCTAATGGTTTTATCCTAGTGGCGTGTGTAGGGAAGTCATTTGGGGAAATCCTACTAAGTTTTAGTATTCACCCCCTGCTTTGGAACTTTGGTGTCTTTTCAGATGTCGTGTACCGTGATGTGGGAAAAGGTAAGGCATATACCTCCTTTAGTGGAGCATTGTGATTCCTTGGAGGAGCTTGGAGATTGGAGCTTGTCTTAGAGTTGTGGTGGAGTCATGGATTGTGGTGTTTGGTTGTTTAGTTTCTGCTTTGTACTCTGATGTGTTGTGGAAATGTCTAGTTTTATTGGGTTGGGATTGTATTTTGGAACAACTTGGTTGTTAATGGATGGGTTGGTTGGGTTTGTTGACATGTATCATATAGTTTTTGGATTGTTGGTTGGTTTTGTCTTAAGGGAAAATCATTCCCCATTTTTTTCTTGGAGCCCTTGGTATTTATTGCCAACCTTTGGCACCATGGGAATGTCGCTTAAGTCCAAGTAACCCTCATCGTCTCCTCAAGACAATGGGGTAGGGGTGGGGTGTTACAGAATTCCTCTGATACCACTTTATAACTACCCAGTTCCGGGTTCTGCCCAGAGGTTCCTCGTACCCTATTGGTCACATGTCCTCAAGCACATTTCCCCAAATTCCAGAGGTTGCCGACTAACAGTGAGGGCCTTTGGTGCGATAGTGGGGGAAACTATGCCCTCATTGGCATAGTAATGTAGTAGAAAGAAACATATAACAGTAGATGAAACAGTAATAATACCATACAATAGTAAACAACGGAATATTGGAAGTAAATAAATGAATGCAGCATATATATATCAATAATGATGCATGTCACAAGTATCTAGGAAAAAATCCAAACAATTCACAATGATGGAATACAGTACTAAACCAAAGTACAAAGAAAAAAAGTAAATAAATCCAGCAGAATCACAAGCCTCAACCTGGTCTCATGCTCTTCATCTCTACAGCAATCAAGTACCTAAAGTAGATGGGTACTTTTCCTTATCTATACCTGCAACAATATAATCTGTTCAGGCCCAAAATCATGACCTACACAAGGTGTGAGATGAATACCAGTAGGCAACCACCCAAATATCTATGCCTAATAGTAAGTAAATATATATATCAGGAAATAAGAAAAATGAAGTAATAAACAAGGAATTACTCAAAATTAAATAATCCTATAGTTTCAATTAAAATCATTTACATTTGTCAATTATTCAAACCAATGAAAACAAGCAACCCTCTAGAAAGTTCTCATAGCCTATCCCCTCTGGTTCAACCAATCAATCTCAAGTAACCCTCAGGGTAAGTTCTCATAACCTAACCCCTCTAGTTCAACTTATAAAAGAATACAACGACCTCCTAGGTAAGATCATATGGTCTAACCCCTTTGGTCTCATGCAAAAAAATACTCTCTGAGGAAGCACTCATCGTAAATTCCCCCTATTGTCTTTTAACGATAAACTACAGACACTCTAAGGAATCCCTCAACATCAATTCCCTCGGTGGTCTTGTAACGGAAACTATAGACACTCTGAGGGAGCACTCAATATCAATCTCCCCTATGGTCTCACAGTGTGATAAATAAATAATAGACACTCTAGGGAATCCCTCAATGTCAATTCCTCCTATGGAATCACTACACCAGGTTCCCACAACCATGTGTAAATAAATCATTCACAAATGATGTTCAACTGCCAAATAAAGCCTAAAAGTACTACATGGATAAAAATTTACAAGGCATACCACAACATCAGATAAATCACTCCATCTTAACAACAATAGGCATGTAAATCAAGAAGCCTAACAGGAAAAACTAGGCCAAACGGTCAATACCAAAACAAACATTGTAAAACACATTCGTATCATGGAAAAAATAACCTTATTCACAAACAATAGCCCTAACTCAAGCAAACAAGCATAATATGCACCAACAGGGTTAAAATCCCTAAACACACAATACCCCAATCTAGGGTATTGGGGACTTTTGCACTTAAAATTCAAAGACTAACTACAAAAAGACACAAAGAACCTACATCAGCATGGTCTAGTTTATATACTCCAGTTTTGACCCTTGAATTGACCTTGAACACGACAGATCTACAAAAACCTCAAAAATGCTCAACCAAGGATATCTCACAAAAGAGGATAAATCAAGGAACGAGGCTCTAGAAGAAGGAATAACTCACTGTGGAGATTCCAACGCAATCGATGATGGTTGATTCAAAGAACGAATAGCAGGTCGGGGTCTCAAATAAGAATCGTTGGCTTCAGTCGTTCTTGGACGATACGATCCAAGAAGAAGAGATTTTTGTGAACGAGACATGACCTCGGTCCGATATAACAAATAAAAAGAAGTATACAGGGAGTGTATTTTAAAATTACATGGAGTGTATATGGATTTATTGGGCCCCACTTTAGGTGGTCTCCAGGTCACCCCACATGACCATGTACTCATCCATTACACGACTAGTACACGATCACCCGCAGCAACCGGGTACATGGAATGTACTCCAAAGTACAGGACGTGTACTCCTTAAATTTTAAGATTCTCCAATTTTTCTCAAAAACAATAGAAAATAAAACCCATACCTGAAAAGAAGGTCCTGGTTCTTACATTACCCACACATAACACACTAAATTCCTATACAATTTTTCACTCTATGAACTTATTTTCCATATAGATAAAATATTCCACTCTAATTGATATATTCCTCTAGGTTCTTCTTTACACCTTCTTGATATACAGGAAGTCGAATCTTCTTTCCTCTATGTTTTTGACCAAAATAACTTTCATAAAAGTCCATAATCCTCTTATTATATGTGTTAGGAATCAAACCAAGATTCATGTTGTTAATAATATTTCATAATAGATGATTATTCATAATCAAAATATATTTATTTCCATTCATCAACCAATTTTGTTGCTCAGAGTCACCAAAGTTTCCATCAAATTCAATATTAACATGATTCGTTCTAGTTCCAGCCATCGGCTATAGCCAAAATAATAATGTGAAAAACACTAATAATAGATGGAAAACCACATAATCTTGGGAAATTTATTATAAAAGTTCAATCTATGATACCATTTTTTTAATCCTAAGTTATCCATAACCATTATGAAAACTATAGTATTGTAACCTATAATTAAACTTATCATTAGATAATTATTAACAAAATATCCATAAAAATATCTCTAGGTATATCACTAAAGTTTTATCATCCTAGTTTCCAAAGGTTGAAAAAAACTTTACTCTAATACCAACTATAAAAACCCAAACATAACATAAATATATATTGCATCATTTTTTTGGAATACACAAACACACACCGAAAGACCATATTAGTTTAGTGCCTTTGGAAACAAGGAACAAAAACTTCTAGTCTAGTCAAAGATCTTAGATGTTTCAAAAAAAGACCTTACCCTTTAGTATCCCAACCTAAAAACCTTCCTTATTACCTGGGGAAAATAAAACATATAAAAGGGTGAGCTTAGATTCTCATTAAGAGTAAACAAGGGAGATACAAAAGCATAATGTGAACATAAGGGTATGAGAACATAATCATAAAATTTTGATATCATTCCATATATATCAAATATTATATACATGAGTCATGGAATAAATATCATAAGTTCATAAGACAAGTATCATAATGGAATAAAGAGAATAAGTCATGAAATCATAACATAGAAATAATACATGGGATTTGTGGTAGATACATAAACTTGAAATATCATTCCTTATAAGTCAATGTGAATTAAAAAATCTTAATACGGAACTTCCTTGGTACTATAACTACTTGGAGGGAAACACCTCCATCCCTAGCTGGAGTCCTTTCCTTATTAGGGATTGGGTTTCCCCATCTTCTCATAGTGGATCAGGTTTCCCCATCCTCCCATAGTAGATCATATTTCCCCATATTCCATGGTGGATCAATGTAGAGACCCGAATCTTAATGTACATGGACATTACATTAATTTTGTGGAATACTTAGTACATAAAAAAAACACACACACAAGGACCGTAATAGTTTAGTGTCTTTGGAAACTCGGAATATAATCTTCTAATCATGGTGAAAGATCTTCAACATCTCCCATAAAGGTCTTCTTTTTTTTAAAACCTAAATCCTTTATTTATTTCCTAGGGAAAAGAAAACATAAAAGGGTGAGCTCAAATGCTCAGTAAGGGTAAACAAAAGAAATATCAATCACGTCATATTCATAAGAACATATCTTTTGGAAATCTTAACCTGCAAAAGAGATCATAATTTAATAACATGGGATAAATCATAGTAGTGAAATGTAATCCCAATAATCATAACTTAAAACATGAATATTTGTGGCATACACACATAATCATAGAGAATCATTTATTATTAGTCAAGACTCATTGCCAAGACTATCTTAGTGGACAAAGTCCCTTTTTGAACCGAGTTCACTCCTCGTTTCAGTCCTATTTCACTGAACCGGTATAACCTACCGTTCCAGTCATGTCTATCTCATGAGATATAAAATCTTTACCCAATGCATTAGAGGGAGATATAGGTCCCACCCATCTCATAATGATACCATTCGTATGTGTGCCACAATATCATAAACCATACATCATAGCATAACCCATGTAATAAAAATGAAAATCTTAAACATCATGACATCATAAAACAATTCATATAAGATAAAGGAATTCATAAAAATAATTCCATCACAACATAATAAAATCAATGTAATAATAGGGATAAAAACATAACCCTTTATTATCTTATATGGAAAATAATTTTGATAAAACACTTGACCTCCATTCTTGAGGAAAATATCCTTTCTAATTCAAAAACACTTATACTTTCTTAATATGTATTACACTTCTAAAATAAAAGAAGTTGATTAAAAATAAACTTGAAAACTTGTAATGGAAGCTTCTTGGAAATAATTTTTTAAAAATCCATTCATTCCATATAAGTTAAAAAAACATTCTTCTCGTACTTTTGTCGGAAAAGTCAAAAAGTACCTCGTACGAAAAATGACAAAAGATTCCTTTCATATCTTTTACTAAAAACTAACCGAAGGGTAAAATTGGATATAAACTATTTTATAATGATGTAAATATTACATATTGAGGAAACATGGATGTGGATGATAAAATTCACCCCAGTAAATGCCAAAGTATAAACAATCTCGGATAAAAATGAGATTGTGATATTTCCCTTACCTTAGGTATGATTTACTTCGTATGTGTCCGAACCTCCTGTATAATGATTTAAATAATGTCATTGACTTATTCCAGAATCATACGCATTGTTATTATATCATATATGGTTCACTTGTGGGTTTATATTACCCGTTCTTTTGTAAATTCCATGTTAAAGAGCGTTTTCGGTAAAATTGTTTCATTTGTCGTCTGTGTTTTGACTTGTAATTATTCATATGATTACTTAGATCATGATTAATTAATTCCAGAATATAAAACATGATTTATATATAATATATATTCAGAATATATATATATATATATATATATATATATATAATAGATCAGTAAATGGAAAGAAATACACCATTCATGGAGACAGTAGACCGTACGTACGCATGAACGCTGTTTTCTTTTCCTTATTGAGTTGAATGGAATTAAGTAGATGACATACATATATATACACATAAATACAGAATCATTATTATGTCATATATTTCATTATTAATTATTATATATACTTTATAATCATTCATGAAGGGTTAATGTGGAGAATGAATCTCATCGCGTCGTGGAGACGGTAGTCCGTACGTACGCACGAGCGATGATATCGTTCTCATGATCATGGAATTTTATTGGAGTGTATCTATACTATTTCAGAATCAATATCACTTTACAATAATTATATATAGTAATTATTTACATCATTATACCCATCCAAGTAAGGTGGTGGGGGAAAATAGATTACACCACGGCGTGGAGACGGTATTCCGTACGCACGCACGCGCGGTGATTTCATTTTCCGTAGGATGGATAGATGGTGAAATAGGGTTGTTTCAAACTTATAATAACATATAAGTATATGAGTGATACTAATGTTATTACTTCATGATGAAAAAACTAAAGAAGAAGAAGTGGAAGAAGAAATAAATATGAAAGAATCGGTAACAAGCATTTCCTCTTCTTTGAAGTGCCTCTTTGAGATCTCCTTTTAGGGCACCAAAATTGGTCTTTGAGGAAGACCAGAACCACTAGGATGTTTCTAGGGAAGTGGAGAAGGGAATTTTTCAGGGTTTGGCCGATCTTGAAGGCTCAAAGTGGTGTGAGGAAAAGAGGGAGGAGGTTCCCTTTTATAAGGGAGGAGAGGGGCACCTTTGGAATAACTAAAAATATTATTTTATTATAAAGTCAAATTTGGTTTTAAATATCTCCAAATTGATTAATTTAGAAGATAAGATGGGCATGGGTCGAAATCCTCTCATACAATAGAATTTTGACAAGTTTAGGTTCCTATTTTAACCTTATCATTTAGATTTAACATTAAGTAAAATAATTTTACTTTTACTGTGTCTTCTTGTGTTCTTATACTATAAGGTTAATAAACTTACTATAAGAAGGAAGACGAACCCCAAGTTGTTTATTATTACTATATATAACCTTATATAAGTAATTTGGCCGAACCTTAGATTTTTAGGAATAAAATAACAATTAATAATATAATATGTTTTTTAAAAACTATTTTATGTCAATTTTGACACTATTTAGTAATTAATTTTTGATAAAATCATAACAGAATGATTAGTTTGAATAAAGTTATCTAAACCAATAATAACATGTCATATTAACCTATAAAATTAGTGTAGTTCCTAAAAAGTCTCAAATTATATTTATTTTGGTATTTATAACATCAATTATGTCAATATTTCATTAATAAGATAATTATTGCATTATCTTTGTGTCATAAATAAATTGAATTATTTAATGTCTAAAAATTACAAATAAAACACCATATGTAGGAAATATTTTTATCTTTCGAATGAATATTTATAGTCGAATTTATCTTATGTATAACCCCGAATTAAAAATGATTTAGTTATTAAACTTTGATTTTAACTATTTTAACCCTTCTTTAAATAAATTAATAATAAATGTCCTAATCTAATCCAAGTGGGCCTAAATGGTCATATTTTATTCCTAAGGATGCTTTTGTTCTAATTAAACTTATCCAATAGAATTAGGACATGTGTTAGGGTAATAATAATATCATTTTTACCCTTAATTACCCTATTTACTTTTAACCGTGGTAAAAAAAGTAAAAAGTTACTATTCACCAAAAATTATTTTCATCTCATGGAACCGAATTTTAGTCCTTGATATTAACCGTGTCTCTTGGATTTTCGAAATTCCACTCACAGAAGCGGTAAAATTAAGTTTTATGAAAAATTCAGTTTTTTTAACTACCACTTAGTGGTTTCACTATTCATAAAAAATTGAAAGTTTTCAGAAAAATACCAAAAATTAGGCCTAAGCTATATTTGATATTATGAATTCAAAAATGATGTCTATTTTACCAAATTCAAAACATATCAGCTGAATTAATTAATTTAAAAATTAATTCCCGTCGTCAAAACAAATTGCGTGTTCTTAAGAGATAATAACTATCAAAAGATTGACAGTTGTGTATGTCTGGTTTAAATGTGAAATTACATCCAATAACCAACATTGTATTAAATTGTAAAAATATATTCTAAATATACTTTAAAACCAATCAAATTAATAATTTATCACTATTAATTATTTCTATTAAAAAGGTTGTTTTTAATTAAATTTTAGTAATTTTCACTATTCATCAGAAAATGAAAGTTATCCGAAAAGTACCAAAATTTCACCCTAAGCTAATTTCGATATTCCGAATCCAGAAATGAAGTCCATTTTGAAAAATAAAAATTTCAAAATTTCAAAAAGTTTTACCAAATTCAAAACATATTAGTTGCATTAATTAATTTAAAAATTAATTCTCGTCGTCAAAACAAATAGCGTGTTCTTAAGAGATAATAACTATCAAAAGATTGACAGTTGTTTATGTCTGGTTTAAATGTGAAATTACATCCAATAACCAACATTGTATTAAATTGTAAAAATATATTCTAAATATACTTTAAAACCAATCAAATTAATAATTTACCACTATTAATTATTTCTATTAAAAAGGTTGTTTTTAATTAAAATTTAGTAATTTTCACTATTCATCAGAAAATGAAAGTTATCCGAAAAGTACCAAAATTTCACCCTAAGCTAATTTCGATATTCCAAATCCAGAAATGAAGTCCATTTTGAAAAATAAAAATTACAAAATTTCAAAAAGTGGTTATTACTATTCATAATGGCTATTTTTAATAATATTTTAATAGCATATCGTTGTTTAGTGAAACTCAGTATTGCGTACTACACACGCTATCGAGGAAGGTCGTGATTGCGTGTAATTCAAGGAAAGTCAAGGATGCGTGTTGTGGAAGCCCCTTTTGGTGTAGCGTACAACACAAGACATTAATGAAATTAAAAAGAATATTTTTCATAAAATCTCAGGGGGTTACATTCTACCCCCCTTAAAATGAATTTCGCCCTCGAAATTCGTCGAGGTTATAAATGGTTTACTATTCGAAAGTTTCTTTAATATAAACCCACATCGTAAGAAGGAATTCCAAAACCAATCATTAAAAACAAAAGTATGAAACGTAACAGTTACCCAAATAAACTAATCACTGGGTTTCCCTATAGGTGAAAATATAGATATGGAAGAGAAATCTAACCATCATGTTCTGATGGAGAGTGGTAGAGAACATGGCTATAGAAAATCCAGCAATCACAAAGCCATAAATTTGTGACGATCTAAGGTACCATCTGATTCATCAGATATAAGAGCACTAGGACAACATTTTGGTTTTCAAGATCATTTCCCTAAAGTTGTTGAAATTGGAATTAGAAGAAATACTTTTGTGATTTTGGTATAGTCTCACCGTTTTCGTTATTTGGACAATTTCAACTTCATATCTTAAAGAAATGAAGTTGAATTTGTCATTCATGATGTGTTAGCAGATCATGTGATAGAATGATGGGTCATTCCATCTGTCTCAAACAAAAGGTTAGAAAAGTTATCAAAAAATACATAAGTCCATCTATAGTGAGATTAATCATATATGGTTCCGAAAATGGACTTATACTTCATATATCATACTGCTTAATAAAATAAAACCAGTTTATACTAAATAGGGACTTCCTGTAGGCCAGTCGTAGGCGATAAAGGCCAGTCGCACTTCGGTTGTGAGTTCGATTCCCACAGCCTTGTCCGATGCGATGGGCTATCGCCCGTCCCGCAGGTTGTCCTTTTTCTAAAGCTATATTACTATAACATCCCATCAACAATATCAAAAAAAATTTATCCTTAAACAATACTAACTTATGTCCAACATAATCAATTCCAATCTTTAGGCTTATCTAAACTACTACGGTCTAAGCTCATAGTATAATGAAAATGATCATGTGAATGCCATCATTTATCCCCCATATATCATACGATATATCTTGTTGGTCAAATTATAAACATGTGAATACCTTAATCATGTATTCTCTTGAAGAATGAATATCCATTGAACCTTAGTGAAAACATGAATGCAGTTAAAAGTTAACACTTTCCACATACCAAAATCCTAAAAATTCTATATCCTCAAACCATGATATCACTTAGTCCTTATATCAGTAATGAGATCATGAATACTATCAAACATATTAGATTCTCTTTATCCCTTCATTATGTTCATATCATCTGCTTTCCAATAATATTTCAATCACTTTTCATGGTGTCCGATGCCATAAAATTATTGAAAACCATAATAGACCAAAACATAAATATTCCAATATTCCACGATACTATATACAACATTATTCTGGAATCCCATTACATAAACACTTAATCATTCCACCACATCGTTGTAATATTCAACATCTCCAATGGTGATCGGATGTGACTTCCCTTTGTCCATTGCCTTGAGTGGTTGCTCATGTCGATCATCACTAACCCTTGGATTAGGGCATTTATTTGCATAATGCCACATTTCCTTGCACTTGAAGCATTGAAGTGTATTAGGTTTTTTATGTGTATCTCTTCCTTTGTTTGCATCATTAGGCATCTTCTTCCCATCATTGCGGCATTCAAATGACCGATGACCTTCCTTTCCAAATTTGAAACATTTACTTGTCCCTTTAAGACAATCTCCACCATGCTTCTTTCCACACTTTGAGCATAAGGAAACATTCATCTTCTTTTCACCATTATTCTAAGATTTCTCCTTGAAATCCATCTTTCGTTTCTTGTCAAAACTATGAGATGGATATGTAACACCAACTTCCATTTCTACCTTGATAGCATAACACACAATTTATTCATAGCTACTGAAGTCTCTTATAGCTAATGCCCTTCGAAGATTTGGTTTTAAGCCACTGAAGAATCGATCAACTTTACTTTCAGGTTGGATGATAAATCCAGATGCATACCTTGCAAGCCTTGTAAAATTCGCTTCGTATATACCAACAGATTCATCATCCTTTTGCTTTAGTTCAAGAAACTCCTTCTCCATCTTTGTTCTAAGAATACGAGGGAAGTACTTATTGAAAAATAAGTTCTTGAACTCATCCCATTCCATGGACTCAATTTCATCTCTTGGCCTCGTATTCTTGATAAGATTCCACCATTGATCAGCATGAACTTCCAAACGATACACTGCTAAGATGACTTTATCATGTTCAGAACATTGAATAACTGAAAATATCTTTTTAGTAGTACTAATCCATTGTTCAGCAACAAGTGGATCAGAAGACCCACTGAAAGAAGGTGGACATTGCCTCATGAAAGTCCCAATAGAATATTGTTACCTTCTCTGCTCATTTGGAAGTCCATAATGATTCATAGCCTTTGTAAGTATAGCAATAAGATTTTGCACTCCATCTCCCATAACATTTGTTTGTTCAGAAGGAAAATCATTGCATTGTCCATTGCATTGATCAACATGGTTCCTTCGGGTTCCAGACATCATCTAAAACCCAAAAAGAATAGTGTGAGAGGCAAAAATCATAATAAAGGGGGAGTAACTTCAATATCTATCATCTTTGGTTTAATCTTATATCGTTACCATAGTTCTAGGACTATATCCTATACGTATACTTATCCTTAGGGACATCCCTAGATAGACCATAGAAATATCTCTAGGGATCTCACTAACGTTTTCGCATCCTAGTTTCCAAAGGTTGACTAAAACTTCCCTCTGATACCAACTGTAGAGACCCTAAGCTTAAAGTACATGAAAATTACATTACTTTTATGGAATACTTAGTACATAACAAAAACACACACACAAGGACCGTAATAGTTTAGTGTCTTTGGAAACTTAGAATATAATCTTCTAATCATGGTGAATGATCTTCAACATCTCCCATAAAAGTCTTATTTTTTTTAAACCTAAATCCTTTATTTATGTCCTGGGGAAAAGAAAACATAAAAGGGTGAGCTCAAATGCTCAGTAAGGGTAAACAAAAGAAATATCAATCACGTCATATTCATAAGAACATATCTTTTGGAAATATTAACCTACAAAAGAGATCATAATTTCATAACATGGGATAAATCATAGTAGTGAAATGTAATCCCAATAATCATAACATAAAGAATGAAACTTTGTGGAATACACACATAATCATATAGAATCATTTCTTATTAGTCAAGACTCATTTCCAAGACTATCTTAGTGGACAAAGTCCCTTTCTAAACTGAGTTCACTCCTCGTTTCAGTCCTGTTTCACTGAACCGGTATAACCTACCGTTCCAGCCATGTCTATCTCATGAGATATAAAATCTTTACCCAATGAATTGGAGGGAGATATAGGTCCCACCCATCTCATAATGATACCATTCTTATGTGTGCCACAAAATCATAAACCATACATCATAGCATAACCCATGTAATAAAAATGGGAATCTTAAACATCATGACATCATAAAACAATTCATATAAGATAAAGGAATTCAAAAAAATAATTCCATCACAAAATAATCAAATCAATGTAATAATAGGGATAAAAACAGAACCCTTTATTATCTTATATGGAAAATAATTTTGATAAAACACATGAACTCCATTCTTGAGGAAAATATCCTTTCTACTTCAAAAACACTTTTACTTTCTTAATATGTTATACACTTCTAAACTAAAAGAAGTTGATTAAAAATAAACTTGAAAACTTGTAAAGGAATCTTCTTGGAAATAATGTTTTAAAAATCCATTCATTCCATATAAGTTAAAAAAAACATTCTTCTCGTACTTTTGTCAGAAAAGTCAAAAAGTACCTCGTACGAAAAATGACAAAAGATTCCTTTCATATCCTTTACTAAAAACTAACCGAAGGGTAAAATTGGATATAAACTATTGTAGAATGATGTAAATATTAAATATTGAGGAAACATGGATGTGGATGATAAAATTCACCCCAGTAAATGCCAAAGTATAAACAATCTCGGATAAAAATGAGATTGTGATATTTCCCTTACCTTAGGTCTGATTTGCTTCGTATGTGTATGAACCTCCAATATAAGGATTTAAATAATTTCATTGACTTATTCCAGAATCGTACTAATTGTTATGATATCATATATGGTTCACTTATGGCTTTATATTACCCGTTCTTTTGTAAATTCCATGTTAAAGAGCGTTTTGGGTAAAATCGTTTCATTTGTCATCCGTGTTTTGACTTGTAATAGTTCATATGATTACATAGATCATGATTACTTAATTCCAGAATATAAAACATGATTTATATATAATATATATTCAGAATATATATATATATAATAGATCAGTAAATGGAAAGAAATACACCGTTCATGGAGATGGTAGACCGTACGTACGCATGAACACTGTTTTCTTTTCCTTATTGAGTTGAATGGAATTAAGTAGATGACATACATATATATACACATAAATCCAGAATCATTATTATTTCATATATTTCATTATTAATTATTATATATAATTTATAATCATTCATGAAGGGTTAACGTGGAGAATGAATCTCATCGCGTCGTGGAGACGGTAGTCCGTACGTACGCACGAGCGATGATATCATTCTCATGATCGTGGAATTGTATTGGAGTGTATGTATACTATTTCAGAATAAATATCACTTTACAATAATTATATATAGTAATTATTTACATCATTATAACCTTCCAAGTAAGGTGGTGGGGGGAAATAGATTACACCACGGCGTGGAGACGGTATTCCGTACGTACGCACGCGCGGTGATTTCATTTTCCATAGGATGGATAGATGGTGAAATACGGTTGTTTCATACTTATAATAACATATCATTATATGAGTGATACTGATGTTATTACTTCATGATGAAACAACTAAATAAGAAGAAGTGGAAGAAGAAATAAAGATGAAAGAATCGGTAACGGGCATTACCTCTTCTTTGAAGCGCCTCTTTGAGATCTCCTTTTAGTTCACTAAAATTGGTCTTTGAGGAAGACCACAACCTCTAGGATGTTTCTACGGAAGTGGAGAAGGTAATTTTTCAGGGTTTGGTCGATCTTGAAGGCTCAAAGTGGTGTGAGGAAGAGAGGGAGGAGGTGCCCTTTTATAAGGGAGGAGAGGGGCACCTTTGGAATAACTAAAACTATTATTTTATTATAAAGTCCAATTCAGTTTTAAATAGCTCCAAATTGATTAATTTTGAAGATAAGATGGGTATGGGTCGAAATCCTCTCATAAAATAGAATTTAGACAAGTTTAGGTTCCTATTTTAACCTTATCATTTAGATTTAACATTAAGTAAAATAATTTTACTTTTACCGTGTCTTCTTGTGTTCTTATACTATAAGGTTAATAAACATACTATAAGAAGCCAAACGAACCCCAAGTTGTTTATTATTAATATATATAACCGTATATAAGTCATTTTGCCAAACCTTATATTTTTAGAAATAAAATAACAATTAATAATATAATATTTGTTTTAAAAACTATTTTATGTCAATTTTGACACTATTTAGTAATTAATTTTTTTTGAAACTCATAACAGAATTATTAGTTCGAACAAAGTTAATTAAATCAATAATAACATTTCATATTAACCTATAAAATTAGTGGAGTTCATAAAAAGTCTCATATTATATTTATTTGGGTATTTATAACATCAATTATGTCAATATTTCATTAATAAGATAATTACTCCATCATCGTTGTGTCATCAATAAATTAAGATATTTAATGTCTAAAAATTACAAATAAAATACCATTATGTAGGAAATCTTTTTATATTTCTAATTAATATTTATAGTCGAATTTATCTTATGTATAACCCCAAATTAAATATGATTTATTTATTAAACTTTGATTTTAACTATTTTAACCCTTCTTTAAATAAATTAATAATAAATGTCCTAATCTAATCCAAGTGGGCCTAAATGGTCATATTGTATACCTAAGGTTGTTTTTGTTCAAATTACACTTGTCCAATAGAATTAGTACAAGTTTTAGGGTAATAATAATATCATTTTTACGCTTAATTACCCTATTTACTTTTAACCGTGGTAAAAAAAAGTAAAAAGTTACTATTCACCAAAAATTATTTTCATCTCATTGAACCACATTTTAGTCCTTGATATTAACCATGTCTCTCGGATTTTCGAAATTCCACTCACAGAAGCGGTAAAATTAAGTTTTATAAAAAATTCAGTTTTTTTAACTACCACTTAGTGGTTTCACTATTCATCAAAAATTGAAGTTTTCAGAAAAATACCAAAAATTAGGCCTAAGCTATATTTGATATTATGAATTAAAAAATGATGTCTATTTTACCAAATTAAAAACATATCAGTTGCATTAATTAATTAAAAAATTAATTCCCTTCGTCAAAACAAATAGCGTGTTCTTAAGAGATAATAACTATCAAAAGATTGACAGTTGTTTATGTCTTGTTTAAATGTGAAATTACATCCAATAACCAACATTGTATTAAATTGTAAAAATATATTCTAAATATAATTTAAAACCAATCAAATTAATAATTTATCACTATTAAGTATTTCTATTAAAAAGGTTGTTTTTAATTAAAATTTAGTAATTTTCACTATTCATCAGAAAATGAAAGTTATCCGAAAAGTACCAAAATTTCACCCTAAGCTAATTTCGATATTCCGAATCTAGAAATGAAGTCCATTTTGAAAAATATAAATTAAAAAATTTCAAAAAGTGGTTATTACTATTCATAATGGCTATTTTTAATAATATTTTAATAGCATATCGTTGTTTAGTGAAACTCGGTATTGCGTACTACACACGCTATCGAGGAAGGTCGTGATTGTGTGTAATGCAAGGCAAGTCAAGGATGTATGTTGTGCAAGCTCCTTTTGGTGTAGCGTACAACACAAGACATTAATGAAATTAAAAAGAATATTTTTCATAAAATCTTGGGGTGTTACAATCAAGCCCACCGACTTGTTTCTATCATTATCTCAGGATATATAAATATTTTTCCAATGAATTGGAGGTTTATATAGGTCATACCCATCAAATAATTAAATCCAAAAATATGTGTTCCATAATAATACAAATCATATTATAACCCTTAAAAAAGTTGGTTTCACAGACATTTCATCATAACATAACTCATGAAAAACAAACAAAATTCGTAAGTATAAATCCATCATAAACATACAACATTTGTAGAATGAATAAGAATGGTATCCTTGGGTAATATACCAAGTAAAACATAATTAACATCAAATAATGTTTTATTATATGGAAAATTATTTTGAAAGATCAATTAAATTAATTCTTGAGGAAAATATCCTTTTCGTTTTGAATTTTTTTTTAAATCATAAAAAATTTAGCAAACATTTTTCATTAAAATAACCTATAAAAATTATAATATAAGAGTTAAAAAATATTTTAAAAACATATGAAATCCTTTTACTTTAAAATTTATAAAATATCAATTAAAATACATTCAAAAATTTGTAAGAAAAAATTGTTTTGAAAGAACACAAATTTTCGAATGAAGAGAGAATAACATTACATGAAACTTATAATATCATGAAAAGAAGTATATTCTTGATAAAAAATATAAAATAGAATTATATACACCTCATAAATTAATATATGTGCATAACATAATATGTTTCTCAAAGAATTAAAATTGATACATAATCACCTTACCGATTTGGTGACTTTTTAACCATAAACCCCATGAAAGAGAGATCATCAAATGGACATGTAAATACCCATAAATTTATGGATAAAGATTATAGATTAAATTAATGGTTATTATATAAATAAAAAAATAGGTGGTGAACATGGATTATATATCATATAAAATAAATGTGAGATGGAAATCCCTTACCTTATGTCTTAACTCTCGTCGTACTCGTTCAAACCTCCTCTTCGTTGGGTATCTCCTTCTGCTTTGTAGAAAAGGACTTCTTGTGTTGGATTTATGAAAAAATTAAGGCTTATAATATTAAGGGAGGGATTTTGGGAAGGTATTTCGAGAGATTTTGGATGAACCAAATAGGTTCTTAAGTTTGAAAAAAAAGAGAAAAATATGTGCCCTTTTATAAGTGAGGGAAGGGGCGCTTTTGGAATTTCTCAAAAGATTAATTTATAATAAATTAAATCTCAATAAAAATACCTAAAAATGGAAATTAATTCAAATATAAGGTGTTATAGGGTGATAATACCATGAAAAAATATATTTTAGATAGATTTTAGTGTAATTTTAATCCTTATCATTTTTCTTAACCCTTGGTTAACTTATTTTAATTTTAACTACGACAACAACTTTTTCAATATTAAAAGTTAGATATTTTTACTTATAATGTTTCAATTAAACCATAATTGAGAAATTTATTATGTTTTAGACCATATAATATCACTTTTATTAATATATTTGATTTTTATGACTTTTAACTAATTTAATAAAATATTATTTTCATAAAATATGATTAGTGTCAATTTTGAAACTATTCATTACATTGACTTTAATAAAATCAATCCCGCAAGATAACTTCAATCAAATTTATTTAATACAACCCTAACATGTCGTATTTACCTATAAATTTTTTATAAACTTAATTAAGAAAAATTATATTTATTTTAATATTTATAATATCGTTTAACTAATTATTTCATTAATTCAATAATTATTGTATCATCATTGTGTAATTATTTAAACACTAAAATTTAAAAATAAAATGCCATGATGTAGATAAACCTTTTAAATTTCATAATAATATACATAGTCTATCATAGCTTCTATTTCGCCACATATTAAAAATATTATTCTTATTAAAAGTAAGAGTGTGACATTTTGTCACTCTCTTAATTTTAATATTATTTGAGTAATTTTCATGGATAATTAAATTATTAAATTATAATAATTTTTTGTTAATTATATAATTAAATTCATTTAATAATTTTTTTTCAAGTGTTAGTGTCATTTTATAGTCCCTTTCACTTTATTTTTAACTTAAAATACCCAATTTTCCATTTACCATGGTAATAAAAATCACCAAAGTTACTATTCATATTGACAAAAAATGAAAGGGAACTATTTTATAAATTTGTAAAACTTGACTAAAAATATTTAATCTATTTTACATAATTCATAAAACTTAATTTTCTAAAATTAATTTAAAAATAGTCTGGTTGAAGGAATGAGGAAACGTTTTTTTAAGTGACAATGCCCAAAAGACTGAAAAGTTTTATAACCAGATTAAATTTAAAATTGATTCCGGAGACCTAAATTATATTTAGTGATAAAAATAAGATCTAATTATACTTTAAAACCAATCAAAAATATAATTTAACACTATAAATTATTTTTATGAAAAAGCCGTTTTAAATTAAAATTCAGTATTTTAACTATTCATCAAAACATGAAACTTATCAGAAAAAAAAACTCAACAAAAGAAAATTTTGATGTCATATTTAAAATAATAAGATTATTTTATCAAATATAATTTATAAAAGTTTCAAAAAATATTTTTAAGAAAAGTGCTCCATCAAAAGATGGAAAAACAACAATTATAGAAAAAATATTTCTTTTATGCGTAAAGTTGGATTTGTTCTTATATCATGTCTAAAAAACACATAATATGAATTTTAAACATTATATTGAATATAATATATATATATATATATATATATTTCATTAATATTATTCAACCAGCATTATTTGATTATTTTTTGGTATAAAACACACCTTTTCACATTTAAATAATTTTTTCCGAAAAAACGCTTATTTTAAATTTAAAAGGGGTTTTAAATTAATTTATAATTAATTGGTCAAAGAATTATGGGTAAAAAATAATTTCATAATTCAGTTAATATTATTCATAACTGTCATTATAATGACTAGGGTATATTTTTCTTATTTAAATAAGTATAATAATAAAATGATGTCTCGTAGAAACTCAGTGTTGCGTGTAAAGTAAGCTTAGCTGGTGTTGCGTGTAGAATAAGATTAACTTGGTGTTTCTTATAAAACATAACATCCTATAAATTTAATTTGTTAAAAAATAGGTTCACAAAAACTAATGGTGTAACTTTCTACCCCCCTTAAAATGAATTTATCCATCTAAATTTTTCATTCTAATACAAACAAATAATGATACTTCTACCTCATCATATCCTCAAATTCCCATAAAGCTTCTTCAAACTGGTGGTTTTCTCGACAAAACACTAACTAGGTGAGTGGTCTTGTTTCGTAGAACTTTATCTCTATGATCCAAAATTTCTACCGGTTTCTCTTCAAAAGAAGTATGTTGCTCCAGCGATACGACATATGAGTTTAGTACATGTGAAGGATTAGGTATTTACTTCCTTAGAAGATACCCATGGAAAAATCATGATAAAGAGAGAGATTTGGTATAAGTTACCATGGATAGGATACCATTATAATATGATCAAGAATTTAAAAATTAAATAACATATTTGCAATTTCAAATTGCCCTTCAAAAATCAAGGTTGGATGCCTGAGAATTTATTTATGGGAAACCCACATCATAAAAGGGTCAATAAAATATCTTCTAAAACAGTGGGAATTTAAAAGGTGAATATCACCACATAACAAGAATTTCAATTTTGATAACATTAACAGAAAGTGAAAATATGTACATGTAAGACAATTTCAACTATCATGTTTTGATGGAGAGTGATAGAGAACATAGTCATTATAAAGTTAACCATCACAGAATGATAAATCTATGATTATCTAAGGGGATGCACGATTCATCAAAAATTAAGGTACTAGGATAATATTTTTGTTTCAAGATACACGTCCTAATGTTTAATAATTTTCACAAGAAGATATATGAAATTAATTTCATTCCATTTTTTAATCACAATCTCATACATAATTTATGCCTTGATCAATTTCCACTGCATCTCTTACTCTAAGAAATGAGGTTGAAATTATAATTCCTAAAGAACTTGTGGATTAAAATATCCATAATGAGATGATAAGTCATTACATCTATCTCTAGTTATCGTCACAAAAAAGTGGTTAGAACATGTTATCCAATATTAATTAATCAAAAAATTAATCTCTAAAACCACATCCAAATTTCAATGTAAACAATTTCATAAATAGTTACACTTATGAACCTTCCAAAATATTAAAATCCAAGATTTTTAAAAGAAGGTCACAAAACATAGAATTTATCCCTAAAAACATGATGTAGATCATAATTTTCACATTCTAAACATGTGGAGACCATTATAATTTATTCTCTTAAAACATGGTAATAACCTGAATTACCATAAAACCTTAGGGAAAACATGCATGATTTTAAAAATTAACTCCATAATACCATAAATCCAAAACTTATATAAACTCAATCCATGATATCATAAACCATATTGTCATGTTATCAATCATAATTTTATCAATACTGTCCCATTTATAATCAAACTATACACTATTATCTCAACATTAAGATCATACTAAGGGTTACCATCCCAAAATCATGTGTTTTTCGAAAACCATAACATTACCATTAAATCAATTTTCTAGGTCATCAGTACCATTAAACATATTATCTCATATCCTTAACGTAAAAATTATACAATATAATCCTTATATATTTCAAAATTTATAACTTTTGAATCAAAATAGCTAAATACTTAAATCCTTATACTTTAATGATTTTCATGGATTGTGTCCTTCCTTGGACCAGAAGTAAATTCATGGGTTAAGGCATTGATTTGGATAATTCCTATGTTACCCACACATAATAATTTTAACTCCTCAATAATTTTTTCACTATATGACCTTTTTTTACAAATATATATCATCTTCCCCTCTATTTTAGATATTCCTCCGGGTTCTTCTTGCTACCTTCTTAATATACTGGAAGTCGAATCTTATTTCTTCTATGTTTGTAACCACATGAACATTCATAAAATTCCATCTTAATTTTATTATATGTGTTCGGAGTCTCACTAAGATTTATGTTTTTAAAAATATATCATGATAGATGATTAAAAATAATCACAATATATATCTTTCTATTCATTATCTAATTTAGTTGATATAGTCACCAAACCTTCTAAGAAATTATCTGTTAACATGATTCCTTTTAGTTTCGGCCACTGGGTAAAACCAAAATAATAATACGCGAAACAATAATCATAGTGGGATAACCACATAATCTATGGAAATTACTTACAAAATTTCAATCTATGACACCATAGGTTTAATCTTAGTTTATTCATGATCATTATTAAAACTGTAGAATTATAACCTATACCTTGACTTATCCACAGATACATATGTAGACATATCCTTAGAAATATTTCTAGGGATATCACTAAAGTTTTCTCATCCTAGTTTCTAAAGTTTTACTAAAACTTTTATCTGATACCAACCATAATGTCCTTAGAATAACATACATGGAAATTACATAATTTTTTTCAAAATACATAAACACACACCCAAAGACTATATTTTTTTAGTGCCTTTAGAAATATTGAACAAAAACTTATATTCTGGTGAAAGATATTCTATGTTTCCCACAAAGACCTTCCCCATTATTACCCCTACCTATACCCTTTATTTATAACTTGGGGTAAAAACATAAGAAAGGGTGACCTCATATGATTAGTAATGGTAAATAAGGGAGATATGTAAGCATAACATAAACATAAGGGTATGAGAACATAAGCATAAAATTTTAAAGATCATACCCTACATATAAAATATCATATACATGAGTCATGGAATAAATATTAGAAGTTCATAGGACATAGCTCACAAGGGAATCAAGATCATAAGTAATGAATTCATAACATAGAAATAAGACATGGAATTTTTGGTTGACACATAAATATGTAATATCATTCCCTATATGTTAAGGTGCATTGCCAAAACATAACAGGAAACTTAATGGGGACTGCACCTACTAGGCCAGACACACCACCTACCCCATTCATAGTCCTTTCCTTGAAATGGATCAGGTTTCCCCATCTTCCCATAGTGGATTGGGTTTCCACATTTTACTATAGTGGATCGTGTTTCCCCATCTTCCATAGTGTATCAAACCTGTTGACTTGTTTCCACTATTATCCCATGAGATATAAATATTTAAAAAATGCATTTGAGGGTAATATATGTCCCACCCATAACATAATGAAAACCATACATATGTGTTCTATAAGAATATAAATCATATCAGAATGCTTTGAGAAAGTGGGTTTCATAAACATTTCATCATAACATAATTGATGGAAAAGAAACAAAATTCATAAAGATAAATCCATTATAAACATAAACCATTCAGAGAAAGAATAATAATGTTATAATTGGGTCATATATGTAGTAAACATTTGGTGAAAATATCTTATATAACACAAAAAATAAAAGTGATATGGAAACCCCTTACCTTATGTCTTGACACTCAACATAATCGTTAAAACCTCCTCTTCTTTGGGAATCTCTTTTTCCATTGCACAAAAGGACTTCCCTGGTTGGATTTAAGATCAAAGTAATAATTATAGGATGAAGGAAGGGAAGTTGGGGGGATATTTTTAGGGAGTTTTTCCAAACTAATTAGGTTCTGGACTATGAAGAAAAGATAAGAGGTGCCCTTTTATAAGAGAGGGATGGGTAACTTTTGGAATTTCTCAAAAGATTAATTTATAATAAAATAAATCTCAATAATAATACCTTTATATAGAAATTAATTCAAATATAAGATAGTATGGGGTGATAATACCATCAAAAAATATATTTTAGATAGGTTTTGGTGTAATTTCAGACCTTATCTTTTTTATTAACCTTTAGTTAACCTATTTTAATTTTAATTATGGTAACACATTTTTCAATATTAAATGGTGTATATTTTTACTTATATTGTGTCAATTGAACCATAAATGGAACATTTATGATATTTTAGACCATATTATATCCCCTCTATACTTATTTAGGATATTTATTATTTTTAACTAATTTAATATAATATTATTTTCATAAAATAACACTATTGTCAATTTTGACACTCTTCAATGCACTGACATTAATAAAATCAATCCAACAAGATAGCTTAGATAAACATAATTTAATACACCCTAACATGTCATATTTACCAAAAAATTCGTGTATAACCTTAATTAAGTAAAATTATGTTTATTTTAATATTTATAATATCATTTAATTGATTGTTTCATTAATTTAATAATTATTGTATCATCATTCTGTAATTATTTATGAAAATTACATATTCACTACAATTTAACAATAAAATACGTTGATGTAGAATTTTTTATATATTTCATAATAACATACATATTCTAATATATATTCTATTTAATGACATATTAAAAATATTATAATTATTAAAAGTAAGAGTGTGATATTTTGTTACTCTCATTGATTTTAATAATATCCTTTTCATTTTCATTAAAAAGTCTAAATTAAATTTTTCAATTTAGATACTTATGTGTAAAGGGTATATTTAAATTCTTCCAATAAAGTTTGGAAAGTTTTAGGGTCATTTTACAGTCTTTATCACTTTATTTTTAACATAAATTTCCCATTTTTCCCTTTACTATAGTAATAAAACTTACCGAAGTTACTATTCATATTGGTAAAAAATAAAAAAGACCTATTTACTAAATTTGGAACATATGATTCAAAATATGAAATAACTTTTTTATAATTGAAAACACATAATTCTTTAAAATTAATTTATAATTAATCTCATTGATGGAATGAGAAAATGAGTTTTTAAATTGAAAATATCTAAAAGATTAAAATGTTTTTATATCCAAATTAAATATGAAATTATTTACAGTTAACTAAATTGAATTAAATGATAAAAATTTGATCCTATTATACTTTAAAACCCATCAATAATATAATTTAATGCTATAAATTATTTTGATGAAAAATATTTATTAAATAAGAAATCAATATTATTCACTATTCATCAAAACTTGAGACTTATCAGAAAAATCCCAAAAACTCAACTAAAGATAATTTTGATATCCAGATTTCAACTAATAATATTATTATATAAAATATAATTTATAAAAGTATAAAAAACTGGATTTAAAACAAGTGTGCCCTAATCTACCCTTTTAGAAAAATACATATTTTATGCATAAAATTTGATTTGTTCTTATATCATTCCTAGGAAACACATAAGATAAATGTTAAAATTTATATTTAATATTATATATATATATATATTTATCATTAATATAATTATATAATATTTATTTGATTATCTATTGGTATAAAACACACTTGTGCACAATTAAATAATTTTTTATAAAAGCATTTCCTTTTATTTTAAAAAGGGTTTTACATTATTTTATAATTATTTGGTCAAATAATTATGTGTAAAATACAATTTAATAATTCAATTAATACCATTAATACCTTTCATTCTAATGGCTAGGTTATAATTGTCTTGTTTAAATAAGTATAATATTAAAATTATGTTTCGTAGAAACACGGTGTTACATGAAAAGCATTCTAATCTAGTGTTGCGTGTAGAAAATCATTTACTTTTTATAGATTATAACACAAGAAATCAAAGAAATTTAATTTATTTGAAAATAAATTCATAAAAATGTAGGGTGTTACATGTATCATCTCCAATAATGTGTTAAGGGTAAAGTGAAACACGAACTGAAAAAAGTTATGATTACACTAAACACATGTGAACTGAATAATAGATTCATATTCAATTATTATATTCCAGTAATTATCATTATCTTATCCTTATAACCTTGTTTGTTAAGTTTCATTAATAATTTTAAAATATAAATAATGGATAAACCCATTCAATATATTTTTTGTAAGGTTTTCCAGGTTGATAAGATGTTATCGAAATTTAAATATATAGTTATTTTGGAGAACATGCTGAAATACATGGTTGAAAAATCAGAACTATTATTAATTCAATGAGGCTTTTAAAATATCTTTCTAAGAAACAAAAGGTAAATAGGGACCCCACCGAACATTATTTTATTTACTTCACATGTGAAAATATAGGTTACTGGAATAGAAACTGCAATGAATTGATGTAGGAGAAAAAAATAATTCAACTTCATGTATATTCATTATTTCATGTTATATTTCTATTTTTATTCTTTATTATTAGATTCAATATGTGTTTAAAACATTTTTATTTAAGTATAGTAATCAGGTAAGTTTAAAAACGTTATAATAAGAAGTACTAATTCTCCAAGCATCTGAGAAAGAGTGATTCCCACCTCAATGGTGAGAATAACAAGACATCTATTTCTACAAAATGAGTGATTCTAACTATACTATTACTTTTCATTGAGACAATTTAGGGTTTAGAGTTATCATATCCAAGCGTGGAATAATAAAAATGAGATTTTCCATACCACTCATTCATCCTTTCCATTTTGGTTTAGTCTCCAAAGTTCTCTATGTATTATTCTTGACCACCCTCACTGAATGATTATCCATGGAGTGGTTCTCCTATGGAAAGATAAATAGGTAAGAAGGTGTCTATTATACCATTTTTTTCTACCACTAACATTATTTTCAAGGAGGCTAAGTAGTTTCCAATATTCATCAATAATTTTTTAAATTAAAATAAAAAATATATTTATAATAGTGTCTCCCATTTAGAGGAAGAATATTTTTTCATATTTAATACATTTTTTATGGGGGATTTTAGCACAAAATATTATTTCCATATTATCCAAGTCCATTTTGGGGATGATCATAGGTGAGCTGAGCATAACATATATAAATATTTTATCATTTTATATGAATATTCAATACATTTAATAGTAATATACATTCTAGGACTGTAAAATTTTAGTGTTATTGAATACTAGATACATAATAAAATTATTTTATAAATTATATTCAACATCCCCCACAAAGTTCTTATCTCATTGTAACATTATTAGAAATTTATTACTTAAAACCTTTCTTCATAACTAGATAAAAATATGAATATAACAATGTATGATCTTAGATTATAAATAATGGTAAACGTGGGAGATATTGATCAATAGTCATATACAAGAATAAAATACTCATAAGGGAATGATATCATCATTATAACTGAAGACTTTTATACCCAATTTTTTATTGATCATAAACAAATAGTTATGGAATAAATATTTAACATTTAAAAATTCATGAGTCATAAGAGTGAGGAATCATCATTAATCAATCATTATCCATGAAATCATATCATAAGCATAAGAATATGTTATAGTAATTATGGAAAAATCAAAATCATAGAAAATAATTTTAGTATTCAAGGTTCATTTCAATGACTATCATAGTTATAAAATTCCCATAGTGGATTGGATTGACTACCAATCCCATCATTTCCTTAGTCAAGGTTCACTATTAAGTCTACCGTATTGGAGAAGGTATTTTTAATGAATTGGGTTAACTACTTATTCAGTTCAATATTACCTCATGAGATATCAATAATTACCCAATGTATTGGAGGTCTTTAATTGTCCCACCCCTCATAAAATGGAAACCATATATGTGTGTGTGCCATAAGATCATAAAAGCATTTATTAATTCATTATTGGATAACCCATGGAAAAAATGGGTTTCATAAAAATTTCATCATCACATAATCATAAGAAATATAATGAAATAACATGGATGGTATCATTAAATCATATCTATAATGAATTATAAGAAACATAAATGGATGTTAGATAGATCATAAATACATTTAAAAGAGAATTTAAACATTTCTTTGAAAATAAAGAGAAATATAATTTTCCTTCAGTATCATTAAACATAAAAATTTATATAATAGTGTGAAAAATATTTTATTTTAAAATAAAAATTCAAACTTGTAAAGAATCTTAAAATCAAAGAATAGTCACGGTAGCATTAAAAAAATTTGTCGGAAAAACATTAAAATAAAGATTCCTTTTACACTTTTGTTAAAAAGTAAAAAAAAAATATAATTTATAAAATGAAAAGAATATTACTTTTAAAAGTATGGAAATATAGTCAAATATGGTTTAAAATAACTTTAAATAATAATTTGATCATATAAATTAATATTCATGAAATCATTTTTAAGAACATGGAAATGGAAGAAAATTTTGTTGACCAAAGAGAAAATAAGGTCAGCTTTCTATAAAACATTTTCATGATCATTTTAAGTAACAATGAGAGTAAGATGTTAATAATATTTTAATGTTACTAAAATAACTACAGGATAATAAAATATCTATGTTTTAATGGAAAAGTATCATATAATCTACCATAATGGAAATTTAATATACACAATCCTGAAAATAAATGAGTTTGTAGTATAAACCATCAGCTCAAATATTTTATTACTTAGTAAACATTTTAAGCTCATTTATAATAAATTAATATTTATAATAATTCTATAAAATAAATTAATTCATACTTTTCATACAATATAACATTAAATTATAATTTACAATTACCCATTTATTAATATTTTTTAATTAAAATTCACCTTCTTGTTAAAACTAGTCTATTTTCCATTCATGATTGGGTTTTATTGTTCTTGTAATTGCTCCTTGTTCATGGTTTCATCATCAAAATAATATTAATCATGTTATATTTATCATATTTATTCATTATATACACTTTTATAACCATTCATATAAGTTGGTGATGAAAAATGAATTAAATCACTTTGTGGAGATGGTATCTAGTACATATGCATGAGTGATATTTTCAATTTTAGATGGATGAAATAAAAGAAAGGTAAATAATAAAAAAATTAGAAACATAATTATATAATAAATATCATATATATTCATTAAATATATACTTATTACCATCAATGTAAAAAGGAAATGAAAAAAAATCATGTTGCTTCGTAGAGGTGGTAGTCCACAAGTATGCATGAGTGGAATTATCATTTTCCAATGGATTTGAAGAAGAGAGGAAATTGATATAAAATTAATATAAAATAAATCATAATAGTAAATTTATTTATTAAAACATTTTAATATTATTATAGAACATTTTTAGGTGGTTTAAAAGGAATGAAACATGAAAAATATCAGTAATAAATATACCTCTTTGTCGAGTATCCTCTATTGATAAGAACCTAAAGGATTTTTGGATGAGTCTTTTGTGAAGAAAATAATCTTAAGTTCACCTATAATGATTTTGGAAGATTACTTAGATTGATATTAGACAAACTAAATGGCTCAAGTGGTGTGGAGAAGAGAGGTGAGGAGATGTGATTTTATAAGTGAGGGGAGTAACACTCTTATAAGTACTTAAAACATTAAAATATAATAGTCATATTCAACTGAGAGTGGAACAAAGGAAAAAAATAGAATATAAGATATTTTAATTTATAAATATCTTCTACAAATAAAATTTAAACATGTTTAATTGATATTTTAAACGTTACATTTTAGTTTAACCCCTTGTTAACCCTTCCTAACCTTAATTGAGGTGAATTTGTTTCCATAGTTACTATTAATTATGACCAAGATGAAGGTGGCCTCATTAAAAAAATTGGAAATATTGACTCAAAAAATGGAAACCATTTTATCAAATTCAATTTTTATAAGTGGGAAAAAATAATTTTAAAATAAGTGTGCAAAACGCAACAAAGATTATTTTTAGAAAAATGTATTTTTAAGCATAAAACAGAATTTATTATTATTCATTACCAAATAATAACCATTAAATTAATGTTAAAATATCTTATTGAATATATTAACTACATATTCCATTTAAACAATTCACTCATATTGGTCAATTTAATTTATTAATATAAAAACACATTGTGCGCATAAAAACATTTTCTTAAAAAAAGTTATATTTTTTACTCCCAAATTATTTTATTTTCATTTATAAATGATTCATAACTAATGGATTCATTTTTCATATCTATAAATGCTAATTTTTCATAATTTATTTGGTCCTATTCATTCTAATTAATCTAATGGATAGGTTATAACTATCACATTTATTAATAAATTTTCAATAGTATATCACAGCTCATTTATAGTCATTTTTGCTTCCAAATTTGTGTGTGTTGTATTTATTGTCATTGTTTTTCAATGAGTTATAATGATTTAATTTTTTTAATAACTTGTGACGAAAAATATTCTTGCAATGTTGGTTAAATTATCCAAGCCTATAAATGAAGATGGTGATAATGGAGTCCTGATTATGAATGATGAATAATTTTTTCAGGAGAAGAAGTTATCAAGTCTTGTTATATTGGAAGAAGATAAATGATGTTCTTAAATTTATAAGATTTATAATTTATTCATTCCATGAAGGTGGAATATTATTTGAATTTTTCAATTACTTATGAAAATTGGTGAGCTAATCCTAATGTCTCAAACATCGGTTTTACTATTTGGAGAAGAAAATTTGTTAACAACATAATGTCTTTGAATCCTGCATATGAAGTTTCCATAAAATGTATACCTAAAGGATAATTGTAGGTCTAATTGACTGATGAGGTTGGTTTAATTCTAATAGATTTAGATACTTTTATAAAAGTTGGAGTAAAATATTTTTCTCATAGTTTTCATAGGGACATCAGACTGAGTGTACTGAACTAACAATGTCAATTGGTGCTTGGTGATGTATTCCTAATTAATTAAATATCACAATTCTTTGGGGATTTTATTCTCACTAAATATTATAAGAATAATATCCTTTATGAAATGGAGGCAAATAGGGTGATTCTTTGTTGATCTTCAATGTGAAAAATATAATTTTCATAAAAAGGAATTCATGATTCAATATTAATTTATTTTTTGGAAGAATGTTTTTAAGACCAAAAAACTAATAAATTTTGTAGAAATTATTGAAAAAGAATAAATAAATAATTAATGGACAAAAAATTGAAAATTATAAACAAAGTTATTGGGGTTAGAGAGTTATGAGGTATTAGATAGGGGTTTCTAAATGATTTCATAGGTGTTTCCAAGAACAAAATTATTAGTTAGAAGTTTCTTAATAAAGTCATTCAAAAAAGGGTTCTGAATGATTTTTTATAAGATATATGTTTCTGAGTGAAAGAATCAAACAGACTGTTCCAAATGAAGTGATTGAACAAAGGATTCTGGACAGATCTATTATATAAAATATTAAGTATCTTTATACAGGGTAGAATATTTCCAGAAAAAAATATTATAAAGAAGAAACAGATGATATAAGATTATGAATGTTACAAATAGATAATGATAATAAAGGAAGATGAAATAAAAGTTACTAGATGGGGATATTTTTTGATTCCATCGGAAAGAACAAGTCAGACATACTTCTGATAATTCATTAAATAGAGGAATCAAAGTAGATCTTTGTGGTTGCATCAGATAGAGAATATCGGATGAAAATTGTGAGTATATCCGATGGAGGGTGACTAGATAAAAAGAACATTATGAGGTTATAGAATAAATTATTACCAGATTGAGGAGTTTCTATGAAGAAGTTCTAGACAATGTTTTGATATTCTTTACAATGTTTTTATAAATAAATTCATTATGATGATACTGGGATTTAATTTCAATGCCTCAATAATCATTAAGGAAATATCATGATTTTATATGATATTTTAATAAGTTCTTGAAGATTGTTAATGCTGATATTTGAGGATAGTTCCTATTATATTTTTTTTAATTCAATATAATTTGAGGTTTTTAAGGTGTTCAAATAAAGGATGTTTTGAGCAGGATATTCAAATTTGGATTTTGAAAATTTAAATTTGAGTTCATGATTCTCTTTATTTTTAAAAAGAAATGATTCCTATATAAATGGGAGAATATTTTCAGAGAAGTGTCTATTAGATGGAGTTGTTGAAACTATGTTTTTGTTGAATATGTTATTTTCAAAGTGAGTTACTCGCTATAATATTGAGATTAATTTGATTTTAGTTTGATGTATTAGCTGAAGAAGTGGGGTACTAGACATAGAGTACTAGAAAGGGAAGAATATATTAGATGAATAGTATCAAAAAGATCAATAAAGAACCAAAAAAACCATATAAAATGAATTAGTAAAGTATCAGAGGAACAAGTACCAGAAAATTAAGTTACCCAATGAACATTGTTCCATATGGAAGCAAAGAAGAAATAAGAATAACAAGATAAGAATAAATATTGCACTGGTTTATAAAAAGAAACATTATAGTTTTTTTCTTTGAAGATAAGGAAGGTTGTGTGCATTAATTTTCATATGAGAGAAGAAGAAGAAGAGTTTCTTTCCCACTATTCTGTAAGTAACAATAGAAGACGAAGAAAGAGAAGAAAAATTTTTCATTGCAACACACCTGATGGAGGAATTCATTGATTCTGGAAAGAATATGAATAAGCTCAATAATATCTACATATGAATTATAAAGATCAAACAAGGATCGAAATTTAGATGAGTTAATGTCCAATCCAGGGAAACATAAATTTTTTCTGCCCCCTCCTTAAGTGCACGGAACCACACACAGGTTCAGGATTATTTCTATTCCAAAACACTATATTTGGTATCTCATTATAGTGGTGAATCTATATAATGTTCATTACTATACACAACAAGGACTAGCTACACTAATTGAGTATTGAACCTTGTAAAAACATTGTGTTTTATTCTTTAGTTTCTTTTAAATACTTTCATATTAAATTAAAGAGATAACAAGAGAACAAATATTTTAATAAGTATAAATGGTAAAGGGATAAAAACTATTAATTAGTTAGAAAAGTCCCCAACATAGACTCACCCCACCTATCAGGGTTGAAGATACCCTAAAGTGGTTCTAACAATTAGTATAAGAGTGAAAGTTAAACTCTATTGGTTTATTTAATATGACATTATTCTATTTTAAAGATTTGAGTTTCATTCTTGTTTTATAATGAAGTATAGTTTTGATGTATAAATTTTTTTCTCTGATTATAATTATTTTCCTATATTGACCATAAAAACAATATAAATAATGACAAAATAAATTCTAAGAATGTGTCCCTCTTGAGTCATGGGGATAATGGAAGTTCAGTTTCTATATACGTTTATAATAATGAAGATAGATCTTTCTTGGAAACTGAAGAACATTCGATCCAATTTACCAAATGGGAAAATAAAACACCCATACCTCAATTGAATCAAGTAAGTCAAGTGATCAAGAGGTATGTAAAAATTCTGTCTCAGAATATCCTCAAGAATAAGAACCTAGTATAAGTGGTGATGATGATCTATCTATAACTTCTTAATATTTACTAGTTTGTAGATTAAATGATATTATCTATTACATGACAAGAGAAATAGTTTATCTTATTTGTGGATTCTTTGAAATATTATTTGAATAAATCACCCGGTTTGAAGAAGAAACAAAAAACATGGAGAAGGATTTATAAGAAAAGGTTATGTAATGTGTAAATCTCTACAAGTAGGTTGGAACCTTTGAGAAAATAATTATGGATCATGAAAAAAGTTCCTGAAATTTTTAAAATAAATTGATCAAAGAAATTAAATAGAAATATTAAGTTAATATGTCTCTTGAATAGAAGATCCATGCACTTGAATAAAAGTTAAAAAAAACATTCATGTCAATGATTTGAAATTGGAAGTAAAATCCAATAAGATTAAGGAAAATGACTCATTGTTTCAAGAAAAGGTTAAGATACATGATGAAGAAGTCAATATAATTAAATAATATCATGAAGATCATTTTATTATGATTGAAGATCATAACCCCCCCCCTCAATATGAAGTCTTTATAATTGAAAATAAAATTATCCAATCATGAAAAGGCATATATTGGGTCTTCACAAAAGAAAAAGAACATTACTACCACCAATCAATTCCCAATGGAGGATTACAATGATAAAATATCTCTAAATTATGATAACAATATCATGACATAATTTAATGATCTATATCAATTAGTTGTGATAAAATAGGTAACATCCATTACTTTTTATAATGTTATATTTAAATCTATTTTTATGAAGAATATAGGGTTCAAAATAAAATATTTACATGTTTTGATAAATAAAAATGATAGTAATACTAACACAATGTCTATTTTGGATAAAATAATAAGTGTGGAATATGGTTCTCCATGAATATCCCAATAATTTGTGGAGAAAATCCAAACACAACATGCCCATTTTTCTAGACATTCTGGACAACATGCAGTAGATATAATAAGATCAGGATTTTAAGATTAATTTGGTGATGAAATGGGTTTGGTAATTGTGCATTGGATTATTGGTAGAATCCTATAAATGAAAAAGGCACAAAGTAAGCCCATTCCAAGGGGTGATAAATCCAAAGATTAGGAAACAACATCCAAATATGAAGAAAAAAATTTATACCTAAAACATATTTGGAATTCATGAAAATATATATGATGTGTACAATCATGTTGGTTTTTTTATTTATACATGAACATATTAACTTGTATCAAAATTTTGTGGTAATAGAAGACCATATACATTAGTTAATAAAGAATAAGATTCCTTGAGGAAACAATAGTATACAATTTCAAGTTAGAACTCTCCCAAGAAGATATCAAATAAGAGAAATGAAAGGTCCTTGGATGAAATATATAAGAAGTTGAGGAAGAGTTATATATCCAAAATATGTTATGTAGAGAAAGGAATCTATAAGAATCCATGTGGAGACTCCAAAAAGATTTACAATGACTCCAAATATATATTAGTTATTTTTCTATTAAATATGGAGAAGGAAATAATGATTTATAATACATAACAAATGGATAACTCAAAAGTAAAAGAAAATATTACATATGGAAAGTAAAAAATCATAAGAGGTTTTAAATAAAATAAAACCCTTGTGTTAAAGAATTATAATGTGTGAGATTAAACATGTATAGACACACTCCTAGATATTTCGTTGTAATAATTCCATCACAAGAAGATTTCATAAAGAAGAGGAATGTTTCCATATAAGACACAAGTTCCTTGAAGGACCTTGATAAGTGAAAGTTTTCACACAAAGAAATTGAAAAAGTGATAATATATATTATTACCCAATAATAATTGAATTTTATATGTGTATTCATGAATAATGGAGAAAATATTGAAACATGGATGATAAAAACATATCAACCTTGTTGTCCACATTGAGAAATATAAAGAGACACCTTATTACCTTAATATTTATATTTTTTATTTGTACTTTAAATATAGAGAGATAAAGGTGAATCACAATATCATAAGGAAAACCTAAGATAGTTGATGGGATATCAATATTGGAAAATATTATATAAAGAAGTTATTATCATAGAATAATTCAAAAATTAATATATTGAAAAACTTATAATAGGGTTATACTTGATGAAGTTGAAGTGGTTCCTTTCAAAACATTATAGAAAAGTAAAGAATATCCAATCATTGTTTGATCTTATATTTTAAATATCAAAGGAATATATCAAAGAATATCATCTATTGTGAAGATGTGTAAACTGTCATGTTTTGAAAACCACATGAAGAATATCTATTTTTGTGAATTCTCAATATAAAGATCCTAAAGTATAAATATTAAATAGATTTATCATTATAATGATTTTGAGAAATGTATCCATGAGGGGGAGAAATGTAGAGTTTATTGAAGAAGCTCCCAAAATTATTATTTCAGAATAATGTGGTTATTTTGTAATTTTCATTAAAGAGTTTCATTGAAAAGGGTATTCATTACTTAATATCAATTCATTTTTTATTTAAAATAAGAATCCTATCATAGAGGGGAAAATTTAAAGTGCACCAAGTATTATTATCCTTTAATTTATACTTTAATAATTTAAACCTATTTATTGATGTGAGTGCATGAGTTTTAGGTTGATTTGTTCTATAAATTTTCTATATAACAATTTATATCTTCATCCTAGAATACAAGTGGATAACCCATTAATACAATATTGTTTTTTCTAATTTCATTCAGTATCATTCTATTTTATAAGTGACAATGTTTTGTCTAAATCAAATCTTATTGTTTTCTATACCGAGCATGAATCATGTAGACATAAAGTAAGATGATTGATGACACATTTATTAAAAATTAATTGATACTATTTTCCCAAGAATTTTTTATTTTTTTCAATAAGGCGTGTATAAAGTGTAATAAATGTTTGAAAAGAATTGGGGAGAGAAAGAAAAAATGGTTCAAATATTGACATATTCTATTTTAAGGTATTTACAAAAAAAATATAAAGGAGGATACTGAAGAGTCTAACTTCCATGTGTTATATTTTTTTCAATGGATATCAATGATTTATAAGGATTTCATTGATTTAAATCAGCTAAAGAGGTTATAAAGTAAATGTTTCTTAGAAGTTTTGGATTAATTATGATGATTGGTTAATAGATATTAATGTATCAAATATGAAATTTTATATTTGGAGAGACACGTTTGTTAAAAAAATAAAAAATTTGAATCCACCATATGAATTCTCCAGAAAATTTATATTGGAAGGAGAAAGTTGGGTTTAACCAAATTTGGTGGTCAGAAAAAGTCTAATGGACTAAGGTGATTGGATGGAAGGTGGATAAAAATAGTTTTCTGATAGTGTTCATATGAACATCAGATGATTGTTCTGGAAAATGATATCATTTAGAGATTGGTGATGTATTCCTAATTTATTAAATATCACAATTCATTATGGTTATGATTCCATATGATTACTATAATAATAAAAACATCTTTCAAATAGAGGAAAATCATGAAATGCTTTTTTGATCTTCAAAGTACCAAATATAATATTTATACAATGAAATTTATGATTCTATCGTGATTTTTTAAGGAAGAATTTTTTTCAACAACATCAAATAAATATGTTTTGTAGAATTTATTTATGGAAGAAATCTATAATAAGTACTTGAAAAAGGAACGTGGAAATTGAAAATAAAGTTGTTTCATATTGAGAGTATCAAGTTATTAGATAAAGGTTTCTAAATGATTAGATAGAGGTTTCTAAGAACAAAGTGTTTATATATATTTTTTTTAAAAAAATTCATTGGAAAATGGTTTCCAAAAAAAGTTTCATCAAATTAATGGTTTCCATAGAAAAGAATTAGGTAGAGGGTTCTAAATAATGTAATCGTACAAATTCTTCTGAATGGATCCTTCAGAAATAATATTGTCGATATTTATAGTGGATAGAATATTTATAAAGAAATAAATTCAATAAGTAATAACCCAAATTTGGAATCTTATGAAGGACACAAATATATAATATTAAGAAACAAATAGGAAGACAAATTTACTGAGTGGAGAGATCTGCTGTGTTTATCAGATAGAAAAATTTGGAATTCCTTCTAATAATTAATCAAATATAGGAAGTGGAGTAAACCTTTGGAAGTGAATAAGATATATAATACCAAAATAACACTGTGAGTCCATAAAATTAAAGATGATAGGAAAAAGGAACATTATGTGGTTTCTAGATGAATCATTACAGGATAAATGAGTTTCTATAAAGTAGGGTTGAATGAAGTTCTGATAATTTTACAATGTTTTTGTAAATATATTCATTTTGAAAATGTTGAGATTGAATTTCAATATCTCAATAATTAGGAAGGAAAGGTTGTAACTCAATCCAAGATTTCGGGAATCATTTGAATATTTTTGAAGCCGTGATTTGATTATATTCCTATGATTTTTATTAACTCTAATATAATTATAGTTATAAGGTGGTTAACTAAAATAATATTTTAGTGGGATATTCAAACTAGGATGTGGGAAATTAAAATTTTATTTCACACTTCTTCCTATGTTTTCATAGAAAGTATGCCTATATAAAAGGGAGTAGATGCACTGAAAATTTTCTATTGGACTAAATTGTTATGACTATGTTTTTATTGAAGAAATTTTTTCCAAAGTGAGGTTAAAATCATGAAGTTTTAGAGTAATTCTATTTGGGTTCAATGTGTTGGACAAGGAATAAGGGTACCTAATAGAGAGTACAATATAGAGAAGAAGGAATCAGATGAATAATATCATACAGATTAGTGAAGAATTAAACAAATAGTATTAGTAAAATTAGTGAAGTATCAAATGAATAAGTACCAGACAAAGAAGTTACTAAATGAGAAGTGTCCTCGATGAAAGTGAAGAATAAATAAGAAGAACATGAAAAGAATAAGTCTTTCATCAGTGAAAGAAAATAATCATTCTAATTTGTGTTTTTGAAGAGGAATATGGTTGTGTGTATTTCAGTACATAAATGAGAAGAAGAATTATAGTTTCTTTCTTGATTTTATGCAAGCAACAATAGAAGAAGAATAAATTGAAAAAAGTAGCACTATAATATTCAATAAAATTCACACATGTTGGTATAATTCATTGGAATTTAAAATAATATGAAGAAGTAAAAAATTTTCTATATAGATAATATAAAGATCTATAAAAGAGTTACAATTTGACTAGGCCATCACTAGTCATGTGAATTATAATTGTTTTTTATCTCCCCTCCTAAATTATACTGAACCAAACATGGGTTCAGGATTATTTCTAAGACAATGCACAATATTTGGTATATCATTATATTGTAGAATCTATGTTTTAGTCATCACCATACAAATTAAATACTATCTTCCTTTATTGAGTAGTGAAAATTTTAAAAACATAATTTTCCATCCTTTACTTTCTTTCATATACATTCATTTGAAAAGAAATAGAGAAAAAGAGAACCAAGATCCTATATTCTCTAAGAGGTAAATGGATAAAGATAATTAATTGGTTTAAAAAGTCCCCAAAATTAATTCAACTTCCCTATAAATGTTGATCATATCTTAAATTAATCCAAACACTTATAAAGAAAGCTATCAATTACATCAAACTTATTTAAATAGAAATATATTATAAAATATTAGGGTGTTAAATTTTACCCCATGATAAGAATTTCAACCTCAAAATTACTTTAATCTGATACAAACAACCAATTATACTTTACCTCATCACATCCTTAGCTTCCCACATAAAATCCTTAAACTCATGGTTTCACTAAAAAACTTTGGACAGATGAGTGGTTCTATTCTACATTACATTCTCTATTCAATCTATAATATCCATTTGTTATTCCTCATAAGACCGATCATGCTTTAGAGGTATGAACTCTGTGCTAAGTACCGGTGAAGGATCAAATATTTAATTCCTTAGACGAGATACATGGGATACATCATTCACATGAGATATATTTGGTGGAAGCTCCAAGTAATAAGAAATTATCCCAATAAGATTAAGAATTTTGAATGGAATGATATATGTCGGGTTCAAAATACCCTTATTTAAAAATCTCATAATCATATTCCAAGGAGATATTAGTAGGAATAAATTTTCACCAAGTTCAAATTATTTATCTCCTTGATTATTTTCATCATAAATTTTCTATCGACTTTTAGCTACTTTTATGTGTTGCTGAATGGATCTAATTTCATCTTCCATTTCCATTTATTTCTCAAATTACAATAGTTTTATTTCTCAAAATTCATCCCATCACATTAGAGTTTTTTACTTACTACCATAGAGGGATTCATAAGGATACATATAAATAGTTGGGTAAAAGATATTGTTTCAAGAAAACTTGTCCAAATAAAGGTTTTGATCCCAAACACCTTCAAAATCCATTGAGCATGCTCTCAACATATCTTATATGGTTTTAATGGCCCTCTCAAATTAACCATTTATCTAAGGATGATATAAAGTGATAAAGTTTAACTATATATTTAAATATTGTTAAATACTTCCCCATAACTTTTTGGTAAACCTCATATATTGATCCTATATGATTGAAAGTAGGTATCTATGCAAACATAAAAATTCCTCAACATATAAATCGGTGATCTGATCAAGAAAGAAATGTTCTTTGATAATAATGAAATGTGTTGGTTTTATAAAGAGATCAAATACAACCCAAATATAATCACTCCCTTTAGATGTCTTGGGGAGTCCCTTGAAGAAATCTGTGGTGATTTTTCCCATTTCCACTCATGTATAGGTAATTGTTATAACACCCCCTTAGACTTTTGTCTATCAACCTTAAATTATTGGCTTACCAATAACAAAGATACATACTCTAAAATATATCTTTTAATGTTTTCCTACTAGAAATACTCTTTTAAATATCTATAAATTTTTATAATTCCTGAATAAATTGATAATTATGAACTATGAGGTTTATCCAATAATTCCTTCTTTAAATATGTTTTTTATGGGACACATTCTCAGTTCTTAAACATTATCATTCTACAACATTAATAGTTGAACCCAAGAATATTACACACCTTCTTTTTTAGTTCCATATCACCCTTATGTTCCTCTTTTATCATCACATGTATGGATGGTTGAACATTTATATGATAAATATATGATCTTTCTATCATAATTAGGATTTCAAGGTCCATCCTCTATAAATCTCTAAGTATTGGATATCTTTCATTCCTCGTCATGGAAAAACTAGCATGTTCCTTTTGACTCATGGAATCTACCACCTTGTTCACCTTAATAGGGTGGTAATGTATTGAGTAGTTATAATATTTAAACAACTACAATATTATCCTTTGGAACATATTTAACTCTTTCAATGACAATATATACTTAATGATTTTATGACCAATAAATATATTAATATTTTCACCATAAAGACAATGCCTCTATATTTTTAATGAAAATGTTACCACTATCAACACAAAATCATGAGTTGGTTTACTTTTTTGATGAATTTTATATTGGAATGAGGATTAATAAATCAAAATATCATTATGCATAAAGAAAAATCCCAGTAACTTCATTGATTCATCACTATAGATCAAAAAACCATCTCCAATACAAGGTAGTGTGAGCACAGGTTCATTAACCAACCTTATCTTCAGTTCCTTGAAATTTTTTGCACACTAATATGTCCAAAGGAAATTAGATCTCTTCCATGTAAACGTGGTTATGAGATTAGATAGTCATGAGAAATTTCTCAAAAAGAATTCATAGTATCTAGTAAACCTAAGAAAACTATGGATCATAGTCACCATGTTTGGTCTAATCCATTTCTCAAAAACATTTGTCTATGAAGGATCCACTGATATACCCTCTCTTAAGAATATATGACCCAAGAATGAAACTTTATATAGAAAAAATTCACAGTTTCTCAAATTTTCATACAACTTATCCTTCCTCTAGGTATTCAAAAAAATCCTCAAATAATATTCATACGCTTTCTTTATCTTTAAATATATAATAATATCATCTATAAAAACTACCAGAAACTAATAGAGAAAATATATAAATACTCTATTCATTAAATCCACAAAATATTCATGGGTATTGGTAAGTCCAAATGTAATAACTATAAATTCATAATGACCATACCACATATAAAAGGTTGTCTTGGGTATATCCTCTTTATTGGCCCTCAAATGGTGATATCTAGAATAGAGGTCAATCTTTTAAAAGTATTTATCTATATAGATTTGAATAAATAATCCAAAAATAATAGGTATATGGTACTTTTTATTGATAATGATCTTGTTATGTTCTTGATAATCAATTAAAATATGTATTGAACCATTTTTTTAATAAAAAGAATAGGTGCACCCCATGTTGATTCACTTGGGTATAAGAATACCTTTTCTGAATTCTCCTGGGTTTTTTTCTTCACTTACAAAAAATCAATCATGTAAATAATATATGGAGTCTTAAAAATATGTGTAGCACTAGGTATGAGTTATATTGAAAACACGCTTTTATAATTCAGGGTATGAACATGCAAGTCCATAAGAAATACAATAGCATATTCCCGAATGACAAGCATATAATCAATGTTGTGTTTCTCCCTAAAAAATTGAGATAAATATACCTTATGAATAGGTAGTAATACCCATAAAATGAAAATAATTTCCATGTCCATATTCATCATTGAACTAAAATATGATCATAAATTCATTATGAAGATAAAATTTGACTTCAATTCCTTGAAAATTGATATGGGATATATATAAAAAATCCATTTAATGAAAAAAATAATGTCAAATTCAACAAGAGGTATAATCACAAGATTTATAATAAACAAATTCACAAAAACTTATATTGTAGATGAGCTATATACTTATGATATAATCATCATACCATTAAAATTTTTCACCATAATTTCAAAATACAATCATTAATGTAGTGATATAATATGTAACACCCCAAATATAGAAATCCAGAGTCAATGTTTACATTATTACATTGGTAAAAAATATAATGGATCTCATGACACAAGTTTGATCCATTTACCTATCTTGGAAATTTAAATACATGCATGATTCCCATATTACATTGTAAATATAAAAAAATCATAAGAAACATTCTTGTATCCCAGAAATCATTCATAATATCCCTATTCATAACCTAGGTAAAGGAAAGAAAATAAAGGGTGAGATTATATACTCAGTAATGGTTATGTATAGTTGAACCTTTCATGATTAAATATAGTATAATCAATATGGAAGAGTGGATAATTAAAACACATTCAACTTAATCAACAAATTGATTTCAATGATTATTCATGGATAATATCAATATATAATTCATAAGGATAAGGGAAACTAAATTCTTAATAAATGAAATACATAATTATATACATTAATGATCAAGGATTCTCAATAAAGATATCATGAATCTCATTACCAAGGAATCTCAACCAATACATCATTATTTATAAATGGGTAAGTGTACACCAAATACCCATTTAATATGGAATTCCTACAATTTTTTCTCATAAGGTATTTTGATGCATTAAAAGATTATATATAACTAGCCCCACCCATCACTTGAATGTCCTATTTATTCCTCATATTTTGAATGATCAATTCATTCTCAAAATTCATTGTAAAACAACAATTATATGTATTAAATCAAGAATATAGAACGTCAATATTTCACTAATAAATGAAATAACTTAATTAATAAGAATCCCTTAACTGATAACATGTATAGAAATGGTATATAGTTGAAACATCATCAAGGTAATAGTAATTATTCTAAATTCATCAATGGTACTAAAAATATGAACATGAAGGAGAAAAACATTTTCTAATAAATAATAGAGAGTGACAGAGAACATGATAAAAATAAAGTGAATGATATCAAAATAAGGTATAATACATAATCAGTAAATAATGAAAAAATAACATATATTCGTCATAAATGATGGTATTTTTAATAAAAATAAGTATTTATAAAGGAATATACAATCAATACATTAGAAATGACTTCCCTGTAACTTTGTGTAAGTATAGATTTATAAATCACTTTTCAAAATTCTTTTCATTCCTTTATAAAAATAATATCATTTTCTTTTATTATCATCTTAAATAATGATTGAAAAATTATGTATAAAATTATTTTAATTTAAAATTAAAATATAATATTATATATTAATATTTAAACCAAAGAGTTTTCATGATGGTGGGAAAGGTAGTTCGTGTGGTGTACGTAAAAACAAATATTCCTTTCACACCTTTGGTAAAAAGTACCTCATTAATAAAATGAAAAGACGACCCCCTTTTGAGATATTATATAGAAATTAAAACATGGGTAAAAATGAATTTAATAAATATTTTTATAATATTCAAAACATTCTAGAAAACATTTTAATGAAAATATTGACAAGGATGAAAAATTGATGGAAGGAAAACTTTAAATTATAATTTCTAAAAGAAAGTCCCTTACATGTACATTATTGATTCTTGATATAAAAATGGAATAAATAGAAAAAGTCATGAAAAAACAAAAATTATCCATAAGAGAATAAAATATATGATGTTTAAGATATTTGGATAAAATAATTTTCCAAAATGAAATCTGAACATAAACAATCTTGAAATAAAATGAGATTGTGAAATAAACCAATTACTTGAAGTTCGAATTTCATCATATGTTATTTTATCCTCTTTTATAATAAATTTAAATTTATTATAATTATATATAAGAACCAAATATATACATATAATTTCATATATGATGCAATTATATCATTTCAACACCCATTTATAAATAATTCAGTATTATAATTGTTGTTTTTGAGTATTAACTATTTCATTTTTTATGTATGTTTTAGTTTGGTAGTTTTGGTACTTGAATAATTATCATGGATCCATAATAACTATAATTTTAACCATGATATAAATATAATATATATACATTATATAAATTGAAATTTAGACATGAAATATGAATCACATCTCTTTGTGGAGGTCGTAGTCCACACGTACGCACGAACGAAATTATCATTTTTAAGGGGTGAAAGGGTAAGAAGATAAATAATATATTACAACTAAATAATAAAAAATATGTTATAAATATCATATATAAACATTATATCCTTCATAATAACCATACATGAATGGTGGTGATGAAAAACAAAATACATCGCTTTGCGAGGTGGTAGTTCGCACGAACACATGAATGGTGCTTTTATTTCCCATTTGGTAGTGATAGAGATGAATATATGATAAAAATCAACATAATAAAACCTCAATATATTATATCATCATTTTTAGCACAAAATTTAAGGAGGTGTACAAATAAATAAGGGAGAGGACATAATTGGAATTCTTCAAAGATTAAAATATATTAATTCCTTACTCAAGCCAAATAGATCAAAAATGAATCATATTTTAATTTTATAAGATTATGTTAGAAATAAAACAAACCAATGTGTTTTAATAAAGAATTTAATGTTATATTAAATCCTTATCCTTTTATTTTTAACCCATTTTACCCTTAACCGAGATGATAAATATTTTTCATTATTACTATTCATTATAAAAAAAATTAAATTGAACTTATTTACTAATATTAATTATTATGATTCAAAATATTGAATCTATTTTATATTAATCAACTCCTAGAATTTTTAGGAATTAATTTTAATAAAAGTTCACAAAATACAACAAAAACTGATTATAGAAAAATGTTTGTTTTTAGAATAAAAAATTATTTTCAACAAAATATATTATAATATTGATTAAAATGGAATTAATTAGATTATGTTAAATAAAATTAGAATTATTTTCCTTTTAAAACAAAAAAAATCTAAAATTTACCTTTTAAATACTTGATAAAAAAACAAAAAACGTTTTTCATTTGAATAAAATAATTACATAGATTTCCAAAATGCTTGGAATATGTTTCCATGATCAAAATTATACATTTTTTTCATTATATTACTTATATAATATATATTTGGTCTATAAAAACCATTTCATAAAATTTTATGTTATTATTATATCATTGTAATGTCATAAATATAATAGTTTTGTAAAATTGGTATTTTTACACTATTCACCCAAAAATCAACTATTTTTGAAAAATATCAAAAATTCACCCTTAGATAATTTTGACTTGATGAATTAAAAAATTGATTTTATTTATTAAAATTAATTTTATAAAATTTTTTAACTTTGGTTTTAATCACATTCTTGAATAAAACTATGTGGACTGTGTAATTGTTTCTATAGAAAGAAAATCTTACTATCAGGACATATGTTGGGGAGGAGTAGTTGATTCTCAAGACCTTTGGGCCACCTTAAGGCCTTTGGGCCACCACAAGGCCTTTGGGCCACATGAAATTCAAATCTACTAGTTAGAATACAAGGGACAAGGCTTCAGAGGAGGATTCAGGGTGGGCACATTCACTAGAGAAGAGATAACCGAAATTAGAAGAATGGGAGGGTATGAATTTTCCATTAGTACCAGGCCTATGCAGCTTTGCATAGGACAGCTAGTCAACTAGCCCTGAGAATGTGGAGTGCTGATATCAGGACATATGCTGGGGAGGAGCAGTTACAAGTTGTCTTGTCTGGGTGATTCCTCTAAGACCTGCAGGTCTTATAATTGTCTTCAAGCCTTCAGGCCTTATAAGGGTTCCACCTCACCCCTTGAAAGGTGGATTATCAAAAATAATTATAATAAATGATGGACCTCGGGCCATTCTGACCTACATTCTTGCCTCCATAAACACAATTTCATCCTAAAAATTTCCAAATTATAACATTATGGAAATTTGAAGTAATTTATTCTTCATAGATTTTTTAGTTACCCACATTGCCTCTTCTATTTTATGATTTCTCCAAAGTACCTTCACCTATCGATTCATATGATTCCTCAACACCTGTTCTCTATTATGAAGAATCTAGATAGGATCTTCATAGTAATATAAATAAGGTTATGATTATATTTATTTAGAGGTGATCACATGTACTTGGTCTAGAATGTACATATTTAATAAATATATATGGAACACATAATGAACATTAGAGGTTCTAAGTGGGATTTGAAAATGGTAAGCCAAAAATCTAATAATTTCTATAATTTCAAAAGGCTTGATGTACCTTGGACTTATTTACTTTTATAACCAAACCTTATAAAACCCTTCTACAGAGATACCTTCAAGAAAATATTATCTCCAACCTAATATTCTAAATCATTCCTTTATTTATATACATAGAAATTTTTTCTAATTCAACCTAGCTTGATATGACTCTAAATAGATTTTACTTTCACTATCATCTCCTTAATAAGTTCCAGGACTAAAATATTCCTTTCAACAACTTCATTCCTATAATTTAGTGTATGAAATCGTTTCTCACACAATGCTTCATATAGTTCCATTTAAATTATTGAGTGAAATATATAATTTTATAAACATTCCACCAAAGGTAAATACTAATCCCACATACGTTGAAAGTAAAGTGAGCACAGGATCAACATGTATTCTAATATCTAAATATCGTTTTTAGACTATCCATATATTCAAGGATGTTGTACAATTATAAAATGTAACTTGGTGTTAAGAGACTTATGAATACTTTTATATAATTTCAATGTAAACCATGGGTCATGATTAGATAAAATCCAAATATAAGATTATTAGGGATGTGTGTGGCTCTCAAGAATTAAATCCTACCTTATAATGAGGAAATGTGTTTAATTTTTAAGGCTATTGATAATAAACCATATAAAATTATTCTTTCTAAAAGACTTTGTAAATCTAGTTAAAAATACTATATTAATATCATTCTATTTACACACTAGAATAAGTAGAGGTTTTTTATTCCTTTAGGATAGTGTCTCTCAGCCATTAACTATTGAAAAACCAAATATCTTGGTACATAGTCTATAATTTCGAATTCCGCATTATCCCATAAAAAATATTCCTTTAAATCCCTATACATTTTGGTTCTACCAGGGTGTATATAGAAATTTGGAATATGATATTATTCTAATTATTATTTTTTTAGCTTAGGCTTGGATAGAACACATGACCTCTTTAAAAATTTCAAAATACTATCTTCATAGATGAATCCTACCAACTTCCCATCATTCACAACATCAATTTTATTCTAAATATTGTTTTCATCAATCTAGTAATTTTTTATTTTTTCCAATAAGGATGATTTGTGAATTATTTGAAATATATTTGTTGAATCCCCTTCCTTAATGATTACTATATCCAACTTTTCTAAATCCATTAATATATGATCTTTTTCAATCCATATATTTGTCAAAACGCCATAATCATTCATAATTAACACATCAACCACCTTATTTTCCTTCTCAGGGAGGTATTTTATTGCGTAATCATAATCCTTGAGTAATTATAGACATCATTATTACCTCATGTTGAGTTATTTATATAAGAAGATATATTTGGATATTTTTATATGTATATATTTCATAGTTTTCACCAAAATTGCAATGCTTCCATATCTTCAATGGAAATATCACAACATCTTACTATGCATCATCAGTTGGATAATTATTTTCATGTATTGTTAACTTCCTTAATATATAGGAAATAAATCTATTGTTCTATATAAGAACATATCTAAATCCCTGCTTTGATGAATCACTATATATCACAAATCCAACCATTCCTGATGGTAATGTTAATACCATTTCATTTACCAATATCCTCTTTAATTAAATTTTTTTATCAATATTATTCTAATCATATGAACTTAATCCCATTACATTTAAACTTGGTTATTAAGTAAGCTAATCGAGTAAAATTCTGAAAAATTCATTGATAGTAACCTATTAATCCAAGGTAATAATTTACCTCAGTCATATTCATTGGAATTGGCCATTCCATAACCACATTTTTCATCTAAGTATCAATTGATATTCCATACTTAGAGACAATATTTCCAATAAAAGAAACTTTTTAAATCCAAAAATCAAATTTTAAATTTTTTCCATAAAACTACTGTTTATAAGAGTTTTATGAATGATTTGAAAATGAATTTTTTGCTTATCAAAACTTTTAGAGTACATAAATATATCATCAATAAATACCTTTATAAAATTATCAAGATAATAAATGAATTTTTTTCATCATATCCATAAAAATACAGGTTACATTAATCAATCCATAGGGAATTCATATAAATTCATAATGTCTATACCTTATTCAAAATGTTTTCTTTGAAATATCCTCTTTCATTAATTACAATTGATGATACTATAAATAAAGATCAACCTTTTAAAAATATTTATCACCTTAAAGTTGATAAAAAATCATCAATATAGGGTAGGGGATACTTATTCTTTATAGTAATGGAATTTATTTCCCTATAATCGAAGAAAAAACTTATAAACCCAACTTTATTCTTAACAAAAACAATAGAGGATCCCAATGATGAAATAATAGGGCATATAAATCCCTTATAAAAAACCCCCTAAAATTATTTATTCAGTTCCTATAATTCCATGGTGGCCATCCTATAGGGAATATTAGATATAAAGTTTTCATTAGGTACAAGATTAACAGACAACTAAACTTCACAGTTAGGTGGATGTACATGTAGTTCTTTAGGAAACATTTCAATTTATTATTTTACAATAGGTAAATCCTCTATTTTAAGGATACATTTCCAATTCGTAGGTTGTAACAACTATTATTCTCTAATTTTCTCATTAATGAGAGCTGTTGGTGGTTGATCTAGACAAGATTCAGATGATGTATCCTCCTCTCTATAGACAGGGGTTTCCATATCTCTGTCATAAATCATAATCTTCTTATATTGGAAATATTTTTTTGAAATATTATAAAAAATCAAATCTATCTTAAGGATAATACAAATTTCAACAATTGGAATAATAATCAAGTTTCAAATAGGAACTGTATATATGTTATAATAGGAAAAAACTAACATATCCTTATCATAATAACATTTTAATTAGGATTCTTGATTTAAAACACCCTTATTAAGGTTATAAGAAACTATCTAGTTTTCTTGTAAAATATGAAATAAATAAAAGTGTGTGAAGATCCATAATAAAATAAACCATTAGCTAAATTTTAGGTTAAGATCAAAGTACCTACCACCAAATCTTTGGGAACTTCAAACTCAGCTCATGTAATCACATAAGAGTGGATTTTTCCCCTTATCCTCTTCTGTCAAGGTTTCCCTTAATGAGTGGGACATTGGTTTGAATAATTTTCCATCTCTTTATAGATTAAACAATCTATAACAATGGTTTCTTTCTTTTACTTGCATTCAAGATAATTATAACCCATTTATCTACACCTAAAATAAAATCTTCTTCCAATTAAGAAAGTACATGGGTGTTTCCTTCCTTAATTATAATATGTTTTAAATCTCACCATCCCTTTATTATTTTTTGATACATTTTTTTTACTCGATGCTTGGAAAACCACAAATTTTCTTGATTTATATTAAATATGTTAGAACTAGAAAATTATTTCTCTATATTTAATCCACTTGATACTATATCATCATATGATTAAAATGTTAGAGAAACTATCATCCTGTACAGACTCTACTTAATCACATTAAATAAATGACCATTCTTGATTTCTGAATTATGTATGTAGTCTAAAACATGCAAGGATAATCTTGAAAAGTTATAATCGTTCACTAAAACACTTTCTTCCTCCTTATACTTTAATGTGAGGAACTTCCTCTCTATTTTAGTTCACTATTTTCAATGAAATAATATTTAAAGAGTATAACTTTGATAGTTATCCATTCTATTCCTTCCTTTTTATCAACCTATTTAGCGTTCTAGATCAATGATCACCATTGTCTAATATATCTTCTAAAAAATACAGTACTAGAATAAAATTTTCAATTTCACTACTTCCCATATCTAGGGATATATTTATAAGGGAATTAATCTATTTTTAGCTACCAATGAATCATTAGTTCCATTAAAATATGGAGGCTTATTTCAATTAAAGTAATGAAACACAGGTGAATCATACTGTGGGATAATAGGTTGTTCTATACATTAAAGGTTATTCATCATAACCTGAGTCAATTGCCATAATATATACAAGATATATTCAGTTCTAGCAAGAACTGTATTGGCTTGCTCAGTAGGGTAGTCCCTATATTGACTATGAGTTTTGATTCCCCTTATTCCATTAGGTACCATCTCTAAAAAATGCAACAAACTGAGTTATATCATAATAATCATGAATATTGTGCCACAAAATAAAAATCCATATAATGGAAAAATTTATAAAATACCCTAAGGTATTATAATAATTATTATCTTATCGATGTTTAATTAAAATATAGTTCCCAAGGTTCATACTAAACTTCCTATAAAACAAAATGTAACACCTTGACTCTAGAAAACTAGAGTTAGTTTTTACTTTTTTTATTGGTAAAATATAAAATGGATCTCTCCAAGTAGGATCAATACATTTAGTAGTCTTGGAAAAATAGATACCGACACATTTCCTATATTCATTGGTAATAGAGAAAACATATCATAATATACTTTCTTTTATCCTTAAAAACATTTATAATATCTTTCTTCATATCTAGGGAAAATGAAAATAAATAAAGGGTGAGATCAAAATCCTATTAATGTTTACATACAATATAATATATGATGAGTAAATTAGGGATAATAAATATGGTTGAGTGGATAATCAAAACACATTCCATTCAATCAACAACTTGAGTTTAATTAATATCCATGGATAATATCAACATATAAATCACACATATAATGTAAAATGAATTCTTCATAAAGGAAATTCATAATTTTATAAATTCATGATCAAGGAATCCCAATAAAGATATCATTAATCATACCATTAAGGCCTCTCAACCAATACATCAATCTTAATGAATGGGTAGGTTAAAATGAAATACACATATAATATGGCATGCCTTCTACTTTGTCTCATTAGAACCATTAATAAATTTAAGGGATATCTTCAACTAGGCCCCACCAATCACTTTCATGTCCTATGCATTCATCATATTCTGAATGATCAATTAATTATCAAAATTCCTTAAAAATTAAAAATTATCCATATTCAATCAAGAATATATAACATCAATATTTCCCCAATAAAAGAAATTAATTACTTAATAATTTTCTTTCAACTGATACCATATAAAGAAAATATATATATTTAAAAAATCATCAATGTAATATAAATTATTCTAAATTTATCCATGATATTAAAAATATGGACATGAAAGAGAAAAAATAATTTTTAATTAATAATGAATAGTGACAGAGAAAAATATTACAAAAAATTGAATGATCCCAAAATATTATATAATTATTAATTAGTAGAGGATGAAAAAATATCATTTATTCATAAAAAATGAAGGGTTTTTGATAAAGTAAATTCATTATAAATGAATATAGAATTAATAGTTTTAAAATATCATCCATGTAACATTGTGTAAGAATAGAATTATAAACCACTTTTCAAAACTCTCTTCATTCCTTTAAGAAAATAAATTCATTTCCTTTGGTTATCATTTTTTTAAAATACAAGATATTTATAAAAATATATTCTTTTAAAATTATGCTGGAAACTTGTAAAATAAAATTCAAATAAATGATTATTCATGATGGTGGAAAAATTTGTTCATGCGGTGTATGTTAAAACAAAGAATTCATTTATGCCTTTAGAAAATAGTAATTCATTTTAAAAATGACATAAAGATTATATTTTGAAACCTTTTCTATAAATTAAAACATGGGTAAAAAATACATTAATAAATATTTTTATATTATTAAAAACATTCATGAAAGAATTTTAAATAAAATATACAAATGGAATAAAAATATTTGGAAGGAAAACGTCAAAGCATGATTTTTAAATGAAAGTCCCTTACATGTAACTTACTTGTTGATTTTCGGTCCAATAAGAGAAAAAATTGAAAATAAGAATGTAAAACCTAATAATAAAAATATTAGAATAAAATATATTGGTTTTAAGATATTCAGATCTTATAATTTCCCCAAAGTAAATCAAATCATAAATAATCCTAAAAAATGATATTGTAAAAGAAACCACATACCTTAAGTTATAATTTTCCTAGAAGTGATTTTAACCTACTATATTATAATTTAAATTTATTATAAATCTATAAAATAACTATATACATACTTATAATATCATATGTGATCCATTTATAACATTTCATGACCTATCTATTAATAATAATTTATTTAAATTGTTGTTTTTTGAGTGTTGATTGTTTCGTTTTTCATGTATGTTTTATGTTCACTGGTTTTGGTCCTTGAATTATTATCAAGGTTAAATAATTTAAATAATGTTAATAATGATATAAATATCATATATATTCATTATATACATACTTAGAATCAATTTTTAAAGGCATACATGAAAAACGAATCACATCATCTCGTGGAGGTGGCAGTCCACACAAACGTGTGAGAGACATTATAATTTCCTAATAGGTAGAAGAATAATTAGGGAAATGATATTTTATATTTAAATAATAGTAATTATTTCATAAATAACATATATAAATTTTATATCCATCATAATAACCATACATTAATGGTGGTGATGAAAAAACACATCACTTCATGAGGCTGTAGTCCTCACGTGTGCTTGAACAATGATTTTGCTTAAAATTTGATAGAAAAGAAGATGATTAAAGGTTTTAAAATAAATATAATTTTTGGGAAAAAATCCGTCAAGGTAACATTGCAGTAGATTTGGGTTGATTGTGTTTTTGAAAAAGTAGGTTTCCTTGGTGAATTGTCAAGTTCCAGCGATGTTGTTATCAATCCATGTTGACAAAGAACCATGAAAAAGGAATTGATGATCTGGAGGTGGTACAGAAAGATCATATACAAGGTGGCACTGTTTTCAAGTGTTTTACAAATTTTTGGGGTCCAAAATTTAGAGTTTGATGAGCATTGATAAAATAGGATTTCCTTGAAGATCTAATTTAAATATGGAAAAGACATGAGTTTTGCAAATATAGTCTTCATGGTTTGAATTTCATGAATACTTGAATAATGTTGATGGTGATTCTTTTCCATTATTATGGGCTTCGCGAACAGAAGAATTAAAGAGAATTACGGTGGTGAAGGGAATTGTGAGTAGAGACTTGTGGCAAAAGGCATGAAGGAATTGACAGGATGCTCCATGATTACAACGAGCTCCACGATCGGAAAATTTCCGTGGTGCTTCGCGATTTTGAGAGAATTTCGGTGGGAACTTCGGAGCTTCAAGATTTGAGCCGACGTGGTATTGACTTCGCATGGAAGGTTTGAGGGTTGGTGGAAACACCTATAAATAGACCTAGACCCCCTTGGGATAAGCAGATAGTTTTCAAAGAAAATATTTTGCTCTCGGCTCGCAAAGGTGGTTCGGAAGGCAGTGTGCTTCGTGAAAGGAAGGAGCTTCGTGACGACAAATCTATCTCCATGAAAGTTTGGTGATCCGCATTGGCTTAGTGAGATTCATGAGGGAATTTTCTCTATAATGAATTGAGCTTCATGATGGCCTAATATCTATGAAGGAGTGAGCTTCGCGGAAAGCCAGGGACTTCTTGAAGGCTTGTTTGAGCTTCACGAAATTGGGATCTTCACGAAGTAGGGTGCTTTGTGAAGGTATTTACAAAGGAATTGCCCAGTGTTCATGGGAAAATGGGTATTCATCAGTGGATAAAATTTGTACTTCAATAGAGAATCTACATACAGTGGATGATGCATTCATTAGTAATAATGAATAGACCTACAGGTCTATAAACTGTGAGTGGATTACTCCTAGGTGTAGTGATCAAAGGAAGAGGAAGAAGGTAATTCTTTTTATCAGAAGTGAGCTAGTGAGAGAGAAATAGAGAGTGACCCTTGGGAAAGCAATGATCTAACCCTAAATATTGTAAAGGATGTGATCCTGGGCATAGAAGTGATCTAGACCGAACATTATTGGTAGTGAGCTTTAGTGGATTCAGTATAGTGGCACATCACCGTTGTATGCTCCTTAGAGGTAGCCCAGTGAGGGTGAACCAAGTAAAAATCTTTGTGTCTACCCAGTTTCTTCCCTACATTGCATATAAATCATCACCATCAGATAAAGATAAAAACAAGTGATCAACATAAACAAACAAGATTAAACAAAGTTACCCTAATAATAAAGAGGTCAAGATCTAGTGGGGCTGAAAGAATTTTGAAAAATAATATCCATACCCTGATTCACCCCCCCTCTCAGGGTATTTAGGCCCCCTTTGGTCCTAAAAATTGGTATAAGAGAGAAGGTTTCTTTTATCATACTTGTTTTCTCTGACTTGGGTTAGTCGATTTGTGTGGTTAAAGATTCAGTTTGCTCATATCTTGGTGCACCATGACAAAGGGAAGAACTTCAAAGAAGAAGCAGAAGTATTTTGAAATTCCCCATTGTGGAAGTGTCAATGGAAATAATGTGATTCAGTTAAAAGAATCGTGTAGTGAATAGAAGAATGGTTTTGATAAATCATATAGTTAAAATACATAATCATTCAATACTGCTGAAGGAATGAGTGAAGAACCTGACATTCCAAGTGATGTTGGAACTACTGATGATGAAGAATCTCCCATAAGTAGAAACATAAAAGTTGTCCACAAAGAGACGAAGTTGGATCAGAAATTGACTGATGAAATTAAATCTAAAGATATTTGGATCCAAGCACTAGAAACTGAGATAAACAAGCTTAGAGGTTTGAATCAAAGGCTTATTGACGTAGCTACTAATCTGAGGGAGAATAATGATTCTCAAGATGAAGAACTGCGAGAGATATCTACAAAGGTAGAAAAATAAAAATATTTGTCAAGGGGAAGAATCTGAACTCAGATGAGATTCAAAATTTGAAATATAGAAATTAAGATCTTGATACATAGCTATCTAAACTCGTTTAGAAGAATCAAAGGATACAACAAGAGAATGAATGTTTCTCTGATTCTATTGAAGAATAAAATCTGAAAGTAAAGGAGAAATGTAACATAGTAGAAAATCTCAAATGAGAACTGGAAGATGAGATGAGTTGTGGAAAGAATCTCAAAAGAGAACTCACTTCCCAACTTAAATCAAGGGATATGAAGACTCAAAAGTTGGAAGAAGAGCTAGAATCAGTGAAGAAGGAAGTAGATAAATCCAATGCTAGAGGAAAGCCTAAAATGAAGGATTCCTTTCACTTACTATTTGATTATCCTTTGGTAGGTGATGAAGAAATGAAAAGAAAATTTTCTATTTCTAAAGAGGCAATAAAAAATTTTCTCAGATAAAAGGCCATAAAATTTGGGAAAAACTGGTATTGGATTTGATGAATTCCCTCCAGTGCATGACAGAAAGAGAGTCGTGAATAGTTCCATAAGTGGAGGAAATCCTGTAGGTGTTGGAGACAGGCCAAAGAGGACAGTTACAAGAAGTAGTGACGACATGTTCTATTTCTATGGGATTCATAGTAACACATCATGATTTTGTTAAGAGGCTCAGGAATAAATTTCGGGCTGTGAAAATAGAAACATTACTAAATCTAAGAATAAGAATATGTGTCATGATAAATTAGAAAGAAGAGTCTTTCAGAGGAAATAATTCATCAAATGCTATTACTATGGAATAATGGGACACATTATGAGTATGTGTCAGGAAGCTCAAGAGATCAATGTCAAAAGAATAACTCAAGTTGCATCAACATCTCAGCTGAAGAATGATGAAATACGGTATGCCTTTGATGGAAGATGTTTTGTATGTTCTCATTATGGGCATTTGGAAAGACATTGTAGTAAAAGGAAATTAGGAAATGAAAAGGGACTCAAAAGGAGATTCTCGACTCTAGTGATTCATAATGAGAAATTCTACACTAGGAGACCAAGTGGTAATTTGAAGAATAGGCTTAGAGCCTCAGGGGAATCACATGGAGCTTAACAAAAGGTGTATCGGTCCCCTCCTATGTCACAATCACAACCACTCTCTAAGAAAGAACTTGAACAAATCTGGAGGAAAAAGGGAGGAAATGCTACAACTGTGAGTAAGAAGAATGTACATTCAATGGAGGACCTACCAACAATGAAAAATAGTGTGGTGACTCAGATATTTGATAAAAGAAAGATGAACAAATAATGCATTGAAAAATTCGTATGTCTTGTTCCAAAGTGAGAAGTGGAGGAAAGAGAAATACCCTTGAAATGGTGGAAGAAGAAAGGGAATATGAAAATTATAGATATTACTACCTAGAGAAGGAATCAAGGGAAGTGTCATATTTGTGGAACATCAAAGAAAGAAATGTGCACTAGTGGGTTTAAACCCCAAATGATGAGAAAGGCCAGGCCTGTAGAATCTACATATCAGAGAAAGACTCAGCATGTGGGTAATTAATGTTTAGTCATATGGCTAGAGCAATTGAAGTTGGCTAGGTAGCTAGAAGAAGCAAGGATGTAGTGTTCTGTAAGAAAGAATCAATGGGTTGACCCATCAGGATCAACCACAATCCTCACCTTGAGGATTTCAGAAATTCCCCCCTCTCCCTATGTATATAAATGCTATTAACTGATGATTCATGTGTTTCAGGTTTTAGGGAGATACGATCCAAGGGGAAGTGTCATATAAAGATGCAAAGTGACAAAGTGATATACTCTAGAGTTGCAGAATAAAGGGGGAAATTGAGCACAATAGAAAGTGATTGTGTTATTAACTTTATCTCTTGTTTCCTACACCAAGTTCCAACTCAGTAGGCTTAGAGATTTTATTGTAACTCAATGCCAAGTTCTATATGATAATAAATGATGAAGGAGAATCTTAATGGTTGTGGGTCAAAACAATGTCCCCAACAACAGGAAGAGTTGGACATCGTAGGGGGAGTTCTTTATCTCCTAATCAGATGTAAGAGACTCCGGGGGAGAAGAAGTGGCTAATGCTAATTCAAAATTAGACACTGATAATGACTATGAGGAAGGAAAATCCATATCAACATGAAACTCAAAGAGAATATCTGAAATTTACTTGAAAGATATAATTGGTAATCAGGAAGTGCCACAGAAGTTTAATGTTTTCCATATGGAAGTCAAATCTGCATTTCTGAATGGGGTTCTGGAGGAAGAAGTGTATATCGAGTAGCCAGATGGTTTTCTCATTCTTGAGGATGAGAACAAGGTTTTCATAGAGAATAAGGCTTTGTATGGGCTGAAACAAGCATCGAGATCATGGTACTCAAGGTTTGATCAGTATTTGAAGAATCTTGGTTTCCAGCATGGTGGAATTGACTACAATCTCTATTTCAACAATAATAGTAATCAAAGGGTGATGGTTCTGGTTTATGTTGATGACATAATATTTGGTGGATCAGATGAAGCTTAGTGCAGACAGTTCTCCGAGTTCATGAAAAGTGAGTTTGAAATGTCAATGATTGAAGAGATAATGCTTTTACTTGGTCTACAGGTGACACAAGTAAGGAATGTAACATTAATTTCCCAATACAAATATTCCAAGGTGGTTTTGAGAAGATTTGGAATGGAAAATTCCAAGGATATGAAGACTCTGGATGCTACCCGGATGAAATTATCGAAAGATGATAATAGTAAGACAATTAATACCATAGAATACAGGAAGATTATTGTGAGTTTACTATAACTAACAGTGACAAGTCCTGACATTGTATTCGCCACATGCCAAGTAGTGAGATATTAAAGTAATCCCAAGGAAATCCACATTCTATAAGTGAAACAAATACTTTGGTATAACAAAGGAACTGTGGATTTCATTTTGTAGTATACTGACAAATCTCAGCAAGAGCTTTTGGGATATACAAATGAAGATTGGTACATATCAGTTGATGATATAAAATCGACATTAGGAGGTGCATTCTATCATGGTGTATTGTGTTGAAAGTGGGTTCCCTAGACCCAACTTGTTTTGTACTTTTATTACCACTACATGTATTCAGTTTGTTATAATACATGTATTTATCTTTCCATAATAGCATAGATACTTCTGCATCCAATTTGTTTATGGAAAGGTACTTAGATTACCTGTCGCATCAAAGGGTTATATTAGATCCCAGCCTATAATGAGAACCCTGAGATGTCATGAAAGTAATCTTAAAGTGACGTCCTATGGTCCAGTTACATCATTCTGAAAGGACACAGATGATGTGTGACCATCAGGTTCTGGGGGCTCATAAGCATTGATACTTCTTTTCATGAAGATTGCACTTGATGATATCTAGTATTTGAGATCATGGGGACAGAACCGCATAATAGGAACACAACATGTTTTATGCGTCATTGGTCATTCCTATCTACAGACATGTGCAATGGTCTTTAGACTTGAGATCATCGTCAATTGATGTCATTTAATTATGTAAATTTGATGCAAGGAAAAAACCATGGCGACAAAGTCGTGGCAAGGTAGTTTGTATCAGGTACGTCATTAATGGCATGACATTGATTGAATGATTGAGAAAGGATTTGTCTCTTCTGAGTTCAGGAAGAGATATCTCAGGCATGGTTGATTAGAGTGGTTGCACCTTCATTAAATCCATGTCCATGGTGGTGGAAGGTAATACCATCCAGACAAATTGACAAATAAAATAAAGAAAATAAAGAATGATAACACTAGTGTGCATTATGCTTTATTGATATATTGATGACGAAGAGATTATATTACACAGACCGTGTTCATAGGAATGTAGTTGTTGCTTTGAATTTGCCTTATCTCTATAGGGGCCTCGATGGGTTTCTAAACTCCTCTCTAGGTCAGTGGATATTATTCAATGCTATTGAGGTAAGGGCCTAGAGGGTCACACACAATAGCTCCTTGAGAATCTGCCCTATTCTGGGAATAGGAATATAGAACTTGGTGGGCCCTTTCAAAGGGTGCGAGCACTATCCAAGTTCTATGGATCACCAAAGAATAAATAAATACATTAATTATTCAAGTTTATAATAATTCGTTGAATTTATTTATAACATTTATTTACAAGTTATATAGTAAATAGAAGTATTAATATTATTCGAATGAATTTTAATAACCTAGGTTCGTTTAATTTTAGCAGGAGGTATGAGTCGATTTAAAGACTCAAATTTATCACGTAATATATTTATATATTACAAGAAAGTTATAAATTATAAATATTATTTATGGAACAATTTTATTTATCCTAAATAATTATTTATATCACTTATATAATAGATGTCTATTACATGGTTGTCGGGAATCCACACCACGTGTTTTAAACACACCCTCTTTAAGTGAGAGAGAGGCTCTCCCATGGGAACTATTCATGTGTCAAGATTGAGAGCTTCTCTCTCCTCCTGGAATCTAGAGAGAGAGTCTATCAAGTGAAGGAAGATCTTCAAGTTCATCCATCTCATATTGAAGCATCTTTCTTTGTGGTGATCGTCATTGTGCTGAAGTGAGCATCGAAGATCAGCGCTAGCATCCAGATCTTGAAGAATGGCATGCGAGCAGATTCGTTAGGTGTGTGTGGATGATCTAGAGGGATTCTACATTGGAGTCTTTGAGAAACAATCACCGGCGTCCTGTGGCAGACTTTCACATGTCAATTCCGAACAAGGTACATGTTCAGTTTAATTTTCGTGCTCTGTTTAAAACTTGAGAGATCATCAGACCAAACCGGGACAAGATCACAGGAGTTGATAGGGTTATGTTAATCCGGTGATACAGAAAATTTTAAATTCCCAGCCTACCAGATTTTGCTACGCTGTCCCAGTACCCAACAGTGGTATCAGAGGGACTGAAAGGTTTTTCTAAGTCAACAAAATTAAGATGCATTAAATTTAAGTGCGCGGTGTTAAAATAGTTCATTCGGATCCAACCACGCGTCGTTTCGTTTTCAAATGATCAAGCTATAATCATATAAAATTTTTAATCGGATCGACATCATGGTTTATTTTTCATTCATTTTATGTTAATCTCAATCATAATTGAGATAAAATTAAATGTAATATATTTTTATTATAAAATATTTAATTATAAAATATTTTCCACAAAGGTGTGTGGAAAATATTTTTTTAAATAAATAAATAAATAAGGAAAGGGGAGGGAGACCAAGACCCCAAATTAGGGTCTTCTTGCTTTAAAAAAAATAAGGGAATACCAAGACCCCAAAATGGGGTCTTCTGCCCTTTATTTAAAAAAAGGGAAAGGGGATGGATTTTGTTTTGTCTAAGGACAAAAATTAAAAAAAAAGGAAGACCCAAGTGGGTCTTCCCTTCTCTCACGCGGCACACAAGAGGGATCTCCCCTTAGGGGGAAACCCTAGACCGACCGCTGATCCCTTTGCGTGTCGGATCGCCGTCCCCACCGGGCTGCCTGCTCGCGCCACCTCCCATCGCTCCCACCTCGGTCGTGTCGCGCCGCTCCCGGAACCCCGAGCCCGCCGGACCACCTCACCCTTAGCTCGCCAGACCGTTGCGCCTTGCTACCTCAGAGTCCGCCCCTGGACAGAGCCAGACCACCTAGTCACGACACGCCGCCCCTAGCTGGACCTCCTACTCACATCGGCCGAGAACCACACCGACAGTGCCGGACCAGGCTGTGTCGGACCGGGCTTCCACCTCACCAGCTCATCGGAGCAGCGGGCTACCGGCCATATAGCTGACTGGTTTGCTTCCTGGCCTCCTCCCGCTCCCTTCGGACCTCACCGGAAGGTGCTTCCATCGAGGGAGTCACTGGACCGAGCAGTCATGTCGTGGTTACACCACGGTCGCACTGCGGTAATACTGTAATTGGACCTGCTCTAGGATGACACCCCATGACGGTTCGCAGTCCTGCTAGACGTAACCCAGTTTTAAATTAAATTGAATTAATTTAGTTTTTTTAAATTAAATTAATTAGATTTAATTTAGGGTTTAAATTATTTTAATCCAAAATATTAATTTAATTTAAGATTAAAATTAAATTAATGGTTTAATTTTAATTTTATAATTAAAATTAAATTAAAAAAATGGAACCGATAAAAAAATTATTCGAATTTAATCAAATTCATTTAAATTATTAGAGCACCCTCACACTATTTAAATTTATTGCAATTTAATTTTTTTGCACATATTTTACCCCGACTGGTCTTGAGAAAGTGACTGAACTGTGTATGTCTGGTATTTATTTATTTATTTAATTATTTATTCAATATGTGTGATGATTTTAATAATTAATTAGATAAATGATGGTCTGTTAATCTTCAATTTTAATTCAAATATTTATAAGGGCATGTATGTCCAATGCACGAGATGTATTTTGTACCCCTAGACCCTCTCGCCTGCGTGCGAGTATATTTGTAATTAAATGATGATTTCAGACACAAACCCAACAAGATGAGGTGGTAAACCAGATAGAAGCTGAGCGCATTACACTGGGCAAGATGTGATGTGAGTCAAGTCAAGACTCAGGTATGGATGCCCCTAGGTCAATATTGATCCGTTATAGATTGATCTTTATAGAATGCTCAAGACCAGTCAGACCGCCTGATTTACTTTATGCATAGTTTATTATTTTATGCGTCTGCATGATTATTTTGTGATCACATAGAATAGTAAACAAGATAAAATTCATAAAGATGTGATGAATTATATTCTATTGCATGTTCAGTTGTGAGTGTGACAACCTAGTTTGAACATAATAGATAGAAAAATATTATATTCTTCAATAAATATAAAAAACCTTCAAAGATATATTAAGTATATAACACTTCCATTTCTCCCATATAAACTAAACTGGATGTTGGGGTGCTCGTCAGCCTTAGTTGAGAGTTCCTCTTACTACCAGGGCATTTTCATGAGAGAAATGGGTCGCCTTAACTAAAGTGAGTAGTCAAGGATTAGCCTTATCTAACTTGCTATCACTTTAGAGGCAAGATGTTGAGGGAATCAAGTTCAGATGCCAAAAGCTGGGACTTTACTCAACAACACAAGGAACCATAACAACAAGTGGTCGGCCAGTCTAGTGCCTACCTTGAAACCCTCCAAGTAGTGGCGTAGCCCTAGATTGTAGACTACGAGGGAGGTTTCGAGGATCCTTGCCACTAGAATACTCAAGTGATATAGTATTCCGGATCTAATAGTGAGGGATATTAATGTTCGCTAAAATAGTTGGAGATATTAAAATGATATAATAATTTATTAATCATAAATGTCAAAAGGTAATCAAGATAAAGTACTAACTACTAAATGTTTATCTAATGAAGATTCCAAATAGAAATCACCAACACCACAAATACTTTATCACTACGATCAATCTTGGATAAAGAAAATATCTTGACCAACAATAACTTCTAGGAGTGGTACAGGCGCTTGCGCATAGTACTATGCCATGAAAGGAAGTTATATCTGCTGGAATCCCCAATTCTTGCTAAGCCTCCTTAGGGAGCAAGAAAGACAAAAAAAGGTAAATGGATAAATAATTTAGATGATGCACTTGCTATAAAATGCATCATGTTCTCATCCATGTCCATCCAATTGAAAAAAATGCATGAGGATAAGGATGCCTACAAGATGCTTTCACATCTCCCAGATCTTTATAAAGAGAGGGCCAGACAAGAAAGGTATGAGATCTCAAGTGCGCTTTATAAGTGTAGTCTAGCAGAAGGGCACCAAGATGGTCCTCATGTACTCAATATGATTCGGTAAATTGAGAGGCTTGAAGCCCTTGGGTTCAAACTGAACCAAGAACTAGCAATGGATCTCATTATTGCCTCTTTACCATTAATATTCTCGACTTTTATTGTCATTTATAATATGAATGATATGACAAAGTCACTCTCGGACCTTTTGTCTTCAGTTCGTCAAGATGATAAGGATATGAAAAATACAAATTCATCTTTCCTTATGGTGAAAAAGAAAAAAAGGGCAAGGAAAAGGGGTCTAAGGCTAAGTCAAGGCCAAAGACACAAATACATCATCCTGCAAAGAAGCCAATGATTTAGAGGAAAAGTAATGAGCATGAAGCTATCTCCTTTGGATGTGGCACGAAAGGCCACTGGAAGAAGGATTGCAGAGTTGGGAAGAAGAAGCAAGCTGATGCTTCTACTTCAAGTATTTTTGTCATTGAATTCAATCTATATTTATCTACAATTTGGGTATTGGATATGGCATGTGGCTCACACATTTGTATTCATATACATGAACCAAGTAGGTTCAAGAATATTGCAAAAGGTCAAGTGGATCTCTGAGCTACAAATGGTGCAAGTCTGGAAACCTTGGCAGTGGGAGACTATCACTTAACCTTTCCAATTAGTTTGGCTATAGTTTTAAACAATTGCTATTATGTAACTTCTTTTACCAGAAACATTATCTCTGTATCGAGTCTAGACACTATGGGTTTTTATTTCATGTTTGGAAATAAATGTTGTCTCTTTTCTAGGGATAACATATGTTTTGGTACGGCACATCTTAACAATGGTTTACATATGCTAGAACTAGAGAACTCAGTAATGACAATAAATGACAAAAACAACCAACATGACTCAAATAACACCTACCTATGGAACTTCAGGATTGGTCATGTAAATGAGAAGCGATTATGGAGATTTCATCAAGAAGTGTATCTAGACTTGGTATGGTTAGAACCCTTGGATGTATGTCAATCTTGTTTACAAAGAAATATGACCAAAGAACCTTTCTCAGGAAAGGGAGAAATAGACAATGCGGTGCGAGAATTAATACATACTGATGTATGTGGTCCATTTCTATTCAAGGCAAGGGGTGGTTTTATATAGTTCATTACTTTTACCAATGAATATAGTAGGTATGGATATATCTACTTAATGCGGTATAAGTCATATTCCTTTTGAATATTTAAAGAATACCAAAATTAATTATAAAACCAACTTGGTAAGAAGATTAAATCACTTTGCTCAGACTGAGGTGGAGAATATCTTAACCAAGCATTCATTAATAACTTCAAGGAGTGTTGGATAGTATCCCAACTCACTCCTCCTTATACACCACAATGGAATAGTGTTAGTGAATGGAGGAATAGGACCTTGGTTGACATGGTCAGATCAATGATGAGTCATGGAACCCTTCCATTATCCTTTTGGGGATACGCATTGTAAACAACATCATATACCCTTAAACAAGTACCAACTAAAGCTGTATATGGGATTCCATATCAGTTATGGTATGGAAAGAAACCCAACCTGACACACATGCATGTATGGGGGTGCGAGGAATTTTTCAAGACTCTACCAAGTGACAAATTAGCATCCAGAAGCTCTAAGTGCATCCTTATAGGTTATTCTAAGGAAACTAGAGGTTACTACATATATAACCCTTTAGATAGAAAAGTCATTGTGGTAAGATATGCCACATTTCTAGAAAGGGAACACATTTCTATTGGAAATAGTGGGGGAAATATTGGCTTCGATGAAGTTAATGCTCCAGATGCACAAGAGTTATTAGAGGAACAATATCCACAAGAACAAGTGGAAGATAAAGTTGACCCTGAGACACGGATACTGCATAGGTCTACGCGAGAGGTTAGAGAACCAGATGTTTTTCTTGTCACAGAGTCAGGTGACACATTATTCCTTCAGGATGATGAACCTATAACCTACAAGGAAGAAGTATAAGGAAAAAAAGATGATAAATAGCAAGAAGCTATGCATTATGAGATGGAGTCCATGTACCAAAATCAAGTTTGGATATTGCTACACCCTCCAGCTGATGTAAAACCCATTGGATGCAAATGGGTATTCAAGAAGAAGCTGGACATGGATGGTGATGTTAATACCTTTAAAGCAATACTAGTAGAAATGCTTAAATCCATCAGAATATTGCTTGCAATAGAAACCTTTCATGATTATGAAATTTGGAAAATAGATGTTAAAACTACTTTTCTAAATGGGAAGTTGGTTGAAGATGTCTATATGACTCAACCTAAAGGGTTTTTCAGGTCAAAGAATGAAAATAAAGTATGAAAGCTACATAGATCCATTTATGGATTGAAGGAGGAATCAAGATCATGGAATGTTCATTTTGATGAGGCCATAAGAGATTTTGTTTTTTCCAAACATGAAATCGATCCTTGTTTCTATAAAAATATTGAAGGGAATTCCATCTTTTTCCTAGTATTATATGTTGATGACATATTAATTATGGGAAATGAGGTGCAAGTCTTTCAGTTAGTTAAGATATTGTTAAATGAATGCTTCTCTATGAAAGACTTAGGTGAAGAAGCCTATATTCTAGATATCAAGATTTATCAAGATAGACCTCAAAGGATGTTTGGGCTAAGTAAAAGTACATATATTGGAAAGGTAATCAAAAGGTATAGTATGGAACAATCCAAGAGAGGACTGTTACCTATTTCACATGGTGTAAATATCTCTAAGGAAATGTGTCCAAAAACACAGGAGGAGATTGAGAGAATGAGTAGAGTCCCTTATGATTTGGTAGTGGGTTTTATCATGTATTCTATGCTATGTACTAGGTTTGATGTCACCTTTTCTTTAATCATGGTGGGTAGATATCAAGACCATCAAGTAGAGATGCATTGGACTGCTGTTAAAACTACCCTAAAGTACTTGAGGCGTATTAAGGATATACTCCTGGTGTATGGAGGAGATGAGGAACTAGTTGTGAGTGGATACACTGATGCTAGTTTCTAGATAGATCATGATGATATGAAATCGCAGTCAGGCTACATCTTTTTCTTGAATGATGGTGCAGTGAGATGGAGAATCTTGAAGTAAGTTTTGGTTGCTGATTCTATAGCAGAGTTCGAATATATTGCAGCTTCCGATGTAGCAAAGGAAGCAGTCTGGATATGCATCTTTATCTCAAACATTGGTGTTGTACCTAGCAGTGCAGACCTTATAACAATATATTGTGATAATACTGCAGCAGTGGTGCTTACAAAGGATCCCAGGTCTCACCAAAGAACAAATCATATTCTTTGGAAGTTCCATCTCTTGATGGATTTTACTCAAAGAGGTGAAGTGATAGTTAGTAGAGTATCCATAGAGGACAATGTGGTAGACCCTCTGACTAAATCCATTTCTCAGCAGAAGCATGATACACATGTGAGAGCTAGTGGATTGAAACCAGTTAGTAGTTGGCTCTAGTGAAAGTGGGAGTGTTGAAAGTGGGTTCCCTAGACCCAACTTGTTTTGTACTTTGATTACCACTACATGTATTCAGTTTTTTATAATACATGTGTTTGTCTTGCCATAATAGTGTAGATACTTTTATATCCACTTTTTTTATGGAAATTTTTTTATATTACCTATCGCATCAAAGGTTTATAGTAGATCCCAGTCTATAATGAGAAGCCAGAGATGCCAAGACAATAATCTTAATGTAACGTCCTATTGTCCAGTTACATCATTCTGAAAGGACACAGATGATGTGTGACCATCAGGTGTTGGGGGCTCATAAGCATTGAGACTTCTTGTCATGAATTTTGAACTTGATGATCTCTAGTAGTTGAGATCATGAGGAAAAACCCGCATAATAGGAACATCACATGTTTTAGGTGTCACTGGTTCTTCCTATCTACGGACATGTTCAATGGTCTTTATACTTGAGATCATTGTCAATGGATTTCATTTAATTATGTACATTTGATACAAGGCAAAAAAAAACCTAGCAACAAATTTGTTGTGAGGTAGTTTGTATTAGGTACGTCATTAATGGCATGGCATTGATTGAATGATCGAGAAAGGATTTTTCTCTTCTGAGTTCAGGAAGAGATATCTTGGGCCTAGTTAATTAAGATGGTTGCACCTTCATTAAATCCATGGCCATGATAGTGGAAGGTAAGACCGTCCAGACAAATCAACAAATAAAATAAAGCAAATAAAGAATGATGACACTAGTGTGCATTCTTCTTTATTGAGACATCGATGATGAAGAGATTATATTATATAGACCGTGTTCATAGGAAGGCAGTCATTTCTTTTACTTTGCCTTATCTCTATAGGGGCCTCGATGGGTTGCTATCCTCCGCTCTAGGTTGGTGGATATTATTCACTTCTATTAAGGTAAGGGCCTAGAGGGTCACACACAATAACGCCTTCAGAATTAGCCCTATTCTGGGAAAAGGAATATAGAACTTAGTGGGCCCCGCCAAAGGGTCCGAGCACTATCCATGTTCTATGGATCACCAAAGAATAAATAAATTTATTAATTATTCAAGTTTAGAATAATTTGTTGAATTTATTTAAAACATGTATTTACAAGTTATATAGTAAATACAAGTATTAATATTATTCGAATGGATTTTAATATCCTAGGTTAATTTAATATTAGAATGAGGTATGAGTCGAGTTAAAGACTCAAATTTATCATGTAATATATTTATATATTACAAGTAAGTGATAAATTATAAATATTATTTATGGCACAATTTTATTTTCCATAAATAATTATTTATATCACTTATATAGAATATGTCTATTACACGGGGGTCAGGAATCCATACCGCATGTTTTAAACACTCCCTATATAAGTGAGAGAAAGGATCTACCATGGGAACTATTCATGTGTCAAGATTGAGAGCTTCTCTCTCCTCCTGGAATCTAGAGAGAGTCTCTCAAGCGAAGGAAGATCATCAAGTTCATCCATCTCGGATTGAAGCTTCTTCATTTGTGGTGATCATCACTGCGCTGATGTGAGCGTTGAAGATCCACACTAGAACCCGTATCTTGACGAATAGTGCATGAACAGATTCGTGAGGCATGATTAGATGATCTAGAGGGATTCGACGTTGGATTATTAGAAAAATGATCGCTGGCATGCTGTGGCAGACTTGCACATGTCAATTCCAAACAAGGTACATGTTAAATTTAATTTTCGTGCTCTATTTAAACCTTGCGAGATCCTCGGACCAAACCCGGATAAGATCACTGGAGTGGACAGGGTTATGTCAATCCGATGATGTAGAAAATTTTAAATTCTCGGCCCACTGGCTTCCGCTGTGCTGTCCCAGTACCCAACAGATTGTGTATTTATTGACTTAGCAAGAAAAAAGATTTCATTTTATTGAGCACCACAGAAGCTGAGTATATTACGGCCACTCAAGCTGAGTATATTGCAGTTACTCAATTGTACTGATACTTTACAGTTGGTCATGTATTTATGGCCCCATTTTACTTTCCAGCACACTATTTGTATAGAGTTTTTACTTAGTGTTTTGCTTCCAGTTGTGTACTATGTTGTGTTTATTTTTCAGTTATAAAGGCAATGCCTTCACAGTTTAGGGATATACGCATTTGGTTCTAGTCTCCAGCCCCTGGCTTATGGATGGCGGGCTTTGGGTAGTCATGATATGGGCCCCGGGGGACGGGTCATGAAATACAGAGCTACAGGTTGCAGACACTCTGACAAAGGCCTTACCCAAGGAATCTTTTGAGAGGCATCGACTGGCTCTGGGAGTTCAGTTGAGTCCCCATACTTGAAAAAGTGTGGTTGTGGGAACAATCCCCTCTCCTCGAGGTATGGTTTTTTTCTCTACTATGCTACTATGTCTTCTTTCAACTGTCTCTAACCACAGAGGAGTCCCTTTTGGGTTCATTGACAAATGTGGAGAAATAGTGACTCCTCAATGGGGAGAAATTGTGGCTAATGAAGGGAGAAAATATATTTTTCAAAGACACTGGGAGAAGATGACTGGTGAAGCAGCGAGACAGGGGGAGAGTAATGAGATAGGGGGAGAATATCAAATCTGACGATGCTTGAAGTGATCAATCAAAGAGTAGATATCACGATAGCTGAGGATCATGATAAAAGAAGAATAGTGATGTTGGAATGATGTGAGAAGGTTTCCAGCTATCACCAATTGGTATTAGTGTGCTATCAACAATTGGTATCAATTTGGAAATTAGTATCAGTTGGGTGTCAACAGTTTGTGGTATAAATGAAGTAATTCATTGATGATCATTTCATTTACTCTTGTTTCTCATGACAGGCATTGCTCATGGGGGCTTAGAGTATGTGGTGAGTGAATCCTTGTTCGCTATCTAAATCACAAGAGGTGAATAGTGGTAGATAATGGAAGGAGAGTCATTGAGGTATCAAAGTTCATAAAATCATTATGAGAAGAGTTTTCAACAAACCCAAAGGGGGAGATTTTTGGGAAAAATTCTCTCAAGGTATCATTGTAGCATTTTTTGTTTGATTGTGTTTGTTGACAAAGTAGGTTTCCATGGTGAATTGTCAAGTTCTAGAGATGTTGTTGACAATCCATGTTGAAAAATAACCATGAAAAAGGAATGGATGATCTGGAGGTTGTACAAAAAGATCATATACAAGGTGGTGCCATTTTCCAGTGTTTTCCAAATTTTTGGGGTCCAAAATATAGTGTTTGGTGAGCATTGTGAAAATAGGATTTCCTTGAAGATATAATTTAAATATGGAAAAGGCATGAGTTTCGCGAAGGTAGGATTCATGGTTTGGATTTCATGAAGACTAAAAGAGTGTTGACGATGATTCTTTGCAATTACAATGAGCTTCACAAATGTAAGCTTTGAAGAGTACGACAACAATGAAGGGAATTGCAAGTGTACATTTTCTGTGAAGGCATGAAGGAATTGACGGGATGCTCCGCGATTAAGATGAGCTCCGCGATTGGAAAATTTCCATGGTGCTTTAGGATTTTGATAGAATTTTGGCGGGAACTTCAGAGCTTTGCGATTTGAGATGACATGGAATTGACTTCACATGGATGGTTTGAGGCTTGGTGGAATCACCTATAAATAGACCTCGACCCCCTCTGGAGAAGCAGAGAATTTTCAAAAAAAATATTTTTCTCTCGGCTCGCGAAGGTGGTTCGCAGAGGCAGTGTGCTTCGCGAAAAGGAAGGATCTTTGCAGTGGATAATCTATCTCTACAAAAGTTGGGTGCCCCGTGTTGGCTTAGTGAGCTTCATGAGGGAAGTCACTCTGTGACTACTTGAGCTTTGTAATGTCCTAAGCTCTACGAAGGTGTGAGCTTTGCGAAAAGGCAGAGACTTCTTGAAGGATTGTTTGAGCTTCAAGAAATTGGGAGCTTCGCGATGTAGGGTGCTTTACGAAGGTATTTCCAAAGAAATTGCCTTGTGTTCAGGGGAAAAGGGTTATTCATCAGTGGATGAAATTTGGACTTCAATAGAGAATCTACATACAGTGGAGGATGCATTCATTAGTGATAATGAATAGACCTATTGATCTATAAACTGTGAGTGGATTCCTTCCAAGTGTAGTGAGAAAAGGAAGAGGAAAAATGTAATTCATTCTACTGGTAGTGAGTTAGTGAGAGAGAAATAGGGAGTGACCCTTGGGAAAGGAGTGAGCTAACCCTAAAAATTGTAAAGGTAGTTATTCTGAAAATAGAAGTGATCTAGCCCAAAAATTGTTGGTAGTGATCTTTAGTGGTTTGGTACAATGGCACATCACTGTTGTATTCCCCTTGAACGTATCCCAGTGAGGATGAACCAAGTAAAAATCTATATGTCTGCTTAGTTGCTTCCCTACATTACATCTAAAGTATCACCATCAAATAAAGATAAAAATAAGTGATCAATATAAACACACAATAGAAAACAAACACTACTGGAAAGGGGAGTTTTCCCAACACTTGTATACCAACGGTTCAAAGAACCATTGGTATATGTTGTCTTTCCCAACGGTTTATATAAACCGTTGGTAAAGACCTTGAAGAACTGACTTTTCCCAACAGTTTCATAAAACCGTTGGGAAAATGGGGAAAAACTTAATTTTCCCAACGGTTTTATGAAACCGTTGGGAAAGATTGGGTTTTCCCAACGGTTTTTAATAACTGCTAGGAAAAAAATCCCCAATTACCAAAATTCATGTAGTGGCCTCCCCATGATTCCAGAAGCCTTCCGCTCGTCTCTAGAAGCGATTCCTTGGCAGAAGCACTTCCCAATCCCCACATCTTCCATCGGATTAGAAGCTACCAGGTTAGACTCCTTCTATATTTTAAGGATATAGTTCCACCTCTTATAAAGCATATCCTTCTATTCTCAACTATTTCGTTATTCCCAATTTTTAGGGTTTTTGTAAAATTTTATGATTGTTCCACGAATTGGGTACTGAAATCCCTATATCGGTGTATGTACAATTAATTTTTTCATTACAAATTTACATTTATAAGGGCATGGTGTCTCTTTATTGTGTTCTAATTTTGAAGATTCATAGTTTTTTTAATCTAGTTCAAATATTATAGGTTCATGTATAGGAACTAATAAGAAATTGTTTGTAATATTTATTGATATTATTTCATGAAAATCACTCTTTCATTAAGATCATGCCAAACATGAAGATCTTGTTCATCTTAAATTTTGTACACTATGTGTATTATATAACAAGTATGTATCATGTTTCTATAAAAATCTATATATATATATATATATATAATGACACACTATTCACTTATCCTTTGCACAATAGAACATATAAAGTATCTTCTTAAACTTTGCCAAATAGTATGTGGTCCCTAATTAGTACTTCTTCCTTCTTCATGAAACTAATTCGAAGAATGTCAAATTTGCAATATTAGTGAATATTAGTTTTTCTAATATAACCATTAATCATTCTGCCTTCGACATCATACATGTGTTATTCAATCACCTTTTTAAAATTCAATGACTATTTTCACTGATTTGGGGTTCCTCAAAATGATTGGGAAAATCAAAAAAATGCATGTATTGAATAGTGTTTCTCATATGGTTTCATGGATACAAGTTCATCTCGAAAATCATGACTGTGTGGTTCAAATATCATGAGGACCATGAGATTATTATTATTCACACAAATGAAGTTTTTTTCTACAACTATGTGTTTTTGTTTTCACTTTTGATTTGGATGAAAGGGGAGCTTTGTGGTCATTAATCACGGTTGTGGGTGATCATTTATGATGTAAGATAGTACGACTTCATTTTACTTGATATATCTAATATTATTATTGATTTATGTTCAATTTGATTATCTTTAATAAGTGATGTTATTTAATAAGTTGTTATTAATGGTTTTAATAATGACGATATGGTATAAGGGTTCATATGGTGTGTATAAGGGTTCACATGGTGTGTATAATGGTTGACATGGTATCAGTGAACTCAAGTCATTAATTTAAGTCTTCATTCTCACTAGCATGTAAGAAATTGAATGATGTAAACTCATCCTCACATGATTTCTTACCTTAGATAGTGTCCAACATATGGAATACGAGATTTTGAATTCATCAGTTAACCTGGATCATATATTCCATTTCCCCCAAGATGACTGTACTAATATAACTTTAGGGTCAACTGAATATGGTTCTCATTGTACGTTGTATATTACGTGTCCTTCTTGGCTAATACTCACTTTTATGAGGGTGGGGTGATTTTCACTACATCGACTAGAAACTTCTTCCTTTATCGTTTACTTAAATGTATTTTCTATTAAAGTTCAATCCTATTGAATTGTTTATGACAAAATGACTTATATAAATTCTTTTTATAGAATGGACAGAAGTTGGATGTATGAAACTGATCGGATCTCAAGCGATTTTCAAAACAATTTGGGGAGCTTTATAGATTATTCATTTCACAATGCTTCAGATTATTGGTCGCATACACTTCCCATGTTCCAATTGTGTTGGTAGACCTTGTTTGAGTTATAAGGAAGTCAGCTACCACATAACCAAAAATGTTTTTCAAGAAAACTAAATTGTGTGGTATCACAATAGAGAGAAAATGAAATCTCAAATTGGTGATGATCGAAATGAAAAGACTGTAATGTAGAATTTGTTAGATGATCAGTTTCCATTTATTCATCATCATGAAAAAGAAAGGATTTTGACTCAAGAAGACATTGATATGAGCACAGCTGGTGCATCTAGTGAAAATGATGATATTGATAGGGTGAAAAAATTGAATGATACTACCATGACTCCAGTATATCGACAATGTGATAAAATGAAAAAGCTGGAATTTGTAATCCGATTGTTTCATGGGAAAACTATGTATGGGATTTCTAATATAGCAATCGATTACATTCTCACCCTCTTGAAGGATTTACTTCCATATGATGCAGATATTCCCTCAAAACACTATATGGCATGGAAGTTAGTTGAGGAACTTGGATTTTCAAGAAACAAATTTCATGCTTGCCCGAAAGATGGTATTTTACTCTGGGAGGAAACTGATGGACAAAATGATTGTATTAAATGTGGCACATCCCACTGGAAGTCAAAATATTATGGAACACCATCCCGCATTCCATAGAAAGTAATGTGGCACTTTCCATTGATCCCCAGACTCCAAAATATTTTTATGTCTGATGACATATCAATAAAAATGATCGGGAATGATATCGAGAGAAAGAAGACTAATGATGAGTTGGTTCATCCTACAGATGGATTTGCATGGCAGAGATTTGATGCTCAACATCCTGATTTTGCAGCTGACGTGCGTAATGTGAGGCTGGGTCTTTCATGCGACAGTTTTAATCCGTTTGGGCAGATTCGTACTTCGCACAGTACATGGCCAGTTTTTATACACATTTATAATCTTCCCCCATGGTTTTGTATGAAAAAACCTTTCACTTTCATGAGTATACTCATATCTGGTCCTTCTGATATCAGCATTGATATTGATTTCTACATGAAACCTTTAATAAAAGAGTTGAAACTTCTTCGAGATGTTGGTGTGCGCACATATGATGCATGTTCGAAAGACATATTTCAGATGCCCTTTGCGCTTATGTGGACGATCAATGATTTTTCGGCTTATGCAATGATGTCTGGATAGAGCATGAATGGAAAATTGTCATGTCCAGTTTGTATGAAGAATACACGATCCAGAAGACTGAAACATCGTTGTAGTTTCAGTTTTATGGGACATCGACTATTATTTCCGAAGGATCCTCCATATAGAATGAATCGTCGAAGATTTGATAATATCATAGAGACCGACGATCCACCTCAGCGTAAGTCTGGAACTGAAGTGCTTAATGAATTGAAAGATTTCAGTTTTTCATTCGGGAAGGTTCAAATGAAATCTGGAAAGAGAAATAATGTTTCCACTGAAACCAGTTACAATTGGAGGAAGAGGAATGTCTTTTTTAATTTTCCTTATTGGTCAACCAATTTGTTACGTCATTGCTTATATGTAATGCATATTGAAAAGAATATATGTGAAATATTGATTTCGGTTCTTCTAAATGTCAAGGGGAAGACAAAAGATGATTTACGATCTCGGTGTGACTTGCTGGATTGGGGCATCAGACCAGAATTACATCCTATGCATATCAGTGAAAATAAATGGCAACTTCCATGTGCTTCTTATGTGATGACACCTACGAAAAAAACAATTTCTGGAAGTATTAGAGACTATTAGAGTTCCCGATGGCTATTCAAGCAACATATCAGAATGGGTCAACAGAAGAGAGTTGAAGCTAAAATCTTTAAAGACTCATGATTATCACGTTCTACTGCGTGAGTTGCTTCCAATAGCAATCCGTCATCTTTTTTCCAGTAATGCAAGGGTGGTTGTTATTCGGTTGTGCCATTTGTTTAGAGATCTTTGTGCTAAGAATTTGTCCAAGTATTTCTTGCAAAAAATGTTTATAAATGCCCCATTAATTTTGTGTGAGTTGGAGAAAATATTTCCTCCATCATTTTTCACATGCATGCTGCATCTGACTATCCATATTCCCACTGAAATACTTCTCAGAGGACCTGTTTATTTTTGTTGGATGTATCCATCTTAAATAAATATGTTCACATCAAAGTCTTATATCCAAAACAGAAATCATCTTAAAGGTTCTATCGTGAACAGTTACTTGGCTCAAGAATGTATGGATTTCTGCTCGATGTATTTGTCTGATCTTACTACAAGATTGAACAGACCAATGAGAAATGAAGAAGTACAGTATGAGTAAATTGAACCCAGTTTTCCATCACTTCTTCAAACAGGATGAATTCCTGGATCATATACATTGAATACATTAATCCATGAAGAGTGGGAGATGGCACATCGCACAGTTTTGTTCAACTGTGATTTGTTCGATGACTATATCAGGTAACTAAATTGATTATGTATATCTTACATATATATCTGTTAAAATATTCATATTTTTTATCTACAGGGAACATAAAACAATGATAAATAGGAAGCATCGTTCTTTATCATTGATAAGTAGAGAGACATTGCATAGGAAAGAGTTTTATTCTTGGTTAAAATTGAAGGTATAAAAAAATTAATGTTTAAAATAATTATATAAATATTTAATTAAGTTTAATAGTCATTTATATTGCAGGTATTGAGTTTGTCTGCTGACTCTGTCTCTGAGAAAATAGGAGCTTTTTCTTTTGGTCCTAATACCGTGGTTCATGACTGTAAATCAATTGTTATCAATGGGTACACATTTATTGTCACTGAACGAGCAAAGAACATGAGAACACAACATAATGGTGTTATGGTTACTACTACAACATATTGTTATGCCAGTGCATCAAATAGTAGATCGTGATTTGAAAACGTGGGTTATTATGGAGTTGTTGAGAAAATAATAATATGGGATTATTAATCTCATGGATGAGTCACAATGATGAAATGCCATTGGTTTGATTCGATGAAAAGACATGGCACATTTATTGATGATTATGGATTTTGAGTAATTAATATGACTCTCACTGTTGCTACCGAAGAACCATATGTGTTGGCATCAATGGATAAACAAGTTTTTTATGTCAAAGACCAACTTCGACCTGAATTTGGTGTCATAGTTGAAGTAGTTCCAAGACATATTTTTGATGATGGTGATGATGGAATTGACACTGTCCCTAGTGCCATTGGAACCAATCCATTTATTTCTTTTGATGACTCAAATAGCTCAATTGTCAGAGTTAATTGTGAACCTGAAGTTGTGGTTGAAAATATATAGAATCACTCATCCATTTTCTCAATTCTTTTGGTTTACCTTGAGTTTGGTTGTTAATGTTGGTAATATTAAAATTTATTTAGTATTGATCACAAATATGTTTTAGCTGACTTGACCGTTATGTGAATTTTCAATGTTTATTGGTTGCAGTTTTATTTGAATTGCATTTTCTATTTTGGAATTGAACTGTATTCAAACATAGTCAAAAAATATTTCTAACATGGTGAACATTACAACTTGATGATTTATTAAATACATTCAAGCTCTTCTAAACCAATTGATAGCTGACATGACTGTTATGTGAATTTTCAATGTTTATTGGTTGCAGTTTTATTTGAATTTCATTTTCTAATTTGGAATTATACTGTACTCAAACATAGTCAAACAATATTTCTAACTTGGTAAACATTACAACTTGTATGATTTATTAAATTCATTCAAGATCTTTTAAAACAATTTATAGCTGACTTGACCCTTATGTTAATTTTCAATGTTTATTGGTTGCATTTTTATTTGAATTGCATTTTATAATTTGGAATTGAACTGTATTCAAACATAGGAAAAAAATATTTCTAACTTGGTGAACATTACAACTTGTATGATTTATTAAATCCATTAAAGCTCTTCTAAAACAATTGATAGCTGACTTGGCCATTATATGAATTTTCAATGTTTATTGGTTGTAGTTTTATTTGAATTGCATTTTCTAATTTGTAATTGAACTGTATTCAAACATAGTCAAACAATATTTCTAACTTGGTGAACATTAAAACTTGAATGATTTATTAAATCCATTCAATATCTTCTAAAACAATTGATAGCTGACTTGACCATTATGTGAATTTTCAATGTTTATTGGTTACAGTTTTATTTGAATTTCATTTTCTAATTTGGAATTGAACTGTATTCAAACATAGTCAAACAATATTTCTAACTTTGTGAACATTACAACTTGTATGATTTATTAAATCCATTCAAGATCTTCTAAAACAATTGATAGCTAAATTACCAATGAATCCCCTTATTCCCTCATATATTTAGTTTTTTGCGTTACACATTAGTTTTCTTTTTCTAATTAATTACATATTTGTTTTCAAAAGAAATAAATGAAGCCAATTGAAGAGAGATGAAGGAAAAAATGATGGAGAACAATCATCGAATGATGGAGTTGGGAATTCCATCATTAGTGCCTGTAGTGAGTACTTTATTTCAAATTGATATATTTAAAGAATATATAATGTCATGTGATTAATTTTTTTGTAAACATTTTTGTAGGATCCACCTATACATCGATAGTTATTCGAAGAGGAGCCTAGTACTGGTCCTAGTACTCAGGCCGGTGGTATGAGGAGGGTTCGTACAAGAGGTGGAAGAGCAGCTGCGCGTACCCGAGTAGACCCTTCCCCTCCCACTGACATGTCATCCTTCCCACATTTTGATCCCAGTGTGTCATTAGGGACAAATGGGATATTTAGGCCTCCCAAGTTTTCACTACCTTCTGCATCTTCTGGCCCATCATTTTCACATCCCATGATGATTCCCACTCCCCAGTCAGCATCCGGTCAGACAGTTATCCCATCTTCTTTTCCTTCTACTTCTGTCTCTCCGAGCTTCTATATTCCATCGTCTTCGACTCCTATTCCACCATAGGGTGTTCCATCAGTTTCTATGGATCCAGCGGTGCTCAGTGATCAGACCGTCACAGGTGTATTTATAGAACCCTAACAAATTTTTATAGCAATATTTATTTTCATTATAACATGTTTTGATAAAATATTTGTTTTTCTTTCATGACAGATACATCTACTGACAGGAGGCTTGGGCGGGGGCGTACACGCATGCATTTGGTGTGGAACCGCTGCACACAGGTTATGGTGGATTATAATGAAGACAACCAAATGGTTGAGAAAACAGGGCAGCAATGTCGGAGTTTTTTGGCGATGCTTGCCAAGTACTCTGACATCATTCCCATCAGCCCGCTATCATGGAGACATTTTCCACATGAGTTCAAGGATAGAGCTTGGGTGGATATATGGGTAAAAAAATCTGTTCTATTTAATTCCATGAATTATTTTTGTATTTATATGAATTAATATTTTGATTTCAGCTTCGATTTAATTTTCCCGATGGTGAGGGTGCATGATCGGAACGTCTAAAGGATTTAGGCGAGCTTTGGAGAGACTACAAGAATGAGTTGTATATTGGTCGGGTTGCTAGAGTTGGCACTGAGTTAGAGGCGGTACCAGTGGTGGATGATTGTCCTATATAGTAGTATCGTCAGATGATTACTAATTGGACGAGTACCCAGTTTAACGTATTAATAAAATTTTAGGCATTTAAATAATAACTTTCCTGTTTTGTATTAATACTATCTGTTGTATTTTTGAATTTTTATTTAGGAATCATCTAGAAAAAATAAAAAGAACATTGATGCAAAAAAATACCTCCACACACTGGGATGCACTACGATGCCTGATCATGAGAGGAAGCAGGTATGGAAATTGTTTATAAGTTTTATTTACGCCTTAGACTTTATTTTGTTTCCTTAATTATTTAATAGTTTGGTAAAGTTTTCATATAACATTAGTTTTTAATGTCATTTTAGAGGCAAATACAAAATATTGAAGGACGTGTGCCTCGAGCAAAACTGTTTTGCTCGAGTAGACGGAAAAAGGATGGAAGTGCCCTCAACGAAGCGACTCAGAAGTAGATTGTAAGTTTTAATCTGTTGAATTTATATTTCAATATCTATTTTTTAAATTAATGATATATTTATATTTGTAACAGGATTCTTTAGAGGCCCTCGATGCCCAAGAACCAGACAATTTTTGGCCAATAGATCACTTACATCAGGTCTTGGGAGAGGAGCATTCTGGCAGAGTACACTGCCGACCTAGGATAGCCCTGAAGAGGTATTGGCCATCCTCAAGTACGAGCTGTAGTGCCACCGAGCTGCAGCAAGTTAGGGCAAAGGCAACACAGGCTGAGCAAAGGGCCACAAAGACGGTAGAATAGCCTGCTAGGGAAAACAGCGCGTTTATTAAATTTATTGAAGTTCTACGTCCTACACTTCCAGCAGAGGACAACCCAGCTTTTGATGAGTATATGTCATCAATACGTTCTATATACGGTGCACCAGGTGGAAGTTCTAGGGGTGGTCAGGATGATGTCCATCTTGACGATGATGATGGCGATGAGTCTGATGCGGAATATGAGGGAGAGGAGGAGGGCGAGGCGGGTGGTGAGGGCGAGGACGAGGAGAAGGGCGAGGGTGAGGAGGGCGAGGATGATGATGGGGACGAGGACGAGGGTGATTATGATGGTGATTATGGTGATGGTGATGTGGTACAAGTTGATCCATTGCATTTTTGACTGATATTACTGAGATTTTATATTTAATCTATTCTTGTTGTTGGTTTTGTCTAGAATCGTAGTATAGTATTGGAGTTGAGTTATTTTTATATATTATCTGTTTTTATGGATGTTGTTGTCTTTTAGTGGTTGTGTGTTTGGGAACCCCCCCTCTTTCCTGGACCCTAGACAATCCCCCACCCTCCTCCTTGGACCCCGGATAGCCCCGCTGGACAGCCCCCTAGAAGCCCCCCGGACAGCCCCCCACCCTCTTCCTTGGACCCCGAACAACCATCCCGAACACCCCCCAGATAGCCCCCGGAAATCCCCTGAACAACCCCCTAGACAGCCCCCCCCCCCCACCTTCATTCCTGGACCCCGGACAGCCCCCCAGGACAGCCCCCCAGACAGGCCCCCAGATAGCCCCCCACCCTCTTCCTTGGACACTGGACAACCCCCTAAACACCCCCGGACAGCCCCTGGACAGCCCCCCGAACAACCCCCCGGACAGCCCCCCCACCCTCCTCCCTGGACCCCAGACATCCCCCCAGACAGCCCCCTAGACATCCCCCCCACCCTCTTCCTTAGACCCCGAACAACCCCTCGAACACCCTCAGACAGCCCTCGGATAGCCCCCTGAATAGCCCCCAGACAGCCCCCACCCTCCTCTCGGACCCCATACCGCCCCCCAGACAGCCCCCCAACCATCCTCTTTGGACCTCGGACAACCCCCCGAACACCCCCCAGACAGCCCCCACACAGCCCCCCCTCCTCCCTGGGCCCCGGACAGCCCCCCGGACTGCCCCCAGAGAGCCCCCCGGACATCCCCCCACCCTCTTCCTTGGACCCCGGACAACCCCCCGCACAGCCCCCCCACCCTCCTCCTTGGTCCCCAGATAGTCCCCCGGACACCCACCAGAAAGCCCCCCGGACAGCCCCCCCGGACATCCCCCCACCCTCCATGATTTCATTTAATACTAGAAAATTTATAATATATATTTTTTTTTATCATGATAATCAATGTAAATCACATTTACACATCTAATCAATATCATAGATTCTTGGTATGTTATAAAAGATATGTATTCATTGGGCATGACATTCTTAGCTCCGAAATGTTTCATAGCATTATAAAATAAAATCTAATCCATACTAAGAATGATATAAAAATATTTTATATAAATATCCACAAGATTTTAAGTAAATACCATTCCACTAATAGACACATGAGGATTCTCAAAAAATGAACAACATTTTAAGTACATACGGAAAACCGACCAAACGCATTGGGTTTCCGTTGAAACTTTAGGAGAACGATCCATGGGTCATATGTGATTTGTACGAATCAACCCCGCCTCAATCCGAGGTGCGGTGTATCCGTCACCACTCAATGTGCCTACCTTTTGTTTCAAAAGGACGTCATTTTAATTGAAAAACATCAACTGGCATACGGAAAACCGACCTAATGCATTCAGATTATGTCGATACTTTAGCACAACGATCCATGGGTCATATTTGATGTGTACGAGTCAACCCTGCCTCAATCAGAGGCGCGGTGTGGCCGCCACAACTCAAAGTGTCTACCTTTTGTTACAAAAGGACGTCATTTTAATTGAAAAACATCAACTGGCATACGGAAAACTGACCAAAAGCATTCAGATTATGTCGATACTTTATCAAAACAATCCATGGGTCATATGTGACATGTATGAGTCAACCCCACCTCAATCCGAGGCGCGGTGTGGAGGACACCACTCAAAGTGTCTGACTTTTGTTTCAAAAGGATGTCATTTTAATTGAAAAACATTGTCTGGCATACGGAAAAGTGACCAAACGCATTCGGATTGTGTCGATACTTTAGCACAACAATCCATGGGTCAAATTTGACGTGTACGAGTCAACCCCGTCTTAATCGGAGGCACAGTGTGGCTGGAATCACACTAAGTGGATCTCTTTTGTTTAAAATGGACAACATTATAAGTACATATGAATAACCAAGAAAACGCATTCGGTTTCCATTGAAACATTAGGAGAACAATCCATTGGTCATATGTGATGTGTGCGAGTAAACCATTCCTCAATCCGAGCTGTGGTGTGGCCGACACCACTCAAAGTGTCTGCCTTTTATTTCAAAAGGACGTCATTTTAATTGAAAAACATCAACTGGCATACAGAAAAGAAACCAAACGCATTCGAATTGTGTTGATACTTTAGAAAAATGATCCATGGGTCATATGTGATGTGTACGAGTCAACCCCGCCTCAATCCGAGGTGTGGTGTGTCTACAACCACTCAAAGTGTCTGTCTTTTGTTTCAAAAGGACGTCATTTTAAGTAAAAAACATCAACTGGAATATGGAAAACCGACCAAACGCATTCTGATTGTGTCTATACTTTAGAAAAACAATCCATGGGTCATATTTGATGTGTACGAGTCAAACCTGCCTAAATCCGAGGCGCGGTGTGGCCAGAATCTCTCTAAGTGGCTCTCTTTTGGTTAAAATGGACAACATTTTAAGTACATATGGAAAACCGACCAAACGCATTCAGTTTCTATTAAAACATTAGGAGAATGATCCATGGGTCATATGTGACGTGTACATGTCAAACCCACCTCAATCTGAGGAACAGTGTGGCCGGAACCACTCAAAGTGTCTGCCTTTTGTTTCAAAAGGACGTCATGTTAATTGAAAAACATCAACTAGCAAACGTAAAACCGACCAAACACATTAAGATTGTATCGATACTTTATAAGAACGATCCATGGGTCATATGTGACATGTAAGAGTCAACCTTGCCTCAATAAGAGGTGCGGTGTGGCTACCACCACTCAAAGTGTCTGCCTTTTGTTTCAAAAGGACGTCATTTTAATTGAAAAACATCAACTGGCATATGGAAAACTGACCAAATGCATTCGGATTGTGTCGATACTTTATCAAAATGATCCATGGGTCATATGTGACGTGTACGAGTCAACCCCGCCTTAAGCTGAGTCATGGTGTGGCCGGAATCACTCTAAGGGGCTCTCTTTTGCTTAAAATGGACAACATTTTAAGTACATATGGAAAACTGACCAAATGAATTTGGTTTCCATTGAAACTTTAGGAGAATGATTCATGGGTCATATGTGACATGTAAGAATCAACCCTGCCTCAATATAAGATGCGGTGTGGCTGGCACCACTCAAAGTGTCTGTGTTCTGTTTCAAAAGGACATCATTTTAATTGAAAAACATAAACTTGCATACGGAAAATCAAACAAACGCATTCGGATTGTGTTGATACATTAGCACAATGATCCATGTGTCATATGTTATGTGTATGAGTCAACTCCGCCTCAATATAAGGCACAGTGTGGCCACCACCACTCAAAGTGTCTGCCTTTTGTTTCAAAATGATGTCATTTTAATTGAAAAACATCAACTGGAATACAGAAAACCAACCAAACGCATTCGTATTGTGTCGATACATTATAACAACGATCCATGGGTCATATGTGATGTGTACGAGTCAACCCCTCCTTAATCTGAGGCACGGTGTGGCCGGAATCACTCTAAGTGGCTCTCTTTTGCTTAAAATGGACAACATTTTAAGTACATATAGAAAACTGACCAAACGCATTTGGATTCCATTGAAACTTTAGGAGAACGATTCATGGGTCATATGTGACGTGTAAGAATCAACTCCACCTCAATCTGAGATGTGGTGTGGCCGGAACCACTCAAAGTGTGTGTCTTCTGGTTCAAAAGGACGTCATTTTAATCGAAAAACATAAACTGGAATATGGAATACCGAACAAACAAATTCGGATTTTGTCGATACATTAGCACAACGATCCATGGGTCTTATGTAACGTGTACGAGTCAACCCCGCCTCAATCTGAGCCGCGGTGTGGCCATCACCACCCAAAGTGTTTGCCTTTTGTTTCAAAAGGACGTCATTTTAATTGAAAAACATCAACTAGCATACAGAAAACCGACTAACGCATTCAGATTGTGTCGATACTTTATCACAATGATCCATGGGTCATATGTGACATGTACGAGTCAAACCTGCCTAAATCCGAGGTGCGGTGTGGCCTCCATCACTCAAAGTTTCTGTCTTTTGTTTCAAAAGGACGTCATTTTAAGTGAAAAATATCAACTGGCATACGGAAAAGTGACCAAACACATTCGGATTGTGTCGATACTTTAGAACAACAATACATGGGTCAAATGTGACGTGTAAGAGTCAACCCCGTCTTAATCGGAGGCACGGTGTGGCTAGAATCACTCTAAGTGTCTCTCTTTTGTTTAAAATGGACAACATTTTAAGTACATATGGAAAACCAACCAAACACATTCGGTTTCCATTGAATCTTTAGGAGAATGATCCATGGGTCATATGTGACATGTACGAATCAACCCTACCTCAATCTGAGACATGGTGTGGCCGGTACCACTCAAAGTGTCTGCCTTTTATTTCAAAAGGACGTTATTTTAATTGAAAAACATCAACTGGCATACGGAAAACTGACCAAATGCATTCTGATTGTGTCGATACATTAGAAAAACGATCCATGGGTCATATGTGACGTGTACGAGTCAACCCTGCCTCAATCTGAGGTGCGGTGTGGCCGCCACCACTCAATGTGTCTGTCTTTTGTTTCAAAAGTACGTCATTTTAAGTGAAATACATCAACTGGCATACGGAAAACCGACCAAACGCAATCGGATTGTGTCAATACTTTATAACAACGATCCATGGGACATATGTGACGTGTACGAGTCACCCTCGCCTTAATCGGAGGCATGGTGTGGCCAGAATCACTCTAAGTGGATCTCTTTTGTTTAAAATGGACAACATTTTATGTACATTCCGAAAACTGACCAAATGCATTTGGTTTCTGTTGAAACATTAGAAGAACGATTCATGGGTCATATGTGACGTGTACGAATCAACCACGCCTCAATCTGAGATGCTGTGTGGCCGGAACCACTCAAAGTGTCTGCCTTTTGTTTCATAAGGATGTCATTTTAATTGAAAAACATGAACTGACATACAGAAAACTGACCAAATGCATTCGGTTTCCATTGAAACTTTAGGATAACGATCCATGGGTCATATGTGATGTGTACGAGTCAACCCCGCCTCAATACGAGGTGTGGTGTGGCAGGTATCACTCTAGGTGTATCTATTTTGTTTAAAATAGACATCATTTCAGGTAAAAATATATGACATACAAAAAAACGATCAAATTATGAATTGACATCCGTATTCCACATATAATTGTCATCTAAATTTTAAATTGAATTCTAAATTAATTATTTATGTTTATAATTATGTTATGAATTCTAATTTAATTATGGATGTGTATAATTCTAGCATTATATGTTAAATGTGTATGAATTTGATCTCTATATGTATGTTTTAGTTGGTTATTGCAGGTACAATAATTGTATATGTATGTGAGTTTATTGCAGGTATAATAATTGCATTGAAAATGAGGGGGAACCCACAAAATGAGACCTGGTGGGAAAATTGGAGAGCTGCTAGGATAATTGCAGAGCTACTGTGCAATTTGCCCAGCATAGGCTATGCCAAGAGTTTTAAACCGCCGGCATAGCATTCTGTGTTCTGTTTTACCAACGGTTCATGGAACCGTTGGTAAAACACTTTTCCCAACGGGTTAGAAACCGTTGGGAAAGAGTAGACATTGTGATTTTACCAACGGTTTTCCAGAACCGTTGGTATAGGGTTATTTTTCTTTACCCTATCCGAATGGTTGTAAACCATTGGGAAAATCTTTCCCAATGGTTTCCCCAAACCGTTGGGATAGGGTAATTTTTCTCCACCCTATCCCAACGGTTCACTGTAAACTGTTGGGAAAAGCTTTCCTGACGGCTCACTTCCCTACGGTTTTCAAAACCGTTGGTATAACATATACCAATGGTTCTGTAGCCTTTCCCAACAGTTCTAAACTATTGGAATATCCTCTATTTCTAGTAGTGAAAGTGACCCTAATAATAAAAAGGTCAAGATCCAGTGGGGTAGGAAGAATTTTGAAAAAGAATATCCATACCCTGATTCACCCCCCTCTCAGGGTATTTAGGCCCCTTTTGGTCATAAAAATAATAACATCTAATTATATTTTATATAATTATATTTTTATATCATCATTTTTATCACAAAATTTAATGAGGTATAAGAATAATTAAAATGAAAACATTCACTAAATAGTTATACCTCTTTTTCAGAAAACCGCTTTATGTTTATACCTAAAGCTTTATTGGGATGGTATGATGATAAAAAAGACCTATATAACATGGGGAGAGATTTTATGAAGGTATTTATTTAGGTATTGGATAATATAATATTCTATTTAGGTTTTTATAAGAAAGTATAGGTGGTGTCCTTTTATAAGTTAGAGAGGTGACACACATGAAACGTTTCAAAAGATTAAAATATATTAATGTATTGCTCGATAAAAATGAATACAAAAGGACTAATTTTAAAATATGTCAAGATTAAGGTCAAAATAAAACCAACCAATGGGGTTTAATCAATTTTTTTGTTATCTTAAATCCTCATCCATTTATTTTTAACCATTTAAACCCATTTTAACCTTAACCAAGGTGATACATATTTACCATGGTTACTATTAATTATGAACAAAAGTGAAGTTGGATATACTACCCAGAATTAATTATTGTGATTATAAATTTGAAATAAAAATCAAATTATTCAACTCTTATAATTAGAATAAATTACTTTTAATATCATTTCACAAAACACAAAGGAAGTCATTATTAGAAAAATGTTTGTTTTAAGAATAAAAATTATTTTAAATAAAAATAAAGTATAATGTTTAAAAAAATGGAATTAATTGGATCATGTTAAAAAAAATTATACTTAGTTTCATTTAAAACCAAAACAAAATATAAAATTATCTTATAAATACTTGATCAAATGAATGTAATTTAAAATAGTTTTTATTTGAACAAGTACACTATATTGATTTTCAAAATGTTATGAATATATTTCTATGTTCAAAATAAGATCTTTATTTGAATTATATTACCTATTTAAAATATATTTGTTCTATAGAAATTATTGAATAAAATTTTCAGTTATTCTTATATCATTATAGTGTCATAAAAGTGATAATTTTTTAAAATTGTTATTTTTCACTATTCACCCAAAAAATCAACTTATTCCAAAAAATCTCAAAAACTCATCCTAATATAATTTTAAAATGAATAATTTAAAAATGAAATTTATTTCTCAAAATTCAATATATAAAATTTTAGAATTTTGGTCTTAATCACATTCTTGAATAAATATTCATGCATTGTTCTACTATTTGTCTAGAAAGAAAAGATTACTATAATTGAATTTCAGGTGTTATGTGATACCCTTAAAAAATTATTTAGATATAAAAGAGTGGATATAACTAGGATTAAATAAGTCATTTTAAGTTCAATATTGGATTATAAGTGTACCTTTCACCACTTTATTATTGTGACCCATTTTAGTATTTGTGAACCCTTTATATTTCCATTTATCCCTTGGATTAAGTGGTCATTAATGCTGATTGACATCATTAACCCTTATATTTGGGTACTGGTTGGAATAATTCCCATACACCATGTAATTTTATAATTGGAGTGTGGTTTTTCATTAAACTATGATTTCTTCCCATTCATTTCATTATCTTTACTCTTTATATATATTCAACATTCACTTGATCAATGTAATTCATTTCTAAACTTGAAATATTTACCATTAACTTAGAGATAATTTTTCCCCATGATACTTTACAGACTTTTGGTATAAATTAATATTCATTTAAATTCCTCCATGGGTTCTATTATTTTAGTTTCCTTAAAATTATATCTTTCTCTTATTATCAATATCATTAGAATTTTTTAATATCTACTATCTATTTCTACCTTAATAGAATATCAAATGATTTATTCATAACTACTAAAGTCCCTTATGGCTAGAAATATTCAATGTCTTGGTTTTAGGAAATAGAAGTATAGATCATTTTTCTTAGGTTCGATGATCGAACCATAAGTGTACCTCTAAAGTCTTATAAAATTTACCTCATAAGTACCAATAGGATAATAATCCTTATAATTAATCTCAAGGAATTTCCATCCTATTTTTATGTGAAGAGTTTGGGGAATGTACTTACTAAAATAATACCTTCTTAAAATTGTACCATTCCATAGAGTCAATTTCTTCATTTGCATCGTGTTATTAATAAGAATCCATAATTTGTCTTATTTTAATTCCAAATGATACACTATTAGAATAACCTTTTCATGCTTGAGGAACAGGATAATGAAAAATATCTTTTTAGTGGTACTAATCCATTTCTCAGCAACTAGAAGATCAGAGTATCCATTGAAAAAAAGTATATATGGTCTCATGAAAGACTCATCTTTGCATCGGACCTTAGTTTCCTCATTTAGATGCTAAACAAGATTCATGGATTGGGAGAGTTATGTGAGTAGAGCATTAATATTTTTCATTACAAGTCCAATTTCATTTTGTTTCTTACGAAGTAAATCATTACATTGTCTACCACATTCATTTTTAAAATGATTCCTCCTGATTCTAGTATTTGACTAAATCCAAAAAGTTTAGTGTAATAATAAAGATAAAACAATTATTGTAAGAAATCATATAATCGTTAAAATTATTTTTGACATTTCCTAAATTACTAAACCTCCTTATCAATCTATGAAACTTTTAGGTTCAGCCTATATCACTTTTAATTCATCATTAGGTTTCTTAAATTTTATAATCATATTATTTGTAATCTAATAACCAAAAATAAATAAAAAAATCCTAATATACAAAATTATGTGACCAAAGAATAACATACATGAATATTGCATAATTTTATATTAATATTCAATACATTTCACAATTATAAATGCTTGAGGACCATAAAGGTTTGGTTTCTTTAAATACTGGATACATAATCAACTTATTTTATAAAAGATATCCAAAATATCACATAAATTTCTTCTCTCATAGTAATATTATTAGATATTTCATACTTAGAAAGTTTATTCATAATCCATGAAAAATGTAATTATAAGAATTGGTGGGCTCATATGATCGGTAAGGGTAAACATGGGATACATCAATGGGATTAACCAAAGTCATTTTGAAAGAGTCATGGGTCATTTATTCACAATACTAATTCAATTTTTTTTAATCACAGACATAATGAGATTTATGTGTTTGTTTTTTTATTTTATAAGATGAAAAAATAATGGAGACAATAGAAAGAAAAATTATGGGTAAAATGGAATGGTCCTAGGTTTGATCATAGGGGTTCTTTATTATCAAATTTGTTTTAACCCAATAATCTGATCATAACCAATCACTGATTCCCCATTTCTATCTAAATTTTGAGATTGATTAAACATGAGATACATCCTTATTAATGTTTATTTGACCTTCTATATAGCATCATACAATAAATATACCAAAATAAGAGATAATCCACCACCCTTCACCCAACCCGAATCATATGTTGTTTATACTCAGATCCACACAACTCCACTAGTATACTATGTAGGTCTATAGAAGGGAAATAATTGGATAGATAATTATAATCTTATCTCCATATTTTGTGTTGTATTTAATAATTTATCAAATCATTTATCCATTTCTTATCTTGAACTACATAATATACCAGTGGGGTTATATAGAACAAGGCATGAACAATATATGATTAGAACTGGGTGAAGGGTGTTGGATTACCTATGGTTGGGGAATATTCATCATCTAAAACTATGGAGGAGGTGAAATGAACATTCATAGAGGTGTATTTCATGTTTTATTAGTATCATATTTTATATAGAGATGAGAAATAAATGATTTGTTATGATCTGATTGTTGGGTGATATAAAATTTCATAATGAAGAACCCCATGCAATCAAACCTAAGACCATTCCCTTTCACCCTGAGTTTATGTTTATATTTTTTCATTATATTTTCATCTTATAATAGTGAAAACCAAAAAAACAATCAGATTAACTCCATTATTTTAAATCAAAAATAGGAAAATATTAATAAGTGATTGGGGACTATGAAGAACTGACCCATATATTTTTTATAATGACCTTGGTCAATCCCACTAAACAGTATTCTAGGTTTTAGAAATTTTTCATAAGATTCACACAATAGTTTCTCACATCATTGGAATAATTATTGGGGATAAAAACTAATTCACCCACACAAAAGGTGGGAATACTCCCCATCTATAATTTTAGTGATGTGAGAGGTTGTCGCAAGCCTCATATATGAAATATATAAAACATAGAATGATGTCAAGTGGGAATGACCAAGGTAATTATCAAAGAGTCATAGGTTAGTTATTCACAATCCCCATTCACTTATTAATATTTTTTTTATTTTATTTTTAGTTAAAATCATATAAGTAATGAGGTTGATGTTTTTGGATTTCTGTTTTATAAAATTAAAACAAAATATAGACAACAGACACATAATGTCAGGGTGAAAGGGAATGGTTCTAGGTTTGATCACAAGGGGTTATTCATTATCAATTTTTTCTTATTAGATAACAAGATCATAAATAATCCCTAATTTATACTCTAGACCTAAATTACTAGAATGATCATACATGGTAGACTTACCTATACATCTTAATCTCACCTATTCTATAGTGTCAGATGATGAATATACCCCAACCAGATATAATCCACCACCATTCAACCAAATCCAAACATATTATATTCATTCCTATATCCAAAAATTCCCACTAGTATGATTTATAGATCAAGTGAGTAGAGAGAGATGATATGATAAATTGGATAATACACCGGGAAATAGAAAGTGTAGATGATGATCATCTATCCCCTAACATCCAATTCACTTCCATATTTAAGGATGAAAATTTGAAATTACAAAATAGAATACAGTGATTCCAAATTCCCATGTGATCACACACAAATTGGAAGACTCAATTTATTATTCCATAATCATGGAAGTGGGATATCAAAATCATAGGAAAAAGGTATAGATCACAACACATAAATATAATTGAAGAAGGGAATAAAATTTAACTAAACAAAGCATGAATGAAATTACCATAATTAAGGAATATATCCCATGAAGGATGTATACTTTTATTACTCAACCCCATTTCCTTTTTATAATATTTTCATATATTCTATAAAATAATACAAAATATATAAATTTTTCCTAGTTTAAGAAATCACCCCATAATCAAGATCCATACTCATTCTTTAAGAATTAAAGAAAAATCATTCACAACATCATGACTATAATATAAATCAGATTATTCATAAGTAATTCCCTTTTATTAAGTTGATACAAAAATCATGTGAAGAGTTTGAGTAATGCATGTTTTGGGTGAAGGATGGATGAAAATCATAGTATAGACTTCAATATTAGTATCTTTACTACTCTTCATATTTATGATGAGTGGAAATAATTGGGTTTGATTTATGAGGATCTACATAATATTGTAATGGATAAGATTTGGTGAAAAGGGGAGATAAGGATCAATATTTGGGTGTCCTAGGGTGAGGTGTGGAGACATTTTTTAGAGGGATGGTATGAATATGTAAGGATGAGGGTGCAAGGAGGTTCTATTTTGGTTTTGAAATTTAGTATATAATGGACATACCGAATTGGAATTCAAATATATAGATTATTTGGTGTCATGAATTGATTGAGGGATATACATTATGAAAGAGAGGAAAATTATATTCAATCAGGTGGACACCATGTGTTCTAGATCTACTCTGGTTTAGTGAATCTATAATGGGAAGAAGCTGGGCTGGCATAAAGCACTTAAGGCTATCTGGGCTGACCAATCGATATACTATGAATGATACAAATCTCAAAATGGAATTTAATCAAACAAGTTGTGTGTATCCATATTTGAATATGTAGTCAGTTTATTAGGAATGTTGAGGTGCCTTAATTTTTAATCCTCATCCTTACACATGAAAGAAATACCAAAAAAACACAACTTCGTGTCATATGTTATTAGTCAAGCTCCAGTCAATCAGATTTTGAGTTCACACTTTCCTCTTCAGTTGAGTTTGATTTCAATTTTTACTGTATTGGAAGTGAAACTTCTTTAGTAGGAATCCACAACTTTGGGTTTGTCTCACAGTTTCAGTTTTATCCCCATGAAACTCAGTTTTCGATCTTTAATAATGAACTTGGGTCGATTATTCTTCTTGTAATGAAATCTCAAGCTTCCCATGATATACTTTAATATATATATATAATATCTTGATACGGAAAATTCAGTTTGGATGAGGGTCTAAGGTTAATTTAGGATCAGTATTGATGCTATTTTGATGATTAATGGTGATGTGGTCGACTATGGGAAGGATTTGTTAGGTCCAATAACTTCTTTCTACAACATTATGATCTGCATGTGGTAGATTAGTAATTAAATTGACCATGAGAACGGTAAGGAATAGTCAGTTCACCTACTTGATGTGGTAGGTTAAAGGCAGTATGGTAGGTAGGTTGTTGTTCACGTAGTTATCTCACTATAGAGATGGAGATTTTGGTCAATGTAAGTTCTTCATGTGGTTGGTTAGAATTTTCCATTTGTGGTCCAAGCCATGGTCACTTGAGAGTCATCATGTAGTCAATTAAGTGACCATGAGAGGATAGATATGTTGGTCCCAGTGGCGTCACCTCTACACCTGCTACAAAAAAATAATTAGTTTAATAATTGGACTATAATAAATTCTAACATGTGAAAAATTAACTAAAATGAAATATCCCTATATTTTTATCATTGAATTCCATATTAAAATATAAATTTATTTATCTAGTTTTAACAACAATATTCCATATGAATAATCATATCTATTGCAACAAATTATTGTCCAATTTAAATTTAAATTTCAGAATAAAATGTTTAATTATATTTTATGTTTCCAAGAGTCCATGATTTTTTTCTAAAATCAAAGAAATTTTAATGTATTTAAAAATTATCCCCAAATTATTTGTAGTAACAAAAACACATTAACTACTTGAATAAATTACAATCATTTTTTTTGAAAAAGTAATGTATGGTCAATCATTGAGTTAGGTGATATATTATTCATTATGTATAATAAATCCTTATACATTAAGGTAGTAATAAATGTCAATATTCTATGATTATAGAGTTTATATGAATTCAAATAATAGATTCCCTATATCAAAATCATGTATTTATTTTCATAGTTTTTATAATTAATGTAAATTTATTGGCGAGAATTCAATAGAATCTTTACAGGGGTGGTATAAGTGTTATACCAATAGTGGCTCAATTGCTTCTAATAGGTCATCATAATTAATTCCATTATAATTATATTAGTCATTGAAACTATATATGATAACCACATTAGTATTTGGATGACAAAACCACCTTCCATAGAAGGTAACCTTATGAAATATGTGTATATGTCATAACCAGATAGATAGTGACATCAAAGATAGCCAATAAGGGATGTAAGTTATAGATATCCAATTTTGGTTTAAATAATCACAATGATAGAATATTCAATTGGAATGAATGATTTCCAAGTGTTTATAAGAGGTTACTGGGAGCACTATAATTTTCTATGTAAAATATATTGATAATATATGGAACATAGGTATTAGTATTTTAACTTGTTATGACTAGATAAAAATAATATCTCTAAATATCTACTTAAAGTTGTAACCCAAGTTCAAGGGAACATGTTTTAATAAGTTATATCTTTGGGTTTCTTAGACCTAGTCAATGTAAATATGCTGATAAGGTATTGGAAAATATTAGTTAGAACAATTTGATAGATAATTTTTTATAATTTCACATGATATAAATCTCTCTAAGATGAAATTTATAAGATTTTAATAACTCAGTTTTGAGGTAGAAAACCTTTTACTTTTAGTTTTTTCCTTTCTTTTATCCTTATAAATGTTCCAAAACCCTTAGCAGTGAAATAAGGTGTGTTTGAGGCTTTTTCAAATCCCAAAACTCCAAGTTTTGAGAAAAAAAGAGAGGCATATGGTTATCACATAGTTAGTTCTAACTATTTACCTAAAACTGTTCAGCCCTATAATGGTGACACATGGTTTTTACAAACCATGTGAGTGAGGTTTAGACTGTGTGGGGTTGAGGTAAAGGGTTTTCACCAGTTAAATAGGGTTTGTCTAACCATGCATTATAGGCCATGCAGAATGTGCTCCCTGGACTTGGGGTGTACACCATTAGTGAATGGTCTGGCTAATCATGTGGCCAAGATAAGAAAATTTTAAATCCTATTCATTTTTAATCTTTTCCCTTACATAATTAAAAGGTCTCACCCATCATTCGTTTTCTCTCCAGTGGATAATGTCACCCCTCTCCCTCTCTCATTGGAATCTCCACCCATGGAATCCACCCAGGATTTAAAGGATTTTCTTCATCTAACCACCAAATCAAGATCCATCTATCGCGTTGAATAGCCCCCATTAATCTCCTTGATCCTTAATATCCTTTATTCATTCGTATTTCTATCAATATTGTTATTTTGGTGTGAGCATATATGCCCTATTTTTAGGGAATTAATCTATTCTTCTATTTTTTTTTCTAATGCAGGATAAACTAATGGATTATAATAGATGAGGCATCTAATACTTGCATAAGGTATGTGGTCTATGAATTTTCCATCAAAGACTCACCTTTTTATAAACCATTTATGTTGTGTGAACACCAATTTCACCGAGTGTTGCCTATATAAATTCTTTTGATCTAATTTTGTTTTTATATATTTTATTATATGACCCTAATAACACCACTTGAATCATTAGAGGCTGATAACTCAATGTTAACCACCCCAAGTAGGGTTAATTATTTGTTATGCCTTTATTAACCTATGTTGGGATCACTTGAAACACCGTTCATCTTCATTTGACTTAACCTTTGTTAAGGTAAGTGTTTTATCTTAATAAATTAATCTTTAAATTATTAAATGGAAAGTATATATTCATATACGTCACTTGGACTTGTAAAAATTAATTGAATTGATAATTGGTTGCATGTCCTTATTTTACCTTGTCATATACAATGAATGGTAATGGAACAAACCTAATTAATTTAAAATGGAATGAGTATTACATGGCCTATGATAAGATATGTACATAAAATAAATGCATATAAGGATTGTATTTAATATGTACATTTTTCATCTTTATGGGAATGGACAGACTTGATCCCACCTTAGATTCCCAAGGGAATGCCTTGAGAACTCAGAGGACACCAATCTGATTCATTGATCCAATTTTCATGGGATAAAACCTCCAAGAAATATGGTCTTTTCTTATTATGTGAATGGAATAGTGATGTATAGAAGATTCACCTAACTCATTTTTGGATCTTAGAATTCCTTGGATACACTCATTGGATTCATCTTGATGTCTTCAGACACATGGTGCCATAGATTCTCCCTATAAATCCAAGTCATTCTTAGATTGAGATTACTATAGAAGATATACATGGACCCTATTAAATTATTTTACAGTGGAATACCTTGGGTGTACCTCTTATAGTGCACTCAAACCCTTATATCTGTACTACACGAGTTATTATTATGAGTTGGATCAACCCCTGAGGTCATGGATTACTTAGTTCTCCTTGGATACTATTTTACATTATCATCATTATTAATCCATGATCACTGGTATATTAAAATTATTAAAACCCAAACTAATAATTAAATGATCAAATGTTTGGAGACATTCATAGCTAAAAATGAAGAAGGTATGGGTTATTTTAAATTATCACTACATTAATTTTAAATATGTACAAACTATTATAATTTATATTCATATAATAGATTTTTATAGACACTATTTTTGTGGAAAAATAATTTTATCACACACCCTATCTGGGCCTTCATTTCTACCTTTGCAGATTATACGATCGTAGGTATAGACAAAGGGAAGTTCCCAACTTTGGACACATGAATTCTTGAATTAGGATGGGATCTTGTTAGTAGCTGTCTGAGCCAGTGCTCAAGATTCATGGGTAATTTTTTATCTTTTTAAGTCTTCTGTATATCATGTATTGTACTATATATCTACTCTAATTAATGCATATTTTCCCATTTTAGATACATTACATCATCTTTTGTATATGATGCAATTTATATATTTTTATGATTATTAATTTCATGGATGTTGATGTTTATTTCTGTTTCTTTAGTTTTTTATTATTAGACATCAATTTTTAACTATACCTTTTCACCGTTGTGATACACTCTAACCAGAGGGTATAGTATCCCCATAGATACACCCCAGTACCTCACAGCTATTTTGAAACCTCTGGCATGTGGGGAAGAACACTTGTGGTCATTTGGTCGATTGAGTTCGATTAATATAGAGTGGACCAGGTCAAAGTTGTCACAAAGGGGTATCAGATAATTTCTATTCATGTCTTATTACTTGGGATGTTTAGATAGAAGATTTGGAACATGTTGGAACTTATTCATATGTCATGCCTTAGAGTGGCTAACCCATGTTCAAGGTAAAAACCATGTTTATTGGGAATTTAAAATTATTGTGTTATATTCCCTCTTATTAAAGTTGATATATTTTCATTGTTGGGTGATCCACATGAATTTTGGTGTTTGTAATGATTTATGGATATTATACCATAGCCCTGTATGGAAATTTGGATGGTTACATGCATCATTATAGGCACCGAGGACTCACATTCCATGCATATGTCATGCCATATAGGCGCATTTCATTACATGAATTGTCTGTGATTAGTGAGTGTTATTTGGTTATGATTTATGATTATTCAAATAACTTATTCTATAGGGAAGGTAAATATGGTATATAAAATGTCAACATCAACCTAAATGGTTTTTTCCCATATATATTGATAGTGGAATCTTAAATATCCAATTTCAACCCATGTTATCTATGTAACCATGGTTACATGATCTAGAATTTGGATATGATTATGTTACATCCAATTTCAGTTTATAAAGTGTATGGTCCTTTATAAGTTGTAAGGGTAATTCATCAGATTGATCCATCATATCCTACCCATTAAATTCTAAGACTGAATGTAAGGGGGGAAGGCTGCAATTACATGGTTGTCGATCTTAGTTAAGAACGTGTATGGTTCTTTATAAACTGAGGATGGTAATCCATTTAGTTTAACCTTTTATTATGTATACACACGCATACAAAATTAAAATATAAATTTTCAATTATATATAAAATAGTATCCATTAAATAGGAAAGGAAAGTGAAACATAATGAGCATTTTCTTCCCAAACTTGTACTTGACCACTTCTATATAGAAAAACCCCTATAAATGAAAACTTAAAAAATTAACATCACCATGACCTTCTAAGTGGGTAGTTGGGGTAGTATGTTGGGAAGTGAACACTTTTATTTTTTTTTATTATAATATTGATCATATCTTCTTTGGTATCTTGTTCTATGGAATGTTCTATAACGATCCGAACTATTATAAATAAAATCCCCCTTTTTTATTTATTTAAATTTCTTATCATAAAATTTGGTTATAGAAAACACATGCACTTATTTTTTTATTATATCTTATTATATTTAAATGACCATTAATTATCTTTACCATTGATAATATATCCATTTAATAGTGATCACATGGTCTGTATAAATATAGGGTTTTAATAAATCCAATTGACACTGATAAAAGAAGTGATTGACTCAACCAGTAGGACCATACCCTATGAAGGCCACTCATCATTGATTTTGAGGGAGATAGCATTTTTGGGTTTTTCACTTGACCAAGCCCAATATGAGACCCAACAAATTAAGCATGATCAAAACTGTTTACGAGAGAAGTTCATGCTCATCGAGATCACATCCCAAACTTTGTTCATTGAACCTCCCCATGAAATTCCCTCCATCACACACTGTAATCTTAGTAAATTTGCTTGTGTGTTAAGGGTATATTTATCAAGACCCTAGAAATATGAACATTTACTTTTTTTTATAGAATAATAAATATATTTTCATCCTATTATTGTTACTTTGTAAATTAATTTTATTTTGATACAATAAAGAAATAAATTTATTTTTGGTTAATATTAAAATTTAATTAATGAATTTATAAATTAATATATTTTTAAAATAAATAATTTTAATATATTATAAATAATTTTTATTTTATATAAATGATCATACAATTTTTATGAAGTCAAATATAATTTTTATAAGGGTTTGAAAACTGTTATTGTAAAAAAACTGACATTTTCAAGAAATATCGGTTATTATTTTAAAAATAAAAATTGAAATATTTATAAAATTATTTATAAAAAATTAATATTTTTTTTGGAATCATAATGTTGAAATTATACAATGGTTAATTATACATAATTTTCTAAGAAATATGAATTTTTTGGGTAAAAATTAAATATTGTATAAATATAATTTGTGTTTTATGCCATCATAATGACCCTAAAGTGATGTAATAATTACTATAAATTTAATCCAAGACCAAATAAATGTTTTCCATTTAAAATATTGTGGTTTTATGTTTATTTTATTTATTTTTTAATGAAATTATGAATCCTCCAAAACCTATAATATATTTTAAGGTTTTAAAATAAATTATTTTAGAGTATGGCTCACCTACACATAAGAAAGAATATTATTTTAATAAGTTCAGTACTTGTCCTTTTGAAATAATAAAAATCACTCACTTATTGTAGAAAAATGGTAAAAAATAGTGAGATAGTTTGTGATTTTGGATATTCTATTATGTAGATCCCAAAACCTAAATAATAAAGAAATCTCCCTCTTTTCCTATATAAACTCACCCAAGATCCTGTTTATCTTCACTAAAACTCCTTGGAGCTGCACCATACTACTCCCTCATCTCTCTATATTCCTCCCAAGGTTCCCCCAAACTCTAATTAAGCCCCCCCAACATTTTTAAGTCATGCACTAAAGTAAGGGATTCTCTCACCTTCCTATCCTCCATTCAAATTCTAGAACCTTATTTGAAATTAGTTATTTTAACTTAAATTGGTTATATTTTAATTAATTTACAATAATCACCTTACCAATTAAAGTAATTTGAATATGGGATCATTTTTACTTCCTCATTTGGACCCTTACCTAAGTCATTACTATGCCTAAATTCCGTATGAGATCCTCACATTCTCTTCTTTATTTCAAGTTTCTTTATGAACTTATGTATTATATTACCATTTACTAAAATTGGTACATGTATTTACATGTAAAAATTAATGATCATTTTATTTCCAAATTACTAGAGACCCATTTTTCTCTCATTAACCTTTTTTATGAATTTTTATGTAACATTGTTATACTGCCAAAATTTCACCGTAATTTTTAATTCCAGAACAATTGTGTTGTGAATACCATACCCATTTTACTATCAAGGGTATTCAACTTTATAAACATATACTAATTTATTGGGGACTTACATGTAAATATTTTACAGTCCTTTATTGTGGAATAAATTATGATAATGAATGAATCCATATTGTATGATCTATATAGGACACTTAAGCATAAGAATGAAATTAATATGACGTGTGTTATAATATAGAGCACTAATGTATTGGGTAATGTTTATTATAATGATACATCATGTTGGGATAGAGAGTCAACCTAATTAATTTATTTTACTTTTTCCATCATGATGTCTTGGAAGTTTTGGCCTTAACCTATGTTTATGATTCAGTGTTTTATGTTGTTATCACATTTCCAATGTTATGATTGTCATGTTATATCATGAATTTTTATTAATGTTCATTTTCTTCCTTATTGATATCCCTGATGTATAATATGTATAAATTTTTCCATGTCTATTCCATTACTATGATTTATAGATCAACCCTTTCTTACGTGTGTCCCTAGGTTATCCCATGCAGTTTTAAGTTTGAAGGAGTATATTGAGCATGTTAAATAAGTTTTCAATAAAGATATTGTACTCCCTATTTTATATTGTTATGTAATGTACCTAATTCAAAAAAACTATAATTATCGATCATCTGGGTTGTATTAATTATAGTTTTATGTAATAATAAATTATTAATGTGAAATAAAGGGAATGGTTTTTATAATTGGTATCATAGGAAAAGTTTAGTTATTTTTGGGATTAGGATTAGAAAACTCGAGAAAATAACTTAGGGATAAGGATAAGTATAAGAAAATATCACTAAATTTTGGTTTGTATAGAGTAAGTGGTTATTCAAGAAAATAAATCCCTGTCTAGATACTATAAGTGGATGTGGTTCTAGCACACATGTACCTAGGAGTAACAACTCTTAAAAGGTGTTTGAAGCCTGACTCAGGGTAACCTAGTACACGACAACAAGCCCTACCGTGCACCTAGTTTGGAACTCCCAAGGTGATATTTTTTGATAAATTCCTAATCTCATTATGAACCATTATTATGGGAATAAAAAAATTACCATATGAATATATGCTAAAAATCTATCAGGGATAAGATAGATTGAATCCTAGAGATCCATAATTTATAGAAATAAATATAAATTATAAGTTGTCACTTTAATTTCATTGGATTACCCTTTATGTGTTTAATAGTTTAAAAATACTCATCCGTAATTTTAATTTTATTCTATCCAATGGAATGAAATAGGAGTAATCAAGTAAATAATCGATATGACGGGCAATGTGATGACTACCTCAACAAGATGGCCAACCCTATGGGAGTAGGAATCATGTACTTTATAATAACGCTCTCTCATCTAAATCAGTTTATGAATAGAAACCTGGATCTAGAGGAGCACCCAAAGCCCCTACATGATAACAATTTGCAATCGAGAGCTTCATGAAATAAATGCCTCCTACTTTAAATGGATCATCTGATCCCTTAATCTTGGAACAATGGATCAACACCATTGAGAATTTATTCTCCATACTGGAATGTTATGAGAAATAGAAGGTTATATTTTATGTTTATCATATAGGGAGAAGTTGATCAGTGGTTTTCTCTAATCAAGAATATCAATCCTAAGGAAGATATCGAAGCGATGGAGTGGAAGGAATTATTGAAAATGTTTTTTGATAAATATTTTCCTCATACTCTCTGAGTTAAAATGGAAATGGATTTCATTGCCCTCAACAAAAAAATACGATGAATATATTAGGGAATATGAGTAAAACATCACAATACCATCATGATATGACTCCATCTTTTTCATTACCCCCAAATTCAAGGTTTACCACTTCTTTGGTGGGCTAAAACATAGTCTACAAAAATCCCTGATAATCCATGAATTTGATAGCTTTGATGAAATTGTTTGATGTGCCCTCAAAGTTGAAATGGATATTGGAGGATGTCAAGGGTATCATGGGGTTAATAAGTGTGGAGTTTAATTTAATTCTAGTGGTCTAATGGAGAAAGAGAATGGTGCCAAGAAATTTCGACATTCCACTTATCAAAGGTGTGAGAATGAGAACCCCAAAAATTTCCTAAGGGGAACAAAGAAATGAATTAGGTGTGGTAAGGAAGGACACCTAGATAGAAATTTATGATAGGAGAAACCCACTAATGTGATATAGGAAAGGATTTCTCTAGTCAACCCTCATCGCATTATTCATTACTTCAAATTAATGGAACCGGGGAACTTTGAAAACCAATTCCCAAATCCAAGGGTTTTTTAAACAAACAAAACCCCCCAAGGTAGGTAGGGTGAGATTTTTCTATCAAAACATCTAAAGTGGATCCCAAAAATGAAGTAGTGATAGGTATGATAGTTATTAATTCAAGAAAATTGAATATACTTTTGATTCTATTTATATGAACTCCTTCATATCATGACATTTTACTGGAACTATTCAAATACAACCAAAAAAGCATTAAAGTAGATCTATCTATGAGATCAACAAATGGAGAAATTATTATATCTAAAGTATATTAATCCTCCCCTATCCATGTTTGTGGGATAAACTTCCCATAAAACCTTTTAATAATTCTTTTGGTGGAAGTTAATTCCATTCTTCACATGTATTGGATTTCCCTATAAAGATCCTACATAAATTTTCATGATAAGGAATTCACTCTCTATATTATGAATTGACCCCTGATTCTATAAAAGTGCAAGGAGGAGGATGAATCTTCTTCAGAACCATTATCTAAAGCATTGATAAGATTTCCTTATAATAAAGTGTACCTAGCTCAAATGATTTAGTCTAAGGAAAGAACCATCCTCAAAGACATGCCTACTGTGAGGGAATGCACTGGCGTGTTTTATGAGGAATTTACTAGTCTTCCTCTTATCCAAGAGGTTGAATTTTCAATCAATATTATACTTGGAGAATTTACATTATCAAAGACTATATATATAATGGATTTTATAAAACTTATGGAGTTTAAGATAGAGATATAAGGGAATATAGATAAAAGTTTCATAGGACTAAGTTCTTTACCATGGGGCGCACCAGTCCTCTTCATAAAGAATAAGGATGTGACCATGCACCTTTGTATCAATTATTGTGAGCTCAATAAGATCCCGATAATGAAAAAGTTTCCTCTTCCTCAGATTTATGACTTGTCCGATCAACTAAATAGAGCACAATAATTCTCCATGTTGGATCTTCAGTAGGGATATTATCCAAGGTGAAGAAGAAAGATATCTCCAAGACCACTTTTCATACAAGGTATGAGCACAATGAGTCAATAATGATGCCATTCGGACTCACCAATTCTCCAGAAATAATGATGGAATTGATGAATATAGTATTTAGATATTATCTCAACAAATTTATGGTATAATTTATATATGATATTATAATATACTCCAAAAGTAAGGAGGTCTATGAGGAGTATCTGAGCATTGTGCTAAAGACCCTACGAAAGGAGAAGATTTACACTATGTATAGAAGATGAATTTTTTGGTTGAAGGAAGTATCTTTCATGGGTAATATCATTAGAAACAATGAGATATATGTGGATGCTTAAAAGATGAAAGAAACTAAAGGACATACAAGTCCAACATCTCTGACAGATATCTATAGTTTCCTTGGGTTAACTGGGTATTATTGCCAATTTTTGAGAAATTTCTCACAATTTTGAAACCCTATTACTAATATAGCCTAGAAGGGGGTAAAGGTTTACTATAATGATGAATATGAAGAGATATTTATGGAATTAAAAAGGAGGTCCATCGATGTTCTCATTCTCGCACTACCCACAAGTGGAGAACTCTTCATAGTATTCAGAGATGCTTTCAAGAAGGGATTGGAGTCTGTGTTAATGAAGAATGAAAACGTCATAGCCAATGCTTCAAGGAAATTGAAATTTCATGAGAAAAAACACCCCACACATGATCTAGAGTTGATATTTGTGATCTTTGAATTTAATATATGGCAGAATTTTCTCTATGGGGAGAAGTGTGAGATATATATGGATCACAAAATCCAAAAGTATATATTTATATAGAAAGAGATGAATATGCACCAATGAATATGGTTAGATATGATCATAGACTATGAATGATCAATAAAATACCATCTTGGTAAAGAAAATATAGTGGTATATGATCTAAGTATAAAGGATCTTGTATATTTATCAATGATGAGAATAGAGAAAGATCTGATATTCTTATATCAGAATAGGATGGATATAGAAATCATAAAAGAAGGAACGCCATCAGTCCTTTCAAAAATTATTTCTTAATTTTCTCTTTTTGTAAGGTCAGAGTAAAAGGCACTTTTGTGGTGGATTTCAAATGATGTGTGGTTATTGGATACTTAGGTGCAACAGAGTGGCTGACTAAGGTCATCTCTCAAAGAGGTAATAATTAAAACAACTTATTAAAGGTATTTTTAGAATAAAATAAAATAATATAAACAAAATACTTAAAATTATAGGGTTTAGTATCATTTATAAATGGAGAATAAGTATTTTGTAAGAAGATTTCATTTTTTTGCTTCTATTTTTGAAATTAAATTCGATTAAATAGATGCAATGAGAAGATGTTTTTTAGAAAATATTTTTAGAAGGTGTCATAGATCTAAATATACACATTAAATTACTTAATTATCATAATTATTTAAATGAATATTAACTTAATTATGATACTGTAATTTTTTAACACCCACACCCTATGAGAATTAACTTAACCACCAAGATGAAATTAATTAAACCCTAGGATAGCTTCAGAACATGCAATCGAATCACCCTGCTTTTATTAATGTTATAAGGATATATTATAATAATTAGAAAATAAGAGAACATATAAACTATATAAATAAGGATTAATTGATTTTATGGATTATATTTTAACTCCAAAAATTGATCATGTCTAGTCTTGTTTTACCGATTAAGTTCACGCTCTCAGAATTCACACAATTTTCAAACTCAAGTGATTTATGTTAATTGTTAAATTGATTTAATAGTTTAATTTAAAAGAAAAACTCAATTAATAGATCATATTAATTGAATTATAGTATCTTATTAATTCAAAATAAATTAATTAATAATTTCATAGGTGGATTGATTACTAAAAATAACCACTATTCTATGGGTGGTGTAATCATCGTAGACAAATTTTGCATGTGAAAAGGTTTAAAAATAGTATAACCCAATCTAATTTCTAATATTGATTCTAGAAAAACTAAGATGATTAATGTATAATAAAATAGAGGTAAAAATAGATGAAATAGAATAGGAACACAAAATTTTATTATAAGAACAAAAACATTACAAAGTGAAGAAGGAGGAGGAGGAGGAGGCTTCGATGAAGGGATCCTAGTTTTGAAAGCTCTCCCTCTTGAAATTCCTTGATAAATGGAGTGAAACCAACTATAATCTATCTTAAATCACTTAATTCACATCCCAAGCCCTCCAAATGAGAAAAATCCATTTTATATAGTGGAGGGGAGGCTATGTTTTAAGAGGTTTTAATTGTGAAGGGAGAAATTCATCCAAATAAATTAATATAACTTTCACCACCTATTTTTTCACCCAAACGCATGAACCAAATGTTATTATTTGTTTGAAAATGGTTCATAGATATTATCTCCAAATTTAGTCCCAATCGAAGCATGTATGAAGAAGTTATGGCCCACTTACTGAAGAGATGTCCAATCTGGCATGTCCAACCCACCTTTGACTTAATATCCCATTTACTCAAACCAAATACATGATTTATCTCCATGTTCCTAAATAAAATTTTCATCCCATTAAGTGAAAAACATTTTTACAAAATTTTATGTTCAAATAATAAAAATTAAAATATTTATGTCCGAAATACTATAGTTAATTTCAAAAGGGTAAAACTTGAATTTTCATCAAATTTGAAAATAAATGATCTAATCCCTAATATTCCATACATGAAAAAATTTACCACAATGTGAGGAAATTATGTAATTTATTATAAAACAAATATTCAATAAAAACATATTTTATAAACTCCCCCACACTTATCCTTTTTAACTCCTAGAAAAAACCTCATATCATGTAATGTAGAAAATTGTGACAAGATATACATGTTTATATTTCCCAATCCTCAATGGAAATATAGGAAAATTATGTATCAAGAAAATAGTAAATATCAATAAATAAGAAATTCAATTTCTCATAATTTGGATTAGAATAAATTTAGTGAGATTAATGACACTAATCACAGTGAAACAAGTTATGGGTCCACCATGCCATTAATTCCCCACATGTCTGCGTGCCTACCATTTCATGTTCATATCTATACCTTTTATTCAATAAATTTAATTCAAGTAAAAAAAATCTTCTTGCCTATTTTAATTCATCAAAACTATTCTACATTCCTCTGGAATCAAAATTTAGGACCCACTCACTTAATCATTCTCGAACGTCAAACCTTAAGCTCCTAACCTAGATATCCCCATGTGTTGTACATTTCATCACTCCCCTATTTATTAAAAAAATTATTTGATTATTTAAATTTTTTGGTTTTTTAGTGTGTAAAACTATCAGATATCATGTACACATGCATATGTCAATTTGGTATAGTAATGAAATTGATTGGAGGATAAATGAATGTATGAAAAAACCCCTGATATGAGAAGAATTTTTGTTTACCAAAATTGACTATACCTTCAATTGAGTTGGAAAAATTTCACAAGTCATGTTTGTGAGGAAAGTTTTGTGTAGAAATCAATGAAACAATTTAACATGAATAAATATCACAAATAATGATGTCAAAATCTAAAAAAATTTATAATGACATAACCAATCATATTATCAATGACTTCTATTTTATAAAAATCAACCCTTAAAAATGAAATCTTTCTCATTATTATCATGAAACCAATGAATTTTAAAAACATAAATTTTCTATATGTTCCAAATGTAAATGAGAAAATTACAAGATATTTTATTTATTTTATTTTTGTTTTTTTTTGTGTTTTTTTTGAAAATTTTAACCGAAAACATAAAAGAAAACACACACAAAACACACAAATGAAAATCATAAGTTTCTACCCAAAATGTTGTCCCCTCCCCCACACATAAAATATTACATTTTCCTCAATGTGAATCCATGATATTATATGCCCACATGAAATATAAAATTTTAAATAGAACAAATAATATAAAAGTGAAAGGGTTTGGAACAACCTGATATTCTCAATTGATGATGGGTTCTTGCAATGTAATGAAATCAACCACATCGGTAGGAAGTCACTAAATGTATTTCTTAAAAAATTTCCCATTGAATAGAAATATCCTTTTGATGTCCTCTTGTGTGATCTCCAGTACACCATAAAGAAAAAAATTAGACACAAAAAAAAGGACCTAACCATCTGGAATGAAACTTACCAAGCATCATCTTCAGTGGTGAACTATAGAGTAGAACTTTCTGTACTACATGAAAAATCCATTTATTGGGTCATTCTTTCATGAGATTCTTTTGATCATTCCTTGCAGAGCCTTGAGTTCTCATATGATGAAAATTTAATCTCGTCAATCTCTTTAATTTGTAGCTTCATTTGAATTCCATTTTGGGCCAGATCCATGTAGCATTTCTTTATATCCCAATAATTTTAATGCTTGACCTCTATAGGGAGATGACAAGATTTCCCAAAAACAATAAAAAATGGGGATATACTGATGGGGGTATTGTATACTGTCCTATAAGCCTAAATAACATCATCCAATAACATTCTCCAATACTTCCTAATTGGCTACACGATTTTCTCCAAATTTTGTTTCAACTCCCAATTTGAATCCTCATCCTCGCCATTTGTTTGGGGGTGTTATGGTGTTGATGTTATGTGTGTCACTCCATAATTATAAAAGATGGAATCCAAATTACTATTATATATGTGTGTCCCCTGATCACTAATGATAGCATTTGGTACTCCAAACCTATAAAAAATATGTGCCTTTACAAAGTCTTCGGTAACATGAGAATCATCAGTCCTAATGACCTTAGCCTCCACCCATTTTCTCACATAATAAACAGAAACCAAAATATACAAGAATACAAATGAACTTGGAAAAGGACCCATAAAATAAATTCCTCAAACATAAAAAATTTCATAGAATAATATGGGTTGTTGGGGCATTCCGTGTCTTCTCAAAATATTTCCAGTGTGTTGGCAAAGTGGCCTCGACTAAAAAATACATGAGAATCATGGAATAAGCAAGGAAAATATAATGTAGAGTCTAAGATATTCCTAGATGTTTTTTGGGGTCCAAAGTGTCCCCAAAAAACAAGTGTATGAAAAAAATGTAAAACATACACAAACTTAGGATCAGGAACACACCTCGTAATAATTTGATCACTACACATACGCCAGAGGTAAGGATTATCCAAAACATAAAATCTGGACTCGCTCTTTAACTTTTGGACTTGATGTTTCTTTTAATTTTTAGGAATTTTAGAGGTAAAAATGTAGTTAACTAAATCATCATACCAATGATGTGTACTTTAGAGTTCATAAATATGATCATTGGGGAAAGTGTCCTGAAGTGGTAACCAGTCCAAGGTGTCGGCCTCTAGTGTGTGAGTAACCATACTAATGTGGTTTTCCAGAAAGTTTTATGAACCCTTCTTATCCTTTATCTCAATATCAAATTCATGAAGAAGGAGAATCAATCAGATGAGTCTAGGCTTTACATCTGGATTCTTTAAGATTTACCTTAGAGATGCATGGTGATAAAAAACAACTACTTTAGAGCCTAATAAATATGAACTAAATTTATCTCGCGAAAATATGATGAAAATAAACTTCTTTTCTATGGTTTTTTAGTTTTATTATGATGAATCAAATGTCCTTGATGCATAGAAAATCACATGTGAATGTCCCTCCACCCTCTATGATAAGACAACTCCAACTGTAAATTTTAAAGCATCACACATAATCTCAAATGGAATGTCCCACCATGGGGGATGTATGATTGGAAGAGTGGTTAGATGCTTCTTTAGATCATCAAATGAATTCGTACAAGAATCATCAAACACAAAATTAGAATCGTTTTTAAGTAATAGTGACATTAGAGGAGAAATCTTATTGAAATATTTTATAAAATACCAATAAAATCCTACAAACCCTATGAAATATCTAACATCACGCACACATGAAGGATATGTTAAGGATGAAATAAAATTTACCTCAGATCTATCAACACTATCCTATGTTTTGACACTACATTCCCTAAGAAAATTCCATGCTCTTCCATGAAATGACACTTTTCAAAGTTCAAGACTAGATTATTCTCAATACAACGATTCAACACCATTCCCAAAATATAGATATAATCATCAAATGGAGACCCATACATTGTAAAATCATCCATAAATACCATCATGAAGGTCTCATGAAAATCATAGAAAATACTCACCATGAATATTTGGAAGGTACCTGAGGTGTTGAGAAGTCAAAATAGAATCCTCCGATAGGAAAATGTGTTGAATGGACAAGAGGATATTGCCTTCTACTAATACTATAGGGTTATAGAAACCTGAAAATATCTAGAAAATTAATCCAAGAAACAATAATTTTTTTCCTAGCTAGTCTCTCAAGAATTTGATCAATAAATGGGAGGGGGAAATGGTCTTTGTGAGTGGATTGATTTAGCTTCCTATAATCAATACACACCCACCAACTGTTTTTCACCCTTATTGGAACTAACTCCTCTCTATCATTCCTAACAACATCAACACCACTTTTCTTAGGCACAACCTGAATATAACTCACCCACTGAGAATCTAAAATGGGATAAATTATACTTGCCTTGAGAAATTTTTCAACTTCATTTTTAACAAATTCCAGAAGATTAGGATTCAGTATCCTTTGTGATTGCCTAACCAATTTAGCTCCATCCTCCAAAAGAATCATATGCATGAAAATGGAGGGGCTAATATCAGATATGTTAGCCAAGGTCCATCTGATTTCCCTAATTTTCTCCCTCAAAAGATTCAAATGTTTTTCTTCATTTTCAAAAGGGATATTTTTATAAATTATAATAGGTAATATATCACCACTCAATAAGTATGAGTATTTTATATTTGGTTAAAATGGATTGAGTTATAGTGTAGGGGAGTCTTTTATGGATGGATACATTGAAAGAACTGATATTTGTGCACAATAAACATCAGTACTAGAATAGAAATAATAAAAATCAAATAATAATGCATCAAATCCATCAGCATACTCAACATACATGTCATAATAAGAATGATAATGATCAAAATTAGAATATGAATCCATTTCAGAATCAAATATAATAGATTTTTTTTTTCAATAGAAATTTGTGTGGAAGTGCACTTCAATATAAAACTATAACCAATACTCGTAATATTCATAATCATAGGACAATAAAATTCCATGGGTTTTTTATTTGGTGGTTCAAAATGGGAGATAACAAAAGAATAATGGTCCTATGAGGGGTACTTCATGGAGTCCATGACATTAAATATCACAACTTCATCTCCAAAATCAATGGAAAGTGTACCACCATTGACATTTATGATCAATTTTACAATTTTGAATAAGATCCCACCTAAGATAATGAGATCATGAGAACTTACCTAAACATCCTCCATGTTAATCACGTAGAAATCTACTAGAAATATCATGTATCTTAGATGAATAAGTACACCCATAAGGACTCCCGCTAGATATGTTGTAGCTCTATTTTTCAATTTCACCACTACTCTCTTTGGCTTTAAGTCACCAAATTGTAAATAATAGAATACATAGTGAGGCATAAAATTTATAGAAGTTCTCAAATCACATAGAGCATCATAAAAGTGTGACTCCCCTATAGTGCAGGGGATGGTGAATGTCCTCAGATCCTTGCACTTTGTTGGCACTGCTTGAGTTGGTGAAATTAGTGCTGACACTTTCTATCCAAGATTTAACCAATCATTTACCTTTAGACATATTTAATTTTGTATAAATTTATTTTAATAATTTTTCATACCTTGCGAGTTACTTAATGGATTCAATAAGGGGATGTTTATCTTTCCATGTTTTACTGTGTACAAAACCTCTTTTTTGCATCACTTATTCATCCATCTTCTTGGTTTGTAAAACTTTTTTTGGAAATGGATGGGGTTTGGGATGAACATCATCAATATTTTTCTTACTTTTGTCTTTATCCTTAGGCTACTCATCAGTGGTTATTGAATGGTGCTTCTTCAGAGTTGAGGTGAATTCTGGTGGAATGATAGGTACAAATGTATTAATTGTTTCCTTCCCAGTTTTCAGTGTTATGGAACTAACATTCTCCTTAGGATTCTTATTATGTTGGAAAAGAAAATTTATATAGTTATTACTTACTAGTTCAGGGAGGGTGGTGGCATTCTGGTTCATTTGTGTCTTCAATTCCCTTAACTCAGAACCTAGACTCTTCAGCTCATTATTTTAATTAAGAATAATTTGTTTCAAAAGATCATTGGTATTATAATCTACCATTGGTTGAGAATTACCTTGTTGTTTAATTGTTGATTCTTAGGCTTCAAATATCCTCAGGGGTTTTTGGAAACCCTATTGGTAAGGTAGAGGTTCTGAAAGTTTTGTTGAAAAGGGGCCTTTGTTGTTGTATGGAGCTATACCTCATGTCTGATTGATCTTTCCACCCTTTGTTGTATATTAGCGCAAAGGAATCATACTTATTCTGGGGATGTGGTTGTTTTTTATACTGATATGGTCTCCTAGAGAATACTATCGTACAATCCTCCATCTCTTGTAATTGTGTTAAACAATCAGTTGGGTGGTCTGTTTCATTTCAAATGCCCTAAGGCCTTGTAAGAGAGGGTTGGGATGTCTTCTGTGCCATGTCAATCTATCTCACCATAGTAGTAAATTCTTCCAACTTAGTATCAATAAAATGATTTTCAAGAGAATAAAGACTTACCTGATGTACTCCTCTAACATGTGGTGTACCTCAATCGCCAAATTATTGGGAGTTTTGTGCCATACTATCAATAAATAAACGTGTAACTATTGGTGTTTTTATGACTAATTCTCCTCCAGCTACAACATCCACCATTCTCCTCTCTATAGGTGGGATTTATTTATAGAAGTATTGTATAAGTAGTTTCTCACTAATTTGGTGATGTGTTCAGATTTCATACAACTTCAATCGCTCCTAGTACTTATACATTGAATCCCCTTGAGATTTCTTGATTCCTGATATCTCTTTTTGAATTGAATTGGCCCTTGATACTAGAAATAATATCTTCAATAAAAGATGTTCCAAATCTTTCCAACAAGTTACATCTTCAAGTTATAAGTAATACATCCATTCTTTTGCAGTTACATCAACAGAGAATGGAAGTGATCTTAGTTTGATTTGACCCTCAGATACATTTCTTGATTTCAGGGTTGATAAAAACAAATTAAATTCTTTTTAATGTTTATTTTGATCCTCAAAAGATAATACATAAAATTTTGGAAGAAGGTTAATTAATCTAGATTTCAGTTCAAAGTACGATTCAAGATTTTGGTATGCAATACAATTTGGATGATATTTAATGTCTGGTACAACTAATTATAGAGTGGTTATATTAATTTCATTGTTATCGTTTTCATCCATTGGTTATTTTTGTATGTTTTATTCAAAATTTATTCCAATTTAAATGTTACCACAATGGATGAATTCTCTAACTGGTATAATGTTAAAACTTCACGTAAACTGAGATTGTTAGATTCAAGCCCTAAGGTTGTGCTCAATATCAGGGTCAATATCTAAAAGATAATTAGGATTAGTTTGTTTCATAAATAAAATAAAAATAAAAAGAATAAAATTGGACCATAATAAAATAAAAATGAGATGTTTGATTTGATGGTCTAAAGAGAAGAAGAAAAAAAAATACTAAAGAAGAAAAATTCATATTGGGAAAAGGAAGAATGAAGACAGGAAGAGAATAAAATGAAAAATAAAATAAATACCTATAATTTGTTGAAATAATTACTTGCCTCCTCAGAAATGATGCCAATTTGAAATGTTCTATCATGTGAACTTTCAAATTATGTGTGGTTTTTGGATACTTAAGTGCAACAGAGTGGCTGACCAAGGTCGTCTGCCAAAGAGGCATTAATTAAAACACCTTATTAAAGGTATTTTGTGAATAAAATAAAATAATATAAACACACTAATTAAAAGGAAGGGGGGTTTATTATCATTTATAAAAGGAGAAAAATTATGTTGGAAGAAGATTTCACTTTTTGTTTTTGTTTGATTAAATAGATGCAACGAGAAGATGTTTTATTTAGAAAATATCTTTAGATGGTGTAATCGAACTAAATCTACCTATTAAATTAATTATTAATTATTGAAATTTAAATCAATATCCAATTAATTATGATCCTCTAATTTTTTAACCCTCAAACCCTATCATAATTAACTTAACCACCAAGATGAAATTAATTAAACTGTAAGCTAGCCTCACAACATGCAGTCACATCACCCTGATTTGATTAATGTTCTAAGGATATATTATGGTAAGTGGTAAATTAATATGCATATACACTCTGGAAATAAAAATTAATTTACTTTAGGGATTATATTTTAACTCTATAAATTGATCCTGTGTAGTTTTTTTACCAATTATGTCCATGCTCTCACAATTCTCGATCTCACATATTTTCTATTAATTATTCAATTGTTTTATTAGATTCATTTAAATTAAAAAAATAAATTAATAGATCATATTAAGTGAATTAAAGTATCTCATTGATTCAAAATAAATGAATGAATAAGGTAAAAGGTGGATCTATTACTAAAAATAACTACTCTTCCATGGGCGATAGAGTCACCGTAGAAATATTTTTTATATGAAATGGTTTAGAAATGGTATAACCCAATATCATTTCCAATATTGATTCCAGAACAAATATAATGACTAAAGAAGAATACAATAGAGTAAAAAAGGAAAAAATAGAAGAAATAGAATATGAACAAATAAGTTTATTGCAGGAACAAAAACATTACAATGTGAAGAAGAAAAAGAAGGCGTTAATTAAGGGATCATAAGTTCAAGAGATTTACCTATTGAAATGTATCGAGAAATGGAGTGAAACCAATTCTATTGTTTATTAAATCTCCAAATTTAGTTCCAAAACCCTAAAAATGAGAAAAACTCCAATTTATATAGTGCAGGGGAGTCTAGGTTTTAAGAGGCTTCAAGCATGAATGTGGAAATTCAGCCAAATAAATTAAGCCAAAATTTACTGCCTATTTGACCACAAAAACACGTTAACCAGTTTTCCTTATGGAAGTATTATTTGTGTTATAATGGATATTAGATCTTATCTCCAAATTTGTTTCCAATAAAATATATTATGAATAATTTATGGCCTAAATACTTAAGTGGTTTCCAATCTAGTGTGTCCATCCCACCTTTGATTAATGGCTCATTTACTCCAACCAAATGCATGATTTAGCTCCATTTTACGAAATAAAATTTGTATCCCATTAAGTGAGGAATATTTTTATAAAATTTTAAGCTCAAATAAGTCTAATTAAAATATCTATTCCCACAATACTATAGTGAATTTTAAAAGGGTAAAACTTGAATTTTCATAAAATTTGCAAATGAATGATCTAATCTCAAATATTACATAAATGAAAACATTAACAACAATTTGAGAAAATTATATCATTTATTATCAATAAAATTTTCAATAAAAATGTGGTTTATCATAGAGGATTCTCAAATAAATGATGTGAAGATTCAGAGGAAGGTGGAATCCATGAGAAAGGGGAAGCCATCAGAGTTTAAATTTGATGAAGAAGGAATTGTGAGATTTGATATAAGACTATGTGTTATATCAAATCATAAGTTAATAAAGGAAGTATTGGATGATTTATATAGTTAAAATTTCTTCATTCACCTAGGAAGCATAGAGATATATCAAGATGTATATGATCACTATTGGGGGGACAATATGAAGAAGGAGATCGCTGAATATACATAAAATTTCTTGGTATGCCAGCTAGTGAAGTCTAAAAGATAGAAGTCTAATGGGATGATTCAACCATTAACCATATGAATATGGAATTGGGATAACATCACCATAGACATTTTCACCAGACTTCTGAAGACATATAGGGGAAATAATGTTATATGGGTTGTTTTTGGATCATCTTACAGAGATAACTCACTTTATCACAATTCAAGAGGACTTATCATTAGATCAAATTGCACATATATACATCAGATATGTCGTCGGGATACATGGAGCACCACTATATATTATATTTGATTGAGATTTGAGATTCACCTATAAATTCTAGAAAAGCCTCCAACATGCTCTAAACACTAATCTAAACTTCAGTATGTCCTATCATCCTCAAACTGATGGCCAATATGAATAGACTATTCAGACACAAAAAGATATGTTGCGAGCATGTTCCATGGACTTCGAAGGAGTTTGAGAACAACATATTCCTTTGGTTGAGTTCTCATACACCAATAGTTTCCACTAAAGCATCCAGATGGATCCCTATGAATACCTTTATGGGAATAGGTGCAGAACACCTACATTTTGGGATGAATTTGGGGAATGAAAAAGGATATGTCTTTAAATAGTTGTGGAAATGGGTAAAAAGTTTAAGACCATTCAAAAACACATCAAGGTTTCTTAGAGTTGATAGAGGAGCTGTACTGACAGTCATCGACGAGACCTAGATTTTTATGTTGGATATATATTTGTCCTTTTAATATCACCATGTAAGAAAGTGATGAGATTTAGGAGGAAAGGAAATCTTATTCCAAGATACATTGGCCCCATTGAGATCCTTGATTTCATTGGAGCGGTGGTTTATCGACTAGCACTCCCACCAAACCTATCTCATATAAATGATGTATTCCATGTATCCAACTTGAAGAAGTACTTACCAAAACTCTCACATGTACTCAACCAAGAAGTTTTACTGTTGGATAATGGCCTTTCCTCTAAGGAGTAGCCAGTAAAGATCTTAGATCATAGAGAAAAAGTTCTAATTAACAAGACAATGCACCTTGTCAAAGTGTTGTTGAGAAACCAAAAGTTTGAAGAAGAAACATGGAAACCAGAGGAGGTGGTGAAGTATATTTACCCTCATATATTTTAGTATGAGAAATGAAAATTTTTAGGGTGAAATTTCATAAGGAGGAAGATTGTAACGACCCAAACTGTTATAAATAATATTACCTTTTTTGATTTATTTAAATGTATCATCAAGAAATATGCTTATAGAAAACACATGAAGTTATTTTATTTTATTATATCCAATTTTATTTAAATGACCATTATGTATCATTACTATTGATTATATAGTCATTGAATAGTAGTCACATGGTCAGTATAAATATATGATTTTAAAAAATCTAATTGACATTGAAAAAAGATGTGATGGCCTCAACCAATGGGATCGTACCCTTAGAATCCCATTTATTAAAGCTTCTAAGGGAGATAGAATTTCTAGGATTTTCCCTTTACCAAACCCAAACTGAGATCCAATAACTTAAGCATGATTGAAACTGTTTATAGGAGAAGTTTATGCTGATCGAGATCATGGCACAAACAATGTTCACCAAACTTCCCCATGAAAGTCCCAACATCTAGCACCTTAATCTTAGGGAGTTTACTAGTGTATTAAATGGGTATGTATCAAGACCCTATAAATATTAATATGTAATTTTTTATAGAATAATGAATATATTTTCATCCTATTATTTTTACTTTGTAAATGTTTTTTATTTTGATACAATAAAGAAAAAATTGTATTTTTGGTTAATATTAAAATTAAATTAATTGATTTATGAATTAATTTATTTTTGAAGTAAATAATATTTTAATACTATTAAATAATTTTTATCATATATAAATTATAATATAAGTTTTATGAAGTAAAATGTAATTTTTATAAGGGTTCGAAAACTGCTATTGTCAAAAAAACCCTTCATTTTCAATAAATGCCGGTTATTATTTTAAAAGTAAAATTCACATATTTAAAAAATTATTTATATAAAATGAATATTATTTTTGGAATCAAAACTTCTAAATCACCCAATGGTGAATTTTTCATAATTTTCTAAGACATCCAATTTTTTGGGTAAAAAATAAATATCGTATAAATATACATTGTATTTTATGACAATATAATGACCCAAAAGTGATGTAATTATTACTATAAATGTTTTACATGATCATATAAATGTTTCTATTTAATATAATATGATTTTTTTATTTTTTTTATTTTTTAAATCCATTATGAATCCTCAAAAACCTATAATATATTTTAAGGATTTAAAACCATTTCTTTAAGAGCATAAATCAAGTCCACATAATAAAGGTAATTATATTAATAATTTCATCCATTTTACTTCTAAAATAATAAAAAAACACTACCTTTTTTCATAAACTATGCGCAATAACTATGGGATGGTTTTTGGTTTTAGATATTTTATTATGTAGAGTTCAAAACCTAAATAATAATGAAATCCCCCTCTTTTCCTATATAAACCCACCCAAACACCCATTTATATTAACTAAAAATCTTTTGAGCATGAAATTACTCTTCCCTAAATTCTCTAGAGTCTTCCCAAGTCTCCCCAAAGTTCTCATGAAGCCCCTCCAAATATTTTAAAGTCACACACTCAAGTAAGGGAACCTCACCTTCCACTCCTCCTTTCAAATTCAAGCACCTTATTTGAAATTAGTTCTTTTAATTTATATTGGATATAATTTAATTTATTTATAATATTTCCATTACTATCAAATTTGTGTTATTTTAATGAGGTATCATTTATCCTCTCTCATTTGGACCCTTACCTAAGTTGTTACTGTGCCGACATTCTGTAAGGGATCCTCATCTTCCCTTCTTTATTTCAAGTTTCTTTATTAACTTACGCATTATATTTCTATTTCCTTAAATGTGTAAATTTCTTTACATGTACTTATTACTGCGCATTTTACTTCAAAATTAATAGATACCCCTTTCACTCTCATCAACCTTTTTTATGAATTTATAAGTAACGTCGTTATGATGCTGAAATTTCACCACAATTTTCTACACCAAAAAATTGTATAGTGAATACCATACCCATTTTTCTATCAAGGGTATTCACCTTTATGTACATATACTTATTGATTTTGTAATTAAATGTATTTATTCTACATTCCTTTATCATGTAATAAATTATGATGATGAATGAATCTATGTTTTCTGATCTACGTTGCTTACTTAAGCATGAGAATGAAATTAATATGATGGGTGAACCCAGATAGTGATCTAATGAATTGGGTAATGTTTAGTACCATGATACATTAAATTTGGAAAGGAAGTAAACCAAATTACATTATGGGACTTTTTCCACCCTGATTTCTTGGCAGGATTATCCTTTACCTATGTTTATGATTTAGTGTTTTAAGTCTTTTTCATATTTACCATGTTATTATTATAATTCTATATCATGTATTATTATTACTGTTCCTTTTATTCTTCATTAATATGATTATTGTATAACATGTACAACATATTCCATGTTTATTCCCTTACTGGGCTTTATATCTCACCCATTTCTTACAAATTTTCCCAAGTTATACCAAGAAGTTTTAAGTTTGAAGGAGTATTTTGAGCATGTTAAAGAAGTTTTCAATAAAGATGTTGTACTCTCTATTTTATATTGTTATGTAATTTAACTAATTCCCAATGGCACTAGAATTATCTATCATCTGGTTTGTATTAAGTTTAGTATTATGTAATTAATCAAGTATTAATTTGAAATAAAGAGCAGGGTTGTTATATGTTCTTTGAATTTGTAGGTCTATTCCACCATAATGTCCTTGAGTCTTGCATTGGGAGAGTAGCGACAAGCATGATCTAGAGGTGGTGGGACCTGAGCCATCAGTTTTAACTCCAGCAGTGTCACCTATGGAACCACCATCTATTCTATAACTGGGCACTGATTCTCAGCTTCGAGAGAGTTTCCTACTCCTAATGTAGTTTATACAAGGTGCTCCACAGCCTGCACCAATGATGTCTAATCTGAATAATGAGTTACAAAAGAATCCACCTCCTCTATTATCAGTGGATGGTGGTCCTCAAGCCACCAAGTCATGGATAGAATCCATTTTATGTATCTTTGAGAATCTAGAGAATCCTCTAGAAAGGAGGGTCAAGATCACCACCTACCTTCTGCGTGATTCCACTAAGTGTTGGTGGGACATGATTACCTAGGATGGTCATCGTTAATGTACGGTCTGAGGGGATTTGCTGACTTCCTTATATGATTAATTTTTACTTGATATGTGAGATCCAAAAAAGTTAGATATCTTATGCACCTAGAATATGGTTTTATGTCTGTTATTGACCATTCAGTGTGTTTCACCACGTTTAAATGCTTTTCACCACTTGTTGATAATGATGAGATTTTGTGAGTGAGAAATTATAAGAATGGGATTAGTTATTCCATCCACTCTCAGATGAATGTCTTCCACTTAACTACTATTTCAAAGATCAGGAACCAATCATTTATCATTGGGAACAACTTGAGGGATGGTGATAGTACATGGATTGGAGTGTCAGTGCCAAGATATGGTAGTATTTCTTCCAGTATCAAGAAGTGTAGCCTTGAGGTTTCTCATCATAGTATTGAATCCCAGAGTATTCACACTAGTAGCTCTACCTCATTCCATCAGTAGGGGAATGTGAAGTTCTAGTGCAATAGAGACCCATGGGAGTGTCATTTTTGCTGTCATATGGGTCATCTCTAGAGGGATTTATGAACCTTTCCACCCATTTCTAGTGGAAGATGATCCTAACTAGTTACACCTTTTAGAGTAGGATTAGTGACTCCAAGTTAGGTAGGTAGCTATAATAGTAACAATCAAACCAGATAAGGAGGAGATTGTGGATAAGGTAGCTAGACTTCTTATTTTCAGCACGAATGGAGTGGACCTACTCAGGGTAGTCTAGTTGAATTTTATGCATGTATATTAGGCTAATTGTATGCATTGCATTAGATACCTAAGGGGAAGATTGTAGGGCCATATACTATAGGAGTTACTATTCTAATAGCCACTATTATCGTATATGATTTGTTTGATATAAATGATTCACACTCCTTTATCTTTTTTTAATCACAGAAATATTTGGACTTGAAATTTAGTAATTTGGTGGTTTGATGACACTAAATACAACATTAGATGTACGATTAGAGGGTATAATCCAATTCAAGTAATTTTCTCTTAAGATCGACATTTATTACTTCTTTTGTAATTTATTTATCCTTGAGATGACAAGGTTCAATTCTATACTCAGGATGGATTGTATCATTCTTCATCATGCCCATATTTATTGTTATTGCAGAAGATCGACCTTCACATTTCCTAAGGGTGGTATATATGTATATAAGGGTGAATGGGATGTCCAGACTAGTTGATCCATACCAAAGAATCAGGGTCTGAGAGGAGTGACAGTCCAAATTGCCAATATTTTCCTATATGATCGAATGGTGAGTCTGACAAATTTTCCTCCGATGGTGGATCATTTTAGGGATGTTTTCCTAGATGACTTCTAAATAATACTTCCCAAGAGAGTGGTAGAGTTTATGATCAATCACATTCTAGAAGTATCTTAAGTATATATTCCTCCATATAGAATGAAACCTACTGATATATTGGATCTCAATAGATAGTTGGAGTATTTAGAATCTAATGGATTTATTCTAACCAGTACTTCTCATTGGGGTTCACCAATAATTTTCCTTAAGAAGGCAGATGGAAAAATCAGACTTTGTGTGTATTATCAATGGTTGAACTATATTATAATGAAGAACATGTATCCTTTGACTCAAATAGATGATCTCTTTGACCATATACCAGGAGATAGAGTTTTATCAAAGATAGACATAAGATGTGGATATTATCAGGTTCGATTCAGGAATTCAGATATACCATGTATGGTTTTCCAAAGTCTGCACAGTTTATATTCTTTATTGAAATGAGGGGGATGAGTCCCCAATTATTATATAAAAAACTAAAACAGGAGAGTCATCAAGTACAAACATATTCAAAATAAAATCAAAACCATAATTCTCAAGTGTGGCCAATCTTCTTTCTGATTTTATCAGTGATTAACTATTCTTCGTCTTGCAACTCATTCTAGAGTTTGAAATTAATATGCCCACGTCCTTGCACTCCACTGTATCGGGCTTCTAATTCTTTTTCTTGATGAAGTAAAGAGTCCAGATCTTTATCTGAACTGTCCTCCTGTGCCACCTCTTTTTTCTTCTCTTCTTCAATTTTTTTAGCATTTTTCTTTTGGCTGCGTGTTCTAGCCTGTTGCCATGATCCACCTTCCATGTCTTCAAGATTAGTATCTTAGTCAATGTCATTAACCACTGCCAGATTCTCCATTACTTGTTGTTTTCTTGGTGTTACAACCTACACACTTAAGAGTGGAGTGTGAGAAATAGTCTCACCCAAAGGAGTACTCACCTGCTGTCCAGTAGCAGTCTAGACAGTGGATTCTATCTCGGCCAAAATAGTCACACCATGAGTATAAAAATCATCCTCCACACTGGCCACCTGATTTGATTCAAAAGATGTAGGAGTAGCATTTACATTGAGCATATCCAAAGTTGTAGGAATATCATTCAAATTGAGTATAGCCAAATCAGAATTTGCTGAAACATTAAAAGGGGTAGTGTACTGCTCTGATTGTCCAGAGTGTGCATTCACAAAATGCCCTGGATTGGTAGATGTGTCATCTTTAAACCCATGGAAACCTGTGACAGCCTGGGAATAAGAAACAGGCTCAGACAGAATCTGGGTCTCCTGCAATTTCTGAGAAACATCATGCAAATTATCCTCCCCATTATCAAATCCAGCCTGGACAGACATAGTAGGAAGCATAACTGAGGGATCAAATCCCTCCTCAGCCATGTCAGTCTAGTTTTTTCTTCCTTTTCCAAGAAATTCAGAGCCTTGTCCATGAAAAGGAACCACGGGTTCCTTACCATGCTTACCAAGGTGATTCTGTTTGACAAAACCGACTTTCCCAGCTTTCTCCATCCCTACTCTAGGGCATGATTTAAGATCATGTCCATGATGAGGGAAGTTTTTACATACAATGGACCTTATATAGTTAGATTTGTCATGTCCTATGACCCTACAATCAGAGCAGAATCTTGGGAGACCATTAAATTCAATTCACAATTCTATCTCTTCTTCATCAGTGGCCAAATACACCTTATCAACCAGAGTAGAACAGAGGTCTATCTCAACTAGGCACCTAGCATAATGACCATACCTGGCAATTTCAGTTTCTTTGTCCATTTTAATTAGAATGACAATTGATAATAAAATATCATAAAGTATTCGAGGATGCCATAGAATCTAGCTTTACCCAAATATTTTAATCCAGATTTGAGGATAGAAGTTACTGATTTCAGTTTGGTTGAATCTCCTATCCCACTCTCAGAAGTGAATAGCACCTAGTTTGAGCTACAGTGATCCAAAACCCCATGAGTGCATTTTAAGCTCTTCTGAAGAGAAATTAGATGTAAATACCCTTTACCCAGAGAGACACATTTCCAGGAGTCGAATCCCCAGATACCTGATAGCCGTTGCATGACAGTTTATATGATTATCTGGTTATTCCTTCTAGACATACGAACTAACTTTCTATGTTATGGCCTTGATGAATAGGGTTTTCCACCCATGTTTGGATTCCATTTTCATAGTTTTTATGGAATACATTTCGGTGTGTTCTCATACTCGAAGCTACCATTAAAAAAATCTTGAAATTATATTGAATACAATGATAGTTCATTAGTTATATGTTAAGATCACAAACTTCCACTTATGGATTGTTGGGGTTCACTTTTTTGGATCATATTATCTTATAATTGAGTGTATCAGTTGACCTAGAGATGGTGAGTTCTATTGTTTACTAAGATCATCCTAAGAACATGTTTGATATATAAAGTTTCTTGGTGTTGGATAGATATTAAATGAATTTTATAAAGGATTTATCACACATTTCATAAAATCTTACCAGTATAACTAAGAATGGTTTGATGTTCTTTTGGTATAAAGTGTGTGAGAAGGCCTTTTAGTAGATGAAAGGATGATTTACTTCCGCACCAATCATGATTCTGTCAGAGCTTGGAAGAGGTTATATAGTTTCCTGTGAGGCATCAGACACTGGTATGGGTATAGTAATGATGCTGGAAGATTTATTAATTGTGTACAGGTCTCACATGTTGATACCCCAGCGGTATAATTACCTAAAATATGACCTCGATCTTGTAGTGTTCATTCATTCCTTTTACCATTGGAGACATTTTCTTATGGGAGATCAATTTTTGGTATTTATAAAGTTAAAGATCCTCAAATAAATCTTTATACAACATGAATTGAGTCTCAAATAGAGAAGATGGGTCAAAAACAATCAATATTTTGACATTGGGATTTCTTATATATTTGAAAATGGAAATGTGGTGGCTGATGCGCTAAGCCCAAAAACTCAGGCATCAGTCATTCAGGAAGCTAGTGATGAGTGGAATTTTATGGCCTACTTTTCTGAGATGAATCTATAGTTTCAAGATATTCGTCATAGGCTTTTACTTATAGCCTTAAAATTTACCTCTTCACTCCTAGATAGGGTGAAGATAATTAATTTTCAGACCCTAAAGGTTTGGTCCTATGGGAAAGTATTTCATGTGAGGACCCACCTCTAGATTGGATTATTATTGGAGATAACATCCTATGTATACATGGATGTATCTGGGTTCTTATAGACATGTGGGAGGAACTGATTCAAGAATACCATGCTTTATAATGGGAAGTGCACCCAAGTATCTTCAAGATGTATCATGATATGCATTACCAGTATTATTGGCTTGGGATGAAATATCATATTACTAGTTTTATCACTATGTGTTCCACCTTTCAAATGGTAAAGGTGGAATAGAAGTGTCCCCATAGATTATTACTACCATTACCAGTATCAGAACGTAAATGGGATGATGGCACAATAGATTTTGTGACTAGTTTACCAAGGTTTCCTCAAGGTAGGGACATAGTTTGGGTAGTCTTGGATTGAAATATGAATTTATCCCACTTCCTTCATATTTTGGAGACTTTATAAGTTGATGATATGGGAATAATATATGTTTGTGATATTATATGCCTACATGGGGTATGTTATACTATCATTTTAGATCGGGATGATCATTTCAAATTGATTTTTTGAAAGGGTTATGAAGGCTTTGAGTATATGGTGATTTCAAGGACAACTTTTCACCCTCAGATTGATGACCAGTCAGAACAGACTACAATGGTGTTGGAGGACATGCTCCAAGAATGCTTCCTTGAGTTCAGGGGTTTGTGGGAGAAACATATCCCTGTCATTGAGTTTTCCAACAATAAAAAATTTTAGGTAACAATTAATATGGCTCCGTATGAGCCCTTATATGGTAGGATATTCCACTCACCTCTATGCTAGAAGAGGTAGGTTAGGTAGTGATACTGGGACCTCATCTTTTTCATGAGACTTCAAGACTAGTGTATATGATCATAAAGCAAATGGATACTTCTTATTATATATAGAAATTTATAATGATCTTCATCGATTTTCTTTTGAGTTCAAGGTTAGGGATCATGTTTTCTTACAGGTATCACCCAGGCTTGGGAATAGATGGATATTGAGGAAAGGGAAGATATCAAATAAATTTTAATTCCTTTTTAGATCTTTAATAGAGTCGGTCCAGTAGCCTATCATTTTATATAACCAAATATGTATCATTCCATGCATGATGTGTTTCACATTTCACAAATTTTCCATTTCCATGATGATAAATCACATACTTTTGATCCCAAGGATATGGAATTGGATGATGATGATTCTTTTTAGGAGTATCCCATTCTTATAGTTGACCATATAAAAAAGGATCTCTAAGGTAAGCCTATCACTTTATTATGGGTTATATGGTAGCATGACTGTTTATAGGATGAGACTTGGGAGAGATAGATTGATATACATGTTTAGTGGATTAAGTTATTACCAAATAAAGTTATAACACACTTGGAAGGAAAACTTAGGGATGAGTTCCATTAAGGAGGAAGACTGTAAGAACCTAGTTTTTTTGAGGTGCATAACATTTTACTTTAATTTGGTTTCCTTAATTTTACCTTAAAAAATGTTCCAAAACCCTTAAAGGTGAATTCAAATGTTTCTAAGGTTTTTTCAGATCCTGGAGCTCTGAGTTTGGAGAAAATAGTATAGGCACATGGTTAACACATGGTTAGTGATAACTATGCACCTAAAACTGTGCAGCCATGTACGGGTACCAAATAGTTTGTCTAACCCATTCAGGGATATTTAGATAGTTTGGTCTTGAGGTATAGGGTTCACATAGGCTATTCCTATCTTTTATAATCATGTTTTATAGGCCGTGTGAGGTGTGCTCCCTAGAAAGTGGTGTGCGCACATTTGGTGCAAGGTTTTTCCAACCATGGGGCCAAATTGTGGGACTACTAACTCTTGGGTGTTTTTAATCTTTTTCCCTTATTTCATTAAAAGGGATCACCCCCATTCTTTTTCACCCCAGTAGATAGAAACACCCCTCTACCTCTCTTATTGTAGGCTCCAACCATGGAATCCTCCTAGGATTTTAAGGAAATTCATTGTCTGACCCCTGAATAAAGATCCATATTTTGTGTTGGATGGGCATTGGTAATCTATCCACTTCTTAGTATCCTTTCATCATTTTTATTTCCATCGATGAAAATATTTTGGTACGAGATCATATTCCTTATTTTTAGGATGTTCATATATTCATCTATTTTCTTCTAATCCAGGACAAAATAACGGCTAATATGAGATGATAAATCTACTACAACCATAAGGTAGGTGTTTTATGACTTTTATCTCAAAGTATCTCCTTTTTATAAATCGTTTCTATTGTGCACAAGTCACTTTACTTGGGTGTTTTCTTCTATAAATTCATGTCCTCTAATTTAGTTTGTCTATATTTTATTCTAAGGCCCTAATAACACCACTTGACATCATTAGAGCTCCTCATTGTAAACCATAACAAGTAGGGTGTATTCTTTTTTATGCCTTTAGTAACCCATGTTGGGATTACTTAAAACACCATTTTGGTGGGTTTGACTTGACCTTTGGTAAGGTAAGTGTTTTATCATAATAAATTAATCTCTAAATTATTAAATGGAAGGTATATATTCATAGATATCACCGGGCCATGGAAAATTTAACTGAATTGATAATTGGTTTCTTGTCCTTATTTTACCTTGTCATATATGATTAAAGGTAATGTAATGAACCTAATGAATTGTAAATTTCATTAGTATTAAATGGAATATGATGATATATTTATATAATTGAAATTATTTTAAGGTTCTTATTCTATATGGAACTTTTTTCATTATAAGAATAATCATACTTGAGACCGCCTAAGATTACCATTGAAATTACATGAGAGCACTCAAGGATTCCATTCCAATTCCTTGAGCCAATTGTCATGGGAGATAATAACCATAGATACTAATATTTGTCTTATTATGTGAATGAATCAATTATGTACTAATTATTAACTTGATAGTTTTCCAGATATTATAATTCTGGGGATACACTCTTTGGATTTAGTTTTATGTCTTCAGATATGCGGTGCCATGGATTCACCCCATTGGGCATAGTCATGCTTAGCCTGAGATTACTATGGATGAGCTCCATGAACTTATATAGACTCTATTATAGTGTAAGGCCTTTGGTGTACCCATTTTATTACACTTAGTCCCTTATAGCCTAATTGTATGAGTTACTACTATGATTTATCTCAACCCCTAAGGTCAATGATGCATTGGTTCACCATGGATCCTCTATTACATTATTATCATTATTAAGCCATGATCACTGATATATTAAAATAATGAAAAACCTAATTAATAATTAGATTACTACATGTTCAGATACATTTCCAGCTGAGGCTAAATCATGTATGGGTTTTTATACATTATCACTACTTTAATTTTATATACCTACACACTATTAAAATTTATATTCACAGACTGGATTTGTATAACACTGTTTTTCGAGGAATATTGAGTTTATCTGATACCCTCTATAGAATTACATTAGTAACCAAGCATATTATATGATCATAGGTGTATACAAATGGAATCTACCCACTTCAAACACATAACTTCTTGCATTATGATGGGAGCTTGGTAGTAGATGACAGAGAAAGTTATTAGGATGCATGGATAGTTTTTTATTTTTTAAGTCTTTTTTATATCATGTATTGTAGAAACTTCCTTATACCATATATTCTTATTTTCACTTTTTTGTAGAGACATTCCATCATATTTTGTATATAATGATTTTTACAACTTTTGATGATTATTCATTTCTTGTATGTTGATTCTTATTTTCCATACAGTATTTATTATTATTACACTTTGTTTATCTACCTTTCTCTCTATTTTACTCCACTATGACTATAGGGAATAGTCTCCCCATAGACACACCCTAGGCCGTCACTACTAGTCAGTAGCCTTTAAAATATGTGGATGTGTTCTTGATGACATGTGGTCGATCGGGTTCAGTTACTTAGGAGTGAATTGGGTCTAGGACATCACAAAGGCATTGGAGGATATTAAGATAGTGAGTAGAACAATATACACTACTTCAATATTCCTATCATATATTCTATTTTATGTAATAGATATTATATTTTTGAAACAAAAATTTTGGTACAATGATATAAGGTAAATCAGGATAAATGCATGAGAAGCAGTATGAATTGTCCAATAGTACTTAAGAAAGTAACAAAGATATATACCTTGTGCCTAGAGAAGAAAGAACACTAGTTATTTTGGGATATAAAAATGGTCTTCCTATGGATTAGTAGATATAAATTTATAGTTTTTCTATTTAAATTAGTAAGATAAAAACATTAAATACAGTGGTAAACATATCTATAAATAATGAGCATGTCTCGACTTCTGATGCAGCTAAAGAAGTAGTATATAATACACAGTGATTTTTTCTTGTTCATGGAATCTTATATAGAAAAAAATTATTATTATTATTATTATTATTATTATATAAATTATGATAATATAATGAAAATAATACTAGAAAATATATCAAGGTTATGATAGATGGAAAATGTGATACATTCAGAGATATAATTTCTTGAGGGATAATTTTACTCAAGGAGGTAAATTCATGGATAACAGAGTGACTATAATGACCCAACCACCAGGGACTTATTGAATGGTAGAAATCTGGTCCACTACAATCCCAATCCCACATTTAATTGTCTTGGGGATTTTAACAAGCACTGATAAGGTATAATATAAATTGGAGTCTGTTTCCTTGTGTACCGGTATGAATGAACCCAACCATATCCATGCAATAGTGTAAATGAATAATAAAATGTTTTGTAACATCTAGAGTAAAACCATGCATGCAATAACCTCTAAGGAATACATCAAAGTATGATAGAATAAAACCAAAGTGTAAAGGGGAAAAATACATTCCCAACTATAAATGAAGTCCCAACCTAGAAACAATTGGAATGAAGGAAATATGAGAGTGATTGACTCTTGGTCCTTAATCTCAACCACTATACATGGATTATGCACCCGAGTATCCCTATGCTCCACCAAAATCACTATCGATCTATCCATAATGTACATAAGACATGACACATACAAGAAAATCCCTTACATGGGTGAGCATATACATACCCAATAGGAAACCCCAAAAATCAAAGGGTGAGAAATAAAAGATATGATATAAGTAGTAATCTCAACCCAAAGAAAAAGGGAAACAAAAATTAATAATATAAATATGATCATAAAGAAACCTAGATGAGAGATAAATGGGATATCCATCTCACATCCTATATCAAGATGATGAGTCTACATGAATCTCTAAAAGTCTATCATCCATACCAATAGTCTCACATGTATTTACAAATAATTCACAAGGAGGACTTTCACTTAGTCGCTACACCATATCCCGAGGGTGAAAAATATTCAATAGAGGGAGGATTTGTACCCTAGTAAATTATAGGGATACCACTTAATAGATGGGTAGAGGACCAACAACCTGATGCGACATGGGCTGTCACTCAATGTATTGGGGACTCACGCCCTAGTGTGTCAAGGGGTGCCACTCTGAAGATTTTGATAGAGGACCCATTCCCTAGTGTGTCATGTAGAGACACTAAGATTGACATACATGGACATTACATTACTTTTTCAGAATACTTAATACATAACAAAAACAGACACACAAGGATCGTAATAGTTTAGTGTCTTTGGAAACTCGGAATATAATATTCTAATCGTGGTGAAAGATCTTCAACATCTCCATTAATGATATTCCCCTTTTGTTTTCTTACCTAAAACCTTTCTTTAAATACTAGGGAAAAGAAAACATATAAAGGATGAGCTCAAATGCTCATTAAGGGTAATCATAGAGAATATAAAACAATCCTTAGACATTTGAATATAAAAAACATGAGCATAAAATCTAAACATAAAAATCTTGAGCAATGACATAAAACATTGAAGAACATAAGGAATAGATCATAATGAAACATAAATCCTGACAAAATATCATGGGAATAAAACATGTAATTGTGGAAAACCATTAAGCACATGTTATGATTTCCATAGCAGCCAACACATTGCTGCCAAGCCATCTTAGTGGACAAAGTCCCTTTCTGAATCGAGTTCACTCCTCATTTCAGTCCTGTAACACTGAACCAGATTAACTTACCATTCCAACCATGTCTATCTCATGAGATATAAATCTTTAACCAATGCATTGGAGGGAGATATAGGTCCCACCCATCTCATAATGAAATCATTCTTACTTGTGCCACAAAATAAACATACATCATTCATAATAACCCAACGAATAAAATGGGTTTTATAAACATCATCCCATCATCTCATAATCCATATAAAACAAATGGACATTTCATCATAAGAAAAGTGAAACCATGTAAATCATAGATAAATTAAACTTGAAACATACACATATTAAATAATTTCATCTTAGATGGAAAATGGTTTTGATAAAACACTTGAAATGAATTCTTGAGGAAAATATCCTTTCTTATTAAAAATTAATATCTTTTCATAAAAAGTCATGCAATTTTAAAAGAAGGATATTTTTTTGAAAATATTCATGAAATATTTTGGAGTAAGTTTCATGAAAATAAGGCTTTATAAAACCGTAAAAATCTTTTCATGCCGTATAAGTTAAAAAAACATTCTCCTCGTACTTTTGCCGGAAAAGTCAAAGAGTTCCTCGTAAAAGCAAGATTCTTTACATACCATGTAGTAAAAGTAAAAAATGGGTAAAAATAACTTTAAAAATACATAAAAACATTTTTAGAAAACATGGGCTTGGATGATAAAGATAACCCTAGTAAATACTTACGTATTAGCAATCTCGGATAAATAAATGAGATTGAAAATTTATCCCTTACCTTATGTCTGATATGCTTTGTATGTATTTGATCCTCCTGTATAATGATTTAAATAATGTCATTGACTTATTACAGAATCATATTCATTATTATGATATCATATATGGTTCACTTATGACTTTATATTACCTGTTCTTTTGTAAATTCCATGTTAAAGAGCGTTTTGGGTAAAATCGTTTCATTTATCGCATGTGTTTCGACTTGTCGTACTTGATATTATTACTTATATCATGATTTAAATAATTCCAGAATGTAAAACCTAATTTATATATAATATATATTCATCATAGACATATATATTATAGATCGATAAAAGGAATGAAATACACCATTCATGGAGACGGTAGGTCGTACGTACGCATGAACGCTGTTTTCGTTCCCTTATTGAATTGAATGAAATTAAGTAGATAAAATAAATATATATAAACATAAATCCAATATCATTATTATGTCATATATTTCACAATTACTTACTGCATATACTTTATAATCATTCATGAATGGTTAACATGGAGAATGAATCTCATCGCGTCGTGGAGACGGTAGTCCATACGTACACAAGAGCGATGATATCATTCCCATGATTGTGGAATTGCATTGAAGTGTATGAATAATATTTTAGAATCAATATCACATTGAAATAATCATATATAGATATTTATTTACACCATTATACCCATCCAAGTAAGGTGGTGGTCGAAAACAGATTACACCACGGCGTGGAGACGGTATTCCGTACGTACGCACGCGCGGTGATTTCGTTTTCCGTAGGATGGATAGATGGTGAAATAGGGTTGTTTAATACTTATAATAACATATCAGTATATAAGTGATACTGATGTTATTACTTCATAATGAAACAACTAAAGAAGAAGAAGTAGAAGAAGAAATAAATTTGAATGAATCAGTAATGGATATTACTTATTCTTTCGACACACCTTTTGAAACCTCTTCTTAGGGCACTAAGATTGGTCTTTGAAGAATACCAGAACCTCTAGGATGTTTCTAAGGAAGTGGAGAAGAGAAATTGGCAGGGGTGGCCGAGCTTGAAGGCTCAAAGTGGTGTGAGGTAGAGAGGGAGGAGGTGCCCTTTTATAAGGGAGGAGAGGGGCACCTTTAGAATAACTAAAAATATTATTTTATTATAAAGTCATATTCAGTTCTTAATAGATCCAAATTGAGTTATTTCGAAGCTAAGGTGGGGATGGGTCGAAATCCTTTCATCCAATATAATTTATACAAGTTTAGGTTTCTATTTTAACATTATCATTTAGATTTAACTTTAAGTTAAATAATTTTACTTTTATCGTGTCTTCTTTTTTTCTTACACTATAAGGTTAATAAACTTACTATAACAAGACAAACTAACCCCAAGTTGTTTATTATTAATATATATAACCTTATCTAATTCATTCTTCCAAACCTTATATTTTTATAAATAAAGTAACAATTAATAATATAATATTTGTTTTAAAAACTATTTTATGTCAATTTTGACAATATTTGGTAATTGATTTTTGTGAAAATCTTAACAGAATGATTAGTTCGAAAAAAGTTAACTAAATAAATACTAACATGTCATATTAATAAATAAAATTATTTTAATTCATAAAAAGTCTCAAATTACATTTATTTTGGTATTTATAACATCAATTATGTCAATATTTCATTAATAAGATAATTATTGCAACATCATTGTGTCATATATAAATTAAATTATTTAATGTCTAAAAATTAAAAATAAAATATAATTATGTAGGAAATATTTTTATCTTTCTAATTAATATTTATAGTCGAATTTATATTATGTATAACGTTATATTAAAAATTATTTAGTTATTAAACTTTGATTTTAACTATTTTAACCCTTCTTTGAATAAATTAATATTAAATGTCCTAATCTAATCCAAGTGGGCCTAAATGGTCATATTTTATTACTAAGGTTGTTTTTTGTCGAATTTCACTTATCCAATAGAATTAGGACATGTGTTAGGGTAATAAAAATATAATTTTTACCATTAATTACCCTATTGACTTTTAACCGTGGTAAAAATAAGTAAAAAGTTACTATTTACCAAAAATTATTTTCATCTCATTGAACCACATTTTACTTACTGACATAAACTGTGTCTCTTGGATTTTTGAAATTCCATTCACAAAAGTGGTAAAATTATGTTTTATGTAAATTTGAAAATTCTCATAGGAGGTGGGTAAAAGACGGTCAAAAGTTCAATAAACTTTTTATATACATAAAATTATTATAAAATGACTTCAATGAATTACATTAAACTTATATAGGTATTATGTATCAATTTTGACCTAAAATAAATTTAAATAAAGTAAATAATTATTAAAATAAAAAGTCTGTTTTTAAATAATAACCCAGTGTTTTCACTATTCATCAAAAATTGAAAGTTTTCAGAAAAATACCAAAATTTCACCCCAGGATAATTCTGATATTCTGAATCCAAAAATGAAGTCCATTTTCAAAAATAAAATTTATAAAATTTCAAAAAGTGGGTATTACTATTCATAATGGCTAGTTTTAATAATATTTTAATAGCATATCGTTGTTTAGCGAAACTCGGTATTGCGTACAACACACGCTATCGTGGAAGTTCGCGCTTGCGTGTAATGCAAGCCAAGTCAGGGATGCGTGTTGTGCAAGCTCCTTTTGTTGTAGCGTACAACACAAGACATTAATGAAATTAAAAAGAATATTTTTCATAAAATCTTGGGGTGTTACATTCTACCCCCCTTAAAATGAATTTCGCCCTCAAACTTCATCAGGGTTATAAATGGTTTACTAATTGAAAGTTTCTTTAATAGAAACTCACATCGTAAAAAGGAATACCAAAACTTGGCTTTAAAACTAAAGTATGAAACGTAATGGTTACCCAAATTAACTAATCACTGGGTTTCCACATAGGAGAACATAGGTGAAAATATGGATATGGAAGAGAAATCTAACCGTCATGTTCTGATGGAGAGTGGTAGAGAACATGGCTATGAAAAATACAACAATCACAAAGCCATAACTTTGTGATGATCTAGGGTACCATCTGATTCATCAGATATAAGGGCACTAAGACAACATTTTTGGTTTTCAATATCATTTCCCTAAAGTTGAAAATTTTAAATTAGAAGAAATACTTACTTGATTTTGGTACAATCTCACTGTTTTTTGTGCTTTGAACAATTTCCACTTCATCTGTTAAAGAAATGAAGTTGAATTTGATATTCGTGAAGTGTTAACAGATCATGTGATAGAATGATGGGTCATTCCATTTGTTTCAAACAAAATGTTAGCAAAAGTTATCAAATATACATAAGTCCATCTATGGTGAGGTTAATCGTATAAAATTCCAAAAATGAACTTATACTTCATCTATCATGCCGCTTAATAAATTAAAAATAGTTTCTACTAACCAGGGACTTCCTGTAGGCCAGTGGTATGAGATAAAGGCCAGTCGCACTTCAGTTGTGTGTTCAATTCCCATAGCCTTGTCCGACGTGATGGGCTGTCACCCATCCTGCAGGTTGTCCTTTTTCTAAAACTACATTACTATAACATCCCATCAATTATATCGAAAAAACATTTATCCTTAAACAATACTAACTTATGTCCAACATAATCCATTCCAATCTTTAGGCATATCCATAATACTGCAGTCCACTCTCATATTATATTGAAAACGATTACCAGAGATTTCATATAACAAGCATGTTAATACCATCGTTGATCCTCATATATCATAAGATATGACTTGTTGGTATCATTCCAAACATTAGGAGGCCTTAATCATGTATTCTCTTGAAAAATGAATACCCATTGAATCTTAGTGAAAACATGAGTGCTGTCAAAATTTAACTCTTTCCACATACCAAAATCCAAAAAAATCTATATAATCAATCCATAATATCACTTAGTCCTTATATCAGTCATGAGCTCATTAATACTATCAAACATTTCATTTTCTCCTTATCCCTTCATTATGCACATATCATCTTCTTTCCAAAAATATCTCAATCACTTTCCATGGTTACCGGTACCATAAAATTATTGAAAACCACAATAGACCAATACATAAATATTCCAATATTCCATGATACTATATACAACATTATTTTGGAATCCCATTACATAAACACTTAATCATTCCACCACATTGTTTTCATATTCAACGTCACCAATAGTGATCGCATGTGACTTCCCTTTATCCGTTTCCTTAAGTGGTTTCCCATGTCGATCATCATTAACCCTTGGACTAGGGTATTGATTAGCATAATGCCCTATTTAATTGCACTTGAATCATTGAAGTGTTGTTGGGGTGTTCTCTGTAGTCTTGTCTTTATTCACACCATTAGCAACCCTTTTTCCATTACTTCGATACTCAACTGCTCGATGAACTTCTTTTCCACACTTAAAACATTTTCTAGTCCCTTTAAGACAATCTCTACCATGATTCTTTCCACACTTTGAGCATCAAGAAACATTCATATTCTTTTCACTATTATTCTGAGATTTCTCCTTGAACTCCATCTTCCGTTTCTTGTCAAAACCATGAGATGGATATGTAACACCAACTTCCATTTCTACCTTTATAGCACAACACACAATTTCTTCATAGCTGCTGAAGTATCTTATAGCTAATGCCCTTCGAAGATTTGGTTTTAAACCACCAAAGAATCAATCCACTTTACTTTCAGGTTGGATGATAAAGCCAGATGCATACCTTGAAAGCCTTGTAAAATTCGCTTTGTATATACCAACAGATTCATAATCCTTTTGATTTAGTTCAAGAAACTCCTTCTCCATATTTGTTTGAAGAATACGAGGGAAGTACTTATTAAAAAATAAGTTCTTGAACTCATCCCATTCAATGGACTCAAATTCATCTCTTGGCCTCGTATTCTTGATAAGATTCCACCATTGATCAGCTTCACCTTCCAAACGATATACTGCTAAGATGACGTTATCATGTTCAGAACATTGAGGAACTGAAAATATCTTTTCAGTGGTAGTGATCCATTGTCCAGCAACAAGTGGATCAGAAGACCCACTGAAAGAAGGTGGACGTTGCCTCATGAAGGACTCAATAGAATATTGTTCCCTTCTCTGCTCATTTGGAAGTCTAGAATGATTCATATCTTGTGTAAGTAGTGCAATAAGATTTTTCACTCCATCTCTTATAACATTTGTTTTTTTAGGAGGACAATCATTGCATTTTCCATTACATTGATCAACACGGTTCCTTCGGGTTCCAGCCATCGTCTAAAACCCAAAAAGAATAGTGTGAGAGGCAAAAATCACACTAGGGAAAACAACATAATAAAGGGGGAGTACCTTCAACATCTAACATCTTAGTTTACCGTAATTCTATTACTATAACTTATACTTATACTTAACCTTATGGACATCCCTATACATACCTTAGAAATATCTATAGGGATCTCACTAAAGTTCTCTCATCCTAGTTTCCAATGGTTGACTAAAACATTCCTCTGATTCCGACTATAGAGAACCTAAGCTTGACATACATGGACATTACATTACTTTTACAGAATACTTAATACATAACAAAAACAGACACACAAGGATCGTAATAGTTTAGTGTCTTTGGAAACTCGGAATATAATCTTCTAATCATGGTGAAAGATCTTCAACATCTCCATTAATGATATTACCCTTTTGTTTTCTTACCTAAAACCTTTCTTTAAATCTTGTGGAAAAAAACATATAAAATGTGATCTCAAATGGTCATTAAGGGTAAGCATAGAGAACATAAAACAATCCTTAGACATTTGAATGTAAAAAATATGAGCATAAAATCTAAACATCAAAATCTTGAGCAATGACATAAAACATGGAAGTACATAAGGAATAGATCGTAATGAAACATAAATCATGATAAAATAGCATGGGAATAAAACATTTAATTGTGGAAAAAAATTAAGCACATGTTATGATTTCCATAGTAGCGAAGGAATTTCTACCAAGACCATCTTAGTGGACAAAGTCCCTTTCTGAATCGAGTTCACTCCTCATTTTAGTCCTGTAACACTGAATCGGATTAACATACCGTTCCAGACATGTCTATCTCATGAGATATAAATTTTTACCCAATTCATTAGAGGGAGATATAGGTCCCACCCATCTCATAATGAAATCATTCTTACTTGTTCCACAAAATAAACATACATCATTCATAATAACCCAACGAATAAAATGGGTTTCATAAACATCATCCCATCATCTCATAATCCATATAAAACAAATGGACATTTCATCATAATAAAAGTGAAACCATGTAAATCATATATACATTAAACTTGAAACATACACATATAAAATAATGTCATCTTAGATGGAAAATGGTTTTGATAAAACACTTGAAATGAATTCTTGAGAAAAATATCCTTTCTTATTCAAAATCAATTTCTTTTCACAAAACATCATGAAATTTTAAAAGAAGGATATTTTTTTGAAAATAGTCATGAAATATTTTGTAGGAAGTTTCATGAAAATAAGGCTTTATAAAACTGTAAAAATCCTTTCATGCCGTATAAGTTAAAAAAACATTCTTCTCGTACTTTTGCTGGAAAAGTCAAAGAGTACCTCGTAAAAGAAAGATTATTTACATCCATGTAGTAAAAGTCAAAAATGGGTAAAAATAACTTTCAACATACATACTTTTTTCTATAAAACATGGGCTTGGATGATAAAGATAACACCAGTAAATACTTACGTATAAGCAATCTCAGATAAAAAAATGAGATTGAAAATTTACCCCTTACCTTATGTCTGATATGCTTCCTATGTATCCGAACCTCCTATATAATGATTTAAATAATGTAATTGACTTATTAAATATTCATATTCATTGTTACGATATCATATATGGTTCACTTATGAATTTATATTACCCGTTCTTTTGTAAATTCCATGTTAAAGAGCATTTTGGGTAAAATCGTTTCATTTATCGTATGTGTTTCGACTTGTCGTTCTTGATATTATACTTATATCCTGATTTACATAATTCCAGAATGTAAAACATGATTTATATATAATATATATTCATCATATACATATATATTATAGATATATAAAAGTAATTAAATACACCGTTCATGGAGACGGTAGGTCGTACGTACGCATGAACGCTGTTTTCGTTTCCTTATTGAATTGAATGAAATTAAGTAGATGACATAAACATATATACACCTAAATCCAGTGTCATTATTATGTCGTATATTTCATGATTACTTATTGTATATACTTTATAATCATTCCTGAATGGTTAACATGGAGAATGAATGTTATCGCGTCGTGGAGACGGTATTCCGTACGTACGCACAAGCGATGATATCATTTCCATGATTGTGGAATTGAATTGAAGTGTATGTATAATATTTCATAATCAATATCACTTTAAAATAATCATATATAGATATTTATTTACACCATTATACCCATCCAAGTAAGGTGGGGGTCGAAAACAGATTACACCACGGCTTGGAGACGGTATTCCGTACGTACGCACGCGCGGTGATTTCATTTTCTGTAGGATGGATAGATGGTGAAATAGGGTTGTTTAATACTTATAATAACATATCATTATATTATTTATACTGATGTTATTACTTCATAATGAAACAACTAAAGAAGAAGAAGTAGAAGAAGAAATAAAGTTGAAAGAATCGGTAACGGATATTACCTCTTCTTTCAAAACGCCTTTTGAAACCTCCTCTTAGGGAACTAAGATTGGTCTTTGAAGAATACCAGAACCTCTATGATGTTTCTAGGGAAGTGGAGAAGAGAAATGTTTAGGGTTTGGCCGATCATGAAGGGTCAAAGTGGTGTGAGGAAGAGAGGGAGGAGGTTCCCTTTTATAAGGGAGGAGAGGGGCACCTTTGGAATAACTAAAAATATTATTTTATTATAAAGTCATATTCGGTTTTTAATAGATAAAAATTGAGTTATTTATAAGATAAGGTGGGGATGGGTAAAAATCCTATCATCCAATAGAATTTAGACACGTTTAGGTTTCTATTTTAACCTTATCATTTATATTTTACTTTAAGTTAAATAATTTTACTTTTACCGTGTCTTCTTGTTTTCTTACACTATAAGGTTAATAAACTTACTATAACAAGACAAAAAAACCCCAAGTTGTTTATTATTAACATATATAACCTTATCTAAGTCATGTGGCTGAACCTTAGATTTTTAGGAATAAAATACAATTAATAATATAATATTTGTTTTAAAAACTATTTTATGTCAATTTTGACACTATTTGGTAATTGATTTTTTTTAAAATCCTAACAGAATGATTAGTTCGAAAAATTTAACTAAATCAATACTAACATGTCATATTAATATATAAAATTATTTTAATTCATAAAAAGTCTCAAATTACATTTATTTTGGTATTTATAAAATCAATTATGTCAATATTTCATTAATAAGATAATTACTGCATCATCATTGTGTCATAAATAAATTAAATTATTTAATGTCTAAAAATTAAAAATAAAATATCATTATGTAGGAAATATTTTTATATTTCTAATTAATATTTATAGTCTAATTTATCTTATGTATAACCCTATATTAAAAATGATTTAGTTATTAAACTTTGATTTTAACTATTTTAACCCTTCTTTAAATAAATTAATATTAAATGTCCTAATCTAATCCAAGTGGGCCTAAATGGTCATATTTTATTCCTAAGGTTGTTTCTAGTCGAATTTCACTGATCCAATAGAATTAGGACATGTGTTAGGGTAATAATAATATCATTTTTACCCTTAATTACCCTATTTACTTTTAACCGTGGTAAAAAAAGTAAAAAGTTACTATTCACCAATAATTATTTTCATCTCATTGAACCACATTTTACTTACTAAAATGAACCATGTTTGTCGGATTTTTGAAATTCCATTCACAAAAGCGGTAAAATTATGTTTTATGTAAATTTGTAAATTCTCCTAGGAGGTGGGAAAAAGATGGTCAAAAGTTCAATAAAATTTTTATATATCTAAAATTATTATAAAATGACTCCAATGAATTACATTAAAAATATATAGGTATTATGTATCAATTTTGACCTAAAATAAATTTAAATAAAATAAATAATTATTTAAATAAAAAGTCGGTTTTTAAATAGTTACCCAATGTTTTCACTATTCATCAAAAATTGAAAGTTTTCAGAAAAATACCAAAATTTCACCCTAGGATAATTTTGATATTCCGAATCCAAAAATGAAGTCCATTTTCAAAAATAAAATTTATAAAATATCAAAAAGTGGGTATTACTATTCATTATGGCTAGTTTTAATAATATTTTAATAGCATATCGTTGTTTTGCGAAACTCGGTATTGCGTACAACACATGCTATCATGGAAGGTCGTGCTTGTGTGTAATGCAAGCCAAGTCAGGGATGCGTGTTGTGTAAGCTCCTTTTGGTGTAGCGTACAACACAAGACATTAATGAAATTAAAAAGAATATTTTTCATAAAATCTTGGGGTGTTACATGGAAGGGGGTGTCACTCAACCTCTGTAAGCAGTATGGGGGACTTACACCCTAGTATGACTGGGGGTTTGATAACCCCAGGCTCTCTCACTAATGATCCTTCATGATCATTACCATCTTCAAGTGTCGCCTAAAGAAATGTCCAAATCAGAACATTCCACATTATATCTTGAATGATTCTATGAATGGTACCATCACATTATACATGGAAAATTGTTCATTATAGGCTACTTGTGATCCGAAATCTGAGTTCAAACAAAGGATATATGAAAGGAAGAAATTGTACATGGAATTATATAGTGTGTATGGGGCCCAACATGGCTTGTGGTACCACATCACTTCATAGATGTGTTCATTATGAACATGTCTTGGAAACCATTTCACTCTTCATGGCATGTATGGGGTCCACACAACATGTCTTAGAAACTTAAGTCCCACCCATGTGGTCCTGGTTGTGCATATTTTCTTCAAGCCATGTGTGTGGTCCTGATAGTGTACCTGGCTATCCCTAGGTAGAAAACCATGTTCATGTACTCATATAGTAAAAAATGTTCCCTCCCACATAGTTTTTGAGTAATTTTATAGATGAAATATGACTTAGACACCCAGGGAGGGTCACACAACCTGTGGGAAAACCATATGTCATGTGATCCTTTTCTTCCTCGAAACCCTAGCACCATAGTAGGGGATACATGGTGTGTGTTCTTTGACTACATTCCATATATTAAGGTTTTCTATAGAAACTCAATTTCTCAATGCGTTTATCTAGATTTGACATTTACAATACAATTTCCACCTGTTGACTAGTTGAAATCTTCCAAAATCGATTGTCATGATACTCGCCATTGATTTTTTCACTAATGATTGTAGGAAATCGGATTCCATCCACCTAAATAACTCCCATAGTGACGTCCAATGTGACTAACATAGCCTTCCATCACTGCTTCAGATCCTAGATCCTCAGAGGCCTCACCCACATCCCATGACTTTTCCCGATCCATCCGTAAATCATCACCCTGGTCATTATTTGGTAATCCACCATGAATCTCGGGGTTCGATCAAGCTCAAACACACCCTAGTAATGTTAAACTGAAACCTTGTGGGCCAATAATGAATAACTTGAAGAACAGTGAGGGAAATGAATAATAATAAAATCAATACTTTGTGGTCCATGTGTTCATGGTCAATGATCTCATAATAGGGATATTAGGGGTGATAGAAAGGCTTGACAATCGTAATTTAATTTAAACAATCAAATTATTGAAATGGGATCATATTATGAACTGATAAGGTAAATCAAAAGAAGATAAATAAAAATCCATGCTCAATATTTTAATCTAAATGGATAAATACACAATTAATGAGACCTACCACAATTATGGATTGATCATCGGTGAAGAATGCATTCTCTATCAATTGAGAAGACCAGCTGCCTTGGTTGATTCTCAATACACCACCTTCTAATCAACATTCATCATCTAATGTTGAATCTCCAATGAATAATTCACTCATCCTCCTCTAAGATATGGTAGAGGTTATGCATATAACCCCAGTAAAATATTCATAATGATATATTTGTATAGGGAGTGTTAGGATTGATTTATCAAATAAATAAAATTAATTAACTCACTTAATGCACCCACCAATGGTTTCCTCAACTGGTCATCCAGTTAAGACTAACCTTAGGTTGCAACTAGGGTAAACTACACATTTCAGATTCAAACATAGTCTCATAATTCCAATCTGAGACTATGTTTAATATATATTCCATTATTTTTGTAAAACTACACATGTTTGATATTAATATGACTAATATTTTTATAATATCAATTCTGGGATCACCAGGCCTCAGAATCTCATGTCATCTCAAAAGATAGATCTAGAAAATCCCTTTATATATTTAAAATTCATACAAGGAAAATAACAAGGTCACTACAATATTCCAAAACTCAAAGGTATTTCATCACTGAAAAGAACAATCAAAAGAAAAATTTGGGGATTCTGAGCCTGCATCTGGATCTCCCACTCCCATGACCTCTATTGCATGCTCCCATGCTACCACAACAGACAAACTAATGGAATGGTCTATCCTCATAGGATCCTCTCCCATCGATCCTCAATAACCACTTGGTAGTCCATGAAGGTGGTTACATCCTCAATGTCCATCTTCCCCAGTCAATGAGGTGTGTCAGATCATGTAAGTATTTCATCAACTATGAAAAATGGAAGATGTTGTGTACTTGGTCTATCTATGGGGCCAGGGCTATGTAGTAATAAATCTTACCAGCCCTCCATAGGATCTCAAATGGTTCAATTAACATTAGGGATAGATTTAATTTCAACAAAAACATATATAGTATTTGGTATGGGGATACTCTTAGGAAAACATGGTCTCCCTTATCGATATCCAAGTGACTATGACATCAATCAATATATAATTTCTATCAGGTCTAGGCTTTCCTCATACGCTCATGGATCATCAGAACATTATCCATCATTTCATACACCATCTCTAGCCCAACAAGGTATGTCTCTCCAATATTATTCCAACACAAGGGTGACCTAAATGGTCTCCCATATAAGTCCTTGAAAGGTTCCATGCTAACCGTAGAGTGATAACTGCTATTATAAGAGAACTCTACTAATAAATAGTGATCCTTGCAGCTCTAACCAAATTCCAAACACATGCTCTCATCATATATTCTAACATCGATATAGTGTTCTCTATTTTCCCATCCGTTTAGGGGTGAAACTTAGTAATCATCCATAAATGGGTCTCGAATGCCTCCTTCATTCCTCTACACAAGCATGACATGAACAACACATCACTGTTGGAGAGGGTTTTCAAGGGTACCCTATAGTGTCAGATAATATCCCATACATTTAATCGTCACCAAATATCTACTAAACTCTTATCCATGATGGAAATAAATTTTGTCGACTCTGTAAGTTAGTCAACTATCACTCAGATGGAATCATGGCCTCTTGCAGTCTGTAGAATACTTGTCACAAAGTCTATGGATATACCATCTCATTTTTTACTCTGGGGTCTCAAGAGGCTGTATCAAACCTTCCAAAATATAGTGCTCAACATTTACTTGCTGACATGTGAGACATCAAGAGACAAACTCGGTGACACTCTACCTCATGCTAGCCCACCAAAACAACCACTGAAGGTACCTATACATATTACATACACTGAGATGTGCATCCAAATGTTATGTTTGAAACTCCATAATAAAATCCTCTCACAATGTGACTGGAACTGTCATCCAACTGTTGAAAAGGATGACATTCTATCCTCCTTCAAAAAAATCATATGCTAAATATGATAAGGATATATTATGATTAATAACCTCATAGTCTATGTCTCTTAACTAATCCTTTGAAACACACTGAATAAGTAGAGGAGTCACCATTGTCAACTGAAGAGAAGTTTCACCCCTCTCCTCCCCCAGGGTTAGCTGAAAATAATCCAATTACTTAGATGTGTCCTCTACCAAATGAGAACATGACTTCCTGTTAAGGGAATATTCTACCGCATTGCCCGTACAAGAAGTATAGACTATATTGAAGTTATAGTGCCCTAGGAACTCAATCCAGTACCTCCATATTAGGTTCAAATCTATCTATGTTTATTTAAACATGATAATATGATAGTCTGAGTAAACAATAAAGTTCTTTACCACAAGTTGTTTTCTTCACATATTCATAGTGAAGACTAACACTACCAACTCTGGGTCAAGAGTCATGTAGTTATGCTCATGGGGTCTCAAATAACTCAAACCATATGATATCATTTCATACATCTTCCTCAATACATAGTTTAACCCATCTCCAGAGGCATTTCAATACATTATATACTCCAAACCCTCCTCTGGTAATCTCCACATAGGATCACTAGTCAACTTTGGGCTCAACTTCTTGAAATTACTCTGACACTTATCATCCTAGATAATGGATTCCCTTTCCATGTTAGTGTGGTAAAATAGGATTAAATATTGGATAGTTTCTCCATGAACCTCCTATACTACCCTTCCAAGACAAGGAAACTCTACACCTTCAACATACACTTGGGTAGATATAAATAAAGAACCATATAAATCTTCAAAAAGTCTACAACTAAATCATGATTAGAAATGATATGTCCCAAAAATTGAACCTCTCATATCTAGAACTGGTACTTTTAAATATTTCCACCAAGCTAGTGTGCCTAGAGTAAATTAAAGACCATCCTCAAATGCTCTACATGACCCTCCTCTGATGTAGATTAAACAAGTTTGTAATTAATGAAGAAAACCAAAAATAAGTCCAAGTGTGGTTGAAAGATTCATTTCATCAAATACATAAACATAAAAACTCTATTAATCACACTAAAAGGAATCATCAGGAACTCATAGTGTCTATAATGACATTATAATTCCATCTTCCAAATATCATTCCCACGAACCATCAACTAGTGGTATCTGAACCTGAAATCGATCATTGAAAACCAAATCAAACCACAATACTGTTCAAATATGTTTTCAATATTTATTAGGGTTAATTTTTCGTTATCATTACCTGGTTTAGGTGGTGATAATAAACACAAAACCAGAAGCTACCACCGACCTTTTTCACTAACAAAATCAACGCTACCTAGAGGGACACAATGGGTCTAATAAATCCCTTCTATATAAGGTCCTCTAACCACACCATCATATACCATAGCTCAGTATGGAAAATATAATATTTCAAAGAATATAGTGATGTTGTACCAAGGAGAAAGTCAATATAGAAGTCCATATCTCACATCAGTAGTAGTCCTAAAACCTTTACGGGGAAGAAATCCATGAAGTACTCCACTAATTAAGGAACCAAGATGCCTAAAGATCCCACTATTCCTAGGTATAAACTTTCTATATAACAGGTTATAGTATATACCTTCCTTCTTATAGGACTAAGTAGCTTATCTATGAGATCTCTCTCACTTGAAAAGGAGAATATCATCCCATCATTACTAAGGCATCTCATATGCATGTGATGATAGTCAATCTATGACCAAACCATGGACAACCAGTACATAACCAAGAAGAAATCATGAGGTTTCATCATGATGAACAAGAGTACCACAAGAATATCTCTCCAATGAGAGATATCGTGCAATGCCAGAAGATCAACATTATTAAAGAATCACACCTAGTCAAAACCTCTAGAAAAAGTTGTTGTGCTATGGTCTTAGATGGGAGCTCTAAATCTCACACAGGGGATATTGAAATTAATAAGTGACTCACATATATTTCTAAAAGTATTGGATCATGTTTAGAATAAAGATAAATCATACCTCATATCACCTCATGAGTGTTCGGGTCATAAGCCTCCATGTCTTGTAGTTGCCCGCAACCCCATCTTCAGACTACCTGAGCTTGGCCTAGCCTACCTGGTGGTGGTGGTGGAAGTATCTCATAGTGCATCCCACTAATAGAAGGTCCTCCTACTATATCCCCTACTACTCCTCTTCTAACTCCACTACATTGAAGGATGCCTTGGGCATGCCTGGGATAACCCTAACTATGGACCCGCCTCTGTCGTTGTTGTCCATCAGCTACCTAACTTTCTTCTTTATCACATAAAGTTGAGAGATTATATTCCATGTGACCATGAAAATCACATAAATAACATAAAACCACTCTATGTTGTCCCATTCCTCTATGTGATCCATGCACTACATGTCCATGTGACTAAGACTAACCATGTGGAGGTCTTCTATACCGAGATCCTTCCAACTCGCACCTCCTAGTCATTGTAGATAACTCATCCCCATAACGCCCACTTCTAGCTCTAAGTTTTTTAAGTCCCTTTGAAAGGAATCTATTTATCAGTAGTTCCCTCTCAAGAACTCCATCATATGTTAAAATGAATAATGGAATTGAAGTGTCATGGATGTCTATGTGGAGACATTTTATGAACTTCCACACCCAAAATTACACATACCACACCATGTCGAGGGAGTACAGTATAAGGTCAGTGAAACTCACATCATACCCATAAACAGTCATTCCACCCTAAGGTAGCTCCAGAATCTCTTGAATTTGAACATAGCATAAGCATGAGGGGTAATACTCCTCATGAAATAGCTGATGAAATTCATACCATGAGAGTATCGTCTCATCCTGAGTCTATATGACGAGACTCTATCAGGGACCAAATTCTCTATGGAAAAGACTAGATGATAGTGAAACCATCTGATTAGTCGGTGTCCACATGATCCTAAAGAATTTAATCACTAAGTCAATCCAATACTCTGCTACATGGGGATTTGGCTCACTATAGAACCTCAGCTTCCTCGGGTTATGGAACTCATGGAGTGTGATAAGCATTCGTGCATCCTCATCCTACCCTATATGTATAATATACTACTTATCATGTGGGGGTTTTACTACCTACCCACCTAGAGTGAATACCTAATGATATGGCCCTTCAAATAAGGCTTTATCACTCATCAGATCGTCATCATGATCCTAAATCAGTAACCTTGGTGGATATCCTCATAGAGGCATCTCGACAAGTGATCATGACAAACCACAACTACATGAACCTATATATAAATATATGGGGAGTTGGATCAAAGAGTAAAATAAATGGAATTAAAACCATATGATTCATTTACCACTGTTCCCTATAACCAATGTCTTGGCATACCGATTTGATAAGAAGGTAGATAGAGTTATGGTGTATGGATATCTCAGCATCCGCACCAAAAATGGGTTCCCTAGATTGAAATATACACTCAAGACACTCTGACAATATTTACCTAAGTTCCTATATAATCCTCACCATGGTTTTGTCTCTCTACTGACCTAAGGAAGAACCATCTATGATACCACTCTGTAATAAACCGAACCACCAGGGCCCACCAAGTCAGCTGAAGGTTGGGCTGACACAACCCCAATCACATCTCTAATAGGTTAGGGCTGGTGACAAGTGTATAAAAGGTATAATATAATTGGGAGGAATTTTATATTGTATCTATACAAATGCACACAACCATATCTATACAATAGTGAAAAGGAATAATAAAAAGATTTATAACATCTAGAGTAAAACCATGCATGAAATAAACTCTAGAGAATATATCAGAGTAAAATAGAATTAAAAAAGTGTAAAGGTGAAAAATACATACATAAACAAAAATGAAGACCTAACCTAACAACAATTGGAATAAATAAAATCTAAGAGAGCCTGAATCTTGATCTCTAAGACCAACCACCATGCATTGCCTATACACCTAATTTCCCTATGATCTACCTAAATCACCACTGATATTCCCATTATAAGTATATCACATGACATATGTGGGAAAATCCCAAACATGTGTGACTATATAAATACCCAATAAGATACCCTAAAAACAAAAGGTTGAGAAATATAATATATGATATAAGTAGTAAGCTCAACAAAAATAAAGAGGGAAACAAAACCCAAAAATAAATATATACTCATAAAGAAACCAAGATGAGATAGAAATGGGATCTCCATCTCATAGCACTGAGTAGGATGATAAGTCCACCTATAGCTCCAAAGGTCCATCATCAATGCCCAAATTTTTTTGTGTGTGTCTGATGAAGTCATAAAGAGTACCCACACCTCTCCATCACTCCATAGTCTGATAGGGATAAAACATCAATAGAAAGAGGACCCCTTACTAGTATGTTAGGGGTATGCAACTGAGTTGATGGATAGAGGACCCACACCCAGATGTGATAGGGGGTACCACTCAAAGTATGGAGAAGCCTTTAACTAGTGCATCAAGGGGTGCCACTCAACTACTATAAGGAATATATGGGACCTGAACCCTATTATGGTAGGGGGTTTCATACCCTAGCCTCTCTCTCTAATGATCTTACATGATCGCTTCCATCATCAAGTGTATCCTAAAGAAGAATCATGATCGTAACATTCCATGTCATATCTCCAAAGATATTATGAATGATATGATCACATTATATGCGGAAATATACATAGGATAGGCTACTCACATGAAAAAATATGATTTCAAGAGAAGGAGGTACGAGAGGATGGAGATCTAGAGGGAACCACACATTGTGTATGGGGCCACACGACATGTGGTCTCACCTCTCTTCCTTTTTGTATAATCCTATGAACATAATATGGAATCCATTTCACTGTACATGGTGTGTATAGTGTACCCATGGTGTTTCTCAACCACCCAAGGCCTACCCATGTTCTCTTGTATGTGCCCATGTTTTTTGGGACATAGCTGTGTTCCTGGCCATGTAATTATTAATGAACAGGTACCAACCCATGCTAATGTACTCCTGAAACATACATAAATTCCTCCCACATGGGGTCTAGGATGTGGGCCAGCTGACACATAGCTTGGCCACCCAGGGAGGGTCACACGGTGTGTGGGCCTGAGTACATTTTGTGTAATCCTTATATTCCTCAAAACCCTATCACCATAGACAGTGGGGATACATAATGTATCTTCTTAGTCTACACACGGTGTAGTAATGTTTTCCATAGAAAATCAATTTCTCTATGTGGTTATCTTCATCCACCCTCTCCATTGTGATTTCATATCATTGTGTAATGACCCATCCCACCAGGTCCCACCTGGATGGTGGAATGTCGAGTCCTCAGAACTCCAAGCCCACCTCCAATAGGCTTGGGTCTAGAAATAAGAACTGAGAAGGCATAAATAAAATGTGATTCCTTTTCCTAATGTTCCTATATGCACACACCCAACCATTTCTATGAATAATTTGAGAGGAATAATAATAAAAGATAGTAACATCTAGAGTAAAAACCATTCTTGTAATAACCTCTAGGGAATATAAAAGAGTATGATAATGTAATCCAAATTGGAAAGGGAAAAAATAAATTCCCAACCCTAAAATATTTAGCAACATGATAGTAACTAGAAAGAAATAAATCTGAGAGGGACTGACTCCTGATCTCTAAGCCTAGCCATCATACATGTTCAATGCACCTAAGAATCACTATGCTCCTCCATAATCACTAACAACATATATGTCATCTGTATAATACTTGACACATGTGGGAAAAGGCTATGGAGGGTTGATTATATACATACATAGAAATATTCCCTGAAAACTAAAAGGTATCGATAGTTAGATACACAATAGTTATCTCAACCCAATGTTAGAGGGAAATTAAACCCAATACTTAAATTTATATTCTCATAAAGAAACCCAGACGAGAGAGAAAGGGGATCACCATATCACAACCCAAGTAAAGTTAATGAGTAAGCTAGAAACTCTAAAATTACATTAACTATGACAAAAATGAAACATAACCTCACTAGAATAAGTTTAGAGTGTCCCGCTACTCACCACTGTGCTCCATAGATGAGGGATCCACACTATGTAAAGGAACTGAACCCCATCAGATCTTGAATACAGTGGAGTATACCTCCATATATAGAGTACCCACACCTAGAATAGAGGAGTACCATTTATACATGAATAAAGAGTATGGGAGACCTACACCCTGGTGTAACAAGGGAGTATTGTCCTTATAGATAGAGGACCCTCATCCTGAGTAGGGGAGTAGCATCTCTACATGGAATTTATTTGATGATCCTACCTAATCATTTCCATCATCAATAATAATATAAGGAAGCATCACACTTAGAAAATTCCATGTCATATTTCAAAAAACACTATGAAGTATAATTTTGTGTTCTATGAGGAATACTTCTCAAGATACGCTACTCATGGGAAAAAATCTGACTCCATGCCAAGGAGATAAATACAGTGGAAGTTTCTCCTAGGGTACACAGTGTGCATGGGGCCCAGACGGCATGTGGGATATCTTGGATACCCAACCGTGTGATCCTCTATACATGTACCAGAGGCCATTTCATCTTACTTAGTGTGTAAGGGGCCCACATGGCATGTCTCAGTCACCCAGGGCCTACCCATGTGCTCTTGGGTGTGCCTATATTCATCACATTTTCCATATACATGGTCGTTTACCTAGCCTTTCCTAGGTACCGGCCCATGCCTGTGTACTACCAAACAACAAGGAATTTCCTCCCTCATGGAATCTTGGCAATGTGTAGCTGGTACATGGCTTAGCCACCTAGAGAGGGTCACACAACATGTGGGACCACCACATAAAATTTGATTATTATCTTCTCAAAAACCCTAGTTGTCACAACTAGGGGGGACTACATGACATTTTTTTCAACTACGCACTATGTAGTGGAGTTTTTAACAGAAAATTATGTTCTTCGATAGGGTTTCTAGATCCACATTCTTCTCCATGTATCTCTCTAGTTGACCACCCAAAATCAAAGGAAACTGCCTATGACCATCAAATCTAGCCCTTATATGGTTAGAAATCGGAAAATTGTCCAAGAAGTGAAGCCCACACACCATTTTCTCCTTGATCCTATCACCAATCTAGATTAAATATCATTGTAGTATCACCTGAAATTATAATCTGTCCTAGTCCATCCTTGATTTTTAAATATATTCATTACACACACATCTATCATGAATCTAAGGGTTCGATCACACTTGATCCTACCCTAACAAAGTCAAACCATGACCCTGTATGCCAACAGTGAAGGATAGAAACAATAGAGTGGGATGAATAAAAAAAGTAAATATATCATTGGATAATATTTATTAGATGATGATAATAAATCATGGATTTCCATGGGAGATAGCATGTGAACTAAGGGAATAATTATACTGGAGTAATATAATTAATTATTTGTGGGGATCCTGTGAAGAATAATTATCAAAGATCAAAATAAGATGAAATATATGCTTGGTATTTTAATAAAAAGGGGAAAACCAGAATTTATGAGACCTTTATTGATTATGGATCGATTTTTGGTGAAGAAAAATTTCTCCAACGATGAGGATGATCCACTACATTTGTTGCTTGTCGGTCCACCTCGATCTAATCATTATTCAACATCAGATATCGATCCACCAGTGAAGAATTCCCTGAACCTAATCTCATATATCACAGGGGTTATGTGGATAACCATTGAAAAATATTCATAATAGGTTATTTAGAGATGATTATGATTAGTTTATTTAATAAAAAAATTATTTATTTATATATTTATTTTAATTAAACACACCCCCCAATAGCTGCCTTATCTGAACTTCTGGTGCTGACCAAATTAAGGTCACATCCAGGGAAAACCCTGTATTCTATATTTTACCATGATCTCTAATTTTTTATCCAAGTATCCTCTTAGGAGATAATCAATTATTTATAAAAAAATACACATGCATGATATTAACATATATAATATATTTATAATATCTATTCTGGGATTATCATGCCTCAAAACCTCACGTTGTCTCAGCGCCTAACTCTGAAAATATTTTTTAATACATTTCAAATTATTATAAGTAAAAAATGGGTCACTACATTATTCCCCAATTCAAGGATTTTCATCCCTAAAAAGCATAAGATAAAAAAAGGTGGGATACTGAGCCCGCATATGGATCTACCAATCCCATGAGCTCCCTTTCACACTCTTGTGCTGATACAACACATGAACCAAGGGAATGGTACATCCTCATAGGATCCTCTTCTACCAATCCTTGATCACCACCAAGTACACCATGAAGGTGGATCATTCCTTGATGTCTAGCTCAACCTAGTCAATGATGTGTGTATGATCATGCATGTATCTCCTTATCTATGATTGGTGGAAGACGTAATGCACATGATCAAATGATGGGGGTAAGGCAAGGTTGTAAGAAACCTCTTCAACCCTCCTTAGGATATTGAATGACATGATAACCCTCAGGGATATCTTTCCTCTCCAACCAAAACTCTACAATCCTTGTTGTGGGGATACTCTTATTAAAATATGGTATCCATGGTTAAAATACATGGTCCAATGACGTCGATATATATTAGATTTTTGTCAACTCTGGGCTGTCCTCATCCACTCATCCACTCAAAGATCACCTAAACCTTCTGTTTTGTCATCATCACCATCAGTAGTAAGATAAGAGGAGTCTCTCTAAACTCATACCATTATAAGGGGTGACCTACATGGTCTCTCTGACAAGGATGTGAAATATTCCATTCCAATCATAGAGTTATAGCTATTATTATAAGAAAACTCTCACAATGGTAAGTGATCCTCCCAACTCTAGATGAAGTCTAAAATAAAACATCTCAAAAAATCCTAAAATGCCAAGATGATGTGCTCGGTCTACCCATCTATCTGGGGGTAAAGCACCATATTCATCTTCAATTGGGTCCCAAATGCCTTCTGCAATCATCTCTACAATTGTGATGTGAACCAAAAATAATGATTGGAGACAATCATTTAGGGTAACCAATGGATACATAAGATACCCCGCACATATAAGATCCCTAACTCTCCACATAATTTCTACTCCATGATTGTAAGGAAGTGTGGCCTTTCACTATCTATGGTAGACTGATATCAATGTGTATGGATATGTCTTCCCATTTCAACTCTATGATCTAGAGAGGTTGTATTAAACCTTTAAAAACTTGGTTTTCATCCTTCACTTATCGACATGTGAGACATAAAGAGATAAACATAGAAGCACTTAGCCTCATACCATCCCACCAAAACTGCCATTGAGGGTCTCTATACATCTTCCCTACACCAGGATGTATATCTGAAGTATAAGTGTAAAAACCCTTAATAACCACCTATTGTATCATGACCAAAACCACCATCCTTCCATAAAAAAGAATTTCATTCTCCCCTGCACTACCACAAAAACAATTTTTCCCAGCACCCCCCCTTTATCAGCGCTAACGAAAAAAAGCCATGATAAAGGGGGGTACCTTTATCAGCGCTCAAAAAAATGATGATAAAAGTACCCATTTATCAGCGTTTTTTGCACTGATAAAGGCCCCCCTTTATCAGTGCTTTTTTAGAACTGATAAAGGGACCCCCTTTATCAGCGCCTGTTTAGTAGCGCTGATAAAGGGGGGGCAGGCCTTTATCAGCACTTTTTTTAAAAGCACTGATAAAGGGTCGACTTAAAAAAAATAAAAAAAATATTAATATATAAATATATAAATATATTTATATTGATATAAATATAATATATAATTATTAAATATTTTTTTGATAAGTATAAATGTACATTTACACTTAATATACTTAATATATAAGATATTTAGTGAAAATGGCTTCTTAAAAAATTTAAAAAATATTTTTAATTAATATTTTTCTAATTATTATGGAGTAATTTTCATTTAATAACAATTTGAAGACTAAAAAAATAAAATAAAAAAAAAGATCCAAAATATGTTGAAAACGCAACTCAAACTCAAACGGTCATAACTTTTGATCAAGGTGTCCGTTTGAGCTGTACCATATATCAAATCGAAGCATGCGACAAGCTTTACGTTGTTATAACCCGGGTGAACCCTAATCAAGGGTTTTTTGAGGCCAAAAGAGGCCCATAAGGCCTCTAAAACTGAGTTTTTAGTTGGGGTATCCCGGTTTTTTAACATTTTGTGGATTTTCAGCCTCATTTAAAGGGGTATTATTGGATTTTTTTGGTGGGAACTCAATTTTTTTCAGGGTATTACATTCAAATTGATATTATTTATTTGAAATTTTATCGTTTTTTATAATTCACTACTATTTATAATCAAATATATAACAATATATACATATTTTTTATATATTCACACATAAAAATTAATAATAAATATAAATAATAAAACATATTTACATATAAAATATATTAGCTTTATCTAAATAATAGCTAGTATCCATTTTATTTAAAATACAAATATATGAATATTTATATACCTATATATTAATCTAACTATATATATATATATATATTAATCTAGCTATATATATCTTTATATAACTACATATATATTAATATTACTATGAATATATATATTAATATCACTCTAAATATATATATAAATATTACTATAAATATATATATTAATATCACTATAAATATATATATTAATATCAATATCAATATATATATTCATATAACTATATATATATATTAATATAAATATATATTACCATACGAATAAATATATCTATATATATATAAATAGATATATATATTAATATAACTATATATCTATATATTAATATAACTATATATATATTAATAAAAATATATATTACTATACGAATAAATATAACTAAATTTATATATACATATAAATAGATATATATATTAATATAACTATATATATATTAATATAACTATATATATATTAATATATCAATATATAAATATAAATATAACTATATATATATATAAATATAACTATATATATATATTATTATAACTATATATATATTAATATAACTATATATATATATTAATATAACTATATATATATATATATTAATATAACTATATATATATATATTAAAATAACTATATATATATTAATATAACTATATATATAGTAATATAACTATATATATATTAATATAACTATATATATATATATTAATATAACTATATATATACATATATTAATATACATATATATTACTATATGAATAAATATAACTATATATATATAAATAGAGATATCATGAAATGGTAAACAAATCAAAATAGAGTAGTGGTAAGGGCTTAGGCACGCAGGGGGGAGGTTTCGAGTTCAAAACATGCTGGAGGCAGAGGCGCGTGCATGGAGGTGGATGTGGGGGGCTAGCAATGATAAAGTGTGGAGGGGTGTGTGTGCGGGGCGCTGGAGGGGGTTGAAAGCGCTATTAAAAGTGGGGCTCAAGCGCTATAAAAGGCCCCCCGTATTGGCATGATTTTTTTAATTTTTTGTAATTTTTTTATTTTTTTTTTAAATTTTTTTAATTTGTTTTATTGTTTTTAACTTTTATCAGCACTTTTTTAAAAGCACTGATAAAAGGGTCCTATATCAGCGCTAAAACAAAAGCGCTGATAAAGGAAGTGCTGATATAGGCCCCCTATATCAACACTAACAAAAGCACTGATAAAGGGGTACTTTTATCAGTGCTTTTTTTAGCGCTGATATACGACCCCTTTTATCAGTGCTTTTTTTAGCGCTGATAAATGGGGTCTTTATCAGCGCTTTTTTGAGCACTGATAAAGGGGACCCCCCCCCCCCCGCTTTATCTTTTTCAGCTTTAACAGCTCTTTTGTAGTGCTGTTAAAGGCCATTTTTAGTGCTGATAAAAGGCGTATTTGTAGTAGTGCTCCTTCGAAAAATCCCTACGATGAATCTCCTGAGGATATCCAACCATGAAAAAACTTTTAGTCGATGTATACTAACTGAGTTTTCATCACACACTGAAGAAATGGTATAGTCAAAACCATCACCTAATGAAGATCTTCACCCCTTCCCTCTACTGGGGCCAACTAAAAAGAACCCAACTACTCAGAATCCTCCTCCATTAGGCGAGAACATGATCTCCTTCTAAGGGAATATGTTACCACATTTCTCATCCATAGAGTATTGTATCTCTTAAATTTATAGTCCCACAAAAACTCCAACAATGCATCTATCTCAAGTTAATATCTCTCTATGTGAATATTTACCTAAGAATCTAGTGGTTTGAGTAAATAATAAAGTGCTCTCCAAGAAAATAGTGCCCCCACATCTCCATAGTGAAGACTATCACTGCAAACTCTAGGTCATGATTTGTGTAGTTTTTCTCATGGGGTCTCAACTACCTTGACCCATATGCAATCACCACATATATCTATATTGAAACACAGTCAATCCCATCTCCAAATAAATCATAACACACTATATACTCCATTCCCTCCCTTGGTAGTATCAACATAGGGGCACTAGTCAGCCTTAGATTCAACTGCTTGAAGGCTTTGTCACACTAATTGGACCAAGTAAATATATTCCCTTTATACAGCAGGATGATCAAAGGGGAAATAATCATAGATAAGTTCGATGAAAACCTCCTATAGTACCCCCACCAAGACAAGACAACTACACACCTCTAATATGCTCTTGGGTGGCTCCTAAGAAAGCACCGCATCAATATTCTTTGGTTCTACAGATAATCAATGCTTGGAAATGAAATTACCCAAAAAGTGATCCTTATGGATCTAGAACTGTCACTTTGAGAGAATATTATAAATATAGTTATCTTGGATTAAGTATATGACTATCCTGAGATTGATATACAAGAACTAACTTTAACCTCAAAAATGATCAAAGAGGTCATTAATCCCTAGTAAGGTGTACATTTTCTTTATCATTGCCAGGTTCAGGAGATGAAAATCAAAACAAATCCACAAGTTACCATCTACCTTTTTCATGAAAAAAACTGAATATGCCCAGGGGGATACACTGGTTCTGATAAAAGCCTTCTCTCGAAGGCCCTCTAACTACACTGTCAACTCCCAGAACTCAGAAGGGACCATTTATATGAAAAATAAGATATTGGAATGGTCACAGGGTGTAATTTGATGTATAATTCTATATCTCACATTAGTGGTAGTACTAAAAATACTTAAGGAAAACTTTCATAAAATCATCCACTACTGAAGGAATCCAGATGCTTGAAGAGTCTATTACACCAAAGACTAAGAATTCCAACTGATGAGTGATGAGATAAAGCATCCTTCTTATAAATCCCACTATATTATCCATGAGATCTCTCTAACCCTTAAAATGGAATCTCATACTATCAGTCTGAAGGCAATTGACCTGTCTATGATGATAGCCGATCTTGGATCAAATTGTTGACAACTAGTCCATACCCAAGAGGACATTATAAGGCTTTATCATGTAAACCAAGATATCCCATGTGAAACTGTCTCCATCAAATGGTATTGCTCATTACAAATAGATAATATATATCAAATAATCAAACACAGTCAGAACCTCTAGAAAAAGCTACTATGTAAAGTTCTCAATGGGTATATCTAGCTCTTGTATAAGGAATATAGAAATAAAGGATTGAATTGAACATGTTTCTACAAGTACTATAAAAATTTTAGAATAAACACATATCATACTTCATATCATATCATGAGATGATGGGTTCTAAGCCTCAATGGCCTATAACTTCCTGTAGCCCCATCCGCCTATGTACTGAGCTTGGAATGGGCCATCTAGTGGTGGTGGTGGTAGAAGTATTTTATAGAGTCTCCCTCCACCACCAGCTCCTCCTCCTGGAGCCCCACCTACTCGTGTGCCAGCTCTGCCTCCCTAGGGGCCACCCTAGCCACACCTGGGATAACCCTGATCATGATCTTGTCTCTATAGTGGTATTTTATATACTTCCTACCTACCCTCTAATTCTTAATGGGTTGGGTAGTAATATAATATGTGACCATGCATGTTACGTGAATAAAATTTCCCATCTCCAGGATTCATTGGTCTTCAACACGGTCTGTGAACTACATGAACACTTGCTTGAGTCTAAGCATGGGTACAACTCCTATGCTGAGACCTCAACATTTGTCACTTTCAAACTACTATAGATGACTTAGCCCTGGGATGCCCACTATCAGTACGAGCCAACCATTATTAAACTTATAGAAATATATTTTTAACTAGATATAACTCTATAACTCTTGTATAGGTAAGGAGACATAAGGAGACCACCTTGTCTCAGATGTCTCTACTAAGACCCTGCTCAAACTTCCTCACACAAAAGAATCCATCTCGCACAAAGTTGAGGGTGTACCATGTAAGGATAGTAAAAAATGTGGCATACTCATCAACTGACATACTACTTTGATGTAGCTGTAGAAGCTACTGAATCTGAACTGATCATAATAATGATGGGTTGTGATCCTCATGTAATAGATGCTAGAAGTCAGACCATGAGAGTGTGGAATCATCATGCATCTATGTGACTAGATACCACTAATTCCCTACTACTCCATGAAAAATAATAGATTATAGTAAAGTTTTCTAACCAATTAGGGTTCACAGGAGTCCAAAGACTCAAATTATCGAATCAATAAAATCCTACTCTACCTAGTGATTTGGATCACAATAAAAACTTAGTGGTCTCTAGTGTTAGAACTCAAGGAGTGAACTAATCCTGTGAGCATCCTCAGCTATACCTTCTTGTATAATATTATGCTCGATAGAAGAGGGTGATTCTACCTACCTACCTGGAGGAAAGATCTAATGATATAGCACTTGAACTAAGGGCTCATCACCAATTGGATCATCATCATGATCTTGAATTAGTAACTTGGTTGGATGTCTTCATGGAGGCATCTTCAAAGTAATCAAGACATACCATGTTCAGATGAGAATATATATATGGGGAGGTAACTCAAGAAGGATAGTCAAAAGGCTCAATCCAATATGATGAATGTACCACTATTCCATACAATTGATGTCTTGGTATTCCATGTTTATAAGTAGGTAGTCATATTCCTGGTAAATCTATAAGTTAGCTACCACACCAATACTGAGTTCCTTAGCCTAAAAGCTGCACTCGAGACACTTTGACATTGTTCCCCTAAATCCAAACTAATTATTATAATGCGACAACTCCAAACACAATTCCAAGGAATGAACTTCTATAATACCACTCTGTAACGATCCAACCCACCAGTGCCCACCTGGCCAGTGAAAATCCGATCCATAATAACCCCAAGACAACCTCTAATAGGCTAGTGGTTGGAGATAATTATCGATAAGGAATAAATAAAATGGGAGTCCTTTTCTTAATTTTTCTATGATCACACATCCAACCATCTCTATATAGAAGTGAAGAGGAATAATAATAAAATATAGTAACATATAGAGTTAAACCCATGCATATAATAACCTCTTAGGAATAGAAAAGAGTAAAAAAGTGTAATACTAAATTTAAAGAATAAAAATAAAAGAAAAAATATATTTTTTCCAACTTGAAAATAAATGGAAATAAAAAAATATGAGAGAGACTAGCTCTGAATCTATAAAACTAACCACCATACATGTTTATTGCACCAAGGTATCACTATGATCCACTATAATTACCACAAACTAGTCTGTCATCTACCTAAGACATGATACATACAAGAAATTACTATATATGGGTGAGTATATACATACCCAATTGGACTCCCTGAAAACTGAAATAGAGAATTTGAGAGATGATCAATAGTTTTATCAACCAAAAAAAAGATAGAAATGAAATATAATATATATATATATATATCCTCATAAAGAAACCCATATGAGAGAGAATGATGATCTACATATCACAGCCCAACCAAAGTCAATGAGTAAGCCTACATCTAAAAAATTCTACCATCAATACCCCCATCAAATGTAACCTCAACAAAATATTTGCTGAGGAGCCCACTCCTCAACAATTACCTCCATAGTTGATGGTTCCACACTCCATGGAGGACCTTAAACTCATTGGAAGTCGAAGAAAGATGAATACCCCTCCTTATATAGAGGACCCATTCTATAAATAGAGGAGTACCACATTTACCTGACTAAAGAGCATGGGGGACCAACACCCATGTGAAATAGGTAAGTAACATGACCACAGATAGAGGATTCATTCTCTAAATAGGAGAGTACCTTCCATACCTAGAATATCTCTGATAGCCCTACCAGATCACTACCATCATCAAGAATTTTCTAAAGATTCATCACACTCAGAAAATTCCATGTCATATCTCCAAATCCACTATAAAGGATACCATCATGTTATACTCAGAAAAATACTAAGGAAAAGTTACAAATGTTCCAAAATTATAGTCCAAACAAAGAAGATACACAAGGTGTAAGTTTATCATAGGGGTACACAGTGTGTATGGGGCCCACACGGTGTGTGGTCCTAATCCACTGCATGGATTTTTTCTCATTTTGACATGAATTGGATTCTATGTCACCATACATGACATGTAAGGGACCCACATGAAATTTCATGTCCACCCAGGTCCTACCCATGTGCTCATAGCTGTGACTATGTTTTCCAGGCCATATGATGTACCTAGTTGTGCCTGAGTACTAGCCTATTCTCAAGTACTCCCAGAGTACATGGATTTTCCTCCCATATAGGATCCTATCTATGTGTAGTTTTTTCACAACTCATCCACCCATGGAGGGTCACACTGATTGTAGGAACAAAACACTGTGGGTAATCCTTATCTTCTCCATAACCCTAGCCACTGCAGTTGGGTGGGGCTATATGGAATGTGTTATTCAAATACATTCCATATAGTAATGTTTTTTTATAGAAACTCATGTTATTCCATGTAGTTTCCATTTTAAAATTTTTCACCATGAATCTCTCCAGTTGACCACATGAAATCATAGGAAACCACCTCTGGCCATTGACTTTGGCCCTCCGATGGTGAGAAATTGGAAATGGTAACATGCACAAAACATGCCTACTATTTTCCACTTGATCATGTAGTCACTCCAGATCTTGAATACATGGATTATTTCCCAAAAACATTGATCCAACCTGATCCATCCTTGATTTTCCAATATGTTCATCACATACACATCTACTATGAATCCTAGGGTTTGATTGCTCTCAAACCTACCCTGAAAAAGTTGATCTGTGACCCCTTAGACCAAGGGTGAAGGAAGTGAAGAATAGAGGGGGATTAAGAACATAAAAAATTGAATATATCATTATAAAAATGTTCATTTACAATGATCATAAATAGGATATTTCTAGGGATGATAACATGCACAACATGGGATAAATTATAATGAACCAATATAAATAACTATTTATGGGGCTCATGCAAAGAACAATTATAAAAGATCAAAATAAGATAAAATCCATGCTTAATATTTTATTAAAAAAGGGTGGAAGCAAAAATTTATGATCCCTACCTTAATTATGGATTGATCATTAGTTAATAACGTGTTCGCTGGTGTGGATGGTGATCCACTATGTTCACTTCCTATCGATCCACCTCGATCTAATCGTTGTTCATCATCTGATCTCAATCCACCAATGAATAATGTCATGAACCTCCTCTAAAATATCATAAGGGTTATGTGGATAACCATTTTAAAATCATAATAAGATGGTATTTATAGAGTATTTTAATTATTTCATTTTTATAAAAGAAAAGTTATATTTTTTGAATTAAACACACCGACTAAAAATTGTGTTATCCGAACATCCGACACCAACCAACAGTTGGTCACACCTTGGGTAATACCTAAATTTTAGATTCAAACATGGTCTCATATTTCCTATCCAAGGATGACTCATAAGAAAAATCATTATATATAAAAAATTAATCACACATCATATTAACATATTTTAAAATTTTTATAATATCTATTTTGTGCCCATCGGGCCTCAGAATCTCATGTTGTCTCTATACCTATCTCTGAAAATGTTTTTTAATATATTTAAAAGTATTATAGGGATAAAATTATGTCACTATACATTTTTCACTAGAAATACATAAAAAATTGAAGGTAAAATTGACAATTGTAAATTTAGTTGCCTTTGGTGGCCAGAAATCGGAATCTGACCACCCGCACAGTGCATGAAGTGCTTCCTGATGCATCTCCCATAACCTGCTATTAATGCTTCACATACTAGATCCTTGGAGGCCTCACCTACATCCCATAGTCTATCTTGATCTATCCAAAAATAACCATTTTCGTCATCTCTCTCCAATCCACCATTAAACTGGGGGTTTGATCGTGCTCAAACCCTCCCCAAAAATATTGACCCATAACCCCATGGGCCAACAATGATGAACATGAAGAACAGTGGGGATAAATGCATAGGAATGAAGTAGATCCTTCATTTTCCAAGATTCCCTTTCCAAATATCACATAACAGGGATATCAGGGGTGATAGAAAGGCTTGAAAATAATAATTTAATTTAAGAAATATATTTTTTGAAATGGGATCATGTGATAAAGAGATAATAAAAATCAAAATAAGCTAAATAAATATCTATGTTAAATATTTTAATCTAAATGGTTAAATAAAAAATTGACTATCCCTACAAAAATTATGGATTAATCATTGGTGAAGAATTTATTCTACAATGATAGATAAGACCTTCTATGTTCACAACCTCTTAATCCACCTCAATCTGATAATTGTTCATCATCCGATGTTGATCCACCAATAAAGAACAATCTCATACTACTCCCAGATATAATAAGGGTTATGTGGATAAAACATGCAAAATTATCATAATTACATATTAATAGAGGGAGGTTTAGGTTAAATTTATTAAATAAATAAATTAATTAATTCTCTTTACGCACCCACCAATGGCTACCTCAGACGAACATCAGGTTTTGACCATCCTTAGGTTGTGCCTAGGAATAACCCCACATTACGGATTCAACTGTGGTCTTAGAATTTTGATCCAATACTCTATTTTTGATATATTCCATTATTTCAAAAAATCCATGTGTTCTTGATATTAATATATTTAATATTTTAATAATATCAATTATGGTCACACCAAGCCTCAAAATATCTCACCATCTTAGCGCCTGACTCCAAAAATTTTCCATAATATATTTCAAATTATGAAAAGTAAAAAATAAGTTAACTATAGTGAGAATGTAAGAAAACATTGTATGCCTAGTGACTAAATCCATATCTCTATAGAATCATGATTTTATCATGCGAGGGATATCAGGTTGATAGTTTTCAAGTTGAATCTAGTGAAAGAAAGATTCTTGTAAAATTGGATGACCTAGACCCTATATGGGAAATACTTTTTGATTAACACATAATGTATAAAAGGATCTATTCATGATTTATTTTCACCATAATAGTTTAACTACTTTTTCATTTACTTTTCTTTTGATTATAATAGATATCATTAATGACGAATATCAGCAGAAGTAAAAGTACAAAGCCAGGAAGGGAAATTGTCCAACCAGAGCTGGATGGAGTCGAAAGGGCCCGAGGCTGCCAGTTGATGGGATGCATTGTTTGCTTCCCTTTTTGTAAAGGAGAAGGTAAAAAATAGGAGCACTGGCCAAGTGAGATAATCCTCCTAATGATGATGCCCAAAAGTCTAGAGCCCACCATCGTTGTTGTTAATATCATTAATGACGGTAAGGCAATCAGACTCAACAAAAATGTCGCTGCATCCATATTTCAAAGCGAGCAGTAAACCAGAAAGGATGTCCATGGCCTCAATAACTGCCGGTTCCCAGAAATCCTGGTGTGGAACATATTTTGCAGCAAGGATTTTCCCCAGAAGATTATGGGCCAGAAGGCCAAGGGCAACAAGCCCATCCTTTTGGAGAGACGCGTCCACGTTCATTTTAAGAGTTCCTTCTATTGGGGGGGTTCCAATGAGAGGGTGGGGTGAGGGTAGCTCCTATCATAAAATGGTCCTTGTGGTATTTCCAGCCCTCAATCCAAGAATAAGCCCTTTCAATATATAATTCGGGAGGTTTGTGAGCATGATGAAACATGGCATCGTTGCGTCAGATCCAAATAATCTAGGCCAAAGTGAAAAGAGAACATGAGAGAACCGAGGTAAGAGAAAAGAACCAACACATCAGAAGATCGGGAAGGTCAAAGGCCAAATCCAGTAATTCGGTAGAGGTCGGACCCCATTTACTCCAAACCTACTAAGCTCCTGGGCAAGGAATGATGGCGTGCAAAGGAGTTTGAATAGTGCTTGGGCTGAAAGGGTAAAAAGCAGAACTGGCCATATGTCGATAAGAAATAAGGCTCATGGTTGGGAGAGTACCCTTGAAAAACATCCACAAAAAATGGCGAATTTTAGGGGGAACGTTGAGTGTCCAGATCAATTTCCAAGGTCCCTCATTCCGGTCGACTTGGTGGTGGCCAAGGGCCAGTCTGTAGCCGGACCTCACTGTGTATTCGCCCGTGATTTCATTGGTCCAAAAAAGATGGTCGGGGCCTGCATCAGGGATATAGGGAATGCTAAGGATGATTCTTTGGTCCCTTTTGTTAAACCAATCAAGGATATTTTCCACACACCACCCTTATTCCTAGTCAGAAAGTAGGAATCTGACAGTGGCATCTTCAAGACCTGGTTGGATGGGGGATGTAGCCTGTATACCATCCTTATCGATAAGCCAAGGATCAGTCCAGATATTGACCGATGAGCCAGACCTAATCCTCCATCCCAGTCCTTTATCCATGATCCTTTTAACCCCCCAAATGCTTCCCCAAAGGAAACTAGGGTGGGGACCGAGAAAGGAACCATGGAAGTCCGTGTGGGGAAAGTACTTAGCTCAGAGAACCCGTGCATAGAGAGATGAATGATGGTTAATCAGGAACTATCCTTGCTTGGCCAACAGAGCATCATTGAAGAGAAGAAGATTCCAGAAACCCATCCCTCCCATTGATTTGGGTTTGCATAGTTTCTCCTAGGCCATCCAGTGGGGTCGATTCCTTCCATCATTCCTACCCCACCAAAAATTGTCAATGCCTGTGTGGATCTGGTCGACTATGAATAATGGGTGCTTAAACAGGGACATAAAAAAGCTAGGAATGGAATGGATGACATCTTTGATGAGTGTCTCTTTTCCAACATTAGAAATTCTTTTATTGGACCAACAAATAAATGTTGGGTCAATTCTGTCAATAAGAGATCCAAATATTTATTTTTTGGATCGGCCGATCACCGTGGGAAGCCCAAGATACTTTTGATACTTCAAAACCATATGAATACCAGCTAAAGAACATAGCTCATCCCTCTTATAAAGAGTATCCCCTGCACTGAAAGAAATTTCATATTTTCCATGATTGATAGACTGGACAGACGCCCTCTCATACTAGTAGATTGCTTGGCAGATCACCCGACATTCGTTTATTATGGCTCTGGAAAAAAGGAGGCAGTCATCGATGAAGAAAATATGTGACACTGGTGGGACAACACGACTGACCTTTGCCCCATGAAAAGAATTAGAGGATGCATCCCTAGAAATAAGATTAGAAAACACGTCAACCAACAGAATGAAGAGAAAAGGGGAGAGAGGATCTCCTTGGAGGAGGCCTTGGGATGGGGAGAATCCTCTGGTGAGCTCCCCATTGACCTTGATTTTGAATGAAACGGTTGAAATGCAGTCCATGACCAAATCTTTCCATTTAGAGCAGAAACCCATTTTTTGCATAACGACACGTAGGAAGTGCCATTCCACTCTATCATAGGCCTTAGTCATATACAATTTCCAGACCATGGTTCCTCTTTTCGCGGTAGAGCGTGACTTCATAGAATAAAACACTTCATGGTCCACAATCGCATTATTAGTGATCAGTCTCTTAGCCACAAAAGCACTCTGATTTTCAGAGATAATATCAGGTAGCCAAGGTCGCAGCGTATTGACAAGGATCTTTGAGAAGATATTCTAGGAGACATTATTGAGGCTGATAGTTCTAAAATCCAGGATTTCTAGGGGTTTATTAATTTTGGTGATGAGGAAAAGGAAAATTTCATTGATGGCAGCAATTCTCGTCTTCTCAGTCCAGATATTTTTTATCATGTTACAGATGTCGGGACCAATAATGTGCCAGTATTTCTTAAAAAATAGTGTGTGGAACCCATCCGGTCTCAGGTCCATAGTGTAATAAAGACATTTTAGGGCTAGGCATATCTCATCATCTGTCACATCTTTGTTGAGTTTCCTATTTATCTCATCGGTGATCACAGGTCCGGTACAATCTTCCACCCCATCGGACATGAAAGGGGTTCCTGCAGTGAAGATGTTCTGAAAATAGTGAATCAAGGCCTTGTGGATACCATTGGAATCAGAAACTTTGCTTCCATCAGGTTGTAAGATGCAAGTAATAGAGTTTTTCCGACACCTGGCTGAAGCTTTCTTGTGAAAAAACTGAGTATTAGCATCCCCTTATTTAATGTGGTTATCCTGTTCCCACATAGTCCAAAAGCTTTCCTTGATGCGCAGGGTCATATCCAACTCTCTTTGTGTAGCTCCAATCAAAGATAGGATGCAATTGGATGTGGGTTGTTTGAGGAGGGTGTTCAGTCTCTTTTCAAGGACCTCACAATGCCGGTCGGGGTGGTGAAATTTTTTATTTCTCCAAGACCTCAGCTCATAGGCGACCTGTTGAAGATTGAAATGGACATCCATGCGGGTACTTTTCCGGCAAGATCGGATCACCTCTTCGCATTCTCGGTCTTTTTCCTAGAAGCTCTCAAACCTTAAGGGTCTACTCAATGGTCTATTTCGTTCGCCTCACGTACAATCAATGAGAATTGGACAATGGTCCGAACAGTTAAGGGCCATGTGGCTGACATGAAACATGATGAACATATTAATCAATTCAGAGAAACCCAGAAATCTATCAAGTCACTTAGAAATGTGGTTGCCTTCAGTATTGCCATGGAACAATGTAAAAGGATTACCTGTGTACCCCAGATCGACCAAGTCTTCCCGAGAGACCGCATCCTTAAAGTTTTACATTGAAGCTAATGGTTGAATGATTCCACCCCTCTTTTACTTATGAAACATAATCTCATTGAAATATCCTCCGAAGAGGATAGGGCTCGGTAAATCATGTCATAGCTCGCAAAGAAGATCTCATGACTTCACCTTATCATTATGGGATGGCTAGCCATAGAATCCCACAAAAGTCCAGGGTGGGTGAGAGTCTGTCTGAATAGTCGCTGCCACATGGTGCGAGGAAAAAGACAAAATTTTTATGTCGATATTTTCCTTCCAAAGGAGACAGAGGCCCCCCGAGTGGCCTTGTCTAGGCACTTGAAAGCAGCCTTGGAAGCCACACTTTAGAACAATACCATTAGTGTCCTTGTTTTCCATTATGGTCTTGGCATATCGAGGTGACTTTGAGCGCAGTTGCCCTGAAGCATGAGAATCATTCGTGGGTTGCCAAGCCCATGACAATTCCAACATAAGGCAATTATTTCTCTAGGTGGGGCTGGGTCTCACCCGCCGCCGCCTCTGGTTCCTCCAGACTTGCTTTTTTATTTTTCATTTTCCATATTTTGGTGGGATTCCTCCCTGATTGACATGTTCCATATTGTCTTTTCCTGGCCCCAGGTTTTGGGTCTTCCGTGTACCCATCACTTTCGCCTCGTTGCACCCTTTTCCACACTCGATGGGTTATTTGGCCCAGTATTGGAGATCCTGACATTCCCTGGGCCTCTATTGTTAGAATGTCTACTATGATTGATTGTGGGTCAGGATCTGGATCTGGTGGTTCGATGTGAATCTGCATTGGCATTGAGCAATGTGATGGTTATTATTTTTAACTCATCACCAAATTTGTCGACATTTGAATAATTTACTTCAGGGGGTTAGGGTGAACTCTAGCTTCTCTATGAGTGGGAGGTACAACACTTGAGAAGTCCATTGGTCCAAGAAAAATGGCTTTTTCAGGTATGGGTTTCGCCTAACTGGTATGTGCCAATGTGAGACGATCACGGTCCTTTTGTTTTTCCGTCTCAGAGATGAAAGCATATTTGTTCGTTTTGGCACGGAGCCAAGGACCATATTGTAGGGTAATGTTACCTGCTCTACTATTATGTTTTGTGGTGAACGTTCTTTCTAGGTGGCCAAGGCGGCCACATAAGAAGCAAAAGATTGGGAGTTTCTCGAACTCTAATGATAACTAGGTATTGGTATCTTCAATCTTCAAGAACATTCCCCTCATCGGTGGCTCTGACACTTCAATCTCTAACTTGATCCGATCCTCAGGGCCCCATTGTATTGGGTTTGAACAGTCCCAGTCAAGAAAATGACCTAAACTATCCCCAATTTCTCTCATGGTATGCTCCATTCGTGCATGGAAGTGGATTCCTTTAATACGTATCCATAAGGGGGGATGGGTTAAATTCACTCTTTGGATATCATCCCCCCCTTTGAATTCTTCCATGAGGAGGAGTTGATTTTCGAAGGACCATAGTCTTCCATGCAAGATTTTATCTCTATATTTCTCGTTAAATAACTCAAACATGAAGCGGTTGATCCCCGATTCCCGAATAGCCACTCCTGCATCAAGTTTCCAGATGTATTGTAGAGTGTTTTTGAGAGCCCCCGGATTACCCGATATGTTTTCCACAAACTTTCCCGCCACGAGCTGAGACAATTGCTTATCCAGGAGTGTGTCCTCATTTCTCCATGCCTCAATCATCACCTTTTATTTGTCTATCAGGGACAACCTCTTCCATTGATTAACAAATTCCGCATCCATAGAGCAAAATTGATTTTGCAAACCTCCAAAAGGGTCGGTGCCCTTGCAGTCCCCACGACCCTCACTTGAGTCAAGGCCCAGTCCAACAAGAAGGTTTCTGACCCAGATTACCCCAATGAATCCTCCAGTCATGAAACACACAACGATCCAAGCTCCACGGCCTACGCAATAAAAAATACCTCTTGTGTGGTTACGCCCAGGAAAATCTCACCGTGGCTCACGCCAAACTTCGCAGAGCAACCCCCCTAGTGGATAATCGTCCTTCAAAGCACAACAGGTTCTTCAAAGAGACACAACTCACAACAGGCCTGCAACACACCACTTCGGAGCTGAGATTCGTGGTGACAAGGAGATGGCCTCCCGCCCAGAGGTCCCCAACTTCAGCACGGTTCACACCCCGCCTTCACGGAACAGCACCCGACTTCTTGATCACCGCGACGGCTGCTTTGCGAATGCACATCTCAGTTAATACTCAAGGGGGAACTTCATGAGTCATACCACTTCGCGGCGGTCACTTCACAAATGCACAACATGGTGATTCTTCACAGGAGGCCCTTCGCGAATCAGGCCACTTCGCGGCGGCCACTATGTGAACGCACAACGCAGTGTATCCTCGTGGGAGGCACTTCGTGAGTCAGGCCACTTTATAGATGCCACTATGTGAATGAACAATGTTGTGGATACTCTCGAGAGACACTTCGCAATTCAGACCACTTCGTGGCGGCCACTTCATGGTCTCATAGCATGGTGAACAATCGCGGAAGGAGCTTCGCGAGTCAAAACAACTTTGCGGTAGAAACTTCACGAACCAGCGAGACAGAAACCAGAAATAGAACCACGACCACTTCATGGAAGTAGGAAGGTAAAAGACGAAATGGTGGGAAGATCCTCAAACTCGAGTATGACTTGAGACTCAAATCACAGAGATTTGAAGCCTAAAGGGGACTTGCGGTGAGGAAAAGGTTTTCCTCAAACATTGGTAATGTCTCGAGGGAAGAATCGCACAGATCTGGAGTGCTGAAGAAGAAAGAGAATGGGGATCTGGCATCGCGTTCCCTCTCACAGATCTGACTCCGACAAGGGGTGACTGTGATGGAAGAATCTTTAGGGTCCTAGGGGAGGTACAGTACAACTCTTGTGGTTGAAGTCTAGCAGATTAAGAAGAAGAAACCCGACTCCTTCCAGAACCTAGATGGCATGATCCGAGAACAGGCGGAGGAGAGAGGAGGCAAGGAACAAAGATTCTCACCGTGGAATGTCGGGGTGCGACACAGGAAGGAAGAAAAGAACCAGAAGCATCGTATCTAGGGAAGGAGTGAACTACGCAGCCCTGGGACAGGATGCACAGAGGGAGATAGCGCCGCCAGAACCCGGTTGGACAAAGGATACTAGAAACCTAGGAAAACCTAAGAGAGAGATGCTCTCAAGCAGGAGAGTCTAATAATTCCAAAATACTTTTTCCTTTACTATTTACAAGGTAATTCCCTTATATTATTTTCAATATCACTATGTTATAACAGTTTTTAGCTATAATGATAACCTTTGAATACTATGAGAATAATTTGAAAAATATGTCCTATGGTCTAGATACATCATATTGACTGGAAATCGAGGATGTATGACTATCAGGTGTTGGGGGTTCACAAACATTATGACTTCTTATCGTGAGGTTAACACTTGGTGATATCAAGTAGAGGAGATCTATAGGTTTAAATATCAATAGAAGCACCACATGTTTGAGCTGTCATTTTTTATTCTTATCTATGATCACGCGTATTAGCCCCAAGAATTTTGATCATTTTTAGTTTTTACTATTTGATTGTGAAATTTGATGCAAGATTAAAATCTTAATTTTTTTTTGGAGAGAGGTATCATGTTTCATGTTTATTATTTGTGGCATGAAATTGAATGAATGATCAAGAAAAGATTTATTTTCTTCTGAAATGAAGATATATCGCAGACCTAGTTTAATATGATGTTTGTACCTTTATTAAATCCACGCCCATGGTTGAAGAAGGTAAGTCCACACAGTAAGGTCATGAATCAGTAAATCATTTAAGGATGATTATACAATTTGTGCATCCTACCTTATTAGATATCACAAGAAAAATAGGCTATATTAAATGACATGTATTCATGGGGGGGGGTCGTTGTTTCTTTGATTAAACATTATCTCTTTAGGGTCATGATGTGTTGATAGATGAAATTATTGATCTATGGGTATGAATCACTTCAATCGATATAAGGACATAGATGGATTCACAAAAATCTTATTCATAAGCTTTCCCAATTCTAGTGAATTGGAGTTTAGAATAGGGTAACCTCCATGGTGTAGTGACTCGCACTGTTATAGGTTGAGAATTCCGAAGGGAATTTGTATTTTTAGCTTGTTGGGGGTTAAAATATTGAATTGGGACTAAAATTATAAATTCAATGGTTTTGAAATTTTGAAATTATGTTATTAGACATGGTTTGAGGAATCATTGGGAATATGGGTAATTGGGTGAGTGTTATAGAAGGTCTTGGTGGTTTGAGAGCTAAATTTTCAGTTGCTTCATCAATTCACATCATGAAAAAGGGTTTACAATATGAATTAGGATGGTTGAGGGGTTTGGACCTCTGCCTCAAGGATTTCACGGTTTGAATGGGAGGTTCAAATTGTGAATAAAGTTTTACCAGAAGCAGGATCCCTCTGCCTCAAATGGTTTACAATGCAAAGCAATGGTTCACACTTGGAATGGTGTCTGGGTGGTTTTTGGTGAAGGGGTAGACCCATAATTTACTGGTCATGCCCCCTTATATTTCAATGGGTAAGGGAGATGTGGGGGTCCATTTATACCAACTCCCTTCCCACTCTCATTCTCCTTTGATACCCCTTGAAAGGGGATAATTCTGGGTGCATTCTAGTGGTGATCTTAGGAATGTTCCTCTATTATTCCTCTATCTTTCCGTTTGTTTGTATCCAACTAATTTCAAATGAATTTTGGATATGTTTTTAGTGATGTTTTTACTAGGTAATTGTGAAATAATCCACAATAGATGGGAATTTTTTTCGTCTTTCATACAGGGAGTCCCAAGATGATGTCTTCATGCTATTTTAGTGAAGATACATCAACATCTGAATTTATTTAGGGATTTGGAATTAATTAAATTAAATTTGATATTAATTAGGTTCTAGTTGTTGGGTATTTTATGTGGCTTAATATTAGGGGTGTGGAAGGAGTGGTTCATACCTCACTGCTCAAGGTTTCAATAAGTGAAAGTCTCTCTGTGAGTTTTTAGGCACTAATACTTTTTTTAAAATATTTAATAATTTATTATAGATGTTTATAATTAATTATTTATACTATATGGAACTAGGATTGTTCCGGAGAGAATGGATGAGGTTTGGTTCTATTGGATGAGGCTTGATAGGAATCGATGAGGGGTTAATTTCAGTATTGGAGTAGGTTACCCCAATGATACAATTTTACATGCGTGTATATTTTTGAGTGTGCATGCCTTTTTTTGTTTCATGGGTTTATGAATGGGATATATAGTCCATTAGAGGCCTTAGGTGAGATAATGGTGTGGTATTGAGCCTCTTGGGATGAGACCAAGTGATCTATAGAGGTCAGGATATTATGTAAAGTGGGGGTGTGGGTGAATAGCCTTTATAATATAAAACAATTCAAATAAAATTAAAATAAAAAAATTAAACAATAATAAAAATAGAGATTATATGAAAAATGTAATTGTAAAATTAAATAATGATAAAAATATGATGGTATTTAATTGATGAATATTCTCAATAATTAAATCAAGATATAACAATAGTGATTGCATGACTATCAATTTAAGCGATTATGAAAGATGTGAGATCACAACAATTTAGATAAAAAATTCAAGTAATAATTTCAAAGTTAGTCAAGTGAGAAGTGCATCAAAATTAAAATGTTTGGTGTATCAAAATTATGTTATATGTGTATAGATGATAAAATGTGATTCAATGTGGAAATTTAAAGGAAATATAACGAGATGTATTTGATAAATAAGTTCAGAAATTGCTCAGTGCGAGCCCCTATGTATCCGATCCACAAGTTTATAAGTTTCTTATATTTCCCTTGTTTATAATGGAGATAAAGTAACCAATTAAACCCTTTTATTTTCATGGTTGTGGAAAGAAATCCATCTACCTTAATTTATTGGTAGTAAGAAATTGTTGATGAAGATTCACCGCCTTTTGTTTGTGAGAACCCATCCCACTTTCTTTTCAATGGTTATGGGAAAAAACACATTGAAGAAGAAAATTATGAGAATATAATAGATTTTTTGGGTGAAAATTAATTACAATGTTTCTCACTTATCTATTAATAAGTATAATACAGTTTTATAGGATATATAGAGAGGTAATAAAGAAAAAATTATAAGATAATGATAATTTCAATATTATCTTGAGTGGATATGAGAGTGGTGGAGATAATCTCTTTAATTCATCATTGGCATGCTCTAATTTTATTTTTCAATCCACCATTTTTGTGAATTAAGTTTTAAAACACTCCAAGTTCCATTAATTATAGCCTCTAAAAGATATTTAATATTGTGGAATTCAAAGGAGTCACTAAGGCATTCCAAATTCCAAATGAATATTTTGTTTCCCCCAAAAAATTAACCTTTTAAAAGTTGTTCAAATGCCACCAACTAACTAGTAAGATTCCATTTGGAAACTAATGGCACACTTAGAACTCATTACTTCTACCCCAATTCCATCAAGTAGCCACTAATGTCTACCTAATGGAAAGTAAGCCTCCTGTTGCTTTTATAATTCTATCCAAATCGCACTGACTGGACAATGCACTACACTAGGTAGCTGGTACAACCTCTAGTTTCCTAAAACCAATATTATACATTCTATAATCCCTTAAAATCATTATATTAGTTCAACATATTTCTTCCAGGAATTAAATATGTTTAAATAACTTCAATATATCTTCAATTCCTTATCAATGTATTCAATTGAATTATCAAATTGATACTTAAAATACTATTAGTAGCATAAACTTCAAAAAAAGTATTTATATCATAGAATCTAAAATAAACCCAAATAAAACTATTTGACACATAATTGAGTGTTTATTATCATTAAAACGCATTTGATAGAGAGAGTTGCAATAATCTCCCCCATTTTTATTGTAACAAACACTTGTCCTTATATTGTATCTAATGTTTTTCCTTATGTTGTAGTGGAAATCACACAAGAGTACACTGGAAGGAGCTTTACAGTCAACGGGGAATGTTTAAAGAAACACATTAAGGGACTTTTTTGGATTTGGAACAAGATGGAATCCAATGGAAGTTACAAATTCAAGAGCTTGAGGAGATTTGATTGTCTTCATATGAGAACCCAAGGCACTACAAGGAAAGATCAAAAGCAGATCACGATATAATGATCCAAAAAAGGTAGTTTCATGTTTGATAGAAAGTCCTCAAGGATGCGTACCTGATATAGAATAAAGATTATCATTGGGGAAAGGGTCCTGAAGTGGTACCCGGTCCAAGGTGTTATCCTCTAGTGTGTGAGTAAGTCTACTCATGTGGTCTGCCACCAAGTTTTCTGACCCCTTCTTGTCCTTTATCTCAATATCAAAAAAATATCAAGAGTAAATATTTCAACATATGGTATTATAAATAAGATAAACAATAATAAATCAAGAATAATATAAATTTCATTAAAAAACACCCCTTTTGATGATACTCAAAATAACATAAAAACTACTTACTATAAATATGGTTGAACATAAAGTTTTTGAAAAAATGGATAATATTGAAATTCATACTGGGGGTTACATTTTTTTAAACTTCAAAGAGAAAGATAATATTAAATTTTAAGATCAGAATAAAATATAATATTTAAAGTAAATATCAGGAAATGTAAAATATAAATTATAAAAAAAATCAAAAATAGAATAAAAAAAATATTTGAAAATAAAAAAAAATGAATGAATTGAAAAGAAATTTTAAAATGAAATTAAAATTTGTAAAACTAACTTTTATCTATTTTTGAAAATAAACATTTAAATGTGAAATCATACCTTTTATTCTATTTTCTTTCCAAATTTGAGCATGAACATACATTTAAGTATATCTAAGAGGGAGAAATAGAGGATAGATTTAGAAATGAGATTCAATAAGGAAGGAGAAGAGATAGAGGTGAATTTAAAACCAAGGGCCTTTCTTAATGATAAAATTAGATCCAACCAAACTCTACTAGATAAGTACCCCACTCAATTAGTGTAATCAATGAGGGAATGAAAACTTCACCACATGAAAGAGTGATAGTAAGAATCATATAAATAACTTCAAGAGAAAAAAATTAAAGATATATCAATAACTTCAAGAATTATAAATTTATCAAGGGTATAAAAGGATAATAAATAGACCAATGAATAAAAGAGAACAAGAAAAATTCAAGTTCACAAATAAATTCAAAATATACATATCCCATTTTAAAAAATAAATTTCAATTTAAAAAAATATAAAATGTTTTGGAAAAAGAGAAATCTCCTAAGTAAATCATTTAACGGAGGGGTCATTAATTTTTTTTAAATAAACTTCAAGTATATAATATTTTAAACCATGCCATAATATAATTAATTCAAATACATTCTATGAAATTAAATAATAAAAATGATATTACAATAAATTATATTCTCTATATTCATATAAAAAATTATAATCTTATTCTTAAACTATAAAAAAGTAAATGATAGGGATATGAATATATAATATGTAGCAAATAGAGATATGAAATCATTATTAAATTAATCCTACATATAAAGTGTTTAGTTCTTATTAATAAATTGAAAAATATAAAATAGAAATGAAACACATTTAATACGGATAATCATCCTCAAAATAATTTAGAGGTGATTGATCTAGTTTATGATAAGCCACCATATGATATGTATATGGTATTTATCTTCAAGGACCTATATAATGTCAAATTAAAGTAAATTTTGGTACCCATGTGATCTTGGGTCGGAAAATGTAAGTTAATAAACATTTTGAAAATGAAATAAACTTGGGTTCACAAATATTGTCTAGTAATGATTTAAGAACCCAAATGTTTTTCGTGTGAGATGTTTTATTATAAAATATAGAAGAACAGTGAATGATTTAGGTATAATATATATTTAATTTTCTTTTAATTTCAATTTTAAATAAGATGTCCAAATTTCAAAAAACAATTACAAAATTTAATTTTAGAGTATCCACAAAATCTGGTTTTTGTGAATAATTATTTGAATCTGAAAAACGAATTCTATAATTAATTTTTCTATAACATTAAGAACCCAAAATAATATCAATATATTTATCAACATGAATGAATTGAGAAATAGTATTTTTAATATCATTTATTTAGGATTTTAAATTCTCTATATTATGTTGGTCATTCAATTTAAAAACTAACTCTTCCATTTCTTTAGAAAATAGTTTATTTTAATTGAAAAGTTGATATTTTTCATAAAGATCTTGTTTATATTTCTTATTAATTTATTTATAGAAATTATAAAGTATATTTAATTAACTATAAAATAAATAAGGAGTTGATTAATGAGAATAATAGGAAGAATTATCAGAGTGAGGGGAAGAACAATAAATAGGATAAATAACCTCATCATCGATCTCGATATGTTCATGTGACATTTAACACTTGAGTCTCTTGGGGAGGATGAGGAAGTTTATTAAATAGATTCATCACTATAGATATAGGTTATACCTTAATATATTTACTAACATGTTTATTATTTTAAAACATCTTTTTTTACATTGGAAATTATGGTTTGATGTGTCCCTTCTCGTTTCATCCATAAAGTATTACTTATGATCCATTTTTCTTCATAAAGGGGTTTTATTTATTCTTAATCCTAAATTTATCCAATTTCTTGATCAAATGTTCATTTTTAAATTTTATTTTTGATGAATAATCATCATCAAAATCTTGGAAATCAATAGTATTTATAGATTCTTTATATTATTTGGATTATTTGGATTCTTTATCACCTTGTCTCTTTATTGTTATCTCATATGTCAAAAGTGATATGAGAATCTCCTTAAGTTGTATATTTTTTATTTCCTTCACTTCATTTATAGCCTTCACCTTGGACATGTTTGATCTTGGAAAGACCCAAAAAATCTTTTTCACTAAATTTTATATAAACAAATCATCACCAAGGTATATTTGGACATTAAAATTTTCAATAATACATGTAAAAATATCAATAATAGACTCATTTGAATGCATAGAAAATCTTTTAAAATCATGTATAAACATATCCAATATAGTATCTTTAACTTTATTTTTTCCTTTATGCGTGACTTCAAATAAAATCTAGATTCTATAAGATTTTTTACATAAATAAATACTATTTAATTCAATTTGGTTAAACCCATAGTGACGAGACTTTATAGCTTTTCCATTAATCTCAAAGGATGAAATACCTTGAGGAGTCCATTTATCTTTGATTTTTTATAGGGATGTATTCATGTATAACCATTTTTCTAATAGGATATCCTATACTAATAAGAAATTTAGACATGTGTTTTTTCAAATAAGAATAATTTGTGTCATTAAAATATGGAGCACGCCCTAAAGAGTGTCGTTCCGGAGCACCTTGTTCAAATGAGGTAGAGGTCATACAATATTATCATTCTTTGAAACATATTAAGGCTTAGTTCAAAGATGAATCTAGTACCAAATAAAGGATGTAGTTTTATGGTGGGGGTGGGGGTGGGGTTAAATTACTATTATAAAGAAACAATAAAAGAGTGATTGAAAACACAAAAAAACAATAATAAAAATATAGATTATCTATATAGTGGAAATATAAAATTAAATACTGATAAACTGATGAAGGTATTTAATTTATGAATATGATCAATAATTAAATCTATATATGATAATTGTGAGATAATGATTTTCAATTAAAGTGATTTTAAAATATATCAGATCATGTTAATTTTGATATGAAATAGAAGGAAAAAATTTAAAATTTATTTAAGTGAGAAGTGCATATGGATTAAAATGTTCAGTGTATTGAAACTATTCAATAGTTTTTTAAATGATAAAATATGATGCAGTGAGGAAAATACAAGGAGAGATAGAGATATTGGATAAAGGAGTAAGACAATAGCTCGGTGTGAGTCCCTACATCTCCACCCCTCAGGTTCAAAGTTTGTTAAATTTGTCCCCTGATTTTAATAGAGATCAAGAAAGAAAATCTTATAATTCATTTTCATGATTGTGTTAGGAAACCTATCTCCCTTAATTTATTTTATGTAAACACTCATTGATGAAGATGCCACACTTTGTGGTTGTGAGTACCCATCCCCCTTAATTTTCAACGGTTGTCGTAAGAAACCTATTGTAGATGAATATGATAATTAAGATTTTTTGGTGCAATTATATTACAATACTGCACTGTTTTGTGTCAATAAAAATAACACAATTTTATAGCAGTGATATAGAGTTATTATAGAAGAGATTTTAAGATAATGAGAATTTCAATAGGCTCCTCATAGGATTTATGAGGAGTGGAGATGATCACTTTGATTCATCATTATCATGATTCAATTCAATTTTTCAATTCACTATGTTTGATAGTTATGTTTTCCAACCCTCTAGGGTCTCTTATTTATATCCTCTAAATTATCTTGTAACATTATGGAATTAATGGGATTCATTAATTCATATCAAGCATCAAATTAATGTTTTGGGGTTCACCAAAAAATAAAACCTTAAAAAGTTATTCAAACACCACCGGGTAGTTTATGGTACATATGGAACTCCTTTATTTTACCCAAATTCCATTAGAAACAATTCATGTCTACTGGATGGCTGGTGGCCCTCCTGCTACTTCTAAAATTCTACCTAAATGTCATGAGCCAGCTGATTTATTGCAACAGGTAGCTGGTGTAGCCTGATGTTTCTAAAAACCAACTTTAGACCTTATAAAATCCCTTCAAATCCTAAGACTAATTTAATACCATATTTATATGAATTAAATAGTACATCAATAAAGTCATCCTATGAATTCAATACTATTATTCTTTAATTGAATTTCCAAAGATACTTCAAAATTGATACTTTGAAGACTATTGATTCAATGAAATTCAAAAAAAATATTTACCTCATTGAAACTAAAATAAACTCAAATGAAACTATTAGACACATAATTGAGTGTTTTTTATCATGAAAGAAAATGAGAGAGAGAGAGATATGTACAACACTCTTTAGCAATTTGGGAAATTTTATATCACCCAATGGTTATGTATATAAGGGTAAATGGCCTTATTTAAGATGCAGAGTCACATATAAGAGGGTTTGGGATGTGAGAAGTGATTTTTGATATCCTATGTTGGGTTAAAAGGTCTAATAGATAGTCTTGAGAGGCTTTGGATGAATGATGAAAACCATGAATGGTTGTATATATCACGAGTGACTAAGATTTGACTCATGAGGTCGGAAGAGAGTCTGAAAGTATATAGAAAGTGGGAAGAGTCCTCTAGGACTCGATGTGTGGGTAAGAGAGGGTTTCATCTAGTGATGTACTAAGAGGCCTCCCTTAGGAGTAATTAATTGATACCCTAGCATGGTTAATGTGGGTTTTCCCAAGACTTAGAATCTTAATACCAAGAGGGTGTTTGGGATAGGAACAAGACCTCTCTCGGTGATGCTGGGGTCAAGATGTGACTTTGGTTTGTGGTGTCACATATGGGTGATAGGTATGGGCTAGTCCCATTGAATAGATACTGAGATAGGTTTGAAGAACCCTAGTGGATTTCCCATTGGGGGATATGAGTTGTGTCATTTTGTAAGAGGTGATCCGAGGGATATTCATGGATATGATGATATGGGGAGGTATGTGATGGGATGCTTTAATTATTTGAATTTTATTATGTTATTAAACATATTCATCTTAATGGGTGAGGGGTATCAAGGCCTGGTATCTCCATGAGTGAGATGGTGTTGCAGGGAATGTCATGAGTTAGATGACAATCCCAGTTTTTTATGAAGCTAGGTTATCCATGAGTATAATGGTTAGATTGAGTTTCATTGGGAATCCAATTCATGATATGGTTGTGTTGGGACATTATTAGGTCATCCATGAGTGAGATGGTTGACTTGTTCATGATAGTCCATCCATGAGTGAGATGGTTTGACCGAGAGAGTAGACAATTAACCACCACAAGTGAGATGAGGTCCAAGATGTAACTTGATGCGAAACTGGATGACATGGTTTCCATGAGTGATATGGGGCTCATGTTAGAACCTGATGTAAACTATGGATATACCATACCTTTAATGAGAAGGTAACAATCAATCATTGGATGTATGACGTTCCTACCATGAGGGGTTAGTCATGATTCTTGGTATGAGACCCTACTCTAAAGGATTAGTGGTCGAGAATTGGATGATTCCCTACCTTGAGTATCTATTTATGGTATGGTACTTATGGAATAAGGTGGTGATGAATTATGGTATGGAATTTAAGCAATTATAGCCAGGTGTTTGGGCGTCTTGGTTAACACCAAATGGCCCGATGAGGGTGTGTATCTTGTTGAGTTCCATGTTTTCCTAGTTAGTTCATGATAACTCAACAAGTATGTTTATTTATATTATATATTTTTCTTATAAAGGCAATAAAATATGATGATGTATAATAGGGGTTATTTTTTAGACCCTACTAAGTTATATAATCATAGCCTATATGGTAACTATGATTTGAGTGTGGTACATATATATTCTTTTTGGTCAGTGCATGGGACTACCAATGTATTAGTCTAGGAAAACTTAAGTATATCAGGTTATTTGGATGAGGCATGGGGATGAAATTAGTGTGTGTATTTTTGATAATTTATTTATTTTGTATTTAGGAACATCCCATTGGGTGATAAATGTTTTTTCTATATGAAAACATCATTTGTGATATAATATGTGTTGATTTATTCTACGTACTATGATGTGGATGTTTATTGGTTATTTATTTTTATTTATTTCCATGACATCATTGGAATAGTCTACCCAATGTTTGTTTTAGGTCATTAACACTAGTCTATAGCCTCTAACATATGGGGAGGCATTCTTGAGGTCATGTAACACTCTAGTGTAGATGGAAATTATGGGTTTAGAAATCACATTGTGGCATCATAACTTTTTTTCTTTTATGACTTGAGTAGATGGTATACATGTTTCATGGGAATGTTTCAAAAGTTTTGATGGATAGCAGACCAGTATGTCATGATAAATTTTTTTGATATGAATTTCCAGTTAACAAGGCATGTGATAAATATTTATTATTATCAATATTACTGTTGAATGATTTCACATAGGGTGACACACTTGGTTTTTCATTTTACTAATTCTATGTTTTTAGCTCTTCACCCATTGCTAATAGACCCATGCATATGAATTATATTTTCACATAATATTCACATGACATTCATTTGAATTTGTGTTATTTTTTTACTGATGAAAGGTTTACCTATTTAAAGTGTGAAAAATAAATTATATAACATTTTACCATATGCATTTTTTGTTTCATTCTACTAATTTTCCTTATGATTTTCACTTATTATTGGTTTCCTAATGGTATGTCATATGCATATTACAATGGGTGGTACTAGTGATGATAATAGTCCTTTCATTAAGGGATGTATTCTCACCCATCACGGGTCAGTGTGGGAATTTATTCTTGGTAATGACTCTATGAGGGAATGTTTTTCCTAAGAGGTGATTCGAGGATGATCATTGATTTCCTTGAGGATGTGGGTTTGATTAATTAATATTTCTATGAAAATATAAATAGTTTTTCCCATATAGCTTCTTGGAGACATTATACTTAACCGAACTGGGTATTTATATGAATAACCAACCTCAATACCATGAGTGTTATTAGGTTTAAAGGGAAACATCGATGGGATCTATGACCTTGTGGCTCTCAATAAGTGTTTTTGGTAGTTTAGTATGAGAATGTGTAGATTCTTGTTTTTTTTCTGATGCCATTATGTTGACTGATCATGTGGTTAGCTAGGTCATGGGTGATATTCCTTGTATTTTTGGGTAAGATGACATTCAGTGGGTCATATTCAATGGGTTAGGCATGTGAGTTCAGTTTAGAATAATTGTAACTCTTGGGAGTATGAATCATGATGTATGACCGGGTCATACGAGATCATGTAGTCGTTGTTTTTGGGTGAGATTGAGTAGTATCATGAGAAAGAACCTATGAGTGAGTTCTTGGTGAATAAATCTACCTGAGAATGAGAGTGATAATGGGTGAGTATTTCTGGGAAAATTATTGGTGTGTGGGGGGATGTGAATATTGGTTACTTATGGTGGCCAATGGAGCTCCAGATTATTAAAAATTCCATTTTTGTCCATTGAGAATGATTAGGGTTTTAGAGGAACCTGAGAGATGTAGAGATAATATTTTTTTTTGTGGTTTTGGTTTGGGGTCACTATCAAGTGAGGTGAACATTGTTCTTGGTATGGAACTCATGTGAATTGAATCCCAGAGTCAATTTGAGAGTGATATACAATGTTCCAATGGTGGGAGGTGACATTAGTAGTGGATCAGTGGATGATCTAGGTTTAACCTTTAAGGGAGTGATAGGGTTGATGAGATGGGGAAGCATGGATTAAGAGGAGTGAGACACATGTGATGGTGGACATGTTGAGTTTTATGTTCAAAGAGTAGTGTTATAGAGGCCATATGATTGATAGAACACTATTTACTATGGTGTTTAGCATTGGTTATTGGGTAGGAGAAAGATGGTCATGTCCTATCATTACTTGAGTTAATAGACGAAGTGTGTGCCTAAGAGACAAGGTGTTTGGTTTAGTAGGGTGATGATAATGATACTTCTATTGTAGGGAGTTTCGTATCAGTCACAAGTGAATGAACCTAATGTAAGAAGGGTCATAGATGTAGTGAGACTAGTCAGTGTGTAGTTCAGGTGACTTCGGGGTACTAGTGTGTGATATGATTCATTGGTATCTAGTTACATGTGTATTACCATATTTTAAGTTCATTTGGAGTATTAGTTGGAGTCAATGTGTTAGCATCGGGCCCAGGGTGTTTTTGATGTGATCCGGGGGTGAGTCAGATCAATGGTGTGTCAGTGCTTGAGGTGAGAGCATGATAGCTAGAGTAGGTGGTCGGTGATCCAACATTCTAATTATACTAACATTTGGGTTTAGATAGTATTGTTCCAATTGTAACGATCTCATGATTCCCCTATAAGTTAATTAATCATTATCATTTGGTTTAGTTATGTGTCATGGGGTTAGGTTGACTATTTTTATAGGAAGTTCAGAAGAGGTGGTTTGATTGGAGTTTTGGAGTTGACTTGGGTGAAATGAGGATATAATCACATCATGAGTGTAATTTAGGAAATATTTGAGGTGGTTTTGGAGTTATAAATTGAGTTTATAGGAATGACTATGGATACAGGATAGGTATTTGGAGTTTCACAATAGAAGAATGTTTGGAATTTAGGATAAGAACACATTGAACTAGTCATGAATTGATAGTCTTGGTGAAAATGGGTTAGGGATAAAGGTTTACTAGATGCTTATCAATGATGATAAGCTATATGGTGGTGAGTTTGGGATGAACTACATCGTTATGGATTGATAATTCCTAAGGGAATTTTATTTTTTCCCCATCAAGGGATCATATCTTGAACTGGGACTCAAATATTGAATTTTTGGGTTTGTGAATCTGAAAAGGATATTTTTGGATGTGGTGTTAGGCCTCATTGGGGGTATGAGTGATCGGGTGACCATATGAGAAGGGATGAATGGTCGGAGAGATTAATTTTTATTTGTTTCATCCATTCACATCTTCAACTAGTGTTTCACACCATAGATGGGTTTGGATGGTGGGAATGTTCCTGTTCTATGAGTATTTAACATTATTAATGGGAGGTTCACACCATGAATTGTGTTTTTTAGGAGGACTCCTCTTCCATGAATGGTTCATGAAATTAACCCAGGTTTCACGATGTGAATGGTTCCTTGGTTTTTTTAAGAAAGGCTACAATAGTAATTTACCATTCTTAACCCCCTTCAATTTCAATGGGTAAGGTCGATATGAGAGATCCATTTAGGCCAACTCCCTCTCCCTATAATTCAATGTTGATCCCTCTTGAGAGGGTATGATTCTAGGTGCGTTATAGTAATGATATTAGACATTCTTATCCATTTTTTTCTCATTACATATTTGTAAAGAAATCTAAATTTTGATGAATTTGGGATAGTGTTTTGGTGATGGTTTCATCAGAGCATGGTGGAATTGCCCGTGATCGATGATGATTTGGTTCATTTTGTGTAGAGGAAATCTTGAGGAGTTGTATACATGCCATCACATGATGTTTTGGTAAATTTACATCACCATTTGAATTTATTTTTGGATTTGAATTAAATTAAATTAAAATTTTCATTGATTGGATCCTAGTTTTTGTTTTTTATGTGTCCTAGGTTCAACGGTATTCCAAGAGTGGCTCACACCCTGCTGCTGAATGTTTTGATGAGGAGAGGTTTCTCATGGTGTTTTTAAACATTTAAACATGTTATTTTTAATTTTTATTAATTAATTATAAATAGTTAAATTAATTATATATTTTTTGTGGCATGGGTAATATTCCTAGTTTTGTGGACAAGGATCGAGGGGATTGGATGAGGCTCGATAGGAATCAGTGAGGGGTTAACTTTAGTATCGAGGTAGGTGATCTCTATGATACAATTTCATATGCATGTTTTTTATGAGGGTTTATTCCTCCATTATTTCATGTGTTTGAGAATGGGGTATAAAGGATAAAATTTCCTTCGGTGATATGAAGGGGAATGATTAAGCCTCTTAAGATGATACCAAGTGCTCTTTAGCACCTTGGGTAATTTGTGATCACCCAAATATAATGTGTCCAAGGGTAAAGGGTCTTGGTTGTGTTTAAAAGAGGCCTCTATGAGTTCCTATGATGTGAGAAAATATACATGATAACCTAGGATTAATTCTTAAGGATAGTGAGGAGGTGTGAGAGGCTTGGGTAAGACTAATGAAAGGTGATATAGCTACACATCTCTCAAGTAGCTATGAAATCCCTCTTGAGGATTGAGGAGAGTCTTGTAGTTCATGGAGAGAATGATGATTCATATAGGACTTGATGTGTTGGGTGGTGAGCGATTTAATCCAGTGGAATGTTAGAGGTCTCCCATAGAAGATGTGAGACACGAACCTAGTGCGGGTGATGGGGTTTTGCCTAGGACTTGGAATATGAATTATAAGGGGGAGTTGGTGATAGGAATGGGACCTCACCTGATGAGTCTATAGTCGGGATGAGAATTCAGGATTTATTGTCACCAAGGTATTTCAAGTATGAATTTTTACTAATGAATATATATCAAGGCGATTTTGGAGGAACCATAGGATGCCCTTTTTGTGATAATATTTGTGTCATTCTACATGAGGATAACTAGGTATTGTTCCTTGAAATGATGATATGGAAAGATATGAGATTACAAACATAATTTATTTTAATGTTATTTTTATTGGAGATAGATTTATATTGAGGTGTGATGGGTCTTATACGTAGACTCACCATGAGTGAGATAGACTTGGTGGGACTACCATGAGTGTGAGGGAACTTGTCATTATGCATGAGTTTGATTTTTACATGAGTAATATGGTTGGATTGAGCTGTGTTTGGATAACCATGAATAAGATCATTGTGTTGGGACGAGGATGGGTCATCCATGAGTGAGATGGTTGGAACCATGGAGAAAGCATTGGACCACTATGAGTGATATGGGGTCTAAGATGTGATGTGATTCAATATTGGAAGATGATTCATTCATGAATAGGATGAGGTCCATTTTAGAATGTGATGAAAATTATGGATGGAACCTACCTTAACTGAGAAGGTAAAACATCAGGCTCAAATATATGACCATACTAGCGAGAGGTGTTGGTCGTGATTCTTAGTATGAGACCCTACTCTAAAGGTGTAGTAGCCAGGACTTGGATGATTCCATGTCCTGAGCCTTTGTGTATGGGATGTTACTTATTGAACAAGGTGGCGACAAATTAAGACATGATGCCAAAGTAGGAATGGTCAAGTTTCACGGTGTCCTAGTTATCACCCGATGGCCAGACAGGCTTGTGCATCTCATTTTTTCCATGGTGGATAGGTTAGATCATGTTGAATTGATAAGAATTTTTATTAATTATTTTTATTTTTATCATGAATATACACACATATGATGGAATATATTAGGGGTTCTTGGTGAGACCTGACTGATTTATGTACTCACACCCTACACATGCACTCTGGTGTGCGTGAAAAACTTATGTAAAATTTCTATTCAGAGCATGGGATGTGTAGTGGACAAAGATGGTACATATCAAGGATATCTAGAGATTTGTATGAGGCATTGGGATGGAAGTAGGGAATCTTTGCATATGTTTGGTATTTTGTTTATTTTGTATTTAGGATCATCCCATTGGGTGATCAATGTATGTTTCAAATGACATAATCATGTATGATATTGGATGTGCTGATTTATACTACATAATCAAATGTGAATGTTGAGTAGTTATTTATTTTTATTGAACACCATGATATCAAGGCAATAGTCTCCCTAAATCATGTTTTATGCCCTCACCATTAGTCAATAGTCGTTGGACTACAGGGATGCTCACCTGAGTTCTTGTGTCACTTCATCTCAGATGAGAATTTTGGTTGGGGTATCACACATAGTGGGGGTGAGGTAATTTTTGAGTTCAAATAGTCTCAAGTAAATAAATAAATTCAATATTATTTGAGTTTAGATTAATAATTGTTGAATTTATTCACTCACTGAATTCAAAATTTATTTAGTGAATAAAAATAAATGTATTTTATGAACAAATATTTAATTCAAGGATTATTAAAATATTTACAGTAGAGTATAGTCAAATTAATGTATTATAAATTTATCATGTAGCATTATTTTAATGTCTCAAGTAAGTAATAATTCAAGACACATCCTCTGATCCAGAAGTGTTGAATATAGTTTAATTTAAAAGGTTAAATTTATTGAAGGGATGAAGTTCAATTATCATAAATTAAGGGTATATATATAAATCAACTTAATCAAAATTCATGGAACATATCAATCTACTATAATTCTCACTCCTCCCAAAATCTCTATCAAATTATAGAGGGAGAAGAGAGTATTTAGGGAACCCTGATCTAAGAATGAATTCCTGGATCAAAATAGTGGTGTATCTGTGATCATAAAGACATAAAAAATCTAATAATTTCTCCTCATTAGAACCTGATGTATGAAGGTTGAATATCAAAAGGTTTTGGAGCCTTTTTGGATGATATAGAGGGTTCCAACGACTATTCTATAAAAAATGATCTGTGGTAGTGATCAAAATGTGTTTTCGATCAGAATTCAACATGGTTCAAATTTGATTTTGATTTAATGATTTGATTTGATTTCTTATTCATTAATTAATTCACATCACATCCTCATGTTAACAAATGAGTAATAGATATATAGACTAATACACCATGACATCGATCAAAAAATCCAAAAATTAAAATTTCCCTCCTATATACACTTTTACTATACACTCAGTACCAACACATCATGTTTTTAAATAATTTATTTTAGTTTAGAACCATTTAATAGTAATGTTAATGTGTATTCATTAATAATAATTGTAATAAAAACAATTAATGGGTATGACACTTAATCTGGAGTCCCATATAACCACATGTGGATAGGTGGAGTAGTGTTTCATAACTATAGATTGAGTAATATTTCATTTTTTAATTTTTGATAAGGACTATTATTTTATTTGGTCTAATGGGAGTTTATCGATGAATAACATGTATTCTAAAAATAATAATTATGGTGATGTATCTTGGGGGATGAGTTGTAAAGGCCATATCATTATCAATAAAGTGCCTTGAAATTGAGTGGTTCATGGTCTTATTTAACCTAAGTGGTCTTGAGAATTGATGATAATTTCTTTTAAAAAAGAGAATAATTCCTTCTCTTTGGTTGGATCCTTAATTTTCATGTAGTTAGTGACATAAGGTTTCTTGAAACCTAAAAAAATAAAATGGATTTTACTTTTACACTCACTCATTAATATCTATTTTCCCTAGAAATAATTAAATTATTTTATTTCATGTTTTTATACATGATTTTGGGTTCTTTTCAACTTATAATGATCATGTTATTATAATTTTCATGACATGTATGTTATTGGTAGTGAAATTTATGTTTATTTCATTCATCTCATGAATAATAGGATACCATGAGGTGTTTTTTATGTCATGCATAAAAATTTTTGCATATATACATTGTAGATGTATATTTAAACTCTAATACATGGAGTTTTCTTATGATACAAAGGGGAAATATACATGTTGGTTATAGTTTTTTCTCCTAGTTGTGATCATTTTTATTAAAATTACCTATATACATGTGGATTTCCTATTATGATAAGGTGGTGGAATAAGTATGGTTATATATTTTTCTACGTTCCTCATTAAAAATGGATATGTCCTTGAGGATAGTAGCATTGGATATCTACACAATAGCTATATAGGGAGATATGATGGTGTATATAGAACTTTATGTTCCATATTTTAAGAGTACATAGTCTCTAATTCACACAAACCTCCATCTATAAGATTCTCCCTCTTCAGTGAGGATATATCCCCATTTCTAGGTGTTTTTCCTAATTATAAGACTATGTAGACCAATGCACATTTTTTCTCTTTAGTTTAATAAAGAGAATATAGTACCAAATTTTAGATTCAAAGCTATGTTAAAATCATCTATATATAGGTTTTTACACACCCAGTATAAAGAGTTATTCAATAAGATTGATATTTATGTTTAGCACTTTTAATAAATAATGACGACTGGTTGTTTTCCTAATGTATTTCATTATTATATATCATGTAATTCCATGAATTCAATTGCATATATAATTTATTTTGGTAATAAAATACTTAGGTGTATCCTATTAAGTTATGTGCTCAAACCATGTATACGTATCTCGGTGCATATACATCTTCACATGTTACATTTCAAGTACTAGAAGGTACGGTTAGACGACTACCCGAATGCATTAAAAAACAAGGTGAGAAATGATGTAACTTAGTTGGTAAGGTCTAGAAAATGTAATATAGGAGGCCAACATGGGTATAGGATATATTTTTAACATATAACCATTGATATATTTTATTTTACTTGAGTTATGTTTTCTTATTAAATTATTATTATGATTAGACTATTGATATGTTTTCATTTGTATTCATATATTTGGATATATTTATATTAATTCACAGGTATAATAGGTACAATTTGGTGTAAAAGTTTTATTTTTTACATGAAAAATGTCTGACACACTGATGATTCATTTTTAATTTTCAATAGAATCTTGTATTAATGTGATTTCCTATCAGAGTGGATAAATCATTCATCGATGATAACTTTGGATTCTAGGATCCATCCACAATCCCCAAGAAATCAAGGAATGTGATTGGGGTAAGTATAAGAATATTTTGGTTGATGGAGGGTCTAGTCAAGGTCTTTACACATACAGGGATCAAATTTATTTTAGGAAATATATATCAGGTTAAAGATGTTTCAAATTGAAAGAGAAAATCCGAAAAATCATGATTGTTCAAAGTGAGTTCCCTTCCCAATCCTTGTTTTCTTATGTACATGGTTTGGAGTATTAAATATTCTAATATTTTACAAGTTTATCTCAAAATTATTTTATTTTTTGGACTCTTCAATGATGTTTTGAATTTTTAATTTTTTAAAAACATGCATAACATGAATAAATTTTTAGGTTAAAAACATTTCTATGGAAAGTACATAAGTTATTTTGGAAGAATTTTAAATATAAGTGAAATTTTATGTATAGGATGTGAATGGTAGAGAATTATAAACCTTTGGATATTTGTGTATAATCAATATGAAAGGTATTAAACTTTAAACAAATTAAGAATTTATAAATCAGAATTTTTTTTATAAATTCTATTTATAAAGAAAATCAAGGTGTTTATAAGTATCTTAGAGAGAAATTATGAAAATAGAAAATATACAATGAACATAGATCAATACACTACAAATAAAATAAGAGTGAGGTGTTGTGTAAACTTGTAATAATAGTATATATATGACTCCTCATGATATAAAAATTATTATATATGTCAAAAAGAGAGTAATTCAAATAGATTGATTGTGAATATCTTAATTTTGAAATCACCATATCATCATAAAGGTGATTTATGTTTCAATAAAATTGATTTTCTAGAAAATATAATGGAATACTACACCCTTAAAACTGAATTTTCATTAGAATAATACTTAGACCAAGATTATGTATGAGATTAAAGGAGTTTATATGTGGCAAGTGAATTTATTTTGACTTTATTAAGGATTTTAAGTATCTAAAATCACACAACATGATAGTATGAACACCCAATACCACATATCATACCTTATCCAATACTACCTTTTTCAATGCTAAACAAAAATTGATAAGGGTAATCTTTATCAGTACTAGCTAAAATCACTAATAAAGAAAACTTTTATCAGCTCTAAATAAAGTGCTGATAAAAGTTCACACTTTATCTATGTTTTTTAGTGATGATAAGGTCAATATTTATCATCACTTTTATTAGCACTGATACAAAAATTTAGTTAAAAATATTATTAATATATATGAATTTATCATATTTATATTCAAAAATTAAATTTTATTTTTATACACTAATTTCAAAATACATGCATATAATTAATGTAAATATGATATATCTATATACATATTTTAATAATCCAAATAATTATATAAATATAAATGATGTATTGTTAATATGTGATATTTGAACTTATATATTTATATCAATTTCTATGTGCATATATGTGTGTTCATTATGTTGTGTGTTTGTGTTTTTTTTGTGTTTGTGTATATATAGATGTTGTATAATTACAGATGTATGTGTGTGTGTGTGTGTATAACATGTGTGCATGTGTATATGTATGACATATATATTTTTTAAAAGGTCAAGGCTCAATTGACCCCTTTATTGAATAAAGAAAAATGAAGTATAAAGGATGAACATAAAAACATATGTTGTAAAATAAGAAAGACATACAGAAAGAAAAATGAAAAATCATGTAGCACGAGACTGGGTACTCATTCTATGGTGTGAGGAATGCCCACCCCAACCACGAGGGTGTCGACCCCTTCCCATGTTTTCACCTACATCCATGTTCCTCCTCCATCATTCGGAAGTCCAACATCATTGGCTTACTTAATTTCATCTTCACCAAGTTAATGATCATATCCTTGCATTTCTTCCTCACTACTTCCATATGCAAGAAAATCAAATGAGTTATGCATTCTTACCTTTGAATGCAATTTTCTCTTTTCTGGTTGAGTGTTATCAATAGTATTTAATGAAATGACAGGTGCATTTTGGGTACCCCTACCCTTGGAAGATTCATATCCCAAGATAAATGTTGGATGAAACATTTCAAATTTAGGCATAAGTAATCCACAGGGCCCATGATTAGTGCCAAATTACTGCTTCTAGGGTTCCACCACAGATCATTATTTATTTTCAACCTCCCTCTTAAACAGGGGTTTAACTATAGCATCCATCTCCATGCCGTTGCCACGAGGAGATTATAAATCTATGATTTGAACAGATCCTAAGGAAGATTCGTTTCCCTAATGATTATATAGGATAGAAGGATTAAAAATAGAAGTATGAGACATGTTCATAGCCTGGTTATGGGAGAAATCATTTTGGAAAAATCCATGAGAGAAGTTCAATTTTGAGAGCAGTGATAATGTATCTGCAGAATGCAGGGCCCTTCCATGCTCAACTGCAGCCAGCCCTACATGAATGGGGACTGTCCCATCCTGGAATTTTACACTATCCAAATGTAACATAAATTTAAAGACAACCAGCTCCAAATAATTTCCATTAGTTTTACCAACCTTAACCCCCTTATTAACTTTTTTATGTGTAGATTTTCAAATTCTATTTTTCCCCTGATTAGAAGAAAAAGGATCCATTTTACTTTTGTATTTCTAAGAGGTAGAAGCCTCATTTTTCTCCTCATCTTTTAAAACCTTAGAGACCATAAATTTTTCTTCCAACCACATTTCAAAATCAATATCTACTTGAATAGAAATTTCCTTAGTACCATGACTATCATCAAACTCCTCTTCAGACTTCTCATCCCTAGGACCAAAGTGAGAGGCTTCTTTTCCATATTTATATAGATGATACTCACTTACCTAGTCATCCCAATACATTTTAGGCTCATTAATCTTCAAAATATAATGAGAGGACACCGAACTAGATTCATCGCAATGAAGAATGGAGAATCTTGAGGTAGGATACCTGCACACCTATTAGTCTTTGCAAAACACTCAGTATCCCTACCATTTCTTGATCCTTAGAAGGACCAACTACAAATTCAAGACTCTAAGGTACAATAACATATTTAATTCCTATGTAAGGAGAGTTCTCAGCAACATCTCCTCCTTAAACATTGGTCTGTTTAAAAAGAACAACCCCATTATTCTTTCTTCTTAGACATTGAAGAGATTCATACCCCTTTAAAAGAAAAATAGGGAAAACATTATTATCCATGCAGCTAGACATAAAATTTCCAATGACACCAAAAGAATCATAGAAGGGAGTTGTCCTTTCATACTCGATTAAAAGGATAACCTCATCTTGAGGGGTGGAAAGAACTACACAATCAATTCATATAGAACCTAGAACAACCTCTACCAGTATCCTTGTAAAGTGGCCAAAACTGACCATTTCCATTGTATTATCCATTTGAATTGGAATTCCAATAGCCAAAGCTATATCAAAGAGTATTTTTAGATGACATAGTACCCAATTTAGTCCATGTATTTTTACCCAGACCTATTGGTCACATGTACTATTACAGTACTATACGGGTGGTGAAATAGATGATGATGCTGGCAGGTGGTGGCACAGACAAGATGCAAGCTTGGCGACATAGGTAGGATGATGCAGGCATAACGATGCATTGGGATTTTAGGCCATGTAATGGGATTCATTCCCACTAGGCCTATGGTCCATGTACTAAATAAATAAGTCTTGATGGGCGGGTTATCCCCATGGGGGGCTATGACATGCCTCTCCGGCCTGTGTGTGTGGTGTCTGTGTGTTTGAATGTAATTATACCCCCAAGAATCTTATATATATATATATATATATTTATATAAATATATATAAAAAAAATATATAATTATAAATTTATTTATAATTATATATAAATACTTTTTAGATATATTTTTTAATAATTATAGCTATAAATAAAAATCTATATTTATATAAATAATTATAAAATTATAATTAATGTATTTTAATGGAATTTGGCCAAAACAACATTAGTTTTATTTACATCCTAAACTAGTCTAATGGCAAGGACATTTTCTAGAAAAAATTTGGAAATACCCATGGTATTCCTTGTACTGACAGACAAGAAGCTTCCAAGTCGGTTTTAGAGGGATTAGTTTTGGTGGAAGATCCAACCCCATAAAATGATCATGAGAGATATCAGTTGCAGAAAACAGGGAGAGGTCGCCAACTGAGAGTCAGGGTTGCTAGCAGATCCCATAGGCAAATATTTAGTTTGTTTTAGAGTGGTCTGACACTTTATTGCACTCTCCTTCTTCTCATATACTTTGTCGCATTTATATTCAATAATTTTTTTAACCAAGGGATTAACCCATGGTTCAGGCTATTTGGTTATAGAAATATATAATAATAATATATAATAATATAAATTTATTTATAATTATATACAAATAATTATAATTATAATTATTTATAATTATTATTATAAATAAATTAATATATATTAAAAAAATTATAAAATCTTAGTAAATATATTTAAATAATAAATATATTTATAATTATATATACATATATATTAACAAATATATAATTTTATAAATTTTTTATTATATAAAAATATTTAAAAATATATTTATTTATTAGTATAATTATATATATATATATTTAATTATTTAATTATAAAATTATAATAAATAGATTAAAATAATAAATATATTTATTATATTTTAGAGTGGATGCGATGTTACGAGAGTGTCGATTTAGGCGATTTCATAGCAATTAGGTATTTGATGTGCGTTGGCTCTCCTTTTAAAAAACTATTTCAATATGGCTGATGTATTTCTTGGACCTTCAAATTCGGTTAATCAAAAGAGGGGCTCAACTTCTACTTTGGATGTCTATGCGACTATATCGACGACTTTCTTCTTGAAGGGGCAAGTTGTTCAAGAAAAAAGTAATCACATTTCCTTTTCTAAAAATTTGGGGATTGACTTTTTTTATGGATTCAAGTAGTGTGACCCTTCTATATTCATGAAATATGGATATTTGGAAATATTCTAAGAAAATTAGATGTTTATTGTGGAAAATCTTGAAGAATGCAAGCATTTAATTCAAGCGAGGCTGACGTTTCAGGCCAATGAAAATCTTGGGAAGATCCAAGACTTGAAAAATTGACATCTTCAAATCTGGGGTGTTGGTGGATGGAGGAATAACTAGATAGGTAAAGGGTATTTTCAAATTGTATTTCCTTCTAATGGCCCCTAGTATTTGAAGTCCTACCTATACCAATTCCCTTATACCAATAGTTTTTCCATACCATTGGTATAAGACCCCCTATACCAATGGTTCTTCAAAACCATTGGGACAGGCCATGAAATATAAGGATATTCCAATGGATTTTTAAAAACATTGGTATAGATCAAATAACTTGGCTCTATCCCAATGGTTATGTGAAAACCATTGGAATAGGTTAAGTCAATACCAAAGGTTTTCAGAAACCCTTTGGGATAGACCATTTTTGACAACACCTATCCCAATGGTTGTGTAAAAACATTGAGATAGGTTAAGGATATCGAAATAGTTTTCCAAAATAATTAGGATAGACCATTTTTACCACACCAATCCCAATGGTTCTAGAAAACTGTTGGGATAGGGTAAGTCTATCCCAACGGTTTTCCAAAACCATTGGTATAAACCATCTTTACAAGGGTACAAATCTCAACAGTTCTCAAAATAGTTGAGATAGGTTCCCTTATTTTTTGGAATCTTTTCTCAAATATCATCAAATAAATAAATATATAAATTACTTATATATATATATATATATTTATATCAAAATATATTCATAAAGATATTATAGGATAGTGGTAAGGTCTTTGATATATAATGTGCAGGTTGTGGGTTCGAACTTCGATTGTGAATTTTATTTTAGATTACCTATCCCAACGGTTTGTGGAAAATCATTGGGATAGGTCTATCCCAATGCCAAATCAACCAACGACCCTCCAAAACATTGGTATAGGATATTTTTCCCTTAGTGCCGAAATCTAGATCATGGGTTTCTGGATTCATATCCCTTAAAAGTGGAGTATTGAGGATCCATGATTGGGATCATTTATTCAATCCATATTTGAGGAAGAATCCTATCACACAGACTTGGATATGAACCCATGGGATTCCCTAGTCTTTTTTTATCCTCAATTGTTGTGGGACGTAGCTTCTCTAGTAGGGGAACTAATTAAATTTGATAGAGAAATTGAGAGAGAATAATTTAGGCACTTTTCTATGGTGTTAGTGGAAATTGATCTTCAATCAACACTTATTGATTATGTTATTCTACTTGTTGTTGATAAAATATTGGAACTCTCAAATAAATTTTAGAGTAAACCTTCATTTTCTAAGAAATGTGGGAATATCGGTCACATGGAATCTGAATATAGAAGGAATATCTCTTATACCAATTTCCAGAAAATTGTTCATCCCCTTGTGAATTTCAAATTGAAAATGGACCTGAATGATGGAGGGGAATTATGAATGATGAAAAGAGGGATCCCTTGGATATACAGGGTAATAATAGATTTAGATTGGATCCCTTAGATATGAAGGGTAATATGGGATCTAGTTTGGATCATCCTATTTTCAATCTGTTGAATAATGGTGGTCAAACACCGGTGAATCGTCCCAAGGACGCTAATCTTTATGAGAGGAATGGGTCTGGGGAGACCTTTATTCATGTATCCCAAAGCTACTATGTTAGTTTAGAGGATATAAATAGTGTATTTAATACTACATATGGTTCTAAAAATATACATGAGGTTGTTATTATTTTAGCAGAGCTTCTCGATTCTCAAAAAAAAGGTCATGGAAATGAATCAATGGTCTTCCAATGATAATTATGTTGATTCAATAGACTTGAAAGAACATACTTTCTGGAAATCTAGAGGTAGTGAAAGAAATAAGTCTCTTGACCTGGAAGGTTCTTCATCTATTTAAATCAAGTAGAAGGAGCGGGATTTAAAGGGTAATATGCATTTTATACCTCATCTGCTATTAGAACATGATAAATCCCCTTTTTCTAGTGCTGGTATTAAATATAATGGAGGGAAAAATTCCAACACAAAACCTATAGTTGAGGTCCATGGATCTGCTATCAACAAAAACGGTGCAAATGATTCTCTTAGAGTTAATGCTTGGGTGATGTCTATGTTGTGGCTGACAGATGTGAATTTCTGGTCATATAATCATCTAATGGTATTTATGAAAGAATATCTATCCATATAAGTTAGGAAGATAATGGTATTATGGCTCCAGAAGTGAGAAGTAGAAATATTGAGGGTATCCCTTCACCCAATTTCATTGACATACTTTCATCTATCAATAACTTTGAATTTGATATGCTCTACCTTTTAATACTTGAGAAGAAAGGCACCCTAAAAAAAGGGCTAAATATGATCTTAATGAAACTACTTCCCCTATATTTAATGTGCATTTTTTAAATGTTAACTCCCATGTGGATGTGGTTTTAAATCACCAATGAGCCTGCACCTGAGTGGTAAGGGCTCCTGCTTGGCATCCAAGAGACCAAGGTTCAAAACCAGGTGGAGATGAATTTTCAGGTACTATAGCAGGACATTACCAGTACTATAGAAGTACTGTAGCAGTTACTGTAGCAGTTACTATTTGGTACTGTAGCATCCTGAACTATTCACCTGATTTGGGCCTTCGGGCCATCGGTTTGGGCCTACGGGTCTCAAGGGCCATCGGGCCATCAAAGGCCTTCAGGACACAGGGCCTTCAGGCCATTCAGACCACGGAGTAGCTCAATTCACACAGAGTAGGCCCCAGAAGAGGATCAGAGCAACAAGAATAGAAACCACCAGATGTAGAGCTAACTAAATTGGAAGAATGAGAGGGTTTGAAAACCGCCATCGGGACCAGGCACCGTACAGCTTTGTACGGGGCAATTCTAGCCGATCAACAATGCAAGGTGGGGAGTTAGGTGGTCAATGATGAAAAAGCTAAGGAGGGGAAGTTCTAGTGGGTTGGACCTATGGGTCATGTATTGGGCATGGTATGCCTCTAGGCCTTTGGGTCATGTATTTGCAAGTTATGTCGGGCCTTGTTCCTTGGGCCTACGGGTCATGTACAGGTTCCCCTTCAACCCTTAGAAAGTGGAATGGCCATAATAAAATAAAAATGAAGGCCTTTGTGCCATTCAGGGATGAGGTTGTAAATAAATAGTAGTCTAGACTTGATGCTATTGAAAACATTGAAAAGAACATAGGTGAGCTAATTGGGGACACTGATCCAAAAATAGAACACTGTTGGTGATGATTAAAGATATAAAATCATGGGATCAGAACAAGAATTGGTTAATTTCCAATTCACTAAGTCTCATAGTGAGAAGGATGACTCATTAGGCAAGGAAGATCAACATACTTCATGGAAAAATCCTAAGCAATGAAGAAGTGGTAGACATCTGAGGGGTCATGGTGGCTTCTGAGGTAGAGCTGGCAGACATAAGAAAATTTCCAGCCTACTAGATGGTTCAGGGGAAATAGGATGCTTGTCTTCTTGGTCCATTTCTATTTGGTGTCTTTTTGTGGTGGTGTGTGTGCCAATTTTTTGAACTTGTAACCCCTTATGCTTGTATTTTTCTCTTTTCTAATAAATTCTGGGGGTGTGGGTTGGGTCGTCAAATCACACTCGCACCTCTTTGGTATATATTAATAAATATATATATATATAATTATTTGAATAAATATAAATAAATATAAATATATAAATATATTTATAAATATATTTATTTATAATTATAATTATAAATAATTAAATAATTATTTAAATAATTATTAAATTATAATAAATATATTTAAATAATAAATATATTTATTATATATATAAATATATACATTAATATATTAATATATATCTATATAATTATATTAATATATATAATTATGTAAATATATTTTTAATTAAATATAAATATTTTTATTTATAAATATGTTTAAAAATACATATTTTTAATTCTTTAAATATTTATATATAATTATATAAATTTAAAATTTTTTAATTATGTGTATTATATTATTAAAATTGGGTCTTTATTAGCACTTTTTTAGCATTGATAATGATAATTTTTATCAATTCTTACTATTTTAGCGCTGACAAAATCTGTCTTTGTTCGTTCTTTTTTGAAAGCATTGATAAAATCCTTACCCAATATTTTAAGTAGATCCCTAATAGAGTCCTCTTCCCTCGTACCTTCTTGCTTTTTCAAAACCAAACCCTCACCATTGCCGCTCTTCATTAAGCCTTCTCGATGAATTGATCCTCTCAAGATCCAAGCTATGTGATTATTTCTTCTCCTCTTTAATCAAGATCCAAACTATGCACCTCATATCCCACCGTATCTCATCACACCGATCAAACCTAGGTTAGCCAACCCCTCACAATAGTTTCACCCACTTCACCTCATTTGAGATTCACCTACTGCACTTACACTTTAGGTACATACCCTGTATGATTTGTTCCAACACCAACATAGATCACAAAATCAATCCAACACAATGAGCTTTACAATGATTAGATCCTCCATTGTTTCTATAGTTTAACCTGCTACACTAAAACATGTTTATCTTCAAGATATTATTATTTAGAAAATTTTGTTTTGTTTCCAATTTTTAAAATTTATAATTTTTCATTTTCTTTTATGTGAGGAATTGGGTGGAATTCTTAATCTATTATGAAACATAAAAACATTTCTCATATGGGTTTGAAATTGTGAGACATATTTATGTGTAAATTTCTATGAATTCATCTTAAATTTTTAGTTTTGTTTTGTTTCATTTTGTGTTTTGATGATAATAGATGGATTTATTTTATTAACAAATTTCCTTAAAAAGTTGCAATCCTTGAACCTTTTTTAAATTTATACTCATTCAGTTCAATTTATTTTTCAATGATTATTAAAATTGTGTTTCATAATCAAAGATGGAAAATCCAATAAAGTAAATAAACTATTTATAAAAAGGATTGATGGATCATAAATTAAAAAAAATCCCCTTCTTTTGTACTTACCATACATTAAGTATTATATGGGAAAAAAATTAAGAACAAACACATGTAATATTTGTATATGTGTTCATAAAACTTTAAATAACATAACCAAAACATTCTTAGGGTAACATTTTAACTAAAAAATTGAAACAATAAGGCATTCCAATGTGTGAACATGTACAATGTTACCGTCATTGAAATAAAACATGAAAATACCAAAGGTTTGTTTATATCTCATAATAATGAAAAATAGCTTCTAAATAACACTTAAACTCCATATAATATAAATTAATAAGTCATTCATAACAAGAATTGTACAATTTTAATTAAATCCACTCAACTCTATATGGATTTCTTCCTATCTATAAGGGAATATTATAGGTAAGAGGTGTATGCCTACCAAAAGGATTACAGAGAAGCACTTTGGATTCAAAGGAAGAGAATTTAGACACAATTTTAATCAAAGAACAAACCTAGAACTAACATAAGATTAGGGATTGGTTTGTTTTTACATGAAGTATGAATCTATATAAGGGAAAAAATGTATTAAATTGGAATCATCCAAGAAAAACATCCACTCCAACCAAACCTAAGGAATATTGAAGGATAAAAAAATATCCAATGACCTAATACCAGATTGGAATTCGTAGGGATACTATAAAAAATAAAATTTTGAAGTAAAAATATTATAGGAGAGCAAATAGGCTTACGTTTTTTAAGAATATTTCTTATTTAAGATTATATGGAAGTGGTAATTTATCACTAAGAAGGGGTAATAAATAAGTGATACACTTTTTATTTTATAATTACTCTTTAGAAATTAGCCTTTGTTATTGATTAAAGTCTTGATCCACTCACTTAATAACTTCCTTTTCCATTTCGAACACTCCTTAAAATATGTGTCAACATTTTTAGAGGTATATATATTTATAATGGAAATAGGATGAGTGGTTTCTATATTTATAAGTGAATACATGTATAAGGGAAAATGGTGGTATCTATATTTATATGATCATATTAAAATTCAGAGACATTGTAGATACAAAGAATATCACCTCCTACATAATATAGATTGATAGTAACACCATGGAAAGGGCATGAAAATTACCCCACACAACCTATAGTGTATCCATCATGAACCCAATCCCACAACTGTAGCATCATTGGAAGATAATTGCTACTTATATTTAGTCTTAAGACCAAAAGTGTTTTCCTTTTCATGGAGTAATTAAAGGCTTTCTTTGAATGTTGAAACTGTAATGACTGTCTCAACATGAGTGTGTGTAAGACCATCCAGCTCAACCTTCCCATGTCACAACAATCAAGGAACCCCTTGTAGGGATCAGACTACTAATAATGAATTATGAAATTTGCACAGAAAACTAAGAAATCTTTTATCATGCTTCGATAACTCCGCAACCTAGGAAAATTTAAGTCTAAAGAGACGACTGTAATCTTCATCATCTTTATCTCCTAAATATTTATTATTTCATTTTGTTTCCTGAGACTCATCCCCTATATATTTTGTACATGAACTTGTATTTCTTAAACTACTATGAGTAATAGTCATCCCACACTAGGTATCAGTAATCATTGTGGATTAATTCATAGTATAACACCTACCACAAGTGGAGTAATTATTTTATTAAATTCAATTACCCATTTCCTTCAAATAATGATGAAATTATTCAAACAATATAAGTGTTGGGATCACCTTATTTGAAAGGACCTTTTTTATTTATTCATTTTGTTAAATATTAATATTACCAAATCAAATAGGATAGATATGAATAAAAAATGGAAGGGAACTAATCATATGAAAAAAGAGTATGAGGATGGGGTGAAAGAGTTCATCATGTTTTAAAAATATCATGAATATGACCCTTCTCAAAAAAAAATTCCATATTTATGGTGTTTTTATTCAAGACTAATTATTCTAGAGGATTTGGAAGAAAACTTGACCTACCACTGAATAAATAGAAGTTATATATATTGGACTAAAATGGGGGAAATTGAATATAGAAATATAATGAGATACAACTACATTTTATGGATCATTTAACATGATTAAAAGTGTGGAAAATGATGAAGACTGTATCAAGGATGTGAATATAGGTGTGAATGATGATGAAAATCATACTGAGGAAAGGAAAATGACAATTGAAGGTGAACTTTGTGATTTTCCAAAATTATTTGAGAAGTTAAAGAGTTTTGAAAAGATGACATTGTATGTTGGTTGTAATAAATATAGAGAATTTTCTGCCCTACTAAGGCGGTTAATATAAAATCTATAAAATTATGGAGTGAAACTAGTTTTACTTAACTACTTTCTCTCTTGAAGGATTTGCACCCAGAGGATTATGAGCTTCCATAAAAAACATATAATGTTAAAATAATGTTATGTTGAACTGGTATGATCTCTGAAATAATAAATGCCTTCCCAAATTACTGTGTACTATTTCACATAGACCAAAAATCACTTAAATAATTCCCAAAGTGGGGTTCTTCTTGATACATAAAAGATGAATTAGGTCCTCTGAATGTTGTATGGTACCATCCAATCATTCCAAGTTTTAAGTTCCGATATGGAAGTGAGGATACTATAAGGAAATTGATGTGGCATTTAGATATAGTAAATAAATATTGGGAAATTCATCACCCCAAGGACTCCTCAGTGAATGAAAATTGAGCATGAGTATCCTGAATTTGGAAATGAGCTGAGAAACCTTCGTCTTGCACTATATAAAGATGAAGTGAATACTTTTGATTTTCAAAGTAGCACTCACAATATATGGCTGGTTATGTTGTTAAATTTTAACATTCCAACATTTTTATTCTTGAAACAGAATTACATTATGTTATCTATGCTTATATTAGGACCAAAACAATTGGGTAATGTTATTGATATTTATTTGGCTCCATTTATTGATGATTTGATATTATTGTGGGGTTTAGGTTTTATGTTGTATGATTATTATTGAAAGGAAAATCTCATATTGGCAGACATGTTGTAAAAGATGATAAATGAATTTCTTACTTAGGGAAAATTTTCAAGATATATCATTAAAGTAACTGAAGGGTGTCCCATTTGTGAATAAGGTACATATTCAATTTGGTTGATGAATTCATTGAAGATGGTGTTTTTAGTAAATCCTAGATTTCTACCCTAGTGGCCTAACTATTGATCATGGAAGAAATCATTTGATGGGATTTTAGAAGAACATAAAGCACCATCCCCACTAACATGTGATAAACTATTTGAGAAAGAAAAATATGAAAATGATTTTGGAAAACCTTTTTCAAAAAACCATATGAAAACCAGCTGGAAAAAGAAATCGGTTTTTTTTAATTTCCATACTAGAATTATTTTTATGTCCTAGTTTATCTTCATGTCATGTATATTGAAAATAAATATATGTGATAGTTTCATTGGAACATTACTAAATGCATCTAAAAATGATGGATTTAATTAAGTTCCGGTTTGACATGATTGACATGAGAATATGTGAAGAGTTGACGCTAGTAAAGGGTGAAAAAAATATATTTCTTCCTTTAGCTACTTACACTATATCTAGGAAGGAGATATATCAGTTTTGAAACTTCTTGAATGGTGTAAAGTTTCCCAAGGGATATTTTTAGAAAATAAATAATATCATATTAATGAATGATAAAACATTAAGGGTTAGAATTCACATTAATGACATGTTTTGATTCAAGATATAATGACTATATCTTTTCATTTCATTTTTCCCAAGAATGTCCATCATAAATTAACAAAGAAATGTTTCTTTTTCAAAGCTATATGTAGAAATGTAATAAACCTGGTGAAAATTCCAACTATAGAAAATGGAATTTCTATCATATTATTTGAAATTGAGATTTTCTTCTCACTAACATTATTTGATATAATGGTTCACTTGACGGTTCACTTGGTAATAGAGATTTGAATATGTTGTCTTATACATTATATATGGATGTACACCATTGAATGTTATATGGTTATTTTGAAAGGACATTTTAAAAATCAATATTGTTCAAATAGTTGTATTGTACAATGATATATTGTTGAGTAATCCATTGAATTATATATTTTCTACCTTTACGATGTAAAAAATATTAGTATATCAAAATATAGTCATTCTAGGTGGCTTGTGGGTGAAGGGATTTTAAGAATAAATGTTGTCACAATCTCTATTATTGATTGGGGCTGACCCACCTTTAAATTTTTCATTACAATTTTGAGGTTTCCCATATGTTGAAAACCAAAACTAAATTATTAGGTTTTTAAATCCATAAAGGGTTGAAGGTTGGATATAAAATAGACATAATCAGTAGTTTATAGGATGGTTTCAAGACCATATTTTTAAGGATTCGGTTGAAAATCCAAATTCAATTTCCGAATGACTTTAATGGATATCCAGAGGACCAAGTGTTCATGTATTATCTTATAATGGTGATGTAATCAATGGTTATATGTTCTATAAAAATTAACATGATGAAAACAGTACCATGAAAAATATTGTAGTTACACTTGTCGATGAAGTGATGCATGTATCTGATACCAACGATAAAAATCCAATTGATGAGAATATATCATACTTTAAAATCATTAAACAGATATGAGAGTGGGATTATACAATATTAAAAGTGAAAAATTTTCAATGAAAGTGGGTTCATAACAAGAGTTTTGTTAAAATAGATGAATTGGGATTTGAGAAAGTGGTTTTCAATAAGGAAGGGTACAAAGGAGAACCATTTATAATGGAATTATGGGTAATATAAGTATTTTATGTTACATATCATACAAATAGAAAGTGGTCAATTTTTTTTTATTGACCAAAACCATTGAAGAGTCAGTTGTCAATTCAAATATGGATGACCCTTTCATTGGGATGTTGCAATAATTCAACAGTGGTCCCAATGTCGACATGGTCCTATATGTAAGAGGGTTCCAAAATGAATGTATTTGGATACATGATAGAGGTTTAAAATCCCTTAAACATTTAAAAAAATACATTTCAATAATCAGGTTATCGATTTTTTGGAATATACAATGCTTTACCTCATATTATTATCTATTCACTGCAACATCATATAGTATAAATTAAATGTTCAACCACTTATGTAGATAATGAATTATGTGCATGTAAATGCTCTTAATCCTAAGGAATAAATTTTTTTTAAATATAGGTGATCCAAATACAGAGGAAAACAACCTTCTATAAATGATGATACTACCAATCCAGAGGAACATCATTTTAATGATGTTGAAGCTGAGGAAATGGTAGATGGTGAACAACCGCTATCCCATAAAAAAACCATAGTGTCGTAGCATGAAGGTGTTCAAAAAATTATTAAGGTGGGAATAAAAGGCATAAAATTCAAGGTTGGATAGAATGCATATGGCCAGGTTACTAACCCCAATAAGGCCATGTTCAGTAGTTACATTAGGCTCACCACTTGACAACACAAGTCAATTGATATAGAATAATGAAAAAATGTTGTGCACATGCTTAAGTCATTGATTTGGGAAGGGATTAGGGTAGCATTAGGATATACATTATTTATTTTACTAAAAGAATAAAATAATTAAACATTGAATTACTCTTCATTGTCCCTCGTAGGGTGAATTAATAATATATGAATCCCAAATGAAATTTGTATTAATTATTTTTGGAAATGCTCACATAGATTTTCACAGAATTCTTATGAAGTTTCATCTCAAAGACACTAAAAGGAAAATAAAACTATATCCACCACATATGTATGCACACATGATAATCCAAGAAGTATGAGATTCATTTATTGGTCATCATGACGAGACATCATTTCATGTATATTATGACTGGTAATACATTAATTGAAAATATGTGTATTAATCACTTTGATTATAATTTTTTAATTTATTAAGAAGAAACTAAGTACAGAAAACAAGCAACATGTAGTAAAACCAAAGTTCTCATACCATAAAAAAAATATGGGATATGATTCACTTGAAAAATAATGGTACATATTTTAAATCTTTTATAATAATTTTTTTGACATGAAACATAAATATATTTAGGTTCCTCTCTTTATATGTATATTAATGAATCCAAATCCAAATCCACTTCCATCTTGCATATTGTTTCATGGAAGGAGGCACATGTAAAAAAATAAGTGATACTAATAGATGAAAACACACAGAAAGTGTAGAAAGAATGTTTAATTATGAAATAATATTTTTTTTCTTTAAATCAGTATTACAGAACAATGATTAATTATTTTTTCATAATTTTTGTTCAACATATACACAATAATCACCATCATCTATACCCAATGAACAACTGCTATCAGTGTCCTTGAAGTGGCCAAAATTGTATTGAGATATCAGAGGTGCAGGTTTTGGGTGTCACCTCAAACATATTTTGAGAAGTAAAATTAATAAGGGTATAAAGATAAGAAAATGGAAGAATTGCAGGCATGTTTATCTACTATTGAAGAAAAATTTAATTGTCAGTCAGTTGTTACAAAATGTTATGGGAAGGAATCAAATAGAATATACAACACAAGAAAAACCAATGCGTGAAGAACCCCCCACCCCCACCATCATTGAGGTGAGTCATTCCCCTCAAAGAACTATCTTAGATGAGGTCATAAATAGTCTCATAATTATTTCTATGAAATGTGAATCAGAAAGACACTGATATTCTACAAGGTGAAAATAATTGTGATTTATATCTTTCAACATTCAATCATCACCTTGAGGTGAAGGATACCATGTTTAATATAAAACAAGATATTCTACACATCAGACAACTTTTAATAGGTCATGTAATAGTGGGTATTTATGTTGATCATGAGCCGAGCATTGACGGAATTATGACTGAGTGGGGATTTATGTTGTAGATGTATACATGAGGTGTGTTTTCATGATTTTTCTATCCAATACTTGATCTACTATGTTAATTATGATTGAATACTATTCATATTTTTTACAGAGGTATATATAAATACCAATTAAATGGAAAACCATGTGAATAGGAATTTGGAATCATTATTCCACACATCACTTCTACACAAGAATTCAAATTGGAAACAAATCAAATTGAAGTATTAGTGGAAAAAATGTCCACAATGTATGAAATAAAACTTACAGATGGCATACTCTTCTTAATACCCATGATGCTGGGGTAAAACTCTAATTTAATCATATCAAATATATTTTCATTCATTTAATTCATTTCATTACTTATTCCTTTTTGTTATTTTAGGCAGTATTAGTTACTATTTACAATGAATTTGGATTCATCAAAGATTTATTTTATGGATTCAATGCATGGATACCAAAAAAATAGACCACACATGATGGTTTTTATCAATTTTTAATACACTTCATTAAATTTATTAAAACTAAACATCAAGTTATACATTTTACAATATGTTTTAATGAAAATTTTGTTATGATAGTACTATATTTAAATATCCTCAAAATCATTGCATGAGGACCATACATGAATATAAGGATCCCATAAACTTTTAAAAGTGGAAAATTATTAGGGTATATATAATGATATTTCACTATCAAAATATATTTAAAAACAAATTGCTTATTTTTTCCAATGTTTCTAAAATGTCCAATACAAACCAATCACAAAGATTTTAGCTATTAGTTTTTCAAATTTATCAAATATATTGTATACCATAAACAAACTAGCATCCTAGAAGAGGTATTTTGAAATATAATTACAATTTAATTTAAAATATTCATTAATCCATTATTTATATTTTTTATGTAATACCAAGACTTTCAATAGTCCTTGTTTTCACAGGAGGAAATATATTTTTTTATAAATGAATGGGAAACTTAATTGGTGTTAGAATGTATACAGACATCACAAAAAGGTGACTACCTACTAATTATTAGTTGATTTTATCCTCATTTTATGCCCATTATGACTCAAAGTTTATGTTTTTAATATAAAATTGACATTTTATTAAAAAAAAGAAGTGACATAATAAAAACTAAAAAAATGCATTCAGATTGTTTTTATACTTTAGGAAAACAACCCATAAGTAATTTGTGATGTGTAGGAATTAGCTTCACCTCAATCGAACACATGGTGTGCCCAATATGGCTCAAAGTGTCCATTATTAGTTTAAAATTGACATTTTAGTTCAAAACATGTACCAATCACTGAAAACCAATCAAACATTCTCAAATTTTCTTGATAATTTAGGAAAATAATTCATATGTAATTTGTGACTTATATAATTTATCCTCACATCAAATTGACACATTATGTGACTAGTATGACTCAAAGTGACTGTTTCTAGTTTAAAATTATATTTTTGTAAAAAACACAATTGACATACTCAAAACCAAGAAAATGTATTTGAATTATTTTGATACTTTATAAAAATGAACCATAAGTCATTTTTTACTTATATGAATTAACCTCAACTAAATTTGACACATGATGTGATTGATATGACTCCAAGTGTGGGTTTTATTTCAAATTGACATTAATTTTAATAAAAAGGACACATGACATACAAAAAACCAATAAAATTCATTTGTATTGTTTTGATACTTTGGGAAAATGATCCATAAGTCATTTGTAACATCTAGAAATTAGATTTACCATAATATAAAACATGATATTCTTGTTATGACTAAAAGTGGTTGTTATTAGTTTAAAATTGAAATTTTAATCCAAAACGAGTGTCACTAATTGAAAACTAATCAAACAAACTTGACATGTCTTGATAATTTAGCAAAATTATTCATAATTAATTTTTTACAAGTAGGAATCACTCTTATATTAAACCGACACACGATGTAACAAGTATGACTCAAAGGCAAGTTTCTTGTTTAGAATGACATTTTAGTAAAAAAATCACAAGTGGAATACTGAAAATCAAGAAACTTCATTCATAATATTGTAATACTTCATAAAAAATATCCAAAATTCAATTGTGAAAAGTAGGAATCAGTTTCACCTCAATCCGATGAACGATGTGGACGGTATTACTCAAAGTGTTTCTTTTTATTTAAAATTGAAATTTTACTAAAAAAGAAAAGTGACACACTCAAAACCAAGAAAACTCATTCTGGTTGTTTTAATATAGTAGGAAAACAATATGTAAGACATTTTTGATGTATAGGAGTTAGCCTCACCCTAATTCGATACAAAGTGTTCCTCATAAGACACAAAATTACCATTATTAGTTTAAAATAACATTTTAGTTCAAAACGTGTGTCACTCACTAAAAATAGTGAAAATAGGATCAGATTGAATTGATAAATTAGGATAACAATTATTATGTATTTTTGATGGTTAGGAATCCTTCTCATATCAAACCAGCACATGATGTAACAATATGAATCAAAGTGTCTGTTATCTGTTTAAAATTAACATTTTAGTTCAAAACATGTGTCACTCACTAAAAAGAAAAAAACACACTTCTATTATGTTTATAATTTAGGACAATGATTCATAAGTCATTTGTGATGTGTAGGAATTTGTCTCACATCAAACCTACACATGATGTGACCATTATAACTCAAAGTATGTCTTTTCAGTTTTAAATGAAATTTTAGTAAAAAACACACGTGACATGCTCTAAATTGAAAAAACACATTCATAATGTTTTTATACTTTAAGAAAATAATCCATAAGTCATTTGTGATATGTATGAATCAACCTCGCATCAATACAATGCACGGTTTGACCTTTATGACTCAAAGTATCTATTATCAATTTAAAAATGACATTTTTGTTCCAAACATGTTGTCACTCATTGAAAACCTAGAAAAAATGATCAAATTGTCTTGATAATTTAAGAAAACAATTCATAAGTCATTTTTGATGTGTTTGAATCAGTATCATGTAAGACGAACACATGATGTGGTCAGTACAACTCAAAGTGTGTGTTTCTAGTTTAAAATTACATTTTAGTAAAAAACACAAGTGAAAAAATCAAAACAAAGAAAAAGAATTCTTATTGTTTTGATACTTTTGTAAAATAATCCATAAGTCATTTGTGATATGTAAGAATCATCCAAAAATCAATTTGATGCACAGTGTGACTGATATGACTCCATGTTAGTATTTTTTTTTTAAATTGACATTTTAGTAAAAAAAGACAATTAACGTACTCAAATCTATGAAAACACATTCATATTGTTTTGATACTTTAGTAAAATGATACATTAGTAATTTGTTACTTGTAAAACTTATCCAAAACTCAATACAATACACAGTGTGCCCGGTATGACTCAAAGTGCCCGTTATCAGTTTAAAATTGTCATTTTAGTTCAAAACGTATTTCACTCACTGAAAGAAAATATTCCTGAATTTTCATGATATTTTAATAAAATGATTCATAATTAACTTTTTATGTGTAGAAAAGTCTCACAGAAAACTGGAAAACGATGTGATTGGTATGACTCAAAATGCATGTTTTTAGTTAAAAATGGAATTTTAGTAAATAACAAAAGTGGCATACTGAAAAACAAAAAAAAACATTCAAATTATTTTGATAATTTAATAAAATAATACATAAGTCATTTATGAGGTGTAGGAATCAACCACACCTCAATCTGATACACAGTGTGACCGGTATGACTTAAAGTGTGTCTTTTTGTTTTAAATTTACATTATAGTAAAAAAGAAAAGCTACATACTCAAAAAATGATCAAACACATTTGAATTGTTTTAATACTTTAAAAAAATGATCCATAAGTTATTTGTGACATGTGATAATAATTTTCACCTCAATCTGATACAAGATGTGTCCGATATGACTCAAAGTATCCGTTATTAGCCTAAAATTGACATTTTAGTTCAAAACATGCGTCACTTACTGGAAACTGAGAAAACTAACCTGGATTTTCGTGATACTTTAGGGAAATGATTTATAATTCATTTGTGATGTGTATAAATCAATATCATATCAAACTGACACATTATGTGACTTATATGACTCAAAGTGTGTGTTTTCAGTTTAAAATGACATTTTAATAAAAAATAAAAGTGAGATACTTAAAACCAAGAACACGTATTTGGATTTTTTTTTATACTTTAGTAAAACTATCTATAATTCATTTTTAATTTGTAGGAATTATCTCTGTCTCAATCTGACATATGATTTGACCAATATGACTCCAAGTGTGTCCTTTCATTTGAAATTAACATTTTATTCATGTACTATTTCAGGTTATGTTTAATTAATTTATTAACAATATTATTGATATAATTTTTTTTCTTATATTATTGAATTATTTTTCATGAGTTTGGGTTTTTTTTGAAAACTTATTGTAAGAACCCGGATCTTCTTTTCAGTCATGTTTTCCTTTATCTGGTGTTTTTGAGGAAAAATAAGAGTTTTCTGGAAATTTCTTAAGTACACGTCATGTACTCAGTTATCGCAGGTAGTCAGGTGCTGGCCATGTCACGACCATTCACATAGCTATGTATGGTGACCTGGAGACCGCCTAATGTGGGGGCTGGTAAAGGCAAGTACACGCCGTGTACTTTTTTTATTAAACGGTTCAGGGTCGCTTCTAATGGTCATAATGCTCTTCTTCTCGACCTAGTTCGTCTGAGAGCGTTTGTACGTCGCATATCTTCACTAATCCCCCAATCAAGCATCTGTTCTCTGAACCGAACTCCATCGGTTGCATTGGAATCGCATCAGTGAGTTCTCTCTTCTTCTTGAACACCTTCTTCTGATTTATCATCTTTCAAGAGTTATCGTGGGTTGAACATTTTGGACGTTTTTGGAGATTTACGATGTTCTTGGGTGATTCAATGCTTGAGGTTCACGTATATCGATCCTACAACACTAAGGTAGGTGTTTTGTACCTTTCCATAGATAGTTTTTGAGTTTTATGTGCAAAATTTCCAAATTCCCATGAACGGGGTATTGCGCGTTTATGGTTTTAGCCCTATTGTTTGCCCGTTATGCCCTAGTTTGATCGGATATAGGTTATTTGTTGAGAATATGGTTTAATTTTCCATGTTATGGAGGTTTTCCCCATGTTTTCTTGTTTTTGAAATTTGGTCTCGTTTTCTTGTTAGGCTGTTGTTTGTTTCCCATGCCTAGTATTGTTAAGATGGAGTGATTAATATCTGTCTTGTTGTTATGTTGAAGACTGGTTAGCCAAGCAGTTCTTGAGGTTTACTTTTTCCGCTTTGCATTGTTATGATTGTTTGACTTACACAGGGCTGTGAGAACCTGATGTAGTAGACCATAGAAAGAATGGACGTAAGGGCTTCTCCAGAGGGTCTATTTTTATTTTTACGATGCGATACCACGAGGGGAATTGAAGTAAGTGCTTTCTCATAATTTGTAGTTCCTTGACACATGCCACAGGGGGAATGAGACATAAGTTCTTCCCCAAAGCACCTTTTAGTTACCGATACGAGACTATAGGGGGAATGGATGGTGATTGCTTCCCTAAAGAGTCTATACTAAAGTTGAACCAGAGGGGTTAGACAGTGAGTATTTCCTAGAGGGTTGCTTGTTATTGATAGGTAGGACTATAGGGGATTAGGTTGTGAGTAAATCCCATATGGTTACCTGTTTGTGATTATCTACTTACATGATATGTGGTATTTGAATGCTTTGAAACTGTAGGAATGTTTACTGTGGAGTACTTCCTTTTTTACTGATTTTACTTGCTTATTGTATTCCATACATATTCACTGACTGTTAGGCATAGATCTGTTGGTGGTTTCTTACTGGGATTTAGTCTCACACCCTGTTTGGGTCATGCTTTTGGGCTAAAAAAGATTATATTGTTGCAGGTATAGATAAAGGAAAGCGCCATTCTATTTCAGGTACTTGACTTCTTTGGAGCTGGAGAGTATGGGACCAAGTTGAGGCTTGTGATGCTGAGGAGTGGTTTACTATTTCCTTGTACTTTGGTTTAGTACTGTATTTCAACATTGTGACATGTTTGGCTACTTTCCTAGACATATGTATCATGAATCATTATATATGTGCTCCAGCTGTTTATTTCCTTTAGTCTTCCATTGTTACAATTGTATGACATTATCACTGCTTTGGCTATTTATATTTGTTTTTACTTCTGTTGTGTTACTCTTCCAATGAGGACATAGTTTCCCCACTATCGTACCCAAGGCCCTCGCTGCTAGTCGGCAGCCTCTGGCATTCGGGGAAATACGCTTGAGGCCATGTGATTAACCGGGTATGGGGCTTCTCTGAGCGGCTTCCAGAACTGGGACATTGCAAAGTGGTATCAGAGGGATTCTTTTCTTCTTGAGTTACTGTTTGGAGCCTATAGCCAGAGATAGGACGGAATAAGTACTTGGTGATAAGTTGTGTCGGGGTGTAGCTAACCCGTGTACTGGGGAAAATCCAATCTATCTCGTTATTACAATTTTTCTAGTTTTTCAAATTATTATAGTTGATTTTATTTCACCTTGAGTGATTCACATGTTTTTTAGTGTTATTGTTGATATTATCGGGGTTCTATTTCTGTTGCAACCCGATGAGATGAGGGTATGTCATCTCATGAATCATATAGACACTTTCTAGAAATCACATGTCATGCATTCTGGTAATTCTATTTAGGGTTCATTAATGATTACATGTTGTTGTGATATATGTTGTGCTAGATATGCATGTTGTTGTGATAGATGTATTGATAAAGTATATGTTGTTTGATAGGGTATTGATTTGTGTAAGTTTTTGTTTGAATGAACCTCAAACTTTGGTTCTTGAGGTGTTATGGGCCCTCATGGATCTGAATTTGGTGGATCATTGCCTTGATTTTTCTTGTATTTGACTTGTAAGAGATGCCAAGATGTGACTTGCGGGGAGTATGGGCCCTCACGGATTAGAATTTGGCACTTCAATGTTGGTTTCAGTGTTTTCTGGGATTCCGAAGTAGTTTTTGTGGCTTACTGTCCAGAAAAACCCAGAATACAGGTCGTGTAGTTTGGAATGCACGCCATGTGTTCTTCTGTTTGGGAAGAAACTTTTTTTCTTAATTACACACCGTGTACTCTATGTACACGCCTTGTTGTCTCTAACCGTGTCGGTGGCCGTGTGGGAATAGACACGGGGTTAGGAAAATTTTTGGTGGGACATGTCGTGTTCTGGACATACACACCATGTGTTTAGACCATGTGTCTGCCCGTGTGACTAATGACACAGATGGATAAAGAATTAATCAATACACGACATGTTAGTCTTGAACACGTTTTGTAGTGTAATCCCTTGAATCCAGTCGTGTAACTAACAACACATGTCGGTGGAAATCCTTTAGTACACGCCGTGTCCGTCTGGAACACGTGTTGTAGTGTGAGAGATGTGTCTTGTCATGTCACTAACAACACTGGTCGGTGAAGCTCATCTAGTACACGTTGTGTCTGGCACAAACACGCCATGTAGTATTGTTCTATGAGAACTGTGTATCTTAGTTGTGTAGAATGACTCAAGCAGGGGAAGAGGATTCAAGTACATGTCATGTGTTAGGACAACACGTCGTGTGTTTAGGGTGTTACATGACCAGTTTTGGCATAAGTACACGCCCATGTGAAAGGCTTAAGGAAACACGCTGTGTAATTAAGTATACATGTCATGTATCTATGTTTTTTAAAACTTTGAAGCTTTATTTCTCCTATTCCCTTCTTACCCTTCCAGTTTTCAGTCCTTGATAATCTTGCTCTAAGGTGTGTGTTTAACCTTATAGAGTCATGCCACCGAGACGACCTCTGGTTGTACGCCAGCTGAAAGGCAGTGGTAAGACACGAGACATGGATGAGAAGGGACTTCTAGCAGATCCTCCAGTTGTGCCAGTCTTGGCACCAGCTGTTATTCTGGACACAGGTGTTGGTGCACAGTTCTGAGAGGGCTTCATGAGGTTCATGCAGACCTTCCACAGCGTACTGCATCCTGCCCCATCTATGGCATAGCTGACGCATGTTTTCCAGCAGTAGCATCCTCCCACCTTCACAGGGGAAGGAGGACCTCAGGATATAGAGTCATGGTTATAATCCATTCTTTCGATCTTTGAGCATCTGGATACACCTCCAGAGAGGAGGGTGAAGCTCGCTACCTACATGCTTCGGGAATCTGCCAAGAGATGGAGGGATGTGATCTCACAGGTGGGACGCCAGCAGGTTATGGCCTGGGATGATTTCCAGTGTGCCTTCTACTACTACTTCTATCTGGAGACTTTGAGGGTCGATCGATCCCAAGAGTTTATGATTCTGGAGTAGGGTACTCTTTCAATTATGGAGTATTCTTCTCGCTTCACTGAGCTACAATGCTTCACGCATATTCCAGGAGGTGATGAGTTATTCCTAGTAAGGAAGTTTGGGGATAGTCTGAGGCATGACATCCGATCTCAGGTGCATATCTTCAGGTTGACATCTATCACTTCTATCGTTAACTAGGTACTAATCACATAGTGTAATATGAGGGATTCTAGAGTTGCGAGCCAGGGCGGCTCAACTTCGAGAGTTAGTGTCCCTCCTACTGACAGCAAGAAATGTTGTATGGAGCCTTCATGTGGAGATCCAAGGAGGCAAGACATTTCTTCTGGTATCCCGGTGGTGTGCTACCAGTGTGGGAATAATGGACATACGAGGCCACATTTCCCGAGAGACCTAGTGGAGTGCTGATTTTGCGGCAAGATGGGTCATATTCAGTGCTTCGGTCACTTCTTCTCACCAGCATCTAGTGAAAGGGGTTCTTCTATGAATCATCGTTCAGGAGCAACACCACCAATTTCTCATCAATCTGGGAACTGGAGTTCTTCCGGCCGATCAGGCCGAGGTGGAGGTCTCAGATTTGGTAGTCAATCACCAGGCTTTCAATGACAGGAAGTTAAATTAGGTCAAAGTGGTCGGGTAGGGTCACAGGGCCACAGTACAGGCCAAAAAATTTCAGTGGGGCAAACGCACCAAGAGCAGGATCCCAAACCCTCTACAGTTCGAGGTACCATCCTAGTTGCCTTATTTTTATATTCTTCACTTTTCGATACATGTTATTCCTATATATTTATATATTTTTCTGTTGTGGAGAGCCTTGGGCTTTGTATCTTTTCTTCTACTGATATCCTGACTTTGAACACTCTATTGAGGACAAGAATGACTAGTGTACGTCATTTTAAGGAGTGCCCTCTTGAGGTTGTTGGGTGTCACTTTTTTTGGGACCTTTATGTCCTAGAGATGGTAGGCTATGACATTATTCCTGGAATGAATTGGTCAGTTCCCTTCCAGGCTGTTTTTGACTATTATCATCGTAGTGTGAGTTTCACGTCACTAGAGGTTGGATCGTTTCTTCATAAGGGAGAATGGGATGTCCTGGTGAGTAGAGCAGGACCCGAGCATCATGGGTTGGGAGGAGTTACAACCCAGATTGCTAGTCCATATCTGGATGCCCAAGGGAATTCACAGTTAGACTTTCCTCTAATGGTGGATCGTTTCAGGGATGTATTTCCATTAGAATTTTCAGGTTTACCTTCGAAGAGAGAGGTAGACTTTTCTTTTGAGCTCATGCCAGGAGTGACACTAGTGTCCATTCCTCCTTATAATATGGATACACCAGAGCTACAAGAGCTCAAGAAGATGTTGGAGGAGTTGCAGGAAAAGGGTTTCATCCGACCCAGTACTTCTCCTTGGGGTTCTTCTATCCTGTTTGTGAAGAAGGAAGATGGTACCCTTCGACTTTGCATGAATTATTGGAAGATGAACCAGTTTATGGTCAAGAACCAACATCCTTTTCCGAGGATTGATGATCTCTTTGATCAACTTCGAGGAGACCAGGTGTTCTCGAAGATTGACATGAGATTTGGTTATCATCAGTTTCATGTTAGACCATCTAATATACCTCTTACTGCCTTCCGAAGCAGGTATGGTATATATGAGTATATGGTTATATCATTCGGTCTCACGAACGTGCCTTCTATTTTTATGGCACTGATGAACCGAGTGTTCCATCCATACTTGGGTTCTTTTGTGGTGTTATTTGTGGACAATATCTTGGAATACTCTCACACTCGACACGACCATACCACCCATCTTGAGATCGTTTTGAGTACACTAAGAGAACATTAGTTATATGCTAAGATTTCAAAATGCCACTTTTGGATAGACCATATTCACTTCTTGGGTCATGTTATCTCAGAGACAGTAGTATCAATAGAACCAGAGAAAGTGAGAGATGTAATTTCGTAGGTGCAGCCGAAGAACGTTTTTTAGGTATGAAGTTTGTTAGGGATGGCTAGATACTGAAAATGTTTCATACAAGACTTTTCATGCTTAGCAGCGCCACTGACGTGCCTGACTAAGAAGGGTGTGAAGTACTTGTGGACAGATTCTTGTGAGTCATCCATTCAGAAACTGAAAGGGTGGTTGACATCTACACTGATACTAGTTTTTCTAGAACCAGTAAAGAGAAACATTGTTTACTGTGATTCTTCAGGTATCAGGCTGGGTGCGGTGCTTATGCAGGGAGATGGAGACGTCGTGTAAGGGTCTCGGCATTTGAGGCCACATGAGAGGAATTACCCGATGCACGATCTCGAGTTGGTTGCAGTTTTTCATGACTTACACTGTTAGAGGCATTGTCTTCTAGGGGAGCATTTTGTGGTTTTCACTGACCACAAGAGTCTCAAGTATACCTTCACTCAGCGGGATATGAATTTGAGACCGCGAAGGTGGGTTGAGTACCTTCATTCCTTTGACCTTGAGTTTTCCTACACACCTGGGAAAGGAAATGATGTGGCTAATGTGCGGAGTAGGAGGAATCTGATACAAATAGTTAATGAGGCCAAAAAGTGAGTGGTATCTTATGGCTATGTTCTCTGAGATTCATTTAGAGTTGCATGACAGATAGGGGCATATGTTTATTTCTTTTGTAGTCATTACCTCTACTCTTCTTGATTGAGTGCGAATGAAGCCACTATCATATTCTGAAGGATTAGTCATATGGGAAAGTGTGTCTGGAGAGGACCCTATTCCTGGATGGACCATAGGCGAGGATGATATCTTGCGTTTCTAGGGGTGCGTATGGGTGTCGGCGGACATATGCGAGGTGTTGATGTGGGACTTTCATTCCTGTATTTGGGCAGTTCATCCTGGTGTCACAAAGATGTATTGTGATCTAAACCGTCAGTATTGGTGGCCAGGTATAAAGAAAGTTGTTTTCGGGTTCATCATGAGGTGTTCCACCTATCAGTAGGTGGAGGTGGAGCATCAGCGACCAACAGAGCGTTTGCAGTAGTTATCCATTCCCGAGTGGAAGTGGAATGATGTCACGATGGATTTCATGACAGGTTTATCAAGGTCTCTCTAAGGGAATGATGTTGTATGGGTTTTCATTGACAGACTCACGAAGGTTTCTCACTTCTTTTCGATCAAGGAGACATTCAGTGTTGATGAGTTGAGATGATTGTACATCTACGTGATAGTACATCTACATGTAGTTCCACACTCCATTGTGTTAGATAGGGATGCTCGTTTTACTTCATTGGTCTGGAAGGGGTTACAAAAGGCTTGGGGTACACAAGTACTTTTGAGTATAGCTTACCAGCCTCAAACAGATGGTCAATCCGAGCGTACGATTAAGGGGCTTTAGGACATGCTGCGAGCATGAATCCTTGATTTTGGAGGTTCTTGGGAGAATCACATACCTCTTGTGGAGTTTTCCTACAACAATAGTTTTCTAGAAACTATTCAGATGTCACCTTATGAGGCCTTGTACGGTAGACCATTCCGATCACCCTTATGTTGGCTGGATATAGGAGAGGCAGCTATGTTGGGACCACGTCTTTTCTAGGAGACCGTAGAGCAGATAGACTTGATTTAGAAGAGGATGGTTACTGCAGAGTCTCAACAGAAGTCTTATGCTGATCAACGGAGATGGCCTCTAGAGTTTGAGGTTGGGGATCAGGTTTTCCTGCGTGTCACACCGAGGTTGGGACACAAGAGGATTAGGAGATAGGGTAAGTTTTCACTGAGGTATGTCGTGCCATTTGAGGTTTTGGAGAGAATCGGACTGGTTTCCTATCGGCTGTAGTTACCTCAGAGTTATCAGGATATGTACAACGTCCTTCACGTTTCTCAGATTTCACATTACTTCTCAGACCCATCTCATGTTCTTCAACCTGAAAAGGTTGAGTTGGAGGTGGATGCCTCATTTGAGGAGCATCCTATCTGGATTTTTGATCACAGTATGGAGGTTCTCTATGGATGGTTTGTTCCTATGGTATGAGTTTTATGGCAGCACAAGTGGGTACAGGAGGAGACTTGGGTGAGGGAGACCGATGTACGATCACAGTGGCCGGAGTTGTTCGAGTATTCTTATTTTACGCCGCCTTGCTAGGGAAATTCGGGGATGAATTTATTTAAGGGGGGAAGTTTGTAAGAACCCAGATCATCTTTTCAGTTATTTTTTCCCTTTTCTGGTGTTTTTGAGGAAAAATAGGCATTTTTTGGAAATTTATTAAGTACGCGTCGTGTAATCAGTTACCGAAGGTAGTCGGGTGCTGGTCGTGTCATGGACATGCACACTACTATGTGTGGTGACCTGGAGACCACCTAATGCGGGGAATGGTAAAGGCAAGTACACACTATGTACTTCTAAAGTACACGCCGTGTACTTATAAAGTACATGTCGTGTTCTTTCTTTTTTTCATTAAACGTACCGGGGTCATGTATGACGGATATAATGCTCTTCTTCTCGACCTAGTTTTTCCTAGAGTGTTTGTACAACATGGATCTTCACCAAGACCCCGATCAAGCGTCCGCTCTCTGAATCGAACTCCGTCGATTGTGTTGGAATCGCATCGGTGAGTTCTCTCTTCTTCTTGAACACCTTATTCGGATTTCTCCTCTTTAAAGAGTTATTGTGTGTTGAAAATTTTGGAAGTTTTTGTAGATTTATGGTGTTATTAGGTGGTTCAAGGCTTGAGGTTCACATATAACGATCCTACAACACTGAGGTAGGTGGTTTGTGCCTTTCTCTAGATAGTCTTTGAGTTCTATGTGCAAAAGTGTCAAGTACCCATGAATGGGGTATTGCACGTTTATGGTGTTAGCCCTATTACTTGCCTGTTATGCCCTAGTTTGATTTGATAGAGGTTATTTTTTGAGAATAGGGTTTAATTTTCCATGTTATGGAGGTTTTGCCCAAGTTTTCTTGTTTTGACTGTTTTGTCTAGTTTCCTTGTTGGGATGTTGTTTGTTTCTCATTCCTAGTATTGTTAGGATGGAGTGATTATTATTTGTCTTGTTGTTATGCTATAGACTGGTTAGCCAAGTAGTTCATGATATTTACTTTGGCCACTTTTCATTTCTATTCTTGTTTGACTTACATAGGGCCATGAGAACCCGGTGTAGTAGACCATAGGGAGAATGGACGTAAGGGCTTCTCCAGAGGGTCTGTTTTTATTGTTACGATGCGATACCACATGGGGAATTGACGTAAGTTCTTCTTCAGAGTGTCTGTAGTTCTTTGATGTGGGCCACAGGGGGAATGAGACGTAAGTGCTTCCCCGGAGCGCCTTTTAGTTACCGATACGAGACTATAGGGGGAATTGATGGTGAGTTCTTCCTCAGAGTGTCTATACAAAAGCCAAACCATAGGGGTTAGATAGTGAGTACTGCCCAGAGGTTTTCTTGTGTTTTCTAGGTAGGACTAAAAGGGATTAGGCTGTGAGTACATCCCAGAGGGTTACCTATTTTTGATTATCTTCTTACTTGATATGTTTTATTTGAATGCTTTGAAACTGTAGGAATGTTTACTGTTGAGTACTTCATTGTTTACTTCTTTTACTTGATTATTGTCTGCTATATATATTCAATGACTATTAGGAATAGATCCCTTGGTGGTTTCCTATAGAGATTTAGTATCACACCCAGTTTGGGTCATGCTTTTGGGCCCAAACAGATTATATTGTTTCAGGTATAGATAAGGGAAAGGTCCCTTCTACTTTAGGTACTTGACTACTTTGGAGCTGGAGAGCATGGGATCAAGTTGAGGCTTGTGATGCTGAGGAGTTATTTACTGTTTCCTTGTACTTTGGTTTAGTACTGTATTTCTACATTGTGATGTTTTTGGATGATTTCCTAGACATATGTATCATGCATCATTATATATGTGCTCCAGCTATTTATTTCCTTCAGTCTTCCACTGTTACTGTTGTATGACATTATCACTACTTCCGCTATTTCTATTTGTTTTTACTTCCACTGTGTTACTTTGCCAATGAGGGAATAGTTTCTCTACTATCACACCCAAGGCCCTCACTGCTAGATGGTAGCCTTTGGCATTCGGGGAAATGCACTTGAGGCCATGTGACCAACCGGGTATGGGGCGTCTCTAGTAGGCTTCCAGAACTATAAAGGCAAGTACACACTGGGTACTTCTAAAGTACATGTCATGTACTTTTTTTCATTAAACGTATTGGGGTTGCGTCTGATGGACATAATTCTCTTCTGCTCAACCTAGTTCTTCTGAGAGTGTCCGTACGGCGTAGATCTTCACCGAGCCCCTGATTGAGCATCCGTTCTATGAGTTGAACTCTGTCGGTTGCATTGGAATCGCATCGGTGAGTTCTCTCTTCTTCATGAACACCTTATTCTGATTTATCCTCTTTCAAGAGTTATCATGGGTTGAATGTTTTGGACGTTTTTTTTCAGATTTACAGTGTTCTTGGGCGATTCAAGGCTTGCGGTTCACGTATAACTATCCTACAACACCGAGGTAGGTGGTTTGTGTATTTTCGTAGATAGTCATTGAGTTTTATGTGCAAATGTTCCAAATACCCATGAATGGGGTATTGCACGTTTATGGTTTTATCCCTATTATTTTCTTGTAATTCCGTAGTTTGATTGCATATAGGTTATTTTTTGAGAATAGGGTTTACTTTTCCATGCTATGGAGGTTTTGACCATGTTTGTTTGTTTTGACCGTTTGGTCTAGTTTGCTAGTTAGGCTGTTGTTTGTTTCCCATGTCTAGTATTGTTAGGATGGAGTGATTATTATCTGTCTTGCTGTTATATTGTAGAATTGTTAGCCAAGTAGTTTTTGAGGTTTACTTTGGCCGTATTGCATTGCTATTCTCGTTTGACATACAAAGGGTCGTGGGAACCTGGTGTAGTAGACCATAGGGAGAATGGACGTAAGGGATTCTCTAGAGGGTCTGTTTTTATTGTTTCAATGAAAGACCACAAGGGGAATTGATGTAAGTGATTATTCAGAGTGTCTGTAGTTCCTTGACACAGGAAACAGGGGGAATGATATGTAAGTGCTTCCTAAGAGCACCTTTTAGTTACCGATACGAGACTATTGGGGGAAATGACGGTAATTGCTTCCCCAGAGAGTCTATACTAATGCTGAACCAGAAGGGTTAGACGGTGAGTACTGCCCAGAGAGTTTCTTCTGTTTTCTAAATAGGACTAGAGGGGATTAGGCTATGAGTACATCCTAGAGGGGTACCTATTTGTGATTATCTTCTTACTTGATATGTGGTATTCATATGCTTTGAAACTGTAGTAATGTTTACTGTTGAGTACTTCCTTGTTTACTAGTTTTACTTGATTATTTTCTACCATATATATTCACTGACTGTTAGGAATAGATCTCTTGGTGGTTTCCTACTGGGATTTTGTCTCACACCCTGTTTGGCTCATGATTTTGGGCCCAAACATATTATATTGTTGCGGGTATAGATATGGGCAAGCACCCTTCTACTTCGGGTACTTGACTACTTTGGAGCTGGAGAGCATGGGACCAAGTTGAGGCTTGTGATGCTGAGGATTTGTTTACTCTTTCCTTGTACTTTGGTTTAGTATTTTATTTTAGCATTGTGATGTGTTTGGATACTTTCCTAGACATATGTATCATGCATTATTATATATGTGTTCCGACTGTTTATTTACTTCAGTCTTCTGCTGTTACTATTGTATGAAATTATCACTGATTCTGCTATTGCTATTTGTTTTTACTTCCGCTGTGTTACTCTGCCAATGAGGGCATAGTTTCCCCACTATCACATCCAAGGTCATCGTTGCTAGTCGGTAGCCTCTGGCATTCAGAGAAATGCGCTTGAGGCCATGTGACTAACCGGGTACGAGGCTTCTCTGAGCTGCTTTTGGAACCAGGACGTTACACTTATACCATGATCATGATTTTTTGAGAGGGGTTCAGTTTCCAAAGACAATGAAAATTTGATGTTTTTGAATTTTTTTGATAATAATTGCAAATGTAACTTTACAAAACATTATTTTAAATGCCTATAATATTTTTTTATGTATTTGTGATTTATTTATTATTTAAATTAAATTATTAATTTTCCATATATATTTACACGTTGTAGTTTTTTGTAATTGAAAAAATGCACTATAGTAGTTGGGCCTTTAGAAGAACTATTTATAGAATTGATAAAAGACCACCTTTATCAGTTATTTTTTAACACTGATAAATCAGTCCCCCTTTTAATGTCCCTTTGGACAACAACACCTTTTTAGCACTGTTAAATTTCATTTTTTGTGTTGTTAAAAGTCCTATCTATGGTAGTAACTATATATATACCACATAATAATTCTATTTATTTATACATTATTACTATATATTTTACATATGAATAATATTTATATTTTATTCATTTCATTTACCACTTTTATTGCATTCAAAAAATTTCAAATTCATTCCTTTAATGAAATCATAGTATAGGGTTTTAGTTGGGAATTTTTTTTCCAAATGCTCTAGATTGTCCACTAAAACCAATGAAATAGAATTTAACCATTGTTCATTTTAATTACATGTAAAATGAAGAGCATACTTACCTCACATTATGATTAAACCAAGCCTTGTAATATTTATAAGTGGTTGAGGGAGGTCCCTAAGAAGCATATAACTAACTCCTTCCTCATAGGATAGTCTATTGGTTCTATGGATAAAAAATAACTCTTCTTTGTTGGATTTTTCTCTTTCTCACAACCGTTAAAACCTTTGAGTTAAAGAGAAAAGAGAAATTGGTGTATTGTCTTATGGAGTTTCAAAATTATAAAATCACATTCACATATAAAATTTTCACAGTACTTGAACCAATTTATATAGAACTCAAAGGACACCCCATGAACTTCTATACATTCCACAAACATTTTTGCATAAGTCAATCATTTCATATTGTTAGAACTTTTAATATTTAATTCAACCATTAATTAATTCTATAATGTTTAAAAAAATAATATATCTAATCTCTGTTTTTAATTCCATAAAAGTCACCTAAGAGGTTGTGTGGAAACTTGACATGCAAAGGGATTAAGAAAAAAACAAAAAAAAACACAAATAGGCCAGCCCAAAGGACATCCTAAATTAGTTAAGAAAACTGAAACATAGTTATGGATCTCCAAGAAATGGTCTATTGTTCCTTGAAATACCTACAAATCACTATTAAAAGACATCAACACCACCATGTATTCAACTATTCTATCACCATCCCACCTTCACTACATAATATATTGTCAAAAACCATTTTAAAACTATAGACCTAAGAGATAGACTATAATGAAAAACTGACCAAAACTGTACACTAACAATAATTAATCTTGTCGAAATAGTTTCTTCCACATCTTAGACACACATATAATAAATAAAATATAAGGGGACCTACAAAAATATGAGGAAATCATATAAAATAATCCTTTCATATGTCCTCCAAAACTACTTTTGAATGACCTCGAAAACTGCTTTAGGAGAGTATCATTATGCTCTCAATGTTTTTTACAAATACTTTATAAAAAACTTATATATCCACATTCAAAATAAATCTATGTGTAACCCTAGAGGACTTTGTAGTATTCACAAATATGAATTATATAATCCATAATTATAGGCAAATATAGTCCTTTAGAAAAGCATAAATGTTGTTGATGAAACAAAAAAATCCGCTCTGACCTCCATCAAACACACACATTTTTTTACATGTTTCCACTAGATATAAAACATAAATAACACATAATAATGTAATATCAATTTCTGGATGGGTCTTTGTGACTAAATGCATGGATATCTCGATAATCATCATGTTTTTACTTTTTGGAAATCCAGTATCAGGGTGGAGAAAATTGTAGTATCTGATTAGTTCATCACTACCAAAGTCAGTAATAGAGACTCGAACTTCTTTATTTCATTTTTTACACATAATTTTATTTGACCTTGAGAGAACCACTCTAGTAGGAATTAAGGTCCTTAAATACATTGAATAACATAAAGATGGTGAGAGGAGAATTCAATATTATTTTGGATGGTACATAAATGAAAGGTGGAAGTTCCTAACCTCGTAAAGCATGGAAAGAGTTATCTTCATTCATGGCTCATCCTAGTCTCTCAAACTTTGGATTTGAAGGAGATAAATTCACATGGTATTATACAAAAAGGGAAACAACCACACTTGGTGCTTCTTGGATCATTTCTTCGCAAACATTCATGCTATCTCGTTATTTCCTTTGGCCAAGGTGACTCATATTATGAGAGAAATATACAATCACTATCCAATTATGGTTTCCTTATAGGGTGGAAGGGGAGGCAAAGGTCGCTTCTTCTTCTCTAAATGATGGACCTGAGAATTCATATATAACAACATGGTGAACGTGTCTTGGAATATAATGGTCTAGTGAAGCATATGGGTAGGCCTTCATAATAAACTCAGACCACTCCAACGAGACATATTACAGTGGTCCAATAGGCATCCAGTGTAGCCCCAAAAAATTTCTAGTATTAAATATGAGATAGACTAGATAGATTCCTTACTCAAAGTTTCATGGTATCATGAACTCTTAGACTCTCTTTTCAATAAAAGAAGTAAACTAGTCGAGCTACTTTTGGAACAAGAATGCATAGCTCATGAATAAAGGAAACATGGTTGAAAGAGGGAGACAAAAACATGACATTCTTTCATGTATGCATCATGGAGAATAAGAAGATCACTCATCCTAATATTCCCATGGACAAGAGTTCTTTCATGAAGGACATCAAGGTTGTGGGAGGTATGTAAGAGTATCATTTTAAATCACTTCTTTCTAATAATAATTCATTTATACAGAAAGGGAATCCAAGGGATAACACAGAACTGCTTGATATTTGTTAGGACTAATAGGGGACTATATACCCAGAGAGGGGGGTGAATCAGGGTATGGATATTCTTTTCTAAATTCATCCTGCCCCACTGGATCTCGACCTATTTATTACAAGGGTCACTTTGTTTGAACTTGTGTGTTTATTATGACCACTTCGTTTATTTTTTATCTGATGATGATGCTTTAAATGCAATGCAGGGAAGCAAGCAGGCAGACACAAAGATTTTTACTTGGTTCACCCTCACTGGGCTACGTCCAAGGAGTATACAAGAGCGATGTGCCATTGTACCAAATCCACTAAAGATCACTGCCAATAATGTTCGGGCGAGATCACTTCTATGCCCAGGCTCACTGCCTTTATAATGTTTAGGGTCAACTCACTGTTTTCCCAAGGTTCACTCCCTGTTTCTCTCTCACTGGCTCACTACTGGTAGAAAGGACTACCTTCTTCCTCTTCCTTTACTCACTTCACTTGGAAGGGATCCGCTCAGAGTTTATAGACTTGTAGGTTTCTTCATTATCACTAATGAATGCATCCTTCACTGTATATAGATGCTCTATTGAAGTCCAAATTTCATCCATTTATGAATACCCCTTTTCCCCTGAACACCAGGAAACTCACTTTGGAAACACCTTTGCAAAGCACCCTACTTCGCAAGGCTCTCAATTTTGTGAAGCTCAATGAAGCCTTTGCGAAGCTCCTGCCTTTTCCCAAAGAAATCTTGTGAAGCACTCTTGATAATCACTCTCACAAAGCTTAAGTTTTCATAGAGAGAATTCACTCTTGAAGATCACTAAGACAAAGCAGAACTCACAACTTTCATGGAGCTAAATTAGCCGCCGCGAAGCTCTTCTTTCACAAAGCACACTGCCTTCGCAAACCACCTTCACGAGCTGAGAGGAAAATATTTTCTTTGAAACTCTCTCTTCTTCTCCTGAGGGAGTCGATGCCTATTTATAGGTTATTCCACCAACCCTCAAACTTTCTACGTGAAGTCAATGCCACGTCATCAAAAATCGTGAAGCTCTGTAGTTCCCACCAAAATTCTCTCAAAATCGCGAAGCACCACGAAGATTTTTGGATCAAAGAGCTCATCGTAATCATGGAGAATCCAGTAATTTCCTTTCCACCATTGCTAGGAAGCTCCAATCTCAATTATCTTAGCCACCACAATGCTCTTCATCACTGCCGTTCACAAAGCTTGGCGTAATTGCGAAGCATCACCGTCAACATTCTTCTGGTCTTCATGAATTCCAAACCATGAAGCCTATCATCACAAATTTCATTCCTTCACCATATTTGGATGGAATTTTCAAGAATATCCACTTTTTGGAATGCTCACCAACCTCTAAACTTCGGTTCCCAAAAATTTGGAAAACCCTGTAAAATGACGTCACCTTGTATCTGTTCTTTTTTACCGCCTCCAGATCGTCTGTTCCTTTTTCATGGTTCTTTGTCAACATGGATTGTCAATAACATCTATGAAACTCAACAATTCACCTTGGAAACCTGATTTGTCAACAAACACAATCAAACCAAAAATAATACAATGATACCTTGAGGAATTTTTTCCCAACAATGTTATCCCCGATATGGTTTCTAAAAATATTAATGATGTGATTAGCTCTAAACCGGGGGAGGAGATCTAGAAGGCAGTTGAATCCCTTAATTAGGAATTTTCCCCCGACCCTGACTATTTTCTAGGTTTATTATATGTGGAATCTTGGGATACAATGAAGGTTGAGATAGTGGCATAAGTTTAGGATTTCTTTCATGGAGGATTTCTCCCTAGTGTTGACATCTCTACCACCCTAATCCTTATCCTAAAAGTAAGACACCAGTCTTTGTTGTGTCATTACAGAACAATTAGTATGTGTAATTTCCCCTAAAAGGTACTATGAGCATCATGAATAGGATAATATCATCTCATTTTCAGACATAGATTTATGGAGAGCAACACGACTTCATTTAACATAGGTCTATCTAAGGAACCATTGGTATTGCACAAGAAATGATTTCTGATATTAATAAGTAGTAAATAGGCTCTAACATTTCCATATAAGTGGACATAGACAAGGTATACAATAGAATATAATGAAACTTCATATTAAAGGTCTTGGATTGTATGGTTTTTTTGTATTTATATCTTATTTTTTAGATTCTTCAACTCTCCATGTATTTTTATTTCATTTTGGGGAAAATTTATGGGTTTTTCAATTCAGTTCGGTGTTCATGGTAGGGTGATCTATTATCACCTTGTTTATTTATTTTAGTGCAAGATTCTCTCAAAAGAATGAATGACAGATAATAATTATATTTTATTTAAAATATAATGAGTCTCCAAGATCATAGGGTGGGAGGTTCATACCGAGAGTGCCACCCTTTACAAAGATTTTAGAATCATTCGATAAGGATGCCGTATAAAAATATAAAATGATAGTCTCCTCCGTGTCCCATTTTCTTTCCAAGGAATATGCTTCAAAGTTTTCATCCCTCCATTCATGAACAACCTAAATATTCTGATCAGTTTTTTTAATAAAAACATGAGCGCATAAGACCTTATATTAAATAAGAAAGATTACAAAAGGAGAAATGAAGGAATTTTACATTTATCGCGGAATAAAAGAGGAGTCATATCATCAGGTAGAATGTTCAAGTGAGTATAACATTCCACATTGACTCCTTCGTTGGCCAGCCCATCAGCAATATATTTTTCCTCCCTGAAAGTGTGGGTGATTAAGTGATTCAAAGAGTGATGTTTGTCAAGACAATTCAACCATTTAGCAGCCAGCTTCCCTGAGAGACCTAAATATTCTGATCAATAATTATCCCGCATTTCCTAATAAACTACACCAATTCTCCTTTTGGACTATCCATTCCATGACAAATCCCAACCAATAATTTGGATCTGATTCAACCTCAAAGATGTTAATGTTGTAAAGTCTTCATAATGAAAGACCACAAACAGTAGCCCTCACCTTTCTCCAATGTAGTTGATAGGACACTAAAGATAATTGAAACCAAAAATAACTAAAACTACAATATCTCTCATGACGCCCCTCATTATACTGATCAAACAAGATCCATAAATATTATGTTTCATCCCCATATATGGAAGTATCTAGCTAACCCCCCCTTCCATGAATTTTCTTTTATCTTACTTCTATATTGAAGAACACCATTGAAATAACACGTTATAGAAAAATAGAATCACCCTAGAAATAAGAACTCCTAGCTCTGCAACCAAGGATTTCACTAGGGCCTGAATAAATAGTTGAGATTAGTATCTTCCTTCTTGAACCTTGTTTCTGGCCTCCCAAATAACCCAACACACTGAAGAAAAAAATCATGATGTGTGTAGTTATCTCTTCACCATTCTAGCTAGACTGCTAAAACCAAGATTCAATGAACTATGGAATAGAATCCCCATGTGTAACAATTCCCATGTAGTTTCCGAAGAGGTTATAGATACCTAGTTCCCATTCCCCTCTAAAGAAAAGATTCCAAGATGATTCCAACTTTAGAGCAGCACAACACCAGCAGTGGGATGTATGAAAGAACCCTATATTCTGTAAATTTTTATCAGTTGGAAATGCATGGTTCCTCAAAATCCACACCAAGAAGTTCAACTTTTAAGGGATCTTCTTATACCTAAGTTAGAATCCCAATCATCATGTTCAATTCTTACATATATGAGCATCGATGTCCCGACTACTACACCATCCAGAGTTTGGTTCTAAAAAAACATATGAGTTTTGACTCATTTATCATGCTGATATTTTCATAGGTGGTCTGCTGTTTCTAACCAAGAGTTGAATTATTAAAACTAGGTAAAAAAATAGATTCCATAAAAGGCATTTCCTGAACTGGATAACCAAAAAAAATAAAGGTTCACTAGCCCAGTTATCCTTCCAGAAGTTGATCACTCAACACCCCATAACCCAGTGAACCTTCCCTTCTAGTGTCTCCAAATGATCATTCATACACCTTGTAAGGACTAAAAGTATTTATGCATGATTAGACCATACCCATCAGTCATAAATAAATCTTTTTCTTATAAACCTCACCTATATTTTATTCCCTTCAATGATTTCCCATGACAGCTTGGTCTACATGCCATGATAGGCTATAGAAACACTTTATAATTTAACTCCAACATCTTCTATAGGCCCAACCATTCACTTCCATGATGCCCAATGGCATCTTACACTATGGCTAGAATCCCATATGATGGTTTTAGTTATTTTATCAAGCTTCTCAATATCCCCTTTTAGTTCCTTAATGATCGACATAGCATGCATGGATATAGAAGTGAGTACACTATTCACCAGTGTAATGTGACTTACAAATGATAGAATTTTTTCCAGTTACAAATGAACCCCATGATCTGATTGATGATGCCTTCAAATAACACCATCCTGATATATCCATCTGAAATGGGTGTACCAATAAACTCAATTGGAAGTTTATACCTTTGTATATCCAGCTTATTTTGAATAATCCTACTTCACCTGTTTTTTTTTTGAAATATAAGCACTACTCTTCCCCTAGTTAGTCTGTTGGCCACTTTGGTTTCCATAAGCTCCCATGATTTTATTAAGTCCATTGATGGAAATAATCCCACCATTAATGAGGAAAATAACATCATCCTCTAACATCAAATGAGAAATAATTCCATCCCTAGACCTAGTCTTGTAAGAAAGAATTGACCCCTCCTCCATTCCACATTTTATATTCGTTATGAGTGCTTCCTAGAACAAAATAAAGAGTCTTGGTGTGATTGGGTCACCTTACCTTACTCCATGCATGGCCTCAAAAAAACAAAATCCCATACCCATTAAATAATTTGAAAGACACAAGGTTGGAAAAAACCTGAAAAATAGGTCACAAACCCATTCTTTGAACCCGAATTTCCTCATGACTCTGAAAGTGAAGCTCCACTATAACTTTCCATGCACCTTGTCCATATCCATTTTGATGATAACATTGGATCCAAGCATCTTCTTGTTGATATCATCCACTATTTCTTTCACTATCCCAACCGCTCCTTAAATACTCCTTGAATGAAACCATTTTGTTCCTCTAATACAAGTCTTGGAATCACCCAACTTAGTCTTTTGTTAATAAGACATTCCATAATATTATAAGTAAAGTTGAAAAGACATATAGGCCAATGTTGGTTGAGAGGAGTAGGGTCTTGAACCTTCGGTACTAAAACCTACCATGAAGCACATACCACACTCAAAAGTGCCTCACCTTTCATATAATCTTGAACTACTTCCCTTACCTAAAACTGGATTATATCCAATGAATCCATGAAGAAAGAGCTAGGAAACCCATTCGGTCAAGGTTCACTTTCTGATTTCATGCTAAACATTGCCTCTTGAATCTCCTCCTCTTCTCGGATAGATTCTAACTCCACATTACCCATTTACTACACCATACTAGGAATGCATTGAATAAAAATATCCACCCCTATTTCCACATTCGACCTTCATCCATGAAAGTTTAGAAACCCTTCCAGAAGACCCTCAAAGTGATTTAGACCCAAGTTCTCTACCTCCTCAATATATACCATATGTGAAACATATTCCATCCTCAATTTGATCTTCCTATACCCCTTCTATTATATATGATCTTGAAAAAAGCATTGTTACGATCCCCCTCTCATTTCCAAATTTCCCTTGATCTTTCTCGACCGACCCTTTCAATATCTAGTATTTTTTTCGGCTAGCAAGCTATACTTCTCATTTAAGGTGAAAAAATGTCATCATCCTAGCTCTTTTGTATCCTTCCTTAAAACCTCTCGATTTCCACTTTAAGCCCATCTTGGTAGGTATAAATATTTTATCTGCTAGAATTCCACTCCTGAAACACTTTCCTCAAATGCTTGAAATGCAGTGTCAACCCCTCCCAAGCATTACCAGACACCAGTTGATTCTAGGAACTTCTAACCATTAGTAAAAAGCCCCCAATACATGACCAACTGTTTGAATATATGAAATGGTTCGATCTTTGTATTTAACTCTTTAAGTTCACCATAAGGGGTGGATGATCTGACAATGAATGAGGGAGATGCATGACAGGAGTATGATGAAAGGAGTACATACCTTGTAAGTCAGAGAGTCACTGATCCAACCAACTCCATATATGTTTTTTCTATTTATGATTATTACACCAAGTAAATCTGCTCCTCGAGAAGCCTAGGTCCATAAGGCCAGGGGAATCTAATGTCTTATATCCTATATGGTTCTTTACGAAAAAACCACTCCTTTTTTCTCATAATCTTTCATAATGGTATTGAAGTGGCCACCCACAAAATAAGAAAGTACACATGTAGGAGAGTTGGAAAGATGCTGCCACAAAGTAGTTCTTACCTCAAATTTAGAATAAAAGAAAATAAAAAAATTCCATACCTCTAAGTTCACATTCCCAGAGATGTGCTGAGGAGAAGCATCTTCACATTCCATTGTGATGCTATGGTTTCAAAAAATCCATATATGTGGGTTGCTTGCACTTTCATGCATAAAATCAGAAGACCCCACACTCCATGTGAAAGAAGATATCCACTCCACCCTTTTTTTGGTTCCAACACAACAATAATAGAATCCTATAACCAATGAGATTCACTAAAAATTAACATACCCTTTTCCCGAATGCCTAAGCCTGTGGAATTACATATCAAGATAGACATCATTGTATGTTGCGGAATTGTAACAGTTTACAGAGATAACCACAATGTAAACACAGCCGAGTATAAAACGTATTATCAACAAAGTCTGAAAAACAGAAAACGAAACTTGTAGGAAAGTAAAATGAACAACAATATTTATGTGGTTCGGACCTTATAGTCCTACTCCACGGCAAGAACACCACCACCGTTTCTATATTATTATGCAAAATGAAAACATAGCAAATACAAACAGAGAGGAAGCAAAGACAGACCACACACGTGGACCACGAAAGCTATTCGAGAACAAAGACCTCTCCGCCCCAAGATCCAGGGATGAACCCTGGCTCGGAGTTAGCAGAGTTCTATTCTAGACTGGGCGGACTCATGCATGCAACCCTGACTAAAAACAGACCAGAATAGAATCCAGGAACATACAATGCAATGATCAGACAATAAAATAAATAATGGGGTCATAAATACAAAAGCACCGAGAAGCCCGGATCTCTTCCATGGTTGCCTCCCTGATTTCCATAGATGTATCCACCCGAAATCCACCGAAACAGTCATCAAGGTGACGTCGTACAAGCGGCGGGTCACCGAACCAGCAAAGGCTCTGAATCTCTTGGATATCTCGGGACCAGAAGGCTGAAGACAACGACCAACCACACGAAGAAAACCAATGAGACCTAATAATGGTGGCGGAAAGAACGAAGCGATGCCACTGACATGCGTAACAGATGAGGCCACATGGCACGCAACGCAGGAGCGGAAGAATCTCGAAGCACGATGGCTTAAAAAATCCCGAAAAACCAACTCACGTGGACAGCTACCATTGAACGGGCGGCATGGATAAGATCACCGAAGATACACCAACGGAAGAACCAAGGACATTAGATCGGCATCCATCAACGGTCCGAAAAGAAGTGAAACCACAGGATCACCATGGTGGAAGGGAGGCCGAACAACAAGCGGGCCACAACACAGAATGAACCCAGCGAATAGGCCCATCAAGCAAAAAACAGGCCACAGAACAGAAGCCCAATATGCATAAAAAAATTAAAGAAAATAAAACCATTTTTGCATGGAAAAACTGAAAACAACATTTTAATATTTGAAAACCCATTTTCAAAAATCTCCACCTTTTCAAAATTAAAACAAAAAACAGATGGTGTTCTTGCAAACATCTAACTACCGATACAACCTATCACTAGTGCAGGCAGATTCTCTACAACAGAAAAACCTAAGTCTACAAATGTCCACCCAGAATGAACATCACTTAGTATGTGCCGGTAGTATCACATGTTCTACCCACACTACATTTCTACTGCTAAACAGATTAAACATGCTCAAAAATTTAAACTAAGAAAACGAATTCAACAAACTTACTCAACATTTACCATTGATTTAACCTAGAACAGTTGATCTGATATGCACCAACAACCTGAAATTCAAACAGCCTTTCCCAGGGGTAAAATACAATGGAAAAACATGAAATCGAATCAAATCTTAACAAACAATGCATCATTAATCAAAACAGTAGAAAACTAAACACAGTAATCACAAAACAAAAAACCGACTTGAGAACATCCTCTCCACCTAAGCCCGAACAACTTAGACTAGCCCACACAAACCCTTGTTCTTAACCGCAATTCCTCCACAATGACAAGTGGAGCCAGTCCTAGGAACGCAAGAAAAAAACTACAAAGAACCTATGTCTAGTTCTAACGAAGGGCTACTCGAAAACTAAAGGACTTCTGTAGACTCATAATTGGGACATACCACATTTGTCTGGGCCATACTATCTTTTCCTTTCAGATTAAGACAATAACGTTTAATGTGGCAGATATTACCACACTCAAAACACCGAAATCCTTTAAACTAGTTCTTTTCCTTCTTACCCTTATTTTGCATAGGTGCTTTGGTATATAACATTTGAGGTTTACTCTTAACAGAACTCAACTCTTATTTCAAACTGTGCGTTTAAAGATCACAAGATAGGACAACAGACTTAACCTCTTCCAACGTAATGGAATCCCGACCATACATCATAGAATCTCTTAATGAATTAAAAGAATCATCAAGAGAGGTTAACAAAATTAAATCTTGGTCCTCATCCTTAACTTCAATGTCTATGTTTTCTAAATCTAACATAATTTTGTTAAATTCGTCTATATGAACATGCACAGAAGAACCAAGCGACATTTTAAAATTGTATAAACGCATTTTTTTATATAGACACCCAAGCAAAGATTTAGTCATATACAAATGCTCGATTTTAGCCCAAATCGATTTAGCAGTAGTTTCATGTGCCACTTCACGCTGCACCTTATCACCCAAAGTTAACAGTAGAGTGCCGTGATCCTTGCACATGAGCCTTAGCCCGGTTGGTAAGGACTCTGCAAGTACATCCAAGTGACCAGGGATCAAATCCAAGCGGAGGTAGAATTTCTGGGGTACTGTAGCAGTACTATAGTAGTACTATAGTAGGTACTGTGCAGTACTATAGCAGGTAATGTAGCGGAAACTGTACCAGGCACTGTTTGGCACTGTAGCAGCCGAGAATATGCCCCCGTTTGGGCCTTTGGGCCACTCATTTGGTCCCTGAGTCCTGTAAGGCCTTCGGGCCACCCAGGCCTTCGGGTCAGAAAGGCCTTTGGGCCACCTCAAGGCCTTCGTGCCACCTTAAGTGTAGATGCAAACCAGACAACCTACAAGGAAAAAGCTCCACATAGTGGATGAGCAAGGAGCTTTCACCACAATGGAAGCTAAACGGATTGCAAGAATGAGAGGGTATGGAACCTGCCATCGGGACAAGCCTGTGCATGCACGGAAATGCCTAGCCGAACAGTCATGCGAAGGTGGAGAGTTGATTTCACGATGAAGATGCTGGTGAAGAGCAGTTCCAAGTAGTTAGTCTGGGATGTATGTAATGTTTGAAGCCTACGGATAATGAATTTCTCTAAGGCCTACGACCCATGTAATACTTACACCTTAGGCCTTGTAAGGGTTCCACCTCACCCCTTGAAAGGTGGATTATCAAAAATCAATAAAAAATGAAGGCCTTAGGGCCATTGGAGGAGGAGTGCAGTGAGCCTTTTCCAATATAACAAGATCAACATCGACAAAGGTAGTGGACTGACCACTGTCGGCAGTGAAAGTCACAACAGGTTTCTTATTATCGTGCAAAGCATCAGCAGGACCATTAGGAACAAGTAAAGCATGCATTTTAACTCCCCAGAAATTAAAATCATTTTCTCCGCCAACTTTATCAATTTCAAATCAGAAAGACATTGCAAATAAAATGAGTAACAGGCTCTGATACCACATGTTGCAGAATTGTAACAATTTACAGAGATAAATGCAATGTAAACACAGCAGAGTATAAAACATATTATCAGCAAAGTCCGAAAAACAGAAAACGAAACTTGCAGGAAAGTAAAATGAACAACAAGATTTACATGGTTCGGACCCTATGGTCCTACTCCATGGCAAGAACTCCACCACCGTTTCTATATTATTATGCAAAACAAAAGCTATCCGAGAATGAAGACCTCTTCGCCCCAAGAGCCAGTGATGATCCCTGCCTCGGAGTTAGAAGAGTTCTCTTCCAAACTGGATGGACTCGCGCATGCAACCCCGACTACAAACAGACCAGAATATAAACCAGGAAAATACAATGCAAAGATTAGACAAAAAAATAAAGAACGGACTCACAAATACAAAAGCATCGAGAAGCACAGATCTCTGCCATGGTTGTCTCCCTGATTTCCGTAGAAGTCTCCACCAGAACAGTCGTCGAGGTGACGGCGTACAAGCGGCATGTCACCGAACCAGCAAAGTCTCTGCTTCTCTCAGAGCTCTTAGGATCGGAATGCTGAAGACGACGACCAACCACCCGAAGAAAACCAACACGTCCTAATAATGGTGAAGGAAAGAACGAAGCGACACCACTGACTGACGTAACAGACAAGGCCACGCGACACGCAACGCAGGAGCAGAAGAATCTCGAAGCAGGGCGGCTTAACAAATCCGGAACAACCAACACACGTGGAAGACTACCATCGAACGGGAAGCACGGATAAGATCACCGAAAAAACACAAACGGCAGAACCCGGGCTGTTAGATCGACATCCATCAATGTTCTGAAAAGAGGCGAAACAACCGGATCGCCACGGTGGAAGGGAGACCGAACAACAAGCGGGCCACAACACAGAATCAACCCAGCGAACAGGCCCAGAAACAAAAAACAAACCACAGAAGAGAACCCCAATATGCATTAAAGAAAATAAAAAAATAAAACCAATTTTTCATGGCAAATCCAAAAACAACATTTTAATATTTGAAAACCCACACAATAGAAATTTCCTTGCGGCCTGAAGGAGTGTCATCCCAAAATCCCGAGCTGATGGATTGTTCCTCTTTAGCTCTTGAATGAGTTATAAGACCACTATTTACCGGTGATGAAGGAACCTTCATGATATCTACCTCCCTGGAACCAAGGGAGGCCATGTTGTCCGCCTTATTATCTAGATTCTCTAACACCACAAAGCAGTTAGGGGAACACGCTGAAGAAACATGGTGAACCAATATAACCCCCATCAAAGGTTTGGAAGAAGAAAGAACTTTATCCAAGGAATAATGGTTTTCATGAAATCCGTCCACCCCACCCTCTTTAATGGCGAAGGAAACACTGGAAGCGATGGGGAGACGGGTGACCCGCCTCTTGAAAGAACCACCCATCCCATCAATGTCTTACCGGGGGAACCAAACTCTAAAACTGGTGAACCAATTTTGTAAGTGAGAGGCCCTTGAAGTGAGATAGACTTGGGGGGAAGCCCCTTTGGGTTCATTTAATCAGTGGTCAAAGGATGGGTAGGATTAGATGACAACAGGCATGAATCCAAGGATGTGACAGGAGCTAGAACGAACATAACGATTGGCATCTGAAGACATAAATCAAGTGCATGAGGCTTGTCCATAAAATTTGAAAAACTCATCTCTTTGATATTCCTGCACCAATTATCTGGAGAAGTAACTGGAGACAATGGTAGGACCAGCTCCCATGAAGCTACCTCCTGAACCACTATTGAAGGTTCACCAGCCAAGAGAGTAGCCTGACTAGAAAATTAATTCACTACTGATTTTCCTGATTAGAAAGAAGGTCTCCTGCACCTAAAAAATCCACCGAATGGAAATGCCTGTAGAAATGAAAAAAAATGGTAACTCTTGAAAAGAAATCCTTTACACAGGGAGAAATCCTCACCATCTGTAATGAGCAGCCGCAAAGGAAGCGGTGCTACCTGGTACAGTTCAACGAAAATACAGGGAGATCGAACATCACCACCATGGATAAGTTGTGGAAAGCTGTAGCTTCTCTGAGTTACTCTGCAAACAAATCCACAGTCGAACACCAATCCAATCGATCCACACACCAGGGAGTAATGAAGATTGTTGGGATGAATGGAAAACCTGCCTGAGGCGGAGAATATGATCCTTCCAGACTGAGGAAATGATCGAATTAAAACCTGATTGCCTTCTACACTTGTATAATAAATTATCATATTTATGATAACGTATCATATTTATTGATGGACTATTTATTAATAACGTACCATATTTATTATTGGACCATTTATTATATTATACAATAATTTATTACATTATTAATTAATTTGAAGGACTATTTATTACATTCTCTCACTTGTCCAAACCAATTCATGTGAATGAATTCAATCTCCCTCTTTAAAAAGGAAACATGATATATGGATCATAGCGGTATTCCTCTAGATAACGAGTATTCCCTTCCATGTATCACAATATACCACGTACCCTTAGATAACTGAATGAATACATCTTAACCACTTAGATTATTCCCCATATGAACAAACCTTAACCGCATTGTTTATTCTGTAGCCCCAAAAATATTCTTCAAATAATGAATGTGTACACTTAAACTGAAAGAAATACTTAATATAAAGAGTTCCAAATAAAATTCAACAAATTTACAATGTAGAAATTAATCCCATACATATTACATGATCCTTGAATTTAAAGGGAGGCATGTCATTAGTCAAAGGATCTGCAATCATCAATTCAGTGCTGATGTGCTGAATGACCACCATTTTATCTTTAACACATTCCCTTATGGCTAAGTATTTGATGTCGATGTGCTTACTTCGACTCCCGCTCTTGTTATTCTTGGCCATAAAAACGGTAGCTGAATTGTTACAATATATAATCAATGGCCTTGAAATAAAAACTTTAAGGCCCAAAATGAAACTCTTTAGCCATACACCGTGGGAAGTGGTCTAAAAACATGAAACAAACTCAGCTTCCATAGTAGAAGTCGCTATTAGCGTATGTTTGACACTTCTCCATGACACAGCTCCTCCAGCCATCATAAAGACAAATCCTAAAGTTGATTTGCGTGAATCAACACAACCGGAAAAGTCTGCATCTAAGTATCTGATGACTTTCAAATTGTGAGTGCGTTTATATATAAGCATGTAGTCTTTAGTGACTTTGAGGTATCTCAATGCCTTCTTCACGGGCTTCCAATGGTCTATACCCAAATCACTCTGATATCACCCCAACATTCCCACTACAAATGCAATGTCAGGCCTTGTACAGACCTGAGCATACATTAAACTACCCACAGCAGAAGAAAACGATATAAATTTCATTTGTTCTCATTCAAAATCATTTTTAGGGCTTTGGTTCAAGCTGAATTTATCACCCTTAACAATGGGTGTTATACTTGGTGCACAGTCTTTCATACGAAATCTCTCTAAGACTTTATTAATATAGGTTTCTTGAGACAAGCCTATAATGCCTCTCAACATATCCCTATGAATCTTTAAACCAATGACATATGATGCATCACCCATATCTTTCATGTCAAAAACTTTTGGTGAGAAACTGTTTAACCTCATATTGCAAACCCTTATCATTAGTGGCAAGTAAAATGTTGTCTACATATAAAACAAGGAAACATATTTTACTCCCACTGACCTTCTGGTATATACATTGATCTATAATTTTTTATTCGAAACCAAATGAAGTAATTACATCATGAAATTGTAAATACCATTGTCGGGATGCTTGTTTTAAACCATAGATAGACCTTTTGAGCTTACACACCAAAATTCTCACCATTACTAGAGTGGAATCCTTCAGGTTGTTTCATGTAAACCTTCTCATCTAAATTACCATTCAGAAAAGCAGTTTTCACATCCATTTGTTGTAATTAAAAATCAAAATGAGCTACTAATGCCAATATGATGCTTAAGAAATCCTTTTTGGATATTGGAGAAAAACTATCAGTATAATCAATCTCTTCCTTTTGAGTGAACCCTTTAGCAACTAGGTGGGCCTTGTATCTTTCAACGTTGCCTAATGAATTCTTCTTGGTTTTAAAATACCATTTACATCCAATAGGTTTTAAACCAAAAGACAACTCAACAAGGTCCCAAACATCATTACACTTTATAAAATTCAACTCCTCCATCATGGCATCGTACCACATATTTTACTCCTCACAACTCATGGCATGTGAATATATTTCAGGATCATTTTTGGCTCCAATATTATAGTCATATTCTTATAGATACACTATATAATCATTGGAAATTTATGGATTTCTCATCCTTGTGGATCTTCTAAATGATTCACCATTATTTTCTTGAGGGATTTGTGGTTCAACTAATTGTTCAAGGGTTTCTGATTCTTGAACTATTTGATCCAAAGGATGATCATTAACCATTTGTGGAATGATATTTGTTCAAAAATGAGTTTTTTGTGTGAAAAATTATCAATCTATCACCTGAGATATAGGGTTGATCTTCTAAATGGTCTTCATCGTGAATTTTGTTGATAAAATCACTCCCACTAATCAGGCCATTTTCAAGAAATTTTTCATTTCTTAATTCCACAATTCTAGTGTTTAATGATGGAAAATAAAAACGATATCCTTTAGACCTTTCGGCATATCCAATGAAGTTGCCACTAATGGCCCTAGGATCCAACTTATTTTTATTTGGATTACACTAATACACTTCTGAAGGACATCCCCAAATGCGTATATGCTGCAAACTCGGTTTCCAACCCTTAAACAATTCAAAAGGTGTTTTTGAAACTGCCTTTGTTGGAACCCGATTCAAAATGTATGATTCCACTTTAAGTGCATCCATCCACAAGAATTTAGGTAGCTTAGAGTTACTAAGAATACTTCATACCATGTCCATTAATGTTTGGTTTCTTATTTCAGCTACACCATTTTGGTCTGGTGAACCTGGCATAATGTATTGTGCAACTATTCCATTTTCTTGAAGAAACCGTGGAAATGGGACAGACAATTGTCCATCCTCAGTGTATCTTCCATAATATTCTCTACCTCTATCTGACCTCACGATCTTAATTTGTTTATTACATTGTTTCTCTGCTTCAGCCTTAAAATTTTTAATGGTGTCAAGTGATTCATTTTTATTGTGAAGCAAATAGAGATGCATATATCATGAATGGTCATCAATGAATTAAATGAAGAATTTATGATTATGTAAATCCATATCTGAGCTACATATTTCTATATGTATGATTTATAATATGGATGAACTTCTATTTCCACCTTTTTTTGATTTATTGGTTTTCTTTCCCTTAATGCAATCCACACAAGTTTCAAAATCAGTGAAATCAAGAGTACTAAGTACCCCATTCTTAACTAATATTTGAATCATTTCTTTTGAGATATGACCTAATCTCCGGTGCCATAACATAGAATATTTTTCATTTATAACACTTCTTTTAATACCAGTATTAACATGCATGTTATCATTGTCAATTATTCATTTCAAATCAATGGGGAAAATCCCATCCTTTAATGTACCACATCCCACGACGTCATTTCCATATATCAAGGAAAAAATAGTTTCACAAAAACTGAATGTAAAACCCAACAGTACAAGTTTTGAAACTAAAATCAAGTTTCTAGAGAAACTTGGAATATAAAATGCCTTTTCCAAAAGCAAAGTAAACGTAATGGATAACACTAAAGTGCATGTCCCCACAGCTTCCACATGTGAGCACATCTTGTCTCTTGAATACACGCCAAGCTCATTTTCCACTAGTTTCCTTACGTTTGGCATACCCTGTAAGGTATTTATAATATGGATTGTAGAACTAGAATCAATCCACAAAGTGTTATAAATTATATCAACCATATTTGATTCATAACAAACCAATGAGATTGAAATACCTTTCTTTTCAATCAATTTCTGAAATTTAGGACAACTATTCTTTATGTGTCCTTTTCCTTTGTAGAAGAAACAAATGACTTCATTATTAATATTAGGTTGAGGGAGCAATTTCTCTTTCCTCCTTTTATTGGCTTGAAATTTATGACCCTTATGTTTCTAGTGCATTGCCAACATATTGGGTTCTCCTATTTCCACCACAAGCCTTTCCTCCTCTTGAACACACATAGTCATTAATTCATTAATTGACCATTTATCTTTATGTGTGTTATTAGAGATTTTAAATGGATCATATTGATGTGGAAGAGTGATGAGAATATAATGCACTAGAAACAACTCAAATATATCAACATCAAGATTCTTAAGTTGAGCTGCAATATCCCTCACCTATATGATGTGCTCGTGTACACCTTTCAAGGTGGTGAGTCTCATAGATGAGAACTTCATGATTAATGTTCTTGCTAATGCTTTATCTAAAGAGATGAACTGGTCATCTATTGATTTTAGCAAGTTATGAACATTATTATTCCCATCGACTAAACCATTAATGCTAACACATAGTTTAGTTTTTATGAACATCGTACTAAGACGATTTGACTGCTCCCAATGTTCATAAAGTGATATATCATCTAGTGTGCTATCATTATTGCCCGAATGGCCCAAAGTACTTCTTCTTTTATTTTATTATAGATAATCTTCCTTTTGAGGGATGAAGGGGAACCCGTACATGACCTATAGGCCCAAGGCCCAAGGCCCGACATGACTCGCAATACATGACCCGAAGGCCTAGAGGCATACTATGCCCAATACATGACCCGTAGGCCCAACCCACAGGAACTACCCCTCCCATAGCTTCTGCATCATTGATCACCTCACTCCCCACATTGCATTGCTGATCAGCTAGCATTCCCCATACAAAGCTGCACGTTTCCTAGTCCTGATGGCGGTTTCCATACCCTCTCATTCTTCCAATCCGGTAGCTCTGCATCTGGTGACTGCTAGTCTTGTTGTTCTGTTCCTCTTCTGGGGTCTGCTCTATGTGAATTGGGCTACTCCATGGTCTTTGTGGCCTAGAGGCCCTGAGGCCCGAGGACCTTTGATGACCCGAAGGCCCTAGAGACTCCTAGGCCCGAACCGGTGGTCCGAAAGCCCAAATCGGGTGAATAGTTCTGACTACTATAGTACTGAACAGTACCTGCTACAGTGCTGCTACAGTACCCCTCAGAAATTCACCTCTACTCGGTTTTGAACCTGGGTCTCTTGGATGCCAAGTAGGAGCCCTTACCACTAGGATAAGGGCTCGTTGGCATAGTGTGCTATCATTATTAACTACATGTAGTTTGTCTTTTACAATAGAATAATCAATGTCCATCCATCCCAGATAAAGAAGAATTATCTCCTTCTAAATGTTATAATTTTAACCCTTTAATTCAAGAATGTCACAGTGAATATCAGAAAATCCTAACGGCACCACTGCAAATTGAATACATGCTTGTTAGTACGAATTACATAATTTAAATAGTAAATCATGTCAACATGAGTTTAAAAAATATAAAATTTCATGTGGGAAATTTTTTAATTTAATATATTCAGGAAATAAATAAAGAATTATCAAGTAATATTTTAATTCATTAATTGAATTATAATTTGAGAATCCAACAAACCATATGACAAAATAATAAAATTTTAATTTTTTTAATACCTGTGGGTAAATTATGAAAATTAAATTTAATATTTCATCTAAAAATATAATAAAAATTCATGTGGGATAAAATTTATTTTATTTTTCATATAACATTTAATGTGATTTAATAAATTTGTAATTTTTATTTAAATCATGAATGTTGTGGAAAAACCCAATTTTTAATAAAATTTTAAAAAAATATTAGAATTATCAATTGATAGTTTAATTCATAAATTATTGAATTATAATTTGATAATTCAACAAACCATATGAAAAAATATTAAATTTTTTAATATTCATAATACCTCTGGGGAAATTATGAAAATTAAATTTAATATTCCATCTAATGAAAATAAAGATATATAAACCTCTTTGATTACTGAAATTGCAATAAGTGCATGTACATTGTAATAAGATTTCATTGAATATGTAAATTTATTTAATTAGGAATACTATGGAAAACCCCAGTTTTAATAAAATTTACAAAAAATAATGACTAATATATTAAGGATGTGTAAAACATCTTTAATAATTAAATAATAGAGAAATTATGAGGATGAAAATAGATAAAGAAATCTATCATTTCCAAATCTGAATATATAAAAGAGCTTTTGATAAAACAAAGTATATGAAGTTCTTTTATAAGAGAAAGGTATAACTCACTCTGATACCAAATGATAGAAATTTTAAAGAATGTATAATTCTAGGATCAGAAAAATTTCTTTAATAAAAAAAACATGTTACTTACCTCCAGCCATTGTAAAACAGGAAACAATCGAATTAAAACCTGAATGCCTTCTACACACTACACGGGGATGTAGATGGTTTATGTTTCCTTACTCCACTGAGTGCAAGGGGATTATATTTATAGGGGTTTATTCCATAAATAACTCACCACAATTTACTTTGTTTACAAGGAGTATTAATGGATATTGATTGCCATCAATGTAATAAATAAATTATTCAAAATGAATTTAATAAATTAAATATATGTTTAATAAATTATCATATTTATGATAATATGCTATTTGTTATTGATGTACCATTTATTAATAACATAACACATTAATTTTTGGACCATTTATTATATTATACAATAATTTATTATATTGTTAATTTATTTGATGGACCATTTATTACACCCCAATCACCTCCTTGAAGGACTGAGGGCCCATATCCCCCACTGCTTCAGTAGGATCACCAGAGGATAAAGAAATACTACACTAGAAGATATGAAACAATTTTCTAATGGTATTAGGAATTATATTAGAGGCATAAACAAAAAATTGTATGAGTATTTTAAGTGGACTGGGAAAATTATTAATTATAATAAGAGAACTGTCTATATTTAGAAGACATGTTTGGAGAGGCGAGCCATATCAACTGTTTCCAGTCTGAGTATCCGTAGGTGAAATTTTCTTATGAATTACTTGTGTTCTCTTATCTTTTTAGGTATATTATATATTCATCAATTTAATAACGTGGTTGATAAGGTGGTGAACCACATTATTAACTAGAAGAACATATTTTACTCATTCAAAAATAGAATAACTCTAGTTAATTGTGTTCTTTCATCGATTCTGATGCTTATTCTATTGATCCTTAAGGTGCTGAAGACTATCATCAAGGAGATCGAAGTTCTCTTATGTTCATTTATTTGGGATTCTGAAATAGTTTGGTGTTTCCTTTGGGAATCATGGGATAGGATGACTAAACCAAATAATGAGGGAGGCATTAGCTTGGGGAGCATGAAGGATTCAATGAACAACTTGTTGGGGTTCAACCCATTTTTTTGGAAGTAATGGCACCGGTTTTTATGAGGACACATTATTGAAAAAGGGAAACATAGGTCACGACCACGTGAATTAAATTCACACAGAGACACGTTTTTTATGCGAAAATGAGTTCCTATAAAATGGAGGCAGTGGCCATGATTTATCATCTACAATACCAAAAGTAGAGGGGTGCACACACAACACCAGCAAAGGGCGGAGGCTTGTGAGAAAAACGTGGACAATGGTTTTGAGTGTGGGTGGAAGCAGGCAATGATGAATTAGGTTGTGTAATGAGGTGCTACAGCAATACCACATGTTTAGGTTTGATCTCCGAAGTGTGACGACATGTCACAAACTATTATCAGAGAGGCGAAGAAGGTGTATTGGGGTGTGAATTTCACATTACGTTGTATTTTTAATTCAATTTTAGGATATTTATTGGATTCTTTGTATTTTATCATTCAATGTGAATATTCTCAGAGTTGCCCCGTGGTTTTTTAATCCTCTACAAGGAGGGTTTTTCCACATTAAAATCTGTGTCCCCTTTATTATTCTATTATTTGGTTTGGTGCTTTGTCTACATCGGTGATTCCTACAAATTTTTATTTTCACAACTTAGTTTTTTTTTAAAACAATCTTCTTATGACCCAACGTCTGGCATTAGAGGAGGTTATTCGTGTTTCTTATTGATTAAATATGGGTGATTCACGTTGTAGGATTCCTACCCATATTAAACTATTTAACGAGAAAAATGATTTTATACTTTGGAAGCAAAGAGTTACAAATATTCTGGCCCGTGAGAAGATAGCGAAGGCGTTGAAGAAAAAATCAAATAAACAGGAGATGATGAGTGTTGGTGATTGGAAGGATATGAGAGAGTTGGCGACAAGCATGATTCAGATGTATTTGGGTTATAATACACTGTGGGAAGTGATGAATTTTACATATCTAGAGGAGATTTGGGTGAATCTTGAAAGCAGTTATAAATTGAAATACCTCACAAATCGTTAATATTTAAGGAAATGACTGTATCGTTTGTGAAAACCATAGAATGGAGATTTAGCTAACCATCTGGATGAGTTTACAAAACTTCTGACGAATCTATCCTCGGTGGCGGTCAAGATTGATGATAAAGGTAACGTGATACCTGTTGAAATGGAAGAATACAAGGCTTTTCTTATTTTGGGTTCGTTTCCCGATTCATATGATAATCTCATCACTACACTATTGTTTGGGAAAGATACACTGAAGTTAGATGATGTTATTTCATCGTTGTTGGTGAACGAGTCATGGTGAAAGACAAATGATGGTGAATCTTCAGGTAATAGTGGTATTCTGGTTGTGGCTGATGGATGTGGTAGTCAGAGAGGTCAGTCAGAGACAAGAAGAAAGGTCAAGTGCTTCTTTTGGAATAATGAGGGTCATGTGCAGAGGCACTACTATGAATTGAAAATGATTAATGAGGAAAAGAAGGTGCACGACACCAATTATGAGGATACCAGCGTAAGTCTTGTTCAGGGTGAGGGTGATTTACTTTCAGTTGGTGTTGATTGTCACAAGTTAGATTTTTACACTGAATGGGTGGTTGATTAAACAACTTTATACCATATTTCACCAAAGAGGGGACTATTTTCTTCACATGAAGAAGGATACTTTGGTAGATTGAAGATGGTAAATGGAGAATCTACCGATGGAATTGGTGTTGGTGATATTTGTATCTCTACGAATATAGGTTGTATATTGAAATTGAAGGATGTGTGACACATGACAGGTATATGCTATAACTTTTTATCTTATTGTGCTCTTGATACTAATGGGTTCAAGAGTTCTTTTGGTGGAGAAAGATGGAATTTTTACAGAGTATCGATGGTTTATGCGTGAGGAAAAATGGATGACACACTTTACATGGAAAATGTAAAGGCGTTCGGTGATTTGAAGAATCCAGTTGTGAAGAGGACTTCGTCAGATTTATGTCACAAGTGATCATCGTGCATGAGTCTAAGACCATCGACTAAGTTAAAGAAGGTTTGGAAGCTGAACCATGTCAGGTCAGGTGTTTCAGATCTTACACCTAATTATTTTTCTTCAGAGAGTGCCAATATTGAATAAATAATGAAAATCAAAGATTAGGGTGATGCACTAAGAGTTTTTGATGGCACATAGGATGTTGAGCCTAGGGAGTGAGTAATTCCTGCAGGTGCTCTGGTTTATGTGGTGATCACAATTGTGGGGAACCAGATATGATTGATTTTTGTGTTATCGGTGCAGACACAAATATGATGATGACTTTGACATTTGGATTTACTTTGTAGGGGGAGCTTTCATGTTTCCGTCAGAGATACAAAATGGGGATGTCATATTTTCTGTAGAGGTTGACGATTGGTGTGACACCAACTGGTTTTCATTCCAACTAAGTATTTTGGATGTGATTTCCTTCGTAGATGGGATGAAAGTGGATATTTTTTAGGTTCATACCATTTTTAGGAAGCAATAATGCCTGTTTTTATGAGGAAATGTTATTGAAAAAGAGAAATGTGGGTCACGGTCACGTGAATTAAATTCATGCGGAGACACATTTTTGATGCAGAAATGAGTGCCTATAAAATGGAGGCAGCGACCATGCTTTATCATCTAAAATATCTAAAAGCATAGGGGTGCACACGTTACACCAGTAGAGGGTGGAGGCTTGTGCGAAAAACGTGGAAAATGGTTTCAAGTGTGGGTGGCAGCATAAAATGAAAAATTGGGTTGTGAAATGAGGTTCCACAACAACACCACATGTTCGGGTCTGATCTCCGATGGGTGAAGACTTTTCATGAACTATTATCTGAGAGGAAGTGAAGTTGTATCGGGGTGTGAATTTCATATAGGGTTTTCTATGCTATATTTTTAATTCAATTTTTGGCTATTGCTTGGATTATTTGTATTATCTCATTCATAATGAATATTCTCAGAGTTACCCTAAGGGTTTTTCAACCAATTTCAACTTCATTTCATTAATAATTAAATCAATATGAAATATGATGTTTTTTATACCTAAAGCACAAAAATTATCATTTAATATATCATAAGTTCCATAAAAGTGTGAAACCACCTTCTGAATACCCTTAAATATTTACCAATACCAAAATGGTTATCAAAAGTTAATAGATATAATACATTAATCTATAAACCTCAATAGTAACACCCAATGTACATGAGCCTTAGCCCAGTTGGTGAGGTATCCTTAAGTGCATACACGAGACCCAGGTTCAAAACCAGGTAGAGGCATATTTCTGGGGGTACTGTAGCAAAACTATACACTGTACGGGCACTGTAGTAGGCACTGTAGTAGGTACTATTCGGTACTGTGGCAACTGGAACTATTCAACTTGGGCCATCGGTTTGGGCTTGGAGTCCTTAAGGCTTTCGGGCCACCCAGGCCTTTGGGTCAGTAGGGATTTCAGGACACCTTTAAGGCCTTCAGGCCACCTCAAGGCCTTTGGGCCACATGCAGTTGCCCCAGACAGACTCTACAAAAAAGGAGTAGCCCCAGAAGAGGATTCAGAGCAAGTGCACTCACCAGAGTAGAGCCAAATGTATTGTAATAATGAGAGGGTATGGCCATGTCATCGGGACCAGCCTGTGCTTGCACGGGAAGCCTAGCTAGATGGCCATGCAAAGGTGGAGAGAAACAATCACGATACAGATGCTAGGGTGGGGCAGTTACTTGTAGATAGTCTGGTTGAATTCCATAAGACCTTCGGGTCATGTAATATCCTAATCTTACTGTCCTTGCAATCATTGAGCCTACGGGCCTTTTAAGGGTTCTCCCTCATCCCTTGAAAGGGAGGTTATCAAAAATCAATAAAAAGAATGCCTTCGGGCCATTCAGGGTCAATAGTAACACCCAATGTTACACCAATTAATTCCATATTTATTTATCCACAAATCCTTCTTCTCACATATCTAAACATTTTATAGAAGTCATCCCAAGTAATAATTTCTATTAATTATAATCGGTATATATACATATGATCCATATAAAATATCTCAATAAATATCAATAATCGCCTATAAAATCATAAAAATTAAAAAATATTTGATCAAAATAATATTTATCCATCAATATTAATTATTAAAAACTATATCTAGTTGACCAATACATTATTTAGGAATGTATTAGGCCCTTCACCCTTTTCACTCATTTGTTTTATTTTATAGACTCATGTAATTTTCAAATAGGATGGATTGTTACTCGGCATATGGGTTTGTGTACTTCTAAAACATTATTAATAAAATTCCTATAATATTCCAAAAAATATTTTAAACACCCCCAATATAACATTACTCATCATGTAAATTTTATTCCACAGTAAATTTCTATATGACATATTTTTTCCACAAAATTAGGTAATAAAAATTGACTATTATTAATATAAAACTAGTTATCATATTCAACACATATACTATCAATATATTTAAAAATATGTCCAAAAACATATAATCATTCCTCCTAAAATAACTAATTAATATATTAATCATAGTAGTTATATTACCATAACTGTATCTAAAAATTACTATAATCAACTTGTTCACCCGTCACATAAATCCTCAAAAGTGTGTCTTTTTCATTAAACATATGATCAAAAATAATATCATAAATGCACGTTGGTATCCATGGTATTAATTTAATTATATATGGAGACATATATTTTTAAATTAATTATCATAAAACTTATATGTTTCATGATTCATATAGACATAATACCATGTATAAAAATACTTGTAAAATATATTTCCTAGCTCCCAAAACAAAAATATGTCTTCCCATTTACATGAATGATTGGAACGACATAAATCATACCATGGTATAATAGTTATCTAATAAATTTGGTCATTTATAAGAACAAATCCCTGTTTCCCCACACATAATACAATGAACTATAAAGGAACCTATATGATGAAATTTATTTCTTTGCATTGAACACCACACTTTTCCTCAGTAATTAGTTTCTCTATAAACTTCATTTCGAAATATAAAAACATTTTTCTATTCCTTTGACTAATTGAAATGGTGGTATCTTTCCCCATTTCCGTCTTGAAAGAAATTGATCCCTTTTTCCTCAATATTGTATACCATCAGATCTTTTTACAGTCTCTATCATTCTCTTTTTTTAGTGAGTTCTATAGAAGGTTAGTATGTAGGTTTGAAATCATATTTCAGGATAATTATTTATTCATAACAATAATATACTTTAATTCAGTCCCCATCCCATTTATATTATTATAATATTTATTTTTTTCATCATGTTATTTGTTAAAATCATTACACATAGTTATATCCATTGGCTAAAAAAATATTTGTGTGAGAAAAATTATAATAATTTTGAAAAATCATTTATCAGATGTATAAATCACAATGCCTTATTTTCATTATGTGAAACCGCAGGATAATATAGTTTATACATTATATTTATATACTCAAATCCTTCTTAATGCATCATAATGAAATTTTACAACAACCCTTATATATCCTTCATCAGTTTCAAACTAGATTTGAAAGAATTATCATTTTCATGCACCAGTGAAAGATTGAGAAAAATACCAATGTTCCCTTTTAAGACTTATTACTCCTATTTATAGCTATAATAGATCAATAGGAACCATTAGTATACATACATGGATGTATTACTAGTAATTCAATAAAATCTCTAACTTACCAAAACATAATGATGTTAACCTATACATATATGTGTCATCAAAGTATGTCATAGGGAAATGATATCAAATATATAATATCCTAAATCTTGTTTCAATGGATTCTATTAATTTTTATCTAATACTAATTATAATAACCCAACCCCTAATATCCCATATTCAGTAGTAACTTTATTACATTGGAATTAGATATACAGAATCACATCCCAATGGACCAAATAGTTTAGTAGTGTTGGAAAAATATATATACAATTTAATTAATCTTAAATTTTAAAATATAAAGTAAAATATTGTACTTTCTATTATAACACAAAATTTCCCTTTATAATATCTCTGAATATCAATCAAATACAATTCCTGGAATATTAGGGACAATAAATATAAGAAAGTGGTGAGATAAAATTATATGTTGGGGATTGTGTATAGTGGAATCTATCAGGAAAAACAATATATTAAATAATATGTAATGAAAAATAAATGAAACAAAATCCATTTATAAAATAACATGGACATGAAGAATAATATATCAAGAATAAATAATGATCCAAATAATTCCATATAAATAATAACATGATATTGAAATGTTTCCATGGATATTATAACTAATCAAATAATCACTTGGGAATCAATAACTACTCTTATAATTGTAACACCCCAGCCCCAGAAGCCTGAAGCCGATACATTAATTATTACATTGACATGATTAAAAGGAATTAAATCCCAAATAAATGATTAGTTTAGTAGTCCTGAAGAAACTAGATACATATTTGTAACTTATATTACATTGGGAAAGGTAACAAAATTAAATACATAACAAAAACTGATAAACTGCATCCACAAGAACTCAATAAATGGTCTCCCCATCATAACCTATTAAAGGTAAAAAAATGAAAGGGGTGAGCTCAAATTCTTAGTAATGATTAAAAATTGAGTAAGAATGAATGAAAAATAATTTAATCATAACCAAATTGGAATTATAAACATGGAATGGTGAATTAATGAAAAACATACACCATTAATAAATTGAGAATGATACTACATCCCTAGATTTCATCAGAGTGAAAAACTCATGGATAATAATAGCTGAAAATTAATAAAGATAATTCTTATTAATTAGAATTCATATATTTTTCACATGATAGAAGTATAACATTGAAACAATTTAATACCGTAGGTAGATACACATCTAAATTTGTTTTGGAAACAAAATTGAAAGGTCTGTCACCAACTGATTTGTCTCACGAGACCTTCCGATGAATAGAGGGCCTATAGTGGGCCACAACCATCACATAAAGTCAAAATTATTATTTATATATATAGATTTAATTCAAGTACAATATTCCTTCTCAATATCCTTATAGAGTAGTGTATACAGATTCATCAATATTTCCATAGTTAAAACAATATTCCAAAAAAACACCATATGTAAAAGGGTATAAGATTTAAGACAATAATCATATCAATGAATCTATAATATGGATATATGAAATATTTACAATTTCAAATGTAAAATTATCTCAAAGGGGTAGTAGTTATGCCACATAAGAATGATTAGGTGCACAATACCAAGTAAATCACAATGAAATGGAAACGAAAAAATGTCCCTTACAACATTGTAATCAATTGAGTTAGTAATTATCAGGTGAATCACTGAATACAATAAATATAAATAGAATCATGATATTATACATAAAATGGAAGTAAACATACACCATGTATAATAAATAAGTGGTGAACAATGGAAGTATCACGGAAATAAATGTGAGATGAGAAACCCCTTACCTTATATCTGAATGTGTTCTTTGATTGATCTTAATGACCCGAATAATCAAATTTATCTTCATTAATTAATATATAGAGAACCTCCTATACATGAAATTTATTTATTATAACCTTATTAGGTTCTTTAATGGCTTTTTTATGGGGTTAAGAGGTTCAATTTTATTTTTTTGGATGCATTTTCTTCCTTGGTTTTTATGTTCATTCTACTTGTATTTATGTATTGAAGTTCATTTGAAATGTGGTTAAACATAAAAGAATTGTTAATATATATAATTAGTGATATTAAAGAGATATAAATGATCTTATAATCATTTTGGTTATATAACCTGTGGATGAATCATTAGATACAAGTTAATGACAAATGCTTGGATTAACTTTGTAGTTTTGTGCATAATAAATTTGTTTTGTATTATTATTTTATATTATGAGTTTTTAAGGATTATAGAACATTAAATAAGATTAAATAAATATATTATGGTCTTTTTTAACCATAAAAATGGTTTCATGACCATAATTTTAGATGGTAATATAAATTGAAAACCTGTTGACCTTGAATGTGATAATTTAACATATCTCGGATGGTGTTTTCATTTTCAGTATATGAGGAGGGGGAAAAGAGAGAGGATGATAAAATATTCCATTAGAATAATAAAACTCTAGTAAATGTAGGGTAATGGAATTATCATAGCATTTTTATGAGGGTATATGAGGAGAGAGAAACAAAATAATGGAACTTGTAAAAGAAGTTGAAAGAAAAAGGAAGAGAGGTTCACCTCTTGACTCCTCCTCCTAGAGAATCCCCTTAAGGCCATTGTTTTTGGATAGTTAGTGAGACAAGACGGCCATGGTTTTGGGGATAGGTCTTTGGAAGTGTATTTGGTAGAATATAGGCTCAATTATTGAGTAGTGTGGGAGGAAGAGGGGGTGAGTGGTGGTTTATATATTGGAGGGGAGGAGAGTTTTCTTAATATTTCAATTAGTAGTTTGCTATTTTTCCCTAATACAAGAAATAGTGATGATTCCATGACCAAAAATAGTAATAATTGTATGTGAGTTTAAAAAAATGTCCATTTACATCATCAATGACTCAATAATGATGCAGAAATTCATTTATTTAGCATATTTCATAAATTAGCAAATTTTACTATTCACCGAAAATTCATGTATTTCAGGAAAATACGAAAAAATCACCATAACCATTTTTCGACATGTAAAATCTAAAAATGAACTTCTTTTTTCAAAAATAAATATCTATATATGATAAATTTAATTTTTAATTAAAATCATAATTTAATAAAAAACACCAACACCTAAAATATTCATCTTCAGTTTTAAGGTGCCTATATTTATTTATACATTATTGGGTAAGGTTACCAATCATAAGGGACATATTATTATTAATATGGGTAAGTCAATATTCATAAGGATATGTTAATATTCATAAGGTTATGTGACTATTCACTGAAAATTAATTTGATTCTATCAGACTTCAAATATCACCCTGATCGCAACCGTGTATGCGCGTTTTTCGAAATTCCAAACAAAGAAGTAGAAAATTTAAGTTTAATGGATAGGTTATTACTATCTCCTAAATAACCAAGTGTCATTTCAAATTGTCTTAGTGCTTTATGTAATATAGGCTATCTAATGAATTGAAATTATTTAAGAGAAACATACCATAAAATGTTTTGGGTGTTATATTTTTTCCACCTTCGGAAAGTTAATCCTAAATATTTTTCATGTATAAAACCCTTTAAAAATATGTGGGTGGTTATTATTCATATCATACTCAGTTTCCCACATTTCTTCCTCCATTTTGTGGTTTCTCCAAAGAACCATTACTAATTGAGTTGTCCTATTTCTCAATACCTCCTCCCTTGTGTCAAGAATCTCGATATGCTCTTTGCAGTATGAAAAATAAGGTTCCAGAACTATTTCATCATAGGTGAGTACATGAACTGGTTTTGGAATATATTTCTTTAACAATGACACATGGAACACATTATGATCTTTGGAAGGTCTTGGTGTCATTGCTAAATGGTAAGATACAACTCTAATTATTTCTACAATCTCAAATGGTTCGATGTATCTGAGGCTTAGTTTCCCTTTCTTACCGAACCTTCAGACAACCTTCCATAGAGATAATTTTACAAAGACTTGATACCCTTCTTGAAATTCCAAATCCTTTATCTGATTGTCAGTATAAATATTTTTCCTACTTTGGACTACTTTAATATGGGGCTGAATATTCTTTACTTTTGTAGTTGTCGCTTCGATAAGTTTTGGGAATATAGAATTCCTCTCGCTAACTTCATCCCAACAAGTTGGAGTTCGACACCTCTTGCCATATAATTCTTAATATGGCTCCATTTAAATGATAAAATGGGAACTATTATTGTAGAAAAATTCCACCAAAGGAAATTATTGATCCCATATACCTTTAAATTGAATAGATCACAATAAAGATATGTCTTCCAGTGTTTGAATAGTCCTTTCAGACAGTCCGTTAGTTTGGGGATGATAAGGAGTACTCATATGAAGTTTAGTATATAATGAATTTTGGAGACTTTTCCATAATTTTTATGTAAATTGGAGATCTTGATCAGACACAATCGATAGAGGTATACCTTTAATTCTTACAACTTCATTAATATAAAGTCTTTCTAGGCTCTCAAGTGGTAAAACCTCTCTTATATCAAGAAAATGTGTTGATATTGTGAGACAATCAACAATCACCCATATTGCATCATTACTTCTAGGTGTCATCAGTAGTCCTGTGACAAATCCATTGAAATGTCATCCCACTTACACATAGTAATACGTATAGGTTTCATGAACCCTCTAGTATATTGTCTCTTGGATTTCACTTGTTAAATAACTAGACATATTTCCACATATTCATCAATTTCTCACTTCATCTTTTCCCACAGAAAATGTTCCTTCAGATCTCTCTTCATCTTAGTGCTACCAGGTTGTATAGAGAAATTTGAGCTATGAGCATTGTCTAATAGTTCCCCTTTTAGCCTAGGTATTAATAGAACACATAACCTCTTCCGGATTTTTTTAACTCCATCCACATACACAAAATTTTCCAATCTTCCATCCTTAACAGATTTAATTTTCTTTTGTATATTCTCATCATAAAATTTAGATCTTTTTATATTCTCTAGTAAATATGGTTTAATAATATTTTGAAAGAGGATGTATGTTTCCCCTTCCATGATAATTCCCATATCCATCATTAGTAGATCCCTAAATATAAGATCTCTCTCAATCCTCAATTGAGTCAATAGTAAATGATCTTTCCTACTTAATGCATCATCCAGCTTATTTTCCTTTACAGGGTGGTAGTTTATTGAACAATCATAATCTTTGAGTAACTCAAGCCATCGCCTTTTCCTCATGTTGAGTTCTTTCGGTGTAAAAATGTATTTCAAACTATTTTGATCCATATATATCTCATATCATTCACAATAAAGATAATGTATCTATAATTTTAGATAAAATATTATGGATTCTCACTCAAGATCGCGAGTTAGATAATTTTTCTCATAAGTCTTCAAACATCTTGATGCATAAGCAATACCTATCATTTTGCATAAGGATGTAACCCAGTCCAATAATTGATGCATCACAGTATATCAAAAATCCACCATTTACAGATAGAAGAGTAAAAAATTTGAGCATTGAATAATATTCTTTTCAATTCTTCAAATAATTCTGTACATTCTTTTTTCCATACAAACATAACCCCTTTACGTGTGATCTTGGTTAGCGTGTTACCCAGTTAGATGAAATTTTGAATGAAACATCGATAATAACCTATTAAGCTAATAAAATTACGTACCTTAGTTATATTCATTGGTGTGGTCAATTTATGAATTTCCATTGTCTTTGCAGTATCATCTAAGAATCCATCCTTAGAGAAAATATTTCCAAGAAAAGAAACTGATTTGAATCCAAAATTCAGATTTTCCTAAACTTCCAAATATAATTCATTTCTTCAAAGAGTTTTTAGAATAATCCGCATGTGATTCTCATGGTATTCATAGATTTTGGCATATAACATGATATTATCCATAAATACCACACGAAATTCATCATGATATTCCTTTAAAAATCTATTCATTAGATACATGAAAATAGAAGGAGCATTTGTCAGTCCAAAAAACATTACTGTAAACATGTAATGCTCATACCTAGTTGAAAATGTTGCCTTTGGAATATCTTCCTTCCCCACACAAAGTTAATTATATCCAAATCACTGTTCAATCTTTTGAAAATATTGGTCTCCATGAAGTTAATCAAATAAATCATCAATGCGTAGAAGAGGATACTTGTTCTTTATTGTAATAAAATTGGTTTCCCTATAATCAATGCATAGCCTCATGGATCCATCTTTCTTCTTGACAAAGACGAAAGGGGCTCCCCATGGAGAAACACTAGGTCAAATAAATCATTTTTCACTCAATTCCTTAATTTGTTTCTTTAGATCCACTAATTCCACAGTGGAAATTCTATAAGGAGCGTTTGATGTAGTTCTTTCACAAGGAATTAAATCAATAGAGAACTCAACTTCCCTCTCTAGAGGATGTCCAGGTAAATCCTCTAGAAATATATCAACGTATTATTTCACAATAGTTACATCTTCAATTTGAATATTTCTTTCCTCACCCATAGATTTTCATTCAGTAGAGATACTAGGGGTGTATCTAGATAAGAATCATATTGTGAGTTTTCTACTCTAAAGATATGGTATTCTACACCATTCTCAAAAACTGTAACTTCAATCTTCTTAAAATAGATATTCACATCATAATTTTACAGCCAATTAATACCAGTAATTATATCAAAGTCAATCATTGGTATGATAATTAGGTTAGCAACCATACCGCATTTATGTGTCATCAGGGGGACTGATCGAAACATCATTGTTGCAATGATACATCCCCTCAGAGTTTTGACTGTCAACTCTATTATTAAATCTAATTGGAAATGTCTAATTTTCTCAGAAAACTTGGAAGATATAAATGAATGTGATGATATGGAATCAAATAAATCATTTTCTATGTTTAAGGAAACAATTAAAGTACCTGCCACCACATCATTATAAACATCAATTTCCACTATTGTAATTGCATAAGCTTTCCTATGCTCTCATGGCCTTTTTTGAGGTGTGTTTCTTTGGAGCATAGGACAATCATTGGAAAAGTGTCCAGAATCCCAAAAATTTTAGCATTGAACATCATTTACTAGTCTCTTCCCCCTACATTCACTAGATTTATGACCCTTTTCCCCACACTTATAGAAAACTCCCATGCCTTTCAAGCATTTCCCAAGTTGATTCATTCCACAGTTCTCACATAATGGAAATTTCTCTATTCACTTATTCTTTATTGATGCTTCATCTTTTCCATGGTTATTAAATTCCCCTTTGTATCTTGATTTCCCTTGAACATATTTGATCTAGAAAATTCCTTCTCTGTTTTGATGTAACTTAATACAATTTAATCATATGATGAAAATCGTTGATAAGACAATGCCCTTAAAATACATGAATTAATACCTTGAAAGTAATGATCAATATTCTCTTCCAATTCACGTACATAATCTATAACATAGCTAGATAATCTTGTGAAGGTATCCTCATAACTGGAAACATTCACTTCTTCCCATTACTTTAGGCTAAGAAATTTCCTCTTCATTTTAGTTCGTTATTGACGATGGAAATATTTGTTGAAGAATATTTCCTAAAAATTTATTCATTATATATCTTCTATTTCATTTTACTCCATGGTATTCTGGAAGAAGGACCACCATTGATCAGCATCACCCTTGAGGAAATATACTTCCAGTACTAACATTTAATTTTCATTTCATCTTAATGACAAAAATACCATTTCAAGGGACTTGATCCACTGATCAGCTACAACCGGATTAGTAGACACACTAAAATATGGGGGCTTCTACAACATGAAATGATCTAATACAGGGGTAGCATGGTTACTCAACATAGCCTAAATATGTTGTCCCAATATGGTCATGATGTTATCGGCTCCAACACTAACTGTGATAACGTGTTCAGTGGGGAAATAACTACATTGTCCATAGGTATTGATTTCCCTTCTTCCATTGGGTTCCATCATTAAATAATAGAATACACTAAATCAGTTTATAGATCATAATTTACAACCGACAAACACTTAAGGTGATATGAAAATTTATGCACAAATAATATAATAACCATAAAAATTATTTATATTTTATTTTAAGTACTTCACAATGGTTTGTAAAGAAAATGTGAATTATCCTAATCATATCCCATAGGAGTGTCAAACATGGTGCGTGGTAAGGCCCATTGTCGTGTACCAGGATACCCTGGGTCAAGCCTTAAACACCTTGTCAGAGTTTTCACTCCTTGGTACATCTGTGCCAGAACCACATCCACTTGTAGTATCCAGATAGAGATATATTTTATAGAAATATCCACATAATCTATTACTTACCAAAATTCTAGGATATTCTTGTATGTTAATCCTAAAATACTTTCTTAGGGTTTTATTCCCTAATCTACATTTTATAAATCTAGTTTCCAAGTTTTCGACTAAACTTCCTCTGATAACAACTGTAGCACACCGACCCCAGAATCCCAGAGCTAGTACATTAATTATTATATTGGAATGATAACAAGGAATGAAATACTAAAGGAAAAATTAGTTCTATATTCTTGAAGAAACTAGATACATATAAGTAACTCATATTATATTGGGAAAGGTAACATAAAACAATACATAACAGAAACTAATAAACTATATCAACAAGAACTCAATAAATTTTCTCCTCTTCATAACCTATTGAAGGTAAAAAAAATAAGTGAGCTCAAATGCTCATTAAGGGTGAAAAATAGCAAAAGCATGAATAAAAAATTATTGAATCATATCAAATTGGCATAGTTAATATGGAATGGTGAATAAATGAAAAACAAACATCATTAATAAACTAAAAATGATATTGAATCCATAGAATTTTTCATAGAGATATAATCATGGATAGTAATAATTGAAAATGAATAATGTGAATGATTATTAATTGGACTTCATGTATCTGACACATTATACCACTATACCATCGAAGCACTTTTTGTGGGTAGATACCCGTCTGGTTCTTTTTTGGAAATAAACTCTAAGGGTTTTTCGTAGACTGATCTATCTCATAAGACCTATTGATGCATCAAGGAACTAAAATAGGCCCCACCATAACATAAATTCCAAATCATTCATTATACATAGATTTAATACAAGTACAATATTCCTTCTCAATATCCATATAGAGTAGAAGATATGGATTCATCAATATTTCCATAGTTAAAACAATATTCCAAATAAACACCATATGTAAAAGGGTGTACAGTTTAATACAATAACAATATCCATGAAACTAAAATATGGATATATAATATATTTACAATTTCAAATGAAAAATGATCTCAAAGGGGCAGTATTTACACCATATAAGAATGATTAGGTGCACAATACCAAGTAAATCACAATGAAATGGAAACCAAAAAAAGTCCCTTACAATATTGTAATCAATCTAGTTAATAATAATCAAGTGAATAACTTAATACCAAGAATATAAAGAGAATAATTATATTTTATATCAAATGTTAGTAAACATACACCACATATAATAAATTAATGGAGAACAATAGCAATATCAATGAAATAAAAGTGAGATGAGAAATCCCTTACATTATATTCAAATGTGTTCATTGATTGATCTCAATGACCTGAATAATCAAATTTAGCTTCATTATTTAATAATTAAAGAACCTAATATACATTAAATTTATTTATTATAACCTTATTAGTTTCATTAATTACTTTTTTTATGGGTTTAATAGGTTCAATTTTATTGTTTTGGAAGCATTTTCTTCCTTGGTTTTCATGATTGGTTAACTTGTATTTATGAATGGAAGTTTGTTTGAAATGTGGTTAAATGTATAGAATTTAATATATATATAATTACTGAAATTAAATAGATATATATTATCTTATAAGAATTTTGGATAGATAAAATGATGATGGTTTGTTAGATAAAAGTTAATGATAAACTCTTGGATTAAGCTGGTGGTTTTGTGCATAATGAACTTGTTTTGTATTATTATTTTATATTATTAGTGTTTAAGGATTAAAAAACACTAAATAAGATGAAATATATATATTAAGATCTGTTTTAATCATAAAAATGGTTTTAAGTACATAATTGAAGATGGTAATAGAATTTTAAAACCCGACATTCCTAAATGTGATAAATTAACACATCTTGGATGGTGTTTTCATTTTTAGTATAAGAGGAGGAGGAAAAGAGAGAAGATGATAAAATATTCCATTATCATATTATAATTTCAATTTATGTAGGGTTATAGAATTATCATATCATTTAAATGAGTTTAGATGAGGAGAAGGCAAGAAAATAATGGAACTTGTAAAAGAATATGAAAGAAAAAGGAAGAGAGGTTAACCTCTTGAGTACTCCTTGAGAGTATCCTTAAAGCCTTTTTTAGACTTTTTATGAGACCAACAAGTCTTGGATGTTGGGGGAGGGATTGGGAGGTTTATTTGGAAGAAATTAGGTAAGGATCAATACTTTATTGCGGAGGTAGGATGAGGGGGTGAGGGGTGGTTTATATAGTGGAGGGGAGGGGGGTATTCTTAATATATAATCTTTAGTTTATTTTTTCCCTAAGAAAATAAATAGAGATGATTTCATGAACAAAAATAGAAATATGTTCACGTGGGTTGTAACCAATTTATATTTACATCATCAATGACTCAAGCATGATTCATAAATTCATTTATTTAGCATATTTCATAAATTAGAAAATTTTACTATTCACCAAAAAATCAAGTATTTTAGAAAAATCCCAAAAAATCAGACTAACCATTTTTTGATGTGTAGAATCCCAAAATGAACTATGTTTCTGAAAAATAATTTCCAAAATATTATCAATTTATTTTTAAAATAAAATCATTATTTAATTGAAAAATACCAACACCTAAAATATTCATCTTCGTTTTTAAGGTACCAAAATTTATTTATACTTTTGTGGGTAAGGTTACCATTCATAAGGGTCATATTAATATTCATATGGGTATATTAATATTCATAATGTTATGTTACTAATCATAAGGGTATGTAACTATTCACCAAAAATAAAGTTGATTATATCAGACTCCAAATATCACCTTAATCACAGCCTTGTATAACAGTTTTTTGAAATTCAAAACGCAGAAGTGAAAAATTTATGTTTAATGGCCAGGTTATGAATATATCCTAAATAAAAAAGTGTTGTTTCAAATAGAATCAGTTGTTTATGCAATATATTCTATCTAATTAACTAAAATTATTTAAGGGAAACATACCATAAAATGTTTGGGGTTTTATAATAATGAGGTAATTCTTAATATTTTACATCACAAACATACTATGAAGTCCTCATGAAAAGATATATTACACAGTTTGTTATGAGAACTTCTCAATAACCAAGATAATTTGCCTTTTGAGACTTACTAATACATCAAGGGGCTATAACGAGACTTTCTCATCACTTACATAGTCCAATGATTACCCTATTAAAATAGAATAAAAATAATCTATGTAAATATTAATATTGAACACTAGATCTTGAAATCATAATAATTTTCCCAATAAATAATCATAGTTAATAAAAACATTTTATTGAAAACTAGAATATAAATATTAATGAATTGTATAGAAAAACATATAATAAACCATAAAGAGGGATAATAAAGATGAAGTCATTAAAATTCTTCCCCAGTGGATCATAGGTAAAATTATAATTTTTTTCGTTGATGAATATTAATACAATAAAAATTTCATTAAAAACAATATTGGGGAAAATATAATTTTCACTTTGAAATTAAATTTAAATATCTAATTTATTTTATATTATCTGTAAAATTATTTTAATTAAAAAATATCATGGAAACATGTAATGTAATATCAAACAATTTATTGGTAATGAAGATTGAAATTACATTGAATTCATGTTTGTTAAAAAAATATTCATTTAACATTTTAAGTAATGATAAAAAGTACCTCACTTGAAAAAGACAATAAGATTCATTTTTAAAAAAATTTAAAAATAAAAAATTGGTAAAAATATCATTAAGAAGTCTATTTTGAACAGAAAAAACATTAGTCAAAACATTTTTAGAAAAAACGTACATGGAAGAGAAAATTTTCGGTCAGAGAGGGAAAAATGTGAATTTTTTTAAAAAACATTTTACAAAAATTTTACATATAATCATAGAAACAATTTTCTATTACAATAAATTTTAATCAATAACAATATTATAGGACTATCTGTTGGAATTATGATACAACTATTATATAATCCCTCCATGGGAGTCTTAAACAAAAACAATCCTGAATAATGTTGAAAATGTGTCATAAACCATTACCACTTTGGTTACTCATGAATCATGAGCCTCATAAAATAAATAAAATGAAAGTAAAATTATAAGTTACTTGAATATAAATATATTCATGATATAAGATATCAACGGGGAAGAATGAACACCACACAAAATAAATGATTTATGAATATGGCACATGTCTCACTGGAGAAATATTGAGACAAGAATCCCTTACCTCATGTCCAGTTGCAATTATATGTGTCTAAACCTCTCATATAATAAATATAGATTCAAATAAATATATCACATAACCATAGTCACATACATCACACCATAAAAGATTTTATTATAAACATTACCCACTCATTAATTAACAATTGTTTTTAAAAATCATTATTTTTGGTAATATCTAATTGTTTTTCAGGTATGTTTTGGTTTTTTAGTTCCGACCCCATTAATCTTGTCATTTTTTATAAATATATAAAATATTCTATATTAAATAAATTAAACATATACTAATTACCAATATATTTATAATAGTCTATATAAGCTAGAGGTATAAAATGAGTTATATTTTTCATGGAGACAATAAGTTGTATGTAGAGATAAATGTTTTTTCATTTTTTTTACTAATAGACAAAAATAAAATATCATTTTAGTTAACCATAAATGTATAATTGTTGTTAAATAAATATAATATATATTAATTCAATATATCCTTATTAAAAAAAAATTCAAAATAAAATGAAAAGAAAATCACGTATATATGGGGAGGTTGTAGTCCACATGTAAGCATGAGAGACATTATAATATTCAAATGGATTTAATTTTAATAAAGTGTATGAGATATTATAATTATATAAATATATTAATTTTATAAATATCATATATAATAATAATTGTTTCCCTATATCCATCAGTGGGAGAAGGTAATGTAAAATAAATTACAATAGTTTTGAGGCAGCAGTCAGCCATACACAAGATCGATGGTTTGTTTCCAATTTTATAGAAGTGGAGATTGATATAGGTTTTTAAATTAAATTAATAAAATTTTATTATATGATAGATAATTTTTAAAATAATAATATTTTTATAATATTTAGTGGTGTTAATATAAGAAATAAATTAAAGATGCATTGTTAAGAACTATACTACTTCTTTTGAGAATCTCTTTATGTTTATAGCTATGTTCCCAGAAATATAATTTCTAATAAAAAATGAAATCTTGGTCATAGAGAGAAATGTAGGAAATAAAATAATACTTTTCTTTTCTAATACAATTGGTTTTTTATGTTACAAAAATAGAGTAGAGTCGATTCCCTTTTATAAGTGGTGGAGAGGATACAACTATAGTATTTTATAAGAATAAATTATAATATCTTTTTTAGCATACCTCAAAGCCCAAAAATTGAACTTTCTCAAACATAGTATGAAATATGGTCATAATATATTATCTTTATAGGAATTGGAAATGTTGTCTGGTCATTTTAACTAGTATCTTCTTAAATTTAACCTTGGTAAACATGTTTTAACCATAACAATGACAATTTATTTTCAGAATTTTTTATATTCATTATGGAAAAAATGTATGTTTTCATTATTATATAATATTAATTATTCTAACTAAAAATATGGAATCCTTTTTATCAATTTCAATTCATAGTAGTGTGAGAATTTAAATTAAATCTAAACTCGTAGACATGATGAAAAAATAGATTCCATTGAAAAGACATCATAACTATAAAAATTATTCATAACAATGATTAATATAAAAATTATTTGAATGACATAAAATTAATAAAATATGATTATATTGAACTAATTTAACTTTTATAATAATTTTATTCATAATAGAGCCTTATAAATTAATTAAGAAATTGTATTTTTCAGCACAAATCAGAAATTTCTCACAACACATCAAAAAAATAATCTTTTCAAAATATTCATAAAAAATAACTATAAAATAAACATAAAATTTTTATTTAAAAATGAAGATATTTTTCTCAATTATATTTTTTAATAGTTTAGTAATTTAATTTTAAAATAAGTTTGAAAACATGATGAATCTTTTTTTAAAAACATACAGGCATTCAGGAAAACATTTCATTTTTAAAAGGATTTTTATTTCTATTTCTAATGTATTGATAGCCAATCTAATTATTTAATTATATTTTTAAAATATACTTTTCATTTCCTAGTTACACCCATTCATTCACTCTAAATTATTTTCTAGGTTATAAGAATCATATTTAAATAATATAATATTTCTATCGTTTAATCTCATTGTTTTGTGTCATATACACTATCGAGCACAATGATATACTTTTCAAATCTCCGGGTTTTACCCTAACCTTATGATCACTTTATATTTTATAATTTTTCTTATAACATAATTTCCCACCAATTCTCACATCACACTACTAGAAGAACATCTACTATATGTATAACATGTTATCTAACCAATCCAACCCTCTTACAAAACCTTAATAAAGAAAAGTAAGTAATTAAACACTCTATTACAAAACAGAATGGTTTGATTATATAGAGTAATAAAAAGTCATTATGTGGGAAAATTAAATATAGAATTTTTTTTAGCCTTTATGTAATTGAACACCATCATAAGAATATCCTTGGATCCCCCACCATGGAATCTAATGCATGAACTAAAACATTTATAGCCATTGTATATCCACAATGTGAATGCAATGTATGTTAAACACTAGAGAACAATAACACATGGATCCACATGGACTATCACAAAAAATTATGAATTATTTGTGTATAATTCCACCAAAATGTTATAGGATGATACTCTATATAATTTTTTGACAATAAAATCAACTAAACAATCTTTATTATAAAATATAAATAAGAAATAAAATTTATCCCATGACATTCATGTGATTTGAATTTGATTCATGAATATAGGCCTCCTCAGAATAGGCTTACTGACTAATACATATATAAAAATATCTGGAAAACACATCATATTGAGTAATCATCATAATAATAATTAAAAAATCCATGAATAAAAATAATGTATCCTAGGTAACCATGGATCAAAATGAATTGTTTTTATTACTTGTGATTTTGACATTATCATTTGATTGGGAATCATTATTTGGATTCCTTTCTGGTATTTATAAAAAAACAACTATAATTATGCTATGAAATTTCTTATTAATGAAATTTTTAAAGGGCCAATTGATAGTTCCCTAGTCCAAGGAGCTACATGACCTCATGTGCACCACCCTATATGATAGATCGTTCCAAATGGTGAAGATAGGCTAATCAATAAAATATGGAAACAATGAAATAGAATTAATTAAATTTATCAGTGAAAAATAGAAATATGATATCCATCACAAACATTAGATTATATATTATCTATAAACAATAATTCGATAATAGATCTCATTCTAAATTCATAAAAATATATAATATTGAACACCCAATCCGATGTTCACTTGTATAAAATAGAAAATATTATATTAAAAATAGGTTCTATCACCAGAAATGAACCTTACCTCATCATAGTCTCTAATATGTTTTGATCTTCCCCTGTCTGATCCACTAAATTTTATGTACTCAAATTAAAACCCACCAAAACTTCTACATATTCCCAGAAGATCTCATACAGGGTGTGTGAAATACATATTTGTATGGTATCACTCCAAAACCCTAATAAATATCATTATATGTATGATTATTATTGATAAATGTAACAAGTTGAACAATATTGTTGTAAGTCCTTTTCTAATAATGTTACCATGGCTCAATGCGTGTTTGGTCTCTATGAGCTAAATAATCCTACATAATGAACAATCATACCATAATTGGTGTAATGGGAGAATATAATCATCTCATTTTTCTAATAAACTTATATAAGACCCCATAACAAAATCCATCTGGTAGTTCATCCACCAAATCCTTAGTGACCAATAGAATGTACATGATATGTAATTGTGTCCAAGAACTATACCATCTCTCTTACTCGAGGCTATAAACCCAACAAGTTATCACCCAACTAGAGGATGCACTTATCCAAAAAAATACGTTTTATTTCACTATTTTTTATGGTCCTTGTCTCACAACATAACTTAGTAGAGAGATTATATTATTTATATGGGTTCCCTCGACCCATTTGAAGCTGTAAATTTCAATTTCCATATCACTTAATTTGAGTGTTATATGTGATTTTATCTTATATTTATATTTATGTTACTTATTCACAAAATGTTATGATTTAATTTAAATGGATAAAAATTTCAATCTAAAGGTTATAATAGTTACATTCAATAAAAAAACTATGAGATATTATGATAAAAGACATAATCATATGTTACTTTTTATAGATACATCATTCTGATTGGACATAGATGATGTATGTCTATTATCTAGAAGGGAATCATATGTATTGAGGGTTATAATTAGGAATATCTTATTTAGTTATCTAATATAAAGGATATATTGAATACTTACCCACTAATAGTAACTCAACTTGTATTATGTGTCAATGAATATTCTTATGTACAATAATGTGTATTAGTATTCTGACATGATATCAATGTATATGTGAATAATTTTATTGTGTACATTGAATTTTCACAATAAAACATGACATTTATCATTGTGGTGAGGTATCATGCATCAATTTTATCATTAGAAGGATTTTATTGAATGACTGGTCTGGAAGGGATTTCTAACATTTGAGTAAAAGAATAGATATCTAAGCCCTGATTACCCAAGAATGTAGTACCTTTATTTTATTCATATACACTGTAGGAGAATATAAGTCTATATATTATGGTCATTTAATGAAAACTTTTATGCATATAAGGATAGGGAATGATGCAGTGAATCCTAGTTTATGAGTTATAGTGATAAAATTCTATTATATTACATAGTACATGATCGTATGATGTTTTAATTTGTAGGACTAAACCATATCTCTATATATGAATTGATGTGTTTCTTGCCACCACATTAGGTTGTGAGTGACACTCAATGTAGCCTCAATAATTATATATTTTTATGGAAACAATTCTACAAGTGATCTTGGGATGAAATTTGCATTTTCAAACAACTGCAATTTTTTGTCCTCATTTGGAAATAACATGTTTCAGAATAAGACAAATCCTATTTGCTAATATAAATATATAAGTATTCATCAACTCTAAAATGCCATAAGATAAAAAACAATGAGGAAATTAGTGAAACTAATGTAAATAATCAATATTGAAAATTAAATATGATATTAATCGTATATATTGTAAATTAAAAATGACTAAATTTATAGAAACAGTAGAGTGAAAATCAATTATAAAAAAATTACAAATAATACAAGTCTCACTTTTAAAGCAATGTGTAGGGTAGATCTGTAAAAACAATATGATTATTCCTTAACATTAAATCTATAAAAATGTATAAGCATTGTATTATTAAAATATATACTATATATTACTAATTATAGAATCTAATAATCTACTAGATTTGAAATTCCCTAGTTATAAGAATTGATAGCCCAATTTTCCCACAATACATGACTAGTATATCTTTTTATCTATACTACATGCATAGTATATTGGTGATTCAACTACATGACATTTATCTTGATATATCCTCTACTTGACTAGTAGGTGTGTTATTCCAGTAAATTATTAGTATATTTTGTTAACAAATAAATCTAATATACTATTATCATTATAGGAAAAGACATCAGAACTGGTAAATATTTGTATGAACACTCAGAATTTTTTAACTAAATTAATGCACTTAAAGTATAATACATTACAAATCATCAAGATTCTCAACGTATTTAATAATTATAATGTAATAATATTTTTAATACTAATCAATTTTTATTCAAATTATAATGGTTTATAGCAATTTATTAAAAATCCTCCAATGGTTGGATTCCAATAAACACATGATTAGTTGCAGCAATATTGAAAATAACTCATTATTCATCATCCAATGGTCATGGATTCTATCCAAATATACTTATTTATTTTTTTATCACTAATAAAATTCTTCTAATAAAAATCATACACATATATAAATCAAAAATTATTTTATGTTATCTAATTTTAATAAATTAAGTACATTATCATTTTGATAAACCATGAGTTATCAAAATCCAGTATTCAATTTTTCATAACTAAAAAACAAATATTATTCAATAAAATAATTGTATGTTATATAAATTTATAAAATGTATTTCTTTTTGTTTTTTAAAAAAGGTTATGTTACTTCAAATATTAAATAACCTATCCCATCTCAAAAAACAAAAACTCATAATGATTAAATAAAAAATATTACAGGAAATAAATCTTATATTTCCCATGTATAATACTATACTAATATATTCATCATTTTTTTCTCCCTTATTATAGAATATTGTCCCATGGATGAATATCCTTTTTTAGATAATAAATAATTTTAAACATAGAAGAATTTTATCCTATTCTTTTTGTAAACAATCAATCATTTTTAAAGACATATGTTTTTATTTAAATTATAGACCATTGTGGTTTTCAAATAGAAATGAAGTTAAATTTTTCTTTTAAATTAGTAAAACATACCGGGAATGTGAAAAATTTAAAATAAAATAAAATAATAAATTTATATATTAGATAACATTAAAAAAAGAGTGTAAAAAATGAATTCAATGATTATTATTTAGAATAATGAAATATTAAAATTGTAGTGGAATTCATTAAAAATTTATATTTGATTGTCTAATATTAGTAGAATTTATATTTTTTGAAAAAAATATAAATCATATGTTGATTTTTATACCATCTGATTAAGAGTTTTTATTTTCTTAAAATCCCTTAAAAAGTTAATTTCATATACATTGAACACAACATCAAACCAGTATCTTTTTTAGAAAGTTTATTTTTTTTTATATTTTATCTATGATACTTCTTTGTGAGATTGTCCTACAAAGAAGTTATTTTGAGACTTTGTTATTCCAAATTCTAATTTTGAAACTATATCTTCTTCTTCTTAAGGACAATGTGGTATTTAAAGACATATATATAAGATAAAAGTATTTAAATTTTTTTTTCTATATCATTCATTATATCATCATGAAACAAATTGTCAAAAAATGAGATCATCCATATCAAAATAATTTCACATTTTAATATAAATAAACCATCATATTCAAAATCATTACTCGAGTTAGTATAAGAGGAATCACCTCCAATAGTTATCATACACACCACATTCCATATTAATTAAGATTATAAACTATTGGTATATTATACGAGACAACCTAACTCATACAATATGCCTTCCAAATTTAATTTTAATGATCGGAATCTTGGCCAAGGATGACTGAGGTCTATCCATGGTTTTTAAGAAAAAACATAACTTACTAATCTCTTAAACCATTCCATGAAACTAAAAATAATTAATCATATAAAATGAAAATAATTCCAAAATTTAATTAAAAATTTAAATATAAATGGAAAACTCATCATTTTCTAACATGAAATAAAAATCACCCCAAGGAGCACCAAAAGATACTAGCCCACACTGCATCCCAACACTAGCAACCACCCAACATGTTATTCCACATCAATAGGAAATTTAAATTAATTATACTAAAAAACATTGAAAAATTCAAATTGATTCATACATTTAGTTAATCGATGCAACTATATGCCTAGATATCCTCTCAGGATGCCCTCTATCCAGGGTGGAAAAAATACCATCAATAGGATATGATTGAACTATACTCTGGAAGACTCGGAAGGAAAACCCTATATGTGAAACTAAAAATTAATCAAGAAATATGGTAGAAACAAATGGATATTAATGGAGAGGATTAAATATATTAAATAATTATATTTTTTTAAAATTTACTAGAAACAATGAGTATTAGAAGGAGGGGATAGGGGAAGACCCAATATTCCAGACTCATAAAATAGAGGTGTAAAGAGTGGGCAAACACATCATAATGTTAAGGAAGAAAAGTTCAATTTTACCAACCAAAATTTTAACCATACATCTAGTGGCTCCAAGAAGAATATGTTACCACATCCACCAACCAATGTTGAGGTGTTGATGTGAAAAAATAGGTCAATAGTCTATTATAGTCTTGTATCATCCTATTTAAACTCTCCCCAACACCCTATTGGGCTATCAGGATTCCTCAAATTCCCCATTATATGAAAAACCATCTATTTGGGGCTCTAAAACACTAATAATACCATTCCAAAAACTTTTTGAAATTATGGTCCCATGTTAAATTTTAATATTTTTTATTAGTTTTTTATTTCCCACATAGAAAAGTGCATTAAAATCTCCCCACTTTAACATGAATTTTTCGTATGAAGGCTTATTGGGAATTATACAAAAAAGAACAGCATATATTATTCTCCATACCCAAAAAATGACATCCTTTCATGATTTATAATGAAAAATTATCTCTCATAGATCAATTCCAAAACAATGGTGATCTATCTATCTGTTCATGAGACAACATTCATAACCATTGCTAAAACACTGAGATTTTTCCTACCATAACTCACCCAACTTCATACATTATCATTCCATCATCCAAATAATCATCAATCTTATTTTACTACACACAATATGAAATTTATAATAACAAAAATTCTAATTATTGGTCTATTTATCTATTTTATTTACCAATTATATCTCTATATCCATGTTCCAATGAAATACCCAATTTGGATAGTACCATATCATGCATGATTTAATATTAAAACATAGATGAATGGATAATACCAATCCACATTCTCAAGGTTGAAAAAATATTCAAAAAGTGTCACCACCAATGAATAAGGCCTATCACACTGACCATTCCTTGAATATTCATGTCCTGCACCCAAAACATTCAATCCATAAACAATATAAAAAACATGTTTGTGGTTACCAGATCACCAATCAAATTACATACCAAACCATCAGTTAAAGATCCTCTAGATGTACTTTGTTAATGACATTTGACATCAATCTCTAACAAATTTTCAATTTACCATGTGACTACTCAAGTATACCATGGTTATTCAAATATTGTCACTGAACATGCTCTGCAAAGCTTATTCATTGTACCATTTGAATTTCCAAATTCAAATATCCAATCAACTAAACACAACTTTGGATTATTTTGAGCATAAATTATACTTTTTCCCACACATTTGGGTCTTAATAAAACATACTTAGCTATACAACTATCCTCGGTCTCCATCATTTATGATATAAAAAATTATAATAGGCAGATGTGGTAACAACCCAAGGTTTTTAAAAGTAAACAATATGCCACATCGTTCTTAAATAAACTACTAATTATTATTATAAATTAATTTTTTGGGTATGAATACGAATAATTTATTTATTAAAAAAATATAATGTTCTAACTAAATATAAAATTATTTGTGTATTATTATTATAATATAATTATTTTTTAAAGTCAGTTTATTTTTATTAATACGTTTTCTTAAAAAAATGGGATCTATTTATTATTACATACAAATAATATAATTAATTTCTGGAGATTTAGAAAAATATATTTTGTTAAAATAAATTAATTTTTGAAATCATAATATCATAAATATCCTACGGTGAATTTTTTAGAATTTTTAGAAAAAGGTTAATTTTTTGTGAATAGTAAAAAATATGATTTTTTGTAAAATATGGTATTTTTATGACCTCATGAATAAATAATTATGATATAAATTATATTAATTTTTGTAATAACTAAATTATGATTTTATAATAGTAATATTGTGCATAAATAATTAAGTACATGTATTTTATAATTTATTTCATGATAGGTATAAAAATTATTGTCAGTGCTGACACAGTGCATAAACGTCATTGCCAATGTCAAACTTTGTTCCTTATAAATAATAATTGAGTGATAAAATTTATTATTATGAATTTTTATTAATTATTATGTATTATTGATGTTTATATATTTTAAATTCGAATTATATAGTTATATAATATTAATCTTATCCAAATCTTTGTGCAATGTTTGCATAGGGAATGAATATATAAAATAACAAATTTAAGATGATTTCATGACATGTATATGAGTGAATATAAAGATCTACTGAATCTATAATTTTATTTTGAATTTAATTAGTTTATTTTTATGATTGTAATTTATTTATAGTTTTTATATATTAAATAATTTACATTAATTCTTATAAAATGTTTATGAAATTATTGTGCATGCATAAGAAAAATAATTAAAATGTTTTTATTCAAATAATATGAATTATTTAATGACAAAAAATTTGGATATATTATTTTATATATGAAAATAACAACCATTATCATTTTGTCATTCGAATTTGGGACATTCTTGACACACATGGATCAAGTTATTCCCTTTATATTATATTATTAAAAAGAAATAAAACTTGTTCACAATATAACATTCAATTAGAATAATATTTTAATATGATGTATTACAAAATTTTCATTCAAAAAAGAATATAATTTGGAAATATAATGAAATTTTGTTTCTCATATAACTTAATTTTTAATTTTTAGACCACAAATAAATTCCATAATGGCTTTCACAATGATGATGTAGTAGTAATTTAATTAAAAAATAAATCAAATTTATGATATGAAATATAATAAAATAGATATAATTTATATTTTTATGTTAATTCATGAATTCCCTTGATTAAAACACCATTCCTATGATATAAAAAAAATATTCAAATTTGAAACCTTGTTTTGATGCGCTTAATGTCATGATTGAAAATCCATTTTTTTTAATTTTTTTAAACACTTTTTGGTTAAGTGAGAACCCACCATACAAATCAATTTGAGGCTAAGTGCGAACCAACATATCATCACAACTAACCATTAACAGGTTGGGCAGAGAACACCTTCCAAGACCAAACCCGTCCCAAAAAACACTACAAAATACCATAACTTTGTAGCTAAGTTAGAACCAAATAAAATTCAAAGCCAAAAGCATCATTATTACCTGCTATTGATGTTGATGTCTCGATCCAAAATTCCTAAAATCCATCACCACTATCACTGAAACCCATCAAGACCGTCAGAATCAAACAGAGTCTTCACCTGAACAAACCGAACAGCGGCGAAAAAAAACCCTTAATCGACGCCAGATCGTCGGCAAGAAACATCGACCAGAATCCATCATCGCCATTGAAAAACACAAAAGCTAACCCTTTCTACCGAAAATAGAAATCAGGATGGAAACTGCCACACCAAACCAACCACCAACAGATCCCCCAATCACACCGCCATACTAGAAGACACCAGCACCACCCAAATCATCGAGGAAGCCATAAAACCAGACCAAAATGAAGTCTTGCGTGATGGATGTGGGAGAAATGGTAGAGGTGACTAGAGAATGGAAAACCCGTGCCAGAGGAATAAACAAGGAACCAGAAAATATAAAGCAACGAGACCGAAAACGGGAAGCAAGACCTGCAAATGAGTTATCAGAGGAGGAAAGAATAGGCAAGGGTACGTCGCTGGGTCCGAGCGTTCCTGAGGATGCACTCTACGACCTCGTAATAACTCGGGAAGAATAAGAAAACCTTGCCTCATTCCATCCTGCAAAGACCAACCACCAATAAGAGGCGCCAATAGATCCGGACCAGGAATGAGCAAGGCCGTAGTGGGGGCAAGCGCAGAGACTAGCACGCCGGTTTCATTGGAGGAGGGTGAATGACTTCAGTTGTCGTCAGAGGTCTGAAAATCCGTGAAACTATGAGGATGTAAAATCCCAAGTAAGTAACGAATTATGGATTTTCTTATCTATGACTATTTATGAATTAGATAGTGTTTTAGAGGTTTAAAATGAGAATAAATCCAATCTTAAGCATGAAACACTGTAATATTTTTTAAAAGATTATTTTACCGCCTTTTGATGGAAAACCATTTCTAAATCAAACTTTTGAAAATTTTATAATCTCTATTTGTAAAAATAAACTTATTCATTAGAATTGGGACTTTGAAATTAACTTTGGATAAATTTTTGGTATTTTTCTGACACTGTTCATTTTTTAATGAATAGTGAAAAATACTACATTTTACTTCAAAACTACTTTTTCATCTAATTTAATTTTATGGTTATATTATCTTTAAAATTGGTTTTAAAGTGTAATTAGAATATATTTTTACCATTTAATCCAATGGTGGTCATTATAATTAGTTTCACTTTGGAATTGGGGATAAACAAGTGCCAATCTTTTCATAGATATTGTTTCAAAAAAACCCGCTATTTGTTTTGACAACGAGAATTATATTTAAATTAATTATTTCAATTTATGTGTTTGGAATTTAGTAAAAGAGATTCCATATTTGGAATCAGAAGGTCCAAATTATTTAATTAAGACTCTTTTTTTTAAACATTATGAATAGTAATGACGGTAATTATCTTTAATTATCGTGATTAATTAGTAATCAGGTAGTTAAGGATAATAAAATAATATCATAATAATAAAAAATGACCCAAAAATGTGTCCTAATTCTAATGGTTGTATCATGGAAAACCATGGGATTCCTTGTGCCAAACTTAGGGACCCCATGGAATCACTTTTGGGTGATAGTGACACTTTATCATTTTATTTTTAAAGAAAGGAGAATATCACAAAAGTATGTAACACCTAAGTAAAACAATTTTAAATTTTTCTAGATAAATGATATATTGAACTATAAATAGTAATTGGAAATATAAAAATATTTCCTACATCATAGTATTTTTTTTATAATTTTTAGACATTAAATAAACTAAATTCTTTATGACACCATGATGATGCATCGATTACCTCATTAATGAACGATTTAGATAAGATGAAAAGATAATGTAAAATCTACGACTTAAACTTGTCAAAAACCTATTGGATGAGTATATTTAGAACCATTATCACCTTATCCTTTAAATATATCAATATTGGACCTTTAAAATCTGAAACTCATTTTAATATAGAGTAACATTTCTTGACTTTCCAAGAGTGCCCCTCCCCCCTCTTATAAAAGGCCCCCACCTCTACCACCTTACCCACACCTCTCAAGCCATTGGATCGACCAAGATCTACTCATTTTATCTCTCTACATACCTCTCTTCATCATATAAGCCTTAACATAGGTAGAAATATCTTCAAGAAACCCTTTTGGTTCAAACCAAGAGGAGTTACTCGATTTAAAGGTAATGTCTTCACTTGTGTTCTTTTGTTTTATTTTGCTTCTCCAACCCCATAAAATATCCTTATTACTTTATTTTGTAACAAAACAAGTATCTAAAATATACTAGGATTTTGTTATGATAAGGATTTTATTTAAAATTACACACACTCCCATCTAATGGTTAAAGAAAACACTGTTTCTGTGGATGGAGAATTTCTACCTCATGAAACGATGATTGTTCAATCTTCTTTTAACACCTTTAATGGTGGAAATTAAGATGTAAATATATTTATATATGATATATATTATGTTTATGTTTTCCTTATGCTTCTTTATTTTTCATTTATGGCATACCTTATGGTTTCCATTATAGGTAAACGCGATATCTTCATTTTAGGAAGTGCGGACTACGACCCCCTCAAAGTGATTTGATTTGTTAATGCCATATGTAGAAATTATAAAGGATGGATTTAATGATATTATATATGATTTTATACTAGAAATATAATATACCTTTATATCATTATGATTTCACTCCATTAAATACGAAATAGAAATGAAAGTACCTTTCATGAGTACGTACGGCTTACCGTCTCCATGAATGGTGCATTTCATTTCTTACCTCTAAATGTTATGTAATATTATAAATGCATGTATATACTGGATATATATGATATATATGATATCTAAATAATGAATATAATTCTGGATATAATGGATATTTTACCACATGAACAACTTGTAATTATAAGAAGTTTATTTTTGACTCAAGTACCAAGGGTCGAGAAAATGACCATTATTAACTTAAATAATTACATAATGTTCATAACATGGTAATAAGTGATATTAAAGTAACAATTAACTTTAAAAAGGTTCTTAATCAAGTATAAATTTACTCTAGTTTATTATTCTGTAGATTAAAGAATGATCGAGTCAACTCGGACATGAGGTAAGGGACTTCGTCTCAATCTCCTTTCACTGAGCATATTTTGTTTTATACACAAATTTATTTTATACAGTGTATAAAACCCTTTGAATTTTACTTTTATTCAAAAGGAATATTTTTATACTAAGCATTTTACTAAATGAAAAAAGGGAATGTTTTTTTCTTACGTATGCGGCGACAACGACTTCTCCACCACCGTGACCATTATTTGAGTTTTGGATTCCTCTATAAGCCATAACTTTTTTTAAGTGAAAAATAAATACCATGTTTTAATTTACTTTTATTTTGGTATTGAAAATGGTTTTGATAATGTTTTTATTATATCAATGTGTTATTTATATCTTGTGATTGAAATGTGGAAATGTTATGTTTCCTTTATGCATGTTTTATGTGATACGATTATGTTACAGTTTTGGGTATTGTTTATGAAGACAGGTGGTTCTGTGATAAAATAAGGGCAGGTGGGCCCGATATAACTCTCCAATGCATTGGGTAATGCTAAGGGGTTAAACTCTATGGTTTCTCCGAAGAGATTTAGGGAATATACTATGATGGGTATTCCAAACGTAACCATGAGGGTTACTCCCTACGTAAGAATGTTATGAATACCTCAAGTTACCTTTACGTATTATGATTTCTATGAGTTATTCATGATTTGATGAGGTATGTTAAAGTGCTTATGTTTTATGAGTAAAGTATGATTTCATTGATTTATATGTATACATGAAATAATGTTTTCATTCCGTATTTTTATACAACTTACTGATCTTTTTATGCTCAACCCAAGTTTTTGAAATGTTTTTCACAAGTCAAGGGAAAGGTACATGATGTGATGATAGAGTCAAGGAAGTTTCATAAAGGAATCCATGTTTTGTTTTAAATATGTTTCCTTTGATGGGAAAAGTGAATGTTGTTTTTAATGTAACCACCTAGTTTAAATGTGGAATTTAATGCATGATTTATGATCTAATTCTCTAAAACTCAAAACCTGAAAAGATCCTCAATGTGTAATCTTGTAATAACTCAAGATTAAGTAATGTTAAGGCACGAGGCCTTATAGTTGGTATCAGAGGTCGGTTTAGATAACTTTATGAGTTATAATTCTATTAAATGAATATCAATATATATATATATATATATATATATTTTATCATCAAATTGAAATGATATAGCATTTAGAGATTACCATGTTGCTTCATCTAAGACATGTTTGTTCAGAATGGTTTTCCGCAGAGGAAACAGGGAAGCAGTGTTAGGAAGGCATACAGAAGGAAATGACCTTCCAAATCAGCATCCTAAGATGGTCAGAATTGGATCTGTATAGTTTGTTGCAGTAATGGCACAATTGAGTCAAGAGATAAATGGTGGGGGTATCCATGCACGAGATCAACCAGATCAACCGCAGAGGAACATGTCAGTGGTGGAACATTTCATGAGGCAACATCCCCCATCATTCAGAGGATCATCTTACCCTATGCTAGATGAAGGGTGGATTAAAGCACTGGAGAATATTTTTGATGTCATGGGGTGTTCAGACAATCAAAAGGTTAGTCTTGCAATTTACCGTTTGGAGGGTGAAGCAGATCAGTGGTGGTCTATGGTTAAAAATATTAGGGACGCTAATGAGATTGATGCTCTCGACTGGGATGAATTCAAAAGTATGTTTCTTGAGAAGTATTTTCCTAAGGCTGTTTGACTTAGGATGGAAAAAAAATTCTTGGAATTGAGTCAAGAGGACGACTCAGTGGCTGCTTATAAAGAGAGGTTCACTTGATTGGCAAGGTATGCTCCAAATTTTATCCGAGACCTTGATAGTAAAAACAATAGTTTTTACTGAGGATTAAAGCCAAAATATCGAAGCGCTTTAGCTTCTCACGAGTTCAAGAGTTATGAAAATTTTGTTCGATGTGCTGAGAAGGTGGAAATGGAGTTTGCTGATGATCAAGTGTTCTATAACAACCAACAGAAGAAGAGACCGAGGTGGTAGGAGAAAGGGAAGAATTCTTCAAAAAGGTCTAATGGTAAGAAAACTAAGTTTCCAGTTTGTGATAAATGTTGTAAAAGGAATGCTCAGGAATTTCTTCTGAATTCTGGAAAGTGCTACTGATGTGGTAAGATGGGACATAAGGCCTGTGATTGCACTGAAAAAGATTAGGGTGATGGTAAGAACAAATTTAATTTACAGTTAGTGAAATGTTTCAAGTGCAACGATATGGGTCATTATGAAAACGAGTGTTTGAAAAAGAGCTCAAATGATGGGAAGCAGTCAGACTTCAAGCAAAAAGTAGTTGTTAAATTCTTTTGCAACTACTTTGGCAAATGTTGGGCCAGGAAATGAAGCGGTATCAGGTACTTTGTTTGTTTTTTCAGATTATGCCAGTGTGTTGTTTGATTCAGGGTCTACACATTCTTTCATCTCTGAAAATTTTTCTAGTAAATTGGGAATTACATCTCAAGAAATGACTCCTGAACTTATGGTAAAAACACCTGGGGAAAATGTTGAGGCAAAAAGAATTTATAAGAGTCTTCCTCTCCTTATCTGTGGAAAGAACCTAATTGCAAAACTTATTGTTTTACCTCTAGTAGAGTTTGATGTTATCTTGGGTATGGATTGGCTCTCTATTTACCATGATAAGATTGATTGTAGAGCTAAAGAAGTTTCTTTTAAGAAAGACTTTTAGTTTGTGTATAATAATGAACCCTTACTGTTGATAACATATCAAGAGGCTAAGAAACTTGTAAAATATGGAAATGAATGTTACCTTGCACATATTTTTGAAAACAAAGGAACCTTTCAGATTAATGATGTGCCAGTGGTAAAGGAGTATCCTGATGTTTTTCCTAATGAGTTGCCTAGAATAATACCGGATCGGGAAGTTGAATTTACTGTTGACTTAGTTCCTGATGCTAAGCCAATTTCAAAACACCCTTATCGAATGGCTCAAATTGAACTTTTAGAGTTGAAGTAGCAATTGCAAGATTTATTAGAGAAAGGTTTCATTCGACCTAGCACATCACCATGAGGTGCTCATGTATTATTTTTTAAAAAGAAAGATGGTTCTATGAGACTTTTCATTGATTATAGAGCCTTGAATACATCACTGTTAAGAACAAATATCCTTTGCCTCATATTGATGATTTGTTTGATCAGCTCCAGGGAGCTCAGTATTTTTCAAATATTGACCTGAGATCGGGGTACCATCAGTTGAAGGTAAAGGAAGCATATATTCCGAAGACTTCATTTCATACAAGATATGGCCATTATGAATTTGTAGTAATTCCTTTTGGGCTAACCAATGCACCTGCTGTATTCATGGACCTTATGAATATAATTTTCCATGAGTTTTTGGATAATTTTGTGGTTGTTTTCATTGATGATATTTTGGTGTTTTATAAAAGTAAAGAGGATCATGAAAGTCATTTAAGGGTTATTTTTCAATCCTTAAAAGAAATGAAATTGTATGGGAAATTCAGAAAGTGTGAGTTTTTGTTGCAACAAATTTATTTCCTTGGTCACATTATTTCTAAAGATGGAATAACTGTTGATACTGCAAAAACAAAGGTTTTTGAAGAATGGCCAAGACCCAAAAATGTAACTGAGATTCATAGTTTTCTTGGTTTGGTAGGCTATTATTGAAGGTTTGTTAGAAATTTTTCCAAGTTATCTAGTCCAATGACTAAGCTAACTTGGAAGGGTGTTAAGTTTATCTGGACAAAAGAATGTGATGATTGTTTCCAGGAATTGAAAATAAGATTGGTGAATGCTCCAGTTTTGGCACTACCTTCTAGGAATGGTGAGTTTGTTATCTACAGTGATTATTCATTGAAAGGACTTGGTTTCATCCTAATGCAAAATGATCAGATAATTGTTTATGCTTCATGACAGTTGAAAAAACATGAGGTAAATTACCCTACACATGATTTGGAATTAGTTGTAGTTGTTTTTGCTTTAAAAATTTGGAGGCATCATTTGAATGGAGTAAAGTGTGAAATATATACCGATCGCAAAAGTTTAAAGTATATATTCACTCAGAAAGAATTGAACATGAGAAAGAGGATATGGCTAAAATTAATTAAGGATTATAATTGTACAATTCATTACCATCCAGGAAAAGCAAATAACATGGCTGATGCTTTGAGTTGAAAAAGTAATGCTTCATTAACCATGTTACATTTGGAACGTGATCCTTTGGTTAAGGATTTGATGAAATTTGGCATAGAAGTTATTGGTGCAGGATTTGCTTCTGTTTTGTTTCAGGATTTAGTGAAATCTTCTCTATCAGACAAAATTAAGCAAGCACAGAAGCAAGATAGTGAGTTGCAAAAAAAGGTAGAGATGGTTTAGAAGGGTAATTTGTCTGAATTCAACATTAATAATTATTGTGTTTTGTGATTTGGGAAGAGATTGTGTGTGCCGTGTGATTCACAGTTAAAGAGAGAGTTGTTATGTGAAGATCATAGTTCTCGGTTTCAGTTCATTCTGGCAGTACGAAGATGTATAGAGATCTTTGAGAGTACTACTGGTGGGATGGAATGAAAAGAGATATTGCTGATTTTACTGTGAAGTGTTTGACTTGTCAACAGGTTAAAGCAGAGTGGCAGTTACCGAAAGGGACGCTCCAACATTTACCAGTACCAAAGTTAAAATGGGAGAATATATCCATGGAATTCGTTGTTGGATTGCCAAAGACACCTCAAGGTAATAATGCAATCTTGGTTATTGTTGATCACTTGACTAAATCTACTCATTTTCTTGCTATACGAGATACTTTTTCTATAGATCAACTTTCACGTTTTTATCTTAAAGAGATAGTCAGGTTACCTGGAGTTCCCCTCTCCATTGTATCTGATCGTGATCCCAGGTTTACTTCTAACTTTTGGAAAGTCATTCAGAAGTTGTTGGGTACTGAATTAAATTTTAGTACAGCTTTTCATCCTCAATCAGATGGGCAGTCAGAACGAAAAATTTAGACTTTGGAGGATATACTACGTGCTTGTTCGATAGATTATCAGGGAAGTGGGGACCAAAATCTTTCTTTGGTTGAGTTTTCTTATAATAACATTTTTCATTCTAGTATACAGATGGCACCATTTGAGGCATTATATGGAAAGCGGTGTCGAACTCCATCTTTTTGGGATGAAGTGGGTGAAAGGAAGTTGATGGGACCGGAATTGGTAGAAGAGTTGGAAGAAAAAGTTCAGCTGATACAGAGACACATGAGAACAGCTTAGAGCAGGCAGAAAAGTTATATAGACAATAGGATGAAGGATATCTCTTTTGAGGTAGGTGATCATGTCTTCCTCAAAGTTTCACCATTGAAAAGTGTGATGCAATTTGGAAAGAAAGGAAAGCTGAGTCCAAGGTTCATTGCACCATATGAATTTCTGGAGAGAGTTGGATCAGTTGAAGAACAACCAGTCCAGATTCTTGACCACAGGGAGAAAGTATTGCGGAATAAGTTGATTAATCAAGTAATGGTTTTGTGGAAAAATCACATGATTGAAGAGGCAATATGGGAATCTGAAAATGCAATGAGGGATAAATACTCCCACTTATTCAATAAGTAAATAAATTGAGAGGACACAATTTTCTAAAGGGGGAAGGATGTAACATCCCAAGTAAGTAAAGAATTATGGATTTTCTTATCTATGTCTATTTATGAATTAGATTGTGTTTTAGAGGTTTAAAATGAGAATAAATCCAATATTAAGCATGAAAAACTCTAATATTTTTTAAAAGATTGTTTTGCCGCCTTTTGTTGGAAAACCATTTTTAAATCAAACTTTTGACAATTTTATAAGCTCTATTTGTAAAAAAACTTATTCATTAGAATTGGGACATTGAAATTTACTTTGGATAAATTTTTGGTATTTTTCTGACAATGTTCATTTTTAATGAGTAGTGAAAAATACTGCATTTTACTTCAAAACTGCTTTTTCATTTAATTTAATTATATGGTTAGATTATCTTTATAATTGGTTTTAAAGTTTAATTAGAATATATTTTTACCATTTAATCCAACTGTGGTTATTATAATTAGTTTCACTTTGGAATTGGGCATAAACAAGTGTCAAACTTTTCATAGATATTGTTTCAAAAAAACCCGCTATTTGTTTTGACAACGGGAATTATTTTTAAATTAATTATTGCAATTTATATATTTGGAATTTCGTAAAATGGATTTCATATTTGGAATCATAAGGTTCAAATTATGTAATTAATAATCTTGTTTTTGGACATTATGAATAGTAACGATGATAATTATTGGGATTAATTAGTAATCGGGTAGTTATGGATAATAAAATAATATCATAATTATAACAAATTACCCCAACATGTGTCCTAATGCTGCTGGTTGTATCATGGACGAACATGGGATGCCTTGTGGAAAACTTAGGTGTAACGACCCGAGTCCGGAGCCGCATAACTGGTGCCCCGTACCCGGTTCGCCACATGACCTCAAGCGCGTTTCCCCAAACGCCAGAGGCTTCCAACTAGCAGTGAGGGACTTTGTGAGTCAGTGGGGGAACTATGCCCTCATATGGTAAAGTATGCAGCAGAAGAATAAGCATAAACAATAGCAGAAGCAGTAAATATCATGAAACAACTGAACAGAAAGTAAAAGCAATGTCTGATATAATAATGATGCAGAATGGTACACGTATCTATGGAAAGAAGTAAGCAAAACAACGTGCTGAAATACAACTGAAACCAAAGTAATAAATGTAAGCAACAACTCCAGTAGCATCGCGGGCCAAGGCCCGGTCCCATGCTCTCCAGCTCCGACCAGCAATCAAGTACCTGAGGTAGAAGGGCCACAATCGCTACCTATACCTGTAGCCATATAATCTGTTTGGGCTGAAAGCAGGACCCAAACAGGGTGTGAGACTAATCCCAGTAGGCAACCACCACAAGATTTGTGCCCTAATATCAGTGAGTGATATAGAAATAGTAAAGTTAAATAAATGCAGTAAACAATTCTACCAATTACCATTCACATTAATTTAATTACACAACCAGGGAAAACCAGCAAAGTTTTCTATTCCATGATAAGCAAGTAACACAGCAGGTATCTAAAAAGACTACCTAAACAAAATCAGTACAAAACCCAAGCTTGTTCTTTGGCTTGGTGGACTCGTCACAACCAACAATCAAAATTCACATTGACTCTCTGGGTGGCTTAAACTAGCAGACCCCTATAGTCCAGTAATCAACAAGGCATAGACACTCTGGGAAGCTCTCACGTCAATTCCCCTATGGTCTTGCAACGATAGCTACAGACTCTCTGAGGAAGCACTTACGTCTAATTCCTCCAGTGGTCTCGATGCGTGGGTAACTAAGAACACTCTTGGGAAGCACAAAGTCCTATTCTTGTAGGTCCTGCGTACGAATCTAAAACCAATAGACCCTCTAGGGAAGCACTTAATCATCTATTACCTCTTTGATCTCCCTCACCAGGTTCTCACAGGCCTGAGCAGTCCAGTCGTGCGTAATCGACTCTTAGCGTCCATAAGTAATTTAAAAAAATACTTGGATAATAGCTACCATACTTCAAAAGCATTCCAACAGTAGGCAACACATGCAATCAGTGATAACAAGCAACTAACAATTGCAATAGTGTTGCCTCACGACAACGGTGCCAAACGACGATAAACAACCGAACGGGAGAGGTAAACACCCATGGGGTTATCCTCAAACATCAAACCAAGCATAAATTAGCAGCAATTAATCATAAGATAACAAACAATCTAGGGCAGATAAACAATAGGATCAAAATCCTAAACTCGGGATACCCGACACATGGGTATTCGGCACTTTTGCAACCAAAACTCAAAGAACATCAACGTAGGGAAACAAAACACCTACGTCGATCCTCAGAGATCGATATACTTGAACCTCAGCCTGTTAGTCGGCTTAGAATGGAGTATATCTGCAAAAACATCTAAAACATTCAAACTCGGATAACTTACATGAGAGGAAGAATCAGGAAACGAGGCTAAAGAAGAACCAAGAACTCACCACTACGATTCTTCTTCAACTGATGGTGTTTGATTCAAAATACTGATGACAGATTAGTGGCTCGGAGAAGAATTGGCCTTCTTGGAAGTTATGGATGGGATTAGGCAAATAATAAGATGTTTATGGTCATTAGGCGCAACACCGGATCGATTAATGATATAAAAAAAGTACACGGCGTGTACTCTTAAAGTACACGGTGTGTAGTTGGATTTTCCGTACTCCACCATAATCGACCTCCACGTCACCCCTACGCACCGTGTGTGTGGCCCGATCTCAGCAAACACATGAATTTGAGTGGCCGAGGAGTACACAGTGTGTACTCATAAAGTACACGGCATGTACTCTGAAAATTTTCAGATTCTCCATTTTTCCTTAAAAAGCCCGTAAAAGAGATCTGTACCTAAAACCGAAACTCCAGGTTCTTACAAACATCCACCCTTAAAGAAATTCATCCCTGAATTTCCCTAGCAAGGCGTAGAGGAAGAAACCTCGAACAACTCTAGCCACTGTGATCACATATCAGCCTCCCTCTACCAAGTCTCGTCCTGTATACGGTTGTGCTACCATAACACCCGTTCCCGAGGAACAGACCGTCCACAAAGTACTTTTACACTATGATCAGCAATCCTGATAGGATTCTCCTTTAAAGATGCATCCTGCTCTAACTCAACATCATCAGGTTGAAAAATATGAGACAGGTCTGAGAAATACCATCGAAGCTGAGAAATATGAAAGGCGTCGTGCATAGCCTGGTACCTTTGAGGTAACTGCAACCTGTAAGCAACAAGCCCGACTCTCTCAAGAACCTCAAACAGCCCGATGTATTTTAGTGAAAGCTTACCCTGTCTATGAATCCTCTTGTGTTCCAACCTTGGTGCGACACGTAGGAAAACCTGATCCCTGACCTCAAACTCCAGAGGTCGTCTCCGCTGATCAACATAAGACTTCTGCCGAGACTGTGCTGTCGCCATCCTCTTCTGAATCAACTCTATCTGTTCTGAGGTCTCCTGAACAAGATGAGGTCCCAAAAAAGCTGCCTCTCCTGCCTCTAGACAGCATAAAGGTGATCAGCATGGCCTATCGTACAAAGCCTCGTAAGGTGCCATCTGAATAGTCTCCTGAAAACTGTTGTTGTAGGCGAACTCCACCAGAGGAATATGCTTCTCCAAAAACCGCCAAAGTCTAGAATGAAAGCTCAGAGCATATCCTCAAGCACCTGGATTGTATGCTCGGAATGGCCATTTGTCTGGGGATAGTATGCTATACTCAAAAGTACCTGTGTACCCAACGCCCTCTGTAGCCCCTGCCAGAAGTGTGAAGTAAAACGCGCATCCCTGTCTGAAACAATGGAGTGTGGAACTCCATGCAGACATACAATATCTCAGATGTACAGCCGTCCCAGCTCATCAACACTGAAGGTCTCCTTGATCGGAAAGAAGTGTGCAACCTTTGTGTGCCTATCCACTGCAACCCAAACCATATAATTTCCTCGAGGAGATCTCAGTAAACCTGTCATGAAGTCCATCGCGACATCGTTCCATTTCCACTCAGGAATGGGTAACTGCAGAAAAAGCCCTGCTGGTCGCTGATGCTCTGCCTTCACCTGATGATAAGTGGAACACCGCATAACAAAACCAGCCACATCCTTCTTCTTACCGGGCCACCAATACTGACGGTGCAAGTCTCGGTACATTTTGGTGACACCAGGATGAACTACCAAAGCTGAATCATGGAACTCCCGCATCAGCTGCCCATATATGTCCGCTGAAAACCATATGAGGCCATGAAAACATAGCACCTCGTCATCGCTCACTGTCCACCCCGTAGTAGGGTCTCCATATGACACACCCTCCTGTAGGACTAGGCCTTCAAGTTCTGATAGCTACTTCATTTGAACTCGATCAAAAAGGGTAGAGGTAACAGCTACAGAAGAAAGAACTGTTTGACCCTGTCTGTCATGCACCTCCAGATGCATCTTAGAGAACAGTGCCATGAGATGCCACTCACTGCTGGCCTCCTAAACTACCTAAAACTGAGTCGTCCTGCTTAGTACATCTTCCACAGTATTTCCTTTCCCAGGCATATAAACAAGCTCGAAGTCGAAAGATTATAGGTACTCGACCCACCTCCATTGTCTCATATTGAAGTCACGCTGTGTGAATATGTACTTGAGGATCTTGTGGTCAGTATATACCACGAAATGCTCTCCCATGAGATAGTGCCTCCAATAATGCAAAGCATGATCAACAGAAACCAAATCCAGGTCGTGCGTAGGATTGTTCTTCTCATGTGGCCTCAACTGCCGAGATTCGTACGCGACAACATGATCTTCCTACATAATCACTGCTCCAAGCCCGATTCCAGATGCATCACAAAAAACTGTATAACTCTTCCCTAGCTCTGGAAGAACTACAATTGGTGTTGAAGTCAATCTCCCCTTTAACACATGGAAGGCTGAGTCACAGGTTTCTGAACAAACAAACTTCACCCCTTCTTAGTCAAGACCGTCAACGGTGCTGCTAGGCATGAGAAGTCCTGTATAAACTGCCTGTAGTAACCAGCCAACCCCAAGAAGATCCATACCTTGAAGACGTTCTTTAGATTCTCCCAGGTAACTACTGCTCTCACCTTCTCTGGGTTTATTGATACTCCTGTCTCTGAGATGACATGACCTAGGAAGTGAATCTCATCCATCCAAAAGTAACACTTTGAGAGTTTAGCATAAAGCTGATGCTCCATCAGATTTCTTTCAGTGATCAGCACTTGGTTGACTATCAGAGTAATAGAAGTCAACTGGAAAACGTTCACCTACGATCTGATCTCTGGTTTGAGGCCTTCCTCAAACTTCCTTGCCAAAAACATCTCGTCATTTCCCAGAACGGGAGCGAAACGCTGTAACTCATTGAAGCAGGAGGAATACTCCATAACCGAAAGAGTACCCTGTTGCAGGTTCATGAACTCCCTGGCCCTGTCGGCCCTCAATGTCACTGGATATAAGTAGTCATAGAATGTACGCTGGAATTATTCCCAAGCCATAGTCCGCTGGCTCCCTGCCTGTGAGACTACATCCCACCATCTCTTGGCAGAATCTCACAGCATGTAAGTCGCGAGCTTCACCATTCTGTCTGGGGGTGTCTCCTAATGCTCGAAGATGGAAAGCATGATTTCTAGCCATGACTCTGCAACCTGAGGTCCTCCATCCCCTGTGAAAGTGGGAGGATGCTGCTGTTGGAAGACTCGCGTCGGCTCTTCCATAGATGAGGAAGGATGTTGAGCTCCCTGTAAGGTCTGCATGATCCTCATGAAACCCTCTTTTAATGGAGCATCTGCACCAGTGTCCTAAATCACTACAGGTTCCATATTCGGAACAATCGGTGGAACTACTGGTAGTCCCTGGTCTGTCGTATCAAGCATACAGTCACCGCCTGGTTCCTAACGTGCAACGGGAAGACATTTTGGTGCCATATCCCTGAAAGATCAAAAGCACGCCTCCGATTTATGATCAACAAGGACATAAAACACAAGAGTAAAAAATGGGAACTGGAGAGAGAAACACTTAAATTTGAAAAACTGAACTACACGGTGTGTATTTAAACTACACGTTGTGTTTGTTAAATCCATTTACATGGGCGTGTAATTCTGCCAGCACTGGTCATGTAACACTCCAGACTACACGGCGTGTTGTCCCAAAACATGACGTGTACTTCAACTCCACTCCCCTGCCCGAGTCTCTTTCCACGGATAACCTAAACGGTCCTCCTAATTATAAAATACACGGAGTGTGCACTAAGGACAAAAAATGTACAATCCAGGCTTCGGCGGCTCGTGTAGCATGTTACACGGCCGGCCACACGGCTAACCCCTTACACGGCGTGTTCCGAACAAACACAGTGTGAATCAGAGAAGATAACACCGACCTGTGTTGTTCGTGACACGGCTGGGTACCTAGAAGAAACTACATGGCGTGTTATTATAACACTCGGTGTGTACAACAAGAGTTTCCCCGACCCATGTTGTTAGTGACACGGCCGGGTACACAGCTGCCTACTACACGGCGTGTACTTATGGTAGACGGCGTGTCCCTGAAGATTTTCCTCACCTCGTGTTTTTGTTCACACAGATAACAACACGGTTTAAAAACTACACGACGTGTATGAATAAAGTACACACCGTGTATTCTGGGTTTTTCCGGGCAGTAGCTCTGAAACTGATCTGAACGCCAGAAATACTGAAAAACAACCAGCTATGTGCCAAATTCTGATCTGTGGGGGCCCATACTCCCCACGAATCAAAGCTTGGAATCATAACAATGCATACAACACGTAAACATCATAACAAAAAATGATCCACCAAATTCTGATCCTCGAGGGCCCATAACACCTCCAAGACCAGAGCTTGGCACCCATGCTAAATAGGCTGTAAAAGAAGTAATACTCTATCAACGCAACATGTATTTCTATCACAGCAACTACCAAAACGGCATGCATAATCTATCACGACATCTATCACAACAGCATGCAATTATAATGCACCCTCGATGGCATGGTAAAATGCATGACGAGTGATTTCCTACCTAGTGCCTATATGATTCATGAGATGGCACACCCTCATCTCATCGGTTTGCAACTAAATAGAACCATAATCATATAAAATGTAACAACTCAAAACATGTGCATCACCCAACAGTGAAATATAATAAAGAGTAACACTTGCAAAAACTGAAAATTACAATTACGAGGTAATATAGCTTTTCCCTGTACATGGGTTAATTACTCCCAGGCACAGTTAAGTACTAACTACCCATTTCTTCCTATCCCTGTCTATTTTCACAAAACAGTAAGAAATAGTAAAGAAAGAAAACTCCTCTGATACCACATTGTAACGACCCAAGTCTGGAGCCGCATAACTGGTGCCCCGTACCCAGTTCACCACATGACCTCAAGTGCATTAACCCAAACGCCAGAGGCTTCCGACTAGCAGCGAGGGCCTTGGTGAGTTAGTGGGGGAAACTATGCCCTCATTTGGTAAAGTATGCAGTGGAAGAATAAGCATAAACAATAGCAGAAGCAATAAATATAATGCAACAACTAAACTGAAAGTAAAAGCAATGTATGATATAATAATGATGCAGAATGGTACATGTATCTATGGAAAGCAGTAAGCAAAACAATGTGATGAAATAGAACTAAAACCAATGTACTAAATGTAAACAGCAACTCCAGTAGCATCGCGGGCCAAGGCCCTGTCCCATGCTCTCCAGCTCTGACCAGCAATCAAGTACCTAAGGTAGAAGGGTCACAATCCCTACCTATACCTGCAACCATATAATCTATTTGGGCCGAAATTAGGACCCAAACAGGGTGTGAGACTAATCCCAGTAGGAAACCACCACAAGATTTGTTCCCTACTGTCAGTGAGTGATATAGAAAAAGTAAAGGTAAATATATGCAGTAAAAAATTCTACCAATTACCATTCACATTCATTTAATTACACAACCAGGAAAAACCAGAAAAGTTTTATATTCCATGATAAGAAAGTAACACAACAGGTATCTAGAAAGACTACCCAAACACAACCAGTACAAAACCCAAGCTTGTTCTTTGGCTTGGTGGACTCGTCACAACCAACCATCAAAATTCACACTGACTCTCTGGGTGGATTAAACTAGAAGACCCCTATAGTCCAGTAATCAACAAGGCACAGACACTCTGGGAAGCTCTCACATAAATTCCCCTATGGTCTTGCAACGATAGCTACAGACTCTTTGAGGAAGCACTTACATCTAATTCTTCTTATGGTCTCAATGCGTGGGTAACTAAGAACACTCTTGGGAAGCACAAAGTCCTATTCCCGTAGGTCCTGTGTACGAAACTAAAAACAACAGACCCTCTAGGGAAGCACTTAATTCTCTATTCCCTCTTTGATCTCCCACACCAGGTTCTCACAGCCCTGAGTAGTCCAGTTGTACGTAATAGACTATTAGAAACCCTAAGTAAGTTAAACAGCTACTTGGATAATAGCTACCATACTTCAAAAGCATTCCAACAGCATACAACACATGCAATCACTGATAACAAGCAACTAACAATTGCAATAGGGTTTCCTCACGAAAATGGTGCCAAACGGCGATAAACAGCTGAACGAGAGAGGTAAACACCCATGGGGTGATCCTCAAACATGCAACCAAGCATAAATTAGCATCAATTCATCATAAGCTAATAAGAAATATAGGGAAGATAAACAATAAGATCAAAATACTAAACCCGGGATACCCGACACATGGGTATCCGACACTTTTGCAACCAAAACTCAAAAAAATTCAATGTAGGGAAACAAACCACCTACCTCGATCCTCGGAGATCAATATACTTTAACCTCGGCCCATGAATCAGCTTATAACGGAGTAGATCTGCAAAAACGTCTAAAATGTTCAACCTCTGATAACTTACACGAGAGGAATAATAAGGAAACAAGGCTAAAGAATAACCAAGAACTCACCGCTGCAATTATTCCGCAACCAACAATGTTTGATTTGGACAACCGATGATAGATTGGTGGCTAGAAGAATAATCGGCCTTCTTGGATGTTCCGGATGGGATTAGGCAGAGAAGAATATGTTTACGGTCATTAGGCGTGACCCCAGGTCGATTAATGAAATAAAAAAAGTACACGACGTATACTCTTAAAGTACATGACATGTACTCTTAAAGTACATGGCGTGTAGTGAGTTTTTCCGTACTCTGCTAAAATCAGCCTCCACGTCACCCCTACACACCGTGTGTGTGGCCCGGTCTCGGCCAACACACGGCTTCGAGTGGCCGAGGAGTACACGACGTGTACTCATAAAGTACACGGCGTGTACTCTGAAAATTTCCAGATTACCCATTTTTCCTTAAAAAGCCCGTAAAAGAGATCTGTACCTGAAACCAAAGCTTTGGGTTCTTACATTAGGGACCCCATGGAATCACTTTTGGGTGATAGTGACACTTTATGATTTTATTTTTAAAGAAAGGAGAATATCACAAAAGTTTGTAACACCTAAGTAAAACAATTTTAATTTTGTCTACATAAATGATATCTTGAACAATAAATAGTAATTGGAAAGCTAAAAATATTTCCTACATCGTAGTATTTTTTTATAAATTTTATAGATTAAATAAATTAAATTTTTTATGACACCGTGATGATGCAGCGATTACCTCATTAATGAACGATTTAAATAAAATAAAAAGATAATGTAAAATCTAAGACTTACACTTGTAAAAAACCTATTGGATGAGTATATTTAGAACCCTTATCAACTTATCCTCGAAATATATCAATGTGGGACCTTTAAAATCCGAAACTCATTTTAATATTAAGTAACATTTCTTGACTTTCCAAGAGTGCCCCTCCTCCCTCTTATAAAAGGCCCCCACCTCTACCACCATACCCACACCTCTCAAGCCATTGGATTGACCAAGATCTTCTCATTTTATCTCTCCACATCCCTATCTTCATCATATAATCCTTACCCTAGGCAGAAAGCTCTTCAAGAAACCCTTTTGGTTCAAACCAAGAGGAGTTAGTCGATTTAAAGGTAATGTCTTCACTTGTATTCTTTTGTTTTATTTTTGCTTCTCCAACCCCCTAAAATCTTCTTATTCCTTTATTTTGTAACAAAACCAATATATCCAATATACTAGGATTTTGTTATGAGAAGTACTTGATTTACACTTACACACACTCCCATCTAATGGTTAAAGAACATACTGTTTCTGTGGATGGCGAATTTCTGCCTCACGAAACAATGATTGTTCAATATTCTTTTAACACATTTAATGGTGGACATTAAGATGTCACTATATTTATATATGATATATATTATGTTTATGTTTTCCTTATGCTTCTGTATTTTTCATTTATGCCATACCTTATGGTTTCCATTATGGGTAAACATGATATCTTCATTTTAGGAAGTGCGGACTACCGCCCCCTCAAAGTGATTTGATTCGTTAATTCCATATGTGGGATGTATAAAGGATGGAGTTAATGATATTATATATGATATTATACTGGAATTATAATATACCTTTATATCATTATGATTTCACTCCATTAAATATGAAATAGAAATGAAAGTAGCGTTCATGCGTACATACGGCTCACTGTCTCCATGAACGGTGCATTTCATTTCTTACCTCTCAATGTTATGTAATATTATAAATGCATATATATACTAGATATATATTATATATATGATATCTACAACATGAATATAATTCTGGATATAATGGATATTTTACCACATGAACAACTTGTAATTATAAGAAGTTTATTTTTTACTCAAGTACCAAGAGTTGACAAAACGACCATTATTAACTTAAATAATTACATAATGTTCATAACATGGTAATAAGTGATATAAAAGGAACAATGAACTTGAAAAAGGTTCTTAATAAATTATAAATTAACTCTATTTTATTATTCAGGAGATTAAAGAACGATCGAGTCAATTCGGACACGAGGTAAGGGACTTCATCTCAATCTCCTTTCATTGAGGCATATTTTGTTTTATACAAAAATTTCTTTTATAAGGTGTATAAAACCAATTGAATTTGACTTTTATTCAAAATGAATATTTTTATACCAAGCATTTTACTAAACGACAAAAGGGAATGTTTTTTTCTTACGTATGCGGTGACAACGACTTCTCCACCGCCGTGACCATTATTTGAGTTTCGGCTTCCTCTACAAGCCATAACTTTTTTTTAAATGAAAAATAAATACCATGTTTTAATTTTATTTTATTTTGGTATTGAAAATGGTTTTGATAATGTTTTTATTATATCAATTTTTTATTGATATCTTGTGATTGAAATGTGGAAATGTTATGTTTCCTTTATGCATGTTTTATGTGATACAATTATGTTATGGTTCTTGGGCATTATTTATGAAGACGAGTGGTTCCGTGACAAACTAAGGGAGGGTGAGCTCGATATATCTCTCCAATGCATTGGGTAATGAGAATGGGTTAAATGCTAATGTTTCTCCAAAGAGATTTATGGAATATACTGTGATGGGTATTCCAAACGTAACCATGAGGGTTACTCCCTACGTAAGAATGTTATGAATGCCTCAAGTTACCTTTATGTATTATGATTTCTATGAGTTATTAATGATATGATGATGTATGTTAAAGTGATTATGTTTTATGAGTAAAGTATGATTTCATTGATTTATATGTATACATGGACTAGTGTTTTCATTCCATATTTTTAAACACCTTATTGAGATTTTTATGCTCATCCCATGTTTTTGAAATGTTTTTCACAGGTCAAGGGAAAGGTACATGATGTGATGATAGTGTCAAGGAAGTTTCATGAAAGAATCCATGTTTGGTTTTAAATATGTTTCCGTTGATGGGAAAAGTGAATATTGTATTTAATGTAACAACCTTGTTTAAATGTGGAATGTAATGCATGATTTATGATCTAATTCTCTAAAACTCTAACCCTGAAAAGATCCTCAATGTGTAATCTTGTAATAACTCAAGATTAAGTAATGTTAAGGCATAAGGACTTGTAGAGGTAGTCAAAGAACACCGCACCACGCCTTCAGCACTGCTCGTCCCGACCATGTGAAGAGGTGAGGAGGCAAGGAGGTGAGAAGGGGAGAAGAGACAGAGGGAGGAAAGAAGGGAGAGGCGATGACTAGGAAACCCTAGACCGCAGAGAGAACTCACTCTCGCACTCTGCCCCTTACAGGAACATCCTACAAAATGATCCTTCCACTTAACATTATGGTTGTGAAAGGTTAATAATTTGGAAAAAATTATTTTTTCATCACTAATTTTTTTCATTTAATTATTAAAAAATAAAAAAAATTAATGAAAAATACCAAAAATTATGATATTTCTTATAAAATATAATCACCATTAGGGTTGTGGAATTTTTTAAGTATTATTAACTATAATATATTTATTATATTTTAATAATTAGAGTAATTCCTATGTTACGCCTCACCTCAATAATAAAAGGAGACTCCATCCACAAAGTTTCATCACCTAAATCCATTTTATGTGGCTAAACTATGCCACCATCCTGCCTCCTCATTTCTTTCCAAATTATTGTGCTTCTAGTTTCACAAAAGGCCAATTCCAACATCCTATAAGGGGTTCTCAAGGGGAATTTTTACGGAATTAAGGTTTCTTTTTCTTCTCTTTTAAATTATTTTTCACTTATAACTTATCCCCTCCTATTATCAAAAACTTCATGACAACTCAAGTGTCACATATATAATGGAGTTTTGTTTTTTATTTTATATGCATCATAAATTCTCTCATTTACCCCTTTATATTATTAAATAATGATATTGCCATCTGTTGTGCATCAATTCACCGCCTGTATGGACAATGATTTTTTATTTCACTTTTACCAAAATAATGGAATGTTTGAATTCACATGTATTTATTTAAAATGAACTAAATAAATATATGTTATCATATTTGGAATATTATTTCTTTTTGAAAAGGAAGACCATAAATAAAGTAACCTTTGAAATCATGAAAAGAACGCACCCTAAACAATAAAAAAACAAAATATTGTTAATAAATTGATATAAAATGTTATTAGAAGATTATATATGGTATTATAAACAAGAATATAGATCTATAATAAATGAATAAAACTATTCAAACCATTATACAAGAGGTCTGAACACATTTCAAGGAAGTCAAACCCAAGGTAAGGGATCTTTATTTAAAAGACTGTTAAATGTTTTAATGATTTAATCATATAAATATTTCTATGTCATGTCCACATTTTCAAAATAGTTTTTATGAAATTATTTATATGGACTTCTAATTCACCCATGTGTTATGAAAAGGGATATTTTTTCTAATGTTATGTAAAGTACCTTTCTTTTAAAACCCTTTTAAACACCTCTTTTACAAAATTCAAAAATATTGTTTTTTTATATGGTGTGAGAAGTTTCTCCTGTTTTCATGATGCTATATTACAATAATTTTTCCATTATATGTTTTATTTTATTATTTTTTATGAATATGATTTCATTATTATGTGCATGATATTTATATTTTAAAAGTGATTTGTTTTATGAAAAATGGTATTTTGAAAATATGGATGTGTTTTGATCAAGGGTTAAAATGTTTTTGTCACATGTTTTATTCATGATGTGTTAAATGAAAATATTTTATACTAGGTTGAGACAATTATATCTCATGATATGACAGGTTGATCCCCATTATAGATCAAGATATGTTGGGTTGAGCACATTATAACTCAAGATATGATAGGTGAGCCGCATTATATCTCTCTAATTCCTTGGGTACTCCATAGATGGAAGTTGATCGAATGGTTATTCTATGTTTAAGGTTGAATATAAGAGTGATATGGTAAATATTTACCAAGTTAACTTCATGATGTTTCTATTCATGTTAATGAGTTTTTATGAAAACAGTTTTAATGGTTTTTATATTTTTACTAGACTAATGTTTTATTTCTTTATATCCATCACTAAGATTTTTTATGCCCACCCCGAGTTTTCAAAAGTTTCTCACATGATTACTTATATGTTTAATGGACTTTTATGGTTCTATTACCGATGAATACAATTAGTTATATTATAATTATTTTTTAAACTCTGATTTAATGTACGGTCTGTCTAATCCTCCAAAACCTAGATCAGAAAAGTTCCACAATTGTATATTTTACTTTGTATTTTTTCTGCTATATTTTTTAAAAAATATGAAAACCATGTTTTAGTTCTGAATTGAGAAGTTCAGGTTCATTGATTTACATTTGTCATAAAAGAAAAATATAGACAACTTTTGATATTAGACGTTGTCGTTTTATAGTGATATAATTTACTTTTGGACTATTAGTTAATTAAGTACAGATAAAAAAATTGTTTTTTGTAATTATCGATATTTAAATTCAGAATTATATATACAATGAATGAATTTTGAGGGCCCAATTAATTTAGGGGGGGGGGGAATGTAATAACCCTAGTTTTATAAAAGTAAATCGTATGCCACATCATTCTAAAACAAAAATAATAAATACTATTAAAACAAAAATTGTTGAGTTTGAATGTGAATAGTTTATTTATGAAATAAATATAATTTTCTAACTCAATATGAATTAATTGGTATGTTATTATAATAATATAATTATTTTGTAAGTGCATTTTAATCTTAAAAAATACATTTTCTTCAAAAAAATGATTTTTTTCTTTTTATGTACAAATAATATAATTAATTTATGGAGAATTTGGAAATATATTATTTAAAATGAAATTCATTTTTAAAATCATACTAACAAAATTATCCAATGGTGAAAATTTTAATTTTTTTTAAATGTTTAATTTTTGGTGAATAGTAAAAAATATGGGTTTTATAAATTATGGTTCTTATGAAACCATGAAGAAAAAATTATATTATAATATTTATTAAATTTTTTGAATAAATAAATTGTGATTTTATATGACTAAAATTTTCTATAAATAATTTAGAACATGTAATTTATAATTTATTTCACGATAGGTATAAAAATTATTGTTAGTGCCGACATAGTAACAGTTATTGTTATTATTATTGTTATTGTCCTGCTTTGGAGATGTCAAATTTTGATCCTTTTAAATAATAATTGAGGTCTAAAAATTAATTTTATGAAATTTTTATTAATTATTACGTATTAATTATTTTTTTATATATTATATTCAAATTATTTAGTTATATAATTTTAATCTTATCCAAATGACTGTGTAATACATGCGTAGAGAATGAAAAGACAAAATAACAAATTTAATAAGCTTTCATGTCATTTATATAAGTGAATATAAATAATTAATTAATTTAAAATTTTATTTTGAACCTATTTAATTTTTTTTATAGTAATTTATTTTTCATTTTTATATATTAAATAATTTACATTAATTATTATGCAATGTAGATACAATTCTTGTCAAAGTATAAGAAAAAAATGAAAATGTTTTATAAAAATCATAATAATGATTAAATGACCCAAATTTTGGTTAAAAAAATTTATGAAATCAAATAAGAATCGTTATAATCTTTTTATTCAATCTTGGTTCATTTTGGACCCACATGTATCACATTATTCCCTTTATATTATTTTATTAAATAGAAAGAAAACTTGTTCACACTATAACTTTCAATGAGTATAATATATTAATTTGATGTTTTCCAAAAGTTTTATTCGAAAAATAACAATTTCTAGAAATTTAATGAAATTATATTTATCATAGAAATTTATTTTTAATTTTTAGACAACAATTAGATACCACAATGTCATTTACAATGATGGTGTAATATTAATTTAATTATTGAATAAATGAAATTAATTATATTAAAAAAATTATATTATTCAGTTAACTAAAGAATTCTCTATATTAATATGAAATTTCTATGATACAAGAAAAGTTATTCAAATTTGAAAACTTTTTTTGATATGCCTAAATTCAGGATTGTGAATTATTTTTAGTTTGATAGAATTATTTTTTCATGAATATTTTTTTTGATTTAATAATTTAAAAAAAAATATTGAACAATACACAAATGATGATATTCCATGGAAAATGTAAGACCCTTTATTGTTTTGTCCATTTTTAAGTCTTAGACCCAACAATATTTTTATTATATTTTAATAATTTGAGTAATTCTTATGTTACCCCTCACGTCAATTATAAAAGGGGGCCCCATCCAGAAATTTTCTTTACCTCAAGTCATCTTGTTCGGATATCCTCTGAAAAAATACATCATCCTCATTCCTTTCCAAATTCTTATGCTTATAGTCTCTTAAAAATTCCACTCCCAATTTCCTTTCAGGGGTTATCAAGGGAAATTTTTCACGAAGTAAGTTTCCTTTGTTCTTCTCTTTTAAATTATTTTTCACTTATACCGTATCCCACCCTCTTATCAAATGTTTCATAAAAAATACATTATCAAATATATAATATATTTTTTTGTGTTAATGGTATATAAACCATAAAATTTCTCATTTTATCCTTTTATTCCTAAATCATGAAATCACCGCTCGTGGTTCGTCAATTCACCACCTTTGAGGATGATGATTTTTTGTTTCCCTCTTACAAAAATCATGGAATAATTAAATTCAAATTTAATTATTTTAAATTACCTATATATATATGTTATAACATCCATATTATTATTCATTTTTGAAAAGTAATACCATAAATAAAATGACCGTGGAAACCATGAGAAGAATTCACCTGAAATAAAAAAAATAACAAAATATTTTTAATAAATGGGTGGAAAATTTTATAAGAAGATAATTCAAGGTATTATAAATATGATTTTAGTTCTGTAATAAATTAATAACACTAATAAATCCATTACACAATAGGGTTGAACACTTTTGAATGAATTCAAACAGGAGGTAAGGGACTCTTAAACTAAAAAATATTTTAAATATTTTAATTATTTATTATTCTAAATATATGTATTTATTTCATTTACATGATTTAAAAATGGTTTTTAGGAATTAATTTATATATATATTTTTTTCACTCATGTGTTTCAAAAATAGATCTTTTTCATATGTTATGTAAGGGCCTTTATTTTTAAAATCATTTTAAATGTCTCTTCTAAAACATATAAAATGATTGTTCATTTTTATACAACCTAAGTGTTTTCTACTGATTTCATGATACTATGTTACTATGATTCTTCAACTGCCTGAATGGCCCGAAGGCCTTCATTTTTATTGATTTTTGATAACCCCCCTTTCAAGGGATGAGGGGGAACCCTTACAAGGCCTGTAGGCTCAGTGATTACATGGCCTGTAGGCTTAAGAGATTACATGACCCAAAGGTCTTAGGAAATTCAATTATTGGTTTTCACACATATATTTGATGAATATCATTTCACTATTATGTCCACATTTTATATATTTTTAAATTGATTTGTTTTACAAAAAAATGGTATTTTTAAAATATGAATGTGTTTTTATCAAAGTTCGAAATGAGTTATCAAGTTTTTTATTCATTATATGTTCCTTGGAAATAGTTTATATTTGTTTTATCCCATTATATATCATGATATAATGGTTTGAACCACATTATTTTTCATGATATGTTGGGTTGAGCACATTATAGATTAAATATGATGGCTGAGACCCATTATAACTCTCCAATGAAATCGGTTGTCTAGATATGGACGTTGTCTGAATGGTTATTTCATTTATAAGGTTTAATATATGTCTTATATGGTAAATATGTTTTAAGGAAGCTTTATAATGTTTCTATACATGTTAATGAGTTTTTATGAAAAGGGTTTTTATGGTTTTTATAATTTCACTGGACTAAGGATTTATTTTTTTTATATAACTTTAGGAGATTTTTCATTCTAATACCAAGTTTTAAAATATTTTTCATAGGATTCCTTATATGTTTGAAGGAATATTAAGGAGATATTGTAGATAAATCCAATTAGTTATATAGTAAACTCTAATTTAATTTAAGGTTTTTCTAATCCAACAAAACCTAGACAAGAAATGATCCTCAATTGTATAATGTGCTGTGTATTTTTTCAATTATATTTTATAAAAAAATACAAATCATTTTTCAGTATTGAATCTCAAAGTGTGGGTTCAGGGTTTTAAATTTGGTATTAAAAGAATGGTCTAGACAACTTTTGACATTATTCATTTTCATTTTTAGAAATATAATTTACATTATATCTACCAGTTAATTAAGTACACATAAGAAAATATTTTTTCTAAATTAAAAATATATAAATTCAAAATTATATGTACAATTAATGAATTTTTTAAGCTCAATTAATTTTCGAGGGGTGGATATAACAACCCATGATTTTTAAAAGTAAACAGTATGCCACATTGTTCTCAAACAAACAACTAAATATTATTATAGCATAAATTTTTGGGTGTGATTACTAATAATATATTTATGAAATGAATATAAATTTATAACTTAATATGAATATATTTTTATGTTATTATATTAATTTAATTATATTGAAATACATTTTAATCTTAAAAAATACGTTTTCATTAAAAAAATGTTTTTTATTTTTTTAAATACAAATAATGTTACAAATATATGGAGATTTAGGAAAATATATTTTCTAAAACTATCTTCATTTTTGAAATCATAATATCAAAATTATCTTATGGTGAATAGACAAAATTAAGGTTTTTTTAAAATATAATATTTTTCATTTCATCATGATGAAATAATTATGATATAAAATTTATTAAATATATTGAAAAAATAAATAATTATTTTAAAAGAGTAAATTTGTATATAAAAAATTAGGATCATATGTGTTATAATTTATTTCAATATAGGTATAAATATTATTATTAGTGTCGACGTAGTTCATTCGCAACATTGACAATGTCAAATTTGGTTTCTTATAAATAAAAATTGAGTGTTAAAAATTATATTTATAGTTTTTTATTAATTAATATGTATTATTGATTTTATTTATCTACAAAATTAAAATTATATAGCTATATAATATTAATCTTATCTACATTCATATGCAATGCTTACGTAGGGAAAGAAAAGAAAATATATCAAAATTAAGAATCTTTAATGACACGTATGTGACTGAATATGAATAATTAATGAATATTGAATTTTATATTGAGCCAAATTAACTTATATTTATGATACTAATTTATTTTTAATTTTTATATATTATTTACTTATCATCAATTCGTATTCAATAATGATGAAATTCTTGTGCAAGAATAAGATAAATAAATAAAATGTTTTTATTAAAATTATAAGAAATATAAAATTACACAAAATTGGGTTAAAATTTTTTATATAAGAAAATAACACCCATTATAATGTTTTATTCAACTTTAGGGTATTCTGGACCAACATGGATCACATTAGTCCCTTTATATTATTTTATTAAAAACTAAGACAACTTCTTTAGACTATAACATTAAATTAGTATAATATTATAATATAAGGTTTTTAGAAGAATAATTCAACAATGAATAGTATTTGGATATATAATGAAATAATATTTCTTATAGGATTTTATTTTTATTTTTTTGAAAACAAATAAATTCCACAATGGCTTTCATAATGATGATTTAGTATTAATTTAATTAAAGAATAAATCAAATTAATGAAATTAAGAATAATATAAAAATAGAATTTGATATTTTTATGTTAATTAATGATTTATAAATAATAATTTGATACTAAAATAATATAATAAAAAATTTATTCTAATTAAAAACCTTTTTTATGTTCTAAAATTAATTATTGTGAATATTTTTTAATTTCGGAAAATTATTTATTCATGAATATAATATTTTATTTAATTATATAAAAAAACAATTATTAAAGAAGTAAAAAATTCATGACATTTCTTAGAAAATGTAATCCCATTTTAAAGCCTTTTTGGAAGTCTTAAACCCTATAATATATTTATTATACTTTAATAATTTGAGTAATGCCTATGTTACTCTTCACCTCCATTATAAAAGAAGGCTCACTCCTTCAAAAATTTTCATCAACTCAATCCATATTATTTGGAAAACCTCTTCAAAATCCCCCCTCCTCATCCCTTTCCACATTATTGTGCTTTTGGTCTCACAAAAAGACAACTTCCAAGACCCTTTATGGGGTTCTCAATGGAAATATTTCAAGAAGTATGGTTCCTTTTTTATCTATTTTAAATTATTTACCACTTATACTATATCCCCACCTCTAATCAAATGTTTCATAAAATCTATAGTATTATATATATACTAGAGAGTTGTTGTGTTTATGGTACAACATCATAAAATCTCTAATTTTCTCATTTTATTCTTAAATAATGAAATCGTTGTCTGTGGTGCGTCAATTCAGCACCTTCGTGGATAATGATTTTTTGTTTCCCTTTTAACCAAATCATGGAAAATTTAAATTCACATGTAATATTTAAAAATAAAAAAATATACATATTTTATCACTTATTGAATATTATTTCTTTTTGAAATGAATGATCATGAATAGACCAACCTTGGAAACATTGAAAATAACGCACATGAAACAATGAAAATAACAAATTATTGTTAATAAATGGGTGAAAAGTGTTATAAGAAGATTATTTAAGGTACTATAACCATGTTTTTAGTTCTTTAATAAATTAATAAAAATATTTAAACCATTATACAGGAGGTTTTATTACTTTTAAGTAAGTCAAACATGATGTAAGAAACTCTTTAACTAAATAATTATATTAAATGTTTTAATGATTTATTATTATAAATATATATATTTCATGCCAATATTTGGAAATGGTTTTTAAGAATGAATTCATATAGATTTTAATTTAACTAATGTGTTTCAAAAATAGAATTTATTTATATTTTATGTAAGAGTCCTTGATTTTAATATACTTTTAAATGTCTCTTTTACAAAATTTAAAATGTTTTTTATTTTCTTCTATGGTGCGAGTGGTTTCACATGATTTCATGATTCTATATTAATATGATGTTTCCATTATATATTTTAATAGTTATTTTTTATGAATATTATTTCATTATTATGTGCATGATTTTAATATTTTTATAGTGATTTGTTTTATGAAAAAATATATTTTTAAAATATGAATTTGTTTTGCTAAATGGTTGAAATTAGTTATCAATTGTTTTATTCTTGATATATTCTATATACATAACTTATGTTGTGTTGAGGCCATTATAACTCAATATATTATGGTTGATCGCCATTATAGATCTCAAATGCATTGGGTTCTCTGGAGATGGAAGTTGAATGAATGATTATTCCATGTGTTAGGGTTAATGAAAGAGCGATACAATGAATATTTCCTAGGGAAACTACATGATGTTTATATGCATGTTAATGAGTTTTTATGATAATTGTTTCTATGGTTATTATGTTTTCACTGGATTAATTATTTTATTATTTATATCACTTTTTATGATTTTTATGCTCATCCCATGTTTTAAAATGTTGTTCACAAAATTCCATAGAAGTTTAAAGGACTGTTATGGTGCTATTGAATATTAATATAATTACATATACTGTAATTATTTTAGAAAACTACAATTTAATATATGGCTTTTCTAATACTAAAAATCCTATACTGTAAAAGGACCTCAATTGTATAAAGTACTATGAATTTTTTCAGTTGTATTTAATAAAAAAATACAACTTGTTTTTCTACTAAATATAGATATGTGGGTTCAGGGATTTACACATGTCTTCAAGTTGGTGTGAAATTTAAATTAGAACCATCTATATGGAAATAATATATAACCAGAACCCATCAATAATGGTTTCATGTGATTTATAACATATATGATTCTTCTCACTATATCAGTTTTATTATAATAACTTTATTGGAGACAATTACAAACCACCATGCCGAAAATGAGTCCCTCAACAAACAAGATTTCTTTAAAATGATTTCTCACCCCCAATATGTGATAATAGGAAACATAATTTACCTAATATTACCATAATTATACAATTACATACATTAAATTCACTAAAAATATTCCATATTTAGGGTCTCTCTTACCGATGGTTGATGATGCACTCCCCACCATACAACATTCTATGAATATATCCTTGAGATCATAATAAGTTCATTGCATTTCCAAATATGAATTATACACATCTAGAGAAATGATAACCTCAATCCTAGAAATAAATTCCTCTATCCAAATCTTAGATCAACTGTTTGACCAATACAAATTCATTTATAATGTCTATACTAATATAGAAGGACATTTAAGAATTCCCAACTGATCCCCAAGATATCATTCCCATAATAATCACATCAAAGCATCCCAAACCTTAGCTCACCCATGCCCACTTATTGATTTAAAATTAAATATGAACTATTGATACTGAAAAATACTATCATATCTGATCTCTAAAACCTAAATAATGATCACATGAGTCTGTATTCATTAAACTAGGTCGACCCTACTTGGAATTTAAACTCATAAATCTAAAGTAATCCTAGATTCTATAAACTGATGTCCTGAAATGCTTTACATATCAAGGCTATTCGAATTTGTTTCCCCATCTAACATCCTTCCAAGACACAGTTTTATACCCATGCTCAAACACATATGAATAACACTATCACTCATGGATTTATCAAGATTAAATCAAAGAAATCACCATGACTACATCATAAATTTGATTTCACAATTTTTTATTGATAGAAAATACTGATGTAGTCACCATTGCAACGTACCATAACAACACTTATTAAACTAAGAAAATCATTATCATGGGTTTCCAATGATCATTCAAATGATATAACTGAAAAAACATTGAGTCATAATCCAATGTCTCTTGGTCCAGACACCTATCCAAAACCAATATTAAAAACGACCACCTATCTCAGTGATCCATCCGCACACCAATATAAAAAGTCTCATGACATCAAGTGTCAAACACCCTCTCAAGTATCTCATGTCCACTATAACATCTGAATAAAATCCAATATCAAACCAAGTAACTTATTATCACTGATAATCCTATTTCAATATTTCAACCATGAGAATCATGTTCTAATTAGTCATCTATATATTATAAAAAACATCAACATATATAATGTGTACTGTAGGAAACCACAACTACAATCATTGTATTGAATAATTTAATTTCATAAATTATGGTAAAACACTACATACATTGTTATAGAAATGTTAAATAACTTAGTCTAAAATATAAAAAATAAGTCATGCAGTGATTAGGAGCCATACTCCTATCACAACACAAATTGGTCTTTATATTACTGTAACTATAGTTCTCCTTCCATCATCAAAAACATAAAATCCATATGATCTTACACATGGATAAAATAAATTCATACATGATAGAAAATTTGTTTATATTTCCACCCTGTACATATACATGTAAATTTAATATGATTAGATGATAAGAATTTTAATAATAAAGCCTCACTGATCAATGGAAACAATCACAAAATTAGGCATATATATCATTTATGATCTACGATATTCATCTTCAATATGTATTCCATGATAAAAATAAAATAACTATATTATTTTCAGTTTTAAAATTGAATATTTACTTGAACCATGAATAAAAAATCTCAAAATCATAATTGTATTACAATGAGTGAGAAGAAAGAAAATGAATCATCAAAAAACTGAACATCAATCTGAATCCCATGGTAACATGGAAATATAATGGGAATATTTTTTTGTGATGCACTAGTATGAATTATATCACAATATCAAACAAAAAACTATGTATATAGTCTAATAAATACAAAATATTAGTGGAAATGAAAAATATAATCCATTGATATGACATTTCAATTAAATATCCTCAATCTCTCTAAAAGTATCATGATCAGACCACTATGAGACCTTATGAATGACCCCATGATTTCTAGAGGTTATCAACTAGAGGTGGGGGTATCAAGAGGTACTGAGGGGAGGATATACAACCTATATCAATTTATGAATCAATTATAAAGAGAATAACATCATAAAATATAGATTATAGTTAATAATATATTATTATAACATTCTATAATTAAATTAAATTAAATATACAACTCAAATGATCATTTTTTGAATATTAATAAATAACATTTTTCACCCACTAAGACAATAATACATACAAGATAAATAAAATATTATAATACATAAGGATATTATCAATCTCTCAACCATAACTCATATCAATCACTAATCTCATGTGAGTTATCCCACTTGAAAATGAAAACCTAATAATGAGCCTTATCCTAACCTATACCTAAAATAACAACATGAGTGGAACTATAGTAAGAATATACAATTGAAACCTTAGTTGTGCATGAGTAAAAAACCTTGTAGGGAGTTAATATTTTGATCCCATCATAAATGAATAATATTATTCTACGATCTTTTGGAATTTTCAACAATAAATATTAATGATACAAAATAAGATATCAAATAAATATATCTCATGTAATTTCTTCTTTTTCCAATAAATGGGAAGTATCTGAGAACGTCAAGATTACTGCTCCAACTACAATATAACCACCAACCCATGTTTGCTATCATATATTCATTTTTAATACACATAACAATCATAGATCCATAATTACCTAACATTAATTGAACATACCTCTTTTTTCTAGTGTCATAATGTCTCAAAGGAAGAGAATAACATCATGTGATACTTTTTCCACTCACTATATATCATATTCACAATACTCAATCATGATGATTAGTGGATCATGATGCATCTCTATAATCCCTCATTATCAATCTGTAATTGGTAAACCACATGGTAATAACTAGGCACTCTCTATTTGAGGATGAAAGAATATTCCATGAAGAGGAGGCATTATGATATTATATTTTTCCATGAGTGACTAATTCATGTGTGCTCCAAATAAGTGAATAGTACTACCCACTTGGATCTAATTGTAAATGAATTGGGAATCCTATATCTCATGGATACTAAGAAAAACCATCAATGATGCTTCAACATTATCCAAGGTGGTTTCCAAGGCATTGATCATGGTGATGAAACTGTTACCCTCAGTACATCCATCATCCTTGTGCATGAATATATCTCCACCTTTCACATCATACTTCCATTTGAATCATGCGGGTCCCAGAAATTTATAATAGTGTACTTATATATCTATTTGAATCCCATGATCCCAAGTAATTTACAATATCCATACAATATCAATGGAATTCCAAACATCTATATAATTCCATTATACAATCTACCATGTATATATAACACTAGATACAATATACCAAAAAGAGGAATTAGTGACTATATCAACCATTTACACAATATTATATCCAAACTAAGCATCTCCCATAAAAATCCATAAAACAACATCCCAGTAAAATTATTAATCTTATGGATTCATCTATCTCAAAATATGATTCCTGGGAATCCTGAGAAATAACTTCAATTTCAGAATTAACTATTGATTCACTAGATTCCTAGGAAATTACATGTAAGAAAACATAAATATAATGTGTTGGATTATCACATACACAACATTCAATATTATCTCAATCATATCAGGATTATATGTTCGTTTAAGTTGTCAAGTGACACCCGTATGTGACACTATCTCTCACAAGGACCTTATCATGCTCAGTATATTAATGGGAACCAACATAGGTACTCCAAGTTAGTACAATAGTGGTTAAAACCCTCTTGTGATCCTTTGGGTTAGTACATTTGTTGATGCATCACTAATATGGTTTATATTTCTAAAATAATCTATCAAGATGGCACAAGTCACTCAAGAATGTATAGATTCTAGGTAATGGCATTAAATATGACAATCTCCTAGGCTAATGGGGTCCAACACATAAAAATTATTCTAGGGTGATGGAGTATGGATCATCTCAGTGATAAGGTCCCCACTCAATTAGACTACTAACCCAACCTGATCAAGAATCGTAAATAACTTTATCAATGTGGGGTATTTCAGTATCATGGTTAATGGTGTGATCACTCCAAACCAACAACACGTTCCTTTGGTTGTGGAAGCATAACAAATTCTCATTATGTCATGATTAGTAAAAGCAATTGAATTGATTCCTCGCCTCATTCTTGGATGTCACTAAAGGGTCCCACATTTCCCTATTAGGATGATTATCTCATGTCATGAAACAAATATTTCAAGAGGCCAAATTGGAATTCCATTTAGGGTCTCTTTGTATTATATTTTCCTTATATATCCATAATTTTTTCCATATGTAACATTTTGTAACACCCAAATATTTTTGTAGTATTTTTTTGAAATAAATTTAATCTCACAGGTATATTATGTTATAATAAGAACTAATTTTATCTTGTGTTATAGGAAAATATGAGTTTATCTTTCATTTCACAAAACGCTAAGTTCAAACAAAATGTGACATAATATTATAATAGTATTATTTTAAATTATAGTTATCACCTAGTCATTGGAATATTGGTTATGACTATGAACAACTAAATTATAAAAAAATATATGATTTATAATTTTATATAAAATTAATTATTTGGTGACCAATTAATATCAAATGAAAATAAGAACCATTTTAAAATGAGTTAAATCTTTTTTAGGGAAAACATTATTTTGCAAAAAAAATTCATCAAAAAATATAAATTTGCAAAATCAATTTTTGTGAGTTATTTTGATAATATTTATATGTTATATATTTACTCAACTATTTAAAATTCATCTTATGTGTTTTTTATATAATAGGTAAGAATAAATCATATTTTATGGATAAAAACGGCAACATTCTAAAATGAAATTTTGTCAAATTTTGTGGAATTATTAAAAAATATAATTTATAAAATTATAGATTAATTATTTGATAAAATTTAATTTAATTTAAAAAAATTTATGTCACAATTATCTAAGGTTGTTTTTTGAGAATTTTCTATGAAGATAATTTTTTCAATGAACAGTGGGAAATACTGCATTTTATTAATAATTTCAATATAATTTAAAGAATTTAAAAACATTGATTTTATAGTAATATGGTTTTAATAGAAAAAATATTTCAATTATATTTAAAATAGTCCAATTTGATTCATTTTAATCACTTTCATATTAAATTTTTATATAAAATCTTTGTAAACTAGTGAAAAGTTTGTCATTGAAATCCAAATTTTCCACCACATCTATGAGATTAAATTTATATTAAATTTTTTAATTCATGTAAATTGAATTTAGAATAATGAATTAATTTGTTGGAATCAAAATAATTTATATTATTTAATATATTAAAATTATTTTATGACCATAATGAATGTTAAAATAGTAAAAATTATATACCGCATTAAAGGTAAATTTTTTTTACTAGGGGATAATATAAAAATATATGTTTTAAATATGACCAATAACAAATATAAATAAGATTTTATTTAAATATTTAAATCATATATATAATCAATTTTTAATATAGGGTCATTTGGATGTTTTTTAGCTCAATGAATTCATCGTTATTGATTCTTTTGGAAAATTTCCATGTTGTTTCCAAGTCGGTTCCTTTCCACCACTTATAAAAGGCCACCACCACCATTCATGTATTCCCACATATAAAGAAATATATATCATAAAAACATTGGAAATATACCTCCTCAACATACTTATACAATTTCTATACATTTATTCCTTTTAAAAGTCCAACATTTAGATACTTCATAGGAGATCTAAAGGAGGTTCTTCTAATATAAGGTAATTTTCTTCCTTGTACTCATTTTTTCATTATATTTTTTTCATATTAAAAATTTTCTAAGAAAAAACAATATAATAACATCATTATCACCCATATAATTAGAGTTCATTATATTTATGGAATAATATGAATAAATTTACACTTTCATCAATTGAGAAATGAAACCATCCATCATGTGTACGGCTGACTACAACCATGTGAATCGATGTAGTTTATTTTAAATAAATTCCATTAAAGGGTGGATATAATGATGGATTTTACACATATATATGATAATTATAGTACTATTATAAATATTTAATTTTAATATCATATATAACTTTTTACCTTTAATTCCATTTCAAATACATTAACATGGCTTGTGTGTATGATAGACTACCGCCCTACGATGAGGTGCGATTCCTTTTTCATGTAAAAATAACATGGACTGTAATAAGGAAAAAATTAATTAATATATTTATTATAAATTAGAATATTTTAAATCTTTATAATTAAAATATCAAAAAATTACTAACCCTTTCACTCATTTAGGGAATGATATCATCATTCGTTAGTACGTACGACCAATTGTCTCCATGAAGTGATGTGATATATTTTCCACATATAGTTTTCATTAATAGATTTGAAAATATATCTAAAATGTATTTATTATATTTATAAAATCATTATCTTTCTGTAGATGATATATAAATATTTAAATCATTTGAATAATAACATTCATGATAAAATATGCATGAGAAATCATTGTAATTAAGACCTGGGAAAATGAAAATAATGAAATATTATTAACATACAAGTGGTAAAATGTTATAAGAAGTTCATATATTATGTTATAAATATTATTATATTTATTTAATATATTAATAATATGCCAATATTTTTTATATAGGGGGTTAAAACATGTATGAAGGAAGCCAAGACGTATAATATTGGATTTTAGTATCAGTTTTAATTTTTGTGAGACACATTTCATATTCACCGCCTATTTATTTAATGAGTTGTATATAAATCCCATGAATTAATTTTAAGATGATTATAGTAATTTTTTACCAATATATTCATTTTAGTATTTATATTTCATTGGTTTTATAATTAAAATATTACCATATTGGTAATTTATTTTTGTCTCAATTTTCCATTCTTCAAAATTATGTTATATTATGAGCCTATCTAGTTTTATGAGGTATATATACATACACTATAACATTTAATACAATGAATTTATTTATTATAATTAATTTTTTTATTCAATGTTATGAAAGTTGTAATGGTTTAATATTACAATCTCATCATTTATTGGGATTGTTTTTTATGAATTTTATGATGATAATATCTTATAATCCATCCCTCAAGAAACTCATTAATTTTATGATAGTAGTTTTATATCATGGTAATACACTTATTCGATTAATTTTTTCTGTTTATGTATTATAGATTTCAATAGAAAATTTTATAAAAACTGTCTTTATTTATCCCTTCAGTTGAAATCTTTTTTATTCCATATCCATGATTTCTAAAAATTTATCCAAAAATTTTCTAAAATTATCAAAATTATTTCTAAATTAATTTTTACCCATGTTAAAAGTTTCAAAAAACATTTTAGAAGAAACATTCATTTTAATTTTATAAACAATGCGAGTTTCAATTTTACCAAAAATGTGAAAAAGTTATTTTTTTAACATCTATAGAATGTACAAAATTTGATATTATCATAAATTCATAATTATTTAAATATTTCCTTATACTTTTTTATTTTTATTTCTAATATAAATGATTTGGAGAATGAATTATTTGTTGCAATTTTTTTTCTCAATGGGGAATGACTATTTTCATTGGAAAACATTCAATGTGATTTTTCCTTCAAAATCATTTTCCATATATAGTGAAATAATTTTATGTTACATATTAATTACTAGGGAAATGATATAAGGATTCCATTATTATTTATTCCATAAATGGAATATTTTTAGTATTTCAATATGTTTGTTACACCCATATCATTTCCATGGTGTATTTCATGATGAAATGATAAAATTAGTATGAAACTCATTCCATTTCCATGAGTTATGATTTGATGAAATTTTTTTACCTCATTTAATTTCATGGGTTCGAATATGATGAATTTTCTATAACCTCACATAATAGAAATTTATGGGATATCTAATGGGTGGGACCTATATCTCTCTCCAATACATTGGGTATTGAATAACGTTAATGTGATCTAATGGTACATGGGAGGTTATCCCAATCCGAAAAAAAAGAGGGTAAGTGAGAGGTTATCTCAAGCCCAAAAGAAGAGGGTACATGAGAGGTTATCCTAAGCCCAACATAAGAGAGTGTACATGAGATCATCCAAGGACTAATGCTGGTACATGTGTACTTATCCCAAGCCTAACATGTTATGAATATGATGGTAGATAATGTTGAGATAATAGTTTTTATGTATATATATGTGCAAGAAATCTATGCCTCGTGAAATTTTTATGATCTCATGGCTCATGTCATTTGATTCCATTATGATATAAGTCTCATAAATCTCAATGATTTAATCCATGACTCATATATATGATTTATGAAATGCATGGTATATTTTTGAATAGTTATTATCATCTTGAAATTCCCATATGGTTCTGTAATAGTGATATATCTATTTTTTACCATTACTGGGAATCTATGATGGACCTTTATTCGATTTATATTCCCCATGATATGGAAAAAGTTATTAAGTATGATATTTTTAAGATGGGTGATAATTATGAATAACATTGAGGGAGATGAATCAACTGACTTATAGAACATTGTTTTATGTATCCATCCTCCAATGGCCCGAAGGCCTTCATTTTATTATTGATTTTTGATAATCCACCTTTCAAGGGGTGAGGTAGAACCCTTTATTTTTTTTTTATTTTTTTCCAAATGGCCCGAAGGCCTTCTTTTTTTATTATGGATAATCCCCCTTTTAAGGGTTTAAGGGGAACCCGTACATAACCCGTAGGCCCAAGGCACAAGGCCCGACAAACCCGCAATACATGACCCGAAGGCCGAGAGGCATACCATGCCCAATTTTTAGGTATCCATGTTTACTAAGTCACTATAACTTGACAATATTTAGTCGTGCATAAAATGTAATGATTATTCATCTTAAATAATGAAATATCTATGTATGAGAATCTTGGGTCTGTATAATTGTTATTTGAAGATATGATTAGTTAACCTTTTGATACTAGGATTAAAAAACATTATTGGGATCGAACGAGATATTTATAAGGATATGTCTGTAGATGTATCTACGACTATGTATAAGGATGAGTAAACGTATATGAAAATGTATTGGAATTTTTGAAATGGATATATAAAATTGTTTCTAGGAAATTACATCTCCTTATGGATACTACATGTGGATTTAGATATGAAAAAGTGGAACCTAATGGGAATAAATCCAAAAGGGGTGCATTGAGCTTGACTCAATCATCACTCATTGAACAATAGTGTACTTTTCTTCACACCTGATTTGAAACTCCTGTGAGATATATTTTCAGAAATTTAAATTTCATTATGAAACATGTTGAAAGATTTAAATAATGACCATGAATGACCTAGGGAAAACCTATGGTGTTATTGATAAAAAATATGGTGTCAAGATTTATAAATACTATAAGTAATTGTTCATGTTTTTTTGTTTCTCACTATGAATATTGAAACTCACACTATACTGTTTGGGTTTAGTAAATGGATGTAATGTAAATGAAATGTGGTAACATTGAATGTGACATATAATGTTTTGACGTGAAACCAAATGGGAAAATGACATGATTGAAGGATATTATTATTATTCCTAATACTTTAGTATGACATATGGTTAACAACTTATACCTTAAAAATATGGTAGACTATCCAAATAAGAGAAGGATAGTTTTCATTGAGTATTCAATTAGTGGAGACCATCAGAGATAGAATATTGTGTTTCCTATATGCCAATATCACTAGAAGAATCACTCAAGGTAATGCCTCAAAAAAATAATAAATTTTTTTATGTTTCCAGTATAAGGAAACATAGAAAGCATTTTTTGATTAAAAACTAAAATATTATTTAACACAATGGATGGGAATATAAGTCTCCCTAAGGTGTCATCGATTGGTGAACATCTCAAATGTGGAAAGTCTGAACATTATAAAAATCGATGTATTATTGTGAAATATCATGAAGAGAATCAGAATATATGTACTAGTAATGAATATATTGCTGATGATGAAAATGATATAAATGACATAAGAAAGGAATATCATATTAATGAATATAATGATGAAACTTGGTTAATTGATTTAGTATAATTTGGAATGATTTTAGTTTTTATGTGTAGTAATTCAAAAATTAAGTTATATGAATCATTACTATAAAACAAACCTTTAACAGTGTCAAACATTATCTGCATTTTCTAAAAATTCTGATAATGGTTCCCATTATCAGGGCTTTTCTATAGTACATAGAAAACATACCTTTTCTTAATGCTTTATTTTTAGCACTTATAATGGGTACCATTTATCAGCACATTATTTTGAGAACTCATAAGGGTATGAAATAAAATGAATGGATTAAAGAAATAAAAATTAATAAAGAGTAAATATTAAAAAATATAATCAATTTAATAAAAAAAATAATTATTGATAGAAATGAATAAATTTAATACACACATATATAAATTAAAAATAATAATATATTTTAATTATTAAATATATATCTATTTAAAATAAATAAAATGAAATAATTAAACCAAGAAAAATAAACACGTGTAAATTAATAAATATATTTAAAATTTTACTAAATAAATATTTCTTGATATAAATTAATAAATTTTATATACCTATACATATATTATAAATATTAATAAATAATATATATTAAAAACATATATATAAAAAGAAAAATTATAAAAATTAAACAAAATCATTTAAAAATTAATACATTATAATAATGAAACTAAGATAATACAAATGAACAAATTGTAATAATTAAAAAAAATTATGAAAAAACAAATAAATTACAAAATTATTAGAAAATTAATGAAAAATTTATTTATAAAAATGAATGAGTTTGATATATATATATATATATAATTATGTTATAAAAAATAATTAATAATATATATTATATATAAATATATAAAATGAATAAATGTAATAATTAAATATATATTATTTTCTTAGTCATTTTTAATGGTTGTAATATTGAGTTTTGCATTAATATATTTAATATTGAACTGTATTCATATATATATCCCTATATATCTATCAATGTATATAATATTTCCTAAAATATGATTCATATAAAAACGAATACTACTGATTACATTATATAAGTAATTTATTTATTGGAAAATGTTTTATAACTAAAAATTGTATTAATTTAATGTACTAACTATGTGTATTGAGTAATGGACATAACGTAATGTCATTTTATTTTTCAATTTAACATATATAAAAAAATTTTAACATTGATTTCACACACATATACGTAATTAATGCATTTTTAAATACAACACACACACACAAATATTTTTGCAATTAATTAAATCTTATATAGAAATAGATATATATATAATATATATGTAATTCATTTAAATTTTAGTATTATTTTTTTAACTAATTTGTAACTTAAAACATTTAAAATGTAAATCTTCTGATCACTAAATTTGATTTATTTATTTTTATACGATTATAGTGTGGTATTATTTATTAGTTTTTAATATTTTTTTATTATTTATATTATTTTGGAATTTAAACATTTTTATTATTTATTTATATTTACTTATTTACTATGTATTATTGTTTTTAAAATGTTTTTATCTTTACTTCAATATATATCCATATTTTTTAATAATTTATATTTAATTAAATAAACTTATACATTTTTCAATATTTTCGAAGTGTATTTATTTTTAATTATTTAGTTTCACTCATTTTTTACATGCATGCATTTGAGATTATATGTTAATAAATGATGTTAATAATATTTTAGTAAATAAATATTCACAAGTTAATATAGTTATAAATTTATATTTAATATATTTATATATTTATATATTTATAAATATAAATTAATACATATTATTTTTTTAAAAGGTATTTATATAAATAAATATAAATAATTATTTATATTCTAATAACTATAATATTTTAATAATTATATTTAAATAATGAATATATTCACAATAGTTATATTTATATGTATATATATTTATGAAATATAAATATATATATTATTATATAAATAAATATAATGATATATATATATATTTATAATTATAACATTATAATAAATGTGTTTACATAATGAATATTTTTACCATATTTATATTTATATTTATATATATTTATTAAGTATCTATATATAATTATAAAAATATATATTTTGTAGTAAATATATTTATAATTATAAATTTATACTATATATATTTAAATAATGAATATATTTACTATATTTATATTAAATATATATAATAATTTATAAATATTTTTTTAAATGTATCTTTACTATATTTATATAATTATATATTTATAATTATAGATAAAAAATAGATTTTTCTATAATCTATTTATATAATTATAAATAATTATTTACATATTTAAATATTTATATGATTATAATAAATAAATATATGATTATATAAATATAATTTAAAATGAAATTATTTATAATTATAATTGTAAACCCTTTATCTGTGCTGGTGTTTTAGCACTGATAAATATTCCTTTCTCAGTAATTATATAGTGCAGATAATCTTAGTGATTTATCTGTGCTCAAAAAGTGCTCCTAAAGATATCTTTTTTCGGTGGTTATTAATTATGCATTGATAAAATGTATCATTGTCAATCATTTTTTTAGAAGCAATGGTAATGGTCTCCCTAATCTATTTCAAAGGACTTAAACCACAATTGATTCATTTATGGTTCATAAGCTTTTTCAAAACACCTAGATTATCGATGCTTCACCTCTATGTTCTCTAGAATGAATAAGGGCTAGAATCTGAGTTATGTAATTTTATCCACCTCCTCACACATTGATAACTTTTTTTGGTTTCTAAATATTTCATTATTACATTGTTCTCAATTGTGAAAAAACCTATTTATTTTCTACCAAAACACTATGTTTGATTTGTCTCTCTCATTCTTCCTCATTGTCTCAATTCTGATTTCCACCTTCACCAATGGATCATTTCATTTTTAGTTCAATTGTTGTCACCATCACTACAATCATCATTAAAATACCATTTTTCTTCCTCCTCTACCATTTTTCTCTTTGATATCCCTCCATTTATTTTAATCATAGTTCAATTGGTTTCACACATCTAGGTTCTATTTTATTGGATAATTTTTTATTCTGGTCTTGCGATTTTCTTGTATGATTATTTGATCAATGGGTGTTATAAATCATGAAAATTTAATTATAAATTGGTGTTCTATGTATGTTTTCTTGAGTTGTATTTGAAAAAATGACAATTTAATGAATTTTAGGATAACTAAAGTATTTTTAATTTTGTTGAACGATTATTTAACAAGTATTATATTTATTAAATTTTTTAATTAATGAGTGTCTTATAAATATTCTAATGCCTTTTGTCTACATGTATCTTATTTTTAATTTACGTATTAATCCTTTTCACATCATCTATGGTATTTTTAGATTACCAAATTAGTGTTTGAATGATTAATTAATTTTTTTTTCTTATTTTTAGTGAGTTATTTGAAGGTATAATTGATTATGATCTAGAATATGGTATTTTTAATATATATTTAAATGATCATACTGGGAATGTTTTAATTGTGTTTATTTTTTAATATTAGTATAGAGGAAGATATTTTTCAATTTATTTTTAATAACACATGAATAATATTATATTTTATTAGAGTTATACCACATTCATTTTCCATTATATAGTTAATATTTATATAAAATTCCTCTTGTAATGTTTCAACTTAACCCTCATTAGGCACTATAAATATTTCATAAGAAAAATTCATAACTCCCCTAATGTTACATTCTACATCATCTCTAGTCATAGAGTAATCTAATATTAATTATTATAAAATTATTTGAAAAGTAGAAGAATATTGAAATTTATATTGAATTTAATAAGAAAAAAATAATCAAATTATCTCCCTTTTTTATCATGTTCATTCTACATATCACTTCGTAATTACTACATGATGTTACATTTCCATTTTCAATATGATATATGAAATCATATTCCACGTTTGGGATCATTATCACTATCGATATTGTTTCCATAAATAATATATTATTCCTTATGATATTTTATAATTTAAATATATTTTTAATTTTGAAATTATTAATTACCAAATTATATAATGAAATGAAATAAATTTTTTGTTTTATTTGTGTTCAACCTTTTAAAATAAAGGATAATAATTTTATTTCTGGAATATTTTCTAACAATAAACATATACAAATATATGAAATTAAAAAATTAAATAACACAAGTAAAAAATTTAATTTAATAGAATATATATTTTTAAACTAATTAAACATGTTTATCAAATTCAACACAATAAACCAATAATAAATATATAATGTGAACAACACACATGATATTGTTTACAACTCACCACACAAAATCTCATGCAAAAAAATTATTAGGTAATCCTCTTGCTATATTTTAACTGAAAATGAGAAATTACACCAGTTGACATGCTATCTCATTCCTCTTTCATAATTCTTAAACAATTGAAATCATCCCATGATCTTCTTAACACCCAAAATAATTTACAAACTCAAAACATTGTGAAACTTCATTGTAGGTTTCTTTCTAAATAAAAACCAAATCTGTTATAGTTATCTCACTTATGGTAAAAGAGAACCTCCAATTTGAATCAAAATCAAAGAAATTTAAATCAAAACTACATCTAATATCACACACATACTCTTTTTAACAAGTCACAATATTTTGGAAAATACTTTTCAGTTTCATGAATATTTATAAAACCTTTTGACGACAATTCTGGAAAAATTGAATCACATGTGTCTGCTTCAATTTGTGGCTTCTTCTGTGATATTTTATAAATCTTGTTTTTGATAATTGAATTGTCCCTTAAATGAATTTTGAAGGAATCCTATGAGAACCATGGTATTTAGGTGGCAGTCTTTGAAAATCATGTTAGGATTTAAATTGTTAATTTACTACTATCATCCCATCAGCTATATCACCTAAATATTTATTATTATTATTTTTATTTGAGACTCATCCCCCATATATTCTATGTTGCATGAAATACTCGTAGTGGTAGTTATCCTAAATTATAACTAGTACCTAGTATAGTATTACTACATATTAGAGTACTTCAAGAAACATAGGTTTCTATCTAGAAGTGATTGTAGATGAGTCTAAAACAACAAAATTAAAATATAATAATTTAGAATATGAAGCTGATGATGATAAAAATTGTCTATAACATTCAACTTGTGATGAATTATTAGGATTACACCTACCTAAGTGGAGAATTATTTTCAAAAATTAAATTAAAAATTTCATTCAAACCATACTATAATTATTTAAAACTATCAAGTGTTGGGTTCCCCTTATTGTAATTAAATATAACATTCACCATTGATAGTGAATATCTTATTTTTATTTATTTATTTCTTATATAAAATGGCTATTTTTAGAACCCAATATGATGCATATAAATCAAAAATAGATTCAAACTAATCATTTGAAAAAATAGTATGATGATAGAGATAAATTGTTCATTATATTAGAAATAGATCATGGATAATACCATTCTCAAATACTTTTGATGTGTCTATGTTATATGTATACACGAAAAATTAGTCCTTAAGTGTTTGAAGAACATTTTATTTAAGTAATAGATTAAAGCTATAAATGTTGAAATAAACACAACAAAAATTTGAATGTGCACACTAATTGGGATAATAATATGATATATGAATCATTTGATATGAATACTAGTGTAACTGATCATTGTGATCTCATTGAATAAATGAATATAGAAATGGAAGATAGCCTTCTTGATTTTCCTTTTTTTGGAAAAATAAAATATTTGTTCTTAGAAAACATTTTATATTTGTTATACTAAATACAGAATATTTTAGGATATATTTATGTTATATAATTCAATTACAGATAGCGGATAACAACAATAGCTTTACAGAACTACATGGTCACTAGAATGACATACTATTAGATAAAAATTAACTTCCATGTAGATTATAAGATGGGAAAATATTGATATGTTCAATGGTATTTATCATAAAAAATACATTCTTTTACAAACTATAGCATATTTTTTTCTTAGTTACCATGAATAACTCATAAAATTAAATAATTGTGGTGTGAATCAAGATAATAAAAATGAGACAAGTCTATCAAAATATGTATGGTAATTTCCTCTCATTCCTTAGTCTATAAGAAAAATTTTATCGGAGGAAACTATGATACAATTGACATGGCATACAGAAACAAGAATTAATGATTGGAACCTATATCATCTAGCTAGTTCTCCTTAGTAGAGAAAAACTAATTTCAAGTACCCATTATTTCAAATTGATCAGATAAACATTCATCTTGCATTATCTATAGATAAAAAATACATTTTGGTGTATAAAGTTGAAGTCATAGTACATAGCCCATCATATTAGAAAATTATAATATTATGCCATGGTTATACATGAATGGGGAATAAATTATGATATCTTGGCTTATATATAGACCAATGAAACTTGATAATGATATTGATGTCTATTTGGCTGCATTGATCGACAATCTAATATTCTTGTGGGATATAAGTGTTAAAATGTATGAGTATTATATAAGTGAATAATTCACATTGATAGATGTGTTTTATAGGATGATAAATTAAATTCATTCTAAGGGAAATTTTTTCGGGTATAACATTAAATGAATATTAGGGTGTCCCATTTTTTTAATAATTCACTCACTCAATAAAGTTGAAACATTCCATATAGATTGTGTTTTTTGTAAATAATAAATTATAACCCTGATGACATAAATACTAATACTGGATAACCAAATTCAACAATAATACCAAAACATTTAGATCATTGTCTCCACTAAAAAGTGATCAAATGTTTGAAAAAAGTATAAGGTATTGAAACTTTTTTTAAAACATTTTTGTAAAAAAAATTAAAATCTGGTTGGAAAAAATGATCAATTTTCATTAAATTACCATATTGGAATTGTTTTTACATAAAAAATAGTTTGGATATCATTCTTGTTGAAAAAATGTATTTTACAATGTAATTGGAAAATGTATAAATGTTCTTGTGAAAATTAAATATTTCATCATGTCTATGTTGGTATTGATTGACATAGGTATAAGTTAGGATTTATAAATGGTTAACGGTAAAGTCCTGAGATTTCTTCCCCTATCTACACACACTCTATCAAGAGTGGTAAATTTTAAATTTTTATTTTCACATAATGGTGTAAAATAATCCTAGGGGTATTCATCAAATATAAATAATTTCATTTTAATGAATAATTTTATGTCACATGGAATAAATTCACATGAATATCTTATTTTTATGAATGATTTAGTTCTCATTTCATTCCATTTGATTTTGAATAAAAATGTACAAGTTATATTAACTAGACTATGTTTATTTTTCATATACACATGTAGTAATGTAATTGACCTAGAAAAGTTTCCAATCATTAATACATATGTTGAATTCATATTAAGTTAATTAGAGATGCTATTCCCACCATCATTTATTGTTATAATGGTCTATATGATGGTTCACATTGGTAGATAGGTCCAACTATGTTTTCCAGTCCATTATGGATGGATGTACCACATTGAACAATATATGAATATTTATAAAGTGTTTGTCAAGAATCAAATTTAGCTATAAGGTTGTATTTCATAATGATATATTGTTGAAAAAACTATTGAAATCTATACCAATTACCTTTTATTTGTTTATATCATCAGTCTCCCAAAGTCTCATCAAATTGGACACCATATGGGTAAAGGGATTTTAGTAAGATATGTTGTTATAAATACCATAATATATTGGGAGTAAGAACACATTTAAATTTTACATAGTAGTGAAGTTGTTGATCTATACATTTATTTCCTCAAAAAAATTCTTATATATTTGAATCCATCATGGGATGAATGCTGTATATCAATTTAAAATAATTAATAGTTTATAGGATGGTTCCAAGATAAAATTGATAAGGAGTTATATGAATATCATAGTTCAATTGACAAAAAAACATCGATGGCTATCCCAAGGAAGAAATTAAAATGTTATAGCTTACACTGGTCTTGTAATCAATGGTAATATATTATATAAAAAAGAACATGATGAAAACAATATGAAGAAAAACATTGGAGTTATTATAGTGGAAGAAGAATTGTACATATTTGGTTCAAATGATAAACATCCAATTTGTGTAGATATTTCATATTTTATCTATATCAAATTGATATATGATTTATGTTTTAAAAAATTACATATGAAAATTTTCCTTTGCAAATTGGTTCACAATGAGAGAATATCATTTTTTTGAAAGGGTATTAATGAAGGTGAAAATAATTTTAGAAGGTGAAAAAGATGAGATATTCATAATGGCATCACAAGTAGATGATTTATTTTATGTCTTAGATCCTTCATAGAAGAAATGGTCAATTTTCCTACCAAATACTAACACAACTGTAGGGTCATATGAAAATTTAATCGAGGATAGACATTTTATTTGAAAATGACAATAAATTAATTTTGGTCTGAATATAGACAATGTATTTTACTTATGAAGGGACCATAAAGGGTGGATTTTGATTAACGATAGAGGTTCCAAATAGCTAAAACCATTAAAAATATTAATATAGATCAATTTTATGTTTAATGTGTTTAAATATACTACGTTTTCCTCATAATATTATATATTCTATAAATCATTAACATAATCTAAATTAAATGATTTAATAATCATATTGAAAATGTATTCTTCACATGATGATGTTACCAATCTCAGTGAAGAACAAGTTTTTTTATTCTAAAACTAATGAATTATTAGTAGATAAAATCATTGTGATGAAAAAAATCAACAACACAACAACAATGTGTTGAATAAAATTAACAGCATAATAAGTAAGGATATAAAATTTGAGCTTTTATGGATTCAACATGTCTAACCTATTGACTAGAACAAGTAAATGTTTAATAGTATTATTTGGGACATAATGAGGATATATGTTCCATTTGATATTTATTTATTGTGCAACATCCATCATGTACCAATGGAAACCCATTGGAAATACGTAAAGTTAATGTTATGATATATTTTATCTATTTTACTGAAAAATTATATAATAAAATGATGATTTAATATTCATTATTCCTGATAGAGATGATTTATTTTAGAAGATTTCTATATGAAATATTTTTAATGGCCACTGGAAAAAAACATTGAGGTTTCCTAAATTTTCATACCAAGTTACATCTTTGGGATTCTAAGGGAAAACTGAATAACCACCCACCATCTAGTTATGCACACATTATAAAGTAGGTAAAATAGAATGCATTTGTCAATATTTGTAAGGAGAAATAATTTCAGGAACATTGTAGTCGAGAATATATTATTTGAAATTATTTATTTTATCCAATTTGATTCAAAATTGTTAAATTATAAAACATCAAATGTGTACTAAAAATAAATAACATTCATCAAATACAATGTACCATTATCAAAAACAAGGATGTGGTATGAATTATAATAGAAGAAAATTGTATGTATTTTAAATCAATAATAATTTTTTTTATTTGATATGAAATAATATATGTTTCTTTTTTTATATATATATTGAAGAATCAAAATCAAAATACACTTACATACCAAATCATGTGTTATAGAGGGAGGCTCATATAAATAAGAAGGGTAAAGTAGTTTATAAAAATATAAGTATGGGAAACATGTGTATGTATGACACAATGGTAATTAGTTATTATTTAATATATAATTACATAAAAATTTCTATTTATATTATTTTTTAAATGTTATAGACATAGAAATAGAAATTGACCATACTTAAAGAGAAACTAATCTTATTATCTTTGAGGTGATTTAAATAATATGTCCATGTTATAGGAGTAGGTATTGAGGTGTATCCTCAACCATATTTAGAAAACATAACACCACATTATGATTTTGTAGACACTATGAAATGCGTTCCATTCAGTTTTCTACAAAATCACCTCAACTCGGCTTGAAAAGTTCATGGTGCAACTTTGAATTTTTCATGGGGTTCATTAATGGTAGAAAAGACACCAATCCAAAGGGACGAGACCATTAGTGATATGAATTAGGGGTGCGGGGGCGCATGCCTCACAGAATGGAGCAATAAATTTGGCTAAGTCCCTAAAGTGGCACCCAAGTTATCTACACACAAACACCTATGTTCCACCATGCTGGAGGATAATTAAGAATTTATTTTGGATATGTCCTTAAACCGACACCCATGTTAGGCCAAATCACCGGTGGTGCGCAAGTGTACTTGGATTCCACCCATCTTTCACACTACCACTTGCATGACACAATTTTTCTACGCAACATACTTACACTACCAATATACTTTCTCCCAAGGTCCTATTTTTGCCTATAAATAGACCCTTTGGGCCTTCATTTGTATGGATGAATTTCCTTGATTCCCAATTGCTACTCTGGTCTCCCTACTGCTTTGACCAAGTCTTTCAAAACGTTCAAGGTATATCTTTAACTCCTAGAGAAGAGGATTTAAAGGAGGATCATTGTACTTAATTCTTTTTAGTGTTTGAAATACATAACAATTGCATGCCTAAAGTGCCCAACCTCTCTAAATTAGAAACACTTGCATACCACCTGTTCCTCTCATAGGAACTTGAGATCCCCACTTTTGGGATTACCTGTGAATACTCCTAAAGGCATGAGCCAAGTCTTGCCCAAGTATTAAAATCCAGGTTGTTTATCACTTAGGTAAACATCAGGTTTCCCAAGCCTACTTGTGTGACCATAATTGCATTCCAGTACCTACTTGGATTCCCCTCTTTGATTCTCATACTCTCTTTAGTCTACAAGCCATTATGCCCTCTTCAAAGTCATTCATGACAAGGCTTCTTCTTTATTGTCTACCTTGTCTGAAAGAGATTCTGTTGAGACCTACAACAAAAAATCATAACTTATCAAACCTTTGGGAAAGGCACATCAGCATGTCTCAAATTTGGGTCTATATATCCACAGTCATAGGTTTCCCACATTTTTTTCACAGTGTGGTTAGGATTCATGGAGTTTCTGTGAGTTTGTATATCTACATTCACATGGACCTTTCTCCCAGGAACCATGTTGGGATGTTCATAGTATGGAGGATTAGGGTTTGGGTTCTGTTCTCCACTTTTATTCTCTAAGAATCAGAACCTTAGGTCTTTGGTTGGGAAGGTACAGTTCATGCTTGATTTTCCATGAAGGAAAATGATAAGTCTCCCTCTCCTACCAAGATCCACTAGGGTAGCCATCCTGGTGTAGGCCCCTAACCTTTGAAGTAAAAGGTTGTAGTATTTCTCTTCTCTACTTCCTTCACCTTCACTCCTTCATTACATTGGACCCTTGTCCAATGTAAATAGAATATAGGGAGGTCTCATCGCCTCTCCCTATTCCCCATTTGCCTTGACCTCATCAACCCTCATCACCATAGTCACACCCTCTTGCACCAGTGGAGGAGGAAAAGTGTGGCTGCATTTGTTGAATCTTTGGCATCCTCTTGTTTCCCCCACCAATCATGACTCACATGAGCTTAGATATTTTTCATGATCATACAATTTCACAAATACTTGAACTAATAGTACTCTGATTCCTATTCAAATCAGGATATGTAGGTCACCTAATTAAAGGCTTGAAATCAAAAAGGTGCCCTTCCAAAAAGAGTTTACCCAATCATGTCCCCTCCAATGGGAAGGTCTTATACATAAGCCCCAAATTAAACCCCCCCAAATCACTAAGGAATCCTTTTTAGGAATTAATCTTAAAATTATTTCTCTCAAAGGACTATACTACCCTATGATACTCATTGAACTATGTGGGATTTGATTCCCTTCTAAATGGGATATGTATGAATCCTCTTTAAGGTTCAAAACTAACACCTAAAATCAACCCTATTCTCCTTAGGTCATATTCCAAATAGGGTATAATCTTACATGGGAACCCATATTCATTCAATGTTCACTGGGATTCTTCGACATAAGTACCACACTAAACTTTGACTAAGTACCTTTCTCTTAGATATCTTTACCACATGAAACTGTATGGATATGTCCTTATCAAATGACCTTAAAAGGTATGATGTGTCCCGTTAAGTGGTACTGAACTAACAGGGTTATGATTCCTTTCACAAGGATATGTAGGTAACCTATTTTATGGGGATGATCCCAAAAACAAAATAAAACTTCATCTCCTTGGATAACAATAAATTCCATAGTGCCCACTGAGTGGCTTAAAAAACCAGTATCATCATAATGATGATTAAAATAATCTCTAAATTGTATATGAGAGGATACCATTTATGGAGAACCTCGAATACATATGGATATCTCTATAAATGAAAAACCTCGAATTCATATGGATGATTCTAAATTTCACACATGATAATAAGTGATTGAAAATTCCCAGGGAAACCTTTTTTATACTTGGTGATTTAATAAGGATTCATGAAAATATCTTAAATTTATAAAGAGAGTCTCGGAGTAGACAATAATTCCCCCAAAAGGGTGTGATGATTACGATCTCCCATCATCTTGACTAATGGATGTTTTTAAGTATCATAAATTTCAAAATTAACGAACTCCTATATTTGGAAAGCAGGTTCCTTTTGTATAATGAACTGTTGTCTGTTTTTGGTTCCATGAATAAAATCCAAAGGAAACCACCTGAAATAAGTGATTCTTTAACTAGAACACACGTTTCAAGGTACTATGAAAAATATTCATATAAGATGATGGAATTATTCTAGACAAAAATATATTCTTTTTAAGATATTATTTTCTAGTCTGGTTTCACAGACCAATGTTTGAGAAAGGATTAAAGAGAACCAGTGGTAGAACAATGATCCTCACATGATGAACCAAATGCACCAACTAGATTTTCAGCAAGTTATTCCCATAAATAGCATACCTTACCCTGGATAATTTTTTTTCATTACTCTGTCTCCTAAATTTGAATCAAACAACTTGCGATTAATTTATAATACTAAAATTATGTATGGTAATGGTTTATGTAATTTCTATCTTTTAACGCCCAAGAACGGCCATGATGAAATGGGTACAATTTTTAATATTCAAAAATAAAATATAACTCAAAAAAATATCAAAAAATTACATTAGAGTGGGATTAAGGTATCTCATGAGATGAAAGTTGAGTTTCTTGTTTTACATAGTGATCTCGATATTACAACATCAAATGATTTTCTTGAAAATTTCATTGCAAGGTCTCCTAATCTTATAAAGATAAATGAGGTATATATTTAACAATTTTTTTCATATGAAAGAACCTATAAAATTCTAGGGAAATCATATTGAAGTGAGGTATAATATTACAAATTGATAAAGAAATTGGCAAATAGAAGGAAAAATTAAGACAGTCTATTGAATCAAAAAATAAATGAAAAGGAACTTCAAGTATTAAATTCTCCCCACCAGTTCTACAATAACATTTATTATCATTAAAAAATCATTCACATACCACATTTAAAGATGGAAATATTTATTAAATTGTATATGATGAAGAAATATATGGAATATTCATGACATACATAGTTAGTCACGATAGTAGAAATGATATTATCAAGTATGAATTTCTAGGAGTTTCAGTTATGAATACATACCTAAGGTACAATTTTATAATATGTCTATACAAATATTAAGATAATATGTTCTTTAAAGTAAATAAGTAATGATAATATGTATATTCTACTATATTATGACAATACAAATGGAAACTATGAGGAGAACAATTTTTATTCATTAATCATGATATCATTTCTACAAAAAAATACATTAGCGATGAAAGAAATTGAGATGAAATTTGATGATCTATATGATTGGTGTGAGAAGACAATAACATATGAAAAAAATATTTTTTGTGGCTACAATTCATGGGTAAACACTACAATATAATAATATAAAATATATTTTTGTTTTTCAATACATATTTGTTTTTATTTTTATAGAAAACAATAGATGTTAATCACAATCAATATAGATACCCAAAATATTTATTTCTTTGATACAATGAGTGGATATTGAACAAACTGACCATACATTATGTTTATTGTAGGTGTTTAATACACTTAAACAAACACTTAATAAATATAATTCTAATTATTTGATTTAATGTGTGTTTTAACATGAATTTTGTTATGATTGGGTGGTTACTAGATATAGGATATAATATGTCATGATGTGAGAGACTTAACAAAAAAGTTCTATGGATTACTTCAAATGGAAATAGATTAAGGTATATATATAAATATATAAATATCAACACATATTTCAGAACAATTTATGAATTTTTCAATGATTCTGAAGTGTCTAAAGTAATATAATGGGAACAATTGTAGATATTATTTTTTTACATTTACAATAGTGATTATAAACCATGAAATTTATTGTAGCCTCAAAAAAGTAGTTTCAAAATGTTATTACATTATAATTAAAAATATTTATCAGTGATTTTTTTGTCTATATTGTCTAATTACTACCATGATTTTAGACAAACTTTATATTAAAAATAATAAGTAACTTCTCTTTAGTTATGACTGGGAAGTGTACGTAGTGTTAAAATGTTTTCTAACAAAAAATTTTGGTGATTACCTGCTATGTTTGTGAGGGTTTTCACTGAAATAGACAACTATTTTCCTCTTAAATCCTATATTTTGATACAAAATTGTTATTTAGGATCTTATGAAGATGTGTCTTATGAAAATCTACCATCATTCTACAAAAATTGTCACAGGATTGGTCATTCCTCTAATGTTTATGTTCATGAACAAACTTTATGATTCCAATATATCTGTAACAAGTTATTATGGGTGGAAAATGGCATGAATATGTTCATAATGAAGACATTATGGTTCATGATGACTTAATATCTGGAAAACATGTGGCCCCTTCTGGACCTGATGACACCCAACCTCCTCAAGAGGTTATGTTGATGGATAATCCTCAACCAAGACATGTGGGTATAGATAAGGGAAATCCACTGAGGCTCAAACCCAATAGGGATGTGGATGGTCATTATAAACATACCCATATTCCGAGACCAAATTTTTATTCCTTATATCGAATTGTGGATTATGTTAATAATGCTCACCAAATTTAAGTTACCCCAAATACCTCTCCATTAATTTAGAAGGAAAACATGAGACATAATCTGACCATAGTGAATCCAACCAAGATGCACTCGATCAAGTACACCAAATTTATTATTCCTTAATATAGTCATTTTGTAAAAAAGGTATGAATCAAATTGACAAATAAGATGTCTTTATTACCCCACACCCTAAGAAGATGATGAAACATATAGATTACTCTATGATGGAGATAACTTTTATCCCCAAATTATCAAAAATTATTTTGAAAAACCCTGCTATATATCCTCATACAGAAGTCAGTAAGGATCCCTAATTATCATTGGATTATGAGGATTACTCCTCATCATCATACAATGAGTAGTGAGAGGATTAAATTATGTATAATAATTTCACCTATGTTATTAAGGAGGGATATAAGGATCAATAATACCATTTTATTGAGGATCAATATATGTGGTCATTTGGAAGGTAACTTAAAAAAGAGATAACTTTGGATGTTTATCTAATTATGAGAGAGTGAATTTTTGAGAGGTTAGAATTAGAACCTGATAGAAAAAATAATTTTTTACAAAATCATTAGGATTATATTTAATTGGGTAGAACAACTCAGTTACATTCATGCTGGTCTTCAGTCCTTTTTATCCAATCTTGTATTTTTGTAGGGACTTGGATCTCAATAGGTGGTTTTCAATTTCATGGAGTAGTTTTTATGTTTTTGATCCAATCGCATGATGGAATATTTAGAGGCCCGAATTATAACTCAACACTACTTTGTTATTTGATCACTACAGTTTGAGATGTTGTTGTCTTGGCCATTACAGTTCTTCCTTTGCACATCGAGAGACTTTTTTATCAACAATAATTAGGAACTTCCATGAATTAAGGCCATTTTGAAAGGAATATATTTCTATTCATTAATTCTTTATATTTAGTTTTTATCTATATATCAATTCTTTTAATGTGTAAAGTGATGCATGTACTTCTCTTTGGATCAGGGATATGATAATCAATGGATATTTTGGTGTTATGGATAGAGGAACTAAATGTATTGGGAGATTCTCACACTAATCCATATTAATATCATAATTAGAATATTCTCAATTATGTTTTTGATGGTTTTATGATTCTATTAGAAATGGTAATTATTTGATAAGGCTGGGAATGAAATGAACATTGATATCACAGAATTCAGGATCATAAATATTTAAAAGCCACAGTGCATTGGGGATAATGTGATTGGTCTATTATACTCATTAATGGTAGTTTTTTCACTTCATCCAAGTTCCAAGAGACAATTTATGGATTGTAAGTTTCATATATGTTGGAACATATTGTGATGAGAAAAATTTCAGGTCATTTTCATTATTTTTTAGAACTAATCTTAATGGATTTTGTGTTTTGGGATTGATCTAGGAATGGAGTTTGGTCTTTGAATATTCTTTGTCATATTTTTATAGTAAATGGTTTGTCTATACAATAATTCATTTTGGATACATAGATTTTTAGTTCCATATAGTTAGGGATTCATTGGTTTTGTTCTAGGTTCACATACTTATTTCCTTATTTTTTATCTAAGCTATATTGTTGTAATATATTAAACAGGAGTAATTGGACACGAGACTATTCTCTGATGTGTGTATGATTCCATGTATGTTTTTTCTCACTTTCAATTTCTAGATGGTGTATGTTAATTATAGATCATGTATACACTGATATTTAATTATTATTTAATAAATCTTTTGGTGGATATGGGTTGGACAACCAACTCATATCTTGGATGGTTCTGGGTAGTATGGTCTATGACCATATAAATATATTTGGGGTTTGTAGAATTATTCTTAGAATTGTTATATATTATATTTTATATGTTTATCAAGGATAAGTGTAATGGAGGAAATATTTTTTTTAGCTCTATTGGCCTACAAATAGTAAAATTACTGGCTAATGGTAAAGGAGGAGGTGGAGGTGGAGACCGAGTAAGAGCTAGGAATTGTGGTAAAGGATAAGGTATAAGGGAAGAGTGACGTGGATGAGGAGGTGAAGTGTTGGACTAGAAACAAGAATATTGTTGGTAAATGGAGTCGAACAGGGATTATACAATGGTATTTTTTGAGTTCAATTGTTGAATATTGTACACAACACTTGTCACTCATGAAAACATCCATTGTTCAGGTGTTTCATGTTTCTTATTGAGAAAATGTTATCCACCACTTGTTGATGTGATTTATTATAGGAATTTATGTGGATGAATTTTTTTAGAAAGAAAACAAAAAAATATTCTTTTTTTGAACTGATTATTATAGGATACAATTTATATTATCACATTCCATATACTATAAAATGTTACTAATGTCTATAAGAATCCACTCACCAAGAAAAATATAAGCATAAAAACAAAATTAAGATAAAATTACTTTCTAATGGATTCTATACACTATAAATAACGAGTCATAGTAATGGATAAAATAGTCATTTAAAGTTCATATATAACAAATACAATCATCGAGCATGTATATAATCTTGACCAATTTTTTGAATAAATATTTGGCTAATCAACTACTGAATCTACAAAGTGTATGAGAGAACTAATGGAGAAAAAACATTGAGTATTGTGGTAATCATGGAGTGATGAGGTCATATGAAATATGAAATCAAATGAAAATAAATCTATTTATATTAAAATCCCTAAAAATGAAAAACTAGCTTCAAATGAAAGAGTGAGGAACACTAAATAAAAAGGAACACCCATTCTAAAAAGAATCTAGTATATTCTTCCAAAGCATTTAAAAATATTTAAAAGATAAAAATTCATCAACTAAATCATGAATTTTCATAAAATATCAATATAGTAGTTTCATATTGGTGGGTGGTGGAATTGTTTGGGTAGTTCAGTCATTAGTTAAATGAATGATATAATATGAAAAATTCTAAGGAAATCTATTCAAGTAACACATCGTATTTACATTATAAAAATGGATTAAATAAAATATATTCTTCTAAATGTATATTTTTTGAAATAAAATCATCCCACTATTATATCACATTAAATATCACAATCATTACATTAAAATTGGTGTTTAACCTATCTTTATTATGAATGTAGATAATTTTTCACTAGATAACCATAAAAAACTTTTTCCATTGGTTCATCACTAATATTAATTTGTAGATTAAATATTTAAAATAATCCATGTTGAAAATATCATTAATAATAAAATAATTATCATTATAAATAAAATTACATGATAATTGGGATATTTTCAATTTGATGAACAAATAATAATGATATTATATTAGAGTTTATCATCACCTAGAATATTGAAAAGGATATAATAATATATTGAACAATATAGGGAGACATAATTGTTTCTCTCTATTTTTGTGTCAACTTGATGATATAAAGGGATACACTGATGCTTAATACTATCAAAAGGGGAAACAATTTATAATGGAGTTTAGTATCATCTGAAAATACATATTAGGTCACACTAAAATTTTTTCCATCAATGAATGAAAATGGTATGTCATGGAGTTTGTACACTCTATAATGGTAAAAATAAAAGATATATTTTATTATGTTCCATAAAAAATGAAATGTAAATATCTATTTTAGTTTAATCAATGAAGTCTAATCTGTTTACAATAATGGTTGATTTTTTCTAGGAAAAAATAACAGTATACACAAATGTTTATTAAAATCACAAAATATATAATGTGATATGATAGTTTTTTTAAAATAATAAGTATAATGTTTATATATAAATTTTAAACAAATGTATAAGGATAAAAGTGATTATGGAAATTTATTAAATACATGAATGTTATGTTATTACAATATAGTTAAATATATCATGTTTTTGAGACTGATACTCTAAAATATTATCTTTTATGGTCATTTATTTTTAACTAAATTCCTTGTATTTTAGTTTCTTATGATGATGAAAAATTATATTATAGATTAATGATATATAATAAGATCAAACATCCTTTTGGTGCATGATATGCTCATTTTGACTAATTTTTTAGTTAATTTAATAATCAATTTTGGTCTAATAAAAGTTTTTTATTTATCAACTAGATCATAAAGAGATTAATTCATAAATAATGATGAGTCACTCCATCACTATGAAAACGAAAAGTGTGAATTAATACTACTTATTTATATAATGTTTTCACCCTTTTATATTATATTTATAAGTTAATTTCTATATTATTTTTTATTTAATATAAATTTTTTCCATAGATCTTTTGGAATATCATATTTTTCATTCAACCATCTAAAGTAAGACATAAAAGAGAGAACATGGTGATTTTTGAGGAGGTGTTTATAGAAACATGTGGTTTCCTATTTTATCCAAATGAATCATTTTTTTGATTGGTAAGATAGTCGACAGAAAGAAACCTCACATAATCAATTAGGCACACCTCAATCTAATTCATAGTGTTCTCGGTATGACTCAAATAATATGTTTTTAGTTTATAATTTACTATTTTATTCAAAAAATCATCACATAATCAAAATTAATCAAATATATTCCCTCATATCCTAAATAAGTTCACCAATATCTAAATTTTATCAATGAAATTTATTGAGTTAAAATAAAACATGGTTTTACAGTTTATTCAAATATTTTAGGGAAATTCTATCTTTCAAAGGCTTAGAAATCATGATATATGTTGTGTAAAATCACTATCCATAGATGTAATGTGTGGATTCATATTTATGATTATTTTATTTATATATATTATTACTCACATAATTTTTTTTCTTATATAGATGGATTCTTTTGTTTATGTTGGGGTGGTTAATTTGATTCTACACATGTTTTTGAGAGATCAGACTTAAAATCTATAACTGATATAATGAAAACAATGAAATGGGTCAAGTATATATACAATAATCATAAAAAGGTTAATATAGGATACTTATTTATATAATTTTACCATTATTTATGTACTATTTGTTTGTTAATTTACATATAATTTTTAACTAATACTTATTTAATTTTCTTATAAATATTTTGGGATGTCATATTTTTCTTTCAACTATTGGAAACAAGATAGAAAAGAGTGAAAATGTTCTTTTCATATGGAATATGATAACCCAAGCTACATAAAACATAATGATTTTTAGGGTTCATGGTGTTTATCTTCCATCATAATGGAACATCTTCTCTCTTTTCTATATTAATGTAGATAGATTAAATTTGAACACATTTTACATAATTAATCATCTGTACTATAATATGATACATTGTTTTCTTGGTATAAATCTAAATTTATGATTTAAGATTATTATTTATTTTTTTTTTCAAAACACACATCACCCACTCATAACCTAGATAAACCATATTTTTTTTGATAAACTAGTAAAATAATCCATATGAAATTTATGAAATGTAGGAATCATCCTCCAATAAATATAATGCATAGTGTTATCTGTACGAGTCCAACTATATCATTTTATTTAAAATTGACTTTAATTTTAGAAAAAATGATATGTTCCTTATTAAAAACCAAGAAAACACACTCTTATTGTACTGATAATTTGGTGATAATATTCATAATTTTTAATGTATTGGAATCTATCTCATATAAAAAAATACATTATGTGGTCGGCATGACTTTAAGTGCACATTTCAATTTAAAATGAAATTTTAGTAATAAAAACAATAAACAAAATCAAAAATAATATATTTTTTTAATTGTTTCCATACATTAGAAAGCAAATCCATATGTTATTTGGGACTTTTTGGAATTAGCCTCACTATAATCTAATGCATAGTGTGACCATTATGACCAAAATTGTGTATTCTTATTTAATATTGACATTAATTTTAGTAAGAAGGAAAAATCAGAAACTGAAAACCAAGAAAACAAAGTTTTTTTATTTTCACACATTATTAAAATGATCCATAAGTTAGTTATGAAATATAGGAATCAAATACACCTCATTTTGATACATGATGTATCAGATATGACTCAAAGTTCCTGATATTAGTTTAAAATTAACATTTTAGTTAACAATCTGTCACTTAGTGAAATATGTGAAAAATAGTCAAATTGTTTGAAAATTAAGTACAATTATTCCTAAGATATTTTTGTTTTGTTGTAATTAGTCTCATGTCAGTCCAATAGTTGATATGATCGGTGCGACTCAATGTATATCTTTTATGTTAAATGACATTTTAGTTAAAAAAACACATGTGATGTACTAAAAACCGAGAGAACAAGTTTTTATTGTTTAAATACATTATTAAAATGATCCATATATAAATGGTGATGTGTATAAGTATTCCAATCCTCAATATAATTCATTGTGCGACTGGTTTGACTTGAATTGCATCATTTTATTTAATATTTACATTCATTTTAGTAACAAAGGCATCTGATATACTAATAATTGAGGGAAAAAATTTGAATTATATTCATACATTAGAAAAATAGTGCATATTTCATTTTTGAAATTTAGGAATTAGTTGAACCTCAATATGACATAGGATGTGTCTAACTCAAATTTCCCATTATTAGTTTAAGATTGAAGTTTTAGTTAAAAAAGTATGAATAACTGAAAACTGAGAAAACCCTCCCAGATTGTCTTGATAATGCAGGGAAATGATTAATATGTCATTTGAGGTATATGAATTATTCTTGATCCAAACTAACACATGATGTGATATGCAAGAAACAATGTAATTGTTTTTATATTAAATTTTCATTTTAGTAAAGAATAAAAGTAATGTACTCAAAACTAATAAAATGTATTCATATTGTTTTAATACATTAGTAAAATGATACATATTTCATTTTGGGAAGTGTAGAAATTAGACACACATCAATTAGACACATGGTGTTTCCGCTATGACTCTCAATATGTATTTTTATTTAATATTGACATTACTTTTAATAAAAAACTGAAATTATAAAAATCCCAAAAAAATATTCATAATGTTTTGATAAATTTGGAAAATGATCCATATAACATTTTTGATGTGTTAGTAATCACCATCAGCTAAATACGATACACGATGTAATAGGTATAACTCAAAGTATTTGATATATATTTCAAAATGAAATTTTATTTCAAAAATTTAACTTACTAAATACTATGAAACCAATCTTATATTTTCTTGATAATTTTATAAAATGATTCATATGATATTTTTGACATGTTGGAATTAGTCTCATGTCAACTCAATAGATTATGTGAATTGTACGACTCAATGTGAACGTTTATAGTTTAAAATTTTATTTATGTAAAAACACGTGAGGTATTAGAAACATAGAAAAAATATTCATAATGTTTTTATATTTTAGTATAATGATCCATATATAATTTGGCATAATTTGTAATTAGAAACAACTTTTTCCAACTCACACTATGACCCGTATGACTCCTTATGCATCTTTTCAAAGAGTTAATTCTTAAATACAAACAAAAAATGATGTGACATGAAAGAATCCACCTAAACACAATCTAATACACTATGCTACGGGTTTAACTCAAAATTTTGTTAAATATTTATTTTATTTTATTTATTATTATAATTACTAATATATGAATTAATTTATTATATAGGTTCATTTTTTCCCCCAAGCGGTGGTGGTTTTTTCAGAAATACAAAGATTCATGTTATGAAAAAAAAAGAAAAAATGATGTTTTTGAAAGTATTTTATAATCTCTACATTTTCATGTAATTGTATAAAAATGGATTGAAATTACTATAGTATAATTATTTTCTTTCTATTTTTTTTAAGGTTTTGTTTCTTGTAAATTATTTATTTATAACAGTGTTTTCTACTTTCTGATGTTGTTTCGGATGTGGCAGTGTGCTGTTGTAGCACACTATAGTATGACCCTTTATAAATTCTAAATAAAAACACTAATAAATGGGGTTTTTATCAGTGAATCTAGATGAATTGATAGTTGAATCCTTTATCAACACTAGCTAGTGAATCTAATAGACCCCTTTATAAGTGATTTTCTAGCACTGATAAAATCTTAGCACTTGTAATTACTCTCTGGTAGTTAGCTCTTTTTTAGTGATGATAAATTCCAACTATAGTGTTATTAAATTTCTATTTTCTAGTAGTGAAACAAGATATATATAGGGATTGTTTATTATATTATTATATTTATGAATATTTATAAATATGTTTAATTATATTTGTGACTTAGAAAAGTGATTTAATGGAAAGGATATATTTTATATAAAACATAGGATTATGGGAAGAAATCCCTTAATATGTTATAGATTTTTAATAAATGGAGTTTAATATAGGTAAAGAGGTTATAAATATGGATAAATTATATTTTATTGTACTAATTTCCTTGGAACCTTTTTCAAAAATGTGGTGAAATATTTCATTGATTGAGTTGAAAACATTATTTTAAATAAGGAATATATCTAATAACATATGTTTTCTATAATTAATTATAAAGAATATATGTTTTTAGTATGGTTTCGTGTTAATTCCATTCAATACCATTTTTCAATGGAATACATGGTGAATGTATTGACGTGTTTGGTATATGATAATTAAAAGATTATTCAAATTGGTTTAGGGATTAATGATATACTCATCTTGGAAATCTACTGACCTTATTTATGATGTTTTGAATTAAAATATTTTCAAAGGGTTATAGGTTTATCCATTTATTGAATGGTTTAATATGAACTTTTTTGTGGTTTTATAGATAAACATATTACTTCATCATATAAATATTTATGAATACTGGATACCCAATGCTAACCATTTTTTTATAGATATAGATAGAAGGAATGAAATATAATCATATTTTGGATCATTTAATCTTTTAATGAATTTGGCATAAAAAATTCATCTTAATTTCATTGAGTAAGAGATGAAGGGAAAATTTATTGTACCATAATAAAAGGTTGAAATCGTGGTTATGATTCAAAGGAATTTTAAGCCATTTGTATATCGGTTGCTCTGAAAAACATTTCATAGCGTGAAAGTAACCTATTAATTGGCTCTTCTAGTAAAACACTATTGGTTTTGTGATCTATTTCATGTATCCCTTTTGAGTATTTACATACATGATCCATCACATGTACTAAACATAGAGGTTATATCACTATAGAATGATATCTCTTATGAGGAACAACTGGTATAGATTCTAGATTGAATAGATAATGTTCTATGAAATAAGGCCACATACCTATTCAATGTGTTGTGATGAATCCCAAAATATAAATATATTATAATGGAACCTATGGAAGAATTTATGTATAATTATCCTTAGTTTTGCCTATAATAGTTATGAATTTGAGGGAAGAAACTAATTTTATGGGGGGTAGAATATAACACTGCAATATACTATAGAATATGATATTGAATTAAATTTTATCCTTTTTATATGTTTCCTTATACCAAAAACTGAATTTATCATTCATTAAAATCACCAATAATTTTATCTTGTGTTTCAAGAGACACCAAGTGTCACATTAATTACACATAATACTGAGTTTAAATGAAACATGACATAATATTGAAATATTAATATTTAAAATTAAAATTATTTCCTAGCCATTTCAAATGGAATATATAAATATTTTTAATTAAATTTTGAAGATATTTTCTTTACACAAGGTCATGAAATGATTTATTTTGTGTCCAATTAATAATAAATTAAAATACGAACCATTTGAAAATAATGGAAATATCTATTTTAAAAACTATTTTAATGCACACAAATGGGTTTAAAAGAAATAATTTAACCAAAAAAATTTTGTTGAATGATTTTAATTGAATTCATATATTATATATTCAATAAAATTATTAATATTCTTCTAATGTTTTTTATATTCAATAGATTAAACTAAATCAAATTTTATACTTAAAATATTTATCTTTCTATAAAATATTTTTTTTTCACCTTATCGAAACACATAATAAAATTAATTTATGAAAACATTAGAAAAAATATTTTGATTAAATTATCTACATTTTTTAAAAAATCATATACAAATTATCTTAGTGTGAAATGTTTAAATTTTTTTGAGATGATAATTTTTTTGATGAATAGTAATGAAAACTGGTTTTTATTATGAATAGAATTGTTATTTATAGATTTTAAAAACATTAAAATTAATTTATTATGTTTTTATAATTAAAAATAGTTCAATTATATATATTAATACAATTTAGGATATTTTAATCAATTTTATATTTAATTTTAATAAAAAATCATTGTAAACAGTTTAATATTTCTCTCTAAAACCGAACTTTCTCGTCTCTTATATGGGAATAATTTCAAATTTACATTATCTAATTCTATGAATTGAATTTGAAAAAATATATTCCATAATTGGTATCAAAATTATTTATATTATATAATATGTTCAACTTAATATTTGACCATAATGAATAATGAAAATAGTAAAAATTATTTATCACGGTTAAAGGAAAATATATTTTCCCAGTTGTTTAAACTAATGTTAAAGGGGTCTTAAATGACCCAAATATTTAATAAGTATAATTGTTTTGAAATAATTAAATTTCATTCTTACCAATTTCTAATATAGGTTCATTTGGATTTTTTTAAAATGATAATGAATTTATCATTTTGGAATTTTTGTTGTGAAATTTCTAAGTTAGTTCGTTTCCCACACTTATAAAAGGCCACCACCACCCTTCAATTCATTAATATATTTAATCTATCATGATAATAAATAAAATAAAATATATATCAATAAAATCCATATCAATTTTCTATAGATTATATTCCTCCCAAAATACCAAAACTAGTATACTTAATAAGTTATCCAAAGGAGGTTCTTCTAAGTAAAGGTAATTGTCTTCAATATGATCCTTTTTTACACTTTCATTTATATATTAAAAAATGAAATATAATTAAAATCGTATCTCTAATATAATTATTCTTTATCATGTTGATGGAATAATATTTATCCTTCTCCACTTCAATCAAATTGGAAATGAAATCATTTATTATGCATACTTCATACTACATCTTTGCAAACCGATGTAGATAATTTTCCATCACCAATTTTTCAAGAATTTAACAATGATTTATTTTAAACATTTATATTATATTTATGATATTATTATACTTATATAATTTAAATTTTTTATATTTCAGTTTTCATTCCATTCTATTTCAAATATGACATCATCACTCATGTGTACAATGGACTATCGTCTCGCGAAGTGATGCGATTCATTTTTTAATTACACATTATATAAAATGTAATAACAATAAATTTATTGAATATATATATATATATATATATGAGATTATATTTATTCTGTAAATTTTATATATCACCCAATTACTACCCTTTAACTTGGTATGTGAATAAAATTTCTGCTTATGCATACATAAAGCCTACCTTTTCAATGAAGATATGTGATTCATTTTTCAAGTAAAAATTTCATAAATGGTACTCAAAATGAATCCAATTTGTAAAAATTATATAAATAACATTATTTTAAATATAGAGATGATAAATATATATCATTTTCACAATAAAAATAACATTCATGAAAAATTTTGCATGATAAAATAAGGAAATTAACTCATGAAATAATGTCAATAATTAAATACTATTGAATAATAGGTGGTAAAATGATATAATAGAATAATATATGATATTATAAAAATGATTATGGTTGTCTAATAAATTTAAAATAAATCTATATTTATTATATGGGATGTTCAAATGTGTATGATGGTAGTCGATACATAAGGTATTTGATTTCTGTTTCAATTGTTTTTCAGCAGTGTGACACATTCCATATTCACCACTTATTTTTATTATGTGGTGTATATAGATAATTTGAATGTATTTTATGATTATTCTCATGAATATTATTTTTACATAGATATCCATTTGTGGATCTCCCTTTCATTATGTTTATGGTTCAAAAGTTACCAAATCGATAATTGTGTTTTGTTGAAATATTCTTTCTTTGATATGTATATTGTGTTATGAAAACATATTATTTTATGAGATGTATATACAACCCAATTGAAATTTAATAACATGAATTTATTTATTATCATCATATTTTTATGTCAAATTTAATTTTATACCTTTTTATGCCTTACAATTAAATGTTACCAAAGTGTTTATGATTTTATGCTATAATCTCATCGTTTATCAGGATTGTTTATGATTATATTTTTTATGAAAAAAATATAATGATCCATATATCAAGAATATCACGAATTTTTATTATCATATGGTTATTTCATGTCAATAAAATTTTTCAATTCATTTTCCCCTCTTTATGTATTATTTATTTCATAATATTTTTTATGAAAAAATGAGATTATTTCTCTCTCTAGTCAAAGTGTTTTTTCCATACCCATCTATTATAGAAATGAATTAAAATTTGTTTCAAAATTATCAAAATGTTAAATTTAATACATTTAAATACATTTCATAATTTTTAATAAATTGTTTAAATGGAATATTAATTTCATTTAAAAAAAATAAATGTTTGGATTTTACCAAAAATGTGACAGGAACATTTGTATTAGTATGTATTTCATGTATAGAATTTTTCTCAATAATGACCTCATAAAATTTTAATTACTTCATTATACATTTTCATATAAATTTTTGAATAAAATTATTTTATTAATGTATTCTATTTTAATTTTTTTTTAATATTCAATGGATATTTTACATAAGAAACCTTCCATGTCATATTTCATTGAAAATAAATTTCTAGCAATGATGACATATTTTGATGTTACATATGGTTTACTATGGATTGGATCAAAGGATAAAATTATTAATATTTAAATGATTTATTTATTTTTATGATGATAATATTTTTATAAAACACATATATTTTCCATGGGTTATGTTATAATGACATGATGAAATGTTTATGAAACTCTTTTCTAATATATTGTTTAGGATATAATGAAATTTTTTATAAAATCCATTTATATTCATGTGATATGATATGGATATTGATATAGGATATTATTGCAAACAAATGTCTGGATTATGTGACTGGTTTTACCTATATCCCCTTCTAATTCATTCGTTAATGATTAATATTTTATAATCTCAAATGGTACCCAAGAGGTTATTAGGAGGAAACACGTGGATACACGTGAGGTTATATATAGCCCAAAAAAAAGAGGGTACTGTAATATCTCTACCATTTTTAGATTCATCTAAGGTGTGTTTTATAGGTACTTTTGTGGGTTTTAAGTACCTTTTCTTTGGATTTGTGGATTGGGGTGTGTTTGGGTGAGTTTTTAAGAAAAATTAACAGATAGAGGGTTGTGCCCAGTTTTCACATGGTTTGATAAATTGTGTACCCAAACCTAGGTAACCATGTGAACATGGACATATTGGTCAGTGTGGTTGGCACAAAGTTTACCCTAACCGTGCGCCCCTGCCCAGGGAAACCATGTGAACATGTTTTTATTATCTGAAAATTAGTATTTACATCACCCGAACCCTCTAGACGCCTCTATTCCGACCTAGGCTCATGATTGAAAAATTATAGGCTATCCCAAAGACTTCTAGAGGGATTATAAGGTTATTAGAACACAATTATTCAAGATCTAAATCCCCAATTGAAGATCTGCTCTCTTCCCCGTAAGTGGATTTCACCATGTTGCTTCTCTCATTCTTTCCCCTATACTTCATGGATATTTTCATGGAATATATACAATATTTTCATGGATCTAAACCTATGAGTTGAGATCTAGATCTATTATTGGGGATCTAGATATAAATTTTAATGATCTTGATGCTTTTGATCATAATTTTGGATTTAGGGATTTAGATTCAGATAATGATTGATGTCATTGTGTTGCTTGAATTTTGGGGATTTCTGTTAGCCTAACAACTATCAAAAAAATTAGGTATTTGGTATAAATTGAACTACCATATTCTTGGATTTTATATGTGTATGTGAGATTATTGATTTCATATCTTCCCTTGATAATTGATTTCGTGAATTGGATTAATTAGGAATGCTAATTTGACTTATTGATACTTTTGGGATTTGGATGATTAATTGATGATTTAATCATATAACAAAGGGGTATTCCCAATTATATAATTGATTTGGAAATTTTTTTATAGGTTGAGATACTGTAATTGGGATATTTAATTGGTTTTGTTAAGATAATTAATTGGGGGAATTTAATTATGAGATGATGTTTGACTATGTAAGATAATTAATGGAGAATTAATTATGTGCCATGATGGTGATTAAAGATAATTAATTTTAAAATTAATTATGATAAGTTTATATTTGATTTGGATGATTAATTTTTAAGAATTAATTATGTAATATGAATTTTTTTGATTGATTAATTAATTGATTAATTAATTAATGGGTTATGTTCATAGTTAATTGTTGGGTTAACTCATGGGATTTGATATGTTTAACTAATACTTGGATTAGTAAAGGAATTATGTGGTTAATTATTGCGAAATAATGAATGATTTAAATGATTGAGAATGTGGGTGCTAGACATGGCGTTCTAGACCGATTTAGAAGTTGAGACTTGGATGTTATGTTCCTCCTCAATAATTATCCAAGATTGTGATGTGGGGTGTTAGACATGGCGATCAACACTAAATGAGATATGGTGTGCTTGAACTGGGGTTCAATAATGAATTAGATTTGGGGTGCTTGACATGGACTTCCACACCAAATCAATAACTATGAGGAATTATGTTTTAAATGTGATATATGAATTGAAACTGGGTCTAATGTGATGATTGAAGAATAAACAAAAATGTGATAACTGTTTAATTATGATTTATATTTATTTCTTCATAGAATTTCATAAACTACCTATTTACTGGACTTGTTTTAGATATCATTGGTGGTGACCTATTGGGTCATACTCACACCCTATTCGGGCCACCTGATTGGCACCCGAGTAGACTTTGTTATTGTAGGACTGGATAAGGGGAAGGCTCTGGATTATGTGTTATTTGGGAATGGAGCATGGTTGAGGGTACTAGATGTGGTTTGGGACCCACTTTTGTGTTTTTGTTTCTTTACTTTTAGTTTCATTGTAGAAACTTGACACTTGCATTGTCATAACATGTTTTCCCTTTCAATAGAGTATTGTATTTTTTTGACTATCATGTGACATATTTTTGTTCTGGTTATTTATATTTGTCCACACTTATTTATTATTTTTTTCTTCCAGTGATGTCTTATTTTGAAAAAAGAGGGTATAGTATTCCCATGATTGAATTACCAGACCACCACTACTAGTCGAAAACCTATAGCATACGGGGAGGCGTGCTTAAGGGAATGCAACCAATTGGTGCATGGAATCGTTTAGTGGAACCCTGGTCAGGATGTTACAAAGTGGTATCAGAGGATTTTTCTTTCCTTCGTATTCTTTTGTCTTACTATTTTGGGAAAGTTAGAAAATAGACTAGGAAGAATCAGGGCTTGGTTATGAGCTCATGCATTGGAGTTTCAAACCCATGTATAGGAAAAAATATGGGTGCATAGGGTGGGATTGTTGTGAGTTATGTTTATTTTTATAGTGGGATATTATTTCACCTTAGGTGATGCACTTGTGTTTTAATGTGATATTTTCTTTGACAATTGTTGAAATTTGAATTATGGCCTAAAGAGGCACAAGATATGTATCTTCATGCATCATTGTAAGAACTCAGAGTTGTTGTGACATTCATCATTCTAGGAACTCACAGGAAAATAGGTTATGGTTAAGTTGTTGAACACAAACTATTTTTCCTTACTGTCAGATTAAAATAATGATGCCAAAATGTGAATAAATGGATGTCTAATGATAACATGGATTGATGAAATGATAATGATTAATTAATAAATTGCGGAATTAATTAATTTTAAATAATGTGATTAATTAATGGTTGAATTAATTAATGAAATGTGAGTACCCTTGTTAACCAAGACCTAGGAGTAGGATGGTTAAGGGTAGTGGTAAGGCATCAGTGTTGAAACTTGATGTGTTCCTTTTTCCACATATGTAAATGTTATAAGGATGCATTAGGAGACCTAACGCATGTGTTTCACTTTATAGAGTTATGCCTCCCTGATGCTCGTTGAGAAGGATACTAAATGGTATGGTTCAAAATGAACTTCCATATAGGGAACTTGACGAAATCTTGGTGCATGAAGAGGAGGTAGGGAAGAAGTTCCAAGAGAACCCTGCTCCTTTCATGAAATTCTTGGAGATAGGCCATGGGTGGGTTCTAAAAAGCATGTCTAAGTTGACAAGGGAGTTTCAACTACATCACCCTTTCACATTAACTGGAGTGGGTGGACATGAGGGATCTATTTTCTAGATGAAATTTGTAGAGAAGATATGTAACAATTTGGAGACTTCGGCTAAGAGGATGGTCAAGTTGTATGCCTCTATGCTATTAGGGTTAGTGAATAACTAGTAGGACATTCATCTATGATCTGGACAGACCAATGATATGTTATGGAAGGAAATTCTAGAGAAGTTATTGGAGAAATTCTATCCCGATACACTGAGGCAAGAGAAGGCTTCATATTTTAGGCATAAAACCCAGGGAATCATGTCCATAGTGGATAATTCTGAACGTTGTACATATTTACAGTTCTTTTCTCCAGAATTGGCAGTAGATGAGGCTTCATCAGCAAAAACAATTCAAGACTGACTTAAGTGTGATATGAAATACTAGTTGAATTTATTTAGGATGAAAAAGTTCTTAGATATGGTGATCTAGGATCTCATTTAGGGGGGGATCTAAAGGAGGATTCTTGTACTGGATAGGCCGCTGTTATTGGACGATCAGGGAGTGTGGCTTCCAAGAGCAAGAAACTCCATTACGAGAATCTTTGGCAGGACAGTGGAAAGAAAGGTGGATAGTTAGGAGGAACCATTGCACAAAATCTAACTCATGAGCTTTTCCACCAATGCAGAAGGCCGAGACAATATAACACACATTTTACACAACCACCAGTGGAGTGCTGGGTTTTTGGAAAGTTAGGGCACGTACAGAAGTTCTAAAGGAAGCAGTGACAGGCTGGTATTGAGAGAGAAGCTGATCAGAGTCTGAGTGTGGGAAAGGGGTCCTCTACACCATATAGTCATGTCAGTGGGAGTTATACTTGAAAAGGTAGTAGAGGCAGTGGATGTGGAGAATCATTGTATGAGCACCAGTATTAGCAAAGTGGTGTTACTCAAGGGAGTTAGACAGTGCCATAAGGAAGATTGGAAATATAACAACCCTGCTCTTTATTACACACTTAAACATGATTTATTATATAAACTAGTAATTAAGACTACTCTGATGATCAAGATTTATAGTTTCAATCGAAATTAGTGACATTACATAACAACATAAATCCTAAAACCCAACATCTTTAATGAAATCTTCTTTTATATGGAAAAAATCCTTCGTACTTAGCAATTCATGGGAAAGCCGGAGGACATGCATAAGAGAAAGGTGATCTATAAAGCCTAGTAAGGTAGTAAATAAGAAATAACATGAATAATATAGTACATGTTAGGAAATAGGCATATCAATGGATCATAAGAGAAACATGAACATAAAGTCATGGTATAGCATGATTATCATAACATGGAAATGTGGCAATAACATTTAACATGAAATTAGCATGAGCTAAGGCTCATTGCACATGGAGCATGAGTAAACCCTCATTGTAGTTGAATTATCATGTGTAAACCCTCATTTCACTTGACATATAATGATAATAATCTTTACCCAATGCATTGGAGCGCTATCAGTTCACACCCTTCTTAATCATTTCATTTCATGCACAATCGTTCCACATAGATCACACAACATGGCTTCATTAAACATCATAATTTATCCCATGAATGAGATATGTGGAATACATAAATGTAATTCCTCAATCAACAAGTACATGTTCATAATGTTAAATACCCTTGATAAAGAAAATGGAATGGTATTCACTTACATGATGATTTTGGTATAGAAATGTTGGTGTAACTTCGACAACATAACAATGTGAAATAGAAATTTTAAAATGGGTTGATGAGAGAGAATATAAGGACCCAGCCTTAAACATTACATAATATTGAATTAAGTTAATAATTTACATTGAGGATCTTTTCAGGTTTAGAGATTTAGACAATTAGGTCATAACATACACATAACAACTTGAATATTACATGTAGACACTTCTACTCAGTATCCATTTTTTCATAAAATAAAAACTCTGAAAAAAAAGAGTCATGTCTAGTTCCATGTTTTAGATAGCATGACTTTTCCTTGACCCCATACATGACCCTATTCCTCTTTATGTCATGTGAAAAACATTTCAAAAATGTGGGATGATCATAAAAATCTCAGTTATGGGTACACAATGAAGGAAAACTGTTAGTTTTTCAAAACAACAATTAAACCATGAATACCTTATCATAAGTAATAGTTCTCACCTTTATGAAGTAGTAGATACTCTTCATGGAATAAAAGGTCACTGCTTACCATTTTATAACCAAAACATTACCATAAAACCCATAGAAAGAACACATAACATATAAAGGTAACTTATGACATAAACATAATTAAATGGAATAACCATACAGTCGACTTCCACACATATCACTAAATAGAATAGCCATACTACCAAATTCCATACCCAATGCATTGGAGGTTATAATGTAACCACCTGTACTAGTTTATCACAAAACCACCTGTCATTTGGTTTATCACGTAACCACCCGTCAAATGTCCAAGTACCATTATAAAATCAGAACACATAAAATATTGAAAATATAAAAATTCAACTAATAAGATTTAATTTGAAACCACAAGAAATCATTCCAAGATATTGAAATAATTAATCCATTTCAAAAAACATTTTCAATACTAAAACACCCAAACATAGAATAAGGGATTTCCTTTTTTTATTTTAATGAAAGCATTAAGGCTTATAGAGGAATCCAAATAACAATTATGGAGGCGGAGAGGTCATTATCGCTGCTAACATTAAAAACATTCCTTTTGTTGTTTAGTAAAATGATACGTAGAAAAAAGATTCCATTTGAATGAAATGAAAATTACAAGGGGTTTATACACTGTATAAATAAAAGTCCTGTATAAATCAGAATATGCCTCAGTGAAGGGATATTGAGATGAAGGCCCTTACCTCGTGTCCGACTTGACCCATTTATTCTTTAATATCCTAACTAATAAACTAAACATAATTTATACTTGATTAAGAACCTTTTTCAAGTGTATTATTACTTTTATATCACTTATTACCATATTATAAACATTATGTAATCATTAAAGTTAATAATGGTCATTTTGCCGATATTTGGTACTTGAGTCAAAAATGAATTTCTTATAATTACAAGTTTTTCACGTGGTAAAAATTCCATTATCTCCAGAATCATATTAATGATTTATATATCATATTTATCATATATATACAATATATATATGTAATTATAACAATACATAACATTTGTAGATAAGAAATGAAATGCGCCGTTCATGGAGATAGTAAGCCGTACGTACGAATGAATGCTACTTTCATTCATATTTTTTATTTTAATAGAATGAAAAATTAATGATAAATAGGTATATTATAATTCCAGTATAATATCATATATAATTTCAGTAACTCCATCCTTTATACATTCCACATATGGCATGAATGAGTCAAATCAGTTTGAGGGGGCAGTAGTCCGCACTTCCTCAAATGAAATTATCGTATTTACCCATTATGGAAACCATAAAGGTATGATATAAATAAAAAATACAGAAGTATAGAGACAATATAAATATAATATATATCACATATAAATATAGTTCCATTATAATGTCCACCATTAAAGGTGGTTGGAGATATTTGAATAATCATCATTTGGTGAGGCAGTAGTTCACCGTCCACAGAAAAAGTATGTTAGTATCAATTAGATGAAGTTGTGTGGAAGTGTAGTTAGAAACCTTCTCATAAAAACAACCTATTATATTTAGAATATTGTTTTTGTTATAAAATAAAGTAATAAAATGGGTTTAGAAGGTTGGATAAGTAAAATAAAAGAAAAGAACTTAAGAGAATATGTTAACTTTAAATTGGGTATCTCTCTTTGGTTTGAAACAAAAGGATTACTTGAAGTGCCTTATGCCTAAGGTAAGGATTCTAGGAGGAATATAGGATTTTGGAAGCTTAATTAGTTAGAGGTTGGATGAGACAAGAGGCTTGAGATGTGTGAGTAATGGGTTAGAGGTGATGGCTTTTTATAAGGGGGGGAAGGAGCTCTTTAGGAAAGTCTGAAAATATTATTTTATTATATAATGATTTTTGGTTTCTAAAGAACCAAAAATCATTAAAGTAGACTATAAGATGACTCATGTTCTAAATAAAATCATCCAATAATAATTGGACCGGTTTTGGATATTGTTTTAATTTTTATAATCTTATTTATTTAAATCATTCATTAATGAGGTAAACACTGCATCATTATTGTGTCATAAATAATTTTATTTATTTGATGTCTAAAAATTATTAAAAAAATACCATGATGTAGGAAATATTTTTAGCTTTCAAATAAATATTTTTAGTCTAAGAGATAAGTTTTATAACCCCATGTAAAAATTGATTTACTAAAAGATATATGTTTATTCCATTTTTGTCTTTAATTTAAATTAATTAACATAAAGTGTCATTATCACTCAAAAGTGGCTATCTGGGGTCCCAAAATCAACCCAAGGATTCCCAGGGTCAGGCATGTTTCATAAAATAGGATTAGGACAATTTTAGGGTAATTTAATATTATTGCACTATTATTTTTTTACCATTATTTACCAGATGTACCCTATAACCATGGTAAATAAAATATTTACTGAAGTAAATATTTAAAATGTTTAAAAATAAAAATTACCCATGTACACAATTTGGAAATATTGATTCCAAATATGGAATCCATTTTTCCAAATTCAAAACATAGAAGTGTCAGAAATTAAATTAAAATTAGTTCCTGTTGTCAAAATAAAAAGTGTTTTTAAGAAATAATAACTATCAAAATATTGACACTTGTTTATATCTAATTTCAAAGTGAAATTACTTCAAATGACCAAAATTAGATCAAATGGTAAAACAAAATCTAATTACTCTTTAAAACCAATTAATAAGATAATCTATCAATATAAATAAATAATATTAAAAGGCAGTTTTGCATTAAAATACAATATTTTTCACTATTCATTAAAAAAATGAATTTTATAAGAAAAATACCAAACATTTACCCAAAGTAAATTTTGATGTCCTGATTCTAAATAAGAATTTCATTTTTTCAAATAGAACATATGAAGTGACCAAAAATAGATTTAAATAGGGTCCCCCATTAAAAGGCGGTAAAACGATCTGTTAAAGAAAATTATGCTTAAAATTAGATTCATTCACCTTTTAAGCCTCTAACTTTTATTGGATGAGTGTAAAAACATTTAACAAACATGTTTAATAATATTGTAGTTATTTATTTTCATTCCCACCAATACAAAAACTGTAACACCCTGACCCCCGTTACCCAGAGTCGGTGCATTATTCCTTAACATTGGCATGATCATGAAAGATCAAGTCTCGAAAGACCGATTAGTTTAGTAGCCTTGGAAACACTAGAAACAATCACAAGTCTTAAATTACATCATAAATTAAAACAAAACTAAAAAAACATATTGTCTTCATATCCCCTCATACTATCCCTATAGGTCATTCATAATATACTTCATCACATCCTGGAAAAATTAAAACATTGAAAGGGGTGAGCTCAGATGCTCAGTAAGGATAACAATACAGCAGAAACATTCATAAATAAACATAAACATTTAAGTCAATGTATATCTAAAACAAAAGCCTTTTAAACTTTAACTCAAGAATAATATGGAAAAAATAAAATGAAATAATTCCATTTACTTATTTACATGGATATTCTACTAGTCGAATAATCACATGCAATATCAGTAACCACTTTCATAATGATGGAATGCATAATTCTAGACAATCATAACCATGTAGCTAAGGCCTCGTGCCAAGACTACAAATAAGATTTTGTCAAGGCCTCATGACAAGACACTAGTTTGTCTCATGAGACCTACCGATGCATCGAGGAGCTATAGCGGGCTCCACCCGTCACTTATTAAGTCTAATGCATTCCACATATGAACAGGTTTTAACATATCATAAACCATAACATAATCGTATCACATAAAACATGAATAAAGGAAACATAACATTTCCCCATTTCAATCAAAAGATATCAATACAATACATTGATATAATAATAAAAAACCTTCAAAATCATTTTCAACACCAAAATAAAAGAAAATTAAAACATTGTATTTATTTTTCATTTAGAAATAGTTAAGGCTTGTAGAGGAAGCCGAAACTCAAATAATGGTCACCGCGGCGGAGAATTCTTTTTTGCCGCATACGTATGACAAAAAAAACATTCCTTTTTTTCGTTTAGTAAAAATATTCGTATAAAAATATTTCTTTTGAATAAACGTAAATGTCAAAGGGTTTTATACACCGTATAAAAGAAAGTTGTGTATAAAACAACGTATGCCTCAATGAAAGGAGATTGAGACGGAGTCCCTTAAAAATATCATTTTTTAAATAAAATTGACCTATTATGTGTATTCACTATAATTACACAAAAATAAAGTACAAATACAAGATAGAACATAATAATATCATGACATAATTTAAAAGTAGGAGATTAACCCAAAGAACAGAAATTGGGTTAAGAAGTTCCCTTACCTCATGTCTGACTTGACTCGATCATTCTTTAATCTCATGAATAATAAACTAGAGTTAATTTATACTTTATTAAGAACCTTTTTCAAGTTCATTATTCCTTTCATATAACTTATTACCATGTTATGAACATTATGTATTCATTTATGTTAATAACGGTCGTTTGGTCGATCTTTGGTACTTGAGTCAAAAATAAACTTCTTATAATTACAAGTTGTTCATGTGGTAAAATATCCATTATATCCAGAATTATATTCATGATGTAGATATTATATATATAATATATATCAAGTATATACATTCATTCATAATATTACGTAACATTTAGAGGTAAGAAATAAAATGCACCGTTCATGGAGACGGTAAGCCGTACGTACGCATGAACACTACTTTCATTTCTATTTCATATTTAATGAAATGAAATCATAATGATATAAAGGTGTATTATAATTCCAGTATAATATTGTATATAATATCATTTACTCTATCCTTTATACGTCCCACATATGGCATTAACGATTCAAATCACTTTGAGGGGCGGTAGTCCGCACTTCCTAAAATGAAATTACCGCGTTTATCCATAATGGAAATCATAAAGGTATTCCATAAATGAAAAATACAGAAGAATAAGGAAAACATAAACATAATATATATCATATATAAATATAGTGACATCTTAATGGACACCATGAGGGGTGTTATGAGAAGATAGACCAATCATCGTTTCGTGAGGCAGTAATTCGCCAACCACAGAAACAATATGTTATTTAATCATTAGGTGAAGGTGTGTGTAAGTGTAGCTCGAATAATTATAATAAAACATCCTAGTATATTGAAGATACTTGTGTTGTTACAAAATAAAGGAATAAAAAGAGTTTAAGGGGTTGGATAAGCAAAATAAAACAAAAGAACATAAGAGAAAACATTACCTTGTAATCGGGTAACTCTTTTTGATTTGAGCCAAAGCCTTCTTTGGGAAGGCTTCTGCCCAAAGTGAGGCCTCTAGGAGTAATATAGGAAAGTTGAGAGAGTATTTGGGAAGATTATGGACAATCCAAATGGCTTGTAATGTGTGAATAAGGTGGTATTGGTGGGGGCCTTTTATAAGAGGAGAGGAGGGGCACTCTTGGAATGTCATGAAATGTTACATTATTATGAAGTGATTTTCGGATTTCAAAGGTCCCATAATTTTGTATTTCTAGGATAAAGTGATAAGGGATTTAAATATATTCATCCAATAGGTCTTTGAAAAGTGTAAGTCTTAGATTTTACATTATCTTTTCATTTTATTTAAATCGTTAATTAATGAGGTAATCGTTGCATCATCACGGTGTTATAAAAACTTTAATTTATTTAATGTCTAAAAATTAAAAAAAAATACCATGATGTAGGAAATATTTTTAGATTTCCAATGAATGTTTATAGTTGAAAGTTTATCTTTTATAAACCCATGTAATAATTGTTTTATTAAAACAACACATGTTTGTGACAATATTATTTTTACATTAAATAAAAAGTTATTAATGTCATTTTCTTACCCAAGTGGCTCCATGGGGTCCCCAAGTTGACCCATGGATGGTCGTGGTCGGCCATGACTCATACAATAGGGGTTGGACAAGTGTCAAGATATTTTCATATTTTTATAATATCAATTTTTCCTTAAATTTCACTAATTACCTCTAATCGCGATTAATAAAACTTAAAAGTTACTATTCACCAAAAAAAATTATTTTAATCCCATTGAACCACATTTTACTACCTAATGAAAACCATGTAAGTCGGATTTTTTAAAATCAAATCAGAGAAGTGGTAAAGTTTTATTTAAATGAAAAATTAGTTTTTAACTACCACTTAGTGGTTTCACTATTCATCAAAAATTGAAGTTCTTCAGAAAAATATCAAAAATTAACCCTAATATATATTTGATATTCCTAATTCAAAAATGATGTCTATTTTAAAAAATTCAAAATATATAAGTTGAATTAATTAATTTAATAATTAATTCCCACTGTCACAACAAATAACGTGTTTTTAAGAAACAATATATATCAAAAGATTCACAATTGTTTATGTTTAATTTCAAAGTGAAATTAATTCTAATGACCACCATTGGATAAAATGGTAAAATTATATTCTAATTATACTTTATAACCACTCAATAGTATAATTTATCACTATTGATTATTTTGATTAAAAAATTTGTTTTTATGTATTTTTTTTCTATTCATAAAAAATTGGAAGTTCTTAGAAAATTACAAAAAATTCAACTTAGGATAATTTTGATTTTCCAAATAGAAAAATGCAGCCCATTTTGAAATATAAAATTTATATAATTTCAAAAAGTAGGTATTACTATTCATAATGACCACTTTGATTGGTCGCGGTGTGTTAGAATCTCGAACTTGCGTACAATGCAAGATATTACATTATTGAAAGAGAAGCATATCTTGGAAGCTTGGGGTGTTACAACAACTAGGCATTAACTACCATTTAAAATAATATTATATTATTATTTTCCTGTATAGCTCAATGTTTTGTGCAATATGAGATTTCAAAGAAACCCATTATTGTGTATCAGGTACGTCATCGATCATAGCATCCCCTTTAAAGTAAAATAAATATTTAATTAAAAAATATTAATAAATATGAAAATGTATTATTATTTATTTACCTGGGATGTTACATCCTTCCCCCCTTTTGGAAATTGTGTACTCGCAATTTTATTCACTTATCAAATAAATGAGGGTATTTATCCCTCAAGGCATTTTCAGATTCCCACGTTGCCTCTTAAACCATAGGGTTTTTCTAAAAAACCATTAACTAATTAATTAACTTATTCTGCAACACTTCCTCTCTTCGGTCAAGAATCTGGACTGGTTATTCCTCATAAAAGATATTCTCTTCCAACTGAAATACCACTGGGCTTAAAACAGGAAATCGATCCAACATATACTTTCTCAATATTGAAACATGAAAAAAATTGTGTACCTGGGATAAAATTGGAGGTAAAGACACTCTATAGGCAACTGATCTAACTTTCTCCAAGATTCCATAGGGTCTAATGAACCTCAGACTCAAATTTCTCTTCTTGAAAAAACGCATCACACTTTTCTATGGAGAAACATTGAGAAAAACATGATCACAAACCTCAAAAGAAAGACCCTTCCTCCGGTTGTATGCTTAAATTTTCTGTCTACTCTATGATATTGTCATGTTATTATAAATCAAATAAACTTTTTCTGTCATTTCTTCTACCAATTCTGGTCCCATAAACTTCCTTTCACCTACTTCATCCCAAAAAGCTGGAGTTCGACGCTACTTCCCATATAATGCCTCAAATGGATCCATCTGTATACTGGAATGAAAATTGTTATTATAAGAAAACTCAACCAAATAAATATGTTAGTCCCAACTTCCCTGGTAATCCATTGAAGAAGCACATAGAATATCTTCCAAAGTCTGTATTGTTTGTTTTGATTTCCATCTGATTATGGATGAAAAGTTGTACTAAAATTTAATTCAGTACCCAATGACTTCTGAAGGGCTTTCCAAAAGTTAGAAGTAAACTCGGGGTTACAATCAGATACAATGGAGAGGGGAAATCCATTCAACCTTGCTATATATTTAACATACAACTGAGAAAGTTGATCTAGAGATATAGTTTCTCGAATAGGAAGGAAATGAGCAGATTTAGTCAATCAATCAACAATAACCCAGATTGCATTATTACCTCAAGATGTCTTTGGTAATCCCACAATGAAGTCCATGGATATATTTTCTCATTTCTACTCTGGCACCGGTAAATAATTAAGCATTAATTTCAATAATTTTTGCTCTGCTTTAACCTATTGATAAGTCAAACACTTCACAGTAAAGTCAGCAGTATCTCTTTTCATACCATCCCACCAGTAATACTCCTGAAGATCTCTATACATCTTAGTACTACCAGGATGAACTGAAAATAGAGAACTATGATCTTCACATAATAACTATTTCTTCAACTTTTAATTACAAGGAACACATAATATCTTTCCAAACCACAAAAAATAATCATTATCAATGTTAAAATCAAGCAACTTCCCCTTCTGAACCAAATCTACCTTTTTCTGCAACTCACTATCTTCCTTATGCACTTTCTTAATTCTCTCTGATAGAGATGATTTCACTGAAACCTAAAACAAAATAGAATAATTTCTTGCACTAACAAATTCTATGCCAAATTTCATCAAATAATTAATCAAAGGATCTTATTCCAAATGTAACATGGTTAATGTAGCATTAATTGTTTGACTCAAATCATCAACCACTTTATTTTCCTTTCCCGGATGGTAATAGATCATGAAATCATAATCATTAATTAATTATAACCATATTCTCTATCTCATGTTTAATTCATTCTTAGTAAATATATACTTCAAACTTTTTTGGTCAGTATATATTTCACATTTTACTCCATACAGATGTTGCCTCCAATTTTTTAAAGAAAAAACAATAGCAATTAATTCCAAATCCTGTGTATGATAATTTAACTCATGAGGTTTCAACTGAAGTGAAGCATACTCAATTACCTGATCATTCTAAATAAGTACACAACCATGTCCTTTCAATAAAGCATCACTGTATATAACAAACTCACAATTTCTGGAAGCGAGTTCCAAAACTGGAGCATTCACCAATCTTATTTTAAATTCCTGAAAACAATCATCACATTCTTTTGTCCAGATAAACATAACACCTTTTTGAGTTAACTTAGTTAGTGGGATAGATCACCGTGAAAAATATTCAACAGAACTTTTGTAATAGCCTTCCAAACCAAGAAAACTAAAGATCTCGATTATATTTGTGGGTCTTGGACATTATTTAACAACTTTCACTTCAGCAGGATCAACAGTTATGCCATTTTTTGAAACAATGTGAACAATGAATAAAACTTTTTGTAACCAAAACTCACAATTTTATAATTTCCCATACAATTTTGGTTCTTTTATGGTTTGTAAGACAACCCTTAAATGACTTTCATGTTCCCCTTTATCTTTGGAATAAACCAAAATATCATCAATAAACACAAACACAAACTTATACAAGAACTCACGGAAAATTCTATTAATAAGATCCATGAATACAATAGGTACATTGGTTAATCCAAAAGGCATAACTAAAAATTCATAATGGCCATATCTAGTATAAAGCGCGGTCTTCAGAATGTCTTCTTCCTTTTCTTTCAACTGATGGTACCCCGATCTCAAGTAAATCTTTGAAAAATACTGAGCTCCCTAGAGCTAATAAAAAAAATCATTGATATGAGGAAAAGTATACTTATTCATAAAAATTATGTTATTCAATGATCTATAATAAATTAAAAGTCTCATTGAACCATCATTCTTTTTAATAAACAAGAGAGCAGCACCCCATGGTGATGTTCTTGGTCGAATGAAACCATTATCTAATAACTCCTGTAATTTCTTCTTTAACTCTAAAAGTTCAATTTGAGCCATTCGATAAGGGGGTTTTGAAATTGGCTTAGCATTAGGAACCAAGTAAATGGTAAATTCAACTTCCTGATTAGGTATAATACTAAAAAACTCATTAGAAAAAACATCAAGGTACTCATTTACCACTGGCACATCATTAATCTGAACAGTTCCTTTGTTTTCAACAATATGTGCAAGGAAACATTAATTTCCATATTTAACATGTTTCTTAGCTTCCTGATATGTTATCAAAAGTAAGGGTTCATTGTTGTACACAAACTGAAATTTTTTCTGAAAAGAAACCTCTTTAGCTCTGCAGTCAATATTAGCATGATAAAAAAAATCCAATCCATACCCAAAATAACATCAAACTCTACTAGTGAAAAAACAATAAGGTTTGCAGGTAGATTCATTCCGCACACAAGGACAGGAAGGTTCTTATGTTTTCTTTTTGTCACAAAATTTCCTCTAGGTGTTTTTACCATAAGTTCAGGATTCATATCTTGAGATGGAATTCCCAATTTACTATAAAACTTCTCAGAAATGAAAGAATGTGTAGACCCTAAATCAAACAACACATTTTCATAATATGAAAAAACAAATAGGGTACCTAATACTACTTCATTCAATGGAACAACATCAGTTGAAGTAGTATCAAAGGATTTCACCATCCCTTTATACTTGTAGTCTGGATTCTTTCCCTCAGTTGAGTTCTTTGTTGGACACTAATTTTCATAATGACCCATTTAATTGCACTTAAAACATCTTACCATTGTCTTTTCATTTCCTTCTTGATCATCTTCCTTATAGTTAGGAGCAATATGACCAGACTTACCACACTAGAAGCACTTTAAAGACTTTGATAAACATTCTCTATGATGATTTTTACCACACTTCTCACAAGATGGATATTTAAGTTTCTTGCCTCCAGGATTCTTTGATGAATTCTTTCCTTTTTCCTACCAACTAGACCTCTTCTTTTATTTACTCTACTAAAACAACTAATCCTCAGAAAAATCCATTTCTACCTTTTCATCACATCTGACAAGTTTTTCATATATTTTGAATTCACGAGAGGCTAATTCTCTTCAATATCGCAGCTTCAGTCCTGAGTAAAATCGATTTATATTACTATCATGATCTCAGATGAAATTTGGATCATACCTTGTCAGTCGAGTGAATTTTTCTTCATAAGAAGCCACTGAGTCATCCTCCTACATCAATCCCAAGAATTGTTTTTCCATACTAAGATAAACCACCTTAGGAAAATATTTCTCAAGAAACATACCTTTGAATTCATCCCAAGAAATAGAATCAATCTCCTCACTATACCTGATATTTTTCACTATCGACCAACACTAATCTGCTTCACCATCAAAATGTTAAATAGTGAGACTAACATTTTGATGTTCTGAACACCCCATGACAACAAAAATATTCTCCAGTGCTTTGATCCACCCTTCATCTTGAATCGGGTCAGATGATCCTCTGAATGATGGGGGACGTTGCCTCATGAAATGCTCCACTACTCACATGTTCTTCTGTGGTTAATCTAGATGATCTTGTGTATGGATATCACCACCATTTATAGCCTAATTCAACTGTGACATCATTGAAACAAACTGTTCAGTTCCGATTCTGACCATCTCGGGTTGCTGATTTGGGTGGTTGTCTTCCTCCTGATATCGTCCCATCCTATCTGCCCTATTTCCTGTACAGAAAACCATTATGAACACATAAATATCTTAGATGAAGCAACATGGTAATCTTTAAATTCTATATCATTTTAATTTGACCATAAATTAATTTATGGACATTAATTTAACAATATTATAACTCCTAAAGTTGTCTAAACCAACCATTGATACCAACAATATGAACCCGACCATAAACATTACATAATATTGAATTAAGTTAATAATTCACATTGAGGATCTTTTCAGGTTTTGAGATTTAGATAATTAGGTCATAACATATACATAACAACTTTAATATTACATGTATACACTTCTACTCAGTATCTATGTTTTCATAAAATAAAAAATCCTTGAAAACAAGAGTCATGTCTACTTCCATGTTTTAGACAGCTTGAATTTTTTTTGATCCCATCCTTGAACCTATTCCACATTTTTCCTATGAAAAAAATTTCAAAAACATGGGATGAGCATAAAATGCTCAGTAAGGGATACACAAAGAAGGAAAACTGTTAGTTTTTCAAAATATAAAGTAAACCATGAATACCTTATCATAAGTAATAAATTTCACCTTTATGAAGTAGTAAATACTCTTCACTGAATAAAAGATCATTTCTTACCTTTTTATAACCAGAAGATTACCATAAAACCCGTATAAAGAACACATAACATATAAATGTAACTTGGGACATAAACATACTTAAATAGAATAACCATACGGTCGACTTCCACACATATCACTAAATTGAATAGCCATACGGCCGACTTTCATACCCAATGCATTGGAGGATATAACATAACCACCCATCCTGGTTTATCACGACACCACCCATCATTTGGTTTATCACATAACCACCCATCAAATTTCTAAGTACCATTATAAAATGATAACACATAAAATATTGAAAATATAAACATTCCACTAATAAAATTTAATTTACAATCACAATAAATCATTTCAAGATATTGAAACAATGAATCCATTTCACAAAAACATTTTCAATGCCAATACACTCAAAAAAAGAATAATGGGTTTTCTTTTTTTATTTTAATGAAAACATTAAGGCTTATATAGGAAGCCAAATAATGATTATGGTGGTGGAGAGGTCATTATTGCTGAAAATGTTAAAAACATTCTTTTTTTCATTTATTAAAATACTACGTAGAAAAAAGATTCCCTTTGAATGAAATGAAAACTTAAAGGGGTTTATACACCGTATAAAATAAAGTCGTGAATAAATCAAAATATGCCTCAATTAAAGGAGATTGAGGCGAAGTCCCTTACCTCATGTCTGACTTAACCCATTCATTCTTTAATATCCTAAATAATAAACTGATGTTAATTTAAACATGATTGAGAACCATTTTCAAGTTTATTATTCCTTTTATATAACTTATTACCATGTTATAAATATTATGTAATCATTTAAGTTAATAATGCTTGTTTTTTTTGATATTTGGTACTTGAGACAAAAATGAATTTCTTATAATTACAAGTTGTTCATCTGGTCAAAATTACATTATATCCAAAATGATATTCATGATTTAGATATCATATTTATCATATATATCCATTATGTATATGTATTTATAACAATACAAAACATTTGGAGATAATAAATGAAATGCACCATTCATGGAGATGGTAAGTCGTACGCACACATGAACATTACATTCATTTATATTTCATATTTTAATGGAATGAAAACTTAATGATACTTAGGTATATTATAATTCCAGTATAATATCATATATAATTTCAGTAACTCCATCCTTTATACATTCCATGTATGGCATGAACAAGCCATATCACTTTGAGGGGGTGATAGTCTGCACATCCTCAAATAAAATTATCATATTTACCCATTATGGAAACCATAAAGGAATGATATAAATGAAAAATATATAAGCATAGATACAATATAAATATAATATATATCACATATAAATATAGGTCCATCATAACAGCCACTATGAGAGGCGGTTGGAGATATTTGAACAATCATCGTTTCGTGAGGAAATAGTTCACCATCCACTGAAACAGTATGTTCGTATCCATTAGATAGAGTTGTGTGAAAGTGAAGTTAGAATACTTCTCATAAAAACAACATATTATATTAATTATAGTCGTGTTGTTATAAAATAAATGAATAAAAAGAGTTTATGGGTTTTTGTATGTAAAAGAAAAGAAAAGAACTTATTATAAGACACTACCTTTAAATTTGGTATCTCCCTTTGGTTTGAACTAAAAGGTTTACTTGAAATGCCTTCTTCCTAAGGTAAGGATTATAGGAAGAATTAAGGGATGTATTAATATTAATTAATTAGAGGTTGGATGATCCAAGGGGCTTTAGAGGTGTGATTAATGGGCCAGAGTTGATGGATTTTTATTAGGGGGAGGAGGGACTCTTTAGGAAAGTTTGAAAATATTATTTTATTATATAATGTTTTTTGTTTTCTAAAGATCAAAAACTCATTAAATTCAAAGATAAGATGACTAATGTTAGAAATAAAATCATGCAATAATAATGTTACATCTTTTAGATATTTGTTTTAATTTTTACTATCTTATTTATTTAAATAATTCAGTAATGAGGTAAACACTACATTATTATTATGTCATAAATAATTTTTTTATTTGATGTCTAAAAATTATAAAAAATACCATGATGTAGGAAATATTTTTACATTTCAAATTAATGTTTATAGTCTAAGAGATAACTTATATAACCCCATGTAAAAATCGATTTACTAAAAGATATATGTTTATGCCATTTTTGTCTTTACATTAAATTAATTATCATAAAGGGTCATTATCACTCCCAAGTGGATCCATAGGGTCCCCAAATAGACCCAAGGATGCCCATGGTTGTATATGTATCAAAAAAATAGTATTATGACACGTTTTAGGGTAATTTAATATTATTATAATATTATTTTTTTATCCTTATTTACCAGATTTACCTATTAACAAAGGTAAATAAAATATTTACTGAAGTAAATATTTATAATTTCTAAAAATAAAAGTTACCTATTTACAAAATCTGGGCTTGATTATTAAAAATATGGAATCCATTTTTCCAGATTCAAAACAAATAACTGGAAGAAATTAATTTAAAATTAATTCTCATTGTCAAAACAGAAATCGTGTTTTTAAGAAATAATAACTATCAAAAGATTGACACTTGTTTATGTATAATTTCAAAGTGAAATTACATTAAATTAACAAATTTGGATTAAATGGTAAGAAAATATTCTAATTAAACTTTAAAACCAATTAAAAAGATAATCTAACCATATAAATTAATAAGATTAAATGGAAGTTTTGAATTAAAATAATGTATTTTTCACTATTCATTAAATAAAGAATTTTATCAGAAAAATAAAAAACAATTTACCCAAAGAAAATTTTGATTTCCAGATTCTAAATAAGAATATTATTTTGTCAAATTGAACACATAAAAGTGACCAAAACTATATTTAAATAGGGTTCTCCATTAAAAGGTTCTAAAACGACATTTTAAAGAAAATTATGCTTAAAATTAGATTCATTCACATTTTAAGCCTCTAAATATTATTGGATGAATGTAAACAAATTTAACAAACATGTATAATAATATTGTAGTTATTTCTATTCATTCCCTTCAATATAATTTCTAGGTGTTAACTAGCATTTTATATAATATTATATTATTATTTTTTCAGTATAACTCAACGTTGTGTGCAACGTAAGATTTCAAAGAAACCTGTTGTTGCATATAAGGTATACCATAGAACATAGAATCCCCTTTAAAGTAAAATTAATATTTAATTCCCAAATATTAATAAATATGAAAATCTATTATTCTTTGTTTACCTAGGATGTTATAGAGGAAGGGGTATCTCATCATTTATACATTAAATGGACAGTAAGGGGTTTATGGAACATAATATCCCAACACATGCAATCAACTTTAGATGCATAATATAGAATAATTTCATGAATTTAAATGTAAAAATAGAAATTCCTTAAAGAATTTCGGCATGGTAAAGAGTGTACATGGGAGGCATTAATAAGAGAGAAATCAGTCTCTCATCGTTCAAACATAATAAGGGTAGTATGGGGGAGGTGTGAAATCATACCCCAACATTTTTAATTGAAAATAAAATTTTATAACAACATTACGAAATTTGGAGAAAAATGAGAAAGAAAGAAATCCCTTGGAAGTGTGATCCCAAAAGCTTGGGAGAGGCTTAAGAGGGGCTTCATGGGAGCCCATGGCTCCTTGGGAGGATTTTATAGGGAGGAGGGAAGGGGTTGTTAGAGCTCCAAATGGTTTAACTGAATAGGAATGAGAGATTAAGTGGGTTTATATAAGAAAGGGGAGGTAATTCTTTATTATTTATATTTTGGACACCATAAATTAAACTAAAAAAACTACAAACCATCCCATGGTTTTTCCCAAGTATTATTCCAAATTGGAGTGGAAAAAATTATTTTATAAGGAAAATGGTTGAAGTTATTAGAATATTAGCCTTGCTTATGTGAAGGTGAGTCACACTCTCAAGGGATTACATTCATGCTCAAGTAGAGTAAATCCCCACTCATTTTCAAGGGACATGAAATATTTGAAAAGATTCAAACAACATGTTAACAAAATGGGGGTATAGATAAAAGGACTATCCATGAAGGGTTATATAACACTTGGGATGTATAAATTTTAATTTAGAAGATCAGACCCAAAATCATATAGTTTCAAATCAAATGTTTTACAAATCAAGTGGTTTTGGAATGGAGAATCACATCACTACATTGATAAAGTCTATAATACATGGTGAGGTAACATTGAGGATGTAGAATCCTCTAGAATAGTCTTTCTATAAGGATTTTCAATCATGGTCGAAGATTATCTAAGTTAACTGGATGTGGTAAAATATGGATATAGGCCAACCATTGGTAATGTCATCAGCCTTAAATAGTCCACGATGTAAGGATAATAAATACTATGTTTAAGGTGGGTATTCTTAGGATTCTATAATCCATTCTTAGGATCTACTCCATATTACATGTCTACTGTGGGGACGAGACAAGAGCAATGATGACCAAGTTCCATGGGGTTCCGAGATAATGATATCAACAAAGTAATAATGTTGTTTCAGTTCATACATCAAACTCATGAATGTGGATTATAAAAATTTTAATATTCATGAAGATTTTGATCAACCTAACAGTTGTGTCGCCACCTAGTGAGCATATTATTGTGGAAATGAGATGTGATAAAGCATAACTCTAAATTTTTACTAGTCTATGGAGTCTAGTGAGCATAGTTAATATTTTAATAAAGATAAAAAGTTGTCCATATGAGATTAATTCCATGCTTATTTTTTACTGAAATTTTTATTAAGATCTAGAGATAAATAGTTTTTTGAGTGAATAATTGACTTCATTTATAGAATACATTTTTTCAATCTAATTTTTTTTCATCTCTTTCTCTAAAATTTTATGGTCTTGTGATTTACCCCAATAAGTCTAGAGTTTATGTATGTAAAACTTTGACAATAGTGCATTCAATTTAAGGTCATGGAACACATGGACCTAATATGTGTGAAATTTTACAAAATATGCTAATTATGATACCTAGGGTCAAGAGTACTCCAATATATGTTTGAGAGATAGATGATGTTTTTTAAATTTTGGATCAAGGATCTTGGGGTATTTGTATTTATATGGGACAATCATGTTAGGATGGATCAGAACACCCTTAGGTGCTGGGTTATTTCGCAGTGATGTCAGGCTCAGAAGAAACAAAAAACCCTTTGATAGGACTAAGAAGCCTCTGGTTGGTAGTTCTAATCCCTTATGCATCAATATAATTGTCAAAAAGATCAATCTATATTCATTTACATAGGACATGAAAGATTTTAAAAAACCCTAGTCACTCAATACCTGAAGTGTGATTTATGAATTTATCTTCTTAAAAGATGACAAAAGAACATCATACACTATTTGACTAGGGTAAGGCTCTTGCTGTCATTTGATATGGGATGATAATGGGCTATTTTATTCCATTTTTCATTTATGTTAGTGTGGATATATTTTTCATTCATTTTCAATGTCATGTGATATATGAATTTTCTTTATAGTTTAATAGAAAGTGTTAAAGAATAATCTATTGTGCAGTTTTAATTTCATTTGATCAGTGCATTTTAATTTTTTTCAAAATAATTCGGTGAGGAAAAATTCTGTTCTATTTTTTTTAACATCATGAAGTCAAAAGGTGATAACCTATGTGAAGATTTATACATGGTGTACTTGATTGAATATTTCACTATTTAGGGATTTTAGATGTATGAGAATCTTTTATCCTTTTATATATTGCAAGTGAACCCAGCATTAGAGATATGGTGGTATATATATATATATATATATCATAATGATAGGAATCAGTTTATATATATTTCATGAATAGAAACACTCTTTAAAGGTCCTACCCATATGTAGATTGGGGCATTGTTCCCATTGATTATTGTAGATGGATCTGTGATTGGAGATGTATGAGTCACTACACATCCTATGATACTAGGAATCATTCCAAACATAGTTCATGTGGAATATCCATATAACGGTCTGACCTATACTCAAGGATGGAGGCATTTGTTTCATCATGAACAGACCCAAAATTTGGAGATCTGGGAGTGACTATGTATCTTGTTAAGATAAGGATAAATCCACATGTAATTCTTTAAAATACTTGATTTTTAACATCATTTGGAAAGGAAATATTCTCCCAGACATGAAAATTGAATATTGGGACTAGTCTCAATAATAGAGTTATATGCATGACTATATATCCTAGGATATCATGAATAAATCCACATGTAGTTTTCAAATGGGGAAAACAATACACATGTGTAACAAAAACACAAATAGGGGGAATTATTCTAATTTATCATTATAGATAGACCTGATATTAGAGATCTATGAACCACTACATATCCTATTATAATAGGAATCATTCCACACATTATTCTTTCTTGGGTGAGTGGTGGGAGAAAAAACTAAGGGTAATGGTCTAATTGGGAAAGGAAAAATTTAAATGTGAAGATTTATGTCGTGAATGATACACTAAACATGATGATTAAAATTATATAATGAGGAATTATGGTTTAATTTTATGATATTGCATCCAGAACCATGATAATTCTATAATGAAATTATATTTCTCATTAGTGTGGGGAATCTCTTGTCAAACATCCAAATCTCACATGAGCTATTATTGATGTAAGAAAATAGTAATTGAAGTGGATCCTTTTAAAAATGGAGGAAATTAGAGAAATTACATGCCTATTTTGTATAATTAAATGTTGTGAACATGATATTTGATTGATGTATACCTATTTATCACATTTAAATTATAATTAAGTGATACATATATCTGGAAAAACCATACAGTTTAGTGTTATGTGATAAATAAATCAGCTTTGATGATTAATGTCATGTAGTAAGGAATAATGTGACTCTGGTTCAAAGAAGGGTAATTTTTGGGATCCATAATATTTACATCATGTGGTGAGGATGGATCCTATCTAGTTTTAACATCATGCAGTATGAAAAAATTCACAATGCACCTTAATGTATTACTGTTAGCACTAATTCCTTATAGTTTAGTATCATATTTTAGAATGTTCTCCAAATAGTTTAGTTTAATCATCTAAGGATGGGTTTATATAGTTTTGAGTCATGATAAAAAAGAAATGTTTGTGTTTTCTAGAATAATTAGACATTGGAAATTTTTTGAAGTTAACATCATGTGACCAGAATGACTTCCATATAGTTTAACATCAAGATATCAGGGTGACCTCCATACAGTTTAACATCAAGCTATCCGGGTGACCTCCATACAGTTTAACATCACAAGGTCTATAAATATTCTATATTGTTTTTCATAAAATGGTTATGATAAGTTCTGTACAGATTAATTTCAATGAGGTTTGGATGAATTATATATAGTCTAACATCATGAGGCCTGGACGAGTTTGTTTAGTTTAGCGTTATGTGACCAGGAAGACATTCATAAGGTTTAACCTCATGAGGTCAGAAAAATGTTGGGTAGTTTATAATCACATGGATAGGAAGATATCTATATAGTTTAACTTCATGTGTTAAGGAAAAATTCTATAGAGTTTAATGTCATGTGGTTTTGATGGGTATTTTTTGATTAGTGTCATACGACTAGGAAAATTACAATTATTGATAGAATCAATGAAAATTACTTTATAAAAAACCTCACATTATTGGTGGGTGTAATCTGTTTCATGTACTTCAGGTCCATGGATTAGGATTCATTATGATATAAATTGTGTCAGATATAAGGCTAGTACCATTTGGGTTATATATTTGTAGTATTCTTTCATTGTATCATTTGTATCATAAGAGCCAAAACCAGTTCTCCTTGAAGGAACGAATTAAGGATGACCTTTTTTCTAAAGACCCATGAATTTTGATTCTGATGGAATTCATGGTGTTTTAATGTACACAACCTTTTGACATCCTATTTTTCCAATTCATTCAAAAAAAATTCAATTTCTCATAATCTGAGAGTTTCCCATGTATTGTTATTCACAGTGATAGAAATTGTAATTCTATGGGTAAAAATTCATCAATTCCAAACAAAAAGGAAAATGGTTTTTAATTTATATCATTTTTATGGTGGAATGGTATACCCAGAAAACATATTAGAGCTTCTTGGACTAGGATTTCATGTCCTTATATCCATATTATATAGTATATTCAACATAGTATTATTAAAGGCATTTATCTATCCATTTATTCATGCATGATAATGGGATGAATGATTGGACTCGATGTTGTACACTAGATATAATTACATTAATTGTATTGAAAAAAAATTCGGTGCTATTTTACATCAATATAATTTGATATACTTATATCCTATTATAGATATGAGAATTCATGAACTTGATGATATTTTTTGTCCTGAATTACTTGGGAATTCTCTGTAATTTTATTTTGTTGTTATGTTGGACATGGCAGTTTCTCACTTTACTTTCAAAGTGATTTGTTCTTCCAATAAAAAAAATAATTTTCAGTTAGTATCACCACAATCCACTTGGGAATGAGGATAGTATCAATAATGATGTACTTAAACTAGATAGTAGTGGCTAGGGGAAATTTTCTTAGAACATTCATTCTCCATATAGAAAATTAATAGAAAAATTTATTTTTATGTAGAAATTACTAGGGTCGATGGATGATGTTTTAATGAATTTACCATCCATGATATTTCCTAGTTATTTACACACAGTCCTGAATCACGGTTTTCCAGTAGTAAGGTAGCATCTTGATTTTTTGAGATAACTTGGTCCTTGAATGATGTGATTTGAAGGATCCTACATAGACTTCTTCCATTACAGTGGGAATATATCTATAAATTATTTAAATGAGGATGTATCCATCATAGAATCTCATATAGAGTGATTTACAATAATTTTCACTATCTCGTTGGGTAATGTTCACTTCTCAGTACCAAATATGTTCCATTCTAGCTTGGTCATTTAGTCATGTCTCATTCTGGTGATAAAAAATTATGGGATCCATTCATATAGGGGAGGATATTTCTTCTTCATGAACAGGAGTGGTAATGACATGATTGATTCCTTCCATATTACAGATGATGATCAAAGATATCTTCTTTTAGTGCATATTGTGAATGATCAATTATTCTTGATATGGGTTGGCCAGGACATTGGATTCTTTATCCAATGCATCTCCATGAGTATTTTGTGATTAGGGAACATGATGTAATGTTGGCTCAAAATGGAACTCTTCCATTAGTCCTCTAGTGTATCCAATATGGGGTCATGTTATTGGATTTTTATAGATTATTCTTCATTGATCATATCTATCATTAGAAAGGAATCCCTTTCGATATTAAGGTAATCTATTTGTAGTTTTAGGGATAGTTCGATGCCAATGATGATGGATTGATATTCTACCTCAATATTTATTCAACCATCATATAGTTATAAAGTATGGGGGACAATTAATATTTATATATAAATAAATAAATTCCCTAATCCAGCTTAATTGTGGTTTTGATTTTCTAGTATGCTTCTAATATATATCTTTTCGAGGCTTCATAAAAATACATCTCCCATGTTAATTGAGTTTCATGGGAATAGAAAACCTCCTCTTTAGGATGATCGGTTCCATTGGTGTACTTTTTGGGGATGGATGTTCCGTGCGGAAATCCTTATAAGCCTGCCATTTAATTGAATTATGTGACTTGAAATGAATGTAATATTGATTTAGGTTGATCGCACATTGTGCCAATAACTAGTCGACATGGGATTTACAATGATGTACTTGATCGAAACAATACAAAAGACTATGTTGACATCATGGTGCTTCAATTATTGCAGAATCTTTTATAATGAAAATATTACTATGAGACAATTACTATTGATCATTCAGATATGATTGTAGATATTTTTCTGATTCCCCACATAATTTTTAAATGTGAGGGATGTTTCAAATGACAATTTCATAGTGGAAATATATAAGATGATTTTATTTCCTTTAACTAGTGGAAACATGCCTTGTGGGAGCAATAAGTAATCCTTAATACTCTTAAAGGATTCTTCAGAGTCTCTATCCCATCAATATGTGATCCCATTCTTCATTATCTTGGTGAATGAGATAGATTTTACAACCATGTTTTATATGAAACACCAATGATGGTGATGTGAGATTAGACCACCCTTAGTTTTTTGATATTTTTAGGGGGTTACATTTCCAAGATTACACTAGCCTTTTAAGGGTCGACATCAATTCCATAATGGCATTTTACAATGTTAGGGAAGTTTTAAAATGTTTACCCCAAAATAGTATGTTTGTGAGTTCATCTTCATACTATGATGTTTGAACATTTTTAAGACTATTTGAAGGTTCTTGAAGTGATCACACTATTGTTGGGATTTGACCACTAGGTCAAAGACCTGAAATTCAAAAATTCATCACAAGAAGGGTTTAAATAAAGGATGCATGCAATGTGGATAATTAACATCATGGTTATTTAATAAAAATGGATTGAATTAATAGAAATATATCCCCTAGGGTGATATTATGGTAGTGTATTCTTCATATTTAGGTGTCATCACTATCTGATTGTACGATGAGTACCTATATGTGATGGAAGGGTCTTGGAATCCAGCAGCTACATTGATTAAGAGTTATTTGATTGGAAATAGGAAGTCTTCATTTGGGAAGTGTCAATTATAGTCTCTAAAACTGATACAGACCCAAACCTTCCTATCCTTTGTCATGATAAAGATGTTATTAGTGATCCATCATGGGTAGTTCCATTCTCATGAAAAATTCGATTTGATCAATTTTTCAAATTCTTCTTAAACATTAGTAACATAATAGGGGTGCGTCCACCCTGATACCAGATTGATTCCTTGATGGTCATCAGGTAATCCAAGATGGTTCATAGCCACATATGCATTAAATCTAATAATTTCATTATAGTTATATGTGAAAACTTATCATTTTATATTATAAATGGAATATTCAACACTTACTCCACGAGTGTTATGAAAAAACTAATTAATTTGACCTTAATTTATTCTTTGATTCACAGATTTACATTGATGAGATCATAAATGGTGGTGGAGATACCATCCTCAAATGTGTGAGGGTAATTCATGTGGTAATTCTCTTCTTATTTCGCATCTGAGTATATAGATTAATTTTCAAATGAATCTAGAAATATGTAGGAATAAATGTCACTATCTATGTGAGAGAGTCCATTATAATATATATTATACCCCTAATACAAGATTCATTTAGATAGATTTAATGACTTATTTTCTTCAATAATTTAATTGAGGATAGATGGGACTTGGACATCTGAGATAAGAACATTTCCAACAATCAGTTTTATGGGTTTCATATAGTCGCAGTTGAGCATACTCCCGTGATTTATAGGGGAGGTCCCCAATCCAATGGGAGGTGAAAGTAGAATATTTTCATCCACCATTGGTTAATTTACATCCCTTTTATAGAATCATTGTTTACTATATGTTTCATCAAAATATTTTAAGGGGTGATGTCATTTTGTAGTATGTTGAACCTTCTATCAATAGTTCAAACATTAATGAAATGTGGAATGAAATTATGTGTTCTTTGGTATCCAAATACTTTCAAGAAATAAATTTCATGTGTTGTTTTCCTAGATAACCAAGAACTCAACAATATATGTTAGATCCCTAAATGTATTTTTGAGTGTGATCTTCCTAAGAGAACATTTCTTTATCGTATCATAACTATCAATAGTCATAGTTATTGGAAACAAATATCCCTCACTATATCCCAAACGTGTAAGGGTATGAATTTGGATGTGGATAATCTTGAAAATATTTTCAATCAAATAATTTTGGGAATCAACATTATTGAGTCTGCTGGAAACATGTAGTTCTATTATGAGTCCCTAGATGAAAACATAATGATCTTAATATGTGAATGGGACGGAGACATATAATTATTATGGAATGTTATACATTCAATAAAAATCATCTAGAGTGAATTATATATTGAATTAATATGGATTATGGTGGGCTTCAACAAGTGCCTCCCTATTTTCTCTTGAATGATAGAGTGTGTCTAGAGTTGGAATCATTGTTGGGACAACCGCAGGGTTCATTATCATGTTATATTATGTTTCCAATGTCAACAAATCCTAATGTGGGGTTACTACTTATTATGTGGTTCGAGGTCTGATACAATTGTTGTAGACTATCCTGATGGTTGTGTATAGGTTTATAGATCATATCTATCATGTGTAAATAGGTTGTGTCGGCCTTATCTGATGTCTTGGCTGATCAGACAATCACACCCCTACCAGTTGATCATGTATAAAGATTGGGAGAAAAAAACCATTGGAGGGATATGGGACACCCCATTTCCATTTTTTGTCTTATTGGAGTTATTTTCCAAATTATCAGGTGTATATATTTCACTTGTGGGGATGTTATTGAAATATTGGGTCCAACCAAACCTTTTATGTCCCCTATATCCTCTGTTCTTAGGCATGTGGCTTCCTGTTCCCTAATCATTTCTCAGGAACTCATACTCCGAGTCATATTCATAATCAGAAAATTTGACAATAGTATTTATCATGTTTACAGATAAAAATATGAGTTCATTTTCTGAGGAGGGTTTTGGTTGGTTGGGCGGCTCCCATGCTTAAAATGATTTAGGGAATAAATATTTAAGAATTTTAACTTACATCAGTGTTTAATATGACTCTTATTATTCTATCTCTTCTAATTTTTGATGGATGCATCCATATTTCTGAGGCATTTTTTATTTCACCTCCCTAGGTTTTGGAGCTATTACGGGTTTGTGAAGTTGGTCTCTCAGAGTGTCATGATCTTGGTCCACTATCATTCAATTCATACAATTCTGAACTTCTTCACATGAATACCGATAACTTTGTTCCAATCACCATATTATTATTACCTGGAGATGGTTAAGCATGTCACCTATGACATAGAGTTATCCAACATAATCTATTTGGAATAAATAATTATTTAGACGATGCCTTTGATGATAAGGAAATCATTGATTTTGTGATGCATCCTTTTATTAAAAGGTTTGTAGTCAGCATTATCAGTAAGGTTGACCACACTGGAATTCCTAGGACATTGAATCTCGGGCATCTTATTTCCTATGGTTTCATGGAAATAATCAGGGATTTTTACATTTTGTAAAGATTATGTATTATCTATATGTTTCTAAAATATATAGTGAACTAGATAACTATTTTCTATGGGGAGAGGGATATTTTTTTTGTTGATTCTTCTTGATAGGTTGTGCTTGGTAGTTCGGGGAATTCATATATTCATATATGGGAACTGATTTTGGTTTGAGAGAAACATATTAAGAATATTTTTTGCTGAGACTTTTACCTTATGTTGAGGGCATGAGTCGAGACTCATCTTGGGTCTGCTGAATGGTCTCTTCCAAAAATTGTGTCACTGTTTCAAGCTTACAGAACCCACATTGTTACATAATTGGGATTTTTGGTTTTTGTAACCCATCTCATAAATTTTCGTCATGGATTTCTAGAAATTTCTCTTATGATAAAGGGATGATTATTGAATAGGTTTATCCATTTCATATAGATATGATGTCAGAAAAATTCTATTTTTTTGATTATTTCAGTTTGTTAGGTCAAAAATATTAATTTTAATCAATGATGAGCTAAAATTATAGATGAAATAATGAATAAGGTATTACCATTCTACAATGTATCGTTCATGAAAACTCCAATATGAGACAAAGGCTGCCACAAAAAGGATCTATACAAAACACCATAGCTTGGTCTCCTTCTGCAGGTCTCAAGGGCCCATCATCAGATGAATCTAGAAATGATGTGTGTGAGATTTGTTTATGGGTCTATCATTCCAACCAATGTGAATAATGTAAAACTGTATAAATTTGGTTGGAATAAACTTTGATCCACGTATTTTGGACATTGATTTTTCTTAGGATGTAGAGGTGAAAATCCCCCTTTAATGGATTCCATTAGAGAATCTAGGGACTCGATAAATTGTATTTTTCCAGAGGAACTACTATTTGAGCTGACTCTCATCTATAGGAAGAGGATGAGGCATGAAGATGTGACCCCACTTTCAGCTTTTACAAATTCTGGATCTATGTAAAGACTTAATGATATACCTAGTTATGGAGGGTATCTCACCGAAATGAAGGAAATTCATGATCATTTTTGTCTTCCTCAATTATGTAGTCCAACTTCTTGGATATGGAGTCAGTATGATTATTAGATTATATACATCAGTGAAAATCAAATCTTTCCTGATTTATGGTATGAATAATATCCTCCTCTACCTAATGAAAATACTTAGTGGAAATGTGACCCCTGAGTAGTACATTGTTGTGTTTTCATATATTTTGTATCTTGTACTAATATTGTGCCAACTCATCATCCCAAGAGGGAGTACTAGTTCATATTAGTGAAGAGTGGGGTATACTCACTTATTTCTCATTATCATTTGAAGTGTTCCACTTTATAATGGGAAAATTAATACTCTGAGGTTCCATGTATTGGATCCTCATCTGGTTCAGTGTACGTGCGGCTTTAGTAGGTTCATCTGAATCCTACCCTTAGGGTATATTTTCCATATTTCCACTTTCTACATCTATTTCTTGATTCAAATTATCTGTTAGTTTGATGATAATGAAAATATCATTGGCGTATCAGGAAAAGGTATTTATTCCACTACACTCAATGCAAGATGATTATTTTTCACCACTTTCTTTATTATTATCTCTTAAACTATTGAGTATATAAGACTATTTTTTCATGAGACCTCCACGAGGTTTGATTTCGATATCAATACATTCCACAAGTATATACCTATTGATAGTTAACTAGAAGGAGTTTTTATCATGTTTTCAAAATGAGAACCAAATAAAAGAGGTTTGTCTTATAGTTGAAGTAAGGAATGAGATGATGACGGTTGATATTTACCTCTAAATCTAAATAGGACTGATTCCCTATAAAGATATGATGATCATGAAAATGCCTACATCCCTATGAGAAAGGACCTATTTAGTTCCAAAATTGGATTCTAGGGGTCCTTCTATTGAGGATCTAATGATTCTTTTCCAGGATTTGATGACTCTTGAGACATGCTATGATATACAAATTCCTCCATCATAATATGTTGGGGTTGATCTGAAACCGCCATTGATTTCCCATGTACCCTTTTTGGGAATGATGCACCTGATAATATAGATTGTGATAAAATTTCACCATCTTAGTGGGATGGGGTTGATTTTTAGTTATAGTTGATACATGGTAAATCCAATTAGTAATTAAATATTTTAGGAGAGAAGGTAGTGGTAGATAGTCCCCTAGTATATGAGGCTAGGTTCTCTCCTAGATGGCTGCTATAGTAGGTGAAATTTTGATTTTCTGGATTTGGAATATTTTTTCTAATGTATGATCTTGGTGTAATGGAATCCCATGAACAAAGTCATTATTTATGAGATACTATTGTGTTGATCAAAACTTCGATTTCAATGTCTAAAATGTATTTTCATTTATTTGATGGGTCTATTCAAAAGATATTTTGGATATCCTCTCCATCATTTCATTATGTATTTACACAATTAATGTGGTGGAATTATATTACAGTGAACAACTAGATCATATTATCCTCAAACCCCAGATATTTATGAATATTATGAAATTGAACAAAAACATATCATAGGGGATTTGTTTTTCTAGGGGTTTGGTGATGTCTAATTCTACATACAATCCACATACTTGAATATAGATACATTATAAGGCATTAATGAGATATTATCTTAATATTTTTAATGAAATCAATGAAAGAATGTGTACATTTGCATTGTGATTTAATAAATATGGATCCTAAGAAATAGAGATAGAAACTAGGTCTAGCTAAAAGCAATGTATCTTGATGTATTAAATGTGACCCTTGTATAATGGATCTGAGAGGTGCCTAAACTTAAATCATTGCTGATTTTACGAAATATTTTGTTGTAGATAAATCATGAACTGCATCTCTAGATCATCTCGGATCTCATAGTCAGAAGTAAAAAGGGGATAGAATATGATGAGGATATTATTTCTATATAACTCTATCCATATGTATATATTATATTAATCTTCATTATAATCATATAAATACCCTTTTTAAGACCATAAAATGTGCTTCTTGGGGTCTCCTGGTTACTAGAGTTCAGTGTTTCTAGAAAGAAATGTGAACTACATGCAGTTGAGAAAGATGTTTTGAACACCTCTCTATATTAAGGCATACAAATATTTACCACCTCTCTATATGGATGTTTCTATGAAGGGAGGTTATTATACTCTCTATGAGAGATATAACCATGGGAGGTTGTCCACTATAAACTTTAGGAGTATAGTCCATGTGATCCATGTCCACACTACCATGAGGAGGACTATTGCAATACCAATGTAATGCTCTGACCCCAAAATCCAGGAGCCGGGGCATTATTTTAAAACATTGGAATGATACAAGGAAATCATGTCCCGAAAGAACAATCAGTTTAGTAGCCTTGTAAATACTAGATACATTTATAAGGTTAACATTACAACCTGGAAATAAAAATAACACTAAATTATTCCATTAGAAACATTAAAGCTTCCTAGATTATGCCTGCAAGTCACTCATAACTAACTTCTTCGTATCCTGGTAAAATGAAACATAAGAAAGGGGTGAGCTCAAATTCTTAGTAAGAGTAAGCAATACAATATAAGATAACATAAACATTAGGCATGGTGAATAATTTAAAACACATGCCTTTACAAATAATTAACACGAACACTTTATGGCAGGAATATAAGATGAGTAAATAATGCCATAATAAAACATAGTCATGGGTATTCTACTAGTCTAATAACCACATGATATATCAATAGATAATCTCATAATTATGGAATGAATAATGCCAGATATCAGAACCACATAGTCAAGGCCTTGTTCCAATACTATAAATAATATTTTTTCAAGGCCTTGTGGCAAGACACTAGTTTGTCTCATGAGACCTACCAATGCATCGGGGAGCCATAGCAGGCTCCACCCATCACTTCCTAAGTCCAATGCATTACTCATATGAAAATTTTGAAACATAACATAACCATTTATATTAAAACTATCATATGAAATTTCAATACATTATCCACAAACCATGAATGGTATAAAAATAGCACATCCACAATCAAACATAACTCATTCAATACAATATGGAATATTTTATTATAACAGATTAACCAAAATTGAGAATAATAATGGATATTGACATAGATGAAAATAATCATCAAAACTATTTGAGAGAAATACCCCCTTTTTCTTGAAAACACTTAAAAGTCACACTATTTGTCAAGAAGCTGTCTAAAAATAGATTTTTGAATCAAAGTGTCCCATACCACTTTGAAACTTTTAAAACGAATTTTAATTTTAAAACATAAATGTCCATATAAATAAATCCTTAAAACCATTTTTAAATCATGTACATTAATGAGAAAGATTTAGAGGAATACATTTTTAAAATATTTAAAATGATATTTAGTTAGAGTTTCTAACCAAATGAGAGATTCTTGAATACAAATAATTGAGGTAATAAAAAATTTATAATATCTTTAGAATAATGGATTTCATTATATACTATGTGAAAGGATAGTATATACACCATATAAAAGTGAATTGGTGCATAATGACAAAAAAGTATCAAAGGAATGTAAATTGAGATGAAATCCCTTATAAAGACAATATCCTTAGGTAAAGGATAAATCAATGACATAATTATGTGTGAAAAATATAAATACACTCAATATGATTGGATATTAAGTGTAAATCAGTCAGAGGACATTCACATCTATTCTTGTAAAAACAACACCAATGACTTGGATTTTTAACTCAATGAATGGAAATCGAGTTAAGATCAAGTTTATATCAATGACTTGAGAAATTATCAATGGATCGATTATGTGTATCAAAATTATATCCACACAAAGGGGAGTGGAAATTAATACATAAATAATAAATAGTAATTCCACACATAATCTTGGAGTAAAATAATCAATGAAGTATGCGTAAAGCCCACTGAGTGGAAATTGAAATTTGAAATTCCCTTACCGATTTGGTAACTTACCAAACATACAACCCATGAATGAAAGATCATACAATGATGATGTAAATACCCATAAATAAGAATATATTACAAAATTAATACAGTCATGTACAGTACATATGCCGCACAAAATGAAATAGTGGCCAATATAGCACGAATCTCACATGAATAAAAAGTGAGATGAAAAACCCTTACTTCATTGTGATCATTCGAGTCATATGACAAAAAGTTAATACTGACCAAATGAATCACATAACACCATGAATATAAATATAATCATGATAATATATATCAAATGGCAGTACACAATACACCACATGCAATAAATAAGTGGAGAATAATGGAAATCTCACAGAATTAAATGTGAGATAAGAAACCCCTTACTTAGTAATTTTCCTTGGAAGAGGGTAGGTTAACCTCCTATATAATGGTGAAATAATTTTTATTAAAATATACTAGAATCATATACATTAACATGATATCATATATGATCTTTTAATATTACTTTGTCAATAATATTTTAGTATTATCATCATTTTGGGTGTTAACTGATTCGTTTTCCGTTATATGATTTGTTTCATAAGCAGGGTTTATTATTAATAGGATGTATATTATTCATATTCATAATTATATTAAGTTTTTAAACATTATTTCTAATCATCTAATTAAAATTAGTTTGGAATGGATTATGATGGGGAATGAATCTCATCGCGTTCGTAGAGACGGTAATCCGTACGTACGCACGAGCGACAACATCATTCTTTTGATATTAAAATAATATATAATTGGATGGTATATAATATATATAGAATAATTATCATGTTATATTTATTATTTAAATCAATTACACATCATTATTTTACCCATCCAAATAATAATGTAATGAATAACAATTACACCATGACGTGGAGACGGTAAGCCATATGTACGCACGTATGGTGACATGTCATTAAAAGGATGGATATAATAATGAATATGGTTGTACCATATTTATAATAAAATCATAGTATATTGAAGATACTATATTTATTATTTTATAATAGGTACAAAAAAGAAAGAGGAAGTGGAAGAATAAAGGAACTTGAAAGAGGTGATGAAATATTTACCTCTTCTTCGGGTTCTTCCTTTTGATTTGATCAGAAGGGCTTCTTAAGTTGCCTTTATGAATAAATTAAGGCCTATAGGATAAAGGTAGGATAGTTGAGAGGGTATTTTGGTAGGGTTTGAATGAGAAAAATGGTTTTGAATGTGTGAATTAGAGATAAGGGGGAGTGCCTTTTTATAAGAGGGGTAAGGGGTACCTTAGGAAAAGCTAGAAATATTATTTTATAATAAAATAATTTTCAGTTTTTAATGACTCAAAAATTGATTATTTAAAGGATATGGTGGGTATGTATAAAAAACAACTCAAAAAATAGGTTTTATACAGGTTTTAATCACTATATTAACTTTATATTTTAGATTTAACTCTTAGTTAAATAGTTTGACATTTACCATGTTTCTTTGTATTTTTATATTATAAGTTTAATAAACGTACTATATACTTCCAAGTGAACCAAAAGTGGTTCATTAATGATACACATATCATTATATAAGTCTTTTGGCAAAACCATAGGTTTTTAGGAATAAAATATCAGTTACTAATATAATATTTGTTTTAAAAACTATTTTATCTCAATTTTGACACTATTTGGTATTTTGTTTTTTCTAAATTCATAACTGCTTTATTACTTAGAAAAAAACTCATCTAACCAACCCTAATTCGTAATATTAACCTAGAAAATTATTTTAATTCCTAAAAAGTCTCAAATTATATTTATTTTGATATTTATAATGTCAATTATTTTAATATTTCATTAATTAGGTAATTACTACATCATCATTGTGTCATAAATAAATTACATTATTTAATGCCTACAAAATATAAATAAAATACCATTATATAGGAAATATTTTTATATTTATAATTTATATTTATAGTCTAATTTATCTTATGTGTAACCCTATATTAAAAAAAATTTAGTTATTAAACTTGGATTTTAACTCTTTTAACTCTTCTTGGAATTAAATAATAATAAATGTCCTAATCTAAACCAAGTGGACCAAAGTGGTTCATATTTTAATACTAAGGTTGTTTTTGATCGAATTAAACCTATCCAATATAATTATGACATGTGTTAGGGTAATAATAATATCATTTATACCCTTAATTACCCTATTTACTTTTAACAGTGGTAAATAAAAGTCAAGAGTTACTATTCACAAAAAATTATTTTTATCTTATTGAACCACATTTTTCTTAATGATATCAACTGTGTTTCTCGGATTTTTTAAATTTAATTTACAGAAGTGGTAAAATTATATTATATTCAATTTTTCAAATTCTCCTAGGAGGTGGGTAGAAGACGGTGAAAAGTTCAAAAAAAAATTTATATATCTAAAATTATTATAAACTGACTCCAATGAATTAAATTGAACTTATATAGGTATTATGTATCTATTTTGACCTAAAATAAATTTAAATAAATTAAATAATTATTCAAATAAAATTTCGGTTTTAAACTATAACTCTTGTGTTTTTCACTATTCATCAAAAATTGAAAGTTTTCATAGAAATACCAAAAATTCACCCTAAGATAATTTTGATATTATAAATCCAAAAATGAAGTCAATTTTGAAATATAAAATTTATAAAATTTCAAAAAGTGGGTATTACAATTCATAACGGCTAGTTTGATTGGTCGTGGTTTGTTAGAATCTCGAAGATGCGTACAATGTAAGCTATTACATTATTCAAAGGAAACGTATCGTGGATGCTTGGGGTGTTACATTCTTCCCCCCTTTTGGAAATTACATCCTCTAAATTTTTAAAATTGGGCTTGGGAACATAATTGAAAGTCCCACATCTGAAAATGAGTCAATAAAACTATCACTTTAAAAGAAAGAAAGGGTAGTACAAAGGTCACCCGAGATAACCCATACTAGGATTTCATGTAAGAAAACATGGATATGGAAGACAAAATAAGTGTCATGTTCTGATGGAGAGGGATAGAAAACATGATCAGGAGAAAGTTAAAAACAAGAAAACCACAAACTTGTGATGGGACAAACGGTCATTAGTTTCCCAGTAGGAAAAGTAAACTGACAACATTTTTTTTAAAGTTACATTTCATAAAGATGGGGAATTTATTTATGAGATTGACCAAGAACATAAAGAGATATAATTACTTTTTAAGTAGAGCTTCATTCTTTAATAAATGTCTACTAATAACTCATTTTTTTGAATGATGAGTATTCAATATGACTTGGTCACACCGGAAGATCTAGAATCAACTTCTAGAGAATCACATGATTCACAAAGGATAAACTATATATTTACCTTGTCTTTAGAGATTAATTAAAACCAAAACGGTTAGTACAATATTATATGATCCCCCAAAAGGATATTCCTTTAGAGAAAGAAACACTAATATTAATTTCTAAAATTAAACCAACAATACCCCAAAGTTAAATAAATACCATTCAATAAACAATTGTCCTTAAAATCCTTCAATATAATCCAAACTAATATTGAAACCCAAAACATAGAAGAGTTAGTTAATGTAGTCTTCCACGTTAAATTGTATCTCTAAATGACATTGACTACTCTTAATGTCACATACATGAAAGTAATTAACCTAATCACATATTTTCTATTATAGGTTAATCATTTCCATAAATAACCCAAATCACTATAAATCCACAATAATAACGTAGATAAAAATCCACCATTACTCCTCAAATGAAATCCCACAGTATTCTATTTTACTTAGGCATATAGAGTTCCCAACAGAGTGAACGTCTTCCAAAATAACATTTATCTCTTAATCACCAAATCATTTTCCTATACTATGGGTATTCATTTGATAAGACATAAGATCCCAAATCAACTTTTTATTGATAAATAAAATTATTTAACTAAAAATAATTAGTCACACTAACCATGGACTTCACGTAGTCCAGAGGTAGGTGATAAATCTTAATCGCACTCTGGTTGTGGGTTTGATTCCCACAGCTTTGTCCGACGTTCCGGGTTGTCACACGGTCTGCGTGTTGTTCTTTTTCAAAAACTATATTTTATAACACTTCCAAAATGAGGTAAACTCCTCAAAATAACCATAACATAATTTAACCACAAAAGTTATCTCATACCATGCATTTTCATCCCAAAATATAATAACATGTAATTTCCTAAAATTCATGGATCATATAAAACCAAATGGTTATTTATAACTATATCCACAATGGAAAAGATAATTCTTCCTCAAATATCATTTTTCACATGATAAATTTCAGGGTTACACATATAAGAGAAAATTCATCCAAAGTAATATCAACAATAAAGAGCAATAATACCTTTAAACATTTTTCCATCTATTTATTTCCACATAGGCTATTCCTTGACCAAGAGGTTATCCAATAGAATAGGGCATTGAATTGGGTGATGCGAAGGTCCCTTACATTTATGAAAAATGACCGTAATTGGAATATTAGGATCATTTTTATTTTATTCCATAGTACTGTTCATTTATCCTCGGAAATTATTTAATTTATGTCCTTCTTTACCACACATAAAGTATTTATTTGTTCCATTAAGAGATTTTCCCAAGTGTCTCCTTCCACATTTCCCGCATGATGTACAATAATCTTTCTTTTCTCCATGGTCTTCACTACTGGATCTCTTATCATTCACCACTTTTCTCTTCCTTGTTGAGTCCGAGAGTTGGTTAATAAATATGTTGTTGATCATATTTTTTGAAAACTGATTTTTCATGAACACAATATGTTTTACGCCTATCAAAATTACATTCTGTTTCTCATTTCCACCACCATTCAAACCATGTACATCATTGTCAAAATTACTATGAATTCCTTGGAATCTAGCCATTTACTAAAACCAAAAATCATTGTGTGAGTAATAATAGACATAAAATCATTTAGATAATATCATGACACCTTATTTTCAATTTAAAACACCTTAGTATTAACCAAGGTCATTTATTCTCATCTTATATTAAAATGCTTCAAATTGGTTTTTGAAGAGAATGTAAATTATCCTAATCATATCCCTTGGGAGTGTCGTAACCAAGAGTGAATTAAGGTCCGTTTTCCTGTACCAGGATACCCTGGGTCAAGCCTAGAACTCCTTGTCGGATTTTTCACTTCTAGGTACATCTGTGCCAGAGCCGCCTCTACCTGCTCGTATCCAGACATGGATGTACTACTTGGAAAATACACAAAATCTCTACATTACCAAGATTCTAAGAAGTTATTCTATACTAATCATCAAAGTCTATCTTAGGGTAATGTTGTCTATTAAAAGTTTATCTAAATATAGTTTCCAAGGTTTGTACTAAACTTCTTCTGATACCAACTGTAACACCCCGACCCCAAAATCTAAGAGCCGGTACATTATTTGAATTCATCGGAATGATATAAGGAAATCATGCCCCAAAAGACCCATTAGTTTAGTAGCCTCAGAAATACTATATACATTCATAAGGTTAACATTAAAACTTAAAAAGAAAAACACCACTAAATTATTCCATTAGTAACATCAAACCTTCCTAGATTATGCCTGCAAGTCACTCATAACTAAATTCTGAGAAAATGAAATATAAGAAAGGTGTGAGATCAAATACTCAGTAAGAGTAAGAAATACAATGGAAGATAATATGAACATTAGTCATGATGAATAATTGAAAACACATGCCTTTACAAATAATTAACATGAACACATTATGGTAGGAATATAAGATAAGTAAATAATGCCATAATAAAACATAATCATGGGTATTCTACTAGTCGAATAACCACATGATATATCAATAGCTAATCTCATAATTATGGAATGAATAATTCCAGACATCATAACCACATAGTCAAGGCCTTGTGCCAAGACTACAAATATGATTTTCTCAAGGCCTTGTGCCAAGAAACTAAGTTGTCTCATGAGACCTACCGATGCATCGATGAGCTATAGAGGGCTCCACCTATCACTTACTAAGTCCAATTCATTCCTCATATGAAAATTTTGAAACATAACATAAACATTCGTATTAAAACTAGCATACGAAATGTCAATACATTATCTACAAACCACGAATGGTATAAAAATAGCACATCCACAGTAAAACATAACTCATTAAATACAATATGGAAGATTATATTGTAACAGATTATCCTCAATTGAGAATAATGAAGTATATTTATATAGATTAATATAATTATCAAAACTATTTGAGAGAAATATCCCCTTTTTCTTGAAAACATTTAAAAGACACACTATTTATCAAGAAGCCGTCTAAAAATAGATTTTTGAATCAAATTGTCCCATACCACTTAGAAAATTTTAAAAGTAATTTTAATTTTAAAACATTAATGTCCATATAAATAAATCCTTTAAACAATTTTTAAAACATGGACATTAATGAGAAAGATTTAGAAGAATAAATTTTTAAAACATTTAAAATGATATTTAGTTAGAGTTCCTAACCAAATGAGAGATGCCTGAGTACAAATAATTGAGGTAATAAAAACATTATAGTATCTTGATAATAAAGGATTTCATAATATAATATGTCAAATTACAATATTTACAACATATAAAAGTGAATTGGTGCATAACAACAAAGAAGTCTCAAAGGAATGTAAATTGAGATGAAATCCCTTATAAAGACAATATCCTTAGGTAAAAGATAAATCAATGACCTAATTATCTCTGAAAAATATAAATACACTTGATATGATTGGATATTTAGTGTAAATCAATCAGAGTTCATTCACACATATTCTTGTAAAAATAACACCAATGACTTGGATTTTTAACTAAATGAATGGAAATTGAGTTAAGATCAAGTTTATATCAATGAATTGAGAAATTATAAATGGAGTGATTATGTGTATAAAAATTATATCCACAAAAAGGGTAGTGAAAATTAAAACATAAATAATAAATAGTAATTCCACACATAATCTTGGAGTAAAATAATCAATGAAGTATTTGTAAAGACCACTGAGTGGAAATTGAAATTTCAAATTCCCTTACCGATTTGGTAACTTATGAAACATAAAACCCTTGAAATAAGGATCATAAAATGATGATGTAAATACCCATAAATTAAATTATATTATACAATTAATTCAATCATGGACAGTACATATGCCACACAAATGGAAATAGTGGCCAATATTGCATGAATCTCACATGAATAAAAAGTGAGATGAAAAACCCTTACATCATTTTGATCAATTGAGTTGAATGACCAAATGTTAATAATCACCAAATTAATCAGAGAATACCATGAATATAAATAGAATCATGATAATATATATCAAATGTCAGTATACAATACACCACATGCAATAAATAAGTGGAGAATAATGGAAATAATACAGAATTAAAAGTGAGATAAAAAGCCCCTTACTTTGTACTTTTCCTTGGTCAAGGGTTGGTTAAACTCCAGTATAATGGTTAAATAATTGTTATTAAATTATAAAATAATCATATTCACTAATATGATATCATATATGATCTTTTAATATTGCTTTGTTAATAATATTTTAGTATTATCGTCGTTTCAGGTGTTAACTGATTCTTTTTCCTTTATATGATTTGTTTTTAAGTAGTATTTTTTATGAATAGGATGTATATTATTCATATTCAGAATGATATTAAGTCTTTAAACATTATTTTTAATCCTCTAATGAAAATTATTCTCGAATGGATTACGATGGGGAATGAATCTCATCGCGTTCGTGGAGACGGTAATTCATACGTACACATGAGTGACAATATCATTATTTTAATATTAAAATAATATATAATTTGATGTTATATCATATATAAAGAATAATTATCATGTTATATTTATTATTTAAATAAATTAAACATCATTATTATACCCATCCTAATAATAATTTATTAAATAACAATTACACCACGAGGTGGAGATGGTAAGCCGTACGTACGCACGAATGGTGACATGTCCTTAAAAGTATAGATAGAATAACGAATATGGTTGTACCATATTTATAATAACATCAAAATATATAGAAGATACTGGAGTTATTATTTTAAAATGGAAACAAAAAAGAAAGAAGAAGTGGAAGAAGAAAGGAACTTGAAAGAGGTGATGAAATATTTACCTCTTCTTCTAGTTCATCCTTTTGATTTTATTTGAAGGGCTCATTAAGTTGGCTTTATGACTAAAGGAAGACCTCTAAGATGAATAGAGGAAAGTAAAAAGGATATTCGAAAAGGGGTTGGATGAGCCAAATGGCTTTGAATGTTTGAATTAGAGATAAGGGGGAGTTCATTTTTATAAGAGGGGTGAGGGGCACCTTAGGAAAAGCTAGAAATATTATTTTTTAATAAAATAATTTTCGTTTTATAATGACTCAAAAATGGATTATTTAAATGATAAGGTGGGTATGGGTCAAAAAACATTCATACAATAGGTTTTATACAGGTTTGGGTCACTATATTAACTTTATCTTTTAGATTTAACTCTTAGTTAAATAGTTTGACATTTACCATATTTCTTTGTATTTTTATATTATATACTTATTAAACATACTATATACTTCCAAGCGAACCAAAAGTGGTTTATTAATGATACATCTATCATTATATAAGTCTTTTGGATTAACCTTATATTTTTAGGAATAGAATATCAATTAATAATATAATATTTTTTTAAAAACTCTTTTATGTCAATTTTGACACTATTTGGTATTTTGTTTTTCCTAAATTTATAACAGTATTATTACTTCTAAAGAAAATCATATAACCAACCCTAATGTGTCATATTAACTATGAAAATTAGTGGAATTCATAAAATGTCTCAAATTAAATTTATTTGGATATTTATAATGTCAATTTTTTTAATCTTTCATTAATTAGGTAATTACTGCATCATCATTGTGTCATAAATAAATTAAATTATTTAATGTATAATAAATATAAATAAAATACAATAATGTAGGAAATATTTTTATCTTTCTAATTAATATTTTTAGTCGAATTTATCTTATTTGTAACCCTATATTAAAAATGTTTTAGATATTAAACTTTGATTTTAACTCTTTTAATTCTTCTTTGAATTAAATAATAATAAATGTTCTAATCTAAACCAAGTGGAACAAATAGGTTCATATTTTATTCCTAAGGTTGTTTTTAGTTGAATTAAACTTATCCAATATAATTAGAAAATTTTTTAGGGTAATAATAATATCATTTTTACCATCAATTACCCTATTTACTTTTAACCGTGGTCAATAAAAGTCAAAAATTACTATTCACAAAAAATTATTTTTATCTTATTGAACGAAATTTTACTTACTGATATCAACAATGACTCTTGGATTTTAGAAATTAAATTCACAGAAGTGGTAAAATTAAGTTTTATTCAAGTTTTTAAATTCTACTTGGAGGTGGGTAGAAGACAGTGAAAAGTTCAATAAAATTTTTATATATCTAATATTATTATAAACTAAATCCAATGAATTACATTGAAATTATATAAGTATTATGTATATTTTTTTACCTAAAATAAATTTAATTAATATAAATAATTATTTAAATAAAAATTCGGTTTTAAACTATAACTCAGTGTTTTTCACTATTCATCAAAAATTGAAAGTTTTCAGAAAAATACAAAAAATTTACCCTAAGATAATTTTGATATTATGAATCCAAAAATGAAGTCCATTTTGAAGGATAAAATTTACAAAATTTCAAAAAGTGTGTATTACTATTCATAACGGCTAGTTTGATTGGTCGTGGTGTGTTAGAATCTCAAAGTTGCATACGATATAAGATATTAAATTATTCAAAGGAAACATATCATGGAATCTTGGGGTGTTACATTCTTCCCCCCTTTTGGAAATTGCATCCTAAATTTTTTTAAAATTGGTCATGGGAACTTAATTGAAAGTCCCACATCGGAAAAAGAGTCAAGAAAACTATCACTTTAAAAGAAAGAAAGAGATGTACAAAGGACACCCGAGATAACCCATACTAGGATTCCATGTAGGAAAATATGGATATGGAAGATAAACTAAGTGTCATGTTCTGATGGAGAGGGATAGAAAATATGATCAGGAGAAATTTAACAACATGAAAACCAAAAACTTGTGATGGGACAAACGGTCATCAGTTTCCTAGTAGGGAAACTAAACGGACAACGTTTTTTTAAAGTTACATTTCATAAAGATGAGGAATTTATTTATGAGATTGACCAAGAACATAAAGATATATACTTACTTTTTATGTAAAGCTTCATTCTTCAATAAATTTCTACTACTAACTCATTTTTTTTGAATGATGAGTATTCAAGATGAATTGGTCACACCGGAAGAGCTAGAATCAACTTCTAGAGAATCACATGATTCACAAAAGATAAAATATATATTTACCTTGTCTTTAGAGATTAATAAAAACCAAAACGGTTAGTACAAGATCAGATGATCCCCCAAAAGGATATTCCTTTAGAGAAAGGAACACTAATCTTACATTCTAAAATTAAACCAACAATAACCCAGAGTTAAATAAATACCATTCAATAAAAAATTGTCCTTAAAATCGTTCAATATAATCCAAAATAATATTGAAACCCAAAACTTAGAAGAATTAGGTTATGTAGTCTTCCACGTTAAATTGTATCTCCAAATGAAATCGACTACTCTTAAAGTCGCATACTTAAAAAATTAATTAACCTAATCACATATTATATATTATAGGTTAATCATTTCTATATATAACCCAAATCACTATAAATCCACAATAATAACATAGATAAAAATCCACCATTACTCCTCAAATTAAATCCCATAGTATTCTATTTTCCTTAGGCATATAGTGTTCCCACCAGAGAAAACATCTTCCCGGATAACATTTATCAATTAATCACCAAATCGTTTTCCAATACTAAGGGTATTCATTTTATAATGCATAATATGCCAAATCAACATATTATTGATCAATAAAATTATTTAACTAAAAATAATTAGTCACACTAACCCGGGACTTCACGTAGTCTAGTGGTAGGCGATAAATCCCAATCGCACTCTGCTTGTTGGTTCGATTCCCACAGCTTTGTCCGACGCGACGGGTTGTCACACAGTCTGGCTGTTGTCCTTTTTCAAAAACTATATTTTATAACATTACCAAAATGAGATAAATTCCTCAAAATAACCATAACATAATTTAACCCCAAATGTTATCTCATACCTTGCATTTTCATCCCAAAATATAATAAATTGTAATTTCCTCAAACTCAAGAATCATATAAAACCAAATGGTCATTTATAACAATGTCCACAATAGAAAAGATAATTCTTCTTTAAATATCATTTTCACATGATAAATCTCAAGGTTACACATATAAGATAAAATTCGTCCAAAGTAATCTCAACAAAAAAGATCACTGATACCTTTAAACATCTTGCCATCCATTTATTTCCACATAGGTTCTTCCTTGACCAAGAGGTTATCCTATAGAATAGGGAATTGAATTGGGTGATGCCCAGGTCCCTTACATTTATAACAAATGACCGTAATTGGAATCTTAGGATCATTTTTATTTTCTTCCATAGTACTCTTCATTTTTCCTTGACAATTATTTACTTTATGACCTTCTTTCCCACACATAAAGAATTTATTTGTTCCATTAAGACACTTTCCTATGTGTCTCCTTCCACATTTCCTACCTGATGGAAAATTAGCTTTCTTTTCTCCATGGTCTTCACTGATGGAGCTCCTATCATTCAACACTTTTCTCTTCCTTGTTGAATCCAAGAGTTGGTTAATAAATATGTTGTTGATCATATTTTTTGAAAACATATTCGGAATGAACACGATATGTTTTACACCTATCAACATTCTATTTTGTTTCTCATTTCCACCACCATTCAAACCTTATACATCATGCTCAAAGTTACTATGACTTCCTTGGAATCCATCCATTGACTAAAACTATAAAGCATTGTGTAAGTAATAATATCCATAAAATCATTTAAAGAATATCATGAAACCTTATTTTCAATTTAAAACACCTTAGGACTAACCAAGGGAATTTATTCTTATCTTATATTAAAATACTTCAAATCAGTTTGTAAAGAGAATGTAAATTTTCCTAAGCATATCCCCTAAGAGGGTTGTAACCAAGAGTGCAGCAAGGCCCGTTGTCATGTACCAGGATACCCCAGGTCAAGCCCGATACTCCTTGTCAGAGTTTTCACTTCTAGGTACATCTGTGCCTGAGCTGCGTCTACCTGCTCATATCCAGATAAAGATATACTTCTTGGAAAAGACACAAAATATCTGTGTTACCAAGATTCTAGGAAGTTATTCTATACTAATCCTCAAATTCTATCTTAGGGAAATGTTCTCTTATCAGAGTTTATCTAAATAGAGTTTCCAAGGTTTGTACTAAACTTCTCTGATACCAACTGTAACGCCCCGAACCCAGAATCTAGGAGCCGATGCATTATTTTAATTCATTGGCATGATACAAGGAAATCATGTCTCGAAAGACTGATCAGTTTAGTTGCCTTGGAAATACTAGATACATTCAAAAGGTCAAAATTACCACTTGAAAAGAAAAACAAGACAAAATTATTTCATTAGAAACATCCCAGATTCCTAGATTATGCATGCAAGTCAATCATAACTACCTTCTTCATATCCTGGGAAAATGAAGAATAATAAAGGGGTGAGATCAAATGCTCAGTAAGAGTAAGAAGTATAAGGAAATATAACATAATCATTAATAATGGTGAATAATTTAAAACACATGCCTTTACAATTAATTAACATGAACACTTCATGGGAGGAATATGAGCTGAGTAAATAATTCCATAATAAAACATAGTCAGGGATATTCTACTAGTCGAATAACCACATGATATATCAATAGCTAATCTCATAATTAAGGAATGCATAATTCTAGACATCATAACCAAATATTCAAGGCTTTGTGCCAAGACTACAAATAAGATTTTTTCAAGGCCTTGTTCCAAGACACTAGTTTGTCTCATGAGACCTACCGATGCATGAAGAAGCTATAGCGTGCTCCACCCATCACTTACTAAGTCCAGTGCATTCCCCATATAATTTTTTTGAAACATATCATAATTTTTTTCTAAAACTAGCATAAAAAATGACAATACATTATCCACAAAACAGGAATGGTATAAAAATAGCAAATCCACAGTCAAACATAACTCATTCAATAAAATATGGAAGATTGTATTGTAACAAATTAACCTCAATCGAGAATAATTAAGCATATTGACATAGATGAAAATAATCATCAAAACTATTTGAGAGAAATATTCCCTTTTTTCTTGAAAACATTTAAAAGTCACACTATTTGTCAAGAAGCCGCCTAAAAATATATTTTTTAATCAAAGTGTCCCATACAACTTTGAAACTTTTAAAAGGAATTTTAATTTTAAAACAATAATTCCCATAAAAATAAATCCTTAAAACCATTTTTAAAACATGGACATTAATGAGAAATATTTATAAGAATAAATTTTTAAAACATTTAAATGATATTTAGTTAGAGTTCCTAACCAGATGAGAGATGCTTGAATAAAAATAATTGAGGTACTCAAAAATTTATAATATCTTAAGAATAATGGATTTCATTATATACTATGTCAAATGATAGTATATACACCATATAAAAGTGAATTGGGGCTGTCACGAACCAGTCTGAGTCGACCCTGAACCGATCACCCGGGCCAGCTCGCGACAAGTCCCGAGAGGTGTTCCCGATCCTACCGGGATGGTGACAAGCACCAAGGGCATCAATAGAGTACACAAGGGAACGATTTCACCTATAAATAAACAATCAAACAAATAGCAGAAATAAATGGAAAACCCAATATGAATTTATATTAACATTGAAGTAAACATTATTTATACAAGAAACTAAAAGTAGAACAAAACCAGCAATTCAACTGAAAAATCCCGATGAACAACTATATTCATGTGAAACTTCTTGTCACTCTCCAAAACAATGATCAAACATTGCCCAAGGCGATCGAACTCAAGTTCAAACATGCACAATGGCTAAAAAATAAGAAGACTATAGGCGTGAGTATAAAAAATCAATAGGTTAGCCGAATATTCTATTCCCAAAGCACTTCTTTTAAAATAAAAGAAACATCAATTTCATGTTTTTAATACAAGAAATAAAAGTATGTTTTTCAAATGATGTTCCATGCAATAATAGTTATCAGAAAAAAACTTTCATGTTTTATAAACCAAAAATGGAAGTAACAATTTATCAAAGAGGTGCAACTTCAAAATGAAAATTGTTTTAATGAGGGATGATTTAAATATTATACACCTTTAAGTAAATAACACACACAACTTAATTTACCAACCAAACACACCATATTCCGATGGTGACTACAAAAGATCTAATGAGCACAAGTCATGGGAACAACCCTAAGTACTAGTCAGTTGTGATCCCTAGGTACCACGTATCTTGGTGAAAGTGACCATAATAAATATTTGTTCTCGTGCATGATCCACTAGTAGGGAACATACCCATAACCTAGTGGTCTCCAGTCATCATAATCATCATAGTTTAGTTAGTGTTGTCATCGTCAAACTTGCTACGTGAAATAGTGGCCAAACCCCACAAAATCACTAACATACTAGTACCGGTCCGCCCACCTAGATACCCAGGATTCCCTTTAGTGCTCAATCAAGTTACACATATTATAAAATACACATTTTACATCCAAATTCCATTCCCAAACCATAAAAACACAAACAACCCATAAAATTTCTTCACATTTCTTACACGAATCAAAAAACCGCTAAATATTTTCGTAAAAAAATTTCATGATTTGCATTGAGGCTTTGCACATAAAACTCATTCAAAATCACTCTTTCAGTTATAAACAGACATCAAAACCATACCAAATCATATTTTTCAGCCCTAAAAACATTTAATAAAATCATTTCATGGATCATAAAACAATCCCAATTGCACAACTTGGTATATACAAGTAATACACTCCTTCATTTTTAGGAAATGCCAAACGGGCCTTTAAACATTTTCTCAAAACAAATGTTTGACGAAGTTATGAATTTCAATTTTATTAAACAGGTGTGTAAACAGCATTTACAGAATAAAACCACATTCCTAAATCCCTTAAAAAACATAGGTGACATATTCAAAATACAAACATTTTTATAGGAATGTGAAACGATCCATTTTTCTACAACTCATGCCAAAACATGTTGTAAACAAAAAAACCAATTGTTTGTAAAACAAAATCCAAATTTTAAAGCCATAAAAGGATCCCAAAATAAATTTCTTACATGCTGAAAATATATTTAAAAATCCCAACAAATTATTTTAAATTGTACTAGACACATAAAAGCCAACTGGGCAATTTACCGAACACATGACATGCACTCTTTAACAAAACAACTTATGTTAATCACTTTAAAAGGGATAAAACACCACTTTAATTCCATAATGTTATTCAAGCTACTGAGACATATTCAAAATACCATATTCCAAGTGAGAAATCTCATGGAATAATTTATCAAACAAGAGGAGTGCATATTCATACCAAAACAACTATATTTTTAACAAAATAAGTCATAAAACATAATTTTCAAACAAAAACTTTTGAAAAAAAGTTTCAAAACAGAAAATATCATATTAATAAGGATATAATAAAATTAAAATGATGAAACTTTAATGATAAAGGCTTGTGCAAGGGACATCCTACCTCAAATCTTGGCGTAACGGAAATCCACGCCCAAAATCACCCGTCGCGGGTTTATAAACTCCATAACTATGAATACCAGACCTAAATTAATATAAACTCCATAAAAAACCATGTTATAATAGAACCATAGGTCTATAATGAATAGGGGAGATTATAAAACCAAGAAAAATTTAAAGGAGGAAGAAGAGGGAGGATAAAAGAGATGGAATCTCACCTTTTCTACAATAAAACTTCTCGTATTCCATTAGATCTGCACCCCTAGAGAAAAGGGAATGAGATGAAACGTGATGTAGAGTCTCTTAAGGTCTGTACAAACTAGTTAAAGAAGATGTTTTTGAAAAACATCACGAATTTAATGAGTTATGTGTAAAATGATTTACCTTATCAATTCTGGGAGATTTGAGATATTATGAAAACTTTCACCCTAATCCGTGACCCATATGAGCTCAAAAGAGGGGAAATCGATTATGAGGGTGCGGATAGACTTATTGGATTAGTGGGTGAGGTGGAATAACTGAAAAATATTAAAAAATGAAAAATATATAAAAGAAACAAATTATTTTTTTAAAATAGGAAATGGGCCCATGGGCTGGGCCATTACCTAAATAAGTAACCCCAATTCACCATGATTATAAATTTATATGTAAGTTTTAATATATCAGTATAGGAAAAATGGGAAGTTTAATGGGTGAGAAAGGATGAAAAACAAAAGAGTTATAAAAGAAACAAATTCGGTTTTTAAAACTGGAAATGAGCTCGCGGTTGGCCCAAATCATGAAGTAACCACCATTTCATCAAAAACTCCTAAACACGAAATGGGGATCCCAAATTAGGGTTATTAGACATATATGAAACTTTAAAACTCAAGATTAATCTCACCAAATACCTATGAAAAGGATCGAGATTTCCAATGGACCGGATCAACACAACAACTTAAAATAACCGGGTGTGACAATTCTCCCCACCATTAAATATTTCCGCCCCCGGAAAGCCATAACACTTTTCGGCTGAATAAATCAACACCTAAGGATTACTTAACAACATAATCCAGCCTCTAATGATAATAAAATATCAATCATACACAACACAACTTAATACTCTTTCCCAAACAAAACACAACTCACAACCATGCCTGGAGAATCAACGGAAAGATGAAGCCACCACCTCCACAACCAAACCAATAACCCGATTGTTGGGCCTTATCCCAATGAACCCAACCATCACCAAAACCAAAGAGCACTCACAAAAACCAAATATTCTAGGGGAGTCCAAAATGGACTCCCTATCATTAAGAAATAACTACCACTAGAAAAGTTATTAGGCTGAAAATCCTTGAGACCCATGGTGGGTCTCCCCACCATTAGAAACCAACTAGCAACGAACAGACAAGAATTCAACATGAGCTAGAATTGGGCCTCACTCACACAAGCCCAAAAGAAATATCATATAAAAACCTAAAATACCAAGTTAATACAGTTACAACAGGGACATATAAACCACTAACTCCCGAATGGAGGGTACAAGAACTGGGCCAAGACTTTCAGCATGGATCTGGACCCCCACCACTTGGGGAGGGGAGGGAAGGGGCCCAATAATTTGGCCACTGAAACCTTAAAAGAAGAAAATAAACTACCAAAAAATCTCCACCTACGAATAGGTAACACCAAGACTGCACCTGATTTTCATAGGCAGTCCACACATGGACATTGATTAAAAACCCACATCCATGAAGGCATAACCATAGACACTATGTGAGGGGTAATTCCACTAACCTAGTTGTTACAAAGGGAAATTCATAGTAATGAGAAACCACAATAGATAAATAGAAACTAAAATACCACAATGTTGGAGACAGGAGCCTGGTCAAGCTCCCCATACCAATGGAGATTTCCTGACTGCGTGAAAAGCTTCACTCCGAGACCTATGGCTGGAGCCCTGATTCTTGAAGCATCTGTTGCACCACAATCAGGGTTATAAGGATTAAACTGCTAAAAAAACTCACATGCTCAACAAAACACCTTCATCTAAATAGGAACTCATAGATTCATATCAAAATTCTGTCACACTCCGAACAAGGGGAAGAATGGACAAGGAACACCGTGAAACACATCAACATCACCGAACACAACAGCTCTTTCCAAAAGAATTATCACGACCTAGAAGCACTTTTAATAGATCCCAAACAGCTCTCTATTCCAACAAACTGGTTGAGTCATCATCAAAAGAGGTGGACATAACATTTGAAATGAATCCTTAGGTTGATCAGTAGGAAAGATTTCCAATGGAGAACTATCCATGGCCACATCACAACATAAAACACATCTTTAGAAACCCAATGAAAATTACACCAAAAATGAGCCACCAACAAGATCTCATCTCAAGATACAACACGAGTATGAATTGTATATCACAAGGAATCTTACTGAATAAACAACTTTTATAATACATAGAAAAAATACTTGACACATAACCATTGGTTTATAAAAAAAGGCCAAAATTTTTCAGCTCAAAACACTTTTAAAAAACAGACTAACTTGGTGGGTTTCCACATTCACCAATGGTGTTTCATCAAGTCTCGCCCATATGAACATTTCCATGACACCCCAGGCACCCAAACACCAATCTATATAGTCCATCCATCTAGATATAAATAAAACCACGCATGTGAGCACCCATGAAAGCACCAAAGGCTAAAAAAAACAACATCATTCCAAAAATCATTTACCTTTAAAAGGAACACCAACCACCAAGTCAAAAACCCTTTTCATATTTCACAAAAAAACCACTATTAATTAAGAACCATTTTCTTAAAAACCTACTCCTTTTCATTTTTAACAACTTTTAAAATAACCAAGCCACTCCAAACAACCCCTTCCCATTTTTTTAAAATTCAGCAAGGTATATTTTTATAATTCGAGGTCCATTGAGACCAATACCCCTTCTAGGAAAACACCAACCGATAAAAACCAATTTCTAAAACTAATTTATCCGATTCAAAAACTTTTTAACATCCCAAAATACCCCATTTAAAATAAAGTTCCAGGATCACGTTAAAATGATTCACAATTTCAAAACAATTTATTCCAACAAACCACAAGTCTAGATTATGGATAATCCAATCCCGTTAAATTATTTCCACTTCCATCCATTTTTTTCACAAAACACAACCTTCCAAAACCATTTTTGTATTTAATTTTTGAAAACCCCCTTTTTCACTTTTCAAAATCTAATCCTTACTTTAAAACCCATTTCCACAATTTTCAAACAAGGATATTAAAAACAAAAATTCAGAATTCAAGAAAGGTTCAAGAGCCCCCAAAAAAAGGGAACTAGTGTCGGTGGGTGACTTGACCATATTGTTGGTGGCCATATGTCAAACACAACACCAACACAGAGAGACTTATTAGAACCATTCCACAGCTCCACATGGCTTTCCAGGCCATGCGAGCTCATACAGTCCGTTAGTCAGACTCCCCTTGTCATATCCCAACACCAAACAATCAACAAGAACAAAGGACACTAATAAAACCAGACTTCCCATGGAATCCCGAGGATTGGAACGAGAAAGAGTCTACGACGCTCTTCTTGCCCTTACCCCTAATGTCCCAAAAATACTACTCCATCTACATTGACATCCTAAAAAATAAAAAGGGTGATCTAAAAAGAAAGGTCTGCTAAGAGCCGACATCCTCTGATACCATTTTGTCACGAACCAGTCCGAGTCGACCCTGAACCGGTCACCCAGGCCAGCTCGCGACAAGTCCCAAGAGGCGTTTCCGATCCTCCCAGGATGGTGAAAAGCACCAAGGGCATAAATAGAGTACACAAGGGAATGATTTCACCCATACATAAACAATAAAACAAACAGAGAAAATAAACGAACAACCCAAAATTAATTTATATAAACATTGAAGTAAACATTATTTGTACAAGAAACTAAAAGTAGAACAAAACCAGCAACTCAACTGAACAATCCCGATGACCAACTAACTTCATGTGAAACTTCTGGTCACTATTCCACATAATGATCAAACATCTCCCAAGGTGATCGAACTCAAGCTAAAACCTACACAATGGCTAAAAAAAGAAGAATACTATAGGCGTGAGTATTAAAACTCAGTAGGTTAGCCCGATATTCTATTCCCAATGAACTTCCTTTAAAATAAAAGAAACATAAACTTCATGTTTTTAATACAATATATAAAAGTATGGTTTTCAAATGATGTTCCATGCTATAATAGTTATCAAAAAAAAACTTTCATGTTTTATAAACCAAAAATAAAAATAACAATTTTTCAAAGAGGTGCAACTTCAAAATGAAAATTGTTTTAATGAGGGATGCTTTAAAGATTGTACACTTTTAAATAAATAAAACGCACTACTAAATTTACCAACAAAACACACCATATGCTGATGGTGACTATAAAATATCCAATGATCACAAGTCATGGGAACACACCTAGGTACTAGTCAGTTGTGAGCCCCAGGTACCTCATATCTCATTGAAAGTAACCATAATAAATAACCGTTCTCGTACATGAGACACTAGTAGGCAAAATACCCATAAAATAGTGGTCCCCAATCATCATCATCGTCATATTTTATTTAGTGTTGTCATCGTCAAACTTGCTATGTGAAACAGGGGCCAAACCCCACAGAATCACTAACATACTAGTACAGGTCTGCCCACCTAGATACTCGGGATTCCCTTTCGTGCTCAATAAAGTTACACATATTATCAAATACACATTTCACATCCAAATTCCATTCCCAAACCATAAAAATACAAACATCCCCTAGACATTATTCACATTTCTTACACGAATCAACAAACTGCTAAATATTTTCGTAAAACAATTTCATGAATTGTATTGAGGCTTTGCACATAAAACTCATTCAAAACACTTTTTCAATTATAAACACACATCAAAACCATACCAATTCATATTTTAAGCCATAAAAACATTTTATAAAATCATTCATTGGATCATAAAACAATCCCAATTTCACACCTTGTTATATACAAGTAATGCACTCCTTCATTTTAGGAAATGCCAAACGGTCCTTTAAACATTTTCTCAAAATTAACATTTGACGAAGTTTTGCATTTAAATTTTATTAAGGAGGTGTGTAAAAACCATTTAAATAATAATACCACATTCATAAATACCTTAAACTTAGCTGACATATTCAAAACACAAACATATTTATAAGAATGTGAAACGGGCCATTTTTTGGCAACTCAGGCCAAAACATGCTGTAAACAAAAAAAAACCAATTGTTTGTAAAACAAAATACAAATTTTAAATACATAAAAGGACCCCAAAATAATTTTATGACATGCTTCAAATATATTTAAAAATCTAAACAAATTATTTTAAATTGCACTAGACACAAAAAAGCCAACCAGGCAATTTACCGAACACATGATATGCACTCTTTATCAAAACAACTTATGTTAATCACTTTAAAAGGGATAAAACACAAATTTCATGACATAATGTTGTTAAATATACTGATACATATTCAAAATACCATAATCCATGTGCAAAATCGCATGGAATAATTTATCAAACAAGAGGAGTGCACATTTATACCAAAACAACTATATTTTTAACAAAATAAGTCATAAAACATAATTTGCAAACAAAACCTTTCGAACCAAAGTTTCAAAACAGAAAATATCATATAAATAAGGATATAATATAATTAAAATTATGAAACTTAAATGATAAAGGCTTGTGCAAGGGACATCCTACATCAAATCCTTGGCGTAACGGAAACACACACCCGAAATCACCCGTTGCGGGTTTATAAACCATAAAAATATGAATACCATACCAAAATTAATATAAAATACATAAGAAACCATGTTATAACAGAACCCTAGGTCTATAATAACTAGGGGAGATTATAAAACCAAGAAAAATTTAAAGGAGGAAGAAGAGGGAGGATAAAGGAGATGGAAGCTCACTTTTTCCACAAGAAAACTTTTCATATTCTATTATATCTGCACCCCTAGAGAAAAGGGAATGAGATGAAACTTCATGTAGAGTCTACTCAGGTCTGTAATAATCTGTTAAAGAATATTATTTTGAATTACAGAACAAATTTAATGAGTTATGTGTAATACGATTTACCTTATCAATTCTGGGCGATTTGAGATATCCTGAAAACTTTCGCCCTAATCAGCAACCCATATGAGCTCAAAAGATGTTAAATCGATTATGAGGGTGATTATAGAGTTATTGTATTGGTGGGAGAGGTGGAATCACCGAATAAGATTAAAAAATTAAAAATATATAAAAGAAACGAATTATATATTTAAAACAGGAAATGGGCCCATGGGCTGACCCAATACCTAAATAAGTAACCCCAATTCACCATGATTATAAATTTATATGGGTTAAAAAATGCTATGGAAGTTTTAATATGTTAGTATAGGACAGGTGGGAAGTATAATGGTTGAAAAAGGATGAAAAAAAAGAGTTATAAAAGAAACAAATTCGGTTTTTAAAACTGGAAATGGGCTCATGGTTGGCCCAAATCATAAAGTAACCACCATTTCTTCAAAAACTCATACACAAGCAATGGGGATCCCAAATTAGGGTGGTTAGACATATATGAAACTTTAAAACTCAAGATTAATCTCACCACATACCCATGAAAAAGATAAGTATTTCCAATGGACCGGATCAATACAAAGACAAAAAATAACCAGGTGTGATAGGGGCCTAGCAATAATGAAGTCTCAAAGGAATGTAAATTGAGATGGCATCCCTTATAAAGACAATATCCTTAGGTAAAGAATTAATAAATTATATAATTATGTGATACAAATATAAAAACACTATATATGATTGGATATTCAGTGTAAATCAATCAGAGGACATTCACACATATTCTTGTAAAAACAACACCAATGACTTGGATGATTAACTCAATGAATGGAAATTGAGTTAAGATTTAGTTTATATCAATGATTTGAGAAATTATTAGTGGAGTGATTATGTGTATCAAAATTATATCCACACAAAGGGGATTCTAAATTACTACATAAATAATGAATAGTAATTCCACACATAATCTTGGAGTAAAATAATCAATGAAGTATGCGTAAAGCCCACTAAGTGGAAATTGAAATTTGAAATTCCCTTACCGATTTGGTAACTTATGAAACATACAACCCATGAAAGAAGGATAATAATATTATGATGTAAATATCCATAAACTAAAGTATATTACACAATTAATACAATGATGGATAGTACATATGCCACACAAAAGGAAATAGTGGTCAATATAGCATGAATCTCAAATGAATAAAAAGTGAGATGAAAAACCCTTACTTCGTTGTGATCAATCGAGTTATATTACCAAAAGTTAATAATCACAAAATTAATCACATAATACCATGAATATAAATATAATCATGATAATATATATCAAATGGAAGTACACAATACACCACATGTAATAAATAAGTGGAGAATAATGGAAATCTCACAGAATTAAAAGTGAAATAAAAAACCCATTACTTTGTACTTTTCCTTGGTTGAGGGTAGTTTAACCTCATGTATAATGGTGAAATAATTGTTATTAAATTATAAAAGAATAATATAAATTAATATTATATCATATATGATCTTTTAATATTGATTTGTTAATAATGTTTTAGTATTATCCTCGTTTCGGGTGTTAACTGGTTCATTTTCCTTTATATGCTTTGTTTCGTAAGTAGTGTTTGTTATGAATACGATTTATCTTATTCCTATTCCTAATGATATTAAATATTTAAAAATTATTTTTAATAATATATTGAAAATTATTTTGGAATGGATTATGATGGGGAATGAATCTCATCACTTTCGTGGAGACGGTAATCCAAACGTACGCACGAGCGACAATATCATTCTTTTGATATTAAAATAATATATAATTGGATGCTATATCATATATACATAATAATTATCATCTTATATTTATTATTTAAATCAATTAAACATCATTATTATACCCATGAAAATAATAATGTATTGAATAACAATTACACCACGACGTGGAGACGGTAAGCCGTACGTACGCACGTATGGTGACATGTCATTAAAAGGATGGATAGAATAATTAATATGGTTGTACCATATTTATAATAACATCACATTATATAGAAGATACTAGAGTTATTATTTTATAATGTAAACAACAAAGAAAGAGGAAGTGGAAGAATAAAGGAACTTGAAAGAGGTGATGAAATATTTACCTCTTCTTCGGGTTCTTCCTTTTGATTTGATCTGAAGAGCTCCTTAAGGTGGCTTTCTGACTAAAGTAATGCCTCTAAGATTAATATAGGATATTTGAGAGGGTATTTGGTAAGGGGTTGGCCGATCCAAATGGCTTTGAATTTGTGAATTAGAGATAAGGGGGAGTGCCTTTTTGTAAGAGGGGTGAGAGGCGCCTTAGGAAAAGATAGTAATATTATTTTATAATAAAATCATTTTCAGTTTCTAATGACTCCAAAATGGATTATTTAAAGGATAATATAGTTATGGGTCTAACACCACTCAACCAATAGGTTTTAGACATGTTTGGGTAACTATATTAACTTTATCTTTTAGATTTAGCTCTTAGTTAAATAGTTTGACATTTACCACGTTTCTTTGTATTTATATATTATATGGTTAATAAACATACTATATAATTCCAAGAGAACCAGAAATGGTTCAATAATGATACACATATAATTATATAAGTCTTTTGGCCTAATCATAGATTTTTAGGAATAGAATATCAATTAATAATATAATATTTGTTTTAAAAACTCTTTTATGTCAATTTTGACAATATTTGGTATTTTGTTTTTACTAAATTTATAATAGAATTATTACTTAAAACAAATTCATCTAAGAAACCCTAATATGTCATAATAACCTATAAAATTAGTGTAATTCATAAAAAGTCTCAAGTTACATTTATTTGGATATTAATAATGTCAATTATTTTAATCTTTCATTAATTAGGTAATTAATGTATCCTCATTACGTCATCAAAAAATTTAATTATATAATATCTAAAAAATCTAAATAAAATAAAATTATGTATGAAATATTTTTATCTTTCCAATGAATATTTATATTCGAATTTATATTTTGTGTAACCCTATATTAAAAATATTTTAGTTATTAAACTTTGATTTTAACTCTTTTAACTGTTCTTTGAATTAAATAATAATAAATGTCCTAATCTAAACCAAGTGGACCAAAGAGGTTCATATTTTATTCCTAAGGTTGATTTTTGTTGAATTACATTTATCCAATATAATTAAGACATGTTTTAGGGTAATAATAATATCATTTTGACCCTCAACTACCCTATTTACTTTTAACCGTGGTAAATAAAAGTCAAAAGTTACTATTCACGAAAAATTATTTTTATCTTATTGAACCACATTTTACTTACTGATATAAACCGTGTCTCTCGTATTTTTTAAATTCAGTTCACAAAAGTGGTAAAATTAAGTTTTTATTCAAATTTGCAAATTCTCCTAGGAGGTGGGTAGAAGACGGTGAAAAGTTAAATAAAATTTTTATATATCTAAAATTATTATAAACTGAATCCAATGAATTAAATTGCACTTATATAAGTATTATGTATCTATTTTGACCTAAAATAAATTTAAATAAAATAAATAATTATTTAAATAAAAATTCGATTTTAAACTAAAACTCAGTGTTTTTCACTATTCATCAAAAATTGAAAGTTTTCATAAAAATACCAAAAATTCATCCTAAGATATTTCGATATTCTGAATCAAAAAATTAAGTCCATTTTGAACGATAAAATTTATAAAATTTCAAAAAGTGGGTATTACTATTCATAAAGACTAGTTTGATTGGTCGCGGCGTGTTAGAATCATGAAGTTGCATACAATGTAAGCTATTAAATTATTCAATGGAAATGTACCGTGGAAGCTTGGGGTGTTACAACCAATCACCTTATTCTTTAGTTGAAGAGTAGACATAACCTTGGGGAACTGAGAATACGTATTGAAAAACTTCATTGATGCTAGAATTGAGCTGATTGGGGATATGAGACACATTCTTCATCATGTATGAAATATTCCAATGTTCCTTCTAGGTTATACATGGATATGATATTTTTGTATGCTGGTTTCCAAAAAATATTTAAAATGGTCTACTATTACAAGAGTGTGAAGATGTTGTAGAGAAGTTGAAAGAGTATGCCAATGTGATTTTTTGATATGAATATTAACTTGTCCTTTGCATATTCCTCTCTTACATTGTGAGGCATTGTAAAAAAATGTATATGAGTGATATCCTAAGCCTTTGGAGTATGAAACCTATCTTTTTCAATATAAATATATTCCAATCCAATGACACGTGAAACTCTCACTTGGTGAGCCCCTATTGGAATGAAAATATGATAACAATAATAATATGAATTCCCAAGTAGAATATGACCCCAGACATCTAGAATGGAATAAGGGATAGGAGCCTACCCCTGTGTGGCATCTGAATGATATTGGTGTAGTAATGCATTTTTTGAAGTAGGGATATTATCCTTGATTCCATGAGCTGCTGAAATATTCGATGCTTCATCACTGATAGAAATATGATCCTATCCCAAGGTGTGTGCCACTCTCACCTAGAGGGACTCAGTCAAAATGGGTATCTGATCCTGATCCTAAGAATTTGGTGTATGTTGTTAGTCTTTTTAGACAATAATATGAGTCTTTGGTGAGGAATGGGATAATATCACTTTTGGAGACCCATCCATAACGAGGATATGATTCCAAGTCAGGGCGATTGGAATATGACACCAATCATCTATGACATTAATGTTGTACTTCCCCATGGAATGCGATACTCTCACTTGGTAATACCCATTCGGAATGAGAATATTATATCGGTCTGGTATATCATCCTTTACTTGAATATACTGATAATACTCGAGGATAAGATAAGTAATGTGAGCATTCTACGAACAGATAACCTTTTATGGCTGATTAGAGTGTTTTTATACCTCATTTGTAAGGATAATAATATGTACATGTCCTTGAATTTTTACCAGTTCTAGAATATACTAGTTGAGTTTATGTGATTTTTTAAATTGTAATGGCACTTTAGTAATGTGTTTGCTGGGATAAATGAATGCAATGTTTCTAACTCCAAAATACATTTGATGATATCTTCAATTGAAGTGGGTATATGTGAAAACATTTTTCCTCATTATTTCACCATAATTTTCTAATGTACTTTATATGTGGAGGTATGAATATAACTCCCCCATTAATACTACATGAATACGATTGTAGATTTGTTTCGAGTGAGGAGGGATATGCACCTACTCACTTGAAACCAAGAAAATATAAAAGATGGATTTTCTAATTGGAGTAGGTATATGATCCCAGAACTAGTTTTACAGATCATTCCTCACCTACTATGTATTACTTGTTTCCCATTCATTAGTGTTAGAGATGGAAGTGTGTCAAGTGGTACCATCAGTAGGAGACTAAAGGGTACAATTAGGATTACACTGGTGACAACAATTGATTGGATCCCTCCTTCATAGATCCTAACCCAGAGGGGATCTTTTATTGAATACATGATACACCATCATCAGATAATGAAGGTTGTGGTTATCACTCTCCAGAGGTAGAATCAATAAGCTTTTGGGGGTGGATACAAGAACACATAGATTTATTGTACCTTTTTTCTGGAGGATAAAGACTTGTTGGTTTTAGTGTATTGAGACCGTAGTGGGAATTCTATATTTTTAGGATCATACCAAGTCGACGGTACTACTGGGACATTGTAAACTGCACTAGATGCTGAAGCTGTCAAGCATGTGAGGTCATTCCGAGTCCCGCATGGGAAGCATTTCTAGCTAATTTTATAGAAATATTGCTGGATGAGAACATGTTCTCAGGCCATGTGTATTTTTTTAGTGTTTTATTACAGTAATTAATACCTTATAAAACATGGTTACCTATCATTATATCATCTACAAAACGATACTTTCCCAATATCATATGCTTTTGTAAGATAATTTTCTTTTCTTCCTGATCCAACCATTCTATTAATGTTGGATTATTGAAAAGAGGATATAATTATTCCCTAAAAACCCCAACTACGTAGAATTAACAATTATTTGTATTCAATTTAAAGATCCATTCCAGGTTCCCTAATTTTTTTTGTTTTGGATATTCATAAAAAAAGTTATGATTCATGGTAATTCAATCATTTTCTATTAGATAGATTCATATTGGGTTCACCATTTTTATTTCTTATGGAAACAATATATTAAACACCCTAAAGGTGATAACAAATTTTCATATGTAAATTTTGATATCAATATTTTTTATATTTTGAAGGACATTTCATAGTTAAATTATTTATAATCTTGTTCACCATTTTTCATCTGGAAATGATATGTTGATCACACATTGTGGAAAAAATATTCTAATGGTATTATTGTGGGGGTATGATGTCTATATAATCATTGAAATCTGGTTCACCATTATTTTTTATAATAAAAATACTCTCATTTTTTCCCACATCCATAATATGGTTTATAACTACCATCCAAAGGAATACAGTCAATTGAAGTTCAAGACTCAATTGCACTTTTCATCTCACATTGGTCGAGAGGATGGGAGGTTAGTCTTATCACACCCTTTTTGTGTTAATTATTAGCTATTCCAATACTCACATATAGATTTAACACATGTATTAGGATATATTTTGAATCATGATATAGTACCTATTACCCTAAAATTGACCATGCATTGATTCCATCCATGTGTAAAAGAGGTCCTATTAATGATTCCATCTGTATGTATAAGTGTTTTCTCATCCATTTCCACTCAATGAGTAGATTATTACATTTATATCATATAACTAGGAACTCTAGAGTCTATCATAATCTATATTGGTGAATAATATATTGAAAATGGGGTTAAACCTTAATGAGGACTACTACACATCCTGTTTTTAACAACAATACAAACCCACACTTTTCATTAAGGACATGCAATTTTTTTGAGAAAATGAAATATATGATGGAACATAGGAACTTGGTATTGAGCTTAAACCACAAGGAGGATTCATATCTATCTTGATTATGGAAGGAATTAGAGTCCTCATAGTTATGTTTATTGGCATTTACACATTGATGTTTCCCTTAAAAGGAGTAGTTATATCATGCCACTAATTGAGGCTAACTCAATTAGGCTTCCCTGATATAAGGGATGTATCATAGTATTATACATAGTATAGATTATAGATAGAGGTTTCCCTTTTAATGGGGTTGTCATATCATTCCAATGATAAGGTCTTAAACATTGAGGCTTCCCAAACAAAGGGTTAAATCATGGTTTTCAAGTGATCTTGGATTAAATAATGAGGTTATACTGAATTTTACATTGGATAGGGTTATCATGTCCCTGGATATCCATTATAAAATGAATGGGGTTTTTCCTAATATGCCTGATATTATTCCCCACATGTATGAAGACGTATGGAAATGCCTATTTTCATGGTAGAAATCCCTAAAGATGATTTCATGATTGAGTTGACTTCTCTGGTGGATGCCTCACAACTTTAATGACATGTATTGACACTATATAATGATAATACTTGAATATTCTAAAGGTTTCTTGTTATATATATTTCATGTTTGGATGACATCGTGAGACCTGAGTTGACATATTTGGAGGAAGCCACATAAATTTGATCACCTTCCTGGATGACGTTGCACGATCAAGGATGACATGTCTGGAGGACGCTGCATGATCTAGGATGATATGTGTGGAGGGTACCTCATGTCCTGGATGCCTTTTCCAGAGTAAATCAAAATTTTGAGGGTGAAATGTATAGAGGGGGTTTCCTGACTTGGTCGACTTTATGGAAGGATGTCATGTGACCCAAAATGACATATCTAGAGTTATTCTCTTCACATGGATGCGCTTTTGGAGGATGTCTCATGATCTAGGATAACATGTCTTGGGTGTTACACATGGAATGTACATCATGTCTCAAGGGTAAAAAATGCATAGTCTGACATTTATTAGAATCATCATGAGAGTTAGCTGACCTATCTTAGTGTCACCACATAAATTTGGTGACTTTTCTTGAGGATATCTGAATATTTGGTTGGAAATCCCAAAGGATATAATGAGACCTGGGTGGTATTCTCGAAGGGAATCATGTGAATTTCTTTGACATATCCAAGGAACATCACATGATTTAAAAGTATTATTATAGTGTATCTCATTATTGGAGATACATTCCACATTTATGTATCAAGATATATATATGAGTCATGTGAAGCACAAAGGGATCAAAAAATATGTTCATTGCATAAGTCTCCCTTGGTTTATTATTAGTTATATCCTTTATTTCATATGTGCCATAGTTTTTCTAATTTAATCTTAATTTATTAGTTTCACGTGACCCAACCAACATGTGGGACATCCTTATCATAATCTGACTAATACGCTAGAAGTATTTCATGTGATATCAATTGATCACGAGTAGTGTCTATGAATTCATCTTGATCCCTTAGTTTGTTCCCTAGATTTTCCTTATAGAAACCCATTGTGATCATGTGATTAGACTCCCTGATAAGGCCTCCCATATGCTCTTATCTGGAATCAATCATTGATGCTTCTATGAATATTTTTTTATGTTCATGTGAGGAGAGGGGGTGATTATATGCCTAACAGTGCTGATTATATGCCACCTTGTGTGATGCCTTTCTGGTAGATTTTGGATTGACTCAGTGAAGGTCTCTACTGTAATGCTCAATGAATGATCTTTACATATGTAATATTTGGTGTCATGTGATAATCAACGACCTTGAGAATATTCTACATTTTATATTTTTATTATAACATGGAAAATAAAGGTTATTCCTCTTGAACATATAGACCTATCAAAGGGATTTGACAATGTCATACCAACATGTATAGGGGCCTTTAATAGATAATAATTAATGTGTAAAATATTTCTTATGATTGAAGGAAACCTGGTAGGGTTCATCCCTGTTATAAAGGTCTATTTGGGGGGGGAGATCATGATGAATGTCTAAAGGTAATCCATTGGAGTACACTAACATGTTGAGTGGGGCCTCCATGGGATCAAGGATGATCATCCATGGTTCATATCCATTTTTTGAGATGATGAACATATATTTTAACCACATAAATCTTATACCTTTTCCCATTTTATTTCGTTCTACATTTTTGAAGGTCTAGGTATGTTTAGAAGTGGTGAAATTTTTTTAAAAATCACTCTCTCTTCCTGTGATGCATCGTGTGACCAATAATTCATATTGTGGTGATGTGTTATCATTTTTTTGGACAACCCCATTATTTTTTCTACAGTGAAACGCATGTTTAATAATGGATATTTTGATGACATGAATAAACCATTAGGGGTAATCACTATACTTTCTTTTGATGTTTCACAGGTTCAATGATGGATCTTGTGACGATATGAAATTTTTTTCAATTAAATGAACTTTTCATGTCTTTGATGTTTCATAGGTTCAATAATGGATCTCACGATGACATGTGTGCATTTTTAGGGGAAATCTCTTTGCATAATATTGGTGTAACATATTTTCAATGATGAACATTGTGACAACTTGTTAAAATTTTTTGGGACAGTCTCTTTGGTTGGATTTGATGAATCACATTTTAAATTATGGATATCATGATGACCTAAAGGAATTATTAGAGATATTAGCTATTCATACCTTTTATGTGTCATTTGTTTGTGGTTGTATTATGTCGTAATGTGGATGAGAATATTTTCATGTAAAGGTGACATGCATAAGGATGAATGTATAGTGTTGGGAGTTGTCACATTGATTTCTATAACCCCATATACATGATTTTGTTGTGTGATCAATGTTTTCACATCAAATCATAGAAAAATATGAAGTGAAATTGCACAGGTTTTACACTTTTCCAATCCCTAACTGAAATTTTCATGGTGCACAGTTATGGGTACAAATAGGATCAAAGAGATTGAGATAATTTTTAGAAGCATCTACATCATTCTTAGAGAAATATATTATGAACTATAATGTTAAAATTGGTTGTACATAATCATTTTTGATGAATTTATAAAAAAAGAGAAAAAAATTAAAAAAAATTGATGGAAAAAAATTCCCTCAAATTCATCATATCATTATGGGTGAATATAGTAATTTAAATGGAATTTTTTATCCCAAATGGAGCATAATAGTTTAGTGGAAAAACCTAAAATAACCATGGAAGAAATCAAGAATGATTGAACCTACATGAAAATAAAAGTGATTAATTTATTGATGTTAGTACTACAAGTGATTTTGGAACATGTACATGAATTTATAATATCGTATGTTACTATTTGAAAGTAATATAATGATATAATAAAGGGGGATAAATTATGAAATTACATAACTATACACTGTATGGAAAGAATTTTATATATAAGGAATAATATATTTTTAAAAATCTATATTTATTACAAGGCTAAATTTTTTAATATTAAAAAAAATATGGCTAATGTTATGAGAAGTGTGGATATGTAGAAACCCAAAACATCACCCATGCTCATATAATGAAAAGACAAAAATATTTTTAGTAGTAGATGATGAAAATTGGATACAAATATTTAAACAAATATCTATAGAATAGTATCTTAAAGAGGCTAATAAAATGAGGTTAATGAAGAAAAAATGATTAATGTGTCCAAATAATAGAAAAATTATACTATTTATATATATGACACATCATGGACTAGTAAATAATTTTAGTTAATATCGATAATGAATGATTAATGTTGGAATATTAATGAGAATCATTTTAAGAGAGATATAAAAAAATTACAATTTTTTTGGAACTCTTAGTGAATAGGATGAGAGGTATCCAATAAATTTTTGACTGTAAGGATTATAAAAATGTCTGTGAAACGTGAAAATATTAAGGAATCATAGATATTCTATTTAATATTATTTTCTAAGATAAATGGGGAATGAAGACCATGCACCAATTTACTCATAAAAATGTGTTGTAGATAAAAATGAATCCAACCTCCATAATTATAATTATCCTATTCTAATGGAAACTCTAAAGATCATCTAGATTATTAGTGAATGGATAAAAATATATATGATTATAAATGAATTTATATTCCTTAATTTCTAGAGATAATAAAGTCATTCTATATAAAAAATTTTATTTTTTTTCTACCAATATATTAATATCTTTTTCAAATCAATGAGAAATAATTAATGAAATAGATAAAATAATGTAACACACTAATAAAAAGATACATATTTTTTAGTGAAAAATATAGTCATAGTTACTCAATAGGATTTGCTGTAGAAGTCCAAAATTTTTCTAATATTTTTCTGGAATGCATTATGGATTTTTTGGTGAACCTGAAATGGTATATGAAATGATGAAACCTGTAATTTAAAAATAAATTGGTTGAATATTTAGGCCAAATCATATCATAATTAGAATTCATATAAAAATTATTGCCATACATCTTGAACTGATTCTATTTATTATTGGAAAAAAATTGGTAAATAATAGAAAGTATCCCATCTTGGAGTTTATAAAAGTATAGTCTACTAAAATGTAGTAATTTCACATGTATCATGAATTTTCGAAATATATATTGAAATTTGAGTATTTGATATGAAATTAACTTTATCATCACTATTTTAATCTAAATTAATATATTTTTTCACGGTGGATATTATCTATTGAAAGGGTTATGAAATTCCAAGCACTCTATTATTGAAGATGTGTGTATTCAAGTTGAAGGTTATAGAATTTGATGAAAATTTGTGTAAAAAAACCCTTGTAAAATAAATTTATATGTTGTTATCTCATGTTGTGAAATGCTGGTGAGAATTTATTTTTAAATGTCCATAATTGTTTTTACAAAGGGGTTTCCCTTATTGGAGTAGAGTTGGTTAGTTTATTCTGAATTTAATATATAACATATTTCCAAACAAATAACATAGAATTAATGTAGAATGATGAAATTTTATGATAAAATTGGTATAATATGAGTTTTAATAATATAGAATACTTATTTTGTGATGGGTAAGGCTTCCCTTATTGTTGTGAAATAAATAAATGAAAAAAACTATAACACACAAACTAATAATATTAACAATGGAGATAACAACTTTCCTTATATTTTATATAATAAAAATAATGAAAAGAAACAAGTTTCAATGAAGAGGGATTTAAAATTTCATTGATGACAAAACCAATGGGAGATATTTAATTACCATTCGATTTGGAGAATCAAGAAATTACATTTTTCATAAATTTAAAATATGATAATGTTTTTTAAATATTAATGTGTTTGTTTACATTGTCTAATAAATGCAGGATCTATCCCATATGTAGATCACATGTTAGAAAGGTAATTTAGATGTCCATTTATGTTTTTATGTAATGAAATATGAAGCCCATTTTTAGGTGTGAAACCCAAAAAATCATAAAATAACAAAGAATATACTCATGTCAGTTCACATACTATGGCTATGAAGTATAGACTAAAATTGTTTATAAGAACAGTGGTATAATTAATCTACTATGGATAATGATTAATTGTGATTGAATATTATATGGAATCTAATTTATTAGTTATCCCATATATAAGGTATCATGTATGAAGGTTTTTATTCATAGTGTTTAAACACTTTTTGAAATGTTTTTAAATATTATGGATATGGAATGATGCCATTTGATGTGCCAAAACTTTGATTTTAATCATTTTAAACTTTTCAATGGTTAAGGAATTTGAAAAAATAAAATCCCATAAGGATTATTTTTTCTTTTATAAACATCATAATGTGAAGGTGAAAAATGAAAATTTCTTGAAATGCATTAGAATTGACTAGACACTACATGAAAAATATCATGTTTTTATGTATAGATTGTCACGACTTTTCCTCAGGGCCCATTCCATGACTACCCCAAGACCGCATTCCATAGGTCAGGGGCTGGCGACTAGCACCAAAGGCGTAAATCCCGATAAAAGGGAAGGCATTGCCTTCATATAAGTAAACAAACACAACAGAGTACGCAAGATGAAGTAAACACTAAGTAAACTGAGTACAAAAGTTAGTGCTGGAAAGTAAATGGGCCAGTATACAAACCCAACTGAATGTACAGTGCAACTGAAAAGTAAAGCAGTGACCACCAAGTCGTCCTCCATAAATCCCACCTGAAGGGTGGGTACAGATAGTCTCTTTGGTACCTCGTGTCTGTCCGTCCGCTCCGTGTTTGTCCTGCCAGGTGGTCCACCTCTGGATACCATCCAGCTTCACAAGCCTCGACCACAATTAGTATTATCCGTCATCTGAAACCCAACACAACGTAGTGTGGGCAATGCCCGTGAAGGGGTGAGTATATGATACTCAGTAGGGACCCTGAGACCCCCGAAGGTCTCCCAGAATCCACAAAGGATAAACCACAAAGGAAAGATACAAACACGAAGTATCAACCAAATATACTTAGGTATATGCCCATACATATACCTAAGTCATCAATTCTAGTTCGGCTCCAACTCACGAGCCCAAGTACAACCCAATCCACACAGGAAAGCACAACTCAGTCCACACAAGAAAGCAAGTCAACCACATCGATGATAATGATTGAAAGTCAAGACTCAGCTCACACAGGAATACTACTCATGAAGAGGGGTGGAGATGATTAGATGTAGCCTATAAATCATCTCCTCTACCGAACCCACGTAGGATCCAAGTACAATATCCATCACTGCCGAACCCACGTAGGATCAAAGTACAGTCGTCATCACTGCCAAACCCATGGAGGATCCAAGTACAGTAATCCTCACTGCCAAACCCATGTAGGATCCAAGTACAGTCGTCTTCTTCATCGAACCCATGGAGGATCCCGACACGGTAGTCGTCGTAGTCGCAGCAAGCTCTAGGGTTCCCGCACACAACGTTCTCGATTCTGGGAGGGTCTGCTCCACAAGTAAAGAGGGGGTCGATACATCAACTATCATGAAGTCCAGAGTTGATGTATCTCGAAGGTCCGCCATGTCATAGGGGGCTAAACAAAACAAACGTGTCCAAGACACTGAGTACAAGATGACCAAGCCATTTTCCAAAAAGTACACGGCTTGTTGGTATGGTTACATGCCGTGTCTTCAGACCTCGGGTACTGCCCATGTACCACGGCCCATGTCGAAGGGTTGTTCCTGTAAAAAGAAATTACATGGCATGTGGTATGGTTACACGCCGTGTCTTCAATCCCGGGATACTGTCCGTGTACCACAACCCGTGTTGAAGGGCTTTTTATGTAAAAATTATGTACACGACATGTGGTATGGTTACACGCTGTGTCCAAAATTCTAGGGTTAGCTCTGTGTATGCTGGCCATGTGCCCATACATATCCTCAACCAGTGTTCTCCAACCCGTGTAATTGGTACACGGGTTTGCCCGCACCATTGGCCATGTCTATCCGTGTGGTAGAGTACATGCCCGTGTACTTGACACTATGTCCATGTATTCCCGGGTTACACACAGAGTCTCGCGTAGCTGCCACCTCCTTGTTGTGTGGCGAGTACACGCCATGTGATAGAGGTCACACACCATGTGTTAGTCGTCTGATGTCTGAAACCCTAACCACAGAAAGCCTAAACTACATTGAGTGTTCTCCAGGAGTACACACTGTGTAGTTTGTAATTTTCCAGAAACGATGCCTCTGGCCAGCACACCTCCCTTGATGCCGGCTCTTCCTTCAGATCGTTCGTTCGTCACGAAACATCAGACTCTAGGTCGCCTCGTTGTCCCGATGTTGATTCCGGCATTCTCGGGCTTCTGATCGGCTTTGAAAACACATTTTGAATTCTCGCTCCAAGAACGGTCGAGGAACAGTCAATCCATTACCGGTCCAAACCATTTCCCACTATTGTCGTCGCACCTCCGCTAGGTTACCATGATGATGAGGCTTAAATTTTGGATCATTTTGTCACTTAATGAACTCGTAATGATCCATTGTTTTTCACCCATGAAGAATACGAAGAACCGCCAATAATCACAAAATTGGCGGAGGATTCAGACCGTGTTAGTTTGGCCCAGTCTCTCCGCATTAGTTCAGTATCAGGTAGTTAAAGAGAACAAAACAAGAAGGAAATAAGATTCAATCATTGATCCAATCAAAACACACCCCTACCTTAATAAATGATGTCGAACGTCGGCATCGTGGAAGATAGCATCACGAGGTGAGGATTCGTAGACATCATCGGATTGAGTCCGAGGAGGAAGCGACATCTCCTCACTTGTCGCGGAGAAGAGAATGGATGTGCATTGTCATTCTTCATCGGAGAGTTGGCGTTCTTAGACAATGGATAAATCCTCCTCTCCTTCACAAGAGTTCTCTCCCCAAATCCCCACACAACAATTGCCAACCCCAAAATAAAATATGGCTTCTCCTTATTTTATATAACCTTGCCATGCATTTCAAAATTTAAATTTCAAACACTAAATTAATTAATTGAAGTGGTTCAATTAATTTATTAAAGTGTGTTTTCAAGAGTTAATAGGGGAGAGAGAGGAAGTGGAAAGTTTTCACAAGTTATGAGGAGTTTACAAATTTAAGAGTGGATTTATGGAGTTTCCAGGAATGTGAAGGGTTGGGGCTCATATGGGCCCCACCTCACATTTATCCTCATATGGGTAGTTAGGAGCTTGTGGGTCCCACCCCAACTCCCCCATGTAGGATATAACCACCTTAGATAAGAAATTAAAATTGTTCCCCAATTTTTATTCACTTCTTATTTAATCCACAAATTTTAACTTCTTCTCCTGTGCAAACGCATCTTCGATAAAGGTCCTCTTAAGAAATTACCAGCACTACGAGATCATCAGTGCCCTCAGATTTCAATTCCGAGCACTGGTTCAAAAGATATAAAAACCCGCTCGATCGTTCACTGAATGTACTCGATATAAACTTTCGAAATTGATTTCGGGCTCATCGGGCCTCGGAATCAAGTGCCGTCAGAAGCCGCAAACTCGTAAAATTCCAATGTATTTAAGCAAAAAATTTCATTGAAATTTCCGGATCATTACACAGATAATGATATTTATGTTTGCCTAATTCTACTCATAATAAATATGAACTACCTTATAAGGATTAATATTTTGTTATTCATAAGGTTTTTTTTGTTCATGTTGATAATGGTTCATGTACGAGTGATTGTTGTAATCATTATTAGTTCCTAATCATGAACCCCATATATATCTCTAGTGAATGGATGAGCTATAATCATAAAGGCCCTCATAATCATGGATCCTCTTTATATAAACACCAATTAATTATGGAAGAATCATCATTATAAGTGCTTGACTGTGAGAAATTAAAAAATCTTTTTTCCCAATGATTTAAATTTTTACTATATTTTTCATCACATGTAACACTGAGTTTATCTTGTGGTACACACATCATAGAGTTTAAAGGAAATTGTGCATTCTATTTAAATATTATTATTTAAAATGATATATAAAAATTGAAGTTTTATTAATTGAAGATGTGAATATTAGAAAATAAATTACGAAATTATATGGTTTAAAAATTCATATTAAATGAGTTATTCAGAAACCTATCAATTAAACGTGAAAATGAAAACAACTTGAAAATAACAGAATTATTTTCCTAAATAACTATTTTTATACAAGCAAACATGTTTTAACTAATAAATTAAACAACCATATTTTGGTGAATTATTTTAATGAATTTTTTATGGTATATATTAAATTAATTATTTAATATTCATAATATGTGTTTTATAGATACTTGATAAGAATAAATCAAATTTTATGCTTAAAAATTAGAATATTCCAAAAGAAGTTTTGTCTAATTTTTGCACACATATTTTTAAAATAATTATGGACATATAGAGAAAATTTTATTGAAAACATAATTTTAATTTTATAAGTCATAATTCATAAATTATCATAGGGTGAACATTCTATAATTTTCTTAAAATATTAATTTGTTGATGAATAGTGAAACATACTGAATGTTAATTTAAAAAACATTTTCATTTAAATTATTCATAAATTGAAATTAGGTTTTAATTTTTTTATTCAATTAAAAATAGTTAAATTATATATATATATATATATTAATTAATTAAATTTATGTCATTATACTAATTCTATTATTAAATTTTGACAGAAGCACCTTGTAAACATTTGACCATTAAATATTTAAAAATTGGCTTTCCAATCACGTCTATATGATTAATTATAAATTAAATATTAAAAATTATGTGATTATTATTTTGAAAAATGAATTCAATATATGGAATCAGAGTAATTTATATTATCTTATAAGGTCTACTTAATTTTTTCCTTATTGAATTGTAAAAATAGTAAAAATTAGCCGACACACTAAAGATAAAAATTTGGTTACTGTGGGGTTAAACTAATAAGATAAGGTTAAAAATTACATAAAAACATGTATAAAATATATTTCATGACCATATTTTGGTCACAATAATGACTATAGATCAACAATAATCCATTTTTGACTCCTTGGGAATGTGAAAAAAATGTGCTTACACCTTTTTCCATTAAAGAATTACAATTGTGTCACACACCTCACTTATAAAATGCCACACCCTATATTATCCAATTAACATATCCAAAGCCATTAATACGTGATCATATTAGATACCTACATCCATAATATATTAATATAATCTTTATGGTACGAATAAATACAACCTCAAAAGGATTTTTTTGTAAACCTAAGGAGGCTACCGAAATATGAGTTGACATTCATGAATGAAAATTTTTATTTTTATTTTTCCTCCACAACATTAATACTCATTAAAAATGAATATATTATAAAATAAGTATTTTATATATACTTATGTTCTTATATGTTTTTTCATGACATATATAAATACCCACATCTATAAAATGGGGTATGAAATCATCATTCTTGTATATGGAAGACAACCGTCTTGCGAAACAATGTTATTCATTTTTTCATTACGACCAGTCAAGTATGGGTATGTAGATGGATATAATGTATATATATGATATTTATGAAATAGTTATACCTCTTTAGTCATTATACCATATATTATATTTTTTATATTCCATTCAAGATGGGATATGATAATGTCACACATGTTTACGATAAACTACCGTCTCACAAATCGATGTGATTCTTTTTTCACTAATGCTTTTCATGGAAGATAATAATGATAAATATAACGAATATATTTTATATAAATGAACTAAATATTAAATTAAATTAAAAATTTTCATTAAAAACATATAATATATCATTTTATTTTGTACCTTTTCATTCACTGAATGATGATAACGTCGTTTGTGTACGTGTGGACTACTACAACCACAATGCGGTCTGACTCTTTTTTCATCACCAAATCACTTGGATGACATGATTGTAAATATATATATATTTAAAGGAATAATATTTTATTTATTAAATTATTTTAATTTTTAAAAGATAAAATATAACTCAATTTCTTTCCATAATGATCATTAAATATTTGAAACGTTACTCATGTGTATATAAAACATACTATCTCTATGACCATAACATAATTCATTTATCAAAATGAACATTTATTACTATATAGAAAGAATATTTGATATATAAATATGATAATTATGTTCTGATTATTATTATGGATATTATTGAAGAATTTCCAATTTAATATTACAAAAAATCAAAAATCAAAAAATATACGAAAAATAAAGAGGTTATTAACCAAAAAGTGATTTTATCATAGAATTTTTAATAAAAGGTAAATAAATGTTCATAACCAAATAAAATTATGGTAAAATATATATAACTATTATTCTATAATATTTTTATAATAAAATTTTATTTTTAATATAGGAGGTTCTAATGTGTTAAAAATAAGTTGAGACATGTGCTAAGAGATTTATATTTCTTCTTTAATTTATGTGATACATATGAAATATCACCCATAGTTTCTTTTATATGGGGGTATATAATTACCATTTTAAATGTTATATCATGAATCCTATTTAGTTTGTGATATTTTATGTTTTATTTTATTTTATGATCTACTTTTGGATAGTGATTAAAAATATTACAAAAGTGGTAAGGTATTTTTGTCTCAATTTTCCTTCATTGAGACCTATGTCATGTTATGAACTTAACTTCATTTATAAAGTGTATATATTGTCCCATTTAAAATTAATATCATGAATTAATTTATTTTTGTTATATATTATCATTCATTTATTGTTATCATTTTATGGTTCTTATGATTCAAAGATACCAAAGTTGTATGAGTTTTATGTACAATCTCATAATTTATTAGGGTAGTTCATGATTATGATCCCAAGAAGGAAATATTATTATCAATATCTCAAAAACTATACTCTATTTATTCTGTAAAAATATAAGTTCTCCCCTAATTTTCCTCTCATGAGGTACATATGAATTTAAAATTTTGTTTTAAATAAAAAACATACTCATTTATATCTTCAGTCATATATTTGTTTCCAAAACTATGTTTTCTAAAAATGTTTTCAAAAATTTCTTTTATCATTATCCATTTTATATATTGATTGAAATTTTGTTTTTTTAATATTACATTTTTACAGAATATTCATATATTTTTCAAAATAATACCCTTTTCTCTTTTAGTGGAAATGTGTAAGGAATCCATTTTTAATGTGTATGACATGAACATAATTTGACACTATCCTAACCATTATGTTATATAGAAATATTCCATTATCAATTTAAATTTCTATTTTCAAAGAAATATAATTACAAATTTTTTTATTCATTTTCAGTTTTAAGATGTTTTTTTAGTAAAAATTTATTTTCCTTACGAAAATTTCCATGTGATTTATATATCAAAATAATTCCCAATCTAAAATTTCATACATCAATTTAACTTATTATTTTATATGGATATAAAACAAGGATATAAATATTATTATTTTTTGAATGGTTCATCATAAAAGTAAATTTCAGTTACCAATTTCAATTACATGGGTCATATCATTATAAAATTCTTTTGAAACCTACTTTTTTTCAATGGGTTATGCTATGATGAAATTATGAAATGATTATAAATCCTACCTATTTTTCATAGGTTGTGATGTGAGGGTATATAAATTAATATGATTTCATTTTAGGTGTTTTTTTACAGTGATTGTTTTAGGATATTGTGGTAGAAATATGTTTCATTTCCATTATATAGGAGGTGTGTCATATATATGCATCAAATAAATTGGGTAAATATTAATATTTAATGAAATATAATGGACTAGAACTGGGAGCGAACCTAGTTCAATAAGGGACATTTTCCACTATGAAGTTGTTTAGAGTGAACCTTTACTACTATGATGGTTTGGGGAGTGAACCCATTCCACTATTATATCATGTAAAATGAGACATTATTACATTGGTAGTTATTTTTTATTCTTATGTGTATGCCAAAATTCCATGTATTATTCCAATGTTATGATTTCATATCTTATGTTATTTTATTTACATAATATTAATGTCTTATGGGATTCTAACAATTATAAAATTTCTCATAATTTTGATCTTTTTTATACATGGTATGGTTTTAAAATGTTATTATCATGTTCTCAAACCCTTATGTTCATGTAATTGTTATGTTTTTCATTTTTTTACACCTAATGATCATATGAGAATAGTAATTATTCTATTTCTTTTCCCTAAGAATTAAATAATGGATTTAAGTAGAGTATTTTGGAAATGACTAATAAATGGGGAGAAATTTAGTGGTGATTTTGATTATCTTTCACTTAATTATATTATTTTTTACCTAGTCTCAAAAGAAGCAAAAATATTATGTTCATAATGAATATGTTTGAGTAATGTATTAAATATTCATATAAAAATATTTAATATCTATGTATTGAAATCAATTTTCATTTTATTTTTGTCTCATAAAATAGGTTATGTTAAACATTAAAATCATGAATGAGAAAACATTACTAGGATCTATAGGAAAATTTATTAGTATATATATAGGTATTTCTCAATGGAAAATTCCTAATATAAGGAAAAATATGGGAAGTTTTCCTATAATATTATAAAATGATAGATAAAGTGATTTCTATGAATGTTTATAACAATTTGGATACTATAAGTTGATATGGATCTATCATAGTGGTACCTAGTTGTAATAACTCCAAAAGGTACACATAAAGATGTATTCGATCATCTCTTAGTGTATGAAAATAGAACTGTCTATAAACATGGTTTGACATACCCTAGGAATATTATTTGGAAATATAGAAACTCATTATGATCCATCGTGAATGATTTAAATAGATAATGATTAAGGATGGCCTCAGTTAATCCTAATGTGTCATAGATTTAAAATACAGTTTCATAATTTAGACATCCTGAAAGTGATTTTTAATGATTATATTGTTTTATACGATGATTAATGTTTCTCACTATATGATTTTATATTTTCATTCATAGGTGATAAATAGAAGGAAATGGGTTAATATTGTACATTATGGACAATTTTATAATGAGAATCCAAATGGTATTATGAATGGATAAAAAGATATTGTGATTATTTATAACTAGTTATCATGTAACATGATTAAAAACATGAACCTTAACCCAATCATATTCTTACCAAAGAATATAATGATGGGGTTCACATAGATTTTTAGTAGTGGAGACCATAGTAGAATAATGATGTAGTTTATTATATGTCAATAATATTGGAAGATAAACTCAAGGGAATGCCTCTGAGGGATGAATATATATTTTGGGTGTGGAATAGAGGGTCGTAATGAAAGTAACTGTAATGGGAAAAAGAAAATTGTAGTTAACAAAATTGATAGGAATAATGGTCTCTCTATAGTCATATCAACGTAATAATTATTTAAATTTTTTATATATCAGCATTATGAAAATTGATGTATGAGGGGAAAGGATAATGAATAGAATCATCAATGTGTTGTGAGTAATGATTATACAAACTAGATAAAGAGACTACAAAAGGAATATTAATGGATATAGGTGTTAAGGATTAAGATGATGAAACATAGTTAATAGTATGAGAAGGATGTGGGATGATTGAATTAATTATATATTGGAATTCTAGGATTATATTATAAGAATCAATAAATATATAACAATTTTTCATTATATGTTTTACATTATGGATTTAAAAAATATGTTAAATGGTACTAATAAGATAGAAAATTTATTTAATAGCAGGGGTGTAATTTATAGAAAACACATTATTTTGGTAATGATAAAAATTAAAATATTTCTAATGTTGATTAAATGGCAATTAGTTTTGATGAAGTGGTTATCAATATAGATATAGTAAATTGGATTTTACTGATTACCTTGGAACTAATTAATGACTTGATAACAATGTGTTATTCTATATTTCTATGATTATACAACATGTTTTGATTTTTAGAATATAACAAATAATATGTCAATTATGTGTGGAATGATTATGAATATATGTTTTCAATAATGTTTTACAGTAATACATGTTGTTACTATGTTTTAAGAGAATGAATCATAAAGGTCTTCAAATTTTTTGCATGTGATAATCAGGAGATAATTTTATATATATGTGGTATTAATGTTTTCTATATTTTGAGGAATTTTATGAACTTATTTATAATTTTTTAAAATTTAAAGGTTTATAAGGTCAAAAATTTATGGAATGATTTAATATGATCATTGGATGATGTTTTACATGTTGGGATTTTATCATGATTAAGTATATTTTATTTGAAAGTTTTAGAAAAAACATATAGGATTAATATAATTTTTTGTGAAACTTTTATTTAACGAATAATTCCTTTAAAACTTGTTGACATGTGATTAATGTTACTGGTATAATTTTTGGATTTATATTTTCTTAGATGCCACGGAAATTATGGGTTGTAATAAATCACCTTACATTGTCATAACACGTTATTGTTATCAGATATGATTTATATCTTAATCCTATTTCTATAATACACTTTAATAAATTGGTAAGGTTTCATGGAGTTCAATATTCAATTGTAAATAATTGGGTTATGATGTTTACATTGATTTTTTATAAATTTATTCATCAATATCTTGATTAAGATTTGAATTTCAACAAAATGTAATGTCCTCAAAAAAATGTTTAGTATAAGAGAACAATTTAACCTATAGAAGATATTTTGTAAATTTTTATATTGATTTAAAAGGTGGTGGTAATCAAATTCTACTAGTTGAGGTTTACTGAAATAATATATTTCACTTGATCATTTAGATGGATCATGTTGAATAAATTAAATGAAAGAAGTTTATAAATCTAATTTCATTGAATGAAGTTATAGAAATAAATATATTTGGACCATATCAATTTGATGAGTTTACATGGAAGGTTTTATTCACACAAGAACATCTAAGAACAACACACTATCAATAAAACTATTATACTGATAATCATCCAAGTTATCTAGAATTTTATGTTGGTGAGAAAGTCATTATATGAATTTACCCATGGATAAATGAAAGTAAATATAATCCATAGATATATAATCCCATTTTAAATACATTGTTTTATCAGGTGAGTATATTATCTTTTTGTGCTTCCACCGAATCTATCCTAGGTTCATGATGTGTTCCATTTAACAAACATGAAAAATTATATACCTGATCATTCACATGTAATAAAATCATAGGGATCACCATTGAAACATGGTATTTCTTATGAGGAACAACCAATAGATATTATCGATCAAATTGGAAAAGTTTGATAAAATAAGAACACATACCAGGGAAATGTTTTTTTGGTGAAACCACCAAGTTAAGGATGCTATGTGGGAACATGAGGATATAATGAGGTATAATTACCCATAATTATTAAAATCAAAGAAAAGAATTTCTAGGGATAAATTCATTTAAATGGGGAGTATAATGTTACAAAAATATATTTTGTGAATATTTTTTAAATACATTTAGTATTTTCATTATTTATCATTACATGTAATATTGATTTTTTCTTGTGTTATATGCAACATTCAGTTTAAATGAAACATGCCATATTATTAAAATATTATTATTTAAAGTGAATGTTATATCATAGCCATTGTAATAGTGGGTAAGAATAATATTAACTAGATTATGAAAATAAATTGTTTAAATATGTATATAAATTTAATTATTTTCTAAAAAATAATATAAAATAATAATAAAATCTATATGATAATAAAATAAATTCATTCTTAAAAAAAATTTATGAAAGAAAAACATTTTTCCTAAATAAAAGTTTCTTTAATGATTTTTGAAATTAATATATAATATATTAAATTAATTCTTTACATTCATCTTACATGTTTTATATACAAAACTTAAGAACAAATTAAATTTCATGCTTAAAAATGTATTTTTCTAAAAGTTTTTTTGTCACCTTTTTTGTGAAATTGTGTGGAAAATAATTTTTGAAACAATTATAAAATTTATTTTAAAAATTTATGTTAATTTTAAAAATCACTATATCATAATTAACATTGAATTTTTTTAATGAATTTTTTGAATATATTAATTTTATGATGAATCAGGAAAATTATTGAATTTTCATTGAACCTACCATTTAGTTTAAATAAAATATAATTTTAAATTATATTTAAAATTGTTTTAAAATAAAAATTAGTTGAAATTTATATTTATTAATCCAATTTATATCATTGGATTCATTTTAATATATAATTTTGATATAAAAACCATGAAAACATTTAGACATTGCCCTTTTGAAAAATTGTGTTCTCATCATGTGTGCATGATTAATTTTATGTTACATTTCTCCACTGCTGTCAATGAAATTTGTAAAAATAGATTCATTTTTTAGAATAGTATTATATTATATAATAGGTTAGAAAATTGATTGACTACAACTAATAGAAAAAAGTTTAAATATTATTTACCACAATTAATGTAAAAATTGGTTTATCTAGGGTTAAAATAAAAATATAATGGTTAAAATGAACTAAAAAATCATTTTCAATATATTTTATCACTATATTTTGTCCCTATAATATATTATTCTTGATAATAATCTATTTGGAGCATTTTTACAAGGGAAAATCATGGGTATAAAATTTTATTTTCAAAAATCAAAAGTGTACCACTCACCTCAGATATAGAAGTCCACTCCTCTCCTTAATTATTCACACATTCAATCCCATTTTTCCTTCCAAATCCTGATAAAATCACTAAAACATTACCTAATATCATCTTATACAACTTATTTTGTGAATTAATCCATCTTATAAAGGCTATTGGTGGAAACCTAAGGAGGTTACTTGAAGGAGAGTTAATGATCTTTAATGAGTGTTTTAATTTCCTTTCATTATAACCCTCATTACATTATTATTAAACCATGATGATAAAATAACATTAGTATCATAAATATACTTATATTTTTTTTATGTTAAGTTAATTATTTAAAAAAATCCCCACATCCATCATATGATTTACTAAATCATCATTTCTTTGTACGACAGACTACCACCCTACAAAATGACAGAATTCCATTTTTCCAATACTACCTCCCATTGATTGGAATGATGATGGATTTAATGCATTTATACAATATTTATACCATTATTATATTATTTTAGTCAACATATCATATATAACTATTTACATGCAATTTTATAAATGATATAATAATGTTGTTTGTGTGTATGGTAGACTACCACCTCACGAAATGAAGTGATTCATTTTCAAAAATCACATTACATGGAATATATAAAATAAATATTTAATGAATATATGTGATATTAATGAAATATTTACTATACCAATTACATATTTATCTTTATTAAAACATTATATATAATTTTATTTCTTACCCTTTAACTCATTGAATGATGATAACATCATTTGTGTACTTGAGGACTACCTGCTTCCCCAAGCGATGTGATTCTATCTTATCTCACCACACCACATATTGTATATGTACATGTATTTTTATATTAAAAATATTTTATTTATTATATAATGATAATTATGAAATGGAAAATTATTACTTACCAGTTTTCCATCATTATAGTTGTAAAATTGAAATGTTACTCATACGTTTGTATGACCTACCATCTCAATGATCATAACATACTTAATTTCAAATATCCATCATTCATGATTGGTATCATAAGTATAATTTATGAATATATTAAAAAATTATGTAATTATTTTCATTCATGAGATCATGGAACCATGATTAATGAATGATGACGAGAAATAACACATCAAAACATAGATGAAAAATAAAATATTTATTACTCAAAACATGATTTGAACAATAAAATGGTAAAAAAAGGGTAATAAAAGGTAATAATTAAATCAAATATTGTAAAATATATTTAATTATTGTTATATAATATATTTATAGAAAAAAATATATTTATTATACATGTCGATCAAACATGCACAAAAGATGTTGAGACATAAGAAAATGGATTTATAGTCTCTCATGTATTACTATGAGATATTTGAAAATTAATCAATCGTTTCTTCTATTTATTTTATATACATCCCATTTTAAAATTAAAATCATGATTAATATTATTTTCAAGATATTTATAGTTTTATTTTATTTAATTCATTTTATGATATTACTATTTAAAATATTAATAAATTTGTAAGGGTTTTTTGTAAGAATTTTCATTATTTAATATTTATTTAATGTTATAAACCTATCCCATTTTATTAGGTGTATATAAATACCATTTACATGTAATATAATGAATATATTAATTAATTTGATATTTTATGTTTCATTTAATATTATCCATTCATTGGGATTATGATTCAATGTTACTAAATAGAAAAGGTTTTTATGTTACACATTCATCATTTACCAAGATTTCCCTTGATTATTCTTCCATTAATGAAATATTACTATATATCCCTCATGAAACTCATGAATTTTATTATCCTATTTTTTAGGATAATATATGTTTTCCATTCATTTTACACTCTTCAACTATACGTGATTTAATAATGTGTTTTAATGAAAAATGATATTTATTTCTATCTTCGCTAGAAAAACCTTTTTATTCCAAAAAAATATTGTTATTTTTTTTTAAAAACTATCATTATGAAAATGTATTATTTCTTAAATTTTCTCTCATGTAGTACTTTTCAAATATTACTTCTAATGGAATATTCTTGATATTTTCCTACCTATTCACGTTGGGATTTTACCAAAAATGTGAGTGGAATCAATATTTTAATGTGTACTACATGACCCAAGTTTTTCTCTATCAGGACCATTGTTATATTTATAAAGATACCTTTATTTGTTTACAAGATTAATTTCATAGAAAATGATTTCCAAAATGTGTTAAGTATTTTTAGTTATAAAAATTTGATTTCATTAAAATGTTATTTTCTTAATGTAATGATCCAAATGATTTACCATTACAAATCATTCTCCATTTATGATGACATATGTTGATGTATGTTATGATTTGTTAGGGATATGAAAAAATTATAGAATTTTTATTCCTTATATTAATGGTTTATTTTGAAATGGTTTTTATGAATCCCATTCATATTCCATAGGTTATACCTTGGTAAAATTATTATTGAAAATATATTTTCCAAGGGATATTCTATGATGGAATAAATAAATAATTATGAAACCTATCCCTTTTCACATGTTATGATATGATAAAACTCTTATCAAACCTATTTCATTTATTATGATATGATATGATGAGTTTTTTATTTTCATTTGTCATGCACATGTATGGTTTTCATTTGGTGATGGTTTGGACATATATCTCCCACCAATTAATTAGGATAAGATTTATATCTCATTATATAGTGTGGAACTGAATTAAAAGTGAACCTTCTTCAGTAATTGACATTTTCTACTATGCTGGGCTTGGGAGTAAACCACAACTACAATGATAGTTTTATTAGTTACCCCATTCAACAATTATTTCCTTAGAGGTGATCATTTAATATTATGAAAATTATTATCTATGATTATGTGCATGCCTAAATTCAGTTAATTATTCCAATTTTATCCTCTCATGGGTCACATCCATTCATTTATATAGTAATGTAGTCTTATGAAATACTCATATTTATTTTATTACCAAATATTATGATATTTTATATGCATGTTATCATTTCAAAATGTAATACTCTTATTCTAATACACTTATGTTCATTTCATACTTATGTATCTCCATTGACAATCCTTATTTATCATCTATTAACACATTTTATTAACATTCCTTTCACTAGGATATAGAGAATGTTTTTATCTAAGTAATGTTTTTGAAGAGTGATAAAGAGATAAATCATTATTGGTAATGTTGACTATGTTTCACTAATAAAACAATATTTTTTTGAATATTTTATTTATAATAAATGGTATAATTTCCTCACATTGTGTTAAATATGTTTATTTATAAAACATTTGGGATTTGATCATTCATTTGAAAATTTGGTGAAAATTCCAGTTTTACCCTTTATAGTGCACTATAGTATTTAGACGATAAATATTTTTATATTTATTATTTGAATTTGAACTTTTTTAAAAATGTTCCTAACTTAAATTTATACAACTTTTATTCACGACACTAGAGCTAAAGAGTGCATTTAGTTGTTTAAAATGGGTCATGAAGTCAAAGTTGGGCTGGAATCGGCAGAATGGACATGGGTTCTTTATTTGGGCCATATATTCTCCATCCGGGAACGGATGGAGCCCCAATTTTGAGGAAGGATCTGGGACAGGATTTTGAACAAATCATCCTTCTAAAAGGCCGGCCAATTCACGCGTTTGAGAGGTCAAATGAGTGGTGTAATGTGAAATAAAATATTTGGATGAGATTTCCCATTCACACTTGAAACCTCTTTAAACCTAGTCTCCCCTCCACTCTATAAATTAGTGTTTTTATCATTTGGAGGGGTTGGGACGTGAATTAGGTTATTTTAGGAAGGGGATAATTTTTTTACCCATATTATCCAACCATTGTAAGATGGGTAGCTCTTGAAGCAAGGATCCCCTCAACGAAGCCTCCTTCTCTTCTTCATTTTGTAATGTTTTCATTTGTGAAATAAAATTCTTTGATATTATTTTATTCCTCATCTTTTCTTATGTTTTTTTTAATTTATTCTTCTCTTAATCTTCCTAATTGGGTTTCAATTCTTGAGTAGAAGCGTTATTGGGTTATACCCATTATAAACCTTTGCACATGCAAAACGCTTCTACGATGATTACGCCACCCATGGAAGAGTAGTGTTTTAGTAATCAATCTATCTTCTACCATCTTCATTTAATTATTTTGAATCATTGAGATAATTTAGTTAACTTAATATGATCCATGAATTGTGTTTTTAAATTGTAAGAAACTAATCAAGCAATTGAACAATTAACACAAAAACACGCGAGGTTGGGATTTTGTGTAAATTGTGAGAGCGCGATCTTAATAGGTAATACAAGACCATACAGGATAAATTTGTAGATTTCAAATATAATCCCTAATCATAATTCATCCTAATTTCTAGAATGTATATGTGCCTTAATTTACCACTGACCATAAGCTATCCTTATAACATCAATCAAAGTAGGGTGCTGCGATTACATGTTCTGAAGATAACCTAGGGTTTAATTAACTTCATCTTTGTGGTAAGGTTAACTCTCGTAGGGTTCGGGGGTTAACAATTTAAGGGGTAATAATTAAGTTGATGTCAATTTAAATGATAATGATAAATAATTTATTGAAGAGGTATAGTTATATCGATTAATCCTTTTAAAATATTTTCCAAAAAAAACATCTTCTTGTTGTGTCTTTTTAATCAAACTTCATTTCAAAATTAAAAACAAAAAAAATGCAATCTTCTTCCAGAAAATTTCTTCAAGTTTTATAAACTATAAACAACCACCCCCAATCCTTTCAAGTAGTGTTTTTATTCTCTTTTATTTTATTTCTATATTACCTCTGAAAAGTTTTTTTAATTCACTTCCTCCTTTGAGAGACGACCTTGGTCAGCCACTATGCTGCACCTAAGTACCGCAAAATCACACTAATAATTTGAGGGCACCCTTGAAGGCACTCTTTCAAATTTTCACTATTGGTGGGGAGGAAAGTAATTATTTAAACCAATTAGAGGTATTTATTTTATTTTACATTTTATTCGTTTCCTCTGTTCCTTCTTCCTTGTTTACCCAATCTGGTTTTTTCTTCTTCTTTTATTTTCTTCTACTTATTTTTGGACCATCAACTCAAACTTATAATTTTTATTTTACTATGGTCCAAATTCCTTCTTTTCATCTTTCATTGATTTATGACACGAACTAATCCCAAAGATCTCATAGATCTTGACCTTGTGATTGAACGTAGCCTTAGGGCTCGAATCAGACATTCTCAGTCTACAGGAAGTTTCAACATTCAACCAGTTGGAGAATTACTCCAATATCAGAACATTGAAATTGGAATCAATTCAAATTCAACCATAAAACAAGAACCAATAGATTACAATAATGGAAATGAACTTAATAAAACCATTCGAGAATTGGTTGCACCTGATATTAACTATCAACCAAATTGTACTGCATACCCAAATCTCGAATCAGTCTTTGAACTAAAATCTGGGTTAATTCACTTACTTCAAAAGTTTCATGGCCTCTCTGGTGAGGATCCAAACAAACATTTGAAAGAGTTTAATGTGGTTTGATCAACCCTAAAACCTAGAAATGTCTCTGAAGATCAAATTAAGCTAAGAGCATTCCCATTCTCACTTGATGGAGCTACGAAAGATTGGATGTATTATTTACAACCCGAAGATGTAACTTGTTGGAATGATTTGAAACATCTTTTCTTGCAGAGATTTTTTCCAGCATCGATGACCACTTCTATTCGTAATGAGATCTCGAGGATCAAGCAAGTACAAGGGGAGTCAGTGTATGAGTATTGGGAGTGATTCAAGAAGTTGTGTGCGAGCTGCCCACATCACCAAATCAGTGAGAAATTGCTCATCTAGTACTTCTATGAAGGTCTCACACCTATGGAGAGAAGCATGGTGGATGCCGTAGTAGGAGGGGAATTGGTGGACAAGACACTAGTAGCCTCACGTGCATTGATCAACAAGATGACCCAAAACTCCCAATAATTTGGTGATAGAGGTACACCACATGTCAGGGGAGTACATCAGGTAAGTCCTTCTTCTCTTGAAAGTAATTTTATTGATACCAAGTTGGAATAATTGACCACTATGGTGAGTCAGATTTCTTTGGCTTAAAAGACATACCAACCCACTTCTTCAAGGCCTTGTGGTATTTTCACTGATATAAGCCACCCAACTGACTATTGCCCACAACTCCAAGAAACAGAAGATTGTGCAGCAGTGTTCCCTGGGAGATCATATCAGCAACAAAAAAAACAACCATATCCCCAATAGAAGTTTGGTCCAACATACAACCAAGGGTGGAAGGATCAATCAAAAATGAGGTATGGATCTAGGCAACAACAAAGGCCCCCTTTTCAACCAAACTTCCAGCCACCTCCATCTTACCAACAGGGTTTCCAACAACCCCAAAGGAGATTCAAAGCTCAAACATCAACAAGTCAGTAACAAGGGAATCTACAAAACAAGGTAGACTCTAACACTTATGATCATTTGAAACAAATTTTTCTTAATCAACAGAATGATCTGAGGAGTCAATGTTCGGAGTTGAGGGAGTTGAAGACTCAAATGAGCCAGATAGCCACTGCCCTCCATGAACTAGTAAGTAAGAATTCTGGAAATCTTCCTTCCCAACCCACTCCAAATACAAAGGGGAATGTTAGTTACATCACATTGAGAAGTGGGAAGCAAATGAATGATACATCTGAACCTACCATTCCACCGGGATTCACCATAACTCTAGAGAAGCCCAATTCCATACCAACTGATGAGAAATCCAAGGAGAAAGATAAATGTAAGAAAAAGATTGATGATGTTCCTCCTAAACCCCTTCCTTTTCCAAACAGGGTTGTTCAAACTAAGAAGATGGCTGAAGAAGCATTGAAAAAGGATGTTTTGGACACATTAAAGCATGTGGAGATCAACATTCCTCTACTTGAAGCCATCAAACAAATCCCAAGGTATGGCAAATTCTTAAAAGAACTTTGTACCAATCAATGATGGATTATGGGAAATGAGAGGATCAATCTTGGAAGGAATGTGTCAGCACTCATTACACCAACTCTAGCAATGCTGACACAGTGCAAGGATCCAGGTACATTCACCATCCCATGTACCATAGGGGAGTTTCACTGCTCTAATTCTCTTTGTGATTTAGGATCATCAATAAATGTGATGCCTCAATCTGTATTCTCTTTTTTACAGGTTGGTGAGTTGAAGATGACGAGATTAGTGGTGAAATTAGCGAATAGAGCAATGACATATCCAACGGGAGTCCTTGAGGATGTACTTTTCTAGGTAAGAGACATGATCTTTCTAGCAAATTTCTATGTACTTAACATGGAGGATGATCAGGTAAGTTCTCATGCCCCCATTATCTTAGGTAGAACCTTCCTCAAAACTGCAAAAACTATCATAAATGTCAATGAGGGTACACTTTCCATGGAATTTGGGGATGAAGTTGTGATATTTAATGTTATGGATTCCATGAAGTACCCCTCAGAGGATCATTCTGCATTTTTATCTCCCATTTTGAACCACCATGTAAAAACACCATGGAATTGGATTGTCCTATTCTTAGAGAGTTTATGAGTATTGGTTCTAGTTTTATGTCTAAGAGTACTTCCACACCTGTTTATAAGAAACAAAACTCTCTAAGATTTAATTTTTAAATGAAGTTATATTCTGATTTTGATCATGTGAAATCTGATTATGACATGGCTGTAGAGTATTCTGATGGATTTGATGCTTTATTCTCTGATTTTGATGATGTATATTTTGATACTGATGCTCTTTGTGCACATATTTCAGTTCCTTCAATGTCTCTATCCATACACCACCCCCTACGCTGGAAATCAAGCCATTGCCACCAAATATGATATACTCATACTTGTTGAGTGGTGAGAAATTAACTGTTATCATTTTTAACAATCTCCCTTTTGAACATGAATAAAAACTTTTGAATCTTTTGAGGGAGAACATCAGGGAAATCGGGTGGACCTTGGCTGACATATCCGGTATTAGCCCATCCATTAGCATGCATAGGATTATTTTGGAGGATGGGGCTAAACTGGTGAGGCAACCACAAAGAAGACTCAATCCAACCCTTCTGGAGGTTGTTAAAAAAGAGGTTGAAAAATTGCATGATGCAGGTATAATTTACCCTATTTCTGACTCACAATGGGTTAGCCCTGTCCAAGTTGTACCAAGGAAAACTGGTTTCACTGTTAAAAAAATGAAAATGATGAGTTATTTCCTATGAGAGAACAAAATAGTTGGTGAGTGTGTATTGATTATAGGAAACTAAATCAATCCACTCGTGAGGACCATTTCCCACTTCCGTTCATTGACCAGATGCTTGAGAGACTTGCAGGTAGGACACATTATTACTTCTTGGATGGTTTCCATGGCTATTTTCAGGTTCCCATTGCAGTAGAAGACTAGGAGAAGATGACATTCACCTGCCCATTCGGTACCTTTTCTTATAGAAGGATTCCTTTTGGACTTTGCAATGCCCCAGGTACCTTCCATAGATACATGGTGAGTATTTTATCAAATTTCATTGAGACCTACATGGAGGTATTTATGGATGATTTTACAGTTTATGGATCCTCATTTGATGAATGTCTCTCTAGTTTGGGTGATGTGTTGCCTTGTTGTATTGAGAAGAATCTGGTCTTAAATTTTGAAAAATGTCATTTCGTGGTCGAAAAGGGAATTGTCTTATGTCATATAGTCTCACAACATGGAATTGAAGTTGATAAATCTAAGGTATACATTATTTTATCCCTGCCATATCCTACATGTGTGTGTGATGTTCAATCATTCCTTGGACATACTAGATTTTATCGACGCTTCATTAGAGATTTTAGTAAGATCGCTCTACCCTTATCTCGATTGCTTCAAAAAGATATTGACTTCAATTTTGATGATTCATGCAGGGTATCATTTGATGAGATAAAGAAGTGTCTGACCACTCCACCGATCAGACAGCCCCCGCGGTGGGACCTTCCATTTTATCTTATGTGTGATGCGTCCAACTTCGCGGTTGGAGCTGTCTTATCTCAGAGGGTAGAGGGGCATTCAAATGTGATTTCATATGCTTCAAGGATGTTGGATTCTGCCCAATCAAAATACACCACAACAGAAAAGGAGTTTCTTACTGTTATGTTTACTTTAGATAAATTTCATTCATATTTATTGGGATCTAAAGTAGTTGTTTTTTCTGACCATGCATCTTTGAGGTACCTCCTAAAGAAGCCAAATGCAAATCCATGACTTATCCATTGGATGCTCCTTATTCAAGTGTTTGACATCGAGATAAAGGACAAGAATGGGTCAGAGAATTTTTTGGTAGACCACATGAGTAGGCTTAATCGCACACCAGAGGGTGACACCTTGGACAAGGTACCACTTCGAGATACTTTCCCCGATGAGCATCTCTATACCATGTTAGGTACGCATCCTTGGTATGTTGATTTAGTTAATTACATTGTTTCATCTGAAATACCAGCAAATTTGAAGAAGCATCAAGTCCAAAAATTAAAAATTAAGTCTAGGTTTTATGTGTGGGATGATTCTTACCTCTGGCGCATGTGTGGTGACCAAGTCATTAGGAGGTGTGTTCCCGATCATGAGATTGAGTCTGTTTTGCATTTCTGTCATACACTTGCTTGTGGTGGACACTTTGAACCCCAACGTACTTCTATAAAAGTCTTAGACTCTGGATTATATTGACCTAGCTTATTCCATGATGCCCATGTGTTTTGTAAGTCATGCTCTCATTGCCAACACACTGGGAATATTTCTAGCAGACATGAGATGCCCCAACAACCCATACTATTATGTAAGATTTTTGATGTATGGGGCATTGATTTTATGGGTCATTTTCATAGTTCATTTGGTTTTTTTATATTTTGGTTGCTTTTGATTATGTATGTAAATGGGTGGAGCCCAAGGCCACCTGGACTGACGATTCTCATGTTGTAGTGGATTTTGTCAAGGCTCAAATTTTCTGTAGGTTTGGAGTACCAAAGGCCATCATCAGTGACCAAGGGACACACTTTTTCAATAGGAATTTTTCTTCCCTCCTTCGAAAGTATGGGGTGACACACAAAACATCAACACCATACCACCCCCAAACAAATGGTTAGGCTGAGGTTTCAAATTGTGAGTTGAAACAGATTTTAGAGAAAACCGTGCAGGAAAATAGGAAGGATTGGAGAAAGCTCTTGGATGATGCATTGTGGGCTTGTTGGAAAACATACAACACACCCATTGGTATGTCCCCATTTCAGATAGTTTTTGGGAAAGCATTTCATCTTCTCGTGGAAGTTGAGCATCAGGCTTATTGGGCTATAATGAAATGCAACATCGATTTGGCCCAAGATGGAATCCAAAGGAAGATGCAAATTCAAGAGCTTGAGGAGATTAGATTGTATTCATATGAGAACTCAAGGCTCTACAAGGGAATATAAAAAAACAACTTATGATAGAATGATCCAACAAAGGTAGTTTCATGTTTGAGAGAAAGTCCTTCTCTACTGTTCACGACTGAAGCTGATTCCTGGTAAGTTGCGTTCCAGATGGTTTGGTCCTTATATTGTATCAAATTTTTTTCCTTATGGTGTAGTGGAGATCACACAATAGGACACTGGAAGGAGCTTTATATTCAATGGTCATCATTTGAAGAGATACATTGCGTGACTTCCTACTGATGCAGTGGATTTTATCACACTGCCTGACCCCATCATCACTTGAGCACATCAAGCTGTTCCAAACACTTTCACTTTTATATTATTTATCCTATTTAAAAATTCTTCATTTCATGTGCATATATCATCTCATGGGTTCACATTGATTACAATGAAATAATTTATGTGTGGGGGAGGGAACCTTTTATTTTAGTAAATTCAATTGTTTTCCTGATTAAAAAAAACAAAAAACAAAAAAAAGATGTGTGTCTTTCAAATTTTTTGTGTTTATTTTACAATTTTCTGTGTGTTTTTTAAACTTTTGAGCTTAAATGATTCTCATCACCATTTTTAAATCCATATCAATAAGTGAAACAATTTATACTTTGAAACTAAGCTTAAATGAATGCTGAAATGACTTTGTTTCAAGTTTAAATATTTAGTAATTTCATGAAAAGTACACTGAATTTTGAATCCCATGCCACATCTCACTATCTTTATATTTGAAATCACTTTCATGTGAGGCTTCTGAACCATTATTTTCATATTCTTTACATCCACCTCACTTCTTGAGAGAACCAAACCATTCTTGATTTAACCAGAATTTGATTTATTCCTGTCAAAACTTGAGAGTTTGAGGTAATTATGTTTAAATGATTGAGGCATTTGTTTGGTATTAAAGCCCCTATTTCAAATAATCCCTTTTATAATGGCCTACCTTAAACATTTAATCCTTTTAGCCCTTAGAATCCATGCACAACCTATTAGGTTAGCCACATTACCAGCCAATTTTCCCTATCCAACCAACTCTTGAAGTGAAATTGCATAATCTAGTTGAGCTTAAGTGTGGGGGAATCTATCTTGTATTGTGATACCACATTCTGTGATACTTTGGGTGGAAAATTAAATTCTGAAGAGATGTGTTGGCTGCTGAAGAAATCCATTATATTGCAATCTGTTCCTTTTCTGGAGCTTTCATGACAAGTGAAGTTGTTCCTTTTCTGATTGAGGTTGAAAGTTGTGCCTATCTCAAGCTTTCAAGAAAATCATGTTTGAGAAGATTGACATTTTTTATGCTTAAATGATGAATGGTTTAAACTTTTCATGTCTTTTCATGATTATGGAGCTGAATTGATACAATGGGGATTGAGTAGAAGACCATAATTAATTGAAAATAAGATTAATGAAATTTTTCTTCAAAAAGAGTTAAGCCCTCCTCATTCAGCCTCAGATTTTTTCACATCTTAATCCTACCAAACGAAAGCCACAGAACAACCCTGAAAAGTCCTCATAATAAGAATATGTCTTTGACTCACATCAGGTAGCGATATAGAAATTTATCAAGCCTATGGTGACCGTTGTATGAGTTTGGATGAGAACGACATTGCAAAAAATTGACATTTGTGTGATAAGAGAAAATTCAAGCGAGGTAAGTGTTTTGTGTATGGGAGGATATATAAAGTGGAAATATATTGAATGATATAAATGAAGAACTTGAAATAATGGTTTTTATGAGGCATTATACCTTTTGTTTCTTGGTGTGTAATTGTTTGATCACAAGGATATGTGTTTTAAAATCAGTTTTGATTTGATATTGATGTTTACTTGACATGAGGTTTTTCCCAGGAGTGCAAAAGGGTAAGTGTGGGGGAGTTGATAAAACACTATTTTGTTGAATATTTTATTGATAATAAATGATATAATTTACTCACATTGTGTTAAATATGTTTATTTATAAAATATTTGGGATTTGATCATTCATTTGAAAATTTGGTGAAAATTCCATTTTTACCCTTTATAGTGCACTGTAGTATTTCATAGATAAATATTTTTATATTTATTATTTGAATTTTTATTTTTTTAAAAGTGTTCCTAACTTAATTTTCTACAACTTTTATTCAGGACACTAGAGCTAAAGAGTGCATTTAGTTGATGAAAATGGGCCATGAAGTCAAAGTTGGACTGGACTCGGCAGAATGGGCATGAGTTCTGTATTTGGGCCATATCTTCTCCATCCAGGCATGGATTGAGCCCCAATTTTGAGGAACAATCGGGGACATGATTTGGAACAAACCATTATTCTATAAGGCCGGCCAATTCCCGCGTTTTGGAGGCCAAATGGGCGGTGAAATGTTCATTAAAATATTTGACCAAGATTTCCCATTCACACTTGAAACCTCTTTAAACCTAGCCTCCCCTCCACTCTATAAATTAGTGTTTTTCTCATTTTGAGGGGTTGGGACGTGAATTTGGAGATTTTAGGCAGAGTAGAATTTGTTTCACCCAAATTATCCAACCATTTTAAGAGGGGTAGCTCTTGAAGCAAGGATCCCATCAACGGAGCCTCCTTCTCTTCTTCATTTTCTAATGTTTTCATTTGTGAAATAAACTTCTTTGATATTCTTTTATTCCTCATCTTTTATTCTATTTTGTTTAAATTTCTTCTTCTCTTAATATTCCTAATTAGGATGGAATTCTTGAGTAGAAGCATTATTGGGTTATACCAATATAAACCTTTGCACATGAAAAATGCTTCTACGATGATTACGTCACCCATGGAAGAGTAGTCTTTTAGTAATCAATATACCATCTACCCTCTTCATTTAATTGTTTTGAATCATTCAGATACTGTAATTCACTTAATATTATCCATGAATTGTGTTTTTATATTTTAATAAACTAAGCAAGCCATTGAACAATTAACACAAAAACACGCGAGGTTGGGATTTTATGTAAATTGTGAGATTGCGATTTTAATCAGTAATACAAGACCATACAAGATAAATTTGTAGAGTTAAAATATAATATCTAAACACAATTCATCCTCATTTCCAGAATTTATATGTGCCATAATATAACAATGACCATAATCTATCCTTAGAACATCAATCAATGTAGGTTGCTGCGATTACATGTTCCAAAGATAACCTAGGGTTTAATTAACTTCATCTTTGTGGTAAGGTTAATTCTCATAGGGTTCAGGGGTTCACAAGTTAAGGGGTCATAATTAAGTGGATGTTAATTTAAATGATAATGATAAATAATTTATTGAAGAGATAGAGTTAGATCGATTACACCTTTTAAAATATTTTCTAAAAAACATCTTCTTGTTGTGTCTTTTTTATCTAACTTCATTTCAAAATTTAAAAAAATGAAATATTCTTCCAGCAAACTTTTTCAAGTTTTATAAACTATAAAAATCCACCCCCATCCTTTAAAGTAGTGTTTTTATTCTCTTTTATTTTATTTCTAGAATACCTCTGAAAAGTTGTTTTAATTCACTTCCTCCTTTGAGAGACGACCTTGGTCAGCCACTCTGCTGCACCTAAGTACCCCAAAATCACACTAATCATTTGAGGGCGCCCACGACAGTGCTCTTTCACTCACCAAATTTTAATATTATGCTCATAGTATCCAAATTAATTAAAGTATTATGGTCTTCAAGTGTATTTTTTTAAAATTTATTTAATATTAATCAAAATATATATAATATTTATGTGTGAAATGATCGGGAAACAATAAAAATGGAAATGTAAACCATATAAGAATCATTATAATAAGGATAAACCAATGTATAAATGAATTCATAGAACATTAGGGTTAAAATTAAGTTTATATAAGCATAAATACTTCATATATTTTTTAGATTTTATTATAATTTTTTTTCCATATTAGTAGTATATTTAAATAAATGAATTGGGGTTATCTAAGAGTGATTATATCATGATGAAAGAAACATGATTATTAGTTATGAAATAATACATGAACTATTTTAGTATTTTTAAATTATATGAAAATGAGTATATTAAGGGAGTAACCCACTTAATAAATTAAACCCAAAATCATGTGTTTTCAAAAATAATTCTGATGTTGATGATTCTTTAGTCGAGATGTAATTTAATGTATAAATAATTGGGATCTGATATCATTGAGTGATATTTAGATCATCATTATGGAGATCAAGAATATAAGAATTACATCTAGGGATCATAATATATCCCATATTATAGCGAAATAGTTATATATTTCAATAAGTGTAGGAATTAAAAAGTATAAAATTCTTGTATGGTGATTTTAGTGATTAAATATCATTAAATTATTGGTAATTTATATAGAGTGAGATAATGTGGTGATATTTCAGTGACATTAGAGTGTATATAAATTCAACTTGACTATAGTCTCATCCACACCTACTATTATGTATTTCATACATCGTATGATGAAAATTTAAGTATGGTTTTTTGTTTGATATTTTGAGAAGAATAATAACCCTATGATTTTAGTGTTTTAAAAAGGATGGATTATTAGGCTGGGGTGAATAATAATTGTCTTTTATGTATTTTTTTTGAGAAACCAATGTGTTTTATGAAACACTAATATTGGAAAACATTGGATATTTCATGTTATAATTTTTTAATTAAATAATAAAATATTTACTTTTTTGTTTCTATTTATGGGAATTGAGAGTGATCCAAAGAACATGTATAATACCACATGTATATTTAGTGGACATATATATATCATGAAAATTTATATAAGTTATGATTAATATTATAAACAAGTATATAAATGAAAAATTAAAATTGGGATAGTTAAAGATATGTCATTTAATTATGAAAAAGATGGTTATGAAACATCATACTCCCTCGAGTAAGACCAGATAAGTTGACACATTAAAGAATGAAGAATTTTTATAGTTTATATGAATAATAACTCATCTTTATTGAGATTAGTGTCACAACATCTTGAATAATGAATACTAATAGTATAGGAGTGGTGTAACCTATATGGTACTGCATGTTGTGAGAAACTGAAAGACCATTGTATTTGGTGATTTATATCAAAAATAATTATTTTAATAAGTTTTTCATTTAATTATATATTCACATGATAAGATATATTGTTTACATGTACTTATGAGATGATTTTGATGAGAGTTTGAAACAATATATTTTGAAGATGATCTGGATGATTTGGAAAAAATAGAGACTATGTTGTAGGTGGGAGTTCTTAAAAACATTTATGAAATAATAGATCATGTACTTAAGAAAGAGGATAAATTTTGAGGGTCCAATGTAATACCTAAATACATAGATAATAACATCATGTTAAATACATTATTGGTGTATGTGGGATACTTCATAATGATCACATCACTTTTGTAATTTAGTGAAAGAATCTAAGGTATGAAACATAGTGATCATTTTCATAATAAATATACAAAAAATGTTTTAGCAAAATCTATATCCCACACATTTTATTTGATATAAAAATTTCTAGTGGATAATTCAGTTATCAAAATGAATTGAACATAAAAACATATATTTCACACAATAGGGATGAACCAGTAAAAAAATACATTTCCCAACTGTAATTTTATTTTAATCATTTCATATATGATTATTCTATTTTAAAATACAAGGAAAACATTTATATCCAAATAGTTTATACTGGATCAAAATGAATAGTGGATTGTGTTTCAATAGATAAATTCCAGTTTAGAAAATTATTTTGAAATCAATTGATTCAACCCCTACCCCCTCTTAGGTATTTCTATTCAATCTACTTTGACTGATATATGTAATTATATATATTATATCCTTAGAAGAGTGTTATATGATTCCTTAAAATAAAAGGTTGAGATATTATAATATTACCTCTTCTAGTATCATCGACCATATAAGGATGAAATATCACTTTTCACATCATTTGAATCTATCAAAAGTTTTTGATTCATTTCATGTGTAACCTCTGATAAATTTCATATTGACTATCCATATATATGAAACTAATTCATAGAACAACTTGAATGTGATCTATTATATAAGCTATTAACCACTGAATTTTTTTTATTATAGAAGATAAGTACTATAAAACATGACAACTCATCTTGTTAATGATATCTAAATCCATAATATTATTAAGAAGAAATATTATAACCCAAATATGAAATGAAAAATATTCTATTATTTTATATTATGAAAATAACAAAATTTTAACGTTAAATTATATAATGGGGTGATAATATAAAACCCATAATTTTAGTTTGTATTTTCCTTTAAATTAATAATATGTGTTTAATATAATGTGATACACATACAATTTAACCAATTTAAATAGAACCATTATTCATTATTCCTTTATATTACAATAAAAAATTAAACACTTTACATGATAAATAATAAAAAAATGTAAAATTGAAAATGGAATTATATAAAAAGTATGTAAATCTAAAAAATTGTTAAATTCACTTCATATTGATCTATAATGATTATCATACCATTGTTGATAAATATAAAAACAATATAACACTATATAAATATGATAAAAATATTGGAAACTTAATAAGAGAATATGATAAATGATTTTGGATATATTTCTAAGTCATAATATTATATGGTAATATAAGTTGTATATACATGTTCATTATTCATATCATAATTTTTCATATGTCAGTTAGACATATGTTAATTGGATACATGGTTTTTATACATATCAATATCACTTATATAGTTATTTTACATATGACCATTAGATATATGGTATTTGGATACATAAACATTGAATGTATTGGTATCAAATATTTATATTACTATTCTGTAATTGATATTATCTTATTAAAAATAACATTCTTCACTTATAATTAATAATATAATAATTAAATAAATATATAATAACAAATAAAAATTATAATAATATAAAAAATATTTATTTATTTTCATTAAAACCTATTAGTTTTCAAGAAATGATTTTATGAATTTTTGAATTTCAAAGAGATATTATAATTTATTACTTAAATAGAGTGGTTAGAACATAAATGATGGGATGTGATAAAATTCACTAAATGATAGAAAATTATCATTTATTAAATATTTACATTATGAAAACCCAATAACCATAACCTATAGTCGTTGGTCCCCTTAATGCATTAGAAAAAGATTTATGGGATCACACAACAAAGGATCACATTGTTTAACAGTATTCAGAGATTATATACTTATAGGTTTTCAATAATATAATAAAAAATATTAAAAAATGACATAAAAAATATCCAGAAAACATTCATATTCCCTCATTTTCATCCTTGGTTTCTTTCAACGATTCCAACTTGGTACCCTAATTAAAGGAAACAAAAGAATGTTCTAAGTTCAAATGCTTAGTAAGGTATAACACATAACAAAATAAAACATTTCATAAGCGTGGAATAAATTGTATGGAATGAATATATTATCAGAATATTACTAAAATTAAATGAATAAATGATCAGAATAAATCCATGGATATCAATACATTTTAAATCAATATAGAAAATATATTATAAAAAAAAAATTAATAGTGATGAAATTTATAATGTTGGATAACAATATATTAATATCAATTCATTTAGAAAAAACAACAAAATTATTGTCATTGACTATCATTGGATGTCAATCATTCTATCATCATCATGACCAAGACATTATTTTATCCCTCATTTTCAAAGTTGAGATATCATTATTTAATTGGGTATGCATACACCATGAACCCTATCCTATTTTTTCTAGACACTATCCATGAATTGGGGTTATATATATCTTTTCCCACCTACCATCACTTACAAAAAACCAGTTCATTCACAATATAAAATTTATGAATAATAATAAACTGAATAATTAACATTCCCTAGTAATCTATAATTATCCATATTGATATAAAATCATACGTGTTTTCTATGCATTCTCTAACCAATAAATGTTATAAAATAGTCATATTTAATCCAAATAATGAATTTGGGTGGTATCATTAGAACATGTCACATGTAAAACATAACTAATATAAATGGATGTTGAAATTGACAACAAATAAACTTGTATGATTTTTTATAAATTAAATTAAAAAAACATTAATAAATAAATCTAGTTTGAAATGTCTAAAACCCCCATAAAATTGATCCCCTTTATATTAAATAATGTTATCATGATAAAAAAATCTACAAATTACCCTTTCAAATAAAGAATGATTCTAATAAAATAATTATATATGATATATTCAATAAAATAATTATTTTTCAGGGCATAAAAACAATAATTAATTAATTATTAAATCCATAAACCATCCAAATAACTTTTTAAATTATAAATTATATTTTAAAATAAACATTAAATATTTAAAAATACAAAAATAAATTATTTTCAAATTAATTATGACTAAGAATCAATTAAAAGATAATTTTAATACTTGAAAATATATTTTCATAATATATAATGTTAGAATACTGAAATAATGTGTTGAAAAAAAATTCATAATTTTTTTTAAATTTGTATTTATTTAAAGCAATAAAATATTCCTTCTAATTTTTTATATAAATTCAAAATAAATTTAAAATGATCTAAAAAAATTATTAAAAAATCATAGTCATTTGTATGGGGAAAATAGAAGTGAAACTGAACTAGAATTTAAAAAATATTATACTCTTAATTGATGATCTATATTCTATCTAAGGAATGACTACATCTATTATTTCGGTCTCTTCGATCAATTTCCTCGTATTTCTCTTTGATAAGTGATAATTTGTTTTCTCTATGTTATAATGGAGTTTTTTTGGTTGTTTTTTTGGTGTGGTTTTGGTGTGATGTCCTCTATTGGATACAGTTATTGTGGTAGAGTTGATCATGATCTATAGTATCGGTCTGTTATCTTTTGAATAATGTCGACACCCTTTTGAGGTAGGGGATTTTTTATTATCTATTTATTTATGTCAAATTTTAGAGTTATCATGATTTATCCCTTTGGATCATAATGCAAACTAACCTAAATAATTACATAAAATGGATTAAAGGGTTGGTATCTATTGTATGGCTATTTTGTTCTTTGTTTTGTGAATACGATTTTCCTCTTGATTTTCTAGATATTGTTATATCTGTGATGTTATTGTTTTTCTCGGAATAGAATTTTGAATTGGTAAAGAATGTAAAGCCAGAATTAATTGAAAATGAATTTGTGAAAAGATTAAAGAGGCATGTTTAATTATTCTGGTTGTTGTTGTTGTAATTTAATATCAATCAAATTGATATAAGTATGCATGTTAAATTTAATATGTCAAGGAACCTCAATCATATTAATGATTTTTGGTAAAATAAATAAATGAATGTTAATTTAAATTTTAAATTAATTTGTGACATCTTGTCATAGATTTCTACAAATTATTACCATATTTATAACCTTTGAATAATGAATCGGTTAATTGATGATGGAATAGAAACATTTTGTATGATAAACAATAATTCCATTAAGGGAATGGGTTTCCTACTATCTTGTGGAGGATGAGAGCCTCTTGCATTGGAGCCGTGAGATATTTTTCTATGTGAAGTCTGGATGAATTGCTTTAGGGCCAAGAGCCCTGTTTCATTGTTTATTTCCTTCTAATTGTGATGTGATATGAGTCTGGGATGACTGAGCCTTGAGTGATGTAATTGTATATGGGTCATGATGGTCCGGATGTGATGTGATCCTAGGATGGTTGAGCATGGAGGGTTGTTGTGGTAGGTGGGTTAGGGAGGAAAAATTGTTGTCGTAGTAGTTGATTCCTAGACTAGTGAGATGCATCTATATATACATGTCTGTTTTGGGGAGGACATCAAAGATAAATGAATAGGTTGAAGGTGGGATTACCATTTTATATGAGATATAGATGCTCATTTGAATATACAGTTTGTAAAATGACAAAGTTGTTTGTTTATCTTAATTTTATCCCCACTACATGAGGTAGATGGATGTGTATTGTTATAGATCATGTTAGGTGGCATATGATTTTTTTTCTAGAGTACCTGTTAATATGGAACGTAATTTTTTTAATAAATTATCAATTTTTTAACACATAGTATTAGAGGTTTTTGGGATACAATACTGATGTTATAATTCTAAGAAGTCGTGGACTCATTTTTATTATTCCCAAATGGCATGGAACATTATTTTATTATAATCTAGAATATTTAAATAGTTAATTAATGGTTAATAAATTAATTAACAAAAATTGAAACTAATAAAAATAATAAAATAAAATAATTTCTCTTTTTAGATCGTTGTGTGCTTATAGGATATCAGTTCTTTGTAGAGGAAGATAAGAGTTTGAGAGATTTTTACTACAGTTGATATTGAGACTAGGATATGCCTATAGTGTGGTTGTGAGCTATATTATATCATGTAATTTTAGTGTTTCCATATGCTACTCTACCCAGTCAGTTAGAGAAACTGACACCATGGGAGTTCTGAGTACTGGGGGTCTTTTCCCCAACATCCTAATTTGAAGATGGATGGATAACAACCCCTTTGGACCCTATCTCTTATCTTGGTAATTACTTGTTATGCTATGAAAGATAGTTAGTTTTCCCCATGTTATTATGTAGAGGTCTATAATTAATTTTAGTTATTTCACAATCCTATATTCTGGATATAGTTTCTTGATGACTACTATAGGTATAACATGCATAAGATATGATGAATTGGGGATCCTTACTCGGTGTACAGGTTCTGATGGCATGAGGTGTAATACCCAGGGTATGATACAGGTTATAAGGGTTTTGGGGGATCCCATAAACTACCTAATAAAATTTGGTTACGTGGATAGGGTGGTCTGTTTCTAGAGGTGCATGTTGTGTTTTTCTCCCATGTGTATGTGTTCTAGCCTTTTTTGAGATAGATGCTCAGGACATGTGACGTTGTGGAAGATCGATACGCTAGTTGGGAAGTGGTAGCATGGAACCCATGATATTATTTATTATATTATATTCTCTAGCGTGCGATACACGGTGAGAGTATAAAAGTAGAGGAAGGGAAATTATTATATATGTTTATGTGATGAGCCAGTTTTACTAATTTTTCATTGTGTTTTACCATTATTTCTTTACCTTTTGCAAGAGAGGCTCAAAGGAAGATCCTACTTAGTATACTATTATACTCACCCTACTTATATATAAAAAATTTCTGTTTAGTTGTAGTAGGTTGATGTTATGGATACCTACTACTAGCTTGGTGTTAATTAGGATATATCTAGGGTTCGTAGTCACTACTATATTTAAATTTCCTTAAGGTATTTGTAATTTTCATATCATGTATAGTAGTTCTTTCATGCCATTATATAAGATCACATGGGTTTTCATTTATATTCTAATATAAGTAAGATTTTTTTTTGTATATATTTTCTCTCTATTTCACAAGAGTTCTCTTAGTTGGTAATGCCTTCCATCGACATGTTTACTATACCCTTAGTGCTAATCACTATCCCGGGGCATTCTGGAATAGGAACTCGGGTGTCATTATCTCTCTTCTCCCATTTCCGGCCCAGGGTGGTGCAATTTGTTGGGAGGGGTCATTATAGATTGGTAATATTGGTTTCGTTGAGGAATAAGATGTAGTTTGGAGTTTGTCATAGGTGAGGTTTCATGGGATTGTTGGGAAACAGTGTTTGATATGTTTAATGAGAACTATAAACATAGGAGACTAGATGACACAAGAGTATTTAGGTCTCCCTATGATCTGATGTTCAAACTATTATCCTTACAATGTATACTAAATAGAGTGATACTAGTTATAGGGTAGATACCTTAGGAAAGGATCATGCATCATTATTCTTTGCACCTATGTTTGAATGGGTAGAATATGGGATAGGTTAACCTAAAAAGAATAAATTAAAAAAATTAATTATTCATAAGTACATCTATATTCTAGGTTTAGGAACTCTAATTTTTTTTACTTTTTCAAGAATGGATCCATGTTGACCTTCTCATTAGGTTTAAATGTACAATGTTCAACATATTGTGGCAGAAGATCACCATAGAGTGGAGTTTGATGACAATGACACATAGAGGATGTTTCTCTAAGAGATTCATATCTAGAGTCTAAAAAATTATAAGGTCCCCATTTTAGTTATAATCATAGAATAATGAATGTAGGATTTTGAGATAGCCTTTAGTTTGATCCATGTTCAGAAGGAGAACTGGGTATCATTGGCTTCAATGATGCTGTTTGGGCCATAGAGGAAATAATGGTTCTTATTCCTCATGGATAGTGAGTATTCTGTAGTCTTGTGGGAGGAGTTATGAGACTAGTTTAGAGATGAGTTTCTTCAATCGAACATGAAGGCCTCTATTCGATAGGATCTTGTTACCCTTTATAAGGGGGTATCTATTTTGAGAAATTTCATGATTTATTTTAGGAACCTTCTAAAATTTGTTTTAGACATGTTTCTAGTTGAGGAGGACAGGGTTAGACATTTCAAGGAGGATTTGAATCTATAGATCCAATTCCAGGTAACCCTGTTTATCTTGAAGAAGTATTTCATGGTTCTAGAATGAGAATAGGTCACCAAGAGGAAATTATCCATAATTGGATTGTAATGAGAGGAGTGTCATTAAGATTCCTTATGAAGCAGAGCTATGGTCTGGGTTTCTCATTTTTCATGACATCAGATCATCCAATCAATGGGAGTAGGTCCTAGTATTCAATGAATTAATTCAAAATGGGTGGTGGATATCTATAAAATGATAATTTTAATTGATCCATGTTTTTTCTTATGGAGGCCGAGGTCATTATAGAAGATAGTGTCTAAACATTCTAATGGTCATCACACACTAATTGTTTCAATTTTGGTTCCTTCATTGGGGAAGTTCCAACGGAGGAATTAGTAGAAAGTTTCTCTTATTTGGGGTTAGTAGAGAGTGGATATGGGATAAAGTGGATAGCCCTAAGATTCTCTCCATCCCCTGATTTCCAATAATGAACATGGAGCTGGTCACTAGAATATTAAAAGAGGTCATGAAGGAGGTCATGGCCAGCTTAATGCTTTAGCATTTCTAGTGATGAGCGAGCTAGATTTCTTTCTAGGTACCCTTTAATTTTTTTCTACTTGGGTTCATGCCTTGTTTGATCCGAAAGTGACACACTCTTTCATATCACCTTCCCTTGTCCATGCTTTGGGACTTGAGGAAGAGATACTTCTAGTGCCCTTGGCGTTGACAATTCTAGTTGGCGGTCAATCTGACATCATTGATGAATGGAGAAACTGTGAACTAGTGATGGGGAATCAATTCTATTTGGGATATTTCCTATGTTTATAGATACAACCATATAAAATAATTCTCAGGATGTATTGGTTATATTTTTTGTAGGCTATCATGGATTGATTCAGGATGACTGGTTTGATATCCGATGATGATAGAAATCCAATAGTGTTTGTTGGTGAGAAAGACCCTTGTATGGTTTAGATGCATGTTTTTTCCTTTTCATCTTTGATGGCTGGGATGATGATGAGTTCATCAAAGGTTTAAAATTTAGTGTTTTCTAGGGTCATGGACGAGTACCCTGATAGCATGTCTCCTATATCAGGATTTAATTACAGCTAGTCATATCTCCTATATCAGTGTCACTGTTTTGGGTGAAGCCATTATTATGAGATCTATGTTTACAAATATCTGGTTTGTTTCGGTGTGGTTATGTTTGGAAAAGATTCTCACTGTGGGGTGCTCCAGTTTTGTTCTAAAATAATTTTGATGGAATTTTTATTTGTGTATCGAGTATCATCACTTGAACCAAGGTAAAATGAAAAACCACTACCCACATCCACAGATTGATGATTTATTTAATAAAAAAGGGTGAAAGTATGTTTTTAAAGATCGACTTGAAGATAAGATATCATCTTATTCATATAATGTACGAGGATATCACAATTCTTCTTTTCATTCTTGTCATTGGGCATGTTTTATCCCAAAATGGAGTAGTTTTGGATCTATCAAAGATAACAGAAGTTGTGTCTTGAAAATCCCCATAGACAGTGGAAGTGGTGAAAAGTTTTATCGGTCATGTAGTCTATTACATTAGATTCATATGCAATTTATCTTGATATGAGACTCCTATAACAGTAATTCCCGTAAGATATTGGGTGTTATAGTGTATTGATTAGTGTTATACAATTTTTTAGTATCTTAAGGTAAAGTTGTTTAGCCCCCTAGTTATTTTTCATCCAACATAAAGAGTTCAGTTTGATGTTTTTGGTGATGCATCATGTCATGGGATAGGATGTGTTTTGATGTAATAGAGATCAGAATTTTCTTATGGTACTTGTCAGTTACATCCCTATAGTGTACCTATGCCACCCACAATCTCAAATTGGATATAGGTGTTTTTCACCTGAACTTTTTCTATATTACCTCATCGATGATTTTTTTTGGTATTCGAAAATAATTAGAGCCAGAAGTATGTTCCCTCCAAACGTGACATGAACTTGTGAATACATTAGTGTATAGAGACCTTATAGGATTATGACCTGGAGATTTCATATACACCTTAAGAGGGGAATTTCATGGATGATGCGTTGAGTAGGAAGTCACGTAGTGATGTAGTGTGGGAATCATGAGATTATTGGTGATTTATGTAAGAATATTAATCCTTGCACCAAGATATGGGAGAAGTTATATGAATATGGTTCCTTTTTTATTTTATGGTGCAGTCATCTCTAGTGTAACATGATGAAGAGTTCCGATTGGGGGATCTTAAGGTGGTAGTCAGGAGAGACCATGTTATCTTTATCAAGGCTCATTATGGCTATTCTGAGAACATAACACACCAAGTGTTGTTTCAGGGAAGGATTTTTTCCTTTAGTGTTGCGTGAGATGGTTCTCACAGAGTTCCATTTTTCACCTTTGGTATTACATCTAGCGTGAAAAAGATGTTATGATATTTGGGAGGTCTATTTTAGTAGCCTGGGATGAATCATGCGGTTTCTGATTTTGTGTCTCGATGTTTAGTCTTCCAGAATGTGAAGGACAAGCACTATATTCATAGTAGTTTTCTCCCATCGTTATATGTTCTATAATGGATGTGGAATGACATCTTAATTTACATTTTTACCAGTCTAATTTGAGCACATGGAGGATATGATTCTATAAGGGTGTTAGTGGATCATTTGAAAAATTGAACCCACTTTATAGAGATCAAGGAGTCAAGCTCAGTACAGATTTCATGAGGAAGTATCTATAGGTGGTGGTGAGACTCCATGGGGTCCCAAGGATGATCATTTAGGATAGAGATACTTGTTTCACCTATAGGGTGTGTAGAGGACTTTAGCATGAATTTGGTTTATACCTATGAATTAGCACTACTTTTCATCCAAATAGGGATGGTCAGAAAGAGGGAACTATCCATACTATTGGAGACATGTAGACCTCTTGTTTCCTATATTTTGGATTTTCATGGATGATGAAGATGACCTTTGTAGAGTTCTCTTACAACACTAGTTTTCACTCCTCCATTGGTATGACACTGTTTGATGCCTTTTATTACTTACCCTTAGGTTCATAGTTTTGCTGGAGTAGGTTTAGAGAGTTAGTAATTATCAGCCTAGAACTATTATAGAATATGACAGAGATGGTTCTATTGATTAAAAATATGATGAAGGAACTATAGGATTTCCAGAAATCTTATATCGATCATAGGAGGAGACCACTAGATTTTGACATTGGGGATCATATATTCTAGATGGTGATTCCCAATATAGGGAAGTTAATGTTCGGTCATAAGAGTAAGATTTCACCTCAGTTTATTGGTCCTTAGAAGGTGTTAGATAGTTTTTCAGTCATGGAATATCATTTAGTACTTCCCCCATAGATGATCTAGACACAAGATGTATTTCATGTATCATAGCTTTGTGGTTACCTTCATAGTGACTCTCACGTTATCAATAGTGTCGATGTCCATATTGATGATGATTTGAACTTTGAGGAGCAGCCTTTACAGATTCAAGACTGCTAGGAGAAGTTGTTTAATGGGCCTTTTGTACTCTTGGTTCGTGTCCTGTGGTGACACATTGGAATTGAAGATTGTACCTTGGAAAATTAGTCATAGATACATGGTTAGTACCCCGAGCTGTGTTATGATTATCTCTTCTCTTGTGAGACTATTTGTTTTGTGGTTGTAGATTGTTTCTAGTTTGTGAGTTATCTTTCTCATGATTCTTTTTAGGGCTTACTCTCTTTCCATGAGAGGCGAAGATGCATGGGGTATTCCACATGCATAGTTTTTTTTGTTTTTTTGTTTGGATGAGTATGCTCTCAAACTATATGTGTTAAAGACTAGATTAGTAGTCCATCTATTCATGATACCAACCTCCTTATTCGTGGGTTTATTGGTTGAGATCCTATGGTGATGAGCACCTTGAGATGATTCGAGATGAGTAGCATTTTGGATTACCCCTCTCTTTTTCCTCTCAAGGATAGTTTTGGATTCCAGAGGATGATAATTTTTTGAGATGTATCTAATGTATGGGACTAGATCCATATGGATCGACCCATTGCATGTTTCTGAATATCATGTTACTAGGAGTAGGCTTGAAATATGTCTAGAGTAGTTTAGTTAGAAATAGTTGAAATCAGGGAGATTTAATGATGTGTATAACATTTTCATGAAGTTAAAGTAGGCTTCATGATGTGTAAAATACCAGGGTTTAAAAAATAAATAAAAATAAGAGGGGATGAATTTTTCTATGGAAATAAAACCCCAAGTATTAGATGATTTGAAATGGGATTATACATCATGTAATTCCACACTACAGTGTTGCATTATTCATTTTTAGTAGCTCAGGTTATTCATAACCCTACGGCTATAATATCTCTCCTTCTCTTTCTAGGAGACTCGACAACCCCATATTTAACATTATGGGGATTTCTTCATCAAGGATTGATCCCAAGATTCACTCCATCGATATTTCTTCAATCCAAGGAAGTTCTACCTCTGTCATAGCAGTGTCTTTAATCTAATTCCTCTGGTTCCTATTTTCCATCTGATGGAAATTGATCTATATCTTCTAATAGAATTTTTTGATTATTTGTTAGGGAAATTGTGGTGTGACTTCCTCAGGTGGATGTAGTTCTTACAGGATGGGTGATTAGGATCCACATCATTTCTCCATTATTGTGCGATGAACATTGAAATCCTTTCGAGGAAAGGGATTCGTTGCTTCTATTTTTATTTACGTGAAATCAAATATTTATCATGATTTATCCTCTTAAATAATAATATAATCTATCTAAATTAATTACATGAAATAGATTAATGAATTGGAATCAATCACATGGTGGTGGTGTTGTTTGTGATATGATAACGATTTGTGTCTTGATATTCTTGACAGTATGAAATTTGTGTTATGCTTATTATGCTTGGTTTATCATGTTGATTCGTTAAAGAACTAAAGGTTGTGATTAATTGATAATTAATTGTCTAAAATATTAAAGAGGAATGTTTAATTAATCTGGTTTTTCTATTGTAACTTAATTATAATCCAAATGATACAAATAATAAAGTTTAATTGAATTGGTTACAGAACCAATATTATGTTATTTCTCGTTGATAAAAGATTTAAATTCATGTTAAAATAATGCTTTAATTAATTTGTGATAACATGTGATATATTGAAACATAGCTATCCCATAGTTTGAATCTATGAATAATGAATCAGTTAATTCATGATAGAATACTGTTCAGTTGTGTGATAAAAGATAATTCATTTATAGGGTCTGGGTGTCCTGTACACTTGTGAAGGATGAGTTCCTTGTGATTTAGAGCCATGCGATCTCGCTGTGTGTGAAGAATGGATGACTTGCATTAGGGCCAAGAACCCAGTTTCTATGTTTTTTCTTACTGCTTGGGATGTGAAATGATCCTGGTATAGATGAGCCTCGAGGGATATTGTGGTATGTAGGAAAAGAGGAATGTTTGAGATGTGAGCATAACATGGATGTGCGTGGAGGGCTCTTATGGTATGTCGTATAGGGAGACCCAATTTTTGTGGAAAAAGTTTTGTTGGGAAAAAATCCCTCAAGGCTTCATTGAAGCATTTTTGAGGTGATTGTGTTTGTTGACAATGCAGTCCTTCATGTTTTGTTTGTTCACAAAGAAGACCATGATGTATAATTTGTTGAAAAAGGGTTTTACATAGTGATTTTTCAAGTTCAAGAGATGGTGTTGGCTATTCATGTTTTATTGAAGAACCTCGACAAGAGAATTGATGATCTGGAGGAGGTGCAAAAAGAGTAGATACAAGGTGGCGCCGTTTTCCAGTGTTTTCTAAATTTTTGGGCCTGAAAATAAGAAAATTGAGAGATTCATTTTTGGAAAAGGTTGGTGCGTGCAAAATTTGAGTGGTGCGTGAAAAATTAATTGTTGCGCAAAATGTCAGTGTGGTACGTGAAAAATTAAGTATTGCGCGAAATATCAGTGTGGTGCGTGACAAAGGAAAGTGGTGCGTGGAATATTTTCTCAGTGCACGAAAAAGAAAATAATGCACGAAATATCAGCATGGTGCGTGAAAAAGGAAACTGGTGCACAAAATAGATTCATGGTGCATGAAAAAGAAAATCGTGCATGAAATATTAGCGGGTGCGTGAAATAAAAGATTGGTGTTTTTCACAGAAGAGGTATTTCTAGATCAGAAGCTCGAAAATTCGCAAAGGAATGAGGTGTACGAAAAATTGGAGCATTGCATGAAATATGGTGTTACACAGAACATCTATTTTTTATGCAACCTCTTCCTTTTACGCGCATCCTCTACACTGCCTTGCATGAAGTTCCCTGCTTTTGCACGAAATCCACTTTTATGCGCAACCACTTTCTTTTACACGAAACCTTCTTTATGCGCAACAACCTTTTTATGCGCAGCCTGAGCTTTTTGTGCAACCACCTTTTTACATGAAAACTTATTGTTTACACGCAACTCCTTTGCGTACTCCAATTTCATGCACCATAGCTCCGATACTCTCTAATTCTTGAGCTCTACTTCGAATGAGAGGGGTTACTTCATATTTATTGGAAAAAACGACCCCATGAAAAAAACCTTCTTCTACGCATAATACTCATTGAGCACGAAAAAAAATATTCCATGAAACCTATATGATTCTTTTATAGTAATAATGGTGAAATTTTTAATAGAGGATTCTTTTATAGTAAGGAAGGTGAAATTTTATAGTAAGGATGGTGAAATTTTTAATATCACCACTACCTATAAGATCGTTATATCTATATAAGGTTAATTATTTGATGGTTGATGATTCATGTTAGATATACCCTTCTATTATGTGGTTACTAATATCCTTTATCCCATAAGGAAATAATATTTCATAGATTTCTACAGACTTCATTAAAACGTTTCCCACAGCTTTGCTCAGAGTGTTATCCTTATCTTTTATTTGGGGAACATCTGGTGAATGTTATTTCTATTTACTAAGGATATTCTTCCATATTTTTGAGAATGTGATACCTCATAAGTTCAATAAGATAAAATGGTATTCCGTGAAATTAAATATCAAGGAGGAAAATTATTTTTATCTAACCAGCTATTCTGAGGGATACAAATCACATAGTAACATTGATGTGTATAAGATTAATTTTCTGAACATCATTTAATAAATTACATTAATATCAGAATCAGAGATGAAATAGGGAAGAAACTTGGTATAGGGTAATGTAATTAATTTACATCTACTCAAAATTATTTATAAAAAAATGTCCATGAAGAAGTTCTATTCATTAAACATCAAAGGTACTCTCATGATTTGGGAGAACATAGGAATATTTTGTAACTTACAATATGGATATATTCAACCAATAATAATGGGAATATTTTGGATATATATATATATATATATCACATAATAAACACTATGAAAATGAACCAATTTCTATTTATGAGAAGCTACCTCATTATGAAGTTATATTTCATTGATTGAGATGAATTTATTTTGAGTCACATCAAGGAAATATTACTTCTGAGTTAAACACAAGAAGACAATATTTCTCATCCATTATTTATATGAAATGTATGTTATTCTCATCTAATAAAAATAAATTCCATCAATTTAGCTCCCTATATATCCCAAATTTTCATCTAAACCTTTTGGATAATTTTTATCAGATCATCCCACCCCTTGGGATGAAACTAAAAACATGTAATTTAAGCTACCCCAAGTTATATCAATAAATATATCATCAAAAGAAATATATGAACATAACATATCAAGATCATACAAGTAAAATTTTATAAGAGACCACACATAAAAAAATACCACAATAGAACCTCGATTCTATCGAATACCTTTTCATTTTGAAGGAAAATATAATGGGGAAACATTCACTAGTGCATTGATAATAGAATTTATATCATTATTATGTGGATGTGACACATCTTTCATAAAATATTTGTAATCCCACAATACCAATATTCAGTATAATGAGGGATCTAGAGTATCATATCAAAAATTTATAATCATTTTGTTGTTCAATGATGAAAAAATTATAATATAAAGAAGTCTTAAAGATCAAATTTTTCTTATAAACACTAAAAGGAACTATGTTTGTTTGGTATAGAAATTTCCCCATAGGATCTATCACTAAATTTTAAGATCAAAATTATTACATCCTATTCAAATATTTATTGAAACTAAAATAGATTCCATTCTTTGACCTGTAAAACTTGAAGAGTCATCAAAACCAAGACTGTATTGGACATTATTTCTTATTAAAAATAATTTTACTGACTCCTAAATAATAAAGTTTAATAAAATCATATTTTGGATATCTATATAGGGAATATCAATGCTGAATCAATGAAATCAATAATATATTTTAAATATCAAGGTGGATTTCATGAGTTTTTAGTCATTTTACAACAATTAAAAGATGAAATACATTACACTATTTCCAATCTAAGACCACCATATATTATTAATTGATCAATATTGGAAGCATTTATTTCTCAACTAATATGTTTATCTTGGGAAAAAACTATATCTACCTCCTAAGACTGTAAAACATAAATTTTTTTACCCCATAGATGATAGAAAAAAAACCCACTTGTGGAGTAAATAATGGAATAAGGTGTTCTATAGATAAATAAATGAAAAATAAAATCAATTATTAACCATATGAAAAATTCATAGGGTATTTCATTATTTCTAATTATATAGACCTTCTCAAACATTCATAAAATATAAAATCGTAGGATTTCAACCAAAAATAAACCATGCTCATAAAAATATACGAAATATTAATAGAAAATAAATTTCATGCCATATTATTTATCATTAATTATATTATATATTTTTATATTCAATATATGAATATTATATATATTTTCATTGAAAAATAAAAAGGATTATTTCTTTCCATAATGGTTTTTTAGTTGTTATACAGTTTTATATAAAATGTTTGTTTCAAAATTATTTAATTTAAAGGAGATTAATTTTATTTTTGAATTGATCATGTTAAAATTATCTTAGTATAAATTTTTGAGATTTTTATGAAAAGTTTTACTTTTTAATGAATAGTGATAATTAATAAATTTTAATTAAATTTTCAATTATTTTAAATAAACTATAAAAAATATATTTTGGAATATTTAAAAATTTTAATCAATTAAATTTTATTAATCATAATCAAATATATTTCATTTTACTCAACACTATAATTGGATTTTATTTGAAACAAGTTTAATCTTAAAATGACTTTTTTTAGAAAACATAGTTTTTCATGATTTACACGATAAATTATAAATTATATTTTGAATCTATTTTGAATTTAATTTGATAAAATTGATTCAATATTTGGAATTTATATAATAAATATTATTTATTAACATTTAAACAATTTTTTGATATAATTAATTGTAAAAACAATAAAAATCAGTTACAACATATATGTTAATAATAAGATTATTGGGGTTAACCAATAGAGATAAAGTTAGAAAATACCAAATCACATGTTTATCATAGTTTATGATTTTTTTATTGATAAATTATTTATTTATGGAGTCAAATAACTTCTTTTAATTTCTAGTATTACTTTGGGAACCCATTCACGACTTTTGAGAAATAAGTTATCTTTTATCCAACTTAAACACCACTTTTGGGTATTTTCATTTAATGGAATTGTTCAAAGATTATATTTTGGTTTATATTCATTTAATGGATAAAAATAATCCCTTATTTTTTATTTTATCATAAAAATTCGATGAAATAAATTGTTACTTGATTTCATGAAAAAATAAATTTCATGCTTAAATCGACTATCTAAAAGAACTACTTTTCATGCAATGTGTTTTATAACATTCAATATAATTTCATCACCAAATAAAATAATTAAATAATAAAATTTATTAAAAAATTTGAATCATCATGTCTAAATTTAATCATAATTCCCTATATTTTTTATATATTTATTTATTCATGGTAAAAATATATGTTATTATTATCAAGATTATAGTGTATTTAAAGTTGTTTTAATTAGAGATATAGAATACAATTTATCTAAAATAGGCCAAAATATAATTGGTTGACCATATTTCGACCCTATAAAAAATAATTGTTGCTTTTGGCATGAATTGGTTCCACATTACAAGATTATGATATATATATCTTATAGTTAAATCTTTTGATAAATTCAAATAGTGTCATTTCCATCACCTATAAATGGGAATATCTTATTCTCACTTAAAGAAAAATATGAAACACAAAATCATGGATAATACCTACAAAAATCCAATCCTTTCACTTATACCCATATCCTAGAGGCTCTGGTGTGATTAGAAAACTATATGGGGAAGGATTTTGGTTTAAACCTATGTGAAATTATCAAATAAGAGGCATAGTTCATGAAAAAGTATATTAATATCATTTCTTCTTCTAACTCCATAAAATACTCTTCAAAATTGACAATAAAAAATCATTAATTTTTCCAATATAATTATATTTTATTAAATCAATTTCATAACACATATCTATCTTCTCTTCAATCAAATGTCTAATAAAACCCTCATTCATATGTATGATATATTACCCCTAAAAAATGATGTAATTTGTTTTTCATATCAACTAATAAAATATGGATATAATGTTCGATTTCATGTATATATATTTGATATTTATTAAATCTTTATCATTATCTAATGATAATATATCATACAATTTCATAACTCTATATCAAGTGAAATATGACAACAACGTTTACGCGTAAATGTTGATTACAACCTCCATGAAGCAATGTGATTAATTTTCCTTGTATATGTTAGATTGAAGATATATATAATTATATATAAATAAATAAAATCATATTTATAATGTAATAATAATTAATGAAATATTATATAATACATACCTTATTTCTATCATGTTCATTGAAAAATTGAAATGTTATTCGTGTGTATGTATAACCTACTATATATAGGCTTGCAATGTGGTTAGTTTATCATAATCATATTTTATGGATTATTTAAAATGTATCAACACTGTATAAATATCGAAATTATTTAATGATTATTATTCTGAATATGCTGGAGGAATTAACTTTTCTACACTACTAAAAATACAAAATTGATTTTAGAAACATGAATTGAATATCATCAACAATACGAAGAAAATGTAATTAATTATTTAATTCTATATAACATGGTTATAAATAAAATAAAAGGAATAATAAAATTGAAAAAGGTTTTATATGAATGTAAAAAATTTTCATAACATTATAAATATGGTTGATAAATAATTTATGTGTTAAGTAAGACTCAAGGTGAGGGGAACTTTCCTTATAAACCTTATTTTAAATATTTTAAGTATTTATTTGATAAATAATTTTATTCCATATAAATATTTTACTTATATGAATTTAGTTTAATTTTAAAGGAAATGTTTCATCACGATTGATTTTCTATCAATTTGTTTTCATAAGGAAACATATTTCATATTTTATATGGAATATTTTGACAAAAATTTAAAATGAATATTATATATTAATATATATAAAATAAATTATTCTTCATTATTACTTAATAATTATTTTATATTTTAGTTTCATTACATGATCACAAGTTTTCATAAATTAAAAAATTGGATTTCCATTTTGCTATGTATTTTCAAATAGAGATTAAAATTGAATGTAATTTTTCATATCTGAAACTATATTATTATGGATGAAAAGGATATTTTTTATATTATGCTAATTGAAGTTAAATAATTCATGTATTGTGAATATTTTTTGCTTTATGGGAATTTTTAATGATTGAATGTGAGCTTTATGTAGTTCATTATCATGGGTGAGCCTGAAATAACTCATGATATTGGGTGTTTCAGATTTAGATCTCCAATGCATTAGGTAATGGGATGGATTAAACTAGTTAGGTTTCACATAAGTGATTATGTGAATTTACCCTAGAGTTTATTTAATTTGGAAGAGTTATTGTATTAGTTTAATGTTAATGATGTCTCATGTTACATATATGCCTCACCATTGATTTCTAGGTGTTTTTATAGAATTGTTATGATTTGACAAGGTTGAAAAATTTGCATAATTGTGAAGGAAACTATATTCTACATATTATGGGTGAATTTTTTATTATTTTGAAAAAATTCATGTTTCTTTAATCATTTAAAATAAACCATCGTCGTTTTTTATATTTTCCTTTATGATTTTTATGAATCATTTTATAAAATGTTTTTTTGGAAATGATACTAACTTATAGTTTAAGAAAAATATTATTTCGAGCTCAAACATTATTTAATGAAGAATGTTTTTATGATAATTCATGGTGTAAATTTTTTATTTTATTCTATTTATAATCCAATTACAGTGATTCTATGATCATTCAACATATTCATATGTTGTTAAAAGGTTAAAAGGTTGTTTGGGGGTAATTATGGGGCCCATATGACAATTGAGAAGTTATTTCATCAAAAAAAAACAATTGTGGTATTTTAAAAGTTTAATATTTATATAAAATGGATTCATAGTCAAATTATTAACTTTTTAATTAGTGGGCTTGTTTTGTATGATATATGACCAAATTCCCACAAGAATTAAACCTTAATGATCCTCAGAATCTAATAGGTTCAATTTTGGACTAAAAAATAATGATTTTGTAATGTTAGTGGTTGGATACATATTGTTAGTATCAATATACAGGAATAGATAATATTAAATTATAGGATAATATCTTAAAATAACTTTAAGTGATTTTAATTTATTGTTATCATGGTTTAAAATTTAAATACTACCATGTTTCATCACCTAATATATGTTTGTTCAGAATGGTTTTACATAGTGAAAAAAAGGGAACCTAGAGTTGGAAGGAACCACTGTCATGACCCGTCACCTAGGGAACATGTTGTGACTACCCCAAGCCTGGATTCCATAGGCTAGGGGTCGGTGACAAGCACAGAGTAGGCATATCCCAAAATAGTAAGGCATCTAGCTTTAAACCTATATACATGCACAAAGCTCAAACCAGAGAAAGTAAACACAATGTAAACCACAACTGTCACTAAGACAACTACTGAGAATAAAATATAAATTGAAAGTAAAAAAGGGGATAGAATACATGCCCAAAACCATAAAGGAATATAAAACTTCCATGATATGTCTGGTCAAGACCCCACTTGAAGGGTAGGTGAAGGGTAGCTACGTGTAGCTATATAAGTATGCCCAACCATCCCGTCTCACTGGGCACCACCTGGTCCCAGACCACTAATGTTTCCATCAAAGTGTTGATCACCTGAATGGGATAAAAAAACATGTGGGAGAAGCATGTGAAGGGGTGAGTAACACAATACTCAGTAGGGAACCCAAACCACAATGGAAAGAAGACAAAGTAAGACCACAATGCAAATACATATCACACCAGGTATAACTGAAAGTATAGAAAGTAAGTTTATCAGTCATAGAGATGAATCATGTTGTACTACTTAGGGAATCACCCTTGATGAGTCACTGAGGTTCGCTCAGTTACTGGGCCACTGATATTTTCTCATTTGCTGAACCACTTAGGTCTGCTCGTCTGCTGAACCACTAAGGTACGCTCGTCTGTTGAACCATCGAAGAAGGCTTGTCTGCTGAACCACTGAGGTATGCTCGTATGTAGAACCACTAAGGTTCGTTCTTCTACTAGATCACTGAGGTCTGTTCGTCTACTGAACCAATGAGGTAAACTCGTCAGTTGAACCATTAAGGTATGCTCATCGGCTGAACCACTAAGGTATGCTCCTCAGATGAACCACTAAGGTAGTCATGTCTACTGAACCATTGAGGTATGCTCGTCTGTTGGACCACTGAGGTATACTCATTTTCTCATCCACTAAGGAACGTTCATCGGCTGAAACACTTAGGTATGCTCATAGGATGAACCATTGAGGTACACTCATCTGCTAAACAACTAAGTTATGCTTGTCTACTGGACCACTGAGGTACGATCGTCTATTGAACCACTGAGGTATTCTCTTCAGTTGAACCACTGAGGTAGGATTTTATTCCCTAAAAACTCACTTAGAGTATACTCAAAGGATCATCTCTTTTCAAGGGTCCCAATTCCATATATAGCATGTTAACCAGACACTCGGTCTAAAATATATTAGCAATTTAGTAAATAGGGGTTGGTTGTGTCTGGGCCCGGTCTGACTTGGTTGGGCCGCCCGACCAACCCAGCCACGGGGTCTGGAATAACACGACCTGAAATATTCTAGTTGTGTGTGGGATGAACCAGTCTAGTATGGAATAGTGTCTAGGCATATTGGGCCTTACTGGAAAAGGCCTTGTTTGTCTGGGGTTCCAGCCCTTCGGGTCGCCCAGTGACCCAGTCCACATTTGACTATCTGGGCCACCCTGTGGCCTGGTCTTACACCCGACTTGGTCCGCATGGGAATGCTATGTTTCCTCCCACCTGGGCCCCCAGTGTGCCGATTCATCCCTTCTGACCTGACCCACATCGGCGGGCCTTCTTTGCCCAACCGGGCCGCTCTACAGCCCAAAACTATCCTTGTGTTGGTTAGTTTATTGGCTGATTCATCCCAAATGAGACACATTGCAACCTCGTTTGGACTCAATTCAAGTGGCATACTAAAACCGGTTGTCTCCCATCCACTCTCATGCAGTACCGCACTGGCCCGTGCTAGAGCATCCCCACGGTCAACCCGTGGTTGCCCGCTTGACGCATCGCCCACTGGTACCACCTATCATCACAACCATAGTAGTTATTGGTTATGGCCAGCATTGCCTCAACAAGCCACATCCTACTGGCCTTCATTCTGGAGGATCTTTCTACCACCACCTTAGTTGGGTTCTATAGCCATTTGTCACTAATGCGGTCTCCTGCCGCCGCCATGATCATGTGTCGTGGTCTCCAACCGCTGCTGTTATCTCCTATGGCCTACTACCATGGGTTGATGCACCACTGCTATCTCATCTGAACTGCAAATATTTTTACCAACAAATTCATTTTGCCCCGATGAATGGGGATCACAAAGTAATAGTAGAAGGGATGGAGTTGCACATATGAAAACCCAATGAATGATTCGGGTCCTTGTTCGTTCATACCCAGATACGTTCTTGTTTGTAGGATCATGAATGACTAAAAAGGACAGAATAATCCAAATAAAATCGGTAAACCATTTATATCCCGTATAACTATCCCTCCCATATGAAAGATCGATCCGCGGGTTAACTTGTTCATGAGTTAACATGCATTCATCATGTAAAATAATGAATAGGGAAAAGAAATTCACACAGAAAAGTCTCAATCCCATACCTTGGAAAGAGATTGCTCAAGGATGTTCATTCTTCATCGATCGTCGATCTCCCATCTCAAATCCTCTCTCTAAGGGTATCATCATTGCTATTCGATTCGCTGGTGTTTGTCGTTAGAGGGTTTTCCCTCAAAGACTCAAAGGGATTTGAAATTTCCAAATCTGATCTCCTAATCTTGTTATCCCATTAAATGGGGAAAACATGTCGCAATATTTCTATTATGCTAAGTTGCCACCGTTACGTAGTTTCATTTTTGAAACAACGTTTCTTTTACATTGTGTTGTAGTGTTGTTACGCAGTTCCATTTATGGCATGAAATAGTCAGTTTATCACTACATTGTTGTGAAATAATTTCAAATAAAATATACTTTTTAAGTTTATTATATTCTTCCTTAAAACATCTAAAAATAAATTTTTCCCTCAACCCGCATCGGTCGAGGTTACGTCCTTCTTAAGGAGAACATATCATTACGAACTCAACGGTGGTCTCATATTTTTTTATCCGAGTTACCGTTTATGTTTTATGAGGTTTGGAAAATAAAATAATTTTATTTAAATAATTTTATTTATGGTTGTGTCCCAAAAACCAACATTCATATCTGGCCCGTTCCATCCAATGTTAGGCTCCACCTTAAAGAAAAATACACTAAAAAACTCAATGGAACTCTTGGATTTCCTATCCGAATTACTATTTATGAGTTATATGGATATGAAAATAAAATAAATTTATTCAATTATTATACTTATAGATAGAAAATTCATTCTACTATTGACACACACCGACCAATGTTAGGCTCTGTATAAGGAAATCATACCCTCCTGAGCTCAATGGTGGTCACAAATTTTCAATCCGAGTCATCTTTCATGAGTTATAAGGATTTGAAAAAATAAAATAATTTTATTTAATTATTTTATTTATGGTTATTCCATTTTTGGTTTTTCTGATTGGAGGCCCACACCGACTAAACTTATGTCACGCCTAGGGTAAACCCGCCACCCTGAACGCAACAGTGCCCCAAATTTCAGATATGGGCACCCGTCTAAGAGTTATTTTACTTTTTTAGGAAAACTGCTCACACATGCTATTTAAAACACAATTTTTTTGAAAGATCATTCCGGGCACTCCGGGCCTCAGAATCACACTCTATCTAAGTGCTTGTTTTCAAAATGATCCCATTTAATTTTATTAAAAAATTAAATGGAATTATAGGGTATTACAACCATAATGAAAATATCATTCCAAATCAGTATAATCTAATTATTGGAATTAGAATTGAGTAATTGTTTAATATAATGGGTCATTTTATGTAGGCTATAAATGGTGTTAGAACCTTTGTTAGAGTGGAAATGGATCTATAAAAGTGGAACCCATAAATAGTGGAGCATTTTATGAGACAACACCTACTAGAAATTATTATATCATATAACAAAATGGTAAATTAGGGATATATTAAAACCCTAGAAAATATATTAATAGTGATGGATTTTTTTGTTAACAAAAATAAAACTATTTAATTATAACATTTTGAAGGTGAAGCTAATAGATGGTGGATAATGGTTAATAAAGTGATTGAAAAATAAGAGACTGATGACATGGAATATGATATATTTATGAATCTTATTCTTGAGAAATAAATTCTTTTGGTTGTTTAAAATAGTATTAAAAAACATTTCATTGAATCATAGAAATATTGGGAAGATTGAATGTAAATGTTTGGAGAAAACATCACATGACTTTGAAGGTATAATTTTTTTTATCTAGTATCTTGATAGAAAAAAGTATGGTTTATGCAGGTTTAATTAAAAGATAACAAATATAATTAGCATCATGAGAATTTATAGTTAATTAGAAACATTATCAATTAGATGAGATGTTTGAAATAGAGGCTATCATAACCTGATGTTTTAGGAAAATAATCATAAACCTAGGTCTATGTCAAAGAAAATGGGATGAATATATCCTATGAATATAAATGTAAGAAAATCAATTATATAGGTTGTGAAATGTGTGTTAATAATAAACATAGGTAATATATTATTAAATCTATAATGTTCTTATGATTTGGCATGTTATGGTATGTGGATTGTTATTCTGCTAAAAATGATATTTTTTGTGGTATGACCAATTTTGATAAGCAGAAAGAATGGTGTTTTCAACGTACTTATACGGTCTATTTTGTATATTTATGTGTGATGAAGTGCATCAATGATGTTAATAAGAAATCCTATATGTATAATGGTTTATTGAAATCATTTGAAACTACATTGTCATATATTTTCCTATAAAACTATGTGGTAATACATGCCTTTTTTCATATTATGTTAATTTCTGTAAGATTTTGTGTATCCATATTCATTAATTTCTATGATATTTTCTCATAAAATGAAAATTTTAAATCAATAATTTATTTTAATTTGTTAAATTAAAACACCTGGGATAATAGTAATGAACCAGTAATTTTCAAATACCGTCATGTTATCATCATTGGAAGGGTTTCTATATAAACATTTTATTCATTACCATTTTATTAATTGATTTTATTCTATATAAGGATTTACATTTATATTATCAAGACAATATATATTGAAGAGACAAAGAATATATTTTTCAAGATTAATTTCTATTTCTATATAGCAATGACTTTATACCTTTTATAATAAATCAATATGCTAAGGAATTTCAAAATGATGGAAATCTAAGTTATATTTATCAAATTGTTAAAAATAAGCAAACTAATAAAATTAATGATGTACCTATACTAAATGAATATCAATATTTTTTACTGACGAGTTACCTAGTACAATACATGGTCTATACATTTTGTTTATAATTTACTATTTTCTTAGTGCTAATACAATTTCGAAAGAGCCTTATAGAATTGTTTAAGTATAAAATTAAGATTCAAAACATCATTTTCAAGAATTTATTTATGGACTTTTTATTGATAATAGAACATCAAAATGTGGTTCCCATATTTTATTTTTTATAAATAAATTTGGGTTTATGGGGAATTAAATTGATTATAAATAATTCAATTACAATATTTTAAATAATAATTATATATTTCCTCATATTGATGACTTTTTGATCTTCCCTAGGGAGTTTAGTATTTTTTATGGATGATATTTTTTCTAGGTATCATTATCTGAACATGATAGAGGCTGAAATCCCCAACACAATGTTTTTTATTAGGTTTGGGAATTATGTTTTTTTTTATTTCCATTGGGTGATTAATATTAAAAATGCATTCAAAGTTTTTATGAATATATTTTCTAACCAATAGATGGATAATATTATGGTTTTTTATTGATTATTTGTTAGTTAATGAAAATTATTTCTAGGATCATGAAAAAAATGTTATGATTCTACTGAAAAACATTAAATGAAATTTCATATGGAATGTTTTGTAAATGATATTTTTGGATACAAAATATTTCATTTCTTGAATATATGTAATAAAAAAAATCATAACATAGAATATTGTTAACCTAAATTGGTTAATGAATTTCTATGAACATTAAATGTTAATGAGATTTATAGTTTTCTTTGATTAGTCAGCGATTACTGGTGGTTTGTTAAAAACCTTTCATGGTTATGTATCCCACCAATAATGTTATCTTAAAAAAGAGTTTTTCTATATTGATAAATTATTGTGATCATTTTTTATTTGAATGGAAATGAATATTAGTCAAACACTAGTGTTCAACCTACCATATATAAATATAGACTTCATTATACATGATGATCTTTTTTAAGGTAAATGGTTGTGTTTTAATAGATAATGATCAGCTAATTACTTACGCTTCATGTAAATTTATACTTTAAAGTAAAAATTATCATAAAAATTAAACTGAACGTGTGGTTTTATTTTATTGTTTAAAAATTGAGTGACATAATTTATATGGTGTAAATTGAAAAATATATATTGAAAATAAAATTTTGAAGTATATGTTTTCATTGAAATAGATAAAAATCAGATAAAGGAAAAAACTGTAGTTAATAAAAAAATTTAACTCTATAATTCTCTTCTTTGTTGGTAAATAAATCTACGTAGAGGACTCTTTGAGCTAGGAATATAATAAAACATTAACCTTGTTACATTTGGAACATTATCCTTTGGTTAATGATTTTATTAATGTTGGGTTATAAATTTTTCATAACAAAAGTATCTCTATTTTGTTAATTTTTTAGTATAATCATCATTGTATAACAGAATCTAGAAAGATCATAAGGATGATTAGAAGTTATATAAATGGTATAATTGGGAATTAAGTGAATTTTTCCTGAATTTAATATTACAAAATAAGTGGTTTTTAGAATCATAGTAGGATAGGCCATTCATGTGTCCACAATTTCATGAAATAATTTTATGTGATCCTCATAGATATATATTTTGGATTCAACCTAGAAGTACATATATTTATAAATATAATAAAGATCATTTCTTATAATAATGAATAAATATTTTTATTAGTGATTTTACTTCGAAATATTTCATTATTCATAGTGTAAATCCAAATTTTATTTACAGTAGGTGATGAAATATCCTTCCCTACTTCTCTAATAGAAGTATTAGAATATATCCAAAGATTTCAGGGTAAAATTACCAAGGAAATATTAAGGTAATAATGTGATTTGGGATATTTTTGATCAGTTAGCTAAATCTACTCATATTATTCAAAAATAAGGAAATATTCATTTATATCATCATTTTTAAAATATTTTAAATAGATATTTAGTGTACATGAGTCCCAAATTCTATTCTATGTAACCATGTTTCAAGATTCACATATAATTTCTAAAGGACTTATTAATTCATTGTATACTGAAGTAAATTTCATATAACCTTTGATCCTTAATCTGGTAGATAGGAACACTGAATGATTCATACTTTTAAGATAGATTGTATGATTATTCAATCGATTTTACAAAGGAATAATGTATCATCAAATGATTTTTTTCACAGTTCATATAGTAACAATTTTCATTCCATTATACTGATGTAACCATTAGAGGAACTAAATCAAATATGAAGGATGAATCTGGATTATTTGGTTAATGTTGGGGAAAGTAAATTTTTTTGATTAGAAATATAAAAATAAATTATTTATAAGGATAAAATGATCCATCATCACATGAGGTTGGCTAATAGAAGGAAAAAAATTATGTATATAACAAGAATATTGATCTTTTTTTTCAAGGTATATGGTGGTTTTTTCTTTAAGTATCACCAGACAAATGTGTCAGAAATCGGTTTTCAGTTCCATCAATCATGACACACAAATAGGATCATTCAATTTATAGAATGGTGTCCCCAAACTTGACTAAATTGAAACTAGTTAATGGATATTAATAAACATCATTAGTAATGATTTTAATATTTTAAATATATAAAAAATCCATAAAAAACATCAATAAAAAAATTACATAAACAACATAATAAATAAAAATAAAAAATTCATATAAAAGAGACATACTAAAGGTAAATGTTATGTTTAAATTCATAGTTATAAGTATGAACCATAATAAATTAAAAGTAGAGATAATAAAAAATTAAACAAAATCCTCCTCATGTCATGTGGACTCAAACCAACTATGTCACTACCAACAAAACCTTCCAAAAATAATTTCATCTAACAAAGGTACCCATCACCCCTCAATAGAATGTAATTCCATTACTTGAGCAAGAAAAAAAAAGGTATTTGTACAAAGTTCAAGGGTGTGATATCAATTTCCTAGTCATTTCCCACTTGATATTAAACTTATATAAATTATAATACAATTAAATTTTTAATTTTTGAATTAATAAAATTATTTTAATTTTAATAACTGATTTATCCTTCAAAGAATGAAAAATACGTATGATTAAATGGACATAATTACAAGAACACAATAATAACTGTGATAAATTACTACATTTCTATGTTTAGCAGAGAATTGGGATCCTCATACATTTAGTGATTAATCACAAATGTAATGGTCCATCCCCTACTCAATTAAACCAATCTTCATTAATATTTTAATTAGTGTTTAATCATAAAACATTTAGGTTGGTATGATCAAGACTATAATAAATTTTTGAGTCTTCTCAACTAGGTACCCAGGATTTGCATTTGATTCACACCATTTTTTAAACTATGAATACATTGATTTCATAAACTGAATCACATACAAAAGTATTCCATTTCCATTTATTTTCCATATGGGTTCAACCATTAAAAATAAATAGACACACCAACACTATAGAATAATTCATTTTCACATACACATAATTTTAAATATCATTTCTAAATAGTGTAAGGAATACATAAATCATCAAATAATAGGATAACGTGAAACCTCTAACATTTCTTCTTGAAATCACCTCAATCCATTTTGAAAATTTAATTGATGATATGTATGTACCCTCATGATGAGACAGAACCCCACCAAAATCAAAAAACAAACATAAAAATAATAATTGAAGTCATTATAGATCAACACACCCACAAGGTAGATAAAAACCCACAAAATAAGGTATAATACAAAAATATGAAAAGAGATGAGCCAGTAAAGTGAAGATTTATGATAGATCAAATATATAAATTCCCCTGAATTTGATGCCAAGAAGGAGGTTTGGTAGATTTGATGTTCACATAGTCAAAGAAAAGTCGAATTAGTGGAATTATATGTGAAAGAGGGATAAAATTGAAGAGGATAAATCAGAAATCCTAATTTATTACAAACTAGGTAGCCCTCATGGAGTGATGGAATAGTCTTCAAGACTATTCACCAATGGTATAGAAACCTTGATCCCAATGAGGGGAGGTTGTTTAGTCTTTTATTTATGGTTATAGAAACTATATGTCCAACTTAGATCCACTATCAAACCCCATAGGGTTTTCATATGTTTCATCATGGATTCTAATTATTCTGAACCTTCCATGATCCCCTCCCATCCTCCCCAAAACACCAATTTCTAATAATACCCACCCTAAAAAGTTATATATTAGATGGTATAAAAATAATAAATGAAAAATAACAAAAAAAATAACACCATCAGCATGTTGAAATCCCATAGATGTTCATGATAATGTGCGGCTACTGCTGCAATTTTTCCATTAAATTGGGATTAAAAGTTGAGAAATCCTAGATAAATGGGAGCTATAAATGTCGAGGATTGATGTTATGGTTTTAGGTAAGGTGTATTGAAATCATGAATTATTACATGCCTAATTTACCATGGATTTTGGAATTTTTTTTAAATAATCCTTCAAATGAAATAAACAAGATACAAATATGGTGTAGGAACCAAGGTTGGGTAGAGTGGTTAATATGGATGATAAAAAATAATTATTTTATTTTTATTTATGTGATTTTTATATCATATTTATATGATTTATATTTTTTTGATGTATTGATGGTTTCCCTATTTTTTCTTATTTTCTTATCCTCTTACCTATATGAAGACATATTGTAAAATAATAGGAGAAGGTTAGAGGGAGATCTACCTCACTAATTAATCAATGATTTATTGAGGAACTTGTTCTTGTTTTAGGAACATTTGAGCAGGAAGTGGGATCTATTCCATCTCATACTAAAGAACATGAACATAGTGCTGGTATAGATCAATCATAATATTTTCTTAAGAATAATCCAATATCATTCATGGAAATACAAAACCACATCAAGAGTAAGACTATATTGAGTAGACTGAGAGGTCTTTTGAATTAATCTGGACTAATGAAACTAATAAGGAAATGTGTTCATAATTTTTCATCAAATCCCCAAATTACAGGGGTTAAGAGATAGTTGTTCTAGTATGGTGGCATTATAATATGGTATAGATAGATTTCTAGGACATCTTCAATGAAAATTTATGTTTTGAGACTTTTTCCCTTGATATGTACCTTGAGTTTCTAGTCCCCATACTGGGAGAGATTTCATTATTTGAGTATTCCGATAACTTTTTGGAGTTAGTTCACTTTATTCCCAATATTATTTCCATAAATATATAAAATCAGTTTATTTTTATGTGAGATTGAATCCATACATTTGATCTTAGGTATTATTTTTTAATTTGAAGAAATATATCAATATGGTTGACTATGCTTCGTTGGTGGAGATTAACCATGAAGGTATTTCAATCTCTTCTAGGATACTTCTAGAAATTGGAAAGATAAGGATTTTTCCATCTAAACAAATAGAATTAATGAACACTAGGGGATGAAGGGTAATAGGAGCTACATATACCTATCCAAACCAACTTTTTCAATAGTTATAGGTGGTGTATTGATTATATTCCATCGGTGAAGGGATTATCTATAATTTGTTGTCCATATATCTTGTTCCACACAAAATTTTCCACTTGGGTGCACTCCAAGGTCACTTTCAGAAGATATATAAGAGTTCCACTCTATCACAAGGTATTGTATATTCTATGGATCCTAATCAAGTTTGAGCCCAATCTATTGAATCTAGAGCTATGGGGTCTCATTCTAGTGGTTATAGTAGAAATAATGGATCTTTTTATGGGTAAATTAATCTTAAATAAAATCTATAGGTTGGTAGTTGACCAAATGAATATATTGAGCTGAAGTAAATTCATGTAATGAATTACAGAATCATTGAACCAGATCAATTTTCTTTAATTATTAGAGGTATTTGTTTAGTGAATCATCTATTGTAATTTGTTTTTGATATATGTGATTTTAATTGAATATTTTCTACTCTCCTTTTTTATTATTTTGAATATACTAACCAGGAATATGTTGAAATCAATGTAGGTTGCCATGGATATTTATAAAAGTATAGAGAGAGGTTCTTGATGCACTTCATTTGTTATAACCTTTATTAGAGGTTGATATGGAATGGTAGTTAATTTTCCTTGAAATGGAACTCTTTGACTTGATCTTAAGGTTGGAATTGGTGAGTTATTATAAGGACTACACTAATTGTTATTGTCATAGGGTGACCATCACAGCCCTTGATAGGATCAATCCTGATTTCTAGGGAGAATGGGATCTGTGGAATGGGTTAGAAAGATGAACACTTCAAGGCCTAGGAATGATTTCATCTTAGGTGTCACCCATAATGGTGGATGATGATAACAATGTCTAGGAGGGAGGGATACTTTTTTGAGGTGATTAATTTCTCTATGGTATTTCCCAATTATTCTTCTAGTTTACCTCTACAACCATATATGTATATTTCAATCAATTTGGAACTAGATACACAGATGATATATATTCCCATATATCATACTCCCTCCGCTGTGTAAATTTAATTATAGATACTACATAAGGATTTAGAATCCGAAGGATAAATTTTCCAAAGAGCCTCTCTATGGACCAATCTAGTGCTCATTTCATAGATGGTCAATCGTTCTTTGGAATGTGTATCAACTATTAAAATCGGAATCATGTCACCATGAATATAATATACAACTTTTATTAGAATCAATGGAAGCTTTGACCACCTCCAATGAGAAAGGTTTTTCTCAATGATTAATCATCATTTGATATATCACCAGGTCAGGGTGAGTGAGGTAGTAATTTCAAATACCAGTTTTCAATTTGGGTAATAAAATATAGAGTATCTGATAATATAATTATGAATGAAAAATGTTTTAGTGATTTTTATAAATATCAGGTATTGAATATTTAATTTATAGCACGTCATTATTTTCATGGTGTTTGTCGAAGAAATTTTAGTATATTTGAGATTAGATAAAGGGAACGAACGACATTTTTGGATTATTCCCAGAACATGGAAAGACCACCACCTTTATAAAAAAAATTTATGAGTAGGTTTTGGATCCTGAAAGTTAAATTTATAGCTCAAGTGAACTCAAAGCATTGGGTTTTGATTTTTCTAGAAAAGGACATGGAAGGGATGAAATTGGAGGAGTCAAGGAATTTATTTTAGATTTGAGGATTTATGGGAATGAATATGTATTATAGATTTATTTTTCGTAATTTATCATCTCTTTAAAAGAATTTGACATCACTATCCCATAATGGGATGACATTATCAATGATTCTAAAATATCATGAATATTTTGAGGTGATTACATTATGATTGACCACCAAACCTGTCTTGATTTTAACTATGGATATACATGGTTATATGTTCTATTTTTTAAATTAATTTAACTATTTGTGTTGTGTTTTATATATGGTGACCATGTTATGGAATATGGTCTTGACATCATCAAAAAAAAATTGAATAAATTACCTAACCCATGACCTTGAGCTTGTAACACTAATTCATGGCCTTACATATTTGTCTCTCTATATTATTTTGTAGAATTTTATGGTCTATTCTGACCACTAATTAATGATCTGTATTTTATCACATAAATATTTGAATATGAATTAGCGATGATGGATTGAGTACATTCTAGGCATCGACATTGATATTTTATATAGCCAATGTAATGGAAAATTAGTTATCGATGCTTTGAGAAATTATATATAAATCCTTTATTTAAAGAAGTCCATTTCTGAGTGGGATATGATGAGGATTTTCTCTCTGATTCAGCCAGAGTCCATGGAACAAAGTGAATGTATGTTCTTATCCATTATAAATTTCAGTCCTTTACTTTTAGGGATGATTTGGGAGGATTCTGAAATATCTTCAATATTCTAATGGTCTATTTAGTTCATAAATGGAATGAAGGTATCTAGTAAATAAACATTTTATTATAAGGGAATTATATTCTAAAGAGGATGATTTATTGTGTTGTTTTCTTCGAGGAAGGATGTGATGTTGGAATTCCTTCAGTCTTAGTGGCTCACTAATCCAACTAAAAATAAGTTGTTTTATAATGTTAGTCATTTTTATTATGGCCTTGTATGAGATATGATATTATAGACATTGTTTCATGATGTTTTAACAATCAACATGTCAAATTTAAGAGCCATAAACTGTTAGGATTTCCAAAGAGTCTTCTAATTCATACATAGATGTGGGATATAGTAGCCATAGATTTAATCCTTTGGTTACATCATACAAACCTGGGGAAAAAATTCAATTTGTGTGGTTATCAATCAAATGGAAAAATCCTACTAGATTATCTGAATAAATGATACCACTGAAGTGAAAAAATATGTAAGGTTGTTTGATCATGAGATCATGAGGTTTCATGGTTTTCTATATTATATAGTCTCTGAAAGATAGACATGTTTTAACTATTGGTTATAGGAAGTCATTATGAATGTAATGAGGTCACATGTTATGGTTATCATGCTATTCCTTCCTTACACATATGGTCATATAGAGTGGGATATCTATTTTATTGAATAAATTCTTTCAATAGTGTGTCATAATTTGGTGGATTATGGAAAAACCATCATCAATTGGAAGAATTTTTAGATAACAATAATTACTAATCCTTGATAAATATGGATAATTTTGAAGAAATATATAGCCCAGTATGTGATTTACCTCAATTATGGATGGAGCTATGTGAAAAATCATTTGTGTCACTGATTATCATATATGATATGGAATGAATGATTTGGATAATGATCAAACATTTGATCATCTATCAAAGTAGTTATAATTTTAATGATTTTAATAAATGACAAGATTATGAATTCCTAGTGGGTGATCAGGTGTTTCTATAAGTGAACCTCATTTCTCTCATCACCATCATATGAAATGGTAGAATCTTATGCCAATGTATGTCATACCTTTCAATATTAACAAGATAACTAGTAAGGTTACATGTTGTTTGTAATTTTATTATTCATTAATATTGACATATTCTTTTTCCCATATCTCCCAGTTGAATATATACAATAAGGAAAAATCTCATTCACTGAACTAGGAGGAACTAAAGTTGGAACCTTATATTTCAGGGACCGTTCACCAATTTTGAAATATAGATTCCCATTTTAAATTTTTTTAGGGAAAATTCAAACTCAAAATTTTTTTCCTATGGAATCATGGGCGTGAAAAGAACGAGATGTGGAAATTGATGTATTGGATAAAGTGAAGTACCCTCCCTCATTCTCTTACCAGAATATGGGATGACTTTTTGAGGGTGGAATGTGTCATAGCTGGAATAACTATCACCCATGGTGTTTTTTTCATGTATATATCATTTTTTTTGTATTATTATTTTTAATTATTAGATAGTGTTTTTAAAGTGAAATTAGTTTTTTGGGGTTGTATATGGTAACACAAAATTAGGGAATGGTTTTTATAAGCTATGTGAGAATGTCTGCAAACTATGTGGGGATGGATAGTAGAACCTATGTGGATTCATGGTTTGGTACATGGTTTCTGTAATTTTTTTCGTAGAAGACACTAACCCCTGATAGGGATTGAGGCACCTACATGATTGGAATATGGTCTTTCCCACTATTTGGCCAAATCATGCCTCACGAATAGTTTTTAAAACATTATGTTACTTAATTTTACCCATCCTTAATTTTAGCCTTCTTCCAACAATCATTCCTCCCACTTGACTTATCCATAATAATGAAAACCTACCATATACTCTACCTCTTTCTTGGAATCAATGATTTGGATATTTTTCTTAGAACATGAAAAAGTATTCATGTAAGTGTCTCCTATATCTACACATGGTATCCTCTACACTATTTCTTTGTTTTTCATCTCTCATGTGGTTTTTGTGGCTTATAATGGGATAAATATATTTTCTTGGCATAGGATTTCGTGTTGGTGACGTATTCATACTTTATTAGGGTCCCCACTAATATTTTCATATGGTATCAAATTGTATTATGGTTATTTCAATAAGATACCTATGTGGCTATATGTTTTAAAATTATTTTTTGATTTATATATACTTCCCAATATTTCTAAATGTTCTACAATGCTTTCAAATTGTTAATATTATAAATTTCCATGTTTTTTGTGGGTATGGCTTCAAAATGAATTATCCTATATGAGAAATGGTTGGAAATGGTATTGTGATGGATTAGATTCTGAACAAGTTGATTTTAATGGTTTAATATATCAGGTGAGGCACAAGAGATTATTGAATACCTAGGTGAATTTTTAGGGAACGTATGCTACGTATTACCCATCATAGTTATAAGGATTATGTTAAAAAAACAACTAAGAAATTGATGATGATTTGTTTTCTCAAGAATAATGTAAAATTTCTTGTATAGGATTGATCACCACGTATATAAGGATCCAAGGTCCCCTCTAACCCTATATAAAAGTAATTTCCAATGTTTATTATTAAATGTTTTTACCTATTTCTATTTATTCATGATTTTTTTGTATTTCATTCAATGAAAATGATTGTTTTAAAATTAGTTTGATTTCATTCATTGTATACTACCATATATAATTGTCTTATAAGGGCTATGCATGGATAAAATTGTGAAATGCTAATCAGATGGTGATCTTAATGCCTAAATACATCTCATGTGTTTATATAGACCTTATTCTCTCTAACTCATGTAATTGAATGAATTTATATAGAGGTATTAGTGGGTAGTCCTGTTATTTGTATTTATATTACATCGTGATGATAGTATTGACATTATGGGTTGAAAACACATTACATGAGGGTTATATTTTTTCTCCCATCCACTTTTGATTTATTTTTCATATTTTTCATATTTTCATCTTCATGGCTATTTTTATACATGTTTTTTTGTTACTATTTTTTATGATTCTTATATAAAAGTTATGTTGATATTTTTTAAGAATTATTATCATATATCACATGGGAAAATAATTCCTAAAGGATTTATTTGATTCCCTTGAACAAGCTATCAACCCATTTTGATTGGTAACACCATTCAGGCCATTCCATAAGATGGGTTAGGCAACAGGTTGGATAGAATCCCAAAACTACCCATGGTGAATAGTGTTATGTATTTTAGTAAAAATTGAATGATAATCCAATGGTTCATTATACAGAAATAAATCCTAGATAATGTTGCATCATTTTCCTATCGAGTGGCCATTCCACCATGTTTAACTCTGGTATATATAATCTTTTATATTTAATTGTTATGAAAATATGCGCTAGATGAATCTCATGTTTTTAGAATTGAAAAGGTACTGTTGGAAGAATATGTTTTTATGTCAAATAAATGGTATAAATAATTATAAAAAATTAGAGACATTTGAGGACTAATTAATTTAAAATGTCATGATTGTTTGTGAAAAATCACACGATTGAAAGATAAAATTTTGAATCAAAATGTTTTATATAGGAAAAGAATATACCCACTAGTTTATATAATTAATAAAAATGCAAGGTCCCAATTTATATAAGGTTAATAATTTTAAACCCCATAGAATATTAAAGTAAATTAATTTCATGACTTATTAATTTTAAGTAAATTTATTTTATATTTTTATAATCATTATAATAATATGATGTAATATATATGTCTAATGAGAAAAGCATTATTTATAACCAAATTGTATTTTTATACATTATATTATATTATTTAATAATTTGAAATCAAAATAATATAAATTTAATATAAAAAAATTAACATCATTTTTCAATTCATAATGTCAAAATTACATTTCAATAAATTTTGTTGAATTTTTTGAAATGTTTCATTTTAATTTATAATGAATAATAGTTAATTTTAATTATTAATGGATTTTCATTTAAAATTTTTATATTGGAAAATTATATTTGGGATTACTTATAATATTTATATATTTTATTTCTAATATTTATAATAAAATAAATTTCATTGGAATCAATATTAAAGATGAATTTTTCTAATGAAAGTTTTACAATTAAACATTATTTTTTATTTATTTTTTCATCAAGTTAAATGAATTAAATTTTAAATTAAATTTTAAAAATTATATGAATTCAATATTTAAAAATGGAATCCATTTATTCAATAAGAATAATTATTATTATGTATTTAGGTGAACTTAATTTTTTTAATAATAAATTGTAAAAATAGAAAACAAATATTACCATAATCATTTTAAAAATGGGTTTATCAGGAATTAAAATATACTGATATAGGATAATCATAAAAAAAGAAAAATCTTTATCTAATTGGATTACATTCACTTGATAAAATATCTATTTATTTAATTAAATAAATTATTTTAGAATATTATTTAGAATTTGGGAATGCATGAATTACTTTTGTGATGAGATGTTTAATATTAATAAAATTATGACCTACTTTTTGGTCATTTCATTTAATGAAATTATTTGAAGATTAAATTCATTATTATAATTATCAAAACATAAAAATACTTCTTTTAGTTTATTATTGATTGAAAAAATTAATGGGAACTAATTTATTTAATGATATCAAGGTATATTTTTTAATTTTTAATTAGGTATTTTACCAAAAACTATTTTCCATGAATTTTGTGTTCCTATATTAAAATAAATTCATTTAAAATTTATAATTTGATCCTAATAAAATAAATCCAATTTTTTAAATAGTAGTAAAAATCATTATAAGAGACCTTTTATTTTGAGTAGTAAAAACCATAACCCTAGTAACTTGAAGTTGGTACCATTAATCATTACACTAGTATAAGAAACATGGTATTTAATCATAAAAGAAATAATAGTTTAGTATACTTGGTAAACTATATAAACAATTGAGCATTGAATTACATTTCAAAACAAAAATTAAAAAATAATTTATTTTGTTAATAAAATTATTACCTATAGCATTTCATTGCATACCAATCATAATAATGTTCATGGATTCCTAGGAAAGGGGAAAATATTTTTGAGATAAAATGATATGTGAGGGTAAAGTATAGTATAAGATATAACTAATCAATAATACTAATCAATGTGGTAATATAAATAACTAAAAACACACGCCATTTAATAAATAAATTAGAAATTAAATTCATAAAAAAGTAATGTCACTATGAAAATATCATGGAATGAATAAATAAATTCATAATGAAGGAAATGATTAATTATTTTAATTCAGGTATCAGGTACATGATACCTCTACCATCAAGAACTAACATAGGGAAATTTAAAACTATTGGTAAAAGCCTCTTTAATGAGGGATTAATTATTATTCTCATGAGACCTAACGATGCGTCCATGGGTGACATAATTTAATTCCCAACCCATCACTATAGGTCCAAATCATTTCACATATATTTAAAATATCTTTAATTCAAGTGAAAATTTTCTAATCATCAAACATCCAAATTGAGTACTAAATAATGATATGCCAGTATTTCCCCATATAATCAATAATCAACCTATGTAAAAGACTATATGATGAGATGATATATGGTTTACATAATATATCTATACATGAGTAGTTATATGAATGTTAATGGAAAATATAATTTCCCATGATCAAAATAAAGTGAATTTTTTAAGGGGAAGATAATAACAACAAAAATGAATCAAGAAAGGGAATTTGAATAGTAACTTTTGTATAAATGAACATAAAAAATAAAAAAAATATTATTTTGGATGATATCAATACGATAGATCCTCAAATGTATCATAAGAAGAAAAAGGGTTGTTTTCATTGATGAATATAAATTCAACGAAAACATCTTTGAAATATTATGATGTTAAATAACAGTTTCACATCGAAATAAGTCTCAGGTTGTGGAGCTTGTATGGATTTTCAACCAGTGGGATAATGCTCCATCTCTCAGGGGATTTATGCCTATAAGTAATCGGTATGCTCCTCCCAGACACCTTATGGTGGGTCATTGAGATTGGGTGAATCCCTACCACACTTTCTTAAATTGAATACCGAACACTAATGTTCCTAAGTCCCCATGTAAGGAGCAGGCATCATCTGTGACACCGAGGGATCCGTTTTACTTGAATTTAGCTCCTTATATTGGAATAGAAACTCTCTTAGTGCTGAGGTGAAGGCAATGCACAATGGTATTTATTTTTTCCATTAAAATGGTATATCCTTGAAATCAGTGGAGATAGACTCAAAAATTATATGGGATTCTATAATAATCCTTTAATCTATTGCATGGGACCTTACTTATTTGATTCACAACAAAAAATAACTCCCTATATCATGCTACAATATCCTCTATACATGGTGTGAAGAAAACCTCTTGGAAAACTGTCTGGAATTTAAGGCCTCTTATGAGGTCCCCCTTAGGGTGTTTAAAAGCATAATCTCTCTTTCCCCCATGGGTAATAATGTTTCCTTTGCAGATGTCCTAGATATCCACTTCTATAACCACCCTTGATTTTTTTTATACATCTTATCTTCCAATTTTTAATAAAATCATTGACTTCTGGGGGATAAATTACATCAATGTAGTATATGAGGATAACTATTCTGTTCATGTGTTTTGTAAAAGCCAAACATGACTTGTTTTCCAAATGACTGGAAGATTATTTTGAAAAAAATTATAAATATTCAAATTGGATAAATATTTTTTAATAAAATATTTTTTAATAAAATATTTTTTAGATTTTTAAAAATTATATAATTGTTTTTAGAAAACATGGTTTAGGAGGAAAATGGATTTCCAACCAAAGAGAAAATTAATCAGTTATTAATAAAACATTTCTGTATTTTTAATGAACCAATGAGTGGAAATAGATAAAATTTGTTTAAAAAATTCAGGAATAATTATAAAATAAGAAAATTAAAGGTCCTATTAAAAAATGATCATGTCATTTATTTTAATAGAAATTCTTGTATGAACAATCCTGATTAAAATGAGATTGTTAAATAATACATTACAAATAAAAAAACCTGGATGTGAGAATTCACCAATGAATATATTATTTTTATCAAATTTAAATTCAAAAAAAGAATGTTAAAATAAAATTATTCAAAAGTCATTAAACACATAATATTATAAAATCAAATACAACAAAGGAATAACATTACCCAATAAACCAAATTTTAGTAATTATATTCTTTACCACATTGTAAAATTAAATTCAAATAAACATGGATGAAATAATAAAAATTGGACCATAATATATAATTAATTGTGAATTATTAATTATACTAAATGTAAATGGGTAGGTATATACACATTATAAATTAAATTGGTGTATAACAAAAAAATATTACCCAATAAAATGAAAAGAGATAGAATCACTTACCTTAAGATAAATTTTCCTTGATCTTTCTATTACCTCGTGTATAGTTTTTTAAACACCTTTTTAAATTTTTATTGTACTATTTTAATATTTATAATATTATCTATGATCATTTTATCACATCTTATCATACTTTCGTTAAAAATCCTTTAATATTTTCATTTCTTCTAGTGTTTATTGACTTATTTTCTCATTTAAGATATGTTTTGAAAGTTCCATTTCATGTTCATATTATATGTACCATCATCTACATAATAATAATCATGAAAAAAGTGTATTATTGTTATATAACTTTTTTTTAAAATGAATCATGAATATTCGATATGAAAAATGAACCATGTTATAATCATGGAGATGGTAGGTCATACGTATGCATGATTAACATTTCAATTTTTCAATGATCATTATAGAAATAGGTAAGTTGAATTTTATCTTTTAATAAAGGTTATAATATAATATATATCATATTATTTATTTAAATATACTTACATATATCATTCCTATGGTGTGACAATGAGAAGAGAATCACATCACTATTGTGAAGGCGGTAGTCCACATGTACATGAATGATGTCATCATTTTTATGTGTAAAAAAGTAAATGATAAATTATATTTTAATATTTAAAAATATGTACTTAATATAATAATTATTTATTATATATCAAATATAAAAATTAACATTACACTTATTTCAATCCATTTATAGAATTTGTGGGAAAATTAATCACATAGCTTCGCTATGTGGTTGTATGCCAAACACATGAGTGACGTTATTGTATCTCCTACAGAGTGGGAAGTAAAAATTATATAAAATATAATGAATCCAAATTTATAATAATTAAATAAAAATAATATATATAATATATGTCCTATATTATACCAATTCTTGAGAGATGGTAATGTAAAAATGAATGTCACCAGTTCAAAAGGGGGTCGTCTGCTATACACAAGAATGATGATTTCTTAACACATTTGATGGAAGTAGAGATGGATTTTAGTCGTTTCCATAACATAACAACAACCAAATATATAATATGTTAATTTTATTATATCATCATATTTGATTAAAAATTTAAGGATATGGGGGAAGAAATAATATTAAAACACTTTTAGAAGAATGATACCTTGTATCCAGGTAACCTCTATAGGTTAGCACCAAAATAATTCCTATGGTCGATTTAATAGGAAAATATGGTCTATAGTACATGATTATTTATTTTGGTAAGTAATTATCTATAGTTATTTACAAACAAAAAGGTTTTCATGGTGTGTTTATGAGATGGGCATATGGCCTTTTCAAAGTGAGGTGAGTGGCACACATGTAATTCATAGTAAGGAAAAGGCATGCATATAGTTTTTTAATGAAAAAATTGTTGAAATTTGATTATTATCAAGGAATATAAAATATATTATCAAAATATTTATTGAAAAATATATATTAGATCATTTTTTGGTCATTTATCCATTACATTTTTAGTTTAACCCCTTCCAAACCATTTTTATCATAACTATGATAATTAATTTTTTCTATTTTCAATATGTATTTGGGATAAAAATTATGTTTATGTTAATTAGATAATATAAAATCTGATTATTAAAAATATGTAATCCATTCTATGAAATTCAATTCATTGAAGTGTAAAATTTTAATTTATAAATAATCCCATATATGCAATGAGAAAGTTGTTTTTTAACGAGAAAATGTTTAAAAGTTTATAATATTTTTTATATCAAAATTCTATATAAAAACATTTACAATGAAAAAATTTGGATTAATAGATATTTAGATACCAAAATTTTACATGAACCACATTTAAAAATATAATTTATCATTGTAAATATTTTTAATGAAAATGTAGTTTTCAATTTAAAATTAGAAATTTTTTCTATTACTTAAAAAATGATACATTTCAGAAAAATCACAAAAATTCACCCTATGATAATTTTTATGCGAAGATTTAAATAATGAAGTTAATTTTATAAAATAAATATTATAAATGTGGTTATAATTAATTGAAAATTATTTGTACAAAGCATGACTAAATCTTCTTTTAGGAAAGATAATGTTTTTCAACATAAATTTATTTTTCATTCAAATTAATTTATTATTATTTCAAATCAATATATAAGAAATTATTTTTTAATATTTTTAAACCATTTAATTTCCATAAATAAATTAGCACTATTCATACCCACCAAATTAATGGATAGGTTATAATGTCATACCTTATTACGGTTTTTTAGACTCAGGGTTGTGTATCCAATAAGCTATCAATGACATTAAATTGAAAGAAATATATGTCTAGGATTTTTTAATCTCAGTTTTTTCTATCCCATAAAATATTTAATAAAATTTTCTAATTTAATATTGTTGGGGAGTTACATTATTTACACAATAAATAAATTTAATCCTTACAATTTATACATGATATCCGTAATCAAGGGATTAATATTTGAAAATTATTTTATTAAAATCCCATGTCATACAAGAGTTAATAAAAATTATTACTGATAAGAGAGAATAATAATTAAAAAAGTCATATGGGATAATACATAACTATTTTATCAAGAAGTATATGTGGAAATTTAAAATAGATAAATTGTAGAGAATACTAACACCTAAGTATTAATTTAGAATGAAAAAGATCAATGATCACAATAAATTATGTGATCTAGAGAAGGATAACGACTATAAAACTATAAATCTACATATAGTGAGAAGACCATATTATAATTATAAATTAGGGTACTAAGATATCATTTTTTTCATGATCTATTTCATAGATATGAGGAATTTATATACTGTAAAAAATATATGGAAATTTACATAGATGATACTTTTCTACTTCATAATGAAAATTTCATCCTTTAGTTATGCATCAATCATTTTCTAATTCCTCACTTTCTCAAAGAAATTATGATCAAAATATATTTATTTTTATTCCTAAATCACTAAAATTCACTTTTAATGGATATTAATTTTCATAATGGAATTATAACTCATTCATTCAATATCATGTTATTATTTTTTCAAAATGGATAACACAAATTATAAATTATGCATATAATCAATTCATTAGAGCCTTAAAAAATATAAAGTTCCAAAACATTATAATGATTTTCACTTAATTTTAAAAAAACGAAAATATCATTAACCCAACATGAAACATGATGTATATTATAATAATCACATACCAAAAATGTTAATGCCTTCATCATCTTTTCTCTTGAAACATGTTTATAACCTAAATTACCAAAAAACCATATTCAAATAATTAATGATTTATTATTCCATATGTAAATCAATTGTTATTATATATATTCCTTAAACACCATCAATGATACCATAAAACCATTTTGAAAATAAAAAACCATTAAATAGTTCTAATGTAGTTAGTGTTATTCAAATTACATTATCCATTTGAATCATCTCATTATCCAAACATTATTATTTAATCATCATGAACATATTAAGGTTTTATAATCCTCAATTATGTGTTTTAAGATATGATAAAATTTCACTAAATCATTTTCTTAGTTATAGGTATCATTCAACAAACACCTTAAAATCTTAAAGGAAACATTACTGTAGTAAAATAATTATAAATTTTATAATAATTATAATGATCATATCGTTGGTAAAGTAGTTAAATGAAGTAATTATTGAATTTAAACATGAGAGAATAAATCATGAAACATTTTTATTGTAATAGCATAATCATATCCAAGATACAATAGATTATTTTTAGGTATAATTCATTGACTCTTGGGGTATCATTTTTTGTACCACCCCATCCCCACACACATGATGCATTGATAATGTTAATATTTTTTCAGGCCCTTTAAATAATGAGCATGGTGTCCATTAATTTTAGTATTGTAAAAAACTCTCATTCCCTTCAGGAAAACACTTGGATATTTCCTTTCTCAATTATCACATATGGGAAATCCATCATTAAATTCTTCCCTTATACATTTTTCTAGATCTTCATCCTCTTTTGTGACAGACACTCAATGAAATGATTCATATATAATTATTTCACTAACCGAACATCACATAATAACATGTATTTGTATGATGAGGATGTTTGGTAGAATAGTTCCCATAGAGATATTAGTTTTATCAAATTAATGAAATAATTATTCTTATTATTTGGATTATGCGTATTTAAATTGATTCCATTCCTTCCACTATGTTCAATTTTTGAACAATATAATATAATATATTATATCATAATAGTATGAATCAATTATATAATCCAAAAAACTAGTTAAATACATAACATAAAGTGAAACAAGTTTTGATAGACAATCACAAAATCATAAATATGGATTCTTTGGGAACCAAAATATTTTCAAGTCCTTCATAATGGTATGTAATGAAAATGTTAATTATCTTAAGAATATCCACTGTGAGTGTCAACACATGTGCACAATAAGGCCTATTTTCAAGCACCGAGTGGTGATTGTGTCATGACTAATGAACCCTTTTGATTTTATTACCCCAAGGTACATATGTTCCAAACCCACTACCACTTTTATAATCTATACATGGATGTATTTTCAAGAAAAAACACACAATCCCTATATTATAAGAATATTATAATGTTCTTTTATACTTATACTCAAATTATATTATAATTTCATCTTCCATCATTTATTTTTTCCTAAATCAAGTTCCCATAATTTCGACTAAACATCCAATGATACCATCTGTATTTTCCTCAACCATAGTAACTTTTAGTCAATGTATTACTTTATTACATTAGAATAATATACAAGGAATCTAATTCTAATGGACTGAATTTTTAACTAATCATATAAAACTACATACATAATTGATTATTTCATTATATTTGATATCATAAATTACAACATATTTTTTCAAGAATAAAATTATTCCCTATACCATATGAATAAATATCATTCATTGTACACATCATTAATTCCATGGACATAAAAAAATAACGGTGAGTTCAAATTCTTATTATGGGTTAAGTACAATGGAAGAAATCATGATTCAATATGAATAATCCACATATAAAGGTAAATAACTAAATATAACTTTCATTTAAAGCACTTGACTATCATGAAAACATAAGGAATAATCTTTCCAAAAAGGTATATAATTAAAAAATCTCTAGTTAATTTATTAATTTATAATTAAATGAATCCATATATAATATTACCATTTAAATATAATGTAAAATTTTAAATTAATTATTAATTAACAACCCATATATCAAATAATCTATTTAATTTATGAATAATGAGAGTTATCATGAAATATTTATTGGGTGGTGAATATGTGTTTATCGACATTTCCACTAATAATCAAATAATATTCAATATAGAACACCATAAGTAGGAATGATATATGGATTAATAAATATGAGTACCCTTGATAAATAATATTCACATTCAATGTAAATTTAATGTCCAATGATCAAATTAATGTTAAAATTTCATGATAAATTAAATGATTAACAAATAATCAAGAAAGTGAAGGTAAATAGTTTCCTTTTTGAAATGATCATAAAAATCCAAACAATGAACATGGATGATACTGTTAAAACTTATCCCTAGTGGATCATAAGTTTTATAAGGGTTATTTTATTTTATGAATATAAATTCCATGAAATTATCCTTTAAAACTATCTTGGTTAAAATATACTTTGAAATTCGAAAAACATCTGAAAAAGGTAAAATTTCACATAAGATATTGAAAATAAATTTTAATTAAAATACCCATTAAAATTTAAAAATTATGTTAAAAAAATTATTAGTAATGATATAAGGATATTATTTTCATATCATACATGCTAAAATTAATAATTTATTCATTTTTTTTTGTTAAAATAAAAATCATCCCATTTTTAAATGAAAAAGAATATTCCATTAAAAAAATTTAAATATAAAACATAGAAATTAATGTATTTAATAATTTTTTAAAAAAGATTAATTACATTATAGAATTTTTTTTAAAAACATTTTTTTGATGAATATATATTTCTAATGGAAAATATAAATTATGTTGAAATTTCATAAAAACATTTCTTAGTTATTTTATGCACCAATAGTTGGAAAAGTGTACTAGTAGTTGAAAAATATCATGAATTAGTAGAGGAAACAAATTTATGTTCATATTTTAGACATAAGAATCATTTACTTCAATGAAAATTCATGTATTTAAACAATCCCAATGAAAATGGTATTTTTAAATAAACCCTTGAAAAGACCATAACATTGAAGTGAGAATTGACCAATAAATTAATTATGTTGTCAAATTTAAATAAAAAAACAATTGGATATCCAACATAATTTACTAAAAAGTTACTACACATAATATTATAATATAAATTATAAAATAATAAGTAATATAATCCAATTAATTTTTTTTTGTTATGAAATTATTAACCACTTGATAATATTAATTTAAAATACAATTAGATGAAATTATAACACCCTGAAATTCTAAAGTATGAACATTGTATTCAATAGTATGTATGAAACACGATACCAAGCATTTAAGGTAATATAATATCCATATAATTTATACATTATTCACAAATTTAAATAAATTCTACATATTTCAATGTATACAACACCAAGTTATCATTCGTTACAAGAAAGAGAGACCATTTATGGCTTGAGTTACACGTAAGACCAAGTTTGAATGAAAAATAAAATATTATTAAAATATTTATTTTTAATATAATATGATATAACCTAGATATTTTGTTATAAATTTTTAATATTATTAACTAAATTATAAAACATTATGGTTTATATACATATAAAATTAATTATTTGTTTCCAATCAGTGATAAACAAAAATAAGAACCAATTGGATATAAAAAACTATTATTATATTTATGATTCCAAAGGAGTTATTTCTTAATAAAAATAATGAACTATATTAGTTTATTATTTTAATGAAATTTATATTATATATATTCAATTTTTTTTTGATATTCATCCAATATGTGTGATAGGCATATGATAAGAACATACTGCATTTTACATATAAAAACCTATATTTTTATAAAGGAAATTTAACTTCATTTTAATAGAGAACCCATTTTAAATCACAATTCATTATAAATTATACACATCTTCTATACCTCATTTTTAATTACTTCTGAGTGAATATATACTTCAGAATTTTATGGTCTGTATATATTTCACATTTGGCTTTATATAAGTGATACCTTTAAACATTCAAAGAAAAAAACCACAATTTCTAATTCCAAATAATGTGTGGGATAATTTATCTCATGAGGTTTTTGTTTTCTTGAATCATAAAATATTACCTGATCTTTATCCATCATAACTAAACCAAGTCCCTTCAATAAAGCACTACTATATATGAAAAACTCACCATTCTAATGGTGTATCCTTGACATCGGTGGAGACAGACTCAAAGATTATATAGTTTTCTAGGAAAATCCTTTCTTATATTCCCTAGGACATTACTTATTTGATTCTAAAATGAAAATACCTTCTTATATCATGCTCTGAGCTCCTATAGACATAGTGTGAAGGGAACCTCTTGGAAAATTGTCTAGCATCTAAGACCACTCACAAGGTCCACCTCATGGTGTTTAAAATTCGAGGTTGTCTGTCCTTCGAGGGTACTAATGTTTCCTTTATGGATGTCCTAGATATCCACTTTTATAGCCACCCATGATTCCTTTATAAATCTTCTCTTCTAATTTTTAATAAAATCATTGACTTATGCTGTATAAATTACATCAATGTAGTATATAAGGAAAACTATTCTGTTCTTGTGTTCACTAAAATCCACACATGAGTTTTTTTCTAAATGAATAGAAGATTATTTTGAAAAAAATTATAAACATTCAAATTGGATAATATTTTTAATAAAATATTTTTTATATATTTAAAAAATATATAATTTTTTTTAGAAAACCTGCTTTAGGAAGAAAATTGATTTCCAACCATAGAGAGAAAATTAATCAGATTTTCATAAAACAATTCTGTATTTTTAATATAAGGACCCGGCCTTAAAACATTACATAATAATGAATTAAATGAATAATTCACGTAGAGGATCTTTTCAGGTTCATAGTTTTAGAGAATTAGTACATAACTATTACATTTCAAAAGATCACAAAGTAGACACTTCTACTATGTTTCCATAAAATAAGAACTCTTAAAAAGAAACATGTCTAGTTCCATGTTTTAGATAGCATGTCTTTCCTTGATCCCATCCTTGACCCTATCATCTTTAAGTCCTGTGGATAACATTTCAAAAACATGGGATGATAATCAAAATCCCTATAAAGGATACATAAAGAAGGAAAGCTGTTAGTTTTTCAAAACAACAAGTAAACCATGAATACTTTATTAAAGTAATACTTTTCACCTTTATGAAGTAGAAAATTATTTTACTGAATAAAAGATCATTACTTATCCTTTTGTAACCAAAATATTACCATAAAACCCATATAAATAACACATAACATAAAAAGGTAACTTGGGACATAACCATACTTAAATGGAATAACCATATAGTCGACTTCCACATACATCACTACCTGGAATAGCCATATGGCCGACTTTCATACACAATGTATTGGAGTTTATAACGTAACCACCCGTCCTGATATTCACGACACCACCCGTCATTTGGTTTATCACGTAACCACCCATAAAATGTCCAAGTACCATTATAAAATCATAACACAAAAAACAATTATAAAGGAAAGAAAAAATTTCCACATTTCAATCACAATATACCACTAAAATATAACGAAATAAAAAATCCATTATCAAAAACATTTTTAATTCCAAAATACATAAAATGGTATATGGTATTTATTTACTTTTAAAAACATTATGGCTTGTTGAGGAAGCCAAAGATCAAATAATACTCACGGCGGCGGAAAAGGTTGTTGTCACCGCGTACATTAAAATAAACATTACTTTTTGTCGTTTAGTAAAACGCTTCGTAGAAAAAGATCCCCTTTGAATGAAATGAAAAGTAAAAGGTGTTTTATATAGTTTATAAAAGAATTTCTTGTATTAGGAGAAAATATACCTCAATGAAAGGAGATTGAGATGAAGTCCCTTACAAAGACGACATCATTTGATTAAGGATAAATCAATTACATAATTATGTTTGACAAAAGAATACACCAAATATAAGTGGATATTAAGTGTAAAACAATCAGAGGTCATTCACACATATTCATATGATGATATATTCAAGGAGTACAAGTTTAACCCAAAGAATCAAAATTGGGTTTAGAAGTTCCCTTGCAAAAATCTGACAACCTAACGACGTCACTTCAAAATTCAGAAAATGAGTTGATGAGAAATAAAAAGGGTATCTCGTCCCTTGTACATTAAATTTAAATCAATAAGGATATATAAGAACATATCCAAACATAAAAATATTTAAATTAAAAGACCCAACAAAAATAATTCTTTTAAAAAGAGGAGGGTGAAAGGTTCCCTTACCGATTTGGGAAACTTTTGAAATGTACACCCCGTTAAAGAAGAACTTTTCAACATTGATGTAAATACCCATAAACTAAATTATATTACAAAAATATTAGAATAATGGGAAATACATACACCACTCAAAGAAAATAGTGGAAAATGTTGCATAAATCTCACTGTAATAAAAGTGAGATGAAAAATCCCTTACGAAAACTCAGTTGCCTAACGGCGCCACATAAAACTTCCAAAAAATGGATTGATGAAATAAAATAGGTTATCTCATCATATGAACATAAAATTTTGAGTAATATGAATATAAAATAAAATCCCCCAACATAAGAAAGAGGAGCTTAAAATAAATGACATAAAAGAGAGTACTTAAAAAGAAAGAGAGAGGTAGGATCCCTTACCTCAAGTACGACTTGTCCTGTTCGTTTCTTTAAATTCCTAAATAATAAAATTTGGTCAATTTATAATTTCTTAAGGAACTCATTTAAAGATTATTATTCAGTTCATATCACATATTATAATGTTATAATAATTGGTTAACAATGTGAGTTCATATCAGACGTTTTTTTCGATGTTCGGTACATGAGTCAAAATTTAACTTGTTTGAAAAGAATTTTCCATGTAGTTATAGGTACATCATATCCAGAATAGTATTAATGATTTAAATATAATATATATACATTATATATTCATTTTATACTATTCCATAACATTTGGAGATAAAAAATTAAATGCACCGTTCATGGAGACGGTAGGCCGTACGTACGCATGAACGCTGCTTTCATTTCTTTGTCATATTAATGGAATTAAAACTAAATGAGATATATATATATTATAATTACAGAATGATATCCATCATTTAGATGTAATATATGACACATATATATCCATTATATATATATACTTATAACATTACATAACATTTGGAGATAAGAAATGAAATGTACCGTTCATGGAGACGGTAAGCCGTACGTACACATGAACGCTACATTCATTTCTATTTCATACTTTAATGGAATGAAAAAAATTATTATACATAGGTATATTATAATTAAATTATAATATAATATAAAACATCATTAAATCCATCCTTTATACATCCCACATATGGTATTAACGATTCAAATCACTTTAAGGGGGCGGTAGTCCGCACTTCCTAAAATGAAATTATCATGTTTACCCATTATGGAAACCATAAAGGTATGGCATAAATGGAACATATAGAAGCATAAGGAATACATAAAAATTATGTATATATCATATATAAATATAGTGACATCTTAATTGTCACCACGAGAGGTGTTGAAAGAAGATTGAACAATCATCATTTCGTGAGGCAGTAATTTGCCACCCACAAAAACAATATGTTCTTTAACCATTAGATAGAGGTGTGTATGAGTGTAGCTTGAATCCTCCTCATAACAGCATCCTATTATATTTAAGATACTGGTTTTTTTACAAAATAAATTAATAAAAATGTTTTAGGGGGTTGGATAAGCAAAATAAAACAAAAGAACATAAGAGAAGACATTACCTTCAAATCAGATAACTCTTTTTGATTTGACCTCAAAGGCTTCCTTGGAAAGACTTCTGTCCAAAGTGAGTCTTCTAGGAGTAAGAGAGGGATATGGAGAGACCATTTGAGCAGAGGTTTGAAAATACAAGTGTAGAGACCAAAATCTTAATGTACATGGACATTACATTACTTTTTCAAAATACTTAATACATAACAAAAACCAACACTCAAGGACCGTAATATTTTAGTGGCTTTGGAAACTTGGAACATAATCTTTTAATCATGGTGAAAGATCTTCAACATCTCCCATAAAGATCTTCCCCTTTGTTTTCTTACCTAAAACCTTTCTTTATATCCTGGGGAAAAGAAAACATATAAATGGTGAGCTCAAATGCTGAGTAAGGGTAAGAAAAAACAGACCCCACACATTTGAACTTAAAAACATGACCATAATGTTTAAACATGAAAATCTTGAACAATGAGATAAAACATGGAAGTACATTAGGCATAAGTTATAATGTAACATCAAACATGATAAAATAGAATGAGAATAAAACTTGAAATTGTGTAAAAACATTAAGCACATGATATAATTTCCATAGTAGCCAAGACATTGCTTCCAATACCATCTTAGTGGACAAAGTCCCTTACTGAACCAGGTTTACTTTCCATTACAACCATGTATTAATGAAGAAGATTTAATTTCCATTTCATCCATGTCTATCTCATGAGATATAAATCTTTACCCAATGCATTGGAGGGAGATATAGGTCCCACCCATCTCATAATGAAATAAATCTTACTTGTGCCACAAAATAAACATAAAACATTCATCATAACCCAAAGAATAAAATAGGTTTCATAAACATCATCCCATCATCACATAATCCATATAAAAAAAATGGATATTTCATCATAAGAAAAGTAAAACCATGTAAATCATAAAGACATTATACTTGAAACATACTCATATGAAATAATGTCATCTTAGATGGAAAATGGTTTTGATAAAACACTTGAAATGAATTCTTGAGGAAAATATCTTTTCTTCTTCAAAATCATTTTCTTTTCACAAAATTCAATTCAATTTAAAAAGAAAATTATTTTGTTGAAAATATTCATAAAATCTCATATAGTAATCATCATGAAAATGAGGCGTTATGAAACCGTAAAAATCTGTTCACGCCGTATAAGTTAAAAATAACATTCTTCTCGTACTTTTGTCAGAAAAGTCAAACAAATTCCTCGTAAGGTAAAGAATAAAAATATTCCTTTCATAAAAAGTGGTAAAAGTAAAAAATGGGTAAAAATGAATTTAAACATACATAAAATCATTTTTATAAAACATGGGCTTGGATGATAACAATAAACCCAGTAAATACTTACGAATAAACAATCTCAGATAAAAAAGAAATTGGAAAAGTTATCCCTTACCTTAGGCCTGATATGATTTGTACGTATTTGAATATAAGGCCCCAGCCTTAAACCTTACTTAATCTTGAGTTATTACAAGATTACACATTGAGGATCTTTTCGGGTTTAGAGTTTTAGAGAATTAGATCATAAAACTTGCATTACATTCCACATATAAACAAAGTGATTACATAAAGATAGTATTCTTCATTCCCATCAATGGAAACACATTTAAAATAAAACATGGATTATTTCTTGACACATCCTTGACTCTATCATCTTATCATGTACCTTTCCCTTGACCTGTGAAAAACATTTCAAAAACTTGGGATGAGCATAAAAACTCAGTATGGGTTATAAAAACATGGAAAGGAAACATGGGTACATACATACATAAGAGTGAAATCATACTTACCCATAAAACATAATCAATTTAACATACCTCATCAAATCATGAATAAATCATAGAAATCATAAGACATAAAGGTAACTTGAGGCATTCATAACATTCTTACGTAGGGAGTAACCCTCTTGGTTACATTTGGAATACCCATCACAGTGTATTCCCTAAATCTCTTCAGAGAAACCTTAACATTTCACTCCTTCGCGTTACCCAATGCATTGGAGATCTATAACGGGCTCCCCCGCCCTTAGTTTATCATGGAACCACCCGTCTTCATAATAATGCCCAAAAACCATAACATAATCATATCACATAAAACATGCATAAAGGAAACATAATATTTCTACATTTCAATCACGAGATATCAATACAACACATTGATATAATAAAAACATTATGAAAACCATTTTCAATACCAAAGTAAAAGAAAAGTAAAACATGGTATTTATTTTTCTTTTAAAAAGAAGGTATGGCTTGTAGAGAAAGCCGAAACTCAAATAACGGTCACGACGGCGGAGAAGTCGTTGTCGCCGCATACGTACAACAAAAACATTCCCTTTTGTCGTTTAGTAAACGCTTCGTATAAAAAAGATTCCTTTTGAATAAATGTAAAAGTCAAAGGGGTTTATACACCGTATTAAAGAAAGTTGTGTATAAAATAAAATATGCCTCAACGAAAGAAGATTGAGACGAAGTCCCATACCTCGTATCCGACTTGACCCGACCGTTCATTAATCTTTTGAATAATAAACTTGAGTTAATCTCTACTTGATTATGAATCTTTTCAAGTTCATTATTCCTTTTATACCATGTTATGAAGATAATGTAATCATTTAAGTTAATAATGTTCATTTTGTCGGTATTTGGTTCTTAAGTCAAAAATAGACTTCTTACACTTACATGTTGTTAATTTGGTCAAAAGTTCATTATATCCAGAATGGTATTCATGATGTATATATCATATATGTCATATATATCCAGTACATACATGCATTTATAATATTACATAATCATTTAGAGGTAAGAAATGAAATGCACCGTTCATGGAGACGGTAATCCGTACGTACGCATGAACGCTACTTTCATTTCTATTTCGTATTTTATAGAACAGAATCATAATGATATAAAGGTATATTATAATTCCAGTATAATATCATATATAATATCATAGTTCCATCCTTTATATGTCCCACATATGGTATTTAACGAATCAAATCACTTTGAGGGGGCAGTAGTCCGCACTTCCTAAAATGAAGATATCGTGTTTACCCATAATGGAAACCATAAAGGTATTCCCAAAATGAAAAGAACAGAAGCTTAAGGAAAACATAAACATATTATATATCATATATAAAAATAGTGACATCATAATGGCCACCTTTGAAGGTGTTAAATGAGTGTTGAACAATCATCGTTTCGGGAGGCAGAATTTCGCCATCCACGGAAACTGTATGTTCTTTAACCATTTGATGTAGTTGTGTGAGAGTGTAGCTCAAATAAATCATATAACAACATCCTAGTATATTGAAGATACTGGTTTTTTTACAAAAGAAGTAAATAAAAATAGTTTAGGGGGTTGGAGAAGCAAAATAAAACAAATGAACATGAGAGAATGAATTACCTTTAAAAGTGTATCTCCTTTTGATTTGAGCCTAAAGGCTTCCTTTGAAAGGATTATGCCCAAAGGGAATCCTCTAGGATGAGTAGAGGGATGTGTAGAGAGTAAATGGGCAGGGTTTGGCCGAGCCAAAGGCTTGAGGAGTGTGTGAAATGAGGTAGAGGTGGGGGCCTTTATTAAGAGGAGAGGAGGGGCACTTTTGGAAAGTAAAGAAATATTACTTTATTTGAAAATGTGTTTCAGTTTTAAAAGGTCCCACATTGATATAATTCATGTCTAAGGTGATAAGGGTTCGAAATCCACTCATCCAATTGGTTTTTTCCATGTGTAGTTCATATATTTTACATTGTCTTTCCATTTTATTTAAATCGTCAAATAATGATGTCATCGCTGCATCATGATTATGTCATAAATAATTTAATTTATTTAATGTCTAAAAATTATAAAAAAAATACTATGATGTAGTAAATATTTTTAGCTTTCCAAAGACTATTTATAATCAAAAATCTGATCTTTATAACCCCATGTAAAAATTGTTTTTGTAAAACGTATTATGTTTGTGTCATTTTTTACTTTTACATTAAATAAAAAGTTATTTATGTCATTTCCCAATCAAACTGTCTCCATGGGGTCCCCAAGTTGACCCATGGCTTGTATTGGTCGGCCATGACACAACCCATAAGGTTGGGACATGTGTCTAGGTCATTTCATATTATTAAAGCATTATTTATACCTTAAACTACACTAATTACCATTAATCGCGATTAAAATCTTAATAAGTTACTATTCACCAAAAAATTATTTTAATATCATTGAACCACATTTTACTTCTTAATGACAACCATGTATGTCAGATTTTCAAAATTCAATACACATTAGTGGTAAACTTTCATTTAACTGAAAAATCAGTTTGTTTGATTACCACTTAGTGGTTTCACTATTCATCAAAAATTGAAGTTTTTCAGAAAATTACCAAAAATTCACCCTAAGCTATATTGGATATTCCGAATTCAAAAATGAAGTCTATATTAGAAAATTCAAATCATATAAGTCACATTAATTAATTTAATAATTAATTCCCACTGCCAGAGCAAATAGCGTGTTTTTACAAAACAATAAGTATCAAAAGATTGACACTAGTTTAAGTCTAATTTCAAAGTGAAATTGATTCCAATGACCACCATTGGATTAAATGGTAAAAATATATTCATATTACACATTAAGACCAATTCAAAAGATAATCTAATCATATAAATAAATTAGTTTAAAAATCAGTTTTGATGTAAAATGCAGTATTTTTCACTATTCATTAAAAAATGAACACTGTCAGAAAAATACCAAAAATTCACACAAAGTAAATTTTGATGTCCCAATCATAAATAATAAGTTTATTTTGACAAAAATAGTTTATAAAATTGTCAAATATAGATTTAAAAATGGTTTTCCATCAAAAGGTAGTAAAACAATCTTTTAAGAATATTAGTGTATTCCATGCATAAGATTGTATTTATTTTCATTTTAAGCCTCAAAAACACTATCTTAATCATTAATAGACATAGATAAAAATATCTATTATTCATTACTTACTTGGGATGTTACATCCTTCCCCCCTTTAGAAAATTGTGTCCCCGCAATTTATATACTTATCAAATAAATGGGGGTACTTATCCCTCATTGCATTTTTAGATTCCCATGTTGCCTCTTCAATCATGTGGTTTTTCCACAAATCCTTTACCTGCCTAATCAACTTATTCCGTAACACTTGCTCCCTATGGTCAAGAATCTGGACCGGTTGTTCCTCATAAGATAGGTTCTCTTCCAGCTGAACTACCTCTGGACTCAAAACATGAGATGGATCTGGCATAGACTTTCTCAACATCAAAACGTGAAAAACATTGTGTACCTGAGATAAACTCGGAGGTAAAGCCACTCGGTATGCAAATGATCCAACTCTCTCCAGAATTTCGTATGGTCCAATGAACCTTGGACTCAACTTTCCTTTCTTACCAAATCTCATCACACTTTTCCATGGAGAATCCTTGAGAAAAACATGATAACCTACCTCGAAAGATAGATCCTTCCTCCGGTTATCCGCATAACTCTTCTGCCTGCTCTGAGCTGTTCTCATGTGTTTCTGAATCAGCTGAACTTTTTCTGCCATCTCTTCTACCAATTCTGGTCCCATCAACTTCCTTTCACCCACTTCATCCCAGAAAGCTGGAGTTCGACACCGCTTCCCATATAATTCCTGAAATGGTGCCATCTGTATACTGGAATGAAAACTGTTATTATATGAAAACTCAAACAAAGAAAGATGTTGGTCCCAACTTCCCTGATAATCCATAGAACAAGCTCGTAGCATATCCTCCAATGTCTGAATTTTTCGTTCTGACTGCCCATCTGATTGAGGATGAAAAGCTGTACTAAAATTTAATTCAGTACCCAACGACTTCTGAAGGCCTTTCAAAAAGTTAGAAGTAAACCTGGGATCACGATCAGATACAATGGAGAGAGGAACTCCATGTAACCAGACTATCTCTTTAAGATACAAACGGGAAATTTGATCAAGAGAGAAAGTATCTCGTATAGCAAGGAAATGAGCAGATTTGGTCAAGCGATCAACAATAACCCAGATTGCATTATTACCTCGAGATGTCTTGGGTAATCCAACAACAAAGTCCATGGATATATTCTCCCATTTCCACTCTGGCACTGGTAAAGGCTGAAGCATCCCTTTCGGTAACTGCCGCTCTGCTTTAACCTGCTGACAAGTCAAACACTTCACAGTAAAATCAGCAATATCTTTTTTCATTCCATCCCACCAGTAATACTCCCGTAGATCTCTATACATCTTAGTACTGCCCGGATGAACTGAAAACAGAGAACTATGAGCTTCACATAACAACTCTCTCTTAAACTGTGAATCACAAGGCACACACAATCTCTTCCCAAATCTCAAAACACAATCATTATCAATGTTGAATTCAGGCAACTTACCTTTCTGAACCAGCTCTACCTTTTTCTGCAACTCACTGTCTTGCTTCTGTGCTTGCTTGATTCTATCTGATAGAGATGATCTCACTGATACCTGAAACAAAACAGAAGGACTTCCTGCACCAACAACTTCTATGCCAAAGTTCATCAAATCATTAACCAAAGGATCACGTTCCAACCGCAACATTGTTAATGAAGCATTACTTTTTCAACTCAAAGCATCAACCACTTTATTTTCTTTTCTCGGATGGTAATGAATTGTATAATCATAATCCTTGATTAATTCCAGCCATCTCCTTTGTCTCATGTTTAACTCTTTCTGAGTGAAAATATACTTTAAACTTTTGTGATCGGTATATATTTCACACTTTACTCCATACAAATGATGCCTCCAAATTTTTAAAGCAAAAACAACAGCAGCTAATTCCAAATCATGTGTAGGGTAATTTACCTCATGAGTTTTCAACTATCGTGAAGCATAAGCAATTACCTGATCATTCTGCATTAGGATGCAACCAAGTCCTTTCAATGAAGCATCACTGTATATAACAAACTCACCATCCCTGGAAGGTAGTGCCAAAACTGGAGCATTCACCAATCTTCTTTTCAATTCCTGAAAACAATCATCACATTCTTTTGTCCAGATAAACTTAACACCCTTCCGAGTTAGCTTAGTCATTGGACTAGATAACCGTGAAAAATTTCTAACAAACCTTCGGTAATATCCCGCCAAACCAAGGAAGCTACGAATCTCGATTACATTTGTGGGTCTTGGCCATTCTTCCACAAATTTTGTTTTTACAGGATCAACAGTTATTCCATCTTTAGAAACAATGTGACCAAGGAAAGAAATTTGTTGCAACCAAAACTCACACTTGCTGAATTTACCATACAGTTTCTTTTCTTTTAAGGTTTGCAAGATAACCCTTAAATGTTTTTCATGCTCCTCTTTACTTTTAGAAAACACCAAAATATCATCAATGAAAACCACCACAAACTTATCCAAGAACTCATGGAAAATTCTATTCATTAAGTCCATGAATACAGCAGGTGCATTGGTTATCCCAAAAGGCATTACTACAAATTCATAATGGCCATATCTTGTACGGAATGCGGTCTTCGGAATATCTGCCTCCTTTACCTTCAGCTGATGGTACCCTGATCTCAGGTCAATCTTAGAAAAAAACTGAGCTCCCTAGAGCTGATCAAACAAATCATCGATATGAGGAAAAGGATATTTGTTCTTAACCGTGATATTATTCAAGGCTCTATAATCAATGCAAAGTCTCATAGAACCATCTTTATTTTTAACAAATAAAATAGGAGCACCCCATGGTGATGTGCTAGGTCTAATGAAACATTTCTCTAATAAATCTTGCAATTGATCCTTCATCTCTAAAAGTTCAATTTGTGCCATTCGATAAGGGGGTTTTGAAATTGGCTTAGCATCAGGAACTAAGTCAACAGTAAACTCAACTTCCCGATCTGGTATTATTCCAGGAAACTCATCAGGAAAAACATCAGGATACTCATTTACCACTGGCACATCATTAATCTGAATAGTTCCTTTAATTTCAATGACGTGTGAAAGGTAACATTCATTTCCATCTTTTACATGTTTCTCGGCCTCTTGATATGTTATCAAAAGTAAGGGTTCATTCTTGTAAACAAATTGAAAGTCTTTCTGAAAAGAAACTTCTTTAGCTCTACAATCAATCTTAGCATGATAGATAGAGAGCCAATCCATACCCAGGATAACATCAAACTCTACTAGAGGTAGAACAATAAGGTTTGCAAGTAGGTTCTTTTCACAGATAAGGATAGGAAGATTCTTATAAATTCTTTTTGCCTCGACATTCATCCCAGGTGTTTTTACCAAAAGTTCAGGAGTCATTTCTTGAGATGGTATTCCCATTTTACTAGAAAAGGTTTCAGAGATGAAAGAATGTGTAGACCCCGAATCAAACAACACACTGGCATAATCTGAAAAAACAAACAAAGTACCTGATACAACTTCATTTGATGGCCCGACATCTGCTGAAGTAGTTGCAAAGGATTTCACCACCCCTTTCTGCTTGTAGTCTAACTGCTTCCCATCAATCAAGCTCCTTGTCGGACACTCGTTTTCATAGTGACCCATCTCATTGCACTTATAACATTTCACTAACTGTAAATCAAATTTGTTCTTACCTTCACCTTGATCCTTTTCAGTGCAATCACGAGCCTTATGTCCCATCTTACCACATCGGTAGCACTTCCCAGAATTCAGAAGACATTCCCCACCATGCCTTTTGCCACATTTATCACAAACTGGAAACTTAGTTCTCTTACCATCAGAATTTTTTGAAGAATTCTTACCTTTCTCCTGCCACCTAGGTCTCTTCTTCTGCTGGTTGTTATAGAACACTTGGTCATCGGCAAACTCCATTTCCACCTTCTCAGCACATCGAACAAGCTTTTCATAACTTTTAAACTCACGAGAATCTAATGCCCTTCGATACTTTGGCTTTAATCCTGAGTAAAAACGATTTATTTTACTATCAAGGTCTCAGATAAAATTTGGAGCATACCTTGCCAATCGAGTGAACCTTTCCTCATAGGCAGCCACTGAGTCTTCCTCTTGCCTCAATTCCAAGAATTGATTTTCCATCCTAAGTCGAACAGCCTTAGGAAAATACTTCTCAGGAAACATACCTTTGAATTCATCCCAGTCAAGAGCATCAATCTCATCGGCGTCCCTGATATTCTTAACCATAGACCACCACTGATCTGCTTCACCCTCGAAACGGTAAATAACAAGACTAACCTTTTGATTGTCTGAACACCCCATGACATCAAAAATCTTCTCCAGTGCTTTAATCCACCCTTCAGCTAGCACAGGGTCAGATGATCCTCTGAATGATGGTGGATGTTGCCTCATGAAATGTTCCACCACTGACATGTTCCTCTGCGGTTGATCTGGATGATCTCGTGCATGGATACCACCGCCATTTATCGCTTGAGTCAGCTGTGCCATTACTGCAACAAACTGTTCAGTTCCAATTCCGACCATTTCTGGATGCTGATTCGGAAGGTTATTTCCTTCTGTATGCCTTCCTAGCACTGCTTCCCTGTTTCCTCTGCGGAAAACCATTCTGAACAAACATGTCTTAGATGAAGCAACATGGTAATCTTTAAATGCTATATCATTTCAAAAAAAATATTTTTGGATAATCATTTAATAGAATTATAACTCCTAAAGTTATCTAAACCGACCTCTGATACCAACTATAAGGCCCTAGCCTTAAACCTTACTTAATCTTGAGTTATTACAAGATTACACATTGAGGATCTTTTCGGGTTTAGAGTTTTAGAGAATTAGATCATAAAACTTGCATTACATTCCACATATAAACAAAGTGGTTACATAAAGATAGTATTCTTCATTCCCATCAATGGAAACACATTTAAAATAAAACATGGATTATTTCTTAACACATCCTTGACTCTATCATCATATCATGTACCTTTCCCTTGACCTGTGAAAAACATTTCAAAAACTTGGGATGATCATAAAAACTCAGTATGGGTTATAAAAACATGGAAAGGAAACATGGGTACATACATACATAAGAGTGAAATCATACTTACCCATAAAACATAATCACTTTAACATACCTCATCAAATCATGAATAAATCATAGAAATCATAAGACATAAAGGTAACTTGAGGCATTCATAACATTCTTACATACGGAGTAACCCTCTTGGTTACGTTTGGAATACCCATCACAGTATATTCCCTAAATCTCTTCGGAGAAACCTTAACGTTTCACTCCTTCGCGTTACCCAATGCATTGGAGAGCTATAACGGGCTCACCCGCCCTTAGTTTATCACGGAACCACCCGTCTTCATAATAATGCCCAAGAACCATAACATAATCATATCACATAAAACATGCATAAAGGAAACATAATATTTCCACATTTCAATCACGAGATATCAATACAACACATTGATATAATAAAAACATTATGAAAACCATTTTCAATACCAAATTAAAAGAAAAGTAAAACATGGTATTTATTTTTCTTTTAAAAAGAAGGTATGGCTTGTAGAGGAAGCCGAAACTCAAATAACGGTCACGACGGCGGAGAAGTCGTTGTCGCCGCATACGTACGACAAAAACATTCCCTTTTGTCATTTAGTAAACTCTTCGTATAAAAAAGATTCCTTTTGAATAAACGTAAAATTCAAAGGGGTTTATACACCGTATAAAATAAAGTTGTGTATAAAATAAAATATGCCTCAACGAAAGGAGATTGAGACGAAGTCCCATACCTCGTATCCGACTTGACCTGACCGTTCTTTAATCTCCTGAATAATAAACTTGAGTAAATCTCTGCTTTCTTATGAATCTTTTCAATTTCATTATTCTTTTTATACCATGTTATGAACATCATGTAATCATTTAAGTTAATAATGTTCATTTTGTCGGTATTTGGTTCTTAAGTCAAAAATAGAATTCTTACACTTACATGTTGTTAATTTGGTCAAAGGTTCATTATATCCAGAATGGTATTCACGATGTATATATCATATATGTCATATATATCCAGTACATACATGCATTTATAATATTACATAATCATTTAGAGGTAAGAAATGAAATGCACCGTTCATGGAGACGGTAATCCGTACGTACGCATGAACGCTACTTTCATTTCTATTTCTTATTTTATAGAACAGAATCATAATGATATAAAGGTATATTATAATTCCAGTATAATATCATATATAATATCATAGTTCCATCCTTTATATGTCCCACATATGGTATTTAACGAATCAAATCACTTTGAGGGGGCGGTAGTCCGCACTTCCTAAAATGAAGATATCATGTTTACCCATAATGGAAACCATAAAGGTATGCCCAAAATGGAAAGAAAAGAAGCTTAAGGAAAACATAAACATATTATATATCATATATGAAAATAGTGACATCATAATGGCCACCTTTGAAGGTGTTAAATGAGTGTTGAACAATCATCATTTCGGGAGGCAGAATTTTTCCATCCACGGAAACCGTATGTTCTTTAACCATTTGATGTAGTTGTGTGAGAGTTTAGATCAAATAAATCATATAACAACATCCTAGTATATTGAAGATACTGGTTTTGTTACAAAAGAAGTAAATAAAAATATTTTAGGGGGTTGGAGAAGAAAAATAAAACAAATGAACATGAGAGAATGAATTACCTTTAAAAGTGTATCTCCTTTTGATTTGAGCCTAAAGGCTTCCTTTGAAAGGATTCTTCCAAAAGGGAATCCTCTAGGATGAGGAGAGGGATGTGGAGAGAGTAAATGGGAAGGGTTTGGCCGAGCCAAAGGCTTGAAGAGTGTGTGAAATGAGGTAGAGGTGGGGGCCTTTTATAAGAGGAGAGGAGGGGCACTTTTGAAAAGTAAAGAAATATTACTTTATTTGAAAATGTGTTTCGGTTTTAAAAGGTCCCACATTGATATAATTCGTGGATAAGGTGATAAGGGTTCGAAATCCACTCATCCAATTGGTTTTGGCCATGTGTAGTTCATATATTTTACATTGTCTTTCCATTTTATTTAAATCGTCAAATAATGATGTCATCACTGCATCATGATTATGTCATAAATAATTTAATTTATTTAATGTCTAAAAATTATAAAAAAAATACTATGATGTAGGAAATTATTTTAGCTTTCGAAGGACTATTTATAATCAAAAATCGGATCTTTATAACCCCATGTAAAAATTGTTTTTGTAAAACGTATTATGTTTGTGTCATTTTTTACTTTTACATTAAATAAAAAGTTATTTATGTCATTTCCCAACCAAAATGTCTCCATGGGGTCCCCAAGTTGACCCATGTCTTATCTTGGTCGGCCATGACACAACCAATAAGGTTGGGACATGTGTCTAGGTCATTTCATATTATTAAAGCATTATTTATACCTTAAACTACACTAATTACCACTTATCGCGATTAAAAACTTAATAAGTTACTATTCACCAAAAAATTATTTTAATCTCATTGAACCACATTTTACTTCTTAATGACAACCATGTATGTCGGATTTTCAAAATTCAATACACATTAGTGGTAAACTATCATTTAACTGAAAAATCAGTTTGCTTGATTACCACTAAGTGGTTTCACTATTCATCAAAAATTGAAGTTTTTCAGAAAATTACCAAAAATTCTTCCTAAGCTATATTTGATAATCCGAATTCAAAAATGAAGTCTATATTACAAAATTAAAATCATATAAGTCACATTAATTAATTTAATAATTAATTCCCGCTGCCAGAGCAAATAGCGTGTTTTTACAAAACAATAAGTATCAAAAGATTGACAATAGTTTAAGTCTAATTTCAAAGTGAAATTGATTTCAATGACCACCATTGGATTAAATGGTAAAAATATATTCATATTACACATTAAGACCAATTCAAAAGATAATCTAATCATATAAATAAATTAGATTAAAAAGAAGTTTTGATGTAAAATGCAGTATTTTTCACTATTCATTAAAAAATGAACACTGTCAGAAAAATACCAAAAATTCACACAAAGTAAATTTTGATGTCCCGATCATAAAGAATAAGTTTATTTTGACAAACATAGTTTATAAAATTGTCAAATATAGATTTAAAAATGGTTTTCCATCAAAAGGTAGTAAAACAATCTTTTAAGAATATTAGTGCATTCCATGCATAAGATTGTATTTATTTTCATTTTAAGCCTCTAAAACATTATCTTAATCATTAATATACATAGATAAAAATATATATTATTCATTACCTACTTGGGATGTTACACCGAACATCCTGTATAATGATTTAAATAATTTCATTAACTTATTACAGAATCATATTCATTGTTATGATATCATATATGGTTCACTTATGACTTTATATTACCCATTCTTTTGTAAATCCCATGTTAAAGCAACGTTTTGGGTAAAATCATCTTATTTATCGTACGTGTTTGGGATTTGTTTTTCCTGAAATTATTATTACTTATATCATGATTTACTTACTTCCAAATTATAAATAATGATTTATATATCATATATATTCATTAGATATCCAGAATATACATGTATTTATTATAGTACATAACATATGGAGGTAAGAAATGAAATGCACCGTTCATGGAGACGGTAAGCCGTATGTACGTTCGAACGCTACTTTCATTTCTATTTCTTATTTTAATGGAATTAAAACATAATGATACATAGGTATATTATAATTCCAGTATAATATCATATATAATATCATTAACTCTATCCTTTATACATCCCACATAAGGCATTAACGAATCACATCACTTTGAGGGGCGGTAGTCCGCACTTCCTCAAATGAGATTATCATATTTACCGACCATGGAAACCATGAAGGCTTGATATAAAAGGGAAGTAGAGAAGCATAAGGAAATCATAAACATAATATATATCATATATGAATACAGTACCATCATAATGGCCACCATGAGAGGCGGTAGGAGGAAATCGAACAATCATCGTTTCGTGAGGCGTTAGTTTTCCATCCAGAGAAACATTGTGTTACTCATCCATTTGATGGAGGTGTGTGTAAGTGTAGTTATAATAATTCTCATAAAATCATACTGGTATATTCTGGATACTGTTTTTGTTACAAAATAAAGTATTAAAATGATTTTAGGGGTTGGAGAAGTAGAATAAAAGAAAACAACTTAAGAGAAACTGTTACCTTTAATTTGGGTAACTTCTTTTGGTTTGAACAAAAAGGACTTCTTGAACTGCCTTCTGCCTAATTTAAGGATTCTATAGGGAGGATAGGGATGTAGAGAGATTAATTGGGCAGATTTTGGACGATCCAAATGGCTGGAGAGGTGTGAGGAATTGGATAGAAATGGTCTCCTTTTATAAGTTGGAGGAGGGGCTCTTTTGGAGAGTCTGAAAATATTATTTTACTATAAACTTATATTCAGTTTCAAAAGGTTCAAAAATCATTAAATATGATTATAAGATGACTCATGGTCGAAATAAAATCATCCAATCAGAATTGTACATGTCTTCGATAATATTTTAATCATTATAATCTTATTTATTTAAATCACTTATTAATGAGGTAAATACTGCATCATTATTGTGTCATAAATAATTTAATTCATTTGATGTCTAAAAATTATGAAAAAAATAACATGATGTATGAAATCATTTTATCTTTCTACTAAATTTTTATAGTTAAAAATATGACTTATATAACACCATATAAAAATTAATTTACTAAAATATTTTGGTTAATGTCAATTTTGTCTTTACATTAAATTAATTAATCCAAATTGTCATTATCACTACCAATTAGCTCAATGGGGTCCCAAAATTGACCCAAGGATGCCCATGGTCGGCCAATACTCATCCAATAAGGTTAGAACAAGTGTTAAGGTAATTTTTAACTATTATAATATTCTTTTAACCTTGAACTACCCTATTTACTCTTAACCGTGGTAAATAAAAGTAAAAAGTTACTATTCAAAAAAAATATTTTTATCTAATTTAACCACATTTTACTCCTTGATATTAATCGTGTTTCTTGGATTTTCAAAATTCAACTTACAGAAGTAGTAAAATTGAGTTTTATGATCAAATTGCAAAAGATCCTAGGAGGTGGGTAAAAAACGGTGAAAAATTCAATACAATTTTTATAAATATAAAATTATTATAAAATGACTCCAATTAATTTCATTGAACTTATATAAGTATTATGTATCTATTTTGACCTAAAATAAATTTAAATCAAATAAATTATTATTTAAATAAAAAGTTGGTTTTAACCAAAAACTCAGTGTTTTCACTATCATCAAAAATTGATGTTTTTCAAAAAAATACCAAAAATTAAGCTTATGCTATATTTGATATTCCGAATTCAAAAATGATGTCTATTTTTTAAAATTAAAAACATATAAGTGGAATTAATTAATTTTAAAAGTAATTCCCATTATCAAAACAAATAGCGTGTTTTTAAGAAACAATAAATATCAAAAGATCAACACTTGTTTATGACCAAATTCAAAGTGAAATTAATTCCAATGACCAACATTTGATTAAATGGTAAAAATATATTCTAATTAAACTTTAAAACCAATTAAAAAGATAATATATACATATAAATTGTTACGATGAAAAAATTTGTTTTTAATTAAAATATAGCGTGTTTTTACTATTCATCAAAATATGAAAGTTATCATAATAATATGAAAATTTTATCCAAATTAAATTTTTATAACCTGATTCCAAGGAAGAATTTTATTTTGTCAAATTGAACTTATAAACAAGTCAAAAACTAGACTTAAAGTGGATGCGCCATTAAAAGGCGGCAAAACTGCATTTTTTGAAAAATATTTATTTTACCTGAAAACATTATTTTGTTCTCATAACATGTTCTAAAAAATGTGTAATATGAATAATAATGTTATAAAATTCAAAATATAGTTAATACTATTGACAACGGATAGTCTATAATAATATTATAACAATATATCGTTGTTTAGTGAAACCCGATATTGCATCCTACACACATTATCGAAGAAGGTAGCGATTGTGTGTATTGCAAGCCATGTCTGGATGACGTGTAGTGAAAGTATCCTTTGTTTTTGAGTATAATAAAATAAAACCATATTTCATTTATACATTAAACAAAATCTATACTTAATGTTGTGTAGAATAATTTCTACAAAATGAACTTGAAATTGTGTGTGACACAAGCCAAGAATAGTGTTGCATACACTGGAAGCTAAAACAGTGTTGCATATAGTGAAAGATAATCTTGGTGTAGTGTACAACATAATACATCAATGAAATTAAAAATAATAATTCTAATAAAATCTCAGGTTGTTACATTCTACCCCCCTTAAAATGAATTTCGCCCTTAAAATTCGTCGGGGTTATAAATGGTTTACTACTTGAAAGTTTCATTCATAGAAACCCACATCATAAAAAGGAATACTACAACTTCATTTTAATAAGGGAAGTTAGAATCATAACGGTCACCCAAAGTAACTCAGAACAGGGTTTCCACATAGGACAACATAAGTGAAAATATGGATATGGAAGAAAAATCTAACCATCATGTTCTGATGGAGAGTGGTAGAGAACAGGGCTATGAAAAAGACAAAAATCACAAAGCCATAGATTTATGATGATCTAAGGTTCCATCTGATTCATCAGATATAAGAGTACTAGGAAAACATTTTTGGCTTTCAAGATAATTTCCCTAATGTTGAAGAATTTTTGAATTAAAAGAAATTCTTACTTGATTTTGTTACAATCTCATTGTTGTTCATGTCTTGAACAATTTACACTTCATCTCTTAAATAAATGAAGTTGAATTTGTTTTCCATGATGTGTTAGCAAATCATGCAATAGAATGATAGGTCATTCCATTTATCTCAAACATAAGGTTAGCAAAAGTTATATACATAAGTCCATCTATGATGATATTATTCGTATATGGTTCCAAAAATGGACTTATACTTCATCTATCATACAGCTTAATTAAATAAAACTAGTTTCTACTAACCAGGGACTTCCTATAGGCCAGTGGTAGGCAATAAAGGCATGTCACACATCGGTTGTGTGTTCGATTCCCACAGCCTTGTCTGACGCGAGGGGTTGTCGCCCGTCCTACAGGTTGTCCATTTTCTAAAATTACATCATTATAACATTCCATCAATAATATCGAAAACAGTTCTTTCCTTAAACAATACTAACTTATGTCCAACATAATCCATATCAAATCTTTAGGCTTATCCAAAATACTTTTGTCCAAGCTTATAGTATAAAGAAAACAATTACTAGAAATGTCATCTACCGAGCATGTGAATACCATCATTTATCCCCGATATATCTTGTTGATCACATTCCAATCATGTGAATACCTTAATCATGTATTTTCTTGAAAAATGAATACCCATTGAACCTTAGTGAAAACATGAATGCTGTCAAAAGTTAACTCTTTCCACTTCCCAAAATTCTAACATTTCTATATACTCAAACTGTGATATCACTTTGTCCTTATTTTATTCATGAGCTCATGATTACTGTCATATTATTTTCTCTTTATCCCTTCATTATGCACATTTCATCTTCTTTCCCAAAATATTTCAATCACTTTTTCATGTTCACCAGTACCATATAATTATTGAAAACCAATACATAGATATTACAAAATTCCACAATACCATAAATGAGATTCCATGATACTATTTTGAAATCACATTACATAAACACTTAATCATTACACAACATCATTTTCATACTCAAAATCAGAAATATTGATCGCATGAGACTTCCCATTATCCTTTTCTTTAAGAGGTTTCTCATGTTGATCATCATTAACCCATGGATTAGGGCATTTATTAGCATAATGCCCCATTTCCTTGCACTTGAATCATTGAAGTGTTAGTGGAGAGTTCTCTGTAGTATTTTCTCTATTCACATCATTATAAACCTTTTTCCCATTACTTTGACAATCAATTGATCGATGACCTTCTTTTCCACACTTAAAACATTTTCTAGTTCCTTTTAGGCAATCTCCACCATGCTTCTTTCCACACTTTGAGCATAAAGAAATATTCATCTTCATTTCACCATTGTTCTGAGATTTCTCTTTGAACTCCATCTTTCATTTCTTGTCAAAACCATAAGATGGATATGTAACACCAACTTCAAGTTCTACCTTGATAGCGCAACACACAATTTCTTCATAGCTACTGAAGTCTCTTATAGATAATGCCTTTCGAAGACTTGGTTTTAAGGCACTGAAGAATCGACCAACCTTACTTTCAGGTTGGATGATAAAACCATATGCATACCTTGCAAGCGTTGTAAAATTCACCTCGTATATATACCAACAGATTCATCATACTTTTTCTTAAGCTCAAGGAAATAATTTTCCATCTTTGTTCAAAGAATAAGAGGGAAGTACTTATTGAAAAATATGTTCTTGAACTCATCTCATTCCATGAATTGAATTTCATCTTGGGTAATTGTATTCTTAATTAGAGTCCACCACTGGTCTGATTCACCTTCTAAATGGTAAATAACCAAAATGATTTTTTTATGCTCTGAACAGTGAAGTATGGAAAATATCTTTTCAATGGTACTGATCCATTGTTCAGTAACAGGTGGATCAGAAGACCCACTAAAAGAAGGTGGACGTTGCCTCATGAAGGACTCAATAGAACATTATTCACTTCTATGCTCATTTGGAAGTCCAGAATGATTCATATCTTGTGTAAGTATAGCAATAAGATTTTGTACTCCATCTCCCATCGCATTTGGTTGTTCAGGAGGACAATCATTTCATTGTCCATTACATTGATCAACACGGTTCCTTTGGGTTCTATCCATCATCAAAAACTGTAAAATAATAGTGTTAGAGGAAAAAATAATGATATGGAAAACAACATAATAAAGGGGGAGTGCCTTCAATATCTAACATCATAGGTTTAATTATAATATCATTACTGTAATTCTAGGATTATAACCTATACTTATACTTAACCTTAGGGACATCCCTAGACATACTTTAGAAATATCTCTAGGGATCTCAGTAAAGTTTTCGCATCCCATTTTCCAAAGGTTAACTAAACCTTTCCTCTGATACCAACTGTAGAGACCCAAAGCTTGATGTACATGGACATTACATTACATTTGAGTAATACATAATACATAACAAAAACCAACACTTAAGGACCGTAATAGTTTCGTGTCTTTGGAAACTTGGAACATAATCTTCTAATCATGGTGAAAGATCTTCAACATCTCCCATAAAGATCTTCCCCTTTTTTTTCTTACCTAAAACCTTTATTTATATCTTGGGGAAAATAAAACATATAAAGGGTGAGCTCAAATGCTCAGTAAGGGTAAGAAAAAACAAACCATACACATTTGAACTTAAAAACATGACCATAATTTTTAAACATGAAAATATTGAGCAATGAGATAAATCATGGAAGTACATAAGGAATAGATCATAATGGAACATAAAACATGATAAAATAACATGGGAATAAAACTTGTAATTGTGGAAAAACATTAAGCACATGATATGATTTCTATAGTAGTCAAGGCATTGCAGCCAAGACCATCTTAGTGGACAAAGTCCCTTACTGAACCGGGTTTACTTGCCATTCCAGCCTTGTATTACTGAACCAGATTTAATTTCTATTTCAACCATGTCTATCTCATGAGATATAAATCAATACCCAATGCATTGGAGGGAGATATATGTCCCACCCATCTCATAATGAAATCATTCTTACTTGTGCCACAAAATAAACGTAAAACATTCATCATAACCCAAAGAATAAAATGGGTTTCATAAACATCATCCCATTATCACATAATCCATATAAAACAAATTTATATTTCATCATAAGAAAATTGAAACCATGTATATCAAAGGGAAATTATACTTGAAACATACACATATAAAATAATGTCATCTTATATGGAAAATGGTTTTGATAAGACAATTGAAATGAATTCTTGAGGAAAATATCCTTTATTCTTCAAAATAATTTTCTTTTCACAAAATTCCATGCATTTTAAAAAGAAAAGTATTTTGTTGAAAATAGTCATAAAATCTTGTAGAGTAAGCTTCATGAAAATGAGGTGTTATGAAACTGTAAAAATCTATTCACACCGTATAAGTTAAAAATAACATTCTTCTCATACTTTTGTCGGAAAAGTCAAAAAAATTCCTCATATGGTAAAAAATAGAAATATTACTTTCATAACAAGTGGTAAAAGTCAAAAATTGGTAAAAAGGACATTAAACATACATAAAAACATTTTTAGAAAATATGTTCTTGGATGATAACAATAACCCCAGTAAATACTTATGAATAAACAATCTCGGATAAAAATGAGATTGGAAAAGTTATCCCTTACCATAGTTCTGATATTCTTCGTACGTATCCGAACCTCCTATATAATGATTTAAATAATTTCATTGACTTATTACAGAATCATATTCATTTTTATGATATCATATATGGTTCACTTATTACTTTATATTACCCGTTCTTTTGTAAATCCCATGTTAAAGCAATGTTTTGGGTAAAATCATCTTATTTATCGTACTTGTTTGGACTTTGTTGTTCTTGATGTTATTATTACTTATATCATGATTTACATACTTCCATAATGTAAATAATGATTTATATATCATATATATTCATTATATATCCAGAATATACATGTATTTATAATAGTACATAACATATGGAGGTCAGAAATGAAATGCACCGTTTATGGAGACGGTAAGCCGTACGTACGCATGAACGCTACTTTCATTTCTATTTCTTATTTTAATGGAATTAAAATATAATTATTCATAGGTATATATAATTCCATTATAAATCATATATAATATCATTAACTCTATCCTTTATACATCCCACATAAGGCATTAACGAATCACATCACTTTGAGGGGGCGGTAGTCCACACTTCCTCAAATGAGATTATCGTATTTACCGACTATGGAAACCATAAAGGATTGATATAATTAGGAAGTAAATAAGAATAAGGAAATCATAAACATAATATATATCATATATGAATATAATTCCATCATAATGGTCACCATGATAGGTGGTAGGAGAAAATCGAACAATCATCGTTTCGTGAGGCGTTAGTTTGCCATCAACAGAAACATTGTGTTCTTCATCCATTAGATGGAGGTGTGTGTAAGTGTAGTTATAATACATCTCATAACAACATCCTAGGATATTTAGGATATTGGTGTTGTTACAAAAGAAAGTATTAAATAGATTTTAGGGGTTGGAGAAGTAGAATAAAAGAAAACAACTTAAGAGAAATTGTTACCTTTAATTTGGGTTAATTAATTTGGTTTGAACCAAAAGGACTTCTTGAAGTGCCTTCTGCCTAATGTAAGGCTTCTAGGGGGAGTAGAGGGATGTAGAAAGATTAATTGGGCAGATGTTGGATGCGACAAATGGCTTGATAGGTGTGAGGAATTGGATAGAAATGGTCTCCTTTTATAAGGGGGAGGAGGGTCTCTTTTGGAAAGTGTGAAAATATTATTTTATTATAAACTTATCATCAGTTTCTAAAAGACTAAAAATCATTAAATATGATGATAAGATTACTCATGGTAGAAATAAAATCATCCAATCAGAATTGGACATGTTTTGGACAATATTTTTATCATTATAATCTTATTTATTTAAATCATTTATTAATGTGGTAAATACTGCATCATTATTGTGTCATCAATAATTTAATTCATTAGATGTCTAAAAATTATGAAAAAATTCAATGATGTAGGAAATCTTTTTATATTTCTAGTGAATATTTATAGTCGAAAATATGACTTATATTACACCAAATAAAAATTAATTTACTAAAAGATTTTTGTTAATGTCAATTTTGTCTTTACATTAAATTAATTAATCCAAATTGTCATTATCACTAATTAGTGGCTCAATGGGGTCCCAAAATAGACCCAAGGATGCCCATGGTCGGCCAATACTCATCCAATAAGTTTAGGACAAGTGTTAAGATAATTTTTAACTATTATAAAATTCTTTTAACCTTGAACAACCCTATTTACTTTTAACCATGGTAAATAAAAGTAAAAAGTTACTATTCACCAGAAATTATTTTTATCTAATTGAACCACATTTTACTCCTTGATATTAAATTTGTCTCTCATATTTTCTAAATTCAACTCATAGAAGCGGTAAAATTAAGTTTTATGAACAATTGCAAAAACTCCTAGGAGGTGGGTAAAAGACACTAAAAAATTCAATACAATTTTTATAAATCTAAAATTATTATAAAATGAATCCAATTAATTTCATTGAACTTATATAAGAATTATTTATCTATTTTGAACTAAAATAAATTTAAATCAAATAAATTATTATTTAAATAAAAAGTCGGTTTTAACCAAAAACTCGGTTTTTCACTATTCATCAAAAATTAAAGTTTTTCAGAAAAATACAAAAAATTCATCCTAAGCTATATTTGATATTCAGAATTCAAAAATGATGTATATTTTTCCAAAATCAAAACATATAAGTGACTTTAATTAATTTTAAAAGTAATTCTCGTTATCAAAACAAATAGCGTGTTTTTAAGAAACAATAACTATCAAATGATCAACACTTGTTTATGTCCAAAATAAAAGTGAAATTAATTTCAATGACCAAAATTGGATTAAATGGTAAAAATATATTCTAATTACACTGTAAAACCAATTAAAAAGATAATCTAACCATATAAATTATTGTGACGAAAAAAGTTGTTTTTAGTTAAAATATAGAATGCTTTTACTATTCATCAAAATATGAAAGTTCTCAGAATAATATGAAAAATTTATCCAAATTAAATTTTTATATCCTGATTCCAAGGAAGAATTTTATTTTTTCAAATTGAACTTATAAATATGTCAAAAACTAGATTTAAAGTGGGTGCACCATCAAAAGGTGGAAAAACTGCATTTTTTGAAAAATACTTATTTTACCCGAAAACATTATTTTGTTCTCATACAATGTTCTGAAAATTATGTAAGATAAATAATAATGTTATAAAATTAAAAATTTAGTTAATACTATTAATAAAATCTAGTCCATAATAATATTATAACAATATATCGTTGTTTAGTGAAACCCGGTATTGCACACTACACACACTATCGAGGAAGGTCGTGATTGCGTGTAATGCAAGCCAAGTCAGGGTGACGTGAAGTGAAAGACTCATTTGTTGTTGCATATTACAAAATAGAACCATATTTCATTTATACATTAAACAAAATCTATACTTAAGCTTGTGTATAATAATTTCTATAAAACGAACTTTAAATTGTGTATAACACGAACCAAGAATAGTGTTGCGTATACTGCAAGCTAATACGGTGTTGCGTATAGCGCAAGATAATCTTGGTGTAGCGTAAAATAGAAGACATCAATGAAATTAAAAATAATAATTCTAATAAAATCTCGGGTTGTTACACCAAGGGCTTGAGAGGTGTGGGTAAGGAGGTAGAGGTGGGGGCCTTTTATAAGAGGGAGGAGGGGCACTCTTGGAAAGTCTGGAAATGTAACTTTATTATAAAATGATTTCTGAATATCAACGGTCCCAAAATTATATATTTAAAGGATAAGGTGATAAGGGTTCGAAATCCACCCATCCAATAGGTTTTTGAAAAGTGTATGTCTTAGATTTTACATTATCTTTTCATTTTATTTAAATCATTCATTAATGAGGTAATCGCTACATCATCATGGTGTCATAAATAAATAAATTTACATAATTTATAAAAATTATAAAAAAAATACTATTATGTAGGAATCTTTTTAGATTTCCAATGAATATTTATAGTAAAAAATGTGACTTGTATAACCCCATGTAAATTTTTTTTAGTAAAACAATACATGTTTGTGACATTTTTATTTTAACTTTAAATAAAAAGTTATTAATGACTTTTTCTTACCGAAGTGGCTCCATGGGGTCCCCAAGTTGACCCATGGATTGTCTTGGTCGGCCATGACTCATCCAATAAGGTTTTTACATGTGTCATGGTCATTTCATATTATTATAACATTATCACTAACTTAAATTACACTAATTACCTTTAATCGCGATTAATAAAACTGAAAAGTTACTATTCACCAAATATTGTTTTCTTCCAATTGAACCACATTTTACATCCTAATGACAACCATGTATGTCGGATTTTTGAAATTCAAATCACAGAGGTGGTAAAATTTCATTTAAATGAAAAATCAGTTTTTTAACTACCACTTAGTGGTTTCACTATTCATCAAAAATTGAAGTTTTTCAGAAAAATACCAAAAATTCACCCTAAGGTATATTTGATCTTCCGAATTCAAAAATTATGTCTATTTTAAAAAATTCAAAACATATAAGTTGCATTAATCATTTTAATAATTAATTCCCGTTGTCAAAACAAATAGCATGTTTTTAAGAAACAAAATATATCAAAAGATTGACACTAGTTTAAGTCCAATTTCGAAGTGAAATTAATTCCAATGACCACTATTGGATTAAATGGTAAAAATATTTTATAATTTTACTTTATAACCAATTAAAAATATAGTATAAACATATAAATATATTATATTAAAAAGAGTTTTTAAATTAAAATACATCATTTTTCACTATTCATTAAAAAAATTAACTTTATCCGAAAAATACTAAAAATTTACACAAAGTAAATTTTGATATCCCGGTTCTAAAGAATAATTTTATTTGGTCCAATAGAATATATAAGAGTGACCAAAACTATATTTAAATAGGGTTCGCCATCAAAAGGTGATAAGTCGACCTTTTTGTGAATATTAAAGTATCTACGCCTAAAATTGAATTCTTTTCTTATTTTAAGCCTTTATCTTTTATTGGGTAAATGTAAAAACATTTAAAAAACATATATAATCATAATTTAGTTATTTATATTCATTCCCACCAATACAAAGGCTACATGATAACTACCATTTTAAATAATATTATTATATTACTAGTGTGCAACGTAAGATTTCAAAGAAACTCGTTGTTACATATCGGGTACGCTATCGAACATAGCAACCACTTTAAAGTAAAATTAATATTTTATTCAAAAATATAAATAAATATGAAAAAGTAATATTCTTTATTTACCTGGGATGTTACATCCTTCCCCCCTTTTGGTAATTCCATCCTCACAATTTTAAAATTGGGCTTTGAAACATCATTGAAATCCCCACATCGGAAAAGTAGTATATTAAACTATCACTTTAAAAGAAATAAATAAAAGTACCAAGGTCACCCGAGAAAACATGTACTAGGATTCCATAAAAACATGGATATGGAAGAAAAAACAGAGGGTTATGTTCTGATGGAGAGTTATAGAAACATGTTTAGGATAAAGTTAACCACCATAAAATCACAAACTTGTGATGGGTTAAATGGTATTTGATTGCCCTGTAGGAAAGGTTAATAGACAACATTTTAGTTTTAAGTTACTTTTCATTGAGGAATTTATTTATTAGCTTAACTAAATCACAAGGATATATAGTTTCTTGTCATTTAAACTTTCATATCTTACTAGATTTCTTATACAAACTCATTTTTTCCTCTAAAAGACAAGTATTTAGGATGACTTGTTCACATTAAGAGCGCTATAATCAACTTCTAGAGAATAAACTAATCCACAAAAGAGAACTATATATTTTTCATGTCTTTATACCTTAACCAAAACCAAAATTGTTAGAACAATATCAGATAATCCACAAAAGGATAATCCTTTATAAAAAGAAAATCTATTCTTAATCTCCAAAATTTGTCCAAGACATCCCAAAGTTCAATGAAGACCATTCGATAAACAATTTGTCCATAAAATTCATCAAAGTAAACCAAAATGAGATTGAAACCCAAATATTTGAAGGATTTATCCACATAGTCTTCCAAGGTAAAATTAACATTTATCTCCAAATAAAATCAGTTTCTCTAGAAGTCTCATATTGAAAAGTAATTAACCTAATCATATATCCTCCATGATAGGTCAATATTTTCTTAGATAACAAAAAATCAACTTATTCTTGATTCATAAAATTATATAACTAAGAAGAATAAGTCATATTAACCAGGGACTTCACGTAGTCCAGTAATAGGCGATGCGCCCTTGTCGCCCTTCAGTTGTGGGTTTGATTCCTGCAGCCTTACCAGATGCGACAGGTTGTCACCCATCCTACGGGTTGTCCTTTTTATAAAACTCCAAAAATAACCCCTACATGTTTTAACTTCAATGGTTTCCTTATACCTCTCATTTTTATTCAAATTCATTTCAATCTCAACATCTTAATTCATGAAGTCTAATTTCACCACCATAAGATAAAATAAAATGATTCCCAAAAATGAAGAACATCATACCTTGATCTTGGTGTCCATTTGGTTTCATTGTCATCCTGTTCACGTAGGTAGAAGGTCCGTGCATTGCAAAAATGATTTAGATATCCTTCAAAATCATTTGCTTCCTCCATCCAAATACACCTTTTACAACATGGGTCATATGGTTGTTCAGAGAAAAACAATTTTAGAAAATAATCATGTATGACATATAATTCCAAAACATCTGATATGACATGATTTCTACAAAATAGGCTGACCGAATTTGAGTTGAAACTTTCAATTAATGGTCCTTTTAAAATACCATAGGTATGTGCTGAGAGCTTATATATTAAAATCAAATATAAATAGGTTGCACAAGGGTCTCCTTCTTCAGCACCTTCTTTAAAATCATAATATGCTTCAAAATCTTGTGATAAGGTAAAATATTTTAAAATGCCTTGATAATATCTACCTTTCTTGAAAATATGAGAATATTGTGAAAATAGGATTTCTCTAAATACAACCCATGATCCACGATGATAACGAGGTATAGTGGAGGTGTTTGATATCTCAAATAGTTTCTTGAAAGTGAGTTGTATGCTAGAAAAAGTGTCACAATCATCCGAACATGAATTTGCAATAATTATTGCAAGCAATTCATCAGGAAGAGATAAGAATTTCGTTTGAGATCCTCCTTCTTCCATTTCCTTGATCTGAAAAAGTTATAAAACAATGATTTAACTAAAATTATACACATAGGTACTAACCATGTGTCCAATAAAAACTCATAATCCCTAAAGTTGTCTAAACCGAACTTTGATACCAACTATAAGGACCCGGCCTTAAAACATTACAAAATCATGAATTAAATGAATAATTCACATAGAGGATCTTTTTAGGTTTAGATTTTTAGAGAATCAGGACATAAATATTACATCTCAAAAGATCACAAAGTAGACACTTCTACTAAGTTTCCATAAAATAAGAACTCTTAAAAAGAAACATGTCTAGTTCCATTTTTTAGATAACATGTCTTTCCTTGATCCCATCCTTGACCCTATTCATCTTTAAGTCCTATGGAAAACATTTCAAAAACTTGGGATGAGCATAAAAATCCTAGTAAATGATATATAAAGAAGGAAAACTGTTAGTTTTTCAAAACAAAAAGTAAACCACAAATACTTTATCAAAGTAATACTTTTCACATTTATGAAGTAGAAAATACTCTTCACTGAATAAAAGATCATTACTTACCCTTTTCTAACCAAAATATTACCATAAATCCCATATAAAGAACACATAACATATAAAGGTAACTTGGTATATAAACATAATTAAATGGAATAACCATACGGTCGACTTCCACACATATCACTACATGGAATAGCTATACGACTGAATTCCATACCCAATGCATTGGAGGTTATAACGCAACCACCCATCCTGCTATTCAAGGAACCACCCATCATTTGGTTTATCATGTAACCACCCATCAAATGTCCATGTACCATTATAAAATCATAACACATAAAACAATTATAAAGGAAAGAAAACATTTCCACATTTCAATCACAATATACCACTTAAATATAATGACATAACAAATCCATTATCAAAACCATTTTCAATACCAAAATACATAAAATAGTATATGGTATTTATTTACTTTTAAAAACATTACGGCCTGTTTAGGAAGCCAAAGATCAAATAATAATCGCGGCGGTGGAAAAGGTCATTGTCACCAAATACATTAAAATAAACATTACTTTTTGTCATTTAGTAAAACACTTGATAGAAAAAGATTCCCTTTGAATGAAATGAAAAGTAAAAGGTGTTTTATATAGCGTATAAAATAATGTCTTCTATTAGAACAAAATATGCCTCAATGAAAGGAGATTGAGATGAAGTCCCTTACAAAGACGGTATCTTTTGATTAAGGATAAATCAATAACATAATTATGTGTGACAAAAGAATACACCAAATATAAGTGGATATTAAGTGTAAAACAATCAGATTTCATTCACACATATTCATAGAATGACATATTCAATGAGTACAAGTTTAACCCAAAGAATCAAAATTGGGTTAAGGAGTTCCCTTGTGAAAATTCGACAGCCTAACGACGTCACTTCAAAATTCAGAAAATGAGTTGATGAGAGAAAAAAATGGTATCTAATCACTTGTATATTAAATTTACATCAATAAGGATATATAAGAACATATCCCAACATAAAAATATGTAAATTAAATTACCCAACAAAAATAAGTCTTTTAAAAAGAGGAGGGTGAATGGTTCCCTTACCGATTTGGGTAACTTTCGAAACGTACACCCCATGAAAGAAGAACTATTCAAGATTGATGTAAATAACCATAAACTAAATTATACTACACAAAGAGTAGAATAATGGGAATTACATACACCACTAAAATTAAATAGTGGAAAATGTAGCATAAATCTCACTGGAATAAAAGTGAGATGAAAAATCCCCTATGAAAACTCAGCTACATAACAACGCCACTTAAAACTTCCAAAAAACGGATTAATGAAATAAAATAGGTCATCTCATAATATGAACATAAATGTACATCAAGATGAATATAAAATAACATCCCCCAACATAAGAAAGAGGAGCTTAAAATAAATTACATAAAAGAGAGTACTTAAAAAGAAAGAGAGAGGTAGGATCCCTTACCTCAAGTCCGACTTGTCTTGTTCATTTCTTTATATTCCTGAATAATAAACTTTGGTCAATTTATAATTTCTTAAGTAACTCCTTTAAATATTATTATTCAGTTCATATCACATGTTATAATGTTATAATAATTGATTAATAATGTGAGTTCATATCAGACTTTTTTGTCGATGTTCGGTACATGAGTGAAAATTGAAGTTGTTGGAAAAGCATTTTCCATGTAGTTATAGGTACATCATCTCAAAAATAGTATTAATGATTTAAATATCATATATATCCAGTATATATTCATTTTATACTATTCCATAACATTTGGAGATAAAAAATGAAATGCACCGTTCATGGAGAAGGTAGGCCGTACGTACGCATGAACGCTACTTTCATTTCTTTGTCATATTAATGGAATTAAAACTAAATGAGAGATATATATATTATAATTCCAGAACTATATCCATAATTTATATGTAATATATAACATATATATCCATTATATATATGTACTTATAATAGTACATAACATTTGGAGATAAGAAATGAAATGTACCGTTCATGGAGACGGTAAGTTGTACGTATGCATAAACACTACTTTCATTTCTATTTCATACATTAATGGAATGAAAAAAATAATGATACGTAGGTATATTATAATTACAATATAATATAATATATAACATCATTAAATTTATCCTTTATACATCCCACATATGGTATTAACGATTCAAATCACTTTGAGGGGGCGGTAGTCCGCACTTCCTAAAATGAAATTATCGTGTTTATCCATTATGGAAACCACAAAGGTATGGAATAAATGAAACAAATAAGTATAAGGAATACATAAAAATAATGTATATATTATATATAAATACAGTGACATCTTAATGGCCACCATGAGAGGTGTTAAACGAAGATTGAACAATCATCGTTTCGTGATGCAGTAATTTACCACCCAAAGAAACAATATGTTCTTTAACCGTTAGATGGAGGTGTGTAATAGTGTAGCTATAATAATCCTCATAACAGAATCCTATTATATTTAAGATACTGTTTTTTTAAAAAAATAAAGGAATAAAAAGAGTTTAGGGGTTTGGAGAAGTAAAATAAAACAAAAGAACATAAGAGAAGACATTACCTTCAAATCAGATAACTCTTTTTGATTTGAGCTCAAAGGATTCCTTGGAAAGCCTTCTGCCAAAAGTGAGGCTTCTAGGAGTAAGAGAGGGATGTGGAGAGACAATATGAGTAGAGGGTGGATGAGCCAAGGGCTTGAGAGGTGTGGGTAAGGTGGTAGAGGTGGGGGCCTTTTATAAGAGGGAGGAGGGGCACTCTTGGAACGTCTTGAAAAGTTACTTTATTATAAAATGATTTTGGATATCAAAAGTCCCACAATTATATATTTAGAGTATAAGGTGATAAGGGTTCTAAATCCACCCATCCAATATGTTTTTGAAAAATTTATGCCTTATATTTTAAATTATCTTTTCATTTTATTTAAATCGTTCATTAATTAGGTAATCGCTGCATCATCATGGTGTTATAAATAAATTAATTTATTTAATGTCTAAAAATTATATAAAAATTCTATGACATAGGAAATATTTTTATCTTTCCAATTAATATTTATAGTAAAAATGTGACTTGTATAACCCCATTTAAATTTTTTTAGGAAAATAATACGTGTTTGTGACATTTTTATTTTAACTTTAAATAAAAAGTTATTAATGTCATTTTCTTAACCAAGTGCCTCTATGGGGTCCCAGAGGTGACCCATGGATTTTATTGGTCTTCCATGACTCATACAATAAGTGTAGGACATGTGTCATGGTCATTTAATATTATTATAACATTATCTTTACCTTAAATTACACTAATTATCTTTAATCGCAATTAATAAAACATAAAAGTTACTATTCACAAAAAATTATTTTCATACCATTGAACCACATTTTACATCCTAATGACAACCATATATGTCAGATTTTTGAAATTCAAATCACAGAGGTGGTAAATTTTCATTTACATGAAAAATCATTTTTTTAACTACCACTTAGTGGTTTCACTATTCATCAAAAATTGAAGATTTTCAGAAAAATACCAAAAATTCACCCTAAGCTATATTTGATATTCCGAATTCAAAAATGATGTACATTTTACAAAATTCAAAACATATAAGTTGAATTAATAAATTTAATAATTAATTCTCGTTGTCAAAACAAATAGTGTGTTTTTAAGAAACAAAATATATCAAAAGATTGACACTAGTTTAAGTCCAATTTCAAAGTGAAATTAATTCCAATGACAACTATTTGATTAAATGGTAAAAATATATTATAATTTCACTTTAAAACCAATTAAAAATATAATCTAAACATATAAATAAATTAGATTAAAAATTGGTTTTGGATTAAAATACAACATTTTTCATTATTCATTAAAAAAATTAACTTTATCCGAAAAATACCAAAAATTTACACAAAGTAAATTGTGATGTCCCAATTCTAAAGAAGAATTTTATTTGGTCCAATATAATGTATAAGAGTGACCAAAACTATATTTAAAGAGGGTTCTCCATTAAAAGGTGATAAGTCGACCTTTTAGTGAATATTAGAGTATCTTTGCCTAAAATTGAATTCTTTTCTTATTTTAAGCCTTTATCTTTTATTGGATAAATGTAAAAAATTTAACAAACATATATAATCATACTTTAGTTAATTATATGCATTCCCTACAATAAAACGGCTACGTGCTAACTACCATTTAAAATAATATTATTATATTACTAGTATGCAACGTAAGATTTCAAAGAAACTCGTTGTTACGTATCGGGTACGCTATCGAATATAGAAACCCCTTTAAAGTAAAATTAATATTTTATTCAAAAGTATTAATAAATATGAAAAAGAAATATTCTTTATTTACCTGGGATGTTACATTTAATGTACAAATGAGTGGAAAAATTCAATTTGTTTCAAAAATTCTAGAATAATAATAGGATAATAAAATTAAAGGGTTTATTAAAAAATTATCAGGTCATTTATTTTAATATAAATTAATTTATAAACAATTCTGATTAAAATGAGATTGTGAAATAATCTATTTTAAATATAAAAACATGGAAGTGAGAACTCACCAATGAATCGACTATTTTTATCAAATTTAAATTCATAAAAAGATACTGTAAATAAAAAAATTATTCAAAATCCATTAAACAGATATTATTATAATATAAAAGACAATAAATAAATAACATTACCTAATAAACCAAATTTGTGTAATTATATTCTTTACCATATGGTAAAATTTAAGTAAAATAAAAATGATTGAAATAATTCAAATTGAACCATAATATATAATGAATTTTGAATTATAATAAATGTAAAAGGGTAAATATATACACATTATAAATGAAATTTGTGTATAACATAAAAATATTACCCAATGAAAGGAAAAAAGAGAGAGAATCACTTACCTCAATATAATTTTTTTGGGATCATTCTCTAAACTCATGTATAGTTTTTGTAAACATTATTTTAAATTTTTATTGTACTATTTTAATATTTATAAAATCATCTATGATCCTTTTATCACCTCATATCATCATTTTGTTAATAATCCATCATTATTTTCATTGATTCTAGTGTTAATTGATTTTTTTTCTTATTTATGCTACGTTATGAAAGTTCTATTTCAAGTTCAAATTATAAGTACCACCATCTACATAATAATAATCATGAGAGAATAGTCATATTTTTATATCAATATTTCTATTAATATGAATCATTAATATTTGATATGAAAAATGTACTATGTTATAATCATGGAGATGGTAGGTCATATGTATGCATATTAACATTTCAAATTTTCAATGATCATTATAGAAATAGGTAATTATCATTTTATCTTTTCAGAATGGTTATTAAATAATATATATCATATTATTTATTTAAATATACTTTTATTTATCATTCCTAGGGTGTGGCGATGAGAAAAGCATCACATCACTTTTGTGAAGGTGGTAGTCCGCATGTACATGAATGATCCATCATTTTTCAGTGTATGAAAGAAAATGATATATTATATTTTAATATTGGTAAATATGAAATTAATATAATAATAATTTATTATATATAAATTATAAAAATTAAAAATACACTTATTTCGATCCATTTATATAATTTGTGATAAAATGAATCACATAGCTTCACTAGGTGGTTGTCTGCCAAACACACGAGTGACATTATCGTATACCCTACAGAATGGGAGGTAAAAATTTATATACAATTTAATGACTCCAAATGTATAATAATGAAATAATAATAATATATATAATCTATATCCTATATTATACCAATCCATTATAGATGGTAATAGAGAAATGAATGACAGCAGTTCACAAGGGGGTCATCTGCTATACACAAGAATTATGATTTCTTAACACATTTTATGGAAGTAGAGAAGGATGTTAGTCATTACCATAACATAAAATCAACCAAATATATAATATATAATTGTTATTATATCATTATATTTGATTAAAAATTTAAGGAGGTGGGGGAGGAAATAATATTAAAACACTTGTTAAAGAATGATACCACTTCTTTAGGTAACCTCTATATGTTAGCACCAAAAGAATTCATATGATCGATTTAATAAAAAAAATATGGTCTATAGTACATGATTATATATGTTTTTAAGAAATATTTTAAGGGTATTTACAAACAAAAAGGTTTTCATGGTGTGATTAAGAGATGATCAGATGACCCTTTCAAAGTGAGGTGAGTGGCACACATGTAATTTATAGTGAGGAAAGGTGTTCATATAGTTTTTTTCATGAAAAAATTGTCGAAATTGGATTATTATCGAGTAATAGACATTATAGTAGCCAAATATTTACTTAAAAATAGAATTTAGAGCTATTTTTAGGCTATTTATCCATTGAATTTTTAGTTTAACCTCTGTGAAACCATTTTTATCATAACTGTGGTAATTAATTTTTAATATTTTCAATATGTATTTTGGGATAACAATTATTTTTATGTTAATTAGATAATATAAAATATATTTATTGAAAATATTTAGTCCATTCTATGAAATTCAGTTCATTGAAGTGTAAAATTTTAATTTATAAATAATCCCACAGATGTGATGAGAAAATGGTTTTTTAAAGAGAAAATGTTTAAAATTTTATAATGTTTTTATATCAAAATTCTATATAAAAATGCCTACAATGAAAAAAATTTAATTAATAGAGATTTAAATAAAAAAAATTTACATTAACCACATTTAAAAAATATAATTTATCATTATTATTATTTTTAATGAAAATGTAGTTTTTGATTAAAAATTATAATTTTTCTATGTCACATAAAAAATGAGACATTTCAGAAAAATCACAAAAATTCACCCTATGATAATTTTTATGTGCTGATTTTTATAATAAAGTTAATTTTATAAAATAAATATTATAAATGTGGTCATAATTAATTAAAAATTATTTGGTAAAAGCATTACTAAATCATATTTTAGGGAAGATAATGTTTTAAAGAATAAATTTCTTTTTATTTCAAATTAATTTATTATTATTTCTAATCAATATATAGGAAATTATTTTTTAATATTTTTAAACCATATAATTTTTATAATTAAATTAGTAATATTCATACCCACCAAATTAATGGATAGGTTATAATGTCATACCCTATTATGGTTTACATAGAATTGGGGTTGTCTTTTCAATAAGCTATCAAATATATTAAATTGAAATAAATATATGTCTAGGATTTTTTTAACTAATTGTTGTCCATCCCATAAAATATTGAATAAAATGTTCTAATTTAATATTTTTGGGGAGTTACTATATTTACAAAAAAAATAAATTTAATCCTTAAAATTTACACTTGATATCAGTAATCATGGAATTAATATTTGAAAATTATTTTATTAAAATCCCATATCATATAAGAGTTAATAAAACATCCGATTAATAAAAGAGAATGATAATTTAAAAAGGTTATATAGGGTAAAACATAACTAGTTTATCAAGAAGTATATATGGAAATTTATAATAGAGTCATTGAAGAGAATGCTAACACTAAAGGATTAATTTAAAATGACAAAGATCAATGATCACAACAAAGTATGTGATACAGATAAGGATAATGACTATAGAACTCTAAATCTATATATAGTGAAAATACCATATGATCATTATAAATTAGGTTATTAAGATAAATTTTTTTCATGATCTATTTCATAGATATGAGGAATTCCTCTACTATCAAATAATATAAGGAAATTTACTTAGATGATACTTTTTTATTTCATAAGGAAAATTTCATCATTTGGTTATGCATCGATCATTTTATAATTCATCACTTTCTCAAAGAAATTATTATCAAAAAATATTTATTTTTATTATTGAATCACTAAAATTCACTTTTAAGGGATCTTAATGATCATAATGGAATTATAATTCATTTATTCTATATATTGATATTCTTTTGTCTAAATGGTTAGCACAAATTATAAAATATGCATAGACATCCATATTTTTATGTAATTAATTAATATCTAAAACCTCATCCAAATTTAGACATTATCCCTTTGATAAATAGATAACCATACGAGCCTTCAAAAATATAAAGTTCCAAAACATTATGATGATGTTCACTAAATTTTAAAAAAGAAAATATCAGTAATACCACATGCAACATGATGTAGATCATAATAATCACATACCAAACATATGAATACCTTCATAATGTTTTCTCTTAAAACATGTTTATAACCTAAATTACCAAAAAACATTTTTAAAATAAATAAATAATTATTATTCAATATATCAATCAATTCTTATTAGATATATTCCCTAAACACCATCAATGATACCATAATCACCTTTTTAAAATAAAAAACCATTAAATTGTTCTAATGTAGTTAGTGTTATTCAAATTACATTATCCATATGAATCATCTCATAATATGAACATACTTATTTAATCATCATGAACATAGTAACGTTTTATAATCATAAATGATGTGTTTTACAATAAGTTTAAACTATCACTCAATCATTTTCTTAGTTATATGCATCATTAAACATACACTTTCAAATACTTAAGGAAACACTACAGTATTACAGTCATTATAAATTTTATAATATTTGTAACGATCATATCATTGGTAAAGTTGTGAAATGAAATAATTCAAGAGTTTAAACATGAGAGAATAAATCATGAAACTTTTTTATTGTAATAGCATAATCATGTCCAAGATACAATAGGTTTTTTTGAGTTATAATTCTTTGACTCTTGGTATATTATTTTTTGTACTGCCCAATCCCAATACACATGATGCATTGATCATGTTAAACATTTTGAGGGCCCTTTATATAACAAGCATGGTGTCCTTAATTTTTAGCATTGTAGCAGACTCTGATTCCCTTCAGGAAAACACTTGGGTATTTCCTTTCTCAATTATCACATATGGTAATCCCATCATTAAATTCTTCCCTTATACATTTTTTCTAGATCTTCCTCTTCTTATGTGACTTCCATTCAATGAAAAGATTTATAAATAATTATTTCACTAACCTAGAATCATATAACATCATGTATTCATATGATGAGGATGTTTGGGAGAATTGTTCCCATAGAAATATTAGTTTAATCAAATTAATGAAATAATAATTATTATTATTTTGATTCTGTATATTGAAATTGTTTCCATTCCTTCCACTAGGTTTCATTTTTGAACAATGGGATATAATATATTATATCATAACAGTATGAATCAATTATATAATCCAAAAACTGGTGAAATACATAACATAAATTGAAATAAGTTTGGATAGATAATCACAAAATCATAAATATGGATTCTTTTGGAACAAAAATATTTTCAAGACCTTTATAATTGTATGTAATGAAAATGTGAATTATCTTAAGAATATCTATTGTGAGTGTCAATCCATGTACATAATAAGACTTGTTTTCATGCACCTGGTGGCAACCATGTCAAGACCAATGAACCCTTTTGATTTTATTACCCCAAGGTATATCTGTTCTAAACCCACTACCATTTTTATAATCCATAAATAGATGTATTTTCAAGAAAAAACACCTAATATATATATAAAAATAACATTATAATTTTCTTTTATACTTATACAAAAATTATTTTATAATTTCATCTTCCATCATCTATTTTTTCTTAAATCTAATTCCCATAATTTCAACTAAACGTACTATGCTACCAACTGTATTGTACTCCACAATAGTAACCTGTAATCGATGTCTTAAGTTATTAAATTGTCATAATAAACAAGAAATAGACTTCCAATGGATTGAATTTTTATCTAATCATGTAAAAATACATACATAATTGATTATTTCATTACATTTGATATCATAAATTATAACATTTTTTTTCAAGAATAAAATTATTCCATATACCATATCCATAAATATCCTTCATTGTACACATCATTAATTCCATGGAAAGAAAAAAAAACAACTATGAGTTCAAAATCTTAGTATGGGTTAAGTACACTGGAACAAATCATGCTTCAATAAGAATTATCCACATGTAAAGGTAAATAACTAAAAAAACATGCATTTAAACCACTTGACTATCATGAAAAGATAAGGAAAAATCATTTCAGAAAGGTATATAACTAAAATAACTATAATCAATTGATTAATTCCTAATTAAATAAATCCATATATAATATCACTGTTTAAATATAATGTATAATATTAAATTAATTATTAACTTATTACTCATATATCAAATAATAAATTTAATTTATGAACACTGAGAGTTATCATCAAATATATATTGAGAAATGAATATGTTTTTATCAACATTTCCACTAATAATCAAATAACATTCAATATAGAACTCCGTATGTAAATATGATATATAGAATAATAAATATGAAAATTGTTGATAAATAATATTCACATTTAAAGGGAAATTTAATGTCCAATTATCAAAGGAATGTAAATATATCATGACAAAGATAATGAGTAAAAAATAATCTAGAAAGTTATGTCAAATAGTTTCCTTTGTCAAAATGATCACAAAAATCCATAAAATAAACAAGGGAGATACTGATAAAACTTATCCCTAGTGGATCATCAGTTTTATAAGGGTTATTTTCTTTTATGAACATATATTCCATGAAAATATACTTTAAAACAATCTTGATGAAAATAACCTTTGAAAATTGAAAAACATCTTAAAAAATTAATGTTTCATAAAAGATATTGAAAATAAATTTTAATTAAAATATACATTGATATTTATAAATTATGTTTAAAACCATTTATTAATAATTATCAAAAGATATTATTTTCATATCATACATGCTTAAATGATGAATTTATTCAATTTTTTTGTTAAAGACAAATCATCTTTTTTTTGAAATCAAAATGAATATTCTATTAAAAAAATTTAAACTGTAAAAATGGGAATAGAATGTCTTTAATAAATAATTTTTTAAAGATTAACTACATTTTAGAATTTTTTTTTTGAAAAAATTGTTTTTGATGAAAATATATTTCTAATCAAAAATAGAAATGAAGATGGAATTTCATAAAAAACATTATCAGTTATTTTATATACAAAATAGTGGGAAAATGGTACTAGTAGTTGAAAAATATCATGAATAAGTAGAAGAAACAAATTACTGTTCATATTTAAGACATATGAAATCATTTAATTCAATGTAAATTCATGTATGTAAACAATCCCAATTAAAATGATGTTGTTAAATAAACCTTTGAAAAGATTATAACATTGATGTGAGAATTGACCAATAAACTGATTATGTTGTCAAATTTAAATTCACATAAAACATGTGGATATTCAATATAATTTATTAAAAAGTAACTATACATAATATTATAATATAAATTATAAAATAATAAGTAATATAGTACAATTAATAAAAATTTATTATGAAATTCATAACCACTTGATAAAATTAACATAAAATACAATTGGATGAAATTTTAACACCCTGAAATTTTAAAGTATGAACATTGTATTCAATATCATATATGAAACGTGATACCAAGAGCATAAGGTAATATAATATTCAAATAATTTATACATTATTTACAATTTTAATTAAATTATATATATTTTAGTGCATGCAACACTGAGTTAGCATTCGTTACAAGTTAGAGGGACCTTTTATGGCTTGTCTTACCAGGAAGACTGAGTTCAACCGAAAAATAAAATATTATTAAAATATTTATTTTTAATATAATACGATATAACCTAGATATTGTGTTATAAATTATGAATATTATTAAATAAGTTATGAAAATTTATAGTTTATATACATTTAAATTTAATTTATCAGTTTTGAGTTAATGATAAACAAAAATAAGAACCAATTTGATATAAAAAATATTATTATATTTATGATCTAAAGGAGTTCTATCTTAATAAAAATAAGTAATTACATTAGTTATATATTTTAATGAAATATATATTTTTTATATTATATTAAATATTTATTATATTCACCAATTATGTGTGATAGGTATAAGATAAAAACAGACTACATTTTACACATAAAAACTTATATTTTTATGAAGGAAATTTAAATTGCTTTTAATGGAGAACCCATTTTAAATCGTAATACATTATAAATTCTATCCATATTTTCTACCTCATGTTTATTTACTTCTTGGTGAATACATACTTCATAATTTTATGGTCATTATATATTTCACATTTGGCTTCGTATAAATGATTCCTTCACATATCTAAAGAAAAAACCAAAACTGCTAATTCCAAATCATATGTGGGATAATTTAACTCCTGAGGTTTTTTTTCTTGAATCATAAGAAATTACTTGATCATTCTTCATCATAAATAAACCAAGTCCCTTAAATAATGCATTACTTTAGATGAGAAACTCACCATTTCTGGAAGGTAGGGCCAAAATTTGATCACTTACCAATCTCTTATTCAGTTCCAAAAAACAAATATCCCATTTTTTTATCCAAAGAAATGTAAACCCTATTCATGTTAACTTAGTTAGTGGGGAAGTTTACCATGAAACATTTTTAACAAACTACTATTAATAACTTTAAAATTCAATAAAACTATGAGTCTATATAAATTTTTTTTCTTATCTTCATTCATCAAACACTTTTATATTGGATTGATTAACTATTATTCTATCTTTATTTAAAATATTCCCATGAAAAGAAATATACTGCAACCAAAAATCACATTTTATAAATTTATTATATAATATATTTTCTTTGAGATATTTCAATAAAATCCTTAAATGGTTTTCATGATCCCTATATACTTTTGAAAAAACCCAAATATCATTAATTAAAAAGAAAACAAACATCTCCAAATATTCAAACAATATGTTATTCATAATATCCTTGAATATAGTAGGGGAATATTTCAATCCATTGGGAATAAAAAAACTCAAAATGTCCATATATAGTACAAGATGTCTTTTTTAGGATGTAATCCTCTTTCACATTCAGTTGATGGTACCCAGATCTCATGTCAATATTGGAAAAATACAGATCTCCTAAAGATGATCAAATAAGTAATCAATATGAGGAGAATGATACTTCTTCCAATTAGTAATGTTATTCAAATCTCTATAATGAATGTAAATACTCATGTATCCATCTTTCTTTTTAACAATAAAAATAGTATCACCCCATGGTGATGTGATAGGATGAATGAAGCCATTATCAAGAAACTCCTGAAACTAATTTTTCAATTCATAAAGTTTCACTTGATAAATTTGATAATGGGGTTTTAAAATTGGATTATCATTAAGAATTAATTCAATGGTAAATTCAAGTTCATATTCTAGTATTACACTGGGAAATGCATTAGAAAAAACATCTAGGTATTCATTCACCATTACCACATGATTAGTCATAATAGTTCCTCTATTTATATTAATATGAGGAAGATAAAATTCATTTTATTCTTTTAACACTTTCTCAGCATCCTAATATGTTATCAATAGTATGATTTCATTCTTGTATACAAACATAAAATCTTTTTGAAAAAAATTTCTTATATCTACAATCAATCTTTTTATGATAAAAAAAGCTAATCCATACCCAGAATGACATCATACTCTACTAAGGGTAAGACAATAAGGATTTATGGAAATTTAATTCAACAAAAAACAATTAAAAGATTCTTATATTGTCTTTTTATTGTAATATTTCTCACTGGTGTCTTAGCGATAATTTATGGTCACATTTCTTGATGTGAGATTAATAATTTTCCATAAAATTTATCAGAAATAAAAAAAATATGTATAACCCATATGAAACATGACATTAGTGAAATATGATTAAACAATGTACCTAATACCACATCATTGTATTGTCCGAAATCTACCGACGTAGTTGAAAAGGATCTCACAAAACTATTCTTATAATAATATAGATTCTATACATCATTCATATCTTTTATTGGGAAGGTGTTTTCACAATGAGAAATATCAGCACAATTAAAACACATTACAATTATCTTATCAGAATTAATCAAAAGATAATTTTAATTACAATCTCGGGCCATATTTTCAAACTTACCACATCGAAAACACTTCCAAGTATTATTAAGGCATTCTCCATGAGACTTTTTCCACACTATTGAAAAATTGGAAACTATGTTATGTTATCATGAGATTTATTTGATTGATTATTACCCATAATTTTACATCTGGACCTCTTCTTCTACTTTTATTAAAAGTACACATGATCATTAATAAACTCAATTTCCACCCTCTAAGCACATTAGACCAGTTTCTCAAAACAATTTAATTCATGGGAAATAATGGAACTTTGATATATTACCTATAATCCTAAGTAAAAATGGTTTGTTTTATTATCAAGATCATGAATTATGATTTGGAGAATACCCTACTAGTCAGGTGAATTTTTCTTCATACACATCCACTAAATCATCCACCTTTTGTTCAATTAAATGAATTGTCTTTTCATCCTATGTCAAAAATCCTTAGAAAAATATTTTTCAAGGAACAAATTCTAAAATTCAACCTATTATAAGGCATCAATATCCTAATTATCCCTGAGATTCATTACCATTTAAAACTAGTGGTCAACTTTACCTTGAAAACTATATATAGAAAGAGTAAAAATTTGATTATTTAAGCACCCTAGGACATTGAATATATTTTCAAGTTATTTAATGCATCCTTTCATATCGACTAGGTTAAAAGATCCCTTGAATTAAGAAGGGTGTTACATAAAAAATGTTCCATTATCCTCATTTTTCTTTGTGGTAGATATGGTTGTTCTATTACATGGATTACACTACTATTTATATCCTGCATCAACTGAGACATTTCTATAACAAACTTCTTAGTTCCAACTTCCACCATTTCATGTTGCAACTTCAGATAGATATCACCCTCTTGGTTCCATCCTACTTATGCTTCCATATTTCTTATATGGAAAGACATTCCGAATAGACTTGTCATAGATGAATAAAAGTGGTAATCTTCAAAATCTATATCAATTTAACATAAAAATAATGTAAAAATAATTTATGGTATACTCTTACCATAATTCTAACACCTAATGTTATATAAACTATTCTATGATACCAACTATGAGATCCCATCTTTAAACATTACATAATCCGGTAAATACATTTAGAATTCACTTCATTATTTTCCTAAAGATCATTTCTTTTTACGGTTTTATAATTTTAGGACATATTTCAAACCTATTATCCTATAAGCATAAAAAGTTGGTATAACATAAAAAATATCCATTTTTTCATCATACAAATGTTTATAATAAAAAAATGAGATATTTTCTTAAAAATTAATCAAAACATTCATCATGGCTTCTCCATTTCTCTTAAACATCATTAAAAACCGTGAAAAAAACTTTTAAAACATGGGATGATAAAAAATACTTCAATAATGGATATAAAAATTGGGAGATAATCTTTTGGAACATGAATGGTTATAAACATATGAAATCATTTCACAAAGACATACTTCTCACCCAATGAGAATCACATAGTTACTTTGTGAAAACATGAGATTTCTATAAATCATAGAAAACATAATTTATACCATAAAGGTAACTTGGGGAATTACTAAATTAATATTTTAACCTACATGGATGACTTTTGATTTGTAATAAGCATGGATACCCTACAATGTGACCCTCTCGACTACCTTATGGTGTAGCCATCATAGTTACAGATAGAGTAATAATACACCCAACATCCAAAATATAGATACCCAATTCATTGGAGGGATATATAGGTCCTAAAATTAATCATAAACAATTCTCAACAACAAAAACATTGTCATAAAACATGAAAAATTGCATAAAATCCTTCCTTTCAAATATAGTAAATATAATAGAAATTTTAAAGTGGACTTTAAAAGAGGAGTCCCTTATATATACCATATCACTGACGTGAGAATTAAGAAAATGAAATTAATATGTATACTCACTATAAATCCACATATTACAACATAATATATATTAAAAATTATTATCAAAAAATAATAATATCATGATGAAGACAATGAAGTAGAAGGTTAACCCAAAGAATGGAAATTGGGTTATGAATTCCCTTATATCGGGTTCATCTTACTTAAATTGTATTTATACCAAATATTTAATGGTTAAAATATTTTATAGAGACATATTTATTATTATGACACATTATATGATCATGTTATAACATCATTACACTATTTAATTAATAATATTGTTTTTATTTATATTGTTTCGGGTGCATTCTTTACATGGATTCCATGGTCGATTCGTAATGAATGTTCTTGTAGAATAAAAATAAAACTCCTAAAGTAGAATGAAATGGTATTAATATGTCTCCATAATATTAACTAATACCAAAAATAATTTTTTAGATATTATGATGAATCATTAGATAAAACAGTAATAATATGTTTTTATATCATTTTGGAAGTTCATCAATAATCACAAATTAGTTTCATTATATTATTTAATATTATATAAATATGTCAATACCATAAAATAAAATATATTATATAGTACACATTAAAATTTCTTCCAACTTTTAAAATGGTTTAATGACCATCCATAAAGGTGTTAATGGAAATTAAAAACACATCATCAAGGATGTGGGTAAATTGGCACATCACGGACGATGTTTTTATTTTTTGACTATGAGTTAGAGGATAATAAGTGTGATGATGATTTTTTCCATAAAAGTTATAAAATTAAAATATATATAAGATAATATAGTTTTAATTACTCTTGGATTAGGGGGGTTCAAGGGAGTATAAGAAAATAAAAATAATTGGAAAAAAATTAGATGAAAATGATATATTATTTTTACATCTTGATCTATTCTTCTAGTAACCCTCATTAAAGACATTTGTTTTGGCCATTTTATGAGACCAGAAGGTCATGAATGTGAGGAATAGAATATTGGGAATAAATTGGAGAAGGAATAAATCATTAGAGGTGTGAGGATAAGATGAGATGATGGGTGGTATTTATAGTGGGGGAGATGAGGGTTTTTCAATTATTTTATCCATTAGTTTATTAATTTGTCTCAATAGAATTAATATTGTGGAAATTATAATCAAATAAACTAAAATAATCATTCCATGTTCGATATTATTGTTCTTACATCATTCATTATGTTAGGAATAGTTTATTTAAATTATAATGTATATATATAAAAAATTACCTTATTTCACTTTTCAAAAAAGTTAAAATATTTCTGAAAAATATAAAAAACACACCCTAACCATTTTTTAACATGTAGAATTAAAAAATGAACTATATTTTATTAAATAATTGTATAAATATGATAAATTTAATTTTTTTAAATAAAATCATATATTTTTTGGAAAATAACAATTTTAAGACTATATTTTATTTTATAACCCCTTGAAAAATTAATCAAGGTATCAAAAAATTATCTTATAACCATAAGACAAAAAAATAATTTATTATTCTCTTATATGAAATTAAATTTTCATTTAAATCATTAAATTAAATATAAAATAATTAAAAAAACATTTATGTTTCATAAAAACACCAGGAATTAATTTATTTTTTTTGAAAATATTTATTAACAAATTGAATGATATAAATATATCAAGATTACACTAATATTGCACAAATTTTATTAATATTTTCATAGGTGTGGTTACTTTTCTTTTAGTCAAATTACTATTCCTAATGGTTATGTTCCTATTCCTTTGGTAATGTTACTATTCCATCAGTAAAAATTAATTAATTTTTATAAATATCAATTTTTTAATTATAAATTTATAATGGATTTAAATATTTAAATCCAAAATGAAAAAAAAATTATTTTATATGTTCCTCGGTTGTTGAAAATTCTAGTTTTAGTCAATGGATGGAACCCAAAGGATTAATGTTTTCAATTCGAACATAAAGGTCAAGTTGGTGAAAACAAGAAACAAAATGAGTTGTTGATAGGAGTGAAGTACATCAGGTTTATGCCAAATCATTTTCCCCAAAATTTGATTAACAATATATACCTTTACAAAATCATTAAAACAAAAATGAATAAAAGGTTTGAGGAAGCTATGTGTTAATATGGTGGAGACCATAATGAAATGAAGGGTTAATTTTTGACATGTGAGTGGTATGGAAGAAGACACCTGGAAAAGTGTCTCAATGGAATAAAGAAATAATTTATGTGTGGGAAAAGAGGATAAAATGAAAAGTATTATCGAGGAAAAATAAATATTATGATGGAAGAAAATGATTCTCATTCTAAGAATTTCATTATAGTTCGTTATTGTAAGTGTGGGTAACTTGGAAATTATGCATGTCAATTCCCCCTTATACAGGATAAACTCTTAAATAAAGAATTATCTGTGTGAAAATAAGTGTATAAGGTATTTATGTTTTAGTTTTTTATTCAAAATGATTGTTAAATGCCTATTTCAAGGATATCCATCATATTTATTTCGGAAATGATATTAATAAGGTTTTATAAGTGGAAAATCTATAATTAGGGTGACGACCAATAAAATATAGTATGTTTTTGGGGTCTTCAACCCATTTGTAATGTTCGATAGGGTTACACACTAACCACTGAAACATGCAATGTCCTGGTTAATTTTTAATTTTTTTCAGTTAAAAATTTTTTTGAATAAATATTAATGACAAACCAGTAGTATCACTTATGAGTATTCGATATTAATCTACGAAACATATTGTTTTTAGAAGGTAGTTATAGAAAAATATTAATACAAGTCACCATTTTATTTTCCTTACAATCCTTTAAACATTCTTTTAGTAATTCAGCCATAAAAGAAGTCATAATTGGTAATTAATTTCATGGAGTAAAGAAATGAATTAGAATTTGATTGAATAAAAAAAGATAGGATTGATAATATGAAATCTGAACTTACCAATTAAGTATATTTACTAATATTTTAAGGTAACAAACTATTTCAGCAATATTAGAAAAAGTATCTCCAAATAAAAATTTTGTTCTAAAACCTCAATTTTTGATGAACTGATGTCTTCGAAATAATCATAGATTTATGGATTTGAGTTACTAAACAATATATTGATCATTAATTTTTTTTGTTATTGATGAAATCATTCACTCCATATAAATATTTATTTTTTCCCTCCAATTATGTATCTCTACATACCACTGATGTTATCCTATAAAGATACCTAGATTTATTTAATTCCATGTGAAATTTTAACTTCACATTCTCTCTTTCCCAGAGGATGTTTTATGAACCCTTGTCACAATGTGGGATTTAAAAATATGTAATATCAGACAATATATCACAATTATCAGGTTTAAATTCATAGGATGAAATTTAATTTATGTGGGGAGAATGTACGATCCATAAAATCTAAAGTAAGAACCTTTTATTTGATATTGTGTATAAAAAGTGACACCAAGAGAATAAGGGAATATATTATTGGGAAACATTATAATGTATTTACTATTTAAAATGGATTTTATATATTACAATGCATGAAACACCTAGTTAGTGTGTGTTACACATAATAGAAACCTTATTCAATGTCTCGTGTTACAAAAAAGACCAAGTTTTACCAAACAATAATATATTATTAAAATTTTATTATTTAATATAATATTATATAACCTAGAAGTTATGTTAGTAGTTAAGAATAATATTAACTAACTTATGAAAATTTAGGTTTTATATAAATATAAAATTTATTCAAGAATTACCAATTAATGAAAAACGAAATTAAGAACCAGTTGGATATAAAAGGAAAAATTGTTATATTTATGCTTCCAAAAGAGTTTTGTCCTAATAAAAATAATTAATTATTTTAATGAAATATTTATTTTTCTATTAAATAATATACTTTTTATATTCATCCATTAGTTTTTATAGGCATAAGATATGAAAAACATTATTCTACAAATGGAAACCTATATTTGTATAAATACAATTTTATCACATTTTAATGGATAACAAATTTTAAATAATAATATTTATTATATAATTTATTTAATAGGTCAAAAAATATTCATATTTTAAATTGAAACATAAAGACTATGTTATGGAGAATTTTTTATATTTTCTGAAACATTTCATTTTTTTAATGAATAGTTAATTTTTTTGAATTTTATTTCAAAACTTTATTTTTATCTAATTTATTTATAATGATAAATTTTACTTTTAATTGATTATAAAGTTTAATTATAACATATTTGAACCAATTAATAAAATTTATTTAATCATAATCAATTTCAAATTCTAATTTATTATAAAAATATAACAATCATTCAAACATTTTGTTTAAAAAACTCGTATTGTTATCCCACCTGGAGGATTAAATTTATATCAATATCATCCAGTTATATGACTGTAATTTAGAATAATGGAATCCATATTTTTTATTGGAATAAATTATAATTTCTAATAAAATAACATTGTTTTAAACCAAAAATAATAGTGAAAGTTATTAAAATTAATTACAATTATGAATGAAAAATTAAGCTTAATAAAGGACTAAACTATTAACTTAGGAGGTCAAAATTTCCTATCTACTTGTCTAAAACCCCTTTTATAGACATAATTAGCCCTAGAAACTTTAATTATTGAGTTTTTTTTATTTTGGATGAATTATGTTAAGTTAAAACGTTGGTACAACTAACTTGTTTTCAAAATACCTAGTGGGTCATTTTCCCCCAATAGAGAAGGCCACCACTTCTCCTTATTATTTACACCACTAAAACAACATTGGTTCATCCATTATATTCCCAAATAATTTCCCAAAATTCATCTCTAGGACCTCAAAACCTACCATTTGGAAGAATTGTTTCTATGGAATACATTTGGTATAAACCAAAGGGAGTTACCAGATTTTTATGGCAATGCATTCCAACGATCACTTTTTATTCATTTACATTTACTCAACCTCAAATATTATTACTACATGTTAACATAAAAAATAATTCAAAATATACAGATATTTTTTAATATTATTTGTTCAATCTTATATTACACACACTTCCATCTAATTGGTAATGAACATATTGTTCATGTGTATGACAAACTACTCCCTCATGAAATAATGATTATTCATTTTTCCCTTAACACATCCCATTGTGGCCATTATGATGAAAATTGTTTTTATATATTTTTTATATATGATATTTATTAGGTATTTATACTTATTTAATCCTTTTACTACCCATACCTTTAATACATACCATTTTTCTTTATAATATAACATCATTTAAAGAAGTGTGGACAACCACCACCTCAAATAGGTGTGATTCATTTACATGATACATGGAATTAATAAAATAGTATCATTATTAAAATATGATAAATAAAACAAATAAATATTATATTAATTATATAATTACATTTATGGAAATATATATATATATATATCATTTTATTTACTACCCTTCCTCACAAATATAATGTGATAACGTTATTCATGGATGTGTGGAGTATAACCTCTTCATCATGATGTGATTAATTTATTATCACAATAATTATATATATAGCTATATATGGTTAAATAATATGTTATTTATGATGTAATTATAATTATGGAAATATATGATGTTAATTACCTTCATTCCATAATGATCATTGAAAACTATTATCATTACTCATGTATAAGTATGACCTACCATCTCTATGATTGTAATGATGATTAATTTTTCAAACTGCATATAATTATTTTCTTTAAATGTTTTATTGGTTTATAAATATGATAAATATATCATTATTATGAATCTATTAGATATTATATGATGACCCCTTAGACTATAGTTTACCTACTAATGTTATTTTCGACACATAAACCAAATTTTCTCTATACAACCGTTGTAAACAGAATTATTGAAGTTGTTGTATAAAAAATAGAAAAAAGTAAAATAAAAGTAATGATAAGTATTAAAAATGTTTTAATTAAATTAAATAATTAATATAAGTTTATTATAAAATAAATTAATAGAAATTCCCCCAAAACTAAGTGCAAGGTAAGAGATTTCATCTCAATTTACATTATATTAAGTCTTATTTGTTGTTATGCACCTAGATTCATTTATATGGTGTATATATAGATATTTTACATGATATATCATTAATATAATTAATATAATGATATTATACATTTTATTTAATTTTATTCTTTCATGAGGTTTCTGATTTAATAATTTTCAAAGTTGCTTGAGACACTATGGAATGAATAAATATTATTTTATTCAATAATAAATTTATTGATATTATAATGGTATTTCCATTAATCAAAATTATATAACAATTTTTTAATAAAATCATTATTTTTCCTCTCATATTGTTATTCATCACCTTTTTCAAGTATTAGTTATATTTTTCCACTGTTTGGTAATCAAAATGTTTTAGAAAATGTTTTTTATAAAACCCGAATTTATTCCTCTCTTAGTTAGAGAACCCATTTTCTTATAAAACAATGTTTTATTTAAATTTTTTCTAAAAAATTAAAATGATTAGGTAAAGGAATTTTTACAGTTTTTTTTATTTTACTGATGTTTTCAATTGAATGTTCATTTCTCTTTCCTAGCAATGCATTTTTTTATCATTTTTATCGTGAAATAGGAATGTCCTTTTTTACCTTATATGCCATGTATAGATTTACCCACCTTGATTCCTTAGAATTTTACTTTTTATGTTTAAAAGTTTATTTGTCAATGAAAATCATTTTAAAATTTATTTCCAAAGAAAATATTATTCCAACGGGTTTTCACAATAAATGACTATTTTCTTCAAGATAATTTATAATAGATCATTTTATATTATTCAATTAATGAATTACAATAACCCTTTATTTTACTCTAATTTGGATATGTTTTATTGATACCAACTTTAATTTTCCTATGTATGGTGTATGCTTGATTTGGAAAATTATAATATTCATATTAACTTCCTTGATGTTTTGTTAGTCCCCCCTGAAATAATAAATTTCCTATGATTATTGAACATTGATTTTCACCTAATTATCCAAATCATTTATCATGGATATGTACATTACCTAAATAATATATAATTTATTATACAGTGTTTACATTGAATTATATTTGATTATTTTGGAAAATATTGATAAATATTCATCTCTTACTCTATATTGATATTTGATAAGGAACACTGTTAAATTAATTATTTGATATATTAGAAATGGTTTTTAATGGAAATATATAGTTGGGAATTTGTTATATATAAACCCTTGACTCCTTAGTAGTCTCATTGGACGTGCCATTTAGCTTGACTCTATATATAGGTTTTAACCTAATATTTTTTAAATAGTCTTGTGGATGGAATTGATCGTAAAGGTACCCTATACCTAGGAATCATGGTATCCAATAATCCATAATTTCCCTCATTTAGTATCATTTATTTTTCAATGATGATATTTTCATTGATATATCTATAGACACATTTCATTTTCACTTAATTGATTGAGATGGAATGTGTTTTAGTTACTTACCTTTCCATAATGATATTTCTTTATTTAGTTATTTGAATTACATGTGTAATTAGTTATTTACCTTTTCGTATAAATTTTTTCCTATTGAATCATTATTTCTTCTGCTTTACATACCATTACTGAACATTTGAGCTCACTTTTATTATGTTTCATTTCCCCATGTTAGGAATAAGAAATCTTTGAATAAGCATTCAAGGATTTATTTTATTTTATTTTATTATACATCATGTTCATATATCATATTTTCCAATGTATTATGGCTATCATTTATATAATATTGCTTTCCAATATTTCTAAATTAATTGTTCCTTTAGGATTTGATTCCATGTACTCATGCCAATGAAATAAAGTAATGTGATGGATCTGGGATTATAGAGTGAGGGTGATACAAAAATAATTTAATTTTAGACATAATATACCATAAGGAATGAATTATTAATTATAATACCTGTAAATGTGTTGTTATATACCACATATAAATGAAATTAGTGCATAACAATCAAATTTTCCTCAATGAATGTAAATTGAGACATAATATATTTTCTCGCACATCATTTTTGTTGAACGTTCATTTACTAATATTAGTATGGTTTCAAAAATGTTACGAACATATTAAATAATCATATTAATATCTATAATATCATACATTATCCTTTTTAAAATATCATATAACCATTTTTTAATAACCACTCATTGTTTTATTTTTTTATATTATTAATTGATTGGTTTTGGAATTTATGATTTGTTATGAAAGTTATTTATTTTTTGAATATTATGTAGTTACATAATGAAAAAATAATAATTGTGAAGTTTTTATACGATTTTTATGTAAATTATAATTTGTAAACCAATCATAAATTATTTTTATGAGAAATGAAATATGTTACAATCATGTTGACGGTTGTATGTGTGTATGCATTGGTAATGTTTTCATATTCCAATGATCATTATGTAATGAAGGTATGAAAAATTATATCATGATTGATTTATTATAATATCTTATATATCAAACTATTTCTTTAAATATTCTTATATATGTCTTTCATGTTATGTGATATTGAAAATATATTCCCATGTATCACCCTTGATTTGAGATACGTAGCCTTTATTTATGCCTTTTTATGGGTATAAAGTATTTGGGATGATTTGGAAAGAGGTTGGGAGAGTTTGGAATGGTTTTGAATATGTTTGGAGGATTTTCTAAGGGAGCATGGTTTGAGCACAATTAGGGAAAACCACAAGGGTTCTCCAAGAAACCGTGTGGGGGGAAACAGTGGGCTTCGCATGGCCTGCACATGATTTTCCAAACCATGAGAGGAAACCATGCAGACCTCTTCTCTTGTTGAAGTGGCATGAACATAGTTAGCGCAAGGTTTTCCAAACCATGCGGTCTAACCATGCGACAACTTAAAAATGGGGTTTTTAAATCCATGCTCTCTTAGGGTTGTCTCATTTCATTCCATACTTCCTCCCATTCGATCCTGACTTGGGATTTTGGTTTCCAAAATGTTGAAGGTTCTCTCCCACATGTTTTGGAAGCAAATCAATGGAATTTCTTGGTGGATTGAAGGTAGTTCGTCTCAGGTAAGCCCCCTCTCATAGTTCTTTGTGGTTTCCTCTAGATCTACATCTCCCTCTCTAAAGTTTTTTATATATACACCCTTTTTTGTATATATATAGGGTTGTGGTTTCCTTGTTTTTTGATTTTAAGGATTGTTGATGATAGGGAAGGAGATCTAGGGTGGTTTTCATGGATCATTTTCCCGGATTGGGGTGATATTGCTTGTGGGTCGAATTCTCTGGAACCCTAAAGGTATGTGACTTCTCTCTCGACTCCAATTGGTTAGAACTAGTGGTATTGGAATGATTAATTATTTTTTCTTGAAAATTAATTGTAATAATGATGTTTGAATCTTGTTAAAAATCCATTTGGAGGTGATTTTGGGGAATTTGGGGAAAATGGGTTATTGTTAAAAAATATGGATTGTTGGGTGATTTTAAAATGTTGATTTTAAAATTGATAATGGTAGATTATGAAAAATGTTCTCTAAAAGATTTTTTTTCAATAAATATGTTGTTTACTGAAATGTGGTCGGGCATGGAAAATTGGTGAAAGGGTGTTTTCAATAAATGCATGATTTATTGATGTGAATTGGCATGTGATGGGAATGATTGTGTGATTTTTTTGTCCTTGGTTCTTAGTTCTTTTTGGGTACTTAAGTTTTATGGATTGTGTGTATTTTGTGGATTTGGGTGGTATTTATAAATATAAAATAGGGACAAATAGTGGATGGAAGGGCCACCTTCAAAAGATAAGTGGGAGGGAAGTACCACTAGTTAGAAATGAGGTGAACAAGTTGGACAGAAGCTCCACCATTTTGGTTTCCCTATTATGTGTTGCTTTTCAAGATGGAATTTTTTGTGCTAATGTGAAAAGGTAAAATGGATCATGGCATGGTTATTTTGATTTCCTATGTGTTTTGTGAATTTGGGTGTAAATGACTCGATAAGGTTGTGTTTGGCTTGTTGTAAGTTATTGCACTATTGAATGTTTTATATAAACTGTTTCATATAAATGTGATAACGGTTTCATCCTAGTGGAGTGTGTAGGGAATTCATTTGGGGGAAAACTACTAAGTATTTTAAATCACCCCCTACTTTGAATCTTGGGTGCTTTTACAGATATTGTATTCCGGGACACAGGTAAGAGTAAAGAGTCACATTTTGTGAGCATTTCAGCATGATGCTATGTGGATGTTGTGGTTCTTGGTGCTTGGAGATTGGTGAGGAGAGATGGATGGTGTCCTATTTATGTCGGAGTTTCTTTGTAGTCTTCCGCAAGGTAATTTGATTTTTGATTGTTTGTATTTGGCATGTGGGATTGTTATGGATATTTTTGTTGTCTGTTGGTAATGCATGGGTTTGGTTTCTTTGTGAACATGTATCATGTAGTTGTTGATAGTATATTTCTTGGTTGGTTGGTTTTATCTCAAGGGAAAATCATTTCCAATTTATCCTTGAAGCCCACAACATTTATTGGTATCCTTTGAAACCTTGGTAATGTCGCTTATGGTCGATTAGTATTCCTCGACCTTCTCAAGACAATGAGATGGGGTGGGATGTTACATCACATATCTTCATTAAGACTATAGTCCATACATACATGAAGGATGTTATCATTTTTCTATGTAGGAAAGAAAATACTATATTATATTTTAATAGTTAAAAAAATTAAATTAATATTATAAAGATATCATTTATTTCACATATATTCATTAACGTTAACGTTATTGTCTTCCATGTAAAGAGTTAGTGAAAAATGAATATAATCGCTTCGTGAGGTAGTGGTCCGTCATACACACAAGAAACGTTAATTTATCCCATATTAAAAGAACAATAAGAAAGGTTTATATAAGATAAAACATATAAAAATTTATAATTATTTTTTAAATACAATATATATATATAAATTATATCTATAATAATACCCTACTATGATAGGTGGTAAGGGAAAATAGTATAACACTAGTTCACGAGGTAGTTGTCTTCCTTATACATGAATGATGTTTTTGTAACATAATTTATTGTAGTAGTGATGGTTATAGGACATTATGTAATGTCTCAGATTTTTTCATGTATTATTTTAATATTTTATGGGAATTATTTCGAGACCAGTCTCTGAGACGGCGTGTAGTTCCGAGGCCCGGTGATCCCGGAACGCATGTTTGAATTTAATTTAATAATTAAATAATGCGTGCATGCAGTTTTACTGAAAAAGTGTGATAACTCCCGAACAGGTGATTGGTTCAGAAATCCGAGTGCACCGTTGTGTTCGGAACAACGTTTTTACCTTAGGCGAGGCCTAACTTCGGCCGGCGCAGGTCGGTAGTGAAATCTGGTTTTTTGGACGTAACCGTAATAAAATATTTAATTAAAATATTTTATTTAAATCCTTGTTGAAATGAAATATTTTATTCTTTTAAATGGATATTTCGTAGGGAGGGTCAGGGTTACAATCCCCCTAACTCTGATTTCCACTAGAGAGCTCTGGAGAAGGCCTCCCGACGTGGCGACGACGTTCTTGATGATTTTCCCCCGCGACGATGACGCGGCAACCGGATCATCGCCAACGAATGCCGCGGATCCAGGTAGGATGTTTAAATTGTGATTTCTTCCCCGTTTTTGATTTCCATGATGAACACAGACTAATCCAAGAACAGATTAGCCCGCCGATTGATCGTTCTTGCGGGATGGGATTTTTCGGGAATCGTGGGTATTTGATTCTTGAAATAAATTTTTGTTTTCATTCATCCTTCTAATGGTGACGAACCAATATCGACATGAAAATCGATCAAGGTTTGTCCCTCTCGATTGTTGTGTTTTTCTCTCCCAATTCCTACCTGTTCTTCATGTGCATTCTACGCATTCTTGGGGGAAATCGATCATTGCACATTCGTTTGTTGGAGAAATGATCTGAAATCAAAGATCCAACACCGATACGACCTAACGGAGGTGTGACGATGATGGTGGCAGACAAATCGGTGTAGTTCGAAAACTTCCATTCTTCGAGTGTTTTCGTGCAGGTGGATCGGGACGCGCTATCAAGGCCAATCAGAAGCCCGAAACCAATAGAATCGGTTTTTTAGGGGTGGGACGACTCTAAATCTGGAGTTTTGTGATGATCGGACAGTTGGATCAAGATCCGGAGGATCAGCCGAGGTGCGCGGAGGAAGACGACGCTTCTGGAAATTTCTCAACTACACACCGTATAGTATGGGCTACACAGTGTGTGTTCATCGGTGGATTTAACTGGAGTGTACTTCGGGAGTACATGAACACGAGCATGGTACACGGCCAAGGACACACCGTGTATACCCCTCCCCGGCCAGACCCGGCCAGATACACGGGATACCCCGTGTACTGGTACGCGGGCATGCGACATGGACACAGGCACAGACCATGTATGGGCACATGGCCAGCGTACACGGAGCGAGCCCCAGATGCTCAGACATGGCATGTGATTCTTCTACACGCAGTGTAGTTGCTTTCTATCCGACAAGCCGAATGACACGGGCTGGTTACACGGGCAGTACCCGGGGTCAAGGAACATGACATGTACTTTTTCTACAGGCCGTGTAGTTTGGTTTTACTTAGCTTGAACGAATGACATTGGCTATTTACACGAGCAGTACCTGGGGTCAAGGAACACGGTGTGTTACCATACTACAGGCCGTGTAACCTGTCTTAAATGACTTCAGCTACTTGTCTTCTGTGACTTGGAATAGTTTTCTTAGGGTTCGTACCCTTGGTCCTTTCCCTAAAGGTTCTAGTATCATTTCCTTTACACAGGATTATGATCCCCTCAGCAGTACTTCCTGAATAGATTTGTTGGAATCCCCTCTGTGAGGCTTAGAGCCAGATCCTCTATTCATTCCTGGAACCCTAGGTAGTGTTCTTGGTATCGACGTGACCAACTTTACTCGGGCATCGATCCTCTGCTTAGCAGATTAACTCAGACTGTGTTGTCGGAATCACCCCATGACTTGGTTGTGATCCTCATCTGAGCATTATGTTCTCAAGGTACTTGTGGAGTGTGTTCTCCCGGTACGATTACTTCGTATCTCTCTCTTCAGACCTATGAGTGTGTTCTCCCGGTTGCATGCTTAGTGGAATCTTCGAGCTGGACCCTAGTGGTGGTATTCGTGATAGTTGATCGTGCATGAGTATATCTGGATATTATTGTTATATGTTCGGTAGACATATACTGTGTAGAGTTGACAGTATCTTTCCTTTGTGGTATTTTACCTTGTTGTATTTCCTTTGTGGTTTCGGGGTGTCCTACTGGGTATTGTTATACTCATCCATGCACAGGCGTTTCCCGCACGTGTTGTGTCTTGTGCAGACGAGCGAGCCTTTGATAGGATTATAGGTGGACTAGGACCGGATGGTACTCAGTGAGATTAGATAGGCCGAGGTGTGTTCCTACGGCTACAGACTACAGTTACAACACCTTTCTTTACAGGTTTGACTTTGTTACAGACTTTCTTTTTGGTGGGCTGGTACTTTTGGCCCAGGGTTTTACATTCCTGTACTTTACTTTCCCATCGTACTCTATGGTTGGGTTTTAGTGTATGCATGCATCTTCCCCATTTAGTAGTTTTTACATTTCAGCTTTGTGGGCTTGGGGATGTGTGTGTGTGTATAGGTTTATAGGCAATGCCTTCCATGTTAGTAGAATGCCTACTTGGTCCTAGTCACCAGCCCCTGGCCTATTGAAGGTGGGCTTGGGGAGTTACGGCTCGAGCCCCATTGGGAAGGGTCCTGACAGAGTGGTATCAATGATGGTCGGTTCTACCTTAGGACTGAGAGTCTGTGAGTTGGTTTGGGGCCACAGTGTTGAGTGTTTCGAGTTTGGATTTCAGGCCATAGACCCCAGTAATGATGCGGGTGGCCGACGTATCCACACACCAGGACTCTGATAACTTGATTTTCGACTCGAAACATGAGAACACTATTTGCAGGGAAAAAATAATGGTACATGCATCATATATTAATGGCTTGTGTTTTCCATGTCTTTTGAGTCAGCTCTCCAGATATACTCACTGACTGAGATACATATTGTTTCCTTAACAGGATGCCTCCATGACATGCACCCACTGGGATCCAGCAGCTCAATCACTAGGACGACCCCCTCTATGATGGGGCCTCGATACAGGGACCAGATCCCCCAGTTTTACCATCGGGTGGTGTACCAGTTATCTCGCCACATGTAGAGAAGTGTTTAGTGCCTACTGTACCAGTGGAGAAGGAGCGCAGGCTGAGCGCACTCCACGAGTTTCAGAGAGAGAAACCCCTTAGGTTTTGAGGTAAGCCTGGCCCTCTGGAAGCAGAGGACTGGCTTGAGGCAGTGTCCAAACTCTTCCGTTTTGTCAAGAAACTAGCAAACCAGATGGTGATCCTGGCATCGAGCCTTTTGCAGGGCTCGGAAGGACGATGGTAGAGTTTGGTAATCCGGACTCACGAAGAGGAAAAACTTGCATGGTTGAAGTTTGAGCGTCTCTCCAGAGAGGGGTTTTCACCAGTTACCCTGAGATTAGTATGCATACAAGAGATTCTTCAGCTCCAGCAGGGAACCATGATGGTGGCTGACTAATCGTCGAGGTTTACCGACCTCTCGCGGTACTCGATGGATATGTTTAGAGATCAGTACTTTAGATCTCAGACTTTTGAGCAGGGTTTCTGCAGAGATATCCAAGCCAGCATCATCCCTATAAGAATTCCTACTTATTTTGTGGTGCTTGAGTGGGATCTGGTGGTTGAGAGCTTCTTCACAGAGCAGAGACAGATGGCAGATGCTGTTAGTGGGCGAGATGGAGCAGAGACCTCGGCAGCAGGGAGCCGACGTCAGGGACCCAGGCGTGGGAGACATTTTCAGAGGATATCCCAAGACAAGGGATCTGTCATATAGGGTTCGAAGGGCACGTCCATCCAGCCTTGAGATAGGCAATGCTACTCATGTGATGGAAGGGGACATCTCGCTCGAGATTGTTCAACCCGCCATACTACTGACACGGGAGCAGTGGATGGACCACCGAGACAGAGGCAATGTGTGGAGAAGGTAGATCCGTGGGGCGGCGGACGTGGTAGGGGAGCTGGGAGAGCAGCCTTAGGTGGTCGACGTTTTGATCTTTTACGACCACCAACCCCAGAAGGTCCACTCTAGGCTCAGGGAGGTGGTGGACAGAGGCAGAAACAGCTACAGGCGGTGGAGGCTTGTGACCCAGGTACTCCCAGAATGATTAGAAGTACTATCTGTGTCTTTTCTACTTTGGATTCCATACTAATAAACAAAGGTTCTAGTCATTCCTTTCTGGCTTCTTATCTTGTTCGAGACCTTGAGATTCTAGTTGAGTCGTTGACTCGACCCTTATGCTTAGAAACACTGACTGGAGAAGATTTAGAGATCACACACCTCTGTAGATAGCATGACCAGACCCTTAGAGGTGAGATTTTTGGTTGGAACCTCTTGGTGGTATCATCGAGGCCTTATGATGTCACTCTTTGTATGGATTGGCTATCCAAAGTTCATGTCCAGATTCACTGTTTTAGGTGAAGGGTGCGGTGTGTCTGTAGTGATGGAATGAGGTTCTCTTTTGTTGGTGAAAGGGAGACCCAGGCAGCGCAGGATGGGCTCGTGCATAAGAGGGCACAAATGATTTCACATCAGTTGGCTAGCCTAGCCCTTGGCGTAGTAGATGTTACAAGTTTCCAGTTTCCAGCAGTAGTGGCTGAGTATGAGGATGTCTTTCTGAAGGATGTCCCAGGGCTACCTCCCCATCGGAAGATAGATTTATTCATTGAGTTGCAACCCGGGATGACACCGATATCAACATCAGCAAATCGGATGGCTCTTGCAGAGCTTCGTGAGCTGAGGGTGCAGCTGGATGACTTGCAGAAGAAGGGGTTTGTGAGACCCAGCATTTCACCCTGGGCGGCCCTAGTGCTGTTTTCCAAAAAGGCAGATGGGATCTTGAGGCTATGTATGGATTACCGGCGCTTGAATAAGGTGACCGTGATGAACTGGTATCCACTGCCGAGGATCGATGACCTCTTCGACCAGTTGAGAGGGGAATGATGGTTCTCGAAGGTTGATCTATGATCAGGCTATCACCAGTTGCGAGTACGAGATGAGGATATACCGAAGACGGCTTTCTGATGTCACTATGGTCACTATGAGTACTTGGTGATACCCTTTGGCATGACGAGCGCCCCGACAGGGTTCATGGGACTCATGAACCAGATCATTCAGCCCTATCTAGACTAGTTTTTAGTGTTCATCATCGACAATATCCTTGTGTAATCTTCGTCCGAGGAGAAGCACGCGAGACACCTAAGGATGGTTCTGGACACACTCAGAGAGCACCTGTTGTATGGGAAACTCTCAAAGTGTTAGTTCTAGTTATAGGAGGTCCACTTTCTGGGACATGTTATTTTGGCAAATGGAGTAGCAGTGGACCCATCCAAGGTAGAGGTAGTGCTAGAAAGGGAGCCACCCCGGAGCGTGATGGAGGTGCGGAGTTTCCTTGGGTTGGCAGGCTACTATCAGAGATTCATCCTTGATTTCTCCAGGATTTCAGCACCCATGAAAGCTTTGACCCGAAAGGGGCAGCCATTTGTGTGGACCGAGAGATGCCAACAGGATTTCCAACATTTGATACAAATTTTGATGAGCGCCTGATCTTGTGATTACCGGAAGAGGGTGTCACGTACGCAGTGTTCTATGACGCATCAGGAACCGGGCTTGGTTGTGTCCTGGTGCAGAGGCAAGTGGTGATTTCCTATGGCTCACGTCATTTGAGGCCACATGAGCAGAACTATGTGACCCATGATCTTTAGTTGGCAGCGGTAGTCTTCGCGTTGAAGATGTGGTGGCACTACCTGATGGGCAAGCGGTTTACCGTCCACTATAATCACAAGAGTCTCAGATATATCTTTTCTCAGAAGGATCTGAATTTGATACAAAGACGATGGCTTGACTTCCTCCAAGATTACGACTTTGAGATTGTTTACACACCTGGGAAGGGGAACGTCGTGGCAGGTGCTCTCTGTAGGAAATCCAGTTTGCAGTTGCTGGATGAGGCGACGAGGTAGTTGGCCTCCTTATAGTTATCCTTCATGGATAGAGATGAGGTATCTTACCTTCAGTCGATGGTTGTTACCCCTCCACTCTTACAACAAGTCAGGGAAGCACAACTCGAGGATGCTAGCTGTGAGAATCTATGTGCGCAGGTATCAACAGGCGTTGCTGCTGAGGGATATTCAAAAGGTGGGGAGCACGTTGTTCTTTTCAGAGGGCGTACGGTTGTACCAGTGACGTTGCGGGAGGAGGCTATGAGGGAGTTCCATACATCCCCTTTTTTGGTGTATCTAGGCATAGAAACGATGTATCCGGACCTCTGACGTCAGTTCTGGTGGCCATGAATGAAGAAGGGTGTGGCAGTGTTTATCTCTCGGTGCCTTACTTGTCAGCAAGTAAAGTCTAAGAACCAGGTGCCAACCGGTTTGATTCAGCCCCTTGAGGTGCCAGAGTGGAAGTGGGATGGGATATCCATGGACTTCGTGATGGGTTTACCACGTATGTCCAGGGTACATGATGCCATCTGGGTAATCGTTGATCAACTCACCAAGTCGGTCCACTTCCTATCCATACGGGAGCAGAGTTCAGTAGAGAGCTTGGGACACCTCTAGGTGCAGGAGATAGTTCGACTTCATGGAGTTCCATCTACAATCATTTCAGTTCATGATGCTCGTTTCACATCCCGGTTGTGGAAGGGATTGAAGGAAGCTTTTGGGACTGAGTTACGCTTGAGCACAACGTTTCATCCTTAGACTGATGGTCAGATAGAGCGGACCATACAGGTCCTGGAGGATATGCTTCGAGCTTGCATTCTTGACTTCGGTCATAGCCGGGAGGATCCCCTACCACTGGTAGAATTTTCTTATAACAAAATTTATCATTCTATTATTGATATGGAACCATTTGAGGCTCTGTACGGGCGACCTTGCAGGTCACCACTTTGCTGGACTGACCCGGGTGAGTCAGCACTCATGGGCCCAGAGATGGTGAGAGCTACTACAGAGAAGGTGTAGGTCATCCAGGAGTGGATAAATACTGTGCCGAGTCAGAAAAAGTCTTATGCCAATAGGAGGAAGAGGCCCTTGGAGTTCGAGGAGGGAGACCATGTGTTCCTTCGGGTCTCACCTCGACGGGGATTGCGGAGATTTGGCCGAGGCGGCAAGCTATCTCCGAGGTTCATTGGCCCTTTTCAAATTCTGAGTAGAGTTGGAAAGGTGGAGTATCACTTGGATCTACCTCCTCAGATGGAATAGGTACACAACGTATTCCATTTGTCGGAGCTATGGAGGTACGTGCATGATCCATCGCACGTCGTCGATTGGGTTGAGCTAGATATCGATGATGGAGTGACCTTTGCTGAGTACCCAGTAGAGATCGAGGATCGATAGGAGAAGATCCTTCGTGGAAAAGATATTCCCTTGGTGCGTGTCCTGTGGAAGCACGAGAATCTCCATGAGAGCACGTGGGAGCGGGAGGCTCAGATTCGCGTGCAGTACCCACATCTTTTTGAGTAGCCTTGTTTTGGCATTTTGGGGACGTAAAATCCCTAAGGTGGGTGTGATGAAATGTCTGGGATTTTTCTATGTATTATTTAATTATTATATGGGAATTATTTCGAGACCAGGATCTAAGACGGCGTGGAGTTTCGAGGCCCAGTGAGCCCGGAATGAATGTTTGAATTTAATTTAATAATTAAATTACGTGCACGTGCGGGTTTCCTGAAAAAGTGAGATAACTCCCGAATAGGTGCTCGGGTTAGAAATTCGAGGGTACTGTTGTGTTCAGAATAGATTTTTTACCTTAGGAGAGGCCTAACTTCAGCCGACACATGTGGGTAGTGAAATATGGTTTTTTGGATGTAACCGTAATAAAATATTTAATTAAAATATCTTATTTAAATTCTTGTTGAAACAAAATCTTTTATTCTGTTAAATAGAGATTTTGTAGGGAGGGTCAAGGTTACAATCCCCCTAACTCTAATTTCCCCTAGAGAGCTCTATAGAAGGCCTCACGATGCGACGACGATGTTCTTGACGATTTTCACCGGCGACGACGACGTGATAACCGAATCATCGCCAACGAACACTACGGATCTAGGTAGGATGTTTAAATTGTGATTTCTTCCCCGTTTTTGATTTCCATGACAAACGCGGACTAATCCATGAACATATTATCCCACAAATTGATCATTCTTGCGGGATGTAATTTTGCTGGAATCATGGGGATTTGATTCTTGAAATAAATTTTGGTTTTCATTCATCCTTATAACGGTGACGAACCAAGATCGACACGAACATCGATCGAGGTTCGTCCCTATCGATTGTGGTGTTTTTCTCTCCTGATTCCTACATATTCTTCATGTGTGTTCTATGCGTTCTTGGGGGAAATCGATCGTTGCGCATTCATTTGTTGGAAAAACGATCTGAAATCATATTTCCAACACCGAGAAGACCTAGAGGAGGTGCGACGGCGATGGCGGCAGTCAAATCGGTGTAGTTCGAAAACTTCCGTTCTTCGAGCGTTTTCGTGTAGGAGGATCAGGATGCACTATCAAGGCCGATCGGAAGCCCTAGATGGATTGAATTTGTTTCATAGGGTAGGGACAACCCCAAATCTGGAGTTTCGTGATGATTGGATAGTTGGATAAAGTTCCGAAGGATCAGCCGAGGCACGCGGAGGAAGACGACGCTTCTGGAAAATTCCCGACTACACGCCGTGTAGTATGGGCTACATGATGGGTGTTCATTGACGGATGTACCTGGCATGTACTTCGGGAGTACATGGACACAGGCAGGGTACATGTCCAAGGACACGCCGTGTATACCCCTCCCTGGACAGACCCGGCCAGATACACGGGATACCCCATCACTGGTACACGGGCAGGCGACACGGACACGGGCAAAGACCGTGTATGGTCACATGGACAGCGTACACGGAGCAAGCCCCAGATGCTCGGACATGGTGTGTGATTCTTCTACATGTTGTTTAGTTTCTTTATTTCCGACAAGACGAACGACACAGGCTGGTTACACGAGCAGTAACCGGGGTTAAGGAACACGACATGTACTTTTTCAACACGACGTGTAGTTTGGTTTTACTCGGCTTGAATGAATGACATGGGCTGTTTACACGGGCAGTAACCAGGGTCAAGGAACATGGCATGTAACCATACTACACACCATGTAAACTATCTTAAATGACTTGATCTACTTGTCTTCTGTGCCTTGGACTAGTTTTCTTAGGGTTTGTACCCTTGGTACTTTCCCTGAAGGTTCTGGTATCATTTCCTTTACAAAAAAGTATGATCCCTTCAGCAGAACATCCTGAATAGACTTGTCGGAATTCCCTCTGTGAGACTTAGAGCTGGATCCTCTATTCATTCATGAAACCCTAGGTAGAGTTCTTGTAATCGACGTGACCACCTTTACCCGGGCACCGATCCTCTGCTTAGTGGATTAGCTCAGACTGAGTTGTCAGAATCACCCCATGACTTGGTTGTGATCCTCATCTGAGCATCATGGTCTCAAGGTACTTGTGGAGTGTGTCCTCCCAGTACGAGTAATTTGTATCTCTCTCTCCAGACCTAGGAGTGTGTTCTCCTAGTCGCATGCTTAGTGGAATCTTCGAGCTGGACCCTAGTGGTGGTATTCATGATAGTCGATCGTGCATGAGTATATATGTATATTGTTGTTATATGTTCAGTAGACATATACTGTGTAGAGCTGAATGTATCTTTCCTTTGTGGTGTTTTCCCTTGTAGTATTTTTTTGTGGTTTTGGGGTGTCCTACTGGGTATTGTTATACTCACCCCTGCACATGCTTTGCCCACACGTGTCGTGTCTTGTGCATATGAGTGAGCCTTTGACATGATTCTAGGTGGACAAGGACCGAACGGTACTCAGTGATATCAGACAGGCTGAGGTGTGTTCCTATGGCTACAGACTATAGTCCCAACACCTTTCATTACAGGTTGGACTTTTTTACAGACTCTATTTTTTCTGGGCTTGTACTTTTGGCCCATGGTTTTACTTTCTTGCACTTTACTTTCCTGTCGTACTCTGTGGTTGGGTTTTAGTGTATGCATGTATCTTCCCCTTTTATTAGTTTTCACTTTTCAGATTTGTGGGCTTGGAGATGTGTGTGTGTGTGTGTACAGGTTTATTGGAAATGCCTCCCATGTTAGTATCATGCCTACTCAGTGCTAGTCACCAGCCCCTGGCATATTGGAGGCGGGCTTGGGGAGTTGCGGCTCAGGCCCCACTGGGATGGGTCGTGACACATTATATTAACATAAAAACATCTCAATATATGGAGAATATGTTTTATCATATCATCACATTTTAATGATATTATAAAGAGGTGGAAGAGGTAATAATATATAAACATTCATTGAACAGTGTTACCTCATTTTCAGGTAACCTCCTTAGGTTATCAGAACAATCCATCATAGTTTTACTTTATTTTAAAAATAATAGCTCTAGGATTATATTTGGATTTTTTAATTGAATTTAAATTTTCATTTCCGAAAAAAATGTTTCTTAATGTGTGAATTGGATAGAAGAGAGGGAGACCTTTTATAGGTGAGGTGAGTAGCATAGTTGTATTTTTTTGAAAAGAAAAAAAATTGTTTCACATTTGACATGTGTCCCAAATGAATTAATATATAGTATTTGGAATTATAGAATATAATTATGTACATGAAATATATTTTATAAAACAATTAATTCATTTTATCCTTTATATTTTTAGTTTAATCCCCAACTAATCCATATTTATCTAAACAATAGTAATTATTATTTACTATTTTCACTATTTAATTTGGTAAAAAATTATGTTTAATTTATCATATTATAATTTTTTATATTCTAAATTTAAATTCCATTTTCCTAAATTACATTCAAATAATTGAAATTTTTAATTTAAAATTAGCCTTACACAAGCGATGAGAATGAGGTTCTTAAAGGGAAAATGTTCAAATTCTTACAATGTTGGTATGAAAAATTTAAATAAAAAATGATTCCAATGACCTAAATTGGATTAATAGATATATAATGGATATAATATTACATTAAAACCAATTCATAAAATATTTTTACATTGTAATTTTTTTAATGGAAAATATTGTTTTCATTCAAAAATCACCATTTTTCACCATTCATTCAAAAAATAAACATTTTAAAAATATCCAAAAAATTAAAACTTAAATAATTATTATAGAATGATTTCAAAAAATAATTAAATTTTATAAAATAAATATTCTAAAATAAAATAAATATTATTTATAAATTTTCTTCACAAATCACAATTTAAACAACTTTTAAAAAAATTATAGTTTCCAAAAAAACATTTCTTTTCTTTAAAATGATTGTCATTTTATTCCCAATAAACAAAAAACCAATGATTTTTATATGTTTAAACCATATAAATTTCGTTATTTAGTTAGTAATATTACTACACACCAATTTAATAGCTTGGTTATAATGGTATACTATATTACATTTTTTCTAGAATTGGTGTTACATGTCCAAAAAGGTATCATAGAGATTAAATTTAATTAAATATATAAAATGTTTTGGTTATGATCGATGTTGCATAAGATATTAAATATAATTTTATTCTTTTATAGTTTCATTGTGTTCTATTTTTTCCACCTTAAATAAATTTTTTCCTCAAAATTTTTAATTGATTTTGATAATAATGGAATTAATATTTTACAATTATTTTATTAAAAACCATCATCACAAAAGTGTTTATAAAACATAATATTACTATGAGTTAAAGGGAAGTACAAGGGTAATATTGGATAACTCATGACTAGGTTTTTTATACATGAGAAAATTTTTGGAGAATGAGAACCTAGATTTGGAATTAAATAATAATTCCCTAAGATTAATAAAAGTGATAGATATCATGGTCAAAAGAATGTTAGTGATCTTGAGAAGCTTAACTACTAAAAACCATAAATCTATAAATGGTTAAAAGACAATCGGTTGGTCTAAATTTATGGTATTATGACAACTTTTTTCTTTATGTATCATTTTCATAATGATAAGGAATTATTTCACTATATATATAAGGAAAGATACATACATGATATGTTTTTATTTGATACTCACAATTTCATCCTTTGGTTATTCACTAATTATTTTTTAATTAATAACTTAACAGAAGAATTGAATATCCAAAAAAAATTATATATTCCTAATGAAATAAAATTCACTTTTAATTGATCATAATATCTATAATATAATGAAAATTAATCACATTGATATATATTTGTTATTATGAAAAATGGGTTAGAATAAGTTGTCCAATATTCATTACGTTCATTATGTTGAGGTGACCAATTAATCTGTAAATCCTCATCAAATGTTCAAATAAAACCATTTCAAAAATGGTCAAATGTATTAAACGTACAATATATTATGATACAAAACATTATAATAAAGGTCACTGAATTTCTAAAATGAACATATTATTACTCCCCCAATAAGCGTGATGTTTCTCGTAATCATCACATAAAATAAATTATAATGGCTACATAGTGTTTTCTATTGAAACAGGGTAAAAACCTAAATTACCATAAAACATTACTGAGAACATGTATGCTTCTTCATTCCTTTTGTGAACTAAGGATTATTTTATATATTACTTAAACTACATTATTTAAATCATAAATCACTTTGTAAAAAAATAATTAATCACTTCCATGTTATTCTATAATATCCAGTTTAACTTATCCATATCAATCATATCAGGATTACAACATCATTATACCATCATCAGGAGCATATTAAGGGTTATATTTCCCTTAATCATGTATTTTGGACAAATTTAAACATTCCACTAAGTCGTTGTTCTTCCTTATCTGTACCATTCAAAATATAGATTCATATCCTGAATGAAAAATCAATGAATTACAACCCTTATACATTTCATAATATTTATAACTGGTATATAATCAATAAAATACTAAAATGACATTCTTTATGAATCCAACTACAAGAAAACTAATCAATTCACTTTTTATATAATAATATAATAATCTTGACCAGGGTCCATTACCTTATTTCAAGGTACACTACATTGTCACTTATGTAAATCAATAGCTTTGAATCCCATGTACTTATAGATGAAGCATTGAAAATTGAAAAAAAAAATCATTCCCTTCAAATTAAAATCATGGTTTCCTTTTTTCTATACACATATATCAAATATTAATTCCCTTCATGTATGAGTTAGGGTGTGTATTTCCACATTTATCACTTGTGGAAAAACCCTTCTTTTCCTTCTTCCCCTTAGTCATTTTTTATCTATCATCCCTTTATTATTTGGAATCCCCATGAATCCCTATTTCATATATAATTTTTCTCTCTCTTAGTACCATATGATATAATGTCAATATTTGTGTGACTAGTTCCCTTCAAATAATTGACTTAATCCCATAAAAATAATTATTCATACTCTTTGGATTATTCATATTGATAGAGTTTGAATTCATTCAATAGGTTTCTATTTATAAATAATGGAATACATTTTATTATATCATAATACCATGAAACATAATGAATAATCCCAAAAAAGTGAAATAGATAGCATAAATTCAAAAAATATTTATAGATAAATTCATAATCATTAAGATGGTTTCATTGGGAATCAATTTTTTTTCAAATCCTACATAATTTTTTGTGACAAAAATTTTAATTTCCCATTGAGAATCCTTTGAGATTAAAACTAGGTGCATAGTAAGTCATGTTTTTATATAGCAGGTGAATACTGATTCAAGGCCAATACTCATTTTTAGGATTTATTACCCCAATATACATAGGTTTTAGAACCCCATACACTTGTAGTATCCATAAAAGGATGTATTTTCTAGAAAACTAACACGATATCTACTTTACCATAAAATTAGGATGTCATGTTCTATTTATCACCAAATTCAATCATAGGTTAATGTTCCATTCTCTATGTTTTTCTAAATATATTTCCCAAGGTTTCTACTAATCAAAAATTAATACCGACTATAGATACCATGACCCAAGTTACCCAAATTCAATGTCTTACTATATTACATTTATATAAGAAACAAAGAACCACATATCGAATGAGAAAATATCATAGTCGTCTTATTATACTAGATACATACTATAGTTTATAATTATTTTTTAAAACACAAATTATTAGATATTTTTTTGGAAAATTTCATTATTCTTTAAAGTATATCCTTGAATACTAATAATAGTACACATCATTAATTCTTGGGAAAGTCAAACAATTATGTGTGAGCTCAAATACTGAGTATATTTTAAGAAAAATGAAAGATATAATGAAAAAATTAGCATAATCAACATGGAATGATAAATAACATGACACAAATTGTATTTAAACAACATTACCATCACAATATGAAAATCAATAATCAATTTCAAAATTAATTAACTAAACCACAAAAAATTAAACCAATAAACTCAAAATTAAATTCATTGAAATATAATATCATTGGGAATATTTCATGGATAAAAATTAATGAATTATTATTGAATAAAATGATTAATTATTGTATTTAATATCTCATTAACATGATACTTATACCCTCAATACCTTTCATAGGATGGTTTAAAACAATTGTTAAAATCCTAATTTATGCTAGAATATAGACTTCTCTCATGGGACTGATTAATAAATTATGGGTTTATATAATTATAAACCCCATTTGTCATTGTATATCAAAATAATTCCTCATAAATATAATAATAAATTTAATTAATGAATAATATTTTTTATTATAAAATATTATTATTGAATAATGAATTTGGAATTATCAATATTTTCACATATAATAAAAAAATTGCATTGTAGAACAACATATGTAAAACTAATATAGGATTTAAGGAATATATATTCATGAAATCTAATATGTGTATTTTAGGGAATTATAATGTCTTAGGATTGAAGGAAGGTGAATATTTCAACGTAAATTTAATGACTACATGAATGAATCAAGATAGTGAATTTAAAAAAATCATTGGAAGAAATGATTTTAACATATACATAGAATGAGTAATGATGATATTAATACAACATATCCATTTCTTATCAAAAATAGAATAAGGGTTGTTGTAATTGATGAATATAAAATGCATGAATAGATCCACTAAAACATTCATAAAGAAAAGAACTATTTCACTTTTAAAGTCACCTTTGAAAAATAAAATTGAAAAAAATATCATTGAAATTATTTTTTTGAATGATATAAAGAAATTTTTCGAACACTTATTAGTTTTAATGGAAGGGAATTCCATTCATGTTATACCTATTAAAACAAAAATTCCTCTAAGATTTTCAAAAAAGTTAAAACATGATTTTTTTAGAAAAATAAATTATCATTCATTTAATTATTTTTGATAAGTGTCAATTTGGATAAAAACATGTTTAATAAATTAGTTTTACAAGATTAAATACAATTTTTGTAAACATTTTATAAATTATTTTATGTACCAAAGAGTCAAGTAATGGTACTATTATATGAAAATTTTCATAAACAACTTTAAGAGCATAAAATTAATCTTTTTATTAAGTAGATAAAATATCTCATCCTTAAATTAAAATTAATGTGTAAATAATCACTATTAAAATGATATTGTTAAATAAACAGGTGAGAAGATCATAACATGGAAGTTAGAATTAAAAAATGAATCTATTTTTTGAATCATATTAAAATCCACATAATATATGTAAATATACAACTTAAGTTATTAAAAATCCATATCACACATAATCACAGAATTTCTAAGACAAATAAAGAGTAATATAACACAATTAAATGAAATTGGGTTACTAAATTCTTTAACACATTGTAATATTCATATCATATCCATTTGGATAAAATAATTAAAATTCTATCAAAATATACCATTATGTAAGAATTTTTCATGACATATCAAATAAAATGTCTAGTATATTGACCATAAAAAATAAATCGATTCACCACATAAAAGTTCACGTTAATGAATAGAAATATAGATATAATCCCTTACCTCATGATCTTATTTGAATGAATGTTATTAATAGTTAATTATAGTGGATTTAAACATGATTTTAATTAATACAAAACCATATTAAAATTTATCATATCATATATGGTCATTTTATAGCAATGCATCTCCCTTTCATTAATAATCATTGATTAATTACATTGTTTTGGGATTTATTCATTGTGTTTTCTCATTCTTTATTTGTTTTGAATGTACCATTTATTGTGCATATTATAAAGTTATATAATATAAGGAAAATAAAAATTACATAATTATATATTATGTACATAAATTATACCATTAAAACATATGATTAAATATTTTTATGAAAAATAAACTGTGTTACAATCTTTGGGATGGTAGTCTGTAGGTAAGATTGAGTAACACTTCCATTTTTAATAACCATTATGGAATGAATGTATCAAAAAATTTATCTCCAAAAAATTATAATATCATTATATATAACTTATTATTTATTTAAATATAGTTTTATATACAATTCATGAGTTGTTTTGATTAAAATATATTCAAATTACTTAGTGAAGGCAGTAATCCACACGTAAATGAACAATGTTCTTATTTTTCATTGTCAAAAAGAAAATAACATATTATTATATAATCATGATAAATATTTCACTAATATTATACATATTTAATTTATATCATATATATTCATTAACATTATATTTATCACCATCCATTTTAAGTGTTAGTGAAAAAATAATCACGTCGTTTTAGGAGGCGGTAGTTCACCTTACAAAAGAGAGACATTATAATGTATCGTACAAAATTGATGTTTAAAAAGGAATATTTTAAATAATTAAAAAATGTTAGAATTATGTTATAAATATCATATATATTTATTATCCATCATCATACACTACCTTGATATATGTTAATTGAAAAAAAATCACACTAGTTTGTGTGCTGTTAGTCTACTATACAAAAGAATAACAATTTTGTAACACATTTGATGGAAGTGGTGGAATTTTTTGGTCATTACAATAATATAAAATCATATAATCATGTAGAATAATTTTTTGATTTTATATAATCATATTTTAATAGAAATTGAATGATGTAAAGAAGAAAATAAAATAAAAAATCTTGTATAAAACATTACCTCTTCATAAGGTAACCTCTTACGATTAACATCAAAATATATCCTAGGTTTAAATTATTCCAAAAAATTATAATCGGATTATATGATAGAATATTTTATGTGATTTGGGTAGTTTTATTCCCAAAAAAATGTTTATTGTGGTGTGATGATGAGTAGAGAGAGTGTGGTCTTTTATAAGTAGTGTGAGTGACACAATTATACTCTATTGACAAGAAAAATATGTTACCACATTTTACATATTAAAAAAGTTTCCAAAATAGATTATTCTCAATAATTAGACATTATATAGTCTAAATATGGACATAAAATGTATTGTTGAAAATAATTATCCATTTTAACCCTTGTCTTTTTAGTTTAACCCTCAGTAAATAAATTTTTACCTTAACCCTTTTAATCAATAGTTTCAATTTCCACTATTAATTTTGGTAATTTTTTTTACCACATTAGATAATATAAATTATAGTTTTTTTTAATATTTAATATATTTTTTCAAATTCAGTTCACATAATATGTAAAACTTTATTTAAAATCGAGACTCTAGACGTGATGATAAAGAAGATTTTTAAAGAGAAAATGTTCAAAAGAATAAAATTTTTTCATATAAAAAGATAGTATGAAAATAATTCCAATAGAATAAATTAAATTAATATATATATATATATATAATTTATTTAATTTTTCTATAAATATAATTCATAATATGATTTCTAATTATAAATAATTTAAACGAACATTCAATATTCAATTAAAATTCATTATAATTCACTATTTTTCAAAAAAGTTAAATGTTTCAAAAAATAGAAAAAATTCAACCTAAGATATTTTTTACATTTTTACTTCAAAATATATTTTCATTTTATAAAATAATTTTTTCTAAAATTCATATGATAATAATTATAAATGATGTTCAAAATTTGATACTAAGCTATCTCTTAGAAAAAATCCATTTTTCATAACACAATTCATTTTCATTCAAACGTTTTTTATTTTATTCCTCATAAATAGATAAAAAATGAATTTTTTTAAATATTTAATATATATAATTTTAATAAATTATCTAGTAATATTGATACCTTTCAATTTAATTACTAGGTTATAATTGTATACTATATTTCGGTTTATTTAGACTCATCGTTGTGTGTTCTGCAACTGATAAAATAAATTAATTTTAATGAATAATTTTTCATTAGTAGATTAAGATCATTGTGGAATGTCACATATATTATTGAATTCATTCTTTTTATTTTAGAGGCTATTTACGTTACATTGGTCATTTAATCAAATATTTTTTGTATAAAATATATGTTATAATGGTTAATATAATTTTTTAAAGTGGTTTAACTAGGACATAAGGAATAGAATGAATCATTAGCTTGTTTAAATGTTCCTTATTGAGTTTCCTTCAACCTTATCAAACCTTATATTTTAATTTTTGGTACTTTTATTGAACATTATATGATTAAAATATTAATTACATTTATCCTTTGGTGAAATTTGAAGAGTGTCATCCCCCTCACATATAAAATTGATCCTCCTCTCATCTCCTCCTCTAACATTTTTACCACCCTATATTAGAAAATCCCATTCAAAATTCCATACATACATAAATACCCATGACCTATATCCCCTTCTCTAAACATTAAACATCCTATTATGTTTTTTGGAATAAACCTATATAGGTTTTCCAAAGAAGAGGTACAATTCATAACTCAGATTTTCCATTTCATTTATTCATATAACTCCATAAACAATATCCATATATAATTTAATAATTAATTTTTTATAATAAATATACATATATTTTATTATGTTAAATTAATAAATCATATTTATATATAGTTCAATCAAATGGAAAATGAAACCATCATTCATGTGTACTCCATACCACCACCTTGTAAACCAATATAATTAATTTTCAATCACTGCCTCCCATGGATAGTTATAATTAGATATCGAATATATATATATATATATGATATTCATGACATATTAATCATTATTAAAAGATAATATATCATCTAATTTGATATTATTCAATCCATTGAAAAATTATAATGTCATTTGTGTGTATGTGTGGATTACATCCTACATGATGCGATATGATTAATTTTTCATGAACTCATCAAATAACTATTATATATAAGTTTTTGGAATATTTTATTTTAATTTTTTTATTAAGAAAATAATTTTATAAAGATTATATAACACTTAACTTTATTGTAAAATATTCACTGATAAATGGAAATGTTACATATGTGTATGTAAAACCTATATTTTCCACGATTGTAATGTAGTTCATTTCTTATGACCATATATCATGGTTTCTTTTAAATGGAAAAAATAATTTATAAAAATTATAATTATTTGATGACTATTATTATTATTATGATATAATGACTACAACTTTCACCATTTTCAACCAATAGATTTCACTTTTTGACATATGATCTACATTTCATCGAAACATAAAAATGTACTTAATTGAATAAGTAATAGCAAATAAAAAAGTAATAAAAAAATAGGATTAATTAATATTAAAAAATTTATAATAAATTCAATAATTAATATAATTTTACTAATTAGGATTATACAGATAATAAGTTATAAAGTCTCATTTTAAGGGACCCTTTACATAAAAAAATACTTTTAAATGATTAAATGATTTATTTTATAAATTTTTTTTCCTTGTTCAAAAACATTAAATCATATTATGGATATATATATATATATATAAGGAAATAAATAACCTATTGAGGATATTTTATATATTATATTATAATCTTTAATTTTTTTAAATGAATTATTGTTACGGATTTCATATAGGAAACTTTAAAAAATAGGAAAAATGTATTTTCTATTTTAACGTATATGACATCAAAGGATTTCCAAAAAACCTTTCACATCACAGCTCCATGATTGTTTAGTGTGCTAGAGCATCAGGCGGTTTCTGTCAACATCGATGGTGGAATCTGGTGTCCTTCTTCACCATTACTCTTGTCTCCCAAACCTTAATGATCGACTCCATTTTGGTTGGTCTCGATGTGGGATCAGGTATAACTTGGGATGATGTTGGAGGAGGATTTTAGTAGTATTAGTTCGTGTTCTTCACCAGCACTGTATTATTTTTCTATTTTCCTTTTCCTCTTTATTTTTGTGTTTGGTGATTCTACCTGGTGATTTTTTCCAATTTTCATTTAGTCATTTTCATTACCTTTTGGTCTTGGTTATTTTTTTTTGTGTTGGTGTTTGGATTGGTGATGTGTTTTGGGTTCCTTCTTATTTTGAGAGGTAGTATTTCTTGGTGTTGTTTTTTCTCATTTTTGTTGATGGTTCTAATTACTAATGGAAGAGTTTGGTTTTCTCTACACTCAATGTTGATGATGTGTTCTTCAGCATGAAGATGGACCTCAAGTCCAATTATGTCCTGTTTCTATCGTATTTGATAGAAATGGTGGTTCTTTAAATTGTCATTGATTGTTTACTTATCATCATCGTAGGTGGTTTCTGATGAGAAAATGTTGCGGTTGTATGCTTCTTATTTGTTGGTGGTCTGAATCTATAGTTTCTTGATGGATGATGATCCCATTCTAGTGATGTGTTAGACACATGGTGTACTCGACTATTCTGGGTCACATCTCAAGGTATGTAACTACTCGGGGTTTTGTAACCAGATATTTTATGGTGGTGATGGGATCACTACTTGGATATTTTGAATTTCAAATTTGGGATCTCAATGGGGTTTCAACTCTTTTTTTAATTTAAAAAATTGTGGTTTGGTTTGTATTTGGTTACTGTGTGGTTACCACTTCACTATAATGTGGCTTTAAAAACGACCAAAAAAGGATTCGAAGGGTATTTTAAAAAACAATATTAAATGGATTAAAAATATTAATTTATATAAATATTTACTAATGTGTGAAAAATACTATTATGAGTATGATGATTCAAATGAATGCATTAATATATTGTGACAATGTTAAAATTCATAGGAATTGATTATGGTGATAGATGTGTCTAATATATCTCATTAATATATTTCAAATTGATATATATATCCTGATGATGTGTGAGCGCGATATACCTCTTCAATGAATTAGGTTAATTGATGAAGTTAACTAGTATGGTTTATCTTAAGATGTTATATTAATTTAACAAGTAGGTCATTTAATTTATAAGAGTGATTTAAAAATTATTTCTATTTTACCTATATTATTATATATTATTATTATAGTTTTTATTAAAATTATTTAATTTTATAGGGTAGGATAATGTGATTATGTTTCAAGGGAATATAATGATACTTATTATTGGTAAAATGTAAGGTATTTTGAAGAAAAAATCTCATAAGTTTCACATTATTTCAAAATAATTAGTTTGGGTTTTATTTTTTTCCTTTAATAATTCTTGTGAAATGTTTTTTAAAAATCATTATGTACTGATGTTAAATTTTTTGTTAAGATATTATTTATTCTGATATTAATGTTTATTTTGAAAAAAACATTTAATGGGAATTCAAAAACTAATGAGTTCCTTTATTTTTATAATATATCCATTACTGTGCTTTTTATAGTCATACTATGACTTCATATTATTCTCTTAGGGGTTTAAGGATTTGTAGGAATAAAGTTGATTTCAAAATGATAATTTCGATGATATTTTATGAAAAAAAATATTTTATTTTAAATGTTTTATATTTTTTTTGTGAAAATAATATTCAATTGAATTGTCTAGTTTGAAATTTATGAAATATTTATTTAAGTGTTATGTTCTAATTATTTAAAACTATATACCATAAATTTCCTCAAAATGTATGTCGTTTATTTTTCTATTATAAAAATCAATATTATGTAATGTTTCATGATAGTTATATATATACTGATAATTATTAACCCTTGTATTATAATTTAATAAATAAAATCTTGGATTTAGTTGTCTTCTTGTATATACTCAAGTAAATAGATTAATTTCGGTATACTAATTTGAATAAATACCTAGAGAATATAGAATGTGTATCTATTTTCCTAATCGATGAATTAATATAATAGATAAAAATTATAAATATGGGTATGAATGAAAGAGAACAATGGATAACTATGTAATTGTTCAAACAAGAGAATTTTATAATAAGGTACCAAAAGAATCATATTTTTGTAACACAAATTTCATTTGGGAAACCAATTTTGGTATCATGTTCAATACATTACAAATAAAATTCAACAAAATAATATATTCTAGAATAAGGAATATGAGGAGTATCCTTAACCAGTACCCAAGATAGTCATAAGTCCCGTATGGATATTAAATCTATCACCAATAGTTTGAGAAAAATACTTCCAAATGAAACAAATTGAAACAACCCCACTAAATAATATTATCATCAAATAAAGAACAATTTTTTTCCTAAACAATGTTATCAATTAATTAATAAAATTTTAAATTGAATAAGATTCATGTAAATAATATATCCATATCTATAATTGATATATATTTCATATATTCTAATATGGTAATTGAATATGAGTTTCACAGCCATCCTAATTCTCATGTTTTTTTCATTTGTTTTCATATATTCTTTAGAAACTGATGTACATGGAATCCAAATGAATCAACCATAATAATAATATTATCTTGAATCATTGTGTTCTCATTACTTACATTTTATAATATAATAACAAATATCATATCTATAGTTTTATTGTTGACCCCAAGGTATGGGATATCTAGTAGCCACAACAAATATGGTAGAAATGCACCCAATTTATAAAAAATTACCAAATAGTTCATGTTTGAGGGATTCAACCTTAATATTATATCCACAAAACAATCCCATGATACAAAACATAGTCCCATGGTAAATAAATATTAAATATTTATATAATGAACTATTTTCTCAAACAAAAAATTAATTATTATTACACATTACCATATAAAGGTCCTCAATTTCTCACTTATTGTTGAACATGTTAGAACTCGATGTTATAGGGGTTAAGTCTTTAGGTATAAGGAATATCACTTGGAGATTTTTTCTATCAAATGAAATAATGTAATTTTTATCATAGAATAATACAATTAAGAAACCACAAATGGTCACATTAGTCACTTATACATATATAGAATTATTTATGTTATTTTTTAATTGAAAATGGTTTATATATCAACTTTAAACTAGTCAAGAGTCTCCAAAAATTATAATTTAGTGAAGTTAATTGTATTTTTTTCAATATTATCCTTTAAAAGTTTAATATTTTTGTGAGAAAAAAACCTCTATAAAGGATCAAACTCATGACCTAGTTCTAATATATCATTTTTACTCTAAATTCATTATGGTTTTCCTAGATATTGTTGTCATTCCATTAGTGGCGAGGTCATGGATCCATGTATATATTGTAGTGACCTCATCATATCATCAAATCCACCTGTACTCAATGAATGGGTATGTATGTGTATTAAATGTTGATAACACACCCTATGAGTCCCGTGAGTCTAAAAATATATATGGTATTTATAAAAAATGATTAAGAATTATGTTATGATATATTACATCATTTTGATAATTGTTCCCAATGACCTATATTGTGGAATAATAAATCCATGGAGTTACTTTAGTGAAGACTATATTTTTCCAATAACTTAATTGGGGAAACAACTCTTAATCTTGTTATTCATCATTTCAAGTGTCTATAATTTGAAAATTACCCAATGTATCATATAGATTTAATTTTATATGATGAAAATGTGAACATCCCCATGGAACAGACACAAAAAATGATGGAACAAAATGTTTCATATTCCTTGATAGTCAACCTTTCCCCCAAGTTTCATTAAGATCGTATTTTTAATAAATATTTTTTATTAGTTAATATTGTTGGAATATTTGAAAAATTGTATTTGAATCATATAACTGATGAAATATATTGGTATTATGCACATTCAATATTTTACTCAATGTGACATCCCAAGACCCATAGACTAAGATCCATTGTAAATAACATATTATTTATATATAGGATTTGATACCATCTAAAGATACCCAATTTTACCTATGAAAAAATATAATATCAATAACAAATCTGTAATCACCTATATACCTAATACAATTTATGATTAAATTTTTTGACAATTATATTAAATAACTTATGTAAAAAAATAATGATATCCTCATCAAATAGAAATTGATCTCACTATTCCATGATTTATTTATTTCTTTTGAATACATCAATATATCTAAAAAATCTCCATAGAGGATACCATTGTAGACATAAATTATATTCCATCATTTCATCATAACCAGGGGAAATTGAAATATTATATTCAGTGTTCTATGGATCTATATAAGGGTAAATAAAGGATATATCTATCCTAAGTGATCATAATATGATCATGAGTGTATGATTACAAAATCAAGTGCATAATTCCAATATAATATATTCATAATAATAAAATAATATTATATTTATCATGAAATGGTATATTGAGAAATTTATTAAAATGTATGTGAAAGAATAAAACATAATTCACGAGTCATAATATATTCTTGTGGAATCAGAATCATTATAAATCATAATCATATGAAAAAGTACATTTTTTTATCTTCTGACCATAGCTAATAGCAATCATACTCACACATAAATATGGAAACATATATTTTCACATTCATTTTCATGTTTAAAATAATCATCTAATGAGATATTTATACAAATTAACCAATTAATTAGAAGTAAAAAATGGACCCAAACATCTCATAATGAAAATATATACAGATTCATACATCAATATCACAAAAACATTGATCATTTTAAAATACCATAACCCATTTTGGTGAAATGTGTTACATAAACATTCCATCATAAAATAATCATAATACATAAAGATAAGAAATTAGAAGGTATCATATGTCAATATCCCATGTGAACAATATAAATCATTAAATAATATTAAAATAGTAAAAAATCAGTTCTATAAAATCATATCAATTATTACATGAAAAAGGGGATGGAATTAGTTTTTATTTCATATATATTAAAAAAAATAAAAATTCCGAGAATAACTGGAAATGTATTTTCAATATAAAAATTATCAATTTGATATACATTGTACCTGTAGTCCCATATATCCAATGGCTATTTTCATACATTGGTACTAGATCTATGAAATCACATCCCAATGGATCTTATAGTTCATTAATTTGGAATAATCAGATACAAACATTGTTCCCAAATTGAATTGGAAATATAATATATATATATAATAATCAAATTCATTAATCCTTAATATTATCCATAATATTAATATTCATAACCTGAGAGAGAAAAAAATTAAATTGTGATCATATATGTTCAGTAAGGACTTGTATACAATGAATTCCAAAAAGGAATGAGTAATATGGAAGGAATAAATTATGCTGAAAATAACACCACCAAAATAATCATAGAAAATATAAACATATATATTGAAATGAAAACAAATAAAATAATCACATCAAAATAAATAATTTTATTCATAATGATATTGTGGTAAATTTTGAACATTTGAATCATACCATAATAGTGTTGTGAGAAGACTTATGAAAATTCCATCACATTGTTTTCCCAATAACTTTACATAAATATAAAAGGCCTTAGCGAACCCAAATCAAGTTAGTCTCATGAAACCTACAGATTCATTGAGGGGATATAATATCCTATTCCAATCCCATAATAAGACCAATTATTTTCCCATATTAATATTAGAATCATAATCAACTACCATATTCTTATTATATTACTATCATATAAGATAATAATAATTACGCCGATCACTAAACATATTTATAATCCATCTAGAGAAATATGTAGAATGGAATCAAAATTGTACACACCTAGTTATTCTAATCATAAAAATTCCATAAAAATAATAAGGATAGTTCCATTACATCACAACCCAAATGGATCATATATAAGATAATGGATGTTTTCATTGAGTAATTTAAGTAACATAAAAATCCCATTAAAAATGTTCTGGAGGAAAATTCCATTTTCACTATAAAAATCACTATCAATAACTAAGAAAATTAAAAATTTTGGAAAAATATTTTCCATAAATTTACATTGTGAAAATGTAAATAAATCTTCAAAAAAATAATTGGTCTAGATGGTGGTTATTTTCACACATTGTTTATATATTAAAAAATATTCCATTCACACCATTGAAAAAATAATTCAAAGTAAATCATTCAGAATACAATAAGAAGATTAATTTCAAAATTAAATTTAAAAATTAAATTATTTTTAAAATTACAATTAATAATTTTTTTAAAATGTTAAAAAAATATTTTAAATATTTTTTGAAATTCTCGATTTTCTTGGAAAAGTGTTTTCGGACAAAGAGAGAAATGATTTTATTTTTTCTTCAATTAATATAATAAATGACTTTATGTATCAGAGATGATAAAATTATAAAATTACTGCAAAATTTTATGAATAACCGTAGGAGATGATAATATTTTTATGATATAAATTCAAAATAATTCCCCCAATATATACATAATCATAAAAAATCCCAAATAATGATGAGATTGTAAAATAAATCCTTACTATATTTATACCATTGGATTTTAGGACCCATGAATTAAATAAAATCAAATTAATCATTAAATTACAAGAATATAAATATATTAATTATATAACATGTCAAATGGGAAGTTTTTATTTCCCATAAAATAAATAAGTTGTTAATATGACATTTCTAATAGAAGTAAAAGTGATATGAGAAAGCCTTACTATAGGTATGATTTCCATCATACATGCTTCATCCTCCAATATAATAAAGATATATTTATTATAAATTTATTATTGAAAAATATTCACAAATATAATACCTTATAGGATTTAATTATAAACCTTTATCAACAATATATTAAAATTGATTATTAAAATCATTATTCCGAGTGATATTTGATTCATTTCAAATGTATGTTTTTGTTTTGTGGTTTTTTTCTTATAGTTTTATTATTCTTATATATTCTCTATAATGTTAATAAATTTCTAATTATCTGTTATATAAGTAGTTAGGGTCATCTAGAAATGTTATATATAGATAAATGAATTTCATTGTTCAGGGAGATGGTAGGTCATGTGTGTGCATGAATGTTGATACCATTTTTTGATAGTTGGATTAAATGAAAGTAAAAAATATTTTTCACTTACTAAAAAATTATTATATCATTTAAATCATATATATATATAATTTAAATGTATTACTATTAATTTAAAATAAAACATAAATACAAATCACATTTCTTCATGGATGGGTTAGTCTACACATATTCATGAGCGGGTTTTTAAAAATCCATAATATTTGAAGTTAATAATTTATATTTGATATTATAATTACATGTGTATAATAATGTCATAAATGTTATATATAATCATTTAAACCATCAATATAACCTTCAATAAAATGTGGTGGCAGAAAATGAAATACATCGCTACATGGAGACCATAAGTCATATATACACATGAGAGATACCTTATCATCCCATTTTATGGGGAAAAGGTTAGATAATGGTGATTTTAGAATAATAAAAAAAATTCATAATATTTATGATACATGGTATTGTGTTTTTTCAAAAATAGTATACATTTTGATGTCTTAAATGTGATGTAAAAAGGAACTGATCATTTAAGTCCATATACAATCCTTTGAAATAACTATAAATCTCCACTTAAGGTCTCTCAAGTTGGTCTTTTGGGAGGTCCAAAAATAGAAAAAAAATGGAGATTTTTTTTATGATTTATTTATTTCTAGTTTTGGGAAATCATAAAGGATAATTTTTTTGTAAATAAGTGATGGTGGAGGCCCCTTTTATAATTTATATGAGGGATAATTTGGAATTTTTATATTATTATATAGGAACAAAATATTATATATTGATTCTCAATTAAAAGAGGGGGTGAATTTTAAATTAAAAAATGTTCATTTTAAACCTTACGGAAAAATATATTTTAAAAAGTTAAACCAGGTAAATTCACAAACCCTCTTTGGTTCTTAACTATGGAACAAACATGCTTAGGTGCTGGAAATATGAATCCAAAAAAGAAACTTAAGAAAAAATTTATTTGAGAAATATTCTACATTAAGGTTCATATAATCTTATTTATTAGAGAAATTAAAATTACAAGAAAGTATAATAATGTAAATCATTATTTTTTAAACAAAATATAGAAGAAATAATACTTCAAATAAGAACAAGTAGCAAGTAGGAAATATTTTAACCCAAAGAGTAGGGTTTCCAACAACCATGGACAAAGTTCCATTGATTTATACTTCCGAGAATGTTTGTATTACCCACACCAGTGTAAGCCCTCGATAGGAATATTGGAATATGTCTTGTTATCCTTGAAATACCACAAACAATAAGGTAGTCGGAACCTCTGTATTCATATCCCCAAAATCCCTCAATTGTACTCAGTAATAATCAGAGTCACATGAAGAATGTTGGACAAGGTGTTCACAATAGAATAATATGTTCAGGAAACGCACAATGAATGGGAGTCATTCTCTCTCTAGAAATCACTTCATAACATGTAATCTCTATGATTATCAATTGATATTGAGATTATTTGAATGAGATCTTATTTATATGCATGGTTTCTAATGGTAGGCTCCCTCATCCAATGATCATATTTTTCTTTGAATCGTAGAGGGATCTTTATACGTGTCATCAACCAACATTTAGTAAGAAATAAATTGTATGAAATCTTTTCATAATAAAAACATGTATGCTGAAAATAAAGTAGCTTAACTAAATATGAAAATCCGGATTCTAGGGAGAAATAGAATTTGATGTCTAAACAAAAAACAATCAGATTCTAGAAAGAATGGATATTCAGATTCTATTTTTAAAAGAATTTGAATTCTAAATTATGAAGAATTCAAAGTGTGAATTTTGAGGAATTTAGAGTCTGAATTATGAGGAATTCAAAGTTGTAATTCTGAGAAATTATGAGTCTAAATTCGGAGGAATTTGGAGGAATTTAGAGGAATTCAGAGTCTTAATTCTGAGGAATTCATAGTCTAAATTATATTGAATTCAAAGTCTGAATTTAAAATAATTAAAAGTCTGAATTTTAGAGAATTCAGAGTCTGAATTTCAAAGAATTTGGAGACTGAATTTTAGAGAATCTGGAGTCTGAATTTTAGAGAATGTGAAGTCTAAATTTTAAATAATTCAAAGTCTAAATTTCATAGAATTGGAATTCAGAATTTTATAGAATTCAGCGTCTAAATTTCAAAGAATTCGAAGTCAGAATTTTAGAGAATTCAGAGTCTAAAAACTGAAGACTCAATATGCAAGGAACGATAAGATTCTGAGGTTTTTAGATAAAGATCTGAATTTTTGACTTAGTAATAAAATTAACTTGGTTTTGAGAAGATATTGAATATGATAATGAAGAAAAAGGTAAGGATAAAACTTTTCTTAGAGAAATAAAATTTTATTTAAGAAAATAATAATTAGATAAATATAATTTTCCTTAATAAAATTTGTTCATGATTTTCAAAACATAGAGTAATGGAAAAGTCATAAGGAAACCTTATTCACTCAACAATCTTCCCCTTTTTGGAAATAAAAATCGTAATTTTGAAAAATAATATAAGTGATAGGGATTTTTCTTTTTAAACTTTTAAAGAAAAACTTATCTCTGTTTAATTTTGAACCATAATGAATACGACTAACTCCATATTAGTTTTAGATACCACTAAAGATCATATTATTTAATTTATTTGAAATTTTTTACTTTTCCTTGCATAATAAATTCCTCCTTAAGAAACTCCCCTTACATAAACTCCCCCTTACTTTGGGATCTTTTATTTTTTTCTTAATATTATTTTGATCATTATTTTTACCCATTTGTGATTTTCAAAAAGGAATATAGAGAATGAAAAAAATGGTACCTAAAATATTATAACTTTACAAAACAAAACAAATGAAGGATAAAAAAATGATTATGATAGGAAAAAATTATACAGGGTAAAAAGTACACCCAAATATCAGAATTTCATGAAAATCACTCATCCTTTATTTCTTTTTTCATAATATTCCTCATGGTAGCCTTTAACTTATTGATCTCCTTATGATCATCCTCAAAACACTTGAGAAACTGTTCCTGATCTTGATTCTTCATTTTTACAGCCTTGATTTTTTCATATTGAGACTTTAGGATTTCTTCCTGAACTACTTCTTCACATTTATTGAACATTTCTTGAAACTATTCCCTAAAATATATTTCGCTCTTCAAATTAAATGCAACATAATTTAACTTCCCATTCATATAATTATCCTCTTTCTTCCAAGATATTTTTGCAAGGTTAAGCTTCTCTATAAAACATATTATAAGGTTTATGATTATATCATCTGACTTATCAAAATCATATTTCACTAAATCTTGGAAGTAATCAAAGATTCTCATGTATTCAATCATTATTTTAGACCATTTTTTTATTTCCTTACATGATCTCCTATGAGCATCAAAACTAATATAAAATGTTTTGAAATCTACCTAAATATTGATAAACTTTTCCATCACAATGCTTAAAATATATGAGTTCTGATTGAATGAATTTTGAAGTAATTGGCATCTCGAATCAATATAAAGAATCAGGGGTATTGTGTTTATTAACTTCTTCAAAGACTGAAAAACAAAATCCTGTCCCATTGAAGATAAATATTTGGAATCTGATTCACTTTCAGGATAGGATTGTTTTTCTAGATATTAATCCTTCCTCTTAGATGAACCACTAACATCATTATTCTCTTTTACAACCAAAACCTATTTGTGTGTATCAAAAACCACTCTTTTTTCCTTTATCAACATTAGAAATAACCTTTTTATCCATTGGAGACTCATGATCACTATCATAAAGTTCAACTATCTTACCATATTTAGCCTCTTCCATCTTAGCATATTCATTATCGTAATTAGGGTGGATGAAATCGTAGTAGCTACTCTCATCATCAGTAGGTTTGTCAACCTTTTTTATCTATTATCTTCTTTCCCTTGAGAAACAATTTTGGCTGACTCAACCTAAGAGGTTTGTATTGAAAGCTTTTTAGAAGGGCTTTCCTTCTCATGATATTATTTTACATGTTTTGTCATATCATCAATCTAATATTCTTCTTCCTCTTGTTCTTATTCTAATTCATATTCTTAGACTGTTTCTTCTTCGACAACAGGTTCTAGAATTGAAATTTTATTTCTCGGAGTCCTTACTGGTACTGATTCTTGTAGAAAATATTATAGTACCTGAATTTGTTCAGAGTGATTCTTAGCATCCTTGAGAAGTGCTTGAACGATCCCACTTTCAGATATTTTCTTCTTTTGTTTCTTCTCTTTTTGTTTCCTTTGAATTTCTTTGACAGCTTGAATTTTCAAAGCCTTTTACTCATCAGGATCTTGGAAAAAAAATATCCTTCATTCTTAGTCATCTTATATTCCCTCCACTTCCCTAAAACTTCATCAGGGATTTTTTTCTTTTTCATCTTTGGTGGTGCTGACTGGATTTCCAAAACTGTAGATTTTTATTTGGTTTCTGATTCCTTTTCTTTTCTTTTCTTTTGATATTTCTTGGATGTTTCTATTACTTCCCCTTTATTAGATGAATCTTCAATATCACTTTCATAAAGATCATAAAATTCTCCTTATTTTGTGTTGAAACTAACTTTCAGCCTCCTTAAAGTATCATCGCTCAACAACATGATCTTGAAGGTTCTTGGTTTAGAAGTGAATGGAATTTTAAAGGATTCTAAGAAAATGACTATGATCATCGACAAGATCGCATAATACATGATGATTTATGATTTTAGAGTTATATTCTTAATGTTGGTGATTGTCACAAGGATATACTTTACCATGTTTACCTTCTTAAGGTTAACTGAAATTTCCAATATAATGATATCACTTTTCTTTAAATAATCCTTGTCACCTTTTCTCAAAATGAGGAAACCTTGTACCCATAAATATAAAATTCTAAAGTTCATTGAAAGGTGGTTGATCATAGGCTACTATACTCCTTTGAGTCCAAGGCATTTGATTATATTTTTTTGTCAAAGATTCCTAACTGATTTGGAAACTTGTGAGTACAAAAAATTGCCTCACCGTCATATGGAATTCCAAGAACATATGTTTCCATATTTAATGACACATAATATGTTTTCCTATATCACTTGAATAAAAACATCTCCCTTCCACCTTCCACATAAAAACATACTGTATCATAGAACTATATAAGTATGTCAGAATAAACTAAATCCATGAGTTTTGGATTAGAAACACAAATATTCTCCCATCCATTCGGCTTGATATTCTTCATGATCATGTAATTATAATTAAAAATGAACTTTGGGTCAACCAAACATTCCCTGTGTATTTTATAATCCTTTCTTTCTTTAGTTAAAGACATATTTTTTGCGTAAAAGCTTCCAGTGACATTTGATGTATAAGAAAACATGAAAAGTGGAATGGCCTTTTTGAAGATGGGCAAAGGTTCAGTGCAAAATGTCTTGAAATTCTATGTGGGAAAAAGAATATGGATGCCTTTATATAGGTTTAGAGGCATCAATTCGTATTATTGATTTGATCTAATGGTTGAAATAAGAATGATCTGGTTTGAAGGTTGAGAAAAATTACCATGAAGGATTTGGTAGACTCTGATCTTTTAAGGTTTTAAGGAAAAAATCAGATTTAAGGAAAGATAAAAATAACAACAAGTAAAAAATTTAATTTCAAAAAATTTAAGTAAGGAAACATATCTTCTGGATTTCTTAGGAAAAAAATAAAAGTATAGATAATGTTTTTCTAGAATAACTTATATTCTAGAAAAAAATATAAGAAAAGGAAATTTTAGATTCTAGAATTTTTTTTTACATAAAGGAAAATTTTGAATCCATAATTTTGGGTTCCAAAATAAAATTTGATTATGAAGGAAAAAATGGTAATGAAAAAATTTTATTAATGAAAAATAATGGTTATGGAAAATTTTATTTAGAATTATAAAAACATTAATGAAATATACGCCCCCTATGAAAAAGAGTTTATTAATGTAAGGATATGTGTTTCCAAAAAAATTTAATAGGGACTATTACCTTACAGTTATCATTCCTAACTTTGGATTAATGTATTCAAATCTATCAAAGGATATTGATTTTGTAAAAATATCAGCATGTTGATCTTGCATTCTGATAAATTGAAGAATGATATATCCTTTAAGTGTGTGATCCCTAATAAAGTGATGCCTAATATCTATGTGTTTTTCATGGGAGTGATGTTCATTATTTTTTCTTATGGAAATGGGACTTGTGTTATCACACAATATTTGTGTTTTGGTAAAACTCATGCCATAGTCTATGAGTGTGTGTTGCATCCACAACACTTGAGAACAACAAAATCCAGTTGTGGCCTATTCAGCTTCAGTAGTGGAAGTGAAACTCAGTGTTGCTTCTTGCATGAACAAGAAACAAATGAATCTTCTATGAAATGATAATTTATAGATGTATTTATTCTATCTTTTCTATATCCACCAAAATCATAATCTTAAAACTTTTAAAGAAAATCATTTCTAGAATTATCATAAAGTCCTAAATTCATGGTTCCCTTTAAATAGCGAAAAATTATTTTTACTAATTTTAAATGAAATTCCGTTGGATTATTTGATATCTTGCACATAATCATACTGAAAACATTAATTATTGAGTTCTAGCCATTAAGTATAATAAAAATACTATCATACCTCTAAAATAAGTTTTATATACTAGTTTCCCAGCTTCATCAAGATCAAGATAATTTGAGGTACCGATTAGAGTGTTAATACTTTTTGTGTTGTCATATTCAAATATAATAACATTAATATAATTATGTTGAGATATATAAGTTCATTCTAGTTTTTGATAAATTTTAAAACCTAGGAAAAATGTTAACTCACCCATCATACTCATTTCAAACTAATATTTCATAAGATTCACAAACGAATCAGTTAAAGATTGCTGAGTTGAACCAAATATAATGGAATGAATAATAATTTGAAAAATGCAAACCTTTTTCTTATCCTTATTTATAAAAATATTTGGATCATCATTTACCTTAACATAATTGTTTTGTAATAATAATCATGTAAGTCTATCATAGAAGGATATATGGTCTTATTTATGTCCATATAAAGATTTGGTAAGTTTGAAAACATGATCGAGATGTTTTTTGTCTTAAAATACAATAGTTTGTTCAACATAAACATCCTATTGAACATATATATTAAGGAAATAAAACTTCACATCCATTTGAAAAAGTTTGAAATTAAATAATGCTAAAAAGGCAAGTAAAATACAAATAGATTCATGTCTAGCTACTTGAGCATAGGTTTCTTCAAAGTCTATTACTTCTTATTGATTATAGCCTTTAGAAACTAATCTAGATTTATTTCTTACTATGATTCTATTTTCATCACATTTATTTATGAAGTCACATTTTACTCTAATTACAGAAGTTCTTTATGTCTTTCAACTAAGGTCTAGATTTTGTTCCTTTCAAATTAATTTAGCTCATCTTTCATGGATTTAATCCAATCATCATCATCTAGAGTTTAATCAGTGCTATTTTATTTTAATTGGTAATGGAATGATAGATGTTATACATTATTTATTAAATAAATTCGATTAATTAAATATTGATTTACATCACCCATGATACTATCACTAGGATGATTCTTAAGAAACAACTGATTAGGGTTTTTCAAAACATGTTCATTAACAGAAGGTAAAAAATCTTCTGTAGTAAATAATTTAGAAACACTTTTTGAGTATTTTACTTATAAGAAGAATCTCCTATCAATGGTTGGTAATTAGTTTTTTAAAACACATCTGAGGATGTTGGTTGGGGTTGTTTGAAAACAAAAGGATCAGTTTCATCAAAATTAACATGCACTGTTTCTTCAAATGTACAAGTATTGTTGATAAAAAATCTACAAGCCTTAGAAGTAGTGGAATACCCTAAGAAAATTCCTTCATCGGATTTGGGTGGAAATTTATGTAAGTTATTTTCAGTATTGATAATGAATACTTTGAATCCAAATACATTGAATTAATAAAGTTTAGGTTTTCGACCAGTTTTCAATTCGTAAGGTGTTTTGTTAAGAAAAGGTCTTTTTAAAACTCGAGTTATAGTATAACAAGTCATACTAATAGCTTCATCCCAAAAAATATTTATCAATAGAATAATCACCCAATATAGTATTGGTTATCTCTTGAAAAATTCAATTTCTACTTTCAACAAAACCATTTTTTTGAGAAGTTCTTGGTGCAAAGAATTTATAAGTAATGCCTTTCGTAGTAAAAAATTTTCAAAATCTGATTTTTTAAATTCTCCGCCATGATCATTATGAATAGTTATTAAAGGAAGGTTTTTCTCATTTTTAACTTGATCTCTAAAAGTTTTGAAATAAGAAAGAGCTTCAGATTTATTTTCTAGAAAATAGACCCATATAAATCTGGTATAATCATCAACTAAAACAAATATATAGTATCTGCCTTCAATACTCCCAGTTTTTGTTGGACCAAAAAGATCCATATGCACCAGTAGTAATGAATAAGAAGTTGAGAATTAATCTATTGATTTAAAACATTATTTATGTTACTTTACATATTGGAAAGGATAAAAAACATTTGATTAATCAAATATATGCTCTGTTAGATCCTTAAAAGGTATTTTATTTAAGAGTTTACATAAGTTCCCAAAGGTTACAGTTTACTAGCCTTCTATACCATAACAAAGATTCATCTTCCATTCAAATGAGAAAAGTTATATCTTGGATCCTTATGTCTTCTAAGTTTAGTGTGTAAACATTCTCATGCCTATGGGTAGAAAGAATAAACTCTTCCTTTATAATGTGTACTATGCATTTATCTTTCCTAAAATTCACAAGGTAACCTTAATCACATAATTGGGTTATTCTAATGGGGTTTTTCTTAATAACTTTAAAAAAACATTTGAAATTAAAGTATTTTCAAGAAGAAAAATGTTACCTATACCAACAATTTCCCCCTGAGAATTATCTCTAAAAGTTAATTTTCCTCTTTTCATCTTAATAAAATTTTCAACGAAGTTTTTGTTACCAATAATATGCTAGGAACTTCCATATCTGTGTACCATGTATTGTTTTTGGTAAATTAATTATTTTCCTAAAAATAAAAGAGTTAGACTTTGGGAATCCAAACATTCTTGGATCCAGAAATTTCAGAAAGTAAAATATTAGGAATCCACATTTTCGAAGAAAAATATGCTTTATGAAAACTTATATATTGGGTTTTATTTGAAGAACAATTTCATTCCCAATATCCACCACATTGACATTTATTACAAAATGGAGAACTTTTGGGAATAGAATAATTATTAATAAAAACTAGTATTGAGTGATTATAACCAAATCTAGAACTTTTCCTAAGAGGATGAAGTTGTGAATACATTTATCAAATTTCATCCTTCCTGAAGTAAAATTTAACAAAAGTTTCATTAATGAAAAAATTTAGGACTTTAGGATAATAACTAAATTCTCTTCCTCAAAGTCATTATTTTTATAACTTGAGTTATTCCATAAAATATTTTTCTTATAAATAACATTTTTAAAATCATTAGAAAATTTATCCTTCTCAAAATTTACTTCCTTAAGGTTTTTAAAAAGACTTTCAAAATCAAAAGTTTTCTGATCAATATCAATAGAGAGATCTGTTACTTCTTTAGTTAAAAATGAAATTCTAGAATATTATTTCTCTAACTTTTTTTTACCTTAAAATTTTTATTTTCAAGTAGTTTATAAAATCTAGAAACATCTTAAAATAGAGGTAATGTATTATCTTCTGATGTGGAAGATTCAACATCTAAATATTAGTAATATTCTTCATTTGGAAAATAATCATTAATGAATGATTTGTTAAGGATTCAGAATTGTGTAACTTAGATATAAAAAATGATTTCCAATAAGTACTCTTGCTATAAGACCAATATTCTTCTGACCAAAAGATTCATATTCTGAATATTCATCTAAAGAGTCACCACCAATGTCACTTTAAGTGTCATTTTATTTCAGGACTTTCTATCCTTGTATTTATAATATTATTTTTTGTTTCTTTTATAATTATTTTCCTTCCCGTGTTTTCTCTTAATCATGGTACAATCCGGTCTGAAATTTCCAAACGATTTAAATTCATAGTAGGTTACTTCAGAATCATTCAAGTCCTTTCTATCATTATTCTTATATCTGTACTAAAAACCATTCATTCCTATAATCATGTTCATCCTTCAAGAAATATTAGGTAATTCAATCTTTGAATGATCATTTTCAATTGATCTTTATATAACAATAGATTTATTATCTTTAGATATAGTTACCCATTCCAGAGTCTTGTCTTTAGATATTGTAGTGAAAGCTACACTTCCATTACCATTATTCTTATTGTTGAAATCAACATCTCTCTTCATTCTGGTGTCATACTAAAGAATAGTTCCAAATAACTCATTAAGAGTAATATTAGATACTTTCCTTTTCTCATCCATAACTGTACTTTTTTATTCCAATTCATTGGGCATAATATCAATTATTTTATCTACAATAACATCATCATTAAGAACTTTCACTCCCATAGATTGAATACTATTGACAATGGTCATAAATCTTTGTTTTACATTGCAAACAGGTTCTCAATAAGTAAATAAGAATCCATTATATTCAACTCTCAGCATAGATCTTCTAGTTTCTATCACTTTAGAAGTCCCAAAATGTGTAACTTAAAGTTTCATCCAGATGTAGTTGGAAGATTCACAAGAATATATTTGACTATATATATTATTGGTTATAGAACACAACAATGTATTGCATACCTTATAATTCAGTTGATATTTTTAATTTCCTGGTTCTGAAAACCACCCAGAGGTTCCCTGTACCCGGTTGGTCACATGGCCTGAAGCGCATTTCCCCTAACTCCAGAGGCTATCGACTAGCAGCAGGATCCTTGGGTGTGATAGTGGAGAAAATATTCCCCCATTGGCAAAGTAACATAGTGGAAATGAAAAAATGAAAAAATGGAGTAAGTAATAATCCATAAAAAAGTAAACAGTGGAAGACTAGAAATTATAAACTGGAGCACACATATATATTAATGATGCATGATACATACGTCTAAGAAAGCAGCCAAACAAATCACAATGTTGGAATACAAAACAGTACTAAGCCAAAGTAAAAGAGAAAGCAGATAAATATATCCTCAGCATCGCAATCCTCAGCTTGGTCCCATGCTCCCCAGCTCCACAGAAAATATTATACCTGAAGTAGAAGGGAGTTTTCCCTTATCTATACATACAACAATATAATCTGTTTGGGACCAAATTCATAGACCAAACATGGTGTGAGACAAAATCTCAGTAGGCAATCACCACAAGATCTGTGCCTAACAGTTAGTGAATATATGGCTGGTAATAAACAAAAGAAATCAGTAATCAAGGAAGTACTCAGTAAGAACCAATCCTATAGTTTCAATGCAATCAGTTTAATATTTCAACAGTATAAAAACAAGCAGGTAACCCTCTGGGTATTTCTCTCTACCTAACCCCTCTGGTTCAACCAAAACAAGGATACTACCAAGACTCTCTGAGGATGCTCTCTCAGTCAATTCCCCTTATAGTCTCAAGAGTTAAAGACTCTCTGAGTAAGATCACATGGTCAATTCTCTTTATAGTCAAAATTGATAAATAATCTCTGAGGAAGCTCACATGGTCAATTCCCCATATAGTCAATAGTGATAAAGACTCTCTAAGGAAGCTCACATGGTCAATTCCCCTTATAGTCTATTACACCAGGTTTTCATGACCCTGTGCAAGTCAAATGATCATATAAATGAAATACAACCAAAGTAACCCTCAAGAACTACTTGACTAAACAACAAATAACATCTTAAGCATTTCAGATGAAATAATCACTCCATCCTATAGTACTAGGCATGAGAAACATCAAGGAAGCCTAATGTCTAAATAGAACCAAAAGGCTGTAAACAGATCATGTGTGGGAAAACATATCCAAAGCATAGCAAACAACCCAATTCACATCCAAATAACCTCTATTTATGCATACCAGTATAGCAGGAAATCAACAGGGTTAAAATAGTAAAAACACAATACCCTGTTCATGGGTATTGGTCAAAATTTGCACATATAAATCAATGTATTTCAATGGAAAGGCACAAACCACCTACCTTGGTGTTGGGAGATTGATATAATTGAGTCTCAGGCCTTGAATCACCTTACAACATCGAAGATATATGAAAATGTATAAAACGTTCAATAAAGGATAACTTGAGAAGGAGGGGGAATTGGAAAACAAAGCTCAAGCAAAATAGATAGCTTTCTGTGGTAATCCCAATGCAATTAATGACAGTCGAATCAGAAATCATATGCTCGGTTGGGGGATTAGAGGAAGATCACGACTATATGGTAGATCTCAGCCGAACGAAACCTAGAAAGAAGGTATTTATGGCGATTAGATGTGACCCCGGTACGTTGAATGATAAAAAAAATACATGGCATGTACTTTGGAAGTACACAATGTGTACTTTCCATTTCCGTACTCCACTTTAGTTGTCCCCTAAGTCACCCCCATATGACCATGTGTGTGGCCATCACAGGGCCAACACACAACCTCCTACGATGACCCTGTACATGGCTTGTACTCATAAAGTACATGGAGTGTACTTTAGAAATTTCTAGAAATTCCCATCTTTCTCAAAAAATGACCAGAAGAAAGAAAACATACCTGAAAAGAAGATCCGTGTTCTTAGAAACATCCCCCATTAAGGAATCTATCCCCGAATTTCCCTTTCAAGGATGTTTAGAAGAAGAAACTCCAAAAATCTCTGGCCACTGTGCTTGTACATCAAACTCCCTCTCTCAAGCCTCGTCATGTACTCTCTCGTGTTTCCATAACACTTGTACCAAAGGGAAAAACCACCCATAGAGAACCTTCTTACATCGATCGAAAATCCAGATAGGGTGCTCCTCAAAAGATACATCCATATCCAACTCAACCTCTTTGGGTTAACAGATATGAGATGGGTATGAGAAGTAACGTCGAAGATGAGAAACATGGAATACATCCTACATATCCCTATACCTCTGAGGCAACTATAACTGATAGGTAACTGACACATTTCTCTCTAAAACCTCAAACGACCCGACATACCTTAGTGAATTCTTACCCTGTATCCTAATCATCATGTTCCCCAACCTCAGTGTGACACATAGGAAAACCTGATCTCCGACCTCGAACTCCATAGGTCATATTCGCTGATCAGCATAAGACTTCTGCCAATACTGTGCAGTATCCATCCTCTTAAAAATCAACTCTATCTACTCTGTGGTCTCCTGTACAAGACGAGGTCCCAACATAGCTAGCTCTTCTACCTCCAACCAACATAAGGGTGATCGGCATGGCCTACTTTACAAAGCCTCATAAGGTGCCATATGAATTGTTTCATGAAAACTATTATTATAGAAAATATCCAAAATAGGTATATGCTTCTCCCAAGAACCTCCAAAATCTAGGATGCACGCATGATGCATGTCCTCAAGCACCTGAATCGTATGCTTGGACTGGACATATGTGTTGTACTCAAAAGTACCTGTGTTCCCAAAGCTTTCTAAAGCCCCTGCCAGACTCATAAAGTAAAGCGGGCACCCCTTTCTGAAACTATGGAGTGTGGAACCCCATGTTGATATACAATCTCTTGGATGTACAACCATCCCAACCCATCAACACTGAAGATCTCCTTGATCGCCAATAAATGAGAAACCTTTGTGAGTCTGTCAATGACAACCCAAACTGTATCATTCCCTCGAGACGACCTTGGTAAACCTATCGTGAAATCCATCGCGACATTGTTCCACTTCCACTCAGGAATGGGTAACTGATGCAAAATACCTGCTGGTCGCTGATGCTCTGCCTTCACCTGCTGACAGGTGGAACACCTCATGACAAAACCAGCAATATCTCTATTCATACCTGGCCACCAATACTAACGGTGTAGATCGTGATACATCTTGGTGGCACCAGGATGAACTGACCAAACTGAGTAATAAAAGCCCCATATCATCTCCTCACGTATGTCTTCTGACACCCATACGTGCCCCTGGAAATGCAAGATCTCATCCTCACCTATGGCCCATCCCAGAATAGGGTCCTCTCTGGACATGCTCTACCATATGACTAGGCCCTCTGAATCTGATAGCTGCCTCATTTGAACTCGATCAAGATGAGTAGAGGTAACAAAAATAGAAGAAAGAAAGGTCTACCCCTATCTGTTGTGCACCTCTAAATGTATCTCAGAGAATAGAGACATAAGCTTCCACTCACTATTGGACTCCTGAACTACTTGTATCTGATTCCTACTGCTCAATGCATCAGCCACTGCGTTGCCTTTCCCAGGCGTATAGGTAAGATCAAAGTCAAAGGAATGAAGGTACTCAACCCACCTTCACTATCTTAAATTCATATCATGCTGAGTGAAGATGTACTTGAGAATCTTGCGGTCGGTGAAAACCACAAAATTCTCTCCGAGAAGATAATGTCTCCAACAGTTCAAGGCATGAACACTATTAGACAACTTGAGATCGTGCGTCAGGTAATTCCTCTCATGTGGCTTCAACTGCCGAGACCCATATGCAATGACTCCTTCTCTCTGCATAAGCACATCTCCAAGCCCGATGCCTAAAGCATCACAATACACAGTATAACTCTTTCTCGGCTCTGAAAAAACTAGTATCGGTGCTAAGTTAACCTCCCTTTTAGCTTCTGAAAGGCTGAATCGTATGAATATGACCATAATAACTTTTCACCCTTCCTATTCAGACCCGTTAGTGGCACTGCTAAGCGTAAAAAGTCTTGTATGAAATTCCTGTAGTATCTATACAGCCACTACTGGAAATACAGTGTTTCCCAACGGTTCAGAACCGTTGGGAAAGGCCTTGTAACCGTTGGTATATCATATACCAACGGTTCTGAGAACCGTAGGGAAGTAAGCCGTTGGGAAAGGTTTTCCCAACAGTTTACAGGCAACCGTTGGAATATGTTGGGAAAATCAAATATACCCCAACGGTTCTGGAAAACCGTTGGGAAAAACTATCCCAACGGTTTGGCCAGAACCGTTTGGAAATCCCAATAGTCGACAACTATCCCAATGGTTATGGAAAACCGTTGGGATAGTGTTTCTCCATGGATACTTTTCCCAACAGTCTTAAACCGTTGGTAAAACACTAATTTACCAACGGTTCAATGAACTGTTGGTAAATAGGGGAGCTCTAGGCTATGCCAATGGTTTAAAACTGTTGGCATACCCTGCACAACACCCTCCCAGCAGGCAACCTGGCAGACTGCCTGCAATTCCTGTAATTTGAACCAGGGGCCTCATTGGGGCTCATTTTGAGCTCATTTTCAATCCAATAATTGTACCTGCAATAAAATAAGACATACATATACAACATATACAATTAAGAACAAATTCATACACAACATATTCAATTAAGAACAAATTCATACACATTTAATATATAATAAATCCTAAAACTATACACATTCATAATTAAATTAGAATTCATAATGTAATTATAAACATACATAATTCATTTAGAATTCAATTTCAAATTTAGATGACAATTATATGTTGAATCCGGAATTCAATTCACAATTTGATCGGTTTTTTCTATACTAAATATTTTTACCTCAAATGATTCAATTTTAAACAAAATACATACACCTGGAGTGATACCGGCCACACCGCTTATCGGATTGAGGCCGGGTTGACTCGTACACATCACATACGACCCATGAATCGTTGTGCTAAAGTATCGACACAGTCCGAATTCCTTTGGTCGGTTTTCCGTATGTCAGTTGATGCTTTTCACTTAAAATGACGCCCTTTCGAAACAAAAGATGGACCCTTTGTGTGGTGCCGGACACACCGCATCTCCGATTGAGGTGGGGTTGATTCGTACAAGTCACATATGACCCATGGATCGTTCTCCTAAAGTTTCAACGGAAACCGAATCCGTTTGGTCGGTTTGCCGTATGTACTTAAAATGGTGTCCATTTTAAAAAAAAAAGAGAGACACTTAGACTGATCCCAGCCACACCGCGACTCAGATTTATCCTGGGTTGGCTTTTACACAAAAAATATGACCCATGGATCGTTGGGATAAATTATCAACAGATTCGGAATGCGTTTGGTCGGTTTTCCGTATGCGAGTTGTTCTTTTCACTTATAATCCTCTCCATTTTAAACAAAAGAGGCATAGTTAGAGCGGTGTCGGTCACACCGCTCCTCATATTGATGCGGGATTGACTCGTACATGTCAAATATGAACCATGGATCTTTGTGATAAAGTATCGACACAATCCGAATGCCTTTGGTCGGTTTTCCGTATGTCAGTTGATGCTTTTCACTTAAAATGACGTCCTTTTGAAACAGAAGACGGACACTTTGAGTGGTGCCGGCCACAACGCATCTCTGATTGAGACGGGGTTGATTTTTACACGTCACATATGACCCATGGATCGTTCTCCTAAAGTTTCAATGGAAACCGAATCCGTTTGGTCGGGTTTCCGTATGTACTTAAAATGGTGTCCGTTTAAAACCAAAGAGAGTCACTTAGACTGATCCCGGCCACACTGTGACTCAGATTCATCCCGGGATGGCTCGTACACATCACATATGACCCTTGGATCGTTGGGATAAATTATCAACAGATTTAGAATGCGTTTGGTCAGTTTTCAGTATGCCAGTTGTTCTTTTCAATTATAATCCTGTCCATTTTAAACAAAAGAGACACAGTTAGAGCGGTGTTGGCCACACCACTCCTCGGATTGATGCAGGATTGACTCATACACATCACATATGACCCATGGATATTTGTGCTAAAGTATCGACATAGTCCGAATGCCTTTGGTTAGTTCTCTGTATGTCAGTTGATGCTTTTCACTTAAAATGGCATCCTTTTGAAACAAAAGACGGACACTTTGAGTGGTGCCGGCCACACCACGTCTCCAATTGAGGCGGGGTTTATTTTTACATGTCACATATGACCCATGGATCGTTCTCCTAAAGTTTCAATGAAAACCAAATCCGTTTGGTCGGTTTTCCCTATGTACTTAAAATGGTGTCTGTTTTAAACAAAAGAGAGAAAGTTAGACTGATCCCGGCCACACTGCGACTCAGATTCATCCCGGGATGGATCGTACATGTCACATATGACCCATGGATCGTTGGGATAAATTATCAACAGATTTGGAATGCGTTTGGTTGGTTTTCTGTATGCCAGTTGTTCTTTTCATTTATAATCCTGTCCATTTTAAACAAAAGAGACACAGTTAGAGCGGTGTCGGCCACACCGCTCCTCGGATTGATGTAGAATTAACTCGTACAAGTCACATACGACCCATGGATCTTTGTGATAAAGTATCAACACAGTCTGAATGCCTTTGGTCAGTTTTCCGTATGTCAGTTGATGTTTTTCACTTAAAATAATGTCCTTTTGAAACAGAAGAAAAACACTTTGAGTGGTGCCAGCCACACCGCCTCTCCGATTGAGGCGGGGTTGATTCGTACACGTCACATATGACCCAGGGATCGTTCTCCTAATGTTTCAATGGAAAAAGAATCTGTTTGGTCGGGTTTCTATATGTACTTAAAATGGTGTCTGTTTTAAACAAAAGAGAGTCACTTAGACTGATCCCGGCCACACCGCAACTCGGATTCATCCCGGGTTGGCTCGTATACGTCACATATGACCCGATGATCGTTGGGATAAATTATCAACAGATTCGGAATGCGTTTGGTCGGTTTTCCGTATGCCAGTTGTTCTTTTCACTTATAATCCTGTCCATTTTAAACAAAAGACACATAGTTAGAGCGGTGTCGGCCACACCGCTCCTCAGATTGATGCGGGATTGACTCGTACACCTCACATATGACCCATGGATCATTGTGCTAATGTATCGACACAGTCCGAATGCCTTTGGTTGGTTTTCCGTATGTCATTTGATGTTATTCACTTAAAATGGCATCATTTTGAAACAAAAGACGGACACTTTGAGTGGTGCCGACCACACCACATCTCCGATTTAGGCAGGGTTGATTCATACACATCACATATGACCCATGGATCGTTCTCATAAAGTTTCAACGGAAACCGAATCCGTTTGGTCGGTTTTACGTATGTACTTAAAATGGTGGGCGTTTTAAACAAAAGAGAGATAGTTAGACTGATCCCGGCCACACCGCGACTCGGATTCATCCCGGGTTGGCTCGTACACATCACATATGACCCATTTATCATTGGGATAAATTATCAACAGATTCGGAATGCGTTTGGTCAGTTTTCTGTATGCCAGTTGTTCTTTTCACTTATAATCCTGTCCATTTTAAACAAAAGAGACACAGTTAGAGTGGTGTCGGCCACACCACTCCTCAGATTGATGCGGGATTGACTTGTACACGTCACATATTACCCATGGATCTTTGTGCTAAAGTATCGACATAGTCCGAATGCCTTTGGTCATTTTTCCGTATGTCAGTTGATACTTTTCACTTAAAATGACGTCCTTTTGAAACAAAAGACAGACACTTTGAGTGGTTCTGGCCACACCGCATCTCCGATTGATTAAGGGTTGATTCATACACGTCACATATGACCCGTGGATCATTCTCCTAAAGTTTCAACGGAAACCGAATCCGTTTGTTTGGGTTTCCGTATGTACTTAAAATGATGTCCGTTTTAAACAAAAGAGAGTCAGTTAGACTGATCCCGACCACACCGTGACTCAGATTCATCCTGGGTTGGCTCGTACATGTCACATATGACCCATGGATCATTGGGATAAATTATCAATAGATTCCGAATGAGTTTGGTCAGTTTTGCGTATGCCAGTTGTTCTTTTCACTTCTAATCCTATCCATTTTAAACAAAAGAGACACAGTTAGAGCGGTGTTGGCCACACCGCTCCTCGGATTGATGCAGGATTGACTCGTACACGTCACATATGACCAATGGATCTTTGTGCTAAAGTATCGACACAGTCCGAATGACATTAGTCGGTTTTCCATATGTCAGTTGATGCTTTTCACTTAAAATGACATCCTTTGAAACAAAAAACGGACACTTTGAGTGGTGCCGGCCACACCGCATCTCAGATTGAGGCGGGGTTGATTCGTACACGTCACATATGACCCATGGATCGTTCTGCTAAAGTTTCAACAGAAACCGAATCGGTTTGGTCGGTTTTTCGTATGTACATAAAATGGTGTCCGTTTTAAACAAAAGAGATCCACGCAGACTGATCTCGGCCACACCGTGACTCGAATTCATCCCGGGTTGGCTCGTACACGTCATATATGACCCATGGATCGTTGGGATAAATTATCAACAGATTCAGAATGCGTTTGGTCGGTTTTCCGTATGCCAGATGTTCTTTTCACTTATAATCCTCCTCATTTTAAACAAAAGAGACACAGTTAGAGCGGTGTCTGCCACACCACTCCTCGGATTGAGGCGGGATTGACTCGTACACGTCACATACAACCCATGGATCATTTTCCTAAAGTATCAACACAGTCCGAATGCGTTTGCTCAGTTTTTCGTATGTCAATTGATGCTTTTCACTTAAAATGACGTCCTTTTGAAACAAAAGACGGACACCTTGAGTGGTGCCGGCCACACCGCATCTCCAATTGATGCGGGGTTGATTCGTACACATCACATATGACCCATTGATCGTTCTCGTAATGTTTCAATGGAACCTGAATCAGTTTGGTTGGTTTTCCGTATGTACTTAAAATGGTGTCCGTTTTAAACAAAAGAGAGCCACTTAGACTGATCCCGGCCACACTGCGACTCGGATTCATCCTGGGTTGGCTCGTACATGTCACATATGACCCATGCATCGTTGAGATAAATGATCAACAGATTCCGGGGAGTGTCCGAGGGGTGTTCGAGGGGTTGTCCGGGGTCCAAGGAGGAGGGGGGGCTGTTCGGGGGGCTGTCCGGGGTCTGTCCGGGGGTTGTCCGGGGTCCAGGGATTAGGGTGGGGGGGCTGTTCGGGGGGGCTGTCCGGGGGGTGTTCGGGGGGTTGTATGGGGTCCACGAAGGTGGGTGGGGGGGGCTTTTCGGGGGGCTGTTTGGGGGGCTGTTCGGGGGGTTGTCCGGGGTCCAAGGAGCTGGGAGGGGAGGCTGTCCGGGGGGGCTGTCTGAGGGGCTGTCCGGGGGGGTTGTCAGGGGTCCAGGGAGGAGGGTGGGGGGGGGGGGGCTGTCCAGGTGGTGTTTGGGGTGTTTTCCGAGGTCTAAGGAGGAGGGGGGTGTTCGGGGGGCTGTGCAGGGGGCTGTTCGGGGGTGTTCAGGGGGTTGTTCGGGCGGTGTTCTGGGGGTTGTCCGGGGTCCAAGGAGCTGGGTGGGGGGGGCTGTCCGGGGGGCTGTCTGAGGGGCTGTCCGGGGGGTTGTCAGGGGTCCAGGGAGGAGGGTGGGGGGGGGGGCTGTCTGGGGGGCTTTTCGGGGGGTTGTCCGGGGTCCAAGGAGGAGGGGGGGGGGGGGCTGTGCGGGGGGATGTCCGGGGGGTGTTTTGGGGGTTGTCCGGGGTCCAGGGAGGAGGGTGGGGGGGCTGTCCGGGGGGTGTTCGGGTGGTGGTCTGGGGTCCAAGGAGGAGGGGGGGCTGTTCGGGGGGCTGTGCGGGGGGCTATCTGGGGGGTGTTTGGGGGGTTGTTCGGGGGGTGTTAGGGGGGTTGTCCGGGGTCCAAGGAGCTGGGGGGGGCTATCCGAGGGGCTGTATTAGGGGCTGTCCGGGGGGTTGTCAGGGGTCCAGGGAGGAGGGTGGGGGGCTGTGCGGGGGGCTGTCCGGGGGGTTTTCGGGGGGTTATCCGGGGTCCAAGGAAGAGGGGGGGGGCTGTTCGGGGGGGCTGTGCGGGGGGCTATCCGAGGGGTGCTTGGGGGGTTGTCTGTGGTCCATGGAGGAGGGTGGGGGCTGTCCGTGGTCCAAGAAGGAGGGGGTTCCCAAACAAACAAACACTAAAAGACATCAACATCCATAAAAATAGATAATATATAAAAATAACTCAACTCCAATACTATACTATGAGTCTAGATAACGCCAACAACTAGAATAGATTAAATATCAAATCTCAGTAATATTAGTCAAAAATGCAATGGATCAATTTGTCCCACATCACCCTTACCATAATAACCATCATCACCATCACCATCATCATTATCATCATCATCACCATCATCATCACCATCATCATCACCCTCTTCCTCGTCCCCATCATCATCCTCGCCCTCCTCAGTGCCCTCCTCCTCGCCCTCACCCTCCTCCTCGCCCTCGCCCTCCTCCTCGCCATCATCATCATCAAGCTGAACATCATCCTGAGAAGAACTAGAACTGTCACCTGGTGCACCATATATAGAATGTATCGACGATATATACTCATCAAAAGCTGGGCTGGCCTCTGCTGGAAGTGTTGGACATAGAACTTCAATAAATTTCATAAACGCATTGTTTGCCCAAGCAGACTATTCTTCCATGTCTGTGGCCCTTTTCTTAGCCTGTTCAACCTATGCCCTAACTTGATGAAGCTCGGTGGCACTACAGCTCATACCTAAGAAGGGCTAATACCTCGTCGGGGCTATCCTAGGTCGGCAGTGTACTCTTCCAGGATGCTCCTCTCGTAACACCAGATGTAAGTGATCTCTTGGCCCAAAATTGTCCGGTTCGTGGGCATCGAGGGCCTCTAAAGCAACCTGTTACAAATATAAATATATTATTAAGTTACAAAATATATAATAAAATATAAAATATATAGATTAAAACTTACAATCTGCTGATGAGTCGCTTCGTTGACGGCACTTCCATCCTTTTTCGTCTACTCGAGCAAAACAGTTTTGCTCGAGGCACACGTCCTTCAATATTCTGTATTTTCTTCTACAATGATATTGAAAACTAAAGTTATATGAAAACTTTAACAAACAATTAAATAATTGAGAAAACAAATGAAAATGTAAGTCTTAAAGAAAACTTATAAAAAATTGTCATACCTGCTTCCTCTCATGATTCGACATCGTCGTACGTCCTAGTGTGTGGAGATATTTTTTTGCATCAATGTTTTTTTTATTTTTTCAAAATGATTCCTAAATAAAATTCAATAATGCAAAGGATAATATTAATGCGAAAAATGAAAGTTATTATTTAAATACCTCAAATGTAATTCATACCTTAAACTGGGTACTCGTCCAATGAGTAATCATCTGACGATACTGCTCTATAGGACAGTCATCCACGACTGGTACCACCTCTAACTCAGTTCCAACTCTAGCACGACAGCCAAGATACAACTCATGCTTTTAGGCTCTCCAAAGCTTGCCTAAATCCTTTATACGTTCCGCTCTAGCACCCTCACCATCGGGAAAATTAAATCGAATCTGACATCAAAATATTAATTCATATAAATACAAAAATAATTCATGTCATTAAATACAATAGATTTTTTTACCCATATCTCTTCCCAAGCTCTATCCTTGACTTCATGTGGCAAATTTCTCCATGATAGCGGGCTGACGGGAATGATGTCGGAGTATTTGGCAAGCGTCGCCAAAAAACTCCGACATTGCTGCCCAGATTTCTCAACCATTTGGTTGTCTTCATTATAATAAACCATAACCTGTGTGCGGTGATTCCACACCGAACGCATGTGTGTACGCCCCCGCCCCCACCTCCTGTCAGTAGCTATATCTGTCATTAAAGAAAAAACAAATATTTTATCAAAACATGTTATAATGAAAATAAATATTTTTATACAATTTTGTTAGGGTTTCATAAATATACCAGCGCCAGTCTGATCGCTGAGCGCTACCGGATCCACAGAAACTGATGGAACACCCTGTGCTGGAACAGGAGTCGAGGACGAAGGATTATGGAAGCTCGGAGAGACAGAAATAGAAGGAAAAGAAGATGGGACAGCAGTATGACCAGATTCTGACTGGGGAGTGAGAATCATCATGGGATGTGAAAATGATGGGGCAGAAGATCCAGACGGTAGCGAAAACATAGGAGGGCTAAATATCCCGTGTGTCCCTAACGGAACACCGGGATCAAAATGTGGTAAGGATGACATGTCATGAGTGGGAGGGGCAGGGTCTAGTCAGGCACGCGCAGCTGATCGTCGACCTCTGGTAGGAACCCCCCTCGTACCACCGGCCTGAGTACTAGGACCAGTACTAGGCTCCTCGTCGAATAACTGTCGACGTAAAGGTGGATCTTACAAAAATGATTACAAAAAAATTAATCACATGACATTATATATTCTTTAAATATATATATTTGAAATAAAGTACTCACAATAGGTACTAATGGTGGAACTCCCAACTCCATCATTCGACGATTGTTGTCCATCATTTTTTTCTTTCGTCTCTCTTTAATAGGCTGCATTTCCTGCTTTTGAAAAAAAAATATGTAATTAATTAGAAAAAGGAAACTAAAGTGTAACCCAAAAAAATAAATATATGAGGGAATAGGGGGATTCATTTGTAATTTATCTATGAATTGTTTTATAAGAGCTTGAATGGATTTAATAAATCATACTAGTTGTAATGTTTACCAAGTTAAAAATATTGTTTGACTAGGTTTGAATACAGTTCAATTCCAAATTAGAAAATACAATTCAAATAAAACTGCAACAAATAATCATTGACAATTCACATAACAGTCATGTTAGCCAAAATATATTTGTTATCAATACTAAATCATTTTGAATAGTACCAACCTTAACAACCCAACTCGAGGTAAACCAAAAGAATTGAGAACATGGATGAATGATTCTATATATTTTCAACCATAACTTCAGGTTCACAATCAACTCTGACAATTGAGATATTAGAGTCCTCAAAAGAAATAAATGCATTGGTTCCAATGACAGTAGGGAAAGTGTCAATTTCATCATCACCATCATCAAAAATATGTCTTGGAATTACTTCAACTATGACACAAAATTCAGGTCGAAGTTGGTCTTTGACATAAAAAACATGTTTAGCCATTGATGTCGACACATATGGATCTTCGGTAGTAAGAGTGCGAGTCATATTAATTACTCGAAATCCACATTCATCAATAAATGTGCCTTGTCTCGTCATCGAATCAAACCAATGGCATTTCAACATTGTGACTCATCCATGAGAGTAATAATCCAATATTATTATTTTCTCAACGACTCCATAATAACCCAAATTTTCAAATCGTGGTCTACTATCTGATGCACTGGCATAACAATCTGTTGTGGAAATAACCATAACACCATCATGTTGTGTTCTCATATTCTTTTCTCGTTCAGTGATAATAAATTTGTACCCATTGATAACAATTGATTTACAGTCACGAACAACGGTATTAGGACCAAAAGACAAAGCTCTTATTTCCTCAGAGACAGAGTCAGTAGACAAACTCAATACCTACAATATAAATGATTGTTAAACTTAATTAAATATTGATTTAATTATTTTAAATAGTAATATTTTTACCTTCAATTTTAACTAAGCATAAAACTCTTTTCTATGCAAACCCTCCCTCCTTCTCAAAGATAAAGAACGATTCTTTTTATTTATCATTGTTTTATGTTCCCTGTAGATAAAAAATATGAATAGTTTAACAGATATATATGTAAGATAAACATAATCAATTTAGTATCCTGATATAGTCATCGAACAAATCACAGTTGAACAAAACTGTGCGATGTGCCATCTCCCGCTCTTCAAGGCTTAATGTCTTCAATGTATATGATCCAGGAATTCCTCCAGTTTGAAGAAGTGATGGAAAACGGGGTTCAATTTGCTCATACTGTTCTTCTTCATTTCTCATTGGTCTATTCAATCTTGTAGTAAGATCAGACAAATACATCGAGCAGAAATCCATATATTCTTGGGCCAGGTAACCATTCATGATAGAAGCTTCAGGGAGATTTCTGTTTCGGACATAAGACTTTAATGTGAACATATTTCTTTTAGTTGGATACATACAACGAAAAAAAACAGGTCCTCCGAGAAGTATTTCAGTGGGAATATGGACAGTCAGATGCAGCATGCATGTGAAAAATGATGGAGGAAATATTCTCTCCAACTAACACAAAATTAATGGGGCATCTGTCAAAATTTTTTGAAAGAAAGACTTGGACAACATCTTAGCACAAAGATCTCTAAACAAATGGCACAACCGAATAACAGCCACCCTTACATTATTGGACAAAAGATGACGGATTGCTATTGGAAGCAACTCATACAGTAGAATGTGATAATCATGAGTCTTCAAAGATTTTAGCTTCGACTCTTTTCTGTTGACCCGTTTAGATATGTTGCTTGAATAGCCATCAGGAACTCTAATAGTCTCTAATACTTCCAGAAATTGTTTTTTTCTATAGGTGTCATCACATAAGAAGCACATGGAAGTTGCCATTTATTTTCACGGATACACACAAGATACAATTCTGGTCTGATGCCCCAATCCACCAAGTCACGCTGAGATTGTAAATAATCTTTTGTTTTCCCCTTGACATTTAGAAGAAATGAAAGCAAAATTTGGCATATATTATTTTCAATATGCATTACGTCTAAGCAATGACATAACAAATTGGTTGACCAATAAGGCAAATCAAAAAAGATACTCCTCTTCCTCCAATTGTAACAGGTTTCAATGGAAACATTCTTTCTCTTTCCAGATTTCATTTGACCCTTCCCGAACGAAAAACTGCAATCTTTCAATTCATTAAGCACATCAGTTCCATACATATGCTGAGGTGGATCATTGGTCTCTATGGTATTATCAAATCTTTGACGATTCAATCTATATGGATGATCCTTTGGTAAGAATCGTCGATGTCCCATAAAACTGAAACTACAACGATGTTTCAGTCTTTTAGATCGTGTATTCTTCATAAAAACTGGACATGATAGTTTTCCCTTCGTGATCCATCCAGACATCATTACATAAGCTGGAAAATCATTGATCGTCCACATAAGCGCATCACGCATCTGAAATATATCTTTCGAACATGCACTGTATGTGCACACACCCACATCCCAAAGAAGATTCAATTATTTTATTAAAGGTTTCATGTATACACCAATATCATTGTCGGGATCAGAAGGACCAGATATGAGTATACTCATGAAAGTGAAAGGTTTTTTCATACACAACCATGGGGGAAGATTATAAATGTGTATAAAAACTGGCCATGTGATATGTGAAGTAAGCATCTTCCCAAACGGATTAAAACCGTCGCATGAAAGACCCACCCTCACATTACGCACGTCAGCTACAAAATCAGGATGTTGAGCATCAAATCTCTTCCATGCAAATCCATCTGTAGGATGAACCAACTCATCATCAGTCTTCTTTCTCTCGGTATCATGCCATCTCATTTTTATTGATATGTCATTAGACATAAAAAGATTCTGGAGTCTAGGGATCAATATAAAGTGCCACATTAATTTCTGTGGAACATGGGATGGTGTTCCATCAGATTTTGACTTCCAACGGGATGTCCCACATTTTATACAATCATTTCGTTCAGCGGTTTCCTCCCAGAATAAACTGCAATCTTTCGGGAAAGCATGAATTTTGTTTCTTGAAAATCCAAGTTCCTCAACTAACTTCCATTCCATATAGTGGTTTGAGGGAATATCTGCATCATCTAGAAGTAAATCCTTCAAGAGGGTAAGAATGTAATCGATTGCTGTATTAGAAATCCCATACATAGTTTTGCCATGAAATAATCAAATTAAAAATTCCAGCTTTTTCATTTTATCGCATTGTCGATATACTGGAGTCATGGCAGCATCATTCAATTTTTTCACCCTATCAATATCATCATTTTCACAAGATGCATCATCTGTCCTCATATCGAAGTCTTATTGAGTCGAAATCATTTCTTTTTCATGATGATGAATAAACCGAAACCGATCATCTAACAAATTCTCCATTCCAGTACTTTCATTTCGATCATCACCAATTTGAGATTTCGTTTTCTCCCCATTGTGATACCACACAAAGTAGTTTGCTTGAAACCCATTTTTGGTTATGTGGTAGCTGACTTCTTCATGGCTCAACCAAGGTCTACAAACATAATTGGAACATGGGCAGTGTATGCGACCACTATCTGAAGCATTGTGAAATGAAAAATCTATAAGTCTCTCCAAATTGTTTTGAAACTTGTTTGAGATCTGATCAGTTTCATACATCCAACTTCTATCCATTCTATAAAAGGAATTTATATAAGTCATTTTGTCATAAAAAATTCAATAGGCATTAACTTTAATATAAAATACATTTAACTAAACGATAAAGGAAGAAAATAATCAAGGTATCAACTACACATGTGAAAAAAAATACAAATGTGTTATTGAAAAAATGTAAAACCAACAAGGACTTAATGTGTTATATCACATAACAGCATGCCTCATCCCATAACCATATTTGTAGGGTATCATGAACATGAATAACATCAACCTTGTACCATCCTGCTACCCTACATGACCCCAACCACATGCCACATCTTATAATAGCCTTATCACATCACACCTCACCGTAAAACACTAGGGAAATCATAGTACATCTCATCTGAAGACACATGGACAGTCACATCACATCTTTCCTAAAAACACATGGTCAATCACTTTTGAAGGAAGAGTAGGGAAGACATGGTAGCTATCCAACCATATAACCACCATCTTAGATATTAGAAAAAATACCCATAACTCAAAACCTCTGATCGTTGGTAAGTTTATCCAACTCTGGTTGGGAATGTGTAGAAATAACATAAAAATGCATGATATATAGATAGCACAAAATACTCAACCTATGTGTTCACATTAACTACATAATCACACACTTCACTACTACCATAAAACATATAAACCACACCACCACCACACAAGACGCATAGCATTTCTCACTTTCATTTATAAGCCACTTCATTCACACTTACATTGTCCATTCATTTAATGTTAAATTAGTTAAATCCATTTACCACACATCCATTTCTATTCCATCTCATTTATTTAATATCTTTTTATTTTGTTTTAATAGCATAATTTATTCCATAGATAACCAAGAAACTAATAAAACCACCACACAATAACTCACCATCTCACAATAACCATCGACACCATGTTACATCGACCAACCATCTCACCAAAACAACCACATATCACAATAAAAATATTGCACATCACAAACCACCGCACAACCAAAACCACCTCACCACATTATACACCACATCTTCATCACACAACACCTCCACACGACACAACACCACCACACATCATCACTATCATACAACATCACATGACACATCCCTGCCCACTAACCATCACATTACAACCCCACATATCACAAAGCCCAACTGGTCACCTCAATCCCCATAAAACAGTCTAAAACATACAATGAAACACAACAAAAATCCTCTCATAGAGGAAACATACCCCAACTTCCACAATTTATTTATTCAAGGTCTTCTATTACATTACCCCTTTATTTAGCATGGACATTATAACACAACTGATATTCTAGGGGAAACTAATTAATTAACAAAATCTTCATTCATTTCCCTATTTTATAGGTTGAAATCACATCAAAATCCAAACTTAAAACTAAAATATTAGATCAATAACAATAAAAACAAGGTACCATATGTGTATAAAGAAAAAATTACCTGATTTGAGATGATTCAGATGGGTTTTCACCTATTCTGATGGGGGAGTTCGAGAGTAGCAGAGAGCTACAGCTGGATTGATAACGTAAAACTAAAATAATAGAGAAATAACAATAAAAATAATAAAAACAAGGTACCATATGTGTATAAACAAAAAATTACCTGATTTGAGATGATTCAAATGGGTTTTCACCTATTCGGATGGGGGATTTTGAGAGTAGCAGAGAGCTGGAGGTGGATTGATAACTTAAAACTAAAATAATAAACCAATAACAATAAAAATAAGGAAGTATATGTGTATAAATGAAAAAATACCTGATTTCAGATGGTTTTCACCTCTTCGGATAGAGGAGTTCGCGAGAGGAGAGTGGTGGAGCGGATGAAATTAGGTTTCTGTGCGAATGGGGGAGAGAAGAACCACGGCTGGATTTGGGAGAAATAATTCCCAACGGTTTTTAAAAACCGTTGGGAAAGAGATGCTAAGGACCCCTTTACCAACGGTTTGAGGAAACCGTTGGCAAAGGGTTGACCCTTTCCCAACGGTTCAACAGAACCATTGGCAAAAGGATGTTTAACACACCCCTTTACCAATGGTTTCAGTGAACCGTTGGGAAAGGCTTCCCTGGCCATTTCTTTACCAACGGTTTTATAAAACTGTTGGTAAAGACTCCCTTAATCCTTCAAGCCCAACGGTTTTAGAAAACCGTTGGTAAACAACCGTTGGGAAAAACAATATTTCCAGTAGTGATCCTTGGAAAAATCCATACCTCAAATACGTTCTTCGGATGATCCTAAGAAACTATAGCTTTCACTTTTTTTGGGTCGACTGATACTTCTATCTCTGAGATAACATGGCCCATGAAATGGATCTAATCCATCCAAAAGTGGAATTTTGAGATCTTAACATATAACTGATGCTCTCTCAGTGTACTAAAAATGATCTCAAGATGTGTGTCATGGTTGTTTTGAGTGTGAGAGTACACCAAGATATCATCCATGAAGACTACCATGAAATAATACAAGTATGGATGGAACACTCACTTCATAAGTGCCATAAAAACTACAGGCACGTTCATGAGACAAAACAGAATAACCAAATACTCGTATAGACCATACCTTCTCCGGAAGGCTGTAAGAGGTATATCTGAGGGTATAACACACAACTGATGGTAACCAGACCTCAAGTCAATCTTCGAGAACACCTGGGATCCTCTAAGATGATCAAAGAGATCATCAATCATAGGCAATGGATATAGGTTCTTGACTATCAACAAGTTCAGCTTCCGATAATCCACATCAATCCTGAGGGTACCGTCTGCCATATTTGCAAACAAGACAGGCGAACCCCAAGGAGAAGTACTGGGTCAGATGAAACCCTTTTCCTGCAACTCCCCCAACTGCTTCTTGAGCTCCTGTAACTCTGGTGTGGCCATCCTATAAGTAGGAACAGACACCAGTGCTACTCTTGGCACGAGCTCAATAGAAACGTATACCTCAAACTCCAGAGGAAAACCAGAAAAGTCTTCTGGAAAGAAATATCTGAAATGATCCACCACTGGAGGAAAGTCCATCTGTGAAACCTCCTGGTCATCCTGATATAAACTAGAAATTTGGGTTGTATCTCCTCTTAACCCATGATGCTCGGGTCCCTCTCTTCTTGCCTGGACATCCCACTCAACCTTATGAAGAAACAATCCGCCCTCTAGTGAGGTGAAACTCACTCTACGATGATAGCAATCGATGACTGCCTAAAAGGTAACTAACCATTCCATTCCAAGAATGAGATCATATCCAATCATCTCTAGGACATAGGGATCACATAAAAAGTGAAACCCACTAACCTCTAGAGGGAACTCCTTGCACTGACATACACTCGCCGTTCTAGTCCATAATAGAGTGTCTAGTGTAAATATGTCAGGAGAAGAAAAGATATAGATCCCAAGGCTCACCACAAATGCAACAGAAAAAAATCTATGGGAAGCCCCTGTATCGAAAAGAGTAGAAGCTAAAACTGAGGCAATTAAGATTATACCTCGAACTGTAGAAGGTCTGAGATCTTTCATCTGCTGGGTCTGCTCCACTTCCAAAGTATAGCCTACTCTGCGGCCCAGTGACCTTGTGTAACCACTATATCCTAATCCACCCTATTTTCACTGATAACCAGGTGACTGGATACTGCATCCATGACCTCCACCTCAGTCTGAATGGCTGAAAGGACTCCAGTTCCTAGACTAGTGAGAAAATGGTGGTGCTGCTCCTGAACAAGGACTTATAGAAGAACCCCTATCACCAGCTACTGGAGAAAAGATTTGACAAAAGTGCTAAAGATGACCCATCTTTCTGCAAGATCGACACTCCAATGGGTCTCTCGGGCAATGTGTCCTCGTATGCCCGCTCTTCCCACACTGGTAGCACACCACTGGGATACTAGAAGAAGTGTCTCGCCTCCTCAGATCCCCATGTGATGACTCCCTATGGTGCTGCATACTATTAGTAGGAGGGATAATAACTCCAGATGTTGAGCCACCATGACTCACAACTTCAGAATCCCTCATACCGCACTCAGTGATTAGCTCTTGGTTGACGATAGAAGTGATAAAGGTCAACCGGAAGATATTCACCTAAGATCGGATATCCTGCCTGAGACCATCCTCAAACATCCGTGCAAGGAACAACTCATCTCCACCTAGAAAGGGTATAAAGTGCTACAGCTCGATGAAGTGAGAGGAATACTTCAAAACAAAAAGATTACCCTACTCTAAACTCATAAACCCTTGGGCTCGACTGGCCCTCAACGTATCTGGGTAGAAGTCATTATAGAAGGTGCGCTGAAACTCATCCCAAGCCATATTCTTCTAGCTTCCCGCCTATGAGATCAAATACCACCATCTCTTGGAAGAATCCCAAAGCATGTATGTACTGAGCTTGACCCTCCTCTCTGGAGTTGTCTTCAGATGCTCGAAGATCACCAATGTGGCTTCTAGCCATGAATCTGCAACCTCAAGTCCTCTTTCCCCCATGAAAGTGGAAGGATGTTGCTTCTGAAAGACCCATGTCAACTCTACCATTGTTAGGGTAGGAAGCGGTACTCCCTGGAAGTTCTGCATCATCCTCATAAAGCCTTCCCTGAATTATGCATCGTCACCTGTGTCAGGTATGACTACTGATGCTAAGACTGGAACAACTAGAGGATCTTCCATATCCAATGTCTGATCATCGCCTTGACACTAGATTAAAACCAGATGACATCTTTGTGGCATGAATCTACATGGTCAAGAAAACACCTTAGGCTAACATCATCAAGGAGTAAAAACTGAATGTGTAATAAGGGAATATGAGAAAGAAAACATTCAAGTTTTGAAAAACTATACTACACGATGTGTATAATAACTACATGGCGTGTTCCCTTATGTCTTTCACATGGGCATGTGCTTCTTCCAGAACTGATCATTTAATACCCCAAACACATGGCATTTTTTCCTTACACATGGCGTGTATTTGAATTTTCTTCCCCTTCCCGAGTCCTTCTACACAACTAAGCCAGACAGCTCCCCTTAGAACAAGATTACACGACATGTTTATGTTAGACACGTTGTGTACTAGACGAGCTTCACCGACCCGTGTTGTTCATGACATGGCCGGATACACGGCTCACACAACAAGGTGTGTTCCAGATGGACACGGCGTGTACTACTTAGGTTTCAATTGCCCATGTTGTTAGTGACACGACTGGGTACTCAGATGACACTACACTGCGTATTCCATATGGACATGACATCTACTAGAAAAGATAACACTGACCCATGATGTTAGTTACATAGCCGGATTGCAATATTACACTACACAGCATGTTTAGAACTAACACGACATGTATAAGCTAAGATTTCTCCATCCATGTTATTAGTCACATGGGAAGACACAGGGTCAACCCTACACGGCCTGTACGACCAGTGCACGATGTGTTCCCACAAGAACATCCATATCCCATTTCTCTTCCCACACGACTTATGACATGGTTAGAGACTACACAGCGTGTATATAAGGTACATGACATATACTTAAGAAAAACAATTTCTTTCCGAATATAAGAACACATGGCATGTAGTCAAAACTACACGGCGTGTAATCTGGGTTTTTCTAAACAGTAAGCCTCAGAAACTACTACGGAGCCCTGAAAAAGACTGAAAATAACATCAAAGTGCCAAATTCTGGTCTATGGGGGCCCATAATCCCCTCGAATCAAAGCTTGGCATCTTATACATGTTATAAAAATGGATAACAAGGCAATAATCCACCAAATTCCAGTCCATGAGGGCCCATAACACCTCAAGAACCATAGTTTGGCATTTATTCAAAAAAATCCTCACACAAACAAATCCCTATCAAACAGTAGATCTTTTTATCCCACCATCTATAACAAAAACATTCATATCCTGAACAACACCTATCACAACAACAAGAAATCACTAATTCACCCTAAATGGCATGGAAAGTACGCATGACATGTGATTTCTAGAAACTGCCTATATAATGAATGTGATGGCATACCCTCATCTCATTGGTTTGAAACATAAATAGAACCTCAATAACATCAACAATAACAACAAAAAACATGTGAATCACCCAAGGTGAAATCCAATCAACTGTAATAATTGCAAAACCAGAAAAATTTCAACATGAGTTAAATTATATTTTCCCTATACCTGGGTTAGCTACTTTTGAGCACAAATTATTACCAAGTACCAATTCTATACTATCCTTGGATATAGGCACCAAGCAGTAAGTCAAGAAGAAAATAATTCCTCTAATACCACTTTGTAATGTCCTGGTTCCAGAAGCCACCCAGAGGCGCCCCATACCCAATTGGTCACATGGCCTCAAGTGCATTTCCCCTAATTCCAGAGGCTAATGACTAATAGCAAGGGCCTTGGGTGTGATAGTGGGGAAACTATGCCCTCATTGGCAGAGTAACATAGTGGAAGTAAACAAATGAAAAAAAGAAGCAGTAATAATCCATACAAAAGTAAACATCAGAAGACTGGAAATAATAAACCGGAGCACACGTATATATAAATGATGCATGATATATATGTCTAGGAAAGAATCCAAACAAATCACAATGCTGGAATATAAAATATTACTAAGCCAAAGTACAAGAGAAAATAGATAAACAACTCCTCAGCATCGCAAGCCCTAGCTTGGTCCCACGCTCTCCAGCTCCACAACAAATCATGTACCTAAAGTAGAAGGGAGTTTTCCCTTATCTATACCTGCAATAATATAATATTTTTATTCCAAAATTCATATCCCAAACAAGGTGTGAGACTAAATCCCAATAGGAAATCACCACAAGATCTATGCCTAGTAGTCAGTGAATATGTGGTAGGTAATAAATAGAATAAAGCACTAATCAAGTAAGTACTCAGTAGTAACAAATCCTACATTTTCAATGTAATCAGTTTCATATGTCAACAATAGAAAAACAAGTAGCTAACCCTCCAGGTAGTTCTCTCAGCCTAAACCCTCTGGTTCAACCAAAACAAGGATACTAAAAAGACTCTCTGAGGAAGATCTCTCAGTCAATTCCCCTTATAGTCCCAAGCATTAAAGACTCTCTGGGGAAGATCACACAGTAAATTCCCCAAATAGTCAATAGTGATAAAGACTCTTTGAGGAAGCTCACATGGTAAATTCCCCTTATAGTCTATTACACCAGGTTCTCACGGCCCTGTGTAAGTCAAACGAGCAATGCAATGTAAAACAGCTAAAGTAAACCTCAAGAACTACTTAGATAAACAATCTATAACATCTCAAGAGATTAAGATAAAATAATCACTCCATCCTACAGTACTAGGCATGGGAAACATCAAGTAATCCTAATGTCTAAACAAGACCAAACAATGGTAAAAAGAACATGCATGTGAAAACAGATCCAAATAATAGAAAACAACCCAATTCACATCAAAATAACCGCTATTTACGCTTACCAATATATTATGAAATCAACATGGTTAAAACGGTAAACACGCAGTACCCTATTCAAGGGTATTGGTCAAAATTTGAACATATAACTCAAATAATTTCAACGGAAAAGCACATACCACCAACCTCGGCATTGGGAGATCGATATACTTGAGTATCTGGGCTTGAATCACCTTATAATTCTGGAGATCTATGAAAACATATAAAACATTAAATAGAGGATAACTTGAGAAAGAGGTGGAATCGAAAAACAAAGCTCAAGCATAATAGAGAGCTTACCGAGGCAATCCCAATGCAATCGATGGCGGTCGAATCGGAGATCGGATGCTCGGTTGGGGGCTCAGAGGATGATCGTGGTCGTACGGGAGCTCTCGGCCGAACAAAACCTAAAGAAGGTATTTTTGGGGATTATAAGTGACCCCAATACATTTAATAAAAAAATAAAATACATGGCATGTAATTTGGAGGTACATGACGTGTGATTTCCGTTTTCATAATCCTCTTTAGGTGGCCTCCGCATGGACATGTGTGTGGCCATCACATGGCTAGCAAAAGGCCTCCTACGGAAACCCAGTACATGGTGCGTACACAAAAAGTACATGGCGTATACTTTAGAAATTTCTAGAAATTCCCCTCTTTCTCAAAAATGACTAGAAGAAAGAAAACATACCTGAAAAGAAGATTCAGGTTCTTATAATATTCTTATTTTTCCTGATTGTTGAAGGTTATTACTTCCTTTTCTGGAATTTTTTATTCACCAATGAGCATAACAAAATTGTCCACTCTAGTGTTAATGAAAAAAGTATTCATCCCATATCTCTAGTAATAATAATCATTACCATAAAAAATTGGTGGTCTAGTAGGATTATGTTTGTCTATAAAACAAATATGCATACCTTTCATTCTAGAAAAATACTTTTCCACAATACTTGTAAATAGAAAAATGTTATAAACATAGATAAAAATCATTAAGCAAAATTTTATCAAGAAAACTTAAGCAAGAAAAAAAACATAATCAAGAAAACTAATAAGTAATTATAAGTATTTCAGAGACCTCCTCTGATACCAATTTTTGGAGATTATTAATATATGTAGATTCTCAATTACAAGATGGGGTGAATAGTAGATTTAAAAACATCCATTTTTTAAATTTATGGAATACTTTGCTTAACAAAGTTAAATAAGTTAAATTATAAAACCCAATTTGATTCATAACTATAGAACAAACATGCTTAGGGTCAAAAAATATGAATCCAAAAAATAAAATTAAGAACAAATATATTAGAGAAATATTCTACCTTAAATAGTATATAATCTTATTTATCAGAGTAAGTAAAAGTACAAGAAAGTATAAGAATGTTATAACATATTTCTAAAAAAATGCATAGAAAATAAAACTTGATACAAGAACTAATAACAAGTAGGAAATCATTTAACCCAAAGAGTGGGGTATCCGACAACCTTGGATAAAGGTCCCTTGATTTATACTTTCGAGAAATTCTGTCTAACCCACACCAGGGTAAGACCTCAATATAAATATTAGAATCTATCTTGCTATCCCCACAAGACCTCGAAATTTAACATAGTTGAAACCTCTATCTTTCTATACCCATAGGCACTCGATTGTACTCAGTAACAATCAGAGTCACACAAAGTAAGCTGAACAAGTTGTTTACAACTGAAGAAGATGTTCATGAAATGCACCCGACATGAGAGTCTTTCTCTATCTAGAAATCATTTCACAATATGTAATTTCTAGGATCATCAATTGATATCGAGATCATTCGAATGAGATCCTATTTAAATGTAAGGATTCCAATAGTTTTCTCCCTTCTCTAATAGTTATATTTTTCCTTGAATCTTAGAGGGATCTATAAACATATCACTCAACCAATGGTTAATTAGAAACAAATTTTACGATATCCATTCATAAGAAAAACATATATAAGGAAAATGAGGTAGCTTAACTAAATCTGAATATCCAAAATCCAGGTAAAAATAGAATTTGGAGTCTAAACATATAAAAAATCATATTATTGAAAGAATGGATATTCAGATTCTATTTTTCAATGAATTCAGAGTTTGAATTCTAAAGAATTTAGAGTCTAAATTCAGAGGAATTAGGAGTCTAAATTCTGAGGAATTCAGCATTAGAATCCTATAGAATTCAGAGTCCAAATTCTGAGGAATTCAGAGTTCGAATTCTCAAGAAATTAGAGTCTGAATTCGAAGGAATTCAAAGTCTTAATTTATGTGAATTTGGAATCTAAATTTTGAGTAATTCAGAGTAGGAATTATGAAGAATTCAGAGTATGAATTATGAGACATTCTTAGTCTGAATTATGAAGAATTTGGAGTCAGAATTTTATAAAATTCGGAGTATTAATTTCAAATAATTCAGAGTTTGAATTTTAGAGAATTCAAAGTCTGAATATCAGAGAATTCGGAGTCTAAATTTCAGAGAATCTGGAGTTTTAATTTTAGAGAATTTAGAATCTAAATTTTAGAGAATCTAGACTTTGAATTTCAGATAATTCAAAGTCTGAAATTTATAAAATTTGGAGTGTGAATTTTATATAATTTTGAGTATGAATTTCATATAATTCATAATATAAAAATAGAAGACTCAATATCCATGGAACTATAATATTCTAATGTTTTTCCTAAAGATCCTAATTTTTTACTTTGTAATATAATGAACTTGGTTTCGAGAAGAAATTGGATAAGATAATGCAAACCAAGTTAATGATAAAACTCTTCTTAGATAATGAAAATTTTACATAAGAAAATAATACTTAGAGAAAGAAAATTTTCCTTAAGAAAATGTGTTTTTGATTTTCAAAACATAGAGGAATGGAAAAGTTATAAGGAAACCTTATTGACTCAACAGATTAAAATTAAAAAATTTCCATATTAATCCAAATGTATAAAAATTTACAAGGATTCTAAAATATAGTTTTATATTGTCTAAATATCACCATTCAGTTATATTTGGATAGTTTTAAGTGGTATGTTAATACATATCATTTGATTCAACCCTATAGTTAACCTATTTCCACATTAATCATGGTAATATAATATTTATTTTTAATGGGCTATAATTTAACATGTAAGGTAATTGTTAACTCATAAATTTATATGGGATGTATTTTTAGATCATATTTAACCCACTTTTTTCTCTTTAATTATTATAGTTATTATAAAATAATATCATAAAATATTTTTCATGGTAAATTACCACCAATGCTCATATCCACAATATTAATTTATGTTGACATTATAGACAAAATTCCAAATGTAGAATATTAATATAATAATTTTAAAATATAATAATATGTCACAATCATCTAAAACAATTGTATCATTATAACTGACACTATTGTTATCACTTTTAATATTTTTTAAAACATTTATTTATTTTTATTTTATAAACTTAGTATATATCGTTCCTGAATTGTGTAAGAATTTATGGTAATTATTTAATACATAAAAATTATTAAAAAAATCTAATCATGGGAAGTAGGTTATTATTCTCAAAATATCCATTTTCATTAATTCACCAATGGGTTTCCCCCTAAATGAACACATAATATATATTTAAAACTAAGAGAGTAACATTTGTTAACAATCATTGATGAAAATATTATATTGGTGATTTTCATGTACTAATGTCCATTAAAAACATAAAATTTAAGAGTAAATATATATGGTATTAATTTAATTCATCTAATAAGAATTAAAAGGAAATATTATGACCTTATCACTTACTTTTAAAATAGAGTTACCTGATTTAACCCTTACGAAGGTTGTATTTATTACAATAGATATCACTCCTATTGAAAAATAATAAAAGAAATATATTTACCAAAATTGATCCTAGTAACTTCATATATGAAATATATTATTAATGATTAAATTTCAATAATTTTATGAAATAAAATTTAAAATAAATTCAAAAAAATGATGAAAAATATCAGTTATGAAATATATATATATATATATATATATATATATATATATATATATCTGTGTGCGTGTCTATGTTTTTTTATAATAAATTCAATCAGGAAATTTACTCAAAATGATCGTAAATGGTTTATTTATAATAAAATATAAAAATATTATTTTAAAATAATTTTATAAGAAAATATAAATTTATAAATTCATCAAATAAAAATACAATTTTATGTAAAAAATTATTATTATTTACTATTCATAGAGAAGTCAATATTTTTTGAAAAATATTTAAATTTTACCATGATCAAATTGAAATAAGATGATTTCTAAAATTAATTCTTTTATTAAAATTCTTTTTATAGTGTTTATATATTCTAATTATAATGTTATCTAAAAAAATAAAAAAAAACTTTTTGAAGAAAACATATTTCTAAAGAATATAATTGCATTATTGAAAAAATTAGTACATATATTCGAAAGAATTAATAAATTTATCTTTAATTATTATGTTAATATAATTCACAACATTCAATTAAATTCTATGTTTTAATGGTCATAGTTAGATAATAATTTTTTCACAGATTCTTGAAGTTCAGCATTGCTAAAGGGTACACTCTGAAGTCTAATTTCCTTATTTTAAAATACCGAAGAGTTACATTCACCCCCCTTCAAATATGTTTCATCCTAAAAATTTTAACATTCAATTGATAACCGGGGTTTGAAACAAGAAAAATAATTTATGGAAATCCCACATCAAAAAATTTATTTATAATAATTCCCCTTAAAGTAGAGAAATAGAAATATGAACATAATTTATAATAAGACATACATTTGTTTCCAAAAAGGAGAATATTTTTGGGAATTGAAAATATGCACATGGAAGTGAAAAATAAGACCCTTAGATTAATACAGACAAATAGAGATCTTGTTAATGAGAAGGTTAACCATCACTAAACCTTAAATATATGATTAGTTAATAGGCCATTTTTTTCTCTAAAGGAAAAGTATGTTCATAATGTTATTATTTCAAATTCCATTTCTAAATGTCATGTAGTTCTTTTAAAATGCAGATAAATAACACAAAAAATAATCCTAATTTATTTATTTCCATGTCATTGGTAAAATCTCATTCCTTGGTTTTTATTTGATCAAGTTTCACTTCATATATTATTCCAAGAAATGGATATACAAGAATAGTTTTTGATTCCTAAACTAAAAAAATAATATTTTAATGAAATTTAAGAACAGAAATTTATTATTTCAGCCACTAAATATTCAACAAAAAAATACATTTTCATATGTTGTCTAATATGAAAAATCATAGCTTAACCACAATAAATAATATCCAAGGTTCAATATAATCCATTCCATAACTAGTTATCATTATCGTTCCTCTTTAATATGTCTAAAAAATTCGATATTCCAAAGAATTATTAATAATTTTTCTAAATTTATAAAATCATGTTATCATTAATCCCCAATAAGGTGATACTTAATGTCACATATAAATAAGTTAATTATAGAGTAATATCTTGAATCCCCCTAAAAAGATGATGAAAACATGATTTCTTCATATAATTAAATCAATCATTAATACGTATAAAAAATATATGATATTATTGAATACAAATCCTACAATATAGTAAACTCCTTCGTTAATTACATTTTCATCAAATCAAAAACCATTTTCAAGGTCACAAATATCATCCCATTTAATTATTTAATTGCATTCATCTCTTTAACCAAACTAATATTTATTAAATAAATATCAAGAACATGTTAAGTGTCATGTATAATATATTAATGTGTTATCCAATAATATCACCTTAATAGTAAATCAATTTTCTTTATTATTAGTATCATTCAATAAATGTGCTCTAATCCATAAAGAAAAACCATTCAAGATCAATCATTCGAGGTTAAATTATTCTTATAACCAGAATATCATTGATAAAATACATCTATAATATAATGATTTTTTATAATTAATAAATCATTAATTTTAATGAAAAATTATATTAGTAATTAAATATTATATTTTTTAATATCATAAGATTGAACAAGGTCATGTTTTTTCTTCTAAATTATATTCTATTGATCCTTGGGGAATTCATTTATGTATGTCCCTGTCTCCTTATTGTTAATAAATAATACATAGAGGATTATTTCATTCCATTGAATTCATATTCATGATGTAATTTCTCTCTATTCTTGATGTAAAATCACATTCTCTTCAAGAATGTATACGGATTTTTCATTCCACAATTATTAATGTCTGAAATTCCTTCTTTCTCTTCATACTATTGGGTATTTTTTTCCATTCAGGTATCTTCTACTCATTCATTTAAAAGAATTTATATGAAATGGAGAATTATTTCTCTAACTTGATAGAACATGATATAAATACCCTCATTTGATGAAAATATTTGAGATATTAGTTCCCTTAGAATAGTTTTATTTATCCCATCAAAGTAATGATCAATCATTTTGATTGGATAACATTTTTAGTCTATAATATTCTTTACTAAACTTGTAATGTTAGATCCATATATTGAAATATTTTCCACTTCTTATTATCTCAAAATACTGTACTTCCATTACATATCTTCTCACTATCCATAAAGAAAATATTTTTTCATTAGTATTTATTTAAAATCCTACAATTCTATACGGGTTATTTTCTCACAATGCTATGTATTTTGAATCAATAAACACAATTTATTAAATCCCCCGAGATATGATAAACTACCATAAAACCCATTTAAATTTCATGATGTAACACCCAAAGACCTTATAATAATTTTATTTCTGAATATTTTTATTTTTTTACTTTATTTATTTATATATGACACCATGTTAAGATTCTGCAACACATAACAATGAGTTGTCTTGCGTTACACGCAAGGATGAGTTTTACTAAAAATTTGTATATTTAAAAAATAGTATTATTTAATATAATATATAACCTCGCCATTAAATTAATGGTTATTAATAGTATTAACTAAAGTTTGAATTTTATATATTCCATATAATTTTAATAGTCATAATATGTATTTTATAGACATAATATTAGAAAAATTAATTTTTTCAGATAAATGATATATTTTTAAAAATTTGAAGTTTTACCACCTTTTAGTTGAGAACACAATTAAAATTAAATATTTAATAATATAATATATTAAATTTCACAAAATAATATTATTATTTGAATGTGTAATAACAAAATCTATTTTGGTTCAATATTTGGTATTTTCTAGATAAGTTTCATGTTTTAATGAATACTAAAAAAATAACATATTTTTATTGAAAATGGATTTTTTTCATCAAAATAATTTATAATATTAAATTATAAATTTTAATGTTTTGACAGTATAATTAGATTATATTTTTATCATTTAATATAATGTAGTTAATTGGAAATATTTTGACATTAAAACTGGATATAAACACATGTCAATAATTTGATGGGTTTAATTTGTAAAAAAGAAATTTTCTCACTCCATCATAGAGATTAAATTGAAATTATTTATTAAAAAAATATTTTTTTTGAATTTAGAGAAATAGATTCATTATTTTGAATCAATGAGTTCAATTTATGTAAATAGGATTCCTTTAATTTTTTGATAACATGAATAGTAACTTTAGGAATGTTTTTATTACCACAGTTAAGAGTAAATCAGGTAATTAAAGGTAAAAATAATGTTATAAAAATACTCCAACACCTATAAAAATCCAATTTATTGACTAAATTAAGCCCTTATAAGCTATTTTTTTAAAAGGAATCATTTAATGGACACTTTTCTATGAATATGACATGAATATTATTAAAATCAATGAATGTTACAAAATATCACTCTCATTTACTATATATATAGTAATTTTAATATAGAGATCACCATGAGATAAATTTGATCATAAATAATATCCAGATATATAAAATAATTATCTTCTTGATAGTAATTTATTTATAATTTTTAGATGTTATATAATTACCATTAAGGATGATAGAATAGTAATGAAGAAATTATTTTATTAATATAAATATCAAATAAGTGATATTAAAAATATTAAAATTGTTATAATTTTAATTTATTAATGACATGCCCGAATTTTATTGATAATATAGACATATTAGTGAAATATTTTAATTATTGTTTCAAATTTATTATGTTTTATTCATATTTTTTAAAATGTAATAAAGAATAGTATCAAAATTGACAGAAATGACACTTTAAAATAAATAATATTTTATTAAATTTTATGAAATTTATAAAAATCATAGAATTAACCAACTAACTTTGATAATGTTAAAAATACCATTAATGGTCAAATTGGGGTTTTTTTTGAATTTTATAGTAAATATAATGACCTTATAATATAAAAAGATAAGTAGACATGTTAAGAGTCAATCCGTTTAACAAAGAGTTAAATCCAAAAGATAAGGTTAAATTTGGGACCTGAAATTGTCTAAAAATTAGTTTATTATAGTATTTTAACTAATAATAATCTTATAAAATATATAAATCACTTTTTACCAATTTTAAATAGAAAATAATATTATAATAAATTAATAGTTTTGGAGTTTCCAAAACTACCCTCACCTCTCTTATAAAATGGATCCTCTCTTTGTCTTTCATTCACACATGTAAATCTATTTGGATCCTCCAAAACTGGAAAAATTAACCTAAAAAAATTCCCCACTTCATCCTAAAGTCTATAATTTGCGATGAAATACACCCTATGGGGTCCTTTTGTGAAAATAAAAAAGAGAAACTCAAAGAAGATGTAATTGTTTTGGCAATTAAATTAAATTTCTTTTCCTTTTCAACTTCCACTTCCTATGTTTTTTCATACTAAAGTAATAAACCCACTATCATATAAATTTTGATATGTTATTACAAGTATGGGACAACCATATTCCTCCTATAATACATCCTATGAATAACAATATCACCATGCGTGCGTACATACGGGTTACCGTATCCACGACGTGGTGTAATTTGTTATTCAACACTACCTTATTTAGATTTGTATAATGATGAGGACATTGGAAATAAATAATGAATATAACATGATTATTATTCAGTATAATTAACATAGAATACTATTTTATACCATTTAACCATCATGGGAATGATACCATCGCTCGTGCATACGTACAGCCCACCATCTCCTTAACATGGTGAGATTCATTATCCACATGAATAATTATAGAATGATTATAAAATTTATTATATGAGTAAATATAATATTTAATAATTTAATATAATAATGGATATTAATAATATATATATATATATATATGAATAATAAACATGAATTAAATAATAAATCATGTATGAGAAAATGAAGTAGACAACCAAAACAATGATAATACTAAAATATTACGAAAAAAAATGATATAACAGCATTATATATGATTTCATAAATATAGATATGGTTAGGGTATAATTTAAATACATGATTTAAACATTATATAGGAGGGTAACACACCATCATCTAAAGTAAAGTACAATGTAAGAGTTGATTTTACAATCTCAATATTATATGAGATTGTTTATATGTAAGTATCTAACAAGATAACTTAATCATCCATGTACATGTTTTTTTAAAAAATATTTAAAAATATTATCAATATTTTTACAAAATTCATTTTTACCCTTTTTTTACTTTTTATAAATTTTTTGAAAGGAATATTTCTATCATTTTAGAAATGAATCACTTTATGAATTTTTACTTAAAATATGGAAGGAATGTTTTTTAAACTATACTACATGAAAAAAGATTCCTTTACAGGCATACAGGAATCTTTTCACAAAAAAATGTTTTCTTTTATAATTTATTGGCTTTTAAATGATATCAAGTGAAAAGTTATTTTCTCTCAAAGAGTTTTAATTATTTTATTCTATTTTTTTCATCTTTGTATACATCCTTTATTGGATATTACACTTAATTATGTAGTTTTATTATGATACAATATACCATATTGTATTGAATTATTTGTGATCTATTTGACTATGGATGTTATTTTTTTAATACAATTCATATATTATGGTTTAAGTATTAACATTTTGTATGTTGGTTTTAATACAAATGTTTATATTGGTTATGTTATTTCTATTTCATAAGCGGGATGAATTGGACTCTATAATTGCCGGGTGGGGCCCGTTATAGCCCCTCAATGCATCGATAGGTCTCATGACACAATTATATTTGGGTTTTGGATAATGTCTTATCCAATTAGGTATTGTTTATTGGCCTAGGCCTTAATGTTATTTTTATTATTTCCCATATTATGCATTCCCTCTTTACGAGGTTAGTTATCAAATGTGATTATTTAACCTGTATAATATACATATGAATTTTTAAATGGAATTATTTTATTTATTTTTCCATATTTTTTCTTAATATTATTTTTAAAATGATTTTTTTTAGTTTTATGTTGTTCCTTAAAATTTTATGCCTTTTTATGATAGATTCTGCTATAATTTTTAACATTACTGAGCATCTAAGCTCCACCTTTTCTTATGTTTTACATTACCAGGATGCCAAGAAGTTATTTATGATTGATATAAATGTTTAAACTTTTTGAATAAGGTCATTATCAAATTATTTTGTATATTGTGTTTTATGTTTAAAATTTTAATGCAATCCTCATGTATGTAATCTATTTTCAATGTAATATCTTGACCGTTTCTAGAGTAATATCGAGTGTGATTCTAGGTAATTATTTTTAAATAATTACCTTTGATGGGGGGTATGAATTGGGGTATATTTTGGTGGAGTAAAAGAGAATATTGGCGAAAAGGGGATTATACACTATTAGCACAAGGTTTGAACACACCATGTGGCCACCTAGGAGAAACTATGCAATCTCTGGTATTTCTTGTTGTAGATTTGGTATGGTTAAAGCATGGTTTGGGAGGCCTTGTGAGGTATATGTTTGATTTTACCCCTTGAATTAGAAGCTAAAACAGGATTATCACACATTTTTCTAACCTTGTGACTAAATCATGTGAGGTTAGAAATTGAGATATTAAAATTGTGGATCTCACTCGTTTTCAACTTTTAATGACATGTCACACCTCATATACAGCCCGAACTCGGAATTTTACTTTCCTAAGTGTAAAGGAAGTTTCCAACATCAATTTTGAGGGATTATAATTCTTTAAAGACACTATTCTTGGAGATCAAAATCCTAAATTAAAGATACCCTATTCGCCTTGTAATTGGATTTCTTCCTGATTCTTCTCCCATTTCTTCTTCTATATTTCCTTGAACTTTTCATTGAATAAATCTATATTTTATATGGATATAAAACCATGTGGTGAGATCTTTATCTAGGGATATCGATGTAGTTCTTAATTTATGAGATCTTGATGTCTTTGATATTGATTTCAGTTATGGTATTTAGATCCGAAACTCATATCAACGTCATTGTGCTACTCAGATTTTGGGGATTTCTATTTGGAAAAAATCCATAATTGAATTTATATGGGTGGTTTAAATCTAATTTCCATAGTCTTGGATTCAATATGTATATTAAATATTGTATAATTTATAGCATTCGTTAGAAATTGATTTTATTGAATTGGGTTTATTAAATTGATCAAATAATTTATTGATTCATTGATTAAATATTATATTAATTGGGGCATTAATCATGAGATTAAGGGGATTACCTATTACATAATTATTTTGGGAAATTTATTAAAAGAGTTAGGGGTTTTATTCTAGATAATTAATCGCATTATTAATTATGATATATTGAAATGGATAAGTTGAGAAAATTAATTATGGATTAATTATGAGCATTTGATAATATTATCTAGATAATTAGTTATGGGATTAATTATGGAAATTAGATATTATAATGAGAAAATTAATTCTAGATAATTAATTATGGAAGATGGATTGCTATATTGTTTAATTAATTGATGAATTAATTAATGGTTTGAAACACATAGTTAAATATTGAGTTAACTACATGGAATGGATGTGTTTAACTAATTTTTAAATTAGTAATGGGATTGGGCTGGATAATTAATTGGTAAATTAATTATGTGATAAATAATGGGAACATGGTCATTCTAAATTGAGATGTAAAAATAGTAACATGGTCGTCATACTTATGAGTAAAGAGAATGGGAACATAGTAATTCAATATTGAGAAGTATACATGGTATCATAGTCATTATACTTATGATTAAAGAGAATGGAAACATGTTCATTATATTGAGGAGTAAGCAACGTAATATGGTAATCTTAATTACAATTTAGATCTTGGTACATTTGGAAATGTGTCTTATAAATGTAAAATTGAAGAATATAAATAATGACATTAAGAGTTATGGCCTCACGCAAGATTATTCGACTCCGTCACGAGTTGAATTAGGTGATGGTATATCATTTCACCTTGAATACATGAATCTTTTGCTAGAATCATGTGTTAAGATAATGTATTACCAAGGTAAAACTTTAGGCATTGACATGAGATGAAGTTAGTATTGAGGAATGTGTATCCTTAGGAACCTTGGAGTTAATGTAGTTAGATAAAAATAAATGAAATTTTGATAAATTTTTTTTATTTCATTTTAAATTTTCATTATAGAACTAAAAGAACTTTATTTTGACTGGACATGTTTTAGACACTATTAGTGGTGGCCTACCAAGTTGTAATGACACCCTATTTTGGATGGTTCATCGGTACCTGAATAGATTATATTGTTGTTGGACTTGATATGGTCAAAGGCCCAAGGATAGGTTAATGAATAGGGATGTGTCTTAGATGAGGTAACCATACATGGTTCGTGACCTATTTTGTGAGTTTTAGTGTCTTTACATTTAGTTTTATTATAGACAATTGATAGTTGTATTAGAATCGAATGTTTTACCTTTTAGTTGAGTATTTTATTTCTAGTTTTTTTTCTTACGACATGAGTATTTTTCTAGATATATATGCTTCCACATTTTTTATTTATTTCTTCAATTGAACATGAACTATATTCCTTGTTTCTGAGATTTAAATGAAAAATAATGCCTAATATCAAATGAAAATGGTTGTAAAAAATTTATGCGAAATGAAAATAATTGGGTCTCTAAAAGATAAACCTAATTATGATAGTGTGTTTTCCCTTGTTAAACAAAACATTATAGTGGGATGGTTAATTTTAGTGATAGTACCTCGGTTTGACCGTGTGGAAATTTGGGGTGGGGGAAGATTTATTGTGATTATTTTCCTCTTCTGTAAACCATACAAATTTGTGATACGTAACCTGAGATGCGTGTTTGGATTTATAGAGTATAACCCTCAATGATTCTTATTGAGGGTATGAATGATGGGTGTTCTTAGTAATGTTTTTTTCAATGAGGGAAATTGAGGAACAAATCATTCCAGTTGAAGATAAAGGGGAGCCATTTCGAGATAACATTGCTCACTTCATGTAATTCATGGAAAGAGACCTAGTTTCGGTTGTGAAAATTATGTCTAACTTGACAAGGTTATTTCAGTTACTGAACCCTCCGACATTAACAAAAGAGGATGTAACTAAGGGAGATTAATTATGGGTTGATTCTGTAGAGACAACACTTGACCATTTGGAGTCTCCTTCTGAGAGGAAGGTCAAGTTAGCAGTTTATATTCTATGGGAATTAACAAAGTGAGGGTGAGACATTCAGGCATGAACTAGACAAACTAATAGTATATTATAGAAGTAATTCTTGGAGAGGTTATCAAAACACTTTATCTAGAGATGATAAGATAGTAGAAATATATTTATTTCATGCATCTAATATATCGTAGAATGTCAGTGATGGACTATGCTGGAGGCTACACAAATCTGTAATGCTTTTCTCCAACTTTAGGAGGAGATGAGGAAGATGTAGTGAAACTTCTTTGGGACGGAATTATGTGTGAGATTATGTTTCAAGATAAAATCTTTAGTATAAATCAGTATACATAAGTGGTGTATTAGGATCTCATAGTGGAAGGGAACCAGAGGGAGGCTTCCAGTGCTGGACGTGTAATTGATAACGGATGACCATGAGGTGAAAATTCTGAGACCAGGAAGCGACATTATGAAAACATTATCCAAGGAAGTGGGAAGAAGAGTACGTAGAAAGGAGGGTTGGATGGAAAATACCATAATAGGGTGATATTTTATTTGTGTGGTATGCCGGAATACTATCGTCAACACTATTACTGACCACTAGTGGAGTTTCAATCTTGCGGAAAGATGGGACATGTAAATAATTTCTTCAGATCGTAGTGACATACTTATACTAAAGGATAAACCGGGTATATTCATAATATGGGGAGGGGATCTTCTACACCATATCGGGCTGGTAGTTGAATTTTTACTGGATGTGGATGTAGAGGTAGTCGATGTGGTGCTTCTGGAAAGGAGAGCATGCATCAGCAGAGTGGTGATACACAAGGGAGTTAGACAAAATCCAAGGAAAGAGGGGTAGTAGAGTTACATGTAGCAGAACCATTACTTGTGGATAGAGAAGATAGTTCATCGACATTGAGAGGTGATGTTCAATAGCTTCCACATGAGCTAGTTCCTAGTTTCATACTGGTCCCTCTCATTCCTTTATTTATGCAAAACAAGTTAATGGATTGAGCCTGTTAGTAGAGATTGTGAGCAGGGTAATGACTATAGATGCACTGTTGGAGGTGCGGTCTAGAGAAATCTTTCTATGCAAGGGATGTTATCTAGGGATCGGGGAATATTGTTTCCTAGGGGATCTCTATTTTCATGATATGAAGGCCTTTTACCTAATTATGTGTATGGACTGGATAGTCACATACCAATCCCATATTGATTTTTACCATAGGAGATAACCAATGTGTCTCCTAAGGTTGACCATTATATTCATCATGGAGAGTGGGATATCGAGGTGGGCTGATCAGGGCTGCATACTAAGCAACTAGGATAGCTCACATCCCAAGTTCTTAGCCTTTTTTAGATGACATGGGTGTTAGGAAAGATTTTATTCAACCGGTAGTGGAACCATTTTGGGATGTCTTTCTAGAAGATTTCTTTGGGATGCCACCTGAGGGAGAATTGGAAATCACTATTGTGCTCATATCGGGGGTTGATCCCATATCTATTACACAATACATAATGAAACTGATGGAGGTTCAAGAGCATAAGACATATTTTGAGGAGATGGAGGGTAATGGATTTATCCGTCCAAGTATATTACCTTGGGGATCACCTATTTTTTTTGTAAAGAGGGTTAATGGTCATTTGTTCTTATGTATCGATTATCTGAAGTTGAAAAAATTACTATGAAGAAATGATATTCTCTTGTATGTATTGATGATATATTTGACCAATTCAAGGGAGATTGTGTGTTATCAAGGATTTATTTGAGATCAGGGTATCATCATTTGAGAGTACAAGATTTTCATATACCGAGGACTTCTTTTAGAAGTAGTTATGGAATTTATGTGTTTTCTGTAATGCCATTTGGGTTTATAAATTTACTTGCAGTTTTTATGGGTTTGGTAATCATGATAATTTATTCATATCTGGATCAATTAGTTGTGTTGTTTGTGGATGACATATTCGTGTACTCTAAAACTCATGACGATCATGCCCAACATCTTGATGTCATCCTCAGTACACTGAGAGATCATCTTCTATATGCCAAGATATTTATGTGTCTGATTTGGATGGACAAAGTACACATATTGGGGAACATCATCCTGGAGGAAGGTGTGTCATGGGACCTAGTGTATGTACAGGCAGTTATTTCAAGGGAATATCCCACGAATGTTTTTTATATCTGAAGGATTATGGAATTAGATGGATATTACAGGATATTAATCCTATAATTTTACCTCTTGGTAGTGCTAATTTTGGGATTAAAAAAATGGAGTATAGTTTGAATGGTTAGATGCTTGTGAGTGATATTTTCTGAAATTGAAGATGTGTTTAACATCAGAACCAATTTTGATCCTACCAGAGTCATGTGATGAGTATAGGGTTTATTTTGATGCTTATGGGATCATTCTTGGAGCTATGATGATGTAGGGATATCAAGTTGTGTCTTTTGGGTCTCTGTAGTTTAGGCCTTAGGAATGGAATTACTATACGCATGACCTCGAGTTGGAAGTAGTGGTTTATGTTCTTAAGTGTTAGAGACACTATCTTTTGGGATAAATGTTTACAATCTATACAGATCAAAATTACTTGATGTTTATTTTTTCACAACATGATTTGAATCTTCTGTAGTGAAGATGGGATGAGTATATGCAGCCATTCAACTTTGAACTGGCATATATGCCCAGTAAGGGAAATAATGTGGATGATTCCTTGAGTAGGAAAACTCAGACTCAGATGGTTCAAGAGTTAGGTGTAGAGTGAAATATAATGGCATTGGTGGATAGAATGATTGTGATGGTTCAAGAGAGTTATGAGAAGATGATTCTGGTTTTAGTTGGAGTGGATTATACACTTTTGAGATGAATAAGGACATACAATATGAGGAATCAGAGTTATTAGATTTAAGGGAAGGCTTTGAAGGTGGGGAGACTTCATCACACTGGATGATAGATGAATATGATATCATCTATGTTAATAATCATGATTTGGTACCTACAAGCATGCAAAAGGATCTCATGTGAGAATTTCATGCCTTGAATTGCGAGGTCAATCCAGGTGTAACCAAAATTTACCATGATCTATGACAACATTATTGGTGCTCATGAATGAAAAAGGATATAGTAGGGTTCGTGAAAAGATGCTTCACCTATCATATGGTGAAGGAATAACATCAACGAACTGGTGGTTTACTACAACCTCTACCTATTACGGAATGGAAATGGGACACCGTGACCATGAATTTTGGTGGGTCATTCGAAGACACATAGAATGAATGATTCTATTTAGGTTATTTTGGATCGATGAAAAAAGGTAGTTCATTTTGTACCTATAAGGGAAACCTTTACATTAGAACAGTTGGGATAATTGTATGCCCAGGAGATAGTCCATCAGCATTGATCACCATAGATTACAATTCCAGATCTTGATTCACATTTTATTTGATGCTTATGGACGGGATTGTAGAAAGCACTTCGAACAAAGGTATTATTGATTATGGATTTCCACCAACATATGGATAGGAAATCATAACGTACTATAAAAGAGTTATAGGATATTCTATTGGCATGTGTGCTTGACATCCATGGATCTTGGAAAGAGCGCTTGGATTTGGTGGAGTAATCCTATAAAAATAGTTATCATAAAACAATATGTATGGAACCATACAAGGATCTTTTTGGTAGTCCATGTAGATCACCGTTATGATGGATAATGGTCGGTGAGTTAGAGTTATTGGGAAAAAGTATAATGCATGATACATCTAAGAAACTAATATTGATTCAGAAATATATGTAAACAACTATGAGTAGAGGGAAGTCATATGATGATAGATGAAGATGACCCCTAGAGTTTGCAGAGTGTGATAGTGTGTTCCTTCAGGTTTCACCTAGCTTGGTTCACCATAGGATATGGAGGCATGGTAAGTGGGTACCCAACATTGTCGGACCGTTTGAGATAGTGGAGAGAATTAGGCCGATGGCATATTGTAAAGACCCAAAAAATTCCAGGTATTTTTTTTAAATTATTTGGGATTATTATGAGTCTATGAAAACTGATGGTGCTTGATTCCAAGGACAGGTGTGCCTGAAATGGATTTTTTAACTTTTTATAAGGTATGATCAGTAAATGAGTGGGTGGCATTTTCGATCTTTTGAACCAGTGCTCAGATTAAAATTCCGAGGGTATAGTTAAATCCATAGCATCGAGATTCACTTAAGGGAGGCTTCACTTTGACTTTAGTAGGTCAAGAGAAAGAGATAATTTTTGGACTTTACAAAAAAATAATAAAATAACAACAATGCTATTTTATTTTTTCTTTTTTTGTAACTATTGAGCGGTGGTGGTAGGACCGATGACTTTTCAAGACATTTAATTGCTTGACTCTTCATTTTTGTAACCACGACATTGAAAAATTAAATCTGGTTCATAAATGAACCACATTAATTTCATTCAACACATTTGGATCCTACGCTTATTTAATAGAAGCTTGTGTGTGGGATTTTGGCATGAAGGTGAGGAACCTCTGACGAAGTGTTGCGGAGACTTCCATCGAGGAACATAAGCATGAGAAACAATATCGTAGGATTTGAATCGGGAACAGTGAATGTTGTTGGCTTTGTCAAGCATAGATTATCCTTCCACCATCGCGACATCTTCAACAAAACCCGAGGTTGGGGGTTTATTTATTAAATATTGTCTTTGATGAATTGAATAATCTCCCACTTGTTATAATGCTAAAGCATAGGGCACATGCCAAACGAATAAGGTCAGACCCTCCGCCACTTCGTTCATGTTACGTTCTTTAGGGGAAAAATTTCCAACTCGACAAAAAGTGGAAACTGTGTGGAATGCAATGATGATGACATCCTGGGAGGACCATAAGCACATTCAGAAAGAATAATGGACCATCAGATCTCACGTGTTGGCCTGCTGAATTTCCACCGGTGCAACAGCAGTGTGGTGGCATCAGCGAACAGTGCCAGCAGGTGAAGGTGGAGGCCGGTGCTCACCAGTCGCAGAAGGAGGTGGCACCGTGGTGGACGGACATGTGGCTGGCTCTTGGTAGGTGGCGGAGGGGGGAGGCGGCACAACATCGCATGCTGTAGTGAGCATGCCATGGCTACAAAGCCAAGATAAAGGAGGGGACCTACTCCCAACAGGTCCCATGGGTAATAAGGTGGTGCCACCTAGCACATCCATTTAATGATCTGAATAGCTCTTTCATCTATTTGGGAGGCAGACCATGAGACCCCTATATGGGTTGTACCGGCCGACAGGCCGAGACCACTGCGACCCAGCCCAACCAGGCCAGCCCAGGCCGAACCAGACCCGGAACCCTCTCGGTCCCTAATACACTTAAATGGCCATATATTGCGAATTGTACGTATGTTTGACGAACCTTCTACAGCTCTAGGATCCTTAGAGGAAGATGGTCCTTTTGATATACTCTACGAGTGTTTTGAAGAATGTTGGAGTATGTTTGGGTTGGATTGACCCTAAATCCAACCGAACCCTTAGTACTAAAATTCCAATAACTTACAGACCGATCATTAAATTGATATGATATCTATTGTGTTTTAACCTTTATTACATGAAGGGTCATTGGGTAACTTCTTCATGGGGATTCATGTCGATTGAAATATGACTGATGTATTGAGAAGCGGTTTCTTCCAGAAAAATGTGTACTATGGGTTGGTATCCAATGGCTAGTTGAGACGTGAAGAATGAAGAGCGATCTTGTGTGCATCAACACCTAGTGATTCTGTGTGAATCAGCACCAAGAAATTCTGTGTGAATCAGCACCCATCGACTCTGTGTGAATTGACACTTAGTGATTCTATGTGAATCATCTCCTAGTGATTTTTTGTGAATCAGCACCCAACGATTCTGTGTGAATCAGCACCTAGAGATTCTCTGTGAATCAGCACCTAGAGATTCTATGTGTTTAGCATCTAGATATCCTTTGTGGATCACCACCTATTGATCCTATGTGGGTCTTTTGGGGGGTTAGTACCTATCGATGATAAGTGGGTTAGCAGCGGTGCCTCTTGACGGAATAAGATGATCTAGCTTTTATGAATAATCATATATACAACTGTACTTAGTTATACCTGGTTTGAGATGTGTCTATTTATTTGTGATTTGTGTTTGAGATCTTGCTTGTGGTTTTCCTTTTTGAAATTCAGAGAGACCTTCGGGGGTCTCAGGGTCCCTACTGAGTATTGTTATACTCACCCCTACATGGGCTTCACCGACACCTTGTTGTGTCTTGTGTAGATGATGGGAAGCCTTGAATGAGACTTGGGGAGCTTGGACCTGACGGTGGACAGTGGTGATGGTTGACATGGAGAGTGGTGGAGATGAGTTATACCTAACCTTCAGGTAGGATCCTCAGCGGAAGATCTCAGGAACTATTTTCTATTTTTAGTTGTAGTTGTATCTTTTTATATGGGCTTATATTCTGGCCCCTTTACTTTCAGTACACACTTTTAATACTATAGTTTACATTGTGGTTGCATCCTATTGTGTTCTCAGACTGTGTGTTTGTTTAGTTTTAAAGGAAATTCCTTCCCATTTTTGGGATATGCCTTTCCGGTTCTAGTCGCCAACCCCTAGCCTATGGAAGGCGGGCTTAGTGTAGTCACGACATGGGCCCCAGGGGACAGGTTGTTAAAAATTAGTATCAGAGGAGTCATTTCTACTGAAGTACTAAAACATTGATCTTTCTAATAGGTGCAATAGTGTTATGTTCCTTGAGTGTGGTTTTCAGTTTAGGGAGTCTAATGTTGGTGTGGTGGCCGACATATCCATACACCAGGACCTTGGATTCTGATTTTTGACTCAGTGCATAAAGATAATGATTATGTGTGTTTGGGAAGGGTTTTATTTTTGATCTATTTGAGTCAGATCAATAGGTATATCATATTGATTGTGGAACACCTATTTCTTTTTAGGATGTTGCAGTATAGACAGCTATCCAGGATTCCTGATAGAGTACATGATGAAGGCCCACCGAGCGACGAGGATTTAGTGTCGATCCCTCTTACTGTGTTCGCACCTTCGGGTGGTGCACCAAAAAGACCACCACCCATTGGGATGTATTTTCCACCAACCCCACTAGCGTAAAGTGCATGATGAATTAGTGTGTTTCATGAGTATAAGTAGTGGAGGCCTCTGAGGTTTCAAGGTGAGAGAGATCCTCATGCAGCTGAGGACTGGCTGGAGGCTATGACTAGAGTTTTTGGCCTAGTTTGGACACTAGCAAAGTAGATGGTGATCGTAACTGCTAGTCTTTTCCTGGGAACGACAAGAAGATGGTGGAGCCCGAAGCTCCAGTTATATGATGAGGCGACCCTCACCTGGACGGACTTTCAGGGACTCTTCAGGGCACTATTCGTTCCAGTTACACTACGCTCTGTGCGTATCTAGGAGATGATCCACCTACAACAGGGAAGCTTATTAGGGGCCCAGTTCTCAACAAGATTCATTGACCTCTTGTGTTACTCCAGAAACATGGTGTGCGAACCATACTTCAGGGCCCAAAACATTGATAAGGTTCTTTGGTGGGAGATAAAAGTATCAATGATACCACTAAATATATGTATGCATGCTGGAGTGCTCGAGCGAGAATTATTGGTGGATAGATTCTTAGCTGAGCAGGCACCAACGGTGAGAGCCACCACTGGACGACAGATAGCCGAGTCATCTATAGTAGGAAGTAGGAAGATGACACAGAGGTCTAAGTGGACTAAACCTCTTAGCAGGTGAACCTAGGATGTAGGGTCAGAGGTGCGGAGCTCACGAGGCAGAGGGGGTAAGTAGGGAAGAAGAACATGCTTCACGTGTGGAGTGTATGGCCACATGGGTTGCCACTGCTCAAACTGTCATACCGATGATCAGGAGATGGTTGATGAACCACTGAGGAAGTGGCTAAGGTTCAAGAATGGAGGTATGTAGGGTGGAAAATGTGTTAAAGGGGTAAGTCGTGCAATAGGTGGTCGATGACGGTTTGAGGTTCTACCACCACCACCACCCCCCAAGTTGTCCACCCTGACCACAAGAAGCAGGTGGATAGGGGAGATCACAACTATAGGCAGAAGAGGCATATGACCATGACATTTTGGGTGATGATTATAGGTATAATCTGTGTCTATTACACCCTAGATGTAGTACTTCTAGAAACATGTTCCTATCACTATTTCATTACCACATCATTTGTTCGGAGCTCAGAGATTTTGATGGATCTGTTTACTCGATCCTTACAATTAGAGACTCTTACAGGAGAGGATTAGATGATTAAGAACTGGTGAAGACAGTGTGATCTAACTCTAGGAGGCGAGAGATTCGTTTGGGATCTCTTAGTAGCATCATCGAGGCCTTACAAAGTCATATTGGGTATGGATTGACTATCTAGAGTCCATTATCAAATCGACTGTTTTAGGCGCAAAGTGCGGTGTGTCCATGAGGATGATATTAGGTTTTCCTTCAACAGTGAGAAGGAAACCTTTGTAGCACATGATGGAATTTCTTGGAGGAGGGTGCAGCCAATCACTCATAAGTTGGATATACTCAACCTCATAGCAATTGACATGAGGAGTCTGAGTTATCCTGTATTGGTGGACCAGTATGTTGATGTCTTTCATGATGATGTTCTGGGACTACCTCTTTGCAGAGAGGTAGAATTTTACATCGACATGTACCCTAGGAAGGCACTGATATCTACACCAGCATATCAGAAGGATCTCATGTAGCTTCATGAGTTACAGGTGCAGCTGGAGGACTTACATGGAAAGGGGTTAATAAGGGATAGTGTTTCTCCATGGGCATCCACAATTTTGTTTTCCAAGAAGGTAGAAGGGATATTGAGGCTTCATGTGGACTATTGTTTCCTAAAATAGGTGACCGTGAAGAACAAGTATCCTCAACTGAGGATTGATGGTCTCTTTGACCAGATAAAGAGAACTCGATGGTTTTCTAAGATAGACCTCAGATCAGGTTATCATCAGCCCAGGGTACGAGACAAGGACATACCGAAGACAACCTTTAGAAGTTGAAATGGTCATTATGAGTTCTTATTGATGCCATTCGGCATGATCAATGCTTCGGTAGTGTTCATGGGACTCATGAATAGGATTTTTCAGCCTTACCTTGCTAGTTTCATGGTAGGTTTCATTAATGACATCTTGATATACTTTGCATTGGAGGAGAAGCATGCCCCGCACCTAAAGATAGTTCTAGATACACTCCAAGGGAACCATCTTTATGTAGTTCTCTTGAAGCGATAGTTCTAGTTATAATAATTACACTTTTTGGGGCACGTTATCTCATAGGATGGAGATGTTGTGGATCTAGCAAAGATAGAGGCAATTCTTGTTTGGGAGCCACCCAGAAGTGTGACAGAGGTGAAGAGTTTCCTTGGATTGGCTGGGTACTACTAGAGATTTGTACCAAACTTTTCTATAGTTGTGGAACCCTTGTAAGCATTGAAAAAAAGGGATATCCCTTTGTGTGGATGGATAGATACCAGTAGAGTTTTCCGGAGTAGATACTGAGACAGATGAGTACCCCCATCTTGAGGCTACTAGAATAGTACATTGAATATTTAGTCTACTCCGACACACTAGGGACCATAATTGGTTGTTTCCTGATTCAGGAGAGGGTAGTGATCACCTATAGCTCATGGAAGTCGAGACAAAATTAGAATAACTACGCTAACCATGAACTGGAGTTAGAAGTAGTGGTCTTTTCACTGAAGATGTGGTGACACTACTGAATGGGTGAATAGTTTACTGTTTACTCTGATCACAAGAGTATCAGGTATATCTCCTCATATATGATCCTGGACTTGAGACAATGACGATGGCTAGAGTTCCTCTAGGACTATGACATTGAGATAGTCTATACTCATAGGAGGGGGAATATAGTAGTAGACACACTAATCAGGAGGTCTGGTCTACAACTGCTTAGTGAGGTCACAGAAAAGCTAGTCGCGTTGTAGATATCCTTTATAGATAGAGGTGGAGAAGCTTTCCTCCAGTATAAGACTATCACTGCCCCACTTCTTTAGTGATCTCGGGAGTCACAGCTTGGGGATGTTGACTATTAGTCCCAACATGCTGATATATCCTTAGGAAAGGCTCTTGAAGGATTTTATGAATGTGGGGAGCACATCGTCCTCTTCCAAGGATGTACCATGGTACCCGTGATGCTACGAGAGGAGGTGTTGTGGGAGTTTCATACACCCCCTTTAGAGGTACATCCTGGAGTGGTGAAGATGTACTAGGACCTCCAGTGTCAGTACTGGTGTCCATGGATGAAGAAAGAGGTGGAGGAGTTCATATCGCGATGCCTCACTTGTCAGCAAGTGAAGGTCGAGCATCAGGTACCAGCTATCTTAGTGCAGCCACTTGAGGTGTAGGAGTGAAAGTGGGATGGTATATCCATGGAATTCATGACAGGGATACCACGTATGACCAGGGACCACAATTCCATTTTGGTGATCATTGACTAACTCACCAAGTTGGCCCACTTCCTACCCATCCTAGAGTAGAGATCAGTAGAGGAATTGAGACACCTTTACGTGCAAGAGATTGTGCGACTCCATGGGGTACATTAGATGATCGTCTCAGATCACGATGCACGTTTTACATCCCGCTTGTGGAAGGGATTGTAGGAGGCGTACGAGAATCATCTACGGTTGAGCATCTCCTTCCATCCTCATACAGATGTTCAGCTGGAGTGAACCATACATACACTTGAGGACATGATTCATTCTTGTGTCCTCGATTTTGGATGGAGTTGGGAGGACCACCTTCCCCTAGTGGAGTTCGCATACAACAATAGTTATCACTCCACCATCGTCATGGATCCATTTGAGGTCTTGTATGAGCGACCGTACCGATCACCTCTTTACTGGACAGACCCAGGGGAGTCAACACTTATAGGTCCAGACTTGGTACAACCAACCATAGAGATGGTTCAGGTCATCTAGGAGCAGATGAAGACTGCACAGAACCAAAATAAGTCTTATAGAAATAGGAGGTGGATACCCATGGAGTTTGGGGATAGAGACCATGTATTATTATAAGTCTCACCTTGATGAGGATTAAAGAGGTTTTTCTGGGGAGGAAAGCTATCTCTGAGGTTTATCAGACCCTTCGAGATCCTTAGTAGAGTAGGCAAGTTGGCGTACCATCTAGCTCTTCCCCCAAAGACGCACTATGTGCATAATGTTTTCCACCTATCACAGCTGAGAAGATGCGTTCATGATCCATCACACATTATCGATTAGAGTGAGCTAGATATCGATGATGGGGAGATGTTTGTAGAGTTTTCGGTGTAGATAGAGGATCGATAGGAGTGGGTCCTTCGTGGGCGATCGATTCCTCTGGTGCGAGTTCATTGGTAGCATAAGAATCTCCAGGATAGAACATGGGAGTGGGAGGATCAGATACGTGCTCAGTACCCCCATTTGTTCACCTAGTTTTGTAGTAGCTTTCGAGGATAAAAATCCCTAAGGTGGGGAGAATGTAAAGAACCGAAAAATTACTTTTAATTTTTTTTAATATTATTTGGGATTATTACGAGTATACGAAAATTTACATCAATTGATTCTGAATAATAACCTTACCCATATAAATCATCCAAATCCACAACGTGGAATATAAATGTCAGACTACTTTATGAGATAACATCCTCCAATATTCAATAGAACTAAAAATCCATTTGTAGATAAACTATAGATAATTTCATTAGAAAAGATATTTATTGCTTTCAGAAGAATCGAAAGGGTGAAGGTTGTCATGGAATTTTATCATATCTTGGGAGATGTGGATCAATGGTGGTCACAAATTCAAAAAAAAATAAGAGGGATAAATTGAATTTATTTAATGGAAGTATTTTAAATAAATTTTCTTGGAAAAGTATTTCTCTCATGAAAAGAGATAATATATGATGAGATAATTATTGAGTCTAAGGGAAAAGGAGGATGAAAATGTTACAAAGTAAGAGGTCAACTTTAAAAGGTTAGAAAGGAATGATACAAACTACAAACATAATCCCTGGAGTAAGATTGATTGTTTCTTTCATGGGTTGAAACCATTTCTACAAAAGGCATTGGTCTCCAAAACATTCTCATCATATTAAGATATAGTCTCATGTGTATCACGACAGATAAATAATTTTTTATGCCTTATGACTTTAATGGAAAGAAAGAAAAGAATATAGTGGTATATTAAGATACATATAGAGGGAAGATGGAAAATGGAAATAAGGATTTTCCCAAATGTGATAATTGTGGGAATAAACACCCAGGTACATGAATGAATGGAATGAGAGTTTTTTTCAAGTGTTCAGATTGTGGTCCTCAGGTTCTTGATTGTAATGGAATGAAAGAAGATACAAATATGGAATTATTTAATTGTAAAGAGATAAGGCATTATTTAAATGATTTTTCAACACATCAGGGAAACATATATCTGAAGAAAAAAATTGATCAAGGTCAAGCTTACACTGTTACTATGGTCGAAGTTGAATAATTAATGTATTTGTTTTTTTGGATTCAGGAATTATTTTATTATATTCTGGTTATAAGAATAATGTAATATATAAATATTTTATTGTATTACTTATTATTTAAGGATTTGAAAGAATTTATGTTTTCATTATGTTATTTAAAGTGACTATATATTTGGTTTGTGTCAATAAGAGCTACATTACATTATTTGGGGAATATGTTGTTATGATTGATTTTGGAAATTTAGAGATCTTTTTTACTAATAATTTAGACAGAAGTATTTTGGATAAGTATTTTGGTTTTAGTGGAGTAAGTTAAACATTGGATATCATTGTTTGAGGTTAATCTATGATTTATTGGATACTATGGGCTAACCTTTTTGGTTTCTTCAATAATTTAGATGATGATTGAAATACTTTTAGGATTTATGATTTATGAAATTTCAACAAGCATGAAAAATTTCATTTTGAACATTCATTTCTTCATGTAAGGGATGAAGAGAAAATATATCTAAGAATAACTAAATGATGATATTATGCTTATGACATAGAATAAAATAATTTAAGTTCATATCTAAATAGTAAACTAGTATTAAATTATTGGGAAATCATATTGAAAACAAAAATTCTTTCCAAGTAACTTTTCCAATTAGTCAATTGGTCCCTTAGATCATCATATATTTATAGATTTGTGATTGTTACTTTTCTCTTAACCATGTTCTCTATCACTCTCTATTAGAAATTGATGGTTATATTTTTATTTCATGTCTATGTTTTCCGACATGGAACCCCTGTATGTGTTATATCCAATGACCTTTATACTTCCGTATCATTATTTTAATCTGGGGGTATAATTAATCCTTTTCCGATGTGGGATATCAATAAAGATGTTTTGGAATTTCAAACCCCTATTATTCAATCACGAGTTTAAATTGCGAGGTTGAAATTTCTTAGAGGAAAGAATGTAATAGACCATGAATTTATAATATTTTCATTTCTGAATAAATATAGTTTTTTTCTTCATTTATTTTTATTCAATACTATGTTAAGCTCAAACTACACACAAAAATTATTTGGCTTGTGTTACAAGCATGACCCAATTCTACCGAACAACAATATATTAAAAAAATATTTTTATTTAATATAATATATAACCTAACCATTAAATTATAATTTATGAATAGTATTTACTAAATTTTGAATTTTATATATTTTATATAATCTTAACATTCGTATCTTGTTTTTTCTAGACATGATATGAGAAAAAAATGCAATTTTTCAGATAAAATAATTATTTTTCAAAAAATAAAGTTTTCATGAATATTAACTTTGAACCCATTTTAAATAAAATAATTGATTATTTTATATGTCCAGTTAGATGAAAATAAACTTTTTATTAGAAATGGTAACATCAAAATTTACCTTGGTTCACTTTTTTCTATTTTTCTGATCAGTTTCATGTTTTTATGAATAGTAAAAAATAATAAATTGTAATTGAAAAAATATTTTTTCATCAAAAAAATTATGGTGTCAAATTATAAATTTTAATGTTTTTAAAGTATATATATTTTATATTTTTATCCTTTAATATAATGTAAGTCAATGAAATTATTTTCACATTAAACATTGATATAAACACATGTCAATCTTTTGAGGATTTTTACTTTTAAGAAACATGTTTTCTAATTCCATAAATGAGATTAATTTTAGTTTAATTGATGGATGATCTGTATTCTAAATTTTGATAAATTTATTTCATATTTGGAATCAATGGGTCTAAATTTTTTAAACATGATTCTTTTATTTTTTTTGACATTATGAATTGTATCTTTAGGAATTTTTTTTATCACCACGGTTAAGGGTAAATCATGTAATTAACGGTAAAAATAATATTATAAGTAAAAATCCAATTGGATTACTAAATTACACCCTTATGACCTTTTTTTCAAAATGGAATCATTTAATGGTCACATTTCCTTGAATATGACATGAATATTATTAAAATCAATGAGTCTGAGAAAATGTCACACTCTCATTTCTTATAACTATTAAAATTTTGATATAGATATAACCAAGATATAACATCAATCGTAAATAATATATGGAAATATAATGTAATTATCTACATTATATTAATTTATTTATACTTTTTAGAGGTTAAACAGGTATCGCTAATGATGAAACAATATTAAAGAAGAAATTATATTATTAATAGAATTATAATATAAATGATATTAAAAATATTAAAGTAAATATAATTTAACATAATTAAGGACATAAAATAATTTTATTGTTAACATATACATGTTAATGAAATATTGGAATTATTTTGACAAATTTATCTTGTTGGATTTATATTTTAAAAAAAGAAATTATTGAACAATATCAAAAATTGGCATAAATGATAATTTAAAATAAATAATAAATTATTAAATTATATAAAATTAATAAAAATCTCAAATGCTTCCAAATAACTAGGAAAATGTTAAATATTTCATATATGATCAAATTTGTGTTCCTTTAGAATTTTATAGTAAATATATTAACCCTATTTTATAAAAATAAAAGTAAACACGGTAAGAGTTAAACAGTTTATCTAAGGGTTAAATCCAAAATATAAAGTGAATTTTTTGACCTATACTTGTCTAAAAATAAATGGTTGGAAGTATTTTTACCCACAATAATATTATCCAAGAAATAACTCAATTTTGAGCTCTTTCAAACTGAAAATAAATTTATAACAAGTTAATAATTTTGGTGTTTCCAAATGTGCTCCTCCCTCTCATATAAAAGGGAACCACTCCTTCTCTTCTTTCAACCCATATGAAGCCATTTGTATCGTCCAAAACATTCCAAATTATCTTACCAACATCCCTAAATTCATCCTAAATGTCGTAAATTGGGAATAAAGCCACCCATAAGGGTCCTTTTGTGCAAATAAAAAGGAGACACTCAAAGAAGAGGTCACTGTTTTACCAATTTAATTCAATTTTTTTCCTATTCTACTTACTATTAATATATTATTTCAATACTAAAGTAACAAATCTAGTGTCATATATGTTCTGTGACATTATAATAATTATGGGACAACTATATTCCTCCTTTTATCCATGTTAAGAATAACTATATCACCATTCGTGCGTACGTACGACTTACCGTTCCCACACCGTAGTGTAATTTTTTATTGATCATTAACGTATTTGGATGGGTATAATGATGAGTATAATGGATATAAATAATGAATATAACATGATAATGATTTATTATAATTAATATACCACCTTATTCAATACCATTTCACTGAAAAAGGAATGATACTTTTTCTCGTACATACTTACGACCTACCATCTCTATGAAACAATGAGATTAATTCTCAAAATTAACTATTCATGAATTATAATAATTTTTTTAAAATTATTAAATATAATACTTTGGAACTTAATATCATTATTTATTTGAATAAAATATATCTTATGCTTATTAAACATGACTTATATAACAAAACATTTATAAGATAATGAACTAGACTCCCAAAACAATGGTAGTACTGCAATATTATTAAAAAAATTATATAATAGGATCATATGTGATATCATAAATATGTATATTATCCTATTATAATTTAATAAAAATATTTAACCATCGTATAGGAGGTAAACTCCCCCTCTAATAATGATTGTTTATACATATCTACTAGGATATCATTATCATCAATGTCCACATTTCCAAAAATGTGTTTCAAAACATTATCAACAATTTTTAAAGTCATTTTTTGGAATTTTTTACTTTTTATAAAATGTTTGATATGAATGTTTCTGTTATTTTCCAAATGAGGTAATTTATGACCATTTTAACAAAACAAGTAATTACTGTTTTTTTGAATTATACAGCATGATATAATATTCCTTTATATGATTATAATATTATTTTAAAAAAATTATTTTATAATTTCATGGCTTTTAAAAGATTTCATGTAAAAAAGGATTTTCTCTCAAAGATTTTTAATCATTTTATTCAATTATTTTAATCTTTTTCAAAATCCATTATTAGATCTTACATTTAATTGAGGTTGTTTTTATATGAAAAAATATACCATATTTTATTTAATGCTTTATGATATGTTTGACCGTGGGTATGATATTTTGATACCATCCATAACATATGGTTTAAGTACTGAAATTTCTTATACAAGTTTTAATAAGAATGTTTATGTTGGTTATTATTTACCCCTTTCATAAAAGAAATGTATTAGACTTTTTAAGTGTCAGGTGGGGAATGATATAGAACCTATATGCATCAATATGTATCAGGTGAAAATAATTTTTGGGTTTTGGATAAGGTCTTACCAAATTATGTATGGTCTCTTCACTGAATCCTTGAGGGTTTGTTTAAATTGTTAGACATTATGCATTCCCTCAGTATGAGAGTAATTATCACATGTGATTATTCGACTATTAGAATTTACACATGAATGTTTTAATTGAATTATTTGAATTATTATTTCCATATTATTCTGAATATTGTGTTTAAAAGGTTTTTGTTTTAGTATTATACATTTCATTAAAAGTTGATTCTTTTTTATGATAGATTTTTCTATATTGTTTAACCTTACTGAGAAAATGAGCTCACCCCTTTATTATGTTTTGTTTTCCAAGGATGGAAAAAAGTGTTTTATGATTGATATTTAGGGTTAATCTAGGAGAATAATTACATTCTTAAATAATTAACTATTTTAAATATTATGTTTGAAAATTTAATGTTATGTTTATGTATGTAATCTATTTTTTAAGACTGCTAAACTGATCTGTCCTTAAAGATTTGATTTCCTTGTAATAATTCAAATGTATTAAAATAATGCACCAGCTCTGATATTATAGGGTTGGTGTATTACACATGACTTCCCTATGAAAATAATATATTCTCTAAAGATATTATCCTTTACTCATCTAAAAATGCAATTTAATTACCATTAAATGATAGAGGTTTTTAATTAAAAAATTAGTATTACATTGTATACTTGTGTGATAGATAAGAATGATGTTCCATATAGTAAATATTATTGGTCATAATCTATGTTTTATTCCCAAATGAATTTATAAAATTTTCACCTCCAACTGCATCTCTATCTCTTATTTCTTCACCAAATTCAGCTTCATTCTCACTAGCACTAGGTAACTCCCTACCAGGATTATGTGCATTGATATAGTTTCCATTCCTCCAACATGGAACCAATTATATAAAATTTTATATAATGGAAATTATCATAAAAACTGTAATCATATTTTATAATTTCATGAAACGTTAGACACTTAACAAAATGGAACTTTTTTATCACTCATGTCAAAATCGTATGCATGGTTTCTTTTAGAATATTCTCTTTGTTTTTATTGAATTCACGTAACCTAAAATTTATTTTCATAAATATAGTTTCTGAGAATTATAATAAATAATATCTAATATCATCATTTAATAAGCCAAAACTAGTATCCAAGATTTAATAGTTGATTTATTACACTTTCACTGGATTAAATAAATCACATCCCAAAGAAACGAATAGTGTTGTAGACTTGAAGAACTAGATACAAACATAATTCTCATATTAAATTGGAAATAGAAAATACATGGAAAAGAAGAACTATTATATCCTTGATATTATTAAAAATTCCCTTATTGGTTGACCTTTAAAATAAAATAAATAAATGGGTGATCTCAGATGCTCAGTAAGGTCATTCATATTTTAGAAGAAAATAAAGAATGAAAAATATGGCAACAAAAAATGATAGTTAGTATAAAGTCATATTAATTATCACATGATCAAGAAACATATCAATGGATATCATAACAAAATAAATAATCAATTGATTTAAATAAAAGATTTCATAATAATGGAATGCATAATATTAAACAATTGAAACTTACCATTGAGGACTTATTCCAAGATATCAATAAATACCATCAAGGATATAAGTCAAGAAATCTACAAAAATGGGTATTTCCTCAACCAAAACCCCATAGAGTAGGTATCATGAGACCTACCAATGTATCATGTGGATATAAAAGGCCCCACCCATCACCTACTTTGTCCAATTAATTATCTTATGAAAGAGGTGAAACATAATTTCTATAAACATTTTTTAAAAAATCTAGTATATGAAATATTATTAATTTCCAAAAATAATTAATAAAAAAAGAAAATAGCCTCAGTTATATCTAGAACTGTATAAAAATAGTATATCCCATTTCCAAATGTTCATAATCAATCCATATAAATAATACATATTATTTCATTTCTTCATAACCATTGTGGATCAAAAGAAAGTTAATGGTTGTTATTGTTGATGAAAATAAATACCATAAAATGACAGTAAAAAATATCTTTAGAAAAATATTATTCTCACATTAAAAATCACATTAAAAAATAATAAATTTCTTGAAAATTATGAATAACAATTTAATTCAAAATTACCTTGTAATAATGTCATGTATTCTTTAAAAAAAAGCATGATGGTGAATTATTATGTTCATTCCATTTAAGTTAAAAATACATTATTTTGATGTTATTGTAAATACAATTGAAATACCATGTTCTCAAAATGACATGACTGTTAATTTATAATTATTTTTAAATGGCTAACATTTTTAAAAATATAAATAATAAATTATTAGGAGATTGTAGAAAATTATTAAGAAAATATTTATTAAAAAAAGATTATTGGTGAAATAGTGTTTTCTATCGAAGTGATAAATATATAAATCATTTATTAAAAACATATTCTTAATCAATATAATTACCAAAGAGAAATAAATGGTACTATTAAATGAAAAAATAAATAATAACCAATTTTGAAGAAAATATATTGGATTTATGTTATAAATAAGAAATAATTCCCCCAAGGGAGGCTTAAACATAAAAAATCATGAATAATTAGAGACTCTAAAATAATCCCATACCACATTGGTAAAATTTGTATCATAAGCCCCATGAATGATATAATTTAAAATGAAACATTAAATATCATGAATATAAATAGATTCATGATATAAAAAAATAAAATGGGCAGTATATTCCACATATAAAATAAATATTGGGAAAATATGGAATATACCTAATAAAAGTAAAATTGAGACAAGAAAATATTAACTCATGTTTAATTTACATTTTCCACGTACTAATCTATATTATAATAAATATAAATTTATTTTAAATCTATTATGAATAAATATTCATATATATCATTCTATATATGATTTAATTGTAATCTTTTAACAAATAATTATTAATAGTAATTTATTAAAATCATATTTCATAGTGATAATTGGTTTAGTTTTTAAGTCTCTTTTTGTTTCTTAGTATTGTACCATGTACATTGATCATGGTTATATCATTTACATGTTTTAAATAATGATATATTTGTTATGTATATTAATATTTAGGTTCATTCATCAAAGTTATATATATATATAGATGAATTACTTGGTTCAGGGAGATTGTAAGATGTATGTGTGCAAGAATGTTGTTTTTATTTTCCAAAAAAGAAATAAAATAAAGTTAAATAATAAATCCATATTATATACTAATAATTATATAACATAAATCACAAATATCTATAAAATAATTCTTTATTTCAATCCAAGTAATGTTGAATTGAAAAAAAAAGACAATGCTTCGTAGAAGTAGTAATCCAGATATATGAAAGGATGGTGATATTGTATTCCAAAGTATTATAAGGTAAGAATGTATATTTAATATTATAATTAAATTGTTTTAATTATTTCAAAAGTATAATATTTAAAATATAATCCAAAAATATAATTACCAAAACCATTCATACCTAGAAATTGAATCTTTTTATATGAATATTAATTTTATTATAAAAATCATGAATTTAGATCATGATGGTATAATTAATTTAAAAAAATTAGAAACATAAACAACTAGTTCAAAAATATCTAGAAAATCTCCCACATAATTCATCATATGTAAATAATTTTATCATATCACAATTGACACCTTTATTCATATCTGATGGAAAGGAAACATAAGAAAATGGTTATCTCATATGATATGTAATGGTAATCATGGAATATATTAATGTATTATTTTAGAAAATAATAAATAAGAAATATTGGTATGTGATCATGATAATAACATGAAATGTTTAGTCCCAACATGTCATGGATCAAAAATATGACTTATAGAATAAAACATTAAAATGAACCATCAGAATGAAACTTCATCATATCTCATTTAGGAACCATATATTCAAGTCAAAAATGTGTTTGGCGTCATCGTAAGGATAATAAACAATTTCATATGTTAGAGTTAACTATCTCGATTCTTGGATCAAGCATTATCACATGTTTTCATTAATAGATCCATCACATTGACTTGTCTCTTGACACAGATCAAGCACATTGACTTATTTCCCTTAAATATCTCCATATATATATAATTAATTTCCCAATACATTAGAGGGAGATATATGTCTAACACAAGACTTAATGAAAAATATAATTATGTTCTCTATAGGACCATAAATCATTCACCATCTTGTAACCCATATAATGAAATGATTTTTATAAACACTTCATCATAACATAAGTTACGTTAATGAAATTGGTTTCATAAATTTCATCCCATCATAAACATAAAAAAATCATTTAAATAATAATAATTTTATATATGGTTCATATCCCTATTAAATAATATGTTTCATAAAATTATTTCATCAAGATGAAATTTTTTTTAAAGGATCTCATTATATAATTATTGAGGAAAATATCATTTCTTTTTGATTTTTTTTCAAAGAGACATATAATTATAAATGAATATGTTTTCATTGAAAATAAAATTATATGTTCACTAAGTATGCATCAAATAGATATTGTTTAATTATGTAAGGAGATTCCATTCATTTATAATTACTCAAAAAACATTCCTTCTGTATTTTTGACAAAAAGTAACAAAGAGCCGTGTTTAGAAAACGATAAAAATATTCTTTTCAAAACACTTTGAAGAAAGTAAAATATAGTTAAAAATAATGTTAAATGTTCATAAGAGTATATTTTGAATAGTTTTAATAAATTTTTTATTAAACATATATTTGGAATATAAATATCCCTCAATAAATATTTAAAACTAAATAATATCGAATATTGATGACATTTTGAAATTAAACATTACCACAGTATAATCAGTAGAATAATATTACCTATAAAATAAAGAAAAATATATGGATAAGAAAATAATATAATAATCACAATAATACTCATAAAATAAATCCATTTTTATTATATTGACCAGGAATAAGAATAATTGGTGTATATGGCATGTGTCCCATAGAAATAAAAGTGAGAAAAAGACACCCAACCTCAAGTATATCATTTCCATGACCATGTTAAAACCTATAGTATAAAATAATCTATTTATTATACATTTATTACATAATTATATATAAATCATGCCTTTTATTATTTGGTTATAACATCATATCACCCATTTATTTCTAATTAAATCACTATTCTGGGTGATAACTAGTTTATTTTCCAAACATGTTATGGTTTGGCAGTCCGAGTCCTTATATGTTATTCATGCTATACTTATTTCTAGAATCATTATTATTTTATATATATATCATATATAGTCATAAAAATAATCTTTATTACAACCCATTTAAAATATTTATGAAAAAAATAATAACCGGGCATTGTCGAGATAATAACTCATACGTACACACGAGCAACATTATAATTTCTCAAAAGATTAGGTAGTGAAAAGTATGATATGGTAAAATCATTCCAAATTATAAAAATGTAATAAATATTATCTATAAACATTAAACATATCATAAATACCACTCATAAAATATGGTGATGGCAAGTGAATTGTATCGCTACGTGGAGATGGTAATCTGTACGTACTTACGAGAGATAAATTAACTTCTTGTTTGATGAGAAAGGGATTTTATAGTGGTATAATCACAATCAATAAAAAATTGAATAATATTTAGTATTATTTTGTTATTATTTTATTATATTTACCATATATTTATAAGAGTTATAGAAGAGTATAAAAAGAGAGTGATCAATTATAGAGATTATATATTCTTCGAAACATTCCATTTAAATGTTCTCTAAAGGACTCTAGAGTTATCCATTCGGAAAAAAACCTATAGAATCTATCTATGAAAGTGTATATGATACTTTTTTAATGTTTGGTAGAGTTAGAAAACTCAATGTGGTGACATTAAATGATGTATGAGGTGTCCTTTTATAATTTAGGTGATAAAGACTTTTGGAATTTCTCAAAAGATTAAATTATAATAAATAAAAAATCAATAAAAAAACTTCAAAATTTAATGGTATTCAAAGATAATGTGGGATATGGTGATAATACCATATTGAAATATATTTTATAAATGTTTTTTTATTTTTAAACCTTATCACTTATATTAACCCTTAGTTATGCAATTTTAATTTTATCTAATTTAACAAATTTTTCAATATTAAATGGTGGATATTTTTTCATAACACTAAAACTGAACCGTAAGTGGTAAATTTATAATTTTTTTGACCATATTTTTTCTATTTTTTCCTTACCTAGGATTTTTATTATTTATAACTAATTTAAGAAAATATTATCTTTATAAAATATCATTAGTGTCAATTTTTACACAATTAATTATGAAGACATTAATAAAATCAATACAACAAGTTAACATCAAACCAATTCCTTTATTACACCCCTAATATGTCATATTTACCTTTAAAATTCGTGGATAACTTTAATTAATCCAAATATATTTATTTTTAAAATTTTAATATCCCATAATTGATTTATTTCATTAATTAAAAAATTGCTACATAATCATTGTGTAATTATGTATGATAAATATTTCTTTATAGAAAAATTAAAATTAAAAATCAATGATTTAGATAAACCTTTTATCTTTCACAAAAATATATATTTTCAATAATATCATCTATTTTACCCAATATTAAAAATATTATACATATCAAAATTAAGAGTGTGACATTTTGTCACTGTCATGAATTTTAAAAATATCAAAGTCATTTTCATGGAAAAGTGACCATTATATTATTAAATTTATACCCTTATATTTTAGGTTACTAATGAAATTCGTAAAATAATATTTGGAAATATTTGGAAATATTTTTATATTATTTATAATATTATTTTTAACCATAATTAAAAGATTTTCCCTTAACAATTGTTATAAAAATTACATCTGTTACTCTACATAATGTCCAGATATAACAAAGGCCTATTAACTAAATTTATATATATTTATTCCAAATATTTAATCCATTTAAAAAATTACAAATAGATAATTGGCTATAATTAATTTCAAATTAATCCCATTGAAAGAACAAGAAAACATGTTTTTAATGTCAAAACATTCAAATAATTGAAATATTTTAATATCCAAATTTAAACTGAAAAAGATTCAAATGACCATAACAGGATTAATAGATGTATTATTTAAATAATTTTACTTTAAAATAAATATAAAATATCATTTAACATTACAAATTATTTAGATTAAATTATAGTTTTCAATTAAAATTCATTATTTTTTAATATTTATAAATAATCAAACATATTAGAAAAATATCAAAAAATCATCAAAATGAAAATTTTATTTCCCTATTGTTGGCGCCAAAATGTTGGACGAAAAGAACGAAGAAAAATAGGCCTCGTGACCTGCCTCGTGAAGCCACGACGCGGAGTCCCCCAAAGCAATGTGCCCACCACGAAGCAATGGAGGCAATACGCTCCACGAATGCCCCAAACGTTCGCCAGCCCGCTGCAAAGAAAATGAGGTGGTATGCTCCACGAATGCCCCTGACGTTCACAAGAACACCTCGAATCAAAGTAGGTGGTACACTCTACCAATGCCCTTGATGTTCGCGACACTGCAGCGGAGCTATGGAGGCGCTACGCTCCACCAACGCTCTTGACGCACGTGACCCGCCGCGAAGCAACCGAAGCCCTCTTCGCGCCGCCTCAGCTCTGCTCCGTGGTGCCTCTTGCCCATAAATAACGGATTCCCCCGGATCCCAATGGATGTACAATCCTTCCTTTGGACTATTCAACTCCCAAATCGCGAAGCACCCTTTGCTCTGTGAACCATGAGCTACGCGAGGTATTTTTGATTCACGAGATGCCTCCTCCTTTCCTCATTTTGATCCCCTCTTCCGAGAGGGATGCCTTCATGAAGCCTAAGGTCCTTCACGAAGGAGGGGGATCCCCAAGGGGACTCAGGTTGTCATGGATTGTTTTTGCTTCACGAAACACCCTTCCCATACACGTGATCCGCATGCCAAGGCTGGGTCACTGTACTTCGCGAAGCAAATTACTTCACAACACTTCGCTTTGCGAGGAACCTTTGCTCCGTGAGGCTGTGCTCCATAAATGCCTTTCAACTTTGTGAAGCACCTTCCATGTGCACCTTCGCCCCATGCTAAGGCCAAGGAACCCCACTTCACGAAGAACACCACTTCGTAAGTTCCCTCCACCATGCAGAGCGACCGAACTCCACAAGGTCCCCACCTATGGACCCCTATGCCTAGCAATTCATTTTCCCATGAAACCCTCCAGGCTCGCACGATGTGATTTCAAAGTCCCCTGGATGATACCGCCCATGGTATTGCTTTGCCTAATTATTCTTCTCATAGCCACGCTAATGGATATTGCTTTTTCGCATAGCCACACTAACGTGGACCCCTCGATGGTTCGCTCTGCAACCCCCCTTCACCACGACATTTCTAGTACCTTCCCTTCCACAAGGAGAAAATGGTACCAGTTATGTAAGTCTTATGGGTGCGGAGTAATCCCACCTCGTCCAAGCTGCAGGACGTTAAACTTCCAAGAACCCTCGTCCTCAACACATGACGTTAAACTGTGACATCACCCTGTGCCTCTCACACAGGGTGCCCCCACCTTGGGCATTCTCTATGCCCCTTTGTCTCTTCATGGGATGATATCCTCATTTTGGGAGTGGCGTTTGTCCACGGGGAAGGGTATCCACCTTGGCATAAGCCCCCTAGATTTTCTTGCTTGAGGAGGCGCCCCTGCTCCTCCTCACTTCCTCGGTGCCTAGTCCACCGGAGGGTGTGTAGGGAACCGGGCCTCCATCTGGAAGTAAGTCCCAATCCCCCTCTCCCACTGCACTTTGTCACCATCGGGCCACCATCCTGGAGTAAGTCCCAGTATCATGGGCTACCCAATGCATAATCCCCTCTTCGCTTCCCATGGACATATCCTTCGCGACATGATCATCAGGTCCCTGCAACCTCTGGTTTCTCACACTGAGCATGACTCCCATGATATTAGAGTGAGAACCGACCATGACACACCCAGGGCCGCCTCAGAGCATAATCCACAAATGCCTCGTCTCACATGATGTTAAATTGCACACCTGAACTACGAGGACTTTGATCCATGTCAAGACATGGTACATAGGAAGCCTCCATGAGGTTCAAGCCCACCACCAGCGGACCCCCGAGTTCACCTTCATGTCGGTTCACTGACAAAACCCTTCCTGAACTACAAGGACTTTGATCCATTTCAAGGCACGGTACATAGGTAGCCTCCCTGAGGTTCAATCCCATCATCCATCAGACCAAGGTTTATCATCACGTTGGTTCACCAACACCCACATCCCATTCTGAACTATGAGGACTTTGATTCATGCTAAGGCATAGTACGTAGGAAGCCTCCACGAGGTTCAAGCCCAATACCCAGTGGACCAAGGTCCTTATTCACATCGGTTATCTGATATGCCCCCATTCCGCATGACGTTAAACTGTATCCCAATCCAGCGGTAATCCATTGTGATCTCACCACCCGGTCTTTCCTACCTCCTTCACATTGGTTCACCAACACCTTGGGCAGCCTGGAGTGTAATCCCCACACCATCTGAACTATGAGGAATTTGATCCATGTCATGTCATGGTATGTAGGAAGACTCTATGAGGTTCAAGCCCACCGTCCATCAGGCCAAGGTCCATCTTCACGTCGGTTCACCAACACACACCCATACCCAAACTACAAGGGCTTTGATCTATGTCAAGACATGGTGCGTAGGGAGTCTCTTCGGGGCTCAAGACCAAAACCATTTTCCATACTGATTCTCACCTAGGCCACCACATCTGGGTGAGATCATGCCTCCTCATTCCCCTCCACAGTACTCCAGAAACCGCCCACGTGATAGCCCCAATATCTGTGATCCCTCAAGGGGGTTCTTCAATCTGATCCACTCTAGATAGTGTTCTGATCAGCCCGATCCGTCTCCGTGGGATGTTAAACTTCTGTCATACCCAGTGTTAAACACCATAAGATGAGGAAAACATCAGATACATGATTATGGAATATGATTCCCTGCTCTCGATGTGGGATGCCTCGGGATTCCACGCCCTCGAGAATCCCTATAATAAGGGACAAAAGACAGACACGCCAATTCCCCAGCATCCAAACATGATAGTGGTGTCTCAACGTGACTACTCCCCCAACTGAAGGTTGATGCCTTGAACCAACCCCTTGTAATTTCCTGACAGAAGTAGCATAATTAACTGGTGTCCATGAAAGTATGTTGCCGGGAAGATTTTCACGAACAAAGTATTAAATCTATGAGGGAGACCTGGACTAGGTGACGAGTTCCGAGGAGGAATCCATGGAAGGAAGAACCTACATCCCATCATCATGTTTCGATCAAGGAGCAAAAATCCCTAAACAAGGATCGAATGATGCCCTCCGTTGGAAAGCAGGAATGCGGGGGTAACAAAATCGGCACCTATCGCGCTCAAGCTGACGGATGTGCGCGCCCCGGTGAAAGCGTCGGAAACAGAAATGGTGAACCAGAAATGAATTTATTCTCCTTAATGTGAAGATTAGTAGCGCTCGAGACATCAGTAGAGTGACATATCACCGGATCCAGATATCTGGTGCTGGGTCCCGCCAAGAAAATAGCGGGCCTGGCGTGAAACTCACCAGATGTTGGGGCAGCAAAACGTTGGGCATCTCAGTCTACGATGTTGTCAGCGTAGATCCATCTTACCGACCATGGAAGACGGAATGTTTCTGGGGCACTGGGTGTCGATTTCTTTTTCTGTCAGTACTAATGAGCTGATCTCCCTGCCTTCAGAATCCCAGAAGCTGCATCCAGAACCCGATCACCTCCCACCCACTGATGTGGGGGTAGGGGAAATCTCAACGTGGATACCCCGCGTGGTTCTACCTTTTTTACCACAGCCTTGACTACCATGAATACTAGGTGCCCACTCCCCCTCTCCCTATCAGAGATTATCTAATGAAGGGTAATCAATGACCTTGTATGTAGTTACGTGGGGGAAGGGGTCATCCCTACGAGGGACATGGCCTACCTGAATTTAGAGGCGTCTGCGCCTTGCCGTCAATGCTGCCCCCGAGGCCCGCGCAGGGAGCTGTTGCTCCACACTCCGATCTTCAACAATTATGGGAGCCTCTCCCCGGAATTCCTCGACGACTCCATGCCCTACGCCGATGAGGTAGGGGATGTTCAGGTCCGCCCGACTAGAGTTCCATCCCAGGGGTTCCCAGCGAGGGCCCCCACCAGGCCGCGCCAGCGCTGCCACCCACTTCCCCAAACTGAAGAGTTGGTGGACTACCTACCTGCACCACCGACACCGGCTCGGCTGACCCGACGCTAGTGTCGGGAACAGGACGAGGAGGACACCCATCGAGGGGCGTCAACGTCAATGAATACTATGGCCTGAACCACCTCTGGCGTGCATCGTCAACCCCCTGCATATGCTTAGTAGGGGTAGCTATATGCCCGACCTGGATCGAGGCCCCAACCACCCCACAGGCAGGCTGGGTTGACTCTCCTGGTTACAGGCACAGGCAGTGGCCAACGCGGACTAACCCACAGTAATTCCACCCACTACGGTGGCCCTCCCCGTGCAGCCACCACAGAGGATGAGTTCATTTCTCGCTCCCAGCCCCGGCTCAAGGTATGACCCGTGCCACCTTCGACCAGAATGAGGGCCTTCCCCATGGTATTGACACCTCATATGGGTGCCTCTCCCACACTCATTACACATGGTATGGATCCATCCCGACTACCACGGACCGTAGAGGTAGGGACATTGTACATCCAATCACTCTCTGATGTGAGGACCTTCCTCACATCCTTATAGCAGCCGACGAAGGTCCGATTCATCATATTAACCATAAGGGTGGAGATCAACTTCACTTTGCCATCACCCAATATGGAGGTCCTACCCATGTTTGGTCCAATCAGCATGGGGACCTGCCTGACGCTGACATCACCAAGAGAACCAGGCATGGAGGTCCTACCTGTGCTCCTGTCAGTTCCAGCAAGGGTCACACCCGTACCAGCATCCAGCACAGTGGTCCTCCCCGTGTCCCCTTTGTCATCTACCCCAGTTCTCCTCACACCCCAACCCACTCAGGCGAAAGTACTCCCTTCCCCAACACTATTATGGCCGAAGGACCTCCTCGTTTTGGGAATTTTTCCTTCCCCAAAGAGACATCCCGAGGCATGTAGCCGGGTCGTCGCAGCCACAAGAAGAATTCCCAAAAGCTTCAGGCTAAGATTAAACTGGTCTGTTTCTCAGATTCTGAAGCAGAGTACGACTCAGCTGTGAAACCATCCCCTTGGTCCTCTGCGTCAAGGACCGGGGTAGAAATAATGCATATCAGCCTCATCCTTCCAGAGTGTGAAGTCCACCGGATTCCCACCTCACTTCGCAGGTATATCCAGGAGGAGGAAATTTTCGGAGTCCCACAGGTTCTGACCGTACAGTCATCGCCACCATCACTAGAAGCACCCTCTACCTCGACCAGAGATCATGGAGAGCTATTTTGGGGGCCGATGGTGGTTGAAAAACAGCATGACCCATTGCCGGTAACCGCGATACCTGCACTAGAAGTTGTGGCTATCAGCCTGATGTATTGTGACATTGTGGTCAGATCACTGCACTCCTCGGAGGATGGCCCAGAATTCAGCAGCCAATAGGCTCATTTGTCGTATTCTCTACCACCCATTTTACTATCTCAGTGGTCTGCCTTATTACTGCTTCCAGCTCCTCATCTACCTTTGATTGACAAGTGGGGAAATACGAGGCCAGTACCTGAATCCGGGCCCAGAAGCTTCTGGAACATTCTTGCGGCGAATTACTTCCCAGATAAGTTTTGGCCGACTGCAGCATCGAACTTCTATGCGCCGGAATCCCTCACCCCAGAGGAAGTTGAGTGCTTCCGCCAAACCCTATGGGCGACACACTTCCGTCTTCTGTATCGTCAAGTGGTGTTCACCTGGATCCAAGATCACATTGAGGAAATCAGCGAACAATGTCGTCTGGTCGATCTGGCCGCACTCCCCATGGCCCAGTGCCCTGAGTCACCAGGTCGCCAGAGGACCCTCCAACAAAAATGCGTCCAGAGTTTCAGGGTACTTCCCAAAATCATCAGGGAAGCTACCCCCCACATGAAATTCTATGGCTAGGGGAAGTACGCTGCCCTCTTCTTCAGCCCTATTCGAAGACAACCCAACTCGATACGTGATATTGAGGACATGCCCCCGAGAAGGGTCACAGTCCACATGGTCGACGTTATGGACAAGGAGGACAACCTGGAATTTCTTGATGGAGACTTACCCCATGTGAATGTACAACCATTGTTGGACCCATCAGGGAGGATTGCCCGCCAGTAGAGGAACCTCCTAAGTCTCCATGTGCCCACCGAGTCGTTTGGGACTTAGTCGGAATTCCGGTAAGGGTAAAGAGAATGTCAGAGCTGTCAAGCACTCCAACCCATCCGCCTCAGTGCAGAAGACGGAGGAAGACCCCGAGATAGCCGAGTTGCACTAGAAACTTGCTAAGCAGAAGTGGCTAGTCGACGAACTCCTGGCCAAACGTGCTATAGAGCGACCACCCGACTATGGAAATCCTAGTCCGGGCCAGCAGGGGTAGGAACAACTTCCCCCTGGTAAGATGCCTCCGGGCAACCCTGATCATACCGCTCCCACAGAAAGGGTTGAAGCCGGAACTCATGGAAAGAGGGTGCGATACATCTCACCAAACCCTCCCAAATGGATCTTCAATCCGAGGAATCCAGCCTGGGTTCTCCCAGATGCCCGGTAAGTCATTCCACCAGCCGCTCCACGATCCGTTGAACCCCTCTACCGTGTCGAAGAGCCCGATAACGCACTCATGGTTAGGGATCCCCGTCATGACAGAGACCGCCACCTGGACGATCCGATGGTGGTACTCATCACCCACCTCGAGGCATTTGAAACATGACAGGTGGCAGTCCCACCATATGGAAAGTCATATTCAGCGTGGGTGGAAGATATGCCTGCACCCCTGGGTTTTAGAAATCCCACTTTATCACCCTTTAACAGAACAAGGGACCCTCCATGGCACCTAGCCCAATTTTCCTCCAAGTGTGGCCCCATGTTGGGGACTCCAGCACAACAGGAAGCTTCCAATCTCCAATGTTTTTTGCAGAAATTGGAAGGCTCTGTGTTTGTCTTGTACAACCAGCTCCCCGCTGGATCGGTGACCGGCTGGGAGGATCTTCGCCGGCAATTCCTATACCAGTTCAGCTCAACCACGTGAAAGACCAGCATTGTGGACCTCTTCAGGTGCAAGCAAAGGCCCGATGAGCGAGTCGCAGACTTCATTGCCATGTGGAAGGGGCTCACATACTCCCTCGACATGTCACTGACTCAGGAGAAATTACTAACGATGTGTGTGGGGAATGTCAAAACAGAACTGGTTCCATCATTGATTAGTCAGAACTTCCCCGGAGGGTTCCGAGACATCTTAGATAAGGCCCAGCATCTCGAGGAAGCTCTGCCATAGGCTAGTCAGGTGCATCCACTACCCCCAGTGATTCCAACAAGGAGGAATGCTAGAGCCGAGCCCATATAGGTGGCCCAAAGAGAATCCCACAAGTAGCTAGATTTGTTGCCGGTAGCACTGGCTCCACAACCTCGCAGAGGGCCTCCACCTCAGGCACAACCTCCTACACAACAGCAACCGCCTCAGAATCGGCAGGTTCCCCCGCGTAACCTGCCACTGCCGCCTAGGCGAGATAATCAGGCTCTGCCTCCTCAGCAGGCTCCTCTGGCCCCTCGTTAGGGCTAGGAACACAGAGCCCCCTATCCAGAGAAAAGACACCAGAATGACTCATTCAGTGAGGATCAGGTACCCAGTTACTTCTGTAGTTCCCTAGAGCAGGGGATTGTGCACTTACCTGAGTGCATAAGGTCGAAAGAGTTGAATCTCACCGATCACCCCAACTACTGCACCTATCATCAGATTCTAGGGAACACCCTAAAGTAGTGCTATGTGTTTAAAGACTGGATCTAAGACAAGGTTGATAAAAACATAGTCAGGCTATGCCCAGCCCCGACACAAGTGGGAGGTGTCTTTGTGAGGTCAGAAAGCGGTAGAGACGATGAAGGTGAGTAAAAGAAGGTTCCCATCCATGAATCCTAGAAATACGACGACTGGTTGGATTTTAAAACAGTTTCCCATGCCCATGGAATTATCCGGGCATGCCTGAATCAGCCAGAGCCTTCATAATATGCAACTAGTGCCTTTTCTTCATCATCTTAGTCGGCCTCTTCCCAGAAGAGCAAGCATCGATGGCGTAAGAAGAAGCAACACACTCCACCATTGTCGTCGTCATCCCGCACTCTCGGTGACTTCATGCCCCCTGAGATGGGGATCCCTCCTAGAATCCTCCCAGTGGTGGATGATTCATCAAGCGACAGTTATGGGTACACTTCAGTTAATACTGTTGAGTTGGTAAATCCCTATACTACTCCCGACGAGGGGGAGCACCAGGAGAACCCCCCAACATCCCCATCCGATGTCAACGTCGGCGGAACCGTGGCCACATGGGCTGTAAAGGCACATCAGCTGGTGCTTTCATCTAGACCGCGCGTGCCACTGAGACCAGAAAATAGGCCCAGCGTAGAGCTCAGCACGCGCAACCTCCACATCTGGAATCCTTAGATGTACATCTGCTGTCATTCGTGCTACTAGATCAGGCAGAGCTACCTCATCTGTACCACAGCCAGTCTCACCTTGCTACATGCCGATCTCAGTTGTTCGGTCCTCATCCGGAAGGTATGATTTAGGCCTTAACTGGTGAGCAACGGGGCGTGCCTAGAACTAGCCAGCCACCGGTCCAGCCGGCACGACCCATCATGCCTCCAATCGCAGAGTGGACTCCTGTAAGTATAAGTTCGCACCTGTCATGGAAGGATGATATTCTGAAGAACCTTGTTGGAATCCTAGTAAGGGTTTTTATCCTCGAGGCTCTTCACCTATCATCAGAATTGTGTGAGGAGCTCGCTGAGGCTCTAATGAGCCTCCTCCAGTTTGATATGGAGGTAGCAGCTACAGATGCCTTCCACGTTGAGACAATTAATAATTCTAAACGCTAGGAAGTTATCTCGTTCTCTGTTGAAGAAAAAGACCCTCCCATACAAGGGCACATTCATCCACTATAAATCACTGGTCAGTTCAATGGTGTGGAGGTCCGCTGCTATCTTGTTGACATGGGTTCTGGGATTAACCTAATCCCGAATCGAACACTGTAGAAGCTGGGGTTGTCTGAGGATGATTTAACTCCATCTGACCTAAGAATCCAGGGATTTGACAGGACCGAGAAGACCCCGGTCAGCAAGATCCATTTGAAGACCCAGTTTAGTGGCCTAGTTGCTAGTACCGAATTCTTGTTTGTCTCCTAGAACACCACATACAACACATTGATGGGATTGCCATGGCTCCACCTTCATGCAGTAGTCCCTTCATCATATCACCAATGCCTCAAATACTCCCTCAATGGTCGAGTAGGAGTGCTCCAAGGAGACACATCTCCTTTCGTCTCTTGTGAATCTCATTATCTGGACACTGACTATTACAAGAGTAAGGATAAGTAGATTCTAGCAAGTGAGGTTGAACCCGTCCTGGTCACAAGTGATCCATGGGCAGGTCTAGACGACGCCTATGTCATCCTAATCCATAGAATGGAGGCCATGACCCCTGAAATGGGGCGGTGTTTTGTTGTTTCAGGCACGAGAGGAAGACATATTCTGAGGTCCAAGAAATGACGAAAGATCACCTCGTACTCCTACACCAACTACGCTCGGGTGATCCCGGAACCTCCTACCCCCGTACGGTATCGGGATGTCTGCCCCATGGAAACGGAAATACGTTATACGTGTCTGTTTTGCCAGGCTGGGATTAACCATCTCAAGCCGACGCGCCACCATTTCTTTGACATCATCAAGTGTGGCCCTCTGGGCTGAAGACCAGATTAGATTGGGTCAACTGCCTTCCTTACCATGGTCTTAGCGGTGCATGAATCTGTTGATGTACTGACCACCACGGTTCAAGATGACACCAGCTGCCCATCAGAGTCTGGTGGCTCGGAAGCGACTCCCCCTGCAGAAGATCCCTCCACAAGTGGATAAGAGGATCTATAGGATTCTCCCCTGCCTTTGAAGATGGAATCTCTACCACGGTCGATAAACTGGTATAGGTGAACCTTAGTAGTGAGGCAGATCCGAGGCCCTCATTGATTAGTGCCGCCATGTCCCTCAAGGAGCAGCAGTGGTACGTGGACTTCCTTAAACAACACCGTGATGTGTTATCCTGGAGTTACGGTGAGATTCCAGGAGTAGATCCCCAAGTATCCATCCACTGCCTTGGTCTCCTGACAAACCATCACGGGATCAAGCAGCCTCCCAGAAGGATGCACCCTTCTCATGGTGATATGGTTGAGGCTGAAGTTAACAAGATTATCAAAGACAACTTCGTCAAGGAAGTCCAGTACCCCAAGTGGCTAGCCAACATTGTGCCAATCAGGAAGAAGAACGGGAAGATCAGAGTCTGTATCGACTTCCGCAATCACAACCGACACTATCTGAAGGATGATTTTCCCCTTCCAGTGACAGAATTGTTGATTGATTCTACGGCCGGGTTCCAAGCCCTCTCCTTCCTGGATGGGTATTCTGGGTACAACCAGATCTGGATGGCCCCTGAAGACAAGGAGTCCGCTGCTTTCAGGGCCCCCCAAGGTACTTTTTATTACCAGGTTATTCCCTTCGGCCTGAAAAATGCAGATGCCACCTATCAGCGGGCCATGCACCGCATATTCAAGCCAATTCTTGGAACATTGGTGGAGTGATATGTGGTCGATGTGGTGGTCAAATCTTGTCAGCTCTAGGACCACCTCAAGGACCTTGAAAAATTATTCGGCTTCCTCTATTCCTACCACTTGTAGATGAACCCTTTGAAGTGTGGCTTTGGGTTCACCTCCGGGAAGTTTCTCGGCTTTGTCGCAAGATATCGGGGCATCGAGATCGACCTAGAGAAGATCAAAGCCATTATCGAGATGCCTCCCCCGAGTAATATTCGGGAGATTTGTGGTCTTCAAGGACAATTAGCCTATATACACCGATTCATTGCAAATTTGGATGGAAAGTGTAAGCCCTTTTCCCGACTCAGGGAGAAAGGCTCTGCCTATGAATGGGACAAAGAGTGCCAGACCACTTTTGAGGAAATCAAGCAGTATCTACTCCAGCCTCTGGTATTGATTCCACCCGTCTCCCGAAAGCCTTTGGTCCTTTATGTGACCACCCTAGAACAGTCTCTCAGTGCCCTTCTCTCCCAGAAGAACAATGAGGAGACAGAGAAAAACCTCTACTAACTCAGCCGCATGCTCCACGATACGGAGACCAGATACTCCCCCATCGAAAAGAGTTTCCTTGCACTCATTTTTGTCGTACAAAAATTGTGACATTACCTACAGCACCATGAGGTATAGTTAGTCTCTCGGGTAGACCCACTAAAGTACATCCTAAACTGCCCCATGTTGATTGGAAGACTAGCGCGGTGGGTGGTAATTCTCCAGCAGTTTGACATCAGGTTTGTGCCCCAGAAGGCTATCAAGGGGCAGGCATTGGCATACTTCCTAGCTACCCATCAAACCTCCAGGGATCAATCCCTGGACCTAGATTTTCCTGATGAGACAATCCACTCATTCGATAATGACGTCTCATATTGGAAAATGCACTTCGATGGTGTCTCCCGGAGCCCCACCGGTATGTGGCTCAACGATCCTAGGCTCAACAGAGTGGGTCTGGGTATCGTCTTCGTCACTCCAGCGCAAGACATTCTGTAGTACTCATTCTTGTTGTTAGAAGGCTGCACCAACAATGAGGGAGAGCATCAGTCTCTCATCATTGGCCTCAAACTGGCCCTTGAGATCGATGTGCCCCATTTGAACGTGAAAGAGGATTCCAAACTAGTCATCAAGGAGGTCAATGGAGACTATGTTGTCAGGAAGCTAGAGCTCATGCCATTGTTGGAGTGCACCCTCCATCTAATGGGCCAACTCCCTTCTCAACCAGAGGTAACCCATGTCCCTCGGTCAAAGAATGGTCGATCAGATGCTTTGTCGGGTTTAGCCGCGTCAATTGCAGAACCCCAACAGGATGATCTGATTATACATGTGGCACACCAGAGAGTCATTTCCCCTATCATCTCAGATGAAGATGACGGCCCGTGCTGTAACACCCCGACCCCAGCTACCCAGAGTCGGTGCATTACTTCGTAACATTGGCATGATCACAAAAGATCAAGTCTCGAAAGACCGATTAGTTTAGTATCCTTGGAAACACTAGATACAATCATAAATGCTACATTACATCATAAAATGAAAAATTGCAATAACATGGTCTTCATAGTCCACACTCATATCTTCACTGACTATTCTTGCAAGTCAGTCATAATACACTTCTTCACATCCTGGAAAATATTTAAACATTGAAAGGGGTGAGCTCAGATGCTCAGTAAGGATAACAATATTGCGGAAGCTTTTATAAGAAAACATAAGCATTTAAGGCAATGTATAACTAAAACAAAAGCCTTATTGAACTTGAACTTCAGCATAATATGGAAAAAGTAAAATAAAATAATGCCATTACTTACTCACATGGATATTATACTAGACGAATAATCACATGAAATATCAATAACCACTTTCATAATGAAGAAATGTATAATGCCAGACCTTCTGAAACATTTTGTCAAGGCCTCGGCCAAGACGTCTAAAATGATTAAGGCCTCGGCCAAAACCATAAATCAAATTGGGAAAGGGCCTCGGCCAATTCCACGTCTAGTTGTCTCATGAGACCTACCGATGCATCGAGGAGCTATAGTGGGATCCACCTGTCACTTATTGAGTCCAATACATTCCTCATATAAATAGGTTTACACATAACATAAGTATTCGTATTAAAACTAGCATACGAAATGTCAACAGTTTCTCCATAAAATATGGATGGTATAAAAATAACACATCCACAGTCAAATGTTTCACAAAATTCTCAATGTAAGTTTTGTATCATAAATCAATTTCAAATAAACTTAAAACCCATCAAAGGATGTTGACATGGATCAAATCAAAGCTATTTGAGAGAAATATCTCTCTTTTTTGAAATCATTTAAAAGTCCCATAATAATAAATTTACTTTGAAAATATTATTATAAGCTTGTAAGGGAAGCTTCGATGAAGTTATAATGGCGGAAAATAGCCGCACCCGCCGTATATGTTTAAAAAAACATTCTTACCTTAAATTTATCAAAAAGGTCCAAAAGTACATTGTTTGGAAAACGACGGTAAGATTCCTTTCAAAAACATATAAGGGTATAAATGACTTTAACCCATTTTCCATTTAATAGGAAAAATGTTTTTAACGACATTTTTAAAAAACATGGATGTGGATCATAACAAGGTCCCGGTAGATAATTATGTATAAACAACCTTGGATAATGAAGAGGTTGTGAAGTAAACCCTTACCTTGTACTTTTCATTGGTTGGGGTAGGTTAACCTCCTGTATAATGGTGAAATAATTGTTATTAAATTATACAAGAATCATATACATTCATATGATATAATATATGATCTTTTAACATTGCTTTGTTAACAATATCTTAGATTTATCGTTGTTTCGGATGTTAACTTACTGGTTTTCTTTTATATGTTTTGTTATGTAAGTCGTGTTTTTCATGGATAGGTTGTATCTTATTCATATCCAGAATGATATGATGTCCTTAAACATTATTTTTAAATCATAAAATCAAAATTATACTTGAATGGATATGACGGAGAATGAATCTCATCGCGTTCGTGGAGACGGTAGTCCGTACGTACGCACGAGCGACAATATCATTATTTTGATATTTAAATAATATATAATTGGATAGTATATCATATATACAGAATCATTATCATGTTATATTTATTATTTACATGAATTAAATATCATTATTATACCCATCTAAATAATAATATATTGAATAACAATTACACCACGACGTGGAGACGGTAAGCCGTACGTACGCACGTATGGTGACATGTCATTCAAATGATGGGTAGAATACTGAATATGGTTGTTCCATATTTATAATAACATCACATTATATAGAAGATACTAGAGTTATAATTTTAGAATTGAAATAATAAACAAAGAGGGAGTGGAAGAAGAAAGAAACTTGAAAGAGGGTGATGAAAATGTTACCTCTTCTTCGGGTTCTTCCTTTTGATTTGATCAAAAGGACTCCATAGGATGGCTTTCTGACTAAAGTAAAGATTCTAGGATGAAGGGAGAGAAGTTGGGAGAGTATTTGGGAAGGGGTTGGCTGAACAAAAAGGCTTGGAAGTGTGAATAAGGTGGTAGAGGTGGGGGCCTTTTATAAGAGGAGAGGAGGGGCACTTTTGGAAAGATTGAAATGTTACATTATTTCACAATGCTTTTCGGATTCTAATGGTCCCACACTTATATAATTCGAGACTAAGGTGATAAGGTTTCTAAATCTCCTCATCCAATAGGCTTTGGACAAGTGTAAGCCTTGGATTTTTCATTATCTTCTCATTTTATTTTAATCGTTAAATAATGAGGCCATCGCTGCATCATAATGATGTCATAAATAATTTAATTTATTTAATGTCTAAAAATTATAAAAAAAATACTATGATGTAGGAAACCTTTTTATATTTCTAATGAATATTTATAGTCAAAATTTGGACTTGTGTAACCCCACATAAAAACTGTTTTAGTAAAATAACTCTTGTTTGTGTCAATTTAATTTTAACATTAAATAAATATATATTAATGTCATTTTCCAACTAAAGTGGCTCCATGGGGTCCCCAAGTTGACCCATGGGTTGTCTTGGTCGGCCATGACTCATCCAATAGGAGTAGGACAAGTTTCAAGCTCATATAATATTATTAAAACATTGTTTTTACCATAAACTACACTAATTACCTCTAATCGCGATTAAGAACTTAAAAGTTACTATTCACCAAAAAATTATTTTAATCTCATTGAACAACATTTTACTTCTTAATGACAACCATGTATGTCGGATTTTTGAAAATCAAATCACTGAAGTGGTAATATTTCATTTTAACGAAAAATCAGTTTTTAACAACCACTTAGTGGTTTCACTATTCATCAAAAATTGAAGTTTTTTAGAATAAGGCCAAAATTTCACCCTTAGCTATAATTGATATTCTGAATTCAAAAATGATGTCTATTTTACAAAATTCCAAACATATAAGTTGTATTAATTAATTTTATAATTAATTCCCGCTGTTACAACAAATAGCCTGTTTTTAAGAAAGAAATTATATCAAAAGATTGGCAATTGTTTATGTCCAATTTCAATGTTAAATTAATTATAATGAACACCATTGGATAAAATGGTAAAAATATATTCTAATTATACTCTAAAACCACTATATATTATAATTTATCACTATAAATTATTTTGATTAAAGAAGTTGTTTTAAGTATTTTTCACTATTCATAAAAATTTTGAAGTTCTCAGAAAATTACAAAAAATTCAACATAGGCTAATTTCAATATTAGGAATACAAAAATGAAGTCCATTTTGAAATATAAAATTTCTATAATTTTAAAAAGTGGTTATTACTATTCATAACGGCTACTTTGATTTGTCGCGGTGTTTTAGAACTCGAAGTTGCGTACAATGCAAGCTATTGCATTATTGAATGAGAAGCGTATCGTGGAAGCTCGGGGTGTTACATTCTCCCCTCCTTCAATAAATTGCGTCCTCGCAATTTGAAATTTTTCTTTGAAAATAAAAGGTTGAAAAGAGAAAATACCTTTGTGGAAAACCCACATCAGAAATAAGATTAATAAAATTTAGCCTTAATAAGAGGTAAATGGAAATAAGAAAGTCACCACCAAATTATGATCTCGATAAGGAGAACATTGGTGGAAATTAGAGACATATAATTGGAGGAAAATCGTAAATATTTGTAGGGAGTGATTGAGGTCATCAGTAACAATCAACTGTCAAATTGAGGGCCTCAAAGCCTTCAATCTATATTGATTTAAAATATCATCAGTTCAACAAGACATAAGGTATTAGGATAACACATTTTTTTGTTTTAATATCCCTTTACTAAAGTTTAAGAATGAATTTATTCATTGAATAAGAGATAGGTATATATATATTTATGCTTGACAATTAGAGTTTCAACCTTCAACTCATCTTTCACTCAAAAAGATAATAGAACTCAAAAATATTATACTTATCCTAATTGTATAAGGTTCCAAATGTTAACACATACCATTTAGATTAGTAAAATTATTTTGTAATAACCAGGGACTTCCTGTAGGCTAGTGGTAGGAAATAAAGGCCTGTCGCACTATGATTGTGGGTTGGATTCCTGCAGCTTTGTCCGACACGACGGGTTATGCCCCACCCTGCAGGTTGTCCTTTTCCTAAAACTATAGTATCATAATATTCCAAAAATAATCTTCATAAATTTTTTAACATTAAACAATACTATCCAAAGATCAACTTAATCCACTCCAACCATTATAGTTATCCAAAATACCTCTGTCCAGACTTTCTCTAAAAGGTCTCTTAATTCCAAAATCAATTTATCCGATTCCCCAAACAATGTAAAGTTTCTCTTATTGTCACATACTAAAAATATAATTACCTTAATCATATTAAAACCTTACTGAAATCAAAAAGTACTGCAGTACAATCCTTATATATATATATCACATTATTATAATAACCAAAATATAATCCATGAGTCCAAATGCACCAATACATTAGTTATTCTGCTTCAACTGTAGTAACAGCATAAGATTGTCCTTGATCCCTTGGCCTTTTCTGAGGTAAGTTTCCCTGACGCTTAGGACATTCATTTTCATAATGCCCCATTTCCCTACAATTGTAGCATTCAACATTGACAGCCTCTTTCTTTCCCTTGCAATCACGAGCTTGGTGACCCTTTTCTCCACATTTATAACAAACTCCCATTCCTTTTAGGCACGTACCAGGGTGATTCTTCCCACAATTATCACATAATGGAAAATCCTTCTTTCCCTTTTTCCATTTATCTGTCTCTTGTTCCACTGTTCTCTTCTTCTCTTGCTTTACTTTGTTGTCATAAGACTTTGAGAATTCCTTTTCTGTCTTGATAGCACACGAGACAATATCTTCGTATGATGAGAAGGATTGTGATACTAAAGCTCAACGGAGAAATGGTTTTAAACTATCAAAGAAACGATCAATCTTACTCCTTGGGTTACGTATATAATCGGCAGCATGCCTCGCTAACCTTGTAAAGTTAGCCTCATACTTTGCGACATTCTCATCCTCCTTCTGTCTCAAACTCAGAAATCGCCTTTCCATATCTGCTCGATGGTCACGAGGAAAGTATTTTTCTAAGAAAAGCTCTTTGAACTCCTGCCATTCCATGTTTGTTAATTCATCATCTTCCTTTGTGTTTTGAATTAGTGACCACCATTGATCGGCATCTCCGGTGAGGCGGTAAACTTCGATGACAACATTCTCCCTTTCACTACTCCCCAATGCATGGAATATTTTCTCTAAGGAATTTATTCATTGCTCAGCTACTATAGGATTTGTACTCCCATTGAAGGTTGGCGGTTGTTGCCTCATGAAACGGTCTAGCATTGATCCTCCACGTTGCGGATCAGGGTGCTCCATACGAGTAAGGTTGTTATTCATAACCTGCGTGAGTTGTCCCAGTACGGTGAGAAGCTGATTAGCACCAGTTGTATCACTAGCTCCACCATAATTATCCTGAGCAGGAGGGAAATCCCTACATGGAGTGCGTGCATTGATACGGTTTCCATTCCTTCCACTAGACGCCATTTCTAAATAATGGCATAAACTAGATTAGTTCATGAATCAAAATACATAATTCCATACTTGTAAAACACTTAACATAAATTGAACTAATTATGGATATAATCCATAATTATAAAAAGAAATGTTTTCTTTGAGGAAGTATATACTCATAACCCTTCATAGTGGTTTGTAAATAAAATGAGAATTATCCTAAGCATATCCCCCGGGAGTGTCATAACCAAGGGTGCAGCAAGGCCCGTTGTCGTGCATCAGTTCCCGTTCGAGTCTAGCTCAAAGCGGTGTTTTCGGGTTTTACCCCTAGGTACATCTGTGCTAGAGCCGCCTCTACCTGCTCGTATCCAGACAGGGATGTATTGGTCGAAAAACTCATAACATCTCTATAATACCGAAATTCTAGGAATTTCTTCTATACTAATCCTCAAAATTCATCTTAGGTCTATGTGCTCTAATCAGAGTTTATCTAAATCTAGCTTCCAAGGTTTGTACTAAACTGCCTCTGATACCAACTGTAACGCCCCGACCCCAGCTACCCAGAGTCGTTGCATTACTTCGTAACATTGGCATGATCACAAAAGATCAAGTCTCGAAAGACCGATTAGTTTAGTAGCCTTGGAAACACTAGATACAATCATAAATCCTACATTACATCATAAAATGAAAAACTGAATAACATGGTCTTCATAGTCCACACTCATATCTTCACTGACTATTCTTGCAAGTCAGTCATAATACACTTCTTCACATCCTGGAAAATATTTAAACATTGAAAGGGGTGAGCTCAGATTCTCAGTAAGGATAACAATATTGCGGAAGATTTTATAAGAAATCATAAGCATTTAAGGCAATGTATAACTAAAACAAAAGCCTTATTGAACTTGAACTTCAGCATAATATGGCAAAAGTAAAATAAAATAATGTCATTACTTACTCACATGGATATTCTACTAGACGAATAATCACATGAAATATCAATAACCACTTTCATAATGAGGAAATGTATAATGCCAGACCTTCTGAAACATTTTGTCAAGGCCTCGGCCAAGACGTCTAAAATGATTAAGGCCTCGGCCAAAACCATAAATCAAATTGGGAAATGGCCTTGGCCAATTCCACGTCTAGTTGTCTCATGAGACCTACCGATGCATCGAGGAGCTATAGCGGGCTCCACCCGTCACTTATTAAGTTCAATACATTCCTCATATGAATAGGTTTACACATAACATAAGTATTCATATTAAAACTAGCATACGAAATGTCAACAGTTTCTCCATAAACTATGGATGGTATAAAAATAACACATCCACAGTCAAATGTTTCACAAAATGCTCAATGGAAGTTTTGTATCATAAATCAATTTCAAATAAACTTAAAACCCATCAAAGGATGTTGACATGGATCAAATCAAAACTATTTGAGAGAAATATCTCTCTTTTTTGAAATCATTTAAAAGTCCCATAATAATACATTTACTTTGAAAATATTATTATAAGCTTTTAAGGGAAGATTCGATGAAGTTATAATGGCGGAAAATAGCCGCACCGGCCGTATAAGTTTAAAAAAACATTCTTACCTTAAATTTGTCAAAAAGGTCAAAAAGTACATTGTTTGGAAAACGATGGTAATATTCCTTTCAAAAACATATAAGGGTATAAATGACTATAACCCATTTTCCATTTAATAGGAAAAAAATTTTTAAAGACATTTTTAAAAAACATGGATGTGGATCATAACAAGGTCCCGGTAGATAATTATGTATAAACAACCTTGGATAATGAAGAGGTTGTGAAGTAAACTCTTACCTTGTACTTTTCATTGGTTGGGGTAGGTTAACCTCATGTATAATGGTGAAATAATTGTTATTAAATTATACAAGAATCATATACATTCATATGATATCATATATGATCTTTTAACATTTCTTTGTTAACAATATCTTAGTTTTATCGTTGTTTCGGGTGTTAACTTACTCGTTTTCCTTTATATGTTTTGTTATGTAAGTCATGTTTTTCATGGATAGGTTGTATCATATTCATATCCAGAATGATATCATGTCCTTAAACATTATTTTTAAATCATCAAATGATAATTATACTTGAATGGATACGACGGAGAATGAATCTCATCGTGTTCGTGGAGACGGTAGTCCGTACGTACGCACGAGCGACAATATCATTATTTTGATATTTAAATAATATATAATTGGATAGTATATCATATATACAGAATAATTATCATGTTATATTTATTATTTACATGAATTACATATCATTATTATACCCATCTAAATAATAATATATTGAATAACAATTACACCACGACGTGGAGACGGTAAGCCGTACGTACGCACGTATGATGACATGTCATTCAAATGATGGGTAGAATACTGAATATGGTTGTTCCATATTTATAATAACATCACAGTATATAGAAGATACTGGAGTTATAATTTTTGAATTGAAATAATAAACAAAGAGGGAGTGGAAGAAGAAAGAAACTTGAAAGAGGGTGATGAAAATGTTACCTCTTCTTCGGGTTCTTCCTTTTGATTTGATCAAAAGGACTCCTTAGGATGGCTTTCTGAATAAAGTAAAGCTTCTAGGATGAAGGGAAAGAAGTTGGGAGAGTATTTGGGCAGGTGTTGGCCGAACCAAAAGGCTTGGAAGTGTGAATAAGGTGGTAGAGGTGGGGGCCTTTTATAAGAGGAGAGGAGGGGCACTTTTGGAAAGATTGAAATGTTACATTATTTCACAATGCTTTTCGGATTCTAAAAATCCCAAACTTATATAATTCGAGGATAAGGTGATAAGGTTTCTAAATCTCCTCATCCAATAGGATTTGGACAAGTTAAGCCTTGGATTTTGCATTATCTTCTCATTTTATTTTAATCGTTACATAATGAGGTCATCGCTGCATCATAATGATGTCATAAATAATTTAATTTATTTAATGTCTAAAAATTATAAAAAAACTAATATGATGTAGGAAACCTTTTTAGATTTCTAATGAATATTTATAGTCAAAATTTGGACTTGTGTAACCCCACTTAAAAACTGTTTTAGTAAAACAACTCTTGTCTGTGTCAATTTAATTTTAACATTAAATAAATATATATTAATGTCATTTTCCAACTAAAGTGGCTCCATGGGGTCCCCAAGTTGACCCATGGGTTGTCTTGGTCGGACATGACTCATCCAATAGGAGTAGGACAAGTTTCAAGCTCATATCATATTATTAAAACATTGTTTTTACCTTAAACTACACTAATTACCTCTAATCGCGATTAAGAACTTAAAAGTTACTATTCACCAAAAAATTATTTTAATCTCATTGAACCACATTTTACTTCTTAATGAAAACCATGTATGTCGTATTTTTGAAAATCAAATCACAGAAGTGGTAATATTTCATTTTAACGAAAAATCAATTTTTAACAACCACTTAGTGGTTTCACTATTCATCAAAAATTGAAGTTTTTCAGAATAAGGACAAAATTTTACCCTAAGCTATAATTGATATTCCGAATTCAAAAATGATGTCTATTTTACAAAATTCCAAACATATAAGTTGTATTAATTAATTTTATAATTAATTCCCGCTGTTACAACAAATAGCGTGTTTTTAAGAAACAAATTATATCAAAAGATTGGCAATTGTTTATGTCCAATTTCAATGTTAAATTAATTCTAATGACCACCATTGGATAAAATGGTAAAAATATATTCTAATTATACTCTAAAACCACTATATAGTATAATTTATCACTATAAATTATTTTGATTAAAAAATTTGTTTTAAGTATTTTTCACTATTCATAAATATTTTGAAGTTCTCAGAAAATTACAAAAAATTCAACATAGGATAATTTCAATATTAGGAATAAAAAAATGAAGTCCATTTTGAAATATAAAATTTCTATAATTTTAAAAAGTGGTTATTACTATTCATAACAGCTACTTTGATTTGTCGCGGTGTTTTAGAACTCGAAGTTGCGTACAATGCAAGCTATTGCATTATTGAATGAGAAGCATATCATGGAAGCTTAGGGTGTTACACGTGGGTAAGAAATCTTACCACCGGATCCTCCACATCAGGAGCCCTAGGTTCTTTAGAAGCAGTGGTTGAGACAACTCCTGACTAGAGAGCACCTTTTGTCGAGTATCTCCAAAATGGCTATCTCCTAGATGATCGGGCCGTGCATGAGCAGATCTGACATTGGACACTACAGTTTACCCTCTAGAGTGGTCCTAGTCTTGAAAAGATCCTTTATAAGCATGGTTTCGATGGTGTTATCCTCTGTTGAATTCAAGAAGTCGAGATTTCTCAGTTCATGCAAGAGGTTCATGCCGGTTCCTACGGAGCCCATCAGGCTTGGCTGAAGCTGTCCCATCAGATCTGGAGACTGGGGTACTTTTGGACCTCTATGATCCATGATTGTATTGAGTTCTCCAAGAGATGTCAAGCGGGCCAAGTTTATGCTAATTTCCTAAATCGTTCACCAGAACCTCTCAACTCCACCAAGTACTCTTGGCCCTTCGCAGTGTGGGGGAACATTGTCGTAGGACCATACCCACCGGTGATAACATGCCAGTGCAAGTTCATCCTGACCGCTATGAACTACAAATGGCCAGAGGCAGTCCCACTCAAGGAAGTCAAGGCCCGGTCCATTGTCTATTTTGTGAGCTCCAACATCATATACCGATTCAGAGTCCCTCATGTCGTGCTCACTGATAATGGAACAAACATCTGAGTAGCTGACATGAATAAATTGTATGCCAAGTACAATATTCCTTTCAAACCATACCTCTCTCTATCACGAGTAGGAAAATGGAAAGATCGAGGTGTTCAAAAAACCCTTTCTAACATTTTGTGGAAAATGGTTGGCCAGAATAAGAAGAGTTGGACGAAAAAACTCTCCAACACCCTCTGCGATTATCGGATGACAACTCACAATTCCAGCCAGGTGACTCCATATTCCTTGGTGTATGGGGCTGAGGCAGTCCTGCCCATCGAGATCTAGCTGCCATCGTTATTCACTACAGTCTCGGACCAGAAGGTGCCAGATAAGGTGGCTTAAATACAATTAGCTTAATTGGAAGCACTCGATGAGAGTAGGCTTCGTGCCCTGTACAATCTAGAAAGGCATCAGACTATGTTAGCTAGAGCCTTCAACAAGAAGGTTGGCCTCTGCGCTTTTCTGCAAGGCGACCTAGTGTTGGCCCTCCGAGCACCAATGATCCCTGGCAGAAAACCACCAAAGTTGTAGACCAAATGGGAGAGACCTGACATCATTCAGAAGGTTTAATCCAATGGAGCATAATCCTTGGTGACCATGGATGGTGAGTGCATAAATCCTCCCACCAATTCATGTTTTTCAAGAAATACTTTTCCTGATCCATTAAGGTCTGGCACGACCTTAAACTATACAGTCTGGAACGACCTTAAACTGTACGGTCCGGCATGACCTTAAACAATATGGTCCTGCAAGACCTTAACTTGGATAGTCCTGTATGACCCTAAACTGCACGACGGTCCGGTATAACCTTAAACTATCCAGTCCCACATGACTTTAAACTGCGCATCATCCAGCATGACGTCAAATTACATCTTGATAACTACGTATGGCTTGATTTCCATCTTCATGGGATACGTAGGAACTCTCAGATGCTTGTCTTGATCCTAGCCCCGAGCTCTTCTCTTTGACTGTCCCCCTGGGTATAGTATCCTCGAAGGGTCCTTGCATGATGTGGAGTAAGCTTCCTTAGCCCTACTCATACAAGGATTATAATGGTCACGACATGTTCCCACTCATGTTCTTCTATCCTCCCACGTCTTCACCGCACAACGTTAAACTACATGGCCTTCAAGAACTACGTATGGCTTGATTCCCATCCTCATGGGATATGTAGGAATGCCCGGACATTTTGTCTGTTGGCCCAGCCCAAATGCTAGAATCTTTCCCCTCGGGTTAAGACATATAGAAGGGGTGAAATTTTTTTCCCTAATTCATGTCACGCTTTCCTCAATCCGGCTGTACGTCCCCCTCCTCGGAGATGTTCGCCTCTTTCGTAGATGGGTATAGCTATGCTTCACAAACTCCTTGACAGGGATTCTATCACCTTCCCTGTCCGAAAGGTCCCCTAGATAGTATGGATGCTAGACCTAAGGGATCTCTTACCACTTCGGGCCAACTCCCTCGAGGATGTCGAGAAAAAAACGATATAAGTCCCGAATTTCGAATATGGTCAGCGGTCAATGCTCATTTGTTGCTCCCATTTCAGGTCACTATAGGGACACTGTGTTTCGAACGTGTTCAAAAGTTGTCCTGGATTGTTGGGGTCACCCCAAGATGTCCCAAACATTGAGTATAGTGGTTCATTCTGCCCCATTGTATCTCCAAGCACCGAACTTCCTCCAGGCGATGCCAACCCTTAGGTCCCTTGGCCTTTTTGGGCCACCGGCCTAGATTCTCTCTTATGGGATTGTACGGTATGGTGTGGGATTATGTCCTCCTTCACGTCAGGTTATTCATTGTGTCGTACACATCCCCAGATGAGACACCTTATCCTCCCCCCGTCCTTGTTGCAAGATGTTCAACTGCAAGGTGGTTAAGCCTTCCTCACCAAGACCCCTTGGCCTTTTCAGGCCCCTGGCCCAAGTTCTCTCTCTCAAGGGATTATGCGGTATGGTGTGGGATTATGACCTCATTCATGTTGGGTTATTCTCCGTTCCATACACCTCCCTTGTTTGGGGTATCCTACTCCCCCCCTTGTCCTCACTGCAAGACATTAAACCGTGAGTTGGTCAGACCTTCCTGACCGAGGCCCAGCCTCAGGCCCCTTGGCCTTTTCGAGCCCCTGGACCATGTTCTCTCTTACGAGACTATGCGGTGTGGTGTGGGATTATGTCTTTATTCACGTCAGGTTACTTTCCACGCTGTACATGTCCTCGTTAGGGTATCCTTCCCCCTAGGTATCTTTGAGAACTACGTGTGGCTTGATTCTCATCCTTACAGGATACATAGGACCACCCGAATGTCTAGACATCGGGCCCAACCCCATCTCTCAGAAATCTAAATTTCACCCTGGACCCTTGGCCTACCCTCTCTTTCCTGGATGCCTTCGTCAACCCTCTTCTGCAGTTCACCAATGTGCCCAAGGGTACTCTGGTTTAGTACCTGGAATCTCGGACTCTGCTCAGACATATTTTCATCCACTTTTCAGGCTATGTGTTACTCTTCATTAGGGCTTCGATCACCTTTCACACCCGAAGGGACCCCTGAGTGGCATGGATGGTAGGCCTAAGGGATCTCCTACCATTATGAGCCAACACCCCCAAAGGCCACGGACAACAAATCGATACTAATCCCACATTGCGAATATGGTCAGCGGTCGATGCTCATTTGTTGTTCCCACTTCAGGCAAATGCGATATGGATGCTACATTTCTGCTACGATTAATAGTTGTCCTCCGTCGTTACGCCAACCCCATTAAGACCAAAATTTCAGTTACATGATTCATATCCTTCTTCACCTTATCATGTCCAAGTGGAACTTCGATACTCTTGGTACTGTTCCTCAGTGGACATTTGTGCATTAGGAGGACCAGAGCTACGGTAGGGGATCTGCACCAATTGCCCATTGGTGTGCATTCCATGTGTTTCAATAGACATCTTCCTCCCTTGTTTCCCACACCGAGTTCGACTCACATGGGCATAGGGATCGGGTCGAGGTCTGCTCTTACATGGAAAGTTGTCATCCCTCCATGGTCCGAGCTCTAAGACTATAAACTAAGATCTTCTTAGAACTACGTGTGGCATGATTCCCATCCTTAGGGGATAAGTAAGAATGCCCAGACCTCTTGTCTTTGGGTTCATCCTGAGTTTTGCTAATTTTTATTTTCTATGCCACCTTCTAGACTATGACTACAGGACCGCATTGCGTGGTATGGGATTTTGTCCTCATTCACATCGGGTTTGCAACAGCCGCACCACACGCACCCCGTTCTAAAACTTAGCCCTCTGGTTTCCTATCCCTCTTGTCCCACACGACATTAAAAGACATCCTCTATAACTACGTATGGCTTGATTACCATATTTATTGGATACATAGGACCAACTGGACGTCTCATTTTCAGGTCCATCTCAGTTGGGAGCTAGTTTCTCTAGCCCCTTTTTCTCTCACCCCTATCTGCCCCCCTTGGCCAGAGGTTATCCCCTCGGAATTGCATAAGGTGTGATGTGGGATCATGTCCCAATTCACATCAGTTATGTTTCATTGCACCATACACATTCCCCGCCTCGCATTGTCTCTTCTACGTCTGCACTGCATGATGTTAAAATTCATGCTTGGTCCTATCACATGACCCTAAACTGTGGTATTATCGTCCTGGCCGCATGATGAAAAACGGCACTGCATTGTGATGACATCATCATAGAGGACTTCACGTTGGGTATTGGTCATATGCCATGCCATTTGTCAACACCTACTACGGCTTGATTCTTGTGGTGATGCCAGGGCTTGCTACCCAAGGCATGTCGCTTCATAAAAAAACCACTCACCTTAAAACAAAAAATATGATTTATCAAATACCGCTTCTCTAGGTTCCAGGGATAGACCCCCACGCCCCTTTTATCCTTTTCACTAGTACCTTACCATGCCATGCCACCTTGAAAGTACTATGTATAGATTGATTCTCATCCTCATGAGATACATTGGAGCACCCAGACACTTCCCCGCAGGCCCAACCTAACTTTTTTGTTTGGTCCCTTGACTCGAACACTTCCCCAGTGAACACACGGTATGTAGGTATTATGTACTCATTCACATTGGGTTTTTTAACCACCTTACCACGTGTCTCCTGCTCTCCTTACCCATTCATGGTTCCAGTTCTAAGACCTTAAACTAATACCCTTTCATGAACTACGTGTAACTTGATCCTCATCCCCATGGGGTACATAGGAATGCCTTTACATCTTGATTTGGGCCCGACTCAACTCTCATTTTTGGTCCCTAAAGCTAAAACCTTTTCCCGGGAACACATGGTGGTCAGAACCCTCGGTTCCCATTCACGTCGGATACTTGAGTTACCTCACCACGTGCCTCCTGTGTTTCCTCCCATCCATGGTCCGAACTCTACAACCCTAAACTAAGATCTCCCTATTGGAGGGGACTCGACACCCTCTATCTAATATGTCTCATTAACGTATTCAGATGTTTTTTGACAAAGAGGCCGAAGTGCGGAGTTTTCTTGCAGACATTCCTCTCATTCCATGACCAAGCTTCGTGAGCTTTCCATTTGGATCATCATCCTCTTCCACATCCAAAAGGACCCCTGAACAACCTAGATGCTAGGCTTAAGGGCTCTCCATGGATGTTGGGCCTAAGGGATCTCCAACCGTTTCAGGGCAATGTCCCTAAGGATCCCGGATGACATCTGCAATAGGCCTCGTGTTTCGAACATGGTCAACAGTCAACCCGCATTTGTCCGTTCCCATTCCAGGCTAATGCGATATGGATGCTTCGTTTCCACCACGATCAAAATTTATCCTCCATCATCACACCACCATCATTTTGATCCAAATTTTGATCATCATGACTCACAGATTTCCACTTCTTCATGTTCAAGTGGAATTCCAAAATACTCGGCTTTATTTATTCGTGCATCTAGGTGTGCTTCATTGATGTGTTAGAATCATTGGTCCAGTGTTCACCAAGCATCCCTTTATCCTAACATGCCCCTTCCTGTGTCGGTAATGTCCCACCATTACTTCTTGTTTACCACACCGAGAACAACTCACGTGGGCTTTTTAGTTTTGTTAGGGTGTGTACCAACACATCCGGGCTTCTCATCGTCCTGCATGACATTAAAATGCGCTTCAAGAACTATGTATGTCTTGATTCCCATCCTCATGGGATACGTAAGAACCCCCGACCACTCTGCTTCGGGACCAGTTTTATTGTCACTCTTAGTCCCTCGACCTGAAGAGTTTCCTCTGGCGATATGTTGTGTGATTTGGAATTCGAGTCCTCATTCACGTCGGTTTCATAGCTACTGCACCACATGCTCTCTGGGATCTTCCCTATCAGATCCTATCGTAAGGAGTTAAACTGTAGGGATGTCCCCAATGCGTGACGCAAAACTGCAGTTCAACCCTAAACATCTTTAGAATACCCCACGTTGATTATGGGATGCACCAGAGCCTCTGCCAGAGAGGATTTCACCTGTCAGTGTTGGTTTATGACTATATTGTGCTTCCAGAACTACGTATGGATTAATTCCCATCCTTATGAGATAAGTAGAGAAACACTGGTATTTCACCTAGGGTCTAGCCCTAGGGATTGTAAAATCTTGTTCGTCCCCATTTCTGGCCCATGGCCTGAACCCTAATGAGGAACCATGTAACTGAAACTGTACCCCAAACAATTCTGGGATGCCCTAAGCTGACAATAGGAAGCGACGACTCCCTCGCTAGAGTGGTCCTGTCTGAAAGATGTAATGATCCATGATCAAACTAATGAAACCATCTAGTTTACTTCTACCATGATGGCGTAACCTCAAGAGTGTTGAATTTTGTTCAAACAATATCTCACTCCACATTCCATGCTTTTTGTGCCCCCATATTCAGACCCTCATACTCTTTCATGTCTGGAGTAACCCCCTAAAAGTATGGATGCTCGGCCTATGGCCTGCCTATTGTCTTGGACCAACGTTCTGGAAGACTAATGGGTAACATTTTGAGTTTGTCCCCGTGTTTCAAACATGGTCAACGATTGGCCCTCATTTTTATCCCCATTTCAGGCTAACAAAATAAGGATTTTTTGTTTTGAAAATGGTCAATATTTATCCTTTATTGTCATGCCACCCCACCCCATAGTGTTCAGAATTTTGGGTATCATGATTCACACCTTCCACTTCCCTATGTTCAAACTAATCCCAACGCCCCTGGAATTACCCCACTCAAGCACCAGAGCACATCAGAAGAATGATTCGTCAATTGTTCTGAGGTCTTAATCCTTCGATTGGGCCTCTCCCATGTCTTCCTAGAAGATCTGTATTGGTTAATTATGCCCTGGATACCTGAATCTTGGTCAACGCATTATGTTCAAATGGAATAGCATGGGGATCACCCCTTGTTCCTCACATTGGTCTTGACCTGCATAAGCTTAGGGGCTGACCACTGGACATTTCATGAATATAATAGACCCATATGAATCCAACCTCGATAACGAGACTCATTCATGCTACAACATCAAATAAATCAAAACATGAAAGTATGTTTGAGAGTTTGTGATCCTTACAATAATAGGGGGTTTATTCCTCCCATGGACAGGTTGACCCTCTCAAAAGAAAGTTGCAGTTCTACCACCCTTCGACTTGTGGTGTCCAAGAGTTGATGCCGCCAGCTCAACTCTCGCTCCTCCTCAGTATCGATGGGGTGCAATTCATCAGCCTCAGCTTGGGCCTGCTCTAGGTCGGCCTGAATGATGGCCATTTCTTTGGATGCTTGCCTTAGATGCTCTTCCACCTCTGGCAGTTGGGACTTTAATTGCATGATCAACTCTGATTGTGCATTAAGAGAGGCTGAGTGCTCATCTTCCCAGATCCGTAGCCGTTGGACTTCATTTTCAGCCTCCCGTAGTTTCTTGGTCTTCGTTGCCTTTATCCATTGCTAGACCATGCTAAGGCCGCCATCATACTCTTGATTCTTCTCTAATATGAGATCTCGGATGAGATGATGAGGGCACTGGTAATCCACTCCCCCTAGAACATAGTTCACGCAATCACGAGCGATGTATGTCCATCTCATCCATCCATAATGCCTCGGGGGTCTTTTCGATAAAGCGTACGATCAGCTTCTATGTTCGGCGGAGGAATATATCGATGTCCTCTTCGTCAGAGGCCGTCTCGTCCCAGTCCGCGTGTTTGGAAGGCTCGTATGTGGGGTACGCCCTCAGGAAATCTTAAGTGGGGTATGCATCTGGCGTGGGATCAGGCGCGACAACTGGCATTAGATCAGACATGGCAGGACTTGGGTTGACCGGTAGATCCTCATCGTCGGACCCCACCTCAATGACCTCAGTTACAACCTCACTGGTGGTCCCACCAATAATGGGGGAAGCTGTATCTCGGGTGGGCTGAGTAACTATCTCTATGATTACTAGAATTTCTCTAGGAGGGGCACCGCCAGAAATCCTGACTAGCCTCGCCGCAGAGGCTCATGCCAGTCAAAGAACTGTACATAATAGAGAAGGGAATGGACGTCAGTTGGAACGATCAATGTTTGGAAGCAATGAATTCAGTGGGGAGGACTTACAGAGATTGAACTCCTAGTATTTCTCCTGAGTTGATGCTGACGGGACCCCAAAGCGTGGCCCTCCGTATATTGGCAGAAGGTCTGGAGACTCTAGAGAAGCCACCTTGGGTGTCCTATCCTCGCCAAAAACAGAACTAGACGTGACCACAGGTGCGGGTTCTGAGGGTCCTACATCATCACCCACTGAGGGGAAAGAGTGAGGTCTCTGTACAAGGTCCTCCTACACAGTTCAGATGTTGGTAAGAAATCCATAATGACATGATATAATAACTCAAAGAAAGAAACTAGGGATGTTTCCTCGAGAGCCTCCGCGACATCATCAAGACCCGAGTCTTGATCGCCAACCTCTCCTTCCTCCAACGGGCTCCCTCCACCTCCCTCATCCCCCCCCAAAGGATTCGTCAGATTCTTTCAGTAGGGGGAAGCGCTCTCTCAGCTCAGCAATCGACAACTGTAGGGGAACTGTCCAATCCAGCATTACCATCACCCAGTCTGTCATTGGACGCGGGGCAACACTGGAATGTACAAAGTCCTCTAGCTGATCCAGATATTACTCTGCCTCCATCGGGGACACTACGAAACCGGCCCGGATAGGTCCTATACCCGGTAAATCCATCCCAATGCATTTTAGGTGTTCCCACGTCTCGGGCGGGCTAAGGAATTTCCGGTTGACATCCCAAATGTCCCAGGCCTCCAGGAAAACTGCATTCTCTGGCATGTCGCTATAGCGCAACCATTTCCCTGGAGCCTGATAGGATATCCTATGGAATCCCCTCAGTGGCTGCCCCTCGGTATGGCTCTACTCCCCTAGGATCACCAGGTCCACTGCCGTAGTTGGATCCACCACCACTACCCCACCCTCAGCTGGTGCAGGTCCCATCGCCACAGTAGCCCCACCACCATGAGAGGCCCTTACCGCCCTTCGACCCTGACCTCGGGATAGGGGAGGCCCACCATAACCAGCTCGAATGGTTGGATGCTTCAGTATTTTCGCTGGATAAGCTGCCTCCCAGCTTATGGCATACTATTTCACTAGTCCAAAGGCGGCAGTAGGCGGAGGAAATGAATTTCGCATTTTCCCGTCTTCCCATGTGAACATGAGCCACAATTGCCTCATCACACATGGGTGCTCCTCATGGTGCACCTCCCAGTAGACTAGCGAGGTCATATACTACAGGCATCAGAATTTCCTTTCAAACCAGTGTGGGGTATACGACTCGCAAATAGGCTCACTGTCCACCGGTGCCACCAAGACTACTCCTCGGAAGGCCAGGAGATAATCCCAATGCTCTTCCGTCCCCTAACCGTCATCGGTGAGTACCCTCGTCGACAATGGAAATGGGTGGAAATTAAAATCATCCACCTTCCACAACCTGTTTACTTCCAATGGTATGGTTAATTTTGATGGAAAACTCACGGAAGCATTCAGAATGGATGGGCAGAAGTTTTACCCTGGAGGTGAGAAGGGGTTCGGATATTTGTAAACCCCCCTGATGTGTTCTGCGATCCACCCATACAAAATATGGAAGGGCCCATATATCCTCAGCGGCTTCTTGCCCTCGCTAACATTCCATAGCATCCTGTACAATATGGTGAGCATCGGGATCCCCAGATTGACCCAACCTCATGTGTCCAGCATGGATTCCATGATGAATGATCTGGGATGCACCCCCATGTTGGTATCCCTCACTGGTAGGGTCCAACCATAGATAAGGGCCACGATAAACGCTGCCAGTCTGACTATCGACTGCTTCTCGGTATTGACACTAAAACCCCAGATCTTCCATTGGCTATCCTCCAAGATCCTCCAATACGAATTCTCCTTGCCCCATTGATCCCCCTTTGGGAAAGTTCGAGGCCTCGGGGGAAACTCTCGATCCTTCTAGAATTTTAGGAACTGCTTGAACCACTTCTTATAGTGGGCAACCCTCACCGCTTCTTTGTATTCTCCGGGGACCAGTCCCATCAGTGTCAGCTCCAGCCGCGACATCTGCTTCGGATCCTCCCATGCAATCATTGTGGGAAGGAACTCATCGTACATAGCCCCCAAGAACAGGACCCCCAAAATCTGATGGACATCCCACAAACTGATGCCAACCTCCCCATGGTGTAGGTGAAATGTGTTGGTCCTGTATGACCATCTGCTCAATAGCTCTGGCATCAGTTATTTTAGTTGATATATGTAGAATTGGGAGGCCCATGCCACCTCGTACAAACCAACTCTCCTTATCTTGGCTTCAAACTCCTCGCATGAGTAACCTACCCAGTAGGCCCACGCCCAGTTGTTTGTGAAGTTTCCGCCCTGGCATAGGTCCCACTCATCACACCACCATTTCTTAAAATCCCTCAAGGCTGCCTTCAGTATTGTGTGGTACATGGGAGGGGACGTCTACGACTACAATGGATTCCCATAAACATTGTTCAGGTGGATGTACAAGAATTCAGTGGTGACAGGTGTGATGTCCCCATGTGCATGACCATCGGCCGCTCTGAACCATTGGTGCTGGCACAACATGCTTCTGAACCAGCAACCTGGTTCGTCCCTACTCGCCTCAGGAATGAAGACGTCATCCCTCAGCCCGAAGCCATATAAGGGAAGTCTCTTACACAATGGGTAATTCTTCTGGCTCTTCGACACCAGTTCCATCAATGAATTATGGTCTAGGTGTCTATGGACCAACTCTCTTATGCCTAGATAATTTTCCATCTCATCCCTCTGTGCGACATCTACAAGCACCCCCAGCGCAGCTTCTTGATGGGCCATTGGGTTTCAAAACTCGGAAAAATTTCAGGTCGGGTCATGAAGCTTGTTCACGGAGATCGTTTGCGGAGCTTGTTCGCAAATCCATGTCATGGAGCCTGGTCTAGGCAGGCAAGCACACGTTCGCTTGGCGCTTTCGCGAAGTCAAAGACTCGTGGTTCGCCGCGAAGCTTGATTCACGGTGAGCAGTCGCAGAGTACACAGAGCTTCATGAATCGAGAGTGCAAAAGGAAATATTCATGGAGGGAAAGGACAAAAGAGAGGTCAGACCCCCTTATTTATAGGCGGCGGCCCTCAGAGCTTCGCGGCCTGTCCAGCTCGCGTGGAGCTTCACGGTGCGTCCGGCCCACGTGGTCCCTATCCGCCTCGCGCGCCCTATGCATGAGTCAGCACCGTGAATGGCCAATGATTTTGGAGATATCCCTCAGACATCAACCCTTGATCCCTCCGCGGCTCCAAGTTTGAGGGGGGGGGGGAATTTGTTGGCGCCAAAATGTTGGATGAAAAGAACGAATAAAAAGAGGCCCTACGACCTGCCTCGCGAAGCCATGACACGGAGTCCCCGCGAGCAACGCGGTCGCCGCGAAGCAAATGAGGCGGTACGCTTCGCGAACTCCCCTAGCTTTCACGAGCCCTCCGTGAAGAAAAGGAGGTGGTATGCTCCACGATTTCCCCTGACCTTCACGAGCCCGCCACAAAGAAAAGTAGGCGGTACGCTCTGTGAACACCCTTGGCGTTCATGATCCCACCGTGGAGCAACGGTGGCTCTATGCTCCACCAATACCCTTGACGCTCGCGACCCGCTGTGAAGCAACTGATTCCCTCTTCATGCCACCTCATCTCTGCTCCGCAATGCCGATTGCCTATAAATACCAGATTCCCCCCGAGCCCAATAGATAGACAATACAAACTTTCGACTTCTCAGCTCCCAAATCACGAAGCACCCTTTCCTCTATGAACCCTGAGCTACTCGAGGTATCTTTTCTTCGCGAGATGCCTCCGCCTTGCCTCATTTTGATCCCCTCTTCTGATAGGGATGCCTTTCTCAAAGCCTAAGGGCCTTCGCGGAGGAAGGGGATCCCCAAGGGAACTCGGGTTGTGCTTCGTGAAACACCCTTCCCATACATGTGATTCACATGCCAAGGCTAGTTCACTCTACTTCGAGAAGCACATTGCATCACGACACTTCACTTCGCAAGTCACCTTTACTCCATGAGGATGTGCTCCGCGAATGCCCTTCCACTTCGCAAAGTACCGTCCATGTTCAACTACGCCCCATGTTAAGTCTAACGCACCCCACTTCGTGAAGCACACCTCCTCGCAAGTGCCCTCCACCACACAAAGCAATCAAACTCCACAAGGTCCCCACCTATGGAACCCTCTTCCGGGAAATTTATTTTCCCATGCAACCCTCTAGGTTCGTACGATGTGATTTCAAAGTCCCCTAGACGATACCTCCCATGGAGTTGCTTTGCTTAATGCTTCTTCGCATAGGCATGATAATGGCTATTGCTTCTTCGCATAGCCACGCTAACGTGGACCCCTCAATGGTTCGCCATGCAACCCCCCTTCACCATGGAATTGCTGGTACCTTATCTCCCACAAGGAGAAAAGGGTACCAGTTATGTAAGTCCTAGGGGTGCGGAGTAATCCCACCTCGTCCGAGCTATCGGACGTTAAACTGCCAAGAACCCTCATTGTCAACAAATGACGTTCAACTGTGACATCTCCCCGTGCCTCTCACGTGGGGTTCCCCCACCTTGGACATTCTCCACGCTCCATTGTCTCCGTAGGGAATGATATCCTCATTCTGGGAGTGGCATTTGTCCACGGGGAAGGGTAGACACCTCAGCATAAGCCCCTAGCTTTTCTTCCCAGAGGCGGTGCCCCTGCTCCTCATCACTTCCTTAGTGCCAAGTCCAGCGGAGGGTGTGAAAGGGAACCAGGCCTCCATCTTGTAGTAATTCCCAATACCCCTCTCCCACTGTGCTTTTTCACCCTCGGGCCTCCATCCTGGAGTAAGTCCCACCACCATGCGCCGCCCAATGCATAAGCCCCTCTTCGCTTCCCACGGACGCATCCTTCGCAACGTGATCATCAGGTCCCTGCAACCTATTGTTTCTCACATTGATCATGAATCCCGTGAGCTTAAAGTCAGCATCGACCATGACATACCCTGGGCTGCCTCAGAGCGTAAGCCCTAAATTTTCCATCTCTCATGACGTTAAACTGCACACCCGAACTATGAGGACTTTGATCCATGTCAAGACATTGTACGTAGGAAGCCTCCACGAGGTTCAAGCCCACCACCAGCGGACCCCTTGAGTTCACCTTCGTGTCGGTTCACTGACGAAACCCTTCCCAAACAAAGTGGTCTTTGATCCATGTCAAGGCATGGTACATAGGAAGCCTCCCTGAGGTTCAAGCCCACCATCCATCGGACCAAGGTTCATCTTCACGTCGGTTCACCGACACCCACATCTCATTCTGAACTACAAGGACTTTCATCCATGCTAAGGCATGGTACGTAGGAAGCCTCCACGAGGTTCAAGAAAAACACCCAGTGGACCAAGGTCTTTATTAACGTCGGTTCTCCGATACGCCCCCATCCTGCATGATGTTAAACTGTATCCCAATCCAGCAGTAAGCTGTTGCGATCCCACCACCCGGTTGTTCCGACCTCCTTCACGTCAGTTCACCAACACCTTGGGTAGCCTAGAGTGTAAGACCCACACCATCTGAACTATGAGGACTTCGATCCATGTCAAGGCAGGGTACGTAGGAAGCCTCCATGTGGTTCAATCCCACCATCCATCGGGCCAAGGTCCATCTTCATGTCGGTTCACCGACACGCACCCATCTGAACTAGGGGGAATTTGATCCATGTCAAGGCATGGTACGTAGGAAGCCTCCCTGAGGTTCAATCCCACCAACCATTGGTCCCGACCGCCTTCGTGTCGGTGTGCCATTCCCCTATCCCGAACTATGTAGACTTTGATCCATGTCAAGTCATGGTACGTAGGAAGCCTCCCTGAGGTTCAAGCCCATCACCCATTGGACCTAGGCCCTCATTCATGTCGGTTCACCAGTATCCATACCCGAAATATGAGTTCCTTGATCCATGTCAAGGCATGGTACGTAGGGAGTCTCTTCGGGTCTCAAGACCAAAACCATTGTCCATCCTGATTCTTACCCAGGCTGCCACATCCCGGTGGGATCATGCCACCTCATTCCCTTCCACAGTACTCGAGAAGCCGCCCATGTGCTAGCTCCAATATTGTTGATCCCTCAAGGGGGTTATTCAATATGATCCACTCTAGCTATTGTTCTGATCAGCCCAATCCATGTCGTCGAGACGTTAATCTTGTAGCATACCCAGTGTTAAACACCAGAAGCTGAGGAAAACCGCATATACATGCCTATGACATATGATTCCCTGCGCTCGATGTGGGATGCCTCGGGCTTCCACACCCTCTAGAAGCCCTATAATAAGGGAAGAAAGATAGACACACCAATTACCTAGCGTCCAGACATGCCAGTGATGTCTCATCGTGACTACTCCCCCAACTGAAGGTTGTTACCCTGACCAGACCCCTTGGAATGTCCTGACAGAAGCAGCGTAATTAACTGGTGTCCATGAAATTATGGAACCAGGAAGAGTTTCATGAACAACATATTAAATCTATGAGGGAGACCCGAACTTGGTGACGAGTACCGAGGATAAATCCACAGAAGTAAGAACCTACATCCCATCACCCAGTTTTGATCAAGGAGCAGACGTCCCTGAACAAAGAGCGAATGTCACCCGCCATTGGAAAGTGGGAATACGGGGTAACAAAATCCACGCCTGTCGTGCTCAAGCAGACGGACGCACGTACCCCGATGAAAGCATCAGAAACACCTAATTAAAAGAAAGTTTATTTTCTAATAGATTTTATAAAACTATAAAAAAACTATATTTAAAACAATTATTCCACAAAATTATGGTAAAATATCCTTTTTTGAGAAATACATATTTTGTGTGTAAAATTGGATTTGTTCTTTTATCATGTATATAAAAAACATAGGTTGAATATATAAAATTTGATTGAATAATATATATATATATATACATTTCATTAATATAATGAAAAATCATTGTTTTGTATATGTATTGGTAAAAATCAAATTTCTGGAAAAATAAATAATTTTTCAAAAAAAACATTTCCTTTTATATTAAAAAGGGTATTTATATTAATTTATAATAATCTGGTAAAAAATTAACTAATTTTATATACATGTGTAAACCTTATATTCAAAATTAAGTTAATCTTGTTCATACCTGCCATTCAAGAATCTAGGTTATAATTATCTTGTTTGAATAATTACTATAATAAAATGATATTTCATAGAAAAAAAATGTTACGTGTAACACAAGATAAAAAATTGGTGGATGTAGTGCATTATTATCATGGTGTAGTGTATATCACAATAAATCAATGAAAATTAATTTATTCTAAAAAAATTGCATCAATATTTAGGGTGTCACATTATACATCCCTTAAAATTAATTTCTTCCATCAAAATTCATCACTGGGATTAATAAAAATGAGAAAACCTCTACCTCATCTAATTATTAGGTTACTATGTAGTTTCCTAAAATTTGTGGTTTTTCCAAAAAAAACATTAAACATATTAGTGGTATTGTTTTATAGTGCTTTTCCTATATGTTCCACAATATCTACAAGTTATTCCTCATAAAAAAGATTTTTTTTCTAGTGGTACTCCCTATGAGTTTACTATATTTAAAGAAACTGGTGTGTACTTTTTCAGGAGATATTCTTGGAAAACAACATAAACTTGAGAGAGAATCAGTGGAATTGAAAATCATTAATCTACCATGTAGGTATGATCAAGAATTTCAAAATGACGGATATACCTCGGTCTTAGAATGCCCTAATTTTTAAATATCATTACTCTATTCCAGGGATATATTCATAAATATACCATGCCACCCACTTCAAACTCCATATCATTCTGACAATTTTCATAATTACATTTTTTGAATTGGAGATTCTCTTATGTTTTGTTGAATGGATCTGAACATTTAATCCATTCCCTCAACTATATTATGTCATAATAGAATTAATTCCCCAACATCATTATATAAACATAGAGATATTCACTTATTACCATAAGGGTATTCATAAGGAGCCCTCTGAATGATAAAATGAAAACAATTGTTTTAGTAAGAATCTAACAAATTAAGGTTTTGATACCAACCAACTTCAAAATCTATAGATAATGGTATCAACATATATTCTAGATTTTTAACTATACTATTAGATTAACCCTTTATATCATGATGATATGTAGTGCTAAAACATAAATCTATATCTATAGATGGCTGATGAATTCACCCGTCCTTCGAGGTAGACCATGGATCCTGATCAGATAAAATAGAAATTGTTACTCAGTGAATTCATACCAAATCCTTAATATAAATTATTGATATATTATCAAGTGAGAAATATTCTATAATATGAATTATTTATGTGTAATTTTTAATGTGATTGACTATAACCAATATAGAATTATGGTCATTATATTGTTTTGGAAATTTCGACAAAAAAATCCATGGTGATGTTTTCCCATTTCTATTCAGGTATAGTCAATGGTTGTAACACCTCTATTGATTTTTGTCTCTCATCATCAAATTTTTGAAAAAACCAAGCACCAAGAAACGTACTAAGCGACATCTCTATTTATTCCACCCCACCATAAATATTCTCTCAGGTCTTTATACATCATTGTTTACTTTGATAATGAATATATAATGATGATATTTGAGCCTCATCCATAGTTCCTTATTCAAATATGGTATAGGTGGAGCACATACATTGTTTTTGAATCTTATTATTCCATCACAATTAAGGTTAAACTCATGAACATTTTAACCATTCTTTTATACCTCCACATATTACTTCTATACCTAATATATATTCACATGGATAGATAGTTGAAAATTACTTTATGAAAGATAAGATCTCTGCCCTTGCTTTATGATTTCTAGATACATTCTTTGGAAATATTGAAATATTGAGTCTTTTGTGATCCTTATCATAGATCATCTAGAAATTTCAGTTTGACTCATAAAATATACCACTTTGTTTGATTCTATGGGTGGTAATGTATTGAGAAACTATAATCATTATTAATTTCCAACCATTTAATTTGGTGTATATTCCACTCCTTCAAGGTTAATATATACCTTAATCTTTTGTGATCAGTACAAATATAATACTTTTCACCATAAATACAATTACTCCATATATTTAATTAATTAATTACCACATCTAATTATAAATCATGATTTGGGATTTTTTTCCATGAACCATCAGTTGTCATGATGCATAATTTATGAAAATGTAATTTTGCCTAAGAATGCATCCCAATATCATCCAGGATAAATCACAATAATTTACATACCCTTCACAAATGTAGGGTAATTTATGCATGGTGGAACTTAATAATCTTATCTCTTGTTCCAAAATATCTTTTATATATTCATTCAATAAAAATAATCTAGATCCCTTTATAGATAACTTGGATAGTGGATTATACATTCAAGAGAAATTCTACTCCAACCACCGATTATATCCAACCATCCTAAAAAAATACTTATTTCGGTTACCATGGTTTGTCTAGGAAATTTTTCAATAACTTATTTTTTTAAGGTTCTATAGATATACCTTCACTTTAGATTTCATATCACAAAAAATGAAACATTCTAAATCCAATATCCACACTTTGTAAATTAGGCTTAAATTCTATCCTTTTTCATTGTCTTCATAACAATTATGAAATAATATTTATTTATTCCTTACTATTTTAATATATATGAATATTTTCTTGAATTACTAACATAAAATGATCATGATAGTGTCTAAAGACTCTTTTTATCATTTCCATGAAGATAGCAGGAGAATTAGTAAGAACGAAAGGAATCATTATAAATTCATAGTTTCTATACATTTTTTAGAATTTCATATTGGGAATATCCTCCATTTGACCCCCAATTGATAATGACCAAAATGAAGGTCAATTTTAAAAAATTATTAAGCTCCATGTATTAGATCAAATTAATCGATGATATAATAAAGTGGATACTTTTTTATTTTAATATTGTTAAGATCGATATAATCAATGCAGTGACTCATTGATCAATATTTCTTCATAACAAATAGAACTAGTTCACCCAAGGTGATATAAAATGACATAAGAAAACTATATCAATATCCAATTGTAGTATCTTCATTAATTCCTGTATCTCAATTTGGGATTTTTTATATGGAGATATCAAAATAGGCATAGCAACAAGTATATGTTCTATCGAAAACCAAACATTATTGTTTTGTGGAGAACTAAAAAATATTAATTAAAAATATTAAAAAACTATCATAAAATAGGATTATTATTTTGGTTGTGTTTCTCCCCAACCATATGAGAGATATAACCTTCAAATGTAGTAATTAAGACTCAAAATATAGAATGAATTTCAATTAGAATTTTATATTCATCCTTGAATTGATAAATGATTATATGTTCATTTTGAATATGAAATGTAACTTCCCTTCCTAAAAAAGAAATATGATATTCATATAGGGAAATGAAATCCATGCTAAGAATCACATTGAAATCAACAATAGTTAGAATCATGAGATTTATAGGATGCTCATTCCCACACTATTCAATAAGAGAATAACTATGACTATAAAATGCGACTGTTGTTCCATTATGATTCTTCACATCTAACTCAACAACTAATTTTTGAGGATATAATATGATACCCTTGAAAAATTCATTATAAATAAATGAACGGGTTGACCCAAAATCAAATAAAACATTATCTATTTTAGACTAGATGATATGAGTACATTTCAGCACATCATTCTCGTAACACACTTGAGGTGTCATGATCACAATAGATTTATCTTTCTCCTTGTACTTTATATTTTTTCATCATTTATCATAAAAAACATTTGAATTCATACACTAATTGGAATAATGTTCATACTCCTTGAATTAATATCATTTCCACAATAGGGTGCATATGATGGAATCTTATTTTAATCCATTTCATTTACTTTCCTATTCATTACCTTTTGACATTCATGGGATTTATGAACCACATTTATATATTTAAGGAATTGTCCTTTTCCAAATTAAAATATCCCTTGATGTTTTTTTGAAATTTACAGCATGTATATGGTTGTAATTTATTTCCACTGTGTGATTAATTTTTTTTATGACACTAAATCCTTATTTAATTATCAAAACTACAATGATGACAGGTTTCTTAAATTTATAAATCCACCTTACCATCACACTGAAACATTTCTTTATATCTAGTAATGTATCTTATGGACAAAACCCTTCAAATTCATGGCTTTACTCCAACAAATAATAATTCAATTTTACTCTCTTGTTGGATAATAATACCAAAATCATACATTGCACGTATTGTATAATTTTTCTAATAGTTACCAATATTAATCATCCTTTTTCTTTGACTCAAGGATCTCATAATCCAACATCATATGAATAATACAAGGGATGTAAATTTTTAAAAATAAGTTCTTAATCTTTTCATATTCCATGGATTCATTTTCCTACTCTTTCCTAATATTATTGACAATATTCCACCATTTATTTGGGTTTCCTTAAAGACAATACATATCTATGAAAACTTCTTCACTTCTTGATGATTTAATATTAAAACAAAATTTCACATTGGTTTTTACCTATCTCAACATCCAGAGGGTCAGTAAATCCACTAAAACATGGTGGATGTTTCTTCATGAATTATTCAATTTAATGTTGTTCCATTCTATGATAATTTGGTAAATCAATAATATTTATATCATAATATTGTTAAGTTAGCATATCATGAATATTCTATATTCCATCTCAAATAGAAATTTTTTTCTCATGTGTAAAATCATTTCCACCTCCATCAAATTTGTAATTAATATGATTATTTCTTGTCCACCCAATGAAAAAAACAAAAAAGAATATTTTGATAAATAAAAATCAAAGTGAGGAATCATGAAAATGAATTTATAAAATTTCTTATATCACGACACCATCAAAAAATATTTAGGTTTAATCTAGATCATTCAAAATCATTACCAAAACCATAATATTTTATCATATACATAGACATATCATTAGAGTTATTTCTATGTTTTTCTCATACTAGTTTCTAAAGGATAACAAAACCATTTCTCTGATACCAACTATAACAACCCATGCATTTCAAAAATATATATTACATTTTTTTAGATGAATATTCCTTTCATTATAAAAAGTTAAATATGAGGATAGAAATGTTCTAGTTCCTTTGTAAATTAAGAAACCTAAAAACTGGTTCACAAAATATTTAAATCATATCCCACTTAATTATTCATAATTTGATATTTTCTAGGATATCACACATAAAAACATTCATCATATCCTATGGAATGAAAAATAATTGAAATGTTTTGATAATATTCTCATTAATGGTAAACATGAAAGTTATTAATTCATAATCATATGAAGGGATATGATAGAAAATATACTTATGCAATAATGAGCATAACAAAAAAAATTTATAACTAACCTGTCATAGATAATAAACATTATTTATGGAATAAAACATTAACAAGAACTATAATTATAAAAAATCATCAGAACTCATTATTGCACAATATATTCAAGTCAATAATATTTTTCGAATCATCATAATTATTGGAAAAAAGAATATTTCAATGTTAAATACCAAGACTCATGGATCACTCTTTATCATATGTTTTCCAAAATAGATCATGCACATCAAGTTGTTTCCCATAAAATATCAAGATCATTGACTTATTTCTGTTAACTATCTCTTGATATATAATTCATTTCCCAATGAATTTGAGGGAAAAATAGGTCCCACCCATCACTTAATGAAAAATACATATGTGTTATATAGGACTATAAATCATTCATAATCTTGGAAACCATGTAATTAAATGAGTTTCATAAACACTAACTCATAATGTAACTCAAATTAAATAAATAAATTTCCAAAATATTCCATCAAAAAAATACATCCTTCAGTGATTGAATAAGAATATTATATTTGGTTCACATGCCCAATTAATCATAAGTGACATAAAAAAATTTCATCTTTGATAGAAAATTATTTTGGAATGGTCTTCTGTAATAAATATAGAATAAAATATCCATTCCATTATGAATTTTTTTAAAGAGACAATAAATTTTAAAGGAAATAATTTTCAATGAAAATAAAATTATTTTATTGTGATGGTTTTTTAAAATCATTATTGAGTCATGATGTGGTATATTTCATTCATATTTTATAAGTTATAAAAATATTCATTCCATATTTTTTCCGAAAAATCATAAAGATCCATGTTTATAAAAAGAAAAAATATTCATTTCAAAGAATATCATAAAAATTATAACATAGGTAACAATTACATTACTTTTTCAAAGGATAATAGTAAAAAAAATTGAAAACATTTTTAGAAAACCTGCATATGGAAGATAAATATTCCCCAATGGATATTTAAATAAATTAATCTTGAATATTGATGAGATTATGAAATAATACATCACCACATTATAATCAATACATTCATATACCCCATTAATAAAATTAAATAATATGGATATTAAAACTACAATAATATTCATAATAGTTCACATAATATATATTAATGGGATGTATATACACCATCTAGAAGAAACATGTAGTGTATATGGAATGTGTCCCACAAAAATAAATGTCAGAAAAAAATACCATACATAATGTATCACCTTTAATTATTCACATTAAATCATCCTATCATTTATTACATAATAATATATCAATCATAAATTTTATAATTTTTATAGCGTATTTTCATCTTTTTATTAACAATGAAACTCATTGTTCTATATGATAACTGGTTCATTTTCCAAGATATTTTTGATTCAGATGTTTTGATCCCTATACAAGGTATCATAATTTAAAAAATATTAATTATTTTATATTTATCAATTATATTCATACAATTAAGAATTATTACAACCCATTTTAAGTATTTATGAATAGAAAATCACATCACATTTCAGATATGGTAAGCCATATGTACACACCAGCAATGTTATCATTCCCCAAATGATTAGCTGGTAAAAGTTAGATGTGATATTATCATTCGAAAATATTATTTATATCATAAATATCATATATAAAAATTAAATAAATCATAAATACCACCCATAATATATAGTTTTGTAATTTGAAATTATCTCTATGTGGAGACGGTATGTCGAACGTACACACGAGAGATAAATTAAGTGGTTATTTGATGGGAAAGGGGAAATATAGTGGTTTTTTAATAATAATAATAACATTTAATAACATTTAATATAAAAAATATATTATTTTTTGATATATATTATTGATTTATATAATGTATAAAAGAGTACAAAAACAGAGTGATCTGTTATAGTGGTTATATATTCTTACCAATATCTCCTTTAGATATCCTATAAATAACTCTAGAGTTGGTCCTTTGGGGAGAAGAGAACCTCAATTTTTTGGATTAGAAATTGGTGAAGATTATTATTATATGTATCTATGTGATATAATAATAATTGTGGTGAAATTAGATGAGGGAGGAGGTGTCCTTCTATATTGAATGTGATGGAATGTTTTAGAATGTCTCAAAAGATTAAATTATAATAAATTAAATTTGAATACAAATACATTAAAATGGAATGTTATTCAAAGATAATATGGGATGGGATGGTGATCCAAATAACCAATAAATTTTATTCATGTTTTGATGAAATTTTGAAACATTTCATTTTTATTAACCCTTAGTTAACCAGCATTAATTTTAACTATGATAATAACATTTTTAATATCAAAAAGTGGATATTTTTACTTATAAGGTTTAAATTTAACTATAAAGGTTTAATTTATAATATTTTATATAATAGTTTATCAACTTTTTTTATTTTTTATTTTTATAGTACACAACTAATTTAAAAAATATTATTTTCCTAAAATATCATTTGTGTTAATTTTAACCATATTCTTTACATTGACATTGAGAAAATCAATCAAGTAATCTAACATCAAAAAAATTTAGTTAATAAATCCTATATAAATTATAGTCACCTATAAAATTCTTATATTTCCTAAATTAATTAAAGTTATATTTATTTTAACATTTTTAATATAACATAATTGAGTTGTTTCATTAATTGAATAATTAGTGAAAAACCATTGTGTAATTAATTATGACAATTATTTCTTCAATAAAATTTAAAATTAAATTTTTTTGATCTAGATAAGAATATTATTTTTAATAGTAATATATATTTTGGATAATTTCATTTTTTTACCCCCATATTAAAAATATTATTCCATTTAAATGTCCGGGAGTGTCATTTTTTCACTCTATTTGATTTAAATAAAATTGAAGTCATTTTATGAGACCACTTTCTATTAAATTATTTAGTGTATAAATTTATTTGATAAGGGACTAATTAAATTCATCCATAAGATATAGTAATGTTTTACGGAAATTTTATAATATTTATAATAATATTTTTACCTTTAATTACTCGATTTACCCATAACCATGGTAGTAAAAACTAGTAATGTCGCCATTCATATTGTACAAAAATAAAAGGGACTTCCATTAATAAATATGGAAATTTTTAATTCAAGTATAGATTTAATTTTTCAAAATTATATTCACATTATTTGAATAAATAGATTTAATATTAATCACATTGATGGAATGAGAAAACATGTTTTTAATGTGAAGATGTTCAAAAGATTGAAATGTTTTTATATCCAATATAAAAGTGAAAAGGAATAAAATGTATTTGAATTTATTAATAGAATTAATATTTATAATTTTTTTAAAATAAACATAAAATATAATTTTTTTTATAAATTATATAGATGAAAATACAATTTTCAATTAAAATGTAGTATTTTTTTTTACAATTCTTCAAAAAATAAAACTTATCCAAAAAATACAAAAAGTTAAAGAAAAGTTAGTTTTTATTTTCTTATTTAAATTAATAAGTTAATTTTTTAAAATATAATTTATAAAATCATCAAGACCTATATTTAAAAATACTACACCATTAAAAGGTGATAAAGATTTCAATTTAGAGAAATAAATATTTTATGAGTAAAATTGGATTTGTTCTTATATGATGTCTAGAAAAAACATAAGATGAATATTAAATATTAGATTGAATATATTATAATACATTTCATTAATATAGTCAAAAAATAGTTATTTTTTATTTATTTGTATAAAACAATATTTTTCACAATTAAATTATTTTTTGTAAAAAAATATTTCATTTCATACTCAAAAGGGTTTTTATTTTAATTAATAACTAATTATTCATAAAATAATTAATTTTATATAAATTTATAACCCATATTTTCATAATTCATTTAATCCTATTCATTCCAAACTTTATAATGGCAACGATATAATTTTCGTGTTTAAATTTTTATAATAATAAAATTTTATTACATAGAAAATTAGTGTTGCGTGTAACATAAGATATACTGGTATTGTGTGAAAAGAAATCTTATCATTGTGTAACATATAAAACAATACATAAAAAAATTTAATTTATTTGAGATAAAATGTTCATAAATACTCACACTGTTACAAACAATAATAATAATACATGACATACAGTGGTGGGAAATGAATTGCATCGCTATGTGAACATTGTAAGTCATACGTATGCACAAGTGATACCTTGAATTATTGTTTGATTGAGATGAGGGTGGATAATGGTGATATAAAATAACAATAATATTAAAAATACCTATGGAATAAAATATATAATTTTATCATAAATATAATAGATTTATATAAGTTGAACAAGAAGAAGAAAAAAATAATATGTCTGGGTTAAGCTGATTACATATACATTGATAAAAATCCATTAAACCACCTCATAAGGGTCCTAGTTTTGTTATATTTGAATTACCAGAACCACTATATTTTTGATAAATAATTTAGATGATATTTTAATAGGGGTTAGTTGAGTAATATGGCTCAATATTGTTTAGGTATTTAATGGAGTAGGTACCCATTTATATTTTAGTTGAGCTGTACTTTTGGAATTTCATAATAGGTTAAATCATTATAAAATCACTATAAATACAAATTCATCAAATTGCATAGTTTTTAAACCATGGGGTTTTATATGGTTGGAATATAGTCATCCAATGATTTTTTTACATTTTTATTTTTTACTCTAATAATTATTTTTTTGTTCAACTATTATTTTATCATATTATAATAGTAATTACAGTAACATATTTTTCATACATAAATGGGTAAATTATTTAATTTAAGGTAACTAATGACACATAAATGAAAATGGGGTGAAATTTTAGATCATTTTACACCCTATTTTTCAAATTTAAGGATTTCAATGATTTTTAGATAATGTAAGAGATTATTATTATGATAAATTATATTTACTGTCAAATTTGACACTAATAATAAATGTTAACTCCATAGAAAAAAAAATAAAAAATTATAATTAGAAAATTATACAACAACACAATAATTATTTGAAATAATAAAAAAAAATTAACACTCTAAATCATTAAAATTATATCACTTTCAATAGTATTAAAATCATTTGTTTTATTTTTTATTAATTGAAAATATAAATTTTCAGTGCTGTTTAAGCATTTTAGGCCACTATATAAAACATAAAAATTGTAAATAAATTACCATAATGAAAATAATTTTATTACTACCAAAAATTTCATTGATATTAAATTTCCACTAATTTTCCATATGTGAACACATAATAGTTATTCAATATTAAGAGAGAGACATTTTCTACCATTCCATGATTAAATATTATATTGGTAATTTTAATGATCACATATACATTAAACAATAACTATTAGTGACTAAAGTTAATATGGTTTTATTCTATTGATCCAATAGGAATTAAAATGATATATTACATCCAAATCGGTTGAGATTATCCTAAATTAACATGATTTACCCTCTATGGATGTTCAGTTTTATCATAGTTACTATTTATATTGACTTAAAATAAAATATATCTATTTCAAAAATTTAAATCTATTGATCCCATATATGGAATATATTTTTAGTTATTCAATTTATATAAGTGTAAAATATTAATTATAATATAAATTTGAAAAAAAAGTGATAAAAAGAGTTTTCACAAAAAATTATTTTATGTATAATCATGTTTTTTAGAAAACTCAATCATGGAAATAATACCAATTACCTTAATTGTATTATTTATAATAAATGTGAAATTATTTTAGTTAAAAACATTTTCAAAATTATATAAATCAATTTAGTTTCAAGAAAAAAATATTTTTCTTTATACTTCTATATTTTTCTAATTTTCACAGGTAAATAAATCATTTATGATGAATATGAAAATATCACTCTAATAAATTTATGATATATTGATTTAATTTTTATGAAAAAATATATTGTGGTTCAAGAACTTAGGTATCATATTTTCTCACACAAAATCAATAAAATTCATTTTCTAAGAAAATATATTGCTAAAGAATAAAATAACGTTACATAAAATTGAGTACATATATTGAAAATAATTTAAAAATATATATCTCCAAATATAGATAATAATATTTATACAGAAAATTTCATTGTTTAAGCCCTAATAGTTATATTTAATTAATATTATTTCATGGTTTTTACGCTCGTTGTTGCGTGTAGTGTATTCTATCAAAAATAATTTTCTTCCTTAACAATCTAAGTGTGTTCAAATTACTTTACATTATACCTCCTAACAAATAAAGGACATTATGGATTGAAAATCCGTTCATGTATTATATTTATAAAGAAAAAATTATTTTCACACTTTTCTAAAATATTAATAGGACTTCATGTGAATATCATTTGAAATGTTTCATTATAATAATTTTTTATGATTAAAAAATTTGGTAAAACTAACCTTTATAAAAAATTTAATTTGAGATAAAAACTTCCATTATATAATTTGATGAACAAGTACATGGAGTAAAATGATTAAAAAATTAAAAATATGAAATAAGGATATCATTTATAGAGAATAATTATCAATCAGTTTTTAACCAATGAGAGAGTAATTTATGGAAACCAGGATAAGGATATTTATTTTATAATTTCTTTCAATTTAAATTTTACATTTAAAATATTTATATGAACTGAAATTGTAATATATACACATACCACATTGGTAAATTAAGACATATAACTTCTTTAATAAAACAAAATGAATTGAAATATAAAATTCCATGATTATAATGATATTCATGATATAACATACAAAATACACGTAATATAAATCACATAAACATAAAAATTATTGTTCCATAGAACATGTATCAATAAAAAAATATTCATTTGAATAACACTTTCCACATTTCCTAAATTTCATTGTACCAACTAACAACCCCATTTATAATAGTTTTAGAATTATTTAACAACCATTAAAGAAAAATTTTAATTATTACTTGATATTATTCACTTATAATTTCTAATTACTCATTTATTCATTATTCCTCTAAAAAATCTCCAATTTTTGTGGTCTCTATTCCATTTTTCAAACACAGTTTTGTTTAATCAAACTTTTCCATGATCCTTGTTCTTGTTTTAATCATATCCATAATATTGATCAAGTAATATATAATATTTATTTAATATATAAAATATTATAATCATCTTAGAGTGTTTGTGATATAAAATGAAATTCCCCATTTAAAAATATTTTTTTTATATCATACACATGTATGTTTCTTCATGTCCGACCATATAATTATTAAATGAAATTAAAATCAAATCTCTTCATGTATTTGTTAGTCGGCATGTATTCATATATGACATTATCATAATAAAAATGATCGAATTGTCTGAAGGTTGAAAATATTTAATCATTATTGAATAATAATATTATCATATAATGAAAATATAATCATTTAACAGATACATGTATGCATCCATGATAGGAAATATTGAAAACTAAAATATATCATTCTTTGATATGGAAGTTTATAGATATGAAAAATGACACTTTAATTTTCCATTTTGATGTGTGATAAAAAGACAGTAATTATCCTAAAAACATTTTAAAACTTTAATAAGCTAATATTATATATCCCACTATGTTTTAATTGTGAAATAAGTTTTAGGGGAGGAAAATGAAGAAACAAAATTAAAAGTTCACAGTGAATATTATTACCTACTCTTTGATTAACCTCCTTTAGATAAATTATTATGGACTAATGGGATAGTTTACTAGGAATAAATAAAACTCAATAAAATTTCTCTAATTAAAAAAATATATATATATTTTAAGTGTTTTATTGATCTTTGTCACTCAAAATGGAGTTTATAAGAGTGTATATGAGGTTCCAATTTAATAGTTAGGGGTTTGGAAAATTCATATTTATTTATAATTATAAAATTATATAAAATTACTTTTATGGAATATTGGTAACAATATGTATTGATTTTAAATATTATAAGTTATAGTATCAAAATAAATTCATCTAGTATACAATAAATATGTTTTAATTTTATGTTAACACTCATCTCACACATGTAACCACTTTTTAGATCATTTATTCTTTACTATAGTAATAAATGTTTAGTAAGGTTACAATTCTTTATAACTAAACAATAAATTGACTTGTTTATCAAACATGGAATTTTTTTTTGAAATAACTATCCATTTAATCAAATTAAATTCTTATAATTCAGAGGAAATTAATTTAAATTAAAATATTTATTATGTGTGAAATTATTTTTGAAGACATTCATTTTTTCATGAATATAATCGTATTTCTATAATTGTTTTCAAAGTAATCACAAAAAGATGGATTTAAATTATTTTCACTTAATATATAATCATATAATTTCATTTAAATTATTATGTAATATTCATTAATATATTTATTTATTAATTAAAACACATCTATAATATAAAAAGAGTTGTTTAGAATAACATCTCATTGTACCTTAATTTATTTAATTTATAGTTCCTACCAATTCATAAATAATAAATTAGTTTTATGCATTAGTGATAAATAAAATTATATAATATTATGTGTAAAAATTAATTTTAAATGTTCACATATAAGGAGAAATATTATATATATAAAACTACTAAAAAAATTCTATATGATTAATTGTATTTCCTAGATGATTTATAAATTCTTTTAATAAAAATATATTTTATTTAAATAAAACAGAATATGATTTATTTTAAGATTTCTAATAATTATTCAGATAATATAATAATTGTTTCTTCATAAGTAATCAATCAAAATATCTTTATTTAATATAAATATATTGTAAGACATCATGGTGTTACATTATACCCCATAAATAAATTATATCTTCGACATATTTTAACCATGATTAATGGACAAGGGGTTGAAAATATTTTATAATAAATTAGAGTAATTAGAAAATAAATATATATTTTTTAAAAAATAAAATTTAATTCATATCAATTAAAATATATTTTGAAATGGACTTCAATGTATAAACAAAAACTAAGAAACAAATCATTTCCTAAATATTTCATAAATGATGTTTGTATTATAGCACTCATACTTATGAATATGATTCCAAAAGAATACAATTTTAGACAAGTAATATTTTACACATAGTACTAAATATATTTAACTTCCCCTTTCTTCTATTTAGTTATTATTCAATAATCATTATATATAATTTTATAGAATATAGAAAATGTATTTCATCCCATATCTTCATCATTCAGTTCTGTTTTGAGTATATTTACAAATTCTCTTCATATCATATAAAAAACCGTAATTATTCTTTTTCCAATCCCCAATCACTAAAATTTACATTCAATGGGACATTATATCCCTAAAAGGAAAAAATTTATTTCTCGTATTTATATCCATGAACTAAATTAAATTATTGTTAGTAAAAGTAACAATAATATAAAATATTAATAAATAATACATTAATCTCCAAATACTCATCAAATAACACCAAATTATTATCATAAATTAATCCATTAATAATTAAATATAAAATACATAGAAAATATTCTTGAATAAATTCATGAAAAAAAATTAGAAAATTTACATCACTTGATTTTTCCAATACAAAATTATCATTTTTACTTAAATAAAATTTATCACTCATAAAGTCACATACCTAATAATGTATATACCCTAACCATATATTTTTTAATATATACTCTTAATTTATCTAAATAACCTTACTCAACTTATGAAAAAAATACATATATTTTTCAATAATTTTACTCCACATTTTCTGGAAAAATAAAATTCCATCCTATAAAATATTTTATATATTTTAACTTAATAAAATATTGTTCCCATTATAGTGAACAAAAACTATAATTACATTAATAATTTCTTCCCAAATTTACATTTAAATGTAAATTTTGTCTATATATATATTCCCAAATGATGAAAACCCCTTCATTCTAATTAACTATGACTACCTCATCATCAGTGATCATCTTATATTTAGTAACTATGTGTTTCATTCAACATATGTCCCAAAAAACATTCTTCTTGAATAAAATCACACAATATAACATTTTAAATCTTTTTGAGGTATATATATATGAATTATTTATATTTTCTCCCATTCCGTCAACAATCTTCTTAAAACCCCATAACATAAAACATCACAAGGGTATTTAATCTCTAAACATATGATCTTTTATAAATTTATCAATCCATAATGGTATCCTTAACTCATAAATTATCATCATTTGAAAATATCCTAAATAATAATATTATCTAAACCATAATCAGATACCATTTTAGAGATCCCAAGACCCACACACCCATATATAGTTCAGAAAAAATATTTCTAACATACTAGAATTGATATAAATTGAAGATGATGAATTTTGGCTACCCATGTATAATATATCAAAAGTAGACATTGAATCACCTATATACCCAATACCATTAGCTTTAATGATTTTAATTATCAAGAAAACACCCTTTATGCAACAAAACCCATTCCATTCATCACAGATTTTATGTTTTCCCTATACACATTGTGTTTCAAATTCTAGGAGAATACTTCAACATATTATAATAAATTTATGCACATAAGTTTCACTATTTATTATATATTACAAAATCTAATTTCTTAATGACCTAGGGAAAGTAAAGATTTGAAATTTTGAAGTCATATATTTTATATGGATAAATATGTGAGATATAAATCAAAAGTATTTATAGGATGATTATATGTGTCTAATGACATAATCATGCTCTTAATAACAGTTATGAAAACTCATTCCTAAGATTACATATATCATGACTCAAAAATTTTGGCATATCCATAAGTATGTTTAGAAATTTTTAAAATAAATAAATCATAATTTATTATTCATATTATTGTATTATGGATTTATAATCCTAGAAAAAAATATTTTAGTGAACACATATATTCAAAATCAAGTCTATGAATAATAATGATAGCATATCTTGAAAAAATCATTATCACACTTCATGATGTAGAAATGGATATCCTGAATGAGGTATATTATTATGATTAAATTATCATTATTTATCTATAAAACAATGAGAAATGAATTGGAGAGATATAACAGAACCAACCATCTCATAATGATAATTAATACATATTTCTTCCATAATATAATAAAACCATTAGTCATTTATCATTTCAAAACCTAAAGAAAAGAAACTATAAGTATAAAAATATCATTTTTACATAATAATAATCCATACATAGAAAGAATATATATATAATATTAAGAAAATACTCCTATAAAAGAATAAAAATATGTAATGTATGATAGAATAGATTAAAAATATATTTTATATTGGGATTCCAAATATTAAATAATGATCATAAGAAGAAACCCCTTATCATTTTATAACATTTAAAAATAAAAATTACTGAAATAATGGGGATATTATTATATTTTTTAAAACATTTAATAATTAAATTAAATGAACTTAAAAATCTGTGGATATTACATCTAATAAATCTTTTCATACCACTTACATTAAAAGGATACATTCTTTTGACACAACTTAGAAAATTCAAAAGTTAGAGGTTTGAAAACTAATGAAAATATTACATTGAATACTTTATAAATAATTTAAATAAAGATAATAATATAATATTGAAAATATTTACTTAAATATAAAAACATACACAAAATATAGTAATGGACATGGACATGTATGGGAAACACACTCAATCGAAAAAGAAGAAATAGGGATTAAATTTCTTAAAATCATTTTATTGATTATTATAAGTTGACAAGAGTAAAAATGTATGGAAAACATGAATAAAAGAAAAAAATGAGAAAAAATTATTTTATAATGATTATAAATATTTATCATTAAATCTTATTCAATGTGTATTTGATATAGAGAATCTTATAAAAATTAGACTGTAATATAAACACCTATCATTTTGGTATCATTTGAATCAGAACCACCTTGAATGAAATATAACGAAATAAAAAATTGAATACATTGATATCAATGATATTAATTATTTATTATATAGTTTAGGAACAATATGAATAATATAAACATGTATTGTTTTATAAAATGGAACACGTCTCAAAAAAATATTTAGATGAAGAAACATTACCTCAGGTCCTGAAATTAATTGTACATGCTATTAGTATAATGTATAAAAAATTTTGGTTTACTATAAATTTATAGACTAGTCATATTAAATATTATCTTACAATATGTGTTTCACTTATATTTTATAATTATTCCATTATTAATAATTTATCTTTATAGACATTATTCTAGGTTCTCATTATTCCATTTTTCTACGTGTTTCAGTTATGCAGATCTAGTCCCTAAACCTTGGTATTGTTTTTATATTCTCCATAATATTAATTATGTTTTATGTATCATTTTTATCAATTAAATAAAATAATATATCAGTATAGGGAAGGAAGTGAATAAAAATAAAAATAATCCTCTCATAGAAATCATAGTCCATATTTATGTATGAATTATTGCATCATTTTATAGTAGAAAAAAATGAAAGATAAAATTTATATTATAATTTATAAATAATAATAATATTATATATATTACATATAATTATAAAAAATTTCATTATGATCATCCGTGGATGTCTTAAATAAAAAATTAACCAAATTGCTTCATGAAGTTAGTAGTCTAAAATTATAAATGAGCAGCAATATAATCTTCTATAGAATGGTATGGTAATATTGAATATAATATTTTATCCTTAATAAATCATAATAATTTACGAATCATAAGTTAATATCTATAATTCCATCTATATAACAGACCGTCATAGGAGGTGGTGAAAAATATTATACAATAGTCCTAGAGATGGTTCTTTGATTGTATGCACATCCATGTTTTATTTTTCCAAAGGGATTGATGATAAGTGTATAATAATTATTTTATTAACGATGTTAAATTACATAAATATTATTTATTTGATCACATGATTTTATTATGTTTAAATAATTTTTTAGGTCATAGAATAATAAACAAAAATAAATCAATTCGATAAAGAAGACTATATATTCTATGAGAAACCTCCTTAGGATACCTTCTTACTTACCCTTATAATTTAATTTTAGGAATACAAAAACAACTTTATTAATGACAGGGAATAAAATAAAATATTGGGTGTAGGTTTTGGTGTATCTACCTAGATTATGAATGTATTACGAACATATGACATGGGGCGTACATTTATTTCCAAGGGGGTGGCACACTTGTAATAATTATAATCCTAAAAATGAAATAATGTTACGTTATTTGAAATGAATATCCAAATATAATCAATTTATATGATGGAATGAGATAGGTTTAGAATAAATTCAACAAATCAGATTTATTGACATTTTAATGTCATTTTATCCAAGATCTCATCATTTGAACCCCTTCTCTTCTCTTGAATCCTTTACTATAGATTTCAATTTAAACCTCAATTATTGTTCATTATGTGGAAAATTATATTGATAGATTTTAGTTATATTAAAATGATAATTTAAAAAATAGGAATCATTTTTTCAAATTCATGCTATATATTATAGTGAAAATTAATTTACAAATATACACAGAAAACATGTTGAAATCAATTTTTAGAAAAAATAAATTCTTTCATGAATAAAATAAACATACTCTAATTATTTACCTATTAATAATAGAAAGATTAAGGTAAATTTGTTTAATAAAATATATTATATAAAAATTTCATTAAATTAATTCACTAATTGAGATTACATTAACTTATTAAGATAAAAACACACTATATGTATAAATATAATTGTAACTCTTGAATTATTTTAGGAAATATTTTATTTAAATAATTTTAATTCTTCAATAGATTTTATTTCACACAATCATGAGATTAAATGAATCGTGAGACACCATTAATATAAAATGAACATTATAACCTAACTTTTATGTTAACAAGAATAAATATAACCAACTTTTGATAATTTATGGTGGATTCATTGGCCACTGATTAGTTCTAAAAAATATAAACCAATTATATATTTGTATTTTTTATTAATATAATAATTAAATAGAAACATGTAAATTAAATTAATGAGATATATATCTTATACAATTAATTAAAAAAATAATTTAAATCCAATATATATTTTATTCATAGGGCATGAATAAACCCAATTTTATGTATAAAAACCTATATTTTATAAAGAGGCAATTTTACCACCTTTTAATGGAGAACCATTTTTAAATTAAACTTTTAACAAAATGATAATTTATTATGTGACATAATAAATAAATTAATTGGATGTGGGATATAAAAATTTATTATGGATGACTATTTTATATTTTTATGATAACTTTTAAGTTTTTATAAATAGTAAAAATACATTAAATTTTAATTGAAGACAACATTTTTATTCAAAAAAAAATATATGGTTAAATTATATTATTGAATTTTTTTACAGTGTATATAGAATATATTTTTTATCAGTTAATACAAATTAGGTCATAGTTATAAATTTTACATTGAATTCATATGTAAAAACAATTCAATCTTTTGTAATGTTTTGACTTTTAAACCCTATTTTGTCATTCACATATTGTGATTAATTATAAATTAATTAATGATAATTCTATGTTTTTAATTTTGAAAAATAGATTGTATATTTTGAATCAGTAGGTCGAAATTTTGTAAATATATTAATTTTATTACTTGGCATTTTAAATAGTATCTTCAGCAAATTTTATTAATTTAGTAAAAGGGTAAATGGGGTAATTAAGGGTGAAAATAATATTATAAAATTACACTAATAGTTATATTAATATAATTGTATGAGTATGTTTCATCATAAATCATCCTTGGGTAAAAATGGTATCTATTGGAATCCACTTGGATGAGATATGGACATGTAATTTATTTTATTTAAAGAAAAGATAAATATGTCTCACTAAAATATTAATAACTAAATAATTTTTAATGTAAGGTTACACAGAAGATGATGAAAAAATTAATTAATTAATTAGAAATCAATAAAACCGAATTTTTAAAAATTTTAATAACCATCAATAGACGAAAAGTCATAACAAAATATAATTTTTTGAGTATATATCGACTAAAATCATTCAAGGTTAGATTAGTGACCATTTAGAGCCTTATATAACAGACTGGGACACTTATATTATTTTATTAAAAGTGATGTTAAAGTTTTCACATTAATAATTTAATAAGTATAACATTTTTAATGTTGATTTTCCAAAATATAAATTTGACTAAAATTATTATTATGAAATATATTAGATTTATCTTCATCAATGTATTTTATTTTAATTGTTATTCAACAAATTTAAATATTATATAATTACACAAAATTGATGTAGTTATTATTTTATTAATAAAGATATCAGAAAAATGTTTTTATAAATATTAAAATAAAAATAAATGTAGATAATTAATATTTTCAATTAATTTTATAGATTACCTTTACTTCTTAGAAATATAATAAAAAAGTTTTATCAAATTTAATTTCTTATCCTTGTATTTTTAAAAATCAATGAATTGAATATTGTCAACATTGACACGGTTGATTGTTTGTCAAAATAATGTGTTATTATTTTATTTAAAAATCATATATATTTTCTAAAAAATACTATAATAATTATATGGTCTAAAATTTTATAAGATATTTATTTAAGGTATAATTGACACCAAATGTGTAAATATTTCTCCCTTTTATCATTTAAATATTTTTTACCCAAGATAAAAATTAAAATCAATAACTAATTTTAATTAAAATGATACATTTTTAGTTGACTAGAAGACTTGTATAAAATTACTTTTTTTATGATATTACAACCCTATATCATATAATAATTGAAATTGAGATATTTTTTATGATTTTGGATGTTGTTTTATTTTATTATAAATAAATATTTTTGGAGATCCAAAATGTGCCCCTCATCTCAATTATAATAGGGAACCTCCTCCCTCACCACATCACATCACTTTCAGCCTTTAAGCTTAGACTTCACCTGAAAATTTCACTTATTAATCTCTCTAATCACATTATATAGGTTCTAGTATTCATTAAATACCAACTATTGTACATTAATATTAGAATTAAAGGGAGCATGTCGAAGGAGAGGATATCTCCTCTACCAAATCTCTCAAACATCTTTATTCTTATACATCTATGTCATGATTTGTTTCATTATAAAATAATAAATAAAGTATAACTAATATAATTTGATGTTATTTTAATTATGAAACAACCATATTCCACATTCTATCCATCCTATGAAAAATGAACACACCACATGTGCATACGTACGACTTTCCATCTCCACGTCGTGGCGTCAACTATTATTCAATTCCCTATTAAATGGATGTGTGTAGTGATGGAAATAATAACTATATATTATTCATATAACATTATATTAATTCTATAATATTATACACCATACAATAAAATGACATTCAACAATCATGGTAATGATATCGTCGCTCGTGCATATGTATGAACTACTGTCTCTATGATACAATGTGATTAATTTTACATGATATTTATTAAATAATGATTATTTAATTGTATATAATGAATAAATATGGAATATATTATATTAATATTATTTATAATGACATAAATATGTACTAAGAAGGTGAACTAAAAGTTATTCAATAAAAAATTCATAAGAACGTAATGAAGTTAATATCCAAATAATGAGAAACAATGAAATGATATTAACAACTAAATGAAAATATGATCATAAATGATATCATAAAAATTACTATGATTCGAGAATAAGTTAATAAAATTATTTAAATCATTATACTGGGGTTTGGATATATAAAAAGTAAATTGGATCTATGGTAAGGGATAATTTTTCAATAATATTATTACATAAGACTATTTATTCATAATTATTTACTACGGTATATTTATAATCCAAATCAATGTTTCCAAAATATTTATTCCATAATATTTTTCATATCCGTATAAAAAATTTTAATTTCCAATTTACCTATTGGCTAATTTTCCTTAAATGGTATGAAAGGAATATTTTATCTTTTTCTATACAAGGTACCTTTTAAAGTTTTTGGGAAAGTGAGAGAAGATTAATTTTTAAAATTATATGACATGAAATTATTTTAATGATTTCATAATGATTTATTTCCGTGAAGATTCCATTACAATGTTTTTTGTTTGCATTCAAATAAATTCATTTATCTTAATATTGTGTGCCATTTTAATAAAAAAAATATTTTTTAAATAAGAAAGGATATTTTCATCAAGAATTAATTTCTTATTTTCAATGAAAATTATTTTCCATCTATATTGAAATTATTCGATAAGGATATGTTTCAAGTATAATATCCCTATTATTCTTATGGTTAGATTATGTTAATGAAGGAATGATATTTATGGAATCCACTTGATTTTCATTAAATATGTTATGATGGAATGATGTTTAAGAAACTCATTTTAATCCATGGGTTATACTGGGATGAATTAATTATGTTTTTATGGAACAAATAATAATTATTTCACTATGAGATAGGAGGGACCTATATCTCCTCCTAATGTATTGGGTAAGGATTATATCTCATGAGTTAAACATGGTCGGAATGGGAAATGATCCTTGTTCTATATTAAAACGATTGAATAAGAAGTGAACTCAGTTTAGTAATGAACTTTTTATTATATGATGGGCATGAAAATAATCCCTAACTAAAATGAAAATATTTTCTATGATTATATGTAAGCCACAAAATTTCATGTCTTATGTTTATAATTTTCTGATTATATTAATTGATTCTTATGAACTTTTAAAATTTTATGTTCTTATATCTTATGATTAGGATATGATTGATATCTAACTTTTTTATCTCTGATCATTTGATCTCACCCTTTTATATGGTTCTTTACCCCATGTCATAAAGAAAGGTATTATGTATGATATGTCAAAAAGTATCTTTTTATGAAGGAAAAAGCAGCTAACAATATACATGTCTTATAAACCAATTGTTTAGGTTTTTATGTTTCTAAAGACAATATACCTATATTGACCTATCATGGATTTAATGTATTTTTAATGAATATTATTCAATTTTAATGTAATATCAATGTATGTAATGAATGGGCTGTTATATTTAGTATCAGAAAAATTTTATAATTAACTTTTGGAAAATAGGATGAGAAAACATAGGAAGAACCCTAAGGATGTATCAATGTCTAGGTCACAATCCTAGAATTCAATAAATAATCATGAATAAATTTGGATAAAACCTAAAGTGTCCTAAATTGAACATTTATTCATGATTATATGGTTTTACCATTGTGAATACTTTTTCTCACACTATGCTTCTTGGTTTTAGTCAATGTGTGGAACCCGAAAGAACTGCATTAATACTGAATGTGACGGGAAATGAATTGATTGTCCTCACGAGTAACCAAATGTTATTGGATCTAGAATTTAAAATTTTATAGCTATGCTCAGAAAACATTGTCAAGATATGAATTATGTAGTACATACAAACAATTAAAATAGGGAATAAAATTCTATTGAGTCTACCATGAGGAAACATCCACCTTATTTTAGTGGGTATTTTGATCCATTAGTGGATGAGCAATGTATCAGTACCACTAAAAAGATATTTTCAGTTCTCTAATGTTCATAACAATATAAAGTCATCATTTTAGTCTATCATTTGAAAGGTGAAGCTGATAAATGATAGAACCTTATGGAGAATATGAGGTAAATAAATGAAATTGAATCCAAAGAATGTGATGAGTTAATGAACTTATTTTTCAATAAATAATTTCCAAATATTGTTCAAAACAATATGGAGAAGGAGTTCCTAAAACATAATTAAAAGGATGGTGAATTTGTTGGTACCTACAAAGAATATTTTACAAGACGTTCAAGGTAAGAATCTATAATTATCCTCCAATGTAATATTAGAATTGATATATTTTTATTGGATTAAAAATAATCAAATGAAGGGGATTATCCATAATGGACATCAATACCTACGATGAAATCATTTAATGTGATCTCAATGTTGAGATGGATATTGAAGTATCCCACTAGTACTATGGGTTTTATAAGAAGAGAAAAATGGAATTTAATGGAAAATAAAAATACCACACTAGAAAGAAGATGAGATTTCCCCCATGCACTTAGTGTTGAATGAATCATTGAGGGAGTTGTCTTAAAGGGATAAGTAAATTCTATAAGTGTGGGAGAGAAGGTCATTATGTAGTTGAATGTCATAGTGAAAGAAAAATATGTATAATGATGCGAATAGAGAAACTGATACATAGAATGAACCTCCTATAACTTAATGATACAAATGAATGGAAATGGGGAATTATAAAAATAAATTACCTAGTCCAGGGGTTATTGATAATAATTGAAATCAACAAACTGTTAAGGAATAATACAAATGAATGTGACATGATATCACTATCAGTGATGTGGATTAGGATAATGAAGTGGTCAAAGGTAAACATACAATCCACTATAAAGTAGAACAAGTTTTATTGGATTTTGGATCCAATCACTCTTTTATTTTTTAATAATTTGATAAAGATATCTCTATATTATCTCAAAAATTATATTTTTAGTTAGAATTGACAACTCTTAATGGAACAATAGTTTCATCAAAAGTTTTTAATTCTTTTCTGTTTGATTTTTATAGGAATGTACTTATTGTAAATCTAGGGATCCTTCTTATAGTGTAATTTTATGTGATCCATGGCATGGATTGGATTTCTCTATATGGATCTCATATCAATTTTCATGGAAGGGATGTCACATTTAATATTCTAGATCAATCTATGATCATCTATCGATGCAATGGTGAATATAACCATCCATTATAAATTTCATCCATCGTATGTGTCTTGATTCATATAAATGATAATTATTTATATAAAATGTCTAGAGAAAAAATCACTATTAAGAATACACCTATTATACAAGAGTCTTGTGATGTATTTATAGAATAATTTCTAGGTCTTCCACAAAATCAGGAGGTTAATAATTCAATTGCATTCATAAGGGTTATATGACTATTTCAAAGAAGCCTTATATAATTTCCCAAATTGAGTTGAAAAAGCAAAAGAATCAACTCCACTAGAATCTTGAAAATGAATTCATACGCACTAGTGAGTAACATTGGGGTTAACCTATTCTATTTTTTAAGAATAAATATAGACCAATGAAACTATTAATTTATTATCTAGAATATACCAAGATCACTATAAAGAAAAAATATCCTATTATCAGAATTGGTGAATTATTCAACCAACTATGTGCAGATTAATACTTTTCCAATATTGTTATTCATTTATGATATCATCAACTAAGGTTCAGGAAGGATGATATATCAAATATGAAATTCTATACTGGGTATGAACACTATGAAATTAAAGCGATGCCTTTTGGTCTTAATAATGCCCGCACTATCTTCATGGATCTAATGAATAGATTCATTAGAGAATATCTCGATCAGTTTATGGTAGTCTTTATAGACATTATTTTTGAGTATTCAAAGAGCAAGTAAGAACATGAATATCAGTTGAGAATTTTATAGAAGACCTTGATAAAGGAGAAGATTTACTAAAAATTTACCAAATTTGATTTTTGGATTCATAATGATTCATTTTTGGGTCACTTAATCTCAATATTGGGGAGAAATTTAGATATAAAAAAATAACAAGTCATTTAGCATTGGTCGAGACCAACAACAGTAAATGTGATCCGAAGGTTTCTTAGTTTGGATTGATATTTCAAATATTTTGTGAGATATTTTGCATTGTTATATAATAAACTCACCAAGTTTACTCATAATGTATTCAAGTTCATGTGGAAAGAGGAATATTAAGAGAATTTAAAATATATAAAAAGAAGGTTAGATAGTGCACCTATACTCACAATTTCTTGTAGTGGAGAATGATTTGTGATCGATATTGATGCATCCATAAAGGGACTGAGATGGGAGAAATCAACTTATGGAGGGATAAATGGGTTGGTGAAAAATATTATTTTTTGAACTGCCTAGTGCCTAATATTTCTATGATATAAGAAACTAAATATCCCAAGATATTAGAGGCTATATTGAATAAAGAACAGCTGGACATAATAAAAGGTATTTCTTTTAATGAGGAGGTAGATAGATATTATTTTACTGGGTTATGTTCAGGTATTTTTAATGGACAAAATTATTATTCTTTTCTTTATGTTGGTGATATTTGTGATGAGTGGGCTTCATGACTTTGGAGTAAGGAGATACCAATTAATATAAACTTCATAGTTTGTTCAGCGAGAAACCAGGCAATTATGAAAGATAATAGTACTCCAAAGAAGGTCATTTCCATGGAATAATGATGCTACTACTGTGGTAATCAATAGATGGAATATGTGGTGCATCTGTTTATCAAGTGTGATTGGGTGGTCAGTCTTTGGGATTCTATGAGTCAGTGTGGGTGCTCCTATATTGAATGATAATCTATATAGGAACTGTTCATCAAATGGTTTCTGGGTTTGGAACATCAATAGATGGAGAGCAAGATCTGTGGTACCATTTTTATCTCCATTTTCTGGACTTCATAGGAGGTGAGAAATATGGTGAGAATGGGTAACCAACAATCGGTTTCCTATATTTAGGTGAGAATGAAGGTTCTCATCCATGATGTTTTCATGATTATAAAAGGATGATTAAAGTCCCACTTAATTTGTAGTATTCTTAATAGGAAACATGATACTTCAAGTTCATAAGGTCATTAGGTTATGTGGTTCCCTCCCTTGTATGGTAACAATATTAATGTTGATGGATCTTACATGAATGGACAGATGAGAGGGGGTGGTATTCTATGGGACTCTAAGGGGTTAGTTCTTATCACCTTTAGTGAATCTTATGTTCTTGGGAGCTCATTAGATGTGGAGGTGAGAGTTTTTCACACCATGGTTATACTCTGCAAGAGGTATGTCCTTTCTTTTTCCAAATTTGAATCAGATTTCAAGATCTTGGAGCGGTCCTTGCATGGTAAAGGTGATCTATCATGGAATTTGATATATTTAATTATAATTTTTTTTCTATAGAGGATAATCATGAGTTCAGTGTTTGTTATATCTATAGAGAGGCCAACATCACTACTGATTCACTCTCTCATGGGGATATGACAAATGACTCTTTGACTGATTATTCTAGTTTGTGTTTTCCCCCACTTGAATATAGGAATTTCTTCCAAGGGGATTCCCTTTTACATCATCACTTCATACCTCTTTGATTTTTACAATTTGTATCTAGATGGGTTTTTTTTCATTAATTTAATAAAAATCAATTTTTCATTGAAATTATTGCTCTTTATACTGATCATAAAAGTTTAATATTTATTTTCACACAAAAATAATTGAATATGCACCAAAAAATATGGCTAGAGTTTATTAAATATTACGACTTCTCAAAAAATTACCACCCTGGGAAAGAGAATTGGGTGGAAGATTCGTTGATTCAAAATGACTATTCTAGCCTATCCATGATTAGGATCACAAAATATCCAATATTTATGGATTTTCAAATGAAGGAACATTAAATTTTTAAGGAATGGGAGCAATTATGTCTTTATAAAATGAATGAGCAACCATATATACAAGTAAAGAATAATGTGGCGTAGAAGGAAGATGTATAGCTACAGAAGAAGGTGAGAAATGTTTCGGAATTTAACCATGATTTTGATAGAATAATAAGGTTTAAGAACCGGGTTTGTATTCCTCTTATACAAGAATTAAATAAGGATATGTTGTATGAGGAATATTGTTCTTCATTTTCAATTCATCTTGGAAGTAAAAATATATAAATTGAACTAAATAAGTATTTTTCGTGGGATGGAATGAAAAGAGATGTTACTGAATATATCTTTCAATGCTTGGTTTGTCAGCAAGTTGAGGATTAAAGATAGAAGTCTAAGGGGATGTTACAACCATTACTCAATTAATAATGTAAATGATAAAACAACACTATGGACATTGTCATCAGACATCCAAAAACATCTAAATGGAATAATACTATATGGGATATAATTGATATCTTTATGAATACAACAAACCTTATTTCTATTAGAGATGATTTCTATATTGGTCATATTTCTAGTATATATTTATAGTAAGTGGTAAGATTGAATGGATTACCAAATTCCATTATATCTGATCGGGATCAGAATTTTACCTAGAAGTAGTGGGTAAGTGTCCAGTAGGCTCTGGATATAGAGTGATGTTTCATCACTTCTTATCATCCTTAAAAATATGGCCAGTCTAAGAGTAAAATTCAAACAATAGAATAAATTTTGAGAGAATTCACTATTTATATCAAAGGAGGTTGGGATCAACACCTATATTTGGTGGAATTTTCATACAAAAAATTTCATTCACTCCAGTATTTAGATGGCTCCTTATAGAGCCCTCTACGGAAACAAGGTCATAATACTCACTTGTTGGGATAATGTTGCAGAATGAAAGCTATTAGGACCTGATATTGTTGATGAAATGTCATAAAATGTCAAATCTATTAAACAACACTTATGATCGGCTCATAGTAAAAAAAGATATGCTAACAACCAACAAAAACACCTAGATTTTGAAGTTGGTTACATCGTGTTTCTATGAATACCTCCTTAGAAAATTTTAATAATATTTTTAAATATGGTAATGTTGACCCCTGGGTATATTGCTCCTTTTTAAATTATGGATTGTGTTTGGAAAGTAGCTTACCGATTGGTGATTCCACTAAATGACTATCAATTTCATGATATGTTTAATGTGCCTCTCCTGATAAAGTACATACCTAATCCTTCACATGTACTAAACCCAAAATATTTACCATAAGAGAAATATATTTCTTATGTAGAACCATTGATAGATATTCTAGATCATAGAAAAGAAGTTCTACGAAATAGGGTCACTCACTTGGTTAATGTTTTATGGAGTAATTACTAATTTTATGAAGATATTTGGGAGCATTAGGATGTAATGAGGCATATTTATCCTCTTTTACTTGTATTAAAGTGATAAATTTTTAGATAAAAATTTAGTTTAATGCATGTAGAATGCAACAAATGAATGTTTTTGTGAAATATTTTATTTAAGTAATTTTAATTCATTAATAGAATTCATTGCACACAATCATGAGTTTAAATGAAATATGAGATTACCTTATTATGTAATGACCATAATAACCTTTCTTTTAGGTTATCATGAAAAAATATTACTAAATTATGGATAGGTATAGTGAATTCATTGGCCACCAATTATTTATGAAAAATATAAATCAATTATATATTTGAATTTTTTTATTAATATATTAATTGAATTAAAAATTTTAAATTAATATAATTAAATATATAAGTTATATATTTTAAAAAATATTTTTTATATTCATCCTATAGATATTATAGTCATATAATATGAATAAACACTACTTTATGTACAAAAAACTATATTTTCTAAAAGGAAATTTAGCCACGTTTTAATAGAGAACTCATTCTAAATTTAAAATTTAACACATTGATAATTCTAATATGAAAGTATAAACCTTTTATTCATTGTAAAGATCTAAAAATTTACTTTGGTTGAATTTTTGATATTTTTTTGATAACATTCATGTTTTGATGAATTGTAAAAATATATTAGCATTTAATTGAAAACATCAATTTTGATTGAAATAATTTATATGGTTATATAATTTTATTTAATTTTTTTAAATTTTAAATAGAATATATTTTTATCTTTTAATTTAACGTAGGTCATTGGCATTAATTTTATGTTCAATTCCGATATAAAAACTTTTCAATCTATTGCAATGTTTTAACTTTAAAAACCCATTTTTTAATTCCAAATTTAGAGATTAATCATAAATTAATTAATGAAAATTCATTTTTTGGAATTTTTAAAAATGGATTCCATATTTATAATAAATCATTCCAAATTATGTAAATAGATTTTTTATATTTTTGGGTATTATGAATAGTAACTTAGGTAATTTTTATTAATTCAGTAAAAGGGTAAATCAGGTAATTAAGGGTATGCATAATATTATAAAATTACCCTAACATATGTCTTAATATCAATTTATATGTATTTTCTTGCCTAAATCATCCTTGGTTCTAAATGGTATCCATTTAAAACCACTTAGATGATACTAGGCCATGTAATTTATTTTATCTAAAGAAATGATAAAAATCTCTCACACAAATTTTAATAAATAAATAATTTTTAATACAAGGTTGTATAGAATTTAATGTGTCTTATAAATACTAATTTTAAAGATAATATGTTTTTCTTTATGAAGATAATTTATTTTTAATTTTTAGGAACTAAATATTTACCTTCAAGTCTTATACTTTGATGATAAAAAATTAATTAAATAATGAGAAATCAATAATACAATTTTTATTAAAATTATAATAACCATAAAAGGACCAAAAAACGAGACCAAATATTGTGGTTCGAGTATATCTCAACCATATTAATCCATGGGTCTAGTTTGTGACCATTTGGAGCGTTATATAATAGATAATGACTCTTAAATTGTTTTTTAAAATGATTTTAAAGTTGTAGCATTCATAATTTAATATGTATAACATTTTTATTGTTGTATTTTAAAAAAGTTAAATTCAAATAAAAGTATTATTATGAACAATATTAGATTTATCTTCATCATAGTATTTTATTTTTAATTTCTATTCAAAAAATAATTATAGTAAATAGTTACACAAAATTGATGTAGTAATTATTTTATCAATAGAGATATCAAATAAATGTTATTACAAATATTAAAATAAATATAATTTGGGATAATTAATATGTAAAATTTATATTATTGATTACTTTTATATCTTTTTAATATAATTAAATAGTTGGTTTTACGATAAACTGTTATATTAATATTTTTAAAAAGAAAAGAATTGAATAGTGTGAACACTAACACTATTGATTTTTTATTAAAATAATGGTTTATTAAATTATTTAAAAATAATAAAAAAAATTTAGAAAATATATAATAATTATTATATGGTATAAAATGTTTTAAGTTATTTATTTATGGTCTAATTGACATCAAATAGGTATATACTTCACCCATTTAATATTAAAATATTCGTTACCCTAATTAAAAATTAAAATGAATAACTAAGTGTTAATTAAAATAATAAGGTTTAAATTTATATAAATACGTGTCTAAAATTTATTGGCTGATAATATTACAACCCTATATCATCTCATATTTAAAATTGGAACATTTTGTAAAATTTTGTATGGGTTTTGATTTGATTATAAATTAATGTTTTTTGAGATCCGAAAAGTGCCTCTCACCTCAGTTATAAAAGGGCACCTCCTCACTCATCTATTCACTTGACTTTGAGCCATCAAGATCAGTCATACCCTACCCATTTACCATATCAACTTAAATAGTTACATTATAGAGGTTTTTTTCTTCTTCAAAGATTAAATCTAGAGCATGAAGAGGATATTTAGTGGGAGAATGTCGAAGAAGCTGTAATCTGCTCTACTGATTATTTAAAACAAAATTACACTTCTACTTCAACTTCATGATTTTTTTTCATTATAAAGTAATGAGTCTAGTATCACTTATATACTTAGATTTTATTATATTTATGAAACAACTATATTCCACCAAATATCCATCTGAAAAATAATGAAATCACCATGCGTGTGTATGCATGACTCTCCACATCGTGGTGTAATATGTTTTTCACCACCTCATTACACGAATGGGTATAATTAGGGAAATAATAACTATATATGATTATTATAAAAATAAATTAAATACAAAATATTATACAAAATCCAATAAATTACCATTCCACAATTATGGGAATGATATTTTCCCTCGTGCATATGTACGACCTACCATCTCCATGATGTGATGTGCTTCATTTTACATGATCTTCATTAAAGCATGATTATATAGATGTAAATACTGGATAAATATGGTATATATTCTTTTAATACAATTTTTTAATGATATTAATATGATCTAATAAGGAGAACCATAACTTCTTTGAGAAGACATGCATAAGAACATAAAGTATTTAATATCTGAATAAGGATTAACAATGAAATGTTACAAAAAAATAGATAATAATATGATCATATATGATATCATAAAAATTAATATGATTCTATAATAATACAATTACATTATTTAAATCATTATATAGGTGGTTTAGATAAAAAAAAAAGAAATTAGATCTAAGGTAAGGGATAATTCTGTAATCTCATTATTATATGAGAGTGTTTAATTTTATTTTTTTACTAGGGAATATTTATAATCCACATCCATGTTTCCTAAATATATATTCCATAATATTCATTGTATCCTTCTCCAATTGTTTAAAGTCCAATTTACCCATTGGGGAATTTTTCTTAAATAGTATGGAAGGAATATTTTGTAATTTTTTATATGAGGTGCTCTTTTGACATTTTCAGAAAAAGTATGAGAAGAATATTTTTGAACTTATATAGAATGAATGTATTTTTATTCTTTCATAACAATGAATTTCTTTGAATATTACCTTACATGTTTTCAATTTTATTTTTAAAACAATTATTTTCATTTAAAATTGTGTACTGTTTTAAGAAAAGAAAACATTTTTTCGAATGAGAGGGTATTTTCCTAAATAATTAATTTCATGTGTTTTATCAAAATGTTTTCCATATAAGATGAATTTTTTTAATAAGGATATGTTTCTAGTATATATTCCCAATTATTATTATGGTTATATTTTTTATGATGGAGTTGTATTTATGAAATCCATTTATGTTATGATTGTATGATGTTTAAGAAAACCATTTTATTCCTTGGGTTATGCTATGATGAATGGTTTATGTTTTTGTGGAACACGTAAGAATGATTTCATTATAGGATGTGTGGGACCTATATCTCCCTCCAATTAATTTTGTAAAGATTTATGTCTCATGAGATACACATGGATGGAACATGAAATGATCTTGGTTTAGTATTACATGGCGATAGAAAAGAGTGAACTCGGTTGAGTAATGGAATTTTTCTTCTATGTTAGTCTTGGAAATGAACCGTGCCTGATATGACATGATTTTCTATACTTACGTGTATAAAAATAAAATTTCATGTCTTATGTTATAGAATTTGGGAATTTGTTCATTGATTCTTATGATGTTTTATGATTTATCCCATGACATGATATCACGAACTTTTATATGTAGGATAAGATTGTAAAATGTTATATTTTTATGTCTAATGATTATTATATTATTGTTATCTCCAATTATTACATTTACTAAAAATTTAATCTCACCCTTTAATATTTTTCTGTTCCCCATGTCATGAAGAAGGGTATTATGTATGATATGTCAAAAAGGGTCTATTTATAAAGGATTAAGTGGGGGGGGGAATGTATATATATTATGAACTAGTTGTTTATGTTTCCCAGTTTGTAAAGACACTATACCTATACACTCATATTGTGGATTTTTTATATTTTTTAATGAATATTCTTGAATTTTGATGTAATATCTATGTACATAATGTATGGGTTGTTATAAAAATTATTAATAATGAATATCTTTTTTAATTCATAATATTTTATTTTTTTTCCTTACAAATGTAAACCAATCTTTTCATTTTATACATGTTTAAGGAATATTTTTTCTTATTTTTTATATTTTTTTAATTATTAAACAATACGTATATTAAACAATAAAAAAATTAAAATATTTCAAAAATCTTATTTATGATAAATAGTTTTTAATATGTGAAATTGAAATTATTTTCAATAATTATATTTCCCTTATATACCATGTAATGTGATTCATTTCATAAATTATCATAATTATTACAATAATTTCAATTTTCATGCTCCAAAATCTATCAAAAACATCATATTCATTAAAGGTAAATATATTTTATTATCTCCTAGTATAAAAATTTATGATACCAATTAGGTGTTATAAGCTAAACTATTCATAGATTGCCTTTTTAATACAATGGAGATAAAATTTACCTGACATCATATCCCATGTTTAAAAATATTATACCCCCATATTACTTCAATAATAGAATGGATTAATTATAATTAGTAGATGGAGAAGAAATGAATGATATCCCTAAAAAAGTTTTGTAAGTAATATCTATCACATTTGATGAAATCATAGAAATGAACCAATATTAATAGGATAACCAATAGTTGGTTTTTTGTGGTGCAACCATAACCCTTTAAAATTAGGTTATGTAGAAAAAATATCAAAAATAGTATCTATATTTATTTAAATAAACCTATACTAAAATTCATGGTTTTTTCCTAATGTGTCTACCCATAAATTCGGTTGTTCGAACAATTGTTCTATATTTTAGTATGAATATAGGATAATGCATTCAACCATTTTTATTAAGGTTTAAGTTGAAGATGAAAATTTTATCCAATCTAACATCATCTAATAAGTTTTATACCATATGTGGTTCACTAAAACATTTCCTACCAAGATAAGTAAAAGAAAAATGTGAGTCTGTATTCATTTTATGGATCTCAATCATCATTTAAAAGATGAGTATAAGTACAACTGATATAAGTGGGAGAGATTTTCCGGAGTACATGCACACACACACACACACGCCCAACCATGTACCACACACTAAAAAATGAAACAAGTATAACTAATAAAAGTTGAGTATAAGTACAACGGATATAAGTGGTATGGCATACAAACTCAACAAAAGAACTAGAAACATCAATGTACTAAAAGGAAACTCTGGTGGCCATCCGCCGAAAACCCCACCCGATCATGAGAGTATTGTAGTTAATGGAAACCGAAGTAGAACATCTTTTCCACCTGATCCTATTAGGCCCTGCATGGTCCTTGGCCACCAAGTCCACCATCGTAGCATCTGTCAGTACCATCTCCTGGAGCACCTATGGGTCATGGACCACTAAAATCTCTGTAGAAACATCAATCGTCTGCACTAAACACAACATGTGCGGGTGAAACCCATGTAGAGGTGAGTAACAGAGTACTTAGTATGGACCTGAAAATAAAAAGGAAATAAAACACATCAATCTTCAAGTTAAATCACGACACATAAGACATATCAAACCAGGTATAATTTTTGGGTAGTGATAGAAGAATCACCAATCACATCATCGCACACCTCAATTGCTAAAGAACTCCTCCTCTATTGAGTAAAGTGGTCATGCTAATTCACATAGAAGTTCTTCCCACTAAACTTGGACTACTTAGGTACACATCCTCATCACGTATTGTGGGCCTACAAAGTCACATAGAAGTGCTTCCCACTGGGCCATAGTCAAACATCAAAGAGAAAAAGTCAGTAGTCCTCAGGTCTCAACCAACCGTAGGGTTCCATAAATAGAACACCTGGTATAACCACTCCCCAATCTATTAGTCTCATCTAAAAAACAATGAAATGTTTCTTAGGGTTTTCCAAAAGATCCTCCTCATCAAGAGGGCCCCAACACCGCAAATAGATTCTCAATCAGACGCACGATTTTCATGATATAGGGTTTTTAGTAAACATGGGGATGGTTGCGTCTGCTCTCGATCTGACCCGGTCGGACTGACCCAACCAACCCAGTCCAGGGGTCCCACATACCCTAGTTTAAACTCAACCGACTTGACCTGACCTGGTTTTGGCTTGAGTTAATCCGATATGGCCTGACCAGTGGCCAGGTCCAATGGGGCTCACTGGACCCAACCTAGTTTTACTGAGGGTCCATCCCATCAGGTCCCCTGACAACCTAGTCTAGTCCGGCCTGACCCGAAATTTGCAAGTATGGCCCATTGGCACTGTTTCGGCCCACCTGATGGGTGTATGGGCCACCATCCTAAAGCCCACCCCACGCGGTGTGGGCTAGGGGTGTGCCGCCTAGCCGGGACGTGGCTGGTTACCGCGTTCAGCGCCCTCTGGCCCCGTAGATTTGTGGGGCCTTCCTCCTACCGTGATCGAGCACCTGTGGCTCGCTGAACCACCTAGACAGCCTAGACATGGGCCATACCTCCAAGCGGTGCCCACCTAGAATTACCGTTAGCCGACCAAGGCCTCCTACCATCACGGCTTGCCGACGGGCACACCGCCGTCCTCCAGTGCGGTCGGCGAGGGATGGTCACCTCCTCAGCCGTAATGTTAGTTGACATTGCCCCATACCCACGACCATCATCGGCCCACCACCGCCGCACTGGTGGTTCCGCGCTGGCGGCACCTTCCGCATGCCACCAGAGTTGCTCCGGTGGTTCATTGCCTGGTTTTTCTATGCCTACCAGCCTCTTGGGTCGTTGTCATCCCCGTGATTGTCTCGTACGCTCCTTGACAATATTTTCTACAATCTATTCAGAAGGAGCGCACATGCAAAGGGGGTCCGAGTCTTTGTTTGTGTGGGCCCGCACCATCTGCGTTAGAAGTTTTAAAACTGGGGAGGCTTAGGGAACACGTTCAATTATAGAAAAAGATAAACTAATCTAGGATAGGTAATCCACCAAATAATGTTTCCCTCCCACATAAAGGATCGTGGATCAACCTATTAATGGGTTGATTCTTGTTTGTCACTTTAAAAAAAACAGGGAAGAAATTTAAACAAAATAACTCCAACCTAGATAGGTTGGATTTGTTGAGGAAAAATTATGGGATCCATATCATCGTCAATTTGCGGTCATTGGCATTTATCAGTGGATGTCAACCTTCGGATCAGATTCTCCAATGTTCCTTGCTTCATTCTTCGTTCTTCAATTTAGAGGGATTCTGTAGATGGTTCATCACAGATTTTCTGTTTTTGTTAATCCCCAAATTCCAACACGTTTTAATATTATATGAAACTTGAATAGAGATGTTGTTATCATTAATGAAGTTCATTAATGATCCATGTTTAAGGTTCCATTAATGAACCATTAAAATAACAACGTTGTAGTTACAAATGAGCCATTAATGAACCTCCATTAATGATCCTCGTTGTTTCACCACTGCATCATTGTTTGTTGCTCAAGGGTGTGAAAAATAAATAAAATAACTTTTTAAAGTTATTTTTTTATTTTTTGAAATGTTAGAAAAATAACATTTCCCCTCATCCCTTGCTTCCCAAAGTTAAGTCATTTCTAGGAGAATCCAGGTGTTCTTAAGTCAATGGTGCCCTTGAATTTTTGATCTGAGCATTGGTTCAAAAGATAGAAAAACCCACTAGCATGTTTACTTAACGTACCTGATAAAAAGTTCAAATTCCATTTGGGGCTCACCATGCCTTGAAATCACCTTCCTTCATAGCATGTGGTCTCAAAATAATTCTATATAATTTAGAAAAAATTACACAGAATTTCTGAGACATTAAATTCTCCCCAACATAAGGATTTATACCCCCAAAAGGAAAAAAAATCAAACATATGGGGGTTCTGAGCATGAATCTGAGCCTCCCGCTCCTTTGTGCTCTCCTTGAGATTCCTGTGATGCCACCGAACGCACACCAAATAAATCAACCACCCACATAGGATCCACTCATACCGATCATCTATATTCACTAGGAACTCTTTAAATGTCACACTATCATCAATTTCCAACTCAACCCAGTCGACGATGTGTCATGGATCATGCACATACCTCCTCAAATACAACACATGGAAAACATCATGCACCGCGTATCTGGGTAAAGAGCTCGGTGGTATGACACCTCTCCAACTTTAATTAGGATATTAAAAGGTCTAATGAACCTCAAATATAGTTTATCTCTTCAGCCAAACCCATGTAATCCTCATCGGGGTGAGACTCGAAGGAATACATGATCGCCCTCCTCAAACTCCAAGGGTATTCATTTCCTATATGCATAAGATGTATGCCTGCTATGTGTAGTTCTCATCTACTCCTAGAAGATCTGCACATTCTCAGTGGTAGCCCATACCAACTCTAAACCCATGAGTGCTGACTACCCTAGCTCTTTACAGTATAGGGGTCATCTGCAAGGCCACCCATACAAGGCCTCCAATGGTTCCATTACAATGTTGGAGTGATAGTTTTAGTTGTATGAAAAATCCACTAGTGGTAGGTGGTCCTCCCAACTATGAACAAAATACAGGACACAAACACGTAGCATGTACTCTATGGTCTGTATAGTCTGCCCTGTCTAACTATCCATCTAGGGATGAAAAGTTGTGGTCAAGCACAGATGCATCCCAAATGCCTCCTATAATCCCTTACACAGTCGGGTTGTAAATTGAATGTCAATATCTATGACTTTCATCGAGGGCACCCCATGAAGCTACATAATCTCTTGGATGTAGAGGCATCCCAGGTTGTCTACTAGTCCCTATTCCCAGATAGGTAGGATGTGAGCCAACTTGTTGAGTCAATCAATGATCACCGAAATAGAGTCAGGACCCCTAGATGTACGTGGTAACCCCATAAAAATTTCTACCAAGATACCCTCCCATTTCCACTTCGGTAGCAATAGTGGATGGTACAAGCCTACTAGAACCTAATTCTTGGGCTTCACTTGCTAATAAGTAAGGCATCGTGAAACAAAAACGGCCACTGCTTCCCTCATCTTTGGCCACCAGTACTGACTTTGGAGGTCCTGGTACATATTCGCCACTCTAGGACGTTCTTCCAAAGGGAATGTATGGAACCCCCAAAATACCTCCTCCTGCATTGCCACTGGTACTAAGGTTCACCCTCTGAAAAATATGACATGCTCCCCACATATCTAAAATCCATCAGGAGCTCGTCCTATGGATAACTGAGCACATCGGGCCTCACAGTCATCATCTGCCATCTATGCCTCCCGAACTCACTTTATGAGTGGGGGGGTAACAATCATCTACTGAAGGTAAGCAGCTCCACCATCATCCAAAAATAATATATTCATCATGGCTAACTTCTTTGTCACCTCACTCATCATCTGCAAACCGATCCTCCTACTGAGTGCATCTTCCACCACATTCCCCTTCCCAAGAGTATAGATGATCTCAAAGTCATATTCTTGGAGGAACTCTATCCCTCTTCATTGCCTCTGTTGTAGGTCCATTTGGGAGAAGATATACCTAAGACTCTTTTGTTCATTGTAAACTATAAACCTCTCACCCATCAAGTTGTTCTGCCACATCTTTAAGGGAAATACCACTACTGCTAACTCCAGTTCATGGGTCGCGTAGTTTTGCTCATGATGTCTCATGTTTTGCGATACGTAGGCGATAAATACTTGATCCTACATCAAGATACAACCTAGTCTAGTCCATAATGCATCATAGTAAATTAAATAGCCAACACCCTCCTCTGGAAGTCTCAAGATGGGGGTACTAATCAATCTCTACCTCATCTCTTGGAAACATTGCTGAAATTTTTTTGTCCACATGAAGGGCATTCCCTTCCGTGTCAAATATGATAAGGGTGCTGATACTCTAGAAACTTTGGGCATGAACCTACTATAGTAACCATCCATCCCCAAGAATCTCTTCACCTTAGTCATGCTCCTTGGTGGCTCCCACACAACCACTGCCTCTATCTTTGTCGGATCTACTGAAATTCTAGCCTCTGAGATGACATGTTCTAGAAATTGGATCCCCCACATCAAAAATGGACACTTCAAGAGCTTACCATAATGATGGTTCTCTCAGAGTGTATCCACGACTATCCATAGGTGTGTAACATTCTTTTCTTATGACACCGAGTACACATATATGTCCTCAATGAAGGCCACAACAAAAAAATCAAGTTGAGGCTGTAAGATCCTATTCACGAGTCCCATGAAAATTTTTGGGGCATTGGTCATGCCAAAAGGAATCACCAGGAACTCATAGTGGATGTGCTGGCACATAAAGGATTCATTCGGTACATCCACATCTCATACCCGAAGCTGGTGATAGCCGGATCTGAGGTCTATCTTCGAGAACCACTTCACCCCCTTTAGCTGGTCAAAGAGATCATTGATTATCAGCAGTAGATACTTGTTCTTCACGGTCACCTGATTCTGGAACCAAAAGTCCACACACAACCTCAAAATCCCATCTTCCTTCTTCAATAAAATCACTGGTTCTAAACATGGTGAAATGTTGGGCCTTACAAACACCTTCTTCTGCAAGTCCTCCAGCTGTACCCTCAGCTCGCAAAGCTCCATGGGAGCAATCCGATATGCCTTTGTGGATATAGGTTTGGTCATAGGGTAAAGGTCGATGTATAAGTCAACCTCCATGTGAGAAGGTAGTCCTGATACATCCTCTGGAAAAATATCTTCCTATTCATCCACCACTATAGGAAAACTTGGACACCTCTCATCCACTACACTGTGTGTGAGGCTAGCCAACTGGTGATTAATTGACTACACCCTCCTACAAGAATTTATGTCATATTCTATAAGGGGTTCCTTCTCACCGGTAATGGAAAAAAAGGTCCCAACTCCACGGAAACACAACACTGTATTAAAAAAATAGTTGATCTAAGCATGGACTGTGGATAACTAGTCCATACCAAAGATGACGTCTTAAGTCCTCAATGCAAATACTAAGAGATCTCAGCCAAAGATATTGCCTCCTAGAGTAATATAACACTTCAAGAACCATTTTATAATCATCGAATCCCCTCCCTTAGGAGTCTCTAGCCATAAGGATCGATCCAATGGCTCTACCGGAATCTCTCAGCTCCGAATGAGAGTTGTGGAAAGGAAGGAGTGACTAACACCTGTGTCCATAAGAATATTAGATAGGGTGGAGAAGACATAGATTGTACCATTGATCATCTATAGAGCACCATGGTCATAAGCCTCCACTGACAGATATTGTTCGTAACCTTATAAGACTACTACCTAAGGTTGGGGTGGACCACCTGGGGGTGGTGGTGGTAAAACCTCAAACATTCACCCACCAAATACTGCTCGATCTACTCCCCTACCACATCCTCTACCCTACATACTTCCTTGCTTGAACTAATGCCTCTGCTTTAGAGGACCCATGACCGTATGGTGGTAATCTATATGGAGAGTCGGGAAGTCACGTCTCATGTGTCCCTACCCACCGTATGAGAAGAAATGCCTTGTTATCAGATAACGTCCTCCGGTCTGGGAGACCTGCACTGTCGACCCTGAGTCCTGTGGTCATCCCCTAAAAGACTTGGCCTGTTTAGCCCCTCTTGTCTGTTGTCTACTACCTATTGAATACTCTTACACCTGGGGCTTGTTGGCAGATTTAGCTATCGGTGCCTACTTCTCCATGAATATCTCTACCAGAAGGGCTTGCTCCCACACCCTAGCTTGGGTAGGGATGCTGAGAGAAAACACTAATGCACTGATCTCCCTCCTGAGTTCCTTATCAAAGGATCAATCCCTAAGGAAAGGGTCTTATTCCATATTTTTTGAGTAGTGAGATAGCTCGGTGAACCTCACTGAGCATGCATCCACCATCATGCTTCCCTAATGTAGTTGAAGTTTCTCCTGAATGCACATATACTGCAAAGTCGCAATAAAAACCTCCTCCCATAAAAGCCGCTCGATGTCTCCATAGGTGAGGGTAGCCTCACCATGCTTCTGTATAAAAAATCTCTCCCATCACCCTATTGAGCCCGACATAAGTCTCGCTGCCTGGATCACCATCTGGTCAAGTGGTTCCATCAATAATTGAAAGACCCTTATTACTGCTTCCATCCAATCCTCAATAGCCTAAGGATCTTTCTCCCCCCTAAACCTAGGAGGCCTCTATCTTGGAAACACATGCAGGGCACTAATTCTACACATTTCCTCTACTAGAACCACCGACAGTAGATGCTGACCATCAAGTGGTGGTTGCACGGGTGCACCACCCAGTGGGACCATCTATAGAACTGGTCCCTCAATAGACACCTCGTTGTTAGGTGGGATTTTTTATGACCTCGTATCAGGATCCTGGCTGTTCATCCAAAAAGAGGCATCCTCATATACATAAAGATATGCCATGATCAGAAGGTTACACCTGATGAGATGAATTTTATTCAAAATAACATAAGGAGTTACTAAGGAAATCATTTTCTTCATGTATAAAGCTGAAAATCATAATTCAAGGTCCTGGTGTATGGATACATCGACCACTGCACCAAAACTGGACTCCCCAAATCTAAAAGTCAGACTCAAACCACATAAAATTGTTGCCCAAAAACAAAACACAGAGTCCCGATATTTATAGTAGGACCTACCACCCTATGATACCAATTTTTACGACCCATCCCTCGTGGCCCGTTTTGTGACTACCCCAAGCCCGTGTCCCGAAGGCTAGGTGTTGGTGACTAGCACTGAAGGTGTCAACCTAAAAGTGGGAGGAATTTTCCTGTGTACCTATATGCACACACACACCCAACCAAGTACCAAAAACTAAAAAGGAAACAAGTATCACCAAAACAATGCTGAGTAAAATTACAAGTGATATAAGTGGGCCAGAATACAAACTCAACAAAAGAACATGAAACAACAAAGTACAAAAAGAATATATGATGGCCATCTACGGAAAACCCCACCTGATTGTAATAGTAGTGTACGTACTTGAAGATTAATTAGGACATCTTATACACCCGATCCTATTAGGCACCGCCTGGTCCAAGGACAGCAAGTCCACAGTCGTAGCGTCCATCAGTCTCATCTCCCTTAGAACCTCTGGGTCCTGGTCCACCAAAGTCTCTGTCGAAACATCGATCATCTGCACCAGACACAACACATGCTGGAGAAGACTGTGTAGGGGTGAGTAAAAAATTACTCAGTAGGGACCCTAAAATAAAAAATAAATACCACACATCAGTCCTCAAGATAAATCATGATTCACAAGATAAATCACATGAGGTATACATTTAGGGTAGTGATAGAAGAATCATCAGTCACATCATCGAACACCTTGGCTACTGGAGAACTCCTACACTATTGAGTACAGTGGGCCTGTCAAGTCACACAAATGTGCTTACCACTATCCTTGGTCTACTTAGGTACAAATTCTCATCGTATACTATGCGAATAAAAAGTCACAGAAAAGTTCTTACCACTAATCATGGAAAAATGAGGTACTCCTCCTCATCTCATATCAGGGGCCTACAGAGTCACACCAAAGTTCTTCCCATAGTGGGCCTATAAATTCACACACATGTTCTTCCCACTAGGCCAAATTTGAGTCTCAGAGAGTAAAAATTTATCATTCTTCAAGTCTCGGCCAACTTCAGTGTTCCATAAGTAGCACACCTGGGAGAACCACTAATCAAGCCATTCATCACATCTCAAATTCCATAAATCATCCTCAGGGCATTCTAAATGATCCACCTCATTGAGAGGGTCCCAAATCTATAAATGGATCATCCATCAGACGCCCATTTTTCAAGATACGAGCATTTTAGTAAACAGGGTGTCACTTGCGTCTGGGCCTGGTGTGACCCGATCGGACCGACCCAACCAACCCAACCTAGGGGTATTACATACCCCAGTTTAAACTCCACCAACTTGACTTGACACGGGTTTGGTTTGGGTCAGTCTAGTCTGACCTAGACAATAGTCTAGGCCCAATGAGCCTCACTAGACCTGACCTGGTTTGGACGAGGGTCAAGAATGCCTGGTCGCCGGGTGACCCAGTCTAGTCTAGCCTGCCAGTGCGGGTATAGACCACTGGGTGTGGGTCCGGCCCACCAGCGAGGGTCCAACTGACTCAACTGAGGGACTGGACCATCATCTGGGGGCATGACCTGCATTCCCAAATCCTGACACTCGTAGTGCGGGCTGGTTGTGTGCCTCCTGGCTGGGATGCGGCTGGGTGCCGTGTCCAGCCCCCACTAGCACCGTGAATGTGTGGGGCCTTCCTCCTACCATGGTCAGGCAACTGCAGCTCACTGAACTACCTGTATGGCTCGAATGCGGGTTGTCCCACTGTGCGATTCCCACCTTGCACCATGTCACCCTATGTCTGCCAATCTATTTGCGCCTACAGGCCTCACGTGTCGCCACCATCACCAGGATGGTCTCGGATGTGCCTTCCCGCCATTTTGGACAATCCATTCTAATAGAGCGCACAAGTGGAGTGGTCAGACCTTTGTTCATGCCAGACCACTCCCTCTGCATTATAATTTTTAAAATTTGGGAGGCTCGGGGAAGATGTTCAATCATAGTAAAAGATAAACTAATCCCAGAAAGAGAATCCCCCAAATAAATTTACCCACCCGCATAAATGAATGATTCACAGATCATACTATTCATGGTTTGATACTATTTAATCGTTTTTATATAGGAACAAGGGAAAAAAGTAAATAAAATAACCCATTCCTGGATATTTTGGATATGCTAAGGATGAAGAATGGGTTCCACATCTTTTTTGATCAGCAGTCGTTGGAATTCGTTGCCACTTGTCATCCTCTGGAACCGATCCTCAAACCTTCATCGCTTCGTTATTCATTCTTCATTTAAGAGGGATTCAACCATCAGTTCTTCAAAGATTCCACAAGTTTTTTAATTACCAAACACCAACACGTTTGAATATTAAAAGAAACATGTGTAGCGACATTGCGCTCATTAATGATCCATGTTTAACGAGCCATTAACAGACTATTAAAATAATAGATTCACTATTAAAAATGATCCATTAATTACCCTCCATTAATGATCCTCTCCATTGAACCGCTGCGTCATCATTTGCTGCTCCAAGTAGTGAAAAATAAATAAAATAACTTTTTAAATTTATTTAATTATTTTTCGAAAGGTTTGAAAAACAACTTTTCTACTTGGCCCTTTCTGGATGAAGTTATGTAATTTGTAGAAGAATCCCAGTGTTCTGAGCTCAATACTACTTTCATATTTTTGATCCAAGCACAGGTTCAAAAATTAGATGAACTCACTTGCATATTTACGAAACGTAGCATAAAAAAAAGTTCAAAATTCTATTTTGGGATGACTGAGCCTCATAATCACGTGTCGACAAAGTGTGCAGTCTCAAAATAATTTCACATAATTTAAAAATAAATTACATTAAATTTATAATACATTATATTCCTCTTAAATTAGGAATATCATATCCAACATCACTTGAAAATTCTCCCCCTTCACAAAACCGATGAATAAAGGGCCTATGAATGTGTGAACTTACGTGTATTAAAAATCCTATAATTATATCAATTTCAATATCCTATATGTAATGATATATACAACATTTATTGAAGGTATGCCTCTTTTACAAATTAAAATGACCCTAGAGTGATTATTCAACTCACCACTTCTTCAAAAGAATAACATAGTTAGGGAAACAGACATCTATTATATGTTTAGAATGTTGATAAATACAAAGACACGATAATAAAGTATATAAAATAAAAACATGATGTTATTCAATATAAAATATAATCTATGATATTATCTATAATAAAACTTGGTTTACATGGTTTCACATTTTGATATGCTCTAGTATATCCTATATTTAATATTATTCCCTAGTTATCTAGAATAATGGACAATCAACCTGAAAATAATGTTACATTTAATTAATGTATCATAAGGGAGTAAATGGGTAGGTGTTAGTATATTTATTAATATAATATCTTGACTAAAAAATTAATTGGTGAATATTTACCTTTAATAAAAAAATATTTTATATATTAATGAAAAAACCCATGTAGGGGGAATATAAATTGAAAATACATGAAGAAAAAAATAATAATGGGAAAGAAAATACGATACTTAATAGTGTTTGCATGGGGTAACTTATAATATCCTTAAATATTTATTTGTTTCGATATTCCCCACTTTAACATGATTCTCACTCTAATAATGTAGTAAAAATAATATTCCCTCAATGCAGGAACAATTCTAGAACTTTATTTACAAGGTCATTGATAGAAAATCATGGGGAATTCATAATTTTTAATCAAGTAAATTAGGACTGAATATTTTATTGAAAAGGAAAACATGAATTTTCCATTAATATAAATAGGATTTAATGAATGGATTTTTATAAAATGTAATTCTATTGTAGAACTAACACTAACAGTACAACCAAATAGTTTCACTATAAGATAAATAAGCAACTGAAACTAATCTGTACTAGGTAGAGATGGTCATTCATATCACACATCACTAAGTTGATTTTCCATTCATAAATAATGATATAGATGATATCCAATTAGTTAATATCACCACTTCTATGGTGGAATTTCATCCCCCTTGATCAGTCCAATATTTATATGAATTTCCATCAAAATAGACTAAAATAAAAATGGAATTCTATCTGTGGATAGTGTTAAGAAGGAATGAATATTGCAATTGTATGTCCTTCAAGGATACAATACTAAATTTAGAACATAATAAAATTCTATTATTGTCAAATACAAGAAAACATCATCCATCAACCCCTAGAATGCTTATACTCTAAAAAATATTATAATATTTTTTTCATGTATATAATAGATGACATAGGGTTATATCCCGTTGCTAAATAAAGGTAGTTCATGTATTTCTTCATTTCCAATGACTTCTTCCCAAAATGACCCACAGAAATATCAAATAATTATTTCAAAAAAATATGATGTTTTCAATATAATGGAATCACTTATAAGAAAACAATATTGTCTCAACATATAATAATATTGAAAAACAAAATCAAAATTTTCCACATAAAAAATTTCTAGGTTGTATCAAGAGTGTATTATCTACTATAGGCATTTATACCACTATCATCAGATAATGAATTGGTAATTTATATGATTAAAATAAAACTATAGTTAATTTACTTTTAAATATTTTTGAAAATGATAATATTCCTCGAAAAAATTAAATTATGCATTCATTATGAGAATATCACACTATAACCCACACTACCAAAGAATAAACACTATATATTGTTATATATCAAAAAGAGTTAGCCCTACCCATTCTGGTTCATTGAAAATGTCTTTGTGTCACTGTGTAAAATTATCTATCGAAATATGATCAAAACTAAATACGACATCTTGTGTTACAAGGGATCAATGTGATAATTTTATAGACAAGGTACCCAATTGAGTTCCCTCAACACCGAAATGAGAATGTGCTCAATAATAATTTTCTCCTGTATTCATTCCTCTCTAAGAAATTTTGTGATTGATTTGAGAACTGTAATGATTATTATAATGGAGTCATTAAAGTTGGGCCAAAATTTTGATGGACATAAAACCATATATAATTTTTGATGAAATAGATCATACTCCATGAGTATGATTAATTGAGTGTGCATCATGTCTTCTACCAATAACTGGTTCCTTGAGAAATTATTTACATAACATCACATGGTTTCTAGTTAGTCAATATTTTATAACATTAAGTTATATATATTACTTTAATGTTTGTATGACCCTAAAATTGTTGAACCAATTCATTTCCATTTGATATTAAATAGAATGGAATTATAATCCAATCATCAAGACATGTATTTTGATGGAAAACACCTTCTTTAAATAATGATAAATTTTATTATATAATTTCCATCCTAGATGACCATAAACTACTCTAATTATAGCAAGGTTTAAAATATCTATTTATTTAATAAATTTATCTATGTAATAAATATTTTCTTCCAAATTCATGATCTCACCCCCTTAAAGAGATCTATTACATAAAATTTGTTGGGGTTATGGTCATATTCATGTATCCTGGTGTCATGGTTCACCTAACTAATGTCTAAAAGAATGCCTTCATCTATTCTGAATTTTTTTACATGAATACTCTTACCTATAGACATGTTTTTATTCCTTGACCCTCTATAACAAGTCTCTACTAAAAAACTAAATTCCTTTAAAAAAAATTTCCCTGTAATGAATCCATTAACAATTCCTGTTATGGTTTATACTAACTTTTATTATCTATTCACCAAAACATTTCACCCATGTTCTCCGATAGATGTTCTATATTGGGGTATATACCTTTATAAAACTATGTATAATATGAATAAAGTTTTAATGGGATACATATTAATTCCCATTTATATTATAATGGAATAATTCAGAAATTAAAATCAATCCCACACATCATTATAGTCCTTAATAGTTTATTTAGTAATGTGAGGTTCACATTTCTTATTCGACACTAACAATGTGTTATATCATTTTTTTGTTACATCCACATCAACATAAATTCTCTCTCACTAAGATCCTCATCACACTATGCTAAACTAAATTGAACATGTGTCCTTATTACGTGATGATAATCTTCATGTCATATCTAGAACACAAAATTATATTAAACTATATTGAAATGGTCTACGTCATACTACACAAAACTCCATGTAATCAATGTCTTTGTTTCATGATGTTAAACTATAAGACATTTAGTCTATCCTCTCTAACCCAAAACTATTTGGGGTGTTCTAATCAATATAAAATTATTTAATTATTAAATTAATCTATATAATATCATGATTTACATTATAGTACATTTATTCAAAAAAAATTAAATTATTATGACCATTCATGAAATAAATTGTGTCATGGTTTACCATAATTTTAAATACAATTTCACACTTAAGTAACATAATAATGGGTTTATTTATGAAAAAACATGATACATAGTGACACTTGTATCTAATAAATTACGGATAACTTTAGATCACATTTTAATTCAGGGATCCACTTTGGTAATGATTCTATAACTATTTTATGTTCAGTATTCATCATTATCACACTAGGACATATATAAAATTCAATATTATTCTCCAACATGTGTGGAAAATCTATAAAATATTATTTTCAACCTAATAACTATGTGTGGAATTTATCTTGTTGACATTTCATACATAGTTATTCCTATATTTTTTGTATATTGGTCCTATCGACAAGTCACGTCTATTTCAAATCCTCTCAATCCTTGTATTGTAACATCCATGAATTTTGAACATCCTCCAATTACTTCATTAATAAGAAATTATAAGAAATGATTCTTCATTTATTATTAATCTTCTATTATAAAAATATATTCTAATACAATGTATTTTTTTCCTAATAAAATATTATATTGAATCCCCTACTATGTCTTATTTATTGAATATTTATTAATTTATATTGGTTTTTCTCTACTTACTAGAATCATTGAAGAAGTTGTCACAATTTTTTTGTGAGATAAATCAATACAATGACACTATATGAGGTTCCTAATTTTATAACCCTGATAATTATGGAATATTTCACCTTATTGTATGATGTTAATGTATATGAAATTTGAACCATATTACACCAGTGTTAACTATATATATAATCCTATCTTATATAACCATGCTTATCCAGATGAAATTTAAACCAATGTGAGGGAATTCATCATATTTATTGTATCTATAATACAATAATCTCCTAAAATTAATCATTTCTAAAAAACCTATAACTCCTTCCATTGTTTCATGTCATGGTGTCTCTCTTTATTTAAATATCATATGGGGAACAGAAATATACCCTTTAGAGAATATGATCTTGATCTATGAAGTGACATTTTGTTGTATGAACTAAACATTGTGTGATTCAAATCATTAAGTAATATATAGATAATTCTGAAAAATATATTTTTTACCCATTCAAAAATCACTGAATTTTTTTAATATTATTTAAGGGTCCATTATATACCATTATTTTTTAATTTAAGAATAAAATTCCCCATCAATAAAAAAATATTACTATTAAAAATTCAACACTTCATGCCACATGTTTTTTTATATTCATAAAATATTAATGGCTTTATATAAAAATTTCATTCAACTCCAATAGAATCCTCTTCATAGTAATGACATTCATCCCTCAATATTTGGATCATCATATTGTTCAGTGTAGTGTAATACAGAAAAATGAAGTGAATTTCCATTTAAATATAAACGTAATTAATAAATTTGTAAAACAACTTTGAGAAATAATGAAAAATTTAAAATAATTTATGGAATAAAAATTAATAAAATTTAATAATGAATAAAAATAAGTTAATATTATTATAAATAATGAATAATGAAACAAATACAACATTGACAATAAAATGATTTATAAATATAAGTGAATTAAAAATACAATTATATTAGTGACTGAAAAAGATAAATAATTTATCATGATGAATCAAAATATGGTTCAATATTTGGATGGGTATATCTATAATTTCTATAATTGATCCCCAATGTATACCATGTCAATAACTTGAGGAATTAATTTATATTTATATTCGATTTAAAGGCATTCATCAAACTATAACTATCAATGTTTTTATGTTATATAGTTAAACAAAAATTACAATCGACATTATCTCATTAATAAGAATGCATTACATCTCAAAATAGAGTTATCCCCTCCCTTTTTGACTATAAATGTCACAAAGACCCATGTCCCTCCCATTAATGGATATGAGATCCAATATTAGAATTAGTTGGTTAAATATACGATTTCTTAATGAAATCATGTTTTATTATAGTCTAAATTATATAAAAAATATTAATAAAACCATGTGAGAATGAAAATAATGATGATTATTACAATATGATACAATAATTAAACAACATTGAAATTATAAAATAGAATTTATAAAATTATATCTCTTAATAGATACATGGATATCAATTTTATGAGGGAATTAATGAATATTTTTTAGATCGAGGAACCCAATGCCTCCATTTATAGGCTAAAAATAATTTTTTTAATCTTCTAATATTCACCATAGTGATTAACACATTAAATAATAATTTAGATTCATCTTGTATTTAATTAAATGTAAGATATTAATTCTTGGATCATTGTCTCTTATAATTGTCCAAATTTCTCTATGTTGCATAGGAGATCATTATGACATTTTTATTAGAGTGGTGGCGTGGAGTATTTTTTGGGTCATTTGTTATGTTCCTATGATTTCGAGGTAGTTATGAAAATTCCCTTCACCAATAGCATGGAATTATTCTAAAAATAAAATGTGTAGCATAGAACTTTATCATATGAAATATTATATCCTAGGTATATTTTAAATTATGTTTCATTGTGGTGTATATTTTTTATTTTTACTATAAATCACATAGGGGAATATGAAACAAACTATGTTGTGTTGTGGTCATTCTTATTATGTCATAAATCATAATTAATGTCTTTTTGATGTGTGTTATAGAGTTTTGTGCTATAGTGAATCTATGAATCCAAATGAAGATTAATAATACTTTAAAAAATTTATATAAAATCATTAAAATATTTAATAACTATTATCACTAAAAGAAATTATGGTTAGTAGAACAAAACATTACCCCTTTTGACGATCACAAAAACATGAATTTAAATATAATATAATATGAGAATATATATAAAGTTTTTTATTTTCAAAATTTAAAACTATATCATCTCTCAAAAATTTAGTAGAATGTAAAAAAAGAAAAAAATACAATAGGATGCCATGATTTCACCGCCTTTGAAAAAACTTCTTCTCCCTAACAATAACATTTCACTTTAAAAATAATATATCCTAATAAAACATTATCCCTCATAAAAAATATTATAGGATTCTACTCATTAAAACCTATTAGAGATAAAAAAATTATTCATATGAAAAAATACCCATAATTTTTATTATTAATATGGAATCGAAGATGGGGATTGTAGTAAATACCTCTTATATGTTCCTAGTATGGAGGAAAGATTAAAATAATATCATCACTTATCAATATAAATAACATAATTAATCTAAACTAGACCAACATATTGATGTTATATATATATATTAATATTTATTTTATATTATTTAAATTACATAACTAATAAAGAACTAAAATAGTTTTTAAAACATTTTTATTTGAAATCTAGTTTGTAATTGTTTTTTAAAATTATTAAAATATAATTAAATTGTGAAACAAAACCTCCCGATTTTCGATATTAATTTATATTTATCGAAAACATATCATATTAATCTCACCATTACTACAGAAAAGGTGATCATGTTGAAGGGTTTTAGTGAAGATATCGAAAAATTGAAGTTTTTTGAAAATGATGCTAAGGATGATATCAATTTTTTAATGCAAATATAAAGAAAATTGTGTATAAAATCAGTTTTCTTTGTGAGATAGTGTTAAATAGGGTTTTAATAGATACCAATAACACTGGGTGAAAACAATAATATAGAAAATGATAGTATATAATAATTATTTAAAATAAACTATGTTTGACCAATAATATGTTGCTGCAACATCTCCCAGTGGATATGTATTCTACTTTGGTTATAAAATGTGATATAGAATTTAAATTCATATAATTACATGAGATGATACATTTTACTAATTAAGTATAACATTCACTTGTAATTTAATATTCTATTTTTCATCCTCAAAAATTAAAATATGAATAAAAACCCGAAAGGGTTTTCTTTATGATGAAATAATATGATCTATTAATCCCATTAGAAAAAAAATAAATTATTTTTATAAAAATTTAAGTAATGTTGAATTGAATTTAATTGAAGAAAATATCGAATAAATAAATAAAATATGATGTTTTGATGTTTCTTGGAAATTTAATTTATACATTAATTAATACTTTGACAAATCCTAATGTTGATCGATTGACTAGATTCATCCAATGTTAGGTGATATTATTTACTAATGGTTCTTAAAAAATCATTAGAATGATCCCTCCTAAATATATTTAGATATTGATTACTATATATAATTTGGTATATAAATGTTACATTAGAAATTTCATAAATTTTAAAACCAATCAAAAATATAATTTCTAGCATTGAAGTAATGTGATACATTTTATTCATTAAAAAATCATTATAATATGATTTTTAATTTATCAATAAATATAATAATCCAAATAATTTTGAAATAATTATATTTAATAATATAATATATATTTTAAATGAGGGGAATCATTTTTTCCAATATTGACATAATTTAATAAAAGAAATTTATTAAACATCTAATCCCGTTAATAAGGGGCTTTTCGTAATAATTTTATAGTTAAATAGAAAACATGATCTAGAAATTTAATAATTTCAAAATAGGGTGTTTGGTTTAGTGAAACCTTTTAAGAAATAACAAAATTTGGGAAATCAATTTTTCCAGCATTTTAAATAAAATAAAAACTATAATGTACCACTAATTCAGATAAAACATCATTTTTCATCATGTATGTTTCAAAGAACCCACATGATTAAAATAATGGGATTATTAATGGTTCTTTCCATGATAATAAAATCTTGATTCTAGGAAATTATTTCAAATCATGTTTCATGTAATGTAAACAATTCAGATCATTAATAGTGAATATGTGGATTTATAGTAAATGTTATATAAAAAATATTGATGTTCAATGTTATTTAAGACCGAATATCTCATATGAGTTATATATTATAAATTGTTGATATCATTATCAATGCGATGATATTTGGATATAATCATATCCTTTAGTAAATTATTATAAATGGTTTCTTTAAAATCTTCAATTATAATACAATATTATCGTTTAGACAAGGTAAAAGAAATTTTGTCACTATCACCATTAATTTGATTATGATATTTTAGAATATTTTCCTTAAATTTAATGAGAATTGACTATTATATGGCTACAGTCTTATTAATAAATACATTGAAGTATTTACATGATTTTAATTTCCATATAAATAAAATCAAAATATTTAGGGTAAAACTATCCAAGAATATATTCATTATCAAGGACAATTTGTTTACTACTAAAAACATTACATAATCTAAAATTTTGAAATTTTACACTCCATAGTTAAATTTTTTCACTAATATGATTAATAAGAAAAAATAAAACGGTATTGACCACTATAGTCTAGAAGAATTACATGATGTTAATACCATTCATGATTGTGTTATATATTTCTTGAAGGGAATGATTTTATAATTTTACAACCCCATTTTTTTGTGGTGTTCTATGACCATAGAAGGATTAATGATAACATTGCGAAGAAAAAAACATTAATGAATTTTTTATTCAAGTTATCAACCTTGACCAGTTCTAATGTAAATGATTTTATAATTAATTTCTTTTCTAATATTCATTAAAATGTTAATAAAGTCGTTATGAGTTTTTTATGATATTATAAAAAAATCCATGTAAATATATCATAGTCATATGTAGGTACAAATGTGTAAACTTTTATAATATTACTAGTATCATGAGTAGCTCTAACAAGATCATGGTGAACAATATGATGATTTAGAAGCCAAAAAATAACTTTTTATTAGAAATATGATTTTTATTACTTTATAATTTATAAATAATTAAAACTATATTGTATATATAAAAAAATTAAATAAATATTTTTCTAGATAGTTTTGGTAAAGTTTGTAAATAGAGTGAATATTAAATTATCCAAGGAAACATTTCCAAAATGATGGATCATTTTATTATGCATTTAAAAACATAACACATTGAAATTAATAATATTTTTTATACATAATATATTAATTATGACAATGGGATGAATTAAATAAAATCATTATAATATAATTAAAACATTACATGATTCACTTATTAACATAATTTTAGTACCACTATCACATAATTGAAAAGATATTAATAAATTATTCTTCAAAAATTTAAAAATAGAATAGAATTAATTAATGAAGAGTTGAATAATCCATTGTAATTTTTATATGTAATTTTACCATTTGATCAACATCTAAATGTGACATAACCTCCATAAATGTTCTCTAGAAGATTGAATTTAGATGTATAATCACACATATGCCTTGATAACTATCAATCCATATATGAAATAGAATATCATGTTTTTCTCAAAACACTCTAATCCTTGAAAAGTTTTAGAAACTAACGATTTTTGTACCAATATCAGGAATCCAACATTCTTTACTAATAAATATTATTAAAAACAAACATTTTTGGAAAATATTCCTCAATTAAAATTTTGATAAGATAGATTAATGTTTTTTAGTCAACCATGTCTATAATATTTATAGTTTCAATTATAAATAATATGTTCAACATTATTACCCTAATTGGAAAATTAATATGATAAATTCCATTTAAAAAAGAAATCTAATTATAGTTTTTGGACAAACTAGACTTTTTTAAAAACCACCAACATATTGATTTATATCCGCTATTTAGAATATAATATTTTGATAAATTGTTCTTCTTTTTTTATAAAATGAGAATGTTTATTTTTATAGCATTAATTTCAAAATATAAATTTACAACTATTGGTAGACACATCAGTTTAAATACATCGTCAAATTTTTTTTAAAAAATTTGATTCTTTTCATAAGAACCTTCATTTTACTTCACTAAGATGTCATTATTTTTTATATTTGATAACAAAAACCATATCTAATATTATTTGTAGAAAAAATATATTCATAGCCTTTGAAAGAGATTAAATAAGTTAGATAGTAAGAAATAGATTATACAAAATTTACATTGTCGCATGCCTTGATATAGGCCATTAAGAATGTTATAATTTCATATCTAGATTTATATACGGAATTTTAATCTTTGATCGCATCCCATATTTACATATTTAGATAATTAATACCTTACTTCTTCATTTTATACATTTTTCTAAAGTAATTATCTTGTGTGGTGTGAACCTTCAGTTTTACCATAAAATTTATCTTCATGTATTTTTTCCATTTCTTATGCATTATGTGGATCATTTAGTAACGATGTTCTTTATAAACCACTTGGTAATTTTTATAATCACTAATTCTATATTTAATTAGATTTCAGAGATTTAAATTAATGAAAGAGAGTTTTTAGGTACCAAAATGTCCTAAACATCCTTGTTATATTTCCCTATCATACTAAACTCATATTTCATTTGAGAACCAAATAATTACCCAACTTCCAAATTCATTATCAATTTTTCTTCTCTGATCACATTGACCTTGTGTTACAAATTTACTATTAAAAACAGAATGAATTTTTACTAATGTTTTTATATATGTATAATAACCATGATTAATTTTCACATTAAATAATATTAGTTAATTAAGAAAACAATTCAGTTATTGATTCACTAGGATTCATATAGAAACATTTACTAACTTCCCTAAACAAATCAAGATATGATTCTTTTATGTTTTCACTTCAATAATTGTAACGCCCCAACCCCAGTTACCCAGAGTCGGTGCATTATTGCATAACATTGGCATGATCACAAAAGATCATGTCTCAAAAAACTGATTAGTTTAGTAGCCTTAGAAACACTAGATACATTCATAAATGTTACATTACATCATAAAGTGAAAAACTACAATAAAATAGTCTCCATAGTCCACACCCATATCCCCTTCTGAATATCCCTGCAGGTTAGTCATAAAATATTTCTTCACATCCTGAGAAAATAAAACATTGAAAGGGGTGAGCTCAGATGCTCAGTAAGGATAACAATTTAGCGGAAGCTTTCATAAATAAACATAAACATTTAAAGAAATGTATGACTAAAAAGAAAGCCATTTAAACTTGAACTTCATCATAATATGGAAAAAGTAAAATGAAGTAATTCCATTTACTTATTCACATGGATATTCTAATGGTCACATAATCACATGCAATATCAATAACCACTTTCATAATGATGGAATGCATAATGCCAGACTATCATAACCCATATCCAAGTCCTCGTGCCAAGACTACAAATAAGATTTTGTCAAGGCCTCGTGCTAAGACACTAGTTTGTCTCATGAGACCTACCGATGCATCGAGGAGCTATTGAAGGCTCCACCCGTCTCTTATTAAGTCCAATGCATTCCTCATATGAACAGGTTTAAACATATCATAAACCATAACATATTCGTATCACATAAAACATGCATAAAGGAAACATAACATTTCCACATTTCAATCACAAGATATCAATACAACACAATGATATAATAAAAACACTGTCAAAACCATTTTCAATACCAAGATAAAAGAAAATTAAAACTTGGTATTTATTTTTCATTTAAAAAAAGTTATGGCTTTTAGAGGAAGCTGAAACTCAAATAATGGTCATGGTGGTGGAGAAGTCGTTGTCGCCGCATATGTACAACAATAAAAAATATTCCTTTTTGTCGTTTAGTAAAACGCTTTGTATAAAAATATTCCTTTTGAATAAATGTAAATGTCAAAGGGGTTTATACACTGTATAAAAGAAATTTGTGTACAAAAAAAAATATGCCTCAATGAATGGAGATTGAGACGAAGTCCCTTACAAAGATAATTTTTTTAAATAAAATATATCTATTATGTGTATTCACTATAATTACACATAAATAAAGTACAAATACAAGATAGTACATAATAATATCATGACATAATTTGAAAGTAGGAGATTAACCCAAAGAACAGAAATTGGGTTAAGAAGTTCCCTTACCTTGTGTCTGACTTGACTCCACCGACCTTTAACCTCCTGAATAATAAACTAGAGTTAATATCTACTTGCTTAAGAAAATTTTCATGTTCATTATCCCTTTTATATCACTTATTAAAATGTTACAAAAATTATGTAGTCATTTAAGTTAATAACGGTCGTTTTGTCGATCTTTGGTACTTGAGTCAACAATAAAATTCTTATAATTACAAGTTGTTTATGTGGTAGAATATCCATTATATCCAGGATTATATTCTTGATTTAGATATCATATATATCATATATATCCATTATATACATTCATTTATAATATTACATAACATTTAGAGCTAAGAAATGAAATGCACCGTTCATGGAGACAGTAAGTCGTACGTACGCATGAACGCTACTTTCATTTATATTTCATTTTTAATGGAATGAAATCAAAATTATATAAAGGTATATAATAATTCCAGTATAATATCATATATATTATCATTTAATACATAATTTATACGTCCCACATATGGCATTAATGATTCAAATCACTTTGAGGGGGCGGTAGTCCGCACTTCCTAAAATGAAATTATTGTGTTTACCCCTAATGGAAATCATAAAGGTATTCCATAAATGAGAAATAAAGAATCATAAGGACAACATAAAAACAATATATATATCATATATGAAAATAGTGTCATCAAAATGGCCACCATTATAGGTGTTGAAAGAATATTGAATAATCATCATTTCGTGAGGCAGTATTTCGCCACCCAAAGAAATAGTATGTTCTTTAACCATTAGACGAAGTTGTGAGTAAGTTTAAATCAAATAATTATCATAAAAACATCCTAGTATATTGTAGATAATGGTTTTGTTATAAAATAATGTAATAAAAAGAGTTTAAGGGGTTGGAGAAGCCAAATAAAACAAAATAACATAAGAGAAGACATTACCTTAAAATCAGGTAACTCATTTTTTATTTGAGCCAAAGGCTTCCTTGGGAAGACTTCTGCCCAAAGTGAGGCTTCTAGTAGTAATAGAGGGATTTTTATAGAGTATTTGGGCAGAGGTTGTCCGAGCCAAATGGCATTTATGGTGTGAATAAGGTGGTATTGGTGGGGGCCTTTTATAAGAGGAGAGGAGGGGCACTCTTGGAAAGTCATGAAATGTTAATTTATTATATAATGAGTTTTGGATTTTAAAGGCCCCACACTTATATATTCAAGGGATAAGGTGATAAGGGTTAGAAATATACTCATCAAATAGGTTTTTGACAAGTGTAAGTCTTAGATATTATATTATCATTTCATTTTATTTAAATCGTTAATTAATGAGGTAATCGCTGCATCATCATAGTGTCATAAAATATTTAATTTATTTAATGTCTAAAAATTATAAAAAAAATATCATGATGTATGAAATATCTTTGGCTTTCCAATTAAGATTTATATTCGAAACTTTACATTATATAACCCCATGTAATAATTGTTTTAGTAAAACAACTCATGTTTGTGACAATTTTATTTTTACTTTAAATAAAAAGTTATTATTGTCATTTTCTTACCCAAGTGGCTCCATGGGGTCCCCAAGTTGAACCATGGATTTTATTGGTTGGACATGACTCATCAAATAAGGGTAGGACAAGTGTAAAGGTATTTTATTATTTTTATAATATCATTTTTACCTTAAATTTTACTAGTTACCTTTAATCGCGATTAATTAAACTTAAAAGTTACTATTCACCAAAAAATTATTTTAATCCCATTGAACCAAATTTTACTTCCTAATGACAACCATGTATGTCGGATTTTCAAAAATCAAATCATAGAAGTGGTAATGTTTCATTTAAAAGAAAAATCAGTTTTTGAACTACCACTTAGTGGTTTCACTATTCATCAAAAATTGAAGTTTTCCAGAATAATGCCAAAATTTCACCCTAAGCTATAATTGATATTCGAAATTCAAAAATGATGAATATTTTAAAAAATTCCAAACATATAAGTGGCATTAATTAATTTTATAATTAATTCCCGATGTCACAACAAATAGCATGTTTTTAAGAAATAATATATATCAAAAGATTGACAATTGTTTATATCCAATTTCAAAGTGAAATTAATTATAATGACCACCATTGGATAAAATGGTAAAAATATATTCTAATTATACTTTAAAACCAATCAATAGTATAATTTATCACTATAAATTATTTTGATTAAAAAAGTTGTTTTTAAGTATTTTTCACTATTCATAAAAAATTGGAAGTTCTCAGAAAAATACCAAAAATTAAACATAGGCTAATTTTGATATTCCAAATCAAAAAATGAAGTCCATTTTGAAATATAAAATATATATATTTTCAAAAAGTGGGTATTACTATTCATAATGGCTATTTTGATTGGTCACGATGTGTTAGAATCTCGAACTTGCGTACAATGCAAGATATTACATTATTTAAAGAGAAGCATATCGTGGAAGTTTGGGGTGTTACATTCTCCCCTCCTTCAATAAATTGCGTCCTCGCAATTTGAAATTTTTCTTTGAAAATAAAAGGTTGAAAATATAAAATACCTTTGTGGAAAACCCACATCGGAAATAGGGTTAATAAAAATAAAACATTAAAAGAAAGAAAGAGAGGTAAAAAGGTCCCCCGAGATAGCCCATACTAGTATTATATGAAAATATGGATATGGAGGAAAAACAAACCATCAAGGTCTGGTGGAGAATTGTAAAAAACAGGATTAGGAGAAAGTCAACCACAAGAAAATCACAAACTTGTGATTGGTTAAACTGTCATTGAATCCCCAGTTGGAAAAGTTAACCGTCAACGTTTTTGTTTTAAGATACCTTTCATAAAGTTTAATAATTTATTTAAGAGATTTACTAAGAACGTAAGGAAATATACTTACTTGTCATGTAGGATTTCATTCTTTAATAAATTTTTACCACAAACCCATCATTCACTCCAAATGGTAACAGAACATAAAAATATTCTATTTATCCTAATTGTATAAGGTTCCAAATATTAAAACATACCATTTAGATTAGTAAAACTATTTTGTAATAACCAGGGACTTTTTGTAGGCTAGTGGTAGGTAATAAAGGCCGGTCGCACTATGGTTGTGGGTTTGATTCCTGCAGCTTTGTCTGATGCGACGGGTTATCCCCCAACCTGCAGGTTGTCCTTTTCCTAAAAGTATAGTATTATAATATTCCAAAAATAATCTTCAGAAATGTTTTAACCTTAAAAAATATTATCCATGGTTCAAATTAATCCATTCCAACCTTTATAGTTATCCAAAATACATCTGTCTAGACTTTCTGTAAAAGGCCTCTAAATTCCAAAAATCAATTTTAACATCAGATTCCCCAAAAAAAGTAAAGTTTCTCTTATTGTCACATACTAAAAATATTATTACATTTATCATATTAAAAACTTAATGAAAAAAAGTACTATAGTACAATCCTTATATATATAACATTATTCTTATAACCAGAATATAATCCTTGAGTCCAAAAGCACCAATGCATTAATTATTCCACTTCAACTGTAGTAACAGAATAAGATTTTCCTTGATCCGTTGGCCTTTTCTAAGGTAAGTTTCCCTAATGCTTATGACATTCATTTTCATAATTCCCCATTTCCCTACAATTGTAGCATTCAACATTGATAGCTTCTTTCTTTCCCTTGCAATCACGGGCCTGGTGACCTTTTTCTCCACATTTATAACAAACTCCCATTCCTTTTAGGCATGTACCGGGGTGATTCTTTCCACTATTATCTCATAATGGAAAATCCTTCTTTCCTTGTTTCCCTTTATCTGTCTCTTATTCCACCATTATCTTCTTATCTTGATTTAATTTGTTGTCATAAGACATAGATAATTTATTTTTCTATCTTGATAGCACACGAGACAATATCTTCGTATGATGAGAAGGTTCATGAGACTAATTCTCGACGGAGAAATGGTTTTAACCCATCAAAGAAATGATCAATCATACTTCTTGGGTTACGTATATAATCTGTAGCATGACTCACTAACCTTATAAGGTTAGCCTCATACTTTGCGACATTCTCATCCTCCTTCTGCCTTAGACTCAGAAATTTCCTATCCATATCTGCTCGATGGTCATGTAGAATGTATTTTTCTAAGAAAATTTCCTTAAACTCCCTCCATTCCATACTTGATACTTCTTCATCTTCCTTTGTGTTTTGAATCAGCGACCACCATTGATCGACATATCTGGTGAGGCGGTAGACGGCCATGAAAACCTTCTCCCTTTCGCTACTCCCCAAGGCATGGAATATTTTCTCTAAGGAGTTTATACATTGCTCAGCTACTAATGGATTTGTACCCCCATTAAATGTTGGAGGTTGTTGCCTCATGAAGCACTCTAACATTGATCCTCCAAGTTGTGGATCAGGGTGCTCCATACGAGTAAGGTTATTATTCATAACCTGAGTGAGTTGTCCCAGAATGGTAATAAGTTGATCAGCACCAGTTGTATCTCCAGCTCGACAATAATTATCTTGAGCAGGAGGGAAATCCCTACACGGAGTGCATGCATTGATACGGTTTCCATTCCTCCGACTAGGTGCCATTTCTAAAAATGGCATAAACTAGATTAGTTTATGAATAAAAATACATAATTCCATACTTGTAAAACACTTAACATAAGATGAAAAATTTATGGATATAATCCAAAATCATAAAAAAAAAGTTTCCTTTGAGGAAGTATATACTCATAAACCCTTCATAATGGTTTGTAAAGAAAATGAGAATTATCCTAAGCATATCCCCCAGGAGTGTCATAACCAAGAGTGCAGCAAGGCCCATTGTCATGCACCGGTTCCCGTTCGAGTCTAGATCAAAGCTGTGTTTTCGGGTTTTACCCCTAGGTACATCTGTGCCAGAGCCGCCTCAACCTACTCGTATCTAGATAGGGATGTATTTCTTGGAAAACTCACAAAATCTCTACAAAAACAAAATTCTAGGATGTTTGTCTATACTAATCCTCAAAGTCTATCTTATGGATATGTCCTCTAATCAGAGATTATCTAAAACTAGCTTCCAAGGTTAGTACTAAACTGCCTCTAATACCAATTGTAACGCCCCGACCCCAGTTACCCAGAGTCGGTGCATTATTGTGTTACATTGGCATGATCACAAAATATCAAGTCTCGAAAGACCGATTAGTTTAGTAGCCTTGGAAACACTAGATACATTCATAAATGTTACATTACATCTTAAACTGAAAAACTAAAATAACATAGTATCCATAGTCCAAACCCATATCCCCTTCAGACTATCCCTACAGGTTAGTCATAAAATATTTCTTCACATCCTGAGAAAATAAAACATTGAAAGGGGTGAGCTCAGATGCTCAGTAAGGATAAAAATTTTGCGTAAGCTTTCATAAATAAACATAAACATTTAAGGCAATGTATAACTAAAACAAAATCCTTTTAAACTTGAACTTCAGCATAATATGGAAAAATTAAAATGAAATAATGCCATTTACTTATTCACACAGATATTCTACTGGTCTAATAATCACATGCAATATCAATAACCACTTTCATAATGATGGAATGCATAATGCCAAACTATCATAACCACGTAGCCAAGGACTCATGCCAAGACTGCAAATAAGATTTTGTCAAGGCCTCATGCCAAGACACTAGTTTTTCTCGGGAGACCTACCGATGCATCGAAGAGATATATCGGGCTCCACCCGTCACTTATTAAGTCCAATGTATTCCTCATATGAACAGGTTTAAACATATCATAAAACACAACATAATCGTATCACATAAAACATTCATAAATGAAACATAACATTTCCACATTTCAATTACAAGATATAAATACAACACATTGATATAATAAAAACACTGTCAAAACCATTTTCAATACTAAGATAAAAGAAAATTAAAACTTGGTATTTATTTTTCATTTAAAAAATGTTATGGCTTGTAGAGGAAGCCGAAACTCAAATAATGGTCATGGTGGTGGAGAAGTAATTGTCACTGCATACGTACAACAAGAAAAACATTCCTTTTTATTGCTTAGTAAAATGCTTTTTATAAAAAGATTCCTTTTGAATAAACGTAAAAGTCAAAGGGGTTTATACACCGTATAAAAGAAATTTGTGTATAAAACTTAATATGCCTCAATGAATGGAGAATGAGACGAAGTCCCTTACAAAGATAATTTCTTTAAATAAACTATATCTATTATGTTTATTCACTATAAGTACACATAAATAAAGTACAAATACAATATAGTACATAATAATATCATGACATAATTTGAAAGTAGGAGATTAACCCAAAGAACAGAAACTGGGTTAAGAAGTTCCCTTACCTTGTGTCCGACTTGACTCGACCATTATTTAACCTCGTGAATAATAAACTAGAGTTAATATCTACTTTATTAAGAACCTTTTTCAAGTTCATTATCCCTTTTATATCACTTATTACAATGTTACGAAAATTATGTAGTCATTTAAGTTAATAACGGTCGTTTTGTCGATCTTTGGTACTTGAGTCGACAATAAACTTCTTATAATTACAAGTTGTTTATATGGTAGAATATCCATTATATCCAGAATTATATTCATGATTTAGATATCATATATATCATATATATCCAGTATATACATTCATTTATAATATTACATAACATTTAGAGCAAAGAAATGAAATGCACCACTGATGGAGACGGTAAGTCGTACGTACGAATGAACGCTACTTTCATTTCTATTTCGTTTTTAATTGAATCAAATCACAATTATATATAGGTATATTATACTTCCAGTATAATATCATATATAATATCATTTACTCCATACTTTATATGTCTGAAATATGGCATTAATGATTCAAATCACTTTGAGGGGGCGGTAGTCCGCACTTCCTAAAATGAAATTATCGCGTTTACCCCTAATGGAAATCATAAAGGTATTCCATAAATGAGAAATAAAAAATCATAAGTACAACTTAATCATAATATATATATCATATATGAAAATATTTTCATCAAAATTTCCACCATTAGAGGTGTTAAAAGAATATTGAACAGTCATCGTTTCGTGAGGTAGTATTTCGCCACCCACAGAAACAGTATGCTCTTTAACCATTAGATGAAGGTGTGTGTAAGTTTAAATCAAATAAATATCATAAAAACATCCTAGTATATTTTAGATAATGGTTTTTTTATAAAATATAGGAATAAAAAGAGTTTAAGTGGTTGGAGAATTAAAAAAAATAACATACGAGAAGACATTACCTTAAAATCGGGTAACTCCTTTTTGATTTGAGCCAAAGGCTTCCTTGGGAAGACTTCTTCCAAAAGTGAGGCATCTAGGAGTAATAGAGGGAAGTTGAGAGAGTATTTGGGCAGAGTCTGTACTAGCCAAATGGCTTTGATGGTGTGAATAAGGTGGTAGAGGTGGGGGCCTTTTATAAGAGGAGAGGAGGGACACTCTTGGAAAGTCATGAAATGTTACTTTATTATATAATGAGTTTCAGATTTTAAAGGTCCCAAACTTATATATTTAAAGGATAAGGTGATAAGGGTTCGAAATATACTCATCCAATAGGTTTTGTACAAGTGTATGTCTTATAGTTTACATTATATTTTCATTTTAATTAAATCGTTAATTAATGAGGTAATCGATGCATCATCAAGGTGTCATAAAATATTTAATTTATTTAATGTCTAAAAATTATAAAAAAAATATCATGATGTAGTAAATAGTTTTGGATTTCCAATTAACATTTATAGTTGAAACATTAATTTATATAACCCCATGTAATAATTGTTTTAGTAAAACAACTCATGTTTGTGACAATTTTATTTTTACTTTAAATAAAAAAGTTATTATTGTCATTTTCTTAACCAAGTGGCTCCATGGGGTCCCCAAGTTGACCCATGGATTGTCTTGGTCTTCCATGACTCATCAAATAAGGGCAGTACAAGTGTAAAGGTATTTTCATATTTTTATAATACCATTTTTACTTTAAATTTCACTAATTACCATTAATCGCGATTAATTAAACTTAAAAGTGACTATTCGAAAAAAAATTATCATAATCCCATTGAACCAAATTTTACTTCTTAATGACAACCATGTATGTCATATTTTTGAAAATCAAATCATAGAAGTGGTAATTTTTCATTTAAATGAAAAATCAGTTTTATAACTACCACTTAGTGGTTTCACTATTCATCAAAAATTAAAGTTTTTCAGAACATTGCCAAAATTTCACCCTAAGATATAATTGATATTCCAAATTCAAAAATTATGCCTATTTTAAAAAATTACAAACATATAAGTTTCATTAATTAATTTTATAATTAATTCTCGTTGTCACAACAAATAGCACGTTTTTAAGAAACAATATATATCAAAAGTTTGACAATTGTTTCTGTCCAATTTCAAAGTGAAATTAATTATAATGACCACCATTGGATAAAATGATAAAAATATATTCTAATTATACTTTAAAACCACTCAATAGTATAATTTATCACTATAAATTATTTTAATTAAAAAAGTTGTTTTTAAGTATTTTTCACTATTCATAAAAATTGGATGTTCTCAGAAAAATACCAAAAATTCATCATAGGCTAATTTCGATATTCCGAATCCAAAAATGAAGTCCATTTTGAAATATAAAATATATATAATTTCAAAAGGTGGGTATTACTATTCATAATGGCTATATTGATTGGTCACGATGTGTTAGAATCTCTAACTTGCGTACAATGCAAGATATTGCCTTATTGAAAGAGAAGTGTATCGTGGAAGCTCGTGGTGTTACAATAATGAGTTACATTAAATAGTTTCAAATTTATATTATAAACTTTTAATTTATAATTTGGATTAAATTCTTATTCATAAAAACCCTAATGCATTAAAATGTTCAAATTAGCATCTCTTTCAAAAATAAAAATATCATAAATGGTTTGTTAATCATCCTTTTCTATTTGTAGAGTTTAACCATCCATAAATATTTCCATATGGAATAAAAAACATATCAATTATAGATTGAAATAAATGTTTATAATAACCATAATTATTACTATAAAAAAATATATCACATTCTAATGAGTGTCCTTTTGTTACACCACAATGTTTTTGGAAACCCATTCAAAAAATAATGTTTCCTTAAACATAAAATCCTTATTTTTAAATAATAGTGCTCTAAATGATTTTTTAAATTGAAAAATAAGGAAACATAATACCCCTTTGATACAAAATCTGAGTAATAATAATATAAAATTGAAATAGTGGGGTAAATTTCATTTAAAAAATAATAATATATAAATAATGATTAAAAACTTTTTGTAGATATTTTGAAGAATTTATTTCCTTTTAGAGATAATAGATAGATTCATTATCTAATGGACCAAAAAATAATTAAAGATATTTATTAAAGTAGAAGAATAAATATATTGAAATAGATAATAAACCGATTAAGTGATATCAATGTTTAAAATAAATATTAAATTCATGAATAATGGAAAAATAAATAAAAATGTGGTAATTAAACAAGGAAAATAATTTTATAAGGTTGTTTAAAAATTTATCTAAAAGTGACACTATGTTTAGAGTATTAATATCATTATTATATAATATATTGGAACATTCTATTTAAAGGTATCCATTATAAAATAATATTATTTCATTTTTAATGTAAAATAAAAAATAAAATTCCCATAATTTAATTGTAGTAAACAGAATCATTAAATGAAGTTTGAAGAAAAGTGTATTTTTTTTCAAGTAATCAAATTTTAATAAAATAACAATTCACTCTAAAAATATGATGTATATGATGATATAATGAAAAAAATATGATATTGTATTGATTTCACAATAAGTTCACAACGTATAATGGAGAAGGAACGTTTTAGAAAATTAGATCTTTTGAGGTATATTTAGGGATTAAATTGATGAAAAAAATTTAGAAAAATTTGGTCATTGATATATAAGAACTTAATTTATTTATTTAAAGGATACAAATATTTGTTAAACTTAGGGAATATAAGAGGATCATTAATCCATTGCAGAAAAAGATAATTTAATTTATCCCACCACTATATGTGGACATAGAAATCCTATATCACAACCACTTATAGAGTAGTGGACTTCTCTATACTATCTATGAGGACATTGTGGATTAGAATATAGAATATTGACATTAATTATTGTATGATAATTTTGGAATTTATTCGAAATTTAATGTAGCTGTAGTGTGGAATTCTATTGTAAAGAACAATTTTAGCATATAAATTTAATTTATGACCAGGAAATTCCTAGATTTATTATATCTGAATATTATCTATGGTGTTGAACTGTTATTTTTTATATAAATTGTGTATAATTAATTTTATCGAGTTATTTTGTTTCATGGACCATTATAGTAGTTTATAATTTATATTTTTTGACTTTTTTGTTATTTTGTAAGTGTTATGTTATAATTAGACTATTGTTTTCATATTCTATGAGCCATATTTCAAACCACATAAGTGAAATAAAAAAACACATTAAATATTTTTTTTATCATTAAAAAAAATAAAATGAGAATACAAACATATCTAAAAAGTGGAATGTTTTTTTTTTCAAAGGATAATTTCCTTTAATATGAATTTTTTGTAATAAATTTCCATGAACTCATAATTTAGAAATTAGTTTGTAATAATCATTGAAATAAATGTTTTTCTAATTAAATTCAAATTTAAATAACCTAGTTCATGATTTAAATAATCATAATTCAATATTCAAAATGTGTTGGGATATCGTTGATCTAATGTCCCATTTGTGTTTCCATATCACAAACCAATTAATGGTCCATGCATAATTAACATAAACCATATTCAATCCACTCTAAGATAGTTTACATTATGATTGGAATTTTCATTCATGTTGGGTTTTGGTTTTACCTTTATATATATACTATCTAATCATTTACTGAAAACTTTTTTACCATAATATCCAATAATAATTTTTCTTATCTACACTACATTAATATATATCAATATTTTTCCATGTTTGAATAACCATAATCCTTATAGAAATTTTGTAATAGTTTCATGACGATAAAACTATTATTACTTTTCCAAATAAGTAAAACTTTAATCATCACTAACATCTGGAAAATGTTTTGTGACAATAAATGTAAAAAATATTATATCTGAGAAATATGAACCAAAAATCCTAACAACAACTTTAAATATTGAAAGACCATTAAATTTTAAAAAATAGATATAAAATACTTATAAATTAGAAACCCAATAGATGGTTCCTCATCTAAATTTTAGGTATCCACTCACTATGGGATATCTAATCATGACATTGAAAATGTTAGTCTGGGTAATGAAAATGTATACAATATTATAGGTTGCATAATATTCCCCACGTAAAAAAGTAATTCTATGTTTTCTTGACCCATAGGTTAGGATGGAATATTGAGAACTCCATATGTATCCATCACCAATATTCATTCTCAATACATCTCATTATATATCCATTTTCACTAAGAATGTTATAAATTCATAGAGTACAATTAATGATGGTGATAAAACCAATATGGAGTGTTCTTTTCTCTATGACTGTATATCATTCCAAGGTTTCTGAATCATTGAAATGATTTCATGCCTATTTTTAAATATGTTTATTTGGATATAGGGGAATCATTATTTTGTTAATTATATTAATGCCTTGGTATTGGAAATTGATAACTAGAGGCATGTTTTCATCCCATAGATAATTTTTTGTGATCCCTATATTCCTCATATAATCTAAAAGTGAACCTATCATTAAAATGAGGTTAGTGTTCATTCCACACATACATGATAAATCTCATAAAATCTATATTTTTCCTTATTGATTTACGAATTAAACATCCATGACATAGAGATTAATTTTCACATGAATAAAATAGATATTATAATTTTTTTAAAAAAACCAATTATTAAAGAAACAATATGGAACCATGTTACTAAACCATTGATGGATAGAATCAAGTAACCATAAACCAAATGTGATAATATTTGAATGATTAAAAGATTAAATTATATTAACTAATCTTAAAGTATTTCTATGTTTATGGAATAGTTAAGTTATTCACTTTTGGTTTGTATCTCCCTTTCTTCTAGGTATACTTCCTCATCCTTTGATCAATTCCCTCTGACCATAAAAATATGCATCAAAATTTGAATGGTAAATTACCATAATCTATCCAATGAAATATACACAATACCCATAATTTATTATTTTATAAATGAATATATTATAAAAATTATGGGTCTCCAATACTAAGGTATGATCCTCATATATCATATGAAATAAATTGATTATTTTTACATGGGAAATCAATCAGGGATATCACATTACCCCAAATTTACCATATATTTATGTTAATCAGAAAATATTTCATGGTGGTCCATTTTTTAAAACCATGATATCCCAATCAAAAATTATTTGAAGATAAATAGATGTCCAGATCATAAATTTAAATAATATCTATTAAGTAATAAGTGAAACTTAGAAATGTAAATTTGGCCAAAAATATAAAATCATTCAAAATCGATTCATAAATATTCATGTGATTCTTTCATAGTCTCATGAATTCATCATGATAAAAATTAATTTTTGAATAATATTTAGAAGTATATGACATTATCATACTCACATTTGGGTAAATAATTATTTTCCTCATGCCCTTGGTATTCCCTAACTATCATGTAGATCCTTCATGAGAGAAATCCATTTATTGTTGACAGCTGAGAACAATTACGATTGATTCCCCTTCATTGTTTGAAAAAATCTTATGAGACCACATATTATGGGGATATGGTTTCCAATAAATAAATGTAACTTAATTTGAAAAAATGTGATTTTAACATTTGTATAAATCGAAACACTTAAATAAATATTTCATCTTATTCAATATGATTTTTTTATCCAAGAAGTTTTACCTTTGAAAAATCTTGTCAGTAAACCCCAATCGTAATTATAGGTCCAAAATACAATAGGGAGTGATGCTAAATATGCCATGGTGAGTTATTATCTATTATTCCATCATCATTTAAAACATTCATATATATTATCCCTACTAATAATCCATCATGAAGACAATTCATGAGGCACCATAAGAGAATATTTCCTTAGTTCTATTCTTAGAGGGATGGTCAATGAAACTATTCACAATCAACCATTAACCCAGTCTCTATGTGGGATATACCCCCATTGTATAAAACAGTGATCTTATGTGAAGTCAGAATATATTGAGGTGTGGCCTATCTCTTCTCAATGGTATCATGTTTTGAAGTAATTATTTATTATTGTAAACATTATGGTGAATATTAAATTTGGTTAACTATATAACTTTCAAATACACTTGACCATTATGGTCATCTAAATGGGTTGAATTTACCTAAATTGAATTTTTATATCCCATTCCACAATGTAAAATGCTGAAAAATACCACATCAATTATTCCTCAACCATATCATCCTTAAATACATGGTTTGTTTATACATATCTATTTCCACCTTTTAAATAATTTATTCCCTTTATAATAAACATATCAATGGTTTTATTTATAGAAATATTAGGACCTATAGGTAATAATAATTGTTTATTTCCCTAATAAGTAGGGTTACTACCTTGAGGATACAGGTGAAACATATCCCATCTTATGTTTTATATATATGTTTATCAATATACTACATAGGATCAACTTGAGAACCAACAGATCCATTAATTTCCACTTAATGGGATTAGACATATCATGGGCCTCTTACCGACTATAGGAAACACATATTCCAACATTAATCTAAGTAACTAGAATAGATAGGTAACTCTATGATGTGAAAAAATGATCCCTACATGTATCCTTCTAACCCTAAAAAAATCATAATCCTCCAACTAGTTTTAACCAGCCTCTAATCCACAAAAGGGCCTACTTTTTTATGTAATTCCCAAAAAAAACCACATTAAATATATCTCCCATGTGATTCATTGGTGATTAATACCTAATTAATGGTCCCATGTGAATAATATTATATTCTTCCTCATAGGTTTATATCACTCATTAATCATTCATCAATGGGGGTTTATTCGCAATGAGCGACACCGTTCCTCAGAGGGATATATTCATGCAATTGAAACATTACCTCAATCTTTTATATTATCCTCAAGTCTTAAATACCATATCATATGTTATTAAAAAAACAAATTTGTAAAAATAAAAAGTAATAATCATTCCTAAGTAAAAAAACCAATTATACAGTCCATTCTCCTACTAATTTTAGATACATAAAATTATATAACACAACATACATCCTTAACACTTTATTTCCATCCAAATTCAATTGTCCTTCATTATGACTTAAATAGGTGTAACCTGAAGTAAATGGGTTTTAATTTCCATTAACTAGGATATGAAGGATTCCTCATTGGGGGGAAATCCTGGAAACCCATGTGTCCTATAAGAATTAAATTAAAAGGGACTTAAATGGGTTACTTAATTATGGCCTTAAAAGGAGCCATGTCATAAGATGTCACATGACCATTAAAGCTGCTACGTTCACTATCAAATTTCATTTTACAACATGGGTTTTAATTCTTTTTTTATTATAAAATGGGGTTCCATTATAATTTTCATAATCAAAACTATATAACACATACTACCTCCAATGAGAATTATCAATTATAGATCACCCCCTTATCAAAATTAAATAAGAGTTTAGTCAGCATAGAATGATATAGTACCTCTCATATAGATTAAAGATTACTAAAATTAATCATTTTTATTAATAGAAAATATGTTGGTAACTTTTATAAAAACTATTATTTGGATGGATTTGTAAAAATTTCATAAATCAAAAGTAGAGTCCTAAGGTAGGAACTAATTCCTCCTAAAAGGGATGTATGAGCCTAACATCTCATCCTCTTGAACAATGCATGACCCAATATATTACAGGTAAGGTTCCCATGACCATCTTAATTTTTAGAAAGAATTTTTTTTTTCAAATAAAATCACATGGTATTACAAATTTATAATAAAAAAAGTAGTTTCCCATTCTCATAATACGTTCCCTATTGCATGTATTTTTCTAATGTTGTATAGAATTTTATTTTATACCACCCATTGATTTAGTGTTAATATATGTGTCAAATTCATAAATAAAATACATTGTATCATTAGCCAATTTCATAATTTAATCATTTTTATGAGTAACATGATATTATATCTTAATAAATTCTTCTTTAATTCTCATAATATTAACTACATTTCCAAAATTTTAGTTCCTCGAATAATAATTGACTGAAAAAAAAATTATCTCTTATTTGACCTCTTGTAATTTATCCAATTACATAGGTTCACTCTATATTATTTAAATTCATTCAATTATCATAGGAAAATTTGAATTTTAATTCTTATAATGTAATATATCTTTAATTGAAAATATATCGCCAATGAAAGCTAGAAAAACACATCATTAACTAGGCTATTTATCCCTTATGAAAATTTCATTAGATTTGATCTTATCAATATGATTATTTGTAAATGATTTTTCAATACCATTATTTAATGGTTTAGAGATCTCAAAAACATTTATTTTATCATTTAGTAATTTTCTCAACTTGTGAAAAACTATTTTTCAAACCATTATACTTTTAACTTAATTGAAATCATGTTTTTTACAAAAAATCCTTACATTATTATATATTAATATATAAAATATATTAAAATTATTTTTTATATATTTAATTATCATATAGATGATGAAATTAAAAAATATATATATAAATGGTTAACTGGTTTCGATCATCACCAAAAAAGGATCTTATTTATCCATTGGAGGTGTTGTTTTCTATTCACCAACTACAACTTTTCCTCTTTTGAAAAAGCAGACTTCCTTATGAACAATATAGTCTCCACAAAAAAAATACTCTTTATATTTGGGATAAGATTTATTATTTTCCCCTTTGAATATTAATTTATAGAATTAAGTAGTCTTTTTTATATATTCATTCTTAACTTCAATAATCAATATATATATTTCAAATTCTTTAATAATCATATCTATTATAACCCCCTTTGAAATAATTATTTTCTAGAACAAAAATATTGTCTTTTATGTCTCTCTCAACACTAGTTCTATCATTGGATATTTCAATGAGATCAATCCTCATCCCATCTTCTTCCCCAGTATCTACATTTTAAGGTGTATAATTAAAAACTATTGTGTTTTTAATATTAATATTATTCTCTTTATAATTATCATCATCTGAATTATATTGAAATTTTATGAAAATATCCTAAACATACTCAATAATAGTAGTGAACTTTGTGTAATTATATTTTTACAGAACCACTTGAACATTAACATAATTCTCACACATAGAAGAATAATTTAATTCTTATTTGTTTTAATTCTCAAATTATTGGTATTTATTATTAATAATAACTATAATATTATAATCATATAATAATATTTAATATTCCTAACTATTATTTGATTTTGATTATATAATTTCAAGAAATTTTTATTATTAAACTACATCTTTATATTCACATGAAAATGATTTAATATTTATCAATATGCATAGAATTTTAATTTATTCCACCCTTAGCTATATTGGTTCATTTATCACAATAGGTACATATGTAAATTTTATATATTTCATGAAATAATAATTAATATATTTATTTATTAATTATGATATAGAATTTTTTTAACTTCCAAATCCCATTGGGATATAAAAATTTAATTTAATTTATAATGAACATTATTTTCTTGTTCTGAATCCTACTGAAGTTTCTTTTGAATGTAGATAGTTGAAAATAAATAAAAAATAATTCTTTAATTATTAAAATCTCCATAATCTACTAATTATTTGGTAAACATGTATCATCTTTCATGGGACAAGGAATCATCATATAGAACTCTATACAAGTAAATACAAAACCTTTATCTTTTAACTTTCATGATACCCGATCCTTAAAACCAAAGGATGACATTATCATTGATTTATATTACTCTAGTATCAATTATAAACATAGTTTTGAAATCATTAAAAACTAAATGAAGAATATATAATCACAAAAAATTATAAAAACACACATTTATTTGATTCATTCATCATAAATAAATAAATTTTTCTAGAATAATAGTAATTTAAATACCAAAATCCTTGTCTATATTATATACTGACAATGAATTAGGATCATTAAACATCATTATACTAAGATTAATGCGAGTTAGAGGTTTGTGGAATATGGATTGGAATTGATTTAAAATTTTTAGGTTTTAATCAAATTATATTTTTAATCCAAATGATCTAATTCATAAAACAATTAAATCAGGAAGAATGAAAACTGTTACCTATATAAATAATGAAATTCTAGGAATGAAGATTTTAAAATAATATTCATCTTATAAATTTATTCAAAATAAAATTAGTATCACATAACATGAAGTAAACATTAAAAATTACAATATTAATCATTCATATTATAGAATAAATAATTTGTTTCAAGTAATTAATATTATGTGTAATGACCCACATTTTGATCCGGGTTAAAAAAAGTGAGCGAAATTGAAATTTTTCAATTACTGAACCGGTTGTTTTTAGAATCGGGCTTTAGAACAAGGTTTCAAAGGTTTGAACCCTTCCTTTTAATGTTTTTGGGGTTTGGAGAAGGTCTGAGAAGTTTCTTGAGTGTCTCGACGTGTATCAGGTGCGTCGAACCCGAAGACAGCTGGTTTTTAAAGGAAAGTAGGAGGTGCACGGTTGGCGCACGATTTCCCCAACTGTGCGGCCCAAACCGTACGACTTAAAATAAAGTGGTAGAGTAGTCTACACGGCCTGTGCACGGTTTCCCCAAACCGTGTGTCCAGCCTGTGCGGGGTGCCTGGGGTGTCCCGTAGAGGCCGCACGGTTTGTGTACGCTTCGTAAAACCGTTCGGGTCGAACCGTGTGTGGCCCTCCTTTTGGGTTTTTAGATTTTTTAAAAAGAATTTAAAATAAAATCTAAACTAATAAACCCTCCCGTCATCCTCTCAGCCATAACCCACACGAACACCCTCCCTTGGCGCCTTGGGCTCGTGCATGTCCCCTCTCGACCGCACCTACTTTCTCCTCTGTTCTTGGCTATTCCTCCTTCGAATCTCCGCGGTAAGTCTCCTCCCTCCATCCTCCTCTCCTCTTGGTCGATTTTAGGGATCCTCATTTCCCTAATTCCATTCGACCGAACCCCCTAGGTTTAGGGTTTGTTTTGATTCGTTTTTCTTTTGGTTCCTTTGTTCTAGGGTTATGCGGAGGGTCCCTCAGGACCTCGTTGTTGTGCGTACGATGTCCGCCGCCGAAGGCGAGGAAGATTACCGTTGTTTCGGTCCGTCGGGTTGATTCTGAGGTAGGGGTTCATCCCGTTTATGGTTTACGCATCCTCTAAGTTAAAATCTTTTGTTGTTTTAAGGTTCATAGTGTGTTATTCCTGGTGGGGGGCTTCAACGATGGCTCTTAGTTAGAAAGCATCAAGAGCTGGAGTGGATGGATGGATCCACTACGAGGTAGGGTCCCTCTCCTTACCCTTTAATTTAAAGTGAAACATTTAATGAGTTATTTCTACACTTCTTTAGTATGTTAATCATCCAAGTTTAGTTTCAAGTGAATTCTTATGTGCAAAGAGTGTGAATTATAGGTACAAGATAAAAAGGGTTGCGTGCTAACTAAACTAATGATTTAATAATAAAACCCCTCTATCATAGGTGCATTGTCTTCAAGATAAAAGTAGGATGTAGATCTTTATGCTTGCCTGATTTGCCTTGCCTTTGTGATAAGTACTGAATGGTATGTTTGGCTACTTGTTTCTTCTTTATTGAATTGGACCAAGTGGGAAAATGCTATATTGCCATAACGCTTCACTTTTCACTTGAACCCTTTCCCAATTTTCCTTGTTTAGGAAAATTGTATAAAATGACATTGAATAGGGAAAGTGCACTAAATGAAATAGTTTAATGGATGGGGTTGTGAATTTGATATATTTAATTGGAGTGCATAAGAGGTAATTACTTATGTGTTTTTTGATAAGTATGAATGATGGTTTAATTGAATATAACACTAGAGAGGGCAAGAGCACGACCCTAGTGTTTATTGTTATGATTGTGAATGAGTATCATAATTGATTATGGGTGTTTGTAAATGTGGAATGTCTGTTTGAAATGCATAAGAGGTACTGCCTTATGCAATGTAACATAATGCTGATAACGGATGTGTGTGGTTAGGGATGGGAGGCATTCATACCCCATGCCATCTACTTTGAACAGTTATGGATGGGAGGCATGCATACCCCCTGCCAACTTACTTGAGTATGGGTGGGAGGCATGTCTACCCTACGCTAGATGCGATCTTTATATGTTTATAGAAGGAGAAATTCATACCCCTTTCCAGTTGACTTATAGGGACGAGAGGCATTCTTACCCTGTACCCACTATTCTCTATACGTTTATGGAAGGGAGGCATTCATACCCCTTGCAAACTGAACGATAGTGATGAGAGGCATTCTTACCTCATGCCCACTAATCACGAATGATGGAAGGGAGGCATTAATATCCCTTGCCAGTTGACCTATAGGGATGAGAGGAATTAATACCTCATGCCCTCTATCTTAAGAGGATCGGTGGGAGGCATGCTTACCCCCACACCATCTTTTATAAATATTTACATGTGTAACTGTAGTGGAATGAATAGACTGATAACCCGGCAATGAGCCGATGCTGGTATAGCCGTCGGGTTTCCTTTGGGAGACCTGGATGGGTGTTGTTATTCCATTTTTGTTCTACTTATTGAATCCTGCTACACCTTCTTACAGCTTTAATTAATATTACAAAATCTGGTTTGGGTTAGACACCAGTGGTTCTGGCCTACTGAGATTTATATCTCACACCCTACTCGGGCCGCCATTGCACTGGGGTACCCGAGTAGACCTTTCTTGTTTGCAGGACCTAGGTTGGTTTCTTTGTTGCTTGTACCTGGGGATATGAGCAATGAACCGAGCAGGGGATCAGGATTCTTAAGAGAACGACCTTCGGGCCTTGCTGTCTTTTCTTTATTCTTTTGCATTGTATTGAAAGCATGTTGTACTGTGTACTGCTTTCCATATCTGTATCATCATCCTTGTATTGTGACAACTGGATTTGGACACCTTTTATGAAAATGATCACCATTTGTCTTCCGCTATTGTTCGTTCATTTTTTATCTACTACTACTTCCACAATTAAATGTTATTTACTCTGAAATACTACTGCTCAAATCTGATAAGAGGGTATAGTCTCCCCACTATCACCTCCTGAGACCCTCACTTCAAGTCGGTAGCCTCTGGCATACGGGGAGATGCGTTTGAGGCTATGTGGCGACCGGTCCAGCTACCAGTATGATGGTGAGCCGGGCCGAGACGATACAAAGTGGTATTAGAGGAGTTTTCTCTTCTGAATTGTTTTACTGTTTAGCGGCATTAGACAGGGATAAGAAGGAATTGGGATTTGGTAATGAGCTGTGTCCGGGATTGGCCACCACGTGCAAAGGGAAAAGCTAAATTTCCTCGAATGCAATTATTATTTAATTATTTTTATTATTATAGTTGATTTTATTTCACCATTGGGTAATTCACATGTTTCCTATTTATATTGTTGACGCAGCTTTGGGTTCTATTTCTGCTGAAACCCGATGATACGAGGGTATTCCACCTCATGCATCATATAGGCACATTGTTAGAAATCACATTCCATTCCATCTAGGATGCATCAGTAATGCCTGCTGCTGTGATAGGTATTGTGGTAGTTATTCTATGCTTCTGTGATATAGCATGTTTGGTGTTACTGCTTGTGATAACATGTTGTTTTTGATCAAAAATGAAATTGGTTTCTTTTGATAAATTAAGTGATTGCCGTTATGATAGGAGCCAATTTTTAGTTGTAAGGTGTATGGGTGCCTTATAGCTGGGAAATGGTAACCTGTGTAATCGGATTTTCAGAAAAGGGATACTAAGGTTTTAATTGTAAAATGGGATTGGTTTTGATTAAAGGGATCCAAATGCCAAACTGTAAGGTGTATGGGAACTTTACAGATTGGTAGGTGTCCACCCTTATTATTGGATCATTGTATTTGAGCATGTTAATTTCTGAAATGTGATCTATTTTGTTTAATGGGAGCCAATTTTCAATTTATGGAGTGTATGGGCGCTTCATGGGTTAGGAAATGACAACCCTAAGGAATGTAATGGTAGATTTCTTTGTGTGATGTTTATATGTGTAAAAGAAATTTGATTTTTATATGAAATGTTTTGGCTTGTTGGGACCCTCGTAGGTCACCTAGTGGTTAAAAGGAAGTTGGTTGAAACTCGCCTGTTATGCTTTGAGGTGTTTGATAAATTGATCAAGTGCCTAGTGAATTTTTGTTTGGAAAAGGGTGCTTGATGTGTTGAATTTAATATTTTAAAGTGATTAAATGATAAATGTAAATAAATATAAAGGGCTTAGAAAAAGGAACCTGTAGTGGTGTCCTCTGTTGAGACCCCATGTTTGGGTAGGTTAAGTCTTTCTTGTTAGTACCTTGGAACGAAACCTTACGCATTTTCGGTAGGCTGTTTTCATTTAGAAATGGCGTTAAATGATAGGATTTGATCCCAATGAATTTTTTTGGGCGTGACCAAGTGCTTTGGTCGATGCTTTCTTTTCATGAGGGGCTAGCCCGTGGTAGGTAGCACTCTTAAAGCTTTTATGCCTTCGTAGCATTGTGAACTTTCTGACGTTGGGTACCATTCGGGTGTCGTAGTCCCTCATAGGACTTTTTCTTTCCAATGACACCCTTGTTTGGATGGGTGGTCATGTTCCTCTTGGCATTGTCATGGGTGTGAGCTTTGGGAAATGCTCTATATCAGTTGGTTGGACATGCCTCGGGCATGGTCGATCACCTTGTTGGTCGTTTGACCTTTCTTTTTGCACAGTAATGGATAACTTGACATGTAATCATCCAAGAGAATGGTTGTATGGGTAAGAAAGACATTTGGCTGTATCACTTTCATTGTTGTGTATGGTCTTGGGTCATCTCCATGGTAGAGTGACCTGAGCGTTTTAGAATCAAGTTTTGCCAATGCTCGGGATGATTTTCGGAAGACTCGGGTGGTTGACATGTCGGTCTTGTTGCTTTGGATTTCTTGTACGTTTGATGTGGTGATCTTGGCTCAGAGGAGTGGTGCATGTCTATTCAGCTAATTATGAACAAGTCTTCTTATGAGCATCTTGTATTTCTCCTTTCGATGAAACTGGCCCTTCTAAGGTGGAAACCGTCGTGCCAGTTGAGTAAAGCGTGTCCTTCCGAGTAGAAGGAACATGCCAAGAAGGACCATCTTGGAAAATGGTCAGCTTTTACTCTAATTATTTTGGGTTTTGGTGGTAAGTTTGATTGACGAATTCCTCGTGTGGGAAGAGGCATCGTGATCAGTTGAAATCTTGATGTGTCGGCAGGTGAAGCAGAGTTTCTTCTTTACAGTCGACCAGGGGTGGTTCGACTGGTCACCTTTCTAGTTTGTGGGTATAAATAACTAGAATCCATTTTCAAGACTCTTAGTGTACTCTGATACATTACGAGCTTGTCCCCTATCTTTCTTTCATCCTGGATGCGCTAAGAGAGCATCGGTCTTACGCTCCGCTAAAGTTTTAAAAGGCTATTGAGCTTGGTTGGTTGTTCTCATTCGGTGTTGCACACTGCATGTGTGTTTTTGTTCATGTTTTTATCTTTGATACATCACCGAGAGTCAGGTATGAGATTTTCGGTGAACGCCCTCATGGTGAATGCAGGATGCCATGGGAGAAGGCATCGTTGTTCAGCTTGTAAAGCACCGACCGCCTAAACCGGGCGTCTTCTTGAATAGTCAGCCAGAGTATCTCGACCCTTTTTGACTTGGTTTTAGATGTTGATGGGGAAATTGTCTATTTGATCATTTCAAAATCACACTAGGTGCATCGTTGGAAAGCTTGGAGCGTGATTTTGAAAGAAAGTTCAAAAGGTGGTAGAGATGTGGTTTGAGTCTTGGTCATTTAACATGAAAATTCTAAGGTGGGAAGTACCTCTGTTCGGTTGCTGGTGAGATGACGATGTGATCATGTCTCTTGTTGAATGAGCTCAAGTAAGATCTTTCATGTTGGTTCAGTGGGAAAACGAACATTGGCTCGGGGGTAGATGACATAAGTGACGTGTGCTTAAGTGGATGATCATGGAGCGTTGAACGTTTGAAAACGTAACGCGGTCATTGAATGGAGCTTCGCGACCCTTGAAGGTCATATGAAGTGTGTGTTGTTCCTGATGAATTCTCAGGGATGAGAAGTTATAAGGTGGGAAGGTTGTAATGACCCGCGTTTTGAGCTGGGTTAAAAAAAAGTGGGGGAAATTGAACTTTTTCAATGACTGAACCGGGCGTTTTTAGAATCAGGCTGCAGAACAAGGTTCTGAAGGTTTGAACCCTTCTTTTTAATGTTTTTGGTGTTGGGTGAAGGTCTGAGAAGTTTCCCGAGTGTTTCGGGGTGTTTCGGGTGCATCAGACCCAAAGATAGCTGATTTCTAAAGGACATCATGAGGCACACAGTTGGCGCAAGGTTTCCCAAACCGTGCAGCCCAAACCGTGTGACTTAAAATAAGGAGGCAGAGGAGTCCGCACGACCTATGCATGGTTTCCCCAAACCATGTGGACAACCCATACGGGTCACCTGGGGTGTCCAGTAGAGGCCACATGGTTTGCGCACGGTTTGGAAAACTATGTGGGTCAAACCGTGCGCAACCCTCCTTTTGGGATTTTAGATGTTTTAAAAAGAATTTAAAATAAAACCTAAACTAATAACCCCTCCCCACACTCTTCTCGGCCAGAACCCACACGAACCCCCTCCCTTGGCGCCTCGGCCTCGCGCGAGTCCCCTCTCGACCGCACCTACTTCCTCCTCCGTTCTTGGCGACTCCTCCTTCGAATCATCATGGTAAGTCTCCTCCCTCCTTCCTCATCTCCTCTTAGCCGATTTTAGAGCTCCTCCTTTCCCTAATTCCATTCTTCCGAACCCCCTAGGTTTAGGGTTTTTTTTCATTTTTCTTTTGGTTTTTTTGTTGTGCGTGCGATGTCTGTGGCTGAAGGTGAAGCGAATTGTGTTTGTTTCGGTCCTTCAGGTTGATTCCGAGGTAGGGGGTTTTCCCATTTATGGTTTGCGCATCCTCTAAGTTAATATATTTTGTTGTTTTAAGGTTCATAGTGTGTTATTCCTAGTGGGAGAGCAGCAACAATGGATCTTAGTTAGAACGTGTCAAGAGCCGTAGTGGATGGATGGATCCACCATGAGGTATGGTCCCTCTCCTTGCCCTTTAATTTAATGTGGAGCATTTAATGAGTTATTTCTTCACTGATTTAGTATGTTAATCATGCAAGTTTAGTTTCAAGTGAATACTTCTATGAAAAGAGTGTGAATTACAGGGAAAAGATAAAAAGGTTTGCGTGCTAACTAAACTAACGATTTAATAATAAAACCCCTCGATCAGAGGTGCACTGTATTCAAGATAAAAGTATAAAGTATATCTTTATGCTTTATTACTTTGCCTTGCCTTTTTGATAAGTAATGAATGGTATGTTTGGATGCTTGTTTCTTCTTTGTTGAATTGGCCCAAGTGGGAAAATGCTATGTTTCCATAACGCCGCACTTTGCACTTGAACCCTTTCCCAATTTTCCATGTTTAGGAAAATTGGATAAAATGACCTTGAATAGGGAAAGTGCACTAAATGACATAGTTTAATTGGTGGGGTTGTGAATTTGATATTGTTAATTGGAGCGCATAAGAAGTAATGCCTTATGTGTTGTTTAATAAGTATGACTGATGGTTTAACTGAATAGCACACTAGAGAGGGCTAGAGCATGACCCTAGTGTTTATTGTTATGATTGTGAATGAGTATCACAATTGATTATGGGTGTTTGTGAATGTGGAATGTCTGTTTGAAATGCATAAGAGGTACAACCTTATTCATTGTAACATAATGCTGATAACGAATGTGTATGGTTATGTATGGGATGAATTCATACCCCATGCCATCTACTTTGAAGGGTTATGGATGGGAGGCATGCATACCCCATGCTAGCTTACTTGAGTATGGGTGGGAGGCATGTCTACACCACACAAATGTAATCTTTATAAGTTTATTAAAGGGAGGCATTCATACCCCTTGCCAGTTGAGTTATAGGGACGAGAGGAATTCTTACCTCATTCCCGCAATTTTCTATACATTTATAGAAGGGAGGCATTCATACCCCTTTCCAGTTGACCAATAGGGATGAGAGGCATTCTTACCTCATGTCCACTAGTCACGAATGATGGAAGGGAGGAATTCGTAACCCTTTCCAGTTGACCTATAGGGACGATAGGCATTCATAACTCATGCCCGCTATCTTCAGTGGATGGGTGGGAGGAATGCTTACCCCACGCCATCTTTTATAAATATTTACATGTGTAACTGTAGTGGAATGAACAGACGGATATCCCAGCAACGAGCCGAAGCTGGTATAGCTGTCAGGTTTCCTTTAGGAGACCTGGATAGGTGTTGTTATTCCATTTTTGTTCTACTTATTTAATCCTGCTACACCTGCTAACTGCTTTAATTAATATTACACTGTCTGGTTTGGGTTAGACACGGGTGGTGCCGGCCTACTGAGATTTATATATCACACCCTACTTAGGCCGCCATTGCACTGGGGTACCTGAGTAGACCTTTCTTGTTTGTAGTACCTAGGTTGGTTTCTCTGTTGCTTATACCTGGGGATATGAGCAAAGTACCGAGCAAGGGCTCGGGATGCTCTGGAGAATGACTGTCAGGGCCTTGCTATCTTTTATTTATTATTTTGTATTGTATTGAAAGCATTTTGAATTGTGTACTGCTTTCCATATCTGTATCATCATCCCTATATTGTGACAACTGTCTTTGGATAACTGTTATGAAAATGTTCACCATTTGTCTTCCGCTGCTGTTCTTTCATTGTTTATCTATTAATACTTCCACTATTAAATTTTATTTACTCTGAAATACCACTGATAAACTCTGATAAGAGGGTATAGTCTCCCCACTATCACATCCTGAGACCCTCCCTGCTAGTTGGTAGCCTCTAGCATACGGGGAGATGCACTTGAGGCCATGTAGCGACCACTCCGGCCACCAATTTGATGGTGAGCTGGGCCGGGACGCTACATTATGTGTCAAAACATTAAGAAACTATTTAATATATATTATGATTTTTAATAAAAATTTTATATATATATGGACAAAATATAAATGTGTAATATTAAAATATTCTCATTAAATTAGAAAAATTGAAAGAAAGAAACAAAAAAATAAATTATAATCATTTAAATTCATGTTATACCAATTCAATTTTATTTAAATCAAAATGATTAAAAGATAACCGTTTAGTTATCAAATATGATAACTAATATATAGTGTCAAGTAAATAAATAAATATAACAATTTTTTTTATTTTCTCTTAATAAAGTATTCATAATATTAATATTTTTTCTCAATAATGGTTTATTTAATTTAATAAAATGATAATAAATTGATATGCTCATATTCCATGTTGAAAGAAAAATTATTCCAAATTATTTTCAAAACAGACACATGATAACAATAAATAAAAGCTTTAATAGAAAAATAATTAGTATTAGATAATGAAATAAGTCAATCAACTAATAAATAAAATCCCTAATGTTTTTCCTGATAAAAGGAATGTTTCTGAGGTTTATTTTTATCGATTATATAACAAAAACATGAATTAATTAAATATTTAAATAACAAATCAATTGGTTTTATGAAATATTATTTATCGAAAAATATAATCACAATAACTTATTAATATCATTTTATTATATTTTAAATAATATTCCTTAAGTTTAATTTAACATCTTACATAGAGACATATAAAAATATGTTTTTCGAATCCTATTCTCGTTGTATGACATTCCCTAAATTACTCCAATATATTATATTTTTCTACTTGAATGTTTATCTTTATATTTTTAAGTTTTAATATTAAAAATATTTGTTGTTTAATACGCTTAACTATTTTTATTCCCAAAAATCATAATAAGATATTTATTAACTCACTTTGAATAAAAATATTCGTAAAATTAAAGGCAAGGATTTTGAAACTATAAAAAACAAAAATCACCCATATTGTAAATTTGAAACAAATATTTGAATATTTTATAATATTTATTACACAAATTCATGTTTCATGATGCAAAAGACAACTCTTGAATATATTTTTGAGGGAATAAAATAACTGAAGTTGATTTTTTTAACATAACTTTGTCAATGTATATACATGCCAAAAATCAATAAAATATATCAAAACATCTAAGACATTCATAACATGATCCATGATCACATATAATAACATAAAATTATATAGTATGATGGAAAATTTTATATTTTAAAAGGGGGTTTTGAGAAATATGGTATGTTTAACTGAAATTTCTCCATAATAACTTTTTTTATATTTTCTTTTGAATGAGATGATTTTATATTTCATATTTTAGTATTATTCTTAGGGTGCTATAATGGCCTCTAATCTTTATATTGGTGAAAATGGATATTTATAATGTATATATTATTATTTAGTATAATATTTAGTAATTAACTATCTCTTATTCTTAGTGATCACACCATAACCATATTTGTTATTTCCAAAATCCCATTTATTTTTTATAATAGGGTAATAAAAGGACATTTCCACTAATTCAAAACATTTATTCAACAAAAATAATTTTAGTTCTTCTTAAATAGAAAAAATATAACATTTATCACTCAATAATTCAATAATGGTTTGAGGTTTCAGTGACTAGATAAAGGAATTAAATGTAGCAATACTTCTAACATTTATTCTAGTTCTTAAAACATCATTTTGAAAGACAAATATTGTTTTTAGAGGAAAATAATTATTTTGTACAATGTTTCTATATAGAAAACCCATTTTCTCATTAGTTTATAGGTATTCTTACAATATGGTAAATGGAAAATTTCATTATAATTATCTTTCTTTATGTCAGAAGGAGTGTTAATCCTCATGTTATTAATAGTATAATAAATTTTATTGATTAATGTTTTATTCTCATCTAAAGGATGACATTCTTAAATCATTCATGGGTTAATTCTTCAACAATCAATTTATTTTCAGTTAGCACAATATATGACATTCAAGTATAATAATATCTATGAATGATTCCATCATTTTCCTTTTGAAAAAAATTTATAGTGAATATTTTTGTTACCATTGATATAATCCTTAAATAAATTTTTTTTTATTAAAACTATTTTTATTATTCTATTCCTTAAATTATAGGTTATGTTAAACAAAATTTATATTTAATGAACAGATTTTATAAAATAAAAATATATATTAATAGTCTCATCCCAAAAAGGAGTTAGAATACTATATTCACATTAAAATGTTCAGGATATTTCTCTAAAATCATTACATATCCATTTAATAACTATATTATATTGATGTATTTAGTTTGTATAAAATTTATGTACAATAACATGATTTGAATTAAATGAGTTAAGCTGGTATTCATTGAAATTTTTATCCTCGTTAATCTTTTAAGAGAATTCTTTTTTCAATATTTAGTTTTTTAAAAAAAATATAAAAATAAAATCATGATATTAGTAAAATAATCACATCAAATAATCAAAATGTAAATTGACTAAAACATCAAAAAACCATTAATAATTAATTAAATTTTTCCAAGGACAAATGTTCTAGATAGTATAATTAAATATGGTGAAAAAATTCTTATGGTTTATCAGTAAAAACCTCATTATGTTATTGAAAAATAATTTAACAACTACATTCCAGGCATCATCTATTATATTCCAAACAAAATTTAAACAATAATAATTATAAATTAAATTAATAATAATAATAACAATATCATTGGAAAAAATATAATTTCTAATTCAAATTTTCAAAATTCAGGATTCATGTATTAAAAAATTTACATAATTTATAATATATCAATATAAATAATCAATATATAATATATGTATACATTTTTTGGATCTTTATAATTTAAACATTATTGATCTATCATCATAAATAGAACATGCACTATAAAAAAATCACATGAATAACCTTTGTCATACAAAAGAGTGATACATATCAGAATGTTTTTTATCCCTTTAACATATTGAAAAATATTGATAATAAATGAATCCCACATATCTATATCTAATAAATTTCCCCTTCAAATTTATCTCTAAATGTGACATTACCAACTATAAGTTTTGATAAATAATAATGTTTTAAAAATATTCACTTATTTTACATTAGTAGCCTATTTCCACATAACATTTATCATTTCCATTTTTGATTATTTATTTTTTATATATCAATTAGTTTGATTTTTTATAGGTTTATTTTACTCTTATCTATTTACAAAACGAAAAAATTTAGATGAAAATATGTTTTTTGAGTAGAATTTTCAACCATAATAGAAGATAATTTACTTGAAATATAATAATTGTTAGCAAATAGATTTGTAGGATATCTCAAACAATGATCATTAACATAATTTCCATAAATTCCATAGTTAATACAACCAATATAGTAGATTATTTTTCTATGTGAACATGGAATATTTTAATTTCAATAAATAATTACCAATTTTTCATGGGTTATTATTCCTTGTTTACTTGTATAGTAATTTTTAGAACCATGATGTTTGTTTAGATATTCTTCCCCATGATTAACCTTACTAGTATCTAATAATAATGTATAATATTCGTAATGATATTACATTAAATCTACAAAAATAAATATTTAAAATTCATCATTATTAAATTTATACGTCATTTATATAATTTTTTATTATATAATTATATTAAATAAAGGTATTATCCTGAATTTTTATAAGGTATTTATAATTTTTCATTAATGGATCATATTTTATTTCATACATTAATCAATATTCATTAATATTACCATATGAAAAATCATTGGATTTCATTATAAGGGTGAATAAATAATTAAACTCTTTATCCAAGTGTATGAAACAAATATTAGACTATTGGTTTTATTTCTTAATATCAAAACTGTATTGAAATTCATCACTATAATTTTGAAAGGCACTCAAAGTAGCCTTTATATCATTATATCCATTTTTAAATATTTTTTAAATAAATAATTCTTTCTTATATTGGATTATCTTTTATTTAGTGAAATAATGACTCATATGACCATGTTTCATTCATTATAAGTATCGCACATGCATTTTTTTTCTAACTTCTATTGGAAGATATTAAATGATCTTATTAAAATATAATTTCTTTGTAATATATTAAATATTTAAAAAATATAATCATGTTCTTCACTGTAGTTTAATGTACATGATTCTCTTAAAATAGATGGATCAAAACATGTTTAATTAGATATCGTTAATTACATTGAAGAAGATGCATTATGGGAAGCACTATATTTAATAATTACTATATAATCATCACAATTGGATTCAAATTATTAATTATATATCATGAGATAACCAATTTTTAATGGTATTTTCATATAATTTAATAGTGTATATTTTCTAATTGATAAAGATAGTTTACCTAATATATATAGTAAAACCCATTTAACATGTAAATACTAATATGATTCTTGAAAAGAAAAACCTATGGAAACAACATTTTTTTTAATTTTAATATTCATTATATATGTATTTGTGCCTATTCTTTCATAAATATTTAGTAAATTATAAAAATAAATTGGTTTTTATGATACCTCAGTTATCTCACATTATCAATACATTAATAAAAAAAATAGTAGTAGTTTCAGACATATTATATGTATTTTTGAATTGAAAAAATCTGTTAAACAATATAGGAAATAATTCATAGATAATTTTAATCAATGATTTTGAATTTAAATCAAACAATGACTCATGAATTGAATCCATAGTTAATGGTCACTTGTAGTATCGTGTATTGTTTTAGTACCTTAATGTATCATTATTTGGAATTAATTCATAAGATATATAATCATTTTTTTATTTCAAAACTAATAATTTTCCCCATTATAAGAAGGGTATCCATCACCATTTTTATTATCTACATTCCATCTATTATAATGAAAATAGTATATATTTTTAACACAACTAGCCCGTTTTATTAACAGAAATGTTTTTTTGTAATATTATGTGTTGTCCCATTTTCTAATAAAATATAATCAAGTGGGGTTTTATTTATTTATTTAATTTTTTATTCTAAAAATATAAATCCTATAGTTAATTAATTCCATTGATCTGTATTGATTTTTTACTAACATTATAGAGTAAGTAATGAAAAGTAAATACATTAAAATGATGTTTTCTTAGTTCTTAGGGTTTTTAAGATAATTACACTACTATCATACACTATAATGCAATGTATGTATGATGATTTTATTCATATTTTTTAAAGGGGATCTCATAGTTTTGTGAATGAAAATTTCATAGGTTTTTAAATGTTAAAATATATTTCAAGTAGCATCTCCCTCTCATTTAAAACATTTAGATTTATCATTAGTATATCCCATATGTATAATAAGATGTACGAACATTAGAAATTAAATAGTCGATATTGAATTTTATTATATTTGAAATACATAGATGCATAGAATTATACCTAACAGAAACATAATCACATATAGGGTAACATATATATCACTAAAGAGTATCTCAAAAGTGTTAATAGTTGTACATATGATCATTAATAAAATAAAATGGTATCAACATTTTATCACTTCTCATTTTATCGTCTATATAGTCAAAAGGCCTACAACCACATTCTGTATTTTGAAAAAAATCAATGAAATATAAGGCCCCATGTTTGCTTGAATTTTGTGTATTTTTCACTTTTGTATTATATTTTCAGGATATAAATAAAATATATTTGAATTAATTGGTTAAAACTTATCTTAGATACTATATTTTAAAATATACATAATTATAGATATTAGATAATCATTATTCATTAAAAATATTTTATTTAATAATCAGGGTATAACTATTCAAGAATATCTCATTTTTAAAATTGTAAAATCATATTTAATAAAATTACCACCTATGTCTTAAAACATAAAATCTTAAAAAAACATATGAAATTAGATTCATATGAGAAATTAAAATTATATTCATAATAAATAAAAAATTACTCCATGAATAAATAATATAAAAATTGGATCTTTTCTATTTATTGATGAATAAAATTTTAAGATATATAAGAATATTTTTTGTAAATATTATAATATAGATTTTTACCTCTCAAAATGAATGATTAACATTCAATATTTTAGAGTAATACTTTTATGAATGACCAATTTTAGAAATATATATTTTCTTTTACATTGAATAAAATATATATGGTTGAAAAATATTCTATTTTTTGTAGGAATTATAGTAATTTCTATATAAGTATGATATTTTAAACTAAAAAACATATTAAATTTAAGAATAAACTCCAAATTACACTATGTATGTAAGATCCAATAAATTTATTTATCTATCAATATAAGATTAACATGTAATATCCATATATGTTTATGAGTAACTTTTCTATAAAAAATATATAGTTTTTTAAAATCATTCAATATCAACTAGTGAAACAAAAAATAGAATTTGTGATCATAAAAACATATGATTTTATGATGTATATTGGCACACTAAAACTATTCCACAATATCTCGCTTTCAAGGTTAATTATAATGAAATGATAAATGGTTTCTTTACAATTTAATCCATACTATGTTATTTTTTATGTTTTTAAGCTTTCTTAACATACATATATTGTTTAATAAAAAATTATCTCAAATGACCAAAAACAAATATTAAATGAATAAAACTACACATATCATAATAAAATTTACCTCAAAAATATAATTTCTAATAGGTAATCCACAATTTCCCTTTTAATAACCTTATACATCCACTACATATTCAGATTTAGTAGTATATAATGCATATGTATTTATCTATTTATAATTTTACACATTCAATAAATGATGGGTCACACCCATCCATGGACAATGGTAGAATAACATAATCAATAAAAACATTAGATCCTTCAAAGGGGTTATAAATAATATAAATTTATAACACAAATTCTATCTTGGTATAATCTAATAAATTTTAATTCCTCATATCATCTTAAAATTATTTGTCTAGAAAAATTTATAGCATTTATTAGTGACACTACCAAAGTGTTTAACCCACTAACCTATATTTAAAATATTCATTGTATCATTTTTTAAAATATATTAGTAAATTATTAATACTATGAAAAATATATCTTGATCTAAATACCATCAACAGGTGGATTAAAGGAATTAAATTTAATCCAATTATACTAGTAAGGGTATATCAATGTGGTATAGTATAATGTGGTTCTATAGAACAACCATAAATAAAAAAATACTACCAATAACATGTACATAATTTGAAATAGGACTTGTGTTGTAGAAAATTATAGACATAACATTATATCTACAAAATACCTTAATCCTTTTCACAACTATAACTAAATCATTAGGACACATTCCACACTCTAGTTGAATATTTCATCTTATCGTAAATGATCATTATATCCATATGAAAATCAATAAATGTGTTGAAAATATATTTTTCACACTTATATAAATAATCAGAATATTAAATGTTAAATTTTATAAATATTTCATAACAGATAAAATAATGTTACATATCTAGATTAAATTTTCAACAAAATCTTTAGAACCATATATATCCTAAATTTAAAAGATATGTTGTTTATCATAATCACCCTTATAATCAATTTCAAGAATAATTTTAATATATTTTTTAATGGTATAATAAAAAAAATACTGTTATTTGATTCACATATTTCAATAAGATTCTAAATACCCATTTTATTATATCAGTTTTTAATATAATATCTTAAATTATATCCATTATGTGTTATTCAGATGGAATGTTTATTTTAGGAAACTCAACTAACAAGAAAGAATGAATTTATTCCCATATTAATAATCTCTATGGAATATGGTTTCAACCAATTAGAAACACATTATAACATTAAACCCATTATAAGGTGTCATGACCCTCCTTCACCAATATGAGGGAAGAAACAGCGGATTTCCAGACCCTTCCCTCCTCAAGTTAAAGGAGAGATAATGACCCACTAAACCTTCCTTTAATAGGTCCTGAAGTGGTTACTAGTACCAAGGGTATTGAATTACACACAAAATGGAAAGTCATTACCCTTTATATTTAGTAGGATAATGAGATAAAATATTAAATCCCAATCAACAACAAAACTGGAGGTAAAAGTAAAGCATAAACCAACCATTCCCATATGCGTGTTCCAAAAGTAAATTCTACAAAAGTACAAGAAAACCCACAAAAAGGTACCAAAAAAATAAAAATAGCAACATCAACTGTCCCAAGGTCCGAGCTAGTACGGTCTCGCACTATCCCTGATGTCCTCCTAGAAACCTAAAAGCTGTTTATATATGTAGGGTGAGTATACAGGTATAATCAGTAGGGGAATCCAAAAGCTCTAATGCACAAGTGGGGAGGTATTCTAATACCCCATGGAAAAAAAGAGATAACCAAAACACCTAGGAAGGAAAAATATCCACCCAAACCTCACCAAGGCACACTCCCTAAATAATGCAAGTCAAATAAGTAATAGAAATAACACATCGATATTTGGGTACCCCACGCCAATTTCCCACTGATTATTGAAGACATCCTATGAGTCAAACCTCTCACACCGTTCTCACCACAATCCCACTACCACAACCCACCCGCACACACTTGGTCTATCAAAACTGCAAATCCTACCCGCAAACACCTGGGCCACGATAACCAAACATAAACATGACCACACACACCTGGGTCCGAACAACTACTGCCACGCCTGAAGATACCTGGGGATCATCCCGAAGACACTTAGGAAACCACCTGCTCACACGCACCTGGGATAAACACCACCACGTACCCTACCCAAAGAATCTAGATCTATAATGGACCTCAGGCCATCACAGCCTACCCGAAGAGTCTAGGGCTACCCAGAAAATGGATCACAAAAGTATCTAATAACTAGCCACTCATAGAAGAGTTGAGAAAATCACCCTCCCCCATGAAATGGGAGTATTCTACACGAAGTCCTCAATTTGGGTGGGGCATTAATAAGAAACATAAAAACTAAATTATACATATAGGTAACAAGAACTCATCCCATCCTAGGGGTTCTAAAACCAACCTATACACAAACACCCTTATTACTATTCATTTATAAAAAAATGCCCACAGCCAAGTCCCATCTTATTCCCAGAAACCAATTCCCCATTTAACCCACTCTTCATTTCATATTCATCTTATTCCACTAAAGTAGTTCTCCACTACTGGGAAACTAACCTGTATAGCCACAAGCCAAGGAAAGTAAAGCAACCAAATAGTAATTTACGCATTCACACCCAGTTCTCTTGTAAAGTCACAAAAACAAAAGGGATCTATGAGATCCCTCAAAGTACTAGAACTATACCAAGCCCCACCATATGACCCAACATGGCCTCAGGTCCAAAAACCAACAACTGCACCACAAAAGAGGATCCCATCCCCATCCACATCGCTTACCAATCATCAACTGTAAACATCACCAGAACAGAGAGAGAGAGCTTTCGAATTTGAAAATCCATTCATTCAGTTCCGTATTTCTGTTTTGTTAACTAGGGGGATCACACAAGGATTCTTATTCCTTGGGAATACATTTAATCAACCGAGTTTACATGATTTATGAGTTTCTATGTTACATCCATTCAATCACATAAATATCTATAAAAATAGAGGTTCATTAGTGCACAATAAAATACCACCAACGACCATGATTTTTAGTTTGAATAATCCCGTACAATTCACAGCACAAAATCAAGGATAAATATTACAACAGAAACATCGATCACACCCCCTTCATTATTTAAAAGTTCATTTATTATCTTCATTATGGTTTGGTTTCATCCATCACAATAGAAACAATAGCATACCCAACCCGCATGATACACCATAAAGAGAGACTAAGAAAAATCCCTACTTGGATGATCAAATATCGGCTTTTATCTCCATGTGCCAAGAACTGGGATATGCAACTTGCAGGGGAGGAACTTCGGGGAATCCAAGAATAAGAAGGAAAAGCTACAACACAATCACACCACTCACCTCGGGAAGGGGACTCCAAATGCACAAGGGGAAGAACGAACCCATCCAAGAAGAAGAACAAAGGAATTATAGTGCGATATAAAGAGTGAGATCCTGGTATTCTGAGATATCCATATCAGGAGAGGCTTTAAAGAGGATCGTGGTTTCACAACAAGGTTGGGTGGTTACACATGATGGGATTAATTGTTATTTAATTTCTCAATGTAGAGGTGAAACTAAAGCTGTGAGTTAAATGATTTCATTTAAACGGACGAAAACGCGTAACAATGATACACAACGGGTCTGTTGAGGGTCTCCCCACCCATAGAGATTTAAAATATTGTTTATGAGGCTAAAAATTTCCTTGAAACACTTTAAAAGGTTAAAAGGGATTAAAAGCAGCATTATGGGAAAACTGGGGAAGAAAAACATGACAGACCCCACTAGCACCGATCGGTGACACACCGATTGGTGACCCACCTATCAGTGACACACCAATCGGTGTCACCGGCGGTTGACACCACGATGACATCCTGCCACTGGGACACTTCCCTTAGGATCCGGTCCTAATGGGCCCAGGGCGTTCCAAACACTGGAAATTTAGAAAAGGGATGGACCAGGTGGGTCTGGGCCATTACATTAGATTCCTCTCAAACTATTCTCATCCGCGAGAATTGAAGCTAGACCCGAAGAGAAGAAAGGGGTCCGAACAACCACCTCAAAAGATACCTCTTAGGTACAACCTACCCCAAACAGCCATACCAAGCCCAGGAATCATATTGTACCGACACATAGATCGGGGAGTTCTTTCCTCCATGTCAAGATACTATCCTCTTTGGGTGGCAATGACTCATCCGTGCTAGATTAATCGCATCCACATTAATGCATCTTAATTAGGTATCATGTCCTACCTTACCCAAATATCAGTTATTTTCACAACATTTACACGGTATAGAAAAAAAATCTTGAAAACCAACAAGGTCAGCATTACATAACAATAGGTCACAAAAACAAGAACAAAAAGGAAGGCTCCGAATAGAAATTCAAAATAGATTTGGGTACTCAGTGCACATTTGAGATTCCCTCTCCCAAGTACTATCCTCGAGGCCACCGTTCCTCCACAACACACGAACCAAAGGGATGGTTCGTCCACGGAGCACTTTCTCCTTTCAATCCTTGATCTTCACTGGTCACTCCACTAACATAGCATTGTACCCTATATCTAACTCTCCCCAGTCAATGACATGGGAGTCATCATGTAGATATTGAAGAAGATGGGAGACGTGGAAAATGTCATGGATCCTTTCCAACTGAGGTGGAAATGCCTGATGAAATTCCACCTCTCTGACTTTCCCCAACACTTCAAAAGGCCCGGTGAACCTAGGAATGATCTTGCTCCACTTGTCAAACCTTTGTTGCCCATGTCTAGGGGAAACATTCAAGAACTCATGGTATCCAACCTAAAACTCCAAGGGCCTCCTCCTATGATCTGCATACGACTTCTACCGGTCCTGGGATTCCTTCATCCTCTCACGCACTATCTGAACCTTCACTATTGTGCACTGCACTACCTTTGGGACAAGAACACCAGCCTCTGCAACCTCGGTCTAGCACATGGTAGAACGACACTACCTCCCATACAAGGCTTGAAATGGTTCCATGATGATAATAGAGTGATAGATATTATTTTAGTCAAACTCTACTAAGGGAAAATGTCATTCCCATGATCCCCCGAAGTCCAAAACACATGCCTGTAGAATATCATCCACGGTCTGGATGGTTTTCTCTATCTGGCCATCTGTCTGGGGATGGAAAGTTGTGTTAAGGTGTAGCTGGGTTCCAAAAGCATGCTTTAATCCACTTCAGACTCATGAGGTAAACTGAACTTCCCTATCTAAGACTATGGACCTCGGAACTCCATGAAACCACACCACCTCATCCACGTATCTCCATGTTAAGGCATTCACCACACTCGACTCCTTGATCATCAGAAAGTGAGCTGATTTCGTCAATCTGTCTGCCACTACCCAGATATCATCACATCCTCCTTAAACCCTAGGTAGTCATGTGATTAAATCCATAGAGATGTCATCCCATTTCCACTCGAGGATATCTAAAGGCTACAACAAACCTCCTGGTACATGGTGTTCAGCCTGCACCTGCTGACACACCAAGCACCTTTCCACGAACTTTGCCACTGCCTATTTCACCCCGAGCCCCCAAAACTATTCACTCATGCCACAATAAATCTTGGAAACTCTAGGGTGTATCGCTACGAGTGAGTTATGTAACTTAAGAAGAACTTCTTACCACATCTCCTCTAGGATAAACAACTCCCCTCGGAAAAGAATCTAATTCTGACCATCATTTGAACACCCTTCCGGATCATTGCCTTAGTTTACCTGATCGTGCATCACATCACTCTCTAAGTCTCCCCACTGAGAATACTCCACCTACTGCAACAGAGAGGACTACACTTTCATCTAAAATATACAACCTCTACCACCATCCACCCTGGCATCCATGTGTAGGGTAGCCAACTCCTCCATTTCCTTCCAAGCATCCACATATTCATGAACAGCTTCCCTCCATGACTTCCTGCTCAAGGCATCAGCCACAATGGTCCCCTTACCTTCAGTGTATGAGATCTCGAAGTTGTAGTCCTGAAGAAACACCACCCACCTTTGTTGTCACAATTTCAGGCCCATCTGGGTAAAGATATTCCTCAAACTCTTGTGATATGTGAATACAACAAAGTTATCCCCAATGAGGTAATTCCTCCACAACATCAACATGAACACTACTACTACAAGATCTAAGTCATGGGTGGAATAGTTATGCTAATAAGAACGTAACTTCCTAGACCCATAATATATCACTCCCCACTACTACATTAGAACACACCCCTGGCCAAGTCCAGAAGCATAAAAAAAATACCTTATACAACTCCCATTCCTCGGGAAACCATATAATTAGAGCACTGAATAACCTTTATTTCATATAGTTAAATGTTTCTCGACACTTCTCACTCCATAAAAAGGCCTGGTCCTTTCTGGTCAACTCTATCATGGGATATGAAACTCGAGAGAATTTAGGTACAAAGCTCCGATAATAGCCTGCCAGACCCAGAAAGTTGCGAACCTTCATTACATTCTTGGGTTCTTTCCATGAAACAACCGCTTAAACATTTGACGGGTCAACCACTACCCTTTGCTGAGACACCACATGTCCAAGGAAATGCACTTCTTGTGTCATGAACATACACTTGGACAACCTCCCATAGAGTTGGTGGTGTTGAAGGATTTCCATGACCATCCTAAGGTGATTAGTATGATCCTCCTCTGATCTTGAGTAGATCAAAATGTAATCAATGAACACAATGATGAAGTGGTCTAGAAACTCACAAAAAATAGAGATCATGATCCCCATGAACACAGCAGGTGCGTTCGTAGCACTGAACGACATGTCTGCGAACTAAAAGTTCCCATACCTACACCTTAAAGCAGTCTTCGAGATATCACTATCCTTCACCCTTAACTGGTGAGTCCCAGACCGTAGATTGATCTTAGAGAACTAACATGTTCCCCTCAGCTAGTCAAAGAGATTGTCTATCCTCAGGAGAGGGTAATGATTCTTGACCATTACCTAATTCGGTCTCAGGTAGTCTATGCACGGCCAGAGACCACCATATTCCTTCTTCGCGAACAAGACCAGAGCATCCCATGGTGACATGCTAGGACAGAAAAAACCCTTCTTCATCAATTTGTCCATCTGAATCTGAAACTCCTGCAAATCAGAAGGTTCCATCTGATAAGAAGCCATCAAGATTGGATGGGCACCGAGTTGTAATTCTATCCTGAACTCAACATCACGTCGAGGGGGTAGAGTCTCCACTTATTCATGGAAGATGTCCATGAACTCACTAACGATCCCTGGGACTTCCACCATATCTGTATATGCCGAGTCCAATGATGGCTCAGCTAACAAGGAAATGAGGGGATCCACCAGCCGTATGCCTTCCTGGAAACCCAGCTCGCTGTCTAAAGTCACACGTTGGCCATCCTCATCAGTGAACATGACTCTTCTTTGAAAAAAATTGATAATATCTTGTATATAAAGTAGCTAGTCGATGCCTAGGATAACATCATATGGATATATCTGCAACATTAGAAGATCCTTTCTAGACTGATGTGGCCCTATAATCAGTCTACACCCTCGGCAAACATAAAACAAGACGGTCTAACCTCTAATTGGCGTACTCAGCACCAGGGGAACATGAAGTATCTCAACATCTAAACCCAGATCACGGGCCTGACTGGGTGCAAAAAATAAGTGAAAAGTCCCTGTATCAAACAAGGCATATGCAAGAGTACTAAACAAGCTGATTGTACCTCTAACAACTTCCGGACCTACCGGAACTGCTGCCTCTACTGCGTGCAACTGCCCAGGCCTAGATCCTCTGCCTCTCGGATGTCGACCGACTCCCCAACCATGACTTGGTTAAGTTACTTGAGGAGAACCCTGGGGTCAGCCTCCTCCTTCTACGTCTGCTCTCGGAGGAGCAAGAGCTCCCTGTCCCTACTGCTGCTACTACTGAAAGGGACTGGATGGAAGCTGCTGCTGCTGAGGTGGGCACTGAACCTGCCCACCCCCACTGTACTGAACTATGTCCGAGAACTGATTCTGAAGGTACCCACGACTCCCACAGATAAAGCACCTTGGTCATGGGCATATGGGGAAAGGGCGAGGACCGGGAGATCAAAACAGAAACAGCTCTGGTCTGCTCCCCACTGGTCAAAACCTAGAAGGCCCTAAGGTTAGGTGCCTGCTACAAACATCCTTCCCCATTGACGATCCCAAATGGCTTCCCTCTCGTGGCATACCTACTAACATGTGCATCATCTCCACCACTTCCTCCTCATTTTGAACCTCCAAGTATGTCAGTAAGGTGAAGGGAGTAACAACATATTGAAGAGAAGTTCAGAGTGCCTCCTCTAAACGTCTCGCCCGAGACTCATCATTTAAAAAAAAGGTCTGGAGAACAATGAAGGAGATCTTTGAACTTGATCCCCAACTCCCTCACTAACATGCTCCCTACTGGAGGGAGAGCAGCTCCTGCTTCTTCTCAGCCTTCATCATGGAATAGAGAAATTTCGCCCGGAACTCCTTCTCAAAGTCGGTCCACACAACCTCAGCCTCCCTCTTCTCTCCAAGGTAGAGATTCCACCATTGACATGAGGATCCCCGCATTTGGATTATAGCCAGAGGAACCCAGTACTCTATCGGAGCCCAGATCAAGCTGAAATCTATCACCAGCTCCTCAAGCTAGCTCTCTGTCTCCATGTATGAGATGTTACCCTCGTACTTCCCGAGGGTCTGCTGCTGAAAGGCACAAAGCGTCCTCTTCCACTATTCATCCTCCTCCTCTCGATCTACCATTTGTTGATCAGCCAATATAGCCTCCTAGTCCTTGATCTCCCTCACTACTCAGGGTCATCGTCCGTGTGCTATAACTGCAAGGTTATAAAGGAATTTCTAAGCCCAAGTAGTGTAGAATATTTCTTTTAAATTTTCTTCAACTTCTTATTAATTTTAAATCCCCAAAATACCAAATAAACACAAGAACACAAGTCATTATGATGCATGTACCTTTCCTAGGGTCTCTACCCAAAAATCAGTGTATCCTCACTTGGTCGTTCGGTAGACCCAGAGTCCTTGCATCAGATCACTGGGGGGCCTAAAATCCCATGTTCTAGTCGATCTTCCCTATACTATTTTATGCACCAAGATTGCCTAACAATGTTGCCCTACCATCCCATGAAATACCCACTATGCCTAACTCTAGACTCCATCCTATCTCTCAACCTTCCTTTGATATCATTCTGTCATGACCTGCTTTCACCAAGATGAGGGAAGGGACAATGGATTTCCAAACCCATCCTTCCTCATGTTGAATGAGAGATATTGAACCCCGAAACCTGCCTAAAATTGGTCTCTGAGTGGCGACTAGAACCAAGTGTATTGAATTACACACAAAAAGGAAAGGAAATACCCTTTTTATTTAGTAGGATTGGGAGATAAGATAGTAAATCTCAAACAAAACTAAATCTAAAGGTAAAATTAAATCCAAAACCAACCATTCCCATATACATGTTCCAAAAGTAAATGATACAAAACTACAAAAAACCCCAAAGGAAAGTACAAAAGAAAAGAAAAACAGCAACAAAAACTATCCCAAGGTCCAAGATAGTATGGTCCCACATGATCCCTGATGTCCTCCTAGAAACCTGAAAGCAGTTTATATACGTAGAGTGAGTATATAGGTATACATAGTAGGGGAAACCAAAAGCTCTTGTTCACAAGTGGGGAGGCATTCTAATGCCCCATAGAAAATAAGAGATAACCAAAATACCTAGCAAGGAAAATTATCGACCCAAACCTCACTAAGGAACACTCAACAAATAAAGCATGTAAAATAAGTATTAGAAATACAACATCGATATTTGGGTACCCCGCACCAATTTCCCACTGGTTATTGAAGACATCATATGCGTCAAACCTCTCACACCATTCTCACCGCAGTCCCACAACCACACTCTGCACGTACACACCTGATCTATCACAACAGCACATCCTGCCTGAAAACACCTAGGCCACAACAACCAATATTAACCACACCCACACACACCTGGGACCGAACAACTACTTCAACACCCGAAGACACCTGGGCCTTATCTCGAAGAGACTTGGGAAACCACCTGCCCGCACACACCTAGGCCAACAACCACCACATACCATGCCCTAAGAATCTAGGGCAATAATGGACCTAATTCAATCACACTTGGCCCGAAGAGTCTAGGGCTACTCGGGAAAGGGGGCAGAAAAGAAGCTAATAACCAGCCACTCATATATGTGTTGGGAAAAACACCCTCCCCAATGAAATGGGGGTGTTCGACATGAAGTGATCAACTTGGATGGGGTGTGAATAAGAAACATAAAAACTAAATTATACATATAGGTAACAATCACTCATCCCAACCTAGGGGTTCCAAAACAAACCTATACACAAACAAACACGTTACTATTCATTCATAAAAAAACAACACCCACGGCCAAGTCACAAATTATTCCCGGAAACCAATTCCCCATTGAACCCGCTCTTGTTTTCATATTCAAGTGATTCCATTAAAGTTGTTATTCCCTACTGGCCAACTAACCTTCATAGCCATAGGCCAAGGAAAATAAAATAACCAAACAATAATTTAAGCATTCCCACCTGGTTTTCTTGTAAAGTCACAATAATGAAATGGATCTGTGAGATACATCAAAGTACTGGAACCAAACCAAGCCCCACCAGAGAGCCCCACATGGATTCAGATCCAAAAACCAACAACTTCACCACAATAGAGGATTCCATCCCCATCCATGTCGCATACCAAACATCAACCGTAAACATCACCAGAACAGAGTGAGTTATTTTCCAAATTTGAAAATCCATTCATTCAATTCCATCTTTCCGTTTGGTTAACTACGGTGATCACTTAAGGATTTTTATTAATTGGGCATCCATTTAATCAACCGAGTTTATGTGATTTACCTGTTTCCATGTTACAACTATTCAATCACATAATATCCAGAAAAACATAGGTTCATTAGTGCCCAAGAAAATACCACCAACGTCCATGATTTTCAGTCGGCATAAGCCCGTACAGTTCACAACACAAAATCAAGGATAAATAGTATAGTAGAAACATCAATTACACCCCCCTTAATTCTTTAAATGTCTATTTATTATCTTCATTATGGTTTGGTTTCATCCATCCCTATAGAAACAATAGTATACCCACCCCGTATGATACACAGTAAAGAGAGACTATGGAAAATCCTACTTGGATGATCAAAGATCGGCATTTATCTTTATGCACCGAGAACTGGGATGCACCACTTGTAGGGGAGGAACTCGAGGGACTCCAATAATGAGCAGAAAAAGCTACAGTATAGTTGCACCACTCGCCTCAGGAAGGGGACTCTAAATACACAAGGGGAAGAATGAACCATACCATGAAGAAGAAGAAGGGAATTATAGTGCGATATGAAGAGTAAGATCCTAGCATTCTAGGATATAAATATCATGAGTGGATTTAAAGTAGATTGGGCTTCACCATGTGGTTGGGTGTTTACACGCGATGGGATTAATTTTTATTTAATTTCTCATTGGAGAGGTGGAACTAAAGCTGTGAGTTAAATGATTTCATTTAAATAGAGGAAAACACGTATCAATGATACACACTGGGTCCATTGAGGGTCGCCCCACCCATAAGGATTTAAAATATTGTTTATGGGGATAAAAATGTCCTTGAACCAATTTTAAAAGGTTAAAAGAGCTTAAAAGTGGCGTTACAGAAACATCTGGGGAAGAAAAACTCAACAAGCCCCACAGGCACCAATCAGTGACACACCGATCAGAGACACACTGATCGGTAACCCACCGATTGGTGTAACCGATGGTTGACACTGCGATGACATCTTTCCACTGAGACACCACCCTTAGGATTTGGACCTGATGGGCCCAGGGCATGCCAAACACTAGAAATTTAGCAAAGGTATGGACCATGAGGTTCTGGGCTATTACAAAAGGAATCTTTGATTCCATTTAATAGATGAAATATTAGGATCAAATATCAGTATGTAATAATAAGATTTTTATAATAAACACCTTATTCAATAAAAAATTATGAACCCTCTGTATTCTCTATATTTAATTAATATTAATCTAAATCATAATCAACCAAATTATTAAAAAATTATATTTACCCAAAAGAAGAATTTAAATTAATTTATTATCAAAATTTGTTTAAAACTAAATAGAGTAAATAATTCAATGTATATAAAAAATTTGATTAAGAAAGGAAATTGAATAAAAATAAATATTTCATTAAAATAATATTTTGAAATAAATTAATTTATATGATAAAAACTAATAATAATCCAATAATCCAATAATATTATCATATTATTTCATTACAGATAGATAATATTATATCAATAAAAAAATTATATTTTTTTAGTTTTTTCATATATTTTAACCATTAAAAATAAATTAAACCCACTTGGAAAATAAAAATTAATATATTTAAATATCAATTTTAAATTATTACATTTAAATATTTATGGAATTTATATAAATTATAATAATATGATTCTTTAAAATTAATTCACTCATGATGAATGGATGTAGAATAGAAGGTCTCATTAATTTTATTAACTCCCTCAAATAATTTTTTATAATATAATAAGGATGATATTATTATGAAATATATATGGATATCATGTAATTATATGTTATTTAACATCTTTTTATTGTTAACAATAAATTTACATAGAGGACATTCTGTATATATATGATTAAAATATATGAACTTCAACCCCAACTATATCCTAATGATAGAATTCTGTTATTCAATATGAAATATCTATCAGTTGAAAAATAGTTTTATCACCATTTCAATTATATTGTACATGTAGTATACATATTTTCATTTCACATTTGTGTGTAAAATGAATAAAGTTACTCTTAAACAATGAAAACACATTAAATTATTTTTATAATAATATAAAATTTAATTGTGGAATCTTATAACTTGATATATATCATATAAACCCTTATATAATGAAAAACCGTAGAAACATAAAAAAATAAAAAACAACCCTTCCCTTATAAAATTTATCTCTTTTTTAGATTTACAAAATTTTCATAAAACTATGATACACATCAAATATTTTATAATCATATATAATAATTTTATAGATTCATTTCTATAATATAATTATTTTATGTAGAATTTCTATATGTCTTAACAACATTAATGTTTAATTCTAGAAAATTAGCCTCTAAAGGATGACATATTTATACTGTAATGATTTCCAATCCTTCAAAAAAACCTACAATAGATTAGATTGGAAAAAATTTTCCCTTATAATTTTTTAATTCTATGATTTTAATCAACTAATTATTACACATTATTTGGATTCGATTACACAATTAGAATATTTTTTAGTGTGAAATCTCATATCATCCATGACAATCCAAGATATAGTAAATATATTAGGAAATGACTTATAGAAAACATTTGTGCTATAGTTAACGATGAACTAATAGTATATGAATATCAATGATTAAAGGAAATGATTTTTTTATATATTTATATATGAATGATTAATAATGATCATGGTCCTAATAATACATTATTTATCCCAATCATATTAACATTGTTTTAAGAGATAAAACTACCCCATTCATTTTGGACATAAATTAGTTTTAATGTATTTTAAATATCAATCAATAATTTCTTGAATAAATTCCACATAATTTGATAAATAATATTCAGAATAAATAATAAATTTATTTTATTTTTATAACCTATATTTTATTTAAACTTTAACAGGAATAAAAATATGTTTTAGTTCTTATTTAAATTTATTTATGTGTTTTCATCAACCATTGTTTTTTCAGAACATGACTCTTATTAATTATTATTTTACTCATTAACATATTTTTTGACTAATTTTTTTAAAAAATATAAATTTCGCATACTCATTAATGAATTATATTTACCATATTTTTTATTTTTAAAAAATAGATGATAAAGACATATTTTTTCTTATCTTATCTTCTATGTATAATTTTCAGCAAGAGATTATTTATATAGAGAATGATTTAATAAAAAATATTCAATAAGTAATTTTGTTTCATATTCTCACACAAAAAATGAAAATCTCAAAAAGTTATGGATTTAATGGTCGTCTGATTATTTTTATTATTTTTATCTACAATTTACTTTTTACTAAAAACTCAATCATATAGAATTTGATTTATCCAATTTTTATTAAATAAAAATCCGGTATATTTATGTGGAAAATATTGATACTATATCAATCTATTAAATTTCCCATACTCATTTAATCTATAAAAAATATTTTTGTTACCTACCAATGTGTATCCTAGTATCCTATAATTGGATAAACATTATACAATATATGTAACGCCTCGAACCCAGTTACCCAGATTCGGTGCATTATTATATAACATTGGCATGATACAAGGAAATCATGTTCCGAAAGATTGATCAGTTTAGTATCCTTGTGATTACTAGATACATTCACAAGGTCAACATTTCACCTTGAAAAGAAAAAAACACTAAATTATTCCATTAGAAACATCCAAGCTTCCTAGATTATTCCTACAAGTCACTCATAACAAAATTCATCACATCCTGGGAAAAATAAAAAATAGAAAGGGGTGAGGTCAAATTCTCAATAAGGATAACAATATAGCGGAAACTTTGATAAATAAGCATAAACATTTAAGGCAATGTATAACTAAAACAAAAGCCTTTTAAAATTTAACTTCAGCATAATATGGTAAAAAATGAGATAATTCCATTTACTTATTCACATGGATATTCTACTAGTTGAATAATCACATGAAATATCAATAACCACTTTCCTAATGATGGAATGCATAATTCTAAACTATCGTAACCACATAGTCAAGGCCTTGTGCCAAGACTACAAATAAGATTTTGTTCAGGCCTTGTGCCAAGACACTAGTTTGTCTCATGAGACCTACCAATGCATCGAGGCGCTATAGCAGGCTCCACCCATCACATACTATGTCCAATGCATTCCTCATATGAAAAGTTTGAAACATAACATTAACAATCATATTAAAACTAGCATACAAAATTTCAATACTTTATCCACAAACCATGAATGGTATAAAAATTGCACATCCACAGCCAAACATAACTCATTCAATACAATATAGAAGATTGTATTGTAATATATTAACCTCAATCGAGAATAATGAAGGATATTGACATAGATGAAAATAATCCTCATAACTATTTGATAGAAATATCCCCCTTTTTCTGGAAAGCATTTAAAAGCCACTCTATTTGTCAAGAAGCCATTTAAAATATATTTTTGAATAAAAGTTTCTCATACCACATTGAAACGTTTAAAAGGAGTTTTAATTTTAAAACATTAATGTCCATATAAATAAATCTTTAAAAAAATTTAAAACATGGACATTAATGAGAAAGATTTAGAATAATAAATCTTTAAAACATTTAAAATGATATTTCAGTTAGAGTTCCTAACCAAAAGATAGACACTTGAATACAAATAATTGAAGTAATAAAAACTTTATAATATCATGAGAATAAATGGATTCATGATATACTATTTCAAAGTACATTATATACAGCATATAAAAGTGATTTGGTTTATAACAACAAAGAAGTCTCAATGGAATGTAAATTGAGATGAAATCTCTTATAAAGACCATATCCTTAGGTTAAGGATAAATCGATGACATAATTATGTGTGAAAAATATAAATACACTCAATATTATTGGATATTCAATGTAAATCAATCAAAGTAAATTCACACATATTCTTGTAAAAACAACACTAATGAATTGTATGTTTAACTCAACAATTAGAGATTGAGTTAAAATTACTCTTGTAAAGTTCATATTGATGACATGAGAATTTATCAATGGATTTATTATGTGTATCTTATTTATATCCACAGAAAAAGGAATGGGAATTATGAAATAAGAAAATCAATAGTGATTCCACACATAATCTTAGATTAAAATAATCAATGAAGTATGCGTAAAGCCGAATGAGTGGAAATTGAAATTTCAAAATCCCTTATCGATTTGGTAGCCTAAAAAACATACACCCATGAAATATGGATCATAAAATTATGTTGTAAATATCCCTGAATTAATGTATATTACACAATGAATACAATCATGGGTAGTACACACACCACATGAAATAAATAAGCAGTGAACAATGGAAATCTCATGGAATTAAAAGTGAGATATGAAACCCCTTACTTTGTACTTTTTCCTTGGTAAAGGGTAGGTTAACCTCTTGTATAATGGTAAAATAATTTTTATTTAATTATAAAAGTATAGTATATATTAATATGATATCATATATGATCTTCTAACATTGATTTGTTAATAATATCTTAGTATTATCGTCATTTCAGGCGTTAACAGATTCGTTTTCCTTTATATTCTTTGTTATGTGAACCATATTTGTTATGGATGGGATGTATCTTATTCATATAAAGAATGATATCATATCTCTAAAAATTATTTTTAATCATAAAATGAAATTTATTCTTGAATTTATATGATTGGGAATGAATCTCATCGCATTCGTGGAGATGGTAATCCGTACATACGCACGAACGACAATATCATTCTTTCGATATTAAAATAATATATAATTGGATGTTATATCATATATACAGAATAATTATAATGTTTTATCTATTATTTACTTCAATTAAACATCATTATCATACCCATCCAAATTATAATGTTTTGAATAACAATTACACCACGACGTGGAGACGATAAGCCGTACGTACGCACATATGGTGAAATGTCATTCAAATGATGGATAAAATTATGAATATGGTAGTAACATATTTATAATAATATCAAAGTATATATAATATACTATATTTATTATTTTATAATGTAAATAACAATGAAAGAATAAGTGGAAGAAGAAAAGAACTTGAAAGAGGGTGGTGAAATTATTACCTCTTCTCCGAGTTCTTCATTTCAATTTGATCAAAAGAGCTCTGTAGGTTGGCTTTCTGATCAAACTAAGGCCTCTCGGTTGAAGTGAGGGAAGTTTATAGAATATTTGAGTAGTGGTTTTCGGAGCCAAAAGGCATTTAAGGTGTGAATTATAGAGAAGGGGGAGTGCCCTTTTAGATAGGTTTGGGTCACTATATTAACTTTATCTATTTTATTTAACTCTTAGTTAAATAGTTTGACATTTACCATGTCTCTTTGTATTTTTATATTATATAGTTAATAAACATAATATATAATTCTAAGAGACCCCCAAGTGGTCCATTAATGATACACCTATCATTATATAATTCCTTTTTCCGAGACTTATATTTTTAGGAATACAATATCAATTAATAATATAATATTTGTATTAAAAAATCCTTTATATATAAATTTTGACACTATTTAATAATTGATTTTTGTTAAAGCCTTAAAAAGTTCATTAATTCAAACCAAATACATTTAAGTAATAATAACATGTCATATTAACCAATAAACCTATTTTATGTCATCAAACCTTTCAAAATATATTTATTTAAACATTTATAATACCAATTATTTGATTCATTCATTAATAAGGAAAATACAACATCATTATTGTGTCGTAAATAAATTTAATTATTCAATGTCTAAAATTTATAAATAAAATTCCATTGTGTGTAAAATATTTTTATCTTTCTAATTAATATTTATAGTTGAAAATATAATATATAAACCCTTATGTAAAAATTGGTTTTCTAAAAGATATATGCTTATGTCATTTTTGAATTTACTTTAACTTAATTAATATAAAGTGTCATTATCACATAAAAGTGGCTCCATGGGGTCCCAAAATAGACCTAAATATGCCCATGGTCGGACATGTATCATACAATAGGTTTAGGACACGTTTTAGTATAATTTAATATTATTATAATATTATTTTTACCCATATTTACCGGATTTACCCTTTAACCATGGTAAACAAAATATTTACCGCAGTAATTATTCAAAATGTATAAAAATAAAAGATAAATATTTACAAAATTTGAAATACATTATTCTAAATATTTAATCCATTTTTCTGAATTCAAAACACAGAAGTGGTTGAAATTCATTTAAAATTAAATCATGTTGTCAAAACAAAAAGCGGGTTTTTAACAAATAATAACGATCAAAAGATTAACACTTTCTTATGTCCAGTTTAATTGTGAAATTATGTCAAATGACCAAAATTATATTAAAAGGTAAAAATATAATATAAATATACTTTAAAACCACTCAAATTCATAATTTATCACTATTAATTGTTTCGATTAAAAATTTTGTTTTTAATTAAAATTTAGTAATTTTCACAATTCATCAAAATATGAATGTTATCAGAAAAGTACCAAACATTCACCCTAAGCTAATTTCAATATTCCAAATCCAAAAATGAATTCCATTTTGAAAGATGAAATTTATAAAATTTCAAAAATTGGGTATTACTATTCATAACGGCTACTTTGATTGGTTGTGGTTTGTGTTAGAACCTCGAAGTTGCATAAAACAAACACTATTGTATTATTCAGAGAGAAGCGTACCGTGGAAGCTTGGGGTGTTATATTCTCCCCTCCATCAATAAATTGTGTCCTTTTAATTTTTTAAATTGGGCTTGGGAATATAATTTAAAGTCCCACATCGGAAAAGAGTCAATAAAACTATCACTTTAAAAGAAAGAAAGAGAAGTACAAAGGTCATCCAAGATAACCCATACTAAGATTCCATATAGGAAAACATGGTTATGGATGATAAAATAAGTTTCAAGTTCTGATAGAGAGGGATAGAAAACATCATTATGAGAAAGTTAACAACAAAAAAACACAAACTTGTGATGGGATAGATTGTAATTAGTTTCCCAGTAGGAAAGGTAAATGAACAACATTTCTTTTGTTTTAAGTTACATTTCATAAATATGAGGAATTTATTTATGATTTTGACTAAGAACAGAATGAGATATACTTACTTTTTAAGTATAGTTTCATTCTTTAATAAATTTCTACCACTAACACTTTTTTTTTAAACAATTAGTATTCAAGAAGACTTGGTCACACTGGAAGATCTAGAATAAACTTCTAGAGAATCACATGATCCAAAAAGGATAAACTATATGTTTACCTTGTCTATAGAGACTAATCAAAACCAAAAATGCTAGTAAAATTTCTAATGATCCCCCAAAAGTATATTCCTATAGAGAAATAAACACTAATATGAATTTCTAAAATTAAACCAACAATACCCTAAAGTTAAATAAATACCATTCAATAAACAATTGTCCTTAAAATCCTTCAATATAATCCAAACTAATATTGAAACCCAAAACCAAGAAGAATTTGGTTATGTAGTCTTCCACGTTAAATTTTATATCTAAATGAAATCAACTACCCTTAAAGTCACATGCATAAAATTAATTATCCTAATCACATATTCTCTATTATAGGTTAATCATTTCCATAAATAACCCAAATCACTAGAAATGCATAATAAAAACATAGATAAAAATACACCATTATGCCTCAAATGAAATCCCATAGTATTCTATTTTCCTTGGGCATATAGTGTTCCCAACAAAGAGAAAGTCGTCCATTTATCACTTCATCACCAAATCATTTTCCTATTCTAAGGGTATTATTTGATAAGACATAAGATCCCAAATAAAATTATTATTAATCAATAAAATCATATAACTAAAAATAATTACTCACACTAACCAGGGACTTCACGTAGTACAGTGGTAGGCGATAAATCCCAATCACACTCTGGTTGTGAGTTCTATTCCCACATCATTGTCTAACGTGATGGGTTGTCACATGGTCTACATGTTTTCCTTTTTCAAAAACTATATTTCATAACATTACCAAAATGAGATAAATTCCTCAAAATAACCATAACATAATTTAACCACAAATGTTATCTCATACCTTGAATTTTCAACCCAAAATATAATAACATGTAATTTCCTCAAACCCAATGATCATATAAAACCAAATGGTTATTTATAACTATATCCATAAGAGAAAATATATGTTTTCCTCAAATATCACGTTCACATGACAAACTAAAGGGTTAAAAATACAAAGGAAAATTATTCCAAAGTAATCCCATCAACAAGGAGAACTAATACATTTAAACATTTCTAAAACCATTTATTTCCATATATCTTCTTCTTTGACCAAAAAAATATCCTATAGAATAGGGAATTCACTTGAATAATTTCCAGGTCCCTTAAATTTACGGAAAATGACTGTAAATGGATTCTTGGGACCATTTTTATTTTCTTCCATATTACTCTTCATTTTTGCTTGGCAATTCTTCACTTTATGTCCTTCTTTCACACATGTAAAGCATTTATTTGTTCCATTGAGACACTTTCCTGGGTGTATCCTTCCATATTTCCTGCATGATGGAAATTGTGTATTCTTTTCTCTATGGTCTCCATTGCTAGAACACTTATCATTCATCACTTTTCTCTTCTCTGTTGAGTCTGGGAGTTGGTTAATATATATGTTGTTGATCATATTTTTGGAAAAATGTTCTGAAATTAACATGATATATTTTAAGCTTATCAACATTCTATTTTTTTCTCATTTCCACCCCTGTTCCCACCTTGTACATCATTGTCAAAGATACTATGACTTCCTTAGAATCAGCCATTTACTAAAACCAGAAAACATTGTGTGAGTAACAGTAGTCATAAAATCATTTAGATAATATCATGACACTATATTTTCAATTTGAAACACCTTAGGATTAACCAAGGTCATTTATTCTCATCGTATATTAAAATTCATCAAATAAGTTTGTAAAGAAAATCTAAATTATCCTAATCATATCCCCGGGAGTGTCGTTACCAAGAGTGTAGCAAGGCCCATTGTTGTGCACCAGTTCCCATTCAAGTCTAGCTTAAAGTTGTGTTTTTGAGTTTTACCCCTAGGTACAACTGTTCTAGAGCCGCCTCTAACTGCTCGTATCTAGACAGGGATGTATTGCACAGAAAACTCACAAAATCTCCATAATACCAAAATTCTCAGAAGTTCTTCTATAATAATCCTCAAAGTCCATCTTAGGTCTATGTTCTCTAGCAGAGTTTATCTAAATCCAGTTTCTAAGGTTTATACTAAACTTCCTCTGATACCAACTGTAACGCCCCGTCCCTAGTTACCCAGAGTCGGTGCATTATTACATAACATTGTCATGGTACAAGGAAATCATGACCTGAAAGACCGATCAATTTAGTAGCCTTGGAAGTACTAGATACATTCATAAGGTCAACTTACAACTTGAAAATAAAAAAACTCTAAATTATTCCATTGGAAACATCCAATATTTCTAGATTATTCCTGCAAGTCACTCATAAATAACTTCTTCACATCCTGGGAGAAATAAAACATAGAAATGGGTGAGTTCAAATGCTCAGTAAGGATAACAATATAGCAGAAACACTCATAAATAAGCATAAAAATTTAAGGCAATGCATAACTAAAAGAAAATCCTTTTAAACTTGAACTTCAGCATAATATGGAAAAAATGAAATAATACCTTTTACTCATTCACATGGATATTCTACTAGTCTAATAATCACATGTAATATTAATAACCACCTTAATGATGATGGAATGCATAATTCCAGACTATCATAACCACAAAGTCAAGGCCTTGTGCCAAGACTACAAATAATATTTTGTCATGGTCTTGTACCAAGACACTAGTTTGTCTCATGAGACCTACCGCTGCATCGAGGAGATATAGTAGGCTCCAACCATCACTTACTAGGTCCAATGCATTCGTCATATGAAAGGTTTTAAACATAAAATAAACATTTGTATTAAAACTAGCATATGAAATGCCAATACTTTATCCACAAACCATGAATGGTAAAAAATAGCACATACACAGTCAAACATAACTCATTCAATAAAATATGTAGGATTTTATTGTAACAGATTAACCTCAATCAGGAATAAGGAAGGATATTGAAATAAATGAAAATAATCATCAAAACTATTTGAGAGAAATATCCCCCTTTTTCTTGAAAACATTTGAAAGTCACACTATTTGTCAAGAAGCTGTTTAAAATAGATTTTTAAATTAAAGTGTCTCATACCACTTTGAAACTATTAAAAGGAGTTTTAATTTTAAAACATTAATGTCCAAATAAATAAATCTTTAAAACCATTTTTAAAACATGGATATTAATGAGAATGATTTAGAATAATAAATCTTTTAAACATTTAAAATGATATTTCAGTTAGAGTTATTAACCAAAAGAGAGACACTTGAATACAAATAATTGAAGTAATAAAAACTTTATAATATCATGAGAATAAATGGATTAATGATATACTACGTATAAGTACATTATATACACCATATAAAAGTGATTTGGTGTATAACAACAAAGAATTATCAATGGAATGCAAATTGAGATGATATCTCTTATAAAGACCGTATCCGTAGGTTAAGGATAAATCGATCACATAATTAAGTGTGAAAAATATAAATACACTAAATATGATTGGATATTCAATGTAAATAAATCACAGGAAATTAACACATATTCTTGTAAAAACAACACCATTAAATTAGATGTTTGACTCAACAAATGGAGATTGGGTTAAAATTACTCGTGTCAAGTTCATATTGATGACTTGAGAATTTATCAATGGAATGATTATGTATATAAAATGTATATCCATAGAAAGAAAAGTGTGAATTATGACATATGAAAATTAATAGTGATTCCCACATAATCGGGGAGTAGAATAATCAATGAATTATATGTAAAGCGGAATGAGTAGAAATTGAAATTTCAAAATCCCTTATCGATTTCGTAACTTACGAAACATACACCCATGAAATAAGGATCATACAATGGTAATGTGAATATCCATAATATAAAGTATATTACACAATGAATACAATCATGGGTAGTACACACACCACATGCAATAAATAAGTGGTGAACAATGGAAATCTCACAGAATTAAAAGTGAGATTAGAAGCCCCTTACTTTGTACTTTTTCCATGGTCGAGGTTAGGTTAACCTCCTGTATAATGGTGAAATAATTTTTATTGAATTATAAAAGAATCATATACATTAATATCATATCTTATATTATCTTTTAACATTTATTTGTTAATAATATCTTAGTATTATCGTTGTTTTGGGTGTTAACGGATTTGTTTTCCTTTTTATTATTTGTTATGTGAACTATATTTGTTATGGATGGGATGTATCTTATTCATATCTAGAATTATATAATTTCTATAAACATTATTTTTAATCATCAAATGAAATTTGGTCTTGAATGGATACGATGGGGAATGAATCTTATTGCGTTCGTGGAGATGGTAATCTATACGTATACATGATCGACAATATCATTCTTTTGATATTAAAATAATATATAATTGGATGGTATATCATATATAAAGAATAATTATAATGTTATATTTATTATTTAATTCAATTACACATCATTATCATACCCATCCAAATAATAATGTTTTGAATAACAATTACACCACGACGTGGAGACGGTAAGTCGTACGTACGCATGTATGGTGAAATGTCATTCAAAGGATGGATAGAATACTGAATATTACTGTAACATAATTATAATAACATAACATTATATATACGATACTAGATTTATTATTTTAGAATGTAAATAACAATGAAAGAAAAGTGGAAGAAGAAAAGAACTTGAAAGAAGGTGGTGAAATTATTACCTCTTCTTCGGGTTCTTCCTTTTGATTTGATCAAAAGGGCTCCATAGGTTGGCTTTATGATCAAAATAAGGCCTCTAGGTTGAAGTTAGGAATGTTTATAAAATATACTTCCAGGGTTTTTCCGAGCCAAAAGGCTTCGAATGTGTGAATTATTGAGAAGGGGGAGTGCCATTTTATAAGAGGGGTGAGGGGCACCTTTGGAAAAGCTAGAAATATTATTTTATAATAAATTAAAATTCTGTTTATAATGGCTCAAAAGTGTATTATTTAATGGTTAAGGTGGTAATAGGTCGAAAAACACTCAACCAATAGGTTTTAAACAGGTTTTGGTCACTATATTAACTTTATTTTTTGATTTGACTCTTAGTTAAATAGTTTGACATTTACCATGTCTCTTTGTATTTTTATATTATATAGTCAATAAACGTACTATATACATCAAAGAGACCCCCAAGTGGTCTATTAATGATAAAAATATCTTTATATAAGTCCTCTGTCTGAAACTTATATTTTTAAGAATAAAATATCAATTAATAATATAATATTTGTTTTAAAAACTCCTTTATGTCAATTTTAACACTATTTAATAATTAATTTTTGTTATGGTCTTAAGAACATTATTAATTCGAAAAAAATTCATTTAAGTAATCCTAAAATGTCATATTAACTAATAAAATTTGTTTATGTCATCAAAACGTTCAAATTATATTTATTTTAACATTTATAATACAAATTATTTGATTCTTTCGTTAATAAAGAAAATACTGCATCATTATTGTATCATAAATAAATTTAATTATTCAATGTATAAAAAATATAAATAAGATCCCATTATGTAGGAAATAGTTTTATATTTATAATGAATATTTATAGTCTAAAATAGAACATATATAACCCTATGAAAAAACAAAATTTCTAAAAGATATATGCTTATGTCATTTTTGTATTTACTTTAACTTAATTATTATAAAGTGTCATTATCACTTACAAGTGGCTCCATGGGGTCCCAAAATAGACCCAAATATCCCTAGGGTCGGACATGTATCATATAATAGGGTTAGAACAAGTTTTATGGTAATTTAATATTATAATATTATTATTTTTTACCCTTATTTACCGGATTTATCCTTTAACCATGGTAAATGAAATATTTACCGAAGTAATTATTCAAAATGTATAAAAATAAATGTTATCTATTTACACAATTTGGACCTCCCGATTCTAAATATGGAATCCATTTTTCTAAATTCAGAACACAGAAGTGGATGAAATTAATTTAAAATTAATTCCCGTTATCAAAAGAAAGGCGTGTTTTTAACAAATAATAACTATCAAAAGATTGACACTTTCTTATGTCCAATTTAAATGTGAAATTATATCCAATTACCAAAATTGGTTTAAAAGGTAAAAATATAATCTAATTATACTTTATAACCACTCAAATTCATAATTTATCACTCTTAATTATTTTGATTAAAAAAATTGTTTTTAATTAAAATTTAGTAATTTTCACTATTCATCAAAATATGAAAGTTATCAGAAAAGTACCAAAAATTCACCCTAAGCTAATTTCGATATTATGAATCCAAAAATGAGATCCATTTTGAAAGATTAAATTTATAAAATTTCAAAAAGAGGGTATTACTATTCATAATGGCTACTTTGGTTGTGGTGTGTGCTAGAACCTTGATGTTGCGTACAACACATGCTACTGTATTATTTAGAGAGAAGCATACCTTGGAAGATTGGGGTGTTACAATATAAATTAAATACTATAAAAATACAAGGGAAAACATAACATGGTATATCCATTCAATGGTATATAGTCTTGATGAGTAATTTTTTATAGAATCTTACAAAATTCTATTCTATGATTTTTCTTTAATAATCATTCCATTTATCATTAATTTCCATGTAAGGCATAAATCATTTAATATCACTGAACTAATATATATATATATATATATATATATGTATTCAATTAATAATTTATTTAATTTATCTAAAATACATTTTTTAAGATTAATATAGACCTAAAACATATGTAAGAACTAAAACTATAAAATTATGTACTTATGTTACATGTCCATTATAAAACGCTTATTTCTTCCAAAATATTTCCAAATGATTTATCTGAATAATTGGTATAAACCTCAACCAATTGAATTAATTTAAAATCAAAAAACATTTACACTTATTTTTATTGTATGGATGTATTTATAAGACAATAATTAATTTTAAATTGATATATGATCCTACACTCATAAAATTGTTAACTAAAATAATTTTTATCTATACAAAGTAATCAATTTTTATTTCTATTTTACATATTTATTTTCAATATAATCATCTAATATTTGTTAAAATTTAGTCAAATTTTAAATGTAACAAACCAAATCACTTTTAATTTTTGAGTAAAATTTGAAACCAAGAATATTCATTAATATAATTATTATATATATTTTAATATTTTTGGGAATAAGTATATATTTTTGATAGGATAAAAACATAGATAATTATTAATCTTTTTTCAAGATATTTGGTAATATATTGATATCTAAATATAAATTTTCATGAAACATTTAATTTTATGAAAAAATTTAATCTTTAAAATCATTTTTGTATGAATAAACTCAAATATATACAAATTAAATATTTATATAATTCTTATAATATGGTTCATTATGGAAATTAATATATGTTTCAAATTAGATAAATTATTTAATAAAATATTACATTTATATATTAATAATATTTAATCTTCAATTTATTTTTATTTTAAACTATTATATTTAATACCCAAATATTTTAGAATATATTTCTATTTAAATAAATTGTATGTTTATGATAGATTGGTGGATTGAGAAAACAAATCTTCAAATAAATAGTCATATATTATGTCACATCTATTTAATTCGAACCTATTAATATAAGAAAATATATACTGGAATTTATATAAAAATAAAAATATTTTTTCTGATAAATTATTTTTAAATACGCCCTCAATTTTTATAAATTTTATTATATTATTCAAAATATATTTAGATAAAATTTGGCATTTATTTAATTTTATATGTTAATATGAAAATTAATATTTTGATGATTTCAGAAAAAAAGATTATAACATTAATATCATTTTTTAAATAATAATATCACATTTATCATTTGGTGGATTATTGGGATTTTCTATAAAATATGAATTTTCCACTAATTAATGAAATATACACAATTTTTTTTCAAACCCATATATTTATCTAAATTATTTTTAGACTAAGAATTTTTTTTTAAATGTTTTAGAAATAAAATAATATATATAATATTAATAATCATGAAATTAATTTCATTTGAATCATTTTAATTCTTCAATTTTAAATAATATATTTTTCTATAGAAAAATTAATTTTTTGGAAAACATTTTTTTATTGGCTTTGTGTTGTTATAATAAGTTAATTTATGACACAACTATAAATTTTATCATAAAAAATGGATTCCATTTTTTGAATATGTATTTCTAATTATTTTAAATAGTAAACTTTTATTTTTTTTAAAATCAAAATTAACCATTGTTAAATTTTATTACTACAGAAAATGTAGAATGGGTTAAATAGGATTAAATGCAGTTATAAGGATTAAATTTTAAAAAAAATATTAAATTCTATTTATGGGATATATCTATTTCGGCCATAATAATCCAAAAGTTGAAAATATGTAATTTTATACATTTAAATTTGTTATGAAGTTTTATAATATTTATATAATATATAATGTTAAAAATTTCACATTCCTTCTTTTAATATCTATAATATTTTTTGATAGCGATAAAAATAACGTATTATTAAATAAAATTTTAAATTTGAATTATCTATGTTATTTTTTATGGTAAATTATATTCCATTTTTAATCTATGAAATAATCACCTTCTATTATTCAGTAATATAGACACAATGCTTGTGTATATAGTAAAACATTCAACTAAATGATACCAAAAAAATCATCATGTAATATTCTCTGATTGTGTAAATGTTTTTCATGAATATTTAATATAAATTCATCATATAATAGATGAATATATGTTTTATTTTATATTTTTATTACTTTATAATTTTTTTCAATGTAAAATGTTTTATTTTGTCATTGAAAATAAATTAGTTATTTTTTAGGTTAAATATAAGTTATTAGGTTATAAAAAAATCATACAAATATTTTTTAAGAAGACAATGAGGATTTTTAATAGTAAATAATTTAATACATTTTATATTTTTTGGGAAAATTATGGCTTTATATGAGTTATTATGACACTTTAATACTGATTAATTAATTACCACATTTAAGTTTTTCATTTTATAATGAATGTATTGAACCATATGATATGGTTTGATATTATATTTAAACCTATAAAAATTTGATTAGATGATTATAATAATATATTATCATATTTATACTATATTATATATAATTGTGGAATATTTTTACATGATTTATAGAGATATTATATAACAAAATTGAATTTTTTTTCAAAAAATAAATTAATGATATTTAATAACTAATAATATTTTATTAAATTATTTAAAATTCATAAAAATAATATATTTATATAGTTTAATGGGATAAGGTGATAAATATCATACAAGATCCAATTATGGGACTCTTTTCCTTTTATAGTTACTTTATATACCCTAAATTTTAACAACATTTTTATCACTGTAATTGTCAATATGGTTAATGGGCGTTAAATCTATGATATAAGTGTAAAAACAAAAAGAAAAAAGGAAAAAATTAGGTATTGAGAGGATTTTGTTTCTTCATCATATTATATTCTAATTATATAAATTTGGATCAGTTTATTAGTAAAAAATAAATTATATTAATTTAATACATTTTTTAATTCCATGAGTACCCCTCCCCACACCTATAAATGGTCTCATCAATACCATTCAAGGCTTATGTTTTTTGTTAGTAGAGATTTATAAAAAATGATAGTTAACTCTTAAGTGGGTGTTTTTGATTTTATTCCATCTTATAACTCCTTTTAAATATATGATATATGTTAAAAAATTTATTTCAATATAATAAATATAATAATTTTTTTATGATGGTGTAATATTCAACACACACCTCCTTCAAATCCATTGGAAACTAATCACAACACTCAAGCCTACATGGGGACTCCAACCTCCATGAAGTGATGTCCCTTATTTTACATTAAATATTTACAATATTGGTAATAAGGATAAATTTAGGGAATATATATAACATATATTATAAAAATTTTAAGTAAAATTTATTTATTATTCACATTTTCTAATTCCATCCTTCATAATATTGAAACAACATAAATCTGTATGTGTGGCCCAGTATCTTAATAAATAGTGTAATTCATTTTTTTGATATATATATTTTATTGATTCCTCTATATATATATTTAATATATATATTATATTTAAATAATATATAAAAATATTGATATTGTGGAACTATGATCAATATATAAGGACTAGACCTCCATAACCAAAATATGTTTGAAAAAAATGAAGGAGTTTATAGTTAGAAACAAATATTTTCATAAATAATTATTAATATATGTGTGATAAAATTTTATAAGTTGATCATATTTGATATAATAATTCTGTACATGATTTTTTTGTAGATGAATAATAAATTTAAATTTATTATATATATGTTTAGATAACTTTCTAATAATGTGAAACATGAGGAATGAGATTTTCTTCTCAATTTTATTTATTTGTGAGAAATGTCATATTAAAAAATTATTTCATATATCTGGATTATATACATACCAAGAATTTATTTTATGATTATTATAATTAATATTATATGGATTACAAAATCCTTATATTTATCAGTATTTCATGAGGATCTGATTTAGTGATTACTATAGTGATGTGGTCTTATCATCTCATGTTGTCTTATTTGGAACATATGTTACATTATGCACCAAGTTTATCTTATTATTTCTGTATATGTCACTATTAACATGATATATTATGAATATTATTATAATCACGATGTTTAATGATTCATTTTAATTTTCTCTTTCATGGTTCTTTGGATTTCGAATTTACCAAAGCGGTATTAGATTTATGTTTCATTCTCATTACAATCATGATTTTATATTCTTGACGTTCTATTAAATTAAATTATATGACCATTAGCATGTAAAAACTAGTCATTTTCATCTCCACTAGTTAGTTTTTGGTACTATATGTTTTCCATTCTTTTTCATTACTTTTTTACTCAAGAGTCAAAAAGATTGATTTTAATGATAACTGAATTCAATTATCTATAGAGTCTATACTCTTTTTTTTCCTATAAACATTTATAAAAAATGTGATAAAAATGTTTCAATGTTATTATATTATTTTAAAATGTAATTTATGCAAATTTTATTGAATTTTTTACAAAATTTTATAAAAACATTGTTCCTTTAATTTTATTAATGATGTACTTTGAACTTATTACCAAAAATTTGAATGGAATAATTATTTTAACATTCATAGAATAAATATAAGTTACAACCATATTTTCCATTTAACAACATTATGCTTTTATTATATGTTTCAAAAGTTATTTTCTTTGTAAATTTTATCCTAAATATTTTTTAATTTTATAGTTATTATATATGTTATTTAAACATGATTTTTTTATTTTATACTAGAAATATTCTAGTGATATTTTAATTGAATTTTTCATGTATAATTAAACATTTTTATGTTACAGAAGATTTAATGGGGATATAATACAATGATACCACCGATGATTTTTCTCTATATGTTTTCGGAATATGATGACGAAATAATGGTGAAACTAATTTTCCTTTACATGGATCATGTTATGATGAATTTTTATGATAATTTGGAGTATATATGAATGGATTTATTATTTTTTTATTCTTTTGAAAAGAATTATTTATCCCTAAAGTTTATTTTAAAAATATTAATGTTCTATGTTCTCAAAGGGTACATGAGAGGTTAAATGAAACCTTAAATAGGGTGTAAATGTGGTTATCCCAATATGTAAATAGAGTAAATATAATGTCCAAGAATGGGATTTTATAAATGGGAGGTTATTTCAAGCCAAAAATATAAAAAATTCCTTTTTGTGTATCCTTGACATAATGTTTTAATTATTGTGACTTTGAAAAACATTATGAAACTCTTTTATTCCAGGATTATTTCTCAATATTATATTCCTGTTTATTATATTCTTCTATCACTTCATGATTCATATGTTATGAAAAAAATATTTATTCTGTGACACATTTTTATGATTGATGAATTGTTTTATATGACCTTCAATGGTTAAAATATAGATCTTAGAAATTCTTTGGTCATGTTATGTTTAATTGATAAATGATATCTCCCTTGTTCAGTCTTACTGAGCATATGAACTCAATCATTATTATGGTTTCATTTAAAAAGGACATAAATAATATTTTTTGTTATGGTATGTCTAATGCAACATCCTCAATCTTATGTTCCATCATGTGGCCATGGACGGTGGATCACTATAATACAGTTGTGCCTCCCCATTTTCTAGTGGTTGTTGACTAGTATATAAATTGTAGGGAATATAGTGGGAAGAATCTACCCTATGGAATATACTAGTGATACATAGTTATAAAATAATAGCATAGTATTAATAGAAAAAACAATATAATAAAAAACATTCATATATAAATGAACAAATAACATCATCAACAACTCAATAATTATATGTCCATGTAATAAAGGGCTATAATGTTACTAAATTTCCTGTTAATGTCAAAAAATAAATGAAAATGTTAACACCAAAATAGACTACAAGATCCCAGTCCCAAACCACATTTATGTACTTTGTTCACAATCCAACCATTATTATAAGAATTACTCCAAAATATTTTACCTAAATCTATTCCAAACATACATCCATTAAATCTGTCCGGACACTAAATAGTTGACCACCCAAGGAGTGAGTAAAACCCAGTAGGGAAAATCCACCATGAGTAGACCAATACATCCTGAGATATATAGTTATGGAAATATAGAGATATAAAATGAATTAATTTAATTATTTGATATTACCCATGAAATATATCAACTGGTCCTCGAGACTCGTGTTAACAGTCAAGGTTATCCCCAACCTACCTCAGCACCATGATGGATATCTCTGAGCATGTCATGGAACTATTCCAACCATCTCAATAACTTTTGTGGCTATATCCAGAAAGAATCATATAAGAACTGGACAGTTCCTTATAAACATTACAGCATAAACATGCCAAACACTATAAGAATTATTGAATTACTAGGACATGAATTATATATTATACCTTAACGTGGTCAATACCTCTATAAATTACATCATAACATGTCTAGGACATATATTCATTATAGTTTAACTGGGATAATTCCTATAACCATTATATCATAACCCATTTCATTAAAATCCACAATGGGGAAACAAATAAGTTAACATTAATCTAACCATTCACATTCCAAAAAGTTGTGATCCAAATTTTCATCCCAAATGCATAAAATCACATTCCATTAATCATTGAAACAATAAATGTTGTTATCATTAAAATTATCCAATTTCAGTAATTATCACCCCTTATCATGAAATGATTCCTATTCCACATGTTATGATAATTAGTGATATTAATCCAATATTCAACCAAATCAAAAACATCATGGATATTTGTGATAAATCTAACCAAGTGTCGAACAATGTAAAATTCTATCACACATACTAGGTTATCACATGTCTTGGTATCAACATTTAAAGACCAAACCTGATCCATTTGGAGGTCTATATATTTTAAACTATTCATAACGATAATAAAATTATTATTATGATCATGAAAATAGTGTTCATGTGTGATCATACATATTTCACATACAAGGATAAATTGTTTTAGAAAATAGAAAATATATTTGAGACAACCAACCTTAAAACAAGGAAGGTGGGAAATATATTCTGACATCAAAAGTATAATTTTGTATCTTATCACATCCTTTTATTGATGAAAAGGAAAACCTTCCACAATGGTTATCAAATATGAATCCAATGTAAAGGATGGAGATGTTAAACTATCAGGATGAACTTAAAAATCTATGTTTCGAACAAAAATATTTTATGGATCGGGCCACCATGGATTGATCCCCAGAATGAGAGAGATTAGTTGCATGAAAAGGTGATCCAAACTCCTTCAAAAATCAATTTGGTGTTCCAAGGGGAATAGAATAGATTATTTTATAAAAATGAGTTCACTAGGGCCATATAGTATTAATATAAATACAATAAAAATAAGACCATGTTGAATCACCTAGGCCTCACTATAGAATTTCCTCACACATGGTCTGGTATGGTGTATCCCAAGGGACAATTCCACAACACCTCTTGGTTAAAGATCAAATGAGATCCATGGAGGTTATTATATTGCAAATCATATAAACCTATAAAGGAAGAAACATCATAGTATAATCCAGAATTCTATAAAAATATTAATCCCAAAGGTATGGTTACACTAAATCCAACCATAGTGGCATCAACCTTGGAAGAACTAGCCAATTTTCTCCCTGAGGGCTCTATGTCGTCGCCACACTAACAAACTGGAGTTCCTATCCAACAAACACCACATACATATTAAATTATTAAATTACAAATAAATTAGAATTATCTTTTCTATCATACTACCATGACCCTACACAGTAACCAGGTGATAAATGATACATCATTTATGCTTACAGTTTAGACCTAACCTCCCTGGTTTTGAATCCTCTCTTACTAAAAAAATCAACTTGAATCCCCCACTCTCTCCTCAAAACACATTAAAACCACCTAAAAACCTGATAAGGTTAATGATCTATAACCAATATTCTAAAAAATATAAAAAATATCTTCTTTGTATAATAAAATTAATAAAGTGGGTTTCACCTTGCACAAGCTGGGATGTTATAACCTCCCCTCTATATAAAATCCTATTACCATGTTATTTTAAGCATCAATTTGGGGCATCCGCAAAATATTTTGGACATTATAGCTAAATATAATTCTCCCCCTCCCATGACTCATCTTTTACACTCCCATGATGCCACTACACTCCCAATACTTTCATGGTATTCCCTTAGTGTTCCTTTTAAATAAAGTACACAATTTTAACTGGATTCTCCTCAAAGGATGCATCAAAATACTACTCAATGTTATAAGTTTAAACCAAATGTGAATTTTCAGGATGATATATCATAAAAAATGATACATGTTAAATTGAATTCATGTAAAAGTATAATTATGGATGGGTTAAATAGTACATCACCAGACCGAACCTTTTCACTATCTCGAACAACCCACAAAATATGGGTGTTAGATACCCCTATTTCCATATATGATGTTTACCCACCAAATGATTTTACCGAAAGGAAAATAAGATTGACAATATCAATCTAAACATGTCATCTCTGATGCTCTAGATATGATTCCAATTATATTTGGATGGTCAATAACCACTTTTGATCACATTAACTTACTCATATGTCTCATATATTAGACTACCTTGACCTAGTGATGAGTTGTTTGCCACTAACCTACAAATAACTAAACAAAACTAACAACCATACAAGGAATAAATAGGTAGTATTTTTATTAATTCATGGAAACTATTTTTATAAGAGAACTCCATGGGTTCCACTTGCTTCTCTAATGATTCAAAATAATCCAATACATAGTCTTACAACATATCATCCATAAACTAAATCATCCTCTTGTATTTTACATTAGTCTAAGGATGCTAGGATATAATTATATGTACCTATTATCCCAAAGCCATATGAAGAACCATCCAAAACTGATATGTTAAAAAAGTGTCTTAGTAAGAAACAATACACTTTGGAACATCATTCATCTAAAATATCTTCCATACATAAATATTACCCATATCATAAATGGTGATGGTATACTAGTTAATAATGATGTGGTAAACCTTCATAAATTGATCCATGATCACCGATAGTACATTATTTTTATGGGTTTTCCTGAGTAATCTGTTCATAATGTCTATAATGATATCATACCACCTACATTCTATAATATGTAGTGGATATAACAACCCAGTAAGACTTTGATTCTCATCATTAACCTATTATTAGGTGATACATATCTCCATGAAGCCTATTGTATCTTATTTATCCATGGCCACTAATATTGGATATAAAGATCAAGATATATTATTGTTAGGCCTAGATGCATATCCCCTTTATAATCATGAATCATTGTAATTTTTCAATTATAAAAACCCTTATGAAACATTACACATCCTTTGAGAATAATAATGTCACTGAAACCAAATTACTATCATGATTATGGCCTCCTTGATAAATGATTTTCCATAGAGATAGTCCCTCATGATGTGATAAATTCATTATCATTATCTAATAATGAAGAATGGTTATAACTAATGTTGATGTTAGGGATACTCATATATGGTTCTCATATATATCTAGATGGATTTTTTCAGTGAGGTCCATCGGGAACCACTCTTTTAAAGACAACCACACTGCCTATTTCAGCATCTTCAATATTAAATATCTTTCATATATGTTTCCCATTCTTGTTGTAAATTTCTATCTTAAAGATTAAATAATTTAGATACTCAACCCACCTCATTTTCCAAAGTGTCAGGATCACTAGGTAATGATTTACTTGTAGACCATGTGGTACATGTCCACTATGAACCTCTATACCATTAGATTATGTCACCATTTATCATGGAAAATACATTTGTATCTTACTCTAGATCATGAGTTAGTAATTTCATATGATGTGGTATTTGATTTTAGAAGATATATAAATTTAATCAATCATAAAATATCAAAATTTCCCTGAGTTAAACTCTATATGTTTCATTATACTTATAATACACTTTTAACATCATAGGAATAATGATGATTAGCATTGAAGTATATCTTTTTATAAATATCCCTAAATTCTTCATCATAATCATCTGGACAAACGAACAACAAATATATCATTTTCATCATAGACATTAGTTCAAACCAATAGGGGAAGTACTAGATGAATATATGACAACATCTAACAAAACTACAAACCTACCAAACTCAAAGTTATTACTGGTTTTATTTAAAGATCTGATGGTTGAAAAATTCTATGTCTCCACTAACACTACTAAATCTAGGAAGAAAAGGCCTATGATATGAAAATGACCAATCCATAAGTTTCATTTTGATAGCATGGAATAAGGATTCTTATATCTAAATATACTCAAGAAGAACTTAAGATGGTGGGAATTATTATATGATGATTGGGAGGAAAAAATATTTAATCAATGAAAACATCTACAAATTGTCCATGAATTTTTGGAATATCAGATTCATCAAGGCCGTGAATTATATTAGTGAATTTTCTAAATATAATGGAATAACATCAAACTTTTACATTCAATAGATTCTCTTAAAAACATACTGAGTTATGTTAGAAACTACCATTCTCAACTAATGGTACCCTATCCTCTAATTGGTCATGAAAAATATTATGGTCCCTCTTAGTTATTCAAAGATATAATTTATGTGTGAAAGGGGATATTGTTTGACCACCATAATCTATTTAAATCAATATATTCACCATATAATTACAATGTTTGATCATCCTTCTTGTAAAAAACCATGGGAGAACACCAAATTGATGAACTAGCTTATATTAATCCTTTTTTTATTCAATGTATTCCTACTAAAATTTCTACATGTGAATCTATGAGGGAATAATTTTGTAATGAAAGAAAAAAATAATTTAGCACTAGGAACCCACAAAATTGTGAACCTAACATCCTCTTCAGTGGTATATTAGATAATTCATTAGGAATGAAATCTGAAAAAGAAATCCAAAAAGTAGAAATGATAATTTTATCTATTTCACCATCATGCTGAATAAAGCTTGTTATATGATCCATGATACAATACAATTTGAAATAAATGTTTCCTTCATAACCAGACTAAAAATACCACTTTCCCCACAAATTATCTATTCTACATATATTGATAGAAAGGTAACACTATTGTGATTATAGTGTTTGTTATCATTTTATTGAACAATAAAATATGTATAATGAATCAAATTGAAACATTCCATTTCTAGTAGAAATAGATCCCAAAGAAAATGGAAGCTCCAAATTTTTAGAGGGAATTCCTTTTAAAAATTGATATCTTCTAACAACACTCCCAATAGAATATTAGCTATCATAACAACAAAAATACACTCCAAAAATCGTATAAACAATTTTGATAAATTAATATTATAAAAATTTTTGGGATACTCCTTTGTAAAAAAACACATTTATGGTTACATTATATAATAATCATTCCTTTGGTATTTGAATCATGTGAATTATATCTATTTATAGTATACCGCATTAGTCCAAAAAAATCTCCCATAATTACTGAGATCTAGTATGACTCCCCTATGTTACTGTAGAGACCCAAATCTTGACATACATAGACATTACATTACTTTTGCAGAATACTTAATACATAACAAAAATAGACACCAAAGGACCGTAATAGTTTAGTGTCTTTGGAAACTCAGATTGTAATATTCTAATCATGGTGAAAGATCTTCAACATCTCCCATAAAGATCTTCCCCTTTTGGTTTTCTTACCTAAAAACATTATTGAAATCATGGGGAATAGAAAAAATATAAAGGGTGAGATCAAATGATCAGTAAGGGTAAGCATGGAGAAAATAAAACAAATCATATACATTTTAACTTATAAACATGAACATAATGTTTAAATATCAAAATCTTGAGCAAAGATATAAGGCTTGGAAGTACGTAAGGCATGTATCATAATGTAACATCAATCTTGATAAAATATCATTGGAATAAATTAGGTAATTGTGGAAACCATTCAGCACTTGTTATGATTTCCATAGTAGCCAAGGCATTGCTGCCAAGACTATCTTAGTGGACAAAGTCCCTTTCTGAATCGAGTTCACTCCTCGTTCCGGTCCAGTATCACTGAACTGGATTAACTTACCATTATATCCATGTCTATCTCATGAGATATAAATCTTTACCCAATGCATTTGAGGGAGATATAGGTCCCACCCATATCATAAAGAAATCATTCTTACTTGTGCCACAAAATAAACTTAAAACATTCATCATAACCCAACGAATAAAATGGGTTTCATAAAAATCATCCCATCATCACATAATCCATATAAAACAAATGGATATTTCATCATAAGAAAAGTGAAACCACGTAAATAATAGAGACAATACACTTGAATCATACACATATGAAATAATGTCATCTTATATGGAAAATGGTTTTGATAAAACACTTGAAATGAATTCTTGAAGAAAATATCCTTTCTTCTTCAAAATCATTTTATTTTCACAAAAATGCCATGCCATTTTAAAAGATAAGGATTTTATGGAAAATAACCATGAAATATTATATAGTAAGCATCATGAAAACAAGGCGTTATAAAACTCTAAAAATCCATTCATGCTGTATAAGTTAAAAAAATATTCTCATCGTACTTTTGTCAAAAAAGTCAAAAAGTACCACGTATGGTAAACAAAAGAAAGATTCCATCCATAACACAAAGTAAAAGTCAAATAGGGGTAAACATGACTTTAACAACACATGGAATAATATTAAAAACTTTATGAAAAACATTTGTATGGTCATGGATGATGAATATAACCCCAGTAAATACTTAATTACAAGCAATCTTGAATAAAAATGAGATTGAAAAATTATCCCTTACCTTATGTATGATATGCTTCGTATGTATCTGAAACTCCTGTATAATGATTTAAATAATTTCATTTACTTATTATAGAATCATAATCATTGTTATGAGATCATATATAGTTTACTTAGGACTTTATATTACCCATTCTATTGTAAATTCGATGTAAAAGCAGCAATTTGGTTAAAATTGTTTCATTTATTGTACATGTTTCGACTTGTTTTTCTTGATATTATTACTTATATCCTGATTTACTTAATTACATATTGTAAAACATGATTTATATATAATATATATTCATAATATACATATATATATATGATAGATCGATAAATGGAATGAAAAACACCGTTCATGGAGACGGTAGGCCGTACGTACGCATGAACACTGTTTTCGTTTCCTTATTGAATTGAATGGAATTAAGTAGATGACATACATATATAGATACATAAATCCAGTATCATTATTATTTCATATATTTCATTATTATTCATTAAATATACTATATAATCATTCATGAATGGTTAACATGGAGAATAAATCTCATCGCGTCGTGGAGACGGTAGTCCGTACGTACGCACAAGCGATGATATCATTCCCATGATCGTGGAATTGTATTGAAGTGTATGTATAATATTTCATAATAAATATAAATTTACAATAAACATATATAGTTATTTATTTACACCATTATACCCATCCAAGTAACGTGGTGGTCGAAAACAGATTACACCACGGCGTGGAGACGGTATTTCGTACGTACGCACGCTCGGTGATTTCGTTTTCCATAGGATGGATAGAAGGTAAAATAGGGTTGTTTCATATTTATAATAACATATCAGTGTATAAGTAATACTGATGTTATTACTTTATAATGATACAACTAAAGAAGAAGAAGTAGAAGAAGAAAGAAACTTGAGAGAATCAGAAGAAGAGATTACCTCTTCTTCAACGGACCTCCTTTAAGATTCCCCTTAAGGAAGTAGAGTTTGTCTTTTGAGAAGACCAGAACCTCCAGAATGTTGCTAGGGAAGTGGAGAATAGATATGGGCAGGGTTTGGCCGAGATTAAAGGCTCAGAAGGGTGTGAAGAGAAGAGTTAATGGGTTTCCTTTTTATAAGGGAAGAGAGGGTCACCTTTGGAAAAACTCAAAATATTATTTTTATAATGTTGTCATATTCGGTTTATAATAGCTCCAAAATGATTTATTTCGACGTTAAAGTGGGGATGGGTCGAAAGCCTCTCAAAAAATAGATTTTAGACAGGTTTGGGGCATTATATTAAACTTATCTTTTAGTTTTAACTCTTAGTTAATTAGATTTACATTTACCATGTCACTTTGTATTTTTATATTATATAGTTAATAAACTTACCATATACATCCAAGTGACCCCCAAGTGGTCCATTAATGATACACCTATCATGATATAAGTATCATGGCCGAACCTTAGATTTTTAGCAATATAATAACAATTAATAATATAATATTTTTTTTAAAAACTATTTTATGTCAATTTTGACACTATTTGGTAATTGATTTTTGTGAAAATCATAACAGCATGATTAGTTAGAAAATAGTTAATTAAATCCATACTAACATGTCATATTAACCTAAAAAATTAGTGTAATTCATAAAAAGTCTCAAATTACATTTATTTGGGTGTTTATAACATCAATTATGTTAATATTTTATTAATTTGATAATTACTGCATCATCATTATGTCGTAAATAAATTAAATTATTTAATGTCTAAAAATTATAAATAAAATAAAATTATGTATGAAATATTTTTTTCTTTCTAATGAATAATTATAGTTGAATTTCTCTTATGTATAACCCTATATGAAAAATAATTAAGTTATTAAACTTTGATTTTAAATATTTTAACCCTTCTTTAAATAAATTAATAATAAATGTCTTAATCTAATCCAAGTGGACCTAAATGGTCATATTTTATTCCTAAGGTTGTTTTTGTTCTAATTACACTTATCAAATAGAATTGGGACATGTGTTAGGGTAATAACAATATCGTTTTTACCCTTGATTACTGTATCTACTTTTAACCGTGGTAAATAAATGTAAAAAGTTACTATTCACAAAAAATTATTTTCATCTCATTAAACCACATTTTAGTCCTTGATATTAACCGTGTCTCTCAGATTTTCTAAATTACACTCACAGAACTGGTAAAATTATGTTTTATGTGAATTTCCAAATTCTCCTAGGAGGTGGGTAAAAGACGGTGAAAAGTTCAATAAAATTTTTATATATCTAAAATTATTATAAAATGACTCCAATGAATTACATAGAACTTATATAGGTACTATGTATCAATTTTTACCTAATATAAATTTAAATAAACTACATAATTATTTAAATAAAATATTGGTTTCTAAATAGTAACCCAGTGTTTTCACTATTCATCAAAAATTGAAAGTTTTTAGAAAAATACCAAAAAATCACCCTAGGAAAATTTTGATATTCTGAATCCAAAAATGAAATCCATTTTGAAAGATAAATTTTATAAAATTTCAAAAGGTGGGTATTACTATTCATTACTGGTAATTCATAATAATATTATAATAATATATCGTTTAGTGAAACTCGGTATTGCATACTACACACGCTATCGAGGAAGCTATTGATTGCGTGTAATGCAAGACAAGTCTGGGATGCATGTAGTGAAAGATCCGTTTGGTGTTGTGTATAACATAATAAAAACATATTTCATTTATACATTAAACAAAATCTATACTTAATGTTGCGTAGAATAATTTCACAAAACGAACTTGAAATTGTGTGTAACACGAGCCAAGAATAGTGTTGTGTATACTGAAAGCTAATACTGTGTTGCATATAACACAAGCTAATTTTTTTGTAGCGTACAACACAAGATATCAATGAAATTAAAAAGAATAATTCTCATAAAATCTCGGGTTGTTACATTCTTCCCCCCTTAAAATGAATTTTTCCCTTGAAATTCATCGAGGTTATAAATAGTTTACTACTTGAATGTTTCTTTCATAGAAACCCACATCATAAAAAGGAATAATGAAACTTAATTTTAAAAAGTAAAGCAAGAAACATAACAGTTACCCAAATTAACTCATCACTGGGTTTCCACATAGGTGAAAATATGGATATGGAAGAAAAATCTAACTATCATGTTCTGATGAAGAGTGGTAGAGGACAATCCTATGAAAAATCCAACAATTACAAAGCCATAAATTTGTGATGATCTAAGGTACCATCTGATTAATCGGATATGAGGACACTAGGACAACATTTTTGGTTTTCAAGATCATTTCCCTAAAGTTGAAGAATTTTTTTAATTAATATAAATACATACTTGATTTTGGTAAAATCTTACCGTTGGTCGTTCCTAGGACAATTTCCACTTCATCTCTTAAGTAAATAAAGTTGAATTTGTCAGAAGATCATGTGATAGAATGATGGGTCATTCCATCTGTCTCAAACAAAAGGTTAGTAAAAGTTATATACATAAGTCTATCTTATGGTAAGATTAATCGTATATGGTTCCAAAAATGGACTTATACTTCATCTATCATACCTCTTAATAAAATAAAACTAGTTTCTACTAACTAGGGACTACATGTAGGCCAGTGGTAGGCGATAAAGGCATGTCGTACGTCAGTTGTGTGTTAGATTCTCATAGCCTTGTCCGATGTGATGGGTTATCGCACGTCCTACAGGTTATCCTTTTTCTAAAACAATAATATTATAACAAAAAGTTCTTGCCTTAAACAATACTATCGGATGTCCAATATAATCCATTATAATCTTTTGGCTTATCCAAAATACATATGTCCAATATCATAGTATAAGGAAAATGATTACTTGAAATGTCACATAACAAGCACGTGAATTCCATCATTTATCCCCCATATATCATATGATATATCCTGTTGGTCACATTCCAAATATGTGAATACCTTAATCATGTATTCTTTTGAAACATGAATTATCATAGAACCTTAGTGAAAACATGAGTGCTGTCAAAAGTTAACTCTTTCCACATAACAAAATCCCAAAAATTCTATATACTAAAACCATGATATCACTTAGTCCTTATATAAATCATGAGCTATCAAAAAAATTATTTTCTCCTTATCCCTTCCTTATGCGCATATCATCTTCTTTCCAAAATATTTGAATCACTTTTCATGGTTACCGGTACCATATTCTTATAGAAAACCACAATGGACCAATACCTAGATATTTCAATATATTATAAAAGTACCTGAAAAACATTATTATTGAATTCCAATACTTAATCCCTTCAATCCATCCTCTTCGATGATTGGCTTGGAATAGGTCCTTCCTCAATTTATAAGTAACTTATTAGGTCAGGGCATTGAGTTGGGTAATGCCCATGTTCTTCGCAGATAAGACATTGGACTTCATAACAGTCTATCACTCTATGAACCTTTTCTCCACAGAGATAACATCTTCCCTTCCATTTGAGGTATTCCTCAAGGTTCTTCTTCCCTTCTTTAGAAATCTCAATATTCCTTTCTCTATGCTCCTCACCATGTGAACATGCATAAAATTCCATCTTCCTCTTATTTTATGACTTAGGAATACAAATAAAGTTCACATTGTTAATCATATATTGAGATGACTGATTCAGCATAATCACAAAATCTCCCTTTCTAGACATTACATAATTTTTTTGATCGTTGTCACTAATTTGTCCATTGGAATCGATGTTAACTGAATTCCTTCTTGTTCCCTCCATTGACTAAGAACAGAAACCATAGTGTAAGAAATAGTTAAAATAACGAGGAACCACGTAATCATAAAAAGTCACTTATGGGATGTCTAAATTATCAAAAATTCTTTAATCGATGATACCTTAGGTTCACTCTAGGTTATTCATAATTGTCATAATAATTCTAGGACTCTAATGTATATGTGTACTTAACCTTAGGGACATCCCTAGACATACCTTAAAAATATCTCTAGGGATCTCACTAAAGCTTTCGCATCCTAGTTTCCAAAGTTTAACTAATCCTTTCCTCTGATACCAACTGTAGAGGCCCAAATAATGATGTAAATAGACATTAAATTACTTTTGTGAAATACTTAATACATAACAAAAACAAACACCAATGGACCGTAATAGTTTAGTGTATTTGGAAACTCGGAATGTAATCTTCTAATCATGGTGAAAGATCTTAAACATCTCCCATAAAGATCTTCCCCTTTTGGTTTTCTTACCTAAAACCTTTATTGAGATCCTGTGGAAAAGAAAACATATAAAAGGTGAGCTCAAATTCTCAGTAAGGGTAAGCATGGATAAAATAAAACAAACCATATACATTTTAACTTAAAAACATGAACATAATGTTTAAACATCAAAATATTGAGCAAAGACATAAATCTTGGAAGTACATAAGGCATGTATCATAATGGAACATCAATCTTGATAAAATATCATGGGAATAAATCATGTTATTGTGGAAACCATTCACCACTTGTTATGATTTCCATATTAGCCAAGGCATTGCTGCTAAGACCATCTTAGTGGACAAAGTCCCTTTTTGAATCAAGTTCACTCCTTATTCTAGTCCTGTATCACTAAACCAGATTAACATATCATTCCAGCCATGTCTATCTCATGAGATATAAATATTTACCCAATGCATTGGAGGGGTATATAGGTCCCACCCATCTCATAATGAAATCATTCTTCTTGCTCCATATAATAAACTTAAAACATTCATCATAACCCAAAGAATAAAATAGGTTTCATAAACATCATCCCATCATCACATAATCCATATAAAACAAATGGATATTTCATCATATGAAAAGTTAAACCATGTAAATCATAGAGACATTACACTTGAAACATACACGTATGAAATAATGTCATCTTATATGGAAAATGGTTTTGATAAAACACTTGAAATGAATTGTTGAGGAAAATATCCTTTCTTCTTCAAAATCATTTTCTTTTCAAAAAATGCATTGAAATTTTAAAATAAAAGGATTTTATTGAAAATAACCATGAAATATTGTAGAGTAAGCTATATGAAAACAAGGTGTTATAAAACCATAAAAATCTGTTCATGTCGTATAAGTTAAAAAAACATTCTCCTCGTACTTTTGTTGGAAAAGTCAAAAAGTACCACCTATGGTAAACAAAAGAAAGATTCCATCCATAATACAAAGTAAAAGTCAAAGAGGGGTAAAAATTACTTTAAAAATACATGGAAGATTATTAAAAACTTTATGAAAAACATTTTTATTGTCATGGATGAAAATATAACCCCAGTAAATACTTACTTACACGCAATCTTGAATAAAAATGAGATTGAAAAATTATCCCTTACCTTATGTCTGATATGCTTCGTATGTATCTAAACCTCCTATATAATGATTTAAATAATGTCATTTACTTATTATAGAATCATACTCATTGTTATGATATCATATATAGTTTACTTAGGACATTATATTACCTATTCTATTGTAAATTCTATGTAAAAGAATCGATTTGGGTAAAATTGTTTGATTTACTATACGTGTTTCGACTTGTTGTTCTTGATATTATTACTTATATCATAATTTAATTAATTCCATAATGTAAAAAAATGATTTATATATAATATATATTCATAATATACATATATATATATATATATGATATATCGATAAATGGAATGAAGTACACCGTTCATGGAGACGGTAGGTCGTACGTACACATGAACGTTGTTTTCGTTTCCTTATTGAATTGAATGGAATTAAGTAGATGACATACATATATATATACATAAATCCAGTATCATTATTATTTCATATATTTCATTATTATTCATTAAATATACTTTATAATCATTCATGAATGGTTAACATGGAGAATGAATCTCATCGCGTCGTGGAGACAGTAGTCTGTACGTACGCACGAGCGATGATATCATTCCCATGATCGTGGAATTGTATTGAAGTGTATATATAATATTTCAGAATCAATATCACTTTACAATAATAATATATAGTCATTTATTTACACCATTATACCCATCCAAGTAAGGTGGCGGTCGAAAACAGACTACACCACGGCGTGGAGACGGTATTCCGTACGAACGCACGCGCGGTGATTTCGTTTTCCATAGGATGGATAGAAGGTGAAATAGGGTTGTTTAATATTTATAATAATATATAAGTATATAATTAATACTGATGTTATTACTTTATAATGAGACAACTAAAGAAGAATAAGTATAAGAAGAAAGAAACTTGAGAGAATCGGAAGAAGAGATTACCTCTTCTTCGACGCACCTCCTTTAAGCTTCCTCTTAAGGAAGTAGAGTTGGTCTTTTGAGAAGACCAGAACCTCAAGAATGTTTCTAGGGAAGTGGATAAGAGAAATGGGCAGGGTTTGGCCAATCTTCAAGGCTCAAAAGGGTGTGAAGAGAAGAGGGAAGTGGTGCCCTTTTGATAAGGGAGGAGATGGGAACCTTTGGAAGAACTCAAAATATTATTTTATAATAAAGTCATATTTGGTTTGTAATAGCTCCAAAATGATTTATTTCGAACATAAAGAGGGGATGGTTCGATATCCTCTCAACCAATAGATTTTAGAAAGTTTTGGGTCATTATATTAACCTTATATTTTAGTTTTAACTCTTATTTAATTAGATTGACATCTACCATGTCACTTTGTATTTTTATATTATATAGTTAGTAAACATACCATATACATCCAAGTGACCCCCAAGTGGTCCATTAATGATACACCTATCATGATATAAGTATCTCGGCAGAACATTATATTTTTAAGAATATAATAACAGTTAATAATATAATATTATTTTTAAAAACTATTTTATGTCAATTTTGACACTATTTGGTAATTTATTTTTGTGAAAATCATGACAGCATGATTAGTTCGAATAGAGTTAATTAAATCAATAATAACATGTCATATTTACCTAGAAAATTAGTGTAATTCATAAACATTCTTAAATTACATTTATTGGGTATTTATAACATCAATTATGTTAATATTTCATTAATAAGATAATTACTGCACCATCATTGTGTCATAAATAAATTAAATTATTTAATGTATAAAAATTATAAATAAAATATCATTATGTAGGAAATCTTTTTATATTTCTAATGAATATTTATAGTCTAATTTATCTTATTTATAACCCTATATTAAAAATTATTTAGTTATTAATCCTCGATTTTAACTATTTTAACCCTTCTTTAAATAAATTAATAATAAATGTCCTAATCTAATCCAAGTGGACCCAAATGGTCATATTTTATTCCTAAGGTTGTTTTTGGTCAAATTACACTTATCCAATAGAATTAGGACATGTGTTAGGGTAATAATAATATAATTTTTACCCTTAATCCCCTTATTTACTTTTAACCGTGATAAATAAAAGTAAAAAGTTAATATTCACCAAAAATTATTTTCATCTCATTAAACCACATTTTAGTCCTTGATATTAATCGTGTCTCTCAGATTTTCGAAATTCCACTCACAGAAGCGGTAAAATTATGTTTTACTTGAATTTCCAAATTCTCCTAGGAGATGGGTAAAAGACGGTGAAAAGTTCAATAAACTTTTTATATATCTAACATTATTATAAAATGACTCCAATTAATTACATTGAACTTAAATAGGTATTATGTATCAATTTTGACCTAATATATATTTAAATAAAATAAATAATTATTTAAATAAAAAGTCATTGTTTAAATAGTAACCCAGTGTTTTCACTATTCATCAAAAATTGAAAGTTTTCAGAAAAATACCAAAAATTCACCCTAGTCTAATTTCGATATTCCAAATCCAAAAATGAAATCCATTTTGAAAGATAAAATTTATAAAATTTAAAAAAGTGGGTATTACTATTCATGACGTCAAGTTCATAATAATATTATAATAACATATCGTTTAGTGAAACTCGGTATTGCGTACTACACACGTTATCGAGGAAGGTTTTGATTGCGTGTAATGCAGGCCAAGTCAGGGATGCATGTAGTGAAAGCTATGTTTGGTGTTGCATATAACATAATCAAAACATATTTCATTTATACATTAAACAAAATATATACTTAATGTTGCGTAGAATAATTTCACAAAACGACCTTGAAATTGTGTGTAACACGAACCAAGAATAGTGTTGCGTATACTGAAAGCTAATACGGTGTTTCAAATAGCACAAGATAATTTTGGTATAGCGTACAACACAAGACATCAATGAAATTAAAAAGAATAATTCTCATAAAATCTCGGGTTGTTACAGTTACTCCCTAGAATTTTAATTTTTATCATACCCTAGTTAACCAAAACACTATCTGTATTCATAATAACAAGTGTATCTGAGGTATAGGTGAGTCCCGCACTGAATTATGATCATTCCTTATCACCATGCCACCGGTATTCTATTGTGTTTTCCAATTAACCTATTGAATATAGCCCATCCTACCATATTCTCAAAACTCCTTAGTGGTGTATGGAAGTTTAAGGAACTTTTTGATAGCCTTTCCAAAATGAAATAACTAAAATTGGTCATGGTTTTGATATGACTACCATCTTATCAAGTTACTTTTTTGAATACTAAAATAATGATAATTGTCATAAATGTTTTCCCTACTACAAGACAATGATCTCCCAAATTTCCCCATAGAATCTTCATGGCCACCATTCAGGGCCTCATTTAGGAATCATTTTGAGATGATATAAAGATTCATCATTTCTTCAAAAATATTCAAATAAATTATTTTCACCTATAATATGATATCATAACAATGTGAATCATGAATCCACCTCACACTGGGGACCTCATCAGCTACCAAATATGGAGGTAATCACTAATGTCCTATGATGAATCCATCATAGTCCATCATTTGATATTCCCTCCAATTTAAATTTTACAAATCCATGATCCTTATCACTCCTCATAGTCTCTAGATAGATGTTAATAGAGTCATAACCTATAAATTAACCAAGGAAAACTTCCATTACTTCCCATCTGACTCTAAGATATCCCACCAATGTTTGGTTGGTTCTCAAAGAATATAAGAAGAATGATTTTCCATCTTATTCATTAGTCTCATGAGGGTGTAATAGATCATATAGACTGTCTTAATCTAATTCTATACATAAATGGGTACTCCCTCACCTATATATATTGGATTATTGTTTAACTCAAAATTTCTCACAAAAATAGACATCATCAGTACAATGAATATAGTCTACCTATACAAAGATCACATTACCCTCGGGATGCTTTCAAGAGGCTAGTCTTCTATCATATTCTCTATAAATCCATGATATTTTTTGATGATATATAATTATACTGTTATTACAACCACTGTCTTGATGATCAAACCAAAGATAAAATGATGGATGTTTCACTACAAAGATTAATACATTCTTTATAATATAATAACTCTAAAAAACCACCCTCTCCATGTGATATAAAGTGAGAACCGCCAACTTAATACTCTTCTCCACTTAGTTTAACATGTAAATCAGAGTAACATAATTGTTCCATTATTCATTTACATAAGGTATATCTTGGGATTTCTATTCACATTTCATATGGGAAAATATGTCATATACATTAAATTTGTCTTTATCATGAAAGTTTCATGTCACCATATATCCCTTTGTGCCTACCATGATGCATTCATACTCATCTCATATCATGATGGTCCATTAGAAGAAATTTTAATATTTAATAACATCACACCACATGTGAATCACCCAAAGTGAAATAAATTCCAAACAATAATAATAGAACTCCAGGAAAAAATCACATCCCTAGACACATGGATTTACCCTTAGACGTTGATCATCTACTCCCATGAACAATTTTAATACCATGTAATTAGACATCCTAGTATCCTTTATGAATTTCCAAAATAGAAATGTAATAGAATGTGAAAACTATGTCTTTGATACAACTTTATATCCCCACTAACCTGGTGCTCCCTAAAGTTACTAATTAAAGTGGATTATTAGACAATCGGCATGCCTACCCATATGCTAGAGGATTCTAGCTAGAATAATGGGTGTAAGGAAAATTGTACTGAGACAGTATCCTCTAAAATAGAGTTGATATAATATTGAAAATAATAACAACATAGCCAAAATAGTGAAAACGTTATTGTAGAAAACATTAATTAGTAGAAGAATAATGATCATCATTACCATGTGGTGAAATTTTCTATAGTCAATAAATTACATAATGAATGTCCAAAAAAAATATCCAAGAGGAATACAATAAAAAGTCCAATATCTTGGTCCTAAACCCCTTTTCAGTATTTTTCCCAGGCCCCAACACATCTAGTAGGAAAACAAATCAAAAATAGGGTATCATAGACTTTTACAAAACAATATCCATGAAATCAATATAACTACCTAATAGATGCCCAACAAGGGTTTGAGTCCAACTCAATAGGTCGACACCGCCATGTACAAAAAAATGTAGTCCATGATATAAATTTCATTCAATAAAGTGATAATAATTGTTTAAATTTAATTAATTAATACTATATAGGAAGAAATACATTATCCATCAAGATGTGTGTTGACACCTGGGGTCATCCTCAAACTACTTTATCATTAAGATAGATTTCTATAATTATGAAAAATAACCATGAAATCCATTTCTGTAAAACACCCATTGTATATCCATAAATCATCATAGATGAATCATGTAGAACAATATAAGTGTTACAACATAACTGAGCCAATAATTATATGATTTATAGTATAATGGGTACAAGACCTATTATCATTATAACATAACTAGTCCATGACCTGTATGAATTATAATGTAAGTAGGCCAATCCCTCTATGAATTAACATTTTACTAAGCTAAAAACTATAATAAATATGGTGTAACACATGTTATCACAAGTCATTATGATAAATCTTTCAAATTACCATTTATCTATCAATTAAATTTCAATATGGTAAGGATAAAACTTAACATCATAATTACATAATAAGTTGTTCAATTTATCATTTAAATCCCCAAGGAAATTATCATGACAATTAATAAATTATAGTCCATGTGGACGCATTTCATGAAATCAGACCATTTTCGAATGCGATTCCAATTAATTATATTGAGAGAAAAATAAACCAAATATAAAATATCATTAGTAATATTGCTCAATCTAAACAAGCATTATTCATGTCAAAGTGGCGACATAACTATCTTACAGTCGCATGTATCAATCTTAACACTAAAGTACCTGCTAGGTTCAAATGGTAGGTCCATACATGAGTAACTAAATGAAAATTGGATAGAAAAGTTATCAATGATGGGGTTCTAGTAATATATCATATATATAAAATAATAAGATTAATTTAAATACAAAATAAAGATATGTTTTGAATCAGTAACCTCAAAATGATGAAGTCACATAAATATATGTGATTTCCATGGTAGTGATGGGATTCATTTATCTTCCCTTCATTCATTACAAGTATAACTATCAACATGGGTTGTATAAGAGGAAACCAATGAAAAATATTCATAATAGGAATCATTAGTCTTACCTTCAAATCCTAGTCCTAGAAATACATGATTTTAAGGATCGGGTCACCATGGAACTATCCACAGAAGGTTGGGTTAAAATCTAAATAAAAGGTTGTCTAAAATCATTTGAGGTCTTCTCTTGGGTACCCAAAGTTTGATAGAAAAATATTACATAAAATGAGTTCAAAATTGATTGATGATTATCATATATATATAGTTAAGAAGTGGACTTTCATATATTCCCATGGGTAGTGTCATGGAATAACCTGACATAGGGTATGTTTTGGCATAGCACCAAGGACCATGCAACATCCTCACAAGGTTTATTTCATCTGAGAAATATAATGGTTTAATTTTCATAGAAATTTAAAACATGGGGAAGAAGTTATGGTGAATCCTAAACAAACATACATCATTACCCGAAAACCGAAAGGGATGGAAATCCCTCAACAATCCTCCATGCTATAGGGTTATTAAAATTTCCATAACAAGTCAATTTCCTCCTCAAGACCCTAATTTCATAGCCACCCTTTCACATTGATGTACTAAACTATCCAACAACATAGCATAAATCAATGAATCCTCTATTAAAAAAATAATGTGTAGCTTTTTTTTCATCCTCACATTCCCCTATTCTATAGACTTAAGTTCCATACCACAACATCTATACATACATTGTATCCCTAAACTCTATGGTGTGGAATCATATAATACTGAGAAACGAAACTCAAATTCCCCTTCTCACATCACAAAAAAATCATTTTAACCACATATAACAATCATTTTTGGGCTATAGAATGAAAACCAAGTGTAAAAACAAAAAGAATAATAATCTCAATGAGTATTACCATAAATTATAAAAAGATAAAAACATAGAAAAGTATGGGATATTGTATCTATGAATAGTACTATGTGGGAATATTATTTTTTGATATGGTGATTGTAATTCATGTTATAAGATGATAGTTAATTTATTATCCAAAGACACTAAACCTCAACCGTTCTGGTACTAATCATAATGTTATGTGTTTCAGACTTATATACTTTGATTTAATATATTTTCATGGAATATATCTATTGATAGAGTTGGTATTAGAAAAGTTTCTACTAAATAATTGGATATTATGATTAGATAAATATTTTGATAACCAATGGGATAGAAAAATTATATGATTTTAACTTTTTGGTCAGAAAGATATTATGTGATTTTCCTTCAAATACAACCATGAATGGATGATAAAATTTGATTTTGATTTATTAAATTTTCATTTAAGGGTAATAAATGTGAAAAGAATTGGGCATGTATATCTCAACCATCATTCGAGTGGCTGGTTTGTACACCATCACAAAACAACTAGTTTGACACTACTAATGGGTAATCATTTAAATTCTCACTATGAATTATTATAAAGTCATTGAATATATGATACTAATGGATGAACTTGGTAAAACATGATGTTTCATAGGTTTTAATTCTGAATTCATGATTTATATAATTTATAGTTTATTATCAATGATCTATAAATATGAATATTATTTGTCACAATATGAAATTTTATTTTATACCATTTATGGAATTAGGAGGATTCATGTTAATGGTGAATGAGATAGATAATTTAATGATTGTATTCACATGAAACAAAATTAAATTGTTACAATAAGGTGAAAATTTATTAATATTACTAAGTATCTATCACAATATATTATTAATAACATAATATTTTATATTTTCCTAACATATCAAGCAAGGGGATGATGAAAATTGACTAATGTTTATATTGTATTGATAATGGAGGAAATAATTAATAAGTTTGTTCAAGTGAATAATGATGTCAGAAATTCCTATAGGAATATCTCAATGGAAATGTAAGATATTTTCAATGTGAAATTTTTTTTATAGAGTAGTGAATTATGGAAGAATTCAATTTCTTCTGTTGGGGGAACATCAGAATCTTCCCTTAAAATTCCCTAATCCAATGGTTAAATCCCAAAAAAAAATCTATGTTATTAAAATCATTGATGATAAAGTATTAATTTTTTTATAATTATAGATTTAGGAATACTTTCATATATAAATGTTTTTTAAATTATATTATCATTATTAAAATGATAAAACATGTACAGATCAATCTTTAGTTTTTTTAGTAAGGATTTCAAAACATTTATTAAATATTAATGATTCCAAAAAAATTAATTTAGTAGTTATTTGATATTTTTAAAAAACTCAATATTATGAAAAGGAAAACCCTTAATAAATTCTTTATATAGAGAGAATAATGTTTACTTTAGGTAATGAGATAATTTAAATTTATTATACAAATTGGATAGAATTTGTAATTATGAAATTTGTTAGTGATTTTAGGAAAAAGTGATTTAGGTCATATTTGATGTTGTTTCGTGATTTTTTTGACATATTGAATATGTTTTATTTGTTTTATTTTTTACTTATAACGGTATTGTAAATTTGTGGAAGAATATATGTTTACAGTGTTCTTTTTTAGTGATTCGAGTTATCAACATGTTTTATGAGAATCATGTTATTAAAATTTTGTGAATATGAATTTATGACACCCCATATTTTATTAAACCATAGTTAATGGTTTATTATATAAGGATATAATTAATAAAATCCTATATGATCATGGGACCTAGTTTCATAGAGAAATTCATTATATATAACATTTATTTGAAAAACGAGGAAAATATCATTATATAGAACCTCTAAAACATGCCCTTGCATTCCAAGGATCTTCCAATACTGCATGGGATATCCCGGGGTCATGCATAATAATGTGATTAGATATAAATACCATGGTATAAATACAGAACAAGTTAATTTACTATGTGTGATCTAAGAGGCGTATCATGGATACATAGAGGGATGAGAATCATAATATTGAATAGTGAGGCATGATATATCTTGTTAACCTAAAGACAATATAGAAATGAAACAACAATATAAGACATGAAATAATAAACATATGTCAATGATGACCACCCTAAAATTATTAAATCTGTTTCTAGGATAATCTCCCATGCACCATACATGGAATTTCATTAGATAAAAACATTACTCAGATGACTTGGAGCACTATATATTACTAGGACACCAATCAATTTAATATCTTATACATCTATAAGTGTTCAATGTATACCATAAAAAAGGATTTCATTAATCGATTTTAAACATATGGTTAAAGAGTAAGTTTAACAACCTTGTCTATCCCTATTAAATAAATTATATTTTAAAAAAGGTTAATACCCTTGTCTGGAAATAGATATGTGGTTTCACTATATAAATCTTTCTCATGGAAAATTTACAAATATTTTTTGCATAAAAATGGGTGTATATAATGGTTTATAGAAGAGATTAATAATAGTGAAATTTATTTTTTAATAAATTGGAATAATAAGAACATTACAAGGTATTTTTAAAACATATACCAACTTAAAAAATTACAAATAAACAATTAATGGCATAAATAATGTTATTGAATATATAAGAGAAGGAGATGATCATTTATCATGGGTGCATTCTTCTAAAATCATGAGAGGGGAATCATAAGGGAAAGGGGGAACCATAGGAGGGATCTATAGTGGAAATTGAAGGGTAAAATAATAATACCATTTTATATGTGAATATAAATGAGAGGTTTGATGTCTATGTATTGAAAAATATAAGTGAATTATTTATTAATATAAAAATATATTTTTTGACACTATATGATAATTTAATTAACAAAATAAACTGTCCTATAATATTTTAACATGGTTTCTTCCAACATGGGGAGTTTTGAATTAATTTATTTCGATTAGAACCAAAAACATTAACATAATTCGCTAGGGGATGTGGATGTTAGTTAGATAAATAATCTGTTTAATTTTAAACCTTATACTAAAATATATGTTATGGGGGATTCAGTAATGGTTTTTAAAATTTAAAATATATCCTAAAAACATATTATTTTAAAGGGGAATCATTTTCTTGGTACATATTATAGTATTAATTGTTGGATTGAAATGTAGATATAGATTCACAATTACAAGATGGTGGTGAATTAGAGGTTTGAAAACTTTTTTTTTATCCATTAATAAAATTTGTGTTTAACAATGTTAAACTAGATGGGTTTAGAAACCCTCTTTATTTATTAACAATGAAACTATATTTCCTAGGATCTGATAATATTGATATAATAAAGAGACTTTTGAAAAGTTTCCCTTGGGAAATATTCTACCTTAAGGCGTATAGAATCTTATTTATCATAGTATACAAGTATAAGAAAGTATAAGAAAGTGACACATTATTTTCTAAACAAAAAATTGCAGAATTAAAAAATGTAACAAATACAAGTAAACAAGAATAGAAAATCTTTTAACCTAAAGATAAGGGTATCGAACAAACATGCATAATTGTACCTTTATTTATACACTCAAGAAAGTCTATCTTACCCACACTAGGTTTATCCCCTGATGCGATGATCATAATTTATCTTGCTATCCCAGCAAGCCCTTAATCTCTAAGGTGATTGACACTTTTATCTTCCTTTCCCCAGAAGCCCTAAATTGATCCTCAACAATCATAATTACACTAAATAGTATGAGAAAGATCTTCACGGTTGAAAAAGTTGTTTAAAACAACCACACAAGTCATATTATAGCAGATATCTCATATCACAAATTCACTCTCTCAAATTCATCATGATCGTTGAAAACTATTCATTTTGAGCTCATTGAAATGGATGGGTGTTTATAGGAATGGAATCTAATGGTTTACTTCCTCCTCCCATGGTCCTATTTTTCCATGAATTTCCATGGGACTTGTATATGTGTCACTCCACCAAAATTTAGTTAAAAATAGAATGTATGACATCATTTCATGTAAGAAAAACATGGGAAACATTATCTTGTGTCAGAAAAAATAATATATAAGAAAAAAAAATTAAAGCTAAGAAACATTAATAATTTTATGAAACATTAACATGTTTAGTATCGAATAAAATTAAATGTTACTTTTGGGAAATCAGGTAACTATAAGAAAAACATTTAATTAGATTCTAAAGAAAGTGAGAATCGGGGTTTAAAAATTCGATCAATCGAAATATGAAATAAAATAAAATCAGATTCTATATTCTAATTAATTCATAATATAATTTCTGAATAAATTAGAGCATGATTTCAGAAGAAATCAAATTATGATTTCAGAAGAAATTGGAGTCTTATCTCAGAAGAAATTAGAGTCTGATTTCAAAATATACTAGATGCTGATTTCAAAATAAATCATAGTCTAATTTCATAAAAAATAAAATTCTAATTTTAGGAGAAATCAAATTAAACTTTTAGAATAAATAGGACACTGATTTTATGAAAAATTGAAGTTTGATTTCAAGAGAAATCAGAGTTTTATTTTAGAAGAAATTGGGGTCATATTTCTAATGAAATTAGATTAACAATTCTAGGGAAATCATATTCTAAAGAACTTTATGGTTCTGATTTAGGAAAGGATATAATTTTAGGTTTATGAAAAATATGATTAGACATGCTTTATGGGAATATTAGATAAGGAATTTAAATCCAAGGGTAAGGACACAACTTTTCTTCGATAAAGAAGATTTTCCTTAAGTAAATAATTATCAGGGAAAGATAACCTTCCTTAAGAAAATGTGTTTGTGATTTTAAAAATATAAAGGGATTTAAAAGTCATAAAGAATCTTATTGACTTAACAATATCCCCTTTTTTGTAAAGAACGAACAACTTTTCATAAAATAATATATGGACTAAAAAATTTCATTTTTGAAGATTAAAGAAATACTAATCTCCCTTTTACTTTGTTTAAGGCTTATGGTGAATATGACTAACTCCACCTTAGGTTTTGAAAACCCTGTGGATTTTATTCTTGACTTTCTTGGAGAAATAACTTAATCCTTAACTAATAATTTAACATTTAAATAATCTCCCCCTTACTTAAGCAATATCTTTCATAATATTATTTTCAATCATTCATCCCCCCCTTGTGATTTTTAAAAAAGAATAGAGGGATGGAAAAAGTGTACCAGAAAGGTTAGGATTATACAAAACAAAACAATGGAAAGATAAAAAATATAATTAAGATAATAAAATTTGTTTCAAAGAATATAAAAAAAAGATAGGATTTTAAAAAATTATCCAACCTTTTTTATCCTTCGGTATAATATTTTTTCAGGGTATACTTCATCTTATTTAGATCTTTATGATAATCTTTATATTTTATGATCATATGTTATTAATCCAAATTATTCATTTCAAGATATTTGATTCGATCTTCTGGAGACTTAATAAATTCACCTTGAGACCTTATCACTTCTTTTTGTTCTTTGGACTTTTCATCCATTTCTTCCCAGAGTGCCCCTTCCCTTTTCATATTTAAAGTAATAAAATTCAGCTTCTCATTCAAATCACTATCCTCCTAGATCCTGGAAGCTTACTCTTGATTCAAAATATATAAAAGACTTTTTGAAATGTTTTTTATTGTGTTTTTAGACATATCAAAGGCCTTATTTTACTGAATCATTGAAATCATCCATAATTTTCAGATCATCAATCACCGAATTAGACCATATAATTATCTCTTTGGAAGACATCCTATGTGAATCATAAATGACTTTAAAATTATTAAACTTATCATCATGTTTTATAAAAATTTCCATGAGAATTATTGTTGAATGTGTCTTCTGATTGATTGTTTATTGAAGTAGTTGACATCTAGAATCAATTCAGGGAAATAAGGGAATGGTATTCACAAGATTATTCATTTACTATACCATTAAATCATGTCCTATGAAAGATGAGGATTGTCAAGTAGTTTATTTTGTTGGTGAGGGAACTTTATCTTTCTCCTATTATTTTATCTTAGATGTTCCATTAACATTCTTCTTGGATTTTCAACTCCATTTTTCTTTTGGGATTCAAAAACATATTCCTTACCTTTCTCTACATGATCTCCATATGAAACTTGGATTATTAGATCATCATCATAAACTTATTTATTAGTACATATTTTACTAAATTCATTATCATCATCAAAATGAATAAATTCATGATTACTACTCTCATCATCTAAATGATTATCAACCTCATCATTTTCCATCATCATTTTTCAAAACTGATTGTTCTTCCGAAATGATCTTGGTGGATTAATCTTGGGAAGTTCTAATATATATATTATCAGAAGGGATCTCCTTCCCTTGATTTTATTCCACCATAAATATCTCATCACCACTCTCCTCTTTCTCTTCTTCTTCTTCTTCTTCTCGTTAAACTTATTCTTCTTCAACAATGGGTTCAAGAATTAAAATAACTTTATTTCTCTAATTTTCACTCAAAGTATTAATTTCCACTTGTTCTTACAAGAAGGATTATGGTACCTGAACATGTTCATATGGTTTCTCTGTATCTTTAAGAAAAGAATGAACAATCTCATATTTTTACTTATTATTCTTTAATTTCTTCTCTTTAGCTTGATTTTCATAATCTTTAGCTGATTGAAGCTTTAAAGCCTTAACCTCCCCAGGGTCTAACCTAAAAACTCCATCTCTCTCCTTTTTTTCTTCTTCTCCCTCCATTTAGACAAAACTTATCCAGAAAGTCTTTTTCTTTTTTGTCTTGGGTGGTGTAGATACTAACTCAGGTTCTCGTACTTTCTCTTTGGGTCCCGGTCCAGTATATTTTCTTTTCTTTGGTGTTTTCTTGGAAATTTCTCATACATCACCTTTCTTGTTAGCTTCTTGATCATCATTATCAAGAATTTAAAAGAAATACCTTGTGTTAATACTGAAACCAATTTTCATCCTTCTCATAGTATCGTCACTCTAAAACATAATCCTAAAAAAAATTCCATTGATATGTAGGGAATTTTGAAGGATTCTATGCAGAAGACATTAATCTTTGAAAATATTGTAGCATACATTGTGATATAAGACATGATGGTTCTATTATTAATATTCTTATGGTCAAAATAATGTACTTGTTGAGGTTTATATTCCTTAGATTCACAAAAAAATATATCATGAAGATATTTCATTTCATAAGGGAATCATTGTCTCTCTTTCTTGGAATCATAAAGACTAGCATCCATAGAGATATAAATATATGATTCATTAAAAGATTATCAATCTTCGGTTACATTAATACATTTAGTCCAAGACACACAATTTCCATTACCTTCTCAAAGGAACCATCCTTTTCTATCAACTTGTGTGAGAAAAATATTTCTTATCCATTGTAAGGAATATCCAAGATACTAGTGGAATTATTGAAAGATAGAGAATAAGTCTTTCCATAACTCTGGAATGAAAAAATATATCTTCCTCTTTGTTCATAAAAATGAACTATATAATAAATTTATATAATAAGATAATGATATACTAAATCTTGATTCTTTTCTTTTGAGATGCAAATACTTTTCCATCCATTCTTCCTTATGATTTATGAAATCAAATTATCATACATGACAGAAAAATTTGGGTCCACCAACCTCTCTCGAAAAACTAACTTATCATTGAGTTCCTTATTAGAGGCCATTCGAGTTTATGCGGAAACTTCAAGAGACATTCAGAGATTAAGAAAATAAAGAAAAATTAATAGTAGCATTGAAGAGAGGATGAGTTTTAGTTCAAACATAATACTGATATAACTGATGTGGGATGTAAATAGGGGGGTCATTTATATAGTGTTCACTATGACAATTCATATTACAAAATCAATCTAATAGTTGAGATTAAATTGATCTAATCAGATGGTTGAAATTAATACTGAAGAAGGATTTGTTGGTTCTGATCTGTTGATGTTTTAGAGAAAAATTATATTTAAAGAGATTAAATCTAATAATGTTTTCTTAAAACAAAATATAAATAGAAAAAATGAACAAAAATGAATTTATGGAGATTTATGTATGGAAACATACCTTCTATATTTCTCAGAAAAAATTTCAATATTGATAAGGTTCTTATTGAATAACTTAATTTCCAGAAACTTTTAATAGGGAAAGAAAACAATTTATGTTCTAAAAAATATTATGTTCTAGGGACAAACTTTGAAAAGGGAAATATAAAATAATAAACATATATAATCACCCTATGAAAAGGAGTAATGTAATATTAGGAGATATTTATAATATTAAGTTAATTTTGACCATTACCTTACGATTATGATTCCTAAATTTTCTTTAATGTATTCAAATCTATTGAAAGGTAATTATTTTATAAAAATATCAATAAGTTGTTTTTTCATTCCAATAAATTATAAAATAAAATCTACTTTATGTTTGTGATCTCTAAGAAAGTGATTAATAATAATAATGTGTTTTGAATGAGAGTGATGTGAACGGTTTTTAGTCAGGGAAATGGAACTAGTATAATCAAAAATTATTTTTGTTTTGGTTAAACTCATGAAATAGTATGTTATTGTGTGTTTTATACATAATACTTGAGAACAACATTGTCCAGCTACTATATATTCATCTTCAGTAGTGGAAAGTCCTACTGAGTGTTCCATCATCCATGAACAAGAAACTAATGAATATACTAAGAAATGAAATTTTCTGGATTTACTTTTCATATCCATTATACATCCACCAAAATTAGCATCTGAAAATATTTTTAAAACAAAATCATTTCAAGAGGAATAGGACAGTCCTAAATACAATGTTCCCCTTAAATAGAAAAAAATCAATTCCACTTATTTTAAATGAGATTGTTTTGGATTATATTGATATCTTTCACATAAGTATACTGAAAACATTAAGCATGGATGACTATATATTATGTATAATAGACTTCGCATCATACCTCTAAAATATGTTCCATCTACGGGTTTCCCATCTTTATCAAGATCAAGAGAGTTTGAGGTACCGATTGGAGTACTTATACATTTAGTGTTGTCATATCTATAATTATTAAGAAGATAATTAATATAATTATGCTGAGATATATAAACTCCTTTTGGTTTTTGAAAAATTTGAAATCCAAGAAAAAATGTTAACTCACCCATCATACTCATTTGAAACTAAGATTTCATGAGATTCACAAATGAATCAGTTAAGGATTTCGTAGTTGATCTGAATATAATATCATAAAAGTAAACATTAACAATAATTTTTTTATATCTTTATTTATAAAAACGGTTGGATCAGTATTTCCCTTAACATAACTTTTTTTTATAAAAAAATCATTTATCTCTATCATACCAAGCTCTAGGGGATGTTTAAATCCATATAAGGATTTGGTAAGTTTGTAAACATGTTCACAATGTTTTGTGTATTAAAAACTGGAGTCTGTTCTACATAAACACCCTCTTGAACATATCCCTTATGGAAAGAACACTTCATGTCCATTTAAAAATGTTTGAAATTGAAAAATGTTTCAATGTCTAGTAGAATACGAATAGATTCAAGTCAAGCTACAAAAGCATAGGTTTCTTTATAGTGTATTCCTTCATATTGATTATATAATTTGGAAACTAATATTTATTTATTTCATTAAATTATTCAATTTTCATAACATTTATTTTTCAAGACATATTTTACACCAATTATATAAGTTTCCATAGGTCTTTAAAAAATGTTCCATATGTTGTTCCTTTCAAATTCATTTAGTTTAACTTGACTCGCTTCAATCCAATCATCATCACCCAAAGATTCATCAATGATTTTAGGTTATAATTGGGAATGAAATTCTAGATGTTCAACTTTATTTAATAGATAACTTCTATTTCTTATAGTTTGATTTATATCACCAATGATACTATCACTGGGATGATTCTTAAGAAACAACTGATTTGGGTTTTGTAAAACATGTTCATCAACCTAAGTTAAAAGTTATTCTTGGTTAAATATTTCAAAAAAAAATTCTTGAGTGTTTTCTTTATTATAAGAATCTTCCAACAAAGGTTAATAATTAATTTTTGAAATCACATTGGTTGGGGGTATTTAAAAACAAAAGGATTAGTTTCATGATAATTAATATGTACTGCTTCTTCAACAGTACAAGAATTTTTGTTAAAAAAATTAAAAGCCTTAGAAGTAGTGGAGTAGACTAAGAAAATTACTTCATTGGATTTGGGTGGAAATTTATGTATGTTATCTTTAGTATTCATGATGAATACTTTTCATCTAAATACATTGAAGTAAAAACTATAGGTTTTCTGCTAGTCTATAACTAAAACGATGTTTTATTATGAAAAGGTCTGATTAAGACCTGATTTACTATATAGAATGAATTAATAACATCTTCATCCCAAAATTGTTTAGCAAAATAATATTCACTCACCATGGTTCTTATTATCTCTTGAAGAATACAATTTCTTCGTTCAACAAAACAATTTTGTTGAGGAGTTCATGTAGCTAAAAAGTATGAGTAATGACTTTTTTACTACAAAAAGTTTCAAAATCTGAATTCTCAAATTTTCCCCCATGAACACTATTTTTATTTAAAATTGAAGGATTTTACCATTTTTTACTTTGTATGAAAAGGAATTAGAATAATAGAAGTATTCATATCTCTTTTCTAGAAAATTGACCCATGTAAATGTTTTTTATTCATCGACAAAATCAAATACGTAGTATTTTCCACCAATAATTCATGTTTTTGTTGAACAAAAAGATTCATATGAACTAGATGTAAAGAATCATAAATTGAGACTTCAATAATTGATTAAAATCATGACTTATGTTTCTTTCCATATTGACAAGGATCACAAACATTTCAAGAATCAAATATGAGCTCTGGTAGATCCTTAAAAAGTCTTTTATTTTAGAGTTTTCATAAGTTCCTATTGTTATAGTAACCTAGTATTCAATTACATAACCAAGATTGTTCATCCTTTTCTCTAAGACAAGGTAGATCTTTATTCCTAAGGTATTATATGTTCAGTGTATAAACATTCTCATGCCTATGGGGAGAGAGAAGAAACTCTTCCTTGGAATTTTGTACTAGAAATCTATCATTCCTAAAATTTACAAGGTAAACTTAATCACATAATTTTATAATCTTATAAGGTTGTGGTTAATAACTTTAACAAATAAAATATTTTAAATTAATTCTTTTCCAAGAAGATAAATGTTACCTGTACCAAAATTTTCTCCTTGAGCATTGTTTCCGAAAGATACTTTTCCACATTTAATCTTGATAATATTTTCAAATATGTTTTTGTTACCTATAATGTGTTGGGAACATCCACTATCCATGTACCATGTATTGTTGTTCGAACAACCTTTTTTTCCTAAAAAATAGGTAGACTTTCAGAATCCAAACTTTCTTGGATCCATAATTTTTAGAATGTAAAATATTTTGTATCCAAATTTTCATTGAAATGTAATATTTTTTAAATCCTAAAGATTGGGTTTTATTAAATGGACAAATTCTCTTCCCATGTCCACCGTAATGAAACTTAGTGCAAAAATGAGAATATTAGGGAAAAAAATAATTGTGTCTAAAAACAAGTTTTCAACGAGTGTAACAAAATATAGAACAATTCCTAATATGAAGAAGTTGTTAATATATTCTATCAAAATCATTCCTTCCAGAAGTGAAATTTGATATAAGTTTCATTAAGGATAATATTTCATATTTCAGTCTAATGACTACATTATTATCCTCATAGTTATTAGTCTTAGAATATCTATTAGTCTCTATAACATTTTTCTTAGAAATAATATTTTCATGATCCTTAAAAATTTTATCCTTATAAGAATTAACTTAGGGTTTTTAAAAATATTATAAAAATAAAGAGTTCTCTGATCAAGATCTAGTGAATGATTTGATACTTATTTTTTAAAAATAGATATTCAAGAATTTTCTTTCTCTAACTTATTTTTTATCTTATAGTTCTCATTTCATGAAATATAGAAAATCTAGAGACTTCTTCAAACTAAGGTAAAGTATTATATTCTGATCAAGAATATTCTCTATCTGAAGATTCAAAACATTATTTATATGGATAATTAGAATTTAAATAAATATTATATAATGATTCAGCATTGTGTACCTTATTGATAATAAAATGATTTTTAATTGGTATTCTGGATATAAGACCAATATTTTTTGGACTAGAAGATTCATATTTTGAAGATTCCTCTAAATAGTCACCACCATTGGCACTCCAGGTGGCATTAGACTTCATGAATTTCTTGGCCATATATTTTTAGTACTTTTTTTGTTCCTTTCATAATTATTATACTTTCTGTAATTTCTTTTTATCATTGGACAATTAGGTCGGATATATCCGGCACTATTTTATTCATCCCAAGTTACTTCTGAATTTTTCTTCACTATTTTGTCAGTCTTATTATATCTATACTGAAAATCATTCTTCCCTCAATATTAGTCATCTTTAGAGAAATATTGGATAGTTTATTATCATATTCATCAATATCATTTGATTTAGATATTACAACATCTCTCTTAGATTTAGATCTAGTTACTCTTTTCGGTGTCTTGGATTTGGATGTAGTAGTGAAAGGAACACTTCCATTACCATTCTTCTTCTTCTTAATGTTTTCATATCTCTTCATTCTAGTTTCATGCCGATTAATAGTTCCAAATAACTCATTATGTGTGATGTTAGATACTTTCCTATTTTCATAATTAGTTATTTTTTTAGATTCCAACTCATTAGGAATGATATCTATTATCTTGTCCATAAGCATTTCATCATCAAGTCATGTTTCTCCCATAGATTGAAGATTGTCAATGATAATCATAAATTGTGGTTTCACTTTGAAAACTATTTCTCCATAAGAGAATAAAAATCTATGATATTCAGAACTTAATATAGCTCTTCTTATTTATATCACTTTTGAAGTTCAAATGTTTGTAACATCTAGTTTCTTCCAAATACTATTGGTAGCTTCATAAGAGGATATTTGGATATAGATATTACTGCTCATGGAACATAAAATAGTATTTCATACCTTGTATCTTAGTTGGTATTATTGTTTTTCTTGATTTGTGAATTGCCTTATTTCATTGTCAGGAATCTTGTATTCACTAGTTAGCATAAAAAAGTTGTTAACACTGGTATTGATATTAAAATTGTGCATCCTATTTCTTCAGTACTCAAAGTAATTCCCTTCAATGGTTGGGGGTATGGTAGTATTTATATTTTCTATTGATAAATTTTTTATTACAACCATTATATTAGAAATTAGAAATGATCTTTCCCTAAAAAGTATTAGTAATAAAATTTTATAAACGATGATTTTAAAAATAAGAAAATCTTAATAAAAACATGAACAAGTAAAGATAATAAATAAAAGTTGAATAAGAAAACTTTTATGTAAGTATAAGTATTTCATAATCCTCCTCTGATACCAATTGTAGGATTTAAATGTAGATATATATGATCAATTACAATATGGGGATATAACAGTGGTTCTATAAAAACTGTTGGTATAAGTGTCAACATAGAAGGTATACCAACGGTTTTCTAAAAACTATTGGCATATCTATGTTAAATAAAACATATACCAATGGTTTTTGAAACCATTGGTATATGTGTGTTACACTTATACCAACAGTTTACAACTGTTGGTATAGAGTGGATATGGCAATCCATAAGGCTATACCAACGGTTCTATTATAACTTTTGGTATAAATCTATAGCAATGGTTATAATAAAACCGTTGGTATAGTTATATTATAGAACATATACCAATGGTTTTGAAAACTGTTGGTATACATTTTCTCAACTCCAAAGCAGCAGGCCCCTCTCCCCCCTCTCCAGACCTACAACAACACACCTCCACAACTACACCCCTCCCCCTCTCCATACCTGCAACAACACCAATAAAAAATCCCCATCCAAAGTATTCAAAATTTAGAATTCATTCCAGAATTTAGAAATTTAGAAAATTTGAAGTTCAAATGCAATAAATGGATCCTGATGTGTTAGTATGAAACATTGGCCAATCTCGACATCTGATATGGGTTACCGAAATAGCCTACATGTTTTTCATATACTTTTCAATTAGAATAAGGTGGTATGTGGCAAATTGTAATTTGATCTTCTGGATGTGATGTGAGATAAATCCCCATATTGGGTCGTGGGTATGAATATTTAATGAAGTCTTTGGTATTGGGTTCCCAAAGGGACTTTGGTTTGGTCCTAGAACCCACTGTTTGATGATGGGATTGAGGTGATCCATGGGGCTATGGTGTCACCATATGTATTCCTCACCATTGGGGTATTATTATGAGACTTTGAAACTTATTTTTCAAGAATCTATGTGTAGCTTTGTTGACCAATTTGTTATATAGTATGCTTGACTGTTCATAGGTTTCATATGAAATCCCTATATGATATTTTTTTGTTGTATGTTATTGTATAGAATGAACGACCCATGATTGAGAATTAGAACATGAGTATTGGTGCATGTTCAAGATGGGATATCGAGACCCATTCCTAATATAATTCATGTTTTTCAATATATACTATGACGCATTGTGTTTCAATCTATGCCATGTGAATATTTTCTTCTAATACCGTATGAGAAATAGACCATATTTTATTTTTTATCACTTAATTTCAAGAATCTATATGTAGCCTTATGATGATTTTCCATATTCCAGTTGTTGTTTTCACTACAAATGTTGTCCATTTTAAAACAAAGTGAGACACTTTGAGTGATACTAGTCACATTGTGCCTCATATTGAGGTGGGGATGACTCGTACCTATCACCAATGATCCATGGATCGTTTTTCTAATGTGTCAACACAATTTGAATGCATTTGCTTGGTTTTCTGTTTGTCAGTTGTTGTTTTCACTTAAAATCCTATCCATTTCAAACAAAAGTGAGACACTTTGAGTGGTACCCATCACATTGTGCCACGTATTGAGTCAGGGTTGACTCGTACATGTCAAAAATGACCCATGGATCATTTTACTAAAGTATCAACAGAATCCAAATGTGTTTGATTAGTTTTCCGTGTTCCAGTTGTTGATTTCACTTAAAATGCTATCCATTTCAAATAAAAGAGAGACACTATGAGTGATACCAGTCAAACCATGACTCATATTGAGATTAGGTAGACTCTTACAAATCACAAATGACCCATGGATCGTTGTTCTAAAGTATCAACACAATTCGAATACGTTTGGTCAGTTTCCCGTATGTCAGTTTTTTTGACTTAAAATGTTGTCCATTTTAAACAATAGTGAAACATTTTGATTGGTACCAGCCACACCTTGCATCCGATTAAGGTGAAGTTGACTCGTACATTTAAATAATGACCCATGGACCATTTTATTAAAGTATCAACACAATAAGAATGCTTTTGGTCATTATTATGTATTCCATTTGTGGTTTTCACTTAAAATGATGTCCATTTCAAACAAAAGTCGGACACTTTGAGTGATACCGGTCACACCATGACTCAGATTGAGGCAGGGTTGACTCGTACTATTAAAAAATGATCCATGGATCATTCTACTAAAGTATCGACACAATTTGAATGAGTTTGTTCAGTTTTTATATACCATTTTTTGTTTTCACTTAAAATCTCGTCCATTTCAAATAAATGTGAGACATTTTGAGTGGTAACGGCCACACCGTGCCTTGAATTGAGGTGGGGTTGACTCATACACATCACAAATGACTCATGGATTGTTTTCCTAATGTATCAACACAATCTGAATGTGTTTGATCAGTTTTTTCATATTCCTGTTGTTGATTTCACTTAAAATGTTGTCCATTTCAAATAAAAGAGAGACACTTTTAGTGTAGAACTAAAATATTGATTGACTTAAGATAGATCTATAGGGAGGAATGAGTTTCCAGCCTAGGTAAAGAGAGAGGGATCTAGTTTAGACAAAAAAACTGAAAAAAATAGATGAATAACATTAGGCTTACAGATTAGAACTAAATAATTGATTGATTGAAGAGGTTGAAGGAATTTTCAAGGATCGGGGAGTTTTGAAACCTAGATGGGGAGTTTCTTGTAATCCCCTCTTATACCTCACGAATAATAATTACGATGTTTTTGTGTGATTTCAAGTCATTATGATGTCATTTGGTATGCATTTGACCGTTAAACGTGTGTTTTGGCCATTTATGACATGCGGAGTGCGTTTTCGGCCACCGTGGTCACCTGACACCTCTGATTGATGTTCCGTCTAGCCAACCATTTTACAATTCACATACCCTTTCTTTTCATCTGATTTCATGGAATTCCTAGGTCTTTAGGGCGGTTTTGGCCACCCCACGTATGCTTTTCAAGCGCGCCAAACACCCAAAAAACACATATTCAGCCGTACCGCGCAAACCACGCGTCAGAATGACGTTTCATCTCCTAGAAAACCTCAAAAATAATAATTAGGGTGTTTTCGTGTGATTTCAAGACATTATGATGTCTTTCGGTAACCATTTGAGCGTTAAACGCAGGTTTTGGCCATTTACGACACGCAGAGTGTGTTTTCGGCAACTGCGGTCACACGACACCTCTGATTGACATGTTGTCTGGATGACCATTTCACAATTCACCCACCCTTTTTTCATCTGATTTCATGGAATTCTGAGGTCGTTCGGCCGGTTTTGACCACCCCACGCATGCTTTTCAAGCGCGCCAAAAACATAAAAACACATATTCAGCAGTGACGCACAAACCACACGTCTGAATGATGTGTCGTCTCCTCTTACACCTCACAAATAATAATTATGGAGTTTTCGTGTGATTGAAAGTCATTCTGATGTCGTTCGGTATGCATTTGAGTTTTAAACGCGTGTTTTTGGCCATTTACGACACGCGAAGTGCATTTGCGGACACCATGGTCACACGACACCTCTGATTGACGTGTCGTCTGGCCGACTATTCCAAAATTCACCCATCCTTTGTTGTAATCTAATTTCATGGAATTTTGAGGTCATTTGGCCGGTTTTGACCACCCCATGCACACTTTTCTAGCACGCTAAACACCTAAAAACCCATATTCTATCGTATGGTGCAAAATGCTTTTCTGAATGACGTGTCGTCTCCTCGTACACATCATGAATAATAATTTGAGTGTTTTCATGTGATTTCAAGTCATACTGATGTCTTTTGGCATAAATTTGAGTATCAAATACATGTTTTGGTCATTTACGACATGTGGAGTGCGTTTTCAGCCAACGCGGTCAGACGATACCTCTGATTGATGTGTCGTCTGGCTGACCATTTTACAATTCACCCACTCTTTGTTATCATCCGATTTCATGGAATTCCAAGGTCGTTCGGCCAGTTTTGACCACCCCACGCACGCTTTTCAAGCGCACCAACCACCTAAAAAATACATATTCTCCCATTCCGCGCAAACCACATGTACGAATGACGTGACATATCCTTTTACACCTAATTAATAATAATTAGGGTGTTTTTGTGTGATTTCAAGTCATTCTGATATCGTTCGGTATGCATTTGTGTGTTAAACGCATGTTTTGGCCATTTACAACATGCTGAGTGCGTTTTCGCCCACTGCGGTCACACGAAACCTCTGATTGAAATGTTGTCTGACTGACCATTTCTCAATTCACCCATCCTTTTTTTTGATTTCTTGGCATTCTGAGGTCGTTTGGCCAATTTTGACCACCCCACGCACGCTTTTCAAACACGCCAAACAACTAAAAAACACATATTCAGCCGTGTCATGAAAATTGTACGTCTGAATGACATTTTTTCTCCTCGTACACCTCTAGAATAATAATTAGGGATTTTTCATGTGATTCCAAGTCATTAAGATGTTGTTCGGTATGCATTTGAGCGTTAAACACGTGTTTTGGCCATTTACAACAGGCGGAGTGCATTTTCGGCTACTGTGGTCACATGACACCTCTGATTGACATGTCTTCTGACCAAACATTTCACAATTCACCCACCCTTTGTGGTCATCCTATTTCATGGAATTCCGAGGTCATTCGGTCGGTTTTGACCACCCCAGGCACGCTTTTCTAGCACGCCAAACACCTAAAAAACAAATATTCAGTCGTGTCGCACAAACAGTGGGTCCGAATGACGTGAAGTCTCCTCTTACACCTCATGAATAATAATTAGGGTGTTTTCGTGTGATTTCAAGTCATTCCGATGTTGTTCAGTATGCATTTGAGCGTTAAACGCATGTTTTGGCCATTTACAACATGCGGAGGGCATTTTCAGCCACCTCGGTCACACGACACCTCTGATTGACGTGTCGTCTAGCTGACCATTTCACAATTCACCCTCCCTTTGTTGTCATCTAATTTCATCGAATTCCAAGGTTGTTCAGCCAATTTTGACCACCCCACGCAATCTTTTCAAGCGCGCCAAACACCTAAAAACACATATTCAATCGTTCCGTGTGAACCGCGTGTCTGAATGATGTTTTGTCTCAATGTACACCTCAAAAATAATAATTAGGGTGTTTTCGTGGGATTTCAAGTCATTCCGATATTGTTCAGTATGCATTTGAGAGTTAAACACGTGTTTTAGCCACTTACGACACGTGAAGTGCGTTTTCGGCCACCACAGTCACACGACACCTCTGATTGACGTGTCGTCTGGATGTCCATTTAAAAATTCACCCACCCTTTTCTTCATCATATTTCATGGAATTCTAAGGTCATTCGGCTGGTTTTGACCACCCCATGAATGGTTTTCAAACGCGCCAAACACCTAAAAAAACATATTCAGTCGTGTCGCGCAAACCGCGCGTCTGAATTATGTGTCGTCTCCTCGTACACCTCAAAAATAAAAATTAGGGTGTTTTTTTGTTATTTCATGTCATTATGATGTCGTTCATTATGCATTTGAGTGTTAAACGCGTGTTTTGGCCATTTACGACAAGCTGAGTGCGTTTTCGGCCACCGCGGTCACATGACACCTCTGATTGACGTGTCGTCTAGACGACCATTTCCCAATTCACCCACCCTTTTTTTTGTCTAATTTCAGGGCATTCTGAGGCCGTTCGGCCAGTTTTGACCACCCAACGCACGCTTTTCAAGCACGCCAAACACCTAAAAACACATATTTATCCATCCCACAAAAACCGCATGTCTGAATGATGTGTCGTATCCTCGTACACCTCACGAATAATAATTAGGGTGTTTTTGTGTGATTTCAAGTTATTATGATGTTGTTCGGTATGGATTTGAGCGTTAAACTCGTGTTTTGGACATTTACGACATGCAGAGTGTCTTTTTGGATACCGCGGTCACATGACACCTCTGATTGACATGTCATCTAGCTGACCATTTCACAATTCACCCAGCCTTTGTTTTCGTCCGATTTCATGGCATTCTGAGGTCGTTCGGCTGGTTTTGACCACCCCACACATGGGTTTCAAGCGCGCTAGACACCTAAAAAACACATATTCAGTTGTGTCGTGTAAACTGCGCATCCGAATGACATGTCATCATTTCATACACCTCACGAATAATAATTAGTGTTTTTTCATGTGATTTAAATTCATTCTGATGTCGTTGGGTATGTATTTGACCTTAAAACACAAGTTTTAGCCATTTACTACACACGAAGATTGTTTTCATCCACCACGGTCACATGACACCTCCGATTGATGTGTCTTCTGGATGAACATTTCACAATTCACCCACCCTTTGATGTCATCCGATTTCATGTCATTCTAAGGTCGTTCGGCCGGTTTTGACCACCCCACGCATACTTTTCAAGCGCGCCAAACACCTAAAAAACATATTTAGCTATGACACGCAAAACACTCATCCGAATGATGTTCCATCTCCTCCCACACCTCACAAATAATAATTAGGGTGTTTTTGTGCGATTTCAAGTCATTATGATGTCGTTCGGCATGCATTTGACCGTTAAACGCGTGTTTTGGCCATTTACGACATGCAGAGTGCGTTTTTGGCCACCACAGTAACACGACACCTCTGACTGACATGACATTTAGCCGACCATTTCACAATTCCCCCACCCTTTGTTTTAGTTCGATTTCATGGCATTCAGAGGTCGTTTGACTGGTTTTGACCACCCCACGCACGCTTTTCAAGCACGCCAAACACCTAAATAACACATATTCAGCCGTGCATGCAAACTGCACATCTGAATGATGTGTCATATCCTATTACACCTCACGAATGACCCATGGATCTTTTTTTAAAGTATCAAGAAAATCAGAAAACGTTTGGTTGGTTTTCTAAATGCTGGTTGTTTTTACTTAAAATGGTGTCTATTTTAAACAAAAGAGAGACATTTAGAGTGATACCGGCCACATTGTGCCTTGTTTTGAGGCAGGGTAGTCTTGTATACATCTCAAATGACCATTGGATAATTTTCATAAAGTATCAACATAATCCAAATATGTTTGGTTGGTTTTCCATATGTCAGTTGTTTTTTTCACTTAAAATGTAGTCCATTTCAAACCAAAGTGAGACACTTTGAGTGATACTGGCCACACCGTGTCTCAGATTGAGGCGGAGTTGAATCGTACCAATCACAAATGACCAATGTATCGTTTTCCTAAAGTATCAACAAAATACGGATGCATTTGATTGATTTTCCATTTGTTAGTTGTTGTTTTCACTTAAAATCCCATCCATTTCAAATAAAAGTGAGACACTTTGAGTGGAACCGGCCACACCGTGCCTCGGACAGCACCCCCGCCCCCCGGACAGCCCCCCTTACCCCGGACAGCCCCCCACCCTGGGATATCCCCCCCTCACCCCAAACATCCCCCCCACCTCGGACAGCCCCCACCCTAGGAAATCCCCCCACCCCCCGAACAACCCCCAGCACCCCCAGACAGCCCCCCGCACCACCTGGACAACCCAACCACCCCCGGACAGCCCCCCTAACCTGAATATCCCCCACCTCCCAGACATCCCCCCAACCCCTCGAACATCCCCCCTTACCTCAGACACCCCCACCCCCAGGACCCCCCCCCCCACCACGAAAATCCCCCTCAACCCTCGGACAGCCCCCCACCCCACGGACAGCCCCCCGACCTAGGAAAACCCCCACCCCCCAAAAAGCCCCCCACTTACCGGACAGCCCCCTGCACCACCCAGAAAGCCCCCACACCACCAAAATAGGCCAACCACCCCCCAGACAGCACCCCAACCCCCGGACAGCCGCCCCTCACCCCGGCTAACCCCCCCTCACCCCGAAAATCTCCCAACCCCTAGACAGCCCCCCACCCCAGATAGGCCCCACCCCCGAACACCCCCCTCCCACACCACCCAGATAGCCCCCACACCACTTGGACATCCCCACCACCCCCCAGACAGCCCCCCTCATCCCGGACAACCTCTCACACCCCAGACAGCCCCCCCCCCCCCGACGCCCCAGACAGCCCCCCCCCCTCTCACCCCGTATATCCCCCCCCACCCTAGACATCCCCCTACCCCAGAAAGCCCCCCAACACCCCAAAACCACCCACCCCCGACCGGATAGCTCCCTAGGACATTCCCCCAACACCCTGTGTAACGCCCCGACCCCAGTTACCTAGAGTCGGTGCATTATTACATAATATTGTCATTATCACAAGAAAGATCAAATCTCGAAAGACCAATTGGTTTAGTACCCTTGGAAACACTAGATATATTAATAAAGTTTTACATTACATCATGAAGTGAAAAACTACTACAATAACATATTGTATCCATAATCCACACTATTATCCCCTCATAAAATCCCTGCAGGTCATTCATAACTTACTTCTTCACATCCTAGGAAAAATAAAACATTGAAAAGGGGTGAGCTCAAATGCCCAATAAGGATAACAATATAGCGGAAACTTTCAAAAATAAGCATAAACGTTTAAGTCAATGTATAACAAAAACAAAAGCCTTTTAAACTTGAACTTCAACATAGTATGGAAAAAGTAAAATGAAATAATGCCATTTACTTATTCACATGGATATTCTATTAATCGAATAATCACATGCGATATCAATAACCACTTTCATAATGATGGAATGCATAATGCCAGACTATCATAACCACATAGCCAAGGCCTCGTGCCAATACTACAAATAAGATTTTGTCAAGGCCTTGTGCCAAGACACTAGTTTGTCTCATGAGACCTACCGATGCATCGAGGATCTATATCGGGCTCCACCCGTCACATATTAAGTCCAATGCATTCCCATATGAAAAGGTTTAAACATAACATAAACATTCGTATTAAAACTAGCATATGAAATGTCAATACTTTCACCATAAACTATGAATGGTATAAAAATAGTACATCCACAGTCAAACATATCACAAAACCTTCAATACAATATAGAAGTTTTTTATCATAATAAATCAACTTCAAATAAGCGTAAAATCCACCAAAGGATGTTGACATAGATGAAATCAAAACTCTTTTTAGAGAAATATCTCTTTTTATTTTGAAATAATTTAAGAGCCATAAAATAAAACATTTTATTTTGAAAATATTCTTATAAGATTGTAAGGGAAGCTTTAAAGATTTTATAACGGCGGAAAATAGCCGCACCCGCCATATAAGTTAAAAAAACATTCTTACCTTAATCCTGTCGAAAAGGTTAAAAAGGACCTTGTTTTGAAAATGACGAAAAGATTCCTTTATAAACCACTTACAAAAGTCAAAAAGGGTATAAATGACTTTAACTCATATTCTAGTAAATAGTAAAAATGTTTTGATATATATTTTTAAGAAACATGGATGTGGATGATAAAGAGATCCCAGTAGATAATTATGAATAAACAACCTCGGATAATGAAGAGATTGTGAAATAACCCTTACCTTGTACTTTTCCTTGGTTGGGGTAGGTTAAACTTATGTATAATGGTTAAATAATTGTTATTAAATTATTCAAGAATCATATACATTAATATGATATCATATATGATCTTTTAACATTGATTTGTTAATAATATCTTAGTATTATCGTTGTTTCGGGTGTTAACTTGCTCGTTTTATTTTGTATGTTTTGTTACATAAGCCATGTTTGTAATGGATAGGTTGTATCTTAATCATATCCAGATTGATATTAAGTCCTTAAACATTATTTTTAAATCATAAAATGATAATTATACTTGAATGGATATGATGGAGAATGAATCTTATCGCGTTCGTGGAGACGGTAGTCCGTACTTACGCACGAGCGACAATATCATTCTTTTGATATTAAAATAATATATAAATGGATGTTATATCATATATACAGAATAATTAACATGTTATATTTATTATTTACATGAGTTACACATCATTATTATACCCATCCAAATAATAATATATTGAATAACAATTACACCATGACGTGGAGACGGTAAGCCGTACGTACGCATGTATGGTGACATGTAATTCAAAGGGTGGATAGAATAATGAACATGGTTGTACCATATTTATAATAACATCACATTATATATATGATACTGGAGTTATTATTTTAGAATGGTAACAACAAAGGAAGAAGAAGTGGAAGAAGAAAGGAACTTGGAAAAGGGTGGTGAAATCATTACCTCTTCTTCGGTTTCTTCCTTTTGATTTGATCAAAAGGGGTCCTTAGGTTTGATTTCTGATCACAATAAGTCCTCTAGATTGTATTGAGGGAAGTTGGGAGAGTATTTTGGTAGAGTTTTTCCGAACCAAAAGTCTTTTAAGGTGTGAAGAAATGGGAAGGAGGAGTTCCCTTTTATAAGAGGGGTGAGTGGCACCTTTGGAAAAGCTAGAAATATTAATTTATAATAAATTCATATTCGGTTTCGAATGGCTCAAAAGTTGATTATTTAAATTTTAAGGTGGGTATGGGTCGAAAACAACTCAACCAATAGAATTTAGACAGGTTTGGGTGCTTATATTAACCTTATATTTAAGTATTAACTCTAAGATAATTAGTTTCACTTTTAAAATGTCTCATTGTATTTTTATATAATATGGTAATAAACTTACTATATACATCAAAGAGACCCCCAAGTGGTCCATTAATGATTCACCTATCATGATATAAGTCTCTTGTCCGAACCTTATATTTTTAGGAATTTAATATCAATTAATAATATAATATTTGTTTTAAGAACTCTTTTATGTCAATTTTGACACTATTCAATAGTTGATTTTTTTGAAACTCATAACAGATTGATTACTTAGAAAAAGGTAAATTAAATAAATCCTAATATATCATAGTATCCTATAAAATTAGTTTAATTCATTAAAAGTTTCATATTATATTTATTTGGGTATTTATAATATCAATTATCTTAATTTTTGACTATTATAGTAATTACTTCATCATAATTGTGTCATAAATAAATTAAATTAGTTAATGTCTAAAAATTATAAATAAATTATCATTATGTAGGAAATCTTTTTATATTTATAATTAATATTTATAATCTAAAATCCAACATATATAACCCTATGTAAAAAATGTTTTTCTAAAAGATATATGCTTGTGTCATTTTTGTATTCATTTTAACTTAATTAAAATAAAGTGTCCCTATCACCTACAAGTGGCACCATGGGGTCCCAAAATCGACCTAAAGATGCCTATGGTCGAACATGTATCAACAAATAAGGCTAGGACACGTTTTAGGGTAATTTAGTATTATTATAATATTATTTGTTAACCCTTATTTACCGGATTTACCCTTAACCATGGTAAATAAAATATTTACCGCAGTAATTATTCAAAATGTCTAAAAATAAAAGTTACCTATTTACACAATTTATACATCCTGATTCCAAATATGGAATCCATTTTTCTAAATTCAAAACACAAAATTGGTAGAAATTAGTTTAAAATTAATTCCTGCTGTCAAAACAAAAAGCGTGTTTTTAAGAGATAATAACTATCAAAAGATTGACACTTATTTATGTTCGGTTTAATTGTAAAATTATTTCCAATTACCAAAATTATATTAAATGGTAAAAATATATTCTAAATATACTTTAAAACAACTCAAATTCATAATTTATCACTATTAATTATTTTGGTTAAAAAAGTTGTTTTTAATTAAAATTTAGTAATTTTCACTATTCATCAAAATATTAAAGTTATCTGAAAAGTACCAAAATTTCACCTTAGGATAAATTCGATATTCCGAATCCAAAAATGAAGTAAATTTTGAAATATAAAATATATATAATTTCAAAATTAGGTATTACTATTCATAACGGCTACTTTGATTGGTTATGGTGTGTTTGAACTCGGAGTTGCGTACAACACACGCTATCACATTATTCAAAGAGAAGCGTACCGTAGAAGCTTGGGGTGTTACATTCTCCCCTCCTTCAAATAATTTCGTCCTCGAAATTTCTAGAATACTTATCACATGAAAAGACTAGGGTGGTTCTTCATCATAAGTTCCTCGGGTTCCCACGTTGCCTCCTCCATCTTATGGTTTCTCCACAAAACTATTACCAGACGCGTCGTCCGGTTTCTCAGTACTTTTTCTCTCATATCAAGAATCCTGAAGGGCGCTTCACAATAAGACAGATCGGGTTCCAGTTCTAATTCTTCATAGGTGAGTATATGCATTGGGTCAGGCATGTATTTCCTCAACAGAGATACGTGGAACACATCGTGAACTTTTGAGAGACTTGGCGGCATTGCCAATCGGTAAGCTACAACCCCAATTCGTTCTAGAATTTTGAAAGGTCCGATGTACCTGGGAATCAATTTTCCTTTCTTACCAAAACGTATGACTCCCTTCCATGGAGATACCTTCAGGAAAATATGATCACCGACTTGAAATTCCAAATCCTTCCTTCGATTATCGGCATAGCTCTTCTACCTACTTTGAGCTGCTTTGATGTGATTTTGGATTACCTTCACCTTTTCCATCGTTTCCTCCACCAGTTTTGGACCTACAAGTTTTCTTTCATCGATGTCATCCCAACAGGTTGGTGTACGACATCTCTTTCCATATAATGCTTCATATGGTGCCATCTGAATACTCGAATGGAAGCTATTGTTATAGGAAAATTCTACCAGAGGTAAATATTGATCCCACATACCCTGAAAGTCAAGTGAGCAAGATCTCAACATGTCTTCTAAGGTTTGAATAGTCCATTCTGATTATCCTTCTGTCTGAGGATGGTAATCATTGCTCAAATGAAGTTCAGTATCTAGGGATTTCTGAAGACTTTTCCAGAATCTTGAAGTAAAACGGGGATCACGATCAGAAACAATCGATAGGGGTACTCCGTGAAGTCTCACAACTTCATTAATATATAGTCTTTCTAGATGTTCCAATGGTAGATCTTCTCTTATAGAAATCAAATGTGCTGACTTGGTAAGACGATCAACAATAACCCATATTGCATCGTTCCTTCTAGGAGTCTTTGGTAGCCCCATGACAAAGTCCATCGTAATATTGTCTCATTTCCACTCCGGTATGGGAAGATGTTGCATGACTCTTCCAGGCTGTTGCCTTCCAGCTTTCACTTGTTGACAAACCATACATCTTGACACAAAATCAGAAATATCCCTCTTCATGTTGTCCCACCAAAAATGTTCCTTCAAATATCTATACATTTTGGTGCTCCCAGGGTGTATAGAGATATTGGAACTATGAGCATCATCCAGCAATTCCCTTTTTAGATCAGGTAAATCGGGAACACAAAGTCTTTTCCCAAATTTCAAAATTCCATCTTCATACACAAAGTCTCTCAATCTCCCATCATTCACAGCTTTAATCTTCTTTTTAAATTCTTCATCATCGGTCTGAGAACTCTTAATCCTTTCTAGTAAAGATGGTTTGGCAAAAATTTGAAAAATAATTGATGTTTCGCCTCCTCTGGTTATTCCCATGTCCATCTTCACTAGATCTATGAAAATTGGATCCCTTTTAATTCTCATATTTTTCAAAACTACATGGTCTTTTCTACTCAAAGCATCATCCACCTTGTTTGATTTCCCCAGGTGGTAGTGTATCGTGCAATCATAATCCTTGAGTAATTCTAGCCATCTCCTTTGCCTCATGTTGAGTTCTTTTTGTGAGAAAATATACTTCAAACTCTTGTGATCAGTATAAATCTCACATTTTTCACCATAGAGGTAGTGCCTCCGTATCTTTAAAGAAAAGATCACAGCTGCTAACTCGAGATCATGAGTAGGATAGTTTTGTTCATGAATTTTCAATAGTTGTGATGCATAGGCAATAACTCTATCATTCTGCATAAGGACACAACCAAGTCCTTTCTTTGATGCATCACTATAAATAACGAACCCATCATTCCCCGATGGTAGAGTCAATATAGGAGCATTGACTAATCTTCTCTTCAGTTCATCGAAACATTCTTCACACTCTTTTGTCCAAAAAAATTAAACCCCTTTACGTGTGAGATTCATTAATGGGTTAGCCAATCGGGCAAAATTCTGGACGAAACGTCAATAATAACCTGCCAAACCAATAAAACTGCATACCTCAGTTATACTTGTAGGTGCTGTCCATTCTTGGATAGCCTTGGTCTTAGAAGGATCAACAGAGATTCCATATTTAGAGACAATATGGCCAAGAAAAGAAATCTCCTGATGCCAGAATTCACACTTGCTAAACTTCCCATATAATTCATGCCTCCTCAGAGTCTTCAAGATAATGCACAAGTGATTTTCATGATCTTCGTAGGTTTTGGAGTATAACAAGATATCATCAATAAATACCACCACAAATTCATCGAGATACTCCTTGAAAACTCTATTCATCAGATCCATGAATACAGAGGGGGCATTAGTCAATCCAAAAGGCATTACAGTAAACTCGTAATGCCCGTACCTGGTTTGAAATGTTTTTTTCGGAATGTCTTCCTTATTTACACACAACTGATGGTATCCATATCAAAGGTCAATCTTTGAAAAGTATTGAGCTCCATGCAGTTGGTCAAATAAATCATCAATTCGAGGTAGGGGATACTTGTTCTTTATTGTTATAGCATTGATCTCCCTGTAGTCGATACATAACCTCATAGATCTGTCTTTCTTTTTAACAAAAAGAACAGGGGCTCCCCATGGAGAAACACTAGGGAGAATAAATATCTTATTACTCAATTCCTATAGTTGTTTCTTTAGTTCGACTAACTCTACAGTGGCCATTCTATAAGGGGTCTTCGATATAGGACTTGATCCAGGAATAAAATCAATGGAAAACTCAACTTCTCGTTCTGGAGGATGTCCAGGTAAATCTTACGGAAATACATCTACAAATTCTTTAACAACAGGTACATCCTCTATTTGAACATTCCTTTCCTCACCCACAGTTATTTCATTCTCTTCCTCCCCAATAATTGAATTTAGTTGAGCTATTGGGGGTGGATCTACATAAGAATTAGGTGGTGATGATTCTGCTCTAAAGATAAGGTGTTCCTTATCATTATCATCAAGAATCGTAGCCTCTTTCTTCTTACAATAAATATTCGCATCATAGTCCGAAATCCATTCAATACCGAGGATTATATCAAACTCAATCATAGGTATGACAATGAGATCAGCAGATAAAGAACATTTATGTGCTCTAATGGGGACTAATTCGCAAAACATTGTTGCAATGATACTTCCCTTAGGAGTTTTAACTGACAACTACCTTGTTAAATAAAATTGGAAATATCTAATTTTCTTAGCAAACTGGGAAGATATGAAACAATGCGATGATCCAGAATCAAATAATGCATTTCCTAAACTTGAGGAAACCATTAAATTACCTTCCACCACATCTTTCGGAGCTTCTACCTCAGCAGTAGTGATAGCATAAGCTTGGCCTTGATCCCTTGGCCTTTTTTGAGGTAAGTTCTCCTGAATCTTAGGACATTCATTTGCATAATGCCCCATCTCCCTGCAATTGTAGCACTGAACATTGGTAGCTTCCTTCTTCCCCTTGCAATCGCGAGCTCGGTGGCCTTTTTCACCACACTTGTAACAGACTCCCATTCCCTTCAAGCAAGTACCAGGGTGTTTCTTCCCGCATTTACCACAGGATGGATATTAAACCTTTCCCTTCTTCCCCTTATTTCCATTCCCAGATTGATCATCAGGTCTCTTCTTCTCTTGCTTTGCTTTAAAGTCATAAGACTTAGAGAATTCCTTTTCGGTCTTGATAGCACATGAGACAATGTCTTCGTATGATGAAAAGGATTGTGAGACTAATGCTTAACGGAGAAATGGTTTTAACCCATCAAATAAACGATCAATCTTACTTCTTGGGTTACATATATAATCACCAGCATACCTTGCTAACCTTGTAAAGTTAGCCTCAGACTTTGTGACATTCTCATCCTCCTTCTGTCTCAGACTCAGAAATTGCCTTTCCATATCTGCTTGATAGTCGCGAGGAAAGTATTTTTCTAAAAACAGATCTTTGAACTCCCTCCATTCCATATTTGATACTGCTTCATCTTCCTTCGTATTTTGAATCAATGACCACCATTGATCAGCATCTCCAGTGAGGCGGTAAACTGCCATGATAACTTTTTCCCTTTCACTACTCCCTAAAGCCTGAAATATTTTCTCTAGGGAATTTATCCATTGCTCAGCTGCTAAGGTATTTGTACTCCCATTGAATGTTAGTGGTTGTTGCCTCATGAAGCGATCTAACATTGATCCTCCACGCTGTGGATCAGGGTGCTCCATACGGGTAAGGTTATTATGCATAACCTGAGTATGTTGTACCAGTATGGTGATTAGCTGATCGGCACCAGTTGCATCACCAGCTCCACTATAATTATCTTGAGTAGGAGGGAAATCCCTACATGGAGTGTGTGCATTGATTCGGCTTCCATTTCTTCCACTAGGTGCCATTTCAAAACAATGGCATAAACTAGATCAGTTTATGAATCAAAATACATAATCCCATACTTATAAAACACTTAACATAAATTGAACTATTTATGGATATAATCCATAATCATAAGAATGTTTTCTTTGAGGAAGTATATACTCATAAACCCTTCATAATGATTTGTAAATAAAATGAGAGTTATCCTAAGCATATCCCCTGGCAGTGTCGTAACCAAGAGTGCAGCAATGCCCGTTGTCGTGCACCAATTCCCATTCGAGTCTAGCTCAAAGTGGTGTTTTCGGGTTTTACCCCTAGGTACATCTGTGCCAGAGCTGCCTCTACCTGCTCGTATCCAGACAGGGATGTATTGCTCGGAAAACTCACAAAATATTTACAATACCAAAATTCTAGGAATTTCTTCTATACTAATCCTCAAAGATCATCTTAGGTCTACGTGCTCTAATCAGAGTTTATCAAAATCTAGCTTCCAAGGTTTGTACGAAACTTCCTCTGATACCAACTGTAACGCCCCGCCCCCAGTTACCCAGAGTCGATGCATTATTACGTAACATTTTCATGATCACAAGAAATATCAAATCTCGAAAGACCGATTGGTTTAGTAGCCTTGGAAACACTAGATATATTCATAAAGTTTTACATTACATCCTGAAGTGAAAAACTACTACAACAACATATTCTCTCCATAATCCACACTATTATCCCCTCATATAATGCCAGACTATCATAACCACATATCGGAAACTTTCATAAATAAGAATAAACATTTAAGGCAATGTATAACTAAAACAAAATCATTTTAAACTTGAACTTCAACATAGTATGGAAAAAGTAAAATGAAATAATGTCATTTACTTATTCACATGGATATTCTACTAATCGAATAATCACATGCAATATCAATAACCACTTTCATAATGATGGAATGCATAATTCCAGACTATCATAACCACATAGCCAAGGCCTCGTGCCAAGACTACAAATAAGATTTTTTTCAAGGCCTTGTTCCAAGACACTAGTTTGTCTCATGAGACCTACCGATGCATCGAGGAGCTATAGCGGGCTCCACCCGTCACATATTCAGTCCAATGCATTCCCATATGAAAAGGTTTAAACATAACATAAACATTCGTATTAAAACTAGCATACGAAATGTCAATACTTTCACCATAAACTTTGAATGGTATAAAAATAGAACATCTACAGTCAAACATATCACAAAACCTTCAATACAATATAGAAGTTTTGTATCATAATAAATCAAGTTCAAATAAGCATAAAATCCATCAAAGGATGTTGACATAGATGAAATCAAAACTCTTTTTAGAGAAATATCTCTTTTTATTTTGAAATCATTTAAGAGCCATAAAATAAAACATTTTCTTTTGAAAATATTATTATAATCTTGTAAGGGAAGCTTTGAAGATTTTATAACGGTGGAAAATAGCCGCACCCGCCGTATAAGTTAAAAAAACATTCTTACCTTAATCCTGTCGAAAAGGTTAAAAAGGACCTTGTTTTGAAAACGATGGAAAGATTCCTTTATAAACCACTTATAAAAGTCAAAAATGGTATAAATGACTTTAACTCATATTCTAGTAAATAGTAAAAATGTTTTGAAATATATTTTTAAGAAACATGTATATGGATGATAAAGAGATCCCAGTAGATAATTATGAATAAACAACCTCGGATAATGAAGAGATTGTGAAATAACCCTTACCTTGTACTTTTCCTTGGTTAGGGTAGGTTAACCTCCTCTATAATGGTGAAATAATGGTTATTAAATTATACAATAATCATATACATTAATATGATATCATATATTATCTTTTTACATTGATTTGTTAATAATATCTTAGTATTATCATTGTTTCGGGTGTTAACTTACTCATTTTATTTTGTATGTTTTGTTACGTAAGCCATGTTTGTAGTGGTTAGGTTGTATCTTAATCATATCCAGAATGATATTATGTCCTCAAATATTATTTTTAAATCATCGAATGATAATTATACTTTAATGGATATGATGTAGAATGAATCTTATCGCGTTCGTGGAGACGGTAGTCCGTACGTACGCACGAGCGACAATATCATTCTTTTGATATTAAAATAATATATAAATGAATGTTATATCATATATACAGAATAATTAACATGAAATATTTATTATTTACATGAGTTACACATCATTATTATACCCATCCAAATAATAATATATTGAATAACAATTACACCACGACGTGGAGACGGTAAGCCGTACGTACGCACGTATGGTGACATGTTATTAAAAGGGTGTATAGAATACTGAATATGGTTGTACCATATTTATAATAACATCACAGTATATATATGATACTGGAGTTATTATTTTATAATGGTAACAACAAAGGAAGAAGAATTGGAAGAAGAAAGGAACTTGGAAAAGGGTGGTGAAATCATTACCTGTTCTTCGGTTTCTTCCTTTTGATTTGATCAAAAGGGATCCTTAGGTTGGCTTTATGATCAAACTAAGGCCTCTAGGATGTAGTGAGGGAAGTTGGGAGAGTATTTGGGCAGAGTTTGGACGAACCAAAAGGCTTTGAAGGTGTGAAGAAATGGGAAGGAGGAGTTCACTTTTATAAGAGGGGTGAGGGGCACCTTTGGAAAAGCTAGAAATATTAATTTATAATAAATTCATATTCGGTTTCTAATGGATCAAAAGTTGATTATTTAAATTTTAAGGTGGTTATGGGTCCAAAAAAACTCAACAAATAGAATTTAGACATTTTTGGGTACTTATATTAACCTTATCTTTAAGTATTAACTCTAAGTTAATTAGTTTCACTTTTAAAATGTCTCTTTGTATTTTTATATAATATCGTTAATAAACTTACTATATACATCCAAGAGACCCCCAAGTGGTACATTAATGATTAAACTATAATTATATAAGTTTATTTCCCTATAATTATATTTTTAGGAATTTAATATCAATTAATAATATAATATTTGTTTTAAGAACTCTTTTATGTCAATTTTGAAACTATTCAATAGTTGATTTTTGTGAAACTCATAACAGATTTATTACTTCGAAAAAAGTCAATTAAAGAAATCCTAATATATCATATTATCCTATAAAATTATTTTAATTCATTAAAAGTTTCATATTATATTTATTTGGGTATTTATAATATCAATTATTTTAATTTTTCACTATTATAGTAATTACTTCATCATCATTGTGTCATAAATAAATTAACTTATTTAATGTCTAAAAATTATACATAAACTATAATTATGTAGTAAATCCTTTTATCTTTCTAATTAATATTTATAATCTAAAATCCAACATATATAACCCTATTTAAAAATTGTTTTTCTAAAAGATATATGTTTGTGTCATTTTTGTATTCATTTTAACTTAATTAAAATAAAGTGTTCCTATCACTTACAAGTGGCACCATGGGGTCCCAAAATCGACCTAAAGATGACTATGGTCGAACATGTATCAACCAATAATTCTAGGACACGTTTTAGGGTAATTTAGTATTATTATAATATTAATTTTTAACCCTTATTTACATGATTTACCCTTAACCATGGTAAATAAAATATTTACCGCAGTAATTATTCAAAATTTCTAAAAATAAAATTTACCTATTTACACAATTTGAACATCCTGATTCCAAATATGGAATCCATTTTTCTAAATTCAAAACACAGAAGTGGCCGAAATTAATTTAAAATTAATTCCCGCTATCAAAACAAAAAGCGTGTTTTTAAGAGATAATAACTATCAAAAGATTGACACTTGTTTATGTTCGTTTTAATTGTAAATGACCAAAATTATATTAAATGGTAAAAATATATTCTAAATATACTTTAAAACCACTCAAATTCATAATTTATCACTATTAATTATTTTGGTTAAAAAGGTTGTTTTTAATTAAAATTTAGTAATTTTCACTATTCATCAAAATATTAAAGTTATCCAAAAAGTACCAAAATTTCACCTTAGGCTAAATTCAATATTCTGAATCCAAAAATGAAGTCCATTTTGAAATATAAAATATATATAATTTCAAAAATTAGGTATTACTATTCATAACGGCTAGTTTGATTGGTTATGGTGTGTTAGAACTCGGTGTTGCATACAACACACGCTATCACATTATTCAAAGAGAAGCATACTGTAAAAGCTTGGGGTGTTACACCCTAGACACCCCCCCATCATCCGAACAGCTCCCCCACCCCCCGAATAGCCCCACCCCATGAACAACCCCCCCCCCTCCCACCACGGACAGCCCCCACCCCCCCCCCCCCTTCGGATAGCCCCCCACCCCTCCCCCCCAGACAGCCCCCCAAACACAACGAATCTAAGATGTTTCACCTCTGATAGAGGGTAAAAGATTTAATTAATTAAATGGATCTGATGGGATAGAGAAAATCTAGGTTAAATCAAAAAAAATAAACTTCAAAATCAAAACACATAACTAAAATATTTGATGAATACTAGTAATAATAAGGTAACACTTAAAGATTTTAAGTGTATAAAGAATAAAATACAATAATTGATATGGATCTGATGGAGATTTAGTAGTTCGGATGGGGGAAGTCGAGCGAGGATGGCCTGCAGCTGCTGCACATTCAATTATGTTCGTGAATGAGGAGGGGATGCTAATTGGGGAAACTTTTCCCAATGGTTTTTAAAAACTGTTGGTAAAGAGTTCTTATCCCAAGGGTTTATACAGAACCGTTGGTAAAATCCCCTAAAAACAGGCTTTCCCCAACAGTTCTATATAACCATTGGTAAAGCCTCCTACAAACAAGCCATTCCCAACGGTTCTCTAAAACCATTGGTAAAGGCTCTTACAAACAGGCCTATACCAAATGTTTTGTTAAACTGTTGGTATATCCTCCCTTCCCAATAGTTTTTTTAAACCATTGGGATAAAAGCGTTGGGAAAACATCCATTTCCAGTAGTGTTCAAGAGACATTCAGAGCATAAGAAAGAAGAGAAAAATTAATTGTAGCATTGAAGAGAGTAAGAGTTTCAGTGTAAACCTAATACTAAGATAATTGATGTGGGATGTAAATAGGGGGTCATTTATATAGGCTTCACGACGACAATTCATATTACCAAATCAGTCTAACAGCTGATATTAACTAGATCTAATCAGATGGTTAATATTAATGCTGAAGAAGGATTTGTTTGTTCTGATCTCTTGAGGTTTTAAGGAAAAATAATATTTAAAGAGAGTGAATCTAATAATGTTTACTTAAAACAAAATAGAAATATAAAAAAAAGAAAAAAAATGAAATTATAAATATTTAAGTATGGAAACATACCTTCCAGATTTCTTAGAAAAAAAATCAATATTGATAAGGTTCTTATTGAATAACATATTTTCCAAAAAAAATTAATAGGATAGGAAAAAAAATTATCTTCCAAAAAATATTTGGTTCTGGGGAAAAACTTTGAAAAGGGAGATATAAAAGAATAAACATATATACTCCCTATATGAAAAGAAGTAACTTAATGTTAGGAGATATTTATAATATTAAGTTAATTTGGATGATTACCTTAATATTATGATTCCTTACATTTCTTTAATGTATTCAAATCTATTAAAAGGTATTGATTTTATAAAAATATCAACAAGTTGTTCTTGCATTCCAATAAATTATAAAATAAAATCTTATTTAAGTTTGTGATCTCTAAGAAAGTGATTTGTAATAACAATGTGTTTTAAATGTGAGTCAGGTGGATGGTTTTTAATTAGGTAAATGGAACTATTATTATCAAAATTTATTTTTGTTTTGGTTAAACTCATGCCATAGGTTGTGAGTGTGTATTGCATCCAAAATACTTGAGCAAAACAACTTTGAACTACTACATATTCATCTTATACAGTGAATAGTCCTACTGGGTGTTCCATCATGTATGAATATGAAACTAATGAATATCCTGAGAAATTAAAAGTTCTAGAATACTTTTCATATCCATTATACATCCACCAAAATCAGTATCTGAAAATATTTTAAAAAAAAATCATTTCAAGAGGAATGGGAATGTCCTAAATACAAGGCTCCCCTTAAATAGAAAAAATCCATTCCACTTATTTTAAATGAGATTGTTTTGGATTATATTTATATCTTTCACATAAGTATGCTGACAACATTAATCATGGATGACTAGATGTTATGTATAATAGACTTACCACCAAACCTCTAAAATATGTTCCATCTATAGGTTTCCTAGCTTTATCAAGATTAATAGAGTTTGAGGTACCAATTGGAGTACATATAAATTTATTATTGTTATATCTATACTTCTTAAGAAGATATTTAATATAATTATGTTAAGATATATAAATTCTTTTTGGTTTTGGAAAAAATTTGAAAAAAAAGAAAAAATGTTAACTCACCCATCATACTAATTTGAAACTCATATTTCATGAGATTCACAGGTGAATCAGTTAAGTATTTCTCAGTTGATCTGAATATAATATTAAAAAAGTAAATTTAAACAATAATTTTTTAATGTCTATTTATAAAAATGGTCAGATCAGCATCTCCATTAACATAACTATTTTGTAGAAAAAATCTTTTATTTCTGTCATACCAAGCTCTAGGGGATGTTTAAGTCCATATAAGGATTTGGTAAGTTTGTAAACATGTTTATGATGTTTTGTGTCTTAAAAACTAGTATCTTGTTCCACATAAACATCCTCTTGAACATATCCATTATGGAAAGAACACTTCATGTCCATTTGAAAATGTTTGAAATTGAAAAATGTTTCAATGGCTAGTAGAATACGAATAGATTCAAGTCAAGCTACTAGAGAATAGGTTTCTTCATAGTGTATTCCTTCGTGTTAATTATATAATTTGGAAACTAATATTTATTTATTTCAATAAATTATTCAATTTAATAACATTTATTTTTTAAGACTTATTTCACACCAATTATATAAGTTTCCATAGGTCTTTCAATAATGGTTTATACGTTGTTCCTTTCAAATTAATTTAGTTTATCATGACCGGCTTTAATCCAATCATCATCACCCAAAGCATCATCAGTGATTTTAGGTTCTAATTGGGAATGAAATTATAGATGTTCAAATTCATTTCATAGAGAACTTATATTTTTTATAGTTTGATTTATAGAACCAATAATACCATCATTGGGATTATTTCTAAGAAACAACTGATTTTGTTTTTGTAAAACATGTTCATCAACATAAAATAAAAACTATTCTTGGTTCAATACTTAATAAAAACATTCTTTAGTGTTTTCCTTATTATAATAATCTTCCAACAAAGGTTAATAATTAGTTTTTGAAATCACATAGGTTGGGGGTGTTTAAAAACAAAAGGACTAGTTTCATGAAAATTAATATTTACTGTTTCATCAACAGTACAAGAATTTTTGTTAAAAACAATACAAGCCTTAGAAGTAGTGGAGTAGACTATAAAAATTACTTCATTGGATTTGGGTGGAAAGTTATGTATGTTATCTTTAGTATTCAAGATGAATACTTTTCATCTAAATACATTAAAGTAAAAAACATTAGGTTTTCTTCTAGTCTATAACACATAAAGTGTTTTATTAAGAAAATGTTTGATTAAAACATGATTTATTATATAGAAAGAAGTACTAACATCTTCATAAAAAAAGTGTTTAGAAAAAGAATATTCACTCAAAATGGTTCTTATTATCTCTTAAAGAATACAATTTCTTCTTTAATCAAAAAAATTTTGTTGAGGAGTTCATGTAGATAATATGTTATGAGTAATGTCTTTTTTACTACAAAAAGTTTCAAAATCTGAATTTTCAAATTTTCCCCATGTCCACTATGTATAGTTACCAATTGAATGATTTTATCATTTTTTACTTTGTATGAAAAGGATTTAGAATAAGAGAAGTCTTCATATTTCTTTTCTAGAAAATAGACCCTTTTAAATGTTTTTTATTCATCAAAAAAAATCAAATAAATATTATTTTCCTCGAGTACGTCATGTTTTTGTTGAACAAAAAGATCCATATGCACTAGATGTAAAGAATCATAAATTGATACTTCAATAATTGATTAAAATCTTTCCTTATGTTGCTTTCCATATTGACAAGGATCACAAAAATTTCAAGAATCAAATCTGAGCTCTGGTAGATCCTTAAAAAGTCATTTATTTTAGAGTTTTCATAAGTTCCTATTGTTATAGTATCCTATTCTTCTAGGCCATAACCAAGATTGTTCATCCATTTCACTAAGACAAGGTAGGTCTTGATTCCTAAGGTATTCTATGTTCAGTGTATAAACATTCTCATTCCTATGAGGAGAGAGAATGAACACATAGAATTTTGTACTATAAATTTACCATTCCTAAAATTCACAAACTAAACTTAATCACATAATTTGATTATGCTTATAAGGTTGTGGTTAATAACTTTAACAAATAAAATTTATAAAATTAATTCTTTTCCAAGAAGAGAAATGTTACCTATACCAAAATTTTCTCCTTGAGCATTTTATCCGAAAGATACTTTTCCACATTTCATCTTGATAATATTTTCAAATATATTTTTGTTACCTATCATGTGTCGGGAACATCCACTATCCATGTACCATGTATTGTGGTCAGAACATCCTTTTTTTCCTAAATAAAATAGGTAGACTTTCAAAATCCAAACATTCTTGGATCCATAATTGTTAGAATGTAAAATATGTTGTATCCAAATTTTCATTGAAATGTAATCTTTATGAAATCTTAATGACTGGGTTTTATTAAATGAACAAATTCCCTCCCAATTTCCATCTTATTGAAACTTAGTGCAAAAACAATAACATTAGGGAACAAAATAATTTTGTCTAAAAACTAGTTTTCAATGAGTGTAAAAAAATATAGAGCAATTCTTAATATGAAGAAGTTGTTAATACATTTTATCAAAATCTTTCCTTCCAGAAGTGAAATTTGATATGATTTTCATTATGGAAAATATTTCATATTTTAGTCTAATGAATACATTCTTATCCTCATAGTCAATATTCTTAGAATATCTATTAGTCTCTAAAATATTTTTCTTAGAGATAATATTTTCATGATCCTTAGAAAGTTTATCCTTCTAAGAATTAACTTACTTAATATTTCTAAAATTATTATAAAAATAAAGAGTTTTCTGATCAAGATCTAGTGAATGATTTGATACTTATTTTGTTAAAATAGATATTCTAGAATTTTCATTCTCTAACTTCTTTTTATCTTACAGTTCTCATTTCATGAAATATAGAAAATCTAGAGACTTCTTCAAACTAAGGTAATGTATTATATTCTGATAAAGAAGATTATTTATCTGAAGATTCTCAAATTTATTTATAAGGATAATTAGAATTTAAAGAAATACTGGATAATGATTTAGAAATGTGTACCTTAATGATAATAGAATAATTTTCAATTGGTAATCTGGATATAAGACCAATATTTTTCAGACTAGAAGATTCATATTTTGAGAATTCCTCTAAATAGTCACCACCACTAGAACTCTAGGTGTCATTAGAATTCATGAATTTCTTGGCCTTATATTTTTAGTAATTTTTTATTCCTTTCAGAATTGTTATCCTTTCTGTAATTTGTTCTTATCATTGGACAATTAGGTCTGATATATCCGGAACTCTTTCATTCATTACAAGTTACTTCTAAATTTTTCTTCTCTGTTTCTTCATTCTTCTTATATCTATACTGAAAATATTTCTTTCCCCCAATATTAGTCATCCTTTGAGAAATATTTAATAGTTTATTCTCATATTGATCACTATCGCTTGATTCAGATATTACAACAACTCTCTCAGCTTTATATCTACTTACTCTTTTCAGGGTCTTATATTATGATGTAGTAGTGAAAGGAACACATTCATTACCATTATTTTTATTTTTAATGTTTTCATCTCTCTTCATTCTAGTTTCATTCGGAATAATAGTTCCAAATAACTCATCAGGTGTGATGTTAGATACTTTTTTATATTCATTATTAACTATTATTTTAGATTCCCACTCCTTGGGAATGATATCTATTATATTGTCTATAACCATTTAATCATCAAGTCATGTTTCAACAATAGATTGAAGATTGTCGATGATAGTAATAAATCGTGGTTTAACTTTGCAAACTAGTTCTCTATAAGGGAATACAAATCTATGATATTCAGCACTAAACATTTCTCTTCTTTTTTATATCACTTTTGAAGTTCCAATGTGTGTAACATCAAGTTTCTTACAAATACTATTGGAAGCTTCACAAGAGGATATTTGGCTATAGATATTATTGGTCCTAGAACATAAAATAGTATTGAATACCTTTTATCATAGTTGATATTTTTTTTTCTTGATCTGTGAATTGCCTTATTTCATTGTCAGGAATCTTGTATTCACTAGTTAGCATAAAAAAGTTGTTAACACTGGTATTGATATTAAAATTGTCCATCCTATTTTTTTATAATTCATAGTAACTTCCTTCATTGATTGGGGATATGGTAGGATTTATATTGTCTATTGATCCAATGTTTAGTCCTACCATTATATAGGAAAATAAAAATGATCTTTCCCCCAAAAAGGATTAGTAAAAAGAGTTTATAAACAATGATTTTAAAAATAAAAAAACCTTAATAAAAATATGAACAAGTAATGATAATAAATAAAAGTTGAATAAGAAAACTTTTATTTAAGTATAGGTATATCATATACCTCCTCTAATATAAAATTTAGGATCAAAATGTAGATATATATGATTAATTACAATATAGGGGTGAATTGCAGGTTTACAAATTTTCATTTTTATCATTTAAGAAAATCAATGTTTAACAATGTTAAACAAAATGGATTTATAGACCCTCTTTAGTTCTAAACAAAGAAACTATCTTGATTAGGATCTAAAAATATGGATCTAATTAAGAAAGTTAGAAAAATTTTACATAGGTAATGATTCTACTATAAAGCGTATAGAATCTTATTTATCAGAGTATAAAATTATATGAAAGTATATGAATGTTATACATTTTTTCATTAATAAAAATAATAGAATTAAAAATTTCAACAAAAACAAGTAAATTAGAATAGGAAATATTTTAACCCAAATAGAATTGTATCCAATAACCTTGGATAAAGGTCCCTTGACTTATACTTTAATCAATTTCTATCTTACCCACACTAGGGTATTCCCTCAATATTAAAATAAGAATATTTCTTGCAATCCCTTTAATCCCTAGACCTCTACGGTGATCGATACCCCTATATTTCTATCCCTAGAATCCCTCTATTGATCATCAATAATTATAATAACACTAAGCCGGATGAACATGATGTTCATGGTTGAACAAGATGTTCACAGTAATTACACTAGGCAGATTTGAGAAGATCTTTCACAGTATAAATTCTCTCTCTAGAATTATGCACAATCGTTGAAAACTCTTCATTTTGAACTCATTAAAATGGATGTGTATTTATAAGTCTGGATTCTAATGGCCTACTTCCTCCTCCGACAGTCATATTTTTCCATGAATTTCAGAGGGAGCTTTACATGTTTCACTCAACCAACTGCTAGTTAAAAATATATTGTATGAAATTATTTAATTTAAGAAAAACCTGGGAAACATTATCTTCTATGGGAAATAATAATATATATGAAAAAAATTAATCTTAAGAAACATTAACATATTTATATAACATTAACCTGTTTATGATTCGATAAAATGAAACATTACATTAATGAAATGAGCTAAATATAAGAAAAAAAATTATTTAGATTCATAAGAAAGTGAGAATTGTAGTCTAAAAATATGAACAATCAGGTTATGAAGGAGATGATAATCAGAGTCTGAATTCTAATGAATTCAGAATCTGATTTATAAATGAATCAGATTCTAATTTCAGAAGAAATCAGAGTATGATTTCAGATGAAATCATAGTTTAATTTAAAAAAAATTGGAGTGTTATTTAAGAATAAATTAGTGTCTAATTTCATGAGAATTCATAGTCTAATTTCAATATAATTAAGATTCTGATTTTAGTAAAAATCAAACTCTGATTCTTGGAGAAATCTGAGTCAAATTTCATAAGAAGTTGGAGTCTGATTTCAAAAGAAATCATATTCATAATCCAAGGTAAATTGGATTCTATGGAACTGTAAGGTTCTATGTTAGTTAAGTATCCGATTTTTGGTTTATGAAAAATATGGTTAGATTTGGTTTAATAAAATATTAGATAAGGCATTTAAAACCAAGGGTAATGAAAAAAATTCTTAGAGAAAATAAATTTTACACAAGAAGATAATTATTTGAGAAAGACAATTTTTTTTAAGAAAATGTGTTTGTGATTTAAAAAATATAAAGGAATAGAAGTGATAAAGAAACTTATTGAATCATAATTAATTATATCTTTTTATGGATAATGATTTCATAATACATACCATATAATTATATCATATTTAATTTTTATACAAAAAATGTTACACCTATAAAAATGATGAAAAAATCCCCAAATGATAATTTTGACATTAATATTTCAACAGTAATACTTATTTTATCCAAATAATTCAATAAATATAATAATTTACCAATTTAAAATTAAAATCCCTATTTATTGAAAAACACTTGTTTTTTAACAATTACATTTTACTGACAATTAAAAAAATTACATTTCATATCCAGAAATAATTCTTTCATTTATATTTAATAAAAATTATTTAATAATAATAATTTATTATAATATAATTTATCTCAAATTTTTTTGACATCATCAAGATGATTATATTAACTAAAACTATATATTTCCCAATAAGGAAAGTATTTTTTATCAATCAATGTCTGATTTTTAAGTAACTTTTTTTTATAATTTTAAAATTAATATTTAAAAAAATAAGTATTTTAATTATTTAATTAAAATAATATATAAAAATTCATATTGTTGGGGGCTATATACATATCACTTTATTTCACTATGGAATACCATAATAGTAAGGTATGTGAGGATGACATTTTTATGGTGGTTTGGTGAATATGGAGCGTCATGATTTAGATGAGCTTGAGATTATTCAATAAATAGTTTCACTCTTACTTTTTAATTCAATCTCATCTTCATTGTAAGATCCTAAAATTTTTAGGTTATTTACTGAGATATTTTCCAATTATTCCTTTTACTTTTTTGATATACTTTGGTCAAGGAATTTCTTTGGTGTGATTGGTTGAAATTCTGATTTTTTAGTGGTTTTGGGCATTGCATGGATGGGGCACTGTTTTCCAAAACCGTGAACCATTCCCCATCAAATAGAAAAAGCATATATATAGAGGGATTTATTATTTTGAACATTGTTTTTCAAAATATGATACCCATTAGGTGTAACCGTTCACCCCCACATGAGAGGTTCACTATTAGGGTGCATGGTTTGGAAAACAGTGCACCCCTATTCAAGAAACCATTCATTCTGAATTAATTCTTTAGAAAATAGGTTTTCAAATAACTAAACCTCTGTCCTTCAGCTTAATTTAAACCAAATCGAACATTATGATTTTTTATAATATTTTAGTCTTCTAGTTGTATTCCAATGGCTAGAAAACTCCATTCATATTTAATATAAGGTCCTTTTGATAGAGATGAACCTGTATCGATGGGAGATGTCATCTCAATTGGTTTTGTCTCTATCTCTCTCTCCTATAATTTTTTCATCTTTTGAAAGGTTTTTTTCCACCATTAGTAATGGATATTTACCATGGTTTTGGTAGATCCAATCTGTTTGATCACGAATCTTTATTCATGATCAAGATACCATACTTCATTGATCAATTTAACATTCCTCTTCAATTTTGGGACTTTTTTTGGAGAGCATTCGTCAATGATCATTAGTTGGGTGGTATAAATTGAAAATATCATATTCATGAATTATTCATATGTATATAATTTCTAAAATTCAATTTCCACGATTTGGAAATTCTATCCTTTGTTGAATTGATAAAATTAAATTCCCATGTAATAATTAAATAGGTTGAATTGGGGAAATTGATTTTTTTGTCTTGTTATTATGTAAAAGATTGGATTTTTTGATTTCCAAATTTGTAAATTAAATTGGATTGTGTAAATTGTCAACTGATGATATATGGAATTAATTTATAATGTAAATAATGAGATGATTGGCCTAAACATAAAGGGTTAACGAGATATTTAATTGAATGTTGAAAAATGGTTTAATTATTAATTGTTCATATTATTCATTGTTATTGAAATAAGGAATTATGATTTCAGTGACAATCTTAAATGCTAAAATTTAAAGAGAATGTATAATAAGATGTTTAATGATTCATAACCATTATTTATACGATACTGTTATTTTTGTGATATTGTGATATTTGTGATATTTGTGACATTGAGGTGTGGGAAAAGGGATAAGGATCCAAATAGGCATATATGTCTATGAGTGTCAGATAGGAACTGAGGATCCAAATACCCTTGTGATGTTGAGGTGTGGGACATGTACCAAGGATCCAAATAATCATATTTTTTTGAGGGTGGTATAGGGACTTAGGCACCAAATACCCAGGTGATATTAAGGTGTCAGATAGGGAATGAGGCTCTAAATAACCATATGTGCTGTTAAGTGTGGACCATGTATTGATTCTATAAATACCCATGTGACATTGAGATGTTATACAAGAAAGGTTGTTCCAAATACATGTGGGATGTTAGAAAATATTTTCTATAACCATGAGATTGGAATTGGACTATGTATCCAAATGGTGGTGACATGAATAAAATTGAAATGATAAATTATTACCATGTTATTTTGATATGTGATATACCATGGGGATAGTTAAGAATCTAGATTAGGCCGAAGCATATATCAATAGTTTGGGTGTCCTTGTTAACCGGGGGAATTTTAGTGTTTAATTAAATAATAATAAAATTTAATAATAATTTACTTTATGAATTGTACATTAGTATTTATTCAAATTCATACATTTTTAATGAATAGAATTGTTTTAGACACCATTGGGGGTGTCCCAATGAGATGTACACACACCCAACTAAAGATAACCGATTGTTACTTAAATATACTTCATTTTTTGAGGGATGGAAAAGGAAGAAATCACTATGATAGATGACTTAGTTTGGATGTAGCATGGTTGAGTGATCTAGACATGCTTTTGGGGTCCACATGAGAAGGTTTCCAGTGTATTTTATTTTGGGTTTTTATTTTGAGACATGAAACTTATATGGCATGACATATCTACAATTTATAAATGGGTAATGTTTTCAATTATGTTCTTCTTGAGATACTCTTTTGTTCTGGTTATAATATTATTTCAGTTATCGGTAACTTTCTATTGGTTATTTATTTGGTTATTTCTTTGTTGTGACAATTTCAACCTGATTTAATAGTCTATCCATGTGTCTATATTATGTCATATCTATTTGTTGGAAACCTATCACGAATGGGGAGGCACTATTGAGGTCATTTGACTGACTGGATTAGGGTTGTTGTGTGTGGAACATGGTTTGTGATGTTACAATATAGAATCAAAGTGGTATGTATTTTATTTTCATTGTATTATTATTTAGGAAAGGTTTACATGAGAGTCAGAAGAGTCAGGAATTGGACATGATATCATGTATGGGAGTACCTAACCCATTTATGGGGGAAACCCCAATTACCTTTTGTGGGATTGTAGTTATTGTTCTTCGATGTTATGATGGGATTTTAATTCACATCGAGTTTTGAACTTGTTGTGTGAAATGATTTTTTTTATTTTTTAATATTTGAATATTAGGACGATATGTAATGGATGTTGAATATTCATTCATCATTTTAGGAATTCAAGAATTACTTGGACATAAATCATTTTATTTAGGAATTAATGGAAAAAAATTTTGGGTATGTTTTTGAAACTGAATTGTTTTTCCTCTAATGGGTAATTGAATTGAAAATGGGGACTAATTAAAACTTGAATGTAGTAAAATGATGAAAATAATGAATAATTTATTTTATAATGAGAAACTATAAATTTATAATATATTTATCCCCTTTGACAATGATCTTGATGTAGGATGGTTAAGGGTAATGATAGAGCCTCAATTGTTTCCGTGTGGGGGGAAATGAGGATGAATTATTATGATTTTTTTGTAAATACCTGTAATTGTGAAATATTGTGAAATTTTTTCTTAAGTGTTTGTTTCTAATAGTAGAGGTATTACTCTATATAGAATATTTTTGATAGGATTAAAGGAGGATATGGCTGGAAATTATCCTCCCACGGTGGAGCCTGAGGCACAGATAGCCGTATGGTGAAACAGCTAGAGAGATGTTTTAGAAGAACATTGCTCACTCCATGCAATTTATGGAGAGATACCTAGAGTGGTTTGTGAAGGGTATTCCTAACCTAGACTGATTTTTTAGTTAGAGAACCCTCTAACGTTCCCCAATGTGGGTGGACATGAGGCATCTGAGTTATGGATTGATTCCATGTATACTATACTTGACAAATTAGAGACTCCTATTAAGAAGTAAGTCAAGTTGGATTCTTGTATATTATGAGGATCCTTAATGAACTTGTGTTATATTTGGATTCAAAATATGAATTCATATGTTATTGTTTGGATATATTTTTTTGGATAAGATCCCAGATAACATTTTTATAGAGAAACTAAGATAGTATAGGGAAGCTATTTTCATATGTTTTCCCCATGGGAGTATGTCCTTGAAAGACTATGTTGGTCACTCTACTGACTTGATGTGATTTTATACAACACTGCTAGGGGATGAGATTGTTATGATGATGAATTTTCATGAAAAATTTAAATATAAGATTATGTACCATGTTAAAATATATCAGTTAATGAATTTTGCTAATGTGGTGGATCAATACATCAAATTTGAGGGGAACCTGAAGGGGTATTTTAGTAGTGGATATGTGGTTTCTATAGGACAATCAGAAGGTAAATATTCTCAAATTAAGAATCATTACTATGATAATATTGAATAAAGAAGTTGAAATAAGTGTTTCTATATGGAAAGTTAAATTAATCAGGATCTTACCTAAGTTTCATTACATTGGTGTGGAAGGTCGGGCCACATTCGTAGACATATTCTGGAACCACTGGTAGGTTCTGATCTTTTTTAAATATTGGAAATAGGTAGATATTCTATATTATACCAACATTTAGGGGTAATTAGAGAGAATATTGAATAAACTAGATACAAGAATGGGATATTCTACAATGTAATAGTATGTATTCTTGTGTTCTACTAGACGTGGCAGTAGAGGCAGTAGGCATGGTGCTTCCGGGAAAGAGTTCATGTATTATCTAATTGGTGAAGCTAAAGAGACTCAGAGTACATCACATTGATAAAGGAAAGATAGTTGTATGAAATTTTCCACACAATTATTGATAATGAGGCTAGAAAATCGATAGTTATAGGTACTGTTCCTATAGAATATATGATTTCTAAGGATTATTAGATGTTTCCCCTCTCATTCCTTTATATCATCAAAACTTTTCAATGGTTTGATCCTATGATTAAACTTTTTCAAGAAGGTAATGATTATTGATACACCTTGGGGTGTAATGTCGAAAGACATCTATTTAGTAAAAGGGTGGCCAATTAAGGATAGTGATTATCCCTTATTTTAAGAGCATTATATTTTACATATGTTATGATTTGACCTAAGTATGTTTATGGTCTAGTCAGTGGTGTACTGATTATACAAATATTTTAACCATGGTAGGTTGTCTTTTATTTCTCCTAAAGAAGATAATTATATTCATTGTGGATAGTGGGATAATCATGAGAATAATGTTGGCCCAGATCATCAAAAACTATGGTATATCACCACCAAGTTTTCTATTGTATTCATAGATTATGTGGGGGTAATGGAAGATATATTTTCAACCCATAGTGTAAGGGTTTTCGGACATGTTTCTTGAGGAATTATTAGGGGTTCGACGTGAGAAATATGTGGAATTTATAATTGATCTCATGTTAAGGGATAAGCCTATTTTCATTTAACCATATAGAATGGAACCGGTAGAGATTTAAGAGTATAAGACAAAAATTTATGTATCTATGGATAAGGGGTTATCCATCTAATTAAGTTACCTTGGGGTTCTACCATCTTATTTTCAAAGAAGATTGACATGACATGTCTCTCGTGTGTTGATTACTGGATGTTGAACCATATGAATGTGAAGAACATGCATCCTCTTCCACATATCGATTTCCTTTTTTTCCATTTGATAGGACCTTGGGTTTTCTCCAAGATAGACATAAGATTGAGGAATAGTGTGTTGATATTACAACCTTCTAATATATCTCAGACGTCTTTTAGAAGAATGTGTAGCCTTTATGAGTTTTTTATTCCATTCATGTTGATGAATGAAATGACAGATTTTATAGCCTTGATTAACAAAATCTTACATATTTTCCGAGATCTATTTATGGTTGTTTTTTGGGATGAAATCTTAGTGTACTCCAAGACTCTAGAAGATCATTCCCAACATGTTGACATCATCCTGAGTAGAATGAGATAGCCTTGACTATGTTTCGAGGTAACTAAGTTCCAATTATAGATCGATCAGGTGAATTTCATATGTTACATCATCTAGGAGGAGGGTATGTTATTGGTCCAACATAATGTTAATAAAGTTTCATCATGGGTATAATAAATCAATTTAATTAATATCTATTGTTTTATTGGGTGAACGGTCTATTATTATAGTGTCATCTATGAAATTTTCCACATGGAAGCACCTCTTCAAGGCTTTACCATGAAGTAAGTTATGTTTAAATGGTATGAATTTTGTGATAATGTCATAAATGAGTTAAATAATTGATTGAGTAACTCACTAATATTTATCTTACCTGATATATGGGAGGACTATATAGAATCATGTGATTCATTTGGGATTATTCTTGGAGAAGTGTTTATGTTGGGGGATCGAGTTTTGGAGTATGGATTATGATAGTTGAGGCTTCATAAACGAAAATACCCTATACAAAACCTTGATGGAGCTACAGTTTTTTATACCTTTATGAGTTTTCATCATTATATTTTGGCTGAAAATTTTACTATGTATAAAAATCATATGATCATTAAATCAATATTTTCAAAAAGATATTTGAATCTCTTATAGTGAATATGGGTTGAGTATACACAGTCAATTGATTATGAACCTAGAATATTTTTCTAGGAAGGAAAATAGAGTTTCTAACACTCTAAGATGGAAAACTTAGACTCAAGAAGATTATAATTCTAGTTATGTGGGGAATATGATGACTACATTATCTTGGATTCATTTTTTGGCTCTATATGGTTAAGAGCGTATAACTCTTATATGAGTTTCAATAGATCCTACACTTATGATTCTGGTCAGGTAGAAGAAGTATGAGCATCCAGAGTTTTTGTCTTTGAGAGAAAGACGTGAAGGTGGAGATCCACCATCCTATTAGACTATAGATTCAGATAATATCATCCATTTCTAAGGTCATGTTGTTGTGCCTAATTTTATTTGTGATGAGAATATTCATGAATTTCATTCCATAATGTCAGATGTTTATCTAGGTGTGACAGAAATATAGCTTAACCTCTGTTGATAGTATTTGTTGATGGGAATGAAAAAAGAGATTGTAGGGTTCATGACACAAAGGTACATTGGCCAACTGGTGAAAGATGAGCATCAATTAATTGTTTATTTACTAGAATCATTTCTGATTATGAAATGGATGTTGGATGATGTAACTATGTATTTTTTGGTGGGTCTCTTAAGGTCTCCTTAAAAGAATAATTCTATATGGGAGACAGTATATCAACTGACACAATGAGTTTATTTCTGTCCTATGTGGGAGGATTTATTAGTGCATCAATTGGTAGACTCATAGATTCACGAGATAATCAATCTTTATAAATTTATAGAGAGTATAGTTTCAAACCATGTCTCTGGTTTTACTTCATGCTTCTATAAGGGTAGGCAAAATGTTCTTGGTACAATGGCTATACTCTGTACGAAATTCAAAACAAAGACAAATGGGTGGTCGGAGGGTACTAATCTGGTGCATGAGGGTATTCTATGAGAATATGTTTTAGACATTGGTGGGTCTTGGGAGAAGCACTTAAAACATGTGGAGTTCAATTATAATAATTTTTATCAACGGACAATTCATATAGAGCCATTTTAATCTATTTTTGGTGGACTATGTAGATCAATTGTATGTTTGTTGGAGGCAGGTGAGTCAGTGATTCTAGGAGTGAGCCTCATGCAGGAGAAGTTAGAGAAGTCCATGTGAATTTATAATTGTCTAACTATGGTTTAGAGTATACACGAGTCACATGCCTATAGACTTCAATGTCCCCTAGAGTCTATAGGGGTGATCGTGTCTTCCTTTGGGTGTTGCATAGATTGGGCCACTATAGGATTCAAAGATAGGGCATGTTGGCACCTAGGTTTGTTAGACCATTTGTGGTTGTGGAGATAATTGAAATAGTGTCATACCAATTTTCTCATCCATATGTATATAGTGCAATTCATATATTTTTCCATGTTTCATAACTTTTATGTTATCACCCCAATACTTGTCATGTGATCAATGTTGACGATGTTGAGATTGAGTTCGATGCCACCCTTGAGGAGCATCTGATACATTTGTTAGATCACAATGAGAATTTCTTGTGTCCAAATATCATGCCAGTGGTTCATGTATTATGGAACATGGTTGTTTTTAGGAGGAAATATTTCCAAGAGAAGCAGATATGTGTGCCGAGTGGACCAATTATTTCATCTTAGAATCTCAAAGATGCTTGGGAATAAATCTCAAGGTTGAGCTATTATAAAGTGGGTAGATTTTAATATCCCAACATTTTTTAGAGATTTCATGAGATTATTTTTTCTATTATTTTTTCATTTTTTGTAATAAATTGGTTGAGGAATCCCATGGGTGTTTTTGGTTGAAATTTTTATGTTTTCTGATGGGTTTTTAGTAGAGCACAATTGTCACATGGTTTCCCCAAACAGTTCACCCTGCTCCATCAATCAATGTAACCCCATACATAGATGGTTTTCTTGATTGAAACAATGTTTGTAAAACCATTGTCTCTCAAAGAAGTAATGGTGAAACCCTAAAAGACTGTCACATGGATGGGGGGTATGTTGTGTCAAACCATGCACCCCTATCCAAGAAAACCTGCATGCAAAATTAATTCCCCAAAAAATTGTTTTAAAATTCCCCAACCCCCTAGTGTTAACCCTAATTCGACCTAACAAGAACATAATTGTTTTCTAGATTTTTTGGATGGTCCTTGATGAATTTGAATGGAATTTTAAGTTTGATCCTGATGAATTTAGGATCCATTTGATAGATCTGAACCTCTCCTAGTAATAGATCTCATCTCAATAGGCTTTCTCTACATCTTCTTCAATTTCCTCATATTTTAAAATAATTTTTCCCACCATTGGTAATGGATTTAGATCTTGGTTTTGGAATATATATTATGTTTCATCTTGAATCTAGGTTTTGAATCTAGATCTCAATCCTTGTTTTCAATTGAATGTTCTTCTTCAATTTGGGGATTTCGATTGGCTAGAGTCTATCAAGGATATTAAGTTAGGAGGTCTATGCTTCAAAACCACTAGTATTGATTTAATTACATGTATGTAATTTTGAAATTTCAATTTCCAGTATTATGAAATTGTATCATAAATAGATTTGATTAAATTAAAATTCCATGTGATTGTAAATTGGGTTTGTTTGGGGTAATTAAAAGTGGTTAACTCATGATTATGAAATTGATGAGATATTGTTATTGTGGTACCAATCAATTAAATAGGATTTTGTAATTGGGTTATTTTTTAGATATGTATTTAATTGATAATAAAAATAAAGGTATGATTTTTCTATTTATAAAGGGTTAACTAGTTATTGGATTAAATGTTGATAAATGATTTAATTATTAATTGTTCATATTATTCCATGTGATTGAAATAAAAAATTATTATTTTTTGTACAAAATGAAAATATATACATTAATTATAATTTTTATAATAAGATATATAATTTATAACCTTAATTGATATGAAATTGTGATTTGTGTGATATTGTGATATTTTTGAAAATTGTGATGTTGTGGTGTGGGAGAGGGACTAATGCTCCAAATACCCTTATTTGATAGTGAGTTTGGGAAAGGGAATGAGGATATAAATACTCTCTTTATTTTGATTTGTGGGACAAGGAATATTCTCAAAATACCCATATGTGTTTGTGATTGTGGGACAAGGTCTAAAGCCCTATATTCCTATGTAATGTTTTGGTTTGGGATATAGATTGAGGATAAAAATAACCATATGTGTTAGTACGTATGGGGTAGAGATTAAGTCTCCCAATAACCATGTGACATTGAGGTGTTGGAAAACGAAAGAGGTTCCAAATACCCTCAGGGTGTCTGAAACAACATTTTACACCCATGAGATTGGAATTGGACTATGGTTCCAAATAGTCGTCATATGAATTAAATTAAAATGATAAATGAAGACCATGGAATTGTGATATGTGATATCCCTTGGGGATAGTTCAAACTCTATCATAGGATGATGATGGTATTGATGGTTAGGGTTTCATTGTGAACTGGAGTAATTTTGGTGGTTAATTAATGAATAATGAAATGCAACAGTTATTTACTTTATATATTGTCCATTACTCATTATACAACTTCAAACATTGTTATTGATTGTATATTGTTTTATATGATATTGGGGGTGCCCTATTTAGTTTTACTGACAACTAAATTGGGCTTCTTTATCTGTAACCAAAGAGAATTTATGTTTTCAGTACAGGATAAGGGAAACAAACCTATGTTAGATGGTTGTGTTAGGATGGTTCATGGATAAGGGAACCTAACATGGTGTTATGACCCAATTGGGGGATTTTTAAATGTCTTCATTTTTGTTTGTCATTTTGAAAAATTACACAAATGTGGAATGAAATATCTACTTCTCAATTATGGATATTGTTTTGTGTGTTTCTTCATGACGTGGTACTGGTATGATCTGGTTATTGAATTATTATGGTTATCGGATATTGTATATTGGATATTAATTGTTTATTTTCATTTTTTAGCTACTTTTATATAGAGGGTATAATATCTCATTGTTTATATATTAGAACCTTTCTTTGAGTCAATAATCTATACAATATGGGGAGGAAAACTTGAGGTCTTGTGTCCAACAGTATTATGGCACTAGTGTGTGGAACATTTTTTTGGTTGTTAGATTGGGCTTCCTCAAGGGAAAATCAAAGTTATACTATCATCATTGATTATCTGATAAATGAGCTCAATAAGGTGTAATAATATATATTGAGGCATTGACATTTTTTTCTATGTTAAATTGAATTTATCAAAAAATATATTTTAGAAATTAATTTTCCCATTTATAATAGAAATATTACCCATAGTTATGATGCATAATAGTATTTTGAATTTCAATAACCATATTTCAGTAAAAAAATAACCAATATAGTGAATTTTTTTCAATAAAATTATTTTAAATCATTTATTTACTCCAAAAATAAATCTCAATTATAAATGTTTAGGTCATTAATGTTGGATTTGAATATACAGATTATACACAAGAGGGGGGTGAATTGCGTCTTTTGCAATTTTTTCAATAACTCTTCTCTTGAACGAGTTCTGTCCTTTATACTTTATCAGATTTGATCATGCAGCGGAAAAAGTAATATTAAGAACACAAAGATGTATAGTGGTTCGGGGAACAGAAATACCCTAGTCCACTCCACCAACGCTCTACTCCACGAGCTTGGTGATTTTCACTATCTGGTCCTCTTTTCCACAGACCGATTAACAACTGAGTACAGGTAGTTGACACCTTTACAATCAAAGGCAAAACAAAGCCTTCTACTTCAAACACGAACCTACACAGCTTAGAACGAGAAGCTGGTTACTCAAGAATAAAAATAATTTCGGAAATAATTTCCAGTTGATATTCACAATTGCAACAGAATGCAATTTGACAGCAGATGGATTGAAGTCTCTAGAAATATTGATCTTCAAGACGAAGCAGTTCTAAGTTGATCCAGTTGTAGTAGATATAGAGATATAGTTCACAACGTCAAAAATAGTAGATGCATAGTAGATATTCGATGTAGAACAGGTGAATCTTCTATCGTGTTCCTTTTTCTTGAACAAACAAAGCTTTTACACTCCTGTTGAATCAGCAGATCAATCGTGAATAGTTGCAATCTCTGTTTTCCACCTGTTTTAATAATAGATCGATCACACCCCCTTGTACCTAGTGTTTCATAGAGAGCATATATAATAAAGGATATCTCCTGAACATTTAGATCCATAAAAATCACCTTCTGATTCATGATATTAAAAAAATTTAATTTACAGAGAAGTCGTAACTTCCCTTAAGACTCAGCATAAAAATCTCCTTTTAATTCAATCTTAAATCCATTAATAAAACTGCTTTGAATCAGTCAAAGTCGTAATTTAAAAACGACTTTAAATCCGGCTTGAAATCCACCCAGAAATCAGCTTACTGATCGGTGTACATGAATACCGTCTGCCAAAATTGCCGACGCCAAACGTAAGGTTGATGACGTGGCCTCCAAACATAGGGTTAATAACACAGTCTTCAAACTTAGGGTTGACAACGTAAGGTTGATAACAAATGTAGGGTTGATCATCCATACTTTTTCTTCAGCATTCAAATGTATGGTAAAAGATCCATACTTTTACATGATCCATACTTTTCCAAGAACGTATGGTTGTTTAGAAAACTAAGGTTGATGAACCATACTTTTGAGAAATAAACATAACCTTCAGAATTTGTGTACGGTTATCCTTCCATACTTTGCTGATAACCAAAACGTAGGGTTCCCTCTTAACGTAAGGTTCTTCTTCCATACTTTGCTGAAAACCAAAACGTAGGGTTCCTTCCTAACGTAAGATTCTTCTTCCATACTTTGCTGAAAACGTATTGTTGTTTAACCGTACTTTTCTCTTATCTCAAAAAGTATACATGCTTTTCATACTTATTCTACGTTTATCTACGTATGGTATGAACAGTGATTCCAGAATGCGCTAAAATAGATTCCGCGCTATATTCATCTACGTAAGATGTGAATAGTGTTTCTAGAACGCGCTAAAATATATTCCACGCTAAGTAATAAATTATCATTATTTCAAGAGTAAAATAAATTAATAAACTCCTGAAAAATACTATGTAAAATCATTAGAGAATAACTAAGGGTATTTGTGAGCATCAAAATTATCATAAAGAGACAGAGTATTATTTTTAATAATCTCCCCCTTTAAATAACATTAATACACATTTTTGAAAACAATACTTTTCTCAACAATATCCCCCTTTTTGATGATCAAAAAACCCATAAAATAATTAAAATTATTTAAACAAAACAAAATTAACATTCAAAATTTGTTATAAAGTTTTAAATAAAATCTTCTCTACAAAAAAGATAATTATAAATCCAAATGTCTCATCTAATTTTCTCCTTCAATAAAATGAATTCTCCTCCTAAATATTGATGTTGTGTTTATCCAAATTCTCCCCCCTTTTGTGATATAAAAAAGAATGAAAAATCATGGATTTTAACACGTTTAATATTGCACTGAACTGTTAGTAAATTCTATTATGAACAGTTTATCAATAATTAAATCTGGAGTACTGGCATATTAAAAATAAAGTTAGTAAAACATATAAGGAAAGATACAAATAAAAAATGAAGAAAATTTTAATTCAAAAATAGTAGTATATACATGACAATGATATACACAGGAATCAAGGTTTGGGTAAGATAGACAACAGGGTCTATCTCCTTTGAATTGTAGACTTGATTTCTGTAAACTGATCCCAAAGTCTCTTCATCATCCCATCTCCAAGCTTGATAATGATATATCTGTTCTCTTGAGTCATATGAATATCCTCAATTAAATTGTCTTTGAAAAACTCATGCATCATTTCCTCTTTTTCAACAAATACTGACAGCTTCTTTGATAACTGATCTAACAGAATTCTGATTGATGGCTCACTAGATGTCAGTTGATCCACTAAGAATTTCTGATTATCCAGAAACACTAAAAAAGGAACACTGTTACATTGAAGATCTTATATCATGTCATTCATATTGCTCAATGCAGCTGTGATAGCCTGAAACCTTCTGATTAAATCAGGTAAAGTACCTGATCCACTAACAGCATTATTTGCAACTGATGCAAAGTGGTTCTCCATAAACAACTTCAGATTGGATAAATCTGACTTCATAACCACTTCAGATTTTAATTGTGTAATAGAAGTCATCATATCCTCTTTAAACATTTCAAATTATTACCTTGAAACTGTACACTCCTTCAGCTTCTGAAACTTCAAATGTTTTAAGTCTAAATCATTTCTCAGAGAAGCATTCTCATATTCCAACTGAGATACTTTTCTGTACAGTTCTTCAACTTCTTCATTCCTTGAATCAGATGCACCCTGTGCTTGATTCACATTCTCAGGTTGATGCAGCAATACCAAAGGCAATGATTCGGCATCAGATTTCTATTTTTCTTTGTCCTAAGAAGGTTGGTCCAGAGATTTTTCCTTAGTGTTTTCAAACTGCTCCACAGAAAAATCCTCTTGAAGTACCTCTGTTTGAGCTTCAGAAGCATGATTATCACATTCATTTGCAACTTTGTCTTCCACTGGAATTTCAAGAACAATATTTTTAGAAGTTTCCAGAGGTCTTACCACTTCTTCACCAGGCACTACCTCCATCTCATATTCCTGTTGAACTGCAACTTTAACATCAGCAACAATCTGTTCCTGATTTTCCCTTTGAGCTTCTTCTTGAGATCCTGATTTCTCTACTGGAGTCGTTCTCTCAGTAACATCTTCAAGGGTTTTAACAGCAATAGCTTCTCTCAAAAATGAATAAGAAAATAAAGGTTTTTTTAGAGTTTCCAAAGCAGTGGAAGTGAATTCCTCATTTACTGGTCTTTTTCTTCTTGATTGAAGTCCCTCCTGGCTTCTGTCTTCCTCAACATCTTCCATTTCAAAGCGAATCCTTCTTGCTACATTGCTGACTCTGGATTCAGCTTGTCCCTACTTGGACTTAACAGGTTGATCCTGAGTACTCTCTGAGTCTTCCACAGCTCCTACTGGAAAAAATTTTCCTTTAATTGTGCTCTAGAAATATCCAACTTTCCTCAAGGTTCAAGCATTAAATGTATTACTGTGATGACAGTTAACTCTTGCATCCACTAATCTCACCATGCCTTTCTTAAACAGCAGCTTAGAAATAAATCTACCAAAGGGATAGAAATTCATCCTGGCCTCACTTTGACAGCAGTATATGAGATACCTTATCATGTATCTTGGAAAGTTTAACTTAATATCACTTAACATAAGAAACATTATATACATATCAGGGTATAAAATATTCTCCTTTTCTGCCATCCGTGGAGCTATTCTGGTCTGAATAAATTTTACCCAAATCTTCTGATTAGGCTCCAAATCCTTAACAAAAATTTTATTTATTATATTGGTACCAAAAATAAAAGACAAAATGTCTTCGGATTTATGCCCAGAATCTCCTATATTCTTCAAGTAAAAATGAAAAACTCCCTCATGAGGGAAGTTGAGAATCTGACTAATCTCTACTGATGAAATTGAGAAATCTCTATCCTCTATTTTAGCCATCATATTGTCCTTAGTATCTCCCAGACTAAACTATACAGATTTGTAGAAGTATCTAAGTTCTACTTCATACAGAAATTCCGTATTTTCACTGTTGAACATCTGTTCAAGATTCTGAAATGACAGTGCTTGCTTCAACAATAGATTCGTCTGAAATAACCAGTCAAGATCGATTACCTTACCCTGTAATATTTTTCTTCCCTCGGTGCATTGTCTCTTGGTATTTCTCGGCTTAGCCTCACTATCTCTTTTAGTACCTACCATTTCTATGAGAGTCTATGAAGGTTTAAAGGTTAGGGTTTCAGAAGTTCGAAGGTTAGGGTTTCAGAAGAGTTAGTGCGATTTTCAGATTTCGAAAGGGTTTTGATAGAAGTGAAAGGGTTTAGAAGTCGAAAAGGCTTTGACATCCTTGATTCCCGTGTAATCACTCATCATTATATATATTTAAAAACAAATAAATTTTTCATACGATTAAAGAAAGAAAAACTTAAACAGTATTCAATAAACAAAATAAAATAAAATAAAAATTATTTAAAATTAAATAAACCTAGCACCCCCTTAATAAAATCAAAATTTTCAGTGGGAAGATGGTTAGTAAAAATATCTGCTAATTGAATTTCAGTATTTATAAATTCTAAAAATATATCTTTTTTAATAACATGATCTCTTAAAAATTGATTCCGTATATCAATGTGCTTAGTTCTAGAATGACTAATAAGATTTTTTTAAATATTAATTGCACTCGTATCATCACATAAAATAGGTGTATTATTAAAATTCAATCCAAAGTCCATAAGAGTGTTTTTCATCCACAAAACTTGTGTATAGAAACTGCCAGCAGAAACATATTCTTCCTCAACTATTGACAGGGAAACTGAATGTTGTTTCTTACTAGACCATTATACTAAGGACTTTCCTAAAAAGTGACATGTACCTGATGTACTTTTTCTATCTAATCTACAACTTCTAAAGTCAGCATCTGAATATGAAATCAAATTAAAATCAGAAGTTTTAGGATAAAGAAGAGATTGAAAAATAGTTCCTTTTAAATATCTGAAAATTCTTTTAACAGCAGTTAGATGAGATTCTTTAGGATTTGATTGAAATCTTGCACAAAGACATACGAAATACAATATATATGGTCTACTAGTAGTAAGATATAACAAGCTACCAATCATACCTCTATATAACTTGTTGTCAACTAATTTCCCTGTTTCATCCAAATCAAGTTTTATATTAGTACACATAGGTGTTGTAAATGTCTTGATTTCCTCAAGTCCAAATTTCTTAAGTAAATCAGTAATGTATTTTCTTTGATTTAAAAATTTTCCAAAATCTTTTTGAATATTTGAAGACCCAAAAAGAAATTTAATTCTCCCATCATACTCATTTAAAATTCTTCTTGCATTAATTTTGAAAATTCATGACAAATAGTTTTATTAGTTCATCCAAAGATTACATCATCAACATAAATTTAAACCAATAAAACATTATTTTTCACAGTTTTATTAAAGAGTTTTGGGTCTGCCATTCCAACAGTAAAATCATTTTTTAAAAGAAAATAAATTAATCTTTCATACCATGCTCTAGGTGCTTGTTTAAGGCCATAAAGATCTTTAGTAAGTTTAAAAACAGAATCAGGTTTTTGAGAGTTTTCAAAACCAGGAGGTTGCTCAACATAAACTTCCTCCATTAAATAACCATTTAAAAAGGCAGATTTAACATCCATCTGAAATAATTTAAAATTCATATAAGATTCATAGGCTAAAAGGATTCTAATGGATTCTAACCTAGATATAGGTGCAAATGTCTCATCACAATCTATTCCCTCTTCTTGATTATATCATTTAGCTATTAATCTTGCTTCATTTCTAGTTATTGTTCCTTGGTTATCTTGTTTATTTCTAAAAACCCATTTGGTTCCTATTACAGGATAATTCTTAGGTCTTTCCACTAAATCCCAAACTTCATTTATTTTAAACTCGTTTAATTCATCTTGCATTGATATTACCCAGCTTTCATCATCTAAAGATTCTTCTATAGTCTTGGGTTCTTGTTGAGATAGGAAGGCAGAGAATTCCACTAGGTTTCCTAAGTTTCATCTAGTTTGAACACCAGTTTATAAGTTACCTATTATAGTTTCTAAAGGATGATTCTTTAGGGTTCTAGACTGTCTAGGTAATATATTTAAAGGTTCTTCGGTATCATGTTTCTCTGAACTAGACTGAATTTCTTTTATATCATTTTCAAAATCATTCTTTAAATTCTCAAGTCTCATGTTATCATTAGAGTCAAGTTCGTCCATTTGTTCTTTCCTTTTCTCAAAAGGATCAGATTCATCAAATTTCACATGAACTGATTCTTCAACAATCCTTGACTTCTTATTGTAAACTCTATAAGCTTTGGAGGTAGCAGAATATCCTAAGAAAATACCTTCATCGGATTTTGGATCGAACTTACCAAGATTATCTTTGGTGTTTAAGATATAATCCTTGCATCCAAAAACTTTAAAGTAATTAACTTTAGGTCTTCGGTTATTCCATAGTTCATAGGGTGTCTTTTTCAAAATAGGTCTAATTAAAACTCTATTAATTATATAACAAGTTGTATTCATACCTTCTTCCCAGAAATATATAGATAGGCTATATTCATTTAACATAGTTCTAGCCATTTCTTGAATTATTCTATTTTTTCTTTCTACAATCCCATTCTGTTGAGGTGTTCTAGGAGCAGAAAAGGTGTCTTTAATACCCATATTTGAGCAAAAGAAATTAAATTCTAGATTCTCAAATTCTCCACCATGATCACTTATTAATGAGATTATATTAAAACCTTTTTCATTTTGAACATATTTGCAGAAACTTTCAAATAAAGTAAAAGCTTAATTTTTAAATTTCAAAAAGAAAATCCATATAAATCTTGAATAGTCATCAACTAAAACATATACATATAATTTACCAACTGATCTTGCTAATCTTGAAGGTCCAAAAAAATCCATATGAATATGTTCTAGAGGTTTAGATGTAGCAACCTTATAAACAGATTTGAAGGACGATTTCTGTTGCTTGCCACGTTGACATGCTCACAAAATCTGTCACTTTCAAATTTGAGACAAGGTAAATCAAAAACTAAATGTTTCTTGGATAACTTATGTAAAAAATATACATTACAATGACCAAGTATTCTATTCCAGATCCATGATTCAATTACTTTAGCAATCAAGCAGTTTACTTGTTGTTTACACAAGGAATTTAAATCCAAAGTATAGACATTTTCAGTTCTTGGTGCTTTAAATTTAAACAGTTTATCTTTAGAAATAGTACAAAATTTTTTAGTAAAATCAATAGTATATCCATCATCACAAAGTTGAGAGATACTTATCAGATTTTGTTTTATTACTTTTACATAAAGTACTTTGTTGATTGAGACTGTTTTTGGATCTCCAACAGTTATAATGCCAATGATTTTTCCTTTGGCATTATCACCAAATGTGACAAGTCCTCCTTCCTTTTGAGTGAGTGAAGAAAAATTCAATGAGTTTCCACTCATATGTCTTGAGCAGCCACTATCCATGTACCATATATCTTTTCTTCTCTGGTAACCTGCTACCTGCAAAGACATTCAATCAAATTTCTTTAGTACCCATATTTTGCTGGGTCCAGGAGTGTTAGCTAGCAATGATCTGGGTATCCAGATTTTCTTTATTCTTTTAAAATTATCTGAATCATATAAGTCTTTTGAAACATAGGCTTTCTTAATACCATAAATTTGAGGTTGTCTTAAGAAACAATTTTTAGCTACCTGTCCCTTTTCCCCACAAATTACAATTAATCTTTTTAGATCTTGGAACAAAATAATTTTTATATAGCTTTGGTTTTTCTCCTTTACTTCCAATTCCAATCTCTCCTTTTTAATGAATGTTTTTTCAAGAAATTCATTTAATTAATTCTCTCCTTTTGTAAAAACCAATACATACTATTTGTAAGATTCTACATCATCCTGCAGTGATTTTATTCTTGATTCAAACTTAATATAGTTAGTGTTAATAAAATTGTATTTATCAGTTAATTCTTTATGTTGTTTCAGCATTGTGTCGCTTTCATCTGAAACGGATTTATGTATATTTTTAGTGACTTATTTTTCTTAAATAGTGAGTCATATCTTTCTTCAAGAATATTGAAGTAGGCTGTAAGTTTTTCATTTGCGTATCTTGATTCAGAATGTGATTCAGAGAAGTAATATGAGTGTACCTCATCAGTTTCTGCCATGAAACACATGTTTTCATTGACATTGAATTCTTTCTCTGAGATTTATTCAGATGTGCTACTAGAGTCTTCAGATACACTCCAAGTGGCTTTCATAGCTTTCTTGTCTTTCTGCTCAAAGTCATTTCTTTTAAAGAATTTCTTCTTCTTTGCATCCTTCAATTGTGGTCAATCTGGTCTGATATGTCCCATATTTTTCCATTCATAACATCTCACTTCCTTATTATCTCCCTTAAAGGATTTTTTGAAGCCTCTTTTCTTGCTGTAGAATTTTCTAAATTTTCTGTCTAGTTGAGACAGTTCTTCATCTGAGTTGGATGAGTCAGAGCTTTCTGATTTAGCTTTGACTTCTTTTCTCTTCATCTGTCTATTCTTTTGTAGTGAGGTTACCTTCAAGGCAGTATCTTCCCTTTTGATAAGCACTTTATGTTCATTAGCTTCATCTTGTATTTCAGCTTCATACATCATCAGTGTACCAATCATCTCTCTCATAGTTAGATCTTTGACAGGTGTTGATTGTCTGATTGCAGTAGAGATACAATTCCATATATTAGGAAGTACTCTCAGTACTTTTAATGCTTGATCAGACTACTTGATAGGTTCTCCTAGAGCAGTTATGTTATTGACAATTTCTTTCAATCTCCCATTAATTTGGGTAATGCTCTCACCTTCAATCATTATGAAAGTATAAAATTTCAGTTTTGCAGTTCCATTTCTCATTTTACTTACATTATCTATTCCTTCATATTCCACAGCTATTGTTTGCCACATCTCATATGTTGTCGGGCACTGAGATACTCTGTTACATTCATCTGGTCCTAGACCATAGATAATTGCATTCAAAGCCTTAGAGTTCATATCGTACTCTGCCTCTATAGCAGCACTCCATGCCTTAGGATTTTCAGGAATTTCATAAGGAGTTAGAATCTTTGAATAGACTATATATCCGAGGTTTTTCAGATATATTATCATGCGTGATTCCCAGCAAACATAGTTGTCTCAATTAAAATATGGTGATCTAACCATCGACATCCCTTCTCATGTGTCAATCATGATGCTCTGTTGTATAATCCTTAAATTCTTCTAGATTTCTATGGCTCTATCAGAAGGTCCTCTTCTGATACCAATTGGTGGATCTGAATCTACAGATTATACACAAGAGGGGGGTGAATTGTGTCTTTTGCAATTTTTTAAATAACTCTTCTCTTGAACGAGTTCTGTCCATTATACTTTATCAGATTTGATCAAGCAGCGGAAAAATTAAAATTAAGAACACAAAGATGTATAGTGGTTCAGGGAACAGAAAGCCCCAAGTCCACTCCACCAACGCTCTACTCCATGAGCTTAGTGATTTTCACTATCTGGTCATCTTTTCCACAGACCTATTCACAACTGAGTACAGGAAGTTGACACCTTTACAATCCAGGGAAAAACAAAGCCTTCTAGTTCAGACACGAACCTACACAGCTTAGAACGAGAAGCGGGTTACTCAAGAATAAAAATAATTTCAGAAATAAATTTCCAGTTGATCTTCACAATTGCAATAGAATGCAATTGACAACAGATGGATCGAAGTCTCTAGAAATATTGATCTTCATGACGAAGTAGTTCTGAGTTGATCCAGTTGTAGTAAATATAGAGATATAGTTCACAACCTCAACAGTAGTAGATCCACAGTAGATATTCGATGTAGAACAGGTGAATCTTCTATCGAGTTCCTTCTTCTTGAACAAACAGAGCTTTTACGCTCCTGTTGAATCAGCAGATCAATCATGAATAGTTTCAATCTCTGTTTGCCACCTGTTTTAATAATAGATCGATCAAACCCCCTTGTACCTGGTGTTTTATAGAGAGCATATATAATAAGTCATATCTCTTGCACATTTAGATCCATAAAAGTCACCTTCTGATTCGCGATATTGAAAATTTTGAATTTATAGAGAAGTCGTAACTTCCCTTAAGACTCGACATGAAAATCACTTTTTAATTCAATCTTAAATCCATTAATAAAATGGCTTTGAATTATTGAAAGTCGAAATTTAAAAATGACTTTAAATCTGGCTTGAAATCTTCCCAGAAATCAGCTTACTGATCGTTGTACATAAATACCGTCTTCCAAAATTTCTGACGCCAAATGTAAGGTTGATGACATGGCCTCCAAACGTAGGGTTAATAACATAGTCTTCAAATGTAGGGTTGACAACGTAAGGTTGATCACAAATGTAGGGTTGATCATCCATACTTTTTCTTCAGCATTTAAACATACGGTAAAAGATCCATACTTTTACTTAATCCATACTTTTCCAAGAACGTATGGTTGTTTACAAAAGTAAGGTTGATGAACCATACTTTTGAGAAATAAATGTAACCTTTAGAATTTATGTATGGTTCTCCTTCCATACTTTTCTGCTAACCAAAATGTAGGGTTCCTTCCTAATGTAAGGTTCTTCTTCCATACTTTACTGAAAACCAAAACGTAGGGTTCCTTCCTAACATAAGGTTCTTCTTCCATACTTTGCTGAAAACGTATGGTTGTTTAACTATACTTTTCTCTTATATCAAAAAGTATACATGTTTTTCATCCTTACATCACGTTTATCCACGTATAATATGAACAGTGATTACAGAATGCACTAAAATAGATTCCGCGCTATATTCATCTATGTAAGATGTGAACAGTGTTTCCAGAACACGCTAAAACAGATTCTGCACTAAGTAATAAATTCTAGTTATTTCAAGAGTAAAATAAATTAATAAACTCCCGCAAAATACTAAGTAAAATCATTAGAAAATAACTAAGGGTGTTTGTGAGTATCAAAATTATCATAAAGAGACAAAGTATTATTTTCAATAATCTCCCCCTTTAAATAAAATTAATACGCATTGTTGAAAACAATACTTTGCTCAACAATTAAATTATTCCCTCATTTAAATATTTCACCATATACATATTTTTTTCATACACAAGAACATATGTGGGTACTTATATTTCTTCACCCAATCCATTTCCCATGTCACTTACTCAAAAATTTGGTTACAACACAACACTCTGACCAAGTGATTTTCTTGTTTTTGAGAAAAAAATTCCCCAAAATCAATGATCTCAATTAGATACTCCTCATATGTTACATCATTCTACAAAGGTATAGCCTTTAGATCTGGTATATGTTTGGTTTCTAGTATGTACATCCTCATGTTGGATACATGGAAACAATGTGTATAAGAGATATTTTACATGGGAGTCCAAGTTGATATGCCACAAGTTCTATGTGATCAAGAATCTCAAAAGGGATGATGTATTTTGGGAAAATAAGTACCTTCCTATCAAACCTCATGAAAAATTCCCTATAGATATATAATGGAACACATTGTCTTGGACCTTAAACAACAGGTTCCATTGATTATTTTCTACTTAAATTTTATTTCAACATTGTGTGGATTTCAAATCATGCTAAATTTTTACAAACATCTATGTAACCTAAATGATATGATCATATCCCATTATCATGTGATCTCCTACTCTATCCCATTAGGATAGATTCTGACACTAATTACCATTTAGTGCCTCGTAAGGATCCATTTTAATCCTAGAAAGGAAATTTTTTTTATATGATAACTCCACTATAGTAATGTGTTGTTCCCTGTGACCTTGGAAATCTATTTAACATATTCTTAGAATATCTTATAGATTTTTAATATTCTTTTCATAAAAACTATTAATTTGTTGGATTTAAGTAGAAATGAAGTTCAGTTTTGTGTCTATTGCTTATAGAAGTATTATGTGAAACCTATAGATAAACCTCTAATCTTAATTGTAAATAATTTCTAGTGGATATATATGTAGTACTAGAAATTCATTTATTTATATCTTTTTGAGTTGTTCAAGAGTAAAAAATTACATGATAGAAATAATATTTTATTACTTTGTAAGATGATTGACTACAACCCAAATGAAAATATTGTGTTTTGGTGTCCTTAAGAGTCTTATAATGAAATGAATTGTATTATTTTCCCATTCCAATACAAGTTCAGTTATTCGATTCATCATAACCTCATTCTTTTTTTTCTTCATTTATATTTTTTCATGTTATGTATGTAGATAAAAACTCAATATTATCCCTCTTTATATTATCCAACTATAAGTTTAACCTTAAATATCTATAAATTTTTATGCTTCCTATATAATGATTAAAGTATGAGTTATGTGAATCAACAAGAAGACCCCTATTTAGTTCAGGTTTTAATGGGACACATATCAAGGTCAAAAACATTATGACACGTTATTCATCAATGTTGAAATTTTTATCATTAACTGACTTCATTAGTAGATAATAATCCTCTATTTTGTCCTCCAAATTCTCTATGGAATAGATGGTTAAGAATTTATTTGAGCAAGATAAGATTAGTATCCTTTTATTATTTCCATATCTATCATTTTGTGTCCATGTAGAGTAGATCCCTTTAAATCATTATCATTTATAGGGTTATTAGATACTTTCTACTAATAGAATCATCCAATTTATTTACCTTCCCATTAAGATAATGGGTTTAAAATCATAATATTTTATTAGATCTAACAACCATCATTGGTTCATATTTAATTATTTTTTTTTTGTGAATATATTCATGGGGATTTTGTGATCTGTATATATGTCACACTTTTCCCTATATAGATATTTTATCAAATTCCTCAATTTGGAGACAAATAATAATATGTTTATATAATGTTAAGGGTATTTTTTCTCCTTTAACATTAATTCTTTTGGGGGAGCATAGGCTATATCTTTTTTAAACTATATGATTAAACAAACAATTATACTTTTTGATGTGTAAGGATGGACAAAAAATCCATCCCCAATTGTGTGTAATGTGAGAACATGTGTCGTGATTAACCTCTTATTAATATCTTTAAATCATTAAAATAAATCATTTATAGAAAAAAAATAGAATCCCTTCCATGTAACCATGGATAGTGGGATTTTAAAAAGTGAGTAGTTTCTCACAAATTGACAATAATACCCATCTCATATATACAAAATATATATTTTTGACACATATATTTGTTTGGACTATCCTTTGATTGATTATGTTTTTGATGGATTCATAGATATCACATTGTTGGTGATAGAAAATGCCATGAAATATATCTATGCCAATCAAAACACAAATTTAATATAATTTCAATATATATTTTCTTTATATAAGTTATTTAGTAAATTATTTAAATACACTTCATGTAATTACATGGTTTTGGAGTAGATAAGTTTATCATTTATAAAGCCTCTTAAAAATTTCATGATGTCATCCATAAAGATTCTATTCATTTGGTATATATATATAGTTAGAGCTTTAGGGAGATAAAATGAAATCACTATTAACTCATAGTTATCATATCTTGTATGAATTGAAATCAATGGTTATATCCAAATTATTCACCATTACATTATAATATCCTGACCGAATATCCACATAAGATATGTACCATGATCCACATTAATGATCTAACACGTCATAAATCCATGTTAGAGGATATGTATTCTTTATCTTTATCTTGTTTAGATCACGATGTTAAATATAGAGGTTAATTAAACCATCCTTCATCCTAATGAAGAATATTGGGGAAACCTTTTTCATTTACATGGGAATATAAACTCATTATCAATATTATCCTTTAATTATTTCTTCATCTCCCCATGTTCAATAACATCCATTCTATATGGAGTCTTGGATATAGAAAATGATCTAGGTATGAGCTCAATTTGGATGTTAACCTCATGACAATGAGAACAAGACATAAATTTTTCAAAAAACAAATCATTCAATTCTCTTAAAATGGTAAGCCCATCAAGGATGGTCTTTCCATTACAATCCATCATTTGAGGTTATAATATTTCTCCCAAAGAAACAACATACAATCTTGAGATGTTTGTACCAAATGTGATTCATCCTCATACTTGTAATTGTGTAGAATCTAGAGTAAATTTTTGATAAATAATGTAATTTTCATCTCCTTTAAATTTGTGTTTCCTCTATATAAGGAATGAAAATAAAGACCCAAAAGAGAATCTAATTGTACTATGTGGTTTTTCACAAAAATTTCAATTAAATTCATCCATGAAATTAAGACTAGGATTTCTTATATGATTCAGATGCTACAATTGAATAATTTTACATCTTCACTAATAACTAAACTTCTATATTTATAGTTGTTTTTTAGAATATATTAACTATATATTTTTTATATTAAAGAATTCATAAAATCATAATCCAGTTGTATGTTCATTCTTAATGAATGGATTAATTTCATTCAATTCACCACATCTTGATTATGATTATCCTCAGAATATTTGATTTCAAATTCTCAACCTTCCCCTATAGGAATTGGATGTTATTTTACATATTTATCTTTCATAACCCTTGGATTAGGTAATTTTTTTTGGCAAAGTGTCCCTCTTCTCTATAGTTGAAATATTTTCTAACTGTTTGAGGTTTTCCTTGACCATTAATTTCTTCTATTAAATTTATTTGTCTCTCCTATAATAACCTAATATCTATATGATATACCTTTCAACATATAATGAATTTTTATGTACCCTTTGAGATTTTTTTGGATGAATATTCATGTTGTTTTAAAAAGTATAATGATGGATTTTCTTAACCCCATGAGACATGTCCATCACACATCTAGAGTTAAAATCTATAATCTACTTCTTGTCTCTAGACTCATGAGACCCTAGAGATTCTCTAATCTATGTTTTTATAATAAAGGTATATCATCCAATTTATTCGTAGCTTTAAATGTCACAAATATAAATCTATTTTTAGATATTTGACTTTGGCCTTCCAAATATGTGGTAAAATTTACTTTTCGGGTAATGATAAAGGTAGAGGTGTATGAAGAATGTATTTTAAATTTTTACTCATATTCCTCGATAGATTCATTATAAATTTTCATGATGATATGGAAATAGATCTATATATATTTTTAATGATTTTATAGAAAATATTTGATAAAAATATTTATATGGAATTCTATCAATATCATCACTTCAATATCCACATATGGATTAATTTTTTTTTACCAATATCCACAATGGATTTTATTTTCCCAACATATGATAAACATCTAGTATAAAATTCTAACGTTAAGAACTTTGGATAATGGAGTGGATATTCTAAATGGTGTTGATCTGTTGATCCATGATTAAGGGATCAGAATATTAACTAAAATTTAGAGGCCTTAATCGAATAAAGGTTTTAATTTTGAATTTCCCTTCCTTAGGGGTCTTTGGAAATTAACCAGGGTTGAGGATTATATTGGAATCCTAATTAAATTGATAATTTATTTACATTGTTTTTCCATTCACTATATAATTATATTGGTTTTATAATCTAGGAAATCATTATATTTCCCCTCACATTGGTTGTTCACATAATTCTTTATATTTTTGTCCATTTACTATAAATAATGGGAAATTTAGGGGTGATAATTTTTAATGATGGACCTTAAAGTTAACCAATGAAAATTAATTATATACTTCATAAATGGCCTATAAAATTTATCCAATTAATATCTAGGTTTCAATAAAAGTTACCCATGTTATATCTCATAAAATAAAATCATTTTGGAATTTCTATTCCCTTAATAATGGTTTTTAAGAGAGTATTATTTAATCAAAGAATAAACCCAAGTGTATAAAACTAGATTTGAATAATTTTTTCCTGTGCACCAGGTGATGACCAAGTTAACAAAAAAGTATCCTTTTCAGAGTTATTACTCCTAGAAACGGATATGTTAGAGGAAAATAAACTTTTATTACCTAAAGTGGGATGAATTTTCATAGAAACTACACACTATATAATTTAAAAAAAATTAGGGATTATTTCTTATGTTTAGTCTTATCCATGTGTATTTCACTATATTTTTCTAATTGTAGTCTTCAAAGTAACTAGACATTTCTTTGATACCATATATAGAAACCCATATTTAAGGACACACTAATTTATAATCTATTACATAAAGGTATAGTTAATAAAACACCATAAGTATATGATTCAAAGTGTGTCATGTAAAATAGTTTCATATAACATTAACTAGAAACATGGGTAAAACATCACTATATAAAACTTCGAAAACATGACATTATATTACTTTGATCTTCTAAATTAACCTTAGATAACCTTGGAATGTATATAAGAAACAGATGATCTATAAATACATGTAAGAGAATAAAATATTTATACCATAAGTTATAGAGAAACATGTGATCCAAGAGGCATATTAATGTAATATATTTGGTGTGAGAGTTAGAATCTTGAACAGTAAGGCATGAAATAACATGATAACAAAAAGGAAATATATGAATGATATAACAACATAAGACATGACTTCATAAATATAATTCATGTATAATCACCAAGACATAATAAAATATAGTTTTATAGAGAACCAGTCTTTCAATATAGAATTAATAACATGACCTAGGAACATTACCCAGTTCATTGGAGGGATATATAATTACTGACCCACCTGTCACATTCATATCATGTACATGCATTGTGTCCCCCATAGATCTTAAAACATGATGAATTGTTTCATCATTTTTTAATCCATCATTAAAGATTTTAGGTTACATATATAAAAATACATAATCATTGATTAATATGGAAGACTACATGAATTATGAGGAGTGGAAATGGAGGTGGTTATTCACTACAAATTTTCTTTTCATGAAAAATAAAATGATAATTTTGGTGGTATGACTGGAGTAGATAAAGGTTTATTTAAGTAGTGAATGATAGAAAAAGGGTATCTATTTTATTAAAAATAACATGTATTGTAATAATTATGTTAAAATAAACATCCCCACTAGAATAATAGGCACTTAAATTTAATATTATAAAGAAGGTTATTCAATACAGAGTATAAAGAGAGGATACCTTACCTTCAAAGGTCACATCTAGAAGAATCAGTGGGGAATAATGTGATCCTATTAGAACCTTTAGATGGCTCTATATATTAAAGTAAAGAGTAAATTCATGATCTATAAGTGTTTTATGTTGTGGAATGGGAGGTTGGGTGGGTTTATATATCAAAATGTAGAATAATTCTTTATTAATTTCCACAGTATGATTTAGAATCTATATGATAATGTAACCAAAACCATCATTCGCCACATGCATTTTCCCATTTTTTTCTACCAAAGAGGAGTAGAATTCATGATTTTCTAGGGAAAAGAACCGAACACAATAAAATAATCCACCTAATGATGTGGAATTGAATCATGTTTTTAATGAGTTGATTTTAAAACACTAAAATTTAATATAGGTCTTGGATGATTCAATATGGGTCAATAAAATTAATCAAATAATAGAAAATACAATTGATTTAAAATTGGAAAAATAATTTATATAATTTATACTATTTTTATTATTTAATTCATCACATTTGGGATTATGATGTCATAATACTCATAATATAATAGTAACATATTTATTTTTTTCCCAAAAATTCTATTGTCTTTGAAATGTATTGAAAATTAATAGTTGGATACATTCAATGATAAAATTTCAAGATAAGTACGTATTTTATCAAAATATTTCTATTAAAATAAAGATTGTTCTTTTTAAATACAAACTACACATTTATTAAAAAATCTTATTTTTTAGCATTAATTGTTTTCTGACCCTTATAAAAGTTATATTTGACATCATAAAATTATATTATAATTTATATAAATAAAATATTATTTAATAAAAAACGTTTTAGAAATATCATATATTTTGAAAATTATTAAATTCATTAGAAATAATATATTCATTGAAATAATATATTTACCAAAAATACATTTTTTCATTATATCAAAATATAATTTTTCATAAACTCATTTTATTACCATTTTAAAAATTAATAATAAAAAAATAATAAATATAATATTACTATAATTGAATATAAAATTTGAAAATTCATATAGAAAGGTTATACATACATATACCTTTTTTACACTAGATAATTATCTAGCTTAATGTGTGATATGGTTTCATTTTCTTATCATTTTTAGTTATAATGGATTGGGTCATGATTTTGAAGAGCTTGAAATTCTCCCTTGAATGATTTTTCCTATGATTTAGTTATTTAATATCATCATGGGACTGGTCAAGGTTAAATACTAGTGATGCTATCTCTCTTGGAGGATATCCTAAACAAGCTTCAAAAGGTATGATCCTACTTTTATTGGCCATATAATTCTATATTTGTTTCAAATAATGATTATCATAACCCATAACAAAATATTCATCATTGTAATTTTAAAATGGAAATATTATGGATGTTTATGAAGTATAACATTATTTTAAATTTAAAATAACATATAATAGTCCAATAAATCAAAAGAATGTCATTTTTTCTATTGAATTTTTTTTCAAATTATTGAATTTACTAAAAAAGAGTAATTTAAATTATAAATGATCAAGTGGTTAAAGGCATTCTGAGTTACATCATTTTCCTTGGGAATATATATTACTATTGATAATGTAAAAAATATTTGATAAAATAATTTATATTTTTGGATTTTGAATTTTTATAAAATATTTTTTTATAACCTTATGTTTATCTATCTATAGAATGGATTCAGATTAACTTTTTCTATTATTGGTGATGTTTTAGAGAATACTGTATTGTAAATTTTCATATTGTATAACTAATGATAAAAAAATTCTTTTGGAATGTATTTAGTGGTATAATGAATGAATTATGAATCTTTTAATCATTACAATTTAATTTTGTTTCCTAAACCATGAAAAAATCATCTTTAATTTCAATTTCAGGGAGTAAGAGATGATATAAAAGAAGAATTGGTTGCACTTAAAACAATGGATGCAATTGTGATTAAAAAATATATTTTGTTGAAGTCTATATGTATTCTCAAAAACAGTATCATTGAAGTAAAATAATCTCTCAATATTTGGAAATTGATCCCCAAATAATAATGTTATCATTTTATATTAATTTTGATGAATTTATTTTCTTTTCACTCCTCACATATTTATAGATTTTTTTGTTACTATCTTTTCATAACCATGATCTATTTCACCCTCTATGTAGATGGTATTTTTCTCACCAACTTCTCTATTTTAACTTCCCATTAATGCAATCCTTATCTAATATCCTACTTATCATTTATTTTGTGTAACCTTTAAGTTTATTAATTCCTAGTTTCAGAGGATGTTTTATTATAAAATTATATGATTTGGGTTTTCAAAAATATTACTTTAAAATTTTGAACATTTATTTAACAACATAAACATTTTTAGGTAATATATTATATAATTGGGTTATATATTAACTCTTATATATGTTGGTTTATTGTTCACTATATATAAATTTTATGTGTTTAATAGCCTCTTGAAATGAAACACTGAGATTAAAATGAAGCACGATATATAATAGTATAGATATTGAATTGGAATATATGGATGGATGTAATGAAAATATAAATTTTATATAAAGTAAATAATAATTTATTATTTATTGATAAATTATTTTAAATATGAACTCAATATTTATAAATGTTATTTTATTATTAAAAATATGATTTCATTAAAAATGGTTTCTATTGACCAATGTGAGAAAATATTATAATTAATTATTAGAACGTATAAAATAGTTATTGTATTTATGGTTATCAAATTTGAAATACAAATATCTGTAATTTATTATGGATATTTTTTGGATTTTTATGAAAATAATGATTTTCCCTTGAATAGTGAACAATGCTAATTTTTATTGAAAATTAAATTTTTTTTTCAAAAATCTATTATAAGGCCCCAGCCTTAAACCTTACTTAATCTTGAGTTATTAGAAGATTACACAATGAGGATCTTTTCAGGTTTAGAGTTTTAGAGAATTAGATCATGAATCTTGCATTACATTCCACATTTAAACAAAGTGGTTACATAAAAGACAGTATTCATTCTTCCCATCAACGGAAACATATTGAAAATAAAACATGGATTCTTTCTTGACACATCCTTGACACTATCATCACATCATGTACCTTTCCCTTGACCTGTGAAAAACATTTCAAAAACTTGGGATGAGCATAAAAAGCTCAGTAAGGGTTATAAAAATATGTAAAGGAAACATGAGTTCATATATACATAAGAATGAAATCATACTTTACCCATAAAACAAAGGCACTTTAACATACCTCATCAAACCATGAATAAATCATAGAAATCATAAGACATAAAGGTAACTTGAGGCATTCATAACATTTTTACGTAGGGAGTAACCCTCTTGGTTACGTTTGGAATACCCATCACAGTATATTCCCTAAATCTCTTCAGAAAAACCTTAACATTTCACTCCTTCGCGTTACCTAATGCATTAGAGAGCTATATCGGGCTCACCCGCCATTAGTTTATCACGGAACCACCCGTTTTCATAACAATCCCAAGAACCATAACATAAATGTATCACATAAAACATGCATAAAGGAAACATAACATTTCCACATTTCAATCACAATATAACATTTTAGTATATTGAAATAATGAATCCATTAAAAAAGAAACCATTTCCAAAACCATTTAAAACATTTAATAAAGAGATTTTTGAATCAAAGTGTCCCATACCACCTTGAAGATTAAAATTTTAAACCATTAATATCCATATAAATAAATCCTTAAAACCATTTTGAAAACATGGATATTAATAAGAACAAATAATTAAAACATTTAAAACGATAATTTGGTTGAAGGGGTTTTACCAAAATTAGAGACACTTGAATACAACAATTAAGGAATAACATTTAGTCAGAACTTTATAATATCATAAGAATAAATGAATTCATGATATAATACTCCAAAGGACAGTATATACACCATATAAGAGTGAATTGGTGCATAACAACAATGAACCCTCAATAGAAATGTCAAATGTGATGAAATCCCATATAAAGAAGGTATCCTTAAATTAAGGACAAATCAATCTCAAAAATATGTGTGACAAATATAAATACACCCAATATAAGTGGATATTAAGTGTAAAAAAATAAAAGGTCATTCACACATATTCAATGGATGACATATTCAATGACTACATGTTGAACCCAAAGAAATCGAAATTGGGTTAAAAAGTTCCCTTGACAGCCTAACAAGATCACATCAAAATGAGTTGCTGAGAGATAAAAAGTTTATCTCATCACTTGGAAATAAAATTTACATCAATAAGGATATATGAGAACATATCCCAACATAACAATATGTAAATTAAAATACCCAACAAAAGAAGTCTTTCAAAAAAGAGGAGGGTGAAAGGTTCCCTTACCGACTTGGGTATCTTTCAAAACATACACCCCATGAAAGAAGGACAATAGATCATTGATGTAAACACTCATAAAAGAAATTATATTACACAAATAGTATAATAATGGAATTACATACACCACTCAATGGAATTTGTGGAAAATGTAGCATAAATCTCACGGGAATAAAAGTGAGATGAAAAATCCCTTACGAAAATTCGGCAGCCTAACGGCGCCACTCAAAACATCCAAAATGGATTGATGAGAAGAAATAGGGTCTCTCATCATATGAACATAATAAGTACATTAGGATTAATATAAAATAACATCCCAATCATAAGAAATATGAGCTTAAAATGAATGACATAAATGAGTGTACTTAAAAAGAAAGAGAGGTGTAGGATCCCTTACCTCGGGTCCGACTTGACTCGATCGTTCTTTAATCTCATGAAAAATAAACTTGAGTTAATCTATACTTTCTTAATAACCTTTTTCAATTTCATTTTTCCTTTTACACCATGTTATAAACATCATGTAATCATTTAAGTTAATAATGTTCATTTTGTCGGTATTTGGTTCTTAAGTCGAAAGTGGACTTCTTATAATTACATGTTGTTTGTGTGGTCAAAGGTTATTTATATCCAGAATGAAATTCCTGATTTGGATATCATATATATTATATATATCCATAATATACATGTATTTATAATATTACATAATCATTTAGAGGTAAGAAATGAAATGCATCGTTCATGGAGACGGTAATCCGTACGTACGCATGAACGCTACTTTCATTTCTTTGTCATATTAATGGAATTAAAACTAAATGAGAGGTATGTATATTTTAATTCCAGAATTATATTCAATATTTAGATATATCATTCATTTCTATCTCATACTTTAATGGAATGAAATAAAAATTATATAGAGGTATATAATAATTCCATATAACATCATATATAATAACATTAAATCAATCCTTTATACGTCCCACGTATGGCATTAACGAATCACATCACTTTGAGGGGGCAGTAGTCTGCACTTCCTAAAATGAAGATATCGCGTATACCCAAAATGGAAGCCATAAAGGTAAGACAAAAATGAAAAATACAGAAGCATAAGTAAAACATAAACATATCATATATCATATATAAAAATAGTGACATCATAATGGCCACCTTTGAAGGTGTTAAATGAGTATTGAACAATCATCATTTCGGGAGGCAGAATTTCGCCATCCACGGAAACCGTATGTTCTTTAACCATTTGATGTAGTTGTGTGAGAGTGTAGCTCGAATAAATCTTATAACAACATCCTAGTATATTTTAGATACTGGTGTTGTTACAAAAGAAATAAATAAAAAGTGTTTAGGGGGTTGGAGAAGCAAAATAAAACAAATGAACATGAGAGAATGAATTACCTTTAAAAGTTTAACTCCTTTTGATTTGAGCATAAAGGCTTCCTTTGAAAGGATTATTCCCAAAGGGAATCCTCTAGGATGAGTAGAGGGATATGGAGAGAGTAAATGGGTAGGGTTTGGCCGATCCAAAGGCTTGAGGAGTGTGTAAAATGAGGTAGAGGTGGGGGCCTTTTATAAGAGGAGAGGAGGGGCACTTTTGGAAAGTAAGAAATATTACTTTATTTGAAAATGTGTTTCGGTTTTAAAAGGTCCCACATTGCTATAATTCGTGGATAAGGTGATACGTCTTCGAAATACACTCATACAATAATATTTGGACATGTGTCGTTCGTAGATTTTACATTATCTTTCCATTTTATTTTAATCGTCAGATAATGATGTCATCGCTGCATCATTATGATGTCATAAATAATTTAATTTATTTAATGTCTAAAAATTATAAAAAAATTACTATGATGTAGGAAATCTTTTTATCTTTCCAATAAATATTTATAACAAAATATCTGACTTGTATAACCCTACATAAAAATTGTTTTAGTAAAACATATCATGTTTGTGTCATTTTTACTTTTACAATAAATAAAAAGTTATTTATGTCATTTCCCAACCGAAGTGGCTCTATGGGGTCCCAAAGTTTACCCATGGCTTTTCTTGGTCGGCCATCACACAACCAATGAGGGTAGGACATATGTCAAGTTCATTTCATATTATTAAAAAATTATTTTTACCTTAAACTACACTAATTACCTCTAATCGCGATTAAAAACTTAATAAGTTACTATTCACCAAAAAAAATATTTTTATCCCATTGAAACACATTTTAGTTCTTAATGACAACCATGTATGTAGGATTTTTGAAATTCAAAACACAGAAGTGGTAAAATTTCATTTAAACGAAAAATCAGCTTTTATAAGTACCACTTAGTGGTTTCACTATTCATCAAAAATTGAAGTTTTTCAGAAAAATCCCAAAAATTCACCCTAAGCTATATTTGATATTCCGAATTCAAATATAAAGTCTATTTTACAAAATTCACAACATATAAGTTGCATTAGTTAAATTAATAATTAATTCCCGCTGTCAGAGCAAATAGCGTGTTTTTATGAAACAATAAGTATCAAAAGATTGACACTGGTTTAAGTCTGATTTCAAAGTGAAATTAATTCCAACGACCACTATTGGATTTAATGGTAAAAATATTTTCTAATTTCACTTTAAAACCAATTCAAAAGATAATCTAATCATATAAATAAATTAGATTAAAAAGAGGTTTTGAATTAAAATACAACATTTTACACTATTCATTAAAAAAATGACCTTTATCGGAAAGATACCAAAACTTTACACAAAGTAAATTTTGATGTCCCGATTCATAATAAGTGTTTTATTTGGTCCAAAAGAATTTTTAAGAGTGAACAAAACTATATTTAATGATGGTTCAACATCAAAAGGTGATAAGTGAACCTTTAGTGAAAACTAGGGCATAAACGCCTAAAATTGAATTCTTTCTGTATTTTAAGCCTCTATCCTTTATTTGATAAATTTAAAAACATTTAAAAACATATATAATCATATTTTCGTTATTTCTATCCATTCCCACCATTACAACGGCTACATGTTAACTACCATTTAAAATAATATTATTTTATTATTAGAGTGCAATGTAAGATTCCCAAGAAACTCGTTGTTGCGTGTTGGGTACGCCATCGAGCATAGTGTCCCATTTAAAGTCATATCAATATTTTATTCACAAATATGGATAAATAAGAAAATGTCATATTCTCTATTTACCTGGGGTTTTAAATCCTTCCCCCCTTTTGGGAATTGTGTCCTCGCAATTTTTAAAATTGGGCTTGGAAACATCCTTGAATGTCCCACATCGGAACAAGAGTCGGTAAAACAATCACTTTAAAAAAAAGAAATATAAGCACAGAGGTCACCCGAGTTAACCCATACTAGGATTCCAAGTATGAAAACATGGACATTGAGGAGAAAACATAGGGTCATGTTCTGATGGAGAGTGATAGAAAACATGTTTAGGAGAAAGTTAACCATGAGAAAATCACAAACTTGTGATGGGTTAAACGGTATTCGATTCCCCAGTAGGAAAAGTTAATAGACAAAATTTTTGTTTTAAGTTAATTTTTATTAAGGAATTTATTCATAAGGAAACATAATCACTTATCATGTGGACTCTCAACCTTCATTAGATTCAAACTCATATTTTCTCCAAAAGACGAGTATTTAGGAAGACTTGTTCACATTAAGAGTACTATAATAAACTTCTAGAGAATCACCTAATCCACCAAATAGAACTATATACATCCCATGTCTTCAAACCAAAACCAAAACTAAATCCAAAAAGGTTACTATAAGATCAGATAATCGAGGAAAGGATAACCCTTTAAAAATAAAATCTATGCTTAATCTCCAAAATTTGTCCAACAAAACCCAAAGTTCAACGAGGACCATCTGATAAACAATTTGTCCATAAAATTCTTCAAAGTAAACCAATCTAATATTGAAACCCAAATATTTTAAGGATTTAGTCACATAGTCTTCCAAGTTAAATCGTAACATTTATCTCCAAACAACATCAGTTGCTCATAAAGTCTCGTATTGAAAAGTAATTAACCTAATCACATATTCTCCATGATAGGTTAATCATTTTCATAAATAACCCAAAATCAACTTACTCTTAATTCGTAAAATCATATAACCAAAAAGAATCATTCAAACTAACCAAGGACTTCACGTAGTCCAGTGGTAGGCGATAAATACCAGTCGCACTTTGGTTATGGGTTCGATTCCCGCAGCTTTGTCCGACGCGATGGGTTGTCACACGGTCTGCATGTTGTCCTTTTTCCAAAACTATATAATTCTTAAAACATTCCCCAAAATGAGATAAAATCATCAAAAATAATCATAACATATTTTAACCTCATGTTTATCTCATGCCTTTCATTTTCCAGCATATCATATAATAACCCATAATTACCTCAAAAGTAAGGATCATATAAACCCTAATGGTTACCTTTTTAATTATTACCTGAACTTCCACATCGATTGGTCATCTCGTACATGATGCATTATAGAACATACCAAGGTTCAAGTGGTTGATCATGAATCCTTGATAGTTGGTTTAGAAAAACCATGAGATTCCTCATTGAATCCCCCATCTCATCCAGTCTCTTAATCAGAGAACCACCATAGTTTCCTTCCATCCCATTGTCATTTTGGTGCCTGCTAGATCCAGCCATTTACTAAAACCAAAAAGGTCAGTGTGATTATATCAACATAACCATCATGTACTAATGAAGAAGATAAAAACTAAGATATAATTACTCATTCACTTTATCTAAAACTAGGACTCTTTCTAAAATCCTAACCATTATGGTAATGTCACTTATGCTTAGAGAATACCCTAACCTTTAAAGTTATCTAAACCGACCTCTGATACCAACTATAAGGCCCCATCCTTAAACCTTACTTAATCTTGAGTTATTAGAAGATTACACATTGAGGATCTTTTCAGGTTTAGAGTTTTAGAGAATTAGATCATGAAACTTGCATCACATTCCTCATTTAAACAAAGTGGTTACATAAAAGACAGTATTCATTCTTCCCATCAACGGAAACATATTGAAAATAAAACATGGATTCTTTCCTGACACATCCTTGACACTATCATCACATCATGTACCTTTCACTTGACCTGTGAAAAACATTTCAAAAACATGGGATGAGCATAAAAAGCTCAGTAAGGGTTATAAAAATATGTAAAGGAAACATGAGTTCATATATACATAAGAATGAAATCATACATTACCCATAAAACAAAGGCACTTTAACATACCTCATCAAACCATGAATAAATCATAGAAATCATAAGACATAAAGGTAACTTGAGGCATTCAAAACATTCTTACGTAGGGAGTAACCCTCTTGGTTACATTTGGAATACCCATCACAGTATATTCCCTAAATCTCTTCATAGAAACCTTAATGTTTCACTCCTTCGCGTTACCCAATGCATTGGAGAGCTATATCGGGCTCACCCGCCCTTAGTTTATCACGGAACCACCCGTTTTCATAACAATCCCAAGAACCATAACATAAATGTATCACATAAAACATGCATAAAGGAAACATAACATTTCCACATTTCAATCACAATATAACATTTTAGTATATTGAAATAATGAATCCATTCAAAAAGAAACCATTTCCAAAACCATTTAAAACATTTAATAAAGAGATTTTTGAATCAAAGTGTCCCATACCACCTTGAAGCTTAAAATTTTAAAAAATTAACATCCATATAAATAAATCCTTAAAACCATTTTGAAAGCATGGATATTAATAAGAACAAATAATTAAAACATTTAAAATGATAATTTGGTTAAAGGGGTTTTACCAAAATTAGAGACACTTGAATACAACAATTGAGGAATAACATTTAGTCAGAACTTTATAATATCATGAGAATAAATGGATTCATGATATAATACTCCAAAGGACAGTATATACACCATATAAGAGTGAATTGGTGCATAACAACAATGAACCCTCAATAGAAATGTCAAATGTGATGAAATCCCTTATAAAGAAGGTATCCTTAAATTAAGTACAAATCAATCTCAAAAATATGTGTGACAAATATAAATACACCCAATATAAGTGGATATTAAGTGTAAAACAATAAAAGGTCATTCACACATATTCAATGGATTACATATTCAATGACTACATGTTGAACCCAAAGAAATCAAAATTGGGTTAAAAAGTTCCCTTGACAGCCTAACGGCATCACATCAAAATGAGTTGATGAGAGATAAAACGTGTATCTCATCACTTGGACATAAAATTTACATCAATAAGGATATATTAGAACATATCCCAACATAACAATATGTAAATTAAAAGACCCAACAAAATAAGTCTTTTAAAAAAGAGGAGGGTGAAAGGTTCCCTTACCAACTTGGGTATCTTTCAAAACATACACCCCATGAAAGAAGGACAATAGTTCATTGATGTAAATACTCATAAATGAAAGTATATTACACAAAGATTAGAATAATGGCAGTACATACACCACTCAATGGAATTTGTGGAAAATGTAGCATAAATCTCACGGGAATAAAAGTGAGATGAAAAATCCAACACGAAAATTCGGCAGCCTAACGGCGCCACTCAAAACTTCCAAAATGGATGGATGAGAGGAAATAGGGTCTCTCATCTTATGAAAATAATAAGTACAATAGGAGTAACATAAAAGAACATCCCAATCATAAGAAATATGAGCTTAAAATGAATGACATAAAAGAGTGTACTTAAAATGAAAGAGAGGTGTAGGATCCCTTACCTCGGGTCCGACTTGACTCGATCATTCTTTAATCTCCTGAATAATAAACTTGAGTTAATCTCTACCTGATTAAGAACTTTTTCAAGTTCATTATTCCTTTTACACCATGTTATAAACATCATGTAATCATTTAAGTTAATAATGTTCATTTTGTCGGTATTTGGTTCTTAAGTCGAAAGTGGACTTCTTACAATTACATGTTGTTCGTGTGGTCAAAGGTTATTTATATCCAGAATGACATTCTTGTTTTGGATATCATATATTATATATATATATAGCATATACATGTATTTATAATATTACATAATAATTTAGAGGTAAGAAATGAAATGCACCGTTCATGGAGACGGTAAGCCGTACGTACGCATGAATGCTACTTTCATTTCTTTGTCATATTAATGGAATTAAAACTAAATGAGAGGTATGTATATTTTAATTCCAGAATTATATTCATCATTTATATATATCATTCATTATATATATCAATTATATACATGTACTTTTAATAGTACATTACATTTGGGGATAAGAAATGAAATGCACCGTTCATGGAGACGGTAAGCCGTACGTACGCATGAACGCTACTTTCATTTCTATCTCATACTTTAATGGAATGAAATAATAATTATATAGAGGTATATAATAATTCCAGTATAACATCATACATAATAACATTAAATCCATCCTTTATAAGTCCCATGTACGGCATTAACAAATCACATCACTTTGAGGGGGCGGTAGTCCGCACTTCCTAAAATGAAGATATCGTGTATACCCATAATGGAAGCCATAAAGGTAAGACACAAATGAAAAATACAGAAGCATAATTAAAACATAAACATATAATATATCATATATAAAAATAGTTACATCATAATGGCCACCTTTGAAGGTGTTAAATGAGTATTGAACAATCATCGTTTCGGGAGGCAGAATTTCGCCATCCACGGAAACCGTATGTTATTTAACCATTTGATGTAGTTTTTTGAGAGTTTAGCTCGAATAAATCTTATAAAAACATCCTAGTATATTTAAGATACTGGTGTTGTTACAAAAGAAATAAATAAAAAGAGTTTAGGGGGTTGGAGAAGCAAAATAAAACAAATGAACATGAGACAATGAATTACCTTTAAAAGTTTAACTCCTTTTGATTTGAGCCTAAAGGCTTCCTTTGAAAGGATTCTTCCCAAAGGGAATCCTCTAGTATGAGGAGAGAGATGTGGAGAGAGTAAATGGGAAGGTTTTGGCCGATCCAAAGGCTTGAGGAGTGTGTGAAATGAGGTAGAGGTGGGGGCCTTTTATAAGAGGAGAGGAGGGGCACTTTTGGAAAGTAAGAAATATTACTTTATTTGAAAATGTGTTTCGGTTTTAAAAGGTCCCACATTGATATAATTCGTGGATAAGGTGATAAGGCTTCGAAATCCACTCATCCAATAAGTTTTGGACATGTGTAGTTCATAGATTTTACATTATCATTCCATTTTATTTAAATCGTCAGATAATGATGTCATCGCTGCATCATTATGATGTCATAAATAATTTAATTTATTTAATGTCTAAAAATTATAAAAAAAATTACTATGATGTAGGAAATATTTTTATCTTTCCAATAACTATTTATAACAAAAAATATGACTTGTGTAACCCCACTTAAAAATTGTTTTAGTAAAACATATCATGTTTGTGTCATTTTTACTTTTACATTAAATAAAAAGTTATTTATGTCATTTCCCAACCAAAGTGGCTCCATGGGGTCCCCAAGTTGACCCATGGCTTTTCTTGGTCTTCCATCACACAACCAATGAGGTTAGGACATGTGTCATGTTCATTTCAAATTATTAAAACATTATTTTTTCCTTAAACTACACTAATTACCTCTAATCGTGATTAAAAACTTAATAAGTTACTATTCACCAAAAAAATTATTTTTATCCCATTGAACCACATTTTACTTCTTAATGACAACCATGTATGTCGGATTTTTGAAATTCAAAACACAGAAGTGGTAAAATTTCATTTAAACGAAAAATCAGCTTTTATAAGTACCACTTAGTGGCTTCACTATTCATCAAAAATTGATGTTTTTCAGAAAAATCCCAAAAATTCACCATAAGCTATATTTGATATTCAGAATTCAAATATGAAGTCCATTTTAAAAAATTCACAACATATAAGTTGCATTAATTAAATTAATAATTAATTCCCGTTGTCAGAGCAAATAGCGTGTTTTTATGAAACAATAAGTATCAAAAGATTGACACTGGTTTAAGTCTGATTTCAAAGTGAAATTAATTCCAACGACCACTATTGGATTTAATGGTAAAAATATTTTCTAATTTCACTTTAAAACCAATTCAAAAGATATTCTAATCATATAAATAAATTAGATTAAAAAGAGTTTTTGAATTAAAATACAACATTTTACACTATTCATTAAAAAATGAACTTTATCGGAAAGATACCAAAAATTTACACAAAGTAAATTTTGATGTCCCGATTCTTAATAAGAGATTTATTTGGTCCAAAATAATGTTTAAGAGTGAACAAAACTATATTTAATGATGGTTCAACATCAAAAGCTGATAAGTGAACCTTTAGTGAAAACTAGGGCATAAACGCCTAAAATTGAATTCTTTCCGTATTTTAAGCCTCTATCCTTTATTGAATAAATGTAAAAAAATTTAAAAACATATATAATCATATTTTAGTTATTTCTATCCATTCCCGCCATTACAACGGCTACATGTTAACTACCATTTAAAATAATATTATTTTATTATTAGAGTGCAACGTAAGATTCCCAAGAAACTCGTTGTTGCGTGTTGGGTACGCCATCGAGCATAGCGTCCCCTTTAAAGTCATATCAATATTTTATTAAAAAATATGGATAAATAAGAAAATGTCATATTCTTTATTTACCGGGGGTGTTACATCTATAAAGTGACATCTTTTTTTAAAAGGTTTTAAATTCAAATAAGTTTTATTTTGTTATAAACTATCTAATTATTCTCCTTGAAATTAATTTTATTATTGAATTTGGTATAAACATAATTTTTCACCAAATAAGCCATTTTTCTGAAAAATAATTTTCAACATGTCTAGTGATTTTTTAATAAATAAAATGTTCCCACTTCAACATATTGATTCATAAAAAATTGATTAAGCATTTTGAATCAATAGGAAATAATTCTGTAAAATGTTCCAATGTATTTTTAGTTAGGAACCATCCTACATATTCAATATAATTGATACATGATCTAGCGTAGACATGGATGGAAGGGTGTTCTTGATCCCAACAGGCTTGTGTCTAGAACCTAGCATTAAACAAGAATAATGTGAGAATAAATTTCCTATAGAGATATACAATAAAATATATAATAATTGATTATTTTCAACACTTAAATGGGATAAAGTACCAAAAATAACATGTATAAAGAAAGCCGAAGTAGTATATCATGAATGTATTCTCTGTCTAGAATGATGAAAAAAAATTCAATGAATAGAGTGGATAACTTCTTCACCGATAACATAAATAAACACTACATTTACCAAAGGATCAAGAACACACACCACCTCAAAGTGGCACATTTTGTTTGGTCAGATCAATCATAAGCAATTCTACAAACATCCAAAGGAAAAGGTAGGGTGTGAGCTATAAATCCTAATGGGGTCTCAACAAGTGTTCCATAAAAAATTGCATAATAATATATAATTTTTTCAATCAATGAAAATAAAATAATTCATTTAATTTCGATTGAGTATTTTAAAAAAATATTTAATTCAAAAAGGTGTAAGTAAAAACATAAGAACATTAAAACATGATTTAATGAAATTTTATATTATAATATCTATATAAATTAGTTGGAATGAATAAAATAGCTTCAAAAATCTTTTGAATTCATATAAAATCAAAAAATTGTATTAATATAGTATATAAAAAATCCCATTAGTTGGATAATTTATTAAGAAAGAGGATCATTTCAGGTATCATAATGGTTACAGATCTAGTTAGGTTTTCCCAAACATATGTACCCAAATAAGGGGAACTTGTCATGCATAGTGTACACCCCAATAGGGGAACCCATTATGTATAGTATACTAATAATTGTTTTATTAAAAAATTTAATTGTCAATTCATTTTTTTGGATTAAATTTCCTAGCGTTTGTATCCTAGTTACATCTAATTACAAAGTATATAATGTTATTCACACAATGAATGAATCAAATTTGAAATACTTATTTTTAGAACATTTCAAAATACAATTACCCAATATTAGTTTCCAAAATTCCATTTCTATTTTCAAAACAAAATCCCATTTTTTCACCATTTCATTCATTTTTAAATCACTTTCCAATATATATTAGTTTCTAAATATCATACATAAAATTATTCAATCAAAAAATTTCCAAATCAAACCCTCAATTTTCATAAATCCACCCAAAATTCCTATTCCAATGAAATTGGGGATGTTCTCAATTTCCATAACCATTTAAAATCAATGATCAAATAATCAAATTTTAATGTTTTAAAATCAATTAAAAAGTAATTTAAATTTAATCATGAAATTCAATTTTTTTATTTTTGGGAACTATATTGGGAACCACCTAACATTAAATAAATGATCTAGATATAAACAACCACAATTTCACTCTCTAATGAAGAAAAAACGTGAGTATGATCTAGTAACACAACCATGGGTCAAGATTTAATAAAATTGAGTTTATACCCTTCAATTACATGTTGATCTATCAAAATATAACTAAGATATAAAGGGATATCATAATAAACTATATGAGTGGAGATACTCTTTCCAATAGGATATCTATCGAGCTGAATTATTCAGTGATCCTCCATGGAAAGGGTTTGGAGGGCAAAATATTCATATTGGGAGCTTACAAACAAGAGTAAATCATGTTATATATGAATGTGGTTATTAGGTACATAAGCATGGTGGTTGGGAAACTAAAAATATTTTTTGTAATGTAAAAATCTCAAGTACATGGTTTCCTAGGGAGGGCCACATGGTTAGTCAAACTATGCACCGAAATAATGAACCCAATCTAGATCACATTCTGAGGGATCACCAGTTCTCTATGGTGGGTTAATGGTTTGGGAAATACTATTCCAACTATACATTCCCCCTCTTTTCCCAATAGTTCATATTTTTCATTAATGGGGCACATGTTTTTGGAAAACAATGACCCAACTATAAATAGTCCAATAAGCTTTCAAATTTTTTCTAAATCTCCAAGAGGACCCCAAAACAAGAAGAACATATAGGATATCCAAAAAAGGTTCAACGACTACCAAGAAGAATTTAATAGTATAATATAACCACAAAACCATAAAATATTTTCCGCAGAAATACTATAAATATGTTTCCACAAAAAGATATATGGCTGTTACAGTTTCATAATTCCAACCCACTCCCATATATCCGGAGAATCAAAACTATTATATGATAGAACACTGCCCAAATTTTTTAATCCTCCTATGAAATAAATATTTTCCAGAATAAAAAAATATAAATAGAATACTTAGTCTGGTATAACATCAACCTCAACATCAATATCCTAATAGTACATAACATGAGATTGTTTGGAAAGATACATCTGAATATATGACACAAGGAACACATTATCAATCGAAGTCAACTATGGTTGAATTTATATATAGTAACCCACTCTTCCCACAAGCTCAATGGCATGAAATGGTCCCATAAATAGAGGAACTACCTTATATTTTATCACAAGTCGTCAATGATCAAAATGGGGTGAAATACTACAGAACACCTGGTCCCATCAATGACATTCAATGGAATCCTATCATAATTAGAATATTTTTTTAAAAAAATTGTCAAAATTATATGAATAATCAAATGAATAATTATTTTCTTCTCTTGGACCAAGGTCAATCCAATCAAACAACATTCAACAATCTCTGACTAGAAAAATGGATATTTTTACGGTCAGTAATACAAGGCCTAAAAAGGATCCATCCAAATTGTGTAATGGTTAACATTTTTATATGAAAATACAACCATTACCCAATCAATGACCCAACATCTACAAAAATTGTGGACGCATGCATTAAAAATGTCTTAATGAATCTATATAGGCCTCTATCTGTTTATCCATCTGTCTGTGGATGATATATTATACTCAGAAAGTGAGTTATTAATTCCCCCAAGAGTCCTCTATAAGAAAATGTGGTAAAATAGGGACCTCTATCAGATAATATATTATATGTAACACAATGAAAATGAACAAAATATTTCACATATAGATTTCCCAAATCCTCAACATTGGTTATATCCCAAATAGGTAAGAAGTGATCTGTTTTAGTTATATAATATGTCATAAACCATATTTCATTACTTTCATGTGGGGTACATAGAAACCTTAACAAAAATTATATTAGGATATCATTCTACTTCTTTGTGAAAATGGTATGTGTCTAAAGAAAACATTATGGTCCCTAGTGCTCGACCATGATTTTTTGAAATGTATAACAACAATAATCAAAGTCACCATCACCCCATATAATTCACTTCCACCATAATAATTAATTAATATTAAATAAATTTTTTATGATTATTGGTTTCATCACTCAGTGGGAACTATGAAAATCACTCATCACCACTTTTCTCATTGAAAAAATCATAACAATGTGATTCTAAAAATATAGGATACCATCTATAGAGAATAACCATTAACCAGTGGTCTCCACAATAAAAATAGATTCACCAAAAAATGTAACTTTTAATAAAGCTTTTGAACATGGATAATCATATCTAAAATATAATATTTCAATGAATAAATTTCAAATACAACCTTTTCGCCATTCTTCCAAACTCCTAAATTCGACTGTGAACAAATATCCATAAATTTTGGAAGGTTTGATGATTCATTCATGACATTTGTTAGATGTTTACTAATAAACAGATCATCAATAAAATATCATTATTTCTTTTCTGTAGGAAATTTTAATCTCAAAATACTTGGGTTAATCCACCCATATCCTCTACCAAAATATCAAATATTTTTTAGAGAAGATATAACCCAGACACTTGTGGTCATAAAAAAATGGTAAAATATTCTATGAAATGGAAATGTTTCCAACTCAAAAGAACATGAATCACAACTATGTGTTCAAGGTCAAGGGTCAGATAATTCTTATTATGTGTCTTATACTATAGTGATCCATAAGCTACCCCAATATCACCACCCATAAGAATCCTTCCAAAACTATAATAAAATGTATAAAAAATACAACATATCTATATACGGTATTAGTAACATTCAACACCATCATAGAAGTAATAAGATGTTTTCATATCTATATAATATCATTGAAATTTATCATTAAAAGAGTAAATTACCCCTTTTGAGTGATTATATTCAATCGAGAAGCCGACATTGAGAAATATATTTCAAACCTTCAAAAATACCACTATAAATCGAAGAGGCATTGTATGATAGAAAATAATAAATGGAAATTACCATGTCATAACATCCTTAACCATATTTGGATCAACTCAAATACCATGTTTAAAGACCATGTTCCCCATGAACATAACTTCCAAAATCTATAATTCACATTTCTATTGCATTGTAAAATTCCATGGATTAATCAATATTTCCATAACAGTGATCAGATTTTATAAATGATCATACTCAATTAGATATTAAACAATAATTTCATTCAAAAATACTACCATTAATGTATCAATATGCTAATGGAATATTCTATTAATAAATTAAGTAATACTATAGATTAAGTTCTTAGACCAAAAGGAATAAAAATATTAACACAATATCCATACCTACTCTAGATAGTTGTCTTATGAATTTCATATTCAATTAATCGGATCTACTTATTACCGGATCAATAGTCAAAATTACAGAACCAATTTCCCCCTTTAAACTACTAAAAATTTTCATTAATATTAGTTATTATATATTTATTCTTCACCATATATCGATTGAGGTTTTGGTAAGAAAAAAATATAGGTGAAGTGTTATGATATATTTCTTTCCAATGAAAACATACACCACCTAAGATGACACACTCTGGTACATTTATCATTTATTTTATAGATCACCCAAATTTTTATTCATGTATTTTAGTTTAAATGGTTACACAAGATAAGATGGAAAACATACATATTGAGTGCCGAAATTTAAATCAATATAAAATATTATGTATACTAATACTGACAAAATGATGAAAATATAATAAAATGAATAGGGAAACTCGATTAAAACAGATTGTAGATCATCATTCATATATTCCTTCTCTATATGAAAAGAGAAAAAATATATTACTTTCCCCAAATATTTATAATAATTTCTATTTCTACTCTATATTAGGTCTCATTTTACATGATTGATATGTCACATCCCATCAAATGCAATTTTATAGACCTATAAATATCATGGATTAACATACATTGACACTATATAATTTTATATGAATATTCATTTCATTAAAAGAACCAATTTTTTTAGGACCATAATATTGTATTTTCTTAGAAACATGGAACACAATATGCATGTTTGGTGAAATATAAACAATATTTCTTACAAATAACCTACCCATTATTAGTCTCAATTAGAAGCATTCTTAATAACCTAGGGAAAGGAAACATAAGAATGGGTGAGATAATTTTCTTTCTAAGTGTAAATAATGGAGATATATAAGAATGAAATGAATATATGTGTGTTAGAACATGAGTATAAACTATAATGATCATAAATTGTATATAAATGATCTTACACATTAGTCTTTGATTAAGGATTGGATGATAATTAGACAAGAATCATAAGGGAATAGGTAGAATAAGCCATGAGATCATAAAATCTAAATATGTCATGGAATTGTGGATGAAACATAAACATATGAAATGATTCATATAGAAGATAAGGATAACTTCAAAGGATAAATGAGTTGAATAACATGACTCTAAAAACCATATATATAGTCAATGATCATCATGATTTCATCTTAGTAGACAATGTTTACAAAATATTGTCGTAGTATTCATTGGTTACCCACAAGTCTACTATAGTGAACCAATTCCCAAACTGGACTAGGTTCACTCCCCATTTTATCCATGTCTATATCATGATATATAAATCATTACCCAAGAAATTTTTGGGTTATATAGGTCACACCCATCATATAAAGAAATCATACATACATGTTCCAAAAGATAATAAAACGTTAATCATATCCTGAATTATAAAAATAGATGTTTTTCATAGAGATCATATCATAAACTAGGAAATGAAATTGGTATCACAAAAATTTCATCATATCACAATCCATGGAAAATAGTAAGGTTTCCTAATCATTATATCATAGCATAACCCATGAAAAGATGTGGTTTCATAATTTTTTTTATAATAACATAACTCATGGATGAGAAATGTGGTTTCATAAACAAATTTTCATTATAATCATAAAATATATAGATAAATAATATGATTTTTATCCTTTGATAATATCCCCATTAAATCATAAACCATAAATAATATGTCATCATAGAAAGAGACGATTTTTGAAAGATCACTTTTGGAATTCTTATAGCAAATAACCTTTCATTGAATATCATTTTTAAATAATAAATAATTTATAAAATCCTTTTATCTGAAACCCACTTTAAAAACCTAGTAATTATGATTTAAAAATAATTTAATACATATCTTGAAGAATCTAACACTTCCCATTGGAAAATTTATTTTTAAATAATAAAACATATTGAAAACAAATTCATTTAAAATAACAATGAAAACATATAAAATATGATTTGAAATCCATTTCAATAACTTTTTAGAACATATAAAATTTTTTAAATTATATTATTTGAAATTAAATTTAATATAAAAGTAATTAAAAAGTGTTTTCAAAAACCAATAAATTTGAAAACACTCTTTAAAATGTGTAATGTATCTTTGATGAATGAAAGAGGAGAATTTTGTACATGATGAATACAAAAGAATTTTTTTCCATAATATCTATAGGATTAAAAAGATCTTTGATAAAAAAATGACAAGAAGATTCATTTTAAAACCATTTTTAAAGCTGAAACATGGGTAATAATTTATTTAAAAAACTAATGGATAATATATTTAAATTTTTTATTTTTTATAAGAAATCATAGTTTTGGGAGAAAATAGTTTTCTAACTAAAGAGAGAGATAAACTCAAAATTCCATACAAAATTTATCATTCATTATCATAGGAACCCATGAGTGTAAAATTGTATAAATACAAGAAGATATCATTTATAAATATAGGATAATTAACTTCGTGATAATTATTGAGATATGGATGATAATATTTCATGAATGGAATCATTTCCAAAAAAATCCTGATAAATGATGGGATCAGAGAAATAAACTATTACACCATGGTTGACATTGATTAAAAAAATAAATGTGAGTTTAAAATTTAATAAAGCATAAAATGTTACCAAAAAGTATGTTATTAAATATATAACATGTAAAAAATTAATTTTTAGACCTCATAAAATAATATAGATGAATAATATAACATATGTTTGAAAAAAAGTAAATTGATACAAAAACCACTTACTACTATGGTATTTTGGAAACTATAACACCATAAAAGAGAGATACTAAAATGGATGTGTGGATTCCAAAAATATCATTTATAATAATCACAATTTACATTCATGGGTTTTATATATACAACATTGATTAAATCGGTGGTGAAAATAGCATGTGTCTCACAAAAGAAAAATGTGAGACGTAAATTTGTTACCTTAGGTCATGGATCTCATCGTACTAGTTCAATAATCATATATAAAAAATATATGTTTATTAAAAAAACATTCAATCAAACATATTAATATATATAATAACATATATAATTTACTTAGGAATTTATATTACCTTTTAATTAATAATTTCTGGATAAATATATGTTTTAGGTAATAAAAATTTTTTATACATGTTTTACTCATTATTCATGGTAGTATCACATTTATCATAATTATGGAATATCAGTAATGATAAAAATAAAATTAATATCATACATATTCAGTATATATTTATTTATAATAATCTATATATTTATGATATTGGAAATGGAATACATTATTTGTCGAGATGGTATGTCTTATGTACGAAAAAACACAGTTTCTAATTTCATATTGTATTGAAAGAAAGAAAATAGTATGATATAATTTCATTAAAGACTAATTTTTATATCATATATATCAATAACTATTATTAAACCCATCATTAATTCATTTCACTTATAGTGTGAATGAAATATATCACTTACTGATCCGATAGTCTTCTGTACAGACGAACGATGTTATCGTATTCCCAAAAAATGGAAAAAATGTATGTATGAGATATATAATAATTATAGATTCCTAAATAAATCATAAATAACATAAATATCATATATAATTGGTATTTATATCATCGTTCTTATCCTTGAAAAGTGGAAATTGAATATTAAATGACATTTGTTTGTTGGGTGGTATTCCTCCATACACATAACCAATGATTTTTTAGCCCTCTAGATGGATGTGTGTGTGATTATAGGTCATTAACATAACATATAAAATTTACTTAAATTTAACACACTGAATTTATTATGTCATCATGATATATAAAATAATAATGGTTTTTGATGCAGAAATTAAACAAATCATTCATTGATGAACTTTACCTCTTCTTTGGGTATCTAGTTTTGGTTTTAAAAAAATGAAATAATTGGTTAGATTTAATCCAAAACTGAGGCATATATAATAATCTAAAGGATGAGGATACATTATTTGGTCTGTTATTGACTGATCAAAATGGAATGAGAGGAGTGAAGTGTGGGGGAGAGTCGCTGTTATTATATAACAAAGGAGGAGTGGAATTGTTGTAAATATTAAAAATTATTTACAGTTGGGAGGTTATGCTTCACTCAAGTTCCTTATAAAATGATATTTAATTAATTTTGGAGGTTTTATGGACTATAAATAATAACAAAAATATTTTTACATGTGTTTTGTACATTTGGATCCTTAACACATATGTTTTCTTATTTTACATTTTTTGGGTTTCATTATTTTAACTAGTTTTATAATATAAGTAATTTACTATTTAAGACTATGAAAAAGTGATACTTGTTAGATAATTTGGATACACTAATTATATTTATGATATCTAATTTATTATTTATTGAACCTATGTGTGTTGGAAATTAACATTATCCAAATTTAATATAACGCCCAAAAAACACTTTTACTCTAATCATGATAAGCTTGTTTATTCTATTTAACAGTAAAAAACCTAATTATAAATGAAAATTTAATCCATAAATATATGTGTATGATATTCTTTTTTTAGTAACTTTAAAAAATATATGATTTTTATTTTATTTAAATCAATTACTAAAATTGAATTTACAATAAAATGGGATTAATGTCAATTTTGGAATTATTGATTCAATTAAATTTTAATAATCAAAAAAATGTTGTGAATTGAACCCATTATTTTCATAACTTTTAAAAATAATTTATTTATCGAAAAAATAATTTAACCTAATAATTCATCAAATATATTTCACTATTAATTTTTTTATTATTCATTGATTTATTAAATAATTATGAAGATAATTCTAGTCCTGGAGTTTCATATAAATTTAAGGTAATTATATCATTTATAAACACATAAAATAAACTATAATTATATGAAACTCGTTTTTATTCAAAAAATAACAATTATAACTGGTAATATGTAGTTTTTTTCATACTTTATTTCTTTATAGATATAAAAATGAAGAAAGGTACATTTTTTTTCTTTTTCAAAACATAACTTATAATATGAGTCATATTCTTGGGAATGTGTCATAAAACCTCATAATACTACAAAATAAAGACAATGAGGTATAAATAAGTCAAAAAATGTGTTCTGGACATGATTTAAGTCATTCTCGCACCTTATATTCATTGTTTAACAACTAAGTAATCGGGTTTTTACCATAATTACTATAATTAATTATAATTGCTTTCTCTAATAACTATGGTGAAAAATTATGTTCATTTATTAGTAATTATAAATAATTCCAATTCCAAAAAATTTATCCATTTATTGTGATTCAATTCACATATTTGGTTTAAATTAATATAAAATTCATACCATAGTTATGATGGGAAAGCGGGTATTTAAATCAAAAAAATTATAAAGAGATTAAAATTTCTTATATTCAATTTGACCATTAAATTAATTCTAATTACAATAATTGATTTAATATATGTATATATTAACTATTATTTCATTAAAAAATTAAAAAATAAATTCTAATAATATAAATTATTTAAATTAAATGTTTTTATTCATTTAGAATTGGTTAAATATAACAGTTCATCCAAAACGAAACTTCTCAAAAAAATACAAAAAATTCACCCTAAGATTTTTTTGATATTCATATTTCTAAAATATAGTTTTTTTAAAATATTTTTCCTAATGTTATAACATTTATATTTCAATTATGTGAACATAGAACAATTAACTGACTTTTAGAAAAGATAATATTTTTTATAGAAACAATTATTGTTCTTTCACAAGTTTCTTTATTATTTATAATCGACATATATCTAATAAACAAGAGAAAGTTATATATTTTCCTAAGATATTTTATATTATTCATTATCTCCACTCCAATGTCTAAGAGATAAAAATCATATTAAATAATAATAATAATATTATATTTTAGTTCAGTAAAACATGGTCTTGTGTGAAACCAAGCTATAAAATAACTTATTTATTGTGTGTAACACAATACAGTCATAGAGTTAAATGTTCCAAAACCTAAATTTAGTTTTCATGTAGAATAAGCTTAACATTTTTTGCATATATAAATCCCAACATGTTGAAACCTACTAAATAAGTCATCAATTAATTTTCATTAGTTCAAAAAAATAACTCATAAAAACTCGGGGTGTTACATTCTACTGACCCTAAAATTAATTACACCATGAATATTCCTGTTAGATATCAAAGATTTATTATATTAATGTCCCATTTACAGAAACCTTCATTGTAAAAATGAATACTAAAATTTTCATTGAGAGGTTAAAGTTGGAAACAAAATGGTTACCCAAATTATCTCATAACTAGGTTTTCACTAAGAAAAAAGAAATAAGTGGGATATGAAAACATAGAAATAGAAGGAAAAAATAACACCCAAATACTAATGTAGAGTGGTAGAGAACCTATTAATAAGAACATTAATAATCACATATGCATGTACCAAATTTTCTTGAATAATTTCATTGATTCAATACAAAATTAAGATAATTGTAAAACTTTTTATTAAATAACATTTTCCTAATGTGGAATAATTTATATAATATTTCATACTTAGATGGTTTCATTCCATTTCATAAGAAAAATCTCATCCAATGGTTGTTCCTTATTAAATTTTCACATCATCTCTTACTTTAGGAGATAAAGTTGAATTTTTTGTTTCTGATGAACTAATGGATCATATGATTGATAAATAGAATGAAAATTGAATCCATATATTTTTATTTATCATCCCAGAAAATTTTTATCCCATGTTACTGATATGAATAAATATTTATATTTTCAAAAATCAATGCTTAAAAACTTATTCAATGTTCAACATAAACCTTTTTATAAATGGTTATCATTTTGAAACATCCAAATGATGAAAATACAAAACTATAGAAATAAGGTCACTGTATTTTTGAAAATATTTCTAACCTTGATCCCCTATATATAGTAAAGTGGATCTTTATTTTTACATACCAAATAAATTAATACCAACATGATGTATTCGCTTGATACACAGTAAAAACATAAATTACCATATAACCAAATTGAAAATATACATTCTTATTCATTCATTAAATAGAAAAATGATTATATTTTTTACTTGTTAAATCCAAATAATTTATAAAATCAATCTATGATAGTATTAAATAGATTCTAAAAACACCAGAATATGTCCTACAGTCACAAATACTCTCAAATTTACATATCTATATCATCAATCTAATTTTCTAAACTAAAAAGAATATTAACAATATAAATATCATATAAAGGTTTAACTTCCCTTAGTAATGTGTTTTGACGAAAATATAACCTTCTCCTTAAGTCCATTTTATAGGTCATCATTACTAATCAAAATATTTTTTCAAATCTTTATCAAATAAAAAATACCATAAAATATTTATATATTTCATACATCCCAACATACAATCTTTGAATTCCAATACATAAATAATTTATTCATTGAACTTAATTCTCAAATAATTAACTAACCATTTTAATAATACTCTTTAACACTCGTTTCCTTTCACATTTAAATGGTAGTATCTTCTTCATCAGTAAAATTATCATTTCTTCTTCCTCCTTGAATATTATCTTCACATGATTTCCCTATAAGACATCAATTCCATAATTCCCATACTTTCAAAATTTAAATCATTCCATATACACTTATATCTTAGGTAGGTCATTATTACCATACAATGTGTAAAATAAAATAAAATAAATCTTTTCCTTTATAGTTAGTTTCATTATTTCATTCTTTTCCATAGTAAAAACATCTTTATGTTACTCTATGAAATCCACTTGGTTATTTAATCCCTCATTCATGACACAATGAAAACAAAATCCCCTTTCAACAATGGTCTCTACTACCTGAACTATTATCAAACTCATTCATTACATTTATTGGGGAATATGTGAGTTGGTTAAGGTACAAGTAGTGAATCATGTATCCTGAAAATTTATTAGGATGAATCACAATTTCTTTCACTCTATTCATCATCACATTTAGTTGCGCATGAAAAAAAAATTCAGTGAAATTTAATGGTAACATAGTTTCTTATGGTTCTCTACATTTATATAACCTAGAAACCATAGTGTGAGAAACAATTACCATAATGGAAACCCTCAAATTCTTGATGAATTATATATATAACATATAAATAATTAATCTTTACTTAATCTACAACAACATATTTTTGTCTAATTTTATTTATTATCATAAACTATTTGAATTATTCATGATGTATTGTAAAGAGTTTGTGAATTCCAAATACATACCCCTTTGGAGTGTCAAATCAGGGGAGAAACATGACCTATTTTGTACACCAGTTTGTGATAGATTCTATATTAATATGGTGGTTTCAAAGTTGTTACCCCTGGGTAAATATGTGACATATCCGCATGCACTATTTTAATCTAGGCATGGATATATTTATCCAGAAACCATTCTATCAATACTTTAACCAGATTCCAAGATATTTCCTTAAACATTGACTAATCCATGGACTTATCATTAGAGGTGTCACTAGATACATTCATAGAATTATCTTTAGGGATCTCATTAAATATATCTCATTATATTTTATAATGTTTTAATAAATAATTCATTTGATGCCAACTATAACTACCCAGGCCTAACATACATGGTTATTAAATATTTTTAGAAGAATATTCACTACATTACACAAAACTATGATCAAGGACCATAATATTTTAGTGGATTTGGAATCCAAGAACACAATTTTATAGTCTATTGAATCATAATCGATGCTTCCCACAATTATCAACCCTTTTAGTAATTATAATTAAATCATTTATTTATAACCTGATTAAATGAAACATAATAAGGGGTGATCATATATTCTTAGTAAGGGTGAGTAAAGTATATATATAATCATAACATGAGAATAAATGTATGAGAATATGAGAAAAAAATTTGGATCAAAACCTTCCTAAAAAATATCATACTCATGATTCAGGCAATAAATATTTAAATATCATAGGACATAAATTATAATGGAATCAAGAGATTAATCCCTAAGATAATAACATAGGAATAATACATGGAGTTGTGTAAGACAAATAAACATATTTAATTATTTCCATAATAGTCTGGGTTTATAACAAAGATATTTTAGTGGAATGGGTTCAATCACCAAACAATATTAGTATTCATGGTAAAATACCAATACCATCATAATAGTATTGGATTACTCCCAATACCATCTTAGTTGTAAAAGTTCCCTCCCAAGACCATCATAGCAGACAAAAACACTTCCATTACTTGATTCACTCCCCATTCTATCCATGTATATATAATGATATATAATTGTTTAACAAATTAATTGGAAGTAGATATGTGTCCCAATAATTACCAAATAAAATCATAAATATTTATGCCAAAATGTAATAAAATAATCATCATATCATGACCCCTAAAAAGAGATTTTTTTCGTACACATAATATCATATCCCATGAAATGAAAGGGGTATAAAAAATCATCACATCATAAACTTTGGAAGAGATATATATTTCAAATCCATGACATCATATCTTAACCAAGAAAAATAAGTGGATTTCATAAAAATTTTATAATGATATTACTTTTGGAAATGAAATAGGTTTTATAAAAAACCTATCATCTTAAAAATATACAATTCAAATAAATTGTAAGAATAGTATCCTGGGATCATATCCCAAGTATATAATAAACAATATCAATGGATTACATCTTATAAGGATAATGATATAAAAATATCACTTGGAGCATTATTTATGAAAATAACCTTTTTTTAAAACCATTTTTTTAAATAAAAAAATTTCATATTTATTTTATTTAAAAATTTAGGATGAATAATTTAAAAATAACTAAAAACATTTCTTGAGAAAAATATCATTTCAGATTTCAAAAAAATCATTTATGTCATAAAATTTTTTTAAACCCATTTTATTTTAAATTAACATTCAAAACATATGAAAGATTCTTTGAAATTAATTTTAAAAACTTTTTTAAAAAAATAAACATTTTCAAATATAAATTATTTGAAAATAAATTTAAAATTCAAATAATTCCAAAATATTTAAGAAAAAAATTTATTTTTCTAATATTACTTTAAATTTAAATCGGATGATTCAATACTTGACAGTGGAGAAATATGTGCATAACGTATGCATGAAAATAAAAGATTCATTTAACATTGTTGGTAGGAGTTAAAAGTCCCTTGATCAGAAAAAGAAATGATGATTCCTTTTAAAAATATTTAATTGGATAGATATGGGTAAAATTTTCATTCAAGAATTATAGAATAATTGTAGGACTTTTTTATAGTATTATTAGAGATACTATTTTGGGAGAAAAGACCATTCTAGCCAAAGATAGAAATATCGTCGGATTTTCATAAAATGAAATTATAATTATCATAGGTATCAATGAGTGTAAAATTGTTACCATTACATGAATATATCATGAATTAACATATTTTGATAAAGTGGAAGACAATTATTGAGATATGGATCATAATATTTCATCCATGGAACTATTTTCTTAAATAATCTTGATAAATGATGAGATTGTAGTTATAAACTCTTACAACTATGGTAACATTAAAGAAAAATACCCATGAAATAATAACTTTACATTAATATTATAAAATAATTAATATAAGGATATTAATTATATTTCATGTAAATATATTCGTATGTAAAACTTATAAAATAATATAGGTGAAAAACATATCAAGTGTCTTGATGGAGACAAATTGAGAAAAAATTATCTTTTTTGCAATGTTATATCTAAATCTCAGACCCCATGAAAGAAAAATATTCATATGGATGTTTAAATACCAAAATATTTATTTTTAATAATAATAATTTATATATATGGGTATTATATATATCACATAGAAGAAATATGTGGTGAATATAGAATATAAGTAAAAATCGTAAAAAGTGAGATGCAAATCCCTTAATATAACTTCTAGATCTCATCATACTTGTTCAAAAATCATATATAATAAACATATGTTTACTATAAACTTATAAATTAACTATATTAATATATATAATACCATATATGATTTAATTATGACTTTATATAACTAGTTTTTTAATAATTTCTTACAAAAGTTATGTTTCAGGTAATAACTGAATTGTTTTTCATACATGTTTTAACTTATTATTAATGGTACTATTATATAGATAATGATTAAATAATCTAAAGAATGATAAAAATGATATTTATATCATATACAATTAATATATATGTATTTATAAAAAAAGACTAAAAGATAGATATTTGAAATGAAATACATCATTCATGGAGACAATAGGCTGTATGTATGCATGAACAATGATTACATTTTCATTTCAAATTGAAATAAATAAAATTATAAGAAATATTATCAATAAAGAATTATATATATTTAATATGTATAATTTTTTTTAAACCCACCCTTAATAAATTCCACTTAAAACATTAACGAATCATGTAGCTTCATGAGGGGGTAGTCCACCATACACACGAACGATGTTATCATATTCCAAAAAAATAGAAAGCATGATGGTATGTGTTATATAATATTTTAAGAATAATAAAATACATCATAAATATAATATATAACATATATAAAAAGTATTAACATCATTATTCTCAACCATGAAACATGGAAATATAAAATCTAATGATATCGGTTTATAAGGTGTTAGTCTGTTGTATAAACGAATGATGAATTTCTATCCCATTTAATTTAAATTTCTTCTATTTTAGTTCAAAAAATTATCATAATATATTTATAGAATATTTAAAATAATTATTATTTATATAACCATGATATAATAAATAATTGAATAATTTTGAGGAAGAAATAAAACAAAGTGTTCATTGATGAACGTTACCTATGCTTGAGGTGTATAAATTTCATTTTTATAGAAGGACATCCTAGGTTGAATTTAATACTAATGTGAAACTTATAGGATTATTTACAGGAATATTATAAGTGATTTGGGTTGGTTTTTCATTTGACAAATGGCTTTATTTTTGTGGAAAATGGGGGAGAGTGAGTTCCCTTTTATAGTGGATGTTGAGTGTGATTCTTGTAAATACTAAACAATGGTTAGTTTTATGAGGACAAGATTTCATCAAGATTCACCATAACTGATTAATAAAAAAAATTCAGATTATATGGTTGTGAAACAATACCACCATACATTTATAAACATGTTTTAATCATTTGGATCTCAATATCTTAAGTTTACTTATTTTACATTTTTTATTATGTTCGCAAGATTTATAGCATAAGTAATTTGTTAATTTATACTTTGTTGTAATGATATTTATTTTATAAATTTTAATCACTGATTAAAAATATGATATCTCATTAGAAATTATAAACCCTCTGTATGTTAGAAGTTAATTTTGATCGAAGCACATGTAATATGAAAAGTCCACTTTAATCATAACTTTATTGACAAAAAAAATATATTTAACAGTCAACAAATAAATAGAAATAAAAAATTGTCCATTAATGGAAAATAGATTATATTTATTAGTATTTAAAATCAATTAATATAATATATGATTTATGTAATTTTTAATCATTTAATAAAATAATATTTATTATAAAATGACCTTAATTCCAATTGAGACATTATTATTTACATTAAATTTTAAAAAAATCAATACAATATTAAATGTTTGAATGAATTATGTTCACCCCTATGTAGTATGTTATATTATTATAAAAATAATAATTTATCATAATTATTCATTCAATTTTCTTCACATAAAATGTTAATATTATCATTTAATTTCATTAATTAATAACTAAATAATTCTGGTGTTTGTGTTTTGTTAGAATTTAATTTAATTATATAATATTATATAATTTAAAATAAATTATCAGGATAATAAAACTCAATTATAATCCAAAATAATATGTATAACTGAATTAAATAGTTTTTTTAAATTTAATTATTTTATTGAAAAAATTGAATAAAGGTTCATTTTTTGAGTCATTTTCATTCCTTATCATATTATATGGGTCAAATTCATGGAATTGTTTCCAAAAAACACATATAGTTATTGACTATGGTCATAAGGGTATATCAATGTCCATCCATGTAATTTTTAACAAGTATTGGGTCATTATCTCACATTATATTCTTTTAATAAACAATAAGTAATCTTGTTTTTACCTTAATCAATGTAACAAATTTTAATTAGTTTCAATAAACACATTTGTAAAAAAATATTTTATAATTTTAATGAATTATAATTTATTATGGGTTTTCTCTGGAGATGAAAATGGAGTTGAGGCTTTTTCTCAGTGATGTTGTGGTTGTGGTTTGGAATAGTTGGCGGCGACAGGAAGACGATTTAGCTGTGATGTTGATGGTTATGGTTACAAGATGCAATATGATGAAGGTTCATGTATGGAAGTGATGCTGATGAGTCAATGTGAAGGTGGTGATAGTGACGAGTTGATAAGGTCGGCGATGTGATTATGTCAGTGATGGTGATATGGCATATCTTGCATTGGGTTTTCAGGAGGCTTGTTTTTCTAGCATTTTGTTTTGCAATTTTTGAATTTGAATTTTCAATTTTGAATGTGGATTTTCATAATGTTGTATGATATGTAATGAAATTTAAGATGGAGGTGTTTGAATCTTAAATTAGTGTTTTTAAGGTTCCCACTCACCCAAAAAGTGGTTTATTTTAGACAATAAAAAATGGATTTGGAGTGGAGTAGAAGTTAATTATGTAGTCCTGATGGTAATGTGGGTTTTTAATGTTAACAATTAATCAAAAGTTTAAAAATATTTTATATTTAATTTAAACATTAAATTTATTCCAATGAAAAAAAATTACTATTATATGTATATTTAATCTTTTATGACTTTAAAACAGATTCAAAATATAGTTTACCATTATAAATTATTTAAATGAAAAATAAATTTTCAATTAGAATTCAGTATTTTTTACTATTCATTACAGAATTTAAATTCTTATAAAAATACCAAAAATTTGAACTATTCAATCTTTGATATTACTATTTAAGAAATTAATTATTTTTTTTCGAATAAGTTTTTTGAAGTTGATAAAATTTTTATTTAATTAATGAGCACCAAGAATGAGATACCATCTTTTAGAAAACATATTATTTTTTCTGAAAACATTTCCTTTTATTATAAATGATACTTATTTTATTTCTAATTGATAGATAAATAATAATTATTTGAAATTTATATATTTTCATAATTTATTTAATTATATTAATTTCTACCATTGCAGTAGCTAGGGAATTTCTATCATATTAAATAATAATATTAATAGAATATTTTTTTCAGAAAAAATGGATCATGGATGTAACATAAGCTATCAATGAAATATGGTGTTGTGTGTAACAAATTAAAAACATTGTTTTTCATGTAGTAAAAGATAAACCCGAGTTTGTATTTAGTCATTTATTAACATGTTTTTACTTATAAATCATGCATAACATGTTATAGCATTAAATAAAAGATAACAATGAATATTTTTTTAAAAAAAATCATAAAAACTCAGGGAGTTACAAGACTCATCAAAGGTAGATGTCAATTCTAGAGTTGTTTCAAATTCTCAAATATATAAAGAAAATAAAATAAAAAATATATATCTCAATAATCATAGAATCCTAGAAAATATTTATCTTTGATAATGAGAAAATATAGGGAGGAAAATGGAGACTCCTCTCTCTCTTCATTCTGAGGGGTATAGTAATATCCATCACATATGATAAAATCTCCTTAGGAAGATTTAGTAAGTTCAAAGTGATTTTCAAGAAAAATGATTCATATGTCCCAGTATCAAAAATAAGTAGTCACTAATTATGATGTTATAGTGATTGTAACTATCACATTCACTATAATTATATTATCTTCCTATAGAGACTCTTATAGTGTGTGAAGAAGCATTATTTTTCATTCATGTTGATGGAACACCATTTTTTTATAGATTATTGCACCATAATAATTTATGGTACTTATGATCCTCATACACTACATTAAGGAAAAAAGGAAATGTAAAAATATAATTATTTCTCATGCATGACAACAATAACTTCATATCTTTAGCACCTCAGTATTAACGTATCATGAATGACTCACCTTTCCACACTTGAAGCAAGTAAAATGTTCTCCTATTGGAATTACTAGAGTTATAGAGGATTAATTATATTGATAAACACCATGATAGTAATCTTAATTACTATTTATATGAAAGGAACTCATAAATCCACCATTAAGAGTTAATGGAACTCCCATCATCCATGACATGCCATGAAGTTCAAGATTATCCATAAATTCCCTACCAAGAATATCAGCATAGGTAGTGATATTATTTAAGAAAACATATAAATTCATATTAGGTCAAATTCCTATCTTGATCTATCAATACATTTTATTCTTAGTTGATATAATTTAATGTGAAAACTACACAATATAAGTAAAGAGGTTAACATATTAATCCATTTTTTTCAACCTGATTGTGGTTTAAAAACTCTATATCAATTACTAATACCATATATTTTTTTATATAACCAATCAGATAATATAACTTTACTATCCTTCCTCTCTAAACCCTCATGATTTTTTTCATTACCATCGAGTCCCAAAATCTTTTACTAAGACGTTACACCTTTATTGTATAATATTTTACCCTAGTAGATTTGGGAATTTCCATCAAAACATAAAGACATTATATCTTATTAATTAAATTATAAAACTATTGAGAATAAATTTTCCTTTTATATAGGGTGTATTCTTTTCAGGAAACTCTTGATAATAATTCCACAATTTATTCCATTGTGGTTACACTACTATAGCTTGAATGGTAACAGGTGTAGGTGCCTACCCCAGATCTTATAAAACACTCATAAAAATATCAGCAAGATTCTAGTCCATGATACGGTCCTCTAAAAAGGGATCACTATTATTATCCTCCTTATGTCTCTTAAATTTAATTTTGGAGGTATAATGCTATAAGAAATGAACATATGACATATAAGACACCTAAATATTAATCTGATCAAAAACTCGAACAAGAGAATTGATATTCTCAATCCAATCTAATAGTTTTTTAGGATTTGGTTTTGAACATACCCAAATCAAATGTATATAAAATACTTGAATAATATCAAATTATTCATCAATATTCCTTCCACTGAACACACATGGTGACAAAGGGTCCATTATAATGAGATTTGGGTAAGTACACGCTTGTAATTACCTCCTATGTCTCACTAAGATAACCATAATATCTTAGTAACCTCAAGAAATGATTCATAATCAATAGATCTGATATAAAATTTTCAATAACAAAAAAAATCACCTAAAATGACATGATACCTGATCTAGTTAATACATGGAATAAAGTGAATTCCCAATCCCCATGGGTTGGGTACTTGCACCTAGAATTATAATATAATAAATAGGGAATTAATTTTCTACAAAATAGTGGAATAAAAAAATTTTAAAAATTAGAATATTGAACACACCAAAGGGAGAGAGTACCAGAAAAAATATTTATAACAAAAAAAAATCAATACATCATAAATTCAACCTATATCTAGAAAGATTAAAACTAAAACATCATATGAATTAAGTGGATATCATCTCAACAAGTCACAGCTATCAACACATTATGGTCCTAAGGATAAGGAACCTCTGCCACCTCTAAGTGGTTCTTTCCCTTTACTGCGGCGTGGAATAAGAATGCCTATAAATTCATTAATGAAAATGTTGTATGTGACATATAAATTCAGGTTGTTTCTCACCATGTGTTCTAGAAACAACATGATAAAAATTTACCATATATGGTATCAACGTAAATAAAACAAGGCCTGAAATTTCATTTTTCTATTTTCTACCAAAACTGGAAATCATTTGAATAGATATAAGTTACATAAAAAACATTCTAATCGATTTAAATGAAAATATTATTTAAAATATTTTATATAAATCACATGGCTTGAAGACAACAGCTCATTAAATTAGTGGAATGCATATCAAATAAAAATACTCTTAGTAAAGAACCAGCTGTAAAACCCCATGCTAAGTCATTTTACCAAGTAATAGGATCCAAAATAATCTAATTATGGTCATAGATATAGTCATGGGTACCCATATTAATGACTCTCAAAAGGGAAACCTATCAAGGATAGTCTACACACTAATACGGGAACCTGTTAAGCACTATCAAGCCTCAATTGTTTTAGTAACATTTCACATTATCAATACATTTCTATAGAATCATAGTTCTAGAATGTTTTTCCTATATAACTATAATTACAAAGGATAAAAAATTCTTCAATAAATCAATCAAATTACAAATCAATCATTTTGAATCATTTTAACATAAAATTGAAAATTTTATGTTTCCGACATTCCTTTTCCATTTACAAAACCAAATCAATGGTATTGATGATATCATGAAATTTAAAATCACATTTAATTATATTCCATTTTATTATTATCATATGTAAAATAATTTCATCTAAATTATTTCCAAATCAATCTATCATTTTTCATAAATCAACCCAAAATTTCAATACGATTCAAATTTTGCATTTTCTTAATTTCCATACTCAATTCAAATCAATGATAAAATAATCTTGAATCAGTGTTTTTAAAATAATTAATAAGAAATTTGAATATAATTTTTAATTAAAGTGTCAAATTGTAGTGAAATGAATTATGGAACCACTAACCTTTACCTCAATGATATTAAAATCAACACCTGCAACAGGGCTCACAAACGGTGAATGAAGGATTGAACAATATAGTAAAAAATACATATTATAGATTTAATAAAATGTAGTTTAGAACCTTCCAAAACAATATACTCTATAAAACACTACACAATGGATAAAGAAAGACTGAAGGAATCTATATAAGGGGAGATCCACATACCTGAATGAGATTGATCAAGATCAACAATATTTAGATCCACTGAGAAATCGCCTTGTAGTGGAACAAATCCAATATTGGGAGCCTCCTAGAATGAATTAATCATTTTAGGTTGGAATGTGATGATTATATAAATAAAAAAGTGGGTTGAAATTTTAAAAATACTTTTTGAACATGAAAAACAAATACTCATGATTTCTTAAGGAGGCCTAAAATGTTAATAAAATTTTACAACTCAATGATTCATTTACTCTAAATTTATTTTCCATGGGTTCAAATTTTCCATTTGTTTGGTTCATATCTTGGGAAACCAAACACCAACCATGAATTCCCAACTGTCCTGGTGGTTCTTGGTTTTCACTACTGGGGTGAATGGTATGGGAAAATCACGAGAAAATTGTGCACAACCCAATAAGAATTTTCAATTTTGAAAAAACATTATGAACAACACAAAAAAAAAGACTTGGCATAAAGAGATAAAAATAAATTTCAAGGAAAAAAAGAAGGCAACTTGATTTTACATTTATGTTTTATTCTGAATAGTAATCAGAGTAAAATTTTTGTTACCAAGGGAAAAGTAAAATGGGTTAATTTGTGTTAAAACTAATGAAATAAAAATGAAATTAAAAAAACACTTTCCATTGTATGAGTTTTGAGAATATTTTGTATATAATCATCCAAAATTATAATATATTTCCTTTTTTTACATTTAAATCTGATTTTTAAAATTTATAATCATTTTGTGGAAGATAATTTTAAAATTGTATCTTTTTACTAGTAATAACCATATTATTTTATTATAAGAATAAAAAACCAATGTTATGTTTAAAATTTTTATTTTAGATTTTAATTAATTTTAATTATTAATTTATTCTTAATCATTATAGACCAAATAATTATATAATATGATAATTCTACATCGACAAAATGCTTGTGGCTGAATTAAAATTTTCAAATAAATTATATTATAATGTTTAAAATAGGTATATTTTTGCATTAAATTGTGATATGAAATTTAAAAACTAATGTATAATATTATATAGGTTTTAAAAATTATTTTCATATTCCATTACGGTAATGTTTTTTTCAATGTATAATTATTTGAATTGTTCTTGGTATGATAATTATAGTATTATAAGGTAAATATTATTAGTATAATTATTTAAAAAATATATATATATATATATATAAGACAATTATAAAGGAAGAGACATATAAAATTTTATCAAATTGTCATTTATGAGGAAATTATCACCTAATAAGAAAAATTATGACCCATTAATATTGAAAATTCCATTACCATGGTTATAGTTAAAACCAATATGTTAAACTAAATAATAACATCATGAGTAAAAATTTGATAAGTTAATTTTAATGAGATATTATAATCCATATAATTTTCAATCCATTTTAAAAAAAATAGAAATATATTATATTATAATATTTCAGGTATTTCTAAATATGCTGTTAATGTTATTTAAAATAAATAATATATGTTAAATAATATAAAATTAATGAAAATCCTATTATCATAAAATTTATTTATATATTGGTATTAACATATAACATGTTCCCTTTTTGGGTCAATTTTTTTTTATAGTAACGTTCAATACCCCTAAAATATTAAAAGAATTTGATAAGTTTTTAATTTTCAGAAGGGTGAACATGGGTAACACTAATATATAAGAGTAAAAACATAACCAAAACATAATATAAAATTAATTTTTGGGGTTATTTTAAATAATACAAATAAGATCATTGAATTATATATATTTTGATCCATTTATCAATAATAAAAATTCATATTAATTTAAAAAAGTAGGTAACTCTATGAGTAGCCCTCACCTCAATTATAAAATAAAACCACTAAAAGTTAATTATGAAACTTGTTTGATCGTTCTATATTAAATAATATCTTACCTAATAAAATCCCATATTCCATGAAAACATCCTATATCTTTTTGTATATTCAAATGACAAGCCTTTCAATGCTTACTCTATATGCCAAGAGATGTTTCTCAACAATGAGTTGTAACTCTTAACCGAGTGTTTTAAATTTTATTTTATTTTATAAAAATATAAACCTTTTTAATTAATTATAATATAATTAAATAAATATAATAAAGATAAATATTGGATATTAAGATGATCAAAAATAAATTTGGAACCTCCTTCCAATCCGTTGGAAAATTATAATGTCACTCAATTGTATGGGTGGACGACCACCTCCAAGACAAAATGTGATTATTATTTTATAGCAGCATATAATTAATGGTAATATGGATATATTTAATGAATATATATGGTATATTTTATTAAATAATTTATATAGGATATTTACCATTAATTATTACCAATGTCAAAATGTGGAAAAGGCATTAATGCGTACATATGACCTAATATCTCCATGAATGTTCTAATTAGTATTTTAATATCTAAATTATATGGATGAATATATATATATATAAGGAATAAATATAATTTTAATATAATGGATAAATTTTATATATTATATAATGATGATAAATATATAATGAACAGAACTACATAACCAAGAATTTCATGACCAAAATGAATCTGTAGATAACTAGAAAAAATGATTTTAATAAATAATTATTATTAAATGGGAGTTAATATGTTATATGTGAATCATCTTTTATATTTAAAGTTTTTAAATAATTATTTTATTAAATTATAATAAATTTATATTTACTTTATAAGGGTTTTGATTAGTTATGATAAAAGTAGAACCTATAGAAATGGATTTGAGTTTAACATTTATTTCACTAAGACACATGAAGTATTCACAAATTCTTTTTATTAGGTGACTTATAAGATTTCATGAATAAATTTTTTAATTTTTTTTGAAAAAATATGGGTGAAAACTAATCAATATTTGGATCTCTCTTTCATTAGGATTTTATTAAGATATTTCCAAGGTGGTAGGTCTTTATCAAATCAAATTATTTACATTTGGAAATAATTCATGTTATGAACCTATCATCTCTAAGAGTATATGAAAACCCATAAACATGTTATCTCATGAATAATTGTATGAATTTGATATTTAGATATCAATTCAATGTTATCTATTATTTGGTATTATGATTCAAATGTTATCAAAGTGGTAATGGATATGTGTTTTATTCTCATTTAGATAAAAAATGATTATGATTGAACTTACATTGAATGGAATTATATAATAATGTTTAGATGAAAAACAATCATTTTTATCCACTTTATTCATGGGAATACATATTTTCATTATATTTTCATCAATTTACAATCTTATGTGACCGAAAGAGTGTATTTATGGAAGCACACCATTAATTCTCTCACTGGTTAGACATAATTTTCCTTCATTATCAGTGTTTTTAAAAGAATATTTATAAAACAATTAGGTTATTCTACTTATGATTAAAAAAAATTATACAATAATTTAATTTTCTAACCATTTTTTTAAAAATGAGTATTCTTATAATCTTTCTAATGGGGTACATTTTACATTTTTTCTGAAAATGTAAATGAAATATTTATTTTAAGGTACAATACATGAATGGAATTTCATGTCATTATGACTAATTAATTTTTTGATGATTAATTTAATATTACCTATAGATATTATCAAAGATTTTTTTTCCATTAATATATTTTTAAATTTGTTAATTTAAAATATTTTTTAAAAAAATTGAAACTTGTATCTTCATTAAAAAATATTTAAGTGAGATTTTAATTAAATTACTATTCTATGATAACATCAAATGACTATACATATGATTTTCTTTAGATTTGATCCATTTATATAATTTTTATACAATTTTTAGATGGTTTATGGTTTTAATGATGAAATGTTAATGAGTCCAATTATTTACATGGGATAAGTAATGATTAATGTTTTTATGATCTTTTCTCATACATGAAAATTGATATTTTGATATATGATGGGTGAGACCGGAAATACATATCCAACCAATTAATTGGGTTATGTCTATTGTTATATGAGATTTAAAGGGTTCATGTGAGGTTATCCAAATCCAGAAAAATGGAACATGGGAGGTTACACATGCTTGATAGAGGGTATATGGGAGATTATCTGAAGACCACAGCTGCAATGTTTATGGTTTTACCAGGAAAATGTTTTTATGAATATCATGGTTTGTATCATTTACATATTATTTATTGGATTATGATTATTAAACCCATTAATATATTCATTTATAAAATTATAATTTTGAAATGTAATGTTCTCAAGGCTTATTTTTATCACATTGGGATTTTGTATTATGAAAAAACATGATGTTTTATATGAATTGTGTTAGTGATATATAAATTACTTAGTATGGAATAAAAATGTTATGATCATTTTCTCACACCTTATATATATATTTTTACTATTTAAATGATAATTAATATCTCTCTTGTTTAAAATTACATGGAATCTATGCTTACCTTTTTTTATGATTTTCTTTTCCCAAGTTATGAGGAGTTTTTTCCATTAAGATGTTTCTAAAAATTGTGATATATGGGAATATTACTGTGGGAGATATCATAGTTCATTCATTAAATATGAATATTTTTATTCTAGTCTTGAAAGACACTAAACCATTATATATCTAGGGTTTATCACATACATGATATAATTTTGATGTATTCCTTTATTTAAATTGTTCCCTTAGTTAATTCTTGGTTTATCTAATTGTTTATGATGAAAAATTACAAATATTTTCTTGGTAGTAGGCGGGACATGGTTGGTGCTTCATTTGGGGAAGTTGTATGCCTTTCTATGAAACCTTTAAGATATGTGTGATTTTGGGATAGTGGTGAATTGTATAGTTTGGGTAACTATATAGGATAACTTTGTGGCGTTTTCCTCTTGGATAGTGTGGGGGATTATGGTTGTTGCATGGTTTGGTAAATCTTGTGTGCTAACAATGTGAATTTTCCATGACCTTGAAAAGAAGAAATTTTCTTTTTTACCTTCCTCATGTTTTCCCCTAATTCTCATCACAATCTCCCAACTCAAAATTTTCATCCATGGGATCCTCTTAAAATAATTTCTAGGCTTCGTATGCAATATTCCATGGGTATCTTGACCCAAGTTCTTCAAAGATTCATCAAGTATGTGTATTCTCACTTGGTTTATCCCTCTTTATAGGGCTCTTCCTACCTCTTTTTTGTGTTTAATTTTTCCATAGGTTGTTTGACTGAAAACATTTTTTTAATCTCATGATGTTGGTGGAGATATTGATGATGGTTTCTTAATCTTTCCATTTTATGGTTGTGTGGTTCTATGGATACGGTTTTACACTGATTTTTAGAAGTATACATGTGTGAGGTATGTGCTTCCTAGCATTTACATTATTGGATGTGTTTATTATTCTTTCATGGTTAATTATATGTGTTATATTGATTATTTTTTGATATGAATCATGATTTTTAAATGTTTTGAGATTCATATGAGATGAAAATTGATTCTTAAATGGAATATTTTTGCTCTCAGGTGTGATTCATTTTTTCGGTTCTTAAAAATTTTATATGAATTGGGTAAAATGTGTAGAGTGTTTTTTCAAATTCAATAGTGGTTATAATGAATTAAAATGGGGTTTTAAGATGATTTTTTTGTGGAATGTTGGCTATTTTAATATGCATCATATATATGTATTTGAATTAATATTGTCATGTAAATCACATTTTATGATGTATTTAATGTGAATTGAAACATGAAGTGGGTCTTGTCCATGAAAATGGATATATTTCATAAGTGTTATTTTTGTTATTTTTAAAAATGTGTTTCACAAATTGGAAAAGTGGTAAAAAATGTTTTTCCAAATACTATTGGTGTGTGTATGAAATCAAGTGGCTTTGATTATGAAAAAACAGTGGCTAGCATGTGATGATTTGTGGAAGAGGTGATTTTTAATGCCTCTATAATTATTGGAATGTTTATGTGAAAGTGATGATTTATGTTACATTTAAATGAGTAATTGAGTACAAATGGAAACCTGGGGACCTAGGCGATTAAAATAGAACTAGTACACCAGTGATTTTGCAGTGGAAAGCATGAATTCTTCTACTTTATTAATTGTAGTTGACTTGGAGGTGGAAAGGAATAGATTCAAATATAATTATTGATGATTAAAACACTAACTAAACTATTATGATTGTATAACAATAGAACATTGGATAGATTCATCTCTATTGGATTGTGCATGGCGACACTGTGGCATGTGGTTGCTATACTAGGTTTCACTATGGTGTGAGGTTTTTAGAGTTCCACATGTGTTAGTTACCCTTATAGAATAACCAGTGGTTCTATTTTATAACATGATGCTTATGTGATGTATTTGATTTTTTTGAATATGGTCGATCATTTTTATTTTTCAATTTGAAGAATTTATGTTGTCATATGGTTTTCTAGGAAATTATTTCTTTGAGAATGGTTTTTCTTAAAATATTTTCATGGAAATGTTTTAGATTATTATATATAAATGTTCATGTTAATTTTAATTCTAATTTTGTACAATGTAATATTTTTGTTAGAAGGAATACGAGTAGGATTTTTTCCACACCCTGTATACTCATTTGGGTGTAATTATATTTTTTATGTGTGACCCATGTAATGGAAAGATGTATCATGGTGATGGTGGATCGGGTTTCCAATGTTCCACTTATTTCAGATCTTGGTGGTGGTTCCTTAAGGATGATAATCCTATTACTTTATGAAATTTGTTTAGATAGTGTGGATATTCAATTTTTATTGTAGCCCATTTGGGTTTTTATTAATGACGTAAAACGTTAAATCTGAAATTTGATGTACTTCATTTAGTTATGGTTATTTGTTATTATGTTCTACATTAATGATGGTTTCTTATGAAAATATAAATTGGTGAAATCTTTTCCAAGGTATATTTAGGATACCTAGTCGCTTCTTATGTAACAACCTGATATTTTGTAAAATATTTTTTATCGAATAATTTTTTTCCATTGATGTCACTTATTGCACTAAGTCAAACATTCCTTTCACACGACACAAACATGGTTTTTTCTACATTAAATACTAAAAATATGTACATTATCCACAACACCAATTTAATTATGAAATACATGCAACATAATTTTCATCATTATCTACATAGAACATTGAGGTTAGAATACATTTCTTGCAAGATTAACTTGCCTCGATGTCCTTCATAACACGCAAGATAGAGTCTTGCCAAACAATAACACATTATAAAAATATTATTATTTAATTTAATAAGATATAACATAGAAATTATGTTGGTGGTTAAGAATATGATTAAATAAATTATACATAGTTTAATTATTTATTTACAAATTAACTATAAATTAATAAAAAAACTAATTGAATATATTGGGAATGTTTTTATAAAAACTAATTTTATGATTAAAAAGAGATTTTATCCAAAATAAATATCTTATATAATATTTATGAATTATATTAATTAAATATATAAGTTATATATTAAATAAAATATTCTTTATAATCATCCAATATATTTAAAAATCATAATATTATAAGAATCCCTATATTTTTCGTCAAAATCAATTTTTTTAAAGGCACTTTTACGACCTTTTTACGGGAGCCTATTTTAAATACAATTTTTTAACTCTTATAAATAATTTATGAAAAGAATGACTTCATAATTTAATTATAAACATGATGAATTATATTATGGTGAATTTTTTTTATTTTTTTGTGAAGTTTCATTTTTTAAATGAATATTGAAAATACTGATTTTTAATTCAAAAATGTTTTTTCATCTTATTTATTTATAATTTTAAATTATATTTTAATTTTGTTTTAATGTAAATTTATAACAATAATTTTTCAATTAATCTAATTCACATCATTATAATCAATTTTACATTGAAATTTAATTTAAATACATAGAAATCTTAAAAACATATTTACTTTAAAACCTCGTATTGTCATCCCATCTACAGGGTTAAAATAAAATTAATTTATATAAATTTTGTAATAGTAATTCGTAAAAATAGATTCCATATTTTTTATCAATATAATTTATAATTCTAATAATTTCTACTATTTTTCTATCAAAAATATTAGTGAAAGTAATTAAAATTAATTATAATGATTAAGGAAATATTTCGCATAAAAATGGACTAAACCTTAATCTTAAGGTCCCAAATAACTTATAAACAATTCTAAAACCCTTTTGATTGAAGTATAACATCCATAAACCTTATATTACTGATATGTTTTGGTTTTGGATGAATGTTTTGGGTAAAATGGTTGGTACACCATACATCATTCCAAAAGTTCCAAGTGATTCATTTCCCTCCCCTATAAAAGACCACCAATTATCTCTCATATTCACACTTTTAAAACCATTTAGGATTACAAAATATATTCCAAATAAACTTCCCAAAATCCCTTCCTCCATCATTGAATCTTTTAACTGGGATTAATGAAATCCAAGGAAGCCCTTTGGTGAAAATCAAAAGGAGTTTCCCAAAGAAGAGGTAACATCAATCTTTAAGATCCTTTATCTTGTTTTCAATATACACCACCTAAAATATCCTTATTAAATTATTATAAAATAAAAGAATATCTAAATATACTTATATTTTTTTATTATATGTGTTAGATATAATGATACACACACTTCTATCTAACGGGTAATAAATATACTATTTATGTGTATGATGAGCTACCGCCTCACAAAATGATGATATTTCCTTTTTCAATTACCACCATTAATGGTCGGAAATTATGATGGATACACTATTTATACATGATATAAATTATATTTAAAATTTATTTATACTTATTTAATTTCTTTATAAAAAATGTCTTGATATGTTCCATCTTGTGTAAATATGATAACATCGTTTGTGGACGTGTGGACTACTACCTTCTCAAAGCGATGTGATTCATTCACACTCTACATGGAATGTGTTAAGGATTGGTATAGTTAATTTATATAATATAATTATATTGGGTTAAATATATATTTATGTATATATATATTATTATCTTTTCTTTTTTCAATACAACAAAAAATAGAGATAGTGTCAATGCGTACGTATGGACTACCATCTCCATGAATGGTGTAGTTAATTTCATAAGTAAATATTATATAGATTTTTATAATTATCATATAATGAATATAAATTATATTTATATCATGTTTTAAATTCTTTAAATCATTTTATATGTATATAGAAGAATGATAAAATAAATAAAGACACATGCGAAAGACAAAGTGAATATTACCTGTATTGAAACTTTTACATAGAATTATTAACAAATTGGTAATATAAAGTCATAATCAAATACTATATTTAATATGATATAGTAATTTGGTTATATAAAAAATTAATAATAAATTCATATTTATTTTACAAGAATTTTTTCCGAGTGCGTTGAGAGTCAAGAAACAATGTATTGGTATTTCATATAAGTTTTTATTTCTATGAGATACATGCCATAATCAACACCCATTTCGTTTTTGTGGTGTCTATACTACACATGGTTGTATTAAATTATTATTTTAATTAATTTTATGGTTATTTAGATATCAAAATGATGATATTTATTTAATGTGGGTAATTTTTCAAAAGGATACCAAATCGGTATGTAACTTTGTCTCAATTCTCCTTCTTTGAGACACATGCCATATCATGCGCTGGTATTTTTAGCTGTGTTGTATATAATATCCAAAAAATAATTATATGAATGATATTATTAAATATATGGGTATTTTCATATCCATTTTATGTTCTCTCTTTCTTGGTGTTAATTTTTCAAATGTTACCATATAGGTAAACTACTTTTCTCAATTTTCTTTCTTTAAGACACGTGCCATGTTGTGCACCTATATTTTTCTATGAGGTGTATATACTAACTTTGACATGTTATATCCTGATCCTCTTTATTTTCATGATTTTTATGGATCATGTAATTTTATTATTTCAATTGTATTAAGATTCAATGATAAAAAAAATTGAAACTATTTTTAGAAACAATCTCATCATTTATCAAGATTATTTAAGATTATGCTTCCATTGATGAAATATTATGATAAATCTCTGAAGAAATATCATGAACTTTATTATCCTCTGTTTATTCATGATAACATCATTTATTAGTACAAATTTTCCACTATTTGGTAAATAATATGATTAAGAATGTTTTTAAGGAAATTTTATCTTTACCTATCTCTTTGGTTAGAAATCACTGATCATTCGAAAACATGTTTACTAAAAGGGTATTCAAAATGATTTCATGAATTATTTATAATTTTTTCTTCAATTTAATTTCATATAAATGGTTTTAATCTATTTTTTCAAGAATTATTTATATTTTTTAAAATTTTATTCAAATAGATTTTCTTTTTAATGATTTGAAGATTATTTTATAAGATTTTAAGGAAAACCATTTTCTATAATTTTTAAGGCCTCGTTTATATGTTTTCAAGGAATTTGGTTTCCAAACTTTTTTCAATAATATTTTGTATATTTTCAAGGGAAATATTTCTCAAAATGTTTTCAATATTATTTTATACATTTTCATGGATAATAGTTTTCAAAAAAAATCATGAATCCTTTTTATGATTTCATGGAAATGGATTTTAAAATGTTTTTATTTTTCTTTTATAAGATCTCAATTTAAAATGTTTTAATAATTATTTCAAGTCATATTTATATGATTTAACAGTATTTTATATGATAATTTGTTTCAAATGGTTTTCTATTTTAAAAATTATTTTTCAATTAATAAAGTATATTTTACTCAAGATATGTTTTGAAAGAAAGTTCAAAATTATTTTCCATATATGATGGATTCTATTGATACTAATCATGAATCTCAATGAAATTATCCAAAGGCACCATTCATATTCTTTTTTAATGGTTTATGTTTTTATGGAACACTATTTATTATTCTTGTTCCTCTCAGTCGGGTTTTATTTTTATGAAACATGTTCTTATTCCACAAGTTATATGCTTATGAAGCCCACTTATTTTCATGGGTTGGGTTTCGATTAAAATATTATGAAATGTGCATTTTTCTATAGGTTTAGTTATGATTTCAGATTCATACCATCCATTTTATTTCATGGGATTATTATAATTTTTTTATGAAAACCATCCCCTTTTTGGGTCATCATATGATGATTGTTTTATTATCTTATGGAACATGTATGAATTATTTTATTATTAAATTACAAGTAATTATATCTTCCTCATGAGGTAATGGTGGTAAAAATGTCTACAAGAATGGACCACTGTGGGAATATAGGGAAACATGATCCCTTATAAGGAAAGAACTCTGACTAGGGATAATGGTCTATCCCGACTAGTAGGAATAGTTATAATGATGATGGATGATGGGGAAACCTGATCCACCAAAGGAATATGGGGAAACCCGATCTATAATAGGAAGAAGTGAAACCCTATCCCTTAAAAGGAAAGAACTGGGACTAGGGATGGTGGTGTGTCCCACCGAGTTGGTGCAGTTCCCATGAAGTTCCTTGATTAGTTTAATAAATATGTCTTGACTTATAGGGAATGATCTCACATGTTTTTGTATTCCACAATTCAATCCCTTAATCATATTATATACTTTAATAACCTTTTTTATTTATTCCCTTATGATTCATGTATTTTGATCTGCCAATATTTATTCTATAAATAATGTTTATGATCTTTGATATGTCGGGTACGATCTTCTAATATTATGATCACTATATCATACCCATATGCTAATTTTTATGATTATATGTCTCCCTTAATTGCATTTACAGATCATTTGATCTCATCCCTTTTATGTTTCCTTCCCTAGGTTATGATGTTATAATTTTTTTTTGATATCTCTAAGAAGGTTGATTTTCATGAAGAGCCTAGCGACAGATAATGTAGCACACTTATGTATGAGGGTTTATGTTTCCATGTTCTGGAAGGCACAAAACTAATATGATGTTTGGGAATATATTTCTAAACTATATTAAGTATTCCAAAAAATTGATGTAATATCTATGTATGTCAATATTGGTTCATTATATTTTGTAGTAGATCAATTTATTAGTCAATATTTTGAAACTAGGATTATGAACCTTTAGTAAGATCCGTAGTGATATTTATAAGGATATATCTAGATATGTCTTCAAGGATATTTATAAGGGTATGATAATATTTAGGAAAATGTCATCGGATTTTGATAAAGGATAGACTCTATGGTTTCCTTTTAATATATCCCAATTTGGATACTATAAGTCAAGGTGTATTTGGAAAATATGTACCTAGGGGAAGAACTTTGAGAAACTCTGTCGGGCCAGACACATCATAACTAGGCACACACTAATAAGACATGATGTACAACATAAAATCATTATAAGACTATATGAAGTATTTGAATAAATTATGACTATAAATAACCTATGAAAAAACTATATTTTCATCAATTAAATTGTACATGTCATATTTTTTAAATCATATAATAATGTTTCTTGATTATGTTGCCTTCTTCTGTGATATGTTCTTCTGGCCGTGTGATTTCTTATTTTATTCAATGGATTTAACTAAAAGGAACAAGCTTAAAATTAAATTCTCCAAATGTGGAATGTATAGCAATTATGTGAAATAATTTACCAAGTGTGAATCTAATAAAAATAATTAGTAAGGTTGTATGGGTATTGGATGTAGCTCTAAAGATAAAGTAATAAAAAATGACATGTGAAAGGTATTTGATTTTCATCAAGTATTATTTACATTAAACATAAGATGAATGACTTTATTGAGGATTAGAGACCTTAATAAATGATTCATATTTATTCTTCTAGGATAGTGGCACTAAAGAACACATTGATATAGACTCATTCATGGTTTAATAATAATGTTTGTTTAATGATGTATTTATATTTTGGAATTCAAAGATTATGTTATATGTGTCATGAAATATATAAGTATTATAAGTATAAATTTTTCATTAATGATTTAAGATGAAATGTTTAACGGTGATGAAGACTTATAAATGTGATATTTTAATTAAGAGATTTTAACCCTTAATGTGTTCAATATTTTTAAAAAAATTGTGTTTATCTTGGATAAAGAGATGTTGAATCTGGATAATGTAAATTTGATAGTATCAATGACCCAAAAAAATAAGGATTTTTTTTACAAGGTGGTTATTTAAACATGGATTAATATTACAACTTCTTGGGTTCATGGAATTTATCCGGTAACCTTTGTAATAAAGAAGAATTTATATCTTCTAAAATGATTTATGGTAATTTAGGTTATTTCAATGAATCAATAAGAATTGAAATTATGTTTTAACCATGTTTGGAATGTTAAAACCAATTGATACATTTTGAAATATATGGTATCAATGTTAATCGAATTTTTTGACTATCTTTATAGTGTTTTGGTTTTTCATCTCTTATAAGGTTTATAACGTTAACCATTTATCTGATATTTAAGGCAAAAATTGAATGATATTTGTATGATTAATGTAATATCTCACCAAATATGGATTTATACATATTTGGAATCCTATTCTAACAATATTATATTGATGATAACTATTTGAATATGGGATGGCATATCACTTATCTCATGATCTATTAGTACTTCATGTACTAAAAATTCACCATTTTTTAGAGAAATAGGTGACGTGGATCAAGGAACAACAATGGGAGAGGTTTTACTAAAATCATTAATGTATATATTTTAAGAAATATTCTTTAAATTTGGTATAAAGGATCCTGAAATAAATAATTTAATCTTACTACCTTAATTTTTGATAAATTAGATGGTCCCTTAGGTCATCATAGATTCATGGATTTCTGATTGTTAAAGTTCTCTTGAACTTGCTTCCTATCATTCCCCATCAGAACATCATGGTCACATTTCTCTTGCATGTTTATGCTTTAACATCCCTCCAATGTTCTTCTAAATGGTAATATAGTTAGGAGTTATCTTAGGTAATTATTATGTTTTTATATTTATTTTATTAAAGTATGTTTTAGTATTTATTTTTATGATGTGTGTTTCAATGAAATATATTTCATAAATTAAACATTTTACAACCCATAAGAAATTTTATTGAAGAAAATAAATTTTAGAGGGTAGAATGTGACACCCCAACAATTTGTAAAATATTAGTTCTTATTTTTATCTTGAATAAATAAATTTTCTTTGACGTCACTCATTTCACTAATTCAAACATTCCTTTCATATGAAACCGACTTAGCTTGCACTAAATGCAACAATGAATTATAGTATGTTATACAAAATACAATTTTAATCATGAACTACATAAAACACATAGTTTATCGATATCTTTACAAAATAGTGAGATCTACATACATTACATGTGAGGCTGACTTTCATCGATGGATTACATAACATGCAAGCCCACATTTTACGGAACAATAACATGTTATTAAAAATATTGTTATTTAATATAATAAGATATAACCCATTTTTTATATTGGATATTAAGAATATTATTAACTAAATTATACATATTTGAATTAATAGGTTACAAATTAACCAGAATTGAAAATCAAAACCAATCGAATATATAGGGAATATTTTTATAAAATCAAATTTCATGATCATAATGGAATTTTACCCAATTAAATTAAATTAATTAATATTGGTGAATAATATTAATTAAATATATATTTAATATATTCAATAAAATATTTTTTATATTCTGTATATATATTTGATAATATTATGATATGAAGACATTAAAAATTTCACACAAAAATTTATATTTTTATGAATCCATTTTACCACATTTGAATATAGAACCTATGTTAAATCCAATTTTTGGAAATTTTATAATTTTTTTTTGTAAAAATAAACTTTATCTCTAAAATAGAAACATGAAAATTAGATTAGGGTTTTTAATTTTTCTACGAAGATTTATTTTAAATGAATTGTGAAAAATATGGTATTTTATTTCAAAAAATCTTTGAAATATAATTTATTTATTTTGTAAAATTATTTTTACATTTGGTTTCCATGTAAAATTATATCAATTATTTACTATTTATTATAATTTAAATCATTGGAATCAATTTCAAAATTAAATTGAATATAAATAACATAACAAAAGTTTGAATATTTTTACATTAAAACCCTACATTGTTTCCCCATATACGTTAATAAATTTAAATTAATTTTTAACACTTCAAAGTTAGAATTTGTCAAAATTTATTCAATATTTTTAATCAGTGCAATATGTAATTTATAATTAGTTTGACATCAATTTTTAACAGAATTAATATTGAATGTAATTAAAATTAATTACAATGATTACGGAGAAAATAAGTATAACAGAGGAAAAAACTTGAAACATATATGCCCAAATGAGCAAGTCACATTTACAAAACCCATTGGTTGGCCATATATAATCCATAAACTTTACATTATTGAGTTTTTTTGGTTTGGTATGTCTTTGGTTAGGTACAAAAGTGTGTACACCTAACTTTTTTCTAAAAATACCGAGTGAGTATGTTCTCTCCCCTCAAAAGGCCACCAACCCTCTCCCTTCTTCACACATCTAAAACCACATAAACTCTAAAAAAATATAAAAAATACCATTCAAAACATCTATCCATTCTTCATTGAAGCCTTATTTTGTTTCTAAATCAATCCAAAGAACCCCTTTGTTGAAAAAAAGGAGTTAACAAAGAATAGGCAACATCCCTCCTCAACCTCCTTTATCTTGTTTTCATTCCCCACCCCAAAAACACTCTTTATTAAATGATTATAAAAAAATAGTATCCTAAATATATTCATATTTTTTTAATCTAGTGGTTTTACAAACACTTCTAGAAACTTCTAGATAATGCGTACCAAACATAATGTTTCTGTGTATGGCAAACTATCACCTCATGAAACGATGATGGTTCATTTTTTCCATTACCACAATTAGTTGATGGGAATTATAATGGACATGATTTTTATATATGATATATATTATATTTAATATATAATTATTCTTCTTTAATACATTTATAAAACATTCATTTATACTTTCTATCTTGTGTAAATTCGATAACATCTTCTATCGATGTGTGGACTATCGCCTCCTCAATGTGATGAGATTGATTCGCACTCTATAAAGAATGTATTATAGATGTGTTTTGTTAACATATATGATATATATGATATAATAATTATTATCAAATAATTATATATATATATATAATTCATTTACTATTTTTATCCCAATACAATAACAAAAAATAAACAACATTTATGAATATGTATGGCATACCAATAAATATTATGAGCCATCTCTCAAAAACCCTCAGGAATTTTCTTATCCTCTAGTTATTTCTTATAGAATCATTTAATGGTATACATTTTTCATCTTTTCTTACATAATATGATGAATAATTTTGTTATGAAATTTTAAATTTACTTATCACTTTTTTTGGAAGTTAATATTCTTTCAAAAACATATTATCTAAAAAAATAAAAAAAAATCTCGAAATGATTCAGTTTTTTTCAAATTATTTTCTAAGAAATTTTTTTCAAAATGTTTTCATTTCTTATTTTAATTTATTCAATGTGTTTTCAATGGAAATATTTTTATAATTGTTTGAATCTTATTTTATATGTTTTTAATGAAAACAAATTTCAATATGCTTTTATGTTTCTTTAAAATGTTTTAAGGGAAAAAAATTCAAAATTTTTTAAAATATATTTTATATTTTTTATAGAAACCAATTGTCAAAAAAATTTATGGCTTCTTGAATATTTTTTCAAGGAAAATGGTATTTAAAATGTTTTTAAGCTTTATTTAAACATTTTCATGGAAAAAATGTTTCAAAATTATTTCTACAATCACTTATATGATTTCAAGGAGAAAAGCATTAAAAATTATTTCAATCAGTATTTGTATGTTTTCATGTTATTTTCTATGGGAATGGTTTTAAAACCGTTTTATGTTTTAAAAATATATTTTCAAAGAAGAATAAATCTTTTCCTCAAGAAATTTTTTACAAATATATTTAAAAATAATCTTGTATATTAGATGACATTTGTTGATGTTACTAGATCCTGTCTTGGAAATAATCGAATGATTTTATTCATATAATTTCTAAAAATGTTTTAAATTTTTGTGTAATAATGTTTATGAAACCAGTTCCTCTTTCATTGATTACATGTTTAGGAAACATGTTCCTCCTCCACATATATTATGATTTTGAAACCTGTTTATTTTCATAGGTTAGGATTTTATAAAAATATTGTGATACCTATCAGTTTTCATAGGTTTATACATGATTACTTGTTTATGAAACATGTTTCATTTTGTGATATTTTGATATCCTCTTTTTATGGGTCATGATATTATGATAGTTTTTATTATCTTGTAGCACGTGTATGAATGATTTTCGTATTATATGTGTGAAACCTATATCTCCCTCCAGTGAATTGCATGGTGATATATATCTAACGAGATAATGATATAAATCAATTCGATAGGTTTGATACACTATTGGAATATGGGGAAACCTCCATTACCAGTATTGGACTGTGATTGGGGATGGTGGTGTGCCCTGCCTAGTATGTATAGTCGCAATGAATATTAAAAATGGGAAAAATGATCCACTATGGGAAGATGGGGGAACCCAATCCACTATGGGATGATGGGGAATCCCAATCCTTTAAAATGAAATGAATTTGACTTTAAAAGATGGTGTGTCTCGCCCAGTATGTTAATTTACCATGAGGTTCCTTGATAAGTTCTAGAAATTTATCTTAACATAGAGGGAGTTATATCACATGTTTATATATTCCACAATTCCATATCGTATTCATATTATATTATTTCATGCCTTCTGTTCTCTATTACCTTATGATTAATATCATATGAACTACCAATCATTATTCCAGGATTCGTGTTTATGATATTTCATATGTAGGGTATGATCGTCTAATTATATGACAACATTATCATAATCATATTCTTAGTTTTATGCTTAGATGTATCCCTTGATTACCCTTATTGAGAAACAATGCACAGAACATTTTTTGTTTCATTATCAAGGTCATGAAGTTATGAATAATGTTTTTTGTGTCCAATAAGGGTTCTAGTCATGAATGTCCTATTTAGAGGTAATGTAGATCACTTCAATACCTGGTTTTATGATTCTATGTTTCAAATGGAATTAGACTAATACAGTCTTTGGTGTCTATTTTAGAATGTTTAATTTAATCCAAAATTGTGTTTTAATATCTATGTACATCAATATTGGGTATTTGTATGTTTTTATCCTATGGGTTTTGGGAAAACACTTCAGGCCAGGCCACAGACTGGACCAGGTGTTGGGTTAGATGGAACCCTCACTAGGTTCATGAAAAAATAGTATCAGAAGTAGCTAGACTCTTTGGAGGACCTAGCTTATGGAGTACCTTATGTTATTTTGGATGTTAAGGTAAATTTAGGAACACTGTCGAATCATGGGGAATAGTTATAGGGGAGTGTATAACCAACATATTTATAAAACTTGTTTTTATTTTCAATTTTCTGATTTTTTTATGAATAAAAATTTGATCGTGAAAAAATTATTTAAAATTTACGATTTTGTTTAAATTAATAAAAAAATATTATTTTGGAGTTCAAATATTTTACAGGTGGTAAAACATTAATAATATTATTAGTTTTTTTGTTATACGAATACATGAGTATGTGGTTATATATTGTCTAATCATTATCGAAAATGATATTAATTGTGTTGAATAGATGAGAACATGTAGGTAATAAATATATTTACTGTTACTATTTTAATTTAATGAATGATATTTCTAGAATGTTATGATGGATGTTATTATTGGAATAATAATTATGGGAATGATATGAGATATTTAATAATAAAAAAATATTTATTGTTATTATTTTATTTAAGTGGGAAATATAAGGTATATATATTAGATATATATATTTATGTGTGTGTAAAATTCTCTATATATATATGGGTGACATTAAATAAATATTTAATGACGGATTTTAATTAATTAATGTGAAATGTTAAAAAAATGATGTTCATGGAAGATATAATAAATCGGGGGGAAATAAAGGTAAATAAATAATAAAGTAAAATGAATGAGTGTAAAAAAAGTGAAAAATGTTTTTGAGGGATTAAGGGAATCATGCCACATGAGAGAGATAAAAAACGAGTAAAATATGTTAGAGATATTAGGATAGGTGCACCACATGATGGAGAGAAAAAATGAATAAGAATTATAAATGAACAAATAAAATTATATTAAACACAAAATTTATATGATAACATAAAGTGAGTATTCTCTTTTTTGGATGGGGCAATGTGGGTTGGAGGGTCACACCTCTCTCTCTCTCCCCCCCTCTTTCTGTATATCTCTTATTATTTTTCTCTACAAAAATTTTCTAAGCTTATGTATCTCCTAAAAAAATTGAGTTCAATAATGCACTTTCAAAAACACTTTATTCTTCTTTAAAAGAGTTTAGTGCATATAAAATATTTTCCCATTGGGGATGATGTAATTTAAAAATATTTTTATTTAATCAGATAAAATTATTTATATTGTTTCTCATTCAATAGTCATTGGAATAACACAACATCAGTGATGTTGGATTCATATTGGATGTTCATCGTACTTGAGGTAGGTGGTCTAAAACTAAATTCTATAGTCTTTAATTTTGATTAATTTTATGTAATTTTATAATTTCTATTTCATGTTTAGTAATTGAGTTATTTAATAAATTAGTTAATTTGGTGAATTAATTATTTGAATAAATTGTGAAATTGGGAATCTTAAGATTGTTGAACTTGATTAATTAATTTTATAATTAATTAATGTGAATGGTTGAGATTATGGAGTTTTTATTTTTGAATAATTAGTTGGAAAATTAATTATGATGAGAGAAATGTTTTCTAAATTTAATAATTAATTATAGAATTACTTATTGTTGTACTATCTTTGTTAAATTATGATAATTAATTTTCTCTTTAATTATTTTTTATTCTTATGAAAACTAAATTGAGTGATATAAACAATTAGTTGAGTAATTAATTTTTGATATTGAATTGATTGAGTTGGAACATTTAATTGATAAATTAATTAGGGTTATTGAATTGTTTAAACTGGAATAAATTAATTAATGTGAGTAATTTTATTGTTTAATTATTTAGTTAAATAGAGGTATTAATTAATTACTTAGTTAGTTAGTGTGAGTAATGAGATTATTGAATTATGGAATTAAATAATGAGATTAATTAATTTATTATTTAAATAATGTTAGTAATGTGACGATTTAATTGTTGAATTAAATAATGAGATTAATTAGTTGATTAGTTGATTAATGTGAGTAGTGTGATTATTTTACTATTGAATTAAATAAAGGTTCTAATTAATTGATGAATTAATTAATTTGATTAATAATATTATTAAATTAATTAATTAATTAATTAGTTTAATTAACTGATGAATCAATTTTTTTGAGTTATGTGATTATTTAATAATTGAATTAATGTATTGGATTAATTAATTGAAGAATTAGTTAATATGAGAAATGTGATTAGTTCATTGTCAAATTAAATAATATAATTATTTAATTATTGAATTAATTAATTCAAGGAATGTAATTATTTAATTATTGATTTAAATAATAGTATTAATTAATTTATGAATTAATTAATGTGAGTAATGTGATTTTTAAATTGTTGAATTAAATAAAGAAATTAATTAATTGATGAATTAGTTAATGTGTGTAATTATATTATTTAATAGTTGAATTAAATAATGAGATTAACTAGTTGATAAATTAATTAATGTGAGTAATGTGATTATTTAATTATTTATTTAAATAATGGAATTAATTAATGGGTGAATTTATTAATGTGAGTAATGAGATTATTAAATTATTGAATTAAATAATCAGCTTAATTAATTGATAAATTAATTAATGTGATAAATGTGATTATTAGATTTTTGAATTAATTAATAGTATTGATTAATTTATGAATTTGTTAATGTGTTTAATTAGATTATTTATTTATTGAATTAAATAAAGTGATTAATTAATTGATGAATTAATTAATGTGAGTTATGTGATTATTTAAGTGTTGAATTAAATAATTGTGTTAATTAATTGATGAATTAATTAATATGATCAATGTGATTATTTAATTGTTTAATTAAATAATGGTATTAAGTAATTGATTAATTAAGAAATAGAGAGAGCTTTCTCTGCGGAAGCACTACTCGACCGGTTATTCCCTAACCATTGATGGAGGAGGAGAACTCCCCCCCAAACCTCCCCTCTTGTGAGAGGGGGAAGATGGTTTTGTCCTGCCCTCTCCGACTCCGCAGAAGTTCCACTTTCTACCTTTCTCTAAACCCAATATTCTCCCTCATTTCTTGGCTATTTCTATAAGACCAAAGGTTCCAGGTCTCCTCTTTGGTACCTCTGTCTTTCTGTTTCTTCTTCAAAGTTCATTAAGGCCCCTAGTCTCTTGGATTTTACCCTAGTGACCCATGTTAGTCATCTAAGACCCTTGGTGTATGATTCTTATAGGTTCATATTTTGTAATTGGGGGTTAGAGGATCATACGGTCGTGAGACTCCTTGAAAATTTATATTTGATGATATAATTTTTCTTAGAAGAAGATCTAATGTGTATATCATCTAGGGCTCCTCATATATATAACAAATACAAGTTCATTATCTTCTGATGGTTGTATGTTCTTTACATGAATGGAGATGGATCGTTCATTTCAACCTATGTATGTTTCCCTCACCATCCTTTTCATTTTAAAAACCCTTAAATTATTCACATTTTAGGAAACATGGTAGGTTTTTCCTATAATCTGATAGTTAAACATCATCAGTTATACACCTAATTAATCTGAGGATTTTTGTGGAACTTGGTTTCTCATAGACATTAATTGAGTGGGTCTAGATCATGGTTCGTGAAGTGTTTAGATGTATTCATGTTTTTGTATTTGACTAATGTATTGATTGCTACCTGATGTGTAGTCGATTGAATCACATGGCCTCCAACTATTAACATAGTGTCAAACATGGGAGATTTGATCCATGGATGGGTATAACTGATTGTTTAGTCCAAATACAAGGGAAGGATAGATGTGGAGAAATTACTTAGGATAATCCCTCATAGATTGAAACTTGTAATTAGGATTATATGCATATTTCCTTATTTGTGCATGGATCATATCTAATTTAGGGTTGTGAGTTAGTGGATCCAGCTAGAAATGCAAGCCAGGATGACGATCCTAAGTTTTCGAGTAAATATGTTCATTTAACGAATAATAAAGAAAAGAATTTGCCTCATGGTGAAAAAAATGAAGGTTATATTTGGAGGTTTGAGACATGATATTGAAGCCCCTTCAACCTATAATGAGATAGTTGTTAATGTCGATGCTAATATACATGAGGAGAGGGAAGAATGGGTTGATTTTGCTAAAAAATAAAGGAAGGAACTGATCTAGGTGTGCATCATGACATGAAGTGGGGTCCAATTTTTCATTAAAAATATTGGGATCGATGAGGAAGCTTTTATTGGTCTAGTCTCAGAGGACACTAACACACACTCCCAGTTTATGGGGTTAGGATCCATACAGATGTGGGATACTATTATGTCATGTTTTAATCCAATAGATGGTGATTTTAATCATATTTCACATAACAACAATCTTCAGGTGAAGATTAACCAATTGTAAAAAGCTTCATCAATGTTTGCTAAATGGGAAAATGACACTGATATTGAACGGGTTCGACACAACATCCCCAATAATGCCTAGGGTTGCAATAAATCATACTTAAATTAAATTTTCACACATAGTAAGAAACAACTTTTTGATAGTGGGGTTATTGCCTCTACTACTATGAATAGAAATCTAAGGAATTACTATTCTAACAAGATGAAGACCACGGCTACCTGATCCTATTCTAAAGAATTAAAGTGAGAAAATATATATTTCTCAAGACCATCGATCCAGTTTCCTCTCAATCCAAATGGGAAACTGACTATGAGACTAGGTGTGGGAATGATTTGTCATATTTTGAGATATATCATTTCTTTTTCTCGGTGTGGTCTTGTTGTTTTCACTATCTTTTTTTGTGTGTTAACTATTTTTCTTACATTTAGTAAATTGTTTGATGCTACTACTTGTGACTAGATTTTAATAATTATTAATGAATTAATTAATGTGAGTAATGACATTATCTAATTGTGGAATTAAATTAATGGATTAATTAATAAATTAATTAATTAATTTGAGTAATGTTATTATTTTATTTTTGAAATAAATAATGAGATTATTTATTTAATGAATTAATTAATGTGAGTAATGTGATTATTTAATTATTGAATTATAATATAATATTAATTAATTGATGAAGTAATTAATTTAATTACTGATATTATTAAAATATTGATTTAAAAAATTAGATTACTTAATTGACAAGTTAATTATTTTGAGCAATCTGATTATTTAATTATTTAATTAAATAATTTGTTAAATAATTTATAAGTTAATTATTTTTTGTAATGAGATTATTAAATTGTTGATTTAAATAAAGATATTAATTAATTGATTAATTAAAAAATGTGAGTAATGTGATTATTTTATTCTTGAATTAAATAATAATGATAATTAATTAATGAATTATTTACTATGAGAAATGTGATAAAATATTTTTTCAGATTAATAATAAGTTAAATTAGTTGAAAAATTAATTAATGTGAGTAATGTTATTATTTAATTTTTGGATTAAATAATGGTATTAATTAACTAATTAATTAATTAATATGGGTAGTGTGATTATTTTACTGTTTAATAAAATATTGGTGTTAATTAATTTTTGAATTAATTAATGTGAATAATGATATTATTTAATTTTTGAATTAAATTATGAGATCAATTAATTGATGAATTAATTAATGTGACCAATGTGATTATTTACTTTTTTACTTAAATGAAGATATTAATTAGTAAGAGTTTTTTTATTATTTAATTATTGAATTAAATAATAGGATTGATGTGGTTTATTATTTGATGATTTTTTTAGTGGATGTAATGCTATGATTATTGAGATTTGATTAATTAATTGATAAATTAATTAATATATATTTTTGTGTTTATAAAATCGTTGATTGAATAATTAATTATTTAATTAATTATGGGATTTTGATATTATGAGTTGAATAATTAATTTTTGAATTAATTATGTGAGTTTTGGATTGTGAATGAGGATTAATTAATCATTTAATTAATTATGTGAAATTGACTGATTGTTGGATTAGACTTTTGAATTGGAATACTAATAAATTTGTGTGATTTATAGTTGTAGAATCACTTTGGATGAAGTGTCTAATTAATATATTAGCAACCTTAGGGTTGAATGATTAATTAAAAAAATTATATATTTATGATTATATTTATTGACATAGATTAATGAAATGGATTTTTTAGAGAGATTTTAATTTTTATAATTTGATCATTGTTTATTATAATGATAAATCTTGTATATCTAATACTAGCCTTATGGCCTTTCTTGCTTAGCTTATGAGATTATGTGTTATCATTTCAATTGATGCGTGAGGATTTGATATTGTTTAACATGTCGAGTTTTCTAGATATGAATCTTGATTGATGTTGACACCTGAGGGCCTAGTACATGTTTTCATACCCCTTGGGGGCTAGGTTCATAGGTACTGATTGTCTAAGGGATGAGTATATGATTATGTCGGATTCTTAAGGGACATATGTACAGTCACATGATCCATGTGGTAGAGATTCTACTAATTCTTGAGGGTGAGATTTTGGTTAGCCTAAGGGAAGATTCCATATTTTTATATTATTTTCTGAGTGATTAATCCTTGATAGGAGAATAAACCATCCTTTTAGGTTATCCATTCTAATTAAGAAGGATCTACCATCATACAGTGATACCCTTCAGGGCACCAAAGTAAGTCCAGATAGCCACAGGTGTTAACCAATTACCAGAGTGTCAATAAGTTTGTTCTTATACTATATTAATTTATTAAATTAATAGCTTATTTATCTCTATATTTCATTCGCTATATCTCTTTGATGGAATATTTTTAGACATGGTGTTTTCGACCTACTGAGTTTTAATAAGACATTATTTTGGTCATTGTTTAGAACCCAAGCATAATACATGGATGTAGGTTTGGAAAAGGGAAAGGGACCTCATAGTTGTTTGATTTCTTATTGGATGGGTTGGAGCATGAACACGAGACTGACATGGGGTTTGAGTCTGTGGTTTGGAGATTTTACTTGAGAGTTCTTATTCTATTATTTGAATGAATTTTAGAAATTAATTTAGAGACATTTATCTTTTCATTAAATTATTATTTTATTATTTTGGTTTATTCAGTTTGTTCCTCTCATACTTTTGGATGTATGATTATTTATTAATATTGTTTCTATTATTTCATTTGTTATGCTATTATTTCAGCATTCATTGCAACGTTTACTAGAGTTTATAGTCTCCCCACTATATTTATTAGACCCTCGCTACTAGTTGGTAGCCTCTATAATATAGGGTGGCACTATTGAGGTCACGTACCCTACCAGCTCAGTCACTTGAGGGAGTAGCAGGTTGAGGACCTGACAATGTGTTATCATAGGTAAAATTTCTTTTATATTCACTTACTAATTAGAAAAGGTACAATGCATAATAGGATTTTATAGGACATGGTAATGAGAATGTGCATGGAATTAGATAATCCATGTATATGGTAAAATCCATGTTCCATAGGGTCATATTGTTTTTATTGATGTGTAACGTTACAGTTGATGTTATTTCACCTCGAGTGATGCACTTGTTGTGTGATGTGATTAATTTTGTTGAGATTTTTATATATTTGACTCGTGACTTGGTAAGGTACAATAGTTGCGTAAGAATGAATCATTATAGGAACTCAAGAAAATTTTTAATACTAATCATTTTAGGCATTCAAGGGAAATAATGTTTTGGTTAAATTGTTGAAAATGAACTACTTTCCTTTCTTATGAAAATTGAATGTAACATGGGGCCTACTGTAAAATATGGAAAATTGTTAAGTGATGAAAAATTTAGAAATAGGTTTCTAATGAGAAAATATAATTTTATAATGAGAATACCCATTTATAATTATGGCCTAGTTGTAGGATGGTTAAGGGTAGTGATAGAACACCAGTTTTGACTATGTGGTGAGTTTTGGGAAAAGACATGTTATGAATTAATTAGATGGTAGTAAAAAATGAGAGGATTTAATGAATTTTAGATTATAATTGGTACACAAGTTTATTTTGATCAAGATTTGAATCATTTGAAATTTATATGGCTCTAAAGTTTATTCATTTATGGACATAATAATGCAGGGAGTATTGGTGTCATGTTCTGAAATGCTTCTCATAGAAGAGAAGTATTATAGTGGGGAGATTGTAGAAACCCATATTGTTTTCAATTTTTGGAATTTTTTATGATGGAAAATCTCATCCTAAAGAAATTTATTAAATATTTATATTTATGTTTACAATAAATAAATATTATTTTTGAGTTTGAATATTTTGTGGGTGGTAAAACATTAATAATACAATTAGTATTTCAGTTAAACGAATGCATTAGTATGTGGTTATAAATTATCTAATTATTATGGAAAATGATATTAATTAGCTTGAATAAATGAGAATATGTGAGAAATAAATAGTTTTATTACCATTATTTGAATTTAATGATTAATATTTCATGAATGTTTTAATAGATGATATTGATGGAATAATAATGGTTGAAATGATATGAGTTATTTAATAATAAAAAGATATTTATTGTTATTATTTAGTTGAGAAATAAAAAGTACATATATTTTTTAAATATAAATATCTATGTGTGCATGTACGGTGCACTATATATATATATCAATGATATTATATACATATTTAATGATGGATTTTAATTAATGAATATTAAATGGGAATTCAATGTGGTGGATGGAAGATATAATAAATAGAGGAAAAATAAAGGTAAGTAAATGGAAATAGACAATGAATGGATATAAAAAAAGGGAAACATGTTAGAGGGATTAGGGGAGGCACACCACATGAGTGGGTAAAAAAATTAATTAGAGTTATAAATGAACAAATATAATGATATTAAATTGAAAAGGTTGTAATAATAAAATTTGAGGTTGCACAATTTTTATTGGGGAAACATGGGGTTGTGAGACACAGCCCTATCTACCCCCTCTCTTTCCACCTCTCTCATATTCTTTTTCTCTAACTAAAATTATGGAATCTTATATATCTCCCACAATTTTTATTCAAATAATGCATCTTTAGAAGAATTGGATTCGCCTTGAAACATTGTTGGTGTATATACATTTTTTTCATAGGTGATGATGTATTTTGAGCAGATTTGTATTTAACCTAATATTATTATTTATTTTATTTATCCTTTGACAGTCATTAGAATGATGCACCATCACCAATGTTGGACTAATATCTTGTATTTATCGTATCTGAGGTAGGTATTTTAAAAATAATCCCATAGTCTTGAATTTTGATTAATGGTATATAATTATGTAATTACTCTTTGATCTTTAGCAATTATGTTATCGATAAATTTACTAATTTGGTGAATTAATTAATTGAAGTAATTTTTAAATTGGGAATATTGAGATTGTTCAACTTGATTATTTAATTGTAAAATTAATAAATGGGAATTTTGGAGATTATGAAATTTTAATTTTTGAATAATTAGTTGTAAAATTAATTATAAAAACATTATTATTTTTGAAATTGAACATTTAATTATAGAATTAATTAATTTTATATTAAAGTTTTTAAATTGAGATAAAAAATTTATGATTTAATTAATATAGATTCTTATGATTATTGAGTTGATTGTGATAGAACAATTAGTCGAGAAATTAATTTGGGATATTGAATTAATTGAGGTGGAATATTTAATTGAATAATTAATTGGGGCTATTAGATTTTTTAAGCTGAAATAAATTAATTAATGTGAGTAATTTGATTATTTAATTATTGAATTAAATAATGGTAAAAATAAATGATAAATTTATTAATGTTTGTAATTTTTTTATTAAATTATTAAATTAAATAACTTGACCAATGTAATTATTTAATTTTTAATTAAATAATGAGATTATTTAACTGATGAATTTAAAATTTTGAATTATGTGATTAAGTATTTTCTGAATTAAATAGTGGTTTTAATTAATTGATTAATTAATTAATATGGGAAATGATATTTTTAAATTATTTAATTAAATACTAAGATTAATTAATTATGGAATTAATTATTACACGTAATGTGATTATTTAGTTTTTGAATTAAATAAGGAGACTACATAATTGATGGATTAATTAATGTGAGAAACTGTATTATTTAATAATTGATTTACATAATGAGAATAGATAATTTATGAATTAATTAATGTGAGAAAATTGATTATTTAAATGTTGTTTTAAATAATTGTATTAATTAAATAAGAAACTAATTAATATTACTATTGAGATTATTTAATTTTTATTTTAAATAAAGGGATTAATTAATGGATAAATGAAATAATGTTAGTTATGTTATTATTTATTTGTTGAATTAAATAATGAGATTAATTAATTGATGAATTAATTAATATGAGAATTATGATTTTTTAATTGTTGAACTAAATAATGGTATTAAATAATTGATGAAGTAATTAATGTGAGTAATAAATTATAAAATTACTGACTTAAATAATTATATTATTTAATTGATGAATTAATTAATGTGTTTAATGATATTATTTAATTATTCAATAAAATAATGGTACTAATTAATTGATGAATTAATTACTATGAGTAATGAGATTATTTTATTATTGAATTATATAAAGTGATTAATTAATTGATAAAATAATTATTGTGAGTGATGTGATCATTTAACAATTTAATTAAATAATCGTGTTAATTAAAAGATGAATTAATTAGTGCGATAAATGTGATTATTTAATCATTGAATTAAATAATAATATTAATTAATTGATGAATTAATTCAAGTGAGTAATGAGATAGTTAAATTTTTTAATTATATAAATTGATTAATTAATTGATGAATTAATATTTGTGAGTAATGTTATTATTTAATTATTGAATTAAATTTTTAGATTATTTAATTGATGAATTAATTACTATGAGTAATGTGATTATTTAATTATTAAATTAAATAAGGGTATTAATTTGTTGATTAATTAATTAATTTGAGTATTGTGATAGTTAATTTATTGAATTTAATAATTATATTAACTAATTAAAGAATTAATTAATGTGAGTAATGTGCTTATTTAATTGTTGAATTAAATCCTGGTTTTAGTTAATGGATGAATTAATTAATGCCATTAATGAGATTATTTAATTGTTGAATTAAATAAATTGATTATGTAATTGATGAACTAATTAATGTGAGTATTGTGATTATTAAATTATTGAATTAAATAATGGTGATAATTAGTGGATGAATTAATAAATATGTGAAATTTGATTATTTAATCGATGAACATAGAAATTAGAGTAATTAATTGAAGAATTAATTAATGTGAGTAATGTGATTATTTAATTTTTTAAGAAATAATGAGATTAATTAATTCATGAATTAATTACTGTGGGTAATGTTTTTATTTAATTATTGATTTAAATAGTGATATTAATTATTTGATGAATTAATTAATGTGTGTAATTATATAATTTAATTACTAAATTAAATAATGAGATTAATTTATTGAATAATTAATTAATGTGACTAATGTGATTTTTTAATTGTTAAATTAATTAATGAGATTAATTGATTTATAAATTATTTAATGGGAGTACTGTGATTAATTAATTTTGGAATTAAATAATGGGATTGTTGAGATTGATTAATTGATGAATTAATTAATGAATGTAATTTAATTATTTGGGTGGTTTGATTAATTAATTATTCAATTGATTAATATAGATTGTTGTGTTTATATAAACATTTATCAAATAATTAATTATTGAATTAATTATAAGATATCGATATTTCTAATTGAATAACTAATTGTTCATTTAATAATGTGAGTTTGGGATTTTGAATCGAGAATAAATAATCTTTGAATTAATTATGTGAAGTTGCTTGATTGTTGGATGAGATTTTTGAATTAGAATAGTAATAAATTTGCGTGTTTTATTATCATAGAATCATGTTAGATGAAGTGGTTAATTAATATATTAACGAACTTACGGTCAAGTGATTAATTAAATAAGATTTATATAATTAGGATTATAATTAAGAACTTGTATTATTGAAATGAATTGGTTAGACAGCTCGTAATTTTTATAAATTGATCATTGTGTCTTATGATGATAAATCTAGAGTGTTTGATATTATCCTTGTGACTATACTTACATAGCTAATGAGATTATTTGTTATCGATACAATTGATACCTGAGATTTTGATACTATTTATCATGTTGAGTTTTCTAGATATAAATCTTGTTTTATGATGACACAAGAGGGCCTAGTACATGTTTTCATGCCACCTGAGGGATAAGCGCACTAGTATTGGATTTTTCGGGAAGAGTATATGAGTATATAGGATTCGTGAGAGCCAGATACACATTCAAATGATTCCTTAGAGAGAGATTCTACTTATGCCAGAGGGAGAAAATTTTGTTAACCTAAAGGAAGATGCCATATATTTATGGTACTTTATGAGTGATCCATCCTCTATAGTAGAATTGTCCAATGTTTCAGGTGATCCATCCCAATGAAAAATGATCTAACCTTAATCATGGATACTCGACAGGGAATTGAAGTTTATTTGGATGGACATGGGTGTTTACCCATAACATGAGTTTTATCATGTTTCTTCTTATACAACATTAATTTATTAAACAAATACCTTGTTTATCACTATATTTCATGCACTATATCTCTCATATTGGATTGGTTTAGATATAGATGTGTTAACATACTAGATTTTACTCATACCATATTTAACCAACCATTTGGAACCACTACGGCAAAAAAGGCATTTAGCGGCGGTTTTTTTCATTTCGCGGCCGTTTAAACCACCGCTAAATCGATTGGCGGCGGTTTTGAAAAACCGATGCGAAACCGTGCGTCGGGAAACTATTCGCGGCGGTTTTCAAAATCGTCGCAGAACGTTTCGCGGCGGTTTTTTAGCAGCGGTTTAAACCGCCGCTAAATCATTTAGCGGCGATTTTTTTATTTTTTTTATTTTTTTTGCTTTTTTTATTTTTTTTATTTCTTTTATTTTTTTTAATTTTTAATTTTATCTATTTATGTATATATTTATATATTTATTTATTTATTTTTCGTATTTATTTATTTATTTATTTCGTATTTATTTTATTTATTTATTTTTCGTATTTATTTATTTATTTATTTATTTATTTGGTATTTATTTTATTTATTTATTTTTCGTATTTATTTATTTATCTATTTTATTTATTTATTTTATTTATTTATTTATTTTATTTATTTATTTTATTTATTTATTTATTTATTTATTTGTTTATTTATTTATTTATTTATTTAATTATTTATTTTATTTATTTATTTTATTTTATTTATTTATTTATTTATTTATTTTGTTTATTTATTTTGTTTATTTATTTATTTTATTTTATTTATTTTATTTATTTTATTTATTTTTCGTATTTATTTATTTTATTTATTTTATTTATTTTAGTTTTTTATTTATTTATTTAATTTCGTATTTATTTTTTATTTATTTTATTTCGTATTTATTTTATTTATTTATTTTATTTACTTATTTATTTCATATTATTTTATTTACATTATTTATCCATGCATGCACATCCCATGCACATGCACATGCATGCCCATGAAATATAAATAAATTCTGCCTTTAGTGAGATTTGAATTTATTTATTTTATTTATTTTATTTATTAATTTATTTATTTTGTTTATTTATTTTGTTTATTTATTTATTTTATTTTATTTATTTTATTTATTTTATTTATTTTTCGTATTTATTTATTTTATTTATTTTATTTATTTTAGTTTTTTATTTATTTATTTAATTTCGTATTTATTTTTTATTTATTTTATTTCGTATTTATTTTATTTCGTATTTATTTTATTTATTTATTTTATTTACTTATTTATTTCATATTATTTTATTTACATTATTTATTTTATTTCGTATTTATTTTATTTATTTATTTTATTTACTTATTTATTTCATATTATTTTATTTACATTATTTATCCATGCATGCACATCCCATGCACATGCACATGCCCATGCACATGCACATGCACATGCACATGCACATGCATGCCCATGAAATATAAATAAATTCTGCCTTTAGTGAGATTTGAACCCCTAACCTCTTGCATATTTTCCAAAGACTTTACCACTCCACCAAGCTCGCCATGTGGTTAATAAACAGAATTTAATATACTTATATATATTAATTGAAAAAACAAATAATACATAAATAATAAATAATAATTAAATAATAAATAATAAATAATAAATAAATATAAATAACAAATAATAATGAAATATAAATAATAAATAAATAATAAATAATAAATAAATATAAATAACAAATAATAATTAAATATAAATAATAAATAAATAATAATAAATAAATAATAAATAATAAATAATAAATAAAAATAAATAACAAATAATAATTAAATATAAATAAATAATAAATAATAAATAATAAATAATAAATAATAAATAATAAATAAAGATAAATGATAAATAATAAATAATAAATAATAAATAATAAATAATAAATAATAAATAATGAATAATGAATAATAAATAATAAATAAATATAAATAATAATTAAATAAATAATAAATAATAAATAATAAATATTAAATAATGAATAATGAATAATGAATAATAAATATTAAATATTAAATAATAAATAATAAATAATAAATAATAAATAATAAATAATAAATAATAAATAAATATAAATAACAAATAAATAATAAATAATAAATAATAAATAATAAATAATAAATAATAAATAAATATAAATAATAAATAATAAATAAATATAAATAATAAATAATAAATAAATATAAATAATAAACAATAAATAATTAATAATTAATAATAAATAATAAATAATAAATAATAAATAATAAATAATAAATAATAAATAATAAATAATAAATAATAGATAATAAATAATCAATAATCAATAATCAATAATCAATAATCAATAATCAATAATCAACAATCAATAATCAATAATCAATAATGAATAATAAATATTAAATATTAAATATTAAATATTAAATATTAAATAAATAAATATAAATAATAAATAATAAATAATAAATAATAAATAATAAATAATAAATAAATATAAATAATAAATAAATAAATATAAATAATAAATAATAAATAATAAATATGAATAATAAATAAATATAAATAATAAATAAATATAAATAATAAATAAATATAAATAATAAATAAATATAAATAATAAATATAAATAATAAATAATAAATAATAAATCCTATATAATAAATTCTAGATCATAAATAATAAATATTAAATATTAAATATTAAATATTAAATAATAAATAATAAATAATAAATAATAAATAATAAATAATAAATACATAATAGATATAAATAATAAATAATAAATAATAAATAATAAATAATGAATCATGAATAATGAATAATAAATATTAAATATTAAATATTAAATATTAAATAATCAATGTTAAATAAATAATTAAAAATAATAAATAATAAATAATTAATAATTAAAAAATATGAATAATATATAATATATAATAAATAATAAATAATAAATAAATATAAATAATAAATAATAAATAATAAATAAATATAAATAATAAATAATAAATAATAAATAAATATAAATAATAAATAATAAATAAATATAAATAATAAATAATAAATAATAAATAAATATAAATAATAAATATAAATAATAAATAACAAATAATAAATAATAAATAATAACTAATAACTAATAACTAATAAATAATAAATAATAAATAATAAATAATAAATAATAAATAATAAATAAATATAAATAATAAATAATAAATAAATATAAATAATAAATAATAACTAATAAATAAATTAAAGTATATTATAAATAATAAATAATAAAGGAAACACATGAAAAAGTATGAAAAGACGTGATAAGGGATGAAAAATCATGAAAACGCATGAAAAAGGATGGAGAAGCATATGAAGAATGAGGCATTAGAAAGAATGAGAACGCATGAAAACTCGTGAAAACTCTGGAAAACTCCTTAATAATTCAAAATAATCATCACAATAACCCATAAAAAACCATTGATAAAGATAACAAGTCATGGAAACTCAAATAAACAGTAATAAATGGAGCTACTATTAAAACCCGTCAAAACAGTCATAAAGAGACAAAAACATTGGACTCACATTAACAGAGATAACTTATGATCCGAGAATCCGTTTTAGATCCACGACCTGTGAAATCAAAGATCCTGAAATGATCTTCGACCTGAAAGGTGAAAGAGTCCGAATGGATAGGCGGATCGGAAGTTATGACCATTTAAAAAAAAGCTGACGGGGGACGGATGCTAGAAACGAGGCATTGAAAAACATAGCAATCCCGATACCCACTAAAAAGGACATAACATATGATCTAGGAGTGCATGTGGGTGCCGCGACTAGTCAAAATGAAGCTCATGGAATGAGCTATGATCTGGCAGGTGGAGGAGGACGAACTGACACGCGGATCGAAAGTTAGGTCTGTTTGAAGACAAGTTTGACGGGACACCGGTGACAGAAACAGGGTTTTGGAGGCCTTAAGAGGGTTTTTTGTGGTCGAAACACATGAAAGAAGCTTGCTTGTGTTGATTTGGTGCGTAGCTCTCTTTGCTGGCTTTGATTTGATATGTGGTAGAGCCCAAACGGTCACCCAGAGCGAAAGTTATGGTCGTTTGAAGTTGGAGAACTTTTTCCAACTTTCTTATTACTCTAATATCTTCCACACCTTAGACCGTCTCACTCTTTTGATTATATGTGACTCTATATCTCTTCATGATCTTCGATTTGACAGGTTGTGGCGCTTCAACGGACGCTCGGATCAAAAGTTATGGTCATTTTAGTGATTTCGGGGATTCTCGTGTTTTTTTATTTTGTTCATTTCATTTCGCGACAGTTTTACTGAAACCGCCGCTATTTCGCGGCAGTTTTTTAAAAAACCGCCGCTAATGCTCAAAAAAAATTAAAAAAAAATTAAAAAAAATATTTTTTTTTTGCCGTTTAGCGGTGGTTTTTTCGCGGCGGTTTTAAAAACCTCCGCTAAACGGCAGCCCGAAACGCGTTTCGCGATGGTTTTTAAAACCGCCGCGAAAAAACCGCCGCTAAACAGCGGTTTTCTTGTAGTGAACCTTGGATAATTTAATGGAATACAGCGTGTCTAATGGAAAGAAACCATTAAGTTAATTGACTACTTTTTGGATGGGTTAGACCTTAGAGACGGGACAAACATGGTGTTCATGACTCGGGCTTGGAGTTTTTATTTGAGTCTTCATATTTTTTTTGAATAAATTTCAGTATCTCATTTAGATACATTTGAATTTTCATTTCATTATTCTTTTATTATTTGTATTAATTCAGTTTGTACCATTATTAGTTCTGGATGTATATTTTTTTATTAATATGATTTCTTTTATTTCTGTTACTCTCCTATTATTTCTGGTTTCATTGAAACTCCTACCGGAGTTTATAGTCTCCCCACTATATTAATTAGACACACACTACTAGTTTGTTTCTTCTAGTGTATGGGGAGATACACTTGATGTCATGTATCCAACTGGCCCAATCACACAAGGGAGCACCGGCTCAAGTACAATACATGTTTTTGGGATGGTCCGTCAGTTTCCATGAGAAGTCCGGTTTTGTTGATATTCTTAGTTGTTGTGGTTTTTTGGTGTGTGGAAAATGAAATTAGAGTTCGTTCAATGGACTTAGTGATCTCACAGGTTATGGAAAGCTATGTGGGGATGAGTACATGGTCTTATAATATAATTCTTGATAGTGGTATGATTGGGGTATGGTCTGTAACTATATAGATAAGTCACCCATTGGAACTAGTTTTCCCTTATGAATTGTTTTGTATCTTCTTAGTTTCTAATTTTTTTAAAAACCATGGTTTTTTATTTATGAAAATTGGATTTTAATGTGGCAATGGCTTGGTTTTAGGAATATAGAAAATGAATTTTTTGATTATTTTGAAGGTGACTTTAGAAAATGGATTTCTTAAATCAATGGGGATTATAATAGTTGGTATTTTTGAATGATTAATATTTATTTTCAAGTGAGTTTTAAAATTTAAATCAAATAGGAGGAAATTAGTTTTAATCGAATATTTTTAGATATAATTAGACTTCTTATGCCGGTAAAAATGTTTTTAAATGGTATTTTATTTGAGAAAAAAATGAAAATTTATTGATGTGTGGAGTTTGATAATGGGTTTTTGATTTGGTGGTTAGTGAGCTTTCGAAATATATTATAAAATTTTGAAATTGGATGTGGGTTGAGAATTTTATGAAGTGGGGTGATTTTTTATGAAAGAGGATTGGTTTTTTTACCATTGGTATTTCCATGAGTGACCACATGCATTTATACATAAGGGAATGTGGATGTTTAAGGACATGAGTTAATGGGTGCCCAATTTGGAATGTGAATATTCTTTATAGAGGACACATGTAATACCATTCACTTCTGGAAATAAATTATATACCAACTATTTGAAACTATTGGTATAGGCAGTAGAACTGTTGGTATAATATATACAAACGGTTTAGAAAATAGTTGGCTAGTAAGCCATTGCAAAAGGTCAATACCAACGGTTTTCCTATAACCGTTGTTATATGGCTTTGTGACATTAAATATGCCAACTGTTTTATAGAAACCGTGGGTATAAATATATACCAACAGTTTATTAACCATTAGTATAAATAGATTATATGTAGTTAACCAATGGTTTGAAACTGTTGGTATATATTATTACCAATGGTTCCTTCAAACCGTTGGTAAAAATATTATAGAAATGCAGTATACCAACAGTTTTGAACCATTGGTTTAGTGTATTGCCAATGGTTTATTCAAAGCGTTGGTAAAAATATTATCCAAAAACACATTACCAATTGTTTAAAACCATTGGTATAGTGTTTTTCTAGAAAACAGCACAACATCTCATTCCCTCCACTGCACACACCTACAAACACAGGTTTTCATTGCATACACCCGAAAACACAGCTACAAAAAACACTTAAAATAGAACAATTTTCACTTAAAATAGAACAAAAAACACAACACTTAAAATAGAACAATTTGATCTTAAAATAGAATAAAAAACACATGCAATATCGCATAAAAACAGTACACTCTTCCAACCTTGACATGTACCATGAAATAGTTTTCCCTATTTCAATCTTCACATGACAACCACTATTCCAACAAACCCTTTTCAATTTATTTCATGGAGACATCTCATAATGGTGAGAGGACAATCAAAATTCTGAGATCCCATCATAGTCAGAGTTACATACACCATTAACAGAATTAATACATAATTCATAAGGTAATTACAACAAGTATACACATACAAAAAGTATACACATACACAATTAACACATAATTTATAAGTTAAATAAATACATAAAGAATTAAATTCATAATTCAGGGGTTGAGGGGCTGTTCAGGGGTTTTGGGGGGCTGTCCAAGGGGGGTAGGGGTGTCCAGATGAGTGGGGTGTCTAGGGGGATGGGGGTGTCTCGGGGTGGGGGTGGGGGTGGGGGGGTTGTCCATGGGGGTGTCCTAGGGGGTGGGGGGTTGTCAAGTGTTGTGGGGGGGGGGCTTTCTATGGGGGTGTCTGGGGGGTGGGGTGATGTCTGGGGGGGTGCTGTCCATGGGGCTATCTGGGGGGTGGGGTGGTGTATAGGGGGTTTGGGGGGATTTCTAGGGGTGGGGGTGTCCAGGGGGTTGGGTGGTGTCCAGGGGGTGGGATCGGTCCAGAGGGTGGGGGAGCTATCAAAGGGGGGTGGGTGGTGTCCACAGGGGTGTGGTTGTCCAGGGGGTGGGGGATATCCAGGGGGTGGAGGGGTAGTCCACGGGGGTGGTGAGGTTTTCCAGGGGTGGGGGTGTCCAGGGGGTGGGTGGGGCTATCCACGGGGTTGGGGATGTCTAGGGGGTAGGGGTGTCCACTAGGGTGGGTGGGGTTGTCTAGGGGGTACGAGGTGTCCAGGGGGTGGGCATGCTATCCACGGGGGTGGGGGTTGTCCATGGGGGGAAGGGTTATCTAGGGGTGGGCGGGGCTATCCAGGGGGTGGATGGAGCTGTCCACGGGGTTGGGGGTTGTCCAGGGGGGTGGGTGGGGCTATCAAGGGGGTAGGGGGTGTCCAGGGGGTATGGGGTGTCCAGGTGGTGGGTGGGGCTGTCCGGGGGGTATGGGGTGTTTAGGGGGTGGGGAGGCTATCCACGGGAGGAGGGGCTATCTAGGGGGTGGGTGGACTGTCCACGGGGGTGGCAGGGTTATCCAGGGTGTACGGGGTGTCCAGGGGGTGTGTGTGGGGGGTGTCCTTGGGGGTGGGGGGGGGGGCTGTCCATGGGTATGCCCAGGGGGGGTGGGGGTTGTCCATGGGGGTGGGGGTGTAACACTCTAGATTTTTATGAGAAATATTTTTTTTATATAAAAGGAATATTTCACTACACACAACACTAGCTTGGCTTGCTATATACGCAATCATGACCTTCCTCGATAGCTTGCGTTGTACGCAATACCAAGCTTCACAAAACAACGATATGCTATTAAAATATTATTAAAACTAGCAGTTATGAATAGTAATACCAACTTTTTGAAATTTTATAAATTTTATCTTTCAAAATGGACTTCATTTTTGGATTCTGAATTTCGAAATTATCCTAGGGTGAATTTTTGGAATTTTTCTGAAAAATTTTAATTTTTGATGAATAGTGAAAACATTGGGTTACTATTTACAAACAGACTTTTTATTTAAATAATTATTAATTTTATTTAATTTTATTTTAGGTAAGAATTGATACATAATACCTATATATGTTCAAAGTAATTCATTGGAGTCATTTTATAATAATTTTAGATATATAAAAATTTTATTGAACTTTTCACCGTCTTTTACCCACTTCCTAGGAAACTTTGAAAATTTACATAAAACATAATCTTACCACTTCTGTGAGTGGAATTTTAAAAATCTGAGAGACATGGTTAACATCAAGGAGTAAAATTTATTTCAATAAGATAAAAATATTTTTTTTATGAATAGTAACTTTTTACTTTTATTTACCACGGTTAAAAGTAAATAGGGTAATTAAAGGTAAAAATGGTATTATTATTACACTAAAACATGTCCTAATTCTGTTGGATAAGTTTAATTCGACCAGAAACAACCTTAGGAATAAAATATGACCATTTAGGTCCACTTGGATTAGACTAGGACATTTATTATTATTTTATTTAAAGAAGAGTTAAAATAGTTAAAATCAAAGTTTAATAACTAAAACATTTTTAATTCAGGGTTATAAATAAGATAAATTTGACTATAAATATTCATTAGAAAGCTAAAATTATTTCCTAAATAATGGTATTTTATTTATAATTTTTAGACTTTAAATAATTTAATTTATTTATGACACATTGATGATGCAGTAATTACCTTATTAAGGAAATATTAACATAATTGATATTATAAATACCCAAATAAATATTATTTGAGACTTTTCATGAATTAAAAAAAATTTATAGGTTAATATGACATATTAATAATGATTTAATTATTGTTTTTTTAACTAATCATGCTGTTAATATTTTCACAAAAATCAATTATCAAAGAGTGTCAAAATTGATATAAAATAGTTTTTAAAAAAAATATTATATTATTAATTGTTATTTTATTCCTAAAAATCAAAGGTTCAGCTAAATTAATTAGATAAGGTTATATATATTAATAATGTAACACTTGGGGTTCGTTTGTCTTGTAATAGTAAGTTTATAAGAAGAAACCGTTAAAGTTAAATTATTTAACTTAGAGTTAAATCTGAATGATAAGGTTAAAATAGTAACCTAAACTTGTTTAAAATCTATTGGTTGAGAGGCTTCCGACCCATAACCACCTTATCTTTGAAATAAATCAGTTTAGAGCTATTAAAAACTGAATATGACTTTATTATAAAATAATATTTTAAGTTTTCCATAAAGTGTCCCTCTCCTCCCTTATAAAACGGCACCTCCTCCCTCTCATCCTGACACCACTTTGAGCCTTAAATATCAGCCAAACCCTAAAAATTTCTCTTCTCCACTTCTCAAGAAACATCCTAGAGGTCCTGGTCTTCTTAAAAGACCATATTTAGTGCCCTAAGAGGAGGTTAAGAAGAGGCGCTTCAAAGAAGAGGTAATGTCCTTTACCGATTCTTTCAACTTTATTTCTTCTTCTAATTACTCTTCTTTAGTTGTTTAATGATGAAGTAATAACATAAATATCAATCACATACTGATATTTTATTATAAATATGAAACAACTCCATTTCACCTTCTATCCATCCTATGGAAAATGAAATCATTGCGCGTGCGTACGTACGAAATACCGTCTCCACGCCGTGGTGTAATCTGTTTTTCACCACCACCTTACTTGGATGGGTATAATGGTGTAATGAATAACTATTTATGATTATTGTAAAGTGATATTTATTCTTAAATAGTATATATACACTTCAATACAATTCCACGATCATGGGAACGATATCATCGCTCGTGCGTACGTACGACCTACCGTCTCCACGATGTGATACGACTCGTTCTACATGATCTCCAATGCATAATGATTATATAAATGAATTAAATGAATAAATATGATATATATTACACTAATACCATTCTGTTAATGAGGTATCTATAATATAAAAAAATAATAGGAATTTATTTGACAAAACACGCATAAGAACAAAAAGCAATAAACACCCGAATAACAAGTAGAAATGAAATATTACTAATATGAAGCTAATAATATGACCATCTATGATATCATAAAAATGAGTAAAATTCTAGAATAAGTCAATAACATTATTTAAATCATTATACAGGAGGTTCGGATACGTATGAAGAAAATCGGACCTAAGGTAAGGGAAAATATCACAATCTCATTTTTATCCGAGATTGTTTATACTTTGGTATTTACTGGGGTATATTTATCATCCACATCCATTTTTCCTCAATATGTAATATTATTTATATCCTCATACAATTTTTTAAATTCAATATTACTCATTGGTGAGTTTTTAGTAAAAGATATGAAAAGAATTTGTTGTCATTTTTAGTATGAGGTACTTATTGACTTTTCCAGCCAAAGTACGAGAAAAATGTTTTTTTTACTTATACGGAATGAATGGATTTTTATGATTTTATATAAAATTATTTTCATGAAGATTCCTTTACAAGTTTTCAACATTATTTTTAATAAACTTCTTTTTTAAAAATTTTATGACATTTTATTAAAGGAAAAATGTTTTTTTTTGAAGTAGAAAGGATATTTTCCTCAAGAATGGAGTTCAAGTGTTTTATCAAAATTATTTTCCATATAAGAAAAATATAAGGTTCTATTTCTATACTTATTTTTAAATTGATTTTATTATGTTATTATGGAATTAATTTTATGATGTCCTTTTATCTTATATGGATTATGTTATGATGGCATGATGTTTAAGAATCCCATTTTTATTACATTGGTTATGCTATGATTTGTGATTTTTTGGCACACATGATAATGGTTAGATTATGAGATGGGTGGGACCTATATCTACCTCCAATGAATTGGGTAATGATTTATATCTAATGAGATAGACATGGCTGGAATTGCGGGTTAATCCGGTTCAGTGATACAGGACTGAACTGAGGAGTGAACTCGGTTCAGAAATGGACTTTGTCCGCTAAGATAGTCTTGGAAATGAGTCTTGACTACTAAAAAATGATTCTCTAAGATTATGTGTGTATTCTACAAAGTTTCATGTTTTAGGTTATGATTATTGGGATTACATTTCACTTCTATGATTTATCCCATGTTATGAAATTATGATCTCTTTTGCAGGTTAAGATTTCCAAAATGATATGTTCTTATGAATATGATGTGATTGATAATTATTTTTTTTACCCTTACTAAGCATTTGTGCTCAGCCTTTTGTATGTTTTCTTTTCCCCAGGTCAGGAAAAAGGGTATAAAGTAAGATATGCCAAAAGGGACTCTAGATATGATAAAAAAGGCAGACAATGTAGATGATTTATGAACCAGTTGTTTATGATTCCCAGTTTCTAAAGACACTATACCTATATGGTCCTTTAATGGTTTTGTTATATGTTGTAATAAGTGTACTTAAATTTTTAATCAATAACAATGTATGTAAAGTATGGGTCATTATAGTTGGTATCCTAGGAAAGGTATAGTCAACCTTTGGAAACTAGGATGTGAAATCCTTAGTAAGAACCCTTAGGATAAGTCTAATCATAGAACACAATCTTAGTGTTTTAGAAATGGCCATGAATAACCCATCATAAGACCTTAAGTGTGAAATTCTATTCTTGATTATGTGGTTTTCCTATTATTATTAGTGTTTCTCACACTAATCTTATTGGTTTTAGTCAATGGTTGAAACCCGAAGGAACCGTGTTAATGCTGAATGCGATGGGAAATGCAATGATTCTCCCCCTGAGCAACCAAATGTTATGGGAGCTGGAATGAAAAATCTTGTATCCATGCTCACACAACTTTCTCAAGCTATGAATCATGCAGGACTTCCAAAAAAGAAAAGGAAGGAGCAACATTCTGTTGAATCCTTCATGAGGCAGTGTCCACCCTCATTCAGTGGGTCTACTGATACATTAGTTTCTGAACAATGGATCAGTACTACTGAAAAGATATTTTCAGTTCTTCAATGTTCTAAACATGATAAAGTCATCTTAGCAGTATATCATTTGGAAGGTGAAGCTAATCAATGGTGGAATCTTATCAAGAATACGAGGCAAAGGGATGAAATTGAATCCATGGAATGGGACGAGTTCACGAACTTATTTTTCAATAAGTAGTTTCCCCGTATTCTTCGAATAAAGATGGAGAAAGAGTTTCTTGAACGGAAGCAAAAGGATGATGAATCTGTTCGTACCTACGAAGCAAATTTTACAAGACTTGCAAGGGACACTTCTGGGATTATTATCCAACCTGAGAGTAAGATCGATCGATTATTTAGTGGCTTAAAACCAAGTCTTAGAAGGGAGTTAGCCATAAGGGACTTCAATAGCTACAAGGAAATCGTTTGATGTGCTCTCAAGGTAGGGATGGATATTGGAGTAACCCATCCGTCATATGGTTTTGATAAGAAGAGGAAAATGGAATTCAAAGGAATATCTAAAGAGCACACTGAAAAGAAGATGAGTTTTCTTTTATGCTCAAAGTGTGGAGAGAAACTTGGAGGGTGTTGTATTAAAGGGAAAAGTAAATGTTTCAAATGTGGAAAAGAAGGTCATTGGGCATTTTAATGTCGCAATAATGGGAAGAATATGTCTAGTGATGCGAACAAAGAAAAGTCTACGCAGAGTGAACCTCCTACACTTCAATGTTACAAGTGCAAGGAAATGGGTCATTATGCTAATCAATTCTCTAATCCAAGGGTTTTTATGATTATTAACATCAAAAAACTCTTAAGGCTAAAGAAAAAGGAATGTCACATGCAATTTCTATCAGCGATGTGGAGTATGATAACGAAGTGGTGAAAGGTACACTTACCATCCACTCTAAAGTAGCAAATGTTTTATTTGATTTTGGATCCACCCACTCTTTTATTTCTGAAGAAGTTTCTAATGGTATCGCTATATTTCCTCAGCAGTTAGATATTGAGTTAGCTGTGACAACCCCTAATGGCACAGCTGTTGCATCAAAAGTTTACAATTCTTATCCGATTGAAGTTTGTGGGAAAGTGATTCCTGTAAATCTTGTGATCCTTCCTATAGTGGAATTTGATGTGATTCTTGGCATGGATTGGCATTCTGTATATGGAGCTCATATTAATTTTCAAATAAGGGAAGTCACATTTCATATTCCAGATCATTCTATGATCATCTATCGATGCAAGGATGAACATATCCTTCCAGTGGAAATTTATTCCATCTTATGGGTCTTGATTCCACTAAATAAAGGTTTATTTATCTCAAATGGTTTGAGAGAAACTCACGATTAAGAATATTCCGATTTTACGGGAGTTTGATGATGTCTTTCTGGGGGAATTTCTAGGTCTTCCACCAAATTGTGAAGTTGAGTTTTCAATTGAACTCATACCGGGTGCTATGCCTATTTCAAAGACACCTTATAGAATGGACCCAATTGAGTTGTAAGAATTGAAGAAGAAAATCCAAGAGAATCTTGATAAAGGATTCATACGCCCTAGTGCATCACCGTGGGGAGCACCTATTCTGTTTGTTAGGAAGAAATATGGATCAATGAGACTTTGCATTGATTATCGAGAACTTAACAAGATCACTATCAAGAACAAATATCCTCTCCCACGCATTGATGACTTATTTGACCAACTACACGGAGCTCAATACTTTTCCATGATTGATCTTTGTTCAGGGTATCATCAATTAATGGTCAAAAGGGAGGATATACTAAAGACGGCTTTCCGTACAAGGTATGGACACTATGAATTTATAGTGATTTCATTTGGTCTTACTAATTCTCCTACTATATTCATGGATCTAATGAATAGAGTCTTTAGAGACTATCTTGATCATTTTTTGGTAGCCTTTATAGATTATATTCGTGTCTATTAAAATATCAATGAAGAACATGACGATCACTTGAGAATTGTATTGAAGACCCTGAGAAAGGAGAATCTTTATGCCAAATTTACCAAGTGAGAATTTTGGATTCAAAAATTATCATTTTTGGGTCACATAATCTCAAAAGAGGGGATATTTGTGGATCCAGAAAAAATAGAGGTTATCGAAAGATGTTCAAGACCATCAAAAGTAACTGAGATCCGAAGTTTTCTTGGTTTTGCTAGATATTACCGAAGTTTTGTAAAATATTTTTCATGATTATCTAATCCACTCACTAGGTTGACTCGTAAAGGAGTTAAGTTCATTTGGATGGAGGAGTGTGAAGATAATTTCAAGGAGTTAAAAAGAAGGTTATCCAGTGCACCTGTGCTCACACTGCCATGTAGTGGAGAAAGATTTGTGATCTACAGTGATGCATCCAAGAAGGGACCGGGGTGTGTTCTCATGAAAAATGATATGGTGATAGCTTATGACTCACGACAGTTGAAAATCCTTGAACAAAATTACCCAACACATGATTTGGAGTTAGCTGCGGTAATCTTTGCATTAAAGATTTGGAGGCATTATCTTTATGGTGAAAGGTGTGATATTTATACTGGTCATAAAAGATTAAAGTAAATTTTCACACAAAAGGAGCTGAATATGCGCCAAAGAAGATGGTTAGAGCTGATTAAGGTTTATGACTACTCAATTCATTATCACCCTGTGAAAGCAAACAAGGTGGAAGATGCATTAAGTCGACAAAACCATGCTATCTTATCCATGATGAGGATCACAAAATATCCAATATTAATGGATTTACAAAGAATGGATCTTAGAATTATAATGGAAGGGGAAAAATATTATCTTTCTCAAATGAATGTTCAACCTTCTATACATGCGAAGATTAAATAGGAACAGAAAGAAGATGTGGAGTTACAAAAGAAGGTGAGAAATGTTCCTGAAATCAACCTTGATTGTGATGGGATAATAAGGTTCAAGAATCAGGTTTGTGTTCCTCCCATACCAGAATTAAAGAAGGAGATACTGGATGAGGCTCATAGTTCTTCATTATCTATTCATCCTGGATGCACAAAGATGTATAGGGACCTTAAAGAGTACTTCTGGTGGGATGGCATGAAAAGAGATGTTTCTAAATATGTCTCTCGATGCTTGGTTTTTCATCAAGTTAAAGATAAGAGATAGAAGTCTAAGGGGTTGTTACAACCATTACCTATAACCGAATGTAAATGGGAAAACATCACTATGGACTTTGTCACTGGACTTCCTAAAACATCCAAAGGCAATAATGCTATCTGGGTCATATTTGATCGTCTTACGAAGTCGGCACACTTCATTTCTATTAGAGAATATTTCTCTATTGATCAGCTTTCCAGGATATATGTGAAGGAAGTGGTAAGATTGCATGGAGTACCACTTTACATTATACTTGATCGGGATCCGAGGTTTACCTCGATGTTCTGGAGAAGTCTTTAGCAAACTCTAGATACAGAGTTGAGTTTCAGCACTTCTTATCATCCTCGGATAGGCGGTTAGTCTGAGAGAACAATTCAAACTCTAGAAGAAATGTTAAGAGCTTGCTCTACGGATTTCAAAGGTGGTTGAGATCAACACCTACCTTTGGTGGAATTTTCATATAATAATATCTTTTACTCTAGTATTCAAATGGCTCCTTATGAAGCTATCAATTGAAAGAAATACTAGACTCCAACTTGTTGGGATGATGTTGGGGAAAGAAAGCTATTAAGACCTGATCTTATTGATGAGATGGCAGAAAAGGTCAGATCTATTAAAAAACACATAAGAGCATCCTAGATTCAGAAAAAAAAATGGTATACCGACAACTGAAGAAAAGACCTAGAGTTTGAAGTGGGTGATAAAGTGTTCTTACAAATATCTCCTTGGAAGAGAGTAATGAGATTTGGAAAGAAGGGAAAGTTGAGCCCTAGGTATATCGGTCCTTTAGAAATACTGGATCGTGTTGGGAAGGTAGCTTACCGATTGGCGCTTCCACTGAATCTCCCTCAAGTTCACGATGTGTTCCATGTATCTCTCCTAAGAAATTACATACTCAATCCTTCACATGTACTCAGATAAGAAGTTATACCGCTGGAGCAAGATCTTTCTTATGAAGAACAACCGATAGAGATTCTGGATCGTGGTGAAAAATTCATATGGAACAAGACCACTCGCTTGGTGAAAGTTTTATGGAGGAACCACCAATTAGAAGAAGTTACATGGGAGCTTGAGGATATGATTATGGAGAGGTATCCTCATCTGTTTGTTACAAAGTGACAATTTCTAGGGCGAAATTTATTTTAAGGGGGGTAGAATGTAACACCTGAGATTTTTATGCGAAATATTTTGTTTTTATCAAAGGAATCTTTCACTACACACAACACCATCTTGGATTTCTTTAAACGCAATCACGACCTTCCTTGATAGCATACGTTGTACACAATACCGAGTTTCACTAAACAACGATATGCTATTAAAATATTATTAAAGCTAGCCATTATGAATAGTAATACCCACTTTTTGAAATTTTATAAATTTTATCATTCAAAATGGACTTCATTTTTTGATTCAGAATATCGAAATTAGCCTAGGGTGAATTTTTGGTATTTTTATGAAAACTTTCAATTTTTGATGAATAGTGAAAACACTGGGTTACTATTTAAAAACCGAATTTTTATTTAAATAATTATTTATTTTATTTGAATTTATTTTAGGCGAAAATTGATACATAATACCTATATATGTTAAAATTAATTCATTTGAGTCATTTTATAATAATTATAGATATATAAAAATTTTATTGAACTTTTCACCGTCTTTTACCCTCCTCCTAGGAGAGTTTTAAAATTTACATAGAACATAGTTTTACCACATCTGTGAGTGGAATTTCGAAAATCCGAGAGACATGGTTAACATCAAGGAGTAAAATTTGGTTCAATAAGATAAAAATAAGTTTTAGTGAGTAGTAACATTTTACTTTTATTTACCACGATTAAAAGTAAACAGGGTAATTAAGGGTAAAATTGTATTATTATTACACTAACACATGTCCTAATTCTATTGGATAAGTTTAATTCGACCAAACACTACCTTGGGAACAAAATATGACCATTTAGGTCCACTTGTATTAGATTAGGACATTTAATATTATTTTATTTAAAGAAGAGTTAAAATAGTTAAAATCAAAGTTTAATAGCTAACACATTTTTAATATAGGGTTATAAATAAGATAAATTTGACTATAAATATTCATTAGAAATATAAAATGATTTCCTATATTCTGGTATTTTATTTATAATTATTAGACTTTAAATTATTTAATTTATTTATGACACAATGATGATGCAGTAATTACCTTATTAAAGAAATATTAACATAATTGATATTATAAATATCCAAATAAATGTAATTTGGAACTTTTCATGAATTAAAATAATTTTATAGGTTAATATGACATATTATTATTGTTTTAATTAACTTTTTTCGAACTAATCATGCTGTTATGATTTTCACAAAAATCAATTACCAAATAGTGTCAAAATTGACATAAAATAGTTTTTAAATCAAATATTATATTATTAATTTTTTTTATTCCTAAAAATATAAGGTTCGGTCAAATGACTTAGATAAGGTTATATATATTAATAATTAACCACTTGGGGTTCGTTTGGCATGTTATAGTAAGTTTATAAGAAGACGCGGTAAAAGTTAAATTATATAACTTAGAGTTAAATCTAAATGATAAGGTTAAAATAGTAACCTAAACTTGTATAAAATCTATTGGATGAGAGGATTTAGACCCATCCCCACCTTATCTTAGAAATAAATCAGTTTTTAGATATTAAAAACTGAATATTAATTTATTATAAAATAATATTTTATGTTTTTTCTAAAGTGCCCCTCTCCTCCCTTATAAAAGGGCACCTCCTCCCTCTCCTCCTGAGACCACTTTGAGCCTTCAATCTCGGCCAACCCCTGCCAATTTCACTTATCCACTTCCATAGAAATATTTTATAGGTCCTGGTCTTCTTCAAAGACCATCTTTAGTGCCCTAAGAGAAGGTTAAGAAGAGGCGCTTCAAAGAAGAGGTAATGTCTGTTATCGATTCTTTCAACTTTATTTCTTCTTCTACTTCCTCTTATTTAGTTTTTTAATTATGAAGTAATAAAATCATTATCACTCATATACATATATGTTATTATAAATATGAAACAACTCTATTTCACCTTCTATCCATCCTACGGAAAATAAAATCACCGCGCGTGCGTACGTACGGAATACCGTCTCCACGCCGTGGTGTAATCTGTTTTCCACCACCACCTTACTTGGATGGGTATAATGGTGTAAATAATGACTATATATGATTATTGTAAAGTGATTTTGATTCTAAAATAGTATACATACACTTCAATACAATTCCACGATCATGGGAATGATATCATCGCTCGTGCGTACGTACGGCCTACCGTCTCCACGATGTGATGCGACTCGTTCTACATGATATTCAATGCATAATGATTATATAAATGAATTTAATGAATAAATATGATATATTTTACACTAATCACATTCTTTAAATGATGTATCTATAACCTAAAAAGAAGAATAAGAATTTATTGGACAAAACACGCATAAGAACAAAAAGTATTAAACTCCCGAATAACAAGTTGCAATGAAATATTTCAAATAAAAAGCTAGAAATATTACCATATATGATATCATAACAATGAGTACGATTCTGGAATAAGTCAATAACATTATTTAAATCATTATATAGGAGGTTCGGACACGTATGAAGCAAATCAGACTTAAGGTAAGGGAAAATCTCACAATCTCATTTTTATCCGAGATTTTTTATAATTTGGTATTTACTGGGATGTATTTATCATCCAAATCCATGTTTCCTCAATATGTAATATTATTTATATCTTCCTAAAAAAAATTTAATCTAATATTACTCATTGGTGAGTTTTTATTAAAAGATATGAAAGGAATATGTTGTCGTTTTTAGTATGAGGTACTTTTTGAATTTTCCGGCCAAAGTACGAGAAGAATGTTTTTTAACTTATACGGCATGAATGGATTTTTATGATTTCATAGAAAATTATTTCCATGAAGCTTCCTTTACAATTTTTCAAGTATATTTTTAATCAACTTCTTTTTAAAAAATTGTATGACATGTTAATAAATGAAAAATGTTTTTTTTGAAGTAGAAATGATATTTTCCTCAAGAATGGAGTTCAAGTGTTTTATCAAAATTATTTTCCATATAAGAAAAATATAGGGTCCTATTTCTATCCATATTTTTACATTGATTTGATTATGTTATGATGGAATTAATTTTATGATGTCCTTTTATCTTATATGGATTATGTTATGATGGAATGATGTTTAAGAGTCCCATTTTTATTAAATGGGTTATGCTATGATTTATGATTTTGTGGAACACATAAGAATGGTTTCATTATGAGATGGGTGGGACCTATATCTCCCTAAAATGCATTGGGTAAAGATTTATATCTCATGATATAGACATGGATGGAACTGCAGGTTAATCTAGTTCAGTGATACAGGACTAAAACGAGGAGTGAACTCGGTTCAGAAATGGACTTTGTCTGATAAGATAGTCTTGGCAATGAGTCTTGACTACTAAGAAATGATTCTCTATGATTATGTGTGTATGCCACAAAGTTTCATGTTTTATGTTATGATTATTGGGATTACATTTCACTATTATGATTTATCCAATGTTATGAAATTATGATCTCTTTTATAGGTTAAAATTTCCAAAATCATATGTTCTTTTGAATATGATGTGATTGATATTTCTTTTGTTTACCCTTACTGAGCATTTGAGATCACCCTTTTGTATGTTTTCTTTTCCCCAGTCCAAGAAGAAGGTTATTAAGTAAGATATGCCAAAATGGACTCTAGATATGATAAAATAAAAGGGAGACAGTGTAGAGATTTATGAACCAATTGTTTATGTTTCCCAGTTTCTAAAGACACTATTCCTATACGGTCCTTTCATGGTTTGGTTATATATTTTAATTAGTGTACTTAAATTTTTAATAAATTACAATGTATGTAAGGTATGGGTCAATATAGGGGGGCTATCCATGGGGGTCTCCAGGGGTGGGGTGGTGTCCGGGGGGTGTTTAGGGGTGGGGTGGTGTCCAGGGGGTTGGGGGGCTTTCCAGGGGTGGGGGTGTCTAGGGGGTGGGGGTGTCTAGGGGTGGGGGTGTCCAGAGGGGGTGGGAGGGCTATCCACAGGGGTGGTTGGGCTATCCTGGGGGGGGTCAGGGGTGTCCAGGGGGTGGGCAGTCTGTCCACAGGAGTGAAGAATTTTTTCGAGAGTTATCAAAAGTAAAAGTTAAAAAAATAAGAGTAACATGTTTTGAGTAAATTGGTGAACGATTCTTAACATGTTACACAAACATGTATAACACCATTTTTCTATAATAATCACATGTATAGTTGTATTTATCATTGTTATATATAACTGTTAGAGTATATGAAAATTGCTTTTATCCACACTAAGGATTTTTTCTTGTGGATTGTGTGGTATTGGATTATTTCCAAACCATAACATGTTTGTAACTATTCTTATTGAGTAGTAAACCATTTAAATAATTTAGTTCATGTGAAATTGTGTTTTTTTAGAAATGTGATAATTATTTAACATGAGGCAAATCTTGCTTCAATAAACATTATAATTAAAAGAAAAACCTAACATTGATTTTCCCCTCCCCCTCTCAGTGTGTAAGATCCTGACATTATCGTGGGCTTTCCACGGGGATGGGTGGGATGTCCAGGGGGTAGGGGTGTCTAAGAGTGGTGGGCGGGATGTCCATGGGGGTGTTCGTGCTGTTCAGGAGGTAGGGGTGTCCAAGAGGGGTGGCGGGCTATCCACGGGGGTGGGCGAGGCACTCCACAGGGGTACAGGGTGTCCAGGGGTGGGGGGGGGGGGGGGGTTGTCCACATTGGGAGGGGGTGTCTATTGCGGTGGGAGGGCTATCCAAGGTGGTGGTCGGGCTATCCAAGAGGGTAGGGGGTGTCCAGGGGGGTGGGTGGGCTGTCTATGGGGGTGGGAGGGGGTGTCTAGGGGGGTACGGGGTGTCCAGGGGTGGGGGGTGTCCACAGGGGGATGAGGTGTCCAGGGGGTGGGTGGGCTATCCACGGGGTTATCCAACCCAGGGGGTAGGGGGTGTCTAGGGGTGGGCGAGCTATCCACGGGGGTGGGTAGGGGTGTCCACGGGGTACAGGGTGTCCAGGGGGGTGGGCAGGGCTGTCCAGGGGGTACGTGGTGTCCATGGGGTGGGGGGATGTCTAGGGGAGGGGTGAATTAGTCCCAAAAAATCATCAAGTCAAGTTTTATTGTTTATAGACAAAAAAATAAATATAATGTGACCTACCTAATCACACATATATTCTGGCATAACAGATTAATAAACATCAAGGGTCATTAATATCTGTCAAAAATGTAACAAATCAATCTATCCCTCATCACCATCACTATCATCAGCATCATCATCAGCATCACCCTCATCCTCATCATCATCTCCATCATCATCCACGCCCTCCTCCTATCCCTTACACTCTTCCTTGTCCTCCTTATCGCCCTCCTCCTCTACCTCGTCCTCCTCTTCACCCTCCTCCTCCACCTTGGCCTCCTCTTCCTCCACCTCAGCCTCTTCCTCGCCATTTTCTTGGCCCCCACTAGGAATTACACCTGGTTCAGGATATATAGAACACATCGATGACATATATTCATCATAAGAAGTTTTGGCCTCTCGTGGAGGTGTTGGACGTAAAAATTCCATCAGTTTCATAAATGAAGTGGTTTCCCTAGCAGACTATTCTACCATCTTTGTGGCCCTTTTTTCCGAATGTTCTTCTTGTTACTTAACCTGTTGCAACTCGGTGGCACTATAACTCATACCTGAGGAGGTCCAATACCTCGTCGGAACTATACTCTTCCCAGGTCGGCAGTGTACTCTACCAGGGTTCTCATCTCCCAACACCTAATGTAAGTAATCATTTGGCCCAGAATTGTCAGGTTTCGGGGCATCAAGGGCCTCTAAAGTATTTTGTTAAAAATATAAATATATTATTAAGTTACTTAATAGAGATTAAAATTTTAAATATACAAATTAAAACTTACAATCTGCTACTGAGTCAGTTCATTAACTGCACTTCCATCTTTCTTATTTATACTAGTGAAAAATAGTTTTGCTCGAGGCACACATCCTTCTATATTCAATTTATGCATCTACAATGAAATTGAATGTAGGAAACCATAATTAAAAATAGGATACCCAAAAAAATTAATTGCATAAATAAAATTATATAACAGCTTTAGAATGAAATAATTAATGGAGGAAGCATTTTCATTTAAATACCACTAATTTGATTGATATCGTAAATTGGCTAGTCTTCCAATATGTAATCATCTTTCAGTACTATTCTAACTAAAAATCATCTATGATAGGGACCGCCTCTAACTCGGTTCCCACTCTAGCATGCCAGCCAATGTACAACTCATGCTTATAAGCTCTCTAACGTTTGCCTAAATCCTTTTGACGTGTTGGTCATGCACCCTCACCATCGGGGAAATTAAACCACAGTTGACACCAAAATATTAATTCATATAAATACAAAAATTTATATATTTCATTAAATACAACAGATTTTTTTTACCCATATCTCTGCCCATGATTTATCCTTGACATCATTTGGCAGTTGTCTCCATGAGAGCGGGCTGACAGGAATGATGTCAGAGTATTTGTAAAACATCACCAAAAAACTCCAATATTGCTACCCTGAGTTTTCAATCATCTGACTATATTCATTCTACTCCACCATTAACTTCATACGGTGGTTCCACACTGCATGGATGCGTGTATGCCTCCGCCCCCACATCCAATCAGTAGATGTATCTGTTATGAAAAAAAACAAATATTTTATAAATACATGTTATAATGAAAATAAATAATGATGTAAAATTTTTTTAGGGTTATACAAGTATACCTGAGGTAGTCTGATCAATGGGTATCGTAGGATCCGCAGAAATTGAAGTAACACCCTGTACAGATGGAGTGAGTCTCAATGTATGCTCTGTAGGGACCGACTCTGGCATAGCAGAAGTCAAAGAAGATAGAATATAAAAGCCCATAGAGAAGGAAGCAAAAGTAAAAGAAGATGACAGGGACGGCTGGCTGAATGCTGGATGGGTAGTGGGAATCATCATCGGATATGGTACATACAGGTGTGGAGGCTCAGATATAAATAGTGGTAAAAAAAATAGGAGGCCTAAATATCTCATGTGTCTCTAATGGCACATTGGGATCAACATGTGGGATGGATGGTATGTCAGTGGGAGGGGAAAGGTCTAATCAGGTACACTGATCAGATCATCTATCTCTCATACCACCACCCCTCGTACGAACACCCAGAGTACCGGGACCACTACTAGGCTGCTCATCTAATAATTTTCACCAAATAGATGGATCCTGTAAAAAAATTTAAAAAATAAAAATCACATGACATTATATATTATTTAAATATATATATTTGAAATAAAATACTCACAGAAGGAACTAGTGGTGGAATGCCCAACCCAGTCATGTGACAATTGTTGTCCATAATCTATTTTCTTCGCCTCTCTTCAATTGGTTTAATTTACTATATTTAAAAACAAATATGAAATTAAATATAAAAGGATAACTAATATGTAACCCAAAAAAATGAGAGGGAATACAAGAATTCATGGATTACTTAACTAACCATTATTTTAGGTGAGCTTGAACAAATATATAATGAAGTCAATAAATTGTACAAGATTTAATAGAGAAATTTAATTTTCAGTAGGATGGTTATTTACTAAGTTTCATCAGTCTATTAAGAGAGGTAATAGAGTCATACAAATTTTATACAAATCACATTTTAAGCATTGAAATATTTATCAAGTTAGAAATTTTGGTTTCGTAGGTTTGAATACAGTTCAATTCCAAATTAGAAAATGAAATTCAAATAAAATTTCAACCAATAAACATTTAAAATTCACATAACGGTCAAGTCAGATATAACATATTTGTAATCAATATTAAATTAATTTGAATATTACCAAACTTAACAACCCAAGTCGAGGAAAAACAAAATAAATGAGAACATGAATGGATGATTTAATATATTTCCCACCACAACTTCAGGTTCATAGTCATCTCTGAAAATTGAGGTATTGGAGTCATCAAAAGTAATATAAATGGATCATTTCCAATGGAAGTAGGGATGGGGTCAATTCCATCATCACCATAATCAAATATATGTCTTGGAATTACTTCAATAATGACACTAAATTAAGGTCGAATATGGTCTCTGACATAAAAAATTTGTTTTTCCATTGATGCTAATATATATGGTTCATCAGTAATAAGAGTACGAGTCATATCAATTACTCAAAATCCAAAATCAACAATAAATATGCCCTTCCTCATCGTCGAATCAAACCACTTACATTTCATCAGCGTAACTCGTCCATGAGAATAATAATCCAATATTTTTTTTTTCAAGGACTCCATAATGACAACAATTTTCAAATTAAATTCTACTATCTAATGAACTAGCATAAAAGTATATTGTGGTGGTAACCATAACACCATCATGTTGTGTTATCATGTTCTTTGATCATTCGGTGATAATAAATCTGTACCCATTGATAAAATTGATTTACAGTCACGAACCATGGTATTAGGACCAAAATCCAAAACTCTTATTTCGTCAGAGAGAGAGTAAGCCGGAAAACTCAATACCTAAAATATAAATCAATATTAAACACAATTAATTATTGTTTTAATTATTTTAAAAAGTAATATTATTACCTTCAATTTTAACCAAGAAGAAAACCCTTTGCTATACAAAGTCTCCCTCTGTCTCAAAGATAAAGAATGGTTATTTTTATTTATCATCACTTTATGTTCCCTGTAGATAAAAATAATAATAGTTTAATATATATATATATAAGATATAAATATACAATTTACTTACAAGATATTGTCATAAAACATGTCACAGTTGAACAAAACTGTGTGATGTACCATCTCCCGCTCTTCCAGGATTAATGTCATCAATGTATATGATCCAAAAATTCCTCCTATTTGAGGAAGTAATGGAAAAAATGGGTTCAATTTGCTCATATTGTTCTTCTTCATTTCTCATTGGTCTATTCTTTCTTTTAGTAGGATCAGGCAAATACATAGATTAGAATTCCATACATTATCAAGCCAAGTAACCGTTCACGATAGAACCGTCGGGATGATTTCTGTTACGGATATAATACTTTAATCTGTACATATTTATTTTAGTTGGATACATCCAATGAAAAGAAATAGGTCCTCTAAGAAGTATTTCAGTTGGAATATGGACAATCAGATGCATCATGCATGTGAAAAATGATGGAGGCCATATTTTCTTTAACTCACAAAAAAATTAATGGGGCATCTGCCAACATTTTTTTCAAAAAATACATGGACAAAATCTTAGCGCAAAGTTCTCTAAAAATGGTACAATAGAATAATATCCAACCTTAAATTATTGGAAAAAATATGACGAATTTCTATTGGAATCAACTCATGCAGAAGGATGTGACAATAATGAGTCTTTAAAGAATTTAGCTTCAACTCTCTTATTTTGACCAGTTTGGATATGTTGCTTGAATAGAGATCAGGAACTTTTATAGTCTCTAGTACTTATAGAAATTTCTTTTTTTGCAGGTGTCATCACATAAGAAGCACAGGAAAATTCCATTTACTTTCACTGATACGCAAAGGATGCAATTCCGATCTGATGCCCCAATCCACCAAGTCACGCTGAGACTGTAAATCAACTTTTTTCTTTCCCTTAACATTTAGAAGAATCAAAAGAAACATTTAAAATATATTTTTCTCAATTTCATCACGTCTAATAAATGACGTAACAAATTGGTTGATCAATAAGGAAAATCAAAGAAGATACTTCTCTTCCAATTGTAACAGGTTTCAGTGGAAACATTCTTTCTCTTCCCAAATTTCATTTGACCCTTCCTATATAAAAATTTAAATCTTTCAATTCATTAATCATATCAGTTCTAAACATACATTGAGGTGGATCATCGGTCTCCATGGTATTTTCAAATCATTGATGATTATTTCTATATGGATGGTCCATTAGAAAGAATTGTTGATGTCCCATAAAACTAAAACTACAATGATGTTTTAGTCTTCTGGATCATGTATTATTCATACAAATAGTACATGATAGTTTTCCCTTCATGCTCCATCAAAAAAATCATTGCATAAGTAGGTAAATCATTGATCGTCCATATAAGCACAACACACATTTGAAAAATGTCTTTAGAACATGCATCGTATGTGCACACACCCATATCCCAAAGACGTTTCTACTCTTTTTTTTAAACATTGCATGTATATGTCTATATCATTTTCGGGATAAAAAGGGCCATATATTAGTATAATCATGACAGTGAAAGGTTTTTTCATACACAACCATGGTGGAAGATTATAAATGTGTATAAAAATCATCCATGTGTTGTACGACGAAAGAATCTTCCCAAACGAATTAAACCATCACATTATAGACCCAACCTCACATTATGCATATCAGCTGCAAAATCAGGATATCGAGCATCAAATATCTACCATGAAAATCCATATGTAGGGTGAACCAACCCATCATTAGTCTTCTTTATCTCGGTATCATTCCATTGAATTTTTATTGATATTTCATCAGATATACAAAGATTCTGGAGTATGGGGATCAATGGAAAGTTCCAAATTACTTTATATGGAACACAGGATGGTGTTCCATAATCCTTTTTCTTCCATCAAGATGTGCCACATTTTATATAATCATTCTGTTCATCATTTTCCTCCCAGAATAAACTACAATCTTTTAGGAAATCATGAATTTTGTTTCTTGAAAATCTAAGTTCCTCAACTAACTTCCATTCCATATAGTGGTTTGAGGGAATATCTGCATCATCTAGAAGTAATTCCTTAAAGAAGGTAAGAATGTAATCGATGATAGTATTATAAATCTAATACATAGTTTTCCCATAAAACAATTGGATTAAAATTTCTTTCTTTTTTATTTCACCGCATTATCAATATACTCGAGTTGTGGCAACATCATTCAATTTTTTCACCCTGACAACATCATTATTTTCAGTAGACACATCATGTGTGATCATATTGAAATCTTCTTAGGTCAGAATCCTATCTTTTTCCTGATGATGAATAAATGGAAACTTGTCATATAAAAAATTCTTCAATCCAGTCCTTTTGTTTGGATCGTTAGCAATTTGAGATGCCAATTTATCCCTATTTTGATACCACACAGAGTAGTTTGATTGAAAACCATATTTGGTTATGTGGTAGCTGACTTCTTCACATCTCACCCAAGGTATTCTAATACACTTGTAACAGGGGTAGTGTATGTGACCACTACCTGAAGCATTGTGAAATGAAAAATTTAAAAATCTATCCAATTTGTTTTGAAGATTTCTTGAGATTTGATCGGTTTCATACATCCAACTTCTATCCATTCATTAAAAAAAATTATAAGTAATTTCGTCAAAATCAATTCAATAAGATTGAAGTTTCATCGAAAATATATTTAAGTAAAAGAGAATTGTTCACTTTATATGAAACCATAATTGACACACAACACTATATGATAATCATAATATAAAAGACAACAAAATATAATATCTATAACAAAATATAATATCTATCACAAAATATCATTGAATAATTATACATGAAAGTATAAAATCATGTACACTTGTGAAGGAGAATTACTTAGGAGTTGAATAAATTTTAGATTGAAGAAATTTTATATTTTAGTAGATAATTTGAGTGTTTAAATACATTGCCTAAGGGGGAGGGGGTGTCTAGGGGGTGCGGGGTGTCCAGGGGGTGGAAGGGATGTCTAGGGGGTCGAAGGTGTCCAGGGGGTGGGGGCTGTCTAAGGGGTCAGGGTGTCCAAGTGGTCGGGTTGTCCATGGGGGTGGTCGGGCTGTCCACGGGGGTAGGAGGTGTCCAGGGGTGGGCGGGCTGTCTAGGGTGTGACCGGGGTGTCCATGGAGTGGTTGGGGCTGTCCAGGGGGTAGGAGGTGTCCAAGGGGTGGGTGGGCTATCCATGGGGTGGCAGGGCTGTCTAGGGGGTACATGGTGTCTATGGGTGGGAGGGTTGTCTAGGGGAGTGGGCGGGTTATCCACGGGGGGTGGTTGGGTTGTCCACAGGGGTGCGGGGATATCCAGTGGGGTTGGGGGAGTTAAGGGGGTGGGGTGGGGCTTTCTAGGTGGTGGGGACATTCGGGGGGATGGGGGCTATCTAGGGGGTGGTGGGCGGGTTTCCAGGGGGTGCGGCTGTCCACGGGGGTGGCAGGGATGTCCAAGGGGTCAGGGGTGTCCGAGGGGGGGCTTTCTAGGGGGTGGGGGTTGTCCAGGGGGTAAGAGGTGTCTAGGGGGTGGGCGGGCTGTCTAGGGGGGGTGGAGAGGCTCTATAGGGGGTCAGGGGTGTTCAGGGGGTGGGGATTTTCTAGGGGTGCAGGGTTATCCAGGGGGTATGAGGTGTCGAGGGGGTGGGCGGGCAAACCAAGGGGTGGAGGGGCTGTCCAGATGGTATGGGGTGTCCAGGGGGGTGGGAAGGTTGTCCACGAGGGGTGGTCGGGCTGTCCAAGGGGGTGGTAGGGCTGTCCAGTGGGGTTGGGGTGTCTAGGGGTGGGAGGGATTTCTAGGGGCGGGGGTGTCCAGGGGGTAGGGGTGTCTGGGGGGGTGTCCAGGGGGGGTGTCCATAGGGGTGGGGGTTTTCCACATAGAGGGGGGGGGGGTCCATGGGTTGGGTGGGGTTGTCCAAGGGCGTACAGGGTTGTTGGGTGGGCTATCCATGGGGGTGGCGGGATGTCCAGGGGGTGGTCGAACTGTCCACGGTGGGGGGGGGGGGGGCTATCCATGGGGGTATGGTGTGTCTAGGGGCTGGGCGGGCTATCCATGGGGGTGGTGGGGCTGTCCAGGGGGGTCGAGGGTGTCTAGGGGGGATTTTCAGGGGTGGGGGGTTGTACAGGGGGTAGGAGGTGTTCAAGGGGTGGACAGGCTGTCCAGGGGGTTGTGGGGCTGTCCAGGGGGGTACATGGCGGGTGGGCTGGTTGTCCACAGGGGTAGTGGGGCTGTCCATTAGGGTACATGGTGTCCAGGGGGTGGGCAGGCTGTCCCCGGGGGGTGGGAAGTCTGTCCACAGTGGTGGAAGGGCTTTCCACAGGGGTGGTGGGGTTGTCCAGGGGGTTGGGGGTGTCCAGGGGGTGGGGGGAGGGATGTCCAAGGGTGTGGGGTCTGTCCAAGGGGCGGGGGTGTCCACCCCCAAACTAGGATCATAAAATCCAATCATTACCCAATTTTAGCATGATTTAAATCATATTATATATGACCTAGAATACTATTAGTGTAAACCATTAATATCATACATATAAATCACAACACACCTAATTGTAAACACACCACAAAATATCATACGTCGGTCAGATTTTATTAGCCATGTTTCGATGGGACATTACTCATAGGAGTATGAGCCTTGTTATATCATAATGTGATATGGAGTTTTATGATTGTCAAATTTATATGAGATCAATGTAGATAGTGGATAAGAACCTGAGTGAGATTTATTTGAAGAGATCACTTCTTCTTGGAAGGGTAAGAGTGAGTGTTGGTATGGAAATTCAAGGAAAGTCTTAATGTGTGAAAGCAACTGTACATTGGTTATATTTGATTCCTATTTTTTTGTAGAGTATCGGAGTGGACAACCCACCCCCTCCCTGGACATCCCCCCCCCAACACACACCCCTACAACCCCTACCCCCCTTCACGCCCCACCCGGATAGCCCCGCCTCCCCACCTGGACACCCCCCACCACTACCACACCTGAAACACCCCCTCCTCCCTAGAAAACCAACACCCTCCTCCCCCACCTGAACATCCCACCCCCACCCCCTTGGACAACCCATCCCCCTTGTTAGCCCACACCTCCTCCCCCACCTAGATAGCCCACCCACCACCATCCCTGGACAACCCACCCCCTCCCTGGATAGCCCACACCCCCTCCCATGTGGCCCCCTACCCGCCCTGGACAGCCCATACCACCTCCCCCACCTGGATACCCCCCCCCCCCCCAGGATAGCCCACACCCCCTCCCCTACTGCCCCCACCTGGACATCCCCCCCCACCTGGACAGCCACCACCCCACCTGGACAGCCACCCCCACCTGGACATCCCCCCACCCCCACCTGGATAGCCCCCACCCCCCACCTAGACATCCCACCCCCTCCCTGGACACCCCACACCCCCTCCCCCACCTGGACACCCCACCCTGACCCCTGTGGACAGCACACACCCTCCTTGGGGCAGCCCATAATCCCTCCCCCAAACCCCAATAGCCCCTACCTCCCCTGCAGCCCCTACCCCCTGGACAACCCACCCCCCACTCGGATAGCCCCCCACACCTGTGCAGCCCCATACCCTTCTTACAGCCCCCTTTGGGTATTTTTATTTAAAGTCATTTTATTCATTAGGAAATCCAAACTATCTTGCATTATCCATTTCATTCCAAAAAACCCATTCAATTTATCAAAACATGAAATATTCAATATATCAAAACATAAAAAATTCAATTTATAAGGCTCTATGGGTCACTTAGAAAATTTCATTGGGAAAAGGAGAAATCATCTACATTGTTAATTCAAATTTAAAAATTGGGTCAACCACTTAGGAGGTGTGGTGGTGTCTATGAGGTGTGGTGGTGTCTGGGGGGGCTATATAAGGTGGTGGGTGGGGATCTTCAAGGGGGTAGAGGGTGTCCAGGGGGTGTGGGTGTCTAGGGGTGGTAGTGGTCTCTAGGGGTGGTGGAGGTGGGGGGGGGGGTGTTGTCCAAGGGGTGGGGGTGGGGGTGGGGGGTTTTCCATGGGGGGTGAGGGGTGTCCAGGGAGGGTTGGGTGGGGTGTCTAGGGGGTGGGGTGTCCAGGGGGTAGGGGTTGTCCAAAGGGTGGGGGTGTCCAAGGGGTGGGGGAGTGGGATGTCCAAAGGGTGGGGGTGTCCAAGGGGGGTGGGGGTGTCTAGGGGGTGGGTTGTCCATGGGAGGTGAGGGGTATGCAGGGAGGGTGAGGGTGGGGGTGTCCAGGGGGTGGGGGAGGGAGCTTTCCAATGGGTGGGGGTGTCCAAGGGGTGGGGGTGTAGGGGGGGTTGTCTAATGGGGGGTGTCCAGGGGTGGGGGGCTATCCATGGGGGTGGGGTGGGGGGTGTTCACAATTCCAATCAATAGAAAACAAACCCTTTACCCCCTACACTAAACATAAAACATAAAACCCCACTAAACAAAAAACATAAAACAAACATAAAAAATCATTTACCCCACTAAAAAAAACATAAAACAAACCATTTACCCCCTACACTAAACCCACCCCACTAAACAGACCCTTTACCATGTATGAAGTGTAGAACAAAAAAAATAAAACAAACCAAAGGGTTCGGTACTCCAATAGCAATAACTCTAATTTAGCTAAAATAAAAACATTAAACTTAAATAAAGAGGAATAACACTAAAAATAAGGTAACACTTACTAATTTAATGTGTAGAAATAAAAAATTGTTTGATTGATGAATGATCTTTAGCTGGAAGGAGTTTCGTGGCCGAGAAGACTTTGATAGGAGGTGTAGATTAGGTCTGAAATCGGGTTGACTGGGAGTTGGGGTGCTGGGTATTTGGGGAAAAACTTTCCCAACTATTTTTAAAAATAATTGTAAAATATTCTCTTTACCAACAGTTTTGATAAACTATTGGTATACCTTAGAGAAAATAGTTATTTCATAATAGTTTTGTCAAACCATTGGTAAATATTAGGAATATATACACATTTTTAATGGTTTGAACAAACTATTGGAAAATGTTTCCTTCTTTTACAATATAGCAACAGTTTCTTCAAATTGTTGCTATATTACTGTTGGGAAAACACCAGATTCTATTAGTGATTATTGAGTGTAAAACCCAAATTAGCATTTTTTTCTTTTCAAAACTGATTTTATGTTAAGGTGTTATGATTTATAACTAGTAGTTGTTTAGAGTGTCTCTATGTAATTTCGGAATGTTTCATGCATGATGTTCTCATTTTGAGAACTCTTCATGTATGAATAGTGGTTCTGATTTGAGTTCCTTTTGATGAGTTGGTTTTAAAATAATGGTAACTAGGTTCTTTTGAAAAAAATTTAGTAATCCTTTAGGTTGGTTCACTCTAGTGTGTTTGGTGTTTGTTTTCATTACATATTGGCCAATGGATTATTTTTATTGGGCTATTAGTTTCTTATTTACTATTTAAGACCCCACAATGATTTGAAAGACATTTTTGTACAACTACGTGTGGTTTATAGTTACTGTACCCTCTAATTGATCAACCTATGGGATTTCTTAATGTGGTTTAAATGTTGAATCCCCATCTATTTTAGAGTGAAGTGAGTCTCCTCAAAGTATAATAGTGGATAGTGAACATTTAAAGAAACATTAGTTTCCTTTAATTGCCTAAGTCAATAAATGTGAATTTTTCACAATTATGCTTGAAGGTCTTTCTTGGAAGTATATATGAGAATTCCCGTAATAGAAATAAGTATGAAGTTGTTAGTTAACTTTCACCGTCTTATTTCATGAATATAATCATGTTGTGTAAATAGTGTGGGAGGTCTGGAAATTAGAATTCATCTTGTTTCAATGCTCTCAAGACCTATTGTGACTATGGATATCTAGGTCACTTGAAGTAGTTCTATTGAGGTGTTTCCATAATACATTAGGGATTAATAACCACCTGTTCAAAAAAACAAACATTCCCATTTTTAGTAGTAGTGTGCTTGATGGGGCTCAGTTTAAAGTCCCTTTATTTGTAATTATCCTTTGGTTGTAATGGTTGTTACTTGTGGTATTTTTTGGTGGTTTCCTTTTAGATTGAAATATAAGAGTAGTATTATGAATCTTCTGAGAACTTTTGTTTGAATGGAAGCATGTTTTTACATAATTAATTCTTATTTTCTTTCTTTTTAAGTGGTGGTGTTTTCTATAGGAATATTGTTTCTGTTGATTCTCATTAGAGGTGAATAAGGATAATTCATGTGAAACTTCTGAGTACCTATCCTAATACATGTTACATATTGAACCAAGTGAGTATCATGGGTATCTGTATTATTTTGGGTATTCATGGATTGATGTGTAGCCTCTCATGAATCCATGAGAAGGAGTTCTGAACAAGGACTACTAGCTTTTAAATCTGGGGAGAAGATGCTTCAAGACATATGGGCTCTAGCCATATGTCCTTAAGTTAATATTTTCACATAGTCAAGACATCACTAGGGATGTGGGAGAACCATGACTCAGATCATGTCTCCAATTATGGGGTTCATGTGGTTTGGAAGTGTCTCTTTGGTTTTAAAGTGGTGTGTCGGTCTTTTTTCTTGGAAATACTATTGTTTGTGACCTTTTTATTACAAATGTATGTTTTATTTTTTCTATGTAGTCATCCTTGTGAAATAAAAACTTGGGATGATCACAAAATCTTAATAAGTGATATAAAAATAATGGAAAACATTAGTTTAGTAAAAACATTAAGAATCATAAAATATTTACCTTTATGTACAATGCTCATTGACAATATGAAATAAAACATTTTCAAATGAAAATAAAACACACATTTTCTACAAATAAAATAATTAAACCCCATAGAAATCATCTAAAACTCCTTTAATTGACTTCGAGAATAGTATAAATTAAACTATTTCAATTGTACTAACCATATGGGAGACTTCAAATTAAGCTTTTATAGGCTTACCCGACACTATCTAGGCCACCCCATGTTAATTTGTATTGGGCCTCCCCGATTCTATCTGGGTCCCCCATGTTAAGATATAACTGGTTTACCTGATTCTATCTGGTCCGCCCCCTATATAAGATATATCAGTCTCATCCATCTCCTATAATACTCAAGTAACATATCATTAAGAAAAAACTTTCCTCATAAAATCCTATGAAAAAAACATTTTAAACCCAAATGAAAAAGACTTTTGGATAAAAATAAAATTTTCTTTTAAAACCCCATTTTTAATACCAAAACACCCTTTTATTTGAAAACCCATATTCATTAAAAAAATTACCAAAAAAATATAATGACTTATTTTTAATTAATAAAACATTTAATATTGATAAAAAAGATAAAAAAGAAATAATATTTTGGGTAGCATAAAAGTCATTGTTGTCGTGTATGTTAAGAATAGAAAATTCCTTTTATCATATTTCCAAATATTCCTTATAAAACATGTTAAAAATCTCAATTTAAAACCTTCAAAATAAATTCAAAAAATATATAAAATTTTCATTGTAATCAATTTATATAGATATAAATAAATATTTATAATAAATATCAAGAATATTAACATGGAGAAATTTTTTTTGAAATTAAATCATTAAACATTAAAAGTTTCCAATACCACTTTGAGAATTTAAATCATAAGACCCATGAAAGAATAAAATTTAAAAATCATTAAATAACATAATAATAAATAAACTAATGATATGATAATTCAAAGGGTTGTATATGCACCTCATAAAAGAAGGTGGGTGTATAACTTCAAAATATTCCTTAACAAAAGGAGATTGGGACAAAGTCCCTTACCTTGAGTCTGGATCATCACAGAAAATATTTATATTCCAAAATAATAAACCTAGGATAATTATATACTTTATTTATATCCTTTTTAATGTTTATTATTATTTTTATATCACTTATTTCCATGTTATAAAAATAACTAAATTATATAAGTTTGCGTTAGACGTTTTGAGGATATCCGGTACATGAGTGTAAAATGAATTTGGTATGATGTCAGTAGTAAAAGTGTTCATTATTAAATCTTATAAATAATAATATTAATTAAATAATAATCCTTTTTATATATCAATTTTACTTTTAATTATATCCATTAAATATGGATATGAAAAATGAACTATGTTATAATAATAGAGATGGTAAGTCGTACGTATACATGAGTAATGTTTTCATTTTTCAATGATAATTATGAAAATAATGTAATGATAATATTATATTTATAGAATTATAATAATATAATTAATATAATATTAATAATTTAAATATAATTATATATATCATCCATGTTATGTGGTGATTAAAAACGAATCACATCAATTCGTGTAGGTGATAGTTCATACATACGCATGAACGATGTTTATTATTTTTCTGTGTATAGAAATATTAGAATTAAAAAGATATATTATTATTTCATAATGATAAATATTTCATTAATATAATATATAAACATTAATTCCCTCATTATAACCAGTCTTGAGAGAATCTGATGGAAAAGCAATTATATTGGTTCGCGAGGTGGTAGTATGTCCTATACATGAATGATTAATTGTTTTCCCATTTAATGGAAGTGGATATAAATTTAAGTGATGGTATGAAGATAATAGAATATAAGAATATTTATTATAATGGATTTATTATTTTATAATGTTTTAAGATGATTTTAAGGATTTGGAAGAATAAATAACACAAAAATACTTGGTAAAAAAATACTTTTTCTTCGGACAATCTCTTTTTATTATCACCTTAAGACCGCTGAGGATGATGTTATGCCTAAAATAAGAGATCTAAAATATTATTTGGTATTATATTAAGGTATTATTTATATATTGGAAAAAACATTGTTTTAAGTTTGAAGAATATAGAATAATTGGTTCCCTTTTATAAGAGATGGAGGTACTCTTGGAATTTCCAAAAATATTAAATTAAAATAAATTAATTTTATATTTAAAATGGATCCAAGCTGAATTATTTATAATGTAGGATGGTTATGGGTCTAAAAAACTTCATCAATTAAAATTATTAAAACTTTTAGGGTAATTTTAAAAAAATTATATTATTATTTTTACCCTTAATTACCTGGTATACCCTTAACCGTTGAAATAAAAAATTACTAAACTTACTATTCATATTGTACAAAAATAAAATAGATATATTTACTAAATTTGGACCATATTATTCAGAATATAGAATCCATTTTTTATAATTCAAAATGCCTAATTTGATAAAATTAATTTAAATTTAATCTTGTTGACTGAATGGGAAACCAGGTTCTTAATGTGAAACATTCAGAAGATTGAAATGTTTTTATATCAAAATTCATTGTGAAATTGATTAAAGTGAAATAAATTGGATTAAATGATATAAAATTAATCTAATTATAATTTAAAACCAATAAAATATGTAATTTAATACTATAAAATTTTTATAACTTAAATTTGTTTTCAATTGAAATTCCTTATTTTTCATTATTAATCAAAACATGAAACTTACAAGAAATATATCAAAATTCAACTAATATAAATTTTGATATTTAAATTTCGATGAATAATTTTATTTTTTCAAATACAATTTATAAAATTTTCATGAAAATTATTTAGAAAACATGTTTCATTAAAAGGTGGAAAAATTTTATTTTAAGCAAAATACATCATTTATGAGTAAAATATGATTTGTTATTATATTGCGTCTAGAAAAAAATCGGATGAATGTTAAACCTTATATTGAATATTATATTTAAATATTATTAATATAATCCAAAAAAATTATTTTTTATTTATTTGTATAAAACAAACTTGTGCACATTTAAATATTTTTTATAAAATGATTTTCTTTTATTTTCAAAAGGATATTATTTTAATTTATAATTAATTAGTCTCCAAATAATTAATTATATATATACATGTGTAAACCATATTTTCATAATTAATTTAATCCTTTCCATACCCACAATACTAAGAGGTATTCGATAACTATCATATTCAATAATAATAATTAATTTTTCATTTAAGATCAATGTGGAGTATCATGTATACTATCCACTATAGAGGTTCCTTTTAAAAACGTGGGATGTTACAATTATCATGAACTTTAATTCTTTCATGAAATGACTCTAAAACACATATATTATTCACATTATAATATATATTCATTTTATAAAGGAATATAATAATTATGACTATTTGTATTAACGTTTGCCTAATTAGGGTATCAATTTATCACTCAAATAGTGCATTCTATAAAATATTATTTTTCAAAAATATTTAAAGTAATTAGGTAACCATAAGTTTCATTTGAACATGAGTCTTGATCCATGTGGTTTTTTGATATTAAAATGTGATTTCACTAACTTGTGGTTTATTGAAAATAACTAATGGTTGGTTAGTTTATGGTAACAAGAAATAACCATGTTTGGTTAGTTTGTGTTCACATTAAATAACCATGGTATGATGGTTTTCAGTCACTTGAAATATAATCATAGTACGGTTTTATTAGTCACAAGAAATATAATTAGGGTAGGTTGGTTTTTATTCTGTTAAATAGCTATCAATCAGTTACATAGTTCTCAATTGGTTACATAGAAATCAATTATGTAATGGCCCACACATCTCTGGTCCATTACTTTGTGAAAATCAGGTGTGTGAGGTGTTTCGGGAGGTCAAGGTGACTTGTACCCAACACTTTTACATTTCTATATTTCTGGGAACACTGTCATTGATGGACATCAGTGAACATTTCCAATGGTAGATAGTTGTGAACAGTGCAACGGTGACCTTATATGAATAGTGTCATCGGTGACCTTCTACAGACAGTTCCATCGGTGAGGTTCCAACATTGACCTCTTTCATTTACCAAATTTCCAATTCTATGAACATTTCCATCGATGAATAGTTCCATCGGTGAGGTTCTAATGGTGAGCTCTTTTATTTGCCAAATTTCTAATTCTATGAATAGTTCTATCAGTGAACAGTTCCTTCAGTGAGGTTCCAACGGTGACCTCTTTCCTTTGCCAAATTTCCAATTCTATGAATAGTTCCATTAGTGAACAGTTCTATCAGTGAGGTTCCAACGGTGACCTTTTTTCCTTTTCTAAATTTCCAATTCTATGAACAGTTCCATCGGGGAACAGTTCCATCGATGAGATTCAAACAGTGACCTCTTTCCTTTGCCATATTTCCAATTCTATGAACAGTTCCATCAGTGAATAGTGTTTCCAGAATGATGAGGTTCCATCGGTAACCTCTTTCCTTTGACAAATTTTGAGTTCATGAACAGTGTTTCCAGAATGGTGAGGTTCCAATGGTGAGGTTCATGAGCAGTGTTTTTCTTTGCCAAATTTCAAGTTTGTGAATAGTGTTTCCAGCTTCCTACAGTTTCTCCCCTCTAATGTTTCCTTTGATGTAAAATGCATTTAAAGCCTCATTTTAAGGACTCTGAGAATTATTCAAAGGCCATAACTCCTATATTAATTATTCCTAAGGCTTGGGATGTTTTTACTTTTTCAAACCATGTGGTTTAATGTGATCTTCTTTTAATGGGAAATCGAGTGTATCTTAAACCGTCACTTCGTTAAATCTTCTAAAGGGATGAGGTATCTTCCTCTCTAGTTCTTCCTCCTTGTTCTCAGTTGTGAGATGCTTTATCCTTTCATTCCATACCATAGGCATTTCAAAATAAAACTTTCCTCCTTGGATTGGTTCCCCTCTGTTTTGATGCAACCAAGCAGTATCGATCAATCTTCGATATAAGGTATGATCTATCATCATTATTTTGGCTTCATCTCATTTTGTTTCTCTTCACCCTTTTATATAATTTTACCACCATGTTCCTAATGGGGTTTTCATGGGTGTTGACTGGTGTGATGGTGTCTCTGCATACTTGGGTGGATATAGTTGTCATGGGGGGAGGAGATCATAACTAGTTGTGTGGCCCATTCTCGTATAAAGAACATCAAGAACTGTTTGAGGTAAGGGATTCATTTCTTATCTTTTCTTTTACGTGAAACTGTATAGTTATCATGTTTTATCTCACTAGATGAAAATTGAATTGACATAATAAATATTTGAACTAGATAAATAAATTTATATTGATCATATGTTATTGGCTCTTGTTTTGATAGGTAGTGTGATTTCTATTCTTATTGTGTTTAGAATTTCATCTTGAGGGAAATTGGTAAAGAACGTAAATCTAGAATTAATTGATAATTGTTTCACTACTACAAATATGGATTTTATCAACGGTAAAAATGGCCTTTTACAGTGCTAGAAAATAGCTATTAATGCCGGAAAATATAAAGGGGGGGTCCCCTTTATCAGTGCTCTAAAAAGCACTGATAAAAGGGGTCTTTTATCAGCGCTAAAATAAAGCACTGATAAAAGGGTACTTTATCAACGCTTTGTTTTAAGGGTGACAAAAGCCCCTATATTAGCACTTCCTTTATCTGCGCTAATAAAGGACCACTTTTATCAGCTCCTTTTTAAAAGCAATGATAAAAGGTGAAAAAATTAAAAAATTAAAAAATTAAAAAAATTAATAAAAATTAATAAAAATACTGCCAATTGAGGGGGGGCTTTTATAGCGCTTGAACCCCCCCCCCCCTTTTACAGCGCTTTTCTGCCCCCCTACAGTGCCCCCACACCCCCTCCACCCTTTAACAATGCTTGCTCTAATATTCCCCCATGCGCGCACGCCCCTACCTCCACTATGATTTGAACTCGAGACCTCCCCTCTGCGCGCCTAAGCCCTTACCACTCCTCTATTTTGATTTGCATTCCAATTCATTATATCTATATATATATATATATATTTAGTTATTTAGTTATATTTTTTCGTATAGTAATATATATTTATATTAATATATATAGTTATATTATAATATATATATATAGTTATATTAATATATATATAGTTATATATATATATATATATATAGTTATATTTATTCGTATATAAATATATATTTATATTAATATATATATATATATAGTTATATTAATATATATCTCTATTTATATATATATATATAGTTATATTTATTCTTATAGTAATATATATTTATATTAATATATATATATATATAGTTATATGAATATATATATATATATATATCTCTATATTAATATATATATTTACAATGATATTAATATATATATTTATAGTGATATTAATATAGATATTTATAGTAATATTACTATATACCAGGAAAGTTCAGTCAGAGGCAAAACCCCTGACCATTTATTAAAGAGACATAAAAAGTGCAGTAAACAAGCAAATGGATGAGGGTGAACATCTTACCCAAACCCAAAAAGTAGTTCAAACCAAAATCAGACAATTACATATCATAGGAATCAAACCAGCCAGAAACCAACCATTCTCGTCATCAATTGTACCTTCAGCAACTCAACTCAATAGAAAAAATCATCTTTAACCACTGGATCAGAAAAACCCAGTGCAAACTCCTCATAAACTCCACCATCTCTCCTCTTGCCTCTTCCTTCAGAGCCAACCCTCCTTCAAAACTATACAACTATCCTTCACGCTCCACCGTTGTTAAAACACGCCGCCACCACAAAGCCAAAACAGTCCAAAGGCAAACCAAAAATCCAGATCCAAATCCAAACCAGAAAACCAATATCACATCCAGAAGCAATCAAGCAAAAACCCTACAGAAAACGCACCTCAGCAAGATTAAAAAACCTTCCCCCTCTAGAACTGAAGAACGACGCAGCTCCCCACGGAAACCCTCCGGAACCACTTGGGGTGACGCCAGGATACGGCGGAAGAACCGAGACGGAAAGCACAATCCGATAGATCTGAAGAGGCGTCGCCAACGGAGAACACCGGAGCAGAGACTTCATCGACGCACGCCAAGCCGCAGGCCGGAACACCACCGATCCGACGCCACCGGGAGCGGAAGCCGGAGAGGCGAACCTCAGACGCATGAAGATGCCACGCCGATCCAAGACCCGAAGGAGCTGAGCCGAACCAGGCCAGAGGGGGAAGGGGAAAACGCCGCGGGAAGTGAAACCCTAGCCGCCGCGGAATCTTGGGTAGACGCCGCTCAGAGGCCCCTCTCGTAATATTACTATATATATGTAGTTATATTAATATATATATATATATAGTTAGATTAATATATATATATATAGTTAGATTAATATATAGGAATATATAAATATTCATATATTTGTATTTTAAATAAAATGGATATTAGTTATTATTTAGATAAATCTAATATATTTTATATGTAAATATATTTTATTATTTATATTTAATATTAAATTTTTATGTGTGAATACATAAAAAATATGTATATATTGTCATATATTTGATTAAAAATAGAAGTGAATTATAAAAAATGATAAATTTCAAAGACATAATATCAATATGAATGTAATTCCTTGGAATAAATTCAATCCCTACCAAAATAATCCAATAATACCCCATTAAACGAGGCTGAAAATCCACAAAATGTTAAAAAATCGGGGTACCCCGACTAAAAACTCAGTTGTGGAGGCCTTTTGGGTCTTTTTTGGACTCAAAGAAACCTTGATCTGGGTTTCCCGGTCATAACAACGTAGAGCTCATCGTATGCTTCGATTTGATATGTGGTAGATCTCAAACAGACAACCGGATTAAAAGTTATGGCCATTTGATGTTCAAGTTGCGTTTTCAACATATTTTGGATCTTTTTTTAATTTTTTTTGTTTTTACTCTTCAAATTGTTATTAAATGACTATTAATCCATTATAATTATCAAATTATTAATTAAAAATATTTTTTAAGTTTCTTTATAATCCATTTTCACTAAATATCTTATATATTATGTATATTATGTGTAAGTGTATATTTATACTTATCTAAAATATATTTAAAAATTATATATTATATTTATATCAAGATAACTATATTTATATATTTATATATTAATATATTATTTTTAATTAATTTTTTTTGAAGTTAACCCTTTATCAACGCTAACGAAAAAGTGCTGATAAAGGGGGGTGCCTTTATCAGCACTAAAAAAAGCGCCGATAAAGGGGTGCTTTTATCAGCGCTTTTTTTAGCGCTGATAAAGGCACCCTTTATGGGTTCTGTTTTAGCCCTAATAAATTCACCCCCTTTATCAGTGCTTTTTTGTTAGCACTGATAAATTTTGGCGCAGTGAAAAACTATTTTTATGGTGGTGTTTGTCTAAAGATAAAGAGTCATGTAAATGGATCTAGTTATTGTTGTAATTTGATGTTAATAAAATTGGTGTAGTAAGCATGTTCAATTATTTGTGATATCTTACTGGTTAGGTTTCACAAATTTGGAACCTATGAATAATAAAGCGGTTAATCCAATATGGATTAAATAACTGGTGGTTTGATAAAAGATAATTCATTGTAGGGTTCTGAGTTACCCTCTTGCTTGTTTAAGGGTCGAGAGCCCAATTGAAATGATGTTTGTTTTCCTTCTGCTTATGTTGTGATGTGAGACTGGATGGCTATTGTGATATATGTGGGCATAAAGGCCTATTGGTTATGGTAGCATTTGACGGTTAGAGTGCCGAGATGCATCAATTTATGCATGTGGGTGTCGAGGAGGACACCGTGGATGATGGAATGGGGGGATGTGAATGTTTGGATGATGGATGATTCTTATTAGTTATTTATCATCTTTACATTCCCCACTGCCTAAGGTATCTGGTCTTTCTTACCCTTCTTCCGAAAGGGGTGAGGACGCACGGGTCATGCCACATGCTTTCCATATTTAGCTTCTCAAGGGAGGATGGGTCTACACTCTTGCTATAGCTGGAAAAGACTTGAAGGATAGTTCATCTACACACCATGTTAATCCCCTTGTGTTTAGTAGAAAAGAATGTTTTTATAGAATGCTTGGGAATATGGGAAATTAATGTTGTAATGAATAATTAAATAAATGATGTTAACCAATGGGGTTGGATCTTGCTAGGACATAATGATGAGGTTGTAATTTGAAGGGAAATAAACTTTGGGTGTGACACTAATGAAAATTAATGTTGAATTGTTAATGGTTAATTAATGTTTAAAGAATTAATTAACATAAAGTTAAACTGATAAAAAGGTAATGAAGTAATGTAATTAAGCTCTTTAAATGGTTGTGTGCTTATAGGATACCTAGTCTTAGAAGTGGCAGTTGGGAGTTCGAGATACGTTAGCTGTAGTTGTATCTAAGACTAGATTATGCCCATAGAGTGGTTGTGAGATATAGTATATTCTATACTTTTTGTGTTTCTATATGCTACTCCACCCCATCAAAAAGGGAAACTGAAACCCCGGGGATTCTGAGCCCTGGAGGGGTGTTTTCCCCAACATTTCGGTGGGAGAATGGATGGTTGACTTCCCCCTTTGGCCCTGCTCTCTTCTCTTGGTAGTTACTTGTGCTGGTAGGCACAATGATTATTTTTTCCCAAATACGTGTGTAGAAGGCTGTAATGGCTTGTGGTTATTCACACACATATATTCTGGATATAGTTTCATATGGACTACTATAGGTGTAATGTGTATAGGATGTGATGGCTTGAGGATCCTTACTCGGTGTATGGGCTGTAATGGCTTGAGGTATAATACCCGATGTATGATACATGTTATACAAGTTGTGGTGGCTCCTGGAAACTACCTGGTTACCTGCTTACATGGATGTGGTTGTTTTTTTGCACGAGGTTCATGTTTTCGTGCTTTTCCTAGGTTTCTGTGGGAAAGACTTTTTGGAGAGAGATGCTTAGGACGTGTGACATTGGGGAAAAGCGGCAAACTAGTGGGGAAGTAGTAGAAGGGTACCCTTTATATTCTATATTATATTATATACTATTTTATGTGTTACTTGGTAAGAGTAACCATGGTGAGTATGGGAACTTTGTATACATGTTTATGTGAGGATTTAGTTTCACTTGTTGTTCACCATGCTTTAGCATGCTTTCTTTACTTTTGCACGATATGCTTCGGTGAGGATCCTACTGAGTATATTGTTATACTCACCCTATGTATATATAAACTGTTTTTCAGGTCACCTGGAGCAGGTTGGATATCAAGCTGGTTTCTACTAGCTTGGGTTTGTAGGAGTGTTTTGGGCTTGTGGTTTCTATTGTTTTTACTTTATTTTGGGTACTTGTAGTTTTCCCCTTTCAGTTGTAGTAGTTTTTCATGACATTACATATGTGTACTTGGGATTTTATTTATATTTCAGTTTGAGTTAGTGTTGGTCAGTGTCTATCTTATCTCTCTCTTCTGCATGTGTTCTCTTGGAGGGTAATGCCTCCCTTTTTTATCTTTACTACACCCTTGGTGCTAGTCTCCAACCCAGGGGCTACTGAAGGTGGGACTCGGGGGGTCATTATCTCCCTTATCACATTGTCGGCCTAGGGGGTACACTTTGTGGGGAGGGGTCGTGAAGAATTATGTTATTTGCAATCAAATACGTCATTCTCAATTTTTTATGTTTCAATCGGCTCCATTTCCCAATCATTAGTACTAAAAAATAAAATACATTGAAAAATTGGCTATATTTCTCACATTGAATTTAGATTAAAAGATTTAAATGACTACATGATTAAAAAAATCTATGTTGTTAAAACATACTATGTGATTGGGATTTTTGGATCTTTAGTAAAATTCCTATGTGATTTGATAACATAAATTTACACTAAAATGCCTTGTTAATTAGGTGTGTGTCTTGGCACTAAAACACCTACATAATTCGGATATATATAAATTCAGATTGAGGAAATTCTATGCAGCATATTTGCCTAGATTATTTGGCTATATTGATTTTATTATAAAATTATAATAATAAAAACTAATTAAATATATATTCTTGAAATATATATATAAATTTAGCAAACAAAAATTATAAACTATATAAGTTGGAGAAGATTTTAATTTTGAAAAAAAAAACTACTAAAATTTTAAAACCCTTATTTAAATACTAATAAAAATTATTATCACCAATGTTCTAATTTTAATAGGTCACTTGGGGTTTTTTTATTTTTGGTCTAAATTTTATGGGTATTTTAATCCAAAATTAATTAGGTTATACCTCACTATAAAAGAGTATAATTTTTCATATGGGGCGGTGTTATTGAGGTGATATGTGAAAGGAACCTCAATATCAGTGGGAAATCACTAAGAGTGTGGGTGAATAGTTATTAAATTTTTTTATGTTTCCTCTTGGAACAACCTTCACCACATATTAATGTGTTTCTTTGATCTTTTTTCAACATTAAAAGACACACATACATGGAACAATATAATTTAAAAAGTTTCACATCTAAAATTTATAAGGCTACAACTTTTCATGATTCAGATTCTTCAAAGATCATATAGTCTACTTGTATCAAAATTTTGATTACAATGAGCATGGTTTATCATCAAACTCATGTTAATATAATGTCTCCTAATTGTGAAAATTTTCCATCCCTCATAGATAAAATGAAATAAATTATTTGTAATAATTGGATAGTTTTCAATAATATTAGAAATCATTTGAATTGTTTGTGTATGGTATCATACTATTCTTCGTTATCTATTATTATAACTATAATTACATTACTCTTACACTTTCTTATCCCTAATTGATAGGATCTATATAATTTTATTTGGTCTATATTATCATTTAAAAATCATTTCATATAAATTAAAATATAATCTATCAAGTAGAACTAAGTTCATAAATTGAATTTTTAATTTCAAACTCAAAATTTATTCATATAACTATCTCTAACTAATTTAAACATCTAATTCATTTTCCAATTTCATTATTTTTTAATTTTTTTTCATAATATATATCAATATAGGTGTATCAAATAGTGTAACAACATGCATTATGATGTGTCAAAATAGTTATATTCGTATATAACTTCATCATTTTTACTTTTCATCATAACTTCATTCTTCATGGAATGAACCAACTTCTCCCTATTATAAAAATTACAAATATATTTTTGTAATGTTTAATCCAATAAATACTGAAACATTAATTTTGTGATTTTATTTTCTTACAAAAAATTATTTATAGTATTTCATATATTTTTTAGTCTTCAGAAGACTTATAATTTCACCAAATTAATGAATTTTATGAAGTTTCAATATACTATTATGAAGCTAATATTTACTCTTAAAATGTATAAAAATACTCTTATGTTGTATTTGGATTAATATTATGTTGTTTCAATTCATTAAAAAATAACTCTTACAAATTCATAGGTTACTCTTAAAAATTCTCATGTTTCTCATTTTGATGTCTCTAATAATAATCGTGAAGTCATGAATTACTCTGAAAAGTAGTATATTATACTTCTAAAGTAATTAATTAATCACTTTATGTAGGTAATTACTCTTCCAATGTAGGAAAATACTCTTCATAAGTCTATATTTACTATTATAAAGTATGCATTTTTTGAAGATTGTCCATTCTAGAGTCAAAATGAATCTTATGATGTAAATATAACATGGGTAGTTTTTAAACCAAAACTGATCCTCTTTTAAATTACTTCCAAGCATCTTTATGAATCTCCATATCACCTCAAATCACCATTAAATATTTGCAATCCTTTCAATATACATCACCTCAAATGAAACACCAATAATCATATATTGATATGAAAATATAACAAAAAACATATGATTATGAACACCTACAATTCTTATCTCCCTAAACAAATATCTTATTGTAGTGGAAACTTTTTCAATTTTAATTTACATGAAAACACATAGATTTGGATCTCAACTGTCTTCCTAAGACCACAATATTTTCCAAAACATATCTTGGTATCAAAAATATAACTCTTGATATGTTTTGAAAAAAAATTAACATAAATAACAATAAAACTCATGAAATGTAGTAATGAGTAATCATTCAGTCATTTTATTCTAATATATGTGAATTTCGTGTTAGAAACATGAACATTGAATAATAAAAACATATTATGTAAAATTGTGACTTAAATTTAATTCTATACTACACTTGATTCATTGTGTATTTATTATAAAAATAATATTTTATCAATAATTGACACCACATAGATACTACTTGAGAATCAAATATTACTAAAATTCTCAAATATTTTCATAGTACCAGTGACAAAATCATTCCTACACTAGTCTAACTAAAACTCTTAGAATAGTCCCAATTTCAAAAAATCACACATGCACATGTTTAATTAAAAAAATATATTTTTTAAAAACTATTTATAAATAAATTATCTCAATAAACAAGATATTTATCCCCATTTGGTTATGTATATATATATATATGGGTACTTAAAAAATAGTTCCCCCTATTATAAATATGTAAAGAATAAATATAAAGAGATTTATGTTATCCATATCAGCATTCCAAAAAAATATCCACTAAAAATATAAGAGAGTGGGAACAATCAAAATACATTTGAATTGAGAGGAATGAGGTTTAAAATCAATTACCATCCACAATTTCTAAAATTCATCCATTGTAAATGGTTTAGTGAAAACATCAACAATTTTCTATTTTATTTGAAAAAATCCTTATTAAACACAATTTTCTTCACAATATCATTAATGAAGTAATATTTTATATCAATTTTCATTGATATTTATTTTTGAACATGATTTCTTGATAAATTTATAACACCTTGATTATCATATCCCACAAGTAGTGGCCACTTCACTTCAACCTTAAGTTCTTCTAACTGATTCTTCATTGACAACAATTAGGTTGTTCCTTGGGTTTTTTGAACATATTATTCATTTATAGTGATCAAAATCATATAATATTATATATTTTTCGTCTAATATACATCTATTTTAATAAAAAATAAAACACAAGTTGAGGTATACGATCTATCAATAACATTTCCATCCCAATATTTATCGATACATCAAAATAGATTTAGAATTCAGACATTATGATAATTATAATATTGTCTATAGTGACTTTAATATATCTAAAAAAATATAATTAAATCCCTATAGTGTAATAATTTAAATGAAATTTAGTACATGCCAGATATAGTAACAACAAATACATATCCACCCTTGATTATTTCAAGTATAATAAACATCCAATTACATTTAATAATTCTCTTCAGTTGTCATATTTCCTTTATAATACTTTAATATTTTGGTTCATAATTATATTTGTGAATAAAAAATAATTGAATAATCCCTCCCAAGTTTCATTGTAGGTAATTTATCATACTTACCATTATAAAGAAAAGTGTGATAATCCTCGTGACAAATTTTCAAATGTTGAAAATGTTGGCTACATCCTAGTGTGGAGTGTATTTGACACTATATTATTGTAATGATAAAAAACCAGGATTCTTTTAGTAAAAATGATCTAAATGTTGTATGATAGAAGTTTATATGGTAAGAAATTTTTTATGATAATTCCTCTAAGTGTCATCGTGAGTCACCATTAGCTGGGATTCACCATTAGGACTTGCTACAATCAGTTAGGAGCTACCACTGAGGTGATTCACCACCAAAGAGGAGTCACCACTAAGGATGTGCTACCACTAGTGGTGTCACCACCAACCTTGTAACTATTAGTCTTGTTATCGACAGATGAGATACCACAAATCTTGTTACCGTCAGACTTTGAGTCAACTCCAGAGTCTGATTCACCGTCAGTCTGAGATACTACCAAATGTTGAGTGATCACTAGCTTCTATCTACTGTTTCTATCTGAGGACTTGGGAGTTAATGAATGAAATGGTTATTTTTATTCAAGTATAATTTAACCAAGTCTTAATGAATTATTAAAAACCAATATGAGGATTGTGGATCTCCTCCAACTAATGCTATTATATCTACATGAAAGACATATATCTCTCTATATATAACATATACATTGATTACTAAATTATACACCTATGGAAAAATTGTGTGATTGAGTATTTGAAACCTTAAAAACATACATATTCATGTTCTATGAATATTAATGACACATAAGTAGAGAATACATTATATATATTGATTGAGACACATACATAGATCAACTGGAGCATTCCTACAAATTCTTAGGATCCTTTGTTTTGTTTCAACCCTTAAAAAGAAATATCAAACTCCTCACAAAAGCTTATATAAAGACTTTGACCATTCTAAAAATTATAGACTATGCATCTCTATTTTATTTATTGCTCTTGATTTTTATTGCTTTCTCTTTTGAGAAAAGTGTTGTTACTTTGTCAAAAAACACACATTTTCTTCTATACCTAACTAGAGAATACTTGTTATTATCTCTTTATATTATATTTGTTTTCTAATGGTGTTTTTTGTAAGAGGTTATTGTGTGTATGTGGTATCTTTACTTACCACGTATAACTGTAGAAGAGTATATTTATCCAAGACATCTTATAGCTATTGTTTTTTTACCTCATCTAGGTTGTGGATTTGATTTTTTATTATTATAATCTTTTTAGAAGAAGGTTATTTCCAATTGGAAGGGATTAATTCTCATATTGAGACTGAACCACATTTTTATTTAGTTGTGTTATTGTATTTTTTATTACCATAGAATATATTGTTTTTAATCTATAAACAAAACTATTTCTTTGATAATTAATTTTAACTAGTGTTCCAATTTTTTTTCTTTAAAATTTTATTTCAAAATCTAAGGTAATTCTAAAAATTATTTTAACTGAGACATAATCAATCTTTGATAAATATTTTTAAAAAATAGGTCTTATATTGATATACTATTTTTATTAATGGTCCACTTTGTTTTATTAAGGGGATTTTATTTTAACTTAACATTTAATAAAAAAATTAATTAATAACTCTATTCACACCCTCCCCCTATTGAATTACATAGTTTGATCAACATTTGTTATCAGAGGAATATTTAAATTAACTTTTCAAATATGATTTTAGTTGTATTATATAGATCTCAAATTTCTATTAATTCTAAATTTTAGTTCTTTATATATAATATAAAAGAGTGATATTCTACCAATAGAACTCATTGTTTCAATGGTAAAAATTATGATCAAAAGAAAATCAAAATGAAAATTCATTTAGAAAGTATTGGTTTTAACATTTAGACTACAATACAAGATCAGTATGAAATAACAAAATCTACTAGAATTATTTAGAGTGATGCTACAAAAACTGTATATGCTAATAATTTAAAGTATGGATTTTTTTCCATGGGTAATGATGAATTTAACAGAAAATATACTTGAAAATATGATTTTGAAATATTATATACCTTGTTTTTTTCACATAAAGTGACATAAATTTTTAAATAAGGGAGACTAAACACATAAAAAATCAAGTATGATACTTTTAAAATGAAATCTAATTAACCCATTTTTTATATTAATATCAGTTTCAATTAAAGAGTAAATATAATGCACTCACTTGGAATGTAAGTGAATGAAAAAGATCAAGTTAAGATATTGCTCAGATTTTTACTCGAAATATGGAGCAGAAAAACTCTGTCAATTATAGAATCTTATGTTGTGAGTAAACTACCTATCAAGGAATTTATAAAAAATATAATGATGTATAAATATGAGAATAAAGTAAACAAGGATATTGATGAAGATTAACCAAGAATAAAATCAATATTCATAAATACTACAACCTCAAACAAAGAGAAATGGTTCAATCTAAAAATACTAGTGAAGAAGAATCTCTTGATGACAATGATGAAGAGATGGCATGTATTTCCATGAGATTCAAAAAACAATATAGGAAAAAGAATTTCTCCAAGAAATCTAATTTCAAAGGAAATTATGACAATAAGGGAAGGGGAAAAAGTATTGGAAAAAGGATGATACTCAAAATAAAATCATCATCAATGAATGTAAAAGAAATGGACATATTAAAGTTAATTTTTCAAAACTGAAATTTAAAAATAAATATTAGGATAATTATATAAGATTCAAAAATTCCATGAAAGAAACATTGAGTGCCTCCGAAGATAGCTCATGTGATTCAGACAATGATCAAGGAGATAAGTCTAACATGGAAAACATGTAATTTGTAGCAGGCACATCAGACGTACAAAATATTATCTATTATTATCCTAATAATATTCTAAACATTTATAAAAATTAATATAATCATCATATTGTGGAAAAAATGTCATATGATTATTTATACAAGTATTGTAACATGTTGGAAGATACATTTCCTAAGATAAAGGATAAATCTATGTCACTTAAGAAACAATAGGTGTTGAAAGTAAATATTGAAACCAACATTACTATTGAAATAAAAAAAGTGATCAATTGTTAAAAGAGAACAACGAATTAAAATTTTCAAATGAACATTTAAAAAGTATATAGAAAGATTTACCTATAATAATAAAACTTTAACTCAAATACTAGGAAAAAAAGTTTCTCTTAATTATATAACTGGCATAGTTTGACACCCAGGACAGAGAAAAATTGAGAAAACTAGATTTATGACCAATACTAGTTATAAAAATCCATATACTACTAGTAACGAATCAATAAGACCTAATAAGATATTTATTTTTATAATCTTATAATTATTTATAAGAAACCCATTTTGATGTTATGGGTGCTAAGATCACTTATTACTAACATGACTAGACCCATGATGATTTAGGTACCGACATCATTTTTGGCATAAACATTGTATTATAGGAAACCAGTTTGAAAACCTCTAAAAAAATCTTATAGTATATGGAAAGTGGATGTTCCACAAATATTTCTATTGACTATTCAAAATTAAATAATTAAATCAATTTTTATTATGTTCATTCCCCTTTTGGTTACAATTCTAAAGGGAAAATCATCATCCTTGGCCAAATTGGTAATTCTAAATCACTATTAATTTCTAAATTTTTATATGTATATGGTTTAAAATATAATATCCTTAGAATTTCTTAATTATATGATGATAGATTTTATGTAAATTTTGAAAACAATACATGTCATGTTTTTTATGATAAAAATGTTTTAAATTTTACTTCATTATGAAATGATAATATTTATTCTATTGATTTTAATTCATTATCTTCTAAAAATATTTATTTCATAAGCACCTTTCAAAAATAATCTTGGACTTACCATAACATACTATGGTATTTCAATATTTATTCAATTATAAATCAAATTAAGAAATGATTATTTAGATATCTTCCAAAGCTTTAATTCTCAAATGATAGAGTTAGTGATCCGTACCAAAAAGGGAAACTTCATAATATTTACTTTAAATCTAATAATGAATTTTCAACCTCTCATCCTCTATAGTTAGATTATATGGACCAATTTGAAACTTCTAGGGTTTCTAGTTTAAATGGAAAAAATTATGTCTATGTCCTTTTAGATGACTTCTCTAGATACACATGGGTATTCACTCCAGCTGAAAAAGGTGAATCTTGTTCTTTCTTCATTAAGTATGCCAAATTCATAGAAAATTTTAGCAGACTTTGGATTAAGAACCTAAGAAAGGATCATTTTCAAGAAATTTAAAATAAATACTTTGAATCATTTTATACTCAACATGGTTATAATAACAATTTTTCTACTCCTAGGACACCGCAAAAAATGGTGTAGTAGAAATAAGAAATATAACTCTTCAAGAGATGTCCCAAACTATGCTAAATGATTATGACTTACCTGTCTAATTTTGGGAAGAGGATATCAATACAACCTATTATACTATAAATAAATTATTAATTATAACTCTCTTAAAAATAATGCCTTATGAGTTGAAAAATAATAGAAAAAAATTATTTATTATTGAAATGTTTTTGGTTGTAATGTTTTTATTCTAAAAAAAATGGATAATATGTAAAAATTGGATTCCAATAGTGATGTTGGAATTTTCCATGGATATTCAACTTCTAGAAAATATTATAGATTATTTAATAAGAGAAAAAAAAATGTAAGAGTATGTTGACATAAAATTTTATGAAACTGACCCCAATGAACCTAAGACTATCTTTGAGAACCTTGAGGATGATCAGCCTAATCTAAATCTTAATTAATAACATTCTAATAGTTATGTTAAATAAGAAAAAAAAATTATCTAGTGAACTTTCAGAACCTAAACATAAAGAATATATTGAAACAACCAACCCCTCTTTTCAAATAGTTTTTAGGACTTATAGAAACCACTATTTAGATACTGTAATAGTAAACCTATATAGTGATAAAAAAAATTGATCTTCCCCGGGAAATCAAAATTAACACCAATCCTTCTTGTCACATCTTAAACCTAATAACATTAATGATGACATCAATGATGAATTATGAGTAATACCTAAGAAATATGAACTTAATCAATTAGAGAGAAATAATGGATGGGAACTTTTTATTAGATATAAAGTCACCAAAATGATTAGAACTAATTGGTTATTTAGAAAAAATGATGATCATTCAGGAACTATAGTAATAAATAAGCCTTTGTTTGTAGCATTAGGTTCTAATCAAGAAGAAGGTATTTATTATGAAGAAAACTTTTCACCCGTACCCATAACTAAATTCATTAGGATGATTTTTTCTAATAGGGAACATTTATATTTCAAACTATATCAAATATATGTAAAAAGAAAATTCTTAAAAGGTTTTGTAATTGAGGATTTTTGTGTTTAAAAACCCCCTAGATTTCAAAATCATTTTTTTAAAGAATAAAAAATTATATGGTTTAAAACAATATACTATAGCCTTGTATGATTTTGTTACCTAATATATTATTTTAAAAAGTTTTTCAAAAGTTATTACTGATCTAACTATTTTTATAATACAAATTTGAAAATATTTTTTAATAGTAAAAATATATGTTGATGATATTTTTTGGATCTACTAAATATTATCTATATACTTAGTTTTAAAAACTAATGCAAAATGAATTTGAAAGGAGTTTAATTGGTGAACTAAAATTCTTTCTTGGATTTCATGTTTTTCAAAATAAATAAAGAATTATCTTAAATCAATGTAAATATACTGAAGATGTTTTTTTGGATTAGAAAACAATAAATGTATTGATACTAAAATGAGTACCAACTATAAACTGCATCTTTATGAAGCAAAGAAATTAGTATATCAATATAGTTATAGTGGTATGATTGGAATTCAACTGTACTTAACTACCAGTTGGCCTGAAATTATGTTCAATGTGTGTATGTGTGCTCACATTAAATAAAATATAAAAGAGTCACACATGTTATCTATCAAAAGAGTTTTTAAATATATAAAAAAGACAACCAACTTAGGATTGTTCTATCTAAGAGGACATGTTGTGGATTTAGTTAGTTATTAAGATATTGATTTTGGTGGTTATAAGATATATAGAAAAAGAACATATAAAACATGTCATTTATTACACAAGTATCTAGTATCATGGTTTAGTAGTAAACAAAATTGTGTTTCACTATCCACTGATGAAAATGAATACATAGCTATAGGAAGTTTTTGTGAAAAAAATCTTGTGGATGAAACATACATTAATATAATTTGGTTACTAATTTAAACATGTTCCTATATATTTTGATAACATAAGTGTGATAAATATTTATAAAAATATAGTATTTAAATTTAGAACAAATAACATTGATATAAGACATCACATATTTAGATATCATTATCAAAAAAGTGATATACCATTAGAATTCATTGGAACTAAAAATTATAATACTGATATCTTCACAGAGCCATTGAATTCTGAAAGATTAAAATACATTAAACATGAATTAAGAATGATATGTTTTGGATGAAAAATTCATTGTTTATGAGTCACCATTGAAGAGTCACCATTTATAAGTCATCGTTGATAAGTCTCTGTTGATGTTTCACTATTGAGGAGTCACCATTGATGTGTCTACATTGACGAGTCACCATTGAATGAGTAATCATTACTTTTTACTACCGGTATTTTATTACTGTTTCAATTCTTTTCCTGATTAAATTTTTATGGGTTTAAATTTATTATTATTTATTGTTTGGAATCCTTAAATGATAAATATTTTTGTATAAATCAAATTGATTGACTACCCCTTAAACCATTGAACTCCCAAACCTTGTCCTTCCTCTCAGATTCATCATCTTTCTTTCTCTCTTTCCTCAAAAGCCTTCAACTGATCTAAATAGTATGTGTGTAGTCAAAACCAGATCCAAATCCATAATATATTTGGCAATATAAGGAACAAAAAGTATTTTTCTTTAGTTTGGATATTATTTCATGAAAAATGCATCTATCAAAATGGGTTGTCAAAGAAGAAAAATAAATCGATGTGCAATGGCTTCCATATAACAATATGCTAGTATTGAAAGTTTAAGACAATTAGAAATGGATGAACTGATTCACATCAAATCATCGTGTGTATTATCCATGGTCAGTATATGATTTCTATCAAAATACTGAGTCTTTTTCAGAAATAAATTGGATGTGATAATAAGTCTCATAGATAGAGAAGATATTTATTTCTCCTCAAAAGAGTGGGAAAGGTGCCTAAAATTACCTCATAAAGGGGTATATGAGGATTTTCAATGAATTGTTCCAAGTGATAGTGAAATGTTCAATTATGAAGAGGCTCTCTTACAGTTGAAATAAGATGATACTATAAGGATACCTATATATGATGAACTCGATGGTGAATTTAAGTTTTAGATTAATTTTTTCCATCATGTATTGTATCCTAAAAAAGGTATATTTCAATACCATGAGATATCAATATGTCTAATTCCTATTTATGATGAAATAAGGGAAAATAATCAATCTATGAAGACTTATTATGAACCATACGTATAATATGTACAAGAAAATTTCAAGATTGGACTCTATAATATAACCTATGATGATATCTTACATCTTAGATTCCAAGGGATATTTTAAAGATGGTTAAGATACTAAAGATAATTATGGTGGTTTTTACATATCGAATACAATTTTAAAAAACATTAAGTTGAGATTAAATCCATGGAAGAATTGTTGGTTAAGGGACAATGACAAATTATATGAAGAATTAAACCTTATAGATCATCTAACTAGACCTAAGAAAATGGTGGATCCTTTTCTATATCCTGATGATTTAGTTCAATATTATAATGATATTGTTTTTTGTAGTGATAAATTTGAAAAGTTCTAGAAGAAGAAGAATAATTTTTAGTGGAAGTGGGGAGTGTTCTAGAGATTCCTCAATATCCTCCTCAAGATTCTTTTGGATATGTCAGTCCACCAGGTTATCTATCTACCATAGAATGTTTTTAAGATGTAAATGATGATATGGAAATAGAAGAATATTGGGAATCGTAGTTTAAGACATCATCCTCCAAATCATCAGTTTACCATAATGATAATGAAAATGGTAGTGATGAAAATGATTCTACGGAAGCATATGGTGATCTGGATCATGAAAAATTATAGGTAAATGAGAGTAAATATGATGATGATCATGATTATGATGATAATAATGATATTAAAAATGGCGATGATCATGGTTCTAGTCAAAGATTTGATCACAATGGTGGAGATGATGAGAATCATGAAAATAGTCATAATAATGTAAATGATAAGAATGGATATGATCATGTTGATCATGATAAATAAATAATCAAAATGCATCTTTCATCACCAGTGGTACTAAGTTCTCACATAAATGAGAATCAATCTAAAGATACTGAGATGGATGATTTTCCACTTGTTACTAAAGATGAAATGGAAGATACAAGTGAGTAGGAGAAGTCTCCCAATCCTGTTGATCATTCATAAAAAATAGATCACTTATAACCAACATATAACATATAGACAACTTTTGTAGATCTAGTGCCTTATTTACCTGAAACTGGTGAATCTTCTCAAGTTCCCAAAGAATCTCCAATTCTTCCTTATACAAGACCTGAAGTAAGTGCTTTTGAATAGTGGAAGAATTTTTATAGTTAGGTTATAATTGGTATGTATTATAGTGATTTAGATGATGAATAAAATGAAAATCTTATCATAGGAGAAGGATTCTTAGTGGAAATAATTGATCAAGATGGGGAGTTGCGGCCTTTTACTTCCATAGGGATTGATTGATCATCTGAGGCAGGAGTTCCTCATGAGTAAATACACCATCATTCTACTCAATTTGTTATACATCCCCATGTTGTGATGAAATTTGATTTGGAATATCTTCAATGAAATGTTAATTCTGATTTGGAATCCTTGAGAAGGAATTTTGTTTCAGATTTTAAAAATGTTTTGATCTCTTAACCATCTCCAGTTTCCAGAATCAGTGAAGAAAGCATTCGATATTTAGTTTAGTTGGTTGTATCTCATATAAAACAAAGAGTTAGATTTCATATTCATGAACCTGAAGTGAAAAAAATAGAATATTTTTAATTGAAGTAAAAAAGTATGAAGACCTATGTATAAGGAATGGAAATCACTTTTTCTAAAATCTTGAATTATATCTTTAAGAGATTGGAAATCATGACTATTCTTTCCTTTATATCCACTGCACCTCCTCCTGTTTTGGTCTTAATTGAAAGAGAGATTCTCAGACAGGTTTTCATGTAAGAAATCTATACTGGTTTGGGTAATGCATCAACACATGAATAAAAATTAAAGAAGATATATCATCATGGATATCACATATATAGTCTGATAAGGGTATATTCAATTGATCATAGTACTGATAAGGACCTAATCAAGAAAGATACCAAGTATTATTTGTCTATAATTTACAAAAATCATTAAATGTCTGATATCTTTAAATTTATAGCAGAGAAATTGAGGTTTTCACCAGTTATAGAAGAATTCAGAGAACAATTTAGTCAACTAAAGGTTCCCACACCAGTTTTTCAAAGATTCATGGAAGAGAAAAAGGATTTACTTAGTTCTATAGAAAGGGGTGGTAATATAATTATGTATTTTAACAATATTTTTAAACCCTTCCAACATGTTCATAGTACAACTATTATTATCAGAGAGAAAATTACAGTGACAATAGTTCTTCCAATTACAATAATAGATCTCATAAGAGACATACCTACAGTGATTAATCGGTCAGATGTTCTTCAGCCTCCACAATTTTAGCCTATGAGTTTATTAATAGATGATGCAATCAGACACGTGAGCCATGTTATTTTTTCTGAACCTCTTCCTCCTTCAAAAGAAATATCTTATATGACAACCTATGCTCAAAATTACACTACTATTATCTCAACCTCTCAGGACAAAACAAGGATAAAGGGAAAGTGAAATTTGATTTTCCACTAACCTCTTAATAGTTAATTGGATTGGATGTAGTCTCTTGATTGGAATTGGGTCTTTATAATATTTATATTTATATTGTAGTAAGGATACTTTTTGGATGCTGTTAAATTCTATATCTTAGTGTTCTTATCATTTAATTATTATTTTATTTTATTCTCTTTTTTATAATCTCAAAGAGGAGAAAAATGGGAATTTATTTTAATACAGTGAAAGCACCTAAAAATTCTAAAAATTATAATATTTATATTTTCATAGAAAGGTTTTTTATAACCCACATATTACATCTGAAATGATAATTATATTTTATTTAACAAAAATTAGTCTCTGATTATCATTATTTAATTATTTAGTACATATCTTATAAAATTCCATATTTTGTGATTATAAAAATGGGGGAGAATATTAGCACCTCCTTTTGTGTGGTGTGTTTGAAAGTATATTATTATAATGATCACAAACCATGATTATTGTAGTACTAATGATCTATATGTTTTATTATAGAATTTTATATGGTGAAACAATTTTTATGATAATTCAGATAAGTGTTATGGTGAGTCCCTGTTAGTTGGGAGTCACCACCAGGATTTGCTACCATCGACCAGGTGGTACTATTGAGGTGAGTCTCTGCCAAATAGGAGTCACCACTAGCGATGAGATACCACCATCAAATTAATCACCAGTCTTATCACCACCATTCATGCTACCATCAGAAGAGTTATCTCTATGACAAGCTATGACCTAGCTTGTTACCATCAGACTCTGAGTCACTACCATGCTCTAAGTCACCATCAGTCTGAGAGACCACCAGATGATGAGCTCCCGCTATCTTCTTACTACCATTTTCATCTAAGTAATTTGGAATGAATGGATCTACAACTATTTATATTCAAGGATAATTTTACAGAGTCATAATGACATATTCAAAACATATTTGAGGATTTTGGATCTCCTATAACTAATTCTAATATATCTTCATGAAGGACACACGCACACACACACACACACACACATATATATATATGTGATATATATGATGATTACTGACTAAAAACCCTACAGAATAATTGTGTGATTGAATCTATGAAACCTTAAAAACTTACTGATTTATGTTTTGTGAAGATCAAGGACACAAAAGCATATAATCCATTACATAGATTTATTGAGACACTAACATAGATCAATTGGAACATTCCTCCAAATTCGTATGATCCTCTTTTTTACTACAACCATCAAAAAGAAACCTCAAACTCTTCACCAAAGTAGATCTGGGGACTTCAACCATTATAAACATACCAAACTGAGTATCTCAATTTTCTTTATTGCAATTATTTTTCATTGCTTTCCCATTTTAGAAGGGTGTTGTTACCTTTTTATCAAACACACACTGTCTCATGCACCTATCTTGAGAATACTTGGTATTCTCTCATTCCCTTACATGTTTTCCATGGTGTTTGTGGAATAGGTCCTTATATGGCATGTTCTATATTTTCTTCCCACGTATAATTGTGTATGAGTCTCTTTATCTAGGATAGCTTATATTTGTTGTTTGTTTACCTGATCTAATTTTTGGATTTGTTTGATTATTATTATAATATTCTTGGAAGTAAGTGATTTCCATGTGTAGGGGACTAAGTCTCATCTTGAGACTGAACCTCTTGCATATTCCATAGTATTATTGTTTTTTGTTTTATTACCATATCCTAGAATGTTTTTATTTGATAAAAAACTATTTCTTTGATAATTAATCTTAAATAGTGTTTATTTTTTTCTATGTAAATTGATTTCAAAACCTAATGTAATTATAAACATTATTTTAACTGAGTCATAATCACTCTTTCAGAAATCTCTTAAAAGGATGTATCTTATATCGATCTGCTATTTTGATTAATTTTCCATTCTATTTTATTATGGGGATTTTATTTTAACTTTATATTTAACAGAAATTTTTATTGGGAACTCAATTCACCCCCCCCCCCCATATAATTTAATCACTCCAACCAACAGAAAATATATCATTTCTTTAGGAATAGAAATTACAAATGACTTATTAATTTCTAAATTTTATTTTGGATGTTTTTGTAAAAACAGTGTATTTTTTGTAAAGATATATTGTTGAAAATGATTCATTTATTTTATGTGAGAAACATTTTCTGGTGTGGTTACATAATTTTTTCTTAAAAAGTGATTAAGGACGTTAATAATATTTCTTTGAACATGTTATAAAAAATTTATTAAGTTAGATATTCCTTTTTTGACTTTTATGTTCCTTGAATCATGACCAAACTCATGAATAATGATATGTTTCTAAAAATAATGATGCTTCACAATGTCACTAGATAGAACTAGGAGGTTGACATCGGTCATAGGTTTATAATAAGTCTACATCACTAGGTTTTTATTATATTATAAGAAATGTAATAATTACAAAGGGGTAGTAGTACCGAGTATAATAAGTCAAAGTTCATGTGGAAGTACAATGTCTAGGTCAATTCTAATAGATAAACCAAGTGTAAAAATTTGAAGGTGTAAGTTTTAAATTATTAAATATACAAATATAAATCTATAAAATGTTTGATATTGAAAGTTAAAGGTATCTAATTGAGTATATCAGACAAAGAACCATCATATAGAGTTTTGGTTTAATATATTTAATTTCTCCTTAGAAGAATTTTATTTATTATTGATACTTAAATGGTTAATGGGATAAAAAATACAAAGAAGTGCATATGGTGGAGGATGTGAGTAATCAAATAAGTCACCATAATGAGTTAATAAAAGTTATGTGATCAGTTAATGGATAATTAGATTGAAGATAAATAGACAAACATATATTATTTCTATGTATGAATGATTCCATGAAGATACCAAACTGAGTATTATGAACCAAATATGTTTTTTTTATCTAAGGTGGGGTGACTAGATGGAGACTTATCAAGGAATCAGTCAAATCTCTACCATTAGTCATATATTTCATGTTTGGACCACCTGTGGAAGATTTATAGAGTTTATCGAAACATAGAAATTGGTTGATGTAGATCATAGAGAAGGTAATCATCATTCAATGAAATATTAATTTCACTATATAGAAATGTTCTTAATGTATCCATCAGTCCAATATCCATAATATTAATTTATAGGAATATTAAAATTCTTATGTAATTTTATTAATAAAATGATATAGAGATCATATTTTAAATTATGTGTATATAATGAGTATAAAGAAGTTTAAATTACATGTGAGATTTCAAAAAATAAAAATAGAATATTATCAAATAGTTTAGAATCATCTAGTTAATTTCAAATATGTGATATAGTTTGAATTTTGTTTTTTGTTGAGTGATAAATTATTTTCTATTACCATGATTTTCTCCAGAGTGTGTGAATATATAAATACGGGTCACCTAATGTATAAAAATATAATGGTACGCTATTAATATTCATGATAAGTGAAGTACAAATGTTTTTTCAAGACAGTTGAGTTTCCAACTAAGATAACATTTTGGTTGAAGAAGAGGTATCAAAAGAAGTTTTTAGTATGTATACACCAGAAAAAGGTGTGGTGAAATGATTTTCATGATAGAGGTGTTGATAAAATCCCATTATTATAGTCATCTATTATAGATATGAGAAAGAATAAAAGGTGAAAGGTTTTTCCCCTTGTATATAGAACCAACCAGAGCCACAATATTATCTAACATTCACCAGATAGAGTTTATTTTGACAAAGGTAGGAGGTGCACCAGATAGAGTCTTATCATGTAGAGACATCAAATGGATAATTTCTTTATAAGAATTTATTGCATTTTTTATAAATTATTATTATCTTTTTTGGATGGATTTTATAAAAAACAATGTAATTATTGAGATCATGTAATCTTTCCAATAAGTATATATATATAGTCTAACAAGAGTTGGACCAAAATGAATTCAATTAATATTATTATTATATTCATTGTATTAATAGGATTATCGATGGAAAGGATTTGGTAACCCACACATGGGTAGAACCTATTAAAACTTATCTTATCTTATTTACATAGTTAACATTTCATAAAAATATTGGTTGAGTTTTATAAAGATGAAAATAGAAGAAAAAAACAAATCATAGGAGTTAATTTCAAGAGTAATGAAATTATAAATGTCCACAATGACTCACCTACCCCCCTTATTACTGCTTCACAATTTCATAGGAACTTCAATTGGTAACAAAAAAATCTAGATTCCCTTTATAATATCATTAATTTTCTTATCATGGATAATCTCAAACTAGAGAATAGTAGGGGTATTACTACCATATAAGGAAAAAATTATCATAGATAGAAAAAAAATAAGCATACCATATCTTATATTTCTTTTATTTCAGGTAATTAATGAAGCAGAAATTGGGTTTCCACCAATTAAGAATGGTGAACCTATAAAATTTTCTAAAATATTAAATCTTGATGTTAATGGTAAATGTAGAATTTCCATTCTTTTTTCATTTTTAGAAAAACATTATATGAAAGTGATTTTTCTCAAGATAGATAAAATGCATTATGCAAACTCAAAAGTATATTTTAGTGTAAAATTAATGTGGAGGGTGAAAATATAAAATACAGAGAAGAAATTTTGAAAATATCTAAATTAAAAATGATGAAACTATTGATGAGTACTTCATGAGAGTTAATGAATTGTTTAGAAACATTAATGGAATCAGAGATATGAATCATTATATATATGTTTGATCCAAAAATTAATTCTTTATAAGATAAGGATAATTTATCTCATTATGAAACACATAACCAATTATTTCTTATGAAATGAGTAAATTGGAAACATAAAAAAAGAATATTAAGGAAGATACATCCTTTATTGCTATGATAAAGATAAATATTTATGAATCTAAACATGAGATAGTGTACCTAAGTTATATATATTAAAAGGGATATTATGCTAAAATGAATGGGAATATTTTTCCCTAAAATCTAAAATATACAGATGACGCATTGGCAAGTATAAAGAAAAACTCACACAGAAATTTTTTTACTGTAGTGGAATTGTTCTTTTTTTTTTGAATTGTTAGTAGAAAAATGTTATAGGATATCGTTATTATTATAAAAAAATCGTTGGGAGAACTAGAACAAAAATTCCAATGAAGATAGGCATTACACCAGAAATATGAAAACATTCACTAGAAATAAAATATGTATACTGAGAAAGAGTTTCAGGTATATCTATATTGAAAATAGTTCTTCAGAAGATAAAAATATATAAAATTTTATATTACACTTTTCAAATGTAGTGAGAAAATAAGAAACTTATAAAAGTGAAGAAGAATAATCTTTCAAAAAAACCTATAAAGAATGTTAGTTTAGATTTTAACTTATGACATGTATGAATAAATAAAAAATCCCATGAAATAGATCAAAACATTAAAGATCAAAAGTGATAAGAATTATGTAGTCATGGGAGTCTTCCATAATAAGTAAGATTCATAAATTGAGAAGATTATGAACCTCAAGTTAAAAGTTATAGAACAAGGATTGATGATGGAAAATCTTTGTAAGAAACTTGTTACTAAGAAATATGAGATTTTTAAAACTCAAAAAATATTCCTTCAGTTTGAAAGTAAATTAATAATTATTAGTGAGAATTTTCCTATGGATTAATAGGTAAAGTCTAAAACAACTCAATATTATGATATAAATAATTCAAATAATCATGATAAATATGAACCCACTAAATATAAAAGTTCATCTTATTGTACTACCTATGAAGATGTTATATAACAACCCAAAATTTTTATTAATATAATTTCCCTACTTATAATTATGTCATAAATCTAATAAATATCATTGATAAACAAAAAACATTACTCTCTTTAATGAATAATGATAAATTAGTCATCAAATAAACAAATAATAATTCCAAATAATATATAAGGATAATAAATAGAAAATAAGAGAATAAGAATAGTATAATTTGGATATGCTCGATCAACAAAACATTACTCACAAAAAATATATACAAATAAAACATAATTTTAATAATAAAAAATTCATTTTTAAAATGGAAATATAAATAACCTTGATATTATATAGAATTAAATTAAGGGTAAATGGGATAAGACGTATTTATATAATGTAGCAAACCCATATGACAATCATAAATCTGACTGTTGGAATGGTAATTTGACCATTAAAATAGAAATCTAACAGTTAGAATAGTAGAATAACCTATGGTAGTGTTAAATAATATTTATTTATTTTATAAATTTAAAATTTAAAATTTTTAAACCATGGTACAAGAAAATAAATGTTCTAAAAAAGATAAATTAAGTGTTAGTATTTTTGTAAAACGTAAATGTTTTATTTTAAATTTATAATGACCATAATTATTTAAATTAAAATTAATTTTCATAAAAAGGATTTCGAAATTAATGTTATTTTTTATTTTAATTTTAATATAATTTTATGATACCATAAGTAATTTTATAAAGGGTTGTAAAATCGATTATAATATTAAAATCAGTATTTTTCAAATAAATGAGGATTTTATTTAAAAATTAAAATTATCATACATAGAAAATTATTTTCATAAAATGGATTCCATTTTTTGAAAAATAAAAATTTAAAAATGGTCATGGTGATGTTTTTTTATTTTTAAAAAATAATTTAATTTTTTTGAATAGTGAAATAAAACAATTTGTTGTATTTAACATTATAAACCAAATACATGAAATGTTGATTCATAGATGATGTATAAAACCATTAGTTTGAACTCAAATGCACCAGTTATTGTATATATTCAAATGAATAAATAATAATGATATTATTGATCCAAAATAATAAAGTAATGAATATAATAATAAAAAATACACTATCCCCCCATATAAATACCACCACTTCTCTTTATACCTTATAATCCTTTTAGCATGCCAATATTCTAAGAATTTATCTTCTAAATACTCTTACCCAAGTCTTGGTGTTTTTGGTCTCTCAAAAAGTCTAATTCCGCGTGCCTTAATAAGTTTCTCAAGTAGAATACATTCAAGAAATAAAATCCTCCATCTTTCTCTTTTAAATTATTTATTTCTTCTAACTTATCTTCACCCCCTATACAAAGTGAAATGATAACTATATTATCATTCATATACTATAATTTTATTATGTAAATTTAATATCAATCATCAAATTTTCCTCTCTCATCCTTTTATTGTAAAAATAAAAACATCATCTTTAATATGCTGGTTCACAACATTAATGGATGGCGAGATTCTATTTTCCATTATGGCTATAAAGGATGGAAATAAAACTATTATTATTGTTAAATAAGTGTTTGATATGTATATTATAACTTATTTAATGTTATTTAACAAATATATGGACATAATATAAAATAAAATGATACTAGTTTTTGATAGTCTCTAAAACCACCAAAATAAAATAATCATTTGTCATTAACGTTTTATCAAATGATTCATCCTCATTTCAAAAAAATAATATATGGGAAAATTTAAACTTACAGAATTGAATTAATACCATATAATTTCACTTTTGGATAATTATTCCAATTTTATAAGAACCACCATAATTATACACAAGTGAATAGATCATGAAACAATGAAATGAATGCTCCTGAAACGACAAAATTGAACTTTGAAAATCATTCAAATGGGAATAAATGAACATAATAAAATTATAATAAATAAAATAAATCTAGAAGAGGTTTAAAATTATTTAATTTACAGATCTAATTTTATTATCCCAAAAATTAATTTCAAGTGCATAATGCATTCAAACATAAGGTTAGGGGTCTCTCTGAACCTCCATTTTTTTCTTTAGGTTTTGATTTCTCTCACCTCTCCATAATTTATTTATTCATTATTATTATATAACTCTCCTTAATTTTCTACATATGTTTATATATCTCAATTAATCATTAATTTATTGGTAAATACATGTTGTAAATGGTTCTCTTCTCAATTCCTCTCAATAAGCAAGCCTAATTAAAGGGAACTTCTCCGTTTCTTACACATTTTTAAGTACACTCCATAAGATTTTTCAATACACCAATATTTTTCTAAAATCAATATCATTTAAAAGTATTTTTGTTCATTTATGATTTTATAAAAACAATTTTTCCTTTTTTCCTTGTTTCTTACTCTTTATTCTTTTCCATAAAACCATACTTATGTGGAACATTTATAATGTTACCTAACAACTTTCTTTCTTCTTTTAAATTTAGTTGAAAATAATTATTAAAGATCTATTTTTAGTGTTCCTTTATTAATTACCAAGAATTATTTAATCACTTATTTCAAGGATACAATTGTGAAAAACTCTTTGGAAATTTCTCGTGACATGATTATGAAACCCATTTCTTTCTATGGGTAATCCTTATGATTATTCCTTATGTTTGATTTATTTATGTTGAAAACATATGCATGTACATGTTATTATGGGTGCACCCAGATTTAACTCTAATTTATAGGGTAATTTTTTGTCTCATTAGATGTAATTTATGGGATTTGGGAGTAAACATAATCCATTATGGGACTATGTCCATTATGTGATGTCGTCTTGGAAAACAGCCTTGACTCGTGCTTATACAATGTTATGTGTTGGTTCCACATTCCTATATTTCCATGATCATATTATTCCATGTTATATATGATACTCCTATACATTTTTATTCATGTTACATGAATTTTATGTGGTTATGTTATTCTTTATGACTCATGTGTTATACTTTTTTCCCATGATTATTCCCTTAAGGGGAATTTTAGCTCATCTCTTTTTGTCTAAGTATTCCTCATATTAGCATATGTAGTTTTAGGATCTTAAAATAATTTAGGATATCCTTATGGATATTAATAAAAATATGTTCTATTCTACCTTCATTCTTTCTAATTATATACCTAGTCTTTGAAAGACACTATAATTTTTCGATCTTGGGTTTTTATTTAATGGAGAATATGATTAAAATCATGTAATAATATATATATATATATATAATTCTTGGGACATTATATGTTAGAAACAATGTTGGGAAAAAATAAATTGATAAGGTATGTGAAAAACACATTAAATTTATATAATTCTATATCAACATCGAAATAAAGGGTTCTAAATACCTATGGAAAAAATGTACTAAATATTTTATAGAACCACAACAAACTCACTACCATGGCAGATCATTTTTCTATAGAAAATTAAGATTCAATGGATAATATTGGTTTTTAAGTATACATATGAATAAAGGAAAAAATTATTGGAAAAAAAATTATCTCTCTGTAAATATGAATGAATTTAGTTGTAACAATGGTAGAAGAGAAGATAATAACAATTTTAAGACACATGAAGAATGAAATAAAAAACCTTCAGAAGATAGAAAGATCCCAGAGAAAACCCATTTCAATTTCCTAGATGAATCTTTTGAAATTTGTAAAAAATTAGGATATTATTATAATGATTATATGAAAATATATCTAGGAATTTTTATTTTTATTATAAAAGAAAAGTCTGTTAGGAAGATGCAAATTAAGAAAATAGCTTTTTTATATAGGCTACTCTAAAATTTGGGAAAATTAACAAACAAAATTGTATTGATTGATTTATTTCCTCATTTATGAAAAGTGATACATAAATATATTAAAATAGAACAACATGATGATTTAGGATATACTTTCAAAAATAATAGCTTCTAAAAAATTAGAGGAATTTGATCATGTGAAATTGAATATCAAAAACTATATTCGAGGGAACTTCTATTAATTAATGGGATGAAATTCAATATACAGAGTTTTCACCAAATATTTTATAATCATATTTAAATTATCTATAAAAAATATTTAGGTATCATCAGTATTCTCAAATATATTATATTTTTTACTAAGGGATAAATAACCATTAGAAATATAATCTAGATTGGAGATCTCTGTAAATCATGTTACTTAGGTATTGAGGGAAAATATAATTTGTACACCAATGAAATGGGAATATCATCTGGAAAGTATAATAAATTTTTTTAATGCTTATGTTACCTGAAACTTACTACAACTAAATTTGAAAGATTATGTTGTTTATATAATATTCTTAATATGAATAATGGTTAGCTATAGATATTGGAAAGATTAAATATAATCCAATAGTCCCCTAGAGCTTATTTCTATCTTTATGGGTTGATGAGAAATTAAACAATAAATTTTGATTTTTTACCATATTAAATTAATTAATAAAATTACTCATATGAACAATGTAATGTTTTTGAAACATAAATCAGATGTTTTAGATATGTTCTGATGTTTTAGAAGTGAGTTTGACAGTGAAATTTTTATGTACTAATGTATAAAAAAAAATATAATAGAATAAAAAAATGATTTCAATTACTATTTGAAAAAAACTTTGATAAAACACCAATACATATCTACCTACACTCCTAAATAAAATAGAGTTACAAAAATGAAAATTATAAATTTAGTTGGAATGTGAAGAATAAAACACACATAATACGAACTTTCTAAATTTTTCTATATAGAATTTATTAGTATAGTTATTCCTTTAAAAAAATGCGTGTTGTGACTAGAATAAAGAATTACAACCTATGAAATTTTGTATAATAAAAGAAACAAATTTAAAATGATTAAATTTTTTGGGAGTACATTCGATATTAAGATCTAAAATCAAGATCATGGAATTGTTAATGATATTTTTGAGGAATAAATTTCCATGGTATATTCAACTGGGAAAATATATTAAAAGTTATGGAAAAAATTAATAAAAAAATTATTTAATTCCATTAATTTAATGGTTATTAAAAATATAACATCATTAATAAAATGTATTGTAAATGATATGGAAGTTTTTAAAAAATAGAGACTAATGAATTCCAAATAATATAATAAAAGGTAACTTTAAAGTGAGTGAAAACATATATGAAATGATTCTAATGAATAATGTGATAAAAAATATAACACCAATAGAATATATATAACATTTCAAACATCCAAAAAATAGGTTGAAATAGATAACATCGTTATAAATTGGAAGGATTCAGTTCAGACCAAAATTATAGTGAGGTTGGAGAAAAAACATCTATTATCTCTTTAGTAGAACTACTATTAGTTTTGGAGGTAATTGAACATATTAAGTATATTAATTAAATGAATGAAGAGTTAGATCAGATTGAGAAAAATAACACCTTGGATTTTCTTCCATGACTATTAGGAAATAATGTTATAATAATAAATTTCTTGTTTTGAAATAAAATCAATTAACGTGCAAAAATGTCATGAAATGAATCAACACTTGTTTTTAAAGGATACTCACATGTGGAATTAGTTGATTTAAAATAATCTTTTTCCCCTTCTATGGGACGTGAAACATTATGAATGTTCAAGGAATTTTCTGCACATCACCATTACAATGATTATCATATGGATGTTGAGTTATTTTCCTTGAGAGGAGAAATTGATAAAGATGTTTATATTGGGAAAAATATTTTTTTTAACTTGAAAATAATGAACCATAGTGTGAATGTCAAATAGAGATTTGTATGTTTCAAAACTAGATCCATGTTTTTTGTACTATAAACTTGATTATTTCATAAAATAGATAAACATTTCAAATATAATATTTTATAGAAACTTTTATGTTAATTAAATTAGTATTCTCACCCTAACAATAATTTTATACATTGACAATATAATTTTTATAGGTGGGTGAGATAAAACACATGAATAATATTCTGTGAAAATGATGAAGAACTTTGAAATTTCAATACATGGAGAGTTATTATTCAATCTGGGCATTTAAATTAAACAAATGGTAGATAAAATTTTATATATTAAGAAAAAAAATATCAATGGTATATTAAAAATATTTGGCATGGTAGACTCAAAATATGTTTATACTCGTGTATATATTAGTATCTTGTGGAGAAGATATGAATCATCAAAAAGTTTGAATTACAAATAATTTTAAAAGTAGATAAGAAGCATAGGCTATCTTACAGATTTAATACATGAACGTTTTGTTTTGTTAAATTATATACATGATATTAAAGTTATCTTATGCAATCACACATGTTAGTATCTAAAATAATACTCATGTATGTTAAAGGAAAATCATCTTATGGACTATTGTACAAAAAACATTGTGATATAAACATTATTGGGTATATTGATGCAGATTGGGATAAATATTATAATGATATAAATTCAAAATCATGAGGATTTTTTTCCAGGAAGATTTTTGTTTGATTTGGAATAGTATAAAATAATTATTTGTTACACTGAGTACAATATAATAACAATATGTTTTCATGGCCAATTCTTGTACAAACATGTTATGTATGAATGTTCTTATGAAAGATTTTATAGTGAATGTTTCCAATCCATTTAATTTTTATTTTTGAAAATCAAAATTCCATTAAAATTTATTTATAAAATATAAAAAAATGATCATATCTAATTGATACATTGTATCATCTTATAAAAGAGAATGTTGTCCATAGAGATTTTTTCTTCATTTTATTTCAAAAAATCTATAAAATTATTGTTTCTTTCACCAAATTTATTCCAAGGAAGATATTTTAGGAATTGATAATTTAAGTATATGTTCATACTTCACCAATGAATTTAAAATTTTCATAAGAAAACTTAACCCACCTATCGTTTCATTATGTTGTTAAAGGGTGTATAATTTAAAAGCCTATATAAAAATATTTTGTGGATCCGAATATTGTGTTATCATAGAAATAGGTTTAAAAAATATTGAGTGGGACTTTATCTTATCATGAAAATGAAGATTCATGTCTATGAGGGATATAATTTCTCCAAAAAATATTTCCTTATCCAGTAGTGTGGTGTTAGTATATTAACATTGAGAAAGGATGTGGTTTTATGAAAGAATCAATAAATTAGTTAAATATTCAAGATTCCTATGCGTGTTTCCAACAAATCAAAATATGGAGATTTAATAACTATTGGTTCATTTTTCTAAATAGTTTTTTATTTTTATTCAACATATATAGTGGGAAATAGTTTTGTATTCCATGAAAGAAAGAGTTGATGGAGTGGTTATATAATTTTTTATTAAGATATTTTTAAAGATGTTAAGAACTATTAATTAATCATGTTAATGAATATACCTTAATTTTGATAATTATTTACCAATATTTAAGTGCCTAAAAACCTGAAAAAACTCATGATCCAATATAATTTTCTACCGTGATTGATACTGCCCAATAGTTGTGGACAGACCGGGATAGTTGTTATTAGTTAATGGTTTATATGAAGTATAAATTTCTAGGATTCTAAGATTATATAATTAGAAGGAATTATAATGGGGTAGAAGTAAAAATTCAAGATATCAATGTTCAATTGGTACTGTAAATTCCTAGCCAATTTTTCTGGACAAATAGGGTGTACAATGATTAAGGTGATAGTTTTTCACAATTAATAATACCAACCTAAATATGTATGATGTAAGAATTTCAATGTTTAAATTTGATTTATTATTTTTTATCCCAATTTCATGCCTATATAAAATTTTGAAACTTATAGTAAAAATATCGAAAGATATAATGTTCATATTCTTGAGATGTGAAGTGTTAATGGTTTTCCAAAAAGGTTGAGTTTCTAACCCTCATATATTATGGTTGAAGAATAAGTAATAGATAGTGATTTTGGTAAGATTACACTAGAAAAATGTGTGTCTGAAATATTTACAATACATAGGTGTCAGTAATAACCATCAATTAGATGCATCAGTCTAATATAGTGGATAGTGTAACACCCCAAAAATTAAAAAAGAATAATATTTTATTTCATAGAATGTATGAAACACAACACAAAGAATACAAAGGAATATAACCACTCAAGAGTTTATAATAAATTTAATATTTTCAATAAATTTAATATGTTATATATCTTTAAATTCATGAAATACTGATTTATATTGTGTCTCACGAAACATTGAGTTTCTTTGAAAGCTTGTATTACACACAAGTCTGATTTTTACCAAATACTATTTATATTTTCATTAAAAATGAAAAAAATCTCATATATATTAAATTTGTGGTCATAAATAGGTTTAAATAACTTATGGAAATATTTTTTAATTTTTTTGTTACCAATTAATTATAAATTAAAATAAATACTAATTGAATATAAAGGGAATGTTTTTATAAATAAAAATTTTTATACACCCAAAGGAAATTTATATTAATAAATTTAATTATTTAATATTAGTGAATGTATCTAAATGAAATATATATTTGTTATATACTCAATTAAAATTGTTCACATTAATCAAATATATTTGATAGGCATAAGATAAGAATAAATTAAATTTTACTCATTAAAAGATGTCTTTTTCTAAAGGTAGTTTTGCAACCTTTTAAAAGAGAACTTGTTTTAAAACAAATCAATGATAATTTTATAAATACTATTTTCCAAGATAAAAATTATTTTTGAAATAATAATTTCAAAATTATCTTAGGGTGAATTTATGGTATTTTTATAAGAAGTTTCTTTTTTTATGAATAGTGGAAAATATTATTTTAATTGAAAACATACTTTTCATCTAAATAATTTATATTATTGAGTTGTATTTTAAATATGTTATAAAGTTAAAATAGATCAATTATACATATATTAATCCAAATTATTTCATTTTAGTCATTTTTTCATTGAATTTAGATATAAAAACAAAGTGAACTTTTTACCATTTTCACTTTAAAACGTCGTTTTCCCATCCTGGCTGCGGGATTAATTTTAAATTAGTTTCTTCCACTTATATGATTTCAATTTAAAAAAATGGATTCCGAATTTGGAATCAGGATAATTTATAATGTATATTATGGAAAACTTAGTTTTTGACCAAAAAATAGTGAAATAAATTGGAATTAATTATAATAATTAATGTAAAAATAAGTTTACTTAGTGGCTAAACATTAATCATAAGAGACAAAATGACTTAAAAACTTTTCAGAAACCCATAATATGGAAATATTTCGACCATATTCCCTATTTTATTAAGAAAATAATTATTGGAGGCATATTATATAAGATATACCTCCCAATAGTTTTTATTTTTTTATTTACAAGAATGTCCCTCCTCAATTATAAAAGGGCATTCACTCTCCCCCATTATACACACTTATCAAGACTTTGAAGTCATCTGAAACAACCCAAAATAAACTCCCAAAATCCATACCAACATCTTATAATCTTTTTTTAGTAAAAAATTAAAACCAAGGTAGGCTCTTTGTATAAACCAACATGAGTTAACCGAAGAAAATATAACATTCATCAATGAGCACTTTTGTTTTATTTATTTCTCCACCCCCTTAAATTATTCTTATATAATGATTATATAGTAAACTCATTATATTAAATATAATGATATATTTTTATGATAACATAACAATAAAAATCTTCACACACTTCCATTAAATGGGATACGCAAGCATCGTTCGTGTGTACGGAGAACTATCATCTCACGAACTGATCTCGTTCGTTCTTTTTTTAAAATAATTCAATTTTGGGAATAATATAGGATTTTTTATTATATATATATTATATTTTGGATATTATTATTCTTATTTTGTTATTATATAACACATACCTTCGTGCTTTATATTTTGTGAGAATACGATAATGTTGCTCGTGTGTACGATAAACTACCGCCTCACAAAGTGATGTGATTCATTCATGATTTACATAGAATGTATTAAGAGTGGTTTTAATAAACATATTTTTTTTATATGGACTAAAAATGATACTATAATTTCAATACAATATGAAAATGGAAATAGTGTTTATGCGTATGTACGGCCTACCGTCTCTATGAACGGTGTATTCCATTTCCTATCACCAAATTTTATACATTACTCTAAATACGTGTATAATAAATATATATTATATTTAAATAATTTTTTACATTATTGAGATGATTATATCAATATATAATTAAAAGGAACAAAAAAATAAAAATTCAAAACATACTGGAAAAACAAGGAAGTTGACAACCAAAACAACAAAAAATAATGAAAGATTATTAACAAATGGGTGATAAGATAGCATAATAATATCATATATGATATTATAAATATTAATATGGTTCTTTTATAAGTTATTAACAATCATAAAACCATTATACAAGAGGTTAGATTTTGTTCAACCAATATGGAGTATAAGGTTTCGTAATAATTTTATTTCATTGAGGAAAATTATATTATTACACACCTAATTTCTTTTATATGGTGTATATACTACCCCTTTGACATTTAATATCATGAATAAATAATTATTCATGTTATTTTGAGTTTAAATTTTAATTATTTTATCTAAATGGATTTTAACTTTAAGTTACCAAGTGGCGAATAAATTTAAAAGCTCAATTACTTTTCATTGGGTTATATTACTTCTTCATTATCGTTAATATTCTATTATTATATGAATAATGAATTTGATAATATATTATTTTATTCCCAATTGTTTTATGTGGATTTATATTTGTTACACATAATCAATTAATTGGTTAATTCTCACATGAACTTTATAATCTTTGTAAGGGTTTACTTCACAATCTCATTTTACTCGGGATTATTTTCATTTGAATTTCCATTGAAGGAAATTATTTGATCATTGTTTTATAAACCCATTAATTTTATTTTCCTTTGGCTATTCATGATCTTTCTCATGTAATAGTATAATTTTTCCACTCTTTGGTACTTATAATGTTTTATAAAATTATTTCAATAAAATTTAACTTCATTTCTCTCTTCAGTTGAAAATATGTTTTCTTCCAAAACACTGATTTCTAAAAAAAATTCAAAATTTTTTTCTTTAACCATTTCATAATTATTTATTAAAATACATTTTTACCCATTTTTTTAAAAAAAATATTTTGAAAATAATCTTCTTAACAATTTATTAACAAGTCACTTTTCTAACCTTTTTACAATGAAAAAGAAATGTTTGTTTCACCTTTTAAGGAATTACTCGAAGTCATTTCTCTGAAGTATCCTTTTAAATTTTACATTGATTTTTTAAAGAATTTTTTTTAAAAAAAATATTTTCAAAGTATTATTTTCAAATTATTTTCAAAATAAAAATAGATATTTCCCATCAAGATTTTTTTTAAATATCTTTTTCTTATATTATCAATAATAAAAACTTATACTCTAACTTCAATGGGTATATGTAATATTGACATCATCCTTATTCTTCCTATGGATTAATTATGATTATTTTGAGAAAATTTAGTGTTGAAATTCACTACCTTGAATCATTTTGTTATCAAAAACATCTCATTGATTTATTCACTTTTCAGTGACCATTGAACATTAATGTTTCCATAAATATCCATATTACTTATCATTGATATTATTATTCCATAAACCATATGCCATTTTTTTAAATATGTTATTTACTTTGAAAGTTATTTTATTAATTAGGGAAATATTGGTAAATTTATATATTTTACTCAATATATACATTTAATGATATGTCACATTGTTCATTAATTAAACCAATTATTTGATATATGAAGAATGATTTGGAAATGTATTGATGGGTGGGGACTAGACTATTTATAGCCGCATGATTCATTGGTAGGTTCTCATGAGACAAATTAGTTGACCGAATTAAATGCCTTTCTACCTATAGTTTTAGTCAATCTAGAGGATAGATCTTAAAAGTAAACTTTTTCATGTTCTTAAGATATGATTTCTGATAATTACACATTGGCTTCATTATAGTTATCATAATTATCCATAAGAATTACGATATAAAAAATCAATGGATTCATTTTATTTCAATTTATTGATTAAATGGAATGTGTTTTAAGTTATTTCCCTTTTCATATTGATTATTCTTTATCCAGTTATTTAAATGGCATGTGTGTTTAGTTATTTACATTTCCATATTGATAATTCTATATCCAGTAGTTTAAATAGAATGTGTGTTCAGTTATTTACCTTTCCATACTGATTATCCCTTATTTATTCATGATGGGTTCCATTATACTTAACCCTTACTAAGAATTTGTGAACATGGTCATTTTTTCCTTCCCCAGGATTCCTTAAAGTATAAAAATAATGAAATGAAAGGATATTCTAGATAAAATAATGTTATTCTCTAAAAAAATAAATTATTTTTTCATTTTTTCATTCATTTTTAATGCAAGAATCGTGTATGTATATATATTACTAAGACTAATAAACTGTTCAGTCCATTGGGATGAGATTTACTTTTATCTTAATCCAATGTAATGGTAGTAGGAATCGACTCCATGATTCTGGGGTTGGGGATTCTATAGTTGGTATCAGAGCAAGTTTAGAAGAAACCATAGAAAATAGATTTAGGAAAACATAGATTTGGGGACATGTCCCCATGATAGACATTGAGGATATGTATAGAAGAGTATCCTAATGTTTTGGTAAGGTATAGATTATCTAGGGATTTATAGAAATACATCCATTCTAAGATACTAAAAGTGGATTTGGTTCAAGAATTTATTTACCTAGGGGTAATAACTCCAAAAAATGGAACATTAGGTTTGATTCGAGCATAACCCAGTATACAAAAATGGGACTTACTATATACATTGTTTGACACTCTATAAGGATATTCTTAAAATAATTCAAATTTTCTTTAAAAACTGTTAGCAAGTATTTAAATGTATGATGGAAATTAATAACCTAGGTTAAACATAAGTTGTTTTAGATTGAAATTATGGTGTCTTGATTTAGTAATTCTATAAATGATTATTCATCTTTCTCACTGGGATTAATGTTTTTCACACTATGATTTTTTGGTTTTATTCAATGGATAAAACCCAAAGGAATCATGTTCACATTGAACATGAGGGAAAATTTGGTGAAAATGAGACACAAAATGGTATGCTGATATTAGTGAAATATATCTTGTTTATCCCTAATCAGTTTTCCTAAAATTTGATTAACAACATATACCATAACCAACTCCCAAACTCCCCAAATAAGTGAAGTATGGAGTTTTCTAACAACTTGAGTGGTGTAGACCAAGGAGAAAAGAAGGATCAATTTATTTCATGTATGAAATGTGAAAGGGAACACCCAAAAAAGTGTCTCAATGGAACGGTGAAATTCATTATGTGTGGAAAAGGATGGAATCAAGAAAATAATTTCCAAAGAAAAATGAAGAGCATGATGAAAGGAAATAAGTCTCATCTTGGAGACCCATTTATAGTTTGTTTCATTAAATTTAGGGAACCTATATGTTACTTGATTCAATTAAATATTCTAAATAATAACCCCTACAACATAGAAGGACCTGAGTGGAAATAAAATGGATGAAGTACTTATGTATTGTGATTGTACAAATAAATTGTTGAAGTGTTTTATCAATTGTATATTTCTTGAAAAATCACAAAACAACAAAGTATTCTGTTAAATTTTATAAGAAATTAGGTATTCATAACATAATAGTTATAGATACCATCATGGGTTAATGAGTTTAAGATTTAAAATCAGATTGATGACTTAAATTGATTTTTAGATTTAATGTGATGGGATTCTACCAAGACTAAGGATATTTTATATTAATTTTATAGAAATTCAACCCCTTAATCTATTATAATTTTTAGTGTAAAATTTATATGGGAAATAATTCATTTACATATTTTATATATAAGTTTAAAGATATCGATAAACATTAGGGTTGATATACAAAAATATTGTTATACTTTGTAAAAAAAATTGGTTGTATTAAAAAACCCACATGCAGGGTGACTAGCCATCACATTCAGTGAGGTGGTAGGGATTTAACCCATGACTGAAGGGTGATAACGATTTAGGCTTACCATTGGTATAAAGAAACTACCTTAAAACGGTACATAATCTTGAATTTTAGATAAGAACATAAATTATTAATCATTGAGAATATGTTTGGGTTTATAGTTTTAAATAATTAGGATATCTTACATACATAACATACCACATTTATACAAAGAGGATAATACTAAAAACAGTATCCATTTTTTTCAATTCATAAAACATTAAAACATAAAACATGATTTCATTGACAGAAATCCATATCAAACATCATGAATCCCTTATTTATATCCTGTGAAAAATGAATTTAAAACTTGGGATGAGTATAAAACTCAGTATGGGATATAAAAAAAGAAAGCGTTAGTCAAGTGATAACATAAAATCCAATAAAACCCATAATCATAAAACATCATATGCATAGAAAAATCATGTAGCTTACTTGGTATATATTTACCACATCACTATTTCATTCACCCTTACATATGGAATAACAATTTGGTCAAATTCGATCTATAGAGTACCAAACACATTGGAGAGCTATAACGAGGCTCATCCGTCATATATTGAGCTATAATGGGCTCAACCCAACATATCTTGAGAAATAATGGGATCAACCCAACATAAATAATTTCCCAAGAACATATCATGGTAATAAAGTATCTTTAAATCAATTAAAATAACTCATTCCATATACATATAAAAAAATAACCCTTTTGAAATTTATTAAAGAGAGTTTTAAAAGGATTTTAAAAAGGAAAATCTAATAAAATATAATTGGTGTGTGAATTAATAGAATGGAATGGATATGTGTTTAAACTTTAAATAGACATAGTTAAACATTATATAAACAAAAATTAATCACACCAATAATCTTAACACCACATAATGAATAAATAAAAAGGTTAACCCAAAAATTGGAAATTAGGTTAAGAATTCCTTTACCTCGGGTTCTTATTACTTAAAAAGTGATTAATCCTCCTATATAATGGTTATAAGAGTGTTATTAATATATTAATGAAACAGATTAATGTTTATAACACCTTATATGATCATTTTACAACATCATTTTACACATTTATTAGTAATATCTTCTTATTTACATTGTTTTGGGTGTATTCTTTACCTGGTTTCCATGATCGATTCATGATGGATATTTTTGTTGATTGTAAGTGAAACTGCATAATTGGAATGGAATGGTATTTACATATTTCCATAACAATAAATTATACCATTAAGAATTTTTAATTATGACATGAGGATGATTCATAAGTTATAACATTATTGATATTTTTTAGTTCATTTTGGCGATTCTTTAATTGTAAAGAACACATTTTGTTTCATAAATTAATCACATGCATAAAAAATGATTCCAGAACCTTTTATAAGATATAATAAATAAATTATAATGTATTTCAACTTTAAAAATGGTTTCATGAACAGTATTTAGGGATGTAAAAGAAATTGAAATCACATCGTCCACGATGTCAGTAAATCGACACATCACAGATGATGTTTTAATTTCTTGAATAAGTGTGAGAGAAGAGGAATTATAATGGTGGATCCTCCATAAAAATGATGAAATAAAGAATATTTATGATACTTTATCATTCATTCCTCCTGGATAAGGGGATGTGAGTAAAGAAAAATAATGTAAGGGAACTGAAAATAAAATAAATGTTGAGAAATCCCTTATGAAAATTCGGTAGCCTAATGACGTCATTTAAAAATTATTAAAATATTTCAATGAGATAAAAAAAAGTATATCATAATTCATACATAATATTTACATTAAGGGTAATATGTAATGACAAATCCCAACAAAATCCAAAAAAAATTAAAAGATAATAACATAATAAGAGTGCTTGAAAAAGAGAGAGATATTGAGATGAAAATTCTACAGTATAACGGCTATACAATGTGGTTTTAGAAAATATTAAAAAGAGAATTTACAGGGGTCACCCATAAATAAATGAATCATAATATATTATAGAGATAGAATAAAATGTAAATAAGAACATGGTATGTTAACTTGAAAGTTATACCACATAAAATCGAACCTGAATGGGAAAAAGAAAGAAGTTGAGAATTCTTTTACCTTGTAGAGTAAATCCTAAGACATGATGTTCAGAACCTTGGGAGCTTGAGGAAACCTTGTTAGGACTAATTGTGAGGATATAAGACTAGATATTTGTTAAGGAGGAATTTCGATATAATGGAATGATGGAAGGGGTTGGTATTTATAGCAAAAGTGAGGGAATGTTTTATTAATTTCCAAGAGACACCTCATTAGTGGTATTTGAAAAACCATGGGATTTCCCATGGTATTTTCCAATGGTATTGGAAAATTGGGACACCTAATATATTATTTTATAGTAAATAAGTTGATAATAATTATTACATCATTAATAGAATCATTTAAATTACTGAAAACTCAAAACTGTATTTTTACTATTCACTAAAAATTCTACTATTTCAGAAAAATCCCAAGAGTTCACCGTAACCATTTTTCGATGTGTAAAATTCAAATATGAAATCCATTTTTTGAAAATAATTTTCAAAATATTATTAATTTAATTTTTAAATAAAATCATAATTTATTCAAAAATAACAATTTTAAATTTATAACTCATTTTTTAACACCTTGAAAAATTATCAACATCTCATTATCTTATAACCTTAAGAAAATAAAATAATAATACAATATATTATTCCTTAAGTTTGTATTACTATTACTAATGGTAGTTTACTATTCATTGAAAAATAATGTTGGTTCCATTAAACTCCAAATAACTTACCGATCATAATTGTAGATGTCTGTTTTTTTTAATTCAAAACATAGAAGCTGCAAAATTATGTTTAAAGGATATTTGTAAATATTTACATAAAACAAAGTTTCATGCATTTCATTTATAATTATTTTAATATCTTGGGGTTTTACAACTAGAATATGTGATGTTCTTTTTAATATGTCATTTATTTTAGTTAAATATTTTGATGAATAAATATTAATGAGTAACCAATAGTGTTAGTTTTTTTGTTTAGATATTATTGTATTAACCATATAATTTTTGGAAGATGGTAAGAGATATGTATAAAGACTTATTTTATGGACCTTACAATCCATTAAAAGTGAATTTTATTGCTTCAGGTTTAAAAAATTAATTTTTGGATATTTATTTATTGAAGTATTAGATGAATTGAAAATATATTGAATCATAACCAAAGGATGAAATTGTGTTTATAGAAATATATCAAGTAATTATATTATTTTATATTGTTAGATAGTAAAAAAATTACCCAACATTAGGAAAATGATTTATAAATAAAATTTTATCTTAATACCTTTATTTTTTTTGAACTAATGGTCTTTCAAATTAGAAAATATTTATGGTTTTAAACTCCTAAACATTCCATTGATCATTCACTTTTTTTTTTGAATGACCTCAATCACTCCCTATTCACTTACCACTAATGTTCTCGTACATGGAAAACTAGTTATTTGTTGTTCCAAATGACCTAGGTACATCCAACAATATCATTTCAAGAGGATTTTTTACCAAAACTTATCATGATGTGGGATTTCAAAAATAGAATTTTCAAATATCAAGAAATATATTAACAAGATTGATTTTTAATTGTGAGGATGCAATTTTTTTGAGGTGGGGAGAATGTAACCCCCTGAAAATTATTAAAGAATAATGTTTTATTCATTAGCATGTATAATACGCAACACAAAAAAGAAAAAAGAATATAACCTCTCAACACATTATGATATATTTTTTATTTTAAATAAATACAATCTATTCTATAACATTAAATGCATTTAATACTAACTTACCTTGTGTCCCATGCAATAATGAGTTTCTTCGATAACATGTGTTACATGCAAAACTGAATTTTACCAAATAATATTACTATTTTTTAACAAAAATATTATTACATATCCATTAAATAAGTGGTTATAAAGAGTATTAACTAAATTTTTAAAATATGGTTGAATTAATTTGTTACCAATTAATTATAAATGATAATAAAAACCAATAGAATATAAAGGAAATGTTTTTAAAAAGAACTACTTTTATGCTTCCTAAAGAAAATTTATCCTAATAAAATTAATTAATTTATATAAGTGAATGGATCTACATGAAATTTATATATTATATATTTAAAAAAAATTATTTAATAAAATATATTTTATAGAAATAAGATAATAAAAAATCAATTTTATACCTAAAGGGATGTATTTTTCTAAAAGAAGTTTTTTTGGCCTTTTAATGGTGAACTTATTTTTAAAAAAATTACAATTTTATAAATATTCTTTGACAAAATAAAATTATTTTTTTAAATTTTAATGTCTAAATTATAGTAGGGTGACTCTTTGGAATTTTTTAAGAATCTTTATTTATTTATGAATAGTGAAAAATAGTGAATTTTAATTGAAAAAAGGATTTTCATCTAAATAATTTATAATGTTAAATTATATATTAAATTGGTGTAAAAGTAAAATTAGATAAATTATAAATATATTAAACCAATTTATTTCATTTTAATCATTTTTATATTGAATATATATGAAAAACTTAGTGAGCTTCTGAACATTTTCACTTTAAAACCCTACTTTCTCGTCATTTCTACGGGATTAATTTTAAATTAATTTATGAAACTTATGTTATTTTAATTTTTATAAATGGATTTTATGTTTTTAATAATAATAATTTATAATTTTTAGTAAGGTAAACTAAGTTTTTGACTAAAAATATTAGTGAAATAAATTGGAATTAATTATAATGGTTAAGGAAAAACTGGGTTTACTTAGTGGTTAGATTTTAATCCTAAGAAGAAAAATGACCTATAAACAAGTCGAAATCCCATTTTATATCAATATTTATACCATATCACATATTTTATATAAAATTGTTCATTATTTTAGGCACATGATGTAAGGGAGACCTCCCAATAGTGTTTTCATTTTGGAATTTACAAGAATTTCACTCCTCAACTATAAAAGGGTATTCACTGTCCCCCATTATACACACCTCTAAAGCCTTATTTTCTCATCCAAACCCTATATAAATCAATTAAAAACATCCCTAACCTCAAAACGTAATATTTTTTTTGTAAATAAAGCAAACTAAGAAAGTAGTTTGGTATAAACCAAAAGGAGTTACTTGAAGAAGAGGTTGTGTCCATCAACATGAACATTTGTTTTATTTCATTCTCCACCCCATTCAATTATTATAATACCATGATTATATAATAAATTAAATTTATTAAATATACTGATATTTTTTTATTATGATATTAAAACTTATAAATTTATACACTTCTATCAAATGGAATATACAATCATCATTCTTGTGTTTGGAGGACTAACACCTCACGAACTAATTTCATTCATTCTTCCTCTACAATCTTTCAAGGTTGAGAATAATGATGTATATATAGTTTTTAAATAATATATATGATATATATGATATTATTATTATTATATAATTATTATATAACACATACCTCCATGATTTCCATTTTGTGGGAAAATGTTAGTGTCGCTCATGTGTACGGTAGACTACCGCTTCACAAAGAGATTTTATTCATTCACGCTTTGCATGGAATGTACTAAGGATGGGTTTAATAAAAATATTAGAAATATATGACACAAATATTACACTATAATTATAATATACATATATATCATTTAATTTTCTTTCTTTCAATATGATAATAAAATGGAAACAGTGTTCACACGTTCGTACGGTCTACCATCTCCATGAATGATGTATTCCATTTCCTATCACCAAATTTTATAGATTAATATCAATATATATCTACTAAATATATATGGTATTAAAATCATGGATTAAATTTTATATATTTTTAAATCATGCTCTAGGCTAAAGGAATAAAAAAACAAATCAAAACATACTAAAAAACAAGGTAATTAACACTAGAAGCAACGAAAATAATGCAATATTATTAATGAATAGGTGATAAAATGTTATAAAAAGATAATATATGATATTATAAATATTAATATCGATATTTTATGAGTTAATGAAATTATTAAAAACATTAAACATGTTTGTAAAGGGTGTTCAACCTAATAGGTAGTGTAAGGTAAGAGATTTCATCTCAATTTCATTTCATTTAGGAATATTATATTATTATTCACCTAATTTATTTTATATGATGTATATACTGACAATTTGAAATTTAATACCATGAATTATTGATTATTCATGGTATTTTTATTTTCAATTTTAATTATTTAATCTAAGGGAATTTGAACATACTATGTGGTAATGTAATTTCATAACTCAATTCATTTTCATTGGGTTATATTACTTCCCCATTATCTTTAATATTATATGATTATGTTAATAATGACATTAAATATATATCTTTGTATTTACTCTTTTTTATCTGTGTTTACATTTTATACACATAATCAAATCATTTGTTGATTCTCACTTCAATGTTACGATCTTTGTAAGGGTTTACTTTACAATATCTTTTTACTCCAGATTGTTTGCACTTGAATTTAAATTGAAGGAATTTATTTGATCAATTTTTAATAAAAAAATTATTTTTTTCTCCTCTAATTATTCATGCTTTTTTTTAACTAATAGTAATATTTTCCACTCTTTGATACTTAAAAGTTTTTATAAAACTATTTTATTAAAATTAAAATTCATTTATCTCTTCATTCAGAAATTTGTCTTCTTCCAAAACCATGATTTCTATAAAAAAATTTACAAAAATTATTTAACCTTTTAAAAATGATTTGTTAAAATAAATTTTTACACATTTTTTCTTTTTAAAAAAATGTTTCCAAATTTGTATTCCTATGTTTTTCTGAACAAGGAACTTTTCTAACCATTTATAATATAGAAGGAATGTTCTTTTTACCATGTATAGAATTACCCACCATCATTTATTTGATTCTTACTTTACAATTTTACAAATATTTTTTTTAAAGAATTTTTTTTCTAAAAGGTAGTTTTAAATAAAAGGTTATTCAATCATGTTCATTCAAACAAAAATGATATTTTCCTCAATAATGTTTTTAAATATCTTTTTCTTATTTCTTCAAAGAAGACAACCATTATTCTTACTCCAATGGGTATATGTAATATTGATACCATCATTATTCTTACTCTAGATGAATTATAATTATTATGAACAAGGATAGTATTGAAATTAACTTCCTTACATCATTTTTGCAGTCACTAAATTCCCCTTGAGTTATTCACTTTATAGTGACAATTGAACATTAAATTTCCCCTAAATATCTACATTACTTATCATGGATATGATTATTTCATAAACCTTATACCATTTTTAACATAAAATATTTACTTTTAATGTTATTTGATTAATTGTGGAAATATTTATAAATCTATATCATTTACTCATTATGGATATTTGATAATAAGGCACATTGTTCATTAATTAAATAGATTATTAGATATATGAGTAATGCTTTGGATATGTTGTGATGGGTGGGTCCTAGACATTATATAGCCCCTCGATTCATTAACATGTTCTCATGAGACAAATCACTTAGCAAAATTAAATGGGTTTCTACTTATAGTTTTAAACTGACTAGATGATGGATTTAGATAATATTGGTTTTCATGTTTTTGAGAAATTAACATTATTATACCTATTACTTTCACTATAAAAAAAATATATAGATGTATTTCATTCTCATTTTATTCATTAATTGATAAGTATATTAAGTTATTTACCTTACAATATTGATTATTTATTATCTAGTTCATTAAATGTAATGTGTCTTTAGTTATTTACCTTTATATATTGATTATTCATTATTGATTCATGATAGCTTTCGATGTACTTAACCCTTTTTGGGTATTTGAGCTCACCCATATTTTGTTCCCTTTCCCCAGTATTCTATGAATTTTAATAAGAAATAAGTGCATGGATATACTAGATGGAATAAAGTTATTCTCTAAAATCAAAAAAATATATGTTTTAATTTTTTCATTTATTTTTAATACATAACCTTTGTATATATCTAGTTTACCAAGACAAGTAAACTATCCAGTCCTTTGGGATGTGATTTACTTGTATCTTTTTTGAATTTAATGGTAGTAGTCACTGACTATGGGCTTCTAGGGTTTGTGTCAATATAACAAATTTAGAGGAAAATTAGTTTTTTCATTACATAAAAAAAATCTGAGTTTTTGTATTATCTAAGGTGTACAGGATGGAGTTTCACCAAATGAAGGTAGGAGGAACACTATATAGAGTCTCACTGTATGAAGTCATTTAAAATAGAATTTCCAAATGAATTTTTAGTAATCTATTAATAAAATTTTCTTTTCTTATTGTGGATATTATTATTTTGTGAGCATCGTATCTTGATGGATTTAATATAATTCTCTGTCAGAATATTAAAGTATTTTAACATGATTTTACCAAAATTGAATTCACTTTATATTATTGTGAATTTCCATGGGCTAGTGGAGTCTCCATGGAAGATATATTTTACCCTATAGTGGGGTATAACCTTTTATATCTTTTGTTCTATTCCTTACTTACCAAAAATATCAAAAAAATTGTTTAATTTTTATAAATGTGAAAATGATAAAGACTTAAACGAGTTAGATGGGTTTATTTCAAGAGTGAATAAATTATAAAATGTGACCACTTTTTCACCCATATCCCTTTCAATGGTATATAAATTCCTTAAAAAATTAATTTTAAAATGAAAATTTTCTCAAACACGTTCATCTTTTCAAGAAATAATCATATCATTATCAAAAACAATAAAAATAAGTGATTCCATATTTCTATATTTCATGTAAATATTTTTATACACTCTTATTTTAATGAACATAAACTATTTAAAATATGAAAATAACTTGTAATGAAAATATCTCAAGGTATTGATTATCCTATATAGAGCCTTATATAACCTAAAAACATAACTCACATCTTCACTAAGCAAGAAACTAATGATTGTATTAACATATACTTCCTCTTCTAGTGATACATTGAGGAATGTAGACTTCAAATCAATTTTGAATATGTTATATATTAATTATGTTATAATTGAATAAAATATTTGAATGGTTTCTGGATAATTAATTAGTATGAAAGTATAATAAATATAAATTCCTAATTAATTTAAATATGAATCTTTCCTTGTTTCTTATAAATTCTTACTTTTCTTTCATTTTGATTCATAATGCCATCTTTTTTTTAATTAAATTCTTGTTATAAAGCATGGGAACCAACTCAAAAATTTAATTCTTCTCAATATAATCTAACCCATCATACATATAATTAATCCACTATTGATACTATAATGACTCATTCACATCTTTGGGTTCAACATGAAAAAATAGTGAGGTGTTTTTTGTAGTCGTAAATTTTCTTATAGTCTAAACCACTTGGACTTATTCCCAAATTATATTTTTTCCCTCCGATTTATTTCTTAAAATTAGATGTTGATAGAGATATCTCTTTATCCCACATGTATTAAATAAATCATCATATTTATCATTACAATATTCTTAATTTACATTATTTCCAAATACAAGTTCTTTCTTATCAGCAAAAATAGATTCATCATCACTTCTGAAACATGACTTTTATTACATGATTTCATTCATTTAATCAATTCACAATTTCATATCAATATTTTTAGACATCTTCTATATTCCTTTTTTATAGTTGTGTCATCTTTTATTTAGTGTTTAAACCTATAAGACACTATCACCTCCATTTTTCTAAAACTTCCCATGCATTTATCCTTTTATATTGATTATAAATGGTTTCCCAACACCCTTAATTATTTAAAACATAGGTACATGATAAAATACATATTACAGAGTGAAATGTTAGAATATATAATAAATGTTTTTGATTGGGAATTGTTGAACCAATAACTTGTGTCCCAAAATATTTAGATGTATCTTTATCAATCAACATGATCTGAGAGATTTACTATAATTATCTATTCATCAAATAAACAAAACTATTTTTGTCGTGGTGTATACTTTCCACTAACATCAGTGTGAATATCAAGCTTAAAATATTGAAGATATTTACACCAATATAATGAAGATATTTCTCACACATTTAGAGTGATATTTGTTTATTTACTTTATGCTAACATTTCTATAATGACCCTACATTTAGTAAATGAAATTCCATTTTGATTGAGTAAATTAATTATATTTATAGAATACACATGAAATACTTTGGTTATTTTGGACTGATATAGCTCATTAGATTTAAAATTTGATTAATAATATTAAATATTCATAATATAGACATTTTATAATGACTATTAATGTTGTTATATATTATGGTTTATGAAGAGGTCTAGTTTAAACATACCTAAGAAGTGATGGCCACGACTAGTAGGATCATACCTTATTAATCCCATCTATAAGAACATTTGAGGCATATAACATAGTTACGATATTCCCTTGCCCAAGATGAATCCAAGATTCAATAACTAAACCCTGAGGAAAATAATTTATGGGATAAGTTCATGATTATCATGATCAAATCCAATAAAACGTTCATTGAACCACCACAAGAAATTTTCATCATTGTACACCATACCATTAGGTTGTAGGATGGAATAATAAAGAGTTATATATTTTGAAACTAATGGTATGAATTTATATATTTTAATTTTAATGATATATTGATTATAATTATTACTTTTTATAATTAATTTATAAATTACTATATAATTTGATTGATAAAAATTATATTTTGACACGAAGAAATCAAAAATGTATTTCAGAAATATATATAGATTCAATTAAGACTATTTTTGATAAACATAAGAATTTATAAAATAAATAATATTTTACTAAAATATTATCATATAATAAATATTGAAATATATATTATAATATAATTTAAAGAAGTGAATTTAAATTTTTCTAAGAATCAAAAAGTGTTTAATATCATAAAAACTAGTATTTTCTAGTAAATGAGGATTTTTATTAAAAATTGAAAATTCAAATAATTAAAAGATTATATTGATAAAATAAATAATAATTTTTAAAACAATTTGTTGAAATTTACCAATGGTGAATTTTTAATAATTTTTTAAGCAAATAAATTTCTTGGGTAAAAATTAAATACATTCTAAATATATTGTTTTTATTATGACATCATAATAACCTAAAAGTGATAAGTGAATTGCATAAAATTAATTCATGACCATATATATATTTATTATCTAAAATAATGTATTTTTAGGTTATTTTTTTGATTTCATAAACACTTAATAAATCCTCCAAATCCTATATTACATTAAAGGTGCTAAAATAAATTCTTTATGAACAAGTCGTAGTTCCGCATGAAAAATGTTATTATTTTATTATGACCTGTTAGGTTTTTTATAAAATATTGAAAAAAAATAGTTGGTAGAAAAAATGGGTAAAACCACTCATAATGTTTTTTCTTTTTATTATTTTATCTTATTTAGTTAAAACCCTATTATAAAAATTAATAATTAAATACCCTCTATTTTCTATAAATACCTACAAAATTGGCCACTTATCTCAATAAAAAACACATTGAGGATGAATTTCCTCTCACTCAAGCTCTCTAAATTTCTCCCAATATGTTCATAAGATTTTATATATATCCTTATAAGATTTTATAAGAACACTCTCAAAGTAATGGATTGTCTCATCTTCTTTATTCAAGAAAATTATTTTAGTTATTCAATTTTATTTCCAATTATTCATATTAGAATATGTGTTAAAAAATACCTTTTAATTTTCTTATGATTACCATGTTATGATAGACCAACTTTCACTCTCATTAAACCCTTAAAATAATTTTTATCTACACCAGTTATGTTGCCGAAACAACCCTATGATTTCCATGCCAAAAGTTTTTATAGTGAATACCCAGACCCATTTCCACTCAAGGGAATTCAATAATATGTTCCAATCATTAATTAATTGGGGAATTTCATATTGGTATCCCACATTACTTAAAATTAGTATTTAATGTAATGAAATTCATTCTTGTGTTGTATAATATTTTTGACATAAAAATGCATGATCATGATTTGAATTTCACAGGTTGGACTGTAATTATATAGCCATAAAATTCATTGGGTAATAAATTAATATCATGAGATACCATGTGTGATGAATGAGGGGTTATCCTATGATCACTATATTATGATATATCAGGTGTTATCATTTATATATGCTTATGATTTCATTCTATCTAATGTTTCATCCATAAGGAAAAAAGATATTATACTAACAAATGAATTAAGATAAGGTATGTTAATGATAATTGATGAAAAAACCACCAAGGACTAGTAAGAAAGGATGAACTTATACCATCAAAACTAATGAGGTGGATATGGATAATGATTTGGTAATAGGTATGTTAGTTATTCATTCAAGAATACATAATGTAATATTTCATTCTAATTATATACATTCTTTTATATCAAACAAGTATAATAGAACTATTAAAACAACATCTCAAAACATGGAAGTGGAGGTATCTATAAAAATGGTAATTGAGTAAATTATTCCATCATACTTATATAAAATCTACCATGTCAATATTTTCTTTTTTAACTTACTAGATAACCTTGTGATACACTCATTTATGGAATTTGATGAAATTATATATATAGATTTTAATTCCTTATATAAAACCCATATAAATTGTAGAGATAAGGGAATCATCTTTAATATCTTGAGTTTCCCTATGATTCTATACAAGTGAAAGGAGGAGGAAAAATATACTTTGGGATCTGTATCTGAAGAAAATATATTATTTCCTTATGGGTATGAGTATATTTATAAAATGATTGATATTAATTAAAACATCATCCTTAATGACAGGCCCATTCCATGGGAATATTATGAAGTGTATCCTGAAAAAATGCTTTGTTTTCTTCCAATCTGTGATATTGATTACTCAATCAATATTAAACCCAATTATTTCCAATATCCAATACCCCATATATATTGGCCACTATTTTATATGAATGGATAAATAATCAAGTGATGGAAACATGGATAAAGGGTTTATACACTAAGAACATTGTTATAGGGTGGGTCAATCCACTATATCAAGAAGAAAGATGGGTCAATGTGCCACTTCATTGATTATTATGATCTCAATAAGATCACAATAAAGGCCATGTATCATGTTCCATATATTGAGGACTTGTTCTATCAGCTACAAGGGTAATAGTATATCCTTAATGTGTATCTTTGGCTGGGATATTATCTTGTAAAGTTGATGAGAGAGGATATCCTCAAGTCCACTTTTTGTACAAGGTATAAGCACTGTGATTTCATAGTGATTACATTTGGAATAAATAATTATCCAAATATATTAATTAAGATAATTAAGAGAGTCTTTAAGGATTACCTAGAAATTTTTTGCGCAATTTTTATAAATTGGATTCTAATATACACAAAAAGTAAGGAGGAATGTGAGGAGAATTTTAATGTTTTACTAAATTACTTTTGAACTGAAATGTTTTATGTGATGTGCATTAAATGTGATCTGTTTATAGTACTAGTTATATTCATAGATAAATTTTTCACTAACAAAGTGATATCTATGGATCCTTTAAAAACAAAGGAAATTGAATGGTAGTCCATGCTAATATCTATGATGGGGATCTGTAGATTCTTTGGATTTAATGTGTATTATCATTGATTTTTTAGAAACTTATTATGATTTTCAAACAAAAAAACAAAGATAACAACAAAACGGGGGCTATTTTTCAAGAATTATTAATTCTAAGAGATTATTAAAGAGTTAAAAAAGAGGATAATCTTTGTACTTGTGGACACATTACCACCGATGGGAAAGTATCTATGATCTACAATGATGCATTTAAAAAGGTATTAGGTTGTTTATTCTTGAAAGATGATAAAGTCATAGCTTATTCCACACTAAAATTAGTTATCCATGACTATAACTACCAAACCCCAGATCTGGAATAGGATGTTGTGATTTTTAAAGAGTTATTTGGAGGCATTATCTATATAGAGAGAAGTGTGACATATATACAGATCATAAAAGAATAAAGTATATATCTATATATATATAATAATGAAGGCTTTTTTTGACTAACATGTCAACTCCACATACTTCCATGTCCCAGCAATGCGTTTCTCCACAATTCATTCCTCCATTCCCCACCCCTTCATCCCTCGATTTTCATTCCTACAGCCCTAGGGTTTCCGACTACCTCCATCCTGCCTATACTCCCGCCTCCGCTCCCACCTCCAGAACTTTGTCACCATGCATCGCCCTTAAACTCCCCGTCTCTGGCACTCCTTGATCCTCATCTCCATCTCCGCCTGCTCCCCCTCTCTGGCACTCATTGTCTCCTCGCCTCTATCTCCGTTCACAAAAATCCATCACCTCAACTCCCGAACTCCACCACCTTAGATCCTTGTCCCCATTCACATTTACTTCCTCTGTCTACCAGCACATTTGGTTTACCACTACAAACCGACTCTATTCCAAAATCTTCTTCACCATCAACCACCGAAGATGACCCCCGACAACCTCTTCACGAAGCCCTTTACCATCACCAACAAAATATTTCGATATTTTACAGATCTACATCTCTAAAAATGGTATGTTCTTATAATTTTGTAAAAAATGTCACCCTTATAATTCATTTTTTCCTTAGATCTGTGTGTGATAGCTTCGTTGGAGTTATACTTAGTCCGTCGATGCATTCTATAACCATTGTCCTTCATTTCCCCTCTAGTAACCCATCAATTCATCCGTATTTGATATTATATACTGCAAACGAACAAATGTCCTGTATTTTCTCTTCAAAATAGTTATTCTATACTAATTTATATTTAGCCATGATGTGTTTTCATCTGAGTTGTTTAATGATTTCTTTATCTCTATGACATGTACTTTGATTTGATAACTTTATATTTTAATGTATCAGTAATAATTTGAGTTGACTCTTGTGATTTTTTTTTCTTTTCTGAATTTTATCAACACTATTAGAAGTGGTATGTCACAAAATCTAAATAGTGTCCTTCCATAAACATTAATAGATACAAAATGAATACCGAATAATGAAGTACGAAATTGGCCCTCCTGACCAAGATTACACCAACTCAGCAGCACTGATGGTTGTAGTTCTGAAAACTAGAGTCCTCTGGGTCATTTTCCACAAAGACGAAGCCCCCAATCCCATTGTTAGCTTTCCAGTGATTTTTATTTCAATGAACAATGTGTTTACTATTATCATATTTCCTTATTTTTATTCATTTATGTGAATGTTGATTAAAAACTCTAATGGTTTCTACTATGATAACTTTTCCAAAAACAATGGTTACAACCCTAATCTCTAGATTGAAGGATTTAGTTGCATGTATGTTAATAATCTTGAAAGTTATTGAGATGATTAAATATTTGTATAAATTGTTTTATTTAGTTTTTTCTTTTATTTCTCATCCCATTATCATACCCTTCCTCTTCCTTTTATTGAAAGGTACAATGAATGAGGAGGGTTTATGCCTTTCCAGCTTGCTGATGAATTTTAATCCCAGAATAGATCAAATAAATAGATTTGAGTGATGATAAATAATATGAATATAGCTCAACATGAGACTAAAGTGTTGTGCATGGGAGTTTCTAAGCTGCGCTATTTGATGACTGCTTGATTTCAATCACTAAAAAACATCAAGTTATGTTTTTCATATGTTTTAAACTATTTTACAACTAAGAGAATTAATTTTTTTGAACTACGAAATATGTTTTTTATATTAATTAGAATCAATAGAGATTATTTTTGGTTATACACAGTAACATATATTCGAGTTTTCACAGCTTTTATTCCAATAGTTTTTTTTATAGTAGTAAATTTTTCCTCCTACCCAAGAATGCACCAACTGAGCAGCACAGATGGTTGTGGGTCTGAAAAATAGAGTCCTCTGAGTCATGTTCAATAAAGATAAAACCCCCAATCCCATTTTTAGTGTTCCAATTATTTTGATTTCAATGAAAAATGTGTTTCCTATTATCTTATTTTCCTATGATTATTCATTTATGTGATGGTAGATTATCAATTATAATGAATTATACTACGATAACTTTTCCAAAACAATGGTTACAACCCTAATCTCTAGATTGAAGGCTTGAGTTGCAAGTACATTAATAATCTTTCATATTTTGGAGAAGTCGAAATTTTAATATAATTTTTTTATTTATCTTTTTCCTTTATTTATCATCCCATGATCCTATCCTACCTCTTCATTTTTTTGAAGGGTACAATGAATAATGAGGGGCTATGCCTTTCCAGCTTGATGATGACTTGTCATCCCATAATAATATGAATAGATCTCACCTAGAGACTAAAGTACTGTGTAGGGGGGCTACTAAGGTGTTCCTTTCATTGACTTCTTGATTCCAATCACTAAAAAACATAAATTTATGTGTTTTATAAGTTTTAAACTATTTTTTAACTAAGAGAATTAATTTTTTTGAACTACGAAATATGTTTTTTGTATTGATTATAAGCAATGGAAATTATTTTTGGTTACATACAGTAACATTTATTCGAGTTTAACCAGCTTTTATTCCAATGGTTTTTTTATAGTTTTTTAGTTTGGCATATGTATTTCATATCCACTACACACATTCCAATTTACCCATATTTTATTTCTATTGTTATTATGTACATACAAAATACAAATATTTTGCATCATAAATTTCAGATACATGAATCTATTTTTAGATAATATATTAACCATGTCAATTTTTGAAAACCATCCACCTATATGCATTGGTTTTATAAATTGATGAAAATATAAACATATTTATGTATTCTACATCATAGTTTAGCAATTAATTTTTGACCATGCATAAACTGATTTAATCAAATAATTGCACTTTACATCAATATTTTTTCCCATTGATCCTTCATTTATCTCTACACATACTTCCACATCCTAAATTTTCTTATCCATACATTTAAATAGAATCCCACTAACATCATACATCAGGGTGGTAGATATAATAATGAATTTTCATTTTATAGTTATATCTTTACCAGGTTTTCCATGAACTGAAATACATTTTTGGTTTTTGAACACATTCTTCTTCCCCAAACAAGTTTATTTATTTCCATCATCTTATGTAATTAAAATACATTTATTCTTCCAATCCATCATTTGGAACAACTATTCAATTTGGTAAGAATATTTATTCATCTATTCATTTTTCCGGGTTCACACATTATTCCACCACTTCAAAATGAGTTATAGTTTAGGTATGCCTAACTTACTTTACTCACTGGACAACATATTTCTTTTTCTCTCTTGTATAATGTAGGTACTCTTTTTTACTAATATTTATAAAGATGTTTAATTACATCCATAATTAAATTTCCATCCACCGTTACAAAATATATTATATGTTGTATAATAATGTTCCACTACTTTTGATTTCAATGAGAAAATTGTTTTCTATTGGAATGTTTCCATATGTTTTTATGTGACTACATATTAGCAATTTTAATGGTTTCTACTATGTTTAATATTCCACAAATATAGGTTACCACCATTACCTATAAACTATGTCCTGGAGTGGCTGGTATGTTCATAATCTTTCATGTTCGTGAGTTGAGAAAATTTTCATAAAATTTGTTCTCTTAAGTTTTTTCCTTCATATCTCATCCCATTATCACATCCCTCTTCCATTTGTTGACAGGTACACAGAATTTGAAGGTTCTATGCCTTTTTTTCCTACTAAAGACTTGGAAGCCCAGAATAGATCAAATAAACTTCTTAGGGAACCGAGAGAGAATCTCAAGAGTGCTCATGCAGATACTCAAGGGCTGCATATAGGAGCTGTTAAGGTGATCCATTCACAGAATTATAGATTTCTAAAGCTGCAAAATCAGAATGTTATATTGTTCATATGTTGTAATTTATATGTCAAGGTAATTTATTTTTTAAAACAATGGAATAATTTTATTGGATTACAAGTAAAATCATTTGTTTCTAATTATGCACTTAAATATACATATGATTTTACCTATCTTTTATTCCAACAGTTTTTAATAGTTTTTTAGTTTTTCATATGTATTTATCATCCACAGCCAAAATTTAGTTTACCCAGGGCAAACACAGGTTAAAACCCTTATCTCTGAACTAAGTCCTGGAGTGGAAAGTACATTAATAATCTTGTATGTTCGTGATTTGATAAAATTTACATAAAATTTATTCTCTTTAGTTTTTTTGTTCATATCTCATCCCATGATGACATCCCTCTTTTATTTATTGACAGGTACATTGAATTGTGATGTTATATTCTTTTCAGGACTACTAATGACTTGGAATCCCAGAATAGATAAAAAAAATTCATAGGGACCCTAGAGAGAATATCAATAGAGCTAATGTAAATACTCTAGGGCTATATATAAGAGATGTTAAGTTGATCCATTCATGGAATGCTAGACTTCTAAAGCTGCAAAATCATCAAGTTATTTGTTTCATATGTTGAAATTCATTTGTCGAGGTAATTTATTTTTTTAACCCATGGAATAATTTTATTGGATTACAAGCAATAGGATTTGTTTTTGATTATGCATATAAACATGTATATGAGTTTACCCATCTTTTATTTCAATAGGTTTTTAATAGTTTTTTTCGTTTTCCATATGTATTTGACATCCACAAAAAAAATGTTTACCCAAGAAAAATAAAAGTTTCAACCCTTAGCTATGAAGTCCTAAATTATTGAGTATGTTGATAACATTGCATGTTCTTGAGTAGATAAATTGGTGGGCATGTTAATTATATTACATGTTCAACACTTCGTCTTCACCTATTCTGAAATCTGCGTTTTATGGTTTCATTAAATAATCCATTCAGTCTCCCAAATCTATTGTTTTTTATAGTTATTTAACTATAAAAAATTGTTCCAAACTAACTATAATGGATACAACCACATATACATACATGTTATTGGACAATACAATTCGGATTCCAGAATCAAATTTATTGATTTTTGTGTTCTTTCATTTTCCCATTTGTTGTGTTTATTGTGTTCTCTAAGGAATTATGAAGGATCAAGTAGTGGTTTGGGGCATAGTTCCTTATTTTCAGAACAAAGGTTAAGAAATTTGATCCTTTTTTAATCTCCCATGGTAGGTATGTATAGGGAATAATCAGTAATGCATTGCTACTACTATAGATTACATCATTTAATTCATTTGCTACTTCAACTAGTTTTCCTGTTATGATTTTATAAAATTTAGTTAATTATTACCTGTTGAATATATAAATATATATATATATAATATGTTTCATGTATATGTAGTTCATTCACTATAAAAAATATGTTTTAGAAAAACATTAAATGGATACAGTCACATATGCATATACGTTCTTGTATAATACTATTCGGATTCTAGAATCAAATTTATTGATATATGTATCATTTCATTATCCCATTTGTTGTGTTTATTGTGTTATTTTAGGACTGATATAAGTTTATGTTCTGGTTCGGGGCATGGTTCCTTCTTTTGAGAACAAAGGTTAAGTAATTTTCTACTTTTTGAATCTCCCATGGTAAGTATAGTGAATAACCAGTATTGCATTGGTACTACTATAGTTAACATCATTGAATTAATTTACTACTTCAACCACTTTTCAATAATCAAATTTATCTATACATGGTTTGTTTATTTCCTTATATTTCTTTTGTCATTGTTATATTACTAATTAATTTTAGACAACATCCACTTTCAATGCACTATCTAAAACCTGCATTAAAAAATCATGTATATAAAAATGCCTTATGCTTACTTTTGATTATGGTAGAGATGTTTGATATAGAGTGGATGAAGCATTGGAGTCTATACAGGTCTAGGACATATTTTTCTTCTGGTTATAGGCCAACAAAAGTGTTCATATCCTCACATGTGTTCTTTCATTTTTTTTTTCATTTGTTGTGTTTATTGTATTCACTTAGGACATATGCAGGTTCATGTTCTGGTTCAAGTCATGGTTCCTTCTTTTGATAACAATGGATAAAAAAAATTCTACCTTTTTAATTTCCCAGTGTATGTACAAGGAAGAATCAATATAGAATTTCTACTAATATAGTTGACATAATTGAATTCATCTACTACTTCAACCAGTTTTCCTGTTAAGATTTTATAAAATTTAATTAATTATAACCCGTTGAATATATATATATATATATATATATATATATATATATATATTATGATTCATGTATATGCAGTTCAATCACTATAAAAAAATTTCCAAAGAAACTATTAATGGATACAATTACATATACATATATGTGCTTGGGTAATACAATTCAGATTCCAGAATCAAATTTATCAATACATGGTTTGTTTAGTTCTTTATATTTCTTTTAACATTTTTATATTATTGTTTTATTAAAGATAACCAATATGTTAATTTTATTAAATTTTTTCAGCATATATAGTTCCCAATTTATGTATTCTATTGTTTGTTTCCATTATTAGTGATTTCCCATTTTGTGATTAGATATATTTTTTAGTCAATTTTTTGTTAGTTGATTTATCATGTATGATTATTGAAAAACAGATTACCTGTTTGATTATGTAATTTTTTCCAGTTTACCAGATTAAAAAAATTAAATTAGGCTTATTTCCCTCAAGTAAAATAGAATTCACATTTTATGAAATCTAATGATCACTTCCGGTTAAACATAATAACCAGTTTCTGGATTGTGATGTTTGTTTCTAGATTTCCCATTTTCTGATTATACATATTTCGTTCCAAAAAAATGTTATATAATTTTATAATTTCTCATGTTTTTTCCGGTTATAAAAGAAGAGTATAATGAAAAGACAACATTCAGGTTTGGGGCTACAATTTAGCACCATGTCACAGATATGAATCTGAAGATGGATATGTCAGCTAATTTTTTCCAATGGAATTATTCTAATTGTACCTACTATTATGTTCTTCTGTTTAATGTCATTGATTTTTTATTGTGTTACCTCATGGGGTGTTTACATTTTAGTGTGTTTTTTTCTGTTGGAACAGAAGTTTACAGCAATGTTGTCCCATACCAGGAGCCTGCTGCATTGTCAACTCATGAAGGGGAGATCACACTGGCAAAGACTGATGTGGTTGTGAAGTCCAAGTTCATTGTTTAATCATTTCATGGTATCATTTTGAAGAAAACCATCCTTTTTACACTCCATTTACTAATTTACTCATTTATTAGTATGTACAATTAATATTAAAAAAAATTGTATTTGTAGATAGACATGTTGGTAGATTTTATAGGTCATGAGTTTCTGGAATATTACCTCTTATTCCACCGCAAAAACTCCAAAGAAATTTAGGTCCAGGTTAAACAATAACTCTATATTATTGAACTTTTTTTTAATTTTATCTGGTTTCTTTTTACATACATATATAATGCATGGTTATACTGTACTTATACTCATAAATATGAAATCAGTGAACCATTACACTGGTCCATCGTTGTCGCTATTCGGATCTACTTGATATGTCAAGATGATTGAGAGAACCACTATATATTTTTGGTCAAAAGAAGGTGCTTTATTTTCCACATTTTTAGTTGTTATGGTACTCTTACTTATAGGGACACAAGAGGATATAGTGGATGCTTGAGTCTTTACTCCAATGACTATTCCATGTGTAGGGGATTACAAACCAACTCAAATTTATTCAGAACGATCTATTGGTTCAGATTCCAGCATCTGTCTTGACTTTAATGACTATTCCATGTGCAGGGGGTCACTGGACGTATTGACACCCTAACTAGCATCCATATTATGGTGAGGGTGTACTCACTCTTTTAATTGAACGTGATGTATTTCTTTCCAGTCCTTTTTCAAGTCTATACTTTCTCCCGTAAGAACTTATTATGCTCGTGTTTTTCTCCGATTTAAATTTGTATCAAGTATTGCATATATGCATACTCAAATTTACTTACATGAGAGTTTTCTTGCAATAAATATTATTTGTTCATTATTTTGATTACTTTTTTCAATATTTTTTTCCAATTATATGTATTCTATTTTACTATAACATAATATGTTTTTCAATCTAATCAATTATTCCATGTTTTGTTGTTTACATCACTCTGGCCTCAATTAAAACATTATTTATCATAATTATCATAATTACAAATGTCAATTCCAATGTTCTTTTCATTCATTCAATTCCAATGTCTTTTTAATTCATTATTTATTTTGTGATTTAAAACTATTGAATATTTATGTTCATTATTATCATTTAAATTCAGTATTGTCTTCTTAAAAAAAGCATTGATCCATATCACCGTGCAAATGCATAATCCAAGAATTTTGTTATATCACCATGTGAATGCATAGGCGAGTACTAGTTAACATAAAAGGAGGTAAATATTCACCAATGAAGTTGGTTATTTCTGATAAATTATTATGATTGTTTAATTAATTATAATCCTGATAAGGTTAATAAAGAGAAAGACACTGCAAGTAGAAAGGATCCAACAACCCTATCTAAGATGTGGATCAAAAGGGATCCAATATTCTTGGAAATGAAATGGATTATTATTTTTATAATAAATGGATCTTAATAATTCATCCCACAAATAAATAATCAAAATTTAATTCTTTATATGATCAAGGTGTCCCAAAAATATGATGTGGGACTACATAGAAATGTAGTGAGTATTCCAGAGTTCAACTTTTCTAAAGATTGAGTTATAATGTTTTGAAATCAAATATGTGTATAATAAAAATGATAATTATTAAGTTAATTATAGATAATACACATAGATAATATTCTATGTTCACCTAAAATGTTCTAAGGTGTATAAGGATTCAGTGAAAAAACCATTGGTGGGATAAAATGACGGGGAAAATTAAAGAATTTGTATTTCAATTCTTGGTATGCCAACATATTAAGGCTGAATTAATGTGTTTATATGGTATGATGCAAACATTTCCCATTTTTTATGGAAATGGGAAGACATAACCATGGATTTTATTAGAGGGATCCCCCAAACATGTAAATTAAATAATGAAATCTCAGTGGTAGTCGATCACCATACAAATAAAAAACATTTCATTACTATAAATTTTGATTTGTCACTTGTTAACCTATTAATTTTATACTTATGTAAAGTAGTAATATAGAATGGAGTGTCACTCTTGTATCCGATCAAGATCTATGTTTTACCTTGATATTATTGAGAGGTATTAAAAATTTGTTGGATACAGAGCTAAGTTTTAGTAATTCATATCACCCTTAGTTGGATGATCAATCTGAGAGAACCATCCAAACTCTCTAGGATATGTTGATATTTTATTATATGTATTTTTAAAGATATTGGGATCAACACCTTCCACTAGTAGAGTTCACATATAAAAATAGTTTCCATTCAAGCATTCAAATAGCACCTTATGAGGCTATATATGGGAATAGGTGTCAGACTCTAATATTTTGGCATAAAGGTGGAGAGAAGAAGATTCTGGAATATGATCATATCCCTAAGATTAAAGTGAATGTTTAAACAATTCAATGCAAAATGAAATCTAAATAATGACTAAAGAAAATTGATAAAGATACTCTTTGATAATACATGGAGTTTGAGGTCTGAGATATAGTGTTACTTCATATATCTCCATGGAATATGGTCATGAGGCTTAGGAATAAGGGTGACATTAGTCCAAGAAGCATCATTTACATTGAGATACTTGGTAACATTATAGATATAGCATATCGACTATCACTCCCACAAATCCCTTACAAAGTAAATAATGTGTTCCATGTATCACTGAGGAGGAATTACAAACCAAACCCATCACATGTTATAAAACAAGAGTATATACCCTTGTAGAATGATCTATGAGGTACATTAGGTGAAGAAAACAAGATCATAGAGACAATGTTCTATGAAACAAGATAACCCACCTGGTTAAAGTTCTATGGTGAAATAATAAATTTGAGGAAGAAACGTTTGAACAATAATTGGCAATGAAAGAGAAGTTCTATTAAATTTTTTATTATATGAGATGAAATTTTGAGTGTGAAATTTTTCATGGGGTAAGAATTTAACATCCCAAACACTTATAAATTAAATTTCCTTTTGATTTCGTAAATACATTATAGATATAGAAAACACATGCCCTACATTAGTTATTCTAGACTGATATCACATATTGGATTTAAAAACCCATTAATCATATTAATCATTAATAATATTTACATTTTATATTAATTGTTATATTTAGAATATATTAAGGGTTATGATAATTTCCAACTAACATAGACAGTAGATGTGGTTGTATCAACAAATGGGAATATACCCAATGAATCTCATCTATCGAAGCTTAGAGGAAAATAGAATCACTGATATTTTCCCTTAAATAATACCAATCCTAGATTCAACATCTAAATCATGAGAGAAACCATTTATGGGATAATTTCAATATTATTAGGATTATAACCCAAATAATTTTCATCAAAATACCCCAAGAAGCTCCCATTATCGTACACCTTACCCGTAGGGCATAAACTATCATAATAAGGGGGTCTATATCTAGACCCTACAAGTCTAAATTTGAATATTTATTTTTAATGAAATACATATTATATTTATACCTTTTTATTATTTCTTATACATTACAGTATAATTCCTTTGATAAAAATAAGATTTTGACATGGAAAAATATAAATTTTATTTTAGGAAAATATATAGTTTCAATTAAGAAATTGTTTTTATAAATTTAATAATTTTTTGAATAAATAATATTTTAATAAAATAATATAATTATATAATAATAATTTAAATATAAAATATAGTATAACTTAATGATGTCCAATGTTATTTTATTAAGGTCCGTAAAGTCGTTAATATTATAAAGAATAATACTTTCTAGGGAACATTGATTTTTATGTAAAAGTGAAAATTTTTATTTTTATAAAATAATTTTGATAAAATGAATATTAAATAATCTTTTTGAAATTACCCAATGGTGATTTTTTCATAATTTTTTGAAACTATTGAGTTTTTGGGTAAAAATTAAAAAATGTATAAATATATAGATTATATTATGACATCATAGCATCCCAAAAGTGACATAATTAATTTCATAAAAGGTATCCAAATCCAATTTTATATTTATAAATTAAAAAAAACTCTTATTATTTTATTTTATTAATTTTAAAAACCCTAAATTAATCCTCTAAAACCTATCATATATTTTACGGTTTTAAAATAAATTCTTTATAATCTTAACTCACTTCCACATCACCAAAAGTGTTATTTTAATTTTCTCTATTCATTTAATTATAAAATGTTTAAATCCACATTAATTTGGATGAATACATTTTAAAAATAGATAATATTTTTAATTTGGATTATTTTATCATACAAAGTCCAAAACCAATGTTTGGAAATCAATAATAGAATCCTTTTTATTTTTTAATAAATACTCACCCAACATCCCACTCCTCTTAACTCAAAATCTATGGATAATGAGGTTCCTCTCCCAATAACTCTCTAACCCCCCCCCCCCATGGTTCTCCCAATCACTTAATAATATCCTCATAATATTTTATAATCCCCCTCTCAAGGTAAGGGATTCTCTTCTCCTCTTTTTTCAAAAGCATTCTTTCATTTATTCCTTTTGATTTCTAATTGTTTGTATTGGAATATTATTTTAGGCATCCCCTTTATGATCCTTTTGATGACCAAGTACTTATATGCCACATTTCTCTATCATTAAACACTTCTATGAATCATTATTAATTATTTTTATTCTACCAAAATTACCCATCAATATTCTATTAAAAATGTAGTGAATACACACCCTCATTTCCTCTCCAGGGTATTCACCTAGAGGTACCTACCCTTCATTGATTGGGTAGTTCCATGTATATAACCTACCCTCATAAATTGTGGGATTAAAATTAATGAAATATTTTTTTATGTTGTATGATCTAAGTGGAATGAAAATTCATGTACGAGATATGAATGTGTAGGGTGGGTTTGAAAATTTATAGCTCTCCATTGAATTGGGTAATGTTTTTAACTCATGAGATACCATTTCTTGATAATGGTAGGTTATCCTATGAACAATATGATATTCTATATGAATGTTTATCATTGATTTCTTCCTATTATCTCATGTTTTATATTGTTTCTACATACTTATGTTTCCTTTATATTAACATCTTATATTATCATTCTATTCTCTTGATTAGAATTCTCACATTTTTTATGTCATTATGATATGCCTCTTGACTAACATGTATTACTTACACCAAGTTATTCTTTTCATATTCCCTTACTTGGATTTATATCTCACCCCTTTTTTATGTACATACCCATGTTATCCCATGAAGTTTTAAAAGAGCGATGGAATTTCAAAATCATGTTAATGAGTTTTTAATAATGTTGTTTTATCCCTATTTCGTGTTATAGTGTTATATATATAATTAATCAAATACACTATGTCATTAGATCATTTGGGATTGTATTTGTTCTACCCTAAATTAATGAATTAGGAATTTCGGTGTATTAAATATATGGGTTATCATAATTTTTGGTAATTTTTATAGTCTTTCATAGACTTTTCCTTTGATTTATAACTATATGTTTTTACATATTTTGAAAAAAAATAGATTTATATTTGTTTAATGTATATTCAATATTGATTTTTTTATTTGAACCCTATCAATCCCCTTATAAGTAATTTTTTTCTTGTATATCAACATTTCTAGTATTTTACTTATTATGTAGATAGTCCAAATGATAAATCTATTTTCATAACATGTATTCTTCTTCTATGAGAAGAGATTTTATGTGTGTTGATTATTTACTATATTTCATAAAAAAATTATGTCCTTTTCAATTATTGATTCCTTACAAATAAATTACCTTAATTATTTTTGTCTCATAAACTCTATTTGAGATTCTTACTCATTCCTAGCTTTAATACATTCAACATTAGTGAATCCATCTTTATTTACCTTAACATACACTAGTTTCTAATCAAAATCACTAATAGAATAGACTTCTAAATCATCCAAAAAACTTTCATAATCATAGTATATAGATAATAACTTTTTTCCCTTTATATAGGGAAATTAATTCCCTTACCTTTTGAATAAAATAATGACTCTGTTAGATTTTTTAGGTTTCTTCTTAATGAATCTCGTAGTCCTATATTAATTATAATCACTCACTTATTATTATTTTTACATTGGTTTTTTTTTTTTTTGAAAATTTATAATTGATTAATGCATAAAACACTTTAGTTTATTATTTACCATAAAAATTCCCTATCCAATTATCAATCATCTAAAAAATAGGGAATCATTTCTCAAAATTTTCATCAATATCCTATTTAGAATATGAAGAACTTGTTTATTATCTATTAACATCCTTCATATTATTCCCATTATTTAATCCTATAATATATTATTTTCATCCATTATATTATTTATAAAAACACATTCATTCCTCATTTAAAAATCAATAAGTATCCCATTTTAATCATTTAAAGGAAGTATCTCCATAACATGATCTTAAAGTTATGAGACCAATGAATTGAATAAATATAGTATAATGAGAAGTATATTATAGGAAAAAATTGTTTCCTCCAATTTCTCCCCAAATACACTAACCATGATCATTGTTTCAGTTACTCAAGTAAAGAAGTATTCCAATTTTTTCATCCTCTGTCATTATGAGGCCTTCACTTTCATCCTATAAACCTTGAGTTTATAATTATTCATATTTTTATTACCTTCACTAATATTGTTGAGTTTATGAAAATGTAACATCCCGGATCCGGGTGCCACTCAATAGGTGCCTCGAACCTGGTTGGTCACATGACCTCAAGGGCAATTCCCCAAACGCCAGAGGATTCTGACTAGAAGCGAGGGCCTAGGTCTGATAGTGTGGAAACTATGCCCTCATTTTTTAAAGTGTAGCGGAGCGTAACAAATATAAGCATACAAAAGTGGAAGCAGTAAACAATAATAAGCTAAAATGGACACAGTACTGAAGTAAAGAAAAGACCAACAGTCATATATAATGATGCAATATGTCTCTAAGTATATAAAAGAAACCAAAATATGATACACTACAATTTGAAACAATACAATACAAGGGACAAATACAGCAAAGCAAAACAAAACAGTGCAGCAGGAACTCAACATCATCACAAGTCTAAGCTTGGTCCCATGTTCTCTTACTCCTTTGTAACAATCAAGTACCTGTATAGGAGCTCTTGAAATTATCAACACCTGCAGCCATATAATTGGTTTGGGCCCAAGACATGACCCAAATAGGGTGTGAGAAATAAATCTCAGTAGGCAACCACGAAAGGCCTGTGCCCAACTGTCATTGAAATGTGCTACAGCAGTGTGAAACAATGAAAATGCACTAAACTAAGAAGTACTTCAAAGCAGCTACTCCTACGAGTTCTATTTCCATTTAATTATTATTTAACAATTCAAGATGATTGGATTATATGTTCTCGAGACTGAACCTCAGCCGGCAATCTCTTATACAGTGCCACAGAAAAACTACAACAAGCTATCTGACAAGTACAAGGTAAACAATACCAAGCCTATGCTTTAGCTTGGTAGGTATAATATGTAAAATCACCACAGTGAATATACGAAGTAAATAGTGTCCTTAGACATAAGAACCCTTTCCCTTGGGCTAAAAAGAATATTTCCCTCAGGCTAAACAGAATCACGCCCTCAGGCTAATCAGAATCTTGCCCTTAATACTTTCCATCAGGAAAAACAGAATCTTTCCCTCAGGCCAAACAGAAAAGAAACCCTCGGGTGATTTTCCTCAGTCATGGAAGCTATATCCCTCAGGAAAAATAGAAACCAAACCCTCAGCTGATTTTCCTCAGTCATGGAAGCTACTTCCCTCAGGTATATGAAACGCTGCCCTCAGGCTAAACAAACACTTACCCTCAGGCCTTGCCCTCAGGCGAATAGAACCTTTCCCTCAGGCTGAATAGTACCTTCCCTTAGTCTAATCAAAACACTACCCTCAGGCTAGTAGATAACCGGGCCAATCCCAACACATAAGAAAGAAATTATATACATTTCCTCTCAAGAAAACTAAATGCATGCTATAATCATGGCATACCCTCAAGAATCCTGGCCAAATGGCTAAACAAGGGAAACACACCCACGGGGTGGCCATGGATCCATGAAATGATCCCAAATAGAATTTTATAATTATCATCAGATTATCTATGAAATTCTAGACATCTTAATTAATCAATTACTCATCCACTCAACACCTTAAACATGGGCGGGAAGTACAATGGTACATAAAAACACTCAGAAAATGGAATTAAACATCAGAAAACCTACCTTGATCTCCTCTGATCAAAAAACATGAATGATGCCTTCCCACACGTCTGAGATCGACATAGATTTGGGATAAATGAAAACACGTTCAAACCTAAATAACTTCCCCTTGGGAAAGATTTGGAAGGAAGGGTTCAAGAAGAGTGAAGAACTCACACACGCGGTTCAATCGAGACCGTTAGCAAAGGAATCCGAGTTCCAGTGTGCGGTCAGGAGCTCCTCCATGCTTTGGCCTTCTCTATTGGTGTTCCAAACGCGTCCAGTGCCTACTTTTCTGAATGAGGAGGCTACTACCAATTTTATGTGGAAAAAAACTACATGGCGTGTACTCTCAAGTACATGGCGTGTACTTATCATTTTTTAACGGTTCCTATGGCAGATACTTTTCACCGCCGCACTATTTATCTATCTACATTAGTACACGGAGTGTGTTTCTGAATACACGGCGTGTACTGTCACTCTGTTGGTGGCTGCTCCCACCGCCTTACTGCTCACCTTCTGGGTGATTACATGATGTGTAAATACCAATTACACAGCATATAGTCAGTTTTTACACCCTTCATCGCCGATCGGGATACACGCCCTGTGTACTCATCCCACATGTCCAAAATACACGGTGTGTGGAAAAGTACATGGCGTGTAACCACAAAATTTGGGATTTTTCCCCATTTTCTTTATTTTCTCAAAAATAGTTAAGGAAAAAGGAAAAGAAGAAACTCATACATCCAGAATAAGAATCGGGTTCTGACAAACTTCCCCCCTTAAAACAATTCATCCCATAATTTCCCTTCCAAGGGTGGTGAAGATAAACCTCAGAACAACTCTGGCCACTGAGCACAGACATCGGTCTCCCGCTCCCTAGATTCATCCTACACTCGGCCATGCTACCATAGCACCCGTACAAGAGGAAGTGACTGGCCTCGAAGAACCTTCTTGCTCCTATCAACAATATGAATCGAATGATCCTTAAAGGACGTATCGGCCTGAAGTACAACCTCCTTGGCCTGAAAGACGTGAGACAGGTCTAAGTGATAATAACATATCTGAGATACATGGAAGACATTGTACATGGCTCGGTACCTCTGTGGTAACTACAACCGATAGGCAACCAGCCCGACTCTCTCCAGAATCTCAAATGGCCCCACATGCCTCGGTGAAAGTTTACCCTATCTCTTGATCCGCCTGTGTCCTAACCTCAGTGAAACACGCAAGAAAACCTGATCCCCAACCCCGAACTCTAAACGTCATCAGCGGTGATCAGCATAAGATTTCTGACGAGACTGTGCAGTAGCCATCTGCTTCTTAATCAACTAGACCTACTCTGAAGTCTCCTGCACGAGACAAGGTCCCAGTAAAGCTGCCTCACCTGCCTCCAACCAGCATAAAGGTGATCAACATGGCCTACCATATAAATCCTCCTAAGGTGTCATCTCAATAGTTTCTTGAAAACCATTATTGTAGGAAAACTAGACCAGGGGTATGTGCTTCTCTAAAGAGCCCCCAATGTCTAGGACGCATGGAAGCAACATGTCCTCTACCACCTGTATCATAAGCTCTGACTTCCCATCAGTTTGAGGGGGGTATGCTGTGCTCAGAAGCACCTATCACTACCACAAAATTGGACAAGGCCAGCGCCACCCTTTATCAGCGCTAACGAAAAAGCACTGATAAAGGGGGTACCTTTATCAGTGCTAAATAAAGTGATGATAAACGTACCCCTTTATCAGCGCTTTTTTTAGTAGCACTTATAAATGGGGGTATTTATCAGCTCGTTTTTTAAAAGCACTGATAAAGGGTCTACTTCCAAAAAAATTATTAAAAATAAATATATTAATATTTAAATATATAGATATAGTTATATTGATATAAATATAATATATATTATTTAAATATAATTTTAAATATATTTTAGATGAGTATAAATATACAGTTACACTCAATATATAAGATATTTATTGAAAATGGCTTATAAAAATATTAAAAAAAATTTAATTAATAATTTGATAATTATTATTGAGTAATAGTCATTTAATAACAATTTGAAGACTAAAAAAATTAAAAAAAAAATTAAAAAAAGATCCAAAATATGTTGAAAACGCAACTCAAACTTCAAACGGCCATAACTTTTGATCCGGGTGTCCGTTTGAGCTCTACCACATATCAAATCGAAGTCTGCAATGAGATCTACACCACCATAATTATTGGAATCCCTGGTAAATGTTTTTTTGAGGCTATAAAAGTCCTAGAAGGCCTCCAGAACTGAGTTTTTAGTCGGGGTACCCCGATTTTTTTACATTTTGTGGATTTTCAGCCTCATTTAAGGGGGTATTATTGGATTTTTCTGGTGGGTACTGGATTTATTCTAAGTAATTACATTCATATTGATATTATGTCTTTGAAATTTTATCTTTTTTTATAATGCACTACTATTTATAATCAAATATATAACTATATGTACATATTTTTTTATATTCACACCCTAAAATTTAATTATAAATATAAATAATAAAATATATTTACATATAAAATAATTTAGCTTTATCTAAAAAATAACTAATTTCCTTTTTATTTAAAATACAAATATATGAATATTTATATACCTATATATTAATATAAATGTATCTATATATATTAATATAACTACATATATATATTAATATAACTATAAATATATATATTAACATCACTATAAATATATATATATTAATATAAGTATATATTTATATTAATATAAATATATATTTGTATTCATATACCTATATATATATATTAATATAAATATATATTACTATACGAATAAAAATAACTATATATATATATATAAACAAATAGAGATATCACTAATAGGAGAAAAAATCTATATAGGGGAGTAGAAAAGGCTTCAGGCGCACAGGGATGAGGTCTCGAGATCAAATCCGGGGTGGAGGCCAGGATGTGCGCACATGGGTGAATCTGGGGCTAGCGCTGATAAAGGGTGGAGGGGTGCGTTCAGATGCTGGAGGGGGCAGAAAAGCACTGTAAAAGGGGGGATAAAGCGGTATAAAATCCCCCCCCCCCCGATTGGCAGGATTTTTTTTAAATTTTTATTTTATTTTTTTAACTTTTATCAGTGTTAAAAAGAAAGTGATGATAAAGGAACCTTTTATCAACGCTTTGTTTTAGCGAAGATAAAAGACCCCTTTTATCAGTGCTTTTTTGAGTGCTGATAAAAGGGGTCTTTATCAGAGCTTTTTGGAGCACTGATAAAGGGGACCCCCCCCCCCCCCCCCCTTATCTTCACTGGCATTAATAGCACTTTTCTAGCACTGTTAAAGGCAATTTTTAGCGCTGATAAAATCCCTATTTGTAGTAGTGTGTGTACCCAGTGCCCTATGAAAACTCTGATAGAAATGATACTTAAAGAGGGTATCCCTATCTAAAATGATAGAATGGGGAACCCCATGAAGATGTACCTCCTCTTGAATATACAACTTTTTGAGCTCATCAACAATGAAGTTCTCCTTGATCGGAAAAAAGTGAGCTACCTTCATAAGTCTGTCCACAACAACCCACACAACATCACTGCCTCGAAGTGACCTTGGTAACCCAGTAACAAAATCCATAGTGACATCATCCCATTTCCACTCTGGAATGGGTAACTATTGTAACAGTCTGGCTTGCCTCTGATGCTCCGCCTTCACCTACTAACAGGTAGAACATGTCGCAACAAAACTAGCTACATCACGCTTCATACCCAGCCACCAATACTAACATCTCTAGTCATGGTACATCTTGGTAACTCCAGGATGAACTTCCCAAGATGAATCATGAAACTCCCGCATCATCTCCTTGTGTATATCCCATAGAAACCACACTCATCCATGGACACGAAATACCTAATCATCGCATATCATCCAACCGGGAGGAGGGTCCTCACTTTCCATAGACTCTTATAGAACTAAGCCTTCCAAATTAGATAGTTATCCCATTCTCACTCTATCCAGGAGGGTAGAAGTCACAGCTAATGAAGAAATATAGGCTCGCCCCTGACAATCGTGAACCTCTAAATGCATCTCAGAGAACAAAGCCATAAGTTGCTACTCACCACTGTCCTCTCGCACTGCCTGTAACTGAGTCCTACTCAGTGCCTCAGCAACTATGTTACCATTACAAGGTGTATAGGAAAGATCAAAGTCGAAGGACTGTAGGTATTCAACCCACCTTCACAATCTCAAAATCAGGTTACGTAGGATAAAGATGTATTTGAGACTTTTGTGGTCTGTAAACACCAAAAAATGTTTTACCAAGAGATAATGTCTCCAACAGCGTAAAGCAACTACAGCCAACTCAATATCATGCATCAGGTAATTCCTCTTAGTGTCCTCAACTACCGAGACTCGTACGCAACTACTCGATCACCCTGCATCGACACTGCTCTCAGCCCAATACCCGATGCATCACAGTAAACTGTATAGATATTCCCTTTCTCTAGAAGTATCAGGACTGGTGTTGATGTCAACCTTCCCTTCAACTCTTGAAAGGCTGTCTTGAGAGCTTCTAACCAAACAAACTTCACACCCTTCTTAGTCAAACCCATCAGCGGCGCTGCTAAGTGGGAGAAATCATGTATAAAGCACCTGTAGTAACCAGCCAGCCCCAAGAAACTCCATATTTCGAACACGTTCTTAGGCTGCTTCCAAGAAACTACTGCTCTCAATTTCTCTGGGTCTACTACAACTCCAACCTATGAGATGATATAACCTAGGAAGTGTATTTGTTCTATCCAAATTTGGCACTTTGAGAGCTTATAATATAATTGATGCTCTCTTAGTGTACTCAATATGATCTCAAGATAGGTAGCATGGTCATGTAGAGTGTGAGAGTACACCAAGATATTGTCCACGAAGACTACCACAAAAGAATCTAGATATGGAACATACACATATGAAATAATTTCATCTTATATGCAAAAATGGTTTTGATAAAACACTTGAAATGAATTCTTGAGGAAAATATCCTTTCATCTTCAAAATCATTTTCTTTTCACAAAATTCCATGAAATATTAAAAGAAAATGATTTAATTGAAAACAGTCATGAAATATTGTAGATTAAACTTCATGAAAATAAAGAGTTATAAAACTATAAAAATATGTTCATGCCGTTTAAGTTAAATGAAACATTCTCCTCGTACTTTTGTTAGAAAAGTCAAACTGTTCCTCGTATGGTAAGCAAAAGAAAGATTCCTTCCATAACACAAAGTAAAAGTCAAAGAGGGGTAAACATGACATTAAACATAAATGGAATAATATTAAACACTTTATGAAAAACATTTTATGATCATGGATGAAAAAAACTGAGTAAATACTTACGAATAAATAATCTCAAATAAAAATGAGATTGGAAAAGTTATCCCTTACCTTATGTCTGATATGCTTCGTATGTTTATGAACCTCCTGTATAATGATTTAAATAATGTCACTGACTTATTACAGAAACATATTCATTGTTATTATATTATATATGGTTCACTTATGACTTTATATTAGCCATTCTTTTGTAAATTACATGTTAAAGCACCATTTTGGGTAAAATCGTTTCATTTATCGTACGAGTTTCGACTTGTTGTTCTTGATATTATTACTTATTTCCTGATTTACATAATTCCAGAATGTAAAACATGATTTATAAATAATATATATTCATCATATAAATATATATGATAGATCGATAAATGAAATGAAATACACCATTCATGGAGACGGTAGGCCATACGTACGCCTGAACGTTGTTTTCGTTTCCTTGTTGAATTGAATGGAATTAAGTAGATGACATACATATATATATATACATAAATCCAATATCATTATTATTTAATATATTTCATTATTATTCATTATATATACTTTATAATCATTCATTAATGGTTAACATGGATAATGAATCTCATCGCGTCGTGGAGACGGTAGTCCGTACGTAAGCACGAGAAATGATATCATTCCCATGATCGTGGAATTGTATTGAAGTGTATGTATAATATTTCAGAATAAATATCAATTTAAAATAATCATATATAATTATTTTTTTACACCATTATACCCATCCAAGTAAGGTGGTGGTCAAAAATAGATTACACCACGACGTGGAGACGGTATTCCGTACGTACGCACGCACGGTGATTTCGTTTTCCGTGGGATGGATAGAAGGTGAAATAGGGTTTTTTCATATTTATAATAACATATCAGTATATAGTTAATACTGATGTTATTACTTTATAATTAGACAACTAAATAAGAATATGTACAAGAAGAAAGAAACTTGAGAAAATCAGAAGAAGAGATTACCTCTTCTTCGACGCACCTCCTTTAAGATTCCTCTTAAGGAAGTAGAGTTGGTCTTTTGAGAAGACCAGAACCTCCAGAACGTTTCTAGGGAAGTGGAGAAGAGAAATGGTCAAGGTTTGTCCGAGCTTCAAGGCTAAAAATGGTGTGAAGAGAAGAGGGAAGGGGTTCCCTTTTTATAAGGGAGGAGAGGGGCACCTTTGGAAAAACTCAAAATATTATTTTATAATAAAGTCATATTCTGTTTATAATATCTCCAAAATGATTTATTTAGAATCTAAAGTGGTGATGGGTATAAATCCTCTCAAATAATATAATTTATACATGTTTGGGACATTATATTAACATTATCATTTAGTTTTAACTCTTAGTTAATTAGATTGACATTTACCATGTCACTTTGTATTTTTATATTATATAGTTAATAAAACTACCATATAAATCCAAGAGACCCCCAAGTGGTCCATTTATGATACACCTATCATTATATAAGTATATTGGCCGAACCATATATTTTTAGGAATATAATAACAATTAATAATATAATATTTGTTTTAAAAACTATTTTTTGTCAATTTTGACACTATTTGGTAATTGGTTTTTGTGAAACTTATAACAGCATGATTAGTTCGAAAAATTTTAATTAAATCAATACTAACATGTCATATTAACCTATAAAATTAGTGAAATTCATAAAAAGTCTCAAATTAATTTTATTTGGGTATTTATAACATCAATTATGTTAATATTTCATTAATAAGATAATTATTGCATCATCATTGTGTCAAAAATAAATTAACTTATTTAATGTCTAAAAATTATAAATAAACTAACATTATGTAGGAAATAGTTTTAGCTTTCTAATGAATATTTATAGCCTAATTTATCTTATGTATAACCCTATATTAAAAATTATTTAATTATTAAACATTGATTTTAACTATTTTAACCCTTCTTTAAATAAATTAATAATAAATGTCCTAATCTAATCCAAGTGGACCTAAATGGTCATATTTTATTCCTAAAGTTGTTTTTGGTCTCACTAATCCAATCGAATTAGAACATGTGTTAGGTTAATAATAATATCATTTTTACCCTTAATTACCCTATTTACTTTTAACCGTGGTAAATAAAAGTAAAAAGTTACTATTCACCAAAAATTATTTTCATCTCATTGAACTCCATTTTAGTCCTTTATATTAATTGTGTCTCTAGGATTTTTAAAATTCCACTCACAGAATCGGTAAAATTAAGTTTTATGTAAATTTCTAAACTCCCCTAGGAGGTGGGTAAAAGACGGTAAAAAGTTCAATAAAATTTTTATATGTCTAAAATTATTATAAAATGACTCCAATGAATTAAATTGAACTTATATAGGTATTATGTACCAATTTTGACCTAAAATAAATTTAAATAAAATAAATAGTTATAAAAATTTGGGTTTAAAATAGTGACCCAGTGTTTTCACTATTCATCAAAAATTGAAAGTTTTCAGAAAAATACCAAAAATTCACCCTATGATAATTTTGATATTCTGAATCCAAAAATGAAATCCATTTTGAAAGATAAAATTTATAAAATTTAAAAAAGTGGGTATTACTATTCATGACAGCTAGTTCATAATAATATTATAATAATATACTGTTTAGTGAAACTCGGTATTGCGTACTACACACGCTATCGAGGAAAATATTGATTGAGTGTAATGCAAGCGAAGTCAGGGATGCGTGTAGTGAAAGATAATTTTGGTGTTTCATATAACATAATCAAAACTTATTTCATTTATAAATTAAACAAAATCTATACTTAATGTTGCGTAGAATAATTTCACAAAACGAACTTGAAATTGTGTGTAACATGAGCCAAGAATAGTGTTGCGTATACTGCAAGCTAATAGGGTGTTGCATATAGCACAAGCTAATTTTTGTGTAGCGTACAACACAATACATCAATGAAATTAAAAATAATAATTCTAATAAAATATTGGGTTGTTACATTGCACATAAAAATTTAAAAAATATTAAACTTATCAATCATCCTAAATTATTTATTCATCACGAGAGTCCATTAATAAAACAAATTATTGACAGAAAATAAAGAAACAACCTATCTATTTATATTTAATAACTTTTCCCATTGATTTTTTGAATCCCCTTATAGTTCATTAAATTGATATTTTCCATTACATACACCATAAATTTGACTGAATCTTCAACCAAATAGAAACACTTTGACTTTAAATTCCAAACATATTATCTTCTAAAAGGGTATCCAAAGAACTGATACTATAAAAAAACACCCACAAGATTATCATGAAACCAATGATAGGGGCCTAATGTAGTGATTTCATTTTCTTTTTTTTCTTCCTAAAATAATATTCCCCACTTGTTAATGTATTTATTTGATCTCTATCACTCATAAAAATAGAAAGAAAATGGAACCATTTTTTAAAAGGATAACCTCCAAGAATGGTAAGGATAATAGTTGGTATGATTCAAATTCACCCAATATCATATTTTCCACTAGCATCAAGATGATGATTATAATTAGTTTGGTTTATCCTATAATTTGTGTTAAAAAATTCTCTTGAATGTGTAAAATGATATTTTAGTATCGGTAAAATAAAATAAATTATAATAACAGTAGAAGAAGATTTTTATAAATAATATATATTTATATTTTTCAATGTGTTGAATCATATAATTATTCTTATTGTATATGTAAAAAATAAATAGTATTATTGTTCATATTCTTTCTATATGTTCATTAATAACTTTATAATTGAATTAATCAAATATTTTCATTTTAAAAAAATTCACAACAAAATAAATATTATATATAAAGTTTCAATGACTTCTTCATTCAAATTTCAGATGTAAAATTAAGAATTTTGATATATTACTATCTCAAAATTATTTCATCACATTATTCTTCTTCCAACTTTATTGTTCTTCTTTTGGATTAAAATATAGTTCTATATGGGTGAAACATGTTGTAAAACAATACTAATTATGACATATCCAAATGGTTGTAATATTTTTTGACATCCTTATTATCTCTTTATGGTGAAATTACTATATTCACAACATGAACCAAGTACTCTCTCTTTTAGAATCACAACCCATTTTTTGTTATTTTTAATACATTGAAGATCAACACAGATATATACTAATTTTATATTCTTTAGAATTTTTCATTCTTTATTTTCATATATTTTTTATTTTTCATATGTCATATTATTAGAAAAATTGTTTGATTCTTATGATGACATATTCTACTCTTCTAGAGCCACCATTCACTCTATTGAATTATGTTATTACATTTAAAAGGTTTATAGATTACTCTTATAAAGTTCTCTTTAACTATGAGATAACTCTTATGAAGTCAAATGTTATGGAACATCCATACCCCAACACATTGTCATGGGAGGTCTCATATTCCACTAAACATGTGTGCATCCCCTGGACACCAAATGTTGGTATCAAATTCCAAGAGTCTATGAAAATATATTTGTATAGTTTACCATTAATTAAAACTCTTCTTAAAACAACCAAATATTTAAAAAATATAAATATAATGAATGATAGACAATACACCAAATTAGATATACCCCACATGAACTAATCAATATTGTTTTAGATATAATATAAATAGAATAAAGAAGTCATCATACTCTAAAATCATGAAAATGTGAAAATGTGACACATACAACACCACTCTAAACTCCATCCCAAAAATTCCTCCATGATTTAAACACCATAGACCATGACCTTCACCTCAATGGGATCCACAAGAAAAGTAAGAAATCATTACCTTACCAGTATCATTATAGAAAACATTTTTATATGCACCAAGTTGAATTTGACTGGGTAATAATACAACTTAGTAGATAATCCCCATAGAATTACCACTCATGACAATAGAAAAAAAAATTCAGGTTATAATAAAATATATACATATAATCAAAATATGCATAATAACATACCCTTATGAAACTCCTAAAATATTCAATAAGTGAAATAACCCATGAAATAAACTACATGATTTCCATTTAAACCCTAACTATGATCTTGATAAATCCCATTCTATATAATTCTCTCCCTGAATGAACCAAACACATGAGAAAAATATGATTCTACCATACCCAAGTTGTAACATTGTAGTTCTTATGGACATTCCTATAAATTCAACACAAACATTCAAATCCAATACATTAAGGTTGCACACACACATTCCATGAATGCACTCAAACTAATGTAAACTAGTATATATACTTTAATATAATTCTTATCAAGACAATTTAAAAGGATAAATGATTTCAAAATAATTTTTATATAGTCATCCATTAAACAAAATAAGTTAAATTTAGATACATCATCCATCATGTTATATGTATAAGTGGAGAGAGAGAGAATCAACTTACATCAAATCAGTTAATACAGAAGAGTATAAGGAGTATATCATATGGAGAAGAGTCATCCATTTTAATCTATTAAAACTTTTGATTAATTCACCATAGAAAATATAAATAAATTTTTTTTCTATAGGTAGTAATGAAGTAAAAATGAGTTAATAAATCCCATGAAATTATCACACATTATTTAACTTCAAATAGAATAACATACCCAATGATCCAAAGTTAATTTACACTATTTAAAAAATCCAAATGACTATCACTGGGCCTAGGATAATTATATTATTTATTTTCCCAAGATGTTATCACCATATCTATGTGAGATCAAACAAGATCTAATATGGCCACTATTCCCACTGCTCTGGCATGGTGGCTATCCTTTTTTCTAAATTTGTTTTCTAGAATCATTACACTAACCTAAACACCCCTTCCCATGGATGATGACCATGAAATAGCGATGATTACCTCACCATTTTATAGCCCACCATGGATTAGAAAATATAATGGTGAATCCTAAATATCCATGTTGGACCACATACATTCGACTAAGATTACATTGACAAAGCCATCATACCCATTTTTTATGCATTTTAGTCTTCCCATTTCTGATAGGTGGACTTTCTAACCACTACACCCACCAAATATATATGTGATTATGTGTGGTGATTTTCTTTCATTAATGTTCAAATACCATACCCACAACTCATTCACATAATGGGATGCAATATTTATTATAGCCAACACCACCATAGGGTGAATCCTGTATACAATTCTTGTCATGAGTTCCCCTAATGCTTTCCAAAATTGAAGAAAATAAATGTAAAACATCTAATTTAAAATAAAATATTATAATATCTTAAACTGAGGGTGTCACATTCTCTGTAATATTTTAATATATATACTTATAAATATGGAGGTTCATGGCATGTTAGAAAATATTTGTCCATTTCCCTTGTATACTCTTCAAACATTCCCAAGTCACCATGGGCATCTGGACATGAAGTAATAACACATGGACCTAGAAGATGTATCTTCGACATAAGAATTATTTTGGTATATCTATAATATGAATCGAGTTGTCTATGAATGAAGCATCATGCATTAGATCAACATGATCACATATACTCACAATATTTATCTCTCATTAATGATTCTTTAGTTAGGATACCTAGAAAACATTATATAATAAATATAATTTCATTGATAAATTGAAATTATAGGAAACTTTATGAATAAACTATGAATTTAAAGTGGTCCCATATATTTAGTATCTATCATTCTTTACTTTTATAGACAATGGTACCTTAACCTTGGAGATACTGAAAATAAATCCTTATAATCGAACTCAAAAGATAAATGTTGATGAGGATGACCTACATATTGATTATGAAATATTTGTGAAATTATAATTTTCTTCTTGTTCATTGAGATTTTTAAATTTTCTCCAAAACCAGACTGGTTACAATCAATGAGGTTTCTAGTGCCTCTATAGAACAATGTAGAGATTGACACGGTCAGTTAAAAAGTTCCTCAAACATATCTACATATATATAATCATGATAAATGTTGTTATATAATAACTCCACCAAGAGAAAATATCCCACCAACAAACTACCAAATCTATAACTTTTTCCCTGAGTATATATTCCAATGTCTCAATTATATGCTCATAATTTCCATCCATGTTTGTATGGTAATCCATTCTCGTAGCTAACTAGGATCCAAGATCGTGTTTTAAAGACCACCAAAATTATGCGGTAAATTTAGGATCTTGATTATATAAAATGAAAACTAGTATTCTATGCATCATCACTACTTCTCAATTGTGTGACATTTTTAGTTAACAAATATAGTTTGATTACCTGATTGTGATAATTTTTTTTATTTTAAGGTTGATACAAAATCACCCAATAAGGATCATTAATATGATGAATTTTTGGTAAGATCATGATAAATTCAATTTAAATCTATTTACATTTCCATACTAAAATCGGTAGTAATTAAAAAATTCCAAATTGAAGTTGATATTTGGTCTTGACAAGCTAACAGGTTTGAAATTTACCAAAAAAATCTACTTGATTTTTCTTTATTCTCATTAACCATAAATGATCCTTCACTTCAAAGTAAATAATCTAAATACCTAGATCAAATACCTAAATTAAATAGTGAATAGACTAAAATGAGTTTTTCTTAGAAGGAATGAGGAACAATCATTCCAACTAAAATGGGAAACATCGCATTCACATCATATATCCATCTACTAATGATAACCCCACCATTGAGTATTAACCTAATAGTAAATAATTTAAGAAAATATTATTTAGATTCTATATTTTTCTCCACCAAACCTAGAATCATGATGAACAGATTAAAGACAATGGAATATTTTTTCTATTCAATCCAAACTCGTATCCATGATGACCCCCAACAATTTCCACTGATCTCAAGCTTCACTAGGTGCATCATTATGTGACTTTATTCTGAATGCATCTACTAATGAAATTCATGTTCCTGGAATATAAAATATTTTAATTTCAAAAAAACATAGTTAATATATAGCAAATTTTTACCTCAACTTCAAATATTATTATGTGAATATGTTATTTAATCTTTTACGATTACTGAACATAGTGAAATTTTCATGAAAGAGGTTATGTAACTATGTTTTGAATTCATTGACCACAAAAAAATATAGTGAATGTGTTATATAGTCATTTTCATGTGTCCATATATTTCATAATCCATAGTCCATGACATGGTATCCCTATATAAAAATGAAACATGATCTTAATTTGTAGGTTTCATAATAGACCACATAGCCCTCACCTACAACTAAAAAGATAATAATATATCTCAAAGTAATACTATCATTTAACTCCTTGAAATATTAATCATATTTATTCCTATAATGGAATGGAATAAAATTTTTGGGTAACAATTTCATATGAAAATCTAAGTGTCTAAAATCATAGACTAAGTGATGATAATAACCTGTCAACCCATACAAGATTCATATCTCAAAAAAATCTTATATAGATACCAAGATATAATAACCTCTATAATTTTAGGGTCCAATGATATTACATTCTCAAAAATTATATTTCCATGGGAGAGAACAAAATATATTTACAATTCCCACATAGAAAACTTTTTTAGAGGTAATGATCTTATAATATACCCAATATAATCTTGGTCTAACTTTGATATTCACTTGTAGTTTGATTATTGACCAAGATCTCATCAATGAACACTACCACTAAGTAGTTAAGGTATTTTTGTATGATATGATTTATCACTTCCGTAAATATAATTAATGAATTTATATCATGAAAAGGAATGACTAAGTACATATAAGGTCTCTAATACCTCCAAAAAAGTAGTCTTAGGGATATCATCCTTTCTGGACCTAAATTGGTTGTACCCCAATCATATATCAATCATGTAGAACCATTTTACTCTATTTATTTGATAAAAAAAATATTCAGGTAAGAGTATATGAATTATTTATTATAACCAGATTTAGTTTAAGATAATATAAACCTAGTCAAAGAATTTAATCCTTCATCTTTAGAAATAAAATTAGTGCATCCCAAGGAGATATACCAAGTCTTATAAATCCATATATTCACAATTTCTACAGCTTTAAATTTATTTCTCAAAAATATTTTGTTTCAAATTTTTATGAAGGAATCCAAATATGAGTAATTACTATAATGATATCAATAATAAACTCCTTCTATCTCTCATTTCATAATCCTAATAAGTTATCTTGAAAGACATATGGATATTAATCTAATATAGTAATAAGATCCATAATTTAAGTTTTACTAATATCTCCCAATTCATCACTATTGTAAAATATAACATGTTTTTGAATAATAGTAATAACGATCCAATAATCTCAATATTCATGTTCAAATCCCCTTTCTAAAAGATGAAACACTCTATTCAATGTTATGAAGGAAACCCACCAATCATAGAAGTCTATATGAGATTTTAGTTCCACCCACCAATCCATTCACAAGATAATATCAATAATTTATATATCCATAATAGTTTATTACAAATAAAAAATTTTCTACATTGATGGTGTTTTGTCTTGCTATACAGTTAAATCCACTCTACTCTTATTAACCAGGAGGTGTCTTAATTCTCAGAACATGTGACACCATATCCATATGTATGTTTTAGTATCCCAAAACCATATACCTAGATCCCATACTCAAAACAATACTCTTTTATACACTCTTTAATACCAACTATAGTCACCCATACCCAAAAACCTAGATCGAATACTATAAACATACTCTTTAAATATTTTCTTTGATACCCACCATAGTCCACCAATTTATACATTCTATATTTACAAAATCAATGTCACTAACATACCCATGACAATTTAGGTTTTTATATTTAGTGGATTTTAATAAACATAAACTTATTTAGACTCATGCCTCTCCAATACAATTTATTTTGTCCAAATTATACCGACATTTCCATCATTGATAATAATCCATTGACATTTCACAAAAAGGTATCTACACATTATATCCTTATACATATATAATATGAATGAATCTTCTTTAAATAATGGGTAAATGGAGACACATTAAGGAGTGATCTCAAACACTTACAAGGGAAGGAATACAGTGAAAGATTTCAAGAATAAATAAAGAATAAATAATACAAAAGAGTATATAATAAATACATATGTGATTTAATTAATAATATGAATTTAAAAATCATCCATGGATAAAATCATTGTAGTAATATAAAGGTAAAAAAATGAATGATTCCATATTTTTTGAATTCATAGGTCAATACATATAAATTCTACTTCCATGACCCCATTTAGTATACATTCATTAATTATGAAGACAATTACAAAATAATACTAAAATCATTCCAAACTGATTATCTCATGAGACCAACAAATGTATCGATGGGATATATAAATATGAACCCCACACCTCACTAAATAAATATATTATATGGTAATAAATTATGGTTAAAAATAATTAAATGATAAATATATCCATGAAACAAAGTAATTTTGATATTATATCAAATGATTACTAGAGATTTATATAGAATATAACAGAAACAAACTAAAAATAATCATTTTCATCTAATTGAGGAATAAAACATAAATCATTAATTAGTGAAATAATTCCATCCTTTTATTATAAATTATGGTTTTTAAGTAAATTTATTCCTTTTGTTAATTTTATAAGAAAAGTAAAGTGAATATTTAAAAATATATTTCTTAAAACTTTGGTAATTTTTTCATAAAAGTGTACTTATAAATGACATACACAATACTTTTTAAATGGTTTAAAATAGAAATTTAAAACATTATTTTAAAATAATTTTCAAAAGTGGAATCTTAAGAATAAAATATTTTTATATGATAAAATTGTGGTGAGAGGATGAAAATATATTGAAATAAAAAATAAACCTCATTTTCAATGGTTTTGAGAAAATAATATCCCTTTTTTGTTGAGTTTTTAAAAAATCCAAGAATAATGGGATTATGAATTTGTTTTAAAAAAACTCAGAAACATATAAATGAATATTGATAATTAATTATGGATATGATATTGGGAAATTTAAGTCAGGCAGAAAATGTAAACAAATACTTATTTCACACTTTTGTAAACAAAGACAAAAATGACCCATGTAGAAAATGACGAAATGGTTCCTTTAAAACATTTGAAAAAAAATTCAATGTTTACATGATTTTACATTAATATATAATTTAATTATAGAAAATAAATTTCTTTAAAAAATGGAATATGCATATTTAAGAGAATGATTCTTAGCCAAAAATAAGAAATAATGTTATTTTTTATATGAACATTTTAAGATGATTGGAGTGAAAATCACAGGATGCATTAAAATATTAATTAAAAAACGAATAAGTAACCATATTTTAAAAAAATATATGGTTTTTAAAATATAATAAACATATAATTTATCCTAATTTCAATGGAAACATAAACACTTTTAAAAATGAGTGTGTGATATAGAACCTTAAAGATTTTATAACACGTGAATCAAAACATCTTTGAAGAAGTAACATGAAATTTAAAATTAATTATCATTATTAAATATTTTTTATGTTATAGTATTTAAAATATTCATAATATTGTCCATATAATTTAAATCGTTTTTTAATTCAAAACCTATCACAAATAAGGATGTTTGAGATGAGAAACACATAACATGGAATTCTGATTGGTTGGACACATTACAACCACATGTATAATAAATTTATTTTTTATTAATCTATATTTTATCCATATTTAATATATAATTTATTCATAACATTTTTTACGCATTTACTCAAATTATGTTGTTAAAATCGATAATTGTAGTGTTAGAAATTTTATTTCTCATACATTTTTTGATTTGGAGTTTCTTTTCCTCAAACCTTATTATTGGTTTCATCACATATTGAATTTATATTATTTAATTTATATCATAATTATAACTAAATATAATTTTATAAAATTCCTTGTATGGTAGTTATGTATAATGAGATACAACATTGATGGAGGTAGTTTAATGCACATAGGCATGATCGACAATTCCATTTTTATAAATGATTAATTGAAAAATAAATAAGATAATTGTTAACCCTTAAAATCATAATATTCTTGTAAATATCTCATTTATTCATTATTTTCTTTCTTATGACCATCCATGTGTGGAAGTTATTAAAAATAATTTTCATCACGTTATGGAGGTGGTATACCACACATATTCACGAGCGACATTTTTATTATCCAATGGATTGGATTATAAGAGGGGGAAAATATGAGAAAATATATTATCATTAAATAATAAAACATATTTAATAAATATCATATATATTTATTAATTAAATAATTATAAATATTAATGTGAGGTTGTGATAAAAAAATTAAAAACATCATTTATGGACATAATAGTATGTACGTACACATCAGCGATGTTTTCAATTCCAATTAGAAGAAAAAAAGAAACGTAAAATGGTTGTACCATTAACATAAAAAAATATGTATGATAAATATATACATATAATTATTTTATGATTGTTATTTTTTATTTTTTTGAGGATTAAGAAGAATAAAACATTAAAAATCTCATTAAGAATATATACCTCTTCCATATATATTACCCTTTGGATTACACATTATTCGTTCTTGGATGAGTATAACGTTTAGGTAATCTATAAGAGTATTAGGATGGTATTTTAGTAAAATCTACAGATCAATGGGAGCATTGGGTGTGTGTATAAGTGAGAATATGAGGTTTCCTTTTATAAGTTAGTGGAGTTTCACTTTTTAAAATACAAATAACATTAAAATATAATAAATTACCTTATCAAGGTATGTGGTACCAATTTAATATAATTTTTTATGGGATATTTCAAGGTCAAAAACCACCCCAATAATCATATTTAAGCATGATTTAATGATTTTTAAATCCTTATCCCTTATTTAAACAGCCTCATTGTTCCTTTTTAACGTAACCTTGTTGACAAAAAAATTCCATGGTAACTATATGTTATGACTGAAAATGAAATTGAATACATTTCAGAATTATAACATTATAATAATAATTTTTTAAATCATTTTTTATTGAAATTTTATAATTGGTAAATATTAGTTTTAATATAATTTTTTATAATGCAACAAAAATGGTTTTTTATAAAAATATATTTTTATCAAAAAATAAATTCCCCAAAATAACATATAATTTTGATCTCCATTGAATTTAATGGATTATATTTAATAAAAGGATAATTATTTTACAATAAAACTAAATCAAATTTTAAAATAACCATGTGAATCTTGATTAACGTATAAATATTTAAAAATAGTTTTTATTTGAATAAAAAAAGTACTTAGATTTCCATATTGCAAAACATAGGTTTCTTAGTTTATAATTTTATTTTTAAGTAAATTATATTAAATTTAAAATATATATTTGGTATATATATTTGTTTTGATAAATTTTCAATTCTTTCTCATATCTTGATAATTTCATAAAATTACAATATTATAAAAATCTGCATTTTTCACAATTAAAGTAAAAAACAACTATTTTAGAAAAAAATACTAAAAACTCACCTTAAAATAATTATTACATGAAGAATAAAAAATTTTAGTTAATTTAATCAAATTATAGTTATATATTTTTTGAATTTTACTTATAATTAAAATTATAAAATGTTATGATAAATTTATTATATATAAAAATTCCCTTTTTAAACTTCATATGTTTTTCATATTATTTCAATTTAATTTGTAATTTATTAAAAATTAAGACATTATTTAATACAATGATTTGCTTTAAATGTGATCAATAAATTAATATATATACAAAAAATATTTATTTTAAAATACCACCTTTAACATTTAATTATTTTAATCATCTCACTTTAATTATTATTTTCTAATGAATGAATTTTTTTAGTGAAAATAAAATAATTAAATGTATGAATAATTATTTATTATTGTTTATTGTTTATTATAGTTTTATGTTAATATTTCATGACTCTTTTTAGTTTTTTGTTTCATGTAATGTGATTTATTATACATAATATTGTTTAATATATAATTATATATTGAAGTATTGAGGTATTACATTCTATACTATTAAAATAATTACATCCCAAATATTTGAATTTTCTATAAGTAAATTTAATTTATTTTGACATTAGAATAATATCTGATGTTGATTTTATAATTATAAAGAATTTATAAGTTACACATAGAAAATTTAGTATCTCTTTAATATTTTTAGAACCATGTATGTGTCATTATAAGACTAGTTCTTGTGAATAAGTTTAGGAAAGCATGCTGTGATAGCTAAGTGTTATTTATCACATATAAATTCATAGATCTATCTTCCTCTTATTAATGTTGTGGTATTATTTCACCATTAATATAGAGAATATGATAAAATATTCTTACTTGATTCCCTTCTATTTATTAAGGAAACATTCTTCCTTCTCTTGTGTTTTGATCATTTTTACACCTCTACGTCATTTTATATTCTAAATAATAAAAAATAATGATGAAATTTTCATGCTTGAAATGAAAAAAATAAACATTACATATATAATTACATCCAAAAATGGATAAAAATTATTTTCCCTGTATCTATTAAATTAATAAAACAAAAACATTTATAGCACATTTAAATATAATACCCATGTTAAATATGAATAAACGTCCATATGATGAAATAATATTTTAATCCCAAAAGACTCAAAAATGACTCCGAGTTTTGAGAAAACTCAATATATAAATAAAAAAACCCTAATAATTTTTAAAATGTGATTGAACAAATTGAAATTCAAAAATCGGAATTATTTTATCACATATTCTTCTAAATTCAACATAACATTTATCTCCAAACAATATAAATAACTAATAGTCACATACCAAAAATGTATACTCTATAATCATATAATATCCAAAATATTCTAATATTTTCCATAAACATCCTGAATCACTATGAAGCTAAAATAAAATTAAATTAACTTCCAATAGAAAACTCAGTCATTATTCCATAATAAATATAAACCACATTTACATAAAATCATATACTAGAAAAAAATTACTCATTTACCTAGATTATTATAATATTCCCAATAATTTAGTGATATTCTTCCAAAATAACATCAACCACCTAATTTCCAATTCATGATTTTTTTATGGTTATATAAATGGTAAAGAATATGTTGTTAGAAATATAATAAATCATTATCACACTAAAATATAATTATCATAACATGAAAGATCTTATTAACCCTAAAGGTAAAATTTCACATACATATTTTATCCAAAATATAATAATATTCTTCAAAAAAAATATAGAATATCAAAATATTTTCCTAAGGGTTACATATACCTCAATTATATATTAAAACCAAATAAATGATTCCCAAAATCATCAATCATATTTTAATACTATAACATATGGCATAAAAAGGTTATACCAACACTTTTAAATATTTAACTATTCTTGAATCTTATCGATCCTTAAATTAAATACCACTATATCATAGATATTTAATCCCTATATATAGAAACTTCAATCATTCAACTTATTTCTTAAAATTATTAAAAAAAATTCCTTCATATAACATAATACTTCATTCCTAAGATAAAAAATATATTAATCATGTCCAATTATTCCTTAATCTCAATATAATCATATCTATTACATTAAACATTATATTTTTTTTAAAATAAATCATAACTTTATGATTTATTCATTATTTATTTATATTCATCTTCATAAAATATAAATTGGCTAAACCTTTATCAATATGATCTTATTAATACCATTCATGAGATTTTCACAATGTGAATCAATTTTCATTACTCCCATACTTGACACATTTTAAATATTCAATTGATAAAATATGAGTTAATTTATTCCCCAAGATTTCATTAACCAGACTCCTCATTTTCCCTAGATGTTTATTTCTTTACGCTATTCCATTGCACAGGTAAATTATTTTCCTATTCCTTTGATAAATTCCCATGGGTGATTGTCCCTATATTTTATATATTATGGAAATTTAATCTTCTTTAAACCATGGTCTTAATCACTATAAATTTCATGAAACTCCAAATTTAACTTGTTTGGAATTGTAGGAAACTCACCTAGGTTCAAGTTGTTTATCATAACTTGAGATAACTGGTTAGGCATCACTCCAACTCTTATCCTGTTTGATTTCTCAATTATACAACCACCACATTGTCATTCACATCAATTATTAACATGGTTTCTTATAGTAACATAAATTTACTAAAAAAATATTTACTTTGATTATATAAAATAATATCATAATATAGTTTCATTTGAGGAGGATAAAAATATGATATCCTTAACCATGTCATCATCCCTTAATATCTTTGTATTCATCTAAAAATAATTTTATTTATCAATAAAATATTATCCCTTAAGGTTATAAAATGCCATTACCATTTAATACTATACCATCATTATAACCCCTAATGTTTTCTAAATATTTTTAATTATTCTTTCCTAATGACAGCCTAAACTCTTATGTAATCTAAACCCTTCCCTGATACAAACTATTATATCCCAAATCCACACACCAAAATCTAGTGCTAAATTATCTTTCTAGGATATAAGGTTTGATAAAAAAATATAAAAACCCAGACACCTACACCACAAACCTATAAATACCCATACTTTTCATACATAGATATTACATCTTATTAGATGAATACTCTTTACAATGTACAACAATTCATTCCAAAATCATATCAGTGTTGTGTTTTTTTTAATATTGGATACATAGAAACTTATTCATATGTGGTCTACATCATCTTACACTATGTTCTTCATAACAATCACACTTCATGGGAATATCATACTTAAATTATTTCTTCATAACCTATTGATTTGAAACATAAGAAACAGTTAGCTAATATGATTAGTAAGGGTAAAAATGGGAGATATCAGTGATAACTTAAACATAACATGAAATTAAGGGTTTTATAAAATGAGTGTAATATTTGAAAATCATACCCTATATGTTGTATATCATAAACTTAATAATGTAATAAATCATGGAACTTCATAAGATGTGAATCATAAATTATTGAAAGATCATGATCCATAAAATCGTTCATTGGCATAAGATATAGATTTTTGGAATACCCTTAATCATAGAAATGTTTTTCCATAATAGCCAGGGATCATTTCCAATTCAATCATATTGTATTGGGTACACTCCCCAAAGAATCATAGTAGTGAGTTTAAACTTAAAATACAATCATAGTGTATAAAGTTCCTTAATGAACTTGGTTCACTCCCCATTCATTTCATGTTTATCTCATGAGATATCTATCTTTACCAAATTCATTATATGGATATATAATTCTAGAAACACCCATCATATAATGAAAATTATACATATGTGTTCCACAATATCATCAAAAATTTATCATATCCTAACCCTTGAAAAGAAAATAGATTTTATAAATATTTTATCATACAATATATTATGGAAAAGAACTAGGATTCATAAATAAATTGTAATCATAATCTAAAACCTTCTAGAGAAATAATAAGGATCGTTTCATTAGATTTTATCCTCGGTAAGTCATAAGTTACATCACATGATGTTATCAAAAATGAGAATGTTCATTAAAAGATCTCTTGTATGTTTTATGAGGAAAATACCATTTTCATTTTTGAAATGTATAATTTAAAATATAAATATTTTCAAAATATTAATGAAAATATTTCATTTGAATATAAAATTTGAAACATTTAAATGAGGAATAAATGCATTGAGTGTTCATTTTGGTAGGAAACCCTATCTATACTTTATAAGTTAAAGAACACATTACTTTCATTCTTTTGTAAAAAATACAAAAACTTTACCTCATTTGGAAAATAAAAACAAATTATTCCTTTCAAACTATTTTTGTAAAAATTTATTCATGGGTAAAAAATATTTTAAAAATTCATATTATAATATTAAAAATATTCTTGGAAACATTTTTATAAAATGTGGATATGAAAGAAAATAGTTTTTTTTACTAATTAGATAAATAAATTCATTTTTCCATAAAAGAATTATTTTTTATAATGAGTTCATAAAGGGATGAAAAATAATAGATAACTTTCAATATCCATAAATGACTAGTGAAGAATAAAATAATCATGTTTCATGATAGGTTTCTCATAAAATGTTATCATTGAAAACATAATCATAAACAACCTCGATAAACAATGAGATTGTAACCAATTTCGTAACATTTTAATCTTAATCCCATGAAATAATAATATCAAATGAAAAATTAAGTATAATTACAATAAATATATTCATTATATAACATTTCAATAGGGATTTATATAAACCACACAAATTAAATGAGTGATGAATATGGCATATATCCACCAGAAATAAAAGTGTGACTAGAAATCCCGTAACATAAGTTTGAAATTCTTTGAGGGAACAATAACCTACTATATATTAAATTAAAATTTGTTATAATTTAATACAATAATCATATAAATACATATAATATCATATATTCTCCACTTATAACATTTCAACACAAAATTATTAATAATTTCTTATTACAATCTTCATTTTTTGGGAGATAACCATTTTGTTTTTCATGAGAATTTAGGTTTTGTAGTTCATATACTTTTACATTGATCTTGGTTCCATAATCTAAATCATTATAATCATCATATAAATATCATATATATTACTTATATATATTTATATTCATCTATAAAAATAGTTTTAGAAAAATGAATTACACCGTTTCAAGAGATGATAAGATGTATGCCCACATAAATGTTATTTTCACATTTCAATGGATGGAAAAAATAATGGTAAATAATAATTAAAATTTAAATAATATTTATTAAATAATATATTAATCAATAATATTTTCTATGTATTATTTTTAGATATTATATGGATTATTATCAAGACCAGGAACTAAGAAGGTGTGTGATTGTAAGGCTCGATGTTCCCAAAAAAATTGTTTGAAATATATTAAATATATTAATAATACATGCATTGATTTTTTAAGAAAAAGTTGGATAACTCCTGAATAATGTTCTGGATTATAAATCAAAATGAATTATTGGAGAACGACGATAGATCATATCAAGATCATAGATCATTGCGCCAATGCAATTCATGGATCTCCTCAATGATGAAAACACAGAACCATTATTCATCAAAAATCGATCGAAAATCTAGGTATGATATTGATTTTTTTCCATATTGTTCTTTAAACTTAGTTTAATTTCGATCAATTCCATGAGTGGAATTCATTCACACATCAATGGTAGAATTAATTTGATATATCTATTTTATTTTTTCATTTTGTTTTATTCACATTCATTTATCTATATATATGTTAATGGATTAAGGTCAAATCAAATAATTTTAAGGTTAATTCCTCATATTTTATGTCTTATGGATTTCTCCCCCCCCCCTATGTTCTTCATATATTCATCATGAGAAATTTCTTTGGCCCATGATTCAAAAAATAACAAGTATTCGATCGTTGTGTGATTGTTATTTAGCATAATATATTGATATCGAAGGTGCTGTTTGTGATCGATGGTATAATCGATGTGTGAAAATAACAGTGGATGATCGAAGGTGGATTGGATGTATTTATGGTTCATGTTCTTCCTATTTTGGACACACAGTAAGGGATGGCTCAACGGATTGTTTTATAAGAATATATGAACCCAGATTCCAGCCAGTGACTATAGAAAGGCTTGGAAAACCTCTAATCTACAGTATCCAAGAAGGATGGTGGTTCTGAAAATGTTTAGGATGATGCGGTGGAAGATCCGAATAGATATGGAAAATCCCAATCAAAAGAGTGTGTATTTTGGGATTACACACTGTGTGGGACCCCAAGTTGTGGCGCTAGGGTTTCACGGAGAATCAAATATCACACACCATGTGACCAGGTCTCACACTGTGTGACCCTTCCCTAGAATATTAGTGTGTACCTCAAAGTGTACATGGTTACAACCAGGAGTACATGTCTTTGACACATTGTGTTCTCAAACGCACTGCGTGCTCGTAAATGGGTATGACCATAGATACACAGGCCTGGCCAAATGGCACATGCAGAGTATCGGGTGACCTTTACAAGTTGTGTGTCTTACTCACACACTATGTATATTGAGTCTTATGTGTATTGTGAAGAGTTACCATATGAGTAGACCTGGGGATGGATAGACACATTGGGTACCCTCAGTACACACCTTCTACCCACTTTTAGGGCGCTTGTATTCCTTCATTTCAAGATATCAGGGATTTGGTGATATCTCAATGCATTCCCCTTGAACTAGAGTGTTGGAGCGATCCTTGGTGATGGGGAGATTCCTAGAAAATCAAGTGTTGACATTGGTTGCTGGTAGTCGGTATGAAGGAGTTGAGCCCACAGCAGTAGGCAGTTGAAGGTAGTCACAGGGATCCAAATATGTTAGATGCTTCAAGAGGGAATCCCAAGACATAGGTTCAATGGTGTAGGCCTCTAAGGATGGATTGAATCAGCCAAGGGATAGATGGTTTTTCTCCTACAATGTTTAGGGATATATGGATCAGGATTTACTAACCCTTTGTATAGTTGATATAGAGATGGTTGGGGGACCATTAAGGTCGAGATAGAGGTAGGATTATGGTGGTATGTGGGGTGGTGGATGTGGAAAAGGGTCCATCAAAGTAGTTGGAGGTGGTCAGAGGTTTGACCTATTACCACCACCACCACTGGGAGGTCCACGCTAGGCTCAACGAGTTATTGGTCAAGGAAGAGTCTAGATTAAGGGTATGTAGGCTTATGAATTTGAGGCTCCAAGGATGATATGAGGTACGATATGTTTTTTAAGCCTTATTCTCAGTATTTATAGACATAGTATTGATTCATTCCTTCTTTACTACTTCTCTGGTTCAAGACATAGAGATTTTTGTTGATCTATTAGCTTGAATCTTGTGGTTGGAGTCTTCAATAGGTGGTGACTCAGTGATTTGTCACTTATGATGATAGTGTGATCTGACGCTTGGAGGTGATAGTTCTGAATGGGGTCTATTTGTAGCAGTGATGAGGCCTTATGAATTCATCTTAGTTGTGGACTATCAATCAACATTTCATGCCCAATTTGACTGTTTTAGGAGGAGGATGTAACGACCCGAAATTTTGAATAAATCTTGTTTCCTAATTTTATGTGTTTTTTTATTTTATTTTTATACTCAACAAAAATGTTTCATTTGATAACATGAGTATAATTAAAATTATACCATTGGTTTTTTACTGTTATATGACCATTGGTCAATATGACCGCTGGAAACTAAACGTTTTGATTATTGTCTCTAAATACAAGTAATCTTTGTTAATTAATATAGAAAGAAGATTCGATGGCCTCACCCAGTAGTCTTGGACCGATCGAAGCCCATCTAACAGAACTTGGGAAGGAGGTAGCACCACTGGGCTTTGCTCTGGACCAAACCCAAGCTGAACTTCATCGTGTGAAGCTAGAACGGGATCGCCTTCGTGAGAAGTTCAAACTGATAGAAATTACTACTCATGCGATGTTGGTCGAGCCTCCTTTGGATTCTCTAACCTTAGCACACCTTACAATTAGGTCCTATGCTGGTGTGATAAGGGGATATGTAAGGAGATCGTAACTGCCTTGTGTAATCCTTTGTTTTAAATAAAAATTGGGATTTCTTCTTATGATGATGTTTATGAATTTTCAAATGACCGGATAAATATAGTATGCATATTTTTGATGAATTTTAGAGAAAGGATATTTTAAAAATGTTTATGTAAACCTTAAATAAATAAAATTGTGTAATGATTTTCAAAAAATTGTCTTCTACAAATATGTTCAGTACGGAATTTAGAGTCTAATAATATCAACTTAATTTTTGATGAATAGTAAATTATGAATAGTGATTTTATGTTTAGGATTAGTAATGTGACCAAATAGATTAGTAATCTCACTTAAAGAAAGTATTAATATAATCTAGGCACCTTGATTAAGTAATGTGATTCAATAAAATGGTTAAAAACGGTTTCATAAATTATTATTCAAGTATTAGTTTTTTCGGGTGAATTGTGTTTCTTAATTAAAATTAAATTAAAAATATTTAGAAAATTATTTTTATAAAATGGATTTCATTTTTGAACTTAGATCATCAATATTATGTTAAGGTAATTTTTGGGGATTTGTCTAAAAAAATGAATTTTCGGTGAATAGTGTATTTATTTAAAAAAATAAATTAAAAATATTTAGAAAATTATTTTTATAAAATGGAGTTCATTTTTGAAATCAGAGAATTGATATTTGGTTAAGGTGAAATTTTGGGATTTTTCTGAGAAAGTTGAATTTTCAGTGAATAGTAAAAATACAGTTTTAGGGTTTCGGTATGTTTAATGACATCATAATTGTGTCATGATGATGTCATGAGATATTTTAAAGGATGTTCAACTAAAGAGGATAAATTATTTTGTGTGGGTCCCCATGTGGCCTAACTTTATGGGAAGTACCACGGGAGGGCCCATGCTTTTGAGAAAACCACTTTTGAGGTGTCTCTTGGCCATTAATGCCTTGTCCCCTCACTGTCCCTATAAATACCAAGCACTCCTCTAATATTTTTGAATCCAAAACCATACTCAATTAAGTTCTGGTCTCCTTACCTCCCAAGGATTCCTCCCAAGGTTCCCCCAATCCCTCAAGGTCCCAACCTTTGAGTTTTAAGAGTTACGTTTTAAGATAAGGGATATGACCCCTCTCTTTCTTTTCAAGTGATCTCTTTTATGTCATTATTTTATTCCCCATGTTATTATGTTGGAGGAGGTTATTTTATATTAATTATACAGTACTTTTTATGTTTATATGATGAGAGACCCCCTCTTACTCTCATCATTTCGTTTTACAAATGTTTAAGTGGCGTCGTTAGGCTGCCGAATTTTCAAGGGATTCGTTCACCTTTCTCATTTTTCAAAGTTCTACTTTCATGTCAAGTCTTTCAAGTTAATTTTTATTATTTTGGGGTATGATCTCTATATTTATCATACTGATCTTTTATTATCATATGATGAGATATCCCATTTGATCTCTTCAATTCAGTATTTTGAAGTTTTATGTGGCGCCGTTAGGCTGCCGAATTTTTAAGTGGTTCTTTCACCCTTCTCATTTTTCAAAGTTCCAATTCCATGTCAAGTCTTGAAAGTTCCTTTTTATTATGTTGGAGTATGATCTCTATATCTATCATACTTAACTTTTATGTTCTTATGATGAGAGACCCTATTTTATCTCATCAATTCATTTTTGTTAAAGTTTAAGTGACGTTGTTAGGCTGCCGAATTTTTAAGGGGTTCTTTCACCCTCCTCATTTTCAAGTTCTATTTTCTTGTCAAGTCTTTCAAGTTAATTTATTTTGGGTTATGATCTATATATCTATCATACTGATCATTTATTTTCATATGATGAGAGACCCTTTTTGATCTTGTCAATTCATTTTTGTTGAAGTTTAAGTGGCGCCGTTAGGCTGTCGAATTTTTATAAGAGAAATCTATTTTTTTGTCTTCCTTTCAAGTTCTTCGTTTCATATGGTATATCATTTAAATTTCATTACCATGCTCTTAAATAATTTATATTATGTCCCTCTACTGTTTTATGGATCATTTATGAGTGGGTGACCCATGTCCCCTCTCTTTTCAATGTTCTCTAAAACCCCAAAACATAGTTGTTATGCTGCAGAATTTTCGTCTCAAAATGCCTCTCTCTTTTCTCAAAATTATTTTATGCTATAAAATGAATACTAAAAGCTCTTATTTCTACATGGGTATTCACATATATATAAAAATTTTCTATTTTAAATTCTGGCATTTACATACATGAGACCCGCTCTCCCCTTTCGTGGGTTTTAAAGTGACGTAAAGATCATGTCTTTAAAGCAGTTTTTAAAATGTTATGATTATGAAATGAAACCCATTTATTTTATTCCATATGGGTTATTTATGAAATTTTTTATGATGATATATGTGGATCACATGATAATTAAGGTAAATTTAAGGGTGCGCCCTGATAGCTCTCCAATTCATTGGGTAATGATGTAACCACTAGAGATTACAATTTTCACGATACCTTGGTGAATAACCTTGGTAATTTTCAAATGACACCTTAGGGATGGACCTTGGTGATATGTTCATGATTTTATATGTTAAATGTTGCAGCCAAATCTTCAAGATATTAAAAATTTTATTTTTATTATGATATATCTCATGATTTATTTCTCATGCCTTAATGTTCTTTTCATGACCTTATTGAAGTATCTCAAGTTCACATGTAAAATGTTTCTCTTGTTTTCCTTACTGGGCCTTCTGCTCACCCTTTCTTTTGATGTATATTCCTAGGTTATGAGATGCAGTAATGAACCTCATATGAACATGAGGAGAAGCCTTTCAAGTGTTTAAGAAGAATTTTTTATGTTTTCATGTTTTAAGTTCTTGGGTTCCAAGACACTAAACCTTAAAGATCCTCGGTTTTGTAAAATGTAATGAAAGTTTATGTGATAAAAAGACAGGATGCTATAGTTGGTATCAAAGGATGGTTTAGTTATTTGTGGAAATTAGGATATGAAAACTCTAGGAAGAACCCTATAGAAAAGTTTAAATATAGTAAATCTTCCTGGTGTTTTGGTGAGTATTGAGTAAGGGGTTTCCAAGAAAATACATCCCTGTCTGGATACGAGCAGGTAGAGGTGGCTCTGGCACGGATGTACATAGGGGTAAAACCTGAAAACACTGCTTTGAGCTAGACTCGAACGGGAACTGGTACACGACAATGGACCTTGCTGCAATCTTGGTTACGACACTCCCGGGGGATATGCTTTGGTAAATTCATAAGCTTAGTATGAACCATTGTTAAAGGAACACAGATAAAATAAAATAAAGGTTCACATATGAATATATGATCATGGATAACCTATATGGGAACCTAGGGGATCACAAGTTAGGGTATACTTTTCAACTAAAAGTTATCCTTATATTCTTTAAGTTTCTTTTCATGATTATTGGCTAAGTATTTAAGCCCCTAATTATAGTTTATTTTCATAGTTAATGGAGGGAAATAGAAGAACATGTCCCAACAACCAATGTGATAGGAAATGCTACGATTTCCGTATTAATACGAGAGAGATGATTAGGGGATTAAAAGATTATTATTATTTTGGAAGACGTTCACTATTTTGAGGACCCTATATGATCGAGGTAAATAGATTACTAGGGTATTTTCATTTAGGAGTAAGGTTGACTTATATTTTGAAGAATCGATGAATTTAAGGTGAACTTATGGTAATATAGGTTACTTATGGAAATGATTAACCTATCTTGGGGAAAATATGTTTAGGTTAGATACTTTTGTTATAAGATGTTAGGTTTGGTTGATTTTGTTTGGAGATGAACAATGAAGTTTATTTTGGAAGACTATGTTATCAAATCATTCTTGTATTTGGGTTTCAATCTTAGTTTGGTTTATTTTGAGGAATTTTAAGGACCGTTATTTATGGAATGGTCTATGATGAACTTTGGGTAGTACCATAGAAATTTGAAGATTTAAAAGTATTTTCCATTCCTATGGGATTATTTCCTTTTGAAGAGTTGTTTTACCTTACCCATTCTGTTTTTGGGATATTGTTTAAAGATAGAAGAAATTGATAGTTAATATTTTGTGGATTATGTGATTCTCTAGAAAGTGATTCTTGTGTTTTGATGAGACAAAGTAGTTTTGAATGCTCATCATTTGGAGAAATGATTATTTTTGGTATAAAATTATTAAAGGATGAAACTCTACCTGAATGTAGGTATATTTTCTTATGTTTTTGTTCTATTTAGTAAATTAATTCCTCAAAATTATGAAAAGGAACGTAAAAAAAACGTTGTTGGTTTACGTTTCTTACTAGGTAATCAATGACCATTTACACACATCATAAGTTTGGGATTTTCTTATGGTTAACTTTCTCCAAATCCTGTTCTCTATCACTCTCCCTCAGAACTTGACCCTTTTTTTTTCTTCCATGTCCATGTTTTCTTACATGGAATCCTAGTGTGGGCTAACTCGGGTGACCTTTGTACTTCCCTTTCTTTCTTTTAAAGTAATAGTTTTACTGACTCCTTTTCCGATGTGGGACTTTCAATGAAATTTAAAAACCTAATTTGTGATGACGCAATTTCTTAAGGGGGGAAGATTGTAACGACCCGAAATTTTGAATAAATCTTGTTTCCTAATTTTATGTGTTTTTTATTTTATTTTTATACTCAACAAAAATGTTTCACTTGATAACATGAGTATAATTAAAATGATACCATTGGTTTTTTACTGTTATATGACCATTGGTAAATATGACCGCTGGAAACTAAACGTTTTGATTATTGTCTCTAAATACAAGTAATCTTGGTTAATTAATATAGAAAGAAGATTTGATGGCCTCACCCAGTAGTCTTGGACTGATCGAAGCCCATCTAACAGAACTTGGGAAGGAGGTAGCACCATTGGGCTTTGCTCTGGACCAAACCCAAGCTGAACTTCATCATGTGAAGCTAGAACGGGATCGCCTTCGCGAGAAGTTCAAACTGATAGAAATTACTACTCGTGCGATGTTGGTCGATCCTCCTTCGGATTCTCTAACCTTAGCACACCTTACACTTAGGTCCTATGCTGGTGTGATAAGGGGCTATGTAAGGAGACCGTAATTGCCTTGTGTAATCCTTTGTTTTAAATAAAAATTGGGATTTCTTCTTATGATGAAGTTTATGAATTTTCAAATGACCAGATAAATATAGTATGCATATTTTTTATGAATTTTAGGGAAAGGATATTTTAAAAATGTTTATGTAAACCTTAAATAAATAAAAATGTGTAATGATTTTCAAAAAATGGTCTTCTACAAATATGTTTTGTACTGAATTTAGAGTCTAATAAGATCAACTTAATTTTTGATGAATAGTAAATTATGAATAGTGATTTTATTCTTAGGATTAGTAATGTGACCAAATGGATTAGTAATCTCACTTAAAGAAAGTATTAATATAATCTAGGCACCTTGATTAAGTAATGTGATTCAATAAAATGGTTAAAAAACGGTTTCATAAATTATTATTCAAGTATTAGTTTTTTCAGGTGAATAGTGTTTTTTAATTAAAAATTAAATTTAAAATATTTAGAAAATTTTTTTTATAAAATGGATTTCATTTTTGAACTCAGGGCATCGATATTATGTTAAGGTAATTTTTGGGGATTTTTCTAAAAATAATGAATTTTCGGTGATTAGTGTATTTATTTAAAAAAATAAATTAAAAATATTTAGAAAATTATTTTTATAAAATGGAGTTCATTTTTGAAATCAGAGCATTGATATTTGGTTAAGGTGAAATTTTGGGATTTTTCTGAAAAGTTGAATTTTCAGTGAATAGTAAAAATACAGTTTTAGGGTTTCGGTATGTTTAATGAAATCATAATTGTGTCATGATGATTTCATGAGATATTTTAAAGGATGTTCGACTAAAGAGGATGAATTATTTTGTGGTGGTCCCCATGTGGCCTAACTTTATGGGAAGTACAATGGCAGGGCCCATGCTTTTGAGAAAACCACTTTTGAGGTGTCCCTTGGCCATTAATGCCTTGTCCCCTCACTTTCCCTATAAATACCAAGCCCCCCTATCATCTTTTCGACTCCAAAACCATCCTCAACGAAGTTATGGTCTCTTTACCTCAAAAGGAGTCCTCCCAAGGTGCCCCCAAGCCCTCAAGGTCCCAACCTTTGAGTTTTAAGAGTTACGTTTTAAGATAAGGGATCCGACCCCTCTCTTTCTTTTCAAGTGATCTCTTTTATGTCATTATTTTATGCCCCATGTTCTTATGTTGGAGGAGGTTATTTTATATTAATTATACTGTCCTTTTTATTTTCATATGATGAGATACCCCCTCTTACTCTCATAATTTAGTTTTACGAATGTTTAAGTGGCGCCGTTAGGCTGCCGAATTTTCAAGGGATTCGTTCACCTTTCTCATTTTTCAAAGTTCTACTTTCATGTCAAGTCTTTCAAGTTACTTTTTATTATTTTGGGGTATTATCCCTATATTTATCATAATGATCTTTTATGATCATATGATGAGAGACCCCATTTGTTCACTTCAATTTAGTATTTTGAAGTTTTATGTGGCGCTGTTAGGCTGTCGAATTTTTAAGTGGTTCTTTCACCCTTCTCATTTTTCAAAGTTCTAATTCCATGTCAAGTCTTGAAAGTTCCTTTTTATTATGTTGGGGTATGATCTCAATATCTATCATACTGAACTTTTAGTTTCTTATGATTAGAGACCCTATTTTATCTCATTAATTCATTTTTGATAAATTTTAAGTGACGCTGTTAGGCTGCCGAATTTTTAAGGGATTCTTTCACCCTCCTCATTTTCAAGTTGTATTTTCTTGTTAAGTCTTTCAAGTTAATTTATTTTGGGGTATGATCTCTATATCTATCATACTCATCATTTATGTTCATATGATGAGAGACCCTTTTTGATCTCGTTAATTCATTTTTGTTGAAGTTTAAGTGGCACCGTTAGGCTGTCAAATTTTTATAAGAGAAATCATTTTTTTGTCTTCCTTTCAAGTTCTTCGTTTCATATGGTATATCATTAAATTTTCATTAACATTCTCTTAAATACTTTATATTCTGTCCCTCTACTATTTTATGGATCATTTATGAGTGGGTGACCCATGTCCCCTCTCTTTTCAATGTTCTCTAAAACCCCGAAACATAGCTGTTATGCTGCAGAATTTTCATCTCAAAATGCCTCTCTCTTTTCTCAAAATTATTTTATGATATAACATGAATACTAAAAGCTCTTATTTCTACATGGGTATTCACATATATATCAAAATTTTCTATTTTAAAATCTGGGATATACATACATGAGACCCGCTCTCCCCTTCCATGGGTTTTAAAGTGACGTAAAGATCATGTCTTTAAAGCAGTTTTTAAAATGTTATGATTATGAAATGAAACCAATTTATTTTATGCCATATGGGTTATTTATGAAATGTTTGATGATTATATATGTGGCTCACATGATAATAAAGGCAAGTTTAAGGGTGTGCCCTGATAGCGCTCCAATGCATTGGGTAATGATGTAACCACTAGAGATTACAATTTTCACGATACCTTGGTGAATAACCTTGGTAATTTTCAAATGACACCTTAGGGATGGACCTTGGTGATATGTTCATGATTGTCTATGTTAAATGTTGAAGCCAAATCTTCAAGTTATGAAAAATTTTATTTTTATTATGATATATCTCATGATTTCTTTCTCATGCCTTAAAGTTCTTTTCATGACCTTATTGAAGTATCTCAAGTTCACATGTAAAATGTTTCTCTTATTTTACTTACTGGGCCTTCTGCTCACCCTTTATTTTGATGTATATTCCCAGGTTATGAGATGCAGTAATGAACCTAGGATGAATATGAGGAGAAGCCTTTCAAGTGTTTAAGAAGAATGTTTTATGTTTTCATGTTTTAAGTTCCTGGTTTCCAAGACACTAAACCTTAAAGATCCTCGGTTTTGTAAAATGTAATGAAAGTTTATGTGATAAAAAGACGGGATGCTATAGTTGGTATCAAAGGATGGTTTAGTTATTTGTGTAAATTAGGATATGAAAACTCTAGGAAGAACCCTATAGAAAAGTTTAAATATAGGAAATCTTCCTAGTATTTTGGTGAGTATTGAGTAAGGGGTTTCCAAGAAAATACATCCCTATCTAGATACGAGCAGGTAGAGGTGGATCTGGGACGAATGTACATAGGGGTAAAACCTGAAAACACCGCTTTGTGCTAGACTCGAATGGGAACTGGTACACGACAACGGGCCTTGCTGCACTCTTGGTTACGACACTCCCGGGGGATATGCTTTGGTAAATTTATAAGCTTAGTATGAACCATTGTTAAAGGAACAAAGATAAAATAAAATAAAGGTTCACATAAGAATATATGATCATGGATAACCTAGATGGGAACCTAGGGGATCACAAGTTAGGGTATACTTTTCAACTACAAGTTATCCTTATATGCTTTAAGTTTCTTTTCATGATTATTGGCTAAGTATTTAAGCCCCTAATTATAGTCTCTTTTCTTCGTTAATGGCGGGAAATGGAAGAACATGTCCCAACAACCAATGTGATGGGAAATGCTACGATTGCCGTATTAATACGACAGAGATGATTAGGGGATTAAAAGATGATTATTATTTTGGAAGACGTTCACTATTTTGAGGACCCTATATGATCGAGGTAAATAGATTACTACGGTATTTTCATTCAGGAGTAAGTTTGACTTATATTTTGAAGAATCGATGAATTTAAGGTGAACTTATGGTAATATAGGTTACTTATGGAAATGATTAACCTATCTTGGGGAAAATATGTTTTGGTTAGCTAATTTTGTTACAAGATGTTAGGTTTGGTTGATTTTGTTTGGAGATGAACAATGAAGTTTATTTTGGAAGACTATGTTATCAAATCATTCTTGTATTTGGGTTTCAATCTTAGTTTGGTTTATTTTGAGGAATTTTAAGGACCGTTATTTATGGAATGGTCTATGATGAACTTTGGGTAGTACCATATAAATTTGAATATTTAAAAGTATTTTCCATTCCTATGGGATTATTTCCTTTTGAAGAGTTGTTTTACCTTACCCATTCTGTTTTTGGAATAATGTTTAAAGATAGAAGAAATAGATAGTTAATCTTTTGTGGATTATATGATTCTCTAGAAGATGATTCTTGTGTTTTTATGAGAGCAAGTAGTTTTGAATGCTCATCATTTGGAGAAAAGATTAGTTTTGGTAGAAAATTATTAAAGGATGAAACTCTATATGAAGGTAGGTATATTTTCTTATGTTTTTGTTCTATGTAGTAAATGAATTCCTCAGAATTATGAAAAGGAACGTAAAACAAAAACATTGTTGGTTTACGTTTCCTACTAGGTAATCAATGACCATTTACACACATCATAAGTTTGGGATTTTCTTATGGTTAACTTTCTCCTAATCATGTTCTCTATCACTCTCCCTCAGAACTTGACCCTTTGTTTTTCTTCCATGTCCATGTTTTCCTACATGGAATCCTAGTGTGGGCTAACTCGGGTGACCTTCGTACTTCTATTTCTTTCTTTTAAAGTAATATTTTTACTGACTCCATTTCCGATGTGGGACTTTCAATGAAATTTCAAAACCTAATTTTTAAAAATTGTGAGGACACAATTTCTTAAGGGGGGAAGATTGTAACGACCCAAAATTTTGAATAAATCTTGTTTCCTAATTTTATGTGTTTTTTTATTTTATTTTTATACTCAACAAAAATGTTTTATTTGATAACATGAGTATAATTAAAATGATACCATTGGTTTTTTATTGTTATATGACCATTGGTCAATATAACCGCTGAAACTAAACGTTTTGATTATTGTCTCTAAATACAAGTAATCGTGGTTAATTAATATAGAAAGAAGATTTGATGGCCTCACCCAGTAGTCTTGGACTGATCGAAGCCCATCTAACAGAACATGGGAAGGAGGTAGCACCACTGGGCTTTGCTCTGGACCAAACCCAAGCTGAACTTCATCGTGTGAAGCTAGAATTGGATCTCCTTCGCGAGAAGTTCAAACTGATAGAAATTAGTACTCATGCGATGTTGGTCGAGCCTCCTTCGGATTCTCTAACCTTACCACACCTTACACTTAGGTCCTATGCTGGTGTGATAAGGGGCTATGTAAGGGGACTGTAATTACCTTGTGTAATCCTTTGTTTTAAATAAAAATTGGGATTTCTTCTTATGATGAAGTTTATGAATTTTCAAATGACCGGATAAATATAGTATGCATATTTTTGTTGAATTTTAGAGAAAGGATATTTTAAAAATGTTTATGTAAACCTTAAATAAATAAAAATGTGTAATGATTTTCAAAAAATGGTCTTCTACAAATATATTCAGTATGGAATTTAGAGTCTAATAAGATCAACTTAATTTTTGATGAATAGTAAATTATGAATAGTGATTTTATGCTTAGGATTAGTAATGTGACCAAATGGATTAGTAATCTCACTTAAAAAAAGTATTAATATAATCTAGGAACCTTGATTAAGTAATGTGATTCAATAAAATCTTTAAAAAACGGTTTCATAAATTATTATTCAAGTATTAGTTTTTTCAGGTGAATAGTGTTTTTTAATAAAAAATTAAATTAAAAATATTTAGAAAATTATTCTTATAAAATGGATTTCATTTTTGAACTCAGAGCATCGATATTATGTTAAGGTAATTTTTGGGGATTTTTCTAAAAAAATGAATCTTCGGTGAATAGTGTATTTATTTAAAAAAATAAATTAAAAATATTTAGAAAATTATTTTTATAAAATGGAGTTCATTTTTGAAATCAGAGCATTGATATTTGGTTAATGTGAAATTTTGGGATTTTTCTGAGAAAGTTGAATTTTCAGTGAATAGTAAAAATACAGTTTTAGGGTTTCGGTATGTTTAATGACATCATAATTGTGTCATGATGATGTCATGAGATATTTTAAAGGATGTTCGACTAAAGAGGATGAATTATTGTGTGTGGGTCCCCATGTTGCCTAACTTTATGGGAAGTACCATGGGAGGGCTCATGCTTTTGAGAAAACCACTTTTGAGGTGTCCCTTGGCCATTAATGCCTTGTCCCCTCACTTTCCCTATAAATACCAAGACCTCCTCTCATCTTTTCGACTCCAAAACCATCCTCAACGAATTTCTGGTCTCCTTACCTCCCAAGGAGTCCTCCCTAGGTTCCCCCAAGCCCTCAAGGTCCCAGCTTTTGAGTTTTAAGAGTTACGTTTTAAGGTAAGGGATCTGACCCCTCTCTTTCTTTTCAAGTGATCTCTTTTATGTCATTCTTTTATGCCCCATGTTTTTATATTGGAGGAGGTTATTTTATAATAATTATACTTTCCTTTTTATGTTCATATGATGAGATACCCCCTCTTACTCTCATCATTTCGTTTTATGAATGTTTAAGTGGCGCCGTTAGGCTGCCGAATTTTCAAGGGATTCGTTCACCTTTCTCATTTTTCAAAGTTCTACTTTCATGTCAAGTCTTTCAAGTTACTTTTTATTATTTTGGGGTATGATCTCTATATTTATCATACTTATCTTTTATGATCATATGATGAGAGACCCCATTTGATCTCTTCAATTCATTATTTTTAAGTTTTATGTGGCGCCGTTAGGCTGCTGAATTTTTAAGTGGTTCTTTCACCCTTCTCATTTTTCAAAGTTCTAATTCCATGTCAAGTCTTGAAAGTTACTTTTTATTTTGTTGGGGTATGATCTCTATATCTATCATACCGAACTTTTATGTTCTTATGATGAGCGACCATATTTGATCTCATCAATTCATTTTTGTTAAAGTTTAAGTGACGCCGTTAGGCTGCCGAATTTTTAAGGGATTCTTTCACCCTCCTCATTTTCAAGTTCTATTTTCTTGTCAAGTCTTTCAAGTTAATTTATTTTGGGGTATGATCTCTATATCTATCATACTGATCATTTATGTTCATATGATGAGATACTCTTTTTGATCTCGTCAATTCATTTTTGTTGAATTTTAAGTGGCGCCGTTAGGCTGTTGAATTTTTATAAGAGAAATCTATTTTTTTGTCTTCCTTTCAAGTTCTTCGTTTCATATGGTATATCATTAAAATTTCATTACCATGCTCTTAAATACTTTATATTATGTCCCTATACTGTTTTATGGATCATTTATGAGTGGGTGACCCATGTCCCCTCTCTTTTCAATGTTCTCTAAAACCCCGAAACATAGCTGTTATGCTGCAGAATTTTCATCTCAAAATGCCTCTCTCTTTTCTCAAAATTATTTTATGCTATAAAATGAATACTCAAAGATCTTATTTCTACAGGGGTATTCACATATATATCAAAAATTTCTATTTTAAATTCTGGTATTTACATACATGAGACCCGCTCTCCCCTTCCGTGGGTTTTAAAGTGACGTAAAGATCATGTCTTTAAAGCAGTTTTTAAAATGTTTTGATTATGAAATGAAACCCATATATTTTATGCCATATGGGTTATTTATGAAATTTTTAATGATGATATATGTGGCTCACATGATAATAAAGGCAAATTTAAGGGTGCACCCTGATAGCGCTCCAATGCATTGGGTAATGATGTAACCACTAGAGATTACAATTTTCACGATACCTTGGTGAATAACCATGGTAATTTTCAAATGACACCTTGGGGATGGACCTTGGTGATATTTTCATGATTGTCTATGTTAAATTTTGCAGCCACATATTCAAGTTTTGAAAAATGTTATTTTTATTATGAAATATCTCATGATTTCTTTCTCATGCCTTAAAGTTCTTTTCATGACCTTATTGAAGTATCTCAAGTTCACATGTAAAATGTTTCTCTTGTTTTCCTTACTGGGCCTTCTGCTCACCCTTTCTTTTGATGTATATTCCCAGGTTATGAGATGCAGTAATGAACCTAGGATGAACATGAGGAGAAGCCTTTCAAGTGTTTAAGAAGAATGTTTTATGTTTTCATGTTTTAAGTTCCTGGTTTCCAAGACACTAAACCTTAAAGATCCTCAGTTTTGTAAAATGTAATGAAAGTTTATGTGATAAAAAGATGGGATTCAATAGAGGATGTGATGTTTCCATAGTGATGGGATGGGTTTTTCCTTTTTGGGTGAAAATTAACACTAGGAAGAGTAATATGTGCTCAAGAATAGGATATTGCAACTGATTGCTCAACAATTAGCTAGCATGAATCTGGGAGCAGTGGATGCTATGGGATATTAGTTTCCTATGATAATGGAAAAGTATGAGAATGTATTTATTAAGAACGTACCAGGTTTACATCCCTACCAGTAGCTATAATTTTACATTGTATTATATCCTGAGATGGCCCTTATATCTATACCAGCATATTGAATGGCTCCCATAGAGCTTCATAATTTGAGGGTGCAGTTAGAGGACATGTAGGAGAAGGGATTTGGGGACTCAATGTTTCCCACTGGGCAGCCCCAGTTTTTTAATCCAAGAAGGTAGATATCATCTTGATTATATGTGTGGATTACCAACTTTTGATACTAGTGACCATGAAGAATAAGTATCGACAACTAAGGATTGATGACCTCTCCAATCATTTGAGAGGGGCATGATGGTTCTTGAATATTGACCTCAAATTATGCTATCACAAGCTGCGTGTATAGGATTAGGATAAAACAAAGATGACATTAAGATGTCTCTATAATCACTAAAAGTAATTGGTGATGCCCTTTTTCATTACAAACACCCCAATAGTGTTCATGGGACTCATGAACCAGATCTTTCAACCCTTTTTAGACCAATTCATGGTAGTCTTCATTGATGACATCCTAATGTACTTAGAATCTGGTGAGGAGTATGTGAGACACTTGAGGATGGTTCCAGACACAGTCTAAGAGAACCATCATTATGGGAAGCTCTCAAAGAGCCTGTTCTAGATTTGATAGGTCTACTTTCATGGATATGTCATTCTAAAGGCAGGTTTGGAGATGGACCAGAAAAAAATTGAGGTAGTGCTTTCTTTAGAGCCACCCAAGAGTATTACTAAAGTGCATAGTTTCCTTGGGATGATAGGGTAATATCAGAGGTTTGTACTTGATGTCTCAAAAGTGGTAGCACACTTGAAAACTTTGGCCTAAAATGGTAAACAATTCATGTAGAAGTAAGGGTTCTAGTAGTTCTTTTGGGAGAATAGGCATAAGATGACGAGAATTTCTATATTGAGATTTCTAGAGAAGGATGTCTAATATATAGTGTTTGGAGATGCATCAGGGAATGAACTTGGGTGTGTTTTTATGTAGAGGTAGATGGTGATTTCTTATTGTTCACATCAGTTGAGACAACATGAGAAGAACTATGAAACCCATGATCTTTATCTAGAAACAATAGTCTTATCAGTAAATATGTGGCGACACAACCTGATGGCCGAGAGATTTATCATTTACTCCTCCAACAACCCAAAGGCCTTAGATTTATATTATTTTTTGAAACGTCCTTTTATGGGAATAAGGGGAACCCAACATACTTCATGGACATAGAACATTACATGACTCAAGGATCAAGAAAACAAAACTCAGACTAACAACTTGGAGTAGCCTCTCCCCAGCATTTAAAACATGAAAAAGCACTCCACCAATTCCAGAATGGATGATTAGAAAGTGTCAGGTGTCAAATCACAGGCCCAATGTTATGGTTGATGCCATACCCTTTCAAACTTCCAATTCCGTAAAGCCTGCAAAGGTGAACCGCCCGCTCTGAAGCCTCCTTTGAGGCATGTTCCTTGAGGTCGAGTCTGGCTGAATCTTCATATCCTGAGTCTCGAAAACCAATACAAAATTCATATAAAAATCTACAAACATGCACATGACCACGCAATACCATCAACCTCCATCTCGGAAAGACCCCACCGCACTCCATGAGGGGCCCCACCACCATAGCTGCAGAAGCCCGAAATACAATCCAAGGGACGTGAGACCAATCCACCATCACCTAGGACTGAATGGCCCAAACCTGTACCAATGGAATGTCACCGATGAGGGGATCTGGGTCATCTTGCAACTGAAATGCCACTCTAGGCATAGATCAACTCCCATCAGAACCATAGATGCACCCTCATCGGGTTCTGAAGCAATCCGGTCACTGTGGTGAGAAAACAATAGGAAGGGCCAGAGGTGAACCCATGCCGATGATCCAAAACAACTAATGAGCCACCAAAACCAATCCCGATGAACAAATCCACATCAACCAAACCAAAAAAATCAGAAAAAACTCAATGTTTCTCCCAAATCAAGATCCTCACCCCTCTTTCAGAACATCCAGGTTTGTAAAAGATGTCTCAGAACCTCTAAAATCAGTTCTGGTGGCAATAAATGTAGTGTTGTGTTGTAGAGTTTTTCCCTCAATGCTTAACTTGTTAGAAGGTGAAGGATAAGCACCAGGTTCCATCAGGTTTAGCTCAATACCCTGTGGTTCTAGAGTAGAAGTGGTATGGGATATTTATGGACTTTGTTATGGGGTTACCATGTATATCCATGGGACATGATTCCATCTATGTGATCATAGAGTGACTCACCAATTTGTCACACTTCCTATCTATCTGATAACAATGGTGGCTTGAGAATTTTAGATTCCTCTACATGAATGATATAGTCTATATCCATGGAGTTCCCTCAGTCATAATTTTAGATAGTGAGGCTCACTTCATGTAATGATTATGGAGAGGATTAAGGGATTCATTTGGGACTTGGTTATGTTTGAGAACAGAATTTTACCCCCTCGACTGATGGTCATACTGAGAAGACCATTCATGTCTAAGAGGACATGATGTAGGCTTCTATGTTGGTCTTTGGCCTTAGTTGGGAGTATCATCTATTCTTGGTGGAGTTTTAAAACAAAAATAGATATCATTCCACCAATTGCATGGAACCATTAAATTCATTTTATAGGAAACAATTTTGGTCACCACTTAATTGGATGGATCTAGTATAATCAACACTCATAGACCTGAAGTTGGTGTGGGATACTAAAGAGAATGTTCAGGTCATCCAAGATAAGATAAAGACATTACAAATCTATCATAAGTCTTTTGTAGACCAATGATGGAGATCTATGGAGTTTAATTAGGGATACCATTTTTTCATGAGGGTCTCACCTCGATGTGGATTGAGGAGATTGGGCCACAGTTGAAAGTTATCTCTAAGACTCTTTGTCCCTTTCTAGATACTGTTCAAAGTTGGCAAGGTGGCATACCTCTTAACATATCCACCACAGTTGAATTGATTATATGATTTCTTCTATGTGTCACAAATGAGGAGATACATGCACAACTCATCACATGTAATTGATTGGGGGAAAACTAAACCTCGACGATGGATCTACATTTGTAGAGTATCTGACAGAGATTAAGTATTGGTAGGAGGGGATCCTTCATGGGTGGTCAATTACCCTAGTGCATGTCCAGTGGCATTCTGAGAATCTTTAGGAGAATACCTAGAAGTGGGAGTCCCATATATGAGCTTATTACCCTCATATTTTTAGGAGATTTTTCTATTTTTGGGACTAAAAGAAATAATTTGGGTAGAATGTAATGACACTTATTTCCTATGTTTTATTTTTGGATATATAAGGATAATCTTTGAGATGATGATCTAAAATAGCATGTGATTTTGAGGCCCAGTATTCCTAGAATATTTATTTGAAATTCATTAAATATATTAACAATACAGATGCATAATTTTATTAAACAAATTGGGATAAATCTTAAATGAGGGCCTATATTAAAAAATCTAAGGGTAATGTTGAGTTTAGAATGTAGTTTTTACCTTAGGTGTGACATAATCTTTGTTGGCACGTGGCATTGGTGAAAACAATTTTTCATGCACAAAATTAATAAAATAAATTAATTAAATGATTCAATTTATTTTTTTCGATATAACGACCTGCTTTCTCTTTAAAAATATGTCTATGGAGTTTGTATGAGGGTTATCTACTAAACTTTAGAGACCTAGAGACCATTTTAGGATAGCATTCTTGTTTCTAAAGTGTTAATAAACAAATTTTTATTACGTTGGTACTTTATATATATTTCCTAATGACATTATTCCTATCAATACTCTCCAATTCAATGACTAGGTTAAAACAATAATATTTAAATAATAATATTTTGTGGTTTGTTTAAGACCAGTATTTCATATCATATAAACTATCAAACATTATGTTCATATTTTAAAATATCATGGTTTTGTGGAATCAGTGCTAAAAATAATCTCTTTAAATACTTTAATTGATACCAACTATAGTGAACCAATTGTGACCTTCCATAATTACAACATCAGAGAAATTATTGAGTTAATTACATACCGAAAATATTTTTTGGTTTAGATAATTAAAGGACTATAAAAAAACTAATTTACTTGAATCAATTTGTCCCTATAAAATAGAAACATTTTGCCATTATTCTAATATTTTCTTATTATATAATAGACCTATGACATTACATAAAAAAATATACACATATGATACAATTATAGATATATCATATTAATTATTATTCTTTATAACCTATGGAAATGGAAACAAAATAATGGGTGAACTCAAAATCATACTAAGAGAAAGAATACAACATAATATATCAATAATATATAAGTCATAAAAAATATGGAAGTATGGAAAATCAATACATATTCTATTTAATTAAAAACATGTGTTTGAAAGTTAGTCGTGGATAATATCAATGTAGTAATCACATGGACAATAATAACTAATTTAACAATGATGGAATGAATTATTAAAGACATTTAGATTCTATTATAAATGACTCAAACAAGAATCTTTCGATAATTAGGTAGGAACTACAAAAATAATAGTTAAGGCATGAAAAATAGTTTTTCTCATGAGATATACTAATTCATTGAGGGGGACTATAATTCTAGGCCCCACCTATCACTAACACATTTCTAATATATTCCTCATATATTTAATGATAAAGAATATGCAATAGATATTCCTTAATAATAGATAAACATCTATATGGAATCAATAAAATAAAATTTCAATATTCCCTAGAAAATATAATTACATTCATCATAATATTTCTTCAAATAATACCATAGGTGGAAAATAAATATGATTATGAAAATATTGAAATGATATATATATGTCCAAGATATAAAAGTATATAGATATAATGTCAAAAGAATATTTTATAGTGATAAAAAACATAAAATTAATGAACTAATTATATTCCATGTGAATAAATAGTTATATAAACCATAAATTAGTAATGAATAAAATAATACTACAAATTAATCATAAATTAATGTTTTTATTTTAAAAAATGTATTTATATAATTAGACAGGAAAATTAATGGGTAAAAATAAAATTAATTTTCTTACAACATTTATAATTTTTTTATAAAAATAATATTATTAACCACTTCCAAAACACTTTACAAAAGTGTCAAATATATATTTAATTTTTCTAAAAAAATAAAAAATGGAATACTAAGGCTAATTTTTCTATATGTATAAAAATATATGGTTTGATATGTATATATACAAAAAAACAATTTTTCAAAGGTTTTGAGAAAATTATATTCCTTTCATTTTGGTAAATTTTAAAAATGCAAAATTCCAAAAAATAATGGGTTTTAAATTTCTTTTAAAACCCATAAGAACATTCAAAGGAAATTAGGTAACAAATAATAGTTAAAAATGTAGAAAAATGTTGTTAAACGGGAAAATTTAAAATCTATTCATTAAAAAGATTTTTAAATAGAGTAAAAATCAACTTCGGTAGAAAATAATGATCATTTTTCATTATCAATTATTAATTTAATGTCAATGTTCACATAATATAATTTTTTAAATCATTGAAGTATGTAAATAAACTTTCTATTATAAAAAATAATTAATATAGATATGGAAGAGAATGATTTCTTACTAACATAAAGTTAAATTTTTATCGAAATAGCATGAAATTTACAAATTAACCCATCTTAAGGTGGATGAAAATGATTAAGACCTAACGCATCACCCCTAGAAATAATCATAATATCGTTGGGTAAGGAACCCATACTTGAGTATAAAATCAATATATCAACTAGAATTTCTTTGTCTGTTAATGCATCAGTTACGATATTCCCCTCCCTCCATGTGGAAAGAAAAGAAATTCCTTGTCTAAGGAAGGACCAACAATTCATGATGATATAAATTAAATCCCATGAAATATCACCCTCATTTTGTAAGTACCCAACCAAGATAGTTGACCCTGATTCCACTTTAGTGATCTGAATATTGAAACACTTATAAAGTATAATCCTAGTATCTATGGATCTTCCCGCGGTTCCTACTGATGCCCCTCACTATAAAAAGTGAAAAATTAAAGGATAAACGATCCCATGATTTCTTTATAAGCCCCCCCCCCCCAATCACTCCATCCATATAAGAGTTTTCCACGTTAAACTTCAATCTGAAGCTTGGGTCCTTCCAACTGACCTACCATCCCTACTGTCTATTTTTGATTTTCCTATACATGAAATCCACTAGGATAATTCTCCTTAAAGTGTTCAAGTTCAGACCCCCCCCCCTAATAAGTTTTCCCAATTCCTCCACCTATAACATAACTCATACATAAAGATAGGTGAGGGATCAGTTGGTACCTTCTCTAGCCTTGTTCCTCTCTTCCCAGAGGGTCTAGCAGATAGCCGCGAAGACCATGTCGTGGACCTTGATCTCAACCCTGACGTGAAAAATTCCCAAAAACTAGTTTTCAAGGATATCTAGTATTGAATCCATGGCTCCATTAATATTAAGGATTTTTCTTAAGGGGCCCCAGATAACCCTCACCCACTACCCCCTGAAAAAGACATGCTCGACTGATTCAATTTGAGAATTTACATAGCATTGGATGTGGGGTACTAATTAAATGCCCTTCTTATGTATATTTTTCTACATAGATATGGCATGTTTCCTCATTCTCAAAATAAAAAAAAAATCATTTTTCTTGGGATTAACTTACACCAGAGATTACTAGCCCATTCATCACTGTTGTCATTAGCATGAATCAGACTCGTGAAGTCCCAACCACAGAACCAACCATCCCATGATCAAGTAAACAAACATTGATCTGTTTCCTTAATCAAGAAAATGGAATCATAGAACTTCTTCGCTCAGGGTTTGTGATAGCATCTAAGAAGGAGGGATACCTTCTGGCCTCTTTAAAGAAGATGTTCAGAACTGGGAATCTTGGAAATAACAGCAGAACCCCTTCCCAGTTATGCAACCAAATATTTATGTCACCATGTCCTATAATCCATCTCATGTGATCCTACAAAACCTTCAGGTGGTCGCTGATTCATCGTCTAAGACTTCACATCCTTGCATTACGATTTTCCTAGCTCTTCTAGTCCTCTCCATACCTGTTTTTAATAAACTTGGCCCATAAAGAGTTTCCTTCGATCGATTCCCAGGCCAATCTAGATTGCATGGCCCGCATGGTTTCAACAACACTCTGTAGCCCGATACCACCCCCTCAACTGGTTTGGAAAGGCATTTCCATGAATCCTAGTGACAACGTTCTTCCTTATTGGCATCCCATAAGATGAAATTCATGATGTTCTCCAATTTAGTGATTGTGCCTTTAGGAGGTTTGATAATGGAAAGCCCGTGTATTGGAATAGATGTAAGAACAATACTTATAAGTGCTATTCTCCCTTTGAAGTAAAGTTATTTACTCTTATAATTGCATATCCTCCCCATGATCCGGTTCAAGATGTCATCGAAGAGGTCCTTTTAGATTCTACGATCAGAAATTGGAGCGCCAAGGTAAATCATTTGCAATTTCCATTGATGCATGCCCAGATTGTCCTAAATTTCCCTTTTATGCCTTACTATACATTTTTTATTGATAAATACATTGTTTTTTCTGAAGTTAACCTATTTCCCTCTCAAACCCCATAGGTTTCCATGATATTATTGAATCCTTTCACTGATCTTTTTATGAAACATAACTCACAGAACCATTTATTAAATCCAAATTTCCTCATTAATGTAAATAAAAATCTCCACTATAATCTATAATAATACTTATCTATGTACACATTAAACACCACATTAGATCTAATAGGTTTTTTTAAATCCTCCACTATTTCTCTAAAAATTCTGATATCCCCTTGAATGCTTCTCCCTTGCACAAATCCATGCTACTCATGAGAGACAATTCTTGGTATCACCCTATATATTCTCTTGTTTAAAAGGATATCTAGAATATTTTAGATAAAATTACACAAGCATATGGTTTTTTGATATAATTAACACATAATTTTAATTGAAATATAAACATCTCATATTATAAATGAGATTGTAACATAAACTCTTAAAGATTTTATAACACTTCAATCTAAACCTCCTGAAAGGGATAACATGAAATAGAAAATTAATTAACATTATTAAATAGTATATCATGATATTATATTTTAAAGGGGTATAATATACACCTCATAATTAAAATAGGTTTATAATTCAAAACTTTTCGGAAATAATGACGTTTGAGACCATAAACCCTTACCTTAAACTACCATTTGTTAAGACGCATTAAAAACTCTTGTATAAGAAATTTATATATATTATTAATATATATAATATCCATATTTATATCTACATTTATTCATATCATTTATTAATAATAATTTTTACCAATTCAATGATAATTATTTGTTAAAATTTATTATATAGGTGTTATCTATTCTGTTTATCATACATTTTATGATTCAGAGGTTCATTTACTTGAAAATTTTCATGTATTAACCACTTGAATAATGTTATGGTGTTATATATATCATAATTATAAACTAAACACACTTTTACAACCATCCATTCATGGTGGTGATAAAAAAATATTATACATCATTAATGTAGGTGGTAGCCTGCACATATGCATGAACGATATTTTCATTATTCTAATTGACGAAAAGGAAATAAATTAGATAAAGGTTTACACATAATAAATCAAAATATTATAATATAAAACATATTTATTCATCCAATTCAATATTTAGACAATCATTATTATGTGGTTTTGAATATTGAATTACATCACTTTGTGGAGGCGATATTCCACATGTATGCATGAACAAAATTTTAATATTCCAATAGATGGAATAGTAAGATGGTAAATAATATAATATCATTATAGAATCATAATTAATTTATTAATATAAAATATATTAATTAATTTCTTATTTTAAAATATAAATTTGAGCGAGTGATGGAAAATGAAATACACTGATTTATAGAGACGATTGTATGTACGTACGCTTGCTCGATATTTCCATCTCCCATTAGAAATAATGGAGATAGAAAGTTGTTTTAACATTAAAATATAATGTTTTTAGAATATTATTTATTGTTATATAATTATATTAAGATATTTATATATTGTTATTAAGGTTTCTAATAATAAAGAAACATGAAACTACCCATAAAGAATATATACCTCCCCCTTGGATAATCTCCTTTAGATTATACCTTATGCCTTCTAGGATGGGTCAATTGGGAAGACCCGGATATATAAGTAATGGATAAGGGTGTTGGTAAGGTATTTTGGTATATATTTTTTGTTCTATGAGATAAAATTTTATGTGTATAATTTTGGAGACATAGAGCCCTTTTATAAGTTTGCAGAGTGACATCTTTGTAAATTTTAAGATCCATAAAATATAATTAATTGATTTCTCAATGGATGTGGATCAAATATACTCAAATTTAGAATATAGGAAAATTTATAGAAACAATACACACCATAAATAATATTTATAAGTTCTATATAAATATTTTAATCTCTATCTCTTTATATAAACCATTAATTAATCTTTTTAACCTTTCCCATGGTGAAAAACTTTTACCATAGTAACTATTCATTATAAATAAAAATGTAATTAAAATCATCACAAAATTAGAACATGGCGATCCAAAATATGTAATTTATTTTATGTAATTAAACTTCAACATATTTTAGAAATTACATTTATATATGTTCTTAAAATGAAACAAAAAACTATTTTTAAAAAATTCATTTTTTAAGAATAAAAATTATTTTACCCAAAACTAAGGTATAATGTTAATACCTATTTGATTAAATGGATTATTATTAATAAAAATAGTTTTATATTGCTTTAAAATAAAATAAAATGAAAAATTAACCTATTAATTACTTTATTAAAATAGAATAATTAAAATATTTTTTATTTGAATAAAAACATTACATAGATTTCCTAAATGTTAAACCTAGATTTATGAGTTTATAAATATAGTTTTATTTGAATTATATTAATTTTTATATATATAATTTTTATTTAATAAATTTTTAATAAACATTTGATTCATTATTTTATTATTATATTTTCATAAAATGATAGAATTTGTAAAATTGGTATTTTTCATTTTTTTAGCCTGAAAGCCATTTATCAAAATGAGAGAAAAGAAGACAACAAAAAAAGAGAGTAGGTTAGTCAAGACTTCACTGCCCTTATCAGAAAATCAAAGACCAAGTTTTTTCTTAATTTTATCTTCAATCATTCTCACCTCTTCTTGAAGAGTAATCCAATTTGATCCTCGTCCACGCACATGCCCACAGCCGCGACCTCTAGAATAGCTTTCCTTTAATCTTTCTGCTTGTTCAAGGGGGCTTTCAATGTCTGTATCATCATAATCAGAACTATACATTGATTGAGAGTCTTCTTTATTGGCAGTCCAATCCGCCCTTCCACATCCTCGACCACGAATTTGAGGATGACAACATCTCTTCCATGTTTGGTGAAAAGTTTCTTCTGCATCTTCATATTCTCTATTAGTGACATCTTCATCCATCACCCTCTATTCAATATTTTCATTGCCCACCAAAGTTTCATTGGTGTGCCTATGAATTTCCCTGACATTCTTGCAAGCATCTGGATGTTCATTTCTTACTACAATAATATCAACAATGAGGTCATGCACAGGAGTATCCAGCTCTTTGATTTGATCAATGGCCAAGGTCTTAGCTACCTTCTCTTTTTCAGCTGAACCTAGAACTTGGTCGTCATGAGGGAACATGCTTGGAGAAGCATGCACCAAGGTGCTAGATTCACGAACAAGAGTAGACTCACCATGGTCTAATGCATCCAAAATAGAGCCAAGAAGATCAGATAGCGATTTTGAAAAAGGTAGTGCACTAACCTCTTGAAAATTATCCTTTGAATTTCTTGAAAGAACCAACTCAAAGCCGTCATTATCAATCACCTTTTTCTTGCCTCTTCATTTAGAGAAAACAATGTGTTCTTGCCTCATTTCCCTGTCCACTTCTTCCTGGATTTCAGCCTCTCATTTCAATTTCTTCTCCTAATCTATGGTCTCCACCCATGAGGTTTGTTCAAGAGAACATTCTTTTTCCTTAGTCTGTTCAGTGACTGGCTCATGAGTTATTTTGACAGAACCTTGCCCACTCATACCCACACAGCCATCCCCCTATTTGAAAATATCAACAAAAGAAACAATTCTATTAGAAGTAATATCCTTTCGCAGGTAAACAAGGCTTTCCTTCTTGGGACCATTTTGACCCTTCATTTGATCCAAATTAGCATAATTGTTAAGCCTACATACAGTAGAAACATGACCATATTTCATACACTTTGAGCACTGCATGTTATTGTGGAAATGTTCAACAGAATGTCCAATTCTAAAACAATAATCACATAAATCTGCAAACCATTCAAAATGGATTAAGAGTTCCATCTTGAAGTCCCTAGCCGTCAAAAATACATTATTAATAAGATCATGATACATATCAATTTCAACTAAAGCTCTCGCATAATGGCTATACCGTGCTCTTTCCGTCTACTTGTCAAGTTTAATCGGTTTCCCCACTGCCGCAGTTACATCTCAAAAAATAAAAGGGTTCCAGAAGAACCAATTCAAACCAGTAATATAAATCCAGGTTTGGGTATTGGTAGTCTTGGATGAATGCAGATCCGACATAGGATCCCATTCTTGCAATGTAAGAAAACCAGACTTAAGAGGGATTGGGTCGATGCCCCACACAAGGAATTTTCTCTGTTCTGAGGGAAAAACAATATGATAGAGACCCTTACCAATTTAGATGAGATGCCAATCATCAAATCCCCAGTGTCTCTGGAAGCAGGTTTTTAAATCCTCAAGTCTCCATGGTGAAGCCTTTTGAGGAACTAAGACTCTGGCAAGAAGTGAGAAACGACACTCCTCGAGGCGTTCTTCAAATAAATAGGGGTTTGCTTCAACGATCGCAATAGACCCATTTCTTGAGATCCTTTTATTGGACGATGCCAACTCATCCTAGAAATCTGAGAAGAACCTTTTGAATGAGTTGGTCTTCAGAGGTTCTGAACCATCCCGAGTGACCTTGCCGATGTCTGATCTCTTCCTTGAATGAGTGTTCATGAAGCCATCAGGGAAATGGGGGTTCCACGTGTCACTCACAAGGTTTTCATCACCTTCTTCTACCACCACGGGCATCACCGAACTAGAATCAGTAACCCGCGTCACGCCATCGGAAAATCGGTGTTTGCGTGAGACTGCATCACTCCCGGTTTCCACCACGGCCATCGATCCAGCACCCACATATCTGTGTGTGTCAAGTAATCCATGAGGAAGGAAGATTTCCATTTGATATTGAGATAATGAAGCCACCATAGTGAAACCCTAGTTTCCATTGCAAATGCGGAAGAGCGGGATTCCCCCTGACGGAATCCAAAAAATCTCGGACCAAAATCAGTATTTTTCACTAATCACCCAAAAATCAACTATTTCAGAAAATACTATAAAATTAAACATAAGTTAGTATTGACATGATGAATCCAAAAAAAAATTCATTCAATAAATTTTTAACTATATAATTATTTATTTTTCTTTTAAATTAAATTTTTTTAATATAATGAAAAATAACTTTTATCAAAAAATAGCCTTTTTAAACATCAATTGATCTTTATCATATTTAATATCAATTTATAATTAATTGATTTTAATTTATTAGTTAATATATTGAATTATTTTAATGGAGATCAATTAGTTAAAAAATAAAAAAAAATTATACAAATACCATTTTAAACATTGAATAATTTTAATCAAATCGCATTAATTATTTTTTTTTCTAATCACTAAATTTTATTGTTGAATAAATAATACAATGTAATAGACATAATACATTATTATAATTCTATTTACTATTTTTTTATTATGATATTTCATGAATCATTTTACTTTAGTTTTTAATGTAATGTATGATATCAAACATAGTATGATTTAAATGATAATTACATGTTGAAATTTCAAGGTGATTTATAAGACCATTTAACTAACCACATGAGAAGAAATAAAATAATTAAAGGCACAAATTTAAAAAAAATATTTATCAAATTATAGTTATCATGGATGGTACCTCACACCATTGAAGGTAATACTACATCATTTATTATAATATATTATTCCCTATAATGTTGGTAGTATGTTATGTTTCACTGTCCTATTCTGAGAATGAGCTTACAAAGACATGAGAATTTCCCTGGAATCACTCTGACTAGGGTGATATTGAGAACAAGGGACACTCTAATGAGATCATCCAGGTAGACTATATGTGGATTATGTTATATTATAATCCCTTATATTTTTCAACATCATGGGATTATTGAAAAAACATTTGATATTCCACATGAGGATGCAATTGTAAGACCCCCTAGGGATCATCAGAAATTTCCAATTGATTATAACATCTCGACCCAACTAACCACAAGAACGGTAGTCAGATCCATGGGTCACTTGGGCTCAGCATGCCTCCCCATATGCTAGAGGTTGTCAACTCGTAGTGAAGGTCTATGGTGGTGATAGTGGGGAGACTATACCCTCGTATCAGATCACTATAATAGTATAATAGATAAATAAAAAAAGACAATAAAAAAATAGTAATAAATGAAAGATAGAGTAGTGAAAAAATAATAATAAATAAATAAATATAAAAGAGAAGGACAATGTCAATGTACAATAGTGAATGCATTTCCATATGATTATATATACACTAAAATAGTATACATACAGTAGGTAATATTATATGTGGTAGTACATGAATAAGAAAGGAAACAAAAGTTATAAAGTTGATCTCCATGAGCATCATAATCTCTAACTAAATCTTGTGATCCTAGATTATAGGTACAAGAAAATCATCAAATGTTATGAATCATGGTCTTATGAACATGAGATCTACTCGGGTACCTCGGTATAATGGTGGCCCGAGTAGGGTGTGAGATTTAAATCTAAGTAGGTTACCACCTATCACGAACCAAGTCCGGATTACATCCAACCTAACACTCAGCCTAATTCATGGCACAACCTGAAGGGAATTACTAGTTCCCATGGGTAGGAAACCAGTGGTTGGGTATCAACAATATGCTTTGGGAATGATTTCACCCATTTGTATAAGCATAAAAAACCAAGATAAATAAAAGTCTCAACAAAAAATAACTAAATCCGGACAAGGAACAATAATTTTTAGATTCAATGTTTATAACATTAGGAAATGAACCAAAAATGCTACAACAAAAGGGAACAAAAACTATCCAAAAAACCTCCATGCGATAAGAGGTTCATCACCCTCAAGCCACCACCACCAACACATGAATGAAGTGGAACTCTAGAAATAGGATCCACCATCTCCATGACACATATTTCATTTATAAGAGTCAAATATAACAAGGTTTACATACACCAAAAGGTGTATGAAGGGTGTGGCCTAAAGGATAGTATGATACCACCTGAAAAAAGGGATTACATGCCAAGACATTATAATACAAATTGACATAAAAGTTTTATAAAAAGGTATAGCGTAATTTTTATAGAAAACATTTTAAAGGAAACATGTTTTTCTTTTTAAATAAACAAAAGGGGGCATTGTATGTCAATGGTGAGTTTGATATCACAAAAGAGCACTATTTCATGGGAAACCCCTATAGGAACTAGCTGAAATGGGAAACTAGGATCTTCGTATCTTAGAGAAACATGGTATAGAAACCACAATCCACAATGCTCCCATACACAATCCTCTAGATAAGAATCCATCCAAATTTCTAGTGGTATCCAAACATCATCATAATTTAGTTTGTATTGTAATTGTAAATATTGCTACAAAAATCTGGGATAAGACACTTCCATGTCAAATAGAATACTAGTCATAGTCCTCCCACCTAGATACACACGATTCCCTTTGTGCTCAATTTCCATTCCACAGATTACATAAGACATCACTTTCACACATGAAAAAGACAATCAATATTTACTCACATGATAAACCACCATTTCTATAACAAAAAACTCTTTAAAATCCAAATTTACACAAAATTCATTTTAAAACATGCTTCTCACCATTTACACATTTGATCAAACACCTTTAAGAATCAAAATAAGGAAATACACATGGAACAAAACTCCTTTCCTTTGGTAAACCATATTTCAACAAAAATACACATTGAATCCTTTTAAAAAATTCACCTAATGCACAATACATAGAACATAAACAATAAGAAAATAAAGCATATCAAAATCACCAAATAATGTTTAAGCATGGAACCACCTACCTCAAGTGTAGAAAATTATAAAATCGGTGCTAAACCACAATCACCCCACCAAGGGACCCTGTAAAGGAAATATTGAACCAAAAACATCAATATTGAACCCTAATAATTATGATTAAAGAATAAATAGGTCACCCAACATGCTGAAGATGTGAAACCCCAAGAAGGGAGAAGAGAACCCCTATAAAAGAGAGGAAATCAAGACAGAAAACAACTTACTTGAAGGTTTCTTAAATAATACCCACCAAAACCACATGAAAAATAGAGATAAAATGAATTAAGGAGGAGGGTGGGAGGCTCATAGGGCTAGAAATATCAAATGGGGATAAAAGGGTGTATTTTGGATTAAATATGAAAAGGTAAAAAGGTTAAAAACGTGAAATTTAAATGACCTAGATAGGCCACAAGGTTTTCCTGCACAGTTTTAAAAACCATACGGCAACTGTGCATGCCACAATTTCCAAAGGTGATATGCTTCATGGATACCCCTCATGGTCTCCAAACTGTGTTCCAGCTGTGTGGTTTGCCTCTATTTAAAAATGAAACTAGGTCGCATGGTTTCCTATACAAGGGAGCATGGTCTTCCAAAACATGATCCACCTTCCATTAGCCCAAAAATTCTATTTTTTCCACCAAAATCACAAGGGGAAACTAATGGATAAAATCCAACATAAAAATGAATATAAAATTACCTCAAAATAAAGACATAGATGTAACGATTCTCCCCACCATGAAATCTTTTCATCCATGAAAATTCAATTCAATTCTCGATCATAGAATAAAAAGGGATACTCATCCTCAACCAAATAATTTCTCTCCTAGGTATAATGCATATAATATCAATGATTGAAAAGAACATGGATCAAAATAATAGAGTTACCAAGTAGCTCTATCTTCTAAGAATTCATGATCCGCATTGGCCTCTCAAACACTGAAAAATCCAGCTCCAATTCCAACTCTTCCTAATTCAGAACATGGTACAGATCCTAATTATACTTTTTCAACTGTGAGACAAGGAATAAATCATGGATTTACATCAACTAAGAGGTAAAATATAACCTTTATTCCATATTTACAATCTACTCTAAAATCTTAAAAGGTCTGGCATATCTTAGTGTTCGCTTTTCTTTCTTATCCAAAAGATTGTGACCCAAGCAAGGTGCCACTTTTAGAAACACCTGGTCACCCATAGAAAACTCCAAATATATGCACCTTTTTTATAATAGGACTTGTGATGACTCTGAGCTATCAAAAAACATTTCTTGATCAACTTGAATTTTTCAGAAGTCAACTGTGCAATGTTTGGTTCCAATAATGAGGTCTCTCCTACCTCATCCCAATACAAAGGTGACTGGCATGGCCAACCATAAATCACCTCAATAGGATACATTTGAATTGAGGATTGGTAACTATTTTTATATGAAAATTCGACCAATCCCAAATGGATATCCCACAAAACACCAAAATCCAACACACATGCTTGGATCATGTCTTCAATCATCTAATTTTCCCACCTTTCTAACCATCCGTTGGAGGATGGTATGTTGTACCCAACTTGGCTTGTGTCTGCATTTACTTCTAAAGGCCTTCCCAAAACTACGAGGTAAAATAGGGATCCTTGTCAGAAATAATTTCTGATGGGACATCGTGAATCTTCACAACCTCATAATCATATAACCAACCAAAATAATCCACCTTGTATGAATACCTAATTGGAATGAAGTGGGATAATTTGTTCAGACGATTCATCACTGGCGATATAGAATTCCTCTCCCAGGGGTGTACAAGGTAATAAAACAATAAAATCCATGTCAATATCATACCACTTATATATAGTAATAGTGCATGGTTGAAACAATATTGAGTGCATTTGGTTCTCTTCTTTCACCTACTAATATTTATAACACTACGATACAAATTCAGCTTTGTCCTTCCTCAAAGATGGCCACCAAAATTATCAATGCATATCATGGTATGTCTTCGTATCACTAGGATGGATAGCTCACTAAGACTAATGGCTATCTGTTATCACCCCCTTTTACATAGACAAAGGTACTACAAAGTGACCCTTGAATAAAAAAACTCCCTCGAGGTATAGAGATGAATTATAAGGAATCACCCCACCATGAAGAAACTATATAGACTTTTGGCACAACTCATCACCAGGCTGCTCCTACTGAATCAGTTTGAGAAGATAAGGAGTTAGCTGAACACTAGCCAATAACTTACCTCCACTAATCTACTTGGTCTCCAAATTCATTTTAGAAAAAAGACCCATGAAATCCATATCACCACTAGACTCTTTTAACACATGCACTAGCACTTTCTTTCTCAATGAATCAACCACAACATTACATTTTATAGGGGTATATACGATATCAAAATAAAACCCCTGAAGATACTCAAACCAACTAGATTTCCTTAAATTCAAATCCTTTTAGGAGAAAATGTTGGCTAAACTCTTATGATTATATTAAACCACAAACTTCTCCCCAAAAAGATAATGGACCATGTCTTCATGGCATGCATCACTGTTGCTAATTGCAGGTCAGGGGTTTAGTAGCTGTTTTCATGTGGACAAAGACGGCGAGAACCATAAGCCACCACATAGTCATCCTCTATAAACACAAAACCAAGACCCATAATTGAGGCATCACAATAAACTATATAATCCTCTCTTGATCCAGTTAAGATCAAAACAAGAGATGTGTTAAACCATCGTTTAATCTCCTCAAAAGATGCTTGAACCTCTAGACTCCATTCAAACTTTACCCCTATCTAGGTTAGCATCATTATGGGTTAATAAATCTGAGATAAATCTTTAACAAACCACCTATAATACCATACCAGTCCTATAAATCTCATGATATTAAAAACATTATCCATCTTCTCCCATGATATTATTGTACTAATCTTCTCAGGGTCCATAGAAATCCCTCGTTCTAAGATCACATGACCCAAAAACATAACCCCTCAAATCTATAAGGTGAATTTAGAAAAAATTTCATATAGATGATGGTCCTGAAGAGTTCCCAACATGATCCTAAAATGCTTCTCATGCTCTTCCATGATCCAGGAGTAGATCGGGATATTATCCATAAATACCATGATAAACGAATCAAGGTACTGATGGAACACCCTATTCATAACCTTCATAAAGACCTCTAGCATATTTTTTAGCTCTAAGCGCATGACCAAGTACAAAAAATGGTCATATGATCTTCAGAATGTTGTTTTTGGGATACCAACCTCTCTAACTCTCACTTGGAGGAAACAAAAATGCAAGTAAATTTTTGAAAACCACCTTAACCCCTTAAACTGATAAAAAAGGTCATAAATACAGGGTAAAGGATACATGTTCTTGATGGTCAACATATTCACCTTCTAGTAATAAATGCATAACTGGAAAGATTCATCGGCCTTTTTCACAAAAAAACAACCAGGGCTGCTCTAGGTGAGACACCCGGGTGAATGAGTCCTTTGGATTTAAAATCATCCAGTTGTACCTTTAATTCCCTCAACTCAGTGGGGGTCATATAGTATGATGTAAGAGATATAAACTGTGTTCTTGGAGCCAAATCGATGGAAAATTCCACGTCCCACTCTAGAGGAAAACCTAAGAAATCCCCCAGAAAACCCTCTAGGAACTCATCCACTATGGGAGGTAATATACCCTCTAGATCAATTCCATCACCATCCAACACGAGTAATGATATTTGAAAAACAAGAATTCCCAAATCTGGAAGTTGAGGTCTAGCACGTCCTGACCAAGGATCCCATTCATCATGAAAGACCTGAGTAATTCTATCAGGTTCCACAAATCTCACTCGCCAACTATAACAATCAATGTGTTCCTAAAATCTCACCATGAAATCCATAATAAGGATTATGTCCAAGATATCCATATGTAAAATAATTTAATCTCATTCCAACTCAAACTTTGACAAGCTATGTGCACAAGGCAGACACCTGAAACCCTACTCCCAGTTTTTACTAAGTAGCATTACCAACTCCATTACATACGACATAATCTTGGTTGGAAGCTTTAACAAATCAACAAGGATGGTAGAAATAAATCAAATGGAATCACCTATATTTAATAGAACAATATCTAATGATGAATAAATTATAATGGTACCTCAAAATGTCATAGGACCGACATCTGATTCCACTGGTGATCAATCCACTACATGAAGTTGCCTCATCTCAGCTTGATCCTGATAACAACCACTAGCCTGAAGCTCTACCCTAAACTAAATCTACCTAGAAGAAGAACCAGTCATGCTTCCACAACATCCAAACTAAGAACCTGCTGTCCTGGATGTATCTGATTAGGCTGATATTCCTCTAGAATTTACAGACCATGTACTACTCTTATATTAATGTGAGGCCCTAAAAAAACATTTCAAGTATCCCATATCTCCACATTAGTGAAAAGGTATGGAATGATATGTGCATGTGGGTCATCTTTTTTACTACTTTCCCACACTGGTCAAACATAACCGACCTTGTGTTGGAGGCTGAAGATGAAGATAACTGGGAAGGGCGGCCTAAACTACCACCTCCCTTATTCCCTTTTCCAAAAACATTTTAATACACAATGACCACCAAAAACCCTTATACCAAACAATCATGAAACCCATCAAAATATTTTAATACATGATTGTCTCATAAGCAGATCCCAATCCCAATCCCATTCCTTTGTTCAAATTCATTCCCATATTTCATCCAATATCAATTAAGTATGAGGATGTGTTGTGTATCACAATAGACATGGGGGTTCATCTTTATTCAAGGGGGAAATGATGAAAGTTCTAGGTGGAATCACATTTCAATATTGAGATGATTATTCAACTTTTTTATTGTTTTTTTTATTGTTTTTTTTTTCAATTTTTCCATGATAATTGAAATTTCAATCAAAGGAGTCAACCCCTGTAGCGAGACTTTGCCGATGACTCCCAGGCTCAAAGACATTAGGGCACCATGTGAATCCCACATACTCGGGCATCATCTCGAGTTAACTCAGATAAAAACAATTAAAATTATCAAAAATAGAGATAAAATTACTAACTCTAGGCCAAACAGCTATGGGGTCATGATCCCCAAGTGCCGAAAGCCACACATTATGTCATTTCATTGCTTTACACGTAAATTTATTATTATTTTTTTATTTTTTATATATTTTATTATTGAATACTCATATTAAAACTAAAATAAAAACCAAACCTAAGCTATTTATTTGGAGGACCCCATAAACTCAAACTAATACCCCATTATCCAAAGGACATGCATTGTGATCTTTTTTTTATTTAGATGAAAATATAAATGATGAAATATCACATTGGACAACCACACTTTCCAAAATCTATGCTCATGAAATTATACAAGGATTAAAATCAGAATCAGGGCATTCTAAATTATTTGATATTCAATTTCAAAGTGTTCTATGTGTATTACCATGTTCAAAGTTAAAGGAATTTTTCCTTCCATTTACACAATTGTTTTTTCAAATCATTCATTTTTTTGACACAAAAGCATTTTTTAATTCATCTTCCCCCAAAATAAAATAACACTATCCGTAGTGTTTAAAGAAATCAAAATTTAGAAGGGGGTAGAGGTAGAGAATAAAAGTTCAAAAACGAAATTGAAAATGAGGATCATGGAATGAAGTCACCTGGTGGTTGAAGTTTAAATTCTTGCTGCTCCCTTTAAATCCTTTGATATCCATGTCACTTGTAGAGTTCCCTAGTAGAAAAAAGGAAAAAAAACAAAACAAAACAATATATATATATATAATAAAGAAAGTAAAATATAATTATATATATATAAATTATAGAATAAGTAAGCACAAAAAAACCATAGGTTAGTGGTAAGCGCGTGCCCCTGTCTCCCTTCAGTCCCGGGTTCGAATCCCCATGGTTCACCGGTTGTGACGGGGTTTGACCCAAAACCCACGACGTGTCCCTTTTTATTATTATTATTATATTTTTATTTATTTTTTTGTATTATTATTTTAACCTACAAAAACATTAAAAAAACAAACTGATGATACATTGTCTTCTTTTTAAATTTTTGGGCAAGGTATTACTCGAGGATCACACCACGTGACACAGAGGAATATGGTGCTCCCCTTTTGTACCCATACATACTCAAAATAGAAGAACAGGTCAATAGTTAATATTTTTTTAAATATCAAAATGATTATTTAATCCTATTTAAAAAATAAATATGATTCAAAAAAGATTGGAAACATGAAAACCATGGGTTGCCTCCCATGCAGCGCTTTGTTTAACATCATTAGCCCAACATGGACCCCTAAATTACCCAATACCAACTTTAAAAATTTTAAGGACCACATTTTCACCACTTCTACTAGGTTTTGATTGATTCTATGTTTATAATTTGTTTTATTCACAATCCTATGTTCTAAGATGAGTGGGTAAATCCAATGAATTTCTGAAATAGTGGATCTAGTTGCTTCTCTAATCTTGCCTAAGACATCAATAATCATTCCTAAACTTTCTTTTTCAATAGAATCATCAATTCCAACTGAAAGGTCATGGTTATAACATATGAAGGGATACTTTAGTGGGTAAGGAAGGATAATACTTTTGATCTCAGTTTGGATAGTACATTCAAACACAGGTTGAGATTTTAAATCCAACTCAGTTTATTTTTAAAAATTTATGAAAAAAATGGTTCCTTTTGAATAGAAGATTCAACCCCAAAATTGGAAATATTACTGTCAGGAATGGGTATGGAAACAATGTTTTTTATTTCTCTTAATGGTTCAGTGATTTGTGTTTTTGAAATATCATCAATGGAGTTATATTCATGAGACTCAATCCATGATGTCTAATTCTCCTCTTTTGAATCAAAAAAATCAATTTCATCTTGATTTTAATACCCTTAAATAATTCCTTTATATTCTTCATCTATCCCAAATACAAAGGTTGGTTCTTCAATAAATTCATGTGGGGTTTTTGGGAAACTAGACACTTCACATAAGGTTATGGAAGGGACAGTTTGTGTAGGGATGGGTTCCTCAGAAGTTTTAATGCTTTATAGTTCTAACCTCAATGATGAAACATTAAAATTCATTATCACCATTTTTTGACACATTTTTCATGTAATGGATGTGGATTAGGATGGATAAGGGGTTGAGAAAGATGGTCTATTCCAGGAGGATAACTATGTTGTTGGAATTCCATAGGAGGAAGTTTAGAGTGGATTTGTGGGGATTGAAACTCATTATATGTTGGAATATTTTGTGGATCATAGGAGTAAAAACATTGTGGTTCATTAGTTTTTTGATGATCCCACAAGTAGAAATTAGGATGGTCATTGTACATCACACATGGGGTTGGGTGATCAAAGTAGGGATAGGTTTCCCATGTTTGGAATTGTTCAAAATTGATTTCCATAGGAGTGAGGGGGTGAGAACATAGTATAGGGACGAAAAAATTTATAATGTCTAAGATAACTTACTTAGGTCCCCGAAAATGGTGCCAAAATTTGATTCATGCTCAAATTTACCCAAAAGAAGATGGTAGAATGGTCCTTGTAGTCTAGCTTGGGTTATTGAATCCTTAGAGACCTAAGAAGTAACCTATAGACACATAAATTCTATGGATTGTTTTTTGATATGAAGTGGCAAAATTGGGTTGATTTTATGTGGGTTTAAGTGAACTCTAAGAGACTTAAGTTAATTCAATTTAAAAGAGTGAGTTGATCCTAGGTTATCCCTTGGGGTGGATTGGATGTTTTTTCTTTTTCAATGATTTCAATTTCTTATATTTGAGATGGATTCATTTAAGAAGATAAAACAACATCATCACTTACTGGTTTAATACCTACACACTTTAATGCTAATCACCTATACACTTGAAGGATCAAAGTTTTGAGCACTTCAAGGTAAGGGTTCATATTAGCACATGAAGTGTGTGGCCTTAAATTCAATAAGGATGATGGAGTTTAAAAATCATCAAATAAAAATCTCAATTAAAGAAGTTATTATACATTAATGGGGTGATAAATAACATCCAATCCAGCCCCTTGCTACTCCCTTATATCAACCCACAAGTTGGTTAGCCCTCCATTGATCCCATGGTTTCAATGGAAGCGGAAAGTAGACTCATGAGGGAGGAAATGGAGAAGTAAAGAAAACAATAAAAATAAAATGATCACTCCACCGTTGTGTGAATAAATTCACAAGGTTTAGTGTGAATAAATTCACACCTTGAACCAACGGTATCAAAGTGATATTAAGAACAACAGAATAAGAGTAAAAGAAGAGATTTTATTATGAAACTAAAGTGAATTGAACAACTTACATGTGAAAGACAAACTTGAGACAACAAAATCACAACATAACATTACAATTGAACAAAGCATCCAAGATTATCAAACTACTCCACCACCACTACCTTAAATAGGCATTTTGGAAGCCTTGGGTTGAGCCTCCAACAGTACAAATCATCCCACTTGATTATGGTAGGCCTAGGGTGGTGGAAAGCATGTGGAACTTGGACTTTTCCACATTTGACCCGAGGTGGCATCCAGCTTTCTTCCACCGAACAGACGTGCTTGGACGGCCTTCTATATGGCCGAATCAGAGTGTATTATAGATGAAGCAAATGGATCCCCGGATGTCTCTCAACCGCCTGTAAAATTCGGGCCCATTTGGAGTTGTATATTCCGAAATATGATTAGATTAGTGGGATGTTTTTCTGGGCCACAGAATCTGGCCCAGAATTTTAACTCTAAATTGGAACGCCTAAATGACCAAAATGGAGGCTGAATTAGCACTGGATCCTAAAAACCGATTTGTTCCTATATATTTCTTCTATCCTCCCAAAAAATTGTGGCTTCATTGGGTTCGTAATGTGGGTCCCAAAGTCACATTAGTGGGATGATGTCCAATATGACTTCCCAAGAATTGTTTCCTTTCATCACAAAAAATCTCCATCTTCTTCCATGAATTCTCCATTGATTCCTGAATCAAACATGTTCATATTTATGTGTAGATCAATTTCCCAAAATAAAAAATTAAAATATGTATAATTAGATTCCTTAAAATCAGATGAATCATTGGGTACTTGAAATGATGCTAAAAAATGTATCACATAATAGTGCATTTTAAGAAGGTATTACAATCATAATGTGAAATGATGTTAGAAGTGTAAAATGCACTAAAATGGTGTTTATGAATAATAAATCACATGAATATTATATATATTAACAATGAATATTAGCCTCATTTAGTGGATAATCAGAGAATGAAGATGAAGATAACTAGGAAGGATGGCCTAAACTACCACCTCCCTTCTTCCCCTACTCTTCACGCTTCTTCTTCCTCTCTAACGAACTACCACTACCCATAGTTGACATTGATCCATGTAAACTAGACTATTCACTATGATCAATCTCTACCATCATGGAATGATAAACCACTTCCTTATAGGTCTTCATCTTAAACAATAAGACCTGAGATATCATTTCTGGTTACAACACCCTCTTCAACCTTTGAGCCTTCATTTTCTCATTTGAAACTAGCTCGAGCACATACTGAACTATCTCAGAAAATTTGATATAATATTTCATCATAAACTTGTATCCCTTGATAAAATTCATAAAATATTTGTATATAGGGTAGTATAAGACATCAGGATAATACTTTTCAATGAAAATGACCTTACAGTCTTTCCAACCCATTTGCTCGTTCTTTATAGCTTGCAACATTGAGTCCCACCACTTCTGACTAGCACCTTCCAACATGAAGGAATCACACTTAACCCTGACATCCTCAAGATTATCAAGAAACTCAAGCATAATCTCTATTTTCAAAAGACACTCCTCTACTTCCTGAGGTTTCATGCCACCTCATAAAGAAGGAGTCATGTACTTGAGGAACTCTGGAGCTTTGTCCTTAATAGGACCCTATTTGGATTCTCTAACCTGAGTAGGACCAGGCCTTTCTCCTTTCCCAAAATCTTGGACATCCCAACACATAGCTTCCACTAATATCTAATCAATTGGTGAGGGAGAACTCTCTCTAACCTCTTCACATGGTTGAACAAGATTTCTCCATGGAGGCATTTTACTACAAGAAGTAATACCCATAAGGAAAAACCATCAATACAAACATTTTGAAAATTTTTAGAAAAAACAACAAATACTAACATTACATAAATCAAACATAAAAAAATACATCTCAATAACAAGTCAACCAAACCACTTCACATGCACACACAATGTCCATATACAGTTTTTAGCATGTACATCTCACCTAGAGAAGAATAAAAATCAAATCCCAACATCCCATGATGACTCAAGATATGTCAAGAGGTGTGATGGTTAGGAACCTTACTCACAACCAAAACCCCAATCCCCAATATTCCTCACTCTGATCTATCCAAACTCACCTAGAAATAACTTGACCCAAAAGAGCGTAACCAACTCGGATACCATTTTTTCATGAACCAATTCAGGATACCATCCAACCTGACACTTTTCCAGATTCATGACATGTCTTGAAGGTCTTTCCCGATCCCCGCGGGCTGGTAACTAGTGCTTGGGTGTTGTCAATATACATTGGGAATAATTAAAACCATTTTTATAAGAATAGAAACCCAACCGAAATAAACATCACAACAAAAAATAACCAAATCTAAATGAGGAATAATTATTTTTGTTATCAATGTTTAAAACTTTGTGAAATAAACCAAAAATGATACAATAAAAGGGAAAAAAGTTATCCCAAAAACCTCCATATGATAAGAGGGACATCACCCTCAATCCACCACCACCAACACATTCCTAAAGTGGAACTCTAGAAACCGGATCCACCATCTCCATGACACATCTTGCCTTTACCTGAGTCAAACATAACAAGGTCTACATACACCTGAAGTTGTATGTAAGGTGTGATCCAAATCCTTGTAGGATTCCACAAAAAAATAGATTTCATGCTCAAAATTTATATGATAAATTAACATGTGTGTTTTATATAAAAAGGATAGATACATTTTTATAGAATTTTTTTTAAAGGAAATAAGATTTTCTTTTGAAATAAACAACAAGAAGAACCATATACTGACGGTAAGTATGATATCACAAAAGGGTACTATGTCATAGGAAATACCTATAGGCACTAGCTAAAATGGGAAACTAGGAACCTCATATCTCATTAAAATGTGGTATAGTAACCACAACCCACAACATCCTCATGCACAATACACTATAGAGGAATCCATCCAAAGTTCTAGTGGTGCCCAAACAATATCATAATTTAGTTAGTGTTGTGATCGTATATCCTTCTAAATGAATCCTAGCCAAGCCACTTCTGGGTCTAATAGCCTAATTTTCCTATTCCACCCACCCAGATTGGTAGGATTCACTTTGTTCCCAATTTCTATTCCACATAACACATAATACATCACTTTCACACATGCACAAGCCAATCAATATGTACTCACATAATAAACCGCCATTTCCATAACCAAAACCTCTTTTAAATCCAAATGCACACAAAATCAATTTCAAAACATGATTTTCACCATTTAAAAATTTTATCAAACACCTTTAGGAAGGAAAATAAGGAATCACACATGAAACACAAATGGAACATAACTCATTTACTTTGTAAAATCATCTTTCAACACAAACGTACCTTGAATCCTTTTAAAGATACATTTCTCACCTCATGAATAATAAATAGAACATAAAAAAGAAGAAAATAAAGAATATCAAAATCACTAAATAATGTTTAAGCATAGAACCACCTACCTCATGTGTAGAAACTTCTAGAAATCAATGTTAAACAATAACCTCATCCCCAAGGGACACTAAAAAGGCAAGATTGAACGAAAAAAGTCAATATGGAACCCTAATAGTTAATATTTAACCTTAAATAGGCCACCCAACCTACTGTAGATTTGAAACCCCATGAAGGAGTAGAGAAACCTTAGAAATGATTGGAAATCAAGAAAGAAAACCATTTACTTGAAGGTTTCTTGAAGAATACACACCAAAATAACCTAAAAAATAGAGATTCTAGGAAGTAAGGAGGAGTGTTGGAGGCGCATAGGGATAAAAATATTGAGCGAGGGAGAAAAGGGGTGGATTTGGAGTTAAATATGAAAATGTAAAAATCCAAATTTTAATGACCTGGATAGGTCGCATGATTTTCCCTCTTGGTTTTCCAGACCGTTGAGAAACTATGTGCCCCTCACTGTCCAAGAGGGACATGACACATGACTATCCCTCATGGTCTCCAAACCATGTGTCAAACATGTGGTTTTCCTCTGTCCAATAATTACACCAGGTTTCGTGGTTTCTTAGGAAAGGGAACATGAATTTCCAAATCGTGTTCCACCTATTGTTATCCCGAAAACACTGATTTTGCACAAAAATATTAAGGGGAAAATAATGGATGGAATACAAAATAAAAATAAATATAAAATTACATCAAAATACAGACACCAACGTGACACCACCCACAGTGTGTACAACTGAATCTAGCCTGTGAACATATTTTAAATCAGTGTACAAGTATAAAGAATAATAAACATAACTAAATAAATAGAAAACAACCCACTCATGTTTTTAAATGATACATGGAATCTCTACCTACTTCGGCTCATTGTTGGAATAAGTGTTTCAATTGTAACCATGTGTATATAGTAATAATAAATACATTGTATAGTTATATATTTCATCCACCTATATGAAAAAAATACATGTAGACGTAAGTGGTTGTATACCTGGAATACAAGGTACTGGATGGACCGGGGAATAACTTAATCTTCCATAACCTGTTTAAATTATCTTATTATTAGAATCCAAAGGGTACATGACCTACACCTCATAATGAGTGGGAGACATCATGCTCATTACTCGATATGGTAAGTTTTCTTTTATAACAACAATCAAATTCATGAGTGCATCATCATTCCAACACTCAACAAGGGACGTGGCACATAATTCCCACCATCCCAATAATGTTAATGGTGTGAGATTACAAGACTCAATACCCTGATTTTAGGGATCATAATATCTCCATGCTCAATAAAACCCTTACCATCATTCCATAGCCCATATCAAGGAATAATCATATTTATAATAATAGTCATAAGGCAGTACCTCAAATGCTTTACATTTATCAAGAACAATTATATCTAAGGGAATCACAATTATAAAAATTCATATAAGTCATTCTTATTCAATTTCATTTATAAGATGGTCCAAAACCTTAAGAGGTTCTTAGTTCAAATAATATTTATATATAAAATGGGGGAAACTCCATTTAAGAATAATAAAATAGTACTTGAACTAGATTTCCACTTATAAACCACTAACAATAAGGAATATGAAAATTACAAAGCAATAAACCAATCGTGGTTTAAATAACTAATAATTACTTTTTAGATTAGAAGAAAGTCCTACTCAATTGAGGGGTTTTATTATAAAACATGAAATTGTTTAACAAACAATTTTTTTATTCATATTTAAGAATCACATTTCAGTCTAGCATAATTAAGAATCAAATACAAGATTTATAACTCAATTCTTCTAAAGGAAAATTTTAGAAATCCACCACACATAGACATTAAATTATATAGATCAGCATGGAACATAGGAGGTTCCATTATCATTTTGAAAAATTCCTACAAGGTGAAATTACATTATTAATCCAAGTTTAATTCTTAGAAGTCATTCTAGGAATTTTAATCAGTTAAATATAAAGGGGAAATAAGAGTAGGTATGCCTAAGGGGTGTCTGTGATCAAGGTTGATATCCTCTAATTAATAAACAAATCTCAATGGGTGTAATTATAGGTATGTAAACAAATTTAGATTGATGATAACGTTTTTAAATAAATCTGTAAAAAATTATGACATGCGACATAATAGTGATATTTATAAAATGATGTAAATTTAAGGAAAAAGACATAGAACACCTACTTTATACTTAGGATGCTTCACTCATCCAATATAGAGGTCTGATTCAGTTCGGTTTGGAAGAAATTAAAGAAACTTACATTTTCCCTGAAAATAAAAAAAATGATCTCACACCAACATAGTTTAATAGATCGGAAGAGAAAATAAAAAAATATTAAATATGAATCGAGAGCTAATTGATGTGAATCCATATAGACTGATGGTGTTTAATTTGGGGTCTGGAAGAAGGAGATCCATCTGTCCTTATATTGGAGAGGAGGAGAACCCACGAAGGAGGGAGGCACACACACTGAAGAAGAAGTATGAATGAGAAGAAAAGAATTTTTAAAATATGGTAAGTGGAAAAATGTAATTTCACCCTAAACACTAGGTCACTACCTAAGGAACCCATGTTTCAAGGGTTGTGTCATATGATTTTCCTAACTATGTAATGAATAGAACTTAGTTGCTCCCAAAGTGGCACTAGCCATGAAGTCTAGCCACATGGTTTGAGAAAACCATTAGTAGCCCATGCACTTCGCCCATGCTCACAAGTTGCAGCTACACAGTTTGTTTCTAGGGGTCACATGGTTTCAGATAAACCATTTTCCCTATTAAAACCACACAGACTTATGATTTTTGAGGCCATGCACTCCCTAAACTAAAAAAGAAACATAAGGGATCCCTTGATCCATTACCCAGGTCTAAAAACAAAACTTTAAGGTGTTCTAACTCTTGGTGTTACATTCCAAATCTCAGCTCAAAGAATAAACCATGCACTAAACGCCAAAATTCAAATTTCCTTGGAATTTTATCTTGGATAAAAATATATGGGTCATTAAAACTTCCCCACCTTGTATCATCTCATTCCCAATAATCCTTCAAGAATAATTAAAACATCACCCAACATAAGAGTCTCATAAAATCTCATTCAAATGGTCGTGTTTCATTTCCAAACACCGAACCCACCTTCAAGCATTCACTTAGGCATATGGCACTCAAACCACCATGACTTTGGACAATTATTGTTTTTTGAATAAAACATTGAAATAGTACATAACCAAGACCATATAGCTTGAGGAACGATCACATCATTGTCACTTTAAACATTTGGTAGATAGTTATCACCACCATATACTTGGTCTTCAGAAGGGTCCAATTACAAACCACAACACATCCACTATCAGAATTGCCTACAAAGCACACCATAATAATTATAAAAATTCTCCATCCATGGTATATTTAATAGGGAAAACATGATTACACTGGATTCCATGATAGAAACCTCACTATAACAAAAAGTCTGAATCCCAATCGACCAAACTAAAACGGGTCATGCAAGCTTTCCCAAAAGACACATCTGACCCTTTATACCACAACCAACTTAAACCCGATGATGTGATTTAAAATGTTTCCCTTCAACCACATAAAATAAACAATAAGGATAAAAAGTAGAGACACTCTAGAAGACTTATCTCAAAAACTCTTGGCCTGAACAGTCAGTGATTTTACAAACTAAACTGCAATGTCTTCTTCCAAAAAATTTTGTGTTCACCACTATCATGTTCATAAAATCCCATAACCAACTTCTGATAAAGTTCCATGGCCAAAAATTCACCTTATAATTTAATCCACTGTGCCTTATCATGAGCAAGGGTGTAATTTATATCCATACCATTGGAATTATTACAATTTTTTCATTACCTGTGAGCCCAACAACAAGACCAAGGTAAACTCATATTCAAAGAACTGGAGTCCAAGGAACTAACCAAAGGCATTTCATACTCCATTATTATAAGAGAGACATTGGCACAAGGCCACAACATCCACATCAGATCATTGACTGATCCTAGAGTAGAATCTGTCTAGCATTCACTCAATGTAAATGGCTAGTGTCAAAGAGTATGTTCAAAGCATTCCTATATGGGAACATCGATATCACTCAATACCAACCATGCCTTAATAAAACCCACATCTTCAATTCAAAACTCTAATAGAGATCACTTATCAAGCCCAAAATCTTTTAAAACTTTTATCATGGGGTAATAATGACACTCTCTTAGTACATCAAGGATGACATCAAGATAGGGGACAAGTTTCTCACTAAGAAAGAGTACACTAAGGGGATCTCAAGATGTCCCAAAGGAACCCAATACACTTTCAATAAAACAAAAATGAGGTTCTCATTAAGACTCTACACCCTTCATACACAAATACTATAAAAAAGAGAAGTCAAACTACTATAAGTTTACTTCTTATAAGAAGCTCAGCTTCACCTACTGACGCATCGTCATCTGAACCATGATGTCTTTAATAATAATAAATCTCATCATCGTTAAAGATTTATCATCGAAGTTTATATAAAACCAATAGTGTTTCTCAGGTGTTACTTAAGTATAAAACAACATCAATGTCATGCTTCTGAGCAAGAACTAGTATTATTTAAAACTTTCAATCCTCAAAGTCATTCAAGAAAGACCAACCATTTTCAAATAGCCCTCACTTTTTATGTTCCTTCTACTTGAAAGGACATGTGTTTACCAAATTTATGTGATGATACTTACATTAGGAGGGTCCTATTCATCGAAAAGAATAGTTGGACTAGCCACTAATAAGAATGCTAGACTCGCATTCACCTTAGATTCAGATGTGATTATTCTTATATCCCCACTCACATATGTCACAACATTTGGCATGAAAACCAAAACCAAACTGACCAGCATGTCAGAACACCTAATCCTCTAGAATTAATCTTGAGAATTGGAATGATATTGATTCCTTTAATTCCTGGGACACTCTACTTTAGAGATGACCTGAGGCCACAGTCAACATCACAAGGATCAATGATTACACCAAAATCAACTGATTCATTATACAATTTAGAAACTCAATTGGCTTAGAATACATGAACGTACACTACCCTGAGGTTTTAGAATCAAGACAACCATCCTTAAAATTGTCCATAGGCTATATTTCCTATGAATCCAAGCATCAGGTTTTCTATAAAAGAGATATAACTATAATTTTATTTCCCTATATGAGTATTCTCCCAGATGATGACGTACCAAGTCATCCATCATCGAGGAAGAAGAAAGGGTCACACAACCTACAAAGTATCCAGCCATGCCATAGGTATGTCTAATCTATTGAAATTGAGAATTAACTATTTCTCACACCCATAATAATGGTCAAAGATATTATAACCACCCATCCGAACAAGGGTTTATTTTAGAAGATAAGAGTACTAATAGGGACAACGACACCCAAACATCACCAAAAATAAGAAAAATTGTAGCATTTAGCAAGGAATTTAAATTCTAAGTGTACTACCTACCTCAAGTTTTCCCCTCATAAAAGCACAAGTGTCAACTCTATCACTAGGTCACATCAACGAAAAAAAGTCACTAGGCTTAAGGTCACATCCTTTAATCCATTTCAAAAAATATGAAGGACTATGTAAAATGATCACATTTCTGTTCCAAGGAAACTTAAAGAGACATTTAAACTATCCTTACCTGAGGTTTTAAACTAAGGACACCACTTTAGATTCCATTTTCAATTCATTTCATTAATTCATATATAATCATTAAAAGATCGGAATATTTAAAAAAATACCAGGGCATAATAAGAACATCTTATCAAACATCCTTTTTAAAAATTAACCATTTTGTTGAAATCTTATCCTAATTGGGTAATTTATCATTTCAATTCCTTTTAGATTGTAAAAGATAAGGCAACCTACATGGGTCCTACTAAACCAACCTAGCTTCATCATAAATAATCCCAATAGAAATTTCTTAATTATTAAAGTTTCAAAACACCCATAGTGGGTTAACTTATAATAAAAAAGCCCCAACTGACCTAATTGGGACCATTTGTTCATTTAAGAAGCTAATAACATGATTTACAATTCCATGTGATTGAGTCACAAGCCGTTTAAGAGGAAACCAAATCATTTTGACAAAAAAATTTAAATATATTTTACATCCATAACCATTTAAAAATATATTATGGCCATATAAATAATATTAAAATTATATGGGTTGTTATCTATGATTTATAAAGAGTACATACACTTTATATATAGTAGGATAGATACCATTTAATATAAATCAATTCACTTTAAATTTTTAACTTTAGCAACCTTTACATTTTCATTTTACCAACGGTCTCTATATATGTATATACCAAACCCAAAAGATGGTTCATGTAAATGGGTTACCTTTCCCCAATTATAAGGTGCCCATACACCTTAAAATAGGAGACTCTCTCCCACTTAATTGAAATTAATTAACATTTAAAATTAAAATCTATAAAGACTTTTCATTTTAATAATAGTATGTTGAAGCCCACCGAATGAGCACCAGAAAAAAAATCACAAAGGAAGAAATACCTGAACATGGGTATTATCTTTCCCATGAAAGCAAGGGAGAAGATCATGTTCGAAGACTTGTGGAGCCCCTAAAAGGCCCACGATCGCATGAACACCTCAATGTCACACGAAGTCTCCATACATGAAACTTAACCCATTGAAAGCCACATAAAACCCCCCTTCACAAGCAACATTTCTCTCTAGTTACTGAATAGTAAAGTTTGGATGAGCGTCACCCGAGGTTGCATAGTTTGTCATTTGCAAGTGCCTGAAAAACTGTCTGAAATCTGCTGAAAATCAAGAGAAGCGAAATTCCAAGGAAGAGACCCCCAATATTCACAAATGCCACATGTAAAAGCATCATTAGGAAGAATAAAATCCCTAGATGATGTCTAAGCCATCTCGCGAGACCTCTGAGCATTCACCACAAAGAACGAAGGAGATAAAGAGGAGGAGGTGAGAGGGGTATTTGGTCGCTGGAAGACATGTGACGTGCCCCAGAAGACACATGATGCACTGCCGACCTATCTGGTGTGTCTCGTATATCCCTTTAGTCTCATTATCTGTATCACATGGGATTATTAGGACAAATATGCAACACTCTAAGCACAAATTCATAGTTTTTTTCAAAATACTTGTGCACTCTCATATACTCCACATTTTTCATGCGTGACACCACTAGAAAATTTAGTAAAAATCATGGAAATTACCTGAGAAAACTCAAGTACCTTCCAAACCTTGTCAAATAAAAAAAAGGGGGTCAAAAGTGAGGAGGTGAGTGGTGTTCGAGATCAATGAAAGACATGTGACATGCACCTCAAGCGACCAACAAGACACAACGAGAACGCAGTTTCACAATGGAATCTCCTTGAGAGGTCCCTCTGGATTGTCAGTTTCACCATAAGAAATACCAAGTGCATGTCCAGGAAACCCCACGACTCTCTAAGGATGAACAAACAGGTTTGTCCATGAAATACTCATACATCACTATGTGAACCAAATCGGTCATGTGACTCATCTTTGAAAAATAGACTAAATAAATTCAATTTTATGCATAAAATCGTGCATGACTCATGACCTTCATCACATAAAATAAAGGAGATGTAACGGGGGGATAATAGCAGGGTTCATGGTCGATTGAGGACACACTAAGCGTCTAGTTCACCCTTAGCACAGACTGTGAGACCCCGAGATAGTACATCCAAGGACTCACGAGTGCCCTCCGACAGGTGCTTAGATCTCATGAAGAGCCTTGGACATGTTGACATGAAAGAATATAAGACCTTGAAGGTGAAAGCCTTCAATAATTAGTAATAATCCAATAAAGGATGGATGGTCCTACAACCACTAAAAATCAGGTGGCACCCTAGACGTGGTCCAATGTAGAGACTCACAAAACTGCACAATGCCAGACCCTATGTCGACTCCATACATGACTCACATAATATTACCTGCACAAACCAGTGAGTATTCAGGATTTTTGCTCCTATAAATTCTCTACTCCCACACAAAAAAATGGGAAGGTTGGATTTTCGGTTGTTGCATTGGTTGATTGACTGAATGCTAGAGGTTATGCATGTCGGCGACTAGATCTTAGGCTTATACATACATCTGATCACATGATTGACCAACTTTTTACCAGGTAATACATTGGAGGACTTCCAGAGCAGTCATATGATGAGTATAAAGTACTTCGTGTGATCAATCAAAGATCACACAAAGGACTCCTGTAAATACATGAAATGACCACATCGCATGTCTTCTAGATCACGTGAGACCCAAAAAAACTAACATTGAACCAATCTGAGGCACTTATAATAAAAGGGAAAATCCATGATTCAAAGTTGAAAACTCAAGAAAATAAAATGATCAAAGACCATTGTGGTCTTCGTGTGTGCCATCTAAAGACATGTGACAGTGCCAAGTCACGACACCCATATATCATGACATCTCTTCATCATATCCTCTGTGACTTTCTAAATACTCTAGAAATGTCATTATAGGTCTTGTGGACCTTCTATAAGAACCACCCAGATCCAGAGAACCCTATGTGTTTGTCACCCTAAAATTGTGGCATCCTTCAGACTCATCGCTTGAATCCTATGACAACACTTACTCATGTTAGCCAAGTCTCATCAATACGTCTGAACATGATGGCCCATCTATCACCCCCTACCCCCCTTCGAATGAGCTATCTGATACTTGGTACACCTTTGGATTTGTCGGCCCTGTCTCACGGTGTCTCCCATACAAGTCATCTAAGACATGCGGCACACCTATAGACATGTAGGCCTAAACTCTCAATATCTTTCCGAGGTGGCAGCCAAGAAATATGACACCCCTCGGACCACACCTCCATGGATCTTGTGACACCCCCCATATGTGTCGATCCAGGTCATGCTATGAATCCTAGGGTATGTTGATAGGATCATGAGACACCATCCATATATGAAGGCACATTCATCATGGTAGCCTCAGTGTGTAAGACATGTCCATAAAAAACTATGAGGACTCTAATTCCCACCAAAACCAGGATATGTAGGATACCTCCTTAAAGGATTGAGCTCCACATAAAATATCTCAAGGAATACCCATATATAAAGATACCATATCTATATTCCAAGAGGTTGATCATGCACTCCCTCTTGTTTCTCACAACGATCATGGCTGAGATGGGCTTAGGGGGATGCAATGAGAACCTCATTAGGAATCATAAATAGGTCATTATTAGTTTTTAAGCCCTAGCCTTAAAGAACAACCAAGACTCTAATTTCATCTATAAACAGGATATGTAGGAAAGATTTGTAAAGTCTCAAGCTCCATATTAAATATCTCAAGGAATTACCCCATATGCAGATCCCACAACCACATGCCATTAGGCTGATCATGAACTCCCTCTTGTTTCTCACAATGATAATGGATCATGTGAGCTTAGGGGGATTTAACAATCACCAATTAGGCATCATAAATAGGGAAGCCTTTGTGTGTAAGCCCCATCCTTAATGAACTATGATGACTCTGATTCCCACCATAATCAGGATACATAGGATGCCTCATTAAAGGCTCAAGATCCATATCAAATATCTCAAAGACTGCCCCAATATGAAGATCTCATATCCACATGACAAGAGGCTGATCATGCACTCCCATTTGTTTCTCACAACGAGCATGGATCACATGGTCTTAGGGGGATGAAACGAGCACCTACTTAGGCATTATAAATAGGGATTCATGGTGTGTAAGTACAAAAGATAATTGAAATGTGTGGGTTTTGATTCCTATAATAACTAGGATATGTTGGACACCTCATAATGGGTCAATCCCATCTTCATAATATCAACCATCTCTACACATGAGAGCATATCCTGAAGCACTTGGTTATGTGACTCCATCACATAAGAGATTTCCCACTACCAAAAATTGATGGAGAACCTCAAATACATACAGATGAATCTCGATCTGTTGTACATAAAATAGAATTGAACCATTGACATTTTTTAGGGTAAGATACCCCGTATCGGGATTAGAGAGAGATTCAAAAACATGTCTTAAATCTATAAGAGAGTCTCAGAGTAGGTAACAATTCCTCCCAAAAGGGTGCGATGAGACCGACCTCAAACCCTCTCGACCAATGTGATTCCCTAAGAGTCGTTAGACCTTAAAACCTAGATGAACTCCAGCCTTTGGAAAGCTGGTATGTATTCAGCTATGATAGGGGGAACCATTGGGAGTTTCAGGGAAAATTGAAATGGTAACGTGATGGGAAAAACCCATTCCACACCACGAAATTTCTCCGAAACAAAAATGGTGAACCCAACTTGAATCTCTAAAACAAAAAAATGACTTGGTTATAATCCATCTATACATGTTTCTTGCCCCTAAAATGTGAAAAACATTGATAGGCTCGACATTAACCTCTTGGGACTCTTTGTTTGGTAATTTATATACAACCAAAGTAGTAAGACCACAGTAAATATGGGTTTTCTATAAGTCCATCCTCGTTTTGATGAGTCCACCAAAGCAGAATGGAAAGAGATGGAATATATGATAATTGTGTTAACTATGCATATTTGATTGATCATTATCATGCATATGATATAGCATCGATTGGTGGTCTTATTCCTTGTTTTCTACATGCTTTCAAACTACTATTCTGAGAAAATGTCTTCATCTTCAACACTTGTTCCAGCACTTCATTTTCTATCGCAACCACTATGGGTCGTAAAATTGCCTTGCCTACCAAACATCACCAGTATTAAGTAGAAAAAATGATGATTTGGGAGTACCACTGATACAGCATGATCCCGACTATGGAAGTTTCTCATGATATTCTTTAAGAAAGGAAGCCGGAGAGTCTATATCACTTGATGAATGTCACCTCTAGGCTAGTGGCCACCATAGTCATGACCAATATATTTGGGAACCTATCCCTAGAGTGTGACAACTTCCACATTACATACCTAATGAAGGTGTATCATGAGGTGGGATCCATCTCTCTTACAGTCTCGGCACCGCCGAGGAGGGTGGATGCTAACCATTGTGGCCTGCATCATCATACTAGTACCAATCAACCACCTTATGAGGGCACCTTTTGACATAAATCCATCTCAGACACCCATGCATGGGCTCCACCAAGAAATAATCATCGAAGTAAGAATAAACTAGATACCCAAGAGATGGATAATATACCCACTCTTACTTACAACTCCCACCAGCATAAACTGGCAGGGACCAGTTAGCGAGCTCATATCACTACTTTCCTTGAACAAGTCTATGGTCATATTCCTGTAACAAAAATGGGGGAGGCTCATACTTCTAATTCCATGCATGAAACCCATGGGCATATCCTGATGAAACATGGAGGACATAAGTGGGTGCATATCCCCACATTAATAGAATACATTTATCAATAGGTTATGGAAATAGAGGATGTTTCAGCTTATATTCCTACACAAACTTTGCTAAAGTACCAATACATTTTAGTAACAGCTAAAGAACTCTGCCAGAATATTCCAGCACTGTTGGAGATTAAGTGATAGGATCATACTCTTATCTCTACAGCCAGGATGACTCAACACTCTGATCATCATGTTCAAGTGGTTGTATTGGAGTAGGCACACATTCTTACTTCCATTGGGAGGATTATCGACATATACCAATGAAGTTATATGTGTCATACTAGGCTCATAATCTAATTCCAGCTAGGGAAAACCAGGTAGAGTGGCTCATGCTTTAGGATAGGGGAACATGCCTACAGAAGAAGTCCTTCATCATGATCTGAAGGCCCAGGATCACTCTCATATCCCCGTTACGGCTGAGGCTAACTAGGTGAGGGTGGAACAAGCCTTGGGACAGACCCATATTTCTATTATTGAACCTTCTTGGCATACTCTAGTAGGGCATAGAAGTAAGGTGCATATTCCTTCTTCTGGAAACGAACGACGGCGCTAAAATCGTTCTGAGGCAATACAATAGGAGGCTCATATTCCTTATCCCATTACAGAGGTCCATCAACATATTTCTGGTGGGGAATTAATATTTAGACAAGGTGTATATTCTTGATCCAACTGAGGCTAACTAGGTGATAGTGGCACACGCCTCAAGACATTCCCATATTCTTGTCAATGAACCTGCCTGGCGTACTCCAGTAAGGCACAGAAGCAATGCACGTATTATTTCTTCTTCTAATGAATGATTGTGCCAGCATCATTCCAAGATAATACAGGAGGAGGATAATATTCTTTATCCCAGTTTTTAGGTCCATTGGGATATTCTGGTGGGGAATGCATATTCGAACTAGGCGTATATTCTTGATCTAACTGAGGCTAACCAAGTGAGATTGGAACACACCTTAGGACAGGATCATATCCCTATCAACAAAAAGGCATCACACCGACATATTCTAATATCTTTTTAAGTAGTAGGGTAATATCCCCATAACACCCAGAGGTTATATGAAAATTCTAGCAACCTCCATACAACAGGCCCATATCCCTACACAACCACCAAAGGTAGGACAACATAATCTGACCATGACAAAAAACATGAATCATATTTATAATTTTCTCAATTCCAGTATCCTTGAGGTTGTTTGAGACACACTATCAATTCAACAGGGGTCCGTAAAATCTTCTATCCAAGAAGAAGTAGGATGCATTCATTACCAAGATAGTCCCCCTCGTGGTAATGTGGAGATATATCACAGAGAATCTACTCCTAACATTCACCATAGTCAACCTCCCCACTGAAATATCTCCCATGGGAAAGGAAACACTATATTTATCTAGACACCTTCATATAGTGATTTTAACCAAACACTAACACTTTAATATAGATAGGCGCATGAAATACCAGGAAAAAATATATATTGTTCTCCATCAGCATCCGGTAGTTCTCCACTATAGTCAACAGGCAACCATCAGAGTTGTCTCCTATAGTCTGACCATATGGAGGCATGTATGTCTGATGAAGAATAGTCCTACATTGAGATATTTAGATATTTATTTAGAAATATCTTCACCATCATATTATGGAACCTCGCTACTTCCAGCTATGAGATCCCCGATGAGCTAGAAAATTAGTTCATTTATTATCTACACCAAAATATATGGGCCACTCATCTGAAACTAAAGGATCGACATCTCCCTTATACAATATATGAGTTTCACCTAAAGAACATCAGGATACTCTATTTCTAGCTTGACCTACCTACTATATACATCTCCTAGGAGCCAAAATCTGAAAATCACAGCACAAAATTTCCACATGCAATCCATTGTTGCATCATGTCACTTAGACAATTGATCTCCAAAGCCATTCCAGGAATCCAAATTTGAGGATGGGGATAATATAAGGAATTAAACTTTTCCACTCCCATGTAATAGAATATCCCCTCGAACAAAACATCCTACAATTTTGTAGCCTCTAGTGAAGTCAGAGGACCGGGGAATGCTCGAGCTAGTTGGTCACTACAACATAATTCCCCCACTTCAACAATGACCATACATTATAGATGGGGAGAGGGTATAGCCAACAATATGTAAAATTAGACCCCTTAAGATAAATTTATGACATTAGGAACATGGATATCAATGTTGTGATCACCCAAACAACTACCTTCGGGGAGTGATCCTCATCATGGGTAACCATCGCAATTAGATCTCATGCAAGAACAACTGTGCTACATTATGGAGACCACAGAAGTTGCTTCTATGGAAGTTTTCTAGGAGTAGACACAACCCCTTGGACCAATAGAACATTTTCCACTACCTCTACCTCTTAGTTCATCAGTCCCTGAGAAAATTCAAGACGTGTTTACAGCTATCACAAGCAAACCCCAGCCCACAGGGATGGGGGAATTTATATCTCAATCACCATCTCCAAATTAATCATCCCTTGAAAGGACCTAGGAGACATCAACAATGATTCCATATCAACTCCAACCCACAAGGTTGAGGAATTTTTATCATCATCACCACTACATATGGAATCAGTACTCTCTAGTATGGAAGGAAAAGATCAACAATCGGCATCCCACCAATTCCTCCCTTCACAAGACAAACTTCTATTGTTCGGTGCTCATTTGGAAACCCTAACTACAAATTCCGTCAAGGTCACCATTCATAAACCAAGAGGAGAGGATAATACAGTGAAAGAAATTAGGTCTCATCAGGTTTGCAGGCCAAAATGGCCCAATAGGGCCATGAGTTTGAATACCAACCCTAATGAAATCCTTGAAAATCCTTCTTTCCATGTGGAAAGAAATTGGAAAATCACCATTTCTCAATATGCCACTATGAATGTTTTCACTATTATCATGGTAGAAATTGATCAAAATCCAGATGAAGAGGATCAAAATAGGGAAGACATACCCAAGGAGGAGGGTGATTTGCACGCACCAAATGAGAGTGCACACACCTGGAATCAAAGAAGTCTCCAGAATTTGGCACCACCAAATAATGAGTTTCAACCTCCTCAGTGGAACATCTCAAAAGATAAAGGGAAATAATTGAGTGTGTCGTGGTTTCCATCTTCATAAGAGTAACTTTCATAATTTGAGAGTGAGATACAAGCTATTTGATAGCTCAATGAAGAGATAATCATGGAAAATATTCCCACTAGGTATCATCTCCATCCATTGGAAGATATTCCCCTCTTATAGATGATCCACCAGGCAGAACAGCATCTGGATATCATATTGGATCTGGGTCTAGACAACCCATCCATATAAATGAGGAAACCAGAAATGATCATGACTTCTCTCTGTTTTAGTGATAGCCTCTCCCTCTCCAAGGTAACTCCTCAGTCATAGGATAATTAGAGGATTATCAACAGATGAAAGTGGGACCACCTCATCAGCCCCCACCCTATCCTTACAGATGGGATGTGACTCAGACAGAAGTTCCCCTAGAGCTGCTCACTGCAATTGAATCTCTATCTACTCAGATGGAATCCATGGAAGGGTGACATGAGCTAGTGAAATCTGAGAAGAATTCATACCCCGAATGGGTAGATGATACCCCACCTCTACCCAATTTCATCAATCCTACCTTCTCCCCCTTGAACGGTGCAGTGGATTTGGAGAAACATCTCACACGCTTTGTGTCTCGGTGTGAGCTGATATTGGGCCCTCAGGATCAGTAGGAGACGACCAAACTGAGGTGTTTCGTATAGAAATTGATATGGATAGCCTTCGTCTAGTATAGTGGTCTGGCTGTATGGTCTATCACAGGATGGGAACACCTTAGACGTCAGTTCTTTTACCAATTTAGTTCAACACTGAGGAGGATGATGATCGTCAACCTGAAGAACTACATGAAGCATGAGAATGAAAGGGTGTCTGAATTCATAATAAGGTGGAAGGGTCTTACCTATTTTCTTATCATCCCTCTCTCATAGGAACAACTGATGGAACTTTGTACTAAAAATCTTCAGGATGAGCTGCAGACACCCCTAATCCCCATGAAATATCATGGTGGGTTCCAAGAATTCACTGAAATAACAAATCCTATTGATGAAGCTATCCAGAGAACTCAATCCAAGTCACATATCATGCCTACAATGAAAGGAAAATGATATGAAAATCATAAGTTGTAGCTATCACCCTCAATTCCACAATGGTCTAAGCACTCATTAAAGCTCTGAACTGCCTAACACCCCCTGTTGACTGGAAGGAACCATAGAATCAACCTTGGTTGGATGCACAAAGAAATCAAGTCTGCTATGGATTCTAGGAGAGGATGAATAAGGTGTACTCCTTCCAAAATGAGAAAGTCCTAGGATACTTCTTAGAATCCATAGACTACAACCTTCTCATGCTTCCGAAGCACAATAATCCCAATGAAATTAATATCACTAACCATCCCGATTACTACCCTTTCTATAGAAGGTTGGTTCATAATAACCAAATTGGTTTCATATTTAAGAACATCCTTCAAGGTATCATTGACTCTGGGAAGGTGACATTAGATGATTCTACAAAACAAGTGGCTTTCATAACCATTTCCCAATTAGAGAAAGAGGAAGGATGGTGGAAAGTTCCTACCAGGAAAGCACAGAAGTTTGACCACTGGATGACTCGTAAAATAGTTAATCGAGCCCATGGAGTCTTAAAGGTGCAATTGTTCAAAATCACAATAGCTCCACCACCCATAAAGAATAAGTTTAATGTCCCTCCCAAGGGTAAGTGTGACCACAGAAATCAGGAAGAAATAGAGGAGGAAGAGTCATATTCTACTCTAAAGTAGGCTCTAACTCTCGTAGATTTCTTCCCCTAAACATCTACAACAAGGAAACTATCACACCAAATGGAATACTCATCATGAGAAGAACTCGTATTCGGTTAGGCCAACATGATACACTTGACTAACCCCTTCTCTGATGATGTGTATGACCTTGAATATGCTTTTTCCACATATAACCAGGGAACGAGAGGTTTTATGTGCCGAAGCTGAGGATATACGGGACAACATAGATATGGATTGAGTTAGTATCCTAGTAATATCCCCAAATAGGACTTATATGTATCTAATACTTAAGGTCATGCAATCTATCATGCTTGAAGGAGGTAGGGAGGTGCCTCAAAGCCCTCCAGTAGCCTCTCGCACCTGATTTTCTTGTGTGTATTTTTAGCGGGGGTTCAAACTGATCATCCCAAGCCATGGGAAAGTCTAGTTCAACCTATGTCATTAGCAGTAGATATGCCCTTGACTAATAAATAGACCCCATGTCCATCAACCTCAGCCACTTCATACTGAGAAGTGGTGACTTATAAAACAGAAGTATGATATTCTGAAATAGATATCGGTGGTCCCATCCAAGATCTCAATCCTTTACGTGCTTCATATTTCCAAATAACTCAGGGAGTCACTTTTTGAAGCCCTCTAAATCCCACAGGAATTTGAGATATATGTCACTGCAGTAGTGGTCTATTGAGCAAAAACCTTATCCTTAGGATGTCATGTCACCATTTAATTCACTGACCAAGATCAAGAAGAGTCCCTCCAAGGAGACATCAGACCCTTTTATGTCTCAAGAAAGCTCAATAATGTCAGCATACAAATGGTGTTGATAGATAATGGATCCGGGATAAATATCATCTCATCCTAGACCCTCTGACGTTTGGAGTATAGAGAAGGGGTCATATTCCCTAAAAAGCTAACCATACAAAGGTATGATAAGCGTAATAAAATTTCCCTTGAAATGATTAAGTTAGAGACCCAATTTGGGTAGCTCACGACTGATGAAGAGTTCATGGTTATACAACATGGTACTACATAAAAGTCTTTCTTTAAAGGCCCTGGCTCTATAGCCACTTGGAAATCCCATAAACATTCCATCAATGTTTGATGTACCCCATCAATGGTAAGTTCAGCATACTGCACAGAAACAATACCACCTTCAAAACATGTGGATCCGTATATACTAAGGCAAAATTCTACAATATGGGAGGCAAACAGACAATAAAAAATGATGTTATAAAGGTTTCCACCCCCAATGGATTGGGGACTGCACCTGTAAGTCCCTGGATAATTCTTGATGAGGAATACGTTCCCCTCATACGCATGGTTGAAATAGTGGTCCCAGCCCTAAAGGTCTAACCCTCTCCTTCCCTTAGAAACATTCACCCCCAGCATCTCTCTACTACAACCCAGATGACGGGAGATGGTAAAATTTATCCTGATAATCTCCCTCACCCATATAGTGACAGAGAGTCCCCCAAAATTCTATCCTCACTTGGAGTTGTCCCAATAGATTCAGAAATATAAGACGAGGATGATGATATTAGAAACTCCCCTTCATTATTTGAGGAAGGTTTTCACCCACCATATATGAGCTACGACAGATAAACTTGGGGTAATAAGAAGATCCACAACCTAGTTGGATTAGTGTCATCATGCCTCTCGAGGAGTAGGAGATGTACATCGCATTCCTGAAGCATCATCGATATGTTTTTTCCTGTAAATATAAGGAAATGTACGTTATGAATCTAGATATATCTATGCATCATCTTGAACTACCATAAGAACATTTAGGCTTCACACAGTTATTCAAAAGGATACACCCCTATAATGCCACAAATGTAGAGGCAGAGGTCACCAATTTTATTAAATCCAACATTGTTCGAGAGGATAAATACCCCAAATGGCTTTCCAACATCATCCCTGTCAAGAAAAATAATGGGAAGATCAGGGTCTGCATTGATTTCAGAGACCTTAATTGGAATTTACCAAAGAAAAATTTTCCATTCCCAATCACATAACTCTTGATCGATGCAACTAATTACTTCTAAGCCCTTTCTTTCATGGCTGGGTACTCGAGATATAATCAAATCAAATTGGCCCCCAGGGATGAAGAGGACACTGCCTTCAAGGTTCCCTAGGTGATCTTCTTTTACAAGTTCATTCCCTTCGAATTAAATAATGCAGGTGTCACAAATCATCACACCATGCATCGCATCATTAAGCCATTCTTGGAGAAGATAGTTGAGTTTTATGTTGACAACCTAGTCATCAAATCTCAATAATGATGTCATCACTTAAAGGATATCCAATAAATCTTCGACATATTATGATAGCATAGTCTGAAGATGAATCTGCTAAAGTTTAGTTTTAGGGTAATATCAAGAAAGTTCCTTGTATTTGTAGTATGTCAATGGGGCATTGAATTTGACCCAGAGAAGTATAGTGCTATCATAGCAATGTCTCCCCCCAAGAACCTCAAATAACTGGGGGGTATCCAATGGAACCACACCTTCATTCAGTGATTCATATCCAACCTAGTGAGAAAATGCATCTCCTTCACGAGGATGATGAATAAAGAATTCACATTCCAATGGGATAATGATTGAAAAAAAATCCTTCAAGAATATCAAGTAGTATCTGCTTCACCCACCAATTTCGATGACTCCGCTGGAGGGGTGGCCCCTCATGTTATATGTGGCTTCCATGGAATGCTTACTGGGTGCCCTACCCACTCAAAAGAACTATGTGGGGAGCAAGAATAGTCTCTACTACCTTAACTAGACTATGCTGGGTACCGAGACTAGATATTTTGATGTCAAAAAGAACTGCCATGTGCTCATCTTCATAGTGTAGAAGTTGTGGACTTACTTACATCACCATGAGTTCCACTTGGTATCTCTTATTGACCCGCTCAAGTACATCCTTGGCTACCCTATGTTAATTGGGAATTTGTCTTGGTGAGTAGTCATCCACAACAATACAACATCTGGTTCATAAACCAGAAGTCAGTAAAAGAAAACACCCTAGATAACTTCCTCATGGGATATCCTACTTCAAAAAATACACTTAAGGAAACCAAACTCTTTGATGAAGAGGTTTTCTACTCCCATGACACTCCCCATACATGGGATATGTATTTTTATGGAGCCTTTTAGAGTCCTATTGAAAAAATAATGGAGAACCCAAAACTCAACCGAGTTGGCCTATGGGTCATATTTGTCTCCCCAGATAAATCAGTTCATCCCTATTCTTTCTCACTGTCTAATGGTTTCATGAACAATGAGGCTGAGTACCAATCCCTTGTTATTGGGTTGGAAGTAGTGTTACAGTTTCTCATAGCCTACCTGAACATCAAAGGGGATTCGAAGATGGAGATAAATAAGATCATTGGCGAATATGCCATCAAAAATTAAGAACTTGCCCCTCTCAATGGATATGTTGGGACTAATGGAAGATCTCCCCTTTGAGACCACATTACATTGTATCCCTCAATCACATAATTATCATGCTAAAACACTTTCTAATGCATCGATTGTCTTGGAAGACCCTGATCAGGAGGAAGCAACCTTTCGCATAACACATCAAAGAATGGTCTCATCGATCATCATGTGTGATATGAAATAAATAAACCAGATTAGAATTTACCTAGAGATCGAAGAACCATATACCACATCAAGATGGATAAATCCCATAATCATCTATCTTCGAGATGGGACTCTCACAATGGATTGAGCTAGAAAGGAACAGATCTGGTGCCGAGCAGCAAACTTACCCTTGTAGGATGGTCCAAATGATCATAAAATCCTATACAATTGTGGATTCTATGGAATTATCTGTATATTCATAGAAGAATGAGAAAATATCTCCATCATTGAAGAATTCCATATGAGATCCTACTGCACCCACTAATCTGGAACTGGGATTTCCCACCAGATTATAAGATTGGCGTGTTACTGGAAAACCAAGATACAAGACTAAGTGAAAATCACCAGAAAATGGAATTCATTCTATATTCATGAAAACTTCATCCATCATCCCCCAAAATTACTATACATATCTAAATACTCCTATTCATTCATTGTTTTGGGGATGGATGTTGTGGGGCTATATCCCCTAGCCATAACCAAGCTGTTCAAGTGCATACTTACTACTGCCGACTTCTTATGCAAATGGGATGAGGCGATACCCCTCATGGAATTCAAGAAAAATAATATCATCAACTTCATAAAGTACCACATCATCACTAGGTTTAGAGTCCCTCAAACGATATTGATGGACAATGACACTAACTTCTATTTTTCAGAGTTGAAGAAGTTATATCAAGAGTATAACATTGAATCCAATCAATTTTCATGCTACCATGCAGCAGAAAATGGATAGATAGAGGCCTCCAGTAAGACTCGGTCAAATATACTCCATAAAACGGTGAAAAAGGATAAGAAGTCATGGTTAGAAAAACTCCACCAAGCTTTATGGTCCTATTGTAGCGCCACACATATAGCTACACAAGCAATGTCATACTCATTGGTGTATGGGATCAAGGCAGTTCTACCCATAAAGGTCTATATTCCCTTGATTTGAATAGATAGTTGCTGGCTACTCTCAGATGATGAACAATCTCAAAAAAGGTTATATGTGTTGGAGTGGCTAGATTAGAAAAGGTTGTACACACTACACAACTTGGAAGTCCACCAGAACCAGATAACATATGCCTTCAATAAAAAGGTTTGCCTCCATTTTTTCCTCCAAGGAGAATTAGTGCCATCTCTTAGAAACCCGATGATACTAGTGAAGAATCCCCTAAACATGGAACCCAAGTGGGAGGGACCCTATTTCAAACATAAGGTCTATTATAATAGAGCCTATTCGCTGGTCACCATGGATGGAGAGCGTGTCACACAACCCACCAATGTGAGATTTCTCAATAAATACATTGCATAATCTCTGGAAATAGGGAATCCACATTGGTTTAAGTCATATTATCAACCTTTCTGCATGATGTTAAACTACAGGGAATGTCTCACATATGATAATAAACTGTGTAGATAAGTTCTCTTCACATGACGTTAAACTCCGCTGTCTCTCTAGAACTAGGTACGGCTTGATTCTCATTCTCAATGAGATGTGTAGTGATTCCTTGAACCTATATCTTGGAAAATCCACTACACGATATAAAATACTCCCATATTATCCTACATTCATGTGAAGAGTGGGAGGGATCCTTTTCATTCCTTATTTATCTCATCGAGCATAGCTCACGTGGGTTTAGGAATTTTGAAAAGGATTTTCCAATACGAAACAGGTTGTGAAGGCTTGGGATGAACCCATTATCATCCTAAATATAGTGAGATAAAGTGGATGGCATGAATCATCACCACATGATGTCAAACTACACGTTTGATGTCCCCTACACAACATGAAATTGTATTCTCCTGTATACCACATCTGAGGGGAACACCATCACTGGTGTCAGTCTCCTACCATGCCCAAATTTCTAGAACTATGTGATGCTTGATTATCATTCTCAAGGAGATATGTAGTGATTCCCGAACCCATTATTTTGGTCCCAACCATAGTTGTATCTTCCATTAATTTTGGGTGACCTTCATCTTCCCTGCCAGACGTTAAACTGCATGGAATACCCAGAACTACATGCGGATTGATTCCCATCCTCATGGGATACATAGGAACTCCCAGGTGTTTTTCCTTAGGTCCAACCCTAGTCCCCATTAAACTTTACTATCCCCTTTTCCTAAGTCCCCTCCTAGGAGTTTTTGTTGTGGTGTGGACTAATTCGGTCCCCATTCATGTATTTTTTTTGTTTACCATTTCATGTGCATCCCCTTTGGGACACTATCCCCCCTTTGTTTTCCTAGCCACACAACAATAAACTGTGTTCTCACCTTTCATCCTTACTGCATGATGTCAAATTACATGGAACCTTCTAGAACTAAAATTTTCTTGATTCCCATCATTATGGAATATGTAAGAATGCTTGGTCATTTAGTCTTCAGGTTTAGCTTTAAGTACTGCAAAACCGGCCTTCTTTTCAACCTCTTGGACTGAGCCCCTTCAGGGATGCATAACATAGTGTGGATCGCATTAGCCTTCATTCATGTTGGTTCTACCTTAGTCATCCCCACATTATGTTAAACTACATGAAATATCAAGAACTATGTGTCGCTTGATTCATGCCCTCGTATGATACATAGAAACACCCAGAAATTTTTTCTTCGAATTTATCCCCAGGCACTAAAAATCATTCCATCTCCTTGTTTGGCCTCTTGGATCATGTCCTCTCCAAAAATGAACATGGTGTAGTGTGGACCTCTTTTTGCCTAATTCAAGTCAGGTATATTCTACCATGCCATGGGCATCCCCCTATGGGACAATATCCCTCCAGTGTCCTAGATGCATGACAATAAATAGTGCTGAAACTTACGCCTTCACCGCATGATGTGAAACTGCATGGTTCTCCTAGAACTGCGTGCACATTGATTCCCAACTAGATGGGGTATGTAGGAAACCCATCAGGGATCAAGCCCAACACATCACAGACCTCAAAAATTCCAATTTGATAATATCGGTCCACCCTCGTCCTTACTACATGACGTTAAAATTTATAAGTACTCACCACAAGACAATTAACTATTGGGATGTACATCCCACTATATGATGTTAAACTATGGAGGTTATTGTCCATAAACCTTCATTATCAAAGGACCACAAGATCCTTACCCTGGCCAACCAGAGAACAGAGTTCCTCTGTCATCTTTTCAAGCACCTCAACCCATGCCCAACACTTCATGTCTTGAGTGTCTCTAGACACCATCAAACTTCCATAGCCCTTGGAAAGGATATATAGCTTCAATGACCCTAGGATTGACTATTCATTCTTTCCCATGAATCGTGCATATGAACATATAGTCATCAACTAGATATGTTACTCTGAAGATGGACATTCTAATTCTTGTGAGCCCTGGGATTATCACGACAGCACTCAACACCCTAGTGCATCTGAATTGCTCTATGTATGACTATCCCATATCATCACTCATGACCAAAAAAACTGTGATCCATGATTTAAAATGTCTCCACCAACCTCTTATAAGGACATTGGAGTACTCTTGACCCTAGATATCCTAGTAAGCCTCTTGTGTATCAGCACCCATACCAAGTCCAAGTGGAATGGCCTTAAACTGCTCACACTTTGGTCAAATTTTTATGACCTTAAACTATAGAAAGTAATATTCCAAACTCCAAGACCTTAAACTGATAATGAAAGATGCAAAAAACTCATCAAGGTGAAAGCCTACAAAGGGCGACCAGAGCAAAATTTGAGTAATCGTCCTCTAAACTCATCATCTCTAGAGTTTAGGCAAAAATTAAGCACAACTGAATGAGGCATAAATATCATAGGGTACACTATATATCCCTAGTAAAATCCATGTTATGATTTATTGACCCCTTGGTCCATGAAAAAATAAGATCAATGATTTTTCACATATCCTCATTATGAGAATATGTTCGATAGATGGTGGTGAAATTTTTAGGGTGCTTGAAACCTTTATGGACCTTACATTTACCATGTACACCACTTCATGTTCTAAAGAATCTTAGTTCGTCAAAAATCATTCATTTCCCCTGAAGAGGAAAAGAGATCTCTCTTCTTGGACATTCTATTTATGCAAGGCCTCAGACCCACCAAAAAGAGACATATTGGCCCAACATAAAGGGATTTCTGATTCTTATGAGCCTAATGTCACAAAGGTGGAACCCAACATCCCATTGTGTTATAGGTTACCCCAGAATGGTTATACCATACCTTCATCATGACCTGAGCACTTTGAACTATGATTCAAAATCTCCATATCAAACTATCCAAGTGGGTATGATATCCTTGACGTTGCATCACCATGTTTTTTACCCATTCCCAGAGCTGGAATGAAACCCTTCGTTCTAAAACATTTTGTACACCCATACCTCATGATTGAAACCCATAAGGTGTAGGGATCAGGTTGTTCAATTAAGAGCTAACTTTCCCTATGGTGACAGAACCCTTATTGGATAGCCTTCTCTCCATACCAAGCATCATCATATTGATGTTTGAGCCTTCATAAATATCTCATACCCCCTAGAAAAAAAATGGATCTCTACACCAAGCTAGGCTACAGACGTAGAAGGGCTCATACCCACCAACATGGGATATCTTGGCCCAGAATAAAGGTCCTCCTAATCATTGTGAGCCTCAAAAACAATAAGGAGGAACCTGAAAACCCCATAGTGTTAAGGGACATACCTGACATGTCTACCCCATTCCATATCATTCGACTCAAGCTTCCAAGTTTTCATTTAAGCCACCTACCTTCCAACTATCCAGGTGGGCCTAGCCTCCCTAGTATTATTCCGTCAATCATGTTCACCCTACAAACCTTCCATATCCCTTTGAAATCCTATCCTCCTGATCCCTATTAGTATCATAGTGGAACTCAGTATCCCATAATATTTTGAGTCATTTCTGTCATCTTGGACCCATATCCAATAGATAGTCCAAGATAAAAGACCATAAACAAAAGTAACAGATTGTCCGAGCTAAAGGACCCTACACTAAAGCAATATATTGTCTGAGCTAAAAGACCCTAATCTATTGAAATTTATTGTCTAGGATAAATTATCCTAAACTAAATCAATATATGGTCCTAGCTAAAAGACCCTAAACTAAAGAAAAAGTTTTTCTGAGATAAAGGACCCTAAACTAAAGAAACATATGGTCTGAGCTAAAGGACCCTAAACTAAAGGAACAAATGGTCCAAGATAAAAGATGCTAAAATAATGAAACAGATGGCCCAAGATAAAATACCCTAAACTAAATCATATGATAGTTGTCATGTGGCCCGATATATGAACCTATAACGCTCCAGCTGCTTTCCATAGATATGAAAATCACTTGTTTGTGACACCAACAAGGACTCTAGCAAGCATCTAGTTTTACTTAGGAGCGAGTTCATATCCCCTAAGAAATATCTCTTGAGAGGGGAATTTTTTTACACCCACTAAATAAGAACCAACAAAAATATAATAATGAAATAAATACCTTAATATAGGTATTATCTTTTTCTATGAAACCAAGGGAGAAGAGGATGGTCGAAGACTATGGAGCCCCTAAAAGTCTTGTGATTGTGTGACCACCTCATGGTCACACAAAGTCTCTATAAATGGTACTTGGCATGAGGAAATACCCATGAAACCCTCCCCATCAAGCACCCTTGCTTTCTAGTGACCGAACAATGAAGGTCGGATAAGCATCCCTCGAGTCTGCGTAGTTTGTCATTTGATAGTGCCTAAAAATCATTCAAATTCCCCCAAAACTCAAGGGAAGTGACATCCTAAGTGAGATACTCACTGTAGTCACAAATATCATTCTACAAAGCATCATTGGCAAGAATAAAATCCGCATATGATATCCAAGATATCTCTCATGACCTCCAAACCATCTCCACAAAGAACGAAGGAGATAAATAGGAGAAGGTGAGAGGGGTCAGTGATCACTGGAGGACATGTGGTGCACCCCTAAAGACACGCAAAACACATTAACCTATCTAGTGAGTCTTGAAGAGCCCCTTTGGCTCATCAGATACATCACATGGGAACTACCAGACAACTCTGAAATGCTCTAAGGAAAAATGCTTAGTTTTTCCCACAATACTTGCGCACTATCATATAATCCACATTGTTCACAGGAGACACCAAAGGAAAATAGAGTAAAAATCATGGATATTACTTGAGAAAACTCATGTACTTACCAACCCTTTTCAAATAAAACAAAGGGGATCAAAAGGTAGGAGGTGAGTGGTGTCTGCGGTCGCTAAAAGACATGAAGCACACACACTAAGTGACCCGTGAGACACCACAAGACCTCAATTTCATGACCACCTCACCTCAAGAGGTCCCTCTAGCTTCTCATTGTCACTTTAGGAAAGGCCTGGCATAGGTCTAGGCAACCCCGTGGTGCTCTAAGGATGAACAGATAGGGTTTTCCATGAAATACTCACGCATCGCCATGTGACCCATATCATTCATGCAACTCAAATCCAAAAAAATATAGTAAATACCCTCAGTTACATACATACATACATAAATGACTCCTGACCTTCATCACATAAAATGAAGGAGATAGAAAAGGGGGAGATGAGTAGGGTTGGCGGTTGTTGAAGGACATGTGATGTATCCAGCGCACCGACGACATGAACCACAAGACCCTGAGACAGTTCCTCCAAGGACTCGTGAGTTCCCCCCGAAAAGAAATTGGATTTTGAGAATACAGTTGGACATGTTGACATGATAGAATGGAATCCCTTAAAGGTGATAATCTTCAATAATCAAATATAATCTGATAAAGGACAGATGGTCCTATGACCACTGAAAATCCGAAAGTGCCCCAGATGTGGTCCACTATAGAGGCTCGCAAAACCGTGTAACACCAAACCCTACATTGACTCCAGACTTGACCCATGTAAGATTCCCTACACAAACCAATGATTATACAAGATTTCAATACTTATAAATTATCTACACCAACTTGAAAAAATGGTTGGTTGGCTAGTCAGTTGGTGCATTGGTCGATTGAATGCTTGCTAGAGGCTACGCATGTCGGTAAACTGATCTCAGGCTTCTATGCATATTTAATCACATGATCAACCAACTTTACTCTAGGTAATACACTGGAAGACCTCCATAGTAGTCAGCCATTAAGCATAAAGTCCTTAATGTCATCAATCAAAGATCATGAAAAGGTCTCCCAGTGAGACATGCGAAGACCACATATAATTTCTTCCAAATCACGTGATACCCAAACAAACTAACATTCAACCATGCCAAGACACTTGAAATACAACGAAAAAAGTCAGGATTCGAAGTGGAAAACTCAAGCATAGGACACGGTTTCTAATCTCTATGTGCTTCATGTGTTCCATCTGAAGACACACAAAAGTGAAAATTCATGCCACCCAGATATCAGTACATATCTTCATCATGTCATCTGTGACATGTCGAATGCTCTGTAAATGTTGAGATAAGTATTGAAAACCTTCTTTAAGAACCACTAGGATCCTGTAAACATCTTGGGTTTGTCACCCTAGACTTGCGACGTCCTTCAGATGCATCGCATGACTCATATGATAGAGCTTACTTATGTCAACCAAGTCTTGTCGACACATCTGGACATGATTAACCAGTTCTCATGCCCCCCCCCCTCAAATGAGTCATCGAAGACCCACGACACATCTATACATGTTATCCTAGTCTTGCGGTGTCTCCCATACAAGTCATAAAAGACATGAGGCACACCTCTGGACATGCCATCCTAGACTCACAATGTCATCCTAAGGTGTCGTACAATACATGTAACACCCCCCCAAACCACACCACCATGGCTCTCGCAACACCCCATATATGTGTCATGGAAGGCCACATGATGACTCCCAGGGTATGTTGATAGGATCATGAGACACCTTACATATATGAAGGCCCATTCATCAAGGTAGCCTCATTATGTAATCCCCAGCCTTAAAGAACTACAAGGAATCTAATTCCCACCATAACCAAGATACGTAGGATGCCTCCTTAAAGGATCAAGCTCCACATCAAATATCTCAAGAACTTCCCCAATATGCAGATCCCATATCCACATTCCATGATCTGGATCATGAACTCCCTATTGTTTCTCACAACAAGAATGGCTCATGTGGGCTTAGGGGGATTCAAGAAGAACCTCATTAGGCATCATAAACAGGGGAAGCATTAGTGTGTATTCCCCAACCTTAAAGAACTATGAGGACTTTTATTCCTTCTATTACTGGGATACGTAAGACAGCTCCTTAAAGGATCTAGCTCCATATCAAATATATCAAGGACTACCTCAATATGTAGATCCCACATCCACATGCCATGTGGATGATCATGCACTCCCTATTGTTTCTCACAATGAGCATGGCTCACATGGTCTTAGGGGGATGCAATGAGCACCTAATTAGGCATCATAAATAGGGAAACCTCGGTGTGTAAGCCCCAACCTTAAATAACTATGAGGACTCAGAATCCTACCATAACCAGGATACATAGGACGCCTCCCTAAAGGCTCGATCTCCTTATCAAATATCTCAAGTACTAACCCAATATGCAGATCCCACATCCACATTTCATGAGTCTAATCATTCACTATCTCTTATTTATCACAATGAGCATGGCTCATGTGGGCATAGGTGGATACAAAGAGCACCTCATTAGGCATCATAAAATTAGATAGTCATAGTGAATAAGGCCCAATATCAATCAAAATATATGGGTTTTGATTCCTAAAATAACCAGGATATGTAGGATGACTCATAATGGCTCAATCCAATCCTCAGAATATCAACCACCTCCATACATGGGAGCATATCCCGAAGCACTTGGTCATGTGACTTCAGCACAAAAGTGATTTCCCACTATCGTAAAGTGTTGGAGAACCTCATATACATAAATATGAATCCTGATCTATTGCACATAAAAATAATTCACACATTGCCATCTTTTTAGGTTAACTAGTCCACTATTGGAATTAGGGACAGATTCACGAACACGGATTAAATCTAAAAGAGAGTCTCAGAATATGCAACAATTCTCCCCAAAAGGGTGTGATGAGCCTAACCTCACATCCTCTCGACCAATGCGAGTCCCTAATAGTCATTTTCAATTAAAACCCAGATGATTGTTGGCCTTTGGAAAGAAGGTCTGTATTCAGCTATGGATGGGTGAACCAATGGGAGTTTTAGGGAAAAGTGAAATGGTAACAAGATGAGAAAAACACAATCCAGACCATGAAATCCCTCCGAAACATGGTCTTTAAGAGGTGTAAATATCAAGAATGTTTTTAGTACATGGGTATCCTTTTCCCAATCATAAGGAACCCATACACCTTATAACTGAAAATTCATTCCCATTTAATTGAAACCAATAAATTCATCCCGTGCAACCAATTAGATGTTAACAAAAAAATGCAAGATATAAAAAGAAATAAACACAAGTAAACATTCCTGGAATCATAGAAACTTGATACATAGTATGAATATGTTAAATAAACTAGCAACATGTCATATAATCACTCAAGTCACACAATAAAATCAGCAAGACAACTTTAAATGAAACTACATGGCATGGAATTTTAATTACATGTGAATTTCTTAGTTTATTATGTGTCTATAATGATTCATGTAATGCTACTTCCTTTTTATACCAAGACAAAGGGAAAATAACATAAATTTAATAAGTCAATAAGTAGTGAAATTAAACTATTCACTCAATGTGAAATAATAATCAACTATAATAGCAAATAGTACGAATATCAATCCTATCCCCGACACTTGGACTTTTCCCCATCGGTGGGGTAATCAGTCCCAAACAAGGCTATTTACCAGGAACCAACACATATCTAGTCTCATGTATTCTAGAACAAAATAATAAGAAAACGTAAAAAACACCTTTGATACCACTTTGAAACATCCTGGACTAACTGGCTACTAGAATGATAGCTAGACCGGTGGGTCACATGGCGTCAAGAGCACCTCCCCACATGATAGAGGATGTCGGATAGAAGTAAGGGTTTAAGTAGGTAATAGTAGGGAGGCTATACCCTTATAATAGAGTACCACAACGGTATAATAGATAATGAAACAGTAGTCAAAAGTGGAAGTAGATATAAATGAAAGAAAGAGAAGTGGAAAAATAATAATAATAACTAAATTTAAAAGAGATGGACAAATCCAATGTACAAAAATGAATTCATTCCCAAAAGATGATGCATAAACTAAATCAGTAGATATTCAAAAAGAAAATAGTATATAAGGTAGTACATGAATAAGAAAATAAAAAAATCCTCAAAGGCAATCTCCATGAGCATCCTAATCTCTAACTCAATTAGGTTCTCCTAGTTTCCAGGTACAAGAAAATCAGCCTATGAAATGAATCGTGGTCCTCTGAGAATGATATCTACTTAGGTACCACAATATAATGGAGACTCAAGTAGGGTATGAGATATAAATCCTCATAGGTTACCATCCATGGCGTCTACAATAGAATCCATCCCATGAACATAAAGTAAAGTAGTGTACAGGTATAAATAATAATAAAAAGAATTGAATAAATAAAAAATAGCCCACTCGAGTTCCTAAAGGACACCTAGAGGCTCTACCTTATTTGGATCATTACCATAATAAGAGTCGGAACTATGACCATATGACTATATTAATAATATATTCATAATATAATTATATATTTCATCCACCTATATAAATCAATTATGTGTAGATGTATGTGGACATATACCTAGAATACTAGGTGTTGGCTTGATCAGGGCCTAACTCAGTCGCCCATAACCAATCTAAATGATCTTATAAGATTAAGACAAAGGGTAAATTCCCTACATATCATAATGAGGGTGAAAAATTATTCTCATCACTCGATATGTTGATTGTCCCATCATGTCAACACTGGAAGTCCTGAGTGTTCCATCATGCTAACATTCAACAAATGGCGTGATGAATAATGCACACCATCCTAATAATGTCAATGGTGTAAGATTCCATGACTCAACACCTGATGTAAGAGAGTGTGATACCTCCATGCTAAAAAAAACTTACCATTGTTCAAAGCCTATATAGAGGCATAATCATATTTATAATAATATCCATGAGGAAACACCTCTCATGAATTACATTTATCAAGCCCAATTATGTCTAAGTGTATCATAATTATAAAAATTCATATAATCTATGATTATTATTTTATTACAAGACATGTGGTCATTCCAAACAGTTTAATACCATTAAAATTAAATAATTTAATTCTTCTAATTAAGGAAATCCATCATGAACATTCCAATCCATTTAATCCGTCCCATTTAATCTACTCAATCATGGAAATTCATTTTTTTACAATGTTAAAAAGGTAATTAGAAGATGTCTTTAACAATTAAGAAATTTCCTACATGGGAAATGTCATTTATAAGATGGTCCAATCCTTTAGGAGGTTCTTGGTTCAAATAAACATTTATATATAAAAGTAGGAAAATCTATTTAAGAATAACAAAATAGGTCATATACTAGCTTTCCACTTATCAAGAACTAACAAGAAGGTATAAGAAAATTCAAAAGTAATAAACCAAGAATGGTTTGAATAACTAATCATTAATTTTTATCATTGAAGATAACTCACCTCAAATTTGGGGTTTTATTATAAAATATTACATTGTTTAACAAACAATTTTTTTATTCGTATTTAAGAATCACATTTCAATCTAGAGAAATTAAGCATAAAATACAAGGGTCATAACTCAACTCATTAAAAGGAAAATTTTGAAAATTCACCACACATTTACATTCAATTATATTGATCGACATGGAACATAGGAGGCTCCATTTTCATTTTCAAAAATTACTCAATGGGGGAATTCCATTATTAATCTAATTCAAATTCTTATAAGGTGTTATAAGAATTTTAATCAATTAATCATAAAGGGGGAATAAGAGTCAGCACACCCAAGGGTTGTTTGTGATCAAGTTTGGAATCCTATAATTAATAAACAAAAATGAAGGGGTAATACTAGGTGTAAAAACTAATTTAGATTAAAGAAAACATTTTTAAATCAATGTGTGATGAAGGAAATCATGAGAAAAAATGACGCTATTGATAAAATGACACAGATTTTAGGAAAAATCCATATACCACCTACCTTATGCTTAGGATACTTCAATCATCCATTATTGAGGTATGATTTGGTCTAGTTTGTATAAAATAGATGAAATGGAAATTTTCCCTAAATATAGGTAAAATAAACTCACAGCAATATAGTGCAACATATATAAAGAGAAACTTAGAAAGGATTCAAGATGAGTCAATAGATAACTGATGTGGACCCGTATAGACTGATTGTGTTTTATTTGAAGTCCATATAAAGGTGATCCATCCATACTTATATTAGAGAGGAGGAGAACCCACAAAGGAGGGAGCTGTGCATGCTGGAGAAGAAGTGGGAAAGAAAACAAAATGAGTTATAAAACTAGTTAAGGTAAAAAAATGTAATTTATCCCTAAAAACTAGGTTACACGGTTTTCCCATATCATGCGCTAACCGTTAGGATCCCACTACTTAAGTAACCCATGTCTAATGGTTTATCCCTAAGGTTTTCCTAGCCAAGAACCAAAAGTGCATTGAATAATACTTAAGTACTACCTAAGTAGTATTAACCGTGTGGGCTAGGCACATAGTTTGGGAAAACCATGCATAGTCTATGCACTTCACCCCTGCTCACCTACTGCAACCACATGGTTTTGTACTGGGGTCCATGTGGTTTTAGAAAAACCATGCACCCTATTCAGACCACCCAAACATGTTATTTCTAGGGATCGGTGCTCCCAAAGCTCAACGAGACACCCGAGGGACCCCTCAAGCCTTTTAACAAGTCTAAAAAATAACTTTTAAGTATTATAACTCTTGTAATTACGTTCTAAATCTTAGTTAAAATAATGACTCATCTAATAAATTCCAAAATTCAAATTCCCATTGAATTTTATCTTGGTTACAAGCATGGACTGTTACATTAATTAGTTCCAAATTCACATATTTAGTGTAATATTTTTGGTTTCTAATATGATTATTAAGTGAACATGGCCATGAAGACTAGTTATCTGGTGCTCTACTATCTTGGGAGGAGTTCTCTCTTGTACTCTAATTCCAACCACTGTTGTTTCCACATGTTCCTTTAAGAAAAAATGTGTTTTCTCCAAATGTATTTCCCATAATCCCCTTTTAATCCACCATCTATTAATTAACCATGTTTATATAATTAATAATAAAAAAATATGAATAGTTTTTAGTGAATTTATTATCATATCCCCAACTCAAAAAAACACATATTGAGAGATTCACTCATTGAAATGTCTAATAAAAAGTTGGATATATATATAGAATGTGTTCTGTAATCCATGACTTATTGGTCTCCCATATTTATATCAAGTAAATCCTTCATCCTTGTTAATAATTATATATATTGGTATAATATTTTATTAAAATGTTATAATGATTCCTCGCTTGTGGGTCCTTGATCAACCTTCTCTTAGACATTCACATCCCACCATTACCATGAAAAATCCTAATGCCTATAAATTGTTTTCATAACATTAATATTAGTGGGATTATTTGGGAAATTGAAATTTGATTCATTCTTCTTATCCATAACTCTTCCTATTAGGGTCTTGAGTATCTATGAATGATGTGTGTGTTCTATAATTAAAATTTCAATGGGTGATCCATGTAATGTGAATATTTAATTAGTGTTTCTTTTTCCCTACCTGAAAATATTTTATAATTATTCTAAAATGATGGTGGTTTAATTTTAGTTTAGATGGAGCCCCATTCTTTATAGATCCATTCATTTGGTTCCTTAACCTCTTAAATTTGTAATTTTCCATTAACTAAAGCATAAATTTCCACATAGTCACAACTGAATGGTATCCATGGGTTTTACCTTGTGCAACAAGAAATAAAAAAATCATAATAACATATGTTCGAATTAGGATTCCAAAAATATCATCTAAATTTTCAATTCCTAATGGGAGTTCTACTAAAATAGTATGATATACTTTAATCATCTTCTAAACACAAGAAGGTAATGTTATGACACACCTAGAAGTGTTTTAAAACACTTTATTACCTAGACAAACCTAGTAACATGTCACACACATGTCCTTCATTTGACGTACATTTTTCTATTTTTATTTATAGACTAAATTTCCCCCATAGGTTCCCCTAGTTCTCCGATGAATATGAATGTTTTTAGATACTTTTTGAGAGGAAAAAAGGGGGTGCATGGTTTCGGCACACGGTTTGCTAAAACGTGCAAGCAAACCGTGCGGCTTTGTCCAGGTCATAAAAAAAGTGTTAAAATGGCCTCTTTTTCATCCCAAGATTTATCATAACTCAGACCTTTCTTCCCCCATTCGACCATTTCAGCCATGGTATCCCTCCAAGTTGCTCAAAACCTCTTTGGAACCCCATTTTTAAGGGGCTTTTGGTGGAGGAACTTCAAAAAATCTCAATTAAGCTTCTTCCCCTATTATTTCCCCTCTTTCCATGATGTTTCTTCTAATTTTTCTTGAGATCCCAAATGAATAGAGGGTAGGGTTTCTGACCTTGAGTTTTCGTGGTCCAATATTATGTTTTAGGCTTGATCTACCCTACATGAGTTGTAGCGGTGGTGCGTTTGAGTTTTAACACAAAGCATTCAAGTTTTTTACTAATTTGGTAGGTGATTCCAATGTTTATGCAATATTTTTGAGTTATATTATTGTTTTTATAGTTTTTTCATGTTTATATCATTTTAATTTTACTGTGAAGTTGTTTTGGTGGTATTTGTAATGAAAATGTATTTTTAGTTCCATTTTTATGTGAAATTGGGGGCTTTTCAAAGAAATCATCTATTTATTCATTTGGGGATTCACCACAATTGCTTAGATGATTTTATTGAAATGTATTATGGATGTAAGTACTATTTTGAATGTTTATACCTTTTGTTTGTTTTTGTGAAAATATTTTTTATTAGTTTTTTTGAAACACATGAATTTCTATGTGTCGTGTTGTGTGAAAATGGAGGTTTTACAATGATATCACTTATTAAATCATATGGGGATTCCCTAAAATTGATTTTTTAGTTTAATTGAAATTTTTTGGGCTTATATTCCTATTTTGGTGACTTTTATGTTTGGACATGTAGTGCAAAGAGGATATTTCATGTTTGGGGTGCAAAACAAGGCAACATTTTTAGAAGTTGTTTATTAAAAATAAAAATGCTTTATTGTGTGCTTTAAGTGGTATAAATTGTGTATAGATACTGTACTATTTTTTTGACCATTAGTGGTGTTTTTATATGCAAATGGATTAATTTTTTATGTTGAAATTGTTTGATCACAAAAGGGGAAACCCGGGTTCCTAGGTGGGCGGATATGTACTAGTACGGCTAGTGAACTGGATGGGTTTTGTCACTATTTCACTGAGAAAAGGATAATGACAACTATAACTAAACTATGTGGATGATTTTTTGGGACCCCTAGGTTATGGGTATGTTCCCTACTAGTGGCCCGTGCACGAGAAATTATTTTGACTTGGATACTTTACACCGAGGTACAAGGTACGTAGGGCATGTGACCATCTAGTCGCCTAGGGGTGTTCCCGGTTTAGGTACTCATTGGATTTTTGGTATTTTCCCTTGTCTTAGGGTGTGTATGACTGTACTTTATAGTATCTAACATTTATTTTTTAAATGTTCTGACATTTTTAAAGTTTTAGTTTGAAAACAAATTTCAATTGAAAATTTCATTTCTTGGAATTTATCACCACTTTTCTTTACATATTGAAACTGCTTTATTTTTCACCTTGTATTGCATAAAATTTGGAATATTTGGGTGGTATCCCATTGGGATTAGTATCAAACCCTACTTACACCCCTTTGGTGTAAGTATACTTGGTTATGTTTGACTGAGGTAAAGGTAAAGCCTCGGGTGAAGGCGTTTCAGGTTGTTAAACCCCTCCTATGATGCAGTGTTGTGGAGACGGCTCAGGGGTGACAACCCCCATGTAGTGTGGAGTCATTGTGTATGTATTTATGATGTATTTATTTTTATTTTGACCTATTTTACTATATTTAAATCGATGTATTCATATCTGGTTTTGTTAAGACTTGTTTGGCAAGAAAATTTCAGATTCTTATTGTTGATTGTTTTTAATGTTTTATGCTTTAATACTCAGGTAAATAATTCCCAAACCTAATTTATTGATCCCCAAGAACTTGTGCTAGCCCATGGAGATAGGGAACAACCTTTGGGCCTTTTCATGGTCTGGATTTGGTTCCGGTATTACTGGTGACCAGATTCGGTCCGTGACATAACATCACATTCAATATAAAGAGGCAATCTATTAATTTATATAATCTATATTTAATGTACCAATGCATATTATCTTCATACATACAATCCCATGTAATGGAATGTACCAAATTGTTACCATTTTAACATCCTGATGCCAACCCATTAGTTTATGAATGACTGTTAATCCACTAACCTTATGTGTATCCCTTGGACACCAAAGTCTTTAAATAAATTCCTAGGCTATGTAAAAAAATTTGGGGGTGGTTTACCCATGTAATAAGGTTTCTTGTAATCCCCATAGATCAATACATAACATAAATATGATCCAAGACAAAAAAATACCAAAAAAAATATATACACAATATAGAAAAATCCAGTTTTTAACTAATAGAAATTAAATAAAAGATATATGTAAACATGATCTAACACCCTAAAAAAACAAAAGTTTTATTGGTGAATATACTCCAGAATCTACCCTACAACAACATAAAAGGTCTAGACTCCACAGGTAATGACCACCACCTCATAGTGATCCACTATCAATGTTATAAATCTTTCCCTTTCCTATATCATGATAAATGACAACTGTATACACACTGTTATTCATAGAAAATGGTGAGTATACATCATATTGATAATACCTATAGACTTCCCGGATAAGGAACTTGGAGAAGAACATGTTATATCCCAATAACATGTATATATATAATCTGAATAATCATAAAAATAATTCTATGTAATACTATAAAATGAATAAGTCATTCAAATAACCCATGAAATGAACTACACCCTTTATAATTAAAACCCAACCATTAACCTGATGTATACACTGAAAAATATTACTCTTATTAAATATAAAAAAATCATCAGAAGAGTACTAATATATTGAAACCATGTCATTAAATGGAAGTGCCTATTATTATTCCCCAAAATTCAACACCAATAACTAAGTCCAAACCAAAAATTTCCCCTTACATGAATGTAATGGATATAACCCAGACCATGAGAACCATTTTTCATATGCAAAATCATTTATTTTGAAAATAAATTTTAAATATCAATACTTTCTAGAGAATAATATATATTTTTACTTAAAAAAATATTATTCTAACCTGGCTTAATTTTTTAGATATAATTGGTGAGGGAAAAAGCCACCAAATACTAATGAATTCATCTATTAGTGTCTATTAAATATTGGATCAGATTGAGAAGATTCACATAAATTCCTCTCTAGATTCATCCACATTGATAAACACTGTGAAGAGAGGAAGAATGAGTTTTTCTTCTAGGGAATAATTAGTTAAATATTGTTAAATTAATCCTATAAAATTATTACATGTGGTTTCCCTTCAAAGTGTACAAATTCACCCAATATTCAAGTTTAATGGTGGTAATTTCGATAATATAAATTATTGAAACTATTCCTTGGACCATGGTGTTGTGTATTTTCCCAATTTGTTTTCAACACATCAATGTTAGGCCAACCATGATTCATTATAGTGATATAACTCAATATAATGTAATTTTTCCCCTTTTGTTTCCAATAGGGTCGTCCTGGAGCCATGTTTCCTACATAAAAACCCCTCCCCAATGATGAACTTAATGACATGTGGATGATTGTATCATCATGTTTTATCTCACTATAGCTCTAACCATTACATGGTGAATCCTTCCAAATATTTTTTAGACCACATGGATGAGACCAAGATTTCTTTAGCATAACCATCATGCCCATATTATTTGTTTTTTCTCATCTACATATTTCCCTTATGTGGACATCATAGCCACCTAACCCACTGAAATTGTATGTGATATAGAATGGTGACATCCTTGGTTCTTGAAAAACACCCATACCTATAAAACCACTTTTCTTGGGACTATGACAATAACTATCAGAGACACCACATCACAGTTATTCCAATCAAACACCCCTTCGACACATTGTAAAACAAAAGAGAACTAACCCATAACATCAAATTACATAAAAATAATTGAATACCACTAACAAAATGTGTCAAAATTTTCTCTTATGAGGTCTCCAATTTAGCCATATAATGTTTTATATAACTCTTCTAATGTCATAAATCACTCTTATGATGTTTTTTGTTACTAGCTTTCCACTTATCAAGAACTAACAAGAAGGTATAAGAAAATTTAGAAGTAATAAACCAAGAATGGTTTGAATAACTAATCATTAATTTTTATCATTGAAGACAGCTCACCTCAAATTTCGGGTTTTATTATAAAATATTACATTGTTTAACAAACAATTTTTTTATTCGTATTTAAGAATCACATTTCAATCTAACACAATTAATCATAAAATACAAGGGTCATAACTCAAGTCATTAAAAGGAAAATTTTGGAAATTCACCACACATTTACATTCAATTATATTGATCGACATGGAACTTAGGAGGCTCCATTATCATTTTCAAAAATTACTCAATGGGGGAATTACATTATTAATCTAATTCGAATTTTTATAAGGTGTTCTGAGAATTTTAATCAATTAATCATAAAGGGGGAATAAGAGTCAGCACACCCAAGGGTTGTTTGTGATCAAGTTTGGAATCCTATAATTAATAAACAAAAATGAAGGGGTAATACTAGGTGTATAAACCAATTTAGATTAAAGAAAACATTTTTAAATCAATGCGTGATGAAGGAAAGCATGAGAAAAAATGATGTTGTTGATAAAATGACACAGATTTTAGGAAAAATCCATATACCACCTACCTTATGCTTAGGATACTTCACTCATCCATTATTGAGGTATTATTTGATCTAGTTTGTATAAAATAGATGAAATGGAAATTTTTCCTAAATATAGGTAAAATAAACTCACAGCAATATAGTGCAACATATCTAAAGAGAAACTTAGAAAGGATTCAAGATGAGTCGATAGATAACTGATGTGGATCTATATAGACTGATTGTGTTTTATTTGAAGTCCATATGGAGGTGATCCATCCATACTTATATTAGAGAGGAGGAGAACCCACAAAGGAGGGAGCCGTGCATGCTGGAGAAGAAGTAGGAAAGAAAACAAAATGAGTTATAAAAATAATTAAGGTAAAAAAATGTAATTTCACCCTAAAAACTAGGTTGCACAGTTTTCCCATATCATGTGCTAACCGTTTGGATCCCACTACTTAAGGAACCCATGTCTAATGGTTTTTCCATAAGGTTTTCCTAGCCAAGAACCAAAAGTGCATTGGATAGTACTTAAGTACTGCCTAAGTAGTATTAACCATGTGGGCTAGGCACATAGTTTGGGAAAACCATGCATAGTCTATGCACTTCACCCCTGCTCACCTACTACAACCACATGGTTTTGTACTGGGGTCCGTGTGGTTTTAGATAAACTATGAACCCTATTCAGACCCCCCAAACATGTTATTTCTAGGGATCGGTGCTCCCAAAGCTCAATGAGACACCCGAGGGACCCCTCATGCCTTTTAGCAAGTCTAAAAAATAACTTTTAAGTGTTATAACTCTTGGAATTACGTTCTAAATCTTAGTTAAAATAATGAATCATCTACTAAATTCCAAAATTCAAATTCCCATTGAATTTTATCTTGGTTACAAGCATGGATTGTTACATTGATTAGTTCCAAATTTACATATTTAGTGTAATATTTTTGGTTTCTAATATGATTATTAAGTGAACATGGCCATGAAGACTGGTTATCTGGTGCTCTACTGTCTTGGGAGGAGTTCTCTCCCATACTCTAATTCCAACCACTATTGTTTCCACATGTTCCTTTAAGAAAAAATGTGTTTTCTCCAAATATATTTCCCATAATTCTCTTTTAATCCACCATCTATTAATTAACCATGTTTATATAATTAATAATAAAAAATATGAACAGTTTTTAGTGAATTTATTATCATATCCCCAACTTAAAAAAACACATATTGAGAGGTTCACTCATTGAAATGTCTAATAAAAAGTGGGATATATATATAGAATGTGTTCTGTAATCCATGACTTATTGGTCTCCCATATTTATATCAAGTAAATCGTTCATCCTTGTTAATAAATTATGTATATTGGTATAATATTTTATTAAAATGTTATAATGATTCATTGCTTGTGGGTCCTTGATCAACCTTCTCTTAGACATTCACATCCCACTATTACCATGAAAAATCCTAAAGCCTATAAATTGTTATCATAACATTAAAATTAGTTGGATTATTTGGGAAATTGAAATTTGATTCATTCTTCTTATCCATACCTCTTCCTATTAGGGTCTTGAGTATCCATGAATGATGTGTGTGTTCTATCATTAAAATTCAAATGGGTGATCCATGTAATGTAAATATTTAATTAGTGTTTCTTTTTCCCCCACCTGAAAATATTTTATAATTATTCTAAAATGATGGTGGTTTAATTTTAGTTTAGATGGAGCCCCATTATTTATAGATCCATTCATTTGGTTCCTTAACCTCTTAAATTTGTAATTTTCCATTAACTAAAGCATAAATTTCCACATAATCACAACTGAATGGTAGCCAAGGGTTTTACCTTGTGCAACAATAAATAAAAAATTCATAATAACATATGTTGGAATTAGGATTCCAAAAATATCATCTAAATTTTCAATTCCTAATGGGAGTTCTACTAAAATAGTATGATATACTTTAATCATATTCTAAACACAAGAATGTAATGTTATGACACACCTAGAAGTGTTTTAAAACACTTTATTACCTAGAAAAACCTGGTAACATGTCACACCCATGTCCTTCATTTGAGGTACTTTTTTCTATTTTTATTTATAGACTAAACTTCCCCCATAGGTTCCCCTAGTTGTCCCATGAATATGAATGTTTTTAGATACTTTTTGAGAGGACAAAAGGGGGTGCACGATTTCGGCACACGGTTTGCTAAAACGTGCAAGAAAGCCGTGCGGCTTTGTCCAGGTCATAAAAGAAGTGTTAAAATGACCTCTTTTTCATCCCAGGATTTATCATAACTTAGACCTTTCTTCCCCCATTCGACCATTTCAGCCATGGTATCCCTCCAAGTCGCTCAAACCCTCTTTGGAACCCCATTTTTAAGGGGCTTTTGGTGGAGAAACTTCAAACAATCTCAATTAAGCTTCTTCCCCTCTTATTTCCCCCCCTTTCCATGATGTTTCTTCTAATTTTTCTTGAGGTCCCAAATGAATAGAGGGTAGGATTTATGACCTTGAGTTTTCTTGGTCCAATATTATGTTTTTAGGATTGATCAACCCTACATGAGTTGTAGTGGTGGTGCGTTTGAGTTTTCACACAAAGCATTCAAGTTTTTAACTAATTTGGTAGGTGATTCCAATGTTTATGAAATATTTTTGAGTTAGATTATTGTTTTTATAGTTTTTTCATGTTTATATCATTTTAATTTTACTGTGAAATTTTTTTTGGTGGTATTTGTAATGAAAATTCATTTTTAGTTCCATTTTTATGTGAAATTGGGGGCTTTTCAAAGAAATCATCTATTTATTCATTTGGGGATACACTACAATTGCTTAGATGATTTTATTGAAATGTAATATGGATGTAAGTACTATTTTGAATGTTTATACCTTTTGTTTGTTTTTTTGAAAATATTTTTTATTAGTTTTTGTGAAACACATGATTTTCTAAGTGTCGTGTTGTTTGAATATGGAGATTTTACAATCATATAACTTATTAAATCATATTTGGATTCCCTAAAATTGATTTTTTAGTTTAATTGAAATTTTTTGGGCTTATATTCCTATTTTGGTGACTTTTATGTTTGCACATGTAGTGCAAAGAGGATATTTTATGTTTGGGGTGCAAAACAAGGCAAGATTTTGAGAAGTTGTTTATTAAAAATAAAAATGTTTTATTGTGTGTTTTAAGTGGTATAAATTGTGTATAGATACTGTACTATTTTTTGACCATTAGTGGTATTTTTATATGCAAATAGATTAATTTTTTATGTTGAAATTGTTTGATCACAAAAGGGGAAACCCGGGTTCCTAGGTGGGTGGATATGTACTAGTATGGCTAGTGAACTGGATGGGTTTGGTCACTGTTTCACTGAGAAAATGGATAATGAAAACTATAACTAAACTATGTATATGATTTTTTGGGACCCCTAGGTTATGGGTATGTTCCCTACTAGTGGATCGTGCAAGAGAAATTATTTTGACTTGGATACTTTACACCGAGGTACAAGGTACGTAGGGCATGTGACCATCTAGTTGCCTAGGGGTGTTCCCGGTTTAGGTACTCATTGGATTTTTGGTATTTTCCCTTGTATTAGGGTGTTTATGACTGTAATTTATAGTATCTAACATTTGTTTTTTAAATGTTCTGAAATTTTGAAAGTTTTAGTTTGAAAACAAATTTCAATTGAAAATTTCATTTCTTGGAATTTATCACCGCTTTTCTTTACATATTAAAACTACTTTATTTTTCACCTTGTATTACATAAACTTTGGAATATTTGGGTGGTATCCTATTGGGATTAGTATCAAACCCAACTTACACCCCTTTGGTGTAAGTATACTTGGTTATGTTTGACTCAGGTAAAGGTAAAGCCTCGGGTGAAGGCGTTTCAGGTTGTTAGACCCCTCCTACGATGCAGTGTTGTGGAGACGGCTCAGGGGTGACGACCCCCATGTAGTGTGGAGTCATTGTGTATGTATTTATAATGTATTTATTTTTATTTTGACCTATTTTACTATATATAAATCCCTGTATTCATATCTTGTTTTTTTAAGACTTGTTTGGAAAGAAAATTTCAGATTCTTATTATTGATTGTTTTTAATGTTTTATGCTTTCATACTCAGGTAAATCATTCCCAAACCTAATTTATTGATCCCCAAGAACTTGTTCTAGCCCATGGTGATAGGGAACGACCTTTGGGACTTTTCATGGTCTGGATTTGGTTCCGGTATTAGTGGTGACCAGATTCGGTTCGTGACATAACATCACATTCAATATAAAGAGGCAATCTATTAATTTTTATAATCTATATTTAATGTACCAATGCATATTATCTTCATACATACCAACCCATGTAATGGAATGTACCAAATTGTTATCATTTTTAACATCCTGATTCCAACCCATTAGTTTATGAATGACTGTTAATCCACTAACCTTATGTGTATCCCTTGGACACCAAAGTCTTTAAATAAATTCCTAGGCTGTGTAAAAAAATTTGGGGGTGGTTTACCCATGTAATAAGGATTCTTTACAATCCCCATAGATCAATACATAACATAAATATGATCCAAGACAAAAAATACCAAAACAAATATATACACAATATAGAAAAATCTAGTTTTTATCTAATAGAAATTAAATAAAAGATATATGTAAACATGATCTAACACTCTAGAAAAACAAAAGTTCCATTGGTGAATATACTCCGGAATCTACCCTACAACAACATCAAAGGTCTAGACTCCACAGGTAATGACCACCACCTCATAGTGATCCACTATCAATGTTATAAATCTTTCCCTTTCCTGTATCATGATAAATGACAACTGTATACACATTGTTATGCATAGGAAATGGTGAGTATACAACATATTGATAATCCCTATAGACTTCCCACATAAGGAACTTGGAGAAGAACATGTTATATCCCAATAACATGTATATATATAATCTGAATAATCATAAAACCAATTCTATGTAATACTATAGAATGAATAAGTCATTCAAATAACCCATGAAATGAACTAAACACTTTATAATTAAAACCCATCCACTAACCTGATGTGTACACTGCAAAATATTACTCTTATTAAATATAAAAAAATCATCAGAAGAGTACTAATATATTGAAACCAAGTCATTAAATGGAAGTTCCTATTATCATTCCCCAAAATTCAACACCAATAACTAAGTCCAAACCAAAAATTTCCCCTTACATGAATGTAATGAATATAGCCCAAACCATGAAAACCATTTTTCATATGCAAAATCATTTATTTTGAAAATAAATTTTAAATATCAATACTTTATAAAGAATAATATATATTTTTACTTAAAAAAATATTATTCTCACCTAGCTTAATTTTTTAGATATAATTGGTGAGGGAAAAGGCCACCTAACACTAATGAATTCATCTATTAGTGTCTATTAAATAGTGGATCAGATTGAGAAGATTCACATAAAGTCCTCTCTAGATTCATCCACATTGATAAACACTGTGAAGAGAGGAAGAATGAGTTTTTCTTCTAGGGAATAATTAGTTAAATATAGGTAAATTAATCCTATAAAATTCTTACATGTGGTTTCCCTTCAAAGTGTAAAAATTCACCCAAGATTCAAGTTTAATGGTGGTAATTTCGATAATATACATTATTGAAACTATTCCTTGGACCATGGTGTTGTGTATTTTCCCAATTTGTTTTCAACACATCAATGTTAGGCCAAACATGATTCATTATATTGATATAACTCAATACAATGTAATTTTTCCTCTTTTGTTTCCAATAGGGTTGTCCTGGAGCCCCGTTTCCTACATAAAAAACCCTTCCCCAATGATGAACTTAATGAAATTTGGATGATTGTATCATCATTTTTTATCTCACTATAGCTCTAACCATTACATGGTGAATCCTTCCAAATATTTTTTAGACCACATGGATGAGACCAAGATTTCTTTAGCACAACCATCATGACCATATAATTTGTTTTTCTCATCTACATATTTCCCTTATGTGGACATCATAGCCACCTAACCCACTGAAATTGTATGTGATATAGAATGGTGACATCCTTGGTTCTTGAAAAACAATCACACCTACAAAATCACTTTTCTTGGGACTTTGACAATAACTATCAGAGACACCACATCACAGATATTCCAATCAAACACCCCTCCGACACATTGTAAAACAAAAGAGAACTAACCCATAACATCAAATTACATAAAAATAATTGAATACCACTAACAAAATGTGTCAAAAGTTTCTCTTATGAGGTCTCCAATTTAGCCATATAATGTTTTATATAACTCTTCTAATGACATAAATTACTCTTATGATATTTTTTATTACTCTTATAATTTCATTCATTACTATTATGAAGTAGGAAAATACTCTCCTAATATAAGAAACTACTCTTTAAATGTGGGAAAAATAAAATTCTGATGTAGGAAACTAGTCATTAAATGTATATATTTATTCTTATGAAGTCTAAATCCCATTAATAAATCTTCATTATAGTTTCAAAATGTCTCTTATGACGTTTTTATAAAATTAGTATATTTAATACCAAAACTGATCTCATTAAAACATACATCCAAACATCATTAGACTTCTTTAGAAAGATTTCAATCAATTTCAAATAATTTTTAATAATGAAATATACTTCACTGAAAATTAAACAATAAGTATCACATGAGTTTGAATATGAATTATGTATTGAAAAAAAGACAGCATAAGAAAAATATCCATATAAATACCTATAATTATTATTCCCTAAATATATATAATATGATAGAAGAGGCCACATTAATTTTATATTTCAAAAATTCCACAATGGTATCTCAACCCCCCCCCAAGTATCAACATATTCCAAAAAACTTATTGTTGTAAATAATATAGGACTCCCACTCATGATAGAAGATTCATATTTTAATTGAGATATTGTAAAATGGATTCATATTCTATTTTCATTATTTTATATTTAATGTATTGGTAGATATAGATAATATGGTTAAAATACGGGATAAAAATTATACTTGTTCCTAGCCACTAACTGTGAAAAATAAATCCATGTTACCATAGTTATGGGGTATGTATTGTTTTTTTAGTTTCACTATTCATTATAAAACATTTTTTCATTTTTCATTGATTTTATCTTGGTCAGATTTGGAGATAAATAATGAATACATTCATAAAAAATGGAATATAGGTTCACATTAAATTTTATTATATGGGTGTGACTAGAAAATGTTTTAAAAAATATGATTTCTACATAGTAAAACATCAATAATAACTTATTATGTTTTCCCTAAATAACATATTTGTAGTTTATTAATTGACTAATCCTTATTGTGATGATTTAATTGATGATCACTAAATTATTATTATATATATATAAATGATTTTTTTTATTTGATCAAGTCCCTTATTTTTGGTGGTAAATATATAGGGATTCCCTAATGTAGAGGGAACCCCTTTGATTGGTATGTTACATGAGATAACATTGAATTTGTGAGAATAGAAGCATAATTTTTTTAAGTAACTATTATGAGACTAATTTAGTACATGGTATAGTGGGTATATTATTTAAAATATTAGTGATAAAATATTATATATATATAATGGGTGGATTTTGGTAGTATAGTTGCAGGACATGTGTTCTTATTTCAATTTAAAATTAAAGGTGAGGTTATCACTTTTATTATATTGATACTGTCAAAACTTTCAGGTTGTGTGATTTTTTCTATATAGTTGATTGAATATGTATGTGGATACCATAAAACTATATAATAATGACCGGTGTTGTATTAATTCATGAAATGAATATTAGAGGCATGAAATATGTGTTTGAGTTTCAGAATGTGGGTTCCTTGGGTATGCATGGGAATTGAAATAATGGTAATTTTTTTGTAAAATATGATAGGTTATTTGGATACTAAAACTATTAGATTATGCATGTGATCCTAGGGATAATGGAATATAACTCTTGATAGTATGAGTTTATTATCATAGAAATGAAGTCCAAAGTGTTTTTTGATGATTTTTATAATTTGAAAGATATTTATAATGGTTATGAACTATTAGAGGGGATATGAAATTAATTTATATGATATATTAATTATGTATAACTATGAAACTTAAGTTAATATTGTGACAATATTGTCATTAAATCTTTTTTTAATACATAGTTCAGGACTGTTTGAGCTGTGTATTGGGTTACATGAGTATGAGATCATATGTTGGTCCATGAAAGGTGTTGTTAATATCCTGATCAAATTTATGCGTTTTTGGGAATCCTAGAAAACTTGTAGTAAAGTCATTGGTTATTTGTTAAATATTAAGGGAAATATCACTTGGGTTATGATTGAGGTATGTGATGACTTAGGGAAAGCTATAAGACACCTCATATTGAAAGTGATACTGGTGAATGAGTTCATCATCAACCTTGTAATGTATTTTCCCCATATATAAGTGATGTGTGTGGGTAATCATGGGATCTATTATTATCATACATTGTTAATAGCAATAGATCCATTCTATGGGATATGGTGAGAGAAGTGGGAGATATTCTCAGTGAGGTATTGTTTAGTGTCTCAAACCATTCCATATGATAGGAGTGGAGAGGGTACCAACATATTTTTGATATCTCATAGAATAAAACTATGATATGAGTGTAGTGTCTTTACTCCTTCTAAATTTATTAACATTCTAAGTATTCAGATATGATTATTCTAATACATTACCCTGAGGTCCATTTCTCAAATATTTTTTTGGGTTAAATATGTATTATTGTTATGAGTTTAATACATATAAATATGGATTGATTTGAATGATTTGTTTGATATGAGTTATATTTTTAGTGTAGTGTAAATCCATATGATTATAGTGGGGGTTATCTTTCACTATGAAACTCAATGCATGAGGTGATACCAAATAGTAAATATGAATTTTGGTGATATTAGATCAGAATTATAGGTTTTTAATCTTATATAGAATGGTGTAAAGTATTTAGTATAATTTAATGTGAGTGATATGTGCAAATTACTACGGTTAAATGATGTTTTAAGGAATTTTTTAAACATTAGTATCTACATGGGGATGTTAAGGATTATTTGACTGATGGTTTTTATTTTCTTATATTATTTATATATAATATATCCTTAGGATCTAGTTCTGTTATAATTGATATGTGGTAGTGTATGGATACTTTTGGAATGGGTCATTATCATCCTTATTTCATAATTTTTTATAATGGGAATCATGTTAAAAATTTATAATTATTGTATTATTAAAAATAATACGGGAAAAATAAAATATATCTCAAGTCTAAGGTTGATCTCATAAAGATTGGTTATCCCAAGCATGAAACAATATTTTAAATGTCAAGAAAATCCATTAATATAATTGAAATATATCTAAATATTATTTGTAAATATAAAATTAGTAATGTGAAATGATTTTTTATTAAGAGTAGGTCATGATATAATTGAGATTCCAAAAATTTTAATGAGGAATCTTTATCATTATTGGAATTGAATATAAAAAATTTATTTAGTCTATGAGTTGTTCTCTAATGATTAAACTCCTATTTTAATATTTTTAGGTATATGGATTCATTTAATGACTAGGGATTCCAAAAAATTTCTTATACATAGGTACATATTCTCATTATATAACTAGTTTATGGATTAAAAATAAATTCATAATTCATGATATAGTAATATTGTATAATGAAATAAGAATGATGAGGAAGAATGAATGATTACATAAACCCTACTAGAATCACTATTAAAAGAAATATATCAATCAATAAATAATCATTTATTGAGATAATTAGTATTAATTATCTACCCTATCATGTCTTCATATGGACCAAATACTTGATCATTGTTATTCATGAACATGACGAAGGGAAATCTTAAATTATTTTCTAACTGCATCCTTCAAGATCCTAGATTATCTAATTGATGTTCCTTCCATTTTATATAGTTATAATCCTTTTCCTGAAGATAATTTATCTTTAATATATATATTTATAAACATATATATATATATATATATATATATAATATTTTCTATATCTTCTCAAATATTATCTACATTTATTTGTTGTCCATCCACATAAAAATTTCCTTTAAATATCATCTGAGGTATATCATATGTGTTCCTAAAATGATAGGAGGATTTACTAATAAAAATGATTTTATATATCTCCAAACATGTAAAATATCTTCAAAAAATGTTTCAGCACTCTAGTGAAAAAGGAAAGTTTTGATAAAGTTCCATTACACAATCCCATTACGTCCCAACAATACCACAATTTTTTTGTATCAGGAATAAAAATAGAATAACATCCTAAAAAACTTCTTGAATGGATTTATGTTCGACCCGAAATTACTTTCTCATAAATATAGTCAATTTTTTTTTTATTTTTTTTCATAGATGTTGCACGTTACTAGGTGTTTAGGTGAAAATTATAACAATGGGTCAAAGAGGATGATAAATTCTTTCTAAAAATACAATATAATAATTCAACATCAACGATAAACTCCTCTTTATCTCTTCTATTTTCAATTTTAATCACCAAACATGACTCCTTTTTTTCATTTTAAAGTCTCAAAAATAATTATAAATTAATAAATTAATTTTCATTCCACTTTTTTTTCTTTTTATAGAGTAGCAATGAATTTACATTAAAAAATAAACATTAAATATCATTCTCCCATGACCAATTCTAACACATAAAATTCCTTCAACTTTAAATACTTATCATCCCAAGAAACATCTTGAAACTATATCTTCTTTTACATATACTTCATTGAAAATCATTTGAAATTTCACGAGTAGTTAACATAGTTAAAATAGGCCTGTAATGTAGATTTTTTGATAAGGTAATATGAAATCTACAAGGTCTTAATGTAATGAAAAAATTATTCAATATTTCAAATATTAATGGTAAAATATAAAAACAATTGATATAATCATTTCAATTCCCATACTTTCATTGTTTCAAAAAAGAAACAATTCATTATCTATAAGTTCATATGAACAAAGCATCTGTCAATAAATAGGCTACTATAATGAATATTTCATTTGGTTTAAAAAACCTCTTGTGAAGCAATATTAAATAATCTGGATAATCACTTATGGAACCAACACTAATCACTAGTGAATTTATATAAACTTTATCAAATTAAATCATAAAAGTATGTTAAAATTTTTATAAATTTAATTTATATAAATTTAACAATCATCTAAAATCAGAATTCATAAAATAAATATTGTAATGCATATCATTAAACATTTAACCATATTTTGAGTTATCTTTCTCTATGAAAAAATCTATTTTAAAAATTTATGATGGTTTTCCTTATAATAAATATATATTATATATTAAAAAATATGACATGAAATCTAAGTGTTGCCTATAATTTCTTCTCGTTGATATTAAATATAAGACAATTATATGGAATAAAAATATACGTAATTTAAATCAATAATACGTTACCCATTATGTATCATCATTTTTATATCAATCCATGTTGTTTCTTATTACATAATTATTTTAGACCTAAAAAATAAAATTAAACAAGTGAATGTAAATGATTTGGTTTATTAAAACTATACAAGATAGGGTAACTAATTTCTTCCTCATAAAATATTCATAAAATAAATATTTATTTTTATCTCTAAAGATAACAAAAAAACGTGTTTCCTCCCATAAGAACAATGTGTATTTTATTTTATCTTTAAAATACCTCATTGTGGTACATAATAGAAGAATGGAAATAAATCACTTAGTCATAGTCAATGAATTTTTTAAGTAGAGTCTCTATAGTTTAGATAGTTTGTGTTCATTCACTAGAATAACTTTTAATCTTCTTTAAGGTAAAACCTTCCAAAATTCTAATGAATGTATCATATAATACTTTTTCAATATTACAAAATCAAAATTCAATTAATGGGAGGAAAAAAAATATAAGCTATATTTTATCAACTCTTGATATATGGATTTTAAAATTTCAATTATCCTTTATATCATACCACATTAAATCTTATATTAAAATATTTCTTATTTAGTTTTCTACTTAGGGTATTCTTATTCTCATTCACCAATGTAATAAAATTCCTTAATTTCTAACATGTTATATTCAATTAAATCCCAATTTTCCTTTTTAAGTTTTCCAATTATAATATAAGTGTTGAAATTAATTTTCTTAATAAAAAATTTCAAATATAACTCTTCACATTGAGCAAAAATGAAGTCATTTACAATTTATAAAAATATAATTAAAAGTATAAGGGGTGTTTTCTCTTCATCTATCATAATCATTAGAAACTATACTAGAAGAAACCATATCAACATGAACCAAAACATCCGGAAACAATACTCATATATATATCACATTTTTTCTTCCAATTAAATTTTTTTTATTTGGGAATCATCTCATTGAATACTATTATATTGTATTATTTTTTTAATATGGTGTTCACAATGGAACTTAAACAATTCAAAATATCTTTCATACTATTATGAATCAAAATTATTGAGAATTAAAAAAATACATGAATCTTGTTTATTATTTAGTAAACTGTTCAAAATAACAACTAAACACTATCTCATATATTATAATTTTCCTATCTCTTAAAATTTCCTACAATTTAAAATCATATCCATTATAATATTTATATAAGTGGGTATATTCACTAGTGCTTCTCTAAATTTAATTTTAATTAAAATATTCTTATAAATTTTCAAAAACATAATCTTTTCATTATCAATTATCCCTTAGATTATCCTTTTAGGTAATTTTATTAGTGTTAAATAAAGTAGTGAATATTGATCTCTCCCTTAAATGTTTTTTTATTTATTTCCTCCTTCAACTTTTCCATAACATACCTCTATTACATATAATTATTTTCTAGTTATCATATCCTTATTTTAATGTTTATTACCATGTTTTTTCACTCTTAAAGGAAATATCATTCACCACTATACATGTGTTAATTTCTATGTCTCCTAAAAATACTTCACTAGACCACTCTATAACTAATTTTCAATTTTCATAACCCGAAATTCATGATTTCTCTTGTAATGTATTTTACCTTTAGATTATGGTTACAACTAGTTGATTTTATTCATGATTCTTTTCATGATTATTAATAAGGTTTCCCCCAATTAACCTATATTATTCTGAAGTTATTATCATTTTTTAGAACATCAATTATTCTTTTATTTTTTGAAATCTTTTATTTTCATATATCCTCCATCCATTAAAATGGTAATTAAAAAAGGCATAGAAAGAATAAACATTTTATATAAAACTTCTTTGATTCATGACTGACATAAATATACAAAAAATTTAATATATATAGTTTCCTAATACCTTTATATCTACAAAATAAGCTTGAATTGATTATTTTTCTTCCTATGATTTCCATTGAAAACTATTTTGAATAAAATCACCAAAAAAGTCACAACTCTATCCCCTTCTCTTGAAAATATCTTTATTAATGGTCCTCCTACATTAAAATCAATGTATGACTCATCACTATAAGGAAATACATTTTAAATAGTCTATATAATTGACCATTTATTATATTTATGTTGGGAACTTTTTTCTAACAATGTTTTACTCCTATAAAGAACAATATTAATCCAAATTAGATTATATAACCTTTAATATGTTTAGTCATAGATTAATTGATATTTATGGGGGAATAATTTATGAAATATGTTTTCTACTCATCCCATTTATTGGTAGAATATTCTATGGGTATTTAAAACTATTATTTATAATAATTTTTCAATCAAAACATGAATAATACCATACTTAACACATCATCATTTTTACAAATAAACTAAAAAGTGTTTGAAATTTAAAGAAAATTTGTATGGGAGAATTTTGATATTCATTTGGTAGGAAAAAATATATTGAATTTTATACCATTTAGATGATCATCAGCATTATATAAATGTTATTCACAATAAATAGTGTAATAATAATGCTTAGGTGTTCACCTACACTTGAAATTAAATTGTACTCCCATGATTTTCATTACTTCGGTTGTCCTTTTTTCATATCATGATACACTTAGAAAACCCTATTACCTCTACACATGTATTATTTTTATAGTTATATCATTAATATCTTCTCAATATTAAAAATGTAGTCAAAATGATCCTTTTATGATTTTATTTACATCTCATGAGTTATGTACCCATGATTAAAAAATAACTTTTTATTTTAAAAAACACTTTTAAGGAAAAAGTGATAAATCACAAGATTTCAAACTAAAATGTATCAGACACCATAATAGATCACATAATCATTGAAAGAAATTTTGAGCCCATTACAAACCTTCTCACTAAATAATTTTCATTGAAGAGAAGTTACCTTAATATTTGGATCATCCTTGATGAGGTATTCAAAATGATAAGCCATATAATCCCATATTTTAAAATATTCCTCCACATTTAACTTATTTTAATTGAATCATTTTGTCAAAATAAGATCTTGTTTATTGATCCACCCACACTACTCTTTATTTTTATCCACTAGGATCATTATCTCGATCATCCTGTGATCATCCTCTTGGGAGGTGTTAATCAATAGGGCATCCTCTAAAATTTATTCCTCATAGTGGAAGATAATCTCTAATGATTTATAATTATTTATACCATACTTTCCTTCCACCCAATTTTGGTTGAATAACATAAACTCAGTGGATTCATCCTGATTAGTGATGGATTTACTATAATAATGATCAACCACCAATTAGCCTCCTTGCATCTGATTTGAGTCTAATGTCATACCACCATCCTTCACTTATTCCTTACAATCATGATAATTGATTATTTGCATTCCACACTAAAGCTTCACATTCTTCTTATAATACTAATTAGTAGCATTGAGTTTCCATTCTATCTTCTTGGTCCATTTCTTCTTGGTAAACTATGTCCATATTGGTTTTGGTAGATAGGGGATGTTCTTAATCCCTTGAAATTTCATCCTTTTATTCAGAATGTGCCTCCCTAAATCCCAGTTCCCCTTCCACCCTTCTTCCTCCTCAGGCTCTGAAGCCCTCTACCATGAAAACCCTTATCATTGTCTTTTGATAATTGGCTAGAGATCTTATTTCTTGACTCTACCCTAGAAAAAACTTTCCCTTTAGTTGAATCCTCTACCTAGACTGGTTCTCTTTGTTCTTGGACCCTCTCTTTAATTTTTATACCTTCAAATCGATTTCCTAGCTAAATTTTTGACCTTTCCTTTCTAGGTTTTGGCCAAATCACTACATTCACCCCATCCCCTATGACCAACATATACTAAACCTTGAAATGTGTAGATCCTCCATCACTTTACACTTATATCACTACTTCATTACCATAATCACAACTAGGATGCACTTTATTTTCTTCTTTTATCCCCTTCTTATGATTAGTTTCATTTCTAGTTTACATATACTCATAAAATGATCCTACATTAGATGCATTGATTGGATATAATAGCCCTATTGTGCATACTCCCTCAACCCCCTATGACCTATAAAATCCATGTGCTATTGGATCATCCAAATATCATTTTAAATCACAATATAGAGCCAAAACTTTTGGATCAAGCTTAAAAGGGAATTCCTCTTTCTTTGTGGGAATATCTTTTTCTGTTCCAACCAAACCTAGCTAGATAGTTGTCTCCATAAAGGATTAAGACTGTGGTTTGATAATTCTTCAATCCAGGGATTCATCAACTCAAAATATCTTCGGCATGTTTTCCTCAGACACAAATTCTAAATCAATGCCACTAGGACCTTACCCCTCTCTTTTTGTCTTTTGGTAGAAAATAAAGGGCATGAACCTACACACTACCATCAGATGACCTAGGTGCTTGAACAAGGAATTGAAATCAACCCTCATCTTAGAAAAAATAGGTTACTTGTATCAAAACTCTTCCTCATCCTCCATACATGCATACTCAATTTTCATTCTTGAAAAATCAAATTCTACACAAATATTTGGAGAGATAGGGTGGAAAACAACACTAGTTATACCTCTAGAAAAAAAGTAACAAATAACTAAATTCCAAAACATTATAATATTTTAATGATCCTAAAAATAGAGAGGGAGTTTGGGAAATCTAACCCAAATCATCATGATTGGTGTGTCTCATTTCATGTGTAAATCATAGGATCACCATATTAATTTGTAGAGATATTCATTATGGACACAGGGAGCACTAGTCCAGGAAAAAATCAACTCATTATATGATGGAAATCAAACTATTATGTGACTATTATTGAGAATACCAACTTTAGAATGTTTTTGTAACCTACGTGATCCCAAAAAACTATAAAATGAGTCCATAGATGAAATATGTTGTTTGAAACATGATACCATCATCAGACTTAGAAGAAACGAGGCTTCTTTGAACTATAAATTTAAGAGAGAATGTTATCTCATACCATGAAACAAGGCTGGTACATTAGGGTAAATAAAAATAGGAGGAAAAGGGGGGATCGGGATTAGAAAATGGAGAAAACAAAAGAGGTTGGTTCCCTGTGGAGGATGACAGAGGTCCCTCCCCCTCTGGAGGATGAGGGACAGGCATAGCGGCCATCACCATCAATTTTAGGATGGGTGTGCTATGACCATAATTGCCTAGGTCAGTACGGTAGATCTCTAGAACTATGTTGATGTTCCCTTTAATAAATAAATTATTATCATAAAATCATTACCTCAAAACAAAAAAGTGTACTAAGAATAAAAAAATGAAATAAAAAGTGTAAATGGGAAGAATTATGCTAATATATTGAATAAAATTTTAATAAAACATCACAAGTGCCCAAAAATATCTCCAAAAAGATGGATCAATCCTGAGAAATTATTAACTCTTGTGAGATTAAACTTTAGAATTTATAATTTATTCATACTAATAATAAAAGTACAAAAATACAATATAAAATAATCTTAAGGTCAAACCCATTATGACTAATGATGGATTGATGTAATTAAAAGAAAAAAAAGACATATAAAAACATAAAATTATGAATGTAGATTGAATTTCTATAAATCCAATGTCACATGCTAATTTCTATTCCAAAATTTTTAATGATTGATGATTATTTATATTATAATTGAAATAAAATAAACCCTATAGAGGTATTGTTCCCTAATTACTAGAATCCTCATTTATTATAATTATGATGATTTATTTAATAATATGTGATCCAAAACCATGTTTAAAATAACCAAATTACATAATTATATAATTAGGAAATAGTTTATGAAAATTTTTTATGCTTTAAATAAGGGTTCACCTATGAGTAAATGTCGAGCATGTATTTATAATGAAAAAGTATATATTATAATATATTAATTAATAAATTCAACATTAATAATTGTTTTAAATAAAATTAATCAATAACTTAATCAAAATTCATTAATTGTTTTGGAAATATTATTTTCCCCCTCATGTCTTCACTAGAAAAAATAAATTAATCAATGTTAAACATTAATGGGAGAGAGGAAAATCTTAAATTTTTTGTTGACCATAGCCTTAATGCTCATGGATTCTCTAAACAATTTCAATTTTTATTGGTATAGATGGGATCATTTCGGATGATATATGGATACATTTTATGAGGAATATAAATATATATAATCAATCCATATCAGCTCAAATCTTATCCTCCTTTAATAGTGGCACATTACCATTAAAATTACATAAAATATTCATTAATGGTCTATGAACTTTTATTAAAAAAATATTGAGGGGTTTATATATCCAAATGAGATTTTCTATTATCCAAATTAATTAATATTTTCGAATAAAACTACATCATTAATGTGGTAATGAGTAGTTTTGACACAAATCTATTCCACCAACCCATGTTTCCCTAATGGTACACGACATTTTTTCATTTTTGTACAAAAAATTTTCAAAATACATAAACAAAACTATAAATATTCTCAAATTTGGGTAATATTCTAATAAACACATAATGATTTTTTATGTATTTAAATCATCATTTTGAGGAAAGTATATATTTTTTCATTTCCAATTATTTTTCCTCTACCTTTAATATGATTATAGTTTTGTGATTTGTATTTCACCATAGTGTTTGTTTCTCATAATATCCAAAAATTAATGTATCAAAACTAATAAAATTTATCTTTATTTAAAATTTTATCTCCCCAAAATTATGTTTTAATTAGTATAGTTATGACATGTTCATCATATCACCAAAATTCATGGGTCTAATCCCATAAATATTATTCCATGAATTTAAATTTCAAATATACATTACAGCATAATTGGGAAATAATTTTTATGCAATTATGGGGTGTAAAAACATTGTTGTAAAATGTCTATTTTTATTAATTCATTGTGGTACATATTATATGATTACACATAATGAAAAAAAGTTGAATTAAGCCTTGCCCTTTGAATAATGTGATATTATTTTGGCTATTCTCACCATTTATTCAAGCCACAATTATCCCTTGATTTATCAACACTATTGGTTTAAAAAATCATAGTGCAATATAATGATATTATAGTATGTAATTTTATTCGAACCTATAATATCAAAATCTTAATAACCATGAGGTATTATAATGATGTTGCACTATGAATTTTGTAAGAACCCGTATCTTCTTTTCAGGTATGCTTTTCCTTTTTCAGGAGTTTTTGAGAAAAATGAACTTTCTGGAAATTTTTGAAGTACACGCCGTGTACTTTCTGAGTACACGACGTGTACTCTTTTCCCACCAAAGCTGTGTGATGGTCGTGTCCGGGCCACACACACGGTGTGTAAGGGTGACGTGGAGGCAGATTTTGGCAGAGTACAGAAAAGACCTAGTACACGCCGTGTGCTTTATTTTTTTTTCATTAAATGGACCGGGGTCGCGCCTGACACACAGAAGCGTCTTCTTATCCAGGTTTCCTTCGTACAAGGGCGACCATATGATCGAATATTCTCCGATCTGTCGTGCCTCCGTCTAAACTCCATTCCAGCCATCGTCGATTGCGTTGGAAGCACATCGGTGAGTTCCCCATTCTACTTTAGCCTTGTTTCCTAATTCCTCCTCTTGTGAGAGTTATCTGAGGTTGAACCTTTTAAACATTTTTACAGATTTACTCCATTCTAGGCCGATTCATGGGCCTAGGATCAAGAATATAAATCTCCTAGGATTGAGGTAGGTGTTTTGTTGCCCTACGTTGAATGTCCTTGAGTTTTTTGTGCAAAAGTGTCGGATACCCATTTATCGGGTATCTCGGGTTAGGGTTTTGATCATGTTTTGTTATCTTCCTTAGATTTATTGTATGGTTGAGGCTATTGGATGATTAATAATTTCTTGTTATCATGGTTGAGTATCACCCCATGGGTGTTTCCCCATGTTTTGGCTGTTTGTTGCTGTTTGGCGCGGTGTTGCCTACGATGCAACCCTTTTCCACATTACTAGTATGCCTGTTGAATTGATTACATGTATTACATGCTGTTTATATGCTTGTGGATTCTTATAGCTATTATACAAGTAGTTTCTTAACTTAATTAGGCTGCTAACAGTCATTTATGCATGACTAAACTGCTCAGGGCTGAGTGAACCTGGTGTAGTAGAATAATGGGGGAATTGATGATTAGGGATTCCCTATAGAGTCTGTTATAATTAGTATCGATCGCAAGACCTATGGGAATGGGACTTTGTGCTTCCTCAGAGTGTCCTTAGTTACATAGCGAGACTATAGGGGGAATCAGACGTAAGTGCTTCCTCATAGAGTCTATATCTTTCGTTGCAAGACCACAGGGGAATTAACGGTGAGAGCTTCCTAGAGTGTCTGTGCCTTTGTACGTTTACTTGAATAGAGGGGTTTTCTAGTAGGAGGCACCCAGAGTGTCAGTGCTTTATTTTATGGTTGGTTGTGATGAGTCCACCCAGCCAAAGAACAAGCTTGGGTTTGTACTGCTTGTTGTTTAGGTAGACTGCTGAGTAACCTATTGTGCTTACTTGCTTTACTTGGGAGTATAGAGTTGTTTCTAGGTTCCTTGGTTGATAGCTAAATGATTATACTGAACTAGTAAATAACTATGAATGGAGTTTGGTAGGATTTCTTACTTTAGTGTACACCTGCTTCTCTGCTGCATTTATTTCCTTTACTTTTGCTATATTACTCACTGACAGTAGGGAACGGATCTCGTGGTGATTGCCTACTGGGATTAGTCTCACACTCTGTTTGGGTCCTCCTTTTTAGCCCAAATAGGTTATATGGTTGCAGGTGTGGACAATGATTGTGACCCTTATACTTCTGGTACATGATTTTCAGTTGGAGCTGGAGGGCATAAGACCGATCTTAGGCTTGCGATGCTATTGGATTTGCTATTTACTTTCGTACTTTGTTTTCAGTTGTATTTCAGCACGTTGTTGTGTTTCTGCTTTCCTTAGATACTTGTACCTGCTGCATCATTATCATTATCATTATATGTTCATTACTTCCGCTATTTAGTTTCATTGCCTATATGTTGTTTACTACTTACGCTATTGATTGTTTTTTTCTTGCCTTGTATACCTTACCAAATGAGGGCATAGTTTCCCCAGTAACTTAGTAAGGCCCTCACTGCTAGTTGGCAGCCTCTGGCGTTTGGGGAAATGCGCTTGAGGTCATGTGGTGAATCGGGTATGGGGCACCACTGGAACGGCTCCGGATTCGGGTCATTACAAAGTGGTATCAGAGGTGTTCTTTCCGTTTTCTATTGACTTACTGTTTAGAGACAATAGACAAGGATAGGATGGAATAGGTAAATGGTAAATAGATGTGCCTGGGTGTCCTAGAACCCGTGTACAGGGAAAAAGCCAGATTACCTCAAATATTGCAAGTTTTGAGTTTTGTGAATGTTATAGTTTAATTGATTTCACCATTGGGTGACGCACTTGTTTTGTGCTATTACTGTTTATATGATTGCGGTTCTATTTTGTTGCAACCCGATGAGATGAGGGTATGCCATCTCATGCATCATATAGTCACATGTTAGAAGATCACATGTCATGCATTTTGCCCTGCCATCTAGGTTGCATTAGAGATTGCATGCTGTTGTGATAGGATTTGTGATAGACAATGCATGCTGTTGTGATAGCTGCTATAATAGAATACCTTCTATGTTGATAGGATATTGTTGTTTGGAGCCTTCTTATCACAGATGCCAAACATTGATCTTAGAGGTGTTATGGGCCCTCGAGGATCATAATTTGGTGGGTCATGAGTTCTTATATTGTTCTCTTGTTACATGCATTGTTAGGATTCCAAGATTTGATTCGCGGGGAGTATGGTCCCCCACGTATCGGAATTTGGCACCTTAACCTCCTTTTTTCTGTGTTTTCTGGGCTCCGGTGCAGTTCTGAGGCTACTATCTGGAAAAACCTAGAATACACGACGTGTACTTTATAGGTACAAGCCATGTAGTTTTTGGTCGTGTCACTGACCGTGTGGACAGGGACACAGAGCTGAAAATGGTTTTCAGGAACACGTCGTGTACTCTAGGTACACATCGTGTAGGGGTTAACTAGGAGCCCGACCGTGTAACCAACAACACGGGCCAGTTAATGCATGTTTAGTACATGTCGTGTTCGGTATACACATGCCATGTATCCTTTCCTAGGTACCCGGCCGTGTCTTAAAAAACATGGGTCGGTGTTATCTTCTCCTATACACGGTGTGTTTTTTCGGAACACGCCGCGTAAGGATCAGCCGAGTACCCAGCCGTGTCACGAACAACATGGGCCGAGGTTTCCCTTCAAGTGCACGTCATGTCCCTAGGGAACATGCCATCTAGTGTCGACCGTGTCTCAGGCTGTGTCGCTAACAACACAACCCAGGTAACGCATGTCCAGTACACGCCATGTCTTCCTCAAACACGCCATGTAGTTTAAGAACACGTCGTGTAGTCGGGTTGTTTACACGGCCATGTATGGACAAGGTACACACACTGGGTAAACTTTTAAGAAACACGTCGTGTAGTGGTACTACACTCCGTGTAGTCATGTTTTTCGAGATTTAAAGGCTTTTCCCTCCTGTTTTGTTTTACCCTTCTTTGTTGCAACTGTGTTCATCTTTAATGAAGTTTTGTTTTGGTCTTTCAAATTTATGGCACTGAGACGTCCTCCTGTTGCATGCCAGGAACTAGGCAGCGATCATACGCCTGATACGACCAATCAGGGACTGCCAATAGTTCCGCCCATCGTTCTGGACATGGCACCTGCAGTGATTCCAGACACTGGTTCCAACACTCAGTTCAGAGAGTTTTTCATGAGATTCATGTAGACATTCCAGGGAGTTCAGCATCCTTCCCCGACTATGGAAAAACTGACGCGGGTCTTCCAGCAGTAGCATCCTCCCACTTTCACAGGGGATGGAGGACCTCAGGCAGCAGAGTCATGGCTGGAATCCATTCTGTCCATCTTCGAGCATCTGGAGATGCCTCTAGAGAGAAGGGTGAATCTCACGACGTATATTCTGCGAGACTTTTCCAAGAGGTGGTGGGACGTAGTCTCTCAGACTGGGCGCCAGCAGGCTATGGCTTGGGATGAGTTTTAGTGTACGTTTTACGAATAGTTCTACCAAGCGACACTGAGATATGACAGAGCCAGGGAGTTCATGAGCATGTAGTAGGTTACTCTCTCAGTTATGGATTACTCCTCCCACTTCACTGAGTTACAACGATTCACTCCCATTATGGGGAATGATGAGCTATTTCTTGTGAGGAAATTTGAGGAAGGCCTCAGACCGGAGATCAGATCACAGGTGAATGTCTTTCAGTAGACTTCTATTACTCTGATAGTCAACCAGGAACTCATCATGGAGTGGAACTTGAGGGATACTGGAGCTATGGACCCGAGCGATACAGCATCCAAGGCTGATTCCCTCCAGACAGACAGCAGGAAGCGCCAATGAGAGTCTACCCGAGGCGACCCGAGGAAGCGAGGTATCCCTTCTGGTAGACGAGATGCCCCTTATGGCACCCTAGTGGTGTGTTATTAGTGTGGGAGGAGCGGGCATAAGAAGCCCCAGTGCCCGAGGAACCTAGCGGAGTGCCAATCCTACAGCAAGATGGGTCACCTATAGCGTTTCTGCAAGGTTCCCGTTCCAGCGGTTAGTGAAGGAGGATCAGTTTCAACCCCACGTCCAGGAGTAGGATTACAAGCTCCATAGAAGACTGGGGGCTGGAGTTCAGTAGGTCTTTCAGGTTAGGGTAGAGGTCGTGGATGTAGTGGTCAGGCTCAGGGAGGAGCAGCTCAGGGTTTTCAGGCTACACAGGGTCGCGGTACCGGCCAGACTTTTGCTGTAGAGTAGATTCATCATGAGAAGGATCCCAGACCCTCTGCAGTTCGAGGTACGATCTTCGTAGCCTCATTTTTATCTACATCCCATTACGATACTGGTGATTCACATAGCTTTATCTCTGTTGCTGTCATGGAAAGCCTTGATCTCTGTGTCTTTTCATCTACTGACATGTTGACTCTCGAAACGCCCTTGGGAACAAGGACATATAGCATACGTTAGTGCAAGGAGTGCCCTCTCGAGGTTGCAGGGTATCATTTATTACGGGACCTCTATATACTGGAGATGATGGGATATGACTTCATTCTCAGTATGGAATGGTTGGTTCCCTTCCAGGCAGTCGTTGATTGCTATCATCGCAGGGTGAGTTTCGTATCACCAGAGGGTAAATCTTTCCTTTATAAGGGAGAGTGGGATGTTCAGGCGAGTCGAGCCGGACTTGAGCATCATGGTCTAGGAAGAGTTATGGCCCAGATTTCTAGTCTTTATTTGGATGACCAGGGGACTTCACAGTTAGATTTTCCTCCAATGGTTGATCGCTTTCCAGATGTCTTCCCAGAATAATTTTCAGGTTTGCCTCCAGAGCATGAGGTAGGCTTCTCGATTGAGCTCATGCCAGGAGCAGCATCAGTGTCCATTCCTCCCTATAGGATAGCTACCCCTGAGTTGCAGGAGCTCATGAATCATTTGGAGGAGTTGTTGGAAAATGGTTTCCTCAGACCCAGTACTTCTCATTGGGGTTCGCATGTTCTGTTCGTGAAGAAGGCAGACTGTACCCTTAGGCATTACGTGGATTATCGGAAGTTGAACCAGATGATGGTCAAGAATCGATATCCCTTGCCAAGGATTGATGATCTCTTAGATCAGCTTCGAGGAGCTTGGGTGTTCTCGAAGATCGATTTGAGGTCCGGTTATCATCAGCTGTGCGTTAGACCTTCAGATATACCTCTGACATCCTTCAAGAGCAGGTATGGTCTCTACGAGTATACGGTTATGTCGTTCGGTCTTAAAAATGTTCCAGCAGTTTTTATGGCACTAATGAACTGAGTGTTCCATCCTTACTTGGATTCCTTCGTCGTGGTTTTCGTGGATGATATCTTGGTGTACACTCACACTCGACACGACCATGCAACCCATCTTGAGATCGTTTTGAGTACACTGAGGGAGCATCATCTTTATGCTAAACTCTCAAAGTGACACTTTTGGATAGAAGAGATTCACTTCCTGGGTCATTTCATCTTAGATATAGGAGTATTAGTAGACATAGAGAAGGTGAGAGCAGTATTTACCTGGGAGTAGGTGAAGAATGTCTTCGAGGTACGAAGCTTCTTAGGGCTGGCTGGTTACTTCAGGCATTTTATACAGGACTTCTCACGCCTAGCATCACCATTGATGGGCTTGACTAAGAAGGGGTAAAGTTTGTTTGGTCAGAAGCCTGTGACTTAGCCTTCCAAGAGCTAAAGGGGAGATTGACTTCAGCACCAATCTTAGTTTTTCCGGAGCCGGGCAAGAGCTATACAGTTTTCTGTGATGCATCTGGCATCGGACTTGGAGCAGTGCTTATGTAGGAGGATCGAGTGGTTGCGTATGGATCTTTGAAGTTGAGGCCACATGAGAGGAATTATCCTACGCACAATCAGGAGTTGGTTGCGGTTGTTTATGCCTTCTGTTGCTGGAGACATTACCTTCTGGGAGAACATTTTGTGGTATACACTAACCATAAAAGTCTCAAGTACTTCTTCACGTAGCGTGACCTGAATTTGAGACAGCGGATGTGGGTTGAATATCTCCAGTCCTTCGATTTCGTGCTTGCCTATACGCATGGGAAAGGCAACGTTGTGACTGATGCACTGAGCAGGAGAACTCAGATGCAGGCAGTTCCGGAGGCCAATAGTGTGTGGAAACTAATGGCTCTATTCTCGTAGATGCATTTGGAGGTGCACAACAGGCAGGGGTAGACTTTCCTATCCTCTATGGTTGTTAGCTCTACACTTCTGGACCGAGTCTAAATGAGGCAGATGGCAGATTCAGAAGGACTAGTCCTACGAGAAAGCATGGCAGGAGAGGACCCTATTCCTGGGTAGACCGTTGGCGAGGATGAGATCTTGCATTTATGGGGACGCGTATGGGTGCCAGTAGATATATACGATGAGATGATGCGAGACTTCTATTCCTCTGTATGGGAAGTTCATCCTGGCATCACCAAGATGTACTGTGATTTGCACCGCCAGTACTGGTGGCCAGGTATGAAGAGAGATGTGGCTGGTTTTGTCATGAGATGTTCCACCTGTCAGCAGGTGAAGGCGGAGCACCAGCGACTAGCAGGGCTTTTACAGCAGCTAACAATTCCAGAATGGAAGTGTAACGATGTCACGATGGACTTCATGACTGGTTTTCAAATATCATCGAGAGGAAACGATGCAGTGTGGGTCGTCATCAACATCCTTACAAAGGTTTCTCACTTCTTTCCAATCAAGGAGACTTTCAGTGTCGATGATCTGGGACGACTTTACATCCGGGAGATCATTCGTCTGCATGGAGTTCCACACTCCATTGTTTCAGATAGGGATTCGCGCTTTACCTCTCGGTTCTAGCAGGGACTTCAGAAGGCCTTGGGTACACAGGTACTTTTTAGTACAACATACCACCCCCAGACTGATGGCCAGTCTGAACGCACGATCCAGGTTCTTGAGGATATGCTCCGAACTTGCATCCTAGACTTTGGCGGTTCTTGGGAGAAGCATATTACTTTGGTGGAGTTCGCCTAAAACAATAGTTTTCAAGCGACCATTCAAATGGAATCATACGAGGCTTTGTACGGTAGGCCATGCTAATCACCTTTATGCTGGCTGGAGGCAGGAGAGGCAAATTTGTTGGGACCTCGTCTAGTTCCAGAGACTTCAGAGCAGATAGAGCTAATTCGGAAGAGGATGGCTACAGCGCAGTCTCGACAGAAGTCTTATTCTGATCAGCGGAGATGACCTCTGTAGTTTGAGTTCGGTGATCAGTTTTTCCTGTGTGTCGCACCGAGGTTCGAACACAGGAGGATTCGGATACATGGTAATCTTTCACTATGGTACGTCGAGCCGTTTGAGGTCTTGGAGAGATTTGGGCCGGTTGCCTATCGGTCGCAGCTACCTCAGAGGTATCGGGCCATGCACGACGTCTTCCACGTCCCTCAGCTTCGAAGTTACTTTTCAGCCCTGTCTCACGTCTTTTAGCCCGAGGTAGTTGAGCTTGAACCGGATGCATCGTTCGAGGATCATCCTATCTGGATTGTCCATCGTAGTACGAAGGTTCCCCATGGGTGGTCTGTTCTTCTGGTACGGGTGCTATGGCAGCACGGGAGAGTACATGACGAGACTTGGGAAAGGGAGGCTGATGTACGATCATAGTGGCCGGAGCTGTTCGGGGTTTCTTATTCTCCACCTTGTTAGGGAAATTCAAGGACGAATTTCTTTAAGGGGGGAAGTTTGTAAGAACCTGGATCTTCTTTTTAGGTACACTTTTCCTTTTTCTGGAGTTTCTGAGAAAAATGAACTTTCTAGAAATTTTTGAAGTACACGCCGTGTACTTTCTGAGTACACGCCGTGTACTCTTTTCCCGCCAAAGCCGTGTGTTGGCCATGTCCGGGCCACACACACGGTGTGTAAGGGTGACGTGGAGGCCAATTTTGGTGGAGTATGAAAAAGACCTAGTACATGTCGTGTACTCTAAAAGTACACGCCGTGTACTTTCTTTTTTTCCATTAAACGGACCGGGGTCGCACCTGACGCACAGAAGAGTCTTCATCTCCAGATTTTGTTCGTCCGAGAGCGACCGTATGGATGAATCTTCTCCGAGCCGCTGTGCCTCCTTCCGACCTCCATTCCAGCCACCGTTGATTGCGTTGGAAGCATAGCGGTGAGTTCCCCGTTCTGCTTTAGTATTGTTTCTTGATTCCTCCTCTTGTGAAAGTTATCTCAGGTTGAACGTTTTAGACGTTTTTGCAGATTTACTCCATTCTATGCCAATTCAAAGGCCGAGGTTCAAGAATATCAATATCCTAGGATTGAGTTAGGTGATTTGTTTCCCTATGTTGAATGTCCTTGAGTTTTTGGTGAAAAAGTGTTAGATACCCATGTATCGGGTATCTCGGGTTAGGGTTTTGATCCTGTTTTGTTATCTGCCTTAGATTTATTCTATTATTGAGGTTATTGTATGATTAATAATTTCTTTTTAGCATGGTTGAGGATCACCCTATGGGTGTTTCCCCTTGTTTTGGCTGTTTATTTCCGTTTGGCGTGGTTTTGCCTATGAGGAAACACATTTGCACATTGCTAGTATGCCTGTTGAATTGATTGCATGTATTGCCTGCTGTTTATATGCTTCTGGATGCTTGTAGCTATTAGACAAGTAGTTGTTGAACTTACTTAGGCTGATAATAGTCGTTTACGCACGACTAAACTGCTCAGGGCTGAGTGAACCTAGTGTGGTAGACTAAATGGGGAATTGACGATTAGGGCTTCCCTCGAGAGTCTATTATAATTAGTATCGATTGCAGGACCTATGGGAATGGGACTTTGTGATTCCTTAGAGTGTCCTTAGTTACGTAGCGAGACTATAGGGGGAATTAGATGTAAGTTCTTCCTCAGAGATTCTATATCTTTCATTGCAAGACCACATGGGAATTGATGGTGAGAGCTTCCCAGAGTGTCTATGCCTTTGTTTGTTTACTTGACTAGAGGGCTTTGCTAGTAGAAGCCACCCAAAGATTCAGTGATTTATTTGATGGTTGGTTGTGATGAGTCCACCCAGCCAAAGAACAAGCTTGGGTTTGTACTGCTTACTGTTTAGGTAGACTGCCGAGTTACCTGTTGTTCTTACTTTCTTGCCTTGGGAGTATAGAGTTGTTGCTGGGTTCATTGGTTGATAGAAAAATGATTGTACTAAACTAGTAAATAAGTGTGAATGGATTTTGGTAGGATTTCTTACTTTAGTGTACATCTGCTTCTCTGCTGCATTTATTTCCTTTACTTTTTCTATATTACTAACTGACAGTGGGGCACAAATCTCGTGGTGATTGCCTACTGGGATTAGTCTCACACCCTATTTGGGTCCTGCTTTTCAGCCCAAATAGGTTATATGGTTGCAAGTGTGGATAGGGATCGTGACCCTTCTACTTCAGGTACATGATTGCTGGTTGGAGCTGGAGAGCATAGGACCGAGCTTAGGCTTGCGATGCTACTGGAGTTGATGTTTACTTTAGTACTTTGTTTTCAGTTGTATTTCAACACGTTGTTGTGTTGTTGCTTTCTTTAGATATTTGTACCTACTGCATCATTATCATTATCATTATATGTTCATTGCTTCCGTTGTTTAGTTTCAGTGTTTGTATGTTGTCTACTGCTTTTGCTATTGATTGTTGTTTTTCTTGCCTTGTATACCTTACCAAATGAGGGCATAGTTTCCCCAATAACTTACCAAGGCCCTCGCTACTAGTCGGCAGCCTCTGGCATTTGGGTAATTGCACTTGAGGTCATGTGGCGAACCGAGTATGGGGCACCGGTGGAAGGGCTCTAGATTCGGGTCGTTACAAATTTATCCTATATACTATAATGTAATACAAACTTCTCAAATTTTTCATCAAGGTATATCCTACTATAAATATATAAAATTTTATAATAATTATTTTGTTTAACTCATGAAAACGAGTATATTTACTAGGAAATAATATGCACCAAATTAATGTATCATGCACCATGATATTTTTAGACCTTTATATTGGTATCAAAGAAGCTATGTGAGTATTGAAATTAATATTTAAATTCATGTGTGGTTTTTGGGTGATATTTGGATTTAGACAAGTCATCATTAATAGATAAGAGATATTAAAACCATATGTGTGAGTAATTATCATTTTCTAAATTATATAACACTTCTTTAAAGTTAAATTATATCGAACAAATATAGTAGAATATGTAGTGAACCCAAATGTTTCTAATTGATTTTTCCCTAGAGATACTTATACAAAAGTGGTCAAAGTATATCTAGTGGATAAGAAAATAATAGATTAAGAATATGATCTAGGATGTTGAGTTTAATTAGAAGATATATTAATTGGGGTGTATAGTATTTAATTAATGGTATTATACAATAAAAATGGTTTTATAATTTTACTATAAATGAGAGAAGTGTGTATTTGCAGTGGTTTTTAATATTAAATCGAGTATTAAGAAGAAGGTAGTAATGTGGGTGTACATGAATATGAGATACTTGAGTTTATATCATAAGGTATTATGGTCTTATATAGAATTTTGAAAAACAATTATTAAGGCTAACATCAATGATAAAGTGTTCCTATGGGGTTCACCTTGATAGGGTCATCTTTTTTATAGGTGGAAGTGAGAGTTGGAAGTATAAAACACATTATGTTTTTGTTTTGGTGGAAGTTATCATGATGATGCATTGAATGACACATTCATTGTGTGTGATCATTTATATAGAGATGAAATTTGATAGTGGTTCATAATTAGAGGAATTATTGATCTTTAATTGGGGTTTGAACATGGGACCATTGAGGGAAGAGAGATCAAATTGACTAAGTGTGGTAGTGTCAGGAAAATATTAACTCTAAAGACTCTAGAATAGGTGGTCCAAATTATATAATAGTGAAAAGAGTGGTCCATAGGTGATTCATGATATTTCTTCTTAATTATTACAATTCATATAATGAGAAGTTTTTAATGAAAATTGTTATCGTATAATAGTGAAATTGGGAACCTATGTTACTTAGAAGAATGAGATTTATTTGGGATTGATTAATTTAAATGTGAATATGGGGGGAGCATTGTATATTTTTTAAATTGACTAAATTATTGTCTAATAAATTTAATTATTAGTAAAAGATACCCAAACTAGATATTTAAGGATACCTATAATTGGATGTCCCTGTTAGGATATAAAATATCCAAAAGAACCATATTGGTATTTTACAATATTTCTTATAAGTGAGGAATTGGTATATGGACACTATCTTGGCACAAGAAAATTAGTGGTTGGCCACTAGAATCCTAATAAGGGACACTATAATTATAATCAATGAACTAAACCCTCTTTATAGTGGATTCATTTTGGCCTTTTCATATGGGTTTAATTTTAGTACCCCTTTGAGTTTTTTGTGTTTTATGGGTTGAATGGATAGAGGTTTCCTCATTTTACTTTCCCTATTACCTTTTACCCCTTTTGTATGGTGCCTTATAGAATCTGGTTTTTCAATTTGAGTAAGTATTTCCCAAAAAAATCTGTCAAGGGTGTAGTTTAATCACTCCATAATGACGTGGAATCTAGATACTTTTTAGTGGGCCCTCAAACATAATATACACAAATTTTGGGGTGTACTTTAAGTATTTTTATGTGTCCAAATGAGTTTTACAAGTAATTTCATTGAAAATTTATTAAATTTATTATTTATCACGCTATATAAATTTTATCTTTTTATTATAGGAGGATTTTGAGCATGTGATGGAATGTTTGAATATTGATTCTTATATTTTTGGAATCATTAAACTACTTGATGATTTTTATGGTATTTTTTTGAAGATTTTTCAACTTATACAATAATAAGGATTTTTATATAGTTGGGGATTGTGGGAATCAAGGTGTGAATATATATATATGAATGGAGATGAGAAAAAAGTAGTAAATTTAAGTTGTTACTATCTATTTGCCTTGTTTTATAAGTTTTTGTTGTTGTGTGATATGAAAAGTTATATACATAGTCATAATGAAATAAAATATGGACCAAGATTTCTCTTGTGTTATTGAGAAAATAAGTGAGGATTTTTAGGTGTATAAAATGTTTTATACATTCATAAAATCAATCATAGTGTTATTTAAATATAGAGTTTAATTATGTTACTTTTCTAGGAATAAAACATGATCCATGTTGGTCTTTACACCATGATTAATTAAATTTTTAACACCTCAGGTGGCCTACTGTGATCCTAATGATACTAATATCGTATTTAGTCTAACATGTTGACTTTATGAATAATGTTTTTCATTAAGGGTTGGTTTTTGGTAATGACAAAGAGTACATTTATGGTCTATATAATCACTTAATAGGTATCATATAATATGGGTCTAAAATAATGATAAAGATAAAGGTTATTTTAGTGTATTTTTTATAAATGACCTATTGAGGGTGAATTACTATAATGATTTTAATATGATATATTTTTATCATAAATTTATGAACTAAAATGATAATTTATAAACCAAGGTCCTTATCCACATATGGGAGATATTCATTTTTCATAGTGATTCATGTATGGGATAACCAAAATATGAGTCAAGTATATCAAAATACTAGCAATGTGGGAGGTAATTTTTGTTATCTATGTGATTGGAAGTTTTTTTGTTAGGATATAGAACGTGTTATATGTATCATATCAATTTCCTTGGAATAAAAAATTTCTTAATTCCCTATCATGTTATTATGAACTCTTATCTATTTACTTATTATTACTTTATAGATATGTATTATTCAATACCAAAATTATGTATGGTTAAACTGTTATTTATATTTGAGGTAACTCTAAGTGGATTATGGAAAATGAAAACTAACTATTTTAGGTATATTTATTAAGTGAATCTATGATTATACCAACACATTATTGATGTTTTGTGACCTATGGTTGGATAATTTTTTCAATACTCCATTTAATAGAATTTATTAGTTAGTTGTAAGACTAGTCGATCTTGCCAATTTGAAAAAATTACACATGGTTTAGATACATACAAATCAACACACCATTCCGAGGATCGTGTTACAAATAAATAAAATTTATAATGATTCATGTAATAAAATATCCCTAGATAAAAATACATACACATTGAATCATTAATAGATGTAAGGATTTTGATATTATAGGATATAATTTAATGATATATTTTCATTGTGATTCATAATATGGGAAGTATGGAATGACCATCCAAACTTACTAATATTTTGGTGGTAGAAGTGGAGTTGGTAATTCGATTGTCTTTTCTAGCATTATGTGTTATGAATTATTGGATTTTTTTTATTTTTAATGAATAAATATTTCATAATACTTTAAATAAAATACATGATTCATTTTAGCACCCTAGTATTTTATTAAGAAATTATTTTATCTTAAAATAAGCATTGTGTTTAAAAACTTTCTTCACATGAAAATATAAAACCAAAACAACACACGAAACATTATATATCTATTATAATGTAATTTTTATATTGTTGGGTATAAATAAGAGTGACTAATTTTTTAAATTTATATATAAATAATAACCATTTAAAATTATAATTCATTGATAAAATTCAATTATTATAGCTTGATAACTAATAAGATCTATTTTTTGTAAAAAATATATTTTTTATAAAATTCTCTTTTTAATATGTTTATTTCAGGAATATAAATATATTATAGATATATTATGAATAATATAATTTTTAATAAATTATTTAATAATAATAATTTTAAATATTTTAATAGGAAATAATATTAAAAATTCTTAATACATTGAAAAGTTATTTTCCTATAAAGAACGTTTTTATGATATTTTACATTTGTATTTAAACATTGAATACCTAAATTTTTAAAATATAACTATGTTAAAATTAATTTTATTTTTGAAATTAGAAAAAAATATTATCTTATTTTTTTTCTTTTCTTTTCTGATATTTTGAAATAGTCAATTTTTAGGTGAATAGTGAAAATAACGTTTTTACAAAAAAATATAACTTCACAATTATATGAGAAAGACCTTGAAATTTACAAAACATTTAATTGTTCATATATTTTTTATGGAGTAAAACTAAAAAAATTTTCTATACCATTATTAATATCTAAATCCCAATATTAAATTTTCTGTAACCAAAACAATATTTTGCAATAAATATTTTTTTTGGTCTTTTCATTTAATTAAAAAATATTTTTTAATAAAATTTTTCTTTAGCTTAAATTGAAAGATAAATAGAACATATTTTTTTATAAAAAAAAATTTATATCATGAAAATAAAATATATGGATAATTTTAACCTTCACATAAATTTTAAACATAAAAATACACCTTTTCAAACAGTAGGTTTTTTACATGTTGTGTGGACTAATATTATGATTCTTTCTCTAACCATTAGAAATATTGTTTTATTAAATGAGTTTAATATTTTATATTCACATATTAAAATTAGTAAATAATATTAATTTCAATTTTTTCATTAAAATTAGTTACCATTAGTAAAAATGGAGTTACTGTAGTATGGGTATATTAAGGTAAAAAGGTGATTAGCCTAGTACAAAAGGATAAACTACATTAAAAATGTTTTCAGTGGTTACCCAAGACCTGAATCCATTATATAATTTGATTACCATTACATATAGATAGTTATATATATATATATTATATTACCATAATAGTATAATTACATATACATGCATTATTTTTTTGGCAATGTCGTTAAATTACATATCGTATAAAAATGTTATAGTAGTTTTCAAGATATAATGAGGACGTAAACATACCAAAACTTTAATATTAAACTTATGTGTTTTGGTCCATATATATCATGTAAAAAAGACATAGATGATGTGTGACTATCAACTGTGGGGAGGGATCATAACCATTGATACTTCTTCTCAGGAAATTCAAACATGGTGGTCTTGAGTAGATGAGATCATGAGAACTAACACACTAATAGGAATACCACATGTTTCATGTGTCATTGGTAATTCCTATCTGCAGACATAGGTAATATTCTCAAAACAATAATTTACTATCATTGTGTACCATTTAATTTTTTTCATTGAAGTAAGATGATTACAATGAAATTTATTTCCTTACAAAGTGGCTTATATTGGGCACACAATTGATGGTATGGAATTGACTGAATGATCAAAATAGAATTTGTTACTTCTAAATGGAAGGGATATATCAAGATAAATCAATTAGGATGGTATTACCTTTTCTAAATCAATTTCCATGGAATAATAAGTTAAACCTATCCATCAATTTCAATGAATAATAAATAATGAAAGGATGATTACACAAAATGTGAATCTGACATTATAAGATATTGCGACATAAAGACATTACATTAAACGAGGTGTGTTCATATAAGTTTGTCATTTTTAGAACCATACCTTTTCTCCTTAGGGGCCTTGATGAGTTGATGGACTCTGATCCAAGTTTATGAGTAGTAATCATGACTATCAAGATAAGGACCCAGAGGATTACACACTTAGAATATTGAAAAGTCCTTCATATCCTTATAAAAAGGAGTATTGGAGATTGTGGACCCAACCATAGGGTTTGGGATATGTCTGAGATTAAATAAAGACCATGAAATAAATTAATTAGTTATAACTCATGTATAAAATAATTAGAATTAAATTAAATTCTTTAATGTATTTATTAGATTTAAAGTGAATGCATAGAAAATTATTTAACGAACGAATATTATATTAATAGTTAATTCTCATTTTATATTAACTGTTTCATGTAATGTATTTATTATTTTACAAGTAATTTATAATAATATAAATTATGTTTATGATGTATTAAATATGTCATAATATGTCATTTATGCATAATTTAATAGGTATTATATATTTGAGGATAAAAGAGTCATTAATAGTTTTTTTAACCTCCCTATATAAGAATGATAATGCTCAAATATGATGTATTATTCATCCACTAAAATACTAATATACTCTCTCATCACTCACACATCTGAGTGTGGAAAGGTTCCCATTCTAAGAACTAATGAATGTTTGTCTTTGCAGATCAAAGGAACAAAATAGAATTGATCATCAATCTATCTAAGGTTATGTCTATTCTCTAAGACAATATATAGATATCGATGATAAGAATAGCTATATGATATTGAAATGTGTATTTATAACGTCCCGGACCCGGGTGCCACGCAACGGGTGCCCCGAGCCCAGTTCGCCACATGACCTCAAGCACATTTCCCCAAATGCCAGAGGCTGCCGAATAGCAGCGAGGGACCAGGTCTAATAGTGGGTAAACTATGCCCTCATTTATCAAAGTGTACCGCAGCTCAATACCAAAATAAACATACAACAAACAGCGGAAGCAGTAAACATACACAACTGAAATAACTACAGCTGTGGATATAACCAATAGTATAAATGATGATGCTACATGTTCAGAGTTCTAAGAAAACATCCAGAACAAGTTATACATCAATACAGTACAGCAGAAAATAGAGTACAACAAACAAGAAAAACAGCTAACAGCGGCATCGTGAGCCTAGGCTCGGTCCCATGCCCTCCTACTCCTCAGCAACAGTTAAGTACCTGTATAAGGACTCTTGCCCATATCTACACCTGCAGCAACATAATCTGTTTGGGCCGAAAAACGTGACCCAAACAGGGTGTGAGAAATATATCTCCGTTGGCACCCACCAAAGGCCCGTGCCCAACTGTGTGTAATCATGCAACAACAGTGTGTAGTAGTAAAATGCAATAAAGTAAGCAGTACTCAAAAGTAACTAATTACCAGTTATATTTCCATTTTATTATCCATTTAATCCATTTTAATATTATAAACCACCACATTGCATTTCTAAGTAAACAGTCCATGTCCTCAGACAAACAAAACCTTACCCTCAGGTAAGCAGAATCCAACCCACAGGTATAGCCCTCAGGCGTAACATAAATTGCCCTCGGGCAAAGGAAGTGTCACCCTGAGGCACAGAAGTCAAGCCCTCAGGCACGAAAGGTTTCCTACAGGAGAAATACTATAGCCCTCGGGCTAAATAGTGCAGTGGCCTCAGGCTAATCACAACAACGCCATCAGGCTAAACAGGTAACCGGGCCATGTTCAATAGGTAAACAAGCAGTAAAAAGCAATTCCTCTCAAGGAAATTCTACAATTACTACATTTAAGGCATACCCTTGGGTATCCTGGTCAAATGGCTAAACAGAGGAACACACCCCTCGGGATGGTCCTGGATCCAAGAAAAGATCCCAAACAGCATTTTATTATCACAATTAAATACCTAATCAATTCTAGGTATTAATTATAGCAACGACCTCAGCCACACGACACCCCGACATGGGTTCGTGGCACAAAAACACACAAAACACACAGCAGTTGGAAAAATAAACACAAAGCCACCTACCTTATACGCCAACGAACGCCATACCCGAACATCGGCTCCAAAAACGCCCAAGAACTACATAGATCTGATGAATAAAAAAACTCATTCAAACTTAAAAAACTTACATTAGGAGAAGAATTGGAAAGAACGGTACCAGGAGAGGATAGGGCTAACCCGTGAGATTCCAACGAGATCGTCCAAATCCGAATCGGATTCCAGACGAATGTCCGGTGGACCTTCAAAGATCTGACCTCCTCCTTTGGCTCCAAAATGGCTCAAGTGCCTCCTCTTCCAAATGAAGAGGCTACTTCCTATTTTAAGTCGAAAAAACAAAGTACACGACATGTACTTCAAAGTACACTGTGTGTACTCCTTTCATTTAACTGTTCAATTGGTGGCACCTCCACACTGTTCATCTGCTGACAAGAGTACATGGCATGTACTCCCAAGTACATGGCATGTACTGCCACCCAGCAGGCGGCGACTCCACCGCCTTACTGTTTAAGCCTGCTGACTGACTACACAGCGTGTAAGGTACCACTACACGGCGTGTAGTCGGTTCCTACACCCTTCATCACCGTCATGGCCACACGCCCCGTGTACTCATCCCAACACAGCCAAAAGTACACGGCATGTGGATAAAGTACACGACATGTAGTTCCAAAAATTAACATTCTTTCCCATTTTCCATATTTTTTCAAAAACACTTAAGGAAAAGGAAAAGGAAAATACTCGTACCTCAAAAATAAGAACTGGGTTCTTACAAACTTCCCCCCTTATAGCAATTCATCCCCGAATTTCCCTTTCAAGGGTGGCGAAGATAAAACTTAGAAAATCTCTAGCCACTAAGCACGTACGTTGGCCTCTCGCTCCCAGGCCTCGTCCTGCACTCGGCCATGCTGCCATAGCACCCATACGAGAGGAACTGACCGGCCTCGGAGAACCTTCATGCTCCTATCAACGATATGGATCGGATGCTCCTCAAAGGACGCATCATGCTGAAGCTCAACCTCCTCTAGCTGAAAGGTGTGAGACGGGTCTGAAAGGTAGAGACGCAACTGAGACACGTGGAAGACGTCGTGCATGGTTCGGTACCGCTGCGGTAACTACAACTGATAGGAAACCATCCTGACTCTCTCCAGAATCTCAAATGGTCCCACATACCTCGATGAAAGCTTAACCTGTCTCCGGATCCGCTTGTGTCCCAGCCTCAGCGAAACACGCAAGAAAACCTGATCCCCGACCACGAACTACAAGGGTCGTCTGCAGCGATCAGCATAAGACTTCTGATGAGACTGTGCGGTAGCCATCTGCTTCCGAATCAACAGGACCTTCTCAGATGTCTCCTGGACGAGTTGTGGCCCCAGCAAAGCTGCCTCACCTGCCTCTAACTAGCAAAAAGGTGATCGGAATGGCCTACCATATAAATCCTCGTATGGTGCCATCTCAATAGTTGCCTAAAAACTATTGTTATAGGCAAACTCGACTAAGGGTATATTCTTCTCCCAAGAGCCCCCAAAGTCTAGGACACATGCGCATAGCATGTCCTCTAGCACTTGTATCATCCGCTCTGACTGGCCATCTGTCTGAGGGTGGTATGCTATGCTCAGAAGCACCTGTGTACCCAGCGTCCTATGAAAACTCTGCCAGAACGAGATGTAAAGCGGGAGTCCCTATCTGAAACGATAGAATGAGGGACGCCATGCAGACGTACGATCTCTCAGATATACAGCCTTCTGAGATCGTCCACACCAAAGGTATCCTTGATCGGCAAGAAGTGATCTACCTTCGTGAGTCTGCCCACAACAACCCACACAGCGTCATTGCCTCGAGGTGACCTCAGCAATCCCGTCACGAAATCCATCGCGACATCATCCCATTTCCACTCCGGAATGGGCAATTGCTGTAACAGCCCAGCTGGTCTCTGATGCTCTGCCTTCACCTGCTGACAGTTGGAACACCTCGTAACAAAACTAGCTATCTCTCTCTTCATACCTGGCCACCAGTACTGACATCTCAAGTCACGGTACATCTTGGTAACCCCGGGATGAACTGCCCAAGCTGAATCATGAAACTCCCGCATCATCTCCTCACGTATATCCCCTGGAACCCATACGCGTCCTTGGAAACGCAAAACCTCATCATCACCTATCCTCCAACCGGGAGGAGGGTCCTCACTTTCCACCGACTCCCGTAGAACTAGGCCTTCTGAAACTGATAGCTGCCTCATCCTAACTCTGTCCAGGAGGGTACAAGTCACAGCTAACGAGGAAAGATAAGTCTACCCCTGACTTTCATGCACCTCCAGATGCATCTCAGAGAACAAATCCATAAGCTGCCACTCACCACTGGCCTCTTGCACTGCCTGTATCTGATTCTTCCTGCTCAGTGCATCGCCTACTGCATTACCTTTACCAGGTGTATAGGCAAGCTAAAAATCGAAGGACTGTCGGTACTCGACCCACCTTCTCTACCTCATATTCAAGTCACACTGAGTAAAGATATACTTGAAGCTTTTTTGGTCGGTGAAAACCACAAAATGCTCTCCCAACAGGTAATGTCTCCAACAACACAATGCATGAACAACTGCAGCCAACTCGATATCGTGCATCTGGTAATTCCTCTCATGTGGCCTCAACTGCTGAGACCCATACGCAACAACTCGGTCTCCCTGCATCAAAATGGCCCCCAGCCCTATCCCTGATGCATCACAGTAAACTGTATAACTTTTCCCATGCTCCAGGAGTATCAGGATCGGTGTTGATGTCATCCTTCCCTTCAGGTCCTGAAAAGATGTCTCACAAGCTTCTGACCAAATGAACTTCACACCCTTCTTAGTCAGACCTGTCAATGGTGCTGCTAAGCGGGAGAAGTCCTGTATGAAGCATCTGTAGTAACCAGCCAGCCCTAAGAAACTTCGTATCTCAAACACTTTCTTAGGCTGCTCCCAGGAAACTACTGCTCTCACCTTCTCTGGGTCCACTACAACTCCTGCCTTTGAGATGATATAACCCAGGAAGTGAATCTGGTCCATCCAAAAGTGGCACTTTGAGAGCTTATCATATAGGCGATGCTTTCTCAGTGTAATCAATACGATCTCAAGATGGGTGGTATGGTTGTGTGGAGTGTGAGAGTACACCAAGATGTCATCCATGAATACTACCACAAATGAATCAAGATACGGATGGAACACACAATTCATTAGAGCCATGAAAACTGCTGGCGCGTTCATGAGTCCAAACGGCATAAACATATGCTCATATAGACCATACCTGCTCCTGAAAGCTGTGAGAGGTATATCAGATGGTCTAACGCGCAGCTGATGATATCCGGATCTCAAGTCAATCTTCGAGAACACTCATGCTCTATGAAGTTGATCAAACAGATCATCTATCCTCGGCAAGGGATATTGGTTCTTAACCATCAACTGGTTTAGCTTCTGATAATCCACACAAATTCTGAGTGTGTCATCCGCCTTCTTCGCAAAAAGGACCGGAGAACCACAAGGAGAAGTACTGGGTCGGATAAAACCACTTTCCTGTAACTCCTCTAGCTACCTCTTGAGCTCCTGCAACTCAGGCGTGGCCATCCTATAAGGAGGAATGGACACCAGTGCTGCTCCTGGAACAAGATCGATAGAGAAATCCACCTCACGCACTGGGGGTAGACCTGAAAAGTCGTCCATGAAGAAATCCCTGAAACAATCAACAACTGGAGGGAAATCCATCTGAAAAGTCCCCTGGTCATCGAGATATAAGCTCGCAATCTGGGCTGTGATTCCACCTCGCCCATGATGCTCTGGTCCAACTCGACTCGCCTGAACATCCCACTCACCCTTGTATAGAAACTCCCCGCCCTCTGGTGATGTGAAACGCACCCTACGACGATAGCAGTCTACAAAGGCTCGAGAGGGAACCAACCAGTCCATCGTGAGAATGACGTCATAGCTCATCATCTCCAGGACATAGAGGTCCCAAGGGAAGTGAAACCCACCAAACTCAAGGGGGCACTCCTTGTGTAGAGACCCGAAGCTTAATGTACAAGGATATTACATTACTTTTGCGGAATACTTATTACATAACAAAAACACACACACAAGGACCATAATAGTTTAGTGTCTTTGGAAACTTGGAAAGTAATCTTCTAATCATGGTGAAAGATCTTCAACATCTCCCATAAAGATCTTCCCTTTTTTTTCTTACCTAAAACCTTTCTCTATATCATGGGGAAAAGAAAACATAAAAGGGTGAGCTCAAATGCTCAATAAGGGTAAACAAAAGAAAATCAATCACATCATATTCATAAGAACATAACATTTTGGAAATCTTAACCTACAAAAGAGATCATAATATCATAACATGGGATAAATCATATTAGTGAAATAAAATCCCAATAATCATAACTTAAAACATGAAACTTTGTGGCGTACACACATAATCATAGAGAATCAAATCTTATTAGTCAAGAATCATTTCCAAGACTATCTTAGTGGACAAAGTCCATTTCTGAACCGAGTCACCCTCGTTTCAGTCCTATTTCACTGAACCGGTATAACCTACCATTCCAGCCATGTCTATCTCATGAGATATAAAATCTTTACCCAATGCATTGGAGGGAGATATAGGTCTCACCCATCTCATAATGATACCCTTCTTATGTGTTCCACAAAATCATAAATCATATATCATTGCATAACCCATGTAATAAAAATGGGAATCTTAAACATCATGACATCATAAAAAAATTCATATAAGATAGAGGAATTCATAAATATATTTCCATCACAACATAATCAAGTAAATGTAATAATAGGGATAGAAATAGAACCCTATATTATCTTAGATGGAAAATAATTTTGATAAAACACTTGAACTCTATTTTTGAGGAAAATATCCTTTCTACTTCAAAAACACTTTTCCTTTCTTAACATGTCATAAATATCTAAACTAAAAGAAGTTGATTAAAATAAACTTGAAAACATGTAAAGGAAGCTTCGTGGAAATAATGTTTTAAAAATCCATTCATGCCGTATAAGTTTAAAAAACATTCTTCGTACTTTTTTCGGAAAAGTCAAAAAGTACCTCATACGAAAAATGAAAAAAGATTCCTTTCATATCCTTTACTAAAAACTCACCGAAGGGTAAAATTGGATTTAAAAAATTGTAGGTGGATGGAAATAATATTACATATTTATGAAACATGGATGTGGATGATAAAATACACCCCAATAAATACCAAAGTTTAAACAATCTCAGATAAAAATGAGATTGTGATATTTCCCTTACCTTATGTCCGATATGCTTTGTATGTATCCGAACCTCCTTTATAATGATTTAAATAATGTCATTAACTTATTACAGAATCATATTCATTGTTATGATATCATATATGGTTCACTTATGACTTTATATTACCCATTCTTTTGTAAATTCCATGTTAAAGAAGCGTTTTGGGTAAAATCGTTTCATTTATCGTAGGTGTTTGGACTTGTTGTTCTTGACATTATTATGATTTACTTACTTCCAGAATATAAAACATGATTTATATATCATATATATTCAGTATATATATATATATATAATATATAGATAAATGAAATGAAACAAACCGTTCATGGAGACGGTAGTCCGTACGTACGCATGAACGCTGTTTTCCTTTCCTTATTGTCTTGAATGGAAGTAAGTAGATGACATAAATATATATATATATACATAAATCTAGTAGATTTAACATGTCATATATTTCATTATTATTCATTATATATACTTTATAATCATTCATGAATGGTTAATGTGGAGAATGAATCTCATCGCGTCGTGGAGACGGTAGTCCGTACGTACGCACGAGCGATGATATCATTCTCATGATCGTGGAATTGTATTGGAGTGTATGTATACTATTTCTGAATCAATATCACTTTACAATAATCATATGTAGTTATTATTTACACCATTATAACCATCCAAGTAAGGTGGTGGTGGAAAATAGATTACACCACGGCGTGGAGACGGTATTCCGTACGTACGCACGCGCGGTGATTTCATTTTCCGTAGGATGGATAGATGGTGAAATAAGGTTGTTTCATAATTATAATAACATATCAGTATATAAGTGATACTGATGTTATTAATTAATAATAAAACAACCTAAGAAGAAGAAGTTGAAGAAGAAATAAAGATGAAAGAATCGGTAACGAACATTACCTCTTCTTTGAAGCGCCTCTTTGAGATCTCCTTTTAGGGCACTAAAATTGGTCTTTGAGGAAGACCAGAACCTCTAGGATGTTTCTAGAGAAGTGTATAAGGGAATGTATCAGGGGTTGGCTGAGCTTGAAGGCTCAAAGTGGTGTGAGGAAGAGAGGGAGGAGGTGCCCTTCTATAAGGGAGGAGAGGGGCACCTTTGCAATAACTAAAACTATTATTTTATTATAAAGTGAAATTCGGTTTTAAATAGCTCCAAATTGATTTATTTCTAAGAGAAGGTGGGGATGGGTCTAAATCCTCCCATAAAATGGAATTTAGACATGTTTAGGTTCTTATTTTAACCTTATCATTTATATTTAACATTAAGTTAAATAATTTTACTTTTACCGTGTCTTCTTGTGTTCTTACACTATAAGGTTAATAAACTTACTATAACAAGCCAAACGAACCCAAAGTTGTTTATTATTAATATATATAACCTTATATAAGTCATTTGGCCGATCCTTATATTTTTAGGAATAAAATAACAATTAATAATATAATATATTTTTAAAAAACTATTTTATGTCAATTTTGACACTATTTAGTAATTGATTTTTGTGAAAATCATAACAGAATTATTAGTTCGAAAAAAGTTAATTAAATCATTACTAACATGTCATATTAACCTATAAAATTATTTTAATTCATAAAAAGTCTCAAATTACATTTATTTGGGCATTTATAACATCAATTATGTCAATATTTCATTAATAAGACAATTACTACATCATCTTTGTTTCATAATAAATGATAATTATTAAATCCCTAAAAATTCTAAATAAATTCCTATGATGTAGATAATTGTATTAGAGTTCTGGATAATATTCATGTTAGAAGTTTCATGAAGTTTATCACTAAATTAAAATTATTATACTTATAGGATTTCAGAAAGTGACATGTTGTCACATTTCTTGGTTTTAATAATAATTAAATTATTTTCATGGAAAAAAGTCCATAAAATGAATCTAATCCGACCCTTAGGTTATATGGGTCTACTTTTAGCTATCAAATAGGACTTTTCTAAGTTTTAGGGTAATTTTATAATCTTAGATTTACCCTTAATTACCCGATTTACCATTAACTATAGTAAATAAAATTTACCGTAGTTACTATTCACAATGCCCAAAAATAAAAAGTGGCTTATTAACATAATTTGGACCCACTGATTCCAAATATGGAATCCATTTTTCCAAATTCAATATACAAAAGATGCAGAAATTAAATTAAAATTAATCCTGTTGTCGAAAGAAAATGGGTTTTTCTTTAAAATGTTGCAAAAGATTGAATTGATTTATCCTACGAATTCAAGTTAAAATCAATGCTAATGACATACATTATATTAAATGGTAAAATATATTCTATTTATACTTTAAAACCATTCAATATTATAATTTAACCAAATAAGATATTACGATGAAAAAAGTTGTTTTTAATTAAAATATAGCGTGTTTTTACTATTCATTAAAATATGAAAGTTATCGGAAAAATATCAAAACTTTATCTAATGTAAATTTTTATATCCTGATTCAAAATAAGAATTTTATTTTTTCAAATTGAACATATAAACATGTCAAAAACAATTTTTAAAGTGGGTTCGCCATCAAAAGGCGGCAAAACTGCATTTTTTGAAAAATACTTATTTTACCCGAAAAATTTATTTTGTTCTTATACCATGTTCTAGAAATGTGTAAGATGAATAATAATGTTATAAAATTAAAAATGTATTTAACACTATTCATAACGGCTAGTTCATAACAATATTATAATAATATATCGTTGTTTAGTAAAACCTGGTATTGCGTACAAGACACGCTATCGAGGAAGGTCACGATTGCGTGTAATGCAAGCCAAGTCAGGGTTGCATGTAGTGCACAACTCCTTTGTTATTGCGTATAACAGAATCCAACCATATTTTATTTATACATTGAATATATATATATATATACACTCAATGTTGCGTAGAATAACTTCTATCAAACGAACTTGAAATTGTGTGTAACAAGAGCCAAGAAAAGTGTTGCGTATACTGCAAGCTAATACAGTGTTGCGTATAGCGCAAGATAATCTTGGTGTGTCATAAAATAGAAGATATGAATGAAATTAAAAAGAATGTATCTTATAAAATCTCGGGTTATTACATTCTACCCCCCTTAAAATGAATTTTGCCCTCAAAATTCGTCGGGGTTATAAATCGTTTATTATTCATAAAAACCCACATCATAAAAAGAAATACCAAAACTGAACTTTAAAAACTAAAGTATGAAATATAACGGTTACCCAAATTAACTCATCACTAGGTTTCCATACAGGAGAAAATATGGACATGGAAGAGAAATCTAACCGCCATGTTCTGATGGAGAGTGGTAGAGAACATGGCTATGAAAAAGCCAACAATCACAAATCTATTGATTTGTGGTGATCTAAGGTACCATCTGATTCATCGGATATAAGGGCAGTAGGACAAAATTTTTGGTTTTTTTCAAGATCATTTCCCTAAATTTGATGAAATTGGAATTAGAAGAAATACTTTCGTGATTTTAGTATAGTCTCACCGTTTGTCATTATTTGGACAATTTCCACTTCATCACTTAAAGAAATGAAGTTGAATTTGTCATTTGTGATGTGTTAGCAGATCATGTGATAGAATGATGGTTCATTCCATCTGTCTCAAACAAAAGGTTAGAAAAGTTATCAAAAAAAAAATACATAAGTCCATCTACAGTGAGATTAATCTTATATAGTTCCTAAAATGGACTTATACTGCTTAATATAATTAAAGTAGTTTCTACTAAACAGGGACTTCCTGTAGGCCAGTGGTAGGTGAAAAATGCCAGTCGCACTTCGGTTGTGGGTTCGATTCCCACAGCCTTGTCCGACGCGATGGGCTGTCGCCCGTCCTGCAGGTTGTCCTTTTTCTAAAACTACATTACTATAAAATCCCATCAGTAATATCGAAAAAAGTTCTATCCTTAAACAATAATTAGCATATGTCCAACATAATCCATTCCAATATTTAGGCTTATCTAAAATAATTCGGTCCAAGCTCCTAGTATAAAGAAAACGATTACTTGAAATGTCATCAACCAAGCATGTGAATACCATCATTTATCCCCCATATATATATATTGTTGGTCACATTCCAATCATGTGAATACCTTAATCATGTATTCTATTGAAAAAATGAATACCCATTGAACCATAGTGAAAACTTGAATGCAGTTAAAAGTTAACACTTTCCACATACCAAAATCCTCAAAATTCTATATACTCAAACCATGATATCACTTAGTCCTTATATCAATCATGATCTCATGACTACTGTTAAACATTTCGTTTTCCCGTTTTCCCTTCATTATGCGCATATCATCTTATTTCCAAAAATATCTCAATCACTTTGAATACCAAATTAGACCAATACATAAATATTCCAATACTCCATGATACAACATTATTTTGGAATCCCATTACATAAATATTTAATCATTCCACCACATCGTTGTCATATTCAACATCGCCAATAGTGATCGCATGTGACATCCCTTTGTCCTTTGCCTTAATCGGTTGCTCATGTTGATCATCACTAACCCTTGGATTAGGTCATTTATTAGCATAATGCCCCATTTCCTTGCACTTGAAGCATTGAAGTGTTGGTGGTGCGTTCTCTGCAGTGTTTGCTTTATTCACATCATTAGAAACCCTTTTTCCTTTACTTCGACACTCAGCTGCTCAATGACCTTCTTTTCCACAATTAAAACATTTTCTAGTCCCTTTAAGACAATCTCCACCATGCTTCTTTCCACACTTTGTGCATAAGGAAACATTCATCTTTTTTTCACCATTATTCTGAGATTTCTCCTTGAACTCCATCTTTCGTTTCTTGTCAAAACCATGAGATGGATATGTAACACCAACTTCCATTTCTACCTTGATAGCACAACGCACAATTTCTTCATAGCTACTGAAGTCTCTTATAGCTAATGCCCTTCGAAGACTTGGTTTTAAGCCACTGAAAAATCGATCAACTTTACTTTCAGGTTGGATGATAATGCCAGATGCATACCTTGAAAGTCTTGTAAAATTCGCTTCGTATATACCAACAGATTCATCATCCTTCTGCTTCAGCTCAAGAAACTCCTTTTCCATCTTTGTTCGAAGAATATGAGGGAAGTACTTACTGAAAAACAATTTCTTGAACTCGTCCCATTCCATGGACTCAATTTCATCTCTTGGCCTCGTATTCTTGATAAGATTCCACCATTGATCAGCTTCACCTTCCAAACGATATACTGCTAAGATGACTTTATCATGTTCAGAACATTGAAGAACTGAAAATATCTTTTCAGTGGTACTGATCCATAGTTCATCAACAAGTGGATTGGAAGACCCACTGAAAGAAGGTGGATGTGGCCTCATGAAGGACTCAATAGAATATTGTTCCCTTCTCTGCTCATTTGGAAGTCCAGAATGATTCATAGCTTGTGTAAGTATAACAATAAGATTTGGAACTCCATCTCCCATAACACTTGTTTGTTCAGGAGGAAAATCATTGCATTGTCCATTACAGTGATCAACATGGTTCCTTCGGGTTCCAACCATCGTCTAAAACCCCAAAAGAATAGTGTGAGAGGAAAAAATAATTCTAGGGAAAACAACATAGTAAAGGGGGAGTACCCTTAATATCTAACATCTTAGGTTAAATTATAATATCTTTATCATAGTTCTAGGACTATATCCTATACGTATACTTATCCTTAGGGACATCCCTAGACATACCTTAGTAATATCTCTAGGGATCTCACTAACGTTTTTGCATCCTATTTTCCAAAGGTTGACTAAACCTTTCCTCTGATACGAACTGTAGAGACCCGAAGCTTAACGTACAAGGATATTACATTACTTTTGCAGAATACTTATTACATAAAAAAAACACACACACAAGGACAATAATAGTTTTGTGTCTTTGGAAACTCAGAACGTAATCTTCTAATCATGGTGAAAGATCTTCAACATCTCCCATTAAGATCTTCCCTTTTTTTTCTTACCTAAAACCTTTCTTTATATCCTGGGGAAAAGAAAACATAAAAGGGTGAGCTCAAATGCTCAGTAAGGGTAAACAAAAGAAAAATCAATCACATCATATTCATAAGAACATAACATTTTGGAAATCTTAACCTGCAAAATAGATCATAATATCATAACATGGGATAAATCATAGTAGTGAAATGAAATCCCAATAATCATAACTTAAAACATGAAACTTTGTGGCATACACACATAATCATAGAGAATCATATCTTATTAGTCAAGACTCATTTCCAAGACTATCTTAGTGGACAAAGTCCTTTTCTGAACTGAGTCACCCTCGTTTCAGTCCTGTTTCACTGAACCGGTATAACCTACCGTTCCAGCCATGTCTATCTCATGAGATATAAAATCTTTACCCAATGCATTAGAGGGAGATATAGGTCCCACCCATCTCATAATGATACCATTCTTATGTGTTCCACAAAATCATAAATCATACATCATTGCATAACCCATGTAATAAAAATGGGAATCTTAAACATCATGACATCATAAAACAATTCATATAAGATAGAGGAATTCATAAAAATATTTCCATCACAACATAATCAAGTAAATGTAATAATAGGGATAGAAATATAACCCTATATTATCTTAGATGGAAAATAATTTTGATAAAACACTTGAACTCTATTTTTGAGGAAAATATCCTTTCTACTTCAAAAACACTTTTCCTTTCTTAACATGTCATAAAATTATAAACTAAAAGAAGTTGATTAAAAATAAACTTAAAAACATGTAAAGGAAGCTTCTTGGAAATGATGTCTTAAAAATCCATTCATGCCGTATAAGTTAAAAAAAACATTCTTCGTACTTTTGTCAGAAAAGTCAAAAAGTACCTCGTACGAAAAATGAAAAAAGATTCCTTTCATATCCTTTACTAAAAACTCACCGAAGGGTAAAATTGGATTTAAAAAATTTTAGGTGGATGGAAATAATATTAAATATTTATGAAACATGGATGTGGATGATAAAATACACCCTAGTAAATACCAAAGTTTAAACAATCTCAGATAAAAATGAGATTGTGATATTTCCCTTACCTTATGTCCGATATGCTTTGTATGTATCCGAACCTCCTGTATAATGATTTAAATACTGTCATTAACTTATTACAGAATCATAGTCATTGTTATGATATCATATATCGTTCACTTATGACTTTATATTACCCGTTCTTTTGTAAATTCCATGTTAAAGAAGCGTTTTGGGTAAAATCGTTTCATTTATCATAGGTGTTTGGACTTGTTGTTCTTGACATTATTATGATTTACTTACTTCCAGAATATAAAACATGATTTATATATCATATATATTCAGTATATATATATATAATAGATAGATAAATGAAATGAAACACACCGTTCATGGAGATGGTAGTCCGTACGTATGCATGAACGTTGTTTTCCTTTCCTTATTGTCTTGAATGGAAGTAAGTAGATGACATACATATATATATATACATAAATCCAGTAGATTTAACATGTCATATATTTCATTATTATTCATTATATATACTTTATAATCATTCATTAATGGTTAATGGGGAGAATGAATCTCATCGCGTCGTGGAGACGGTAGTCCGTACGTACGCACGAGCGATGATATCATTCTCATGATCGTGGAATTGTATTGGATTATATGTATACTATTTCAGAATCAATATCACTTTAAAATAATCATATGTAGTTATTATGTACACTATTATACCCATCCAAGTAAGGTGGTGGTGGAAAATAGATTACACCACGGCGTGGAGACGGTATTCCGTACGTACGCACGTGCGGTGATTTCGTTTTTCGTAGGATGGATAGATGGTGGAATAAGTTTGTTTCATAATTATAATAACATATTAGTATATAATTTATATTGATGTTATTACTTCATAATGAAACAACCTAAGAAGAATAAGTGGAAGAAGAAATAAAGATGAAAGAATCGGTAACGGACATTACCTCTTCTTTGAAGCGCCACTTTGAGATCTCCTTTTAGGGAACTAAAATTTGTCTTTGTGGAAGACCAGAACCTCTAGGATGTTTCTAGGGAAGTGGAGAAGGTAATTTGGCAGGGTTTGGCCGAGCTTGAAGGCTCAAATTGGTGTGAGGAAGAGAGGGAGGAGGTTCCCTTTTATAAGGGAGGAGAGGGGCACCTTTGGAATAACTAAAACTATTATTTTATTATAAAGTCAAATTCGGTTTTAAATAGCTCCAAATTGATTTATTTAGAAACTAAGGTGGGTATGGATTGAAATACTCTCATACAATATAATTTATACAAGTTTAAGTTCTTATTTTAACCTTATCATTTCGATTTAACATTAAGTTAAATAATTTTACTTTTACCGTGTCTTCTTGTGTTCTTACACTATAAGGTTAATAAAATCACTATAACAAGACAAAAGAACCCCAAGTTGTTTATTATTAATATATATAACATTATATAAGTCATTTTCCCGAACCGTATATTTTTAGGAATAAAAGAACAATTAACAATATAATATTTTTTTTTAAAACTATTTTATGTCAATTTTGACACTATTTAGTAATTGATTTTTGTGAAAATCATAACAGAATTATTAGTTCGAACAAAGTTAATTAAATCATTACTAACATGTCATATTAACCTAGAAAATTATTTTAATTCATAAAAAGTCTCAAATTACATCTATTTGGGCATTTATAACATCAATTATGTCAATATTTCATTAATAAGACAATTACTGCATCATCTTTGTGTCATAATAAATGATAATTATTTAATCCCTAAAAATTATAAATAAATTCATATGATGTATATAATTGTATTATATTTTTGTAGAATATTCATTTTCTAAGTTTCATGAATTTTATCACTAAATTAAAATTATTATACTTATAAGATTTAAGAAAGTGACATGTTGTCACATTCCTTGGTTTTAATAATAATTAAATTATTTTTCATGGAAAAAAGTCCATAAAATGAATCTAATATGACCCTTAGGTTATATGGGTCTACGTTTATCCATTCAATATGATTTTTCCAAGTGTTAGGGTAATTTTATAATCTTATATTTACCCTTAATTACCCGATTTACCTTTAACTATAGTAAATAAAATTTACCGTAGTTACTATTCACAATGCCCAAAAATAAAAAGTAGCTTATTAACATAATTTGGACCCAACGATTCCAAATATGGAATCCATTTTTTTAAATTCAATACACAAAATATGCATAAATTAAATTGAAATTAATCCCGTTGTCGAAGGAAAACGAGTTTTTCTTTAAAACATTGCAAAAGATTGAATTGATTTATCCTACGAATTCAAGGTAAAATCAATGCTAATGACATAAATTATATTAAATGGTAAAAATATATTCTATCTATACTTTAAAACCATTCAATATTATAATTTAACCAAATAAGATATTATGATGAAAAAAGTTGTTTTTAATTAAAATATAGAGTGTTTTTACTATCCATTAAAATATGAAAGTAATCGGAAAAATATAAAAACTTTATCTAATGTAAATTTTTATATCCTGATTCAAAATAAGAATTTTATTTTGTCAAATTGAACATATAAACATGTCAAAAACTATATTTAAAGTGGGTGCACCATCAAAAGGCGGAAAAACTGCCTTTTTTGAAAAATACTTATTTTACCCGAAAAATTTATTTTGTTCTTATACCATGTTCTAGAAATGTGTAAGATGAATAATAATGTTATAAAATTCAAAATTTAGTTAACACTATTCATAACGGCTAGTTCATAACAATATTATAATAATATATCATTTTTAGTAAAACCCGGTATTGCGTACAAGACACGCTATCGAGGAAGGTCGCGATTGCGTGTAATGCAAGCCAAGTCAGGGTTGCATGTAGTGAACAACTCCTTTGTTGTTGCGTATAACAGAATCCAACCATCTTTTATTTATAAATTGAATATATATATATATACACTCAATGTTGCGTAGAATAACTTCTATCAAACGAACTTGAAATTGTGTGTAACAAGAGCCAAGAAAAGTGTTGCGTATACTGAAAGATAATACAGTGTTGTGTATAGTGAAAGATAATCTCGGTGTGTCGTATAATAGAAGATATGAATGAAATTAAAAAGAATGTATCTTATAAAATCTCAGGTTGTTACACCTTGCACTGACGCACACCAACCATCCTAGTCCCCAACGGAGTGTCTAGCGTGAAGATATCAGAAGAAGTAGAAACACTTAGACCAAGGCTCTCCACAACGGGTACAGATATAAAACTATGTGTAGCACCCGTATCAAAAAGTACTGAATAAAAGACCGAAGCTACTAGAAAAGTACCTCTGACTGTCGAAGGTCCGGGATCCTGCTCCTGCTGGGTCTGTTGCACTGCATATGCCTACCCAGTGCTGTGGCCCTGCGACACAGCCTGGCTACCCTGAGCTGTCCCGCCCTGCAGCCTCTGCGATCCTGGTGTCTGGCTACCACGACTATGACCACCATCTCTGCCAGCACGCCATGACGTATTCCAGTTCCCTGACTGGTAAGAAGCCACTAGTCCTACTCCCGCACGCGGAGTCTGTACAGAACCCCTCTCACTAGCCACTGGTAGAAAATCCCTGAAAAAGCACTGCAGATGACCCATCTTGCCACAAGCTCGGCACTCCACTGGGTCTCGTGGACACTGCGGCCTCTTATGCCCCTCTCTGCCACACTGGTAGCACCTGACTGGTCCACCTGAAGAAGCTGCCTGGCTGGTACTACCGCCCTGAGAGAAGTCCATCTGTCTCTTCCTCTTGCTAGCAGAAATAGTACCAGTAACTGGTGCTGAACCGCCTTGGTCCACACCACTCGATTGTCGCAGGTTCCTCTCAGTAATCAACGCCTGGTTCACAATCGTGTGTATAATAGGTAACCTGAAAACATTTACCAGTGCTCTGATGTCATACCGAAGACCATCATCAAAACGTCTGGCTCTCAACGTCTCATCACCCACCAACACGGGTGTAAAACGCTGAATCTCTGTAAAACAAGCAGAGTAGTCCATCACCGACATAGCGCCCTACTGCAGATTCATGAACTCTCGAGCTTTATCTTCCCTCAGCGTCTCGGGAAAGAAGAAGTCCTAGAATACTGCCTGAAAATCCTCTCACGACATGTCCTTGTGATGCTCTGACTGGGTGGTAACATCCCACCACCTCTTGGCAGAATCACGCAGCATGTAAGTCGTGAGCTTGACCCTCCACCTTGGAGGCATCTCAAGATGCTCGAAAATAGTCTGCATCGATCCTAGCCAAGACTCTGCAGCCTGTGGTCCGACATCCCCTGAGAACGTAGGTGGATGTTGCTGCTAAAAGATACGTGTCAGCTCAGCCATAGATGTGGCAGCCTGCGGTGCTGCCTGAAAGCTTTTTATGAACCGCAATAAGCCTTCACGAAACTGCGACTCTGCGCCTGTGTCCGATATAACAGCTGGTTCCGCATCTGGCTCTGCTGGTGGATCAACTGGTATCCCATGGCCCACTACCTCTGTAGTAAACTCGTTGTCACTCTCCTGGCGAACAACGTGTGGTCGTCTAGGCGGCATGACACTACAAGGTCAAAAGAACGCCTCAGATTCAAGATTATTAAGACTGAAATGAAGGAACCACAAAGAAACAAGAGGAAGAAGGCATTTCTAAATTTGCAAAACAAGACTACACGGTGTGTACACTGACTACATGGCGTGTACTTGACTTCCTTTCCCCTGCCCGGGTCCTTCCACACGGCTTCCGTTCAACAAAACTACACGGCGTGTATAATACCTACACGGCGTGTTCAATGTTATTATCCAACTGCCTGTGTCGTCTGTGACACGGCCGACTACTCGGATTTACTCTACACGGCGTGTTACACCAGCACACTGCGTGTACACCATCCCGTTTCCCAGCCACATGGCTAACTCTACACGGTCTGTCCACGGACAAGACTACACGGTGTGTCCCAAAGGTACACGACGTGTTCCGGGAGAGGTGACATCGGCCCGTGTTGTTAGTTACATGGCCGAGTCCCCAGGTCTCACTACACGGTGTGTCCATAACTGACACGGCGTGTTCTGTCAAGGAGTTCACTGACCCTTGTTGTTAGTTAGACAGCTGGACTCTGGGTCAACACTACATAGTGTGTACATAATCTACACGGCGTGTTTTACCCAACCCTTTCCCTACCCCGTGTCATTGCCCACACGGTTTGTGACACGGGAAGAGACTACACGGCGTGCACTCTGGGTACACGGTGTGTACTCAAAAAGTTAATTTTTGTTCCCGAACAGAAGAACAAACACGGCGTGTATGAGGTCCTACACGGCGTGTCTTCTGGGTTTTCCAGACAGTATGCCTCAGAAACTTTTCTGGATCCCAGAAAATACCGAAAACAACACCTAAGTGTCAAATTCCGACCAGTGGGGGCCCATACACCCCACGAATCAAAGTTTGACATCTTATTTGTGTTATAACCAATAACAATCAATGATCCACCAAATTCCAGTCAATAGGATCCCATACTCCCCAAAAACCAAAGTTTGGCGTCCATTCTATAAACAAGCTCAAACAATAATACCATATCACAAGGTAGGTATTTATCAAGAAGCTATCACAACAGCATGCTCTACTAACACAACAACTATCAAAACAACATGCAAATCCTAATGCACCTACATGGCATGGAAACTATTCATAGCATGTGATATCTAGAATGTGCCTATATGATTCATGAGACAGCATACCCTCATCTCATCAGGTTGAAACTAAATAGAACCCACAGATAAAATATAACCAGCACAATCCAAGTGCGTCACCCAACGGTGAAACTATATCAACTGTAAAATTTCAAGATCAAAGAATGCAAAGTACAAGGTAGACTGGATTTTCCCTGTACACGGGTTAGCTACGCCCGGGCACAGCTTATTACCAACTACCGTTCCGTCCTATCCCTGACTACGGCTCCAAATAGTAAGTCAAAGAAAAGAAACCCCTCTGATATCACTTTGTAACGTCCCGGATCTGGGTGCCACGCAACGGGTGCCCCGAGCCCGGTTCACCACGTGACCTCAAGAGCATTTCCCCAAATGCCAGAGTCTTCCGACTAGAAGCGAGGGCCCAGGTCTGATAGTGGGGAAACTATGCCCTCATTTATCAAAGTGTAGTGCAGCGAAATACCAAAATAAACATACAATAAACAACGGAAGTAGTAAACATACACAACTAAAATAACTACAGTTGTGGATATAACCAATAGTATATAAGTGATGATGCTACATGTTTCAAGTTCTAAGAATACAGCCAGAACATGTTATACATCAATACAGTACAGCAGAAAACAGAGTACAGCAAACAAGCAAAACAGCTAGCAGCGACATCGCAAGCCTAGGCTAGGTCCCATGCCCTCCTAATCCTCAGCAACAGTCAAGTACCTGTATAGGGACTCTTGACCCTATCTACACCTGCAGCAACATAATCTGTTTGGGCCGAAAAGCGTGACCCAAACAGGGTGTGATAAATATATCTCAGTAGGCACCCACCAAAGGCTCGTGCCCAACTGCGTGTAAGCATGCAACAACAGTGTGCAGTAGTAAAATGCAATAAAGTAAGAAACACTCAAAAGTAACTAATTACCAGTTATATTGCCATTTTATTATCCATTTAATACATTTAAATATTAGAAACCACCACAGTGCATTTTTAAGTAAACAGTCCACATCCTAAGACAAACAAAACCTTACCCTCAGGTAAGCAGAATCCAACCCGCAGGTATAGCCCTTAGGCGTAACAAAAATTGCCCTCAGGAGTAGGAAGTGTCTCCCTCAGGCACAGAAGTCAATCCCTCAGGCACGAAAGGTTTCCCTCAGGCGAAATACTACAGCCCTCAGGCTAAATAGTGCAGTGCCCTCAGGCTAATCACAACAACGCCCTCAGGCCAACTATAACAATGCCCTCAGGCTAAACAAGTAACCGGGCCATGCCCAATAGGTAAACAAGCAGTAACAATCAATTCCTCTCAAGTCAATTCTACAATTACTACATTTAAGGCATACCCTCAGGTATCCTTGCCAAATGGATAAACAGAGGAACACACCCCTCGGGATGGTCCTGGATCCAAGCAACAATCCCAAACAGCTTTTTATTATCACAATTAAATACCTAATCAATTCTAGGTATTAATTATATCAACGACCTCAGCCACAAGGCACCCCGACATGGGTTCGTGGCACAACAATGCACAAAACACAAAGCAGTTGGAAAACTAAACACAAAACCACCTACCTTATACGCCAACGAACGCTATACCCAAACGCCGGCTCCAGAAACACCCAAAAACGGAGTATATCTGACAAAGAACAAAACTCATTCAAACGTAAATAACTTACGTTAGGAGAAGAATTGGAAAGAACGATACTAGGAGAAGAGAGGGATTACCCGTGCAGTTCCAATGAGATCGTCCTAAGCCGAATAGGATTCTAGACGAACGCCCGGTGGACCTTTAAAGATCTAGCCTCCTCCTTTGGCTCCAAAACGGCTCAAGTGCCTCCTCTACCAAATGAGGAGGCTACTGCCTGTTTTAATCCGAAAAAACAAAGTACATGGCGTGTACTTCAAAGTACATGGCATGTACTCATTTCATTTAACTGTTCAATTGGAGGCACCACCACACTGTTCATCTGCCGACAAGAGTACATGACATGTACTCCCAAGTACACGGCGTGTACTGCCGCCCAGCTGGCAGCGACTCCACCACCTTACTGTTTAAGCCTGCCGATTGACTACACGGCGTGTAAGGTACCACTACATGGCGTGTAGTCAGTTACTACACCCTTTATCACCGGCATGGCCACACGCCCTGTGTACTCATCCCAACATGGCCAAAAGTACACGGCGTGTGGATAAAGTACACGATGTGTAGTTCCAAAAATTAGTATTCTTTCCCATTTTCCATATTTTCTCAAAAACACTTAAGGAAAAGGAAAAGGAAGAAGCTTGTACCTCGAAAATAAGAACCGGGTTCTTATAGTATTAGTGATCTAGAGGTATTTGATGTTGGTTACTTCACGAAATGGTTACTGATGACAAGCATAATTGACCTGAGAAAAAAATAATGGGGTAATAATTTAATTTAATTTTTTTTCTTACATTATTTCACATGGAATCATTGGGTTTCTTATAGAGGTACACATAGATGGATATGACATTGATATATCATTTTTAGGATATCACATTTAAACCCACAGTCTTTCAACTTATGTTACATGACTTGTTGCCAATAATTGGTTTTAAAGAAAGAACATGTTTATTTAATCCTAGAAAGAATGATTTTTGGAATATATTAAAAAAATCAGGGACCATATAATTAATTTTTGTGAAATAAAATTAAATTACGATATTTTATTTCCATTTAAAATTACCTCAAGTAAAATTTCATTAAAATTTAATTTAATTATTCCATTATTTTTTATGTTGACTAATCATGGACATTGACTAATAAGTGTTTGTTTGGAATTTAAATTATTTAATTTTATTATTAAATTATGTGTGATTTTTTATTAATTAATTAAAATCAGAATCTATTACATCATCTTCCACTCTCATTATATATGTAAGTACATTCATGTACATGATTGAAGTTACAGATTTTTATTTCACATTCTCTAGTTCCCCTTTCCTGGGTGCGAGTATACCTGTGTTATGATAAATACGAAAGAATGGGTAGTTCATGCCATTATTTAGAGAAGTTACAAATAAGACCTGGATATATTAGACATGTGTGTGATCTATGACACAAGTAAGACATGACACATTTATTAGACCCTAGGGTCATAATTGATACATATACAGTCAATAGATCTACCAATTTTAAATTCTAAATATCATTCATTTTATTTATTTATTTATGCATGGTTTATTATTATTGTGCATGTATGTGGTCACATAGAATAATAATTGAGAATTCATAGATAAAAAAAATTGAGATATGATGAATATTTTTAAATTTAATGAATTTATATTTTGTAACCATGGTCACACTGTACAATTAATATAAATAGGAAATGATTTCATTCATCATGAAATTAAAAAATCCCTTAATGATATATTAAGTCACAATACTTTCCATCTAATAAATGTAGACAAAACAGGTAGTATAAGGTGATCAATAACCATAGTCAATGGTTTCACCTAATACAGGGAAATTATTATTTGGGAGATGGGATTACATAATTGTAACATAAAACAATGAAATATACATAACTATTGTGTTGTATATTTAGAGGAAACTTTTTGAGTAAATCAAGGTCATGATTACCAGATGTTTGGACTTCACCCAGTAGTTTAAGTAGCCCTGACTAAATATGGAATATCCTTTTAAAATCATACCTTTCAACTGTGTAAGTAGTAGTGTAGCCATTTCATGTACTATGAGGATAGGATCCAAGGGTCATTTCCACTTGAATACACAAGGGATTGGGTAATCCAAATCTAATATTGAGGGATAATATGATTCGTTAAATTAGTGGGAGACATTCAAAGATTAATTAATTACAAATGTATATGAATAATAAAAACGAAAGTACTAACTTATAAGTTTATTTTTTATAGCTAAAATAAAAAATAGGACCATCAATTAAATATCACTATGATCAATACCTGATAAAAAGAATGTCCTAACCATCAATAACTTCTAGGAATGATATATGAACTTATACATGTTACTACTCTAAGAAAGGAAGTTCTATGTGATATAATTTTAATTCCCTACTAATCCCCCTATTTTAGAAATAATGGTGGATAAAGAAAAGTATAGGAAGAATTTTTAAGATACACTATATGTAAATTGAATCATGTTATCATCTTTTTCTAATGAACTGAGAAAATTTATGATGATGATGATGCCTAGAAAATATTATCTCTTCTCCAGGGGTATTATTTGGAGAGATCTCAAAAAGAATAATATTTTATATCCCGAATAGTATATATGTGTATTCTAGATGAAGGGATTCATTAAGTCTTTTATATAGTTAAGAATATTTCTTACACTAAGAGGTTTTATCCCCTTAAATTCATGTGGAATCTAGGACTACTGACTGATCTCATTATTACATCATTACCACCAAGATTCATGACTTTTATTATTAATTATAAAATGAAGAAAATGAAAAAGATCCCCCTATAACAATTGGATTTACTTATCCAACTAATAGGGATATGAAGAGTTCCAACTATTCAATTCATATAGTGAATAAGAGATGGATGGTATAGGATAATGTTTCAAAATATATACCTAATACTAAGATACTGACACACTTTCCCTTAAAAATAAAAAAGAATCTTATGTATAATAATAGGACCAAAGTGGTATACATTTCATGTGGCATGAAATACCACTGGATGATGAATTGAAACAATATAAAAAATGTGTTTCTTATGATTTAGTAAAAAATATCATTCATTGAAATTTATTTATTTATATATATTGGGTATTGGATACATCTTGTGGATCACACATTAGTATTGTAATATAGGAACCACGTAGATTCAAGAACATTTCATTAGATGAGGTGGATCATTGAGCATGAAATAGTGTAATACTAGAAGCATTATCAGTATGAGATTGTTATCTCACATTTCAAAGTGGTTTGGTTCCTATCTTGAATAATTATTATGTAAGCATCCATTACAAAAAATATATTCCTATTGTTGAGTTTAGACACTATGGGTTTTTATTTCATGTTTTGAAGAGAGTGTTTTCTATTTTATAATGATAAAATATGTTATGGAGTGGTGAATCTTAATAATGGCTTGTATATACTTGAACACGGAATCAATTATATGGAAATAAATTACAAATACAATGGGAATGACTCATATCTTTCCCACTTGTTTCACTTTTTGATAGGTCATGTAAACAAAAATATTTTAACAATAATACATCAAGAAGAGTATTTATACTCTAATGAGTTAAAATGCATGGATTTGGGTCACACTTTTTTGAAATGTAAAATGAATAATATTCCCTTCAATTGCAATGGAAAAAATGGATATATAACTATTGGAATTATTTCATACTGGCATATGTGGTCAATTACCAGTAGATGAAAGGGGAAGATTTTCATAAATCATTAAATTTATCAATGACGATTGCTTGGATATATATATCTACTTAATGAGATATAGGTCATATTCCTTTCATATTCTTAAGGAATATCATTATGAAGTAGAAAACTATATTGGAATGACGATTAAGGTATTACACTTAGACCTTGGTGGTGAGTATATCAACCAAGATTTCATCAATCGCTTGAAGGTGTGTGAGTTAATATCACAACTAACTCTTCTTATACACCTCAGTGGAATGGTGTTATATTAAAAAATATTTTGTAAGATGTTTGGATTTATGATTATTCATGAAATTGTACCACTATTCTTCTGGGTATTTGAATTGTATAATATATCTTATGTACTCAATTGAGTAAAAACTAAAGTGGATTATGTAATTGAATATAATTTGTTACATGGAATGAATCTTTCTCTATATCATATATGTGTATGAGGATGTGAATCGTTTTTCAAGACAATTAAAAATGAAAAAATAGTATCTAAAATCATAAAGATCATATTTATAGCTTATTCAAAGGAAACTAAAGTATATTTCTTATATGACCCTTTAGATAAAAAAATTATTATGGTGATATATGAGATATTTCGTTAAAGGGTTAAAACTTCCATTTGAAATGGTTAGAGCGATATTTAGTTCAATGATGTTGATACTACAAGTGAACTAGAGTTTGTACAAAAAACGTATCCACCAGATATAGTGTGAGATAATGATATTCCTGAGACACAAGTATAGTGTGGGTCTACATTAGAGTTTAGAAAACCAGAGAGATGTTTTATTCTTTTATCTGAGTCTGGTGACACATTACTCTTTGATAATGATGAAACTATAGCCTTAAAGAATGTAGTAGATTGAAAATATTCTTTTAAATGTAATTAATCCAGGCATTCATAAATGGATTCTAGATAAAAAAAATCCTTTTTAGATTTCTTTAGATCCTCTGAATGATGTAAAACCTATTAGTTAATAATGGATATTCAATAAAAATATGTACATTTATAGTAAACTAAATACCAATAAGGCACAACTAGTAGCAAAGAGTTTAAATAAATTTCAAGGAATAGATTAAGATGAAACCTTCTCACTAGTTATGATATTGGAATACATTAGAATATTACTTAGAATAAAACCCTTACATGATTATAAAATTTTGAAATTGTATTTCAAAACTTTTTTATTAAATGGGAATTTTATTTAAGATTACTAAATGAAAAATCCAGAATGGTTTTTGAGGTTAATGGGTTCTAATAAAGAATGAAATATATAGAGATCCATTTATTGGTTGACGCTGGAATCACAATCATAGAATTATCATTTTCATGGGTCCATAAAAGAATTTAGTTTTCTCAATAATGAAGGTGATTCATGTTTTTATAATAAGGTTGATGGGAATTTCATTATCTTCTTAGTATTATATGTTGACCATATTTTAATTATTGGAAATGACGTACATGTATTGCAGTTGGTTAAGATTTTTATAAGTGAAAGATTATATATAAAGGACATAGGTGAATCATACAACATTCTGGGGATCAATATCAATCTAGACAGATCATAGAGGATTATTGGGATAATCCATAGTGAAAATATTGATAAGGTTCTCAGAAAGAAAAATATGAAACAATCCAAGAGACGGTTGTTTCCAATCTCACATGGTATTAATATCTCCATGAAAATGTGGCTAGAAACATAGGAATAGATTGAATGAATTTATTAAATTACATATCCTTTAGTGTTGGGATATACCATATATTCCATGTTATGTAATACATTATATGTTCCCTTTGTCATATGCATCATGGTAAGATAAAGTTACACTCATGGGGAGATGCTTTGGATAGATATAAAAATTATCCAGATGTACTTGAGATGGATAATGAATATATTTCTTATATATAGCAGATATTAGGAACTATTAGTGTGGGTATACACTAATTCTATACTCACGGTATATAATGATGATCTAAAATCATATTCGGACTATATCTATTTATTGAATGGTTGTTTAATAAGCTGGGGAGGATTGAAGAAACGTGTCGTCATTAATTAAATAGAATAATATGGGCATATAGTGTCTTAAAATATAAATAATCTGATATTATGTATAAATTATATCATTTATTTTTATTATTCTTAATAGTATAGGCCTTTCCCAAGTTTTTTGTGATAATACTGTAGTGGTGGTGTAATCCAAGGAACCCAAGTCATACCATAGGACACAAAATATTCTTAATATATTTCATCTGTTGAGAGATTAACTCATACAGGGGAAGTCATGTTTATAAGAGTTTACACACATTAAAACATGATTGACCTCTTAACTAAATCTATATCATATTAAAATCATCATTCTCATATGAGAGTTTGTGGGTGGAGGATTGTTAATCATTGTCTCTATTAAATATGTGAGTGTTTTGAGTGGGTGACCTTGACCCAAATCCATTATTTACTTTGATTACCATTACATGAATATATTTTGATATATACATGTTTTTTTCATACCATATTATTATAATTATTACATCGTTATTCACTATTTATATGGTAATGTTCATAGAATACATGTCGTATCAAATGGTTTTATAAGTTGTTAAAAAATAATGTAAACCTAAAGATACAATGATAGTACAACTAAAATTATGTCCTATTATATACATAAATCATTTTGAATAGACGCAGATGATGTGTGACTATCAGGTATCAGGGGATCAAAAATGTTAATACTTTTACTCGTGAAGTTCTCACTTGGTGTTCTTGAGTAGATGAGATCCTGAGAACTGAAATTCTAATAGGAACACCATATATTTCATGTTTCATTTGTAGTTACTATATAAAAACTTGTGTATGGGTATCCATAATTTTCATTTTTATCATTTTTTACAATTTTAACACATACTTTGATACAAGATGTAGATCGTGACTTTTATTTTATGGAGGGGTAACTTGTGTTGTGTGCTCCATTGGTTGTATAAGATTTATTGAATGATCAAGATAGAATTTGTCACTTCTTGAAGGAAGTAATCTCTCGTGCCAAGTTGATGATGATTTTAGTACCTTAACTAAATCCATGTCCATATAAGAAGAGGGTAAGTCTGGCTAGTAATTTTATTGAATAATAAAGCATGAAATAAGGATGACTCAAAGTGTGTGTCAAGTTTGTTGAGATATTGTGTGAAAAAATATATTACATTAAAATAAGTCTATTAAAAGTAGGTTAAATTTTTTATAAATATATAATGTATAATAATTGTTCACTATGGTTTTAAAAACTAATATTTTATATGTATTCCCTTTGAAAAAAACATTAAGTATTCTATAGCTTTCTATATGTGCATCCCTAGGTCTAAAGGAGTTGTGATGTAGTATAGCAGTATAACCTTCTTGTTGGATTGTAAGTATTAAAAAAGAATAAAAACCTTATAATAAAATGTTTAAATGTTTCATATAATTCCAATGTATTTATTATTTTATAACAAATAAGTACTTAATTTTCTAGTAAAATCATTTTATGCATCAAAAATACATTTTCTTCAAAAAAAAATTTATTGAATTTTTTTCATGGATATTATAATAAATTTATAACACATTTGAATTATTGTTTTATGTAAATAATATAACTTTTGAAATCATAATATTAAAATTATCTTATAATTACATTTTTTATTTTCATGAGTATATTTATTTTTCAGTGAATAGTGAAAAAAATTCTGATTTTAAATAAAATTGAATGTTCTATTAAATTTTATAAAAAGTTCCAAATTATTTATAATTTATATTAAAATTTATTTATCACTTTTTCATTATAAATAATCCAATAAATTTCATTGGAAGCAACATTCTTTTTAATTTTTTTATAAAATCAATTTTTACATAAAAATGTATTTTTCTCGAAAATCAGTTTTTGTAGCCTTTTATAGGTTTATTTTAACAGTAATTTATATAACCTATAGAAATTTAATTCCCTAAAATGTATTTTTTATTTTAATAAAAATTTATAAATTAATTAATTAGGCCACATTCATTTTTTAATTAATAGTAAAAACAATAAACTTTTGTTTTCACGGTTAAGGTTAAATAGGTTTACGGGTGGTTGAACACAATGATATTGGTAATATTTCCAAATAAAAATATATGTATACTATTTTATGGTCATATTTATACCCTATATAATCTCGTATTTGATGATATTTCATTTTTATACATTTTTATTGAGTGACACATTAGTATATTTTAGTCTTTTGAAAAATTCCTTATTTTTCATCACTATCCCTTAAAAAGGACACTAAATCTCCTATTTTTTAAAAACCAAAATGTTAAATTATATTTTATAATACATAAAAAAATAATTTCCTAATTTCCTAACCCATGTATTTTAGGTCCTATTTTGATCACAATACTATCCTTTCAAGGATTAAGGTGTAAGACAAATGGGGATTCTCAATGAAGAGGACCTCTTTCAATTTTATTTCTTCATAAACCATCTCTAGAAATTTTGTATCCACAATAAAATGGAGAATAAATTATAATAAATATACTAATATGTTATTATGATGATTTTAGAACTATTTTTTCATATTTTCCATAAATGGGAAATGAATGTATCTTTCAGGCATACATGTAGACTACTGGCTCTATGTAGAGATATGATTCATTTTCTAACACTACCTAACGTGGTTGTTTGTAATGATTGATTTAATATATATATATATATATAATTATAATTATAATGATTCAATAACTATTCTATAATGATAAAATACTATTAATCTTATACTCCATCTTTTTATTGGAAAATAAATTCAACGCTCAAGTATACGTATAGACTACCATCTCCATGAATGATGTAATTCAATTTTTTATCACTTCATTATTTGGATAATTATTAAAATATATAAAATTAATATATATCATATTTATATAATTATTAAAATTATATATATCATTTAAATTTTATCAATATAAAAGGAATATATCCTTTGAACCAAAACATTCATGAAAAATAAAACAGTCAACACCTAGAAACAATGATTTTTATAAAGAATTATTTATAAATAGGTGTTGAAATGTTATAAGTGTATTTTATATGATATTATAATTGCTTAAATGTTTATTTTGTAGAAATATAATAAATTTAAATTTATTATATATTAGGTTATATCTCCTACTAAGAAATTCGAACTTGAGGTATGGGTTTTGTGTTACAATCTCATATTTATTAGTATGTTTATACTTAAATCTACTATAATGAAATTATGTAATATATATCTAAAAAATGTCATTAAATATATTATCCTATATATATTTATGTAGAATACATGTTTTACATTCATTTTCCTCTCTTTAAGTTCTCCAGATACTGAAAGAATGTTTTGTATAGAAAACTGAATTTATTTAACCCTTTAGTCCTTAATATTTTTATGTCCATGTCCACAATTCATTAATAAAGTTTTAAAGACTATTTTTTATTCTCAAATGAGTGATTAAAATTCATTTTAACCCATTTATCACCTTCTATAATTTTTTTTAAAGGAATCTTCTTATCATTTCTTAAAAATGTAATTTCTTCTGACGGTGTGAACAGAATGATTATTTTAAAAACAAAAACATGAACATAATTTCCCAATTTCATGACAGGTCAATTATATTAATTTTACAATATAATTATCCATTTTTACATTAAATTTAAAATTTTCAAAAATATTGGGGTTTTTTTTATATTTTAAATATGTGATTTCAAAAAGATAAGGGTATATTTCTCAATAAATGTTCCATGTTTTCTTTTAATGGTATTTTTTATCTATGATGGATTAATTTGTTATTAATTATGTTTCACTAGGGATATTATTCTATGATACCATCCATATTAATTATATGTATGGTTTATGGATATGAAGATGAGATATTTATGAAACCTATTTTCATTTCCACGTATTAGTTTATGATGAAATGTTAAATATTGTCATGATCTTGTTGTATACATATGAATGGATTTTGATGATGTGAAGGGTGTGTTTGTTATATCTCTAAAACTCATTGGGTAAATATTAATGTTTTATGAGCACAAAAGGGTATATGGGAGGTTATCTCAGTCCCAAATTATGGTACATGGGAGGCTATCCCAAGCCTAATTGTGGGTATATGGAAGGTCATCCTCAGCCCAAAATAGGGTACACAATAGGTTATCCAATCTCAAATTAGGTACATGGTCACTGATCCAAGCCAAACATGTGAATAAATTCATAGTGGGTAGCCATGACATATGTTTTCTATTATAATGATTATTTCACTCTTTATAAAAATATTATAAGATATTAAATTATGAAAATATTCTGCTATCATGGATAATGTTCATTTATTTCATTATGATTCATGTTTTATTAACAACCAAGCTGTATACCATGGCTCTTGATTATGATCTATGATATATTGGTTATGGGTTTCCAATTTTACAATCATTTTATCATACCCTTATTATCATGTTATACTTAAATGACCATTTATATCTCCCTTGTTTCTTATACTAGGTATATAAGCTAACCCTTTATTATATTTCTTTTCCATAGGATATGAAGAAATATTTTAATTATTAGAGTTATATGAAGTTTTATAGTTGTGAAGAACATAGTGGAATATTATGTATATCAATTATGTACATGGTTTTTATGTATTGAAAAATCTATTAACCCTAAACCTTTACGGTTCTTGCATGGATTGTAATAATATGTATTGACTCTTCATATAATAATATGTAATATTTATATATTGAATTTTTTGATCACCTAAATTTCAATCCGATAAAGGTATAGTTATTTTTGAAACTATGATGAGGAAACTTTTCTGATAACCCTTTGGATTATCCTATATATTAGAGAACATACTATCTTATTTTGGTGAAATTGTTTTTTCTAGAAAATACATCTCATTTAGCATACTAGTAAGTGTATGAGTATATTTCATAGAGAAACCTATGGGTAACCATTCTAAATGGGGTGGATTTAGTATTAAATCAATCATCATCGGTGCATGAGGAGTGGGATTAATACTGAACACATGGTTATACACTCCTAGGGGATAATATTAGGTTAACTTTCATTTTTCGTTAAGAACTAGTATGAAGTATTTGAAAATATTATGAAAATGGATAACCTATGTAAACCCAAAGGAAAAATAGATTTAAAATAAGGTTTCATGATTTATACATCATATAAATTATTTTTAATGATTATATTGTTTCTCACTATGATTATTATTGTTCACACTATGAATTTTGGTTTTAGGAAATGGATGGAACTCAAACAAACTGTGTTAATGTAGAATGTGATAGACAATGAAATGACATTAATAATGATCAGCCAAATAATATGTGATATGGAATGAAAAATAATCTTGTTATACTTATTAATCATTATCATTCCATTAATCTTTCCAAGAATCCAAAAAAGTAAAGTACGGAATAAAATTTTGTTGATTCCTTCATCAGGAAATATCCACCTTCTTATTTGGGTTATAAAATACACTAGTTTTTGACAAATGGATTAGTACCAATGAAAAGATATTTTCTATTCTCTAGTGTTCAGATCATGAAAATGTTATTTTTGTTGATTATCATTTGAAATTTAGCATAGACCAATGGTGAACTCTTATTAAGAACATGAGGCAATAAGAAAAAATTGACTCTCTGAAGTGGGAAGAGTTTATAAGGTTATTTTTATAATGTATTTTCATTTTATATTTGTTATGAAAATGTAAAAGTATTTCCTTGATAAAAATTACAAGGATAATGAATCCATTAGAACCAATAAGTTAAATCTTACAAGACATGCATGGTATGCTTCTAGTATTATCATCCAAACTGAAAGTAATATTGAATGATTCTTCAGTGGATTAATACTAAGTCTATGTGGGGTGTTAGACATAAGGAACTTCATTGTATATGATAAAATAATCTGAAGTTCTATCAAGTTAGAAATGAATATTGGAGTTAACCATCAATAACATGGTTTTGATTAGAGAATACATATTAAAATCAAATTAAATTATAATAATAAAAATAATATATGGAAGAAGATGAACCTTTCTTTATTCTCTAATTATGGAGGGAAACATTGAGAGAATTTTGGGGGGGGGGATATTAAATTCCTTAAGTGTAGAAATAAAGATGGTCAGGAAATCAATTTCCAAAATGATGGAATAAGATAACTAATGACTCCAATTGAGATAAAGAACTATTTAATGCACCACCCACACTCTAGTATTTCACATGAATTGAGTATGGTGATTATGTTAATCGGTTCTCAAATATAAGTTTTAATGGATATGCTCAATGTCAGCAACCTATCAAGAACAAATACAAATGGAAATATCATGTGATCATTATTGTTGATGTGGGGTACAATAACAAATGGGTGAATGGTAATATTATCATCTAATCTATAACTATTAATGTCTTATTTATTATGGTTATACCCACACATTTATGTCTAAATAATATTCAATGGGTATAAAAATACCACCTCAATGATTAAATGTTGAATTAGTAGTGGAAACTTCAAATAGTAAGATGATCACATCTCTAGTTAATGATTCTTCTTTGACCAAAGTTTGTGGGAATTTGATTCCAAAAAATTAATCATTCAACCTATAGTTGAATTTGATGTTATTTTTGGCATGGATTAGATTTAATTATATTAATACCATCTCAATTACAACTCAAGGGAATTCATATTTGATATTCTAAACCAAACTATGATCATCTTTCGATGCAAGGATGAATATGAACATCAAATAAAAATTACAAACATTTTATAACTTTACATTTCTATAAGAAAGGGGTGTTTACCTCAGAAGTTTGTGGAGTAACCACCATCAAATATATTCTCACTTTACAAGTGTTTTTAGATGATTCTTTGGAAGAGTTTTATAGTCCTCTTAAACATGAAGTTGAGTTTTTAATAGAACTAAAATCTGGTGTTACAAAAATTTCAAAGACTCCATATAGAATTTCCCCAAATGAGTTTCAATAATATAAGAAGAAATTATAGTATAATATTGATATTTGATTCATTTAACCACGTATTTCACCATGGGGTGAACCTATTCTTCTTATGATGAAAAAAGATGGATCAATGTAAATCTTCATTGATTATCAAGAAATGGGAATGATCATAATCAATAATAAGTATCCTCAACCCCATATTAATTATTTTTTTATTCAATTATGAGGTACATAGTATTGTTTAAATATTTAAATTCGATTTGGATACTATCAATTGAAGTTAAAAAGTTAATACATTCCCATGAAATCATTCTATATGAGGTTTGGAAGGTATGATTTTGATGTTATTCTATTTTGGTTAACTAATACCCATGTTGTCTTCATGTATTTAATGAATAGATTATTTAGATATTAACTTTATCATTTTAGGGTAGTCTTTATAGATTACATTGTTATATATTCTATGTGAAAGGATTGGAATGAAGATAATTTTATGATGAAATTGAAGACCACATGGAAGGAGAATCAACATGAAAATTTTACCAAGCTTGAATGTTGGATAGAAAAATATTCATTACTAGGACATTTAATATAATGTGAGGGTATATCAGTGGATTTATCAATGATAAAAGTTAATGAACATTGTACTAGGCCAACCAAAGTGATAATTATCTACATTTTTCTAGGTTCGACTTTATATTAATTACTCTACATGAATATCTAATTCACTCACCATGTTAACAAATAATGGGGTCATATTCTTTTAGACATATGATTGTGAGGAAAATTTCAAGGAGATAAAAACAAGGTTGGTCAATTCACCTATTCTTACACTACCCTAAACTAGATAAGGAATTTTGATTTATAGTGATGCATCATGAAAGGGACTCAGATGGATCCCCAAATAGAATGAAATGGGGGTAACTAATGCCTCGTTCTAGTTAAAGGTTCATAATAAAAATTACCTAACTCATGGCTTAGAGTTAACACCAATAATATTTGAATTAAAGATATGTAGGTATTATCATTTTGGATAAAGGTGTGACATATATTCTTATCATAAATGTTTAAATTTTATATTCAATCATAAAGAGTTAGATATACACCAGATAATATTGATATATTTGATAAAAGATTATGACTACTCAATACATTAGAAACTTGTGGATGCAGACAAGGTTTTAGACACACTATTTTGAAAGGATCATGATCACTTATCAAGGATGAGGATTAAAAAGGATCTAATATTTCCTTACAAGCAAAGTATAGACCTTAAAATCATAAAGGATGGGGAGAAATAATATTTTTATCAAATGTGTGTTTAACTATATTTCCATGTAAAGATTAAATAAGAACTGAGGGAAGATATTGAGTAGAAAAATAAGGTGATAAATGTTCATGAGTTCATCCTTGATAAAAATGGAATTATAAGGTATAGGAATATAGTATGTTTCTCTTAATTTCTATAAATGAATAAGGATATGTTGTATGAAAATCATATTTCATCATTATTTATTCATCCTAGAATTACGAAGATGTTTGGTGATTTAAAAGATTATTTTTGATGGGGAAATATGATGTTAGCTATTTTAATATATGTATCATGGTTCATGGTATATCATCAAGTAAATGATTAGATATAGAAGTATGAGGGAATTTTACAAACATTACCCATTCTATAATAGAAATGGTAAAATTTCACCGTGTATTTCATCATTGTATTCCCTAAAATGTATAAATAACATAATGCTATTTGGGTTTTAGTTGATCGCCTTATGATGTTAATACACTTCATTGATATCCGAGAAAATTTATCTCTTGATCAAAATTCCAGGATATATATGTGGGAATTTTTATGGTTTCATGGAGTACTGAATTATATTGTATCAAAGTAATATCATAGTATTACCTTAATCTTTTAGAGAAATATTCAGTAAGCTCTGGATATAGAGTTGAGTTTGAGTAATTATTATCATCCTCATGCATATAGTAAGTATGAGAGGAACCTTGAAACCCTGGAGGATATATCAAGGTGATCTATTCAAGATTTCAATGGTTTTTCAGATCAATATTTTCCTATAATTGATATTTCTTACAATAATAGGTTTTTACTTAAGCATTCATATAGATCCTTATGAATCCCTCTGATGATCCCTGGGGTTGTTTCACTACTAATAAAGGGGGGTTTAAAAGTGGTGACTTTTAATTGATTTATTTATTTTGAAATAAACCTCTATTAACCAATTAAGACCAGATCCACTCAAATGAATACTCAACCTTATCTGAATGACATAAAAATAAATCTCAAATTCACATAATATTTTAACATTTTCTAGTAACAATTTCAGCCTACTCTTTACTATGATTGGTTAGAATCCCCAATCAAAATTTCTCCACTATAATCACTAGGAGTTACACAATACAATCCCCACTAGAATAGAGTCACAAAATTATTTACAATCTCACACTAGAATAGTAGCTTTACACAACCTAATATTGAAATGTTTTAAATAACAAAAGATATAACACTTTTGAATTATGGTTTCTCCTAAAAAATATTATAAATATAATTCTTTTAAAGCCTATAATATGAACTAAATTACATGTTCCCACTTATTCAAGATTCTTGAAAAGAGATAATGTCAGTATTTTTCACTATCTAAAGAACACTATTAAACTAGTTCTTCCTCAAATTATATAAATTCTTGATTTTTTTACTATAATATACTTATAAGTAGGTGAAATTATCATCATATGCATCTTATGATTATCGTATATCTATTTTCTCCAATCACGTAGTTTTTTTGAATATTTGATTCTTATTAAATAGTTTTTTCAAAAATATATTCCAAGGATTAAATTCTTCTAAATTCAATATTTCATAAAACTACACCCTTCACAGAATTATTCTTCTCAACATAGGACATTCCATTGTGAATGAGTGGAGGTTTTCCAAATAAAAACTTGAAAAATTATTATACCATCTTTAGAAAAATCAAATAGAGTAAGAAAAGTTTTTGATCGTGATAATATATCCTCCACAAATTTATTCTAGATATTTTGGGAGATAACCTAGAATTTATTGGCATATTAACACCTGATTAACTTGTGATAATACTAGAAAAATTCATCAAAAAAATGTATATGTGACACCAAAAATAATATCCATTGACTCTATAAATAGCTTTTCCTTCTCATATTGTGCATGCCATGGTATTTTTTCATGAACTGAAATCTATAACCTCAAAATTAATCAGAAACAATATGAACTTCATGAAACTATAAAAATTAATTGTATATTATTTCATATTTTATTCTCCTTGATAAACCAACAAACATGGAATAACATTCCAGTTCATGAACTGCAACTGTCATTCCCATGGAATTTTTCTTCATAATGAATTTATGTTCACAAAATGTGACCCTCATTGCATAATAATGAATCCTCTATAAACTATCTTCATCAATCATATAATAACTATCTTCATTCACAAAATCATATTCATGAATTGTTTTTATGTTTTTTTAAAATACATACTCAACTGAATTTTCAATCTCTCGTTGGACTTATAATGATCAAGCATGGAACCTAAGCTCATATGTTATCAGCTTCAAGAAAATGAATCATAAATATAAGTTATAAGAATCATAGGATGAATAAAATCATTTATTTGATTGGATATATCATATTAGATGGATCAAACCATCGATTTTTTATGAATATCATTAATGGGATGGTGAACAGTACCCATGTAACACTCATCCCACATTGAAAACTAATAAAACTACCCTCTTTTTAATAACGGATCTTGTTCCATTCATTTTTATCATTATATAACGAGGTCCTCTCTTATCTCCATGTAGAAATGACTCATGTTTCAACTCATCCATCATTGTTCCACCCTAAACGGTAATTCCACCCGCTCTGATGTACCCTTTGTGCATGTTATTACTAACTTCCTATTGTAACCTTACTACATGGTCTCCCATTTATAGTTTGTATCCTGCATGATGAATCATTATCCCATAGGTAGTTGACCTATCTCCCCTATTTTGGCTACGGATGGTCCATTTTTTAATAAATTGTCATTAAAAGGGTTAGCCAAAATATTCAAAATAAATTCCATAGAATTCTCAATACCAAAGCCTCAATTGTAATTAATTTTTTATTCTCAAAATATCATCATTAAATATCAAATATTCTTTAGCTATTATTTATGAAAAAATATAAATATTTTTTTATGTGCTTTTATAATAAATCTGCACATGAAATAATATAATATGAAGTGGTCTTCTTCATAGTTCTCCACAAATTTCTCATTAAAAATATAGTTTTCTCATGATTATATTCTTAACTAATCATCATGTAAAATAATATTTTTTATGGTATTCATAATCCATCAATATTTTAAAGTATGTTTAATATAATATTAAAACTATAAACATAATTAGCAGATGTCATTGAACTTTAAGACTGGTTTAAAAATCATCAAAACTAATTTCAGGACATTGAAAAAAATCATCTCCAATTGGATGAAAAAACATAAAACATAATCAATAATTCTAATTGTTCCTCAATATCCCCCATTAGATTTTTTTTCAACCAATAATTCACAGTAAACCAAACACTTCACTCATCACTCATCACTCATCACTCATCAGGAGTCATCAATGTACATTATTCATCATAGATAAGTCTCCTAACACCACACTACTAAAAAAAGTAATTTTTTTGATAGAATTAAATCTCTTGATGATAATAAATTTTTTTCCAAGTGACATAGATTAACCCCTTCAATTATCATTCACTTTTCTCCAAATATTTTTAATAATAACCAGATTAGATTCATAAAAACCTGAAAGATTCACACCCATTAGATAACGAAGAGTACACTTTTTCTCCCCCATTGAAAACAAAATAAAAATCCAAATGGGGGAAGTAACTCTTTTTATTTATGTTAACATAGAATGTTAAACATAATGTTTTAAGCTCAATTCCTCAAACCATTCTCCTAGAATATATTTGGTGAAAAAAACTCCAACTTGAGATTTTAAAAAACTTATTCCATCTTTATAACGCCACATACACCCATTTTATTAACGAAATGATATCTTAAATCAATATACATGGATCATGAATGTTTCAAAAGTTTTTTAACCATACTTTTAACTCATTTATTTTCAATTGAAATTATAAAGGGTCCCTCAATCTCAATCTTTAAACTTGATAGTTAAACATTCATTCATATTTTCTGTGTACATGCATGTCTAGAGCCTATATATTATTCCTCAATTGTGTTAGTGTCAATGAATTTAGTTTCTTGTTATGAAAAGTAAGGAATCACTCTCTAAGAATGAAATTGCCTCATAAAGTTGATCTTCTTATAGTTCAATAACATACCCTATATATCATTAAATCCCAATAAGTTCAAATTAGCAATGAGTTAGTATAGTATCACATGGTTCAGAGTTCCATTCAGATATCTCAATATTTTACCTGTATCCAAAAAGTGAGACTCTCTAGGATTACTTTGAAACATTTCATGCAGAGTCACTGCATAATATATATCTATCCTTTATACTTCTTGATAAAGTACAATTCCAATGACTCATATGAATTCTTTATAGTTAACACTACTTCAAGCTTCATCGTTTCACAATTTTATTTCAATTGAATTGAGATTTGAAACGTTTTTTTCATTATACATTAAAAAAATCATCATTTCTCTAGAATACATTTCATGATATAGAAATATTAACTTGTATTTGGTTTAATCTGAAATCCTATATTTAATTGAATGTCACCAAGCATAGAAATTTCAAAATATTTTTTCATTTTCTCTACAAACTCTTCATAGAGACACTTTATTGTCACCAAAAAATATGATGTATCAACATAGAAAACGTATTTTAGAGTAATTTTGGACTTCACTCTCACATAAATCTTAATAGAAACATTATATTTTATAAGGTTTTATCTCATAAAAACATCCTATTTAGAATACCAGGCTCTAGTGGAATATTTAAAAACATATAAGTATTTCTTGAATTTGTATATAATACTACTAAAATTTTTTATGATAAAACCATCAAATTGTACAAAATTTTCTTCTTTCTCAATATCACCATTATGAATTTAAAATTTGACATCCATTTGGAAAACATTGTAATATTTGTGTGTTTCCACTATTAATAAAATTCAGGTAGTATCTATTATTTCTACTAGTGAAATGTTTCTTCATTTTTAATATATTCCCATTGAGAATATATATTTTACACAAGACCAATTATCTTCCTTGATACCTCCCCATTCTCATTTATCTTATTTCTGAAAACTGACATGGTGCTAATTACATTTTTATTTTTTGATCTTGGAATAAGATCCCAAATATAGTTTTCCTAAATCTCATCATGTTATTTATTTATATCTTTTATCCACTCCTCATATGTAACGACCCGTCCCACAGGGACCATGTCATGACTAACCCAAATCCACCTTCTATAGGCCAGGGGCTGGTGACTAGCACCGAAAATGCATATCCCAAAAGGGAAGGCATTGCCTTTCAACCTGTACATACACATGTAGCCTATACTGTGGAAAGTAAGCTGAAACTGGAACCAACAACAAGTAAAAGTACTATAGAATGTAAAATGAAACGGAACACAAGCCCAATTAAAATTAAAGTACAAAAAAAGAAGTACATGATCTAGAGTTCATCCGCCAAGGATCCTACCTAAAGGGTTGGTACAACTCAATGTTGGATGTCACTGCAGTACACCACGTCTATTGATCCACCTCCAAGAATCGTCTATCCCTGGCTCCCAAAAGTTCCATTAAAATATTTCCATCATCTGCACAAGACACAATAGGTGTAGGAGAAGACCATACATGTGTGAGTTTAAAAATACTCAGTAGGGACCCTAAGACCAACTCGGGTCTCATAGAAATCCACAAAGGAAAATACCACAAAGTAGGATCTCAAAGTAAAGTACAAAGCAAAAGACACAGCTCACACATGGTATAAATTAAATACATAAGTAAAGATGATTAGTTGCAAATATAGATAATCTTATTCTATTGAGAGGCTCTGCTACTGATCAAAAAATGGTCGCTCTACTGCAGATCCATGAAGGGTCGCTCTTCTGCTGATCCACGATGGGTCGCTCTGTGGTTGATCCATGATGGGTCGCTTTGTGGTTGATCCACGATGGATCACGCTACTGTCAATCCATGAAGGGTTGCTCAAATACTAATCCATGTAGGGTCTCTCTCAGGTTGATACATGTTGGGTCACTCTCTTGCTGATCCACGCAGGGTCTCTCTATTGTTGATCCATGAAGGGTTGCTCCGTTGTTGATCCATGAAGGGTCGCTCTTTAATCTTCACGTCACAGCCATCCACTGGATTCCTGCACTTGGAAAGCTTGATTCTGAGAGGATCTTCTCCTCAATCCATCGGTCATACCTCACCCACTAGTAAGTCCCGCATAGAGTAACCCAATGGATCATCTCATCTTAAGGGTCCCAAAGCAACAGACGATGCATCAATATGATCCCAAGTCTATAAGATATGGCCATTTTTTGTAAAAAGGTCCTGATTGGATTCAGGTCCGATCTGACCCGGCCATATGTCAACCTCTATAAAAACTCACTTAGAGTATCTTAGAAGGACTGCCTCATCACAAGGGTCCCAACACCGTAGACGGTATGTCGATCAGACACACGTTCTGAATGATACGACCCTTTCTATAAACTAGGGTCAGTCGCATCTTGGCCAGATCCAACTTGTTCGGACTGACTAGAGTATTATAAAAGTCCCAACTAATCACAAGGGTCCCAACACCAGTGACGGTGCATCAATCGGACGTCTGGTTTGAGAGATATAGGTGTTTTTGTAAATAGGGGCCGGTTGCGTCTGGGCCCAGTCCAACGGGTTCGGACTGACCCGACCAACCCGGCCCGAGGTCCCGCATGACCCAACATGTATGTCTGGCCCATTGGGCCTTGTTGGACCAATCCTACGCTTGTTGTTGGTCCAGTGACCTAGTTTTTTCCAGCCCAACCCGCTCTGGCGAGCAGGTCTCTTTTATTCAGTTGGGGCCTCATAACGACCTATGCGGCCCAGCTTTAATTCGCAGGCTGGGTCTTTTAAAAAAGACCGACTCAAGGAACTGACCGGGCCACTCGGGTAGCTTGGTCCAAACCGAAGGGCTATTCTGGATCGACCTGGATAGGCATGGTCAGTCCGGATGGGGGCATGCGCGGCCGGTCAAACCGACCACCCCTCCTGTCCGCACACGGCCTGCATGAGTGGGCCACTCTTCACACACAACGCCGCGTCCCCCCACCGCCATGTCTGAGGGGCCACATCTCTTCTATTCTGCGGTACACCATGGGGTGTGCCCCCTCCTTTAGCGCGGCCGACATTGGCTGACCGCTGTCCTCCGCACGCGGCACCTGGGTGGCACCGCCTCTTGCCTGCGGCCGTTGTCGGCTTCTTTTTCGGGTCACCGGGTCTGCCCTGGTGATCCAATAATTGATCCATCTACTCCATAATCCTTCTAGAGTCACCTCCATCATGGAAACAAAGTTGGTGCCATATTTTCACCATCTCGGGTTTTTGGTCACGAAGAACACAAGAACGCCCGATTACGGAGGGATTTGGGCCTTGTTCGTGTTGGGTCGATCCCTCTCTGTTAGAATTTACAACAAATATCAATGAGGTTTCAGAATTATAACACATATTTTAAATCTCAAAACTCCCTGTAATCATCAATTCCCAACCCGTAAGAACAACCAAACTGCAAGTCAACCTGTTCGTGGGTTGATCCGCATTTTTCATTTGGAAAGAAGAACGAGGGAAAAATAAACACACCGAGGTAACCCCTACCTAGATTTTGGATATTTCGTTGATGAATAAGGGTTATCCATGTAATCATAGATCCATGATACACTGTCATTTTTCACCATTCATTGATCTGTGATCTGTTGGAATTCATCGTTGCTCGTCAATTCCCAAATCTGATCTCGTTCACCACGAGTGTTCGTCTACGTCAGAGAGAGAGAGAGATAGAGAGATTATCCTCACCAAAGGTTTTCCCAGGGTTGTTTTTCAACCCTATATCTCTAATTAATCAATTTGGGAGATGTTTTTCACATCACTATGATGATTCATTAATCATATTCATTAATGATTCAGCATTGCCTCGTCGTTTCACCATAGTGATGATCGGTCGTTGTGTCACAGCGAAACCATTGGAATAAAATAATCTTAAAAACATTTTAATTTAATTTTATCATTTTCTTTAAAAATTCCAAAATTTATCTTTTTCAGACCACCCACACCAGTTAATGTTAGGCCATTCCTAGGTGAATCTTGGCATTCTAAAATCAACGGTGCCCTCGGATTTTTGATCTGGGCACCAGTTCAAATGATAGAAAAACTCACTTACATGATTAATAAACTTACTTTAAATAATTTTTAAAAAATACCTTTTGTCCTATTTGGGAATCAAAATCACATGTTGTCTTAGATCCTAGTTCCAAAATAATCCCATTCAAACACAAACATTTTACATGGAATTTTCTGGTCTATTACATTCTCCCCACCTTAGGGATTTACATCTCTGAAATCCAAACAAGGATAAACAAAAAGAAATGGGAACTGAGTACATATATGAGCCTATCTATCCCATGTGCTCTTCTAGATATTATCATGCTAGAAACAAACATGCACTAGATGAATCAACCTTCCATTAAGGATCCTCTATTGATGATTCTCTATCTCCACCGAGTACTCCACAAATTTCACCCCATCGTCAACCCCCAGCTCCCTATCGATGGGAGACCCATAGTAATATGTGGTCCCCATCCTGGAACTCCAAAGGTTTCCATTGACTGCCTTCATAGGACTTCTGTCAACTCTATGAAGTCTTCATCACCTCTCAGATGAACTGAACCTTCTTAGTGGTATCCTGTACCATCTCTGGACCCATGAGTGTTGGCTCCCCTAGGTCTGTCCAGCATAATAGTGATAGGCACATTCATTCTTATAGTTACTCAAACGGTGCCATACTGATGGATTGTTGGTATTTTGTTGTATGAAAAATCCACCAGTGGTAGGTGGTCCTCCCAACTACGACCAAAATCTAGGACATAGGCACGAAGCATTTCCTCCAAGATTTTAAGGACCCACTCAATCTGACTATCTGTCTGTGGGTGAAAAGTTTTTCTCATCACATTTGAGTCCCAAAAGCCTCCTACAATCCCTTCCAAAACTAGGATGCAAACCATGCATCATGATTTAATACTATGGTAGATGGGACTACATGGAGTCAAAATATCTCCTACACAAAGAGGTGTCCCAATCCCTCTAATGAACACTAGTTTCGAAAGGGTAGGAAGTGGGACGACTTAGTGAGTTGGTCAAAGATCACCCAGATTGTATCATGCCTCCTGGACATACATGGTAATCCCATCATGAATTCCATTTATACCCCACCCACTTCCACTCAAGTACCTCGAGGGGATATGTCAAACCTACTTGAACCTAGTGCTCATCCTTCACTAGCTAACAAGTGAGGCCTCTCGAAACAAAATCTTCCACTACCTTCTTCATCCTTGGACACCAGTACTGACGCCAGAGGTCCTGGTACATCTTTTCCAAACCTGGATGTACTTTCATAGGGGATGTATGGAACTCCCTCAACACCTCCTCCCGCAACATCATTGATACAATGGTGTTCCCTATGTAAAGTATGATGTGATCCCCACATTTAGAATATCCGTCAGGATAATGCCCTGTGGATATCTAAGAACTTATAGTCTTGAAACTGGAATCTCTGAGTTGTGCCTCCCTAAATCACTGTAAGAGTGGAGTGGAAACTACCATCGACTAAATAAAAGTTGTCTCCTATCTATCTAAAAAATATATCTAAAGCAAGGCCAACTGCTTTGAGGCCTCATTCAGTAATTTTGAACTCGATCTCCTACTAAGGGAATCATTCACTACGTTCCACTTCCTAGGAGTATAGACTATATCAAAGTCATAATCCAAGAGAAATTGCTTACATCGCTGCAATCTTAGATCTAGATACTTCTAAGAAAAGATATACTTCAGACTCTTATGGTCTGAGTATATGTTGAAATCTTAGCCCATCAGGTAGTGTCTTCACATCTTCAGTGCGAAGACTACCACTGTCAACTCAATGTCATGAGTCTCATCGCTCTACTCATGTAGTCTCAACTGTCATGAGACATAAGAAATCACTTCCTTTCCTTGAATAAATACACAACTAAGCCTGGTTCCTGATGCATCATAGAACACCACGTAGTCGGCGCCCTCCTCTGGCAGCCTAAAGATAGGAGCACTCATCAAGCTCCACCCTAGCCGTTAAAAGCTATGCTGGAATTTTTCTGTCCAAACAAAGGATTTTACTTCTTTGTTAAACCTATCAATGGTGCTGCTACTTTTGAGAAGTTGGGCACATGCCTCTGATAGTACCCAGCCATCCCAAGGAAACTGTGCACCTTAGTAACACTCTTGGGTAGCTCCTGAGAAAGCATCACATCAATCATCACTGGATCTACTAAAAATCCATCCACTGAGATGATGTGTCCCTTGAAATAAACCTTTCCTATTTAGAACTCATACCTCAAGAGCTTACCGTAAAGCTAGTTCTCTTGAAGTGTGTCTAGAACCATACTCAGGTGCATCGTGTGCTCCTCCGCATACATGGAATACACCAAGAAGTCATAAATGAAGACCACTACAAACTTGTCTAAGTGTTTCTGGATGATCCTGTTCATGAGTCCCATGCACACTGATGGGGTGTTCATCATTCCAAATAGTATCACTAAGATTTCCTTGTGTTCCTCCACCACTATAGGAAACTGTGGACTTGTCTTATCAACCACACTGAGGGAAATTCTATCCAACTGAATAGTGATCGGTCTCACCCTACTATGTATGAGTCCAATCTGCACTGCACTGTTTCCCTTCTCACTGACAAAGGAAAATTGGTTCCCATCTATGTGGATACATTGCACTGTGCACCTAAAATAGTCAATATGAGCATGAATCATGGTATTATATACCCAGAATGATGTCATAAGGCCTCAACACTACTACTAGAAGATCTAAGCCAAATATCTCACCTCCTAGAGTAATCTCACATTGTCAGTACCAGTGTATGATCACAGAATCCCCTCCCATGAGAGTCTATAATCGTAAGGATCAGGCCAACAGCTCGATCAGAAACACTGAGCTCCGAAAAAGTTCCATGGTATGTAAATAGTGATCATAACCTATGTCTATAATAACTACATATAAGGTGAAGTAGACATATATCGTACCTCTAATCATCTCTAGATCACCATGATCATAGGCCTCTGTTGCCTGGAGTTGTCTTGCCCCTATCTATGTGCTCATAGAGCTCATGGTGGACCACCTGGGGGTGGTGGTGGTAGTACCTCATACATCCCCCCATTGCCTGCCACTCTGACTGCTCCCCTGCCATGTTTACCTCTCTGCGGACTACCCTATTTGATTTTCTAACTTAGTGGCCCCTTGACCATTAGCTGGCCATCTGTACAGCGGGTCGGGCAGTCTCGAGCTAAGTGTCCATACCCACAACACAATAAGCACAACCTTCCCCTATACTGGTGTCCACTTCTAGTGGATCCTCACACTGTTGATCTAGTATCACAGTGTCATCTTCTAGAGTGTCAAGCCCCACCATCTCTGTACAGCACCCTGTAGAAGGCTAGTGGCTAGAACTACGATTTGGTCTGGAGGTGTCCTCACCAGGAAAAAAACTCACAGCACCACCTCCATCCAATCCTCAACTGCCTGAGGATCTATCTCACCTCAAAACATTAGAGGTCACTACCTCTGGAAATCATGAAACATGATTAGTCAGCATTCATCCTCTACTAGAAAATATAGTATCAACTTCTTCTCTATGGGTGGTGGTGTCTCTCGTACACAACCCAGTTGTGCTATCTTTAGAACTAGTCCCTACACTGGCACCTCGTCGCTCGGTGGACCATCATCGTGATCCCTCACAGGAATCCTTGTTGGTTGTCTATGTGGAGGCATCCTGAGATAATTCAAGATAGACCACAATCAGTTAAGTTATACCTGGTGAGCAGACTCGGAGAGATTAAGAGAAAAGCATTTCTAAAACACATGACACCAGTGATTCCGTGTACCGAGTTTGAAAATAGAATTCAGGTTCCTGGTTTATGGATATGTCTATACTCACACCAAAACTGGACTCCCTTGCCTGAAATCTGAACTCAAAACACTTAACACTATTATCTTATAAAAAATACAGACTCTTAGTTCTTCTAGTAGAACCGACCACCCTTAATACCACTTTGTAATGACACATACCCTTGGGCTTGTGTTGTGACAACCCCAATCCCACCTTCCTTAGGCCAGGGGATGGTGACTAGCCCCAAAAAGGCATATCCCAAAAAGGGAAGGCATTACCTTTCAACCTGTACACACACATCCATCCCATACTGTGGAAATTAAGTTGAAACTAGAACCAACAACAAGTATAAGTACTAAAAAAAGTAAAATGGGCCACAATACAAACCCAACTGAAAGGAAAGTAAAACAAAAGAAGTAAAATCTCTAGAGGTAGTGCACCAAGAATCCTACCTGAAGGGTAGGTATAGCTCACTGTCAGATGTCATAGCATCACACCATGTCTTTTGATCCACCTATGAGCACCATCTTTCCCTAGATCCCCAAAGTCTTAGTAAAAGATTTCTATCATCTACACAAGATACAACAGGAGAGGGTGAAGCCAATGAAGGGGTGATTATAACAATACTCATTAGGAAACTCGATACCAACTTGAGTCTCATAGAAATCCACAAAGTAAAATACCACAAAGAAAGATCTCAAAGATAAGAACAAAGTAAAAGAAATATCTCACTCCTGGTATAACTAAAGTACAGAAGTAAAGATGATTAGTCGTAAAGCTAGATCATCTTATTCTATTGAGAGTATTTTCTACTAATACGTGAAGGGTATCTATACTACTGATCCACAAAGGGTATCTCTACTACTGATACACGAGGGGTAGCTCTACAACTAATCCACGGCGGGTCGCTCTGCAGCTGATCCCCGACAGGTCGCACAACTTCTAATCCACAAAGGGTCACTCACATAATGATCTGAGGAGGTTCACTCTCATGATGATCCATGAAGGGTTACTCCATTAATGATCTATGAAGGGTATCTCCATTGCTGATCCATGAAGGTTTTCTCCACTTTTGATCCATGAAGGGTCGCTCTGCATCCTTCACATCACAACGCTCTTCAATCTTCACGTCACAGACAACCACTGGATTACCACACTTAGCACACTTCATTCTGGGTGGATCTTCTCCTCAATCTATAATTTTTACCTCACCCACCAGAAATTTCAGCATATAGTAACTCAATGGATCGTCTTGTCATAACGGTCCCAATTCAATAGACGGCGCGTCAATCGGATGCCTGGTCTATAAGATGTGGCCCATTTTGTAAAAATGGCATGGTTGGATTCGGGTCCAATCAGACCTGATCATATGATAACCTCTTCCAAAACTCATATAAAATATCTTATAAATACCTTCTCATCACAAGGGTCCCAATGCCATTAATGGTGCATCGATCAGACGCATGGTATGAAAGATACGACCTTTTCTATAAATAGGGTTTGGTCGCATCTCAGCCTAGTCTAACTTGGTCGGACCAACCAGAGTATGAAAAAAGGACTGCTGCATTGCAAGGGTCCCAACACCACTGACAGAGTTCCAATCAGACACCCAGTGTGAGAGATATAGGTATTTTTGTTAACAGGGACAGATTGCGTCGGGGCCCAGTCCAACTGGTTCAGACTGACCTGACCAACCTACTCTGGGGTCCCACATGACACGACCAATCTTTCTAGACCATTGGCCCTCACTGGACCTGGCCTGGAATGGTCATGGGTCTAGTTATCTGGTTCACCTAGTGACCCAATTTTATCTGGCATGGCCTGCTCTTGGGGGCTGGTCTCTTTTTTTCATCCAGGGCCGCATAGCGGCCTATGCGGCCCCGACTTTAACTCGTCGGTCTGTTCAGCTAAAACGGACCAGCTCAAGGAACTAATCGGACCACTCAGGTGGCCTGACCCAGCCCTAAGGGCTATCTTGGATCATCTAGGACCGGTTCATCCAATCTGGTTAGGGGCGCAAGCGGTTGGTCAACTCGACCGCCCCGCCTATCCGCACACAGCCCGCATGGAGAGGGATGATCTTCTCACACGGTGCTCCACTGGCACCACATCCTCCCCCCACCGCAGCCGATGATTCATGACTCTTCTCCTCCAGGGTGCTCCATGGGGTGCGCCACCTCCTCTAGTGTGGCTGGTGATGGTTGGCCTCTGTCTTCCACACGTGGTGCCCGGGTGGGGACACCTTCTGCCTGCGGTCGCTGCCACACCGGTGACGTCGTGTCGACGGCATATTCCGCGGACCACCGGGTCCACTCCAGTGGTCTGATATCTGATCCTTCTACACCCACATCCTTCTAGGGTTTTTTCCATCACTACAATGACCTTGGGGCCGCATTTCCGTCATCCCAGGGTTTTAGTCATGAAGAACACAAGAACGCACGATTACATAGGGATCTGAGCCTTGTTTATGTTGGGCTGATCCCTCCATGTTATAATTTACAACATATATCAATGGTTTTTTAGAATTATAAAATATATTTAAAATCCAAAAACTTCCTTTAATCATTAATTCCAAACACGCAAGAATAACCAAGCCACGGGTCAGAATTTTCGTTGGTTAATCTACATTTGTCATTTAGAAAGAAGAATGAGGGAAAAATTAAATCACCAAGGTAACCCCTACCTAGATTTTGGATCAATCATTAATGAAGGAGGGTGATTTGAGTCATCGTTGATCTATGATCCACTATCGTTCATCACCATTTGTCAATCGGTGATCAGATGGCATTCGCCACCACTCATCAATCCCGGGATCTGATCTCATTCTCCACAAGTGTTCTTTGACGTCAGAGATAGAGATATATATATATATATATATATATATATATATATATATATTCTCCTCAATAGAGGTTTTCTTAGGGTTTTTTGTCAACCCTGGATCTCTGATTAATCAAAGGTGGGAGATGCATTGTGCATCACTACCCTGATTCATTAATGAGATTTATTAACGAGTCAGTTTTGCCTCGTCGCTACACCGCATCACTAACCGGACTCTACGTCGCAGCGAAACCATTTGAATAAAACAAACATAAAAAAATTTCAATTTTATTTCAAATTTTTCTTTAAAAAGTAAAAACTTTATCTTTTTTGGTTAACCCACTCCGGTCGATGTTAGGTCATTCCTAAGAGAATCCTGGCATTCTGAAATCAACGGTGCCCTTGGATTTTTGATCTGGGCACCGGTTCAAAATATAGAAAAAATCACTCGCACGATTACTAAATGTACTTTAAATAGAGTTTAAAAATATGTTTGGACCTATCTAGGCCTGGGAATCATGTGTCGTCTCAGATCTTGGTTTCGAAATACTCCCATTCAAATGCAAAAAAATTACTAGGAATTTTTTAGGGTATTACATCATACTCAACCATTTATGTCACTATATGATAATAACTTTGGGAAATAACTATATTGTATTCCTGAAATATTAATCTCGTACTATTTTATACTATATCCTATTGATTAAAAATAATATTTTCAACTTCAATAAGATTCTTCATTCTTTTATGCTATTTTTCTCTAATTTCCATAATTTTCACCTTTATCACTAGTTTTTCTTAGAATCGATATTAATAGTTATTTTCTTCTTCTGAGTAAGATCATCATTCTTATATTCTTATAGTTTCATAAAATTTTCATTAGTATATTATAAATCTAAATCAACTGTTATATCTAGTTTGTTATTGTTTTCTATAATTTTTACATCACCACTGTCAACTAGATTTTCTATCTTATTTTTCCAATATCTATATCCATTATCATTAGATAGGTATCCTATGAAAATACCATCCTCAAATTTTTCAAAAAAAATCCCTTACAGTTTTTCTTGATTTTTCAAATGGAAGGAATTTCAATAAATATTATATATTTAACACTTGTATATCATTTGTACAATATTTCATATGATATATTTTGTGTCACTTGTCAGAGTAGACACCTATTATGTTATTTTATGGTATTTCACACATCATATCTCTAGAAATACATTGAGATGTTGTGTTGAACTAACATAGTCTTTCTCATCTCAATTATTCTTTTATTCTTCCATTCAACTACAACATTCTACTATAGAGTATATGGTGTCCTTACTAATGATTAATTCCATGTTTTTAAATATAAAAATCAAACACATTATATATAAACTCATTTCCATTATCCCACCTTAGAATCTTGATGTTGAGACCGAAATCTTTCTCAACTTGTTGTCTAAAAATTTTGAACATTTTATTTACCTAAACCTTCATTTGATAAAATTAAAATTAGTCAAACAAGTATCATCATCCATGATTTTAAGTAAATATTAATCATATATTTTACATTTTTATCTCATTAGACTGCAAAGTTTAATGTGAATAAGATCAAATAGTTTAGTAGTTAGAAAATATAATCCATTAGGTGAACCTTGATTCATTTTCCCTTTTTGAATGGTTTCATGGATTTCATCCATGTCTCTCTTTATCTTGGGTCTCACAATAACATTCTTCATGATTTTACACATAATCTTTTAAAAAAAATGATCATGGCCTATATGCTTTAATTTTTTTTCATATTTTGCACTCAAGTAATAGGAATTATTAGGATCACCAATTTGGAATAGATTTTCATTGGTTATTATCCCTTAAAAAATTAACCTTACATATATTTTTATTTTCATGATACAAGTATCTCTCTTAAATACCACCTAATTTGTATCATCACAAAGATGATAGACAGTATGTATACAATACTTTAGTCGTTTGAAAAATAATAAATCATTGGACTTAATTTTTTTTGGAATCAATCACTACTGAGAAAACTCCTATAATTTTTAGGTGAAATAATTTTAAGAAGTCACTTATCCCCCTATATTCTTCTCAATTATTCTCAAAATATTTGTGTCACCAGTCTTGTGTTTTGAAAAACCACTATAAAGTCTCCATGACTTAGTTTTTCAACTATAATTTAAAGTGGCTTCAGAAAAACATGAATTATCATTCCTTTCCTCAACATTTAAAATTTATTTAGGATGAAAAGTCATTCACTTTTCATTAATATGACCCTGTTGATCACATATGGAATAGATTTCTTCTAATAAGTAATATTTGTTTAGTGTTAATAGATAAATTGAATTTCTAGTTATAGATTTTTTTTCTTGGAAAGTATGGTCTTTATTTCTTATAGTAACTTTCCCTTGGTCCATGTCTCATTTCAAATACTGGCATGTTATAACAGCATTAGTAGGATTTTTTCCCACACACTCCACAACACCAATAGTATCCAAGGAACATAGACCATCCATAATTATAATATTTATGTCTTGAAGATTTTTTATGTTGTTCATCCATATATTATGGTCATATATTCAATTGGGGAAATAATATTTGTTAAGAATATATTTCTTCTATTGATTTAAAAGATGGATTCTAACTAGTCTTCATGGTAAAGTCATGTTTGGAATTTATTTTAGAACCTATATTGTGAGACATAATGGGTTTATTTTTAAATTCCTAGAGAGATGAATTAACTTTCTTCTTTAGACCACTATTTTCATTGGAATATGAAGATTTAATCTGGATGTCGATAGAATTATTGAAATATTCTTGAATCTTATTCAAATTATTCTAATCTTTTATACTTTTTAATTATGTCTTGAACCATTCTTCTTCTTTGAGAGAAAGTTTTTATCTAATGACATATACCATCTTCTATACTTCATCCACATTTAGTTTTTATCTCTTGACCTCATCTATTTAAACAACCTCTTTCTTTTCATATTATTCCTTTCCCTCTGTTATATATTCTATTTCATTCAACAACAACATCTTTTAATTCTTGATCTTTCTATTTTTATCAATATAAGATTCTTATAGTTTCTTCAAAAAGTAATAAATCTCTATCCATTCTCATTAATTGACATCACTACTAGAGTATCAAACCCTTTTTCTTCATGAGCTATAAAATTAGTCTTATCTTCATATTTTATACCTAATATAGAGCCAAATTTTTCTTTATTTCTCATCAAGATTCTTCTATTACATTTAAAAAAACTTCTTTCAACTTCCACTAATTTTTTTTGAATAATTTTATATTTTCACCATTTTGTTTTATAAGGTTTCACATAAACCTTCTTAGGTTCAACATACATCTTATTATGGTAATATAATTTGATATGTCTAATGAAATTGTAATTGTATCACAATGGTTCTAGTTTTACTTAACCCTTAAACATTCCCCACTTGAATAAACTTTTTATGATAGTGGTTATTATTTTATAATATTCACCTTCATCATAATCATCATCACAATATTCACTTAATTCTAGTTTATCAGCATCTCTGATTTTGAGATTCCTTATGCCGTTAAAATCTATCTCATATTTGATAATATTATTGAAAGATGGAATCATTTTCATTTCATAAATAATAATAATGTTATGTAAATCATCAATAGTATGATATTCAATATCTTCCAAATGTAAAAAATTATGATCAAACCTATAATGAGTGTTTCTCAATAGCTTTTTGGAATCATTTTAATCATCAAACATTTCTATAAAACCTTTAATATTTTTGATTTTTTCATTGACTCTTATAAAGTAATAATCAATTATTTTTCTTCAAATATATTTATATCTACCAATTTTATCCTATAAAATTTTAGTTTTTCATCATTTAATTTCACAATATCTTTTTAACTACTTTCCAATTTATCCCATATTACTTTGGAATTTTTGAGTCTCATAGAAATCATGTACAATTTTTTTAAAAGAGGTATTAAAATTGAATTTTGATCTTTTCCATTAACATTCATATTTTGATTATCTATAAATGTTATATAAGCATCCCCAATAATAGGTTGGATTCCTAATATTAGTGCATATTTAACTATATGGTCGAGAGATAGGATATATGGAAAAATTATATTCTTCAAATCATTATAGATCATTCCATCGAATATTGGAATTCTCCTATTTATGATATAATGTAGATTATCCATCTTCAACACATAGTGGATCTTGAAAGATGGAACCTGTTCTCTGAAACCAATTGATGATTCCAAGGAGTTGTTACACCACTAATAGGGGGTTTTAATTAGTGGTGAATTTTAAATTTTTTATTTATTTTGAAATTAACCTCTATTGTACTGCTAAGATCTAATAAAATCTTATGAATACTCAACCTTAATAGAATATAGTATAATTAAATATCTCAAGGATAGAATAATTTCATGTGGTTTGGTATCAAGGTGAGCCTAATACTTGTTGTGATATATTATATTCCACAATCACAGATTCTAGACTATAATCAGAATAATTTTCTTTATACAATCATCACAAGAACCAATCCAAACATTTCATTCTAGAGTTGATGGATTCTGCTCCTAGTCTATGAGTAGTAATCATGACTATCAAGATAAGGACCCATAGGATCACACACTTAGAATATTGAAAAGACCTATATGTCCTTATAAAAAGGAGTATTAGAGATTTTGGACCCAACCATGGGGTTCGGAAGATATCTAAGTTTAAATAGACACCAAGAAATAAATTAATTAATTACTACTCATGTATATAATAATTAGACTTAAATTAACTTATTTAACATATTTATTATATTTAAAGTTAATACATAGAAAATTATTTAATGAATGAATATTATATTAATAGTTAATGCTCATTTTATATTAAATATGTCATGTAATGTATTTAGTATTTTACAGGTGAGTTATAATAATATAAATTGTGTTTATGATGTAGTAAATAGGTCATAATATGTCATTTATGTATAATTTAATAGGTATTATATATTTGGGGGTAAAAGAGTCATTAATTGTTGTTTAACTTATCTATATAAGTAGGATAATTATCAAATATGAGGTATTATTCATCCAATCTAATACTAACATACTCTCTCATCACTCCCACATCTGAGTTTGGGAATGTTCCCATTCTAAGAACCAATGAATGTTTGTCTTTTCGGATCAAAGGAATGTCATAGAAGTGATCGTCAATATGTCTAAGGTTGTGTCTATTCTCTAAGACAACATATAGATATTGATGATAATAAAACCTATATGATATTGAAGTGTTTATTAGTTATATATAGGGATTTGATGTTGGTTCCTTCATGCAGCGGTTACTGATGACAAGAAGAATTGACCAAAGAAAGAAAATAATGGGGTAATAATTCAATTTAATTTTTTTCTTACATTATTTCACATGGAATCATTGGGTTGCTTAAATGGGTACACATCGATGGATAAGACATTGTTACATAATGTTTAGGATAATACATTTAAACCCTTGGCCTTTCAACTTATGCTACACGACCTATTTCCTATGATTGGTTTTAAAGGAAGAACATATTTATTTAATCCTAAAAAGAATAATTTTTCACTAAATTGGTGAAGAGGGCATCATTATGGTCCCATCTATTAATATGGAGATCTAATATTATATATTATAGAAAAGATATGACCATCCAAATAATTAAAGACATATTTTATTGGTTTATTTATATGAAAAATATATTTATTTTACTTAAGCTAGTTAGCAATGATATATTCTAATGATCCCTAGTGCTCCGGCTACTGAAAGATCAATTTCTATTTGGGAAAATTTACAAAATGTTATAAAAAAATTAAAAGGCTAATATGTATGTTTTTAATGTTAAAAATAGAAAAAAATTATAGGAGGGTGTTGGTATTATGATGTCGAAAATGGTATATAAAGTAGGAGAAGCTTGAATAACCTCCTCAAAATAATTGGTTACCCCAGAAATGGGAGTGGGATGTGATGATGAACCCTAAAATTATACTACTGGTTGTGTTTTAAAAAAAGAATAAATGTATTTTTTATTTTTACCCAGAGGGAAAAAAGATCCATATCCCCACTCAACTACCGGACCATGCACATGTTGTGTGGGGGATCACCCTTAAGCTAGTATATCATTCAGACCACTACTAGACCTACCCGACCTGCCCAAACCCTTTGAATCATGGAAATCGTCTAGAACCCCTTTTCATTGTGTTTTTTATCATCTCTTGGGCATAAAATATCTTTAAAAAATTCATAAATTAAGATAAATATTTTTGGAATATATTAAAAAAATTCAGGGACCAGGTAATTGATTTTTTGTAAAATAAAACTAAATGGTTATATTTTATTTCCATATAAAATTCCATCAAGTAAAATTTTATTAAAATTTAATTTAATTATGCAATTATTTAGTATGTTCACTGATCATGGACATTGACTAAGAAGTTTTTGTTTGGAATTTAGTTTATTTAATTTAATTATTACATTGTGTGTGATGTTTTTATTAATTAATTAAAAATGGAATCTATTTCATCATCTTCTACTCTCATTATATATGTAAGGGAATGCATGTACATGATTGAAGTTATAGATTTTTATTTCGCATTCTCAAGTTCCCCTTTCTTGGGTGTGAGTATACCTATGTTATGATAAAGATGAAACAATGGGTAGTTCATGCCATTATTTGGAGAAGTTCCAAACAAGACCGGGATATATTAGATAGGTGTGTGATTTGTGACACAAGTAAGACATGACATAGGTATTAGACCCTAGGGTCATAGTTGATACATACACAGTCAATAGATCTACCAATTGTAAATTCTCAAGATCATTCATGTTATTTATTTATTTATGCATGGTTTGTTATTATTGTGAATCTATGTGGTCACATAGAATAATAATCAGGAATTCATAGATAAAAAATAATCGGGATATGATGAATATTTTTATATTTAATGAATTTATATTTTGTAACCATGGTCACATTGTATAATTAATATAAATAGGAAATCATTTCATTCATCATGAAATTAAAAAAATCCTTAATGATATATTAAGTGACAATGCCTTCCGTCTAATTAATGTAGACAAAACTGGTAGTACAAGTTGATAAGCAACCCTTGTTAAGGGTTTTACCTAATAGAGGGAAATTATTAAGAGAGAGATGGGTTTACATAATTTTAACATGAAACAATGAAATATACATAGCTATTGTGTTGTATATTTAGAGGAAAGTTTTTGATTAAATCAAGGTCATGATTACCAGATGTTGGGACTTCACCTTGTTGTTCAATTAGCCCTGAGTAAATGTGGAATATCCTATTAAAATCATACATTTAAACTCTGTAAGTATTAGTGTATCCATTTCATGGCCTATGAGGTTAGGATCTAAGGGTACTTTCCACTATAATACACAAGATTTTGGGTAATCCAAATCTAATATGGATGGATACAATGATTCGTTAAATTAGTGGGAGACATTCAAAGATTAATTAATTTGAAATGTATATGAATAATAAAAATTAAAGTATTAACATCTAAGTTTATTTTTTATAGCTAAAATATAAAATAGTACCATCAATTAAATATCACTATGATAAATACCTGATAAAAAGAATATCCCAACCATCAATAACTTCTATGAATGATATAGGAACTTATGCATGTTTCTACTCCAAGAAAGGAAGTTCTATGTGATATAATTTGAACTCCCTACCAATCCCCCTATGTTAGAAATAATAATGGGTAAAGAAAAGTACAAGAAGAATTTTTATGATACACTATATTTAAAGTGAATAATGTTATCATCTTTGTCTAATGAATTGAGAAAATTTTATGAGGATGATGATTCCTATAAAATATTCTCTCTTCTCTAGGGGTATTATTTGGAGAGATCTGAAAAAAAAAATATGATATGTCCCGAATAGTATATATATGTATTCTAGATTAAGGGATTCATTAATTCTTTCATGTAATCAAGATGATTGCATACACTAAGAGTTTCTATCCCCTCATATTCATGTCTAATCAAGGACTAGTGACTGATCTCATTCTTGCCTCTTTACCACCCAAATTCATGAATTTTATTATTAATTATAAAATGAAGAAAATGAAAAATATCCCCCATATCTATTGTATTTACTTCTCCAACTAATAGCGACATGATTAGTACCAACTATTCAGTTCTTATAGTGAATAAAAGATAGGTGGTATAGGATACTATTTCAAAATCTATACCTAATACTAAGATACTGACACACTTTCCCTTCAGAATAAAAAAGAATCCTATGTATAATAATAAGACCAAAGTGGTATACATTTCATATGGCATGAAATACCACTGGATGATGAATTGAAACACTATAAAAAATTGGTTTCTTATGCTTTAAGAAAATATATCATTAATTGAAATTTGTATATTTCTATATATTGGGTGTTGGATACATGTTGTGGATCACACTTTAGTATTGTAATATAGTAACCAGGTAGATTCAAGAAATTTTCCTCAGATGAGGTGGATATTTGAGAAGGAGATGGTGTAATTCTAGAAGTATTGTTAGTATGAGATTTTTATCTCACATTTCATCATGTTTTGGTTCCTATCATTAATAATTATTATGTAACCATCAATTACAATAAATATAATCATAGTGTAGAGTTTAGAAACTATGGGTTTTTATTTCATGTTTTTAAGAGAGTGTTTTCTATTTTATAAGGATAAAATATGTTATGGAGTGGTGAATCTTAATAACGTCTTTTATATACTTGAACATTGAATCCATTATATGGAAATCAATTACAAATACAATTGGAATAACTCATATCTTTCCCGCTTGTTTCACTTCTGGCTAGGTCTTGTAAACAAAAATATTTTGACAATAATACAACAAGAAGAGTATTTATACTCTAATCAGTTAAAATACATGGATTTGGGTCACACTTGTTTGAAAGTGAAAATGAATAATATGCCCTTCAATTGGAATGGAAAAAAGAGATATATAACTATTATAGTTATTTCATTCTGGCATTTATGGTCCATTACTAGTAGATGAAAGTGGTAGATTTTCATACATCATTACTTTTATCAATGATGATTACATGGATAGATATATCTACTTAATGATATATAGGTCATATTCCTTTCATATTCTTAGGGAATATCATCATGAAGTAGAAAACCATCTGGGAATGAAGATTAAGGTACTACACTCAGACCATGGCAGGGAGTATCTTAACCAAGAATTCATTAATCACTTGAAGGTTTGTGAGTTAATATCCCAACTAACTCTCTTTATACACCTCATTTGAATGGCGTTGTATAAAAAACAAAGGTTTTGTAAGATGTTTGGATTTATGATGATTCATGAAATTGTACCACTATTCTTTTGTGGTTATGAATTGTGTACTATATCATATGCACTCAATTGAATAAAAACTAATGTGGATTATGTAATTGCATATAATTTATGATATGTAATGAATCTTTCTATATATCATATATGTGTTTGAGGATGTGTATCATTTTTCAAGATAATAAAAAATGAAAAGATAGTATCCAAAATCACAAAGTTCATCTTTATAGTTTATCCAAATGAAACTAAATTATATTTACTATATGACCCTTTAGATAAAAAAAATTTATTATGGTGAGCCTAATCCTTGTTGTGATATATTATATTCCATAATCATAGATTCTACACTATAATAGGAATAATTTTATTTATACAATCATCACAAGAATCTATCCAAACATTTCATTCCAAAGTTGATGGACTCTAATCCTTATCTATGAGTAGTAATCATGACTACCAAGATAAGGACCCAAAGGATTCACACTTAGAATATTAAAAAGTATTTAATATCCTTATAAAAATGAGTATTGGAGATTGTGGACCCAACAATTGGGTTTGGGAGATGTCTGAGTTTAAAAAAACACCAAGAAATAAATTAATCAGTTATTACTCATGTATATAATAATTAGACTTAAATTAAATTCTTTAACGTATTTATTATATTTAAAGTGAATACATAGAAAATTATTTAATGAACGAATATTTTATTAATAGTTAATGCTCATTTTATATTAACTATGTCATGAAATGTATTTATTATTTTAAAAGTAAGTTATATTAATATAAATTATGTTACTCATTTAAAAAAAATATTTAATAAAAAAATCCTATGATTATTTTATAGCATATGTTACCTATTCTATAATTTTTGTTCAAATTTTAAATTCTCTATGAACCCTTTCATCAAAAATAATTTCAAAGGATTTAATTCATCTTAACAAAAAAAATTAATAGTATATCTCTCATTTCATAATTATTCTTTTTCATATAGGAAACTACTTTGAAAATAAATATAGGTTCTCAAAATAAAAAAAAATCTCAATGTGATGCACCTATTAGTAAAAATAAAAATAGAGTAATGAATGTTTTAGATCATGATAAAATCTTCGCCACATAGCGGTACTAATTAATCTTATAGTTAACCCAGTATTTATAGGCATTAGAACATGTGATTAACACATGATTATCCTAGAATAATTTCTTAACAAAATATCAATATATGAGAACACAAATAATTTTACCACACTCTAAAAATAGATTTACCTTTTTATATTTCACTTCACATGGTATTTTTTTCTTGAACCAAAAATAGAAACCTAAAAATTCATCAAATAATTCATGTCCCAGATACTATATGTAAAAAGTAGAAATATTAAAATACATGATTTATAATCACATACAACATGCTCTAATGAAAACCAACCAACATTACATATCATTCTTATTCATGAACTATAATATCATTCACATTGAATTTTGGTTTGAGAAGAATCTATGTTTAAAAAAAGTAACCATAATCATATAGTATGGTACCATCCACAAACTGTCTTCTTCAATTTCATATATTCTTTTATTATTCACAAAATCAACTTCACAAATTGTTTGTAAAAATCCATAATTAGCTTATTTACAAACTTTTTTCAGTCTTATGATGATATCTCATGGACTCTAATATCATATACAATAGACTACAATAAAATACCCTATACATAGAATATTTGAACATTGGAGGTTGAAAAACAACGATTCTTAAATCATAAATCTTTGTTTCATTATATTAAATGAAATTTGTTCTTTGTGTATCATTTAAGGGTGGGTTAATAGTTCCCACGTAGTAATTATCCCACAACAAACACCAAAGTTACATCCTTATACCTAATAAGAAATATCATTACCTTTTTCATTTATCTAAAAGTAATGTGGTCTTCTCCCAACTTCTTATGGACCTAACCCACAATGGCACTACTCTACTATCACACCACCCGCATGATTGAAATGATAGCTCTTATGTTAACTAGGTGGAAAGTATGCCATCATTTCCACTAACCTTATGTTGTTATAGATATCAATTAATGGGATTTCTGAAACATGGTCTAGCTATCTCTCACATTCAGTTTAGCCGGAACTCCTTGGAAGGATTTTGAAGGCCTGGTTTTTTTAATAAAATCTCATAATAGTGGTTAACCAAAAATTTCAAAAAAATAGCATAGAATTTTAAATACCAAAGCCATAATTTTCAATAATTTTTACTTAAAAATATAATCATGAAATATCAAAACTACTTCAAATATTATTCATGTAGAAATTATAATTACTTTTTATTCCTTTAAAATATACCCCATCATTTAATAATAGAATACAATAAGGCCTTATTTATAGTTCTTTATAAATTTCTCATGGGAAATTTATTTTTCCCATGATCATATTTTAAAGAAATCGTCATGTAAATATATTTTTATGGTCTTCATAATTATTTAAACATATCAATAATGTTGTAAAAAATATGAAAACACTAAAAAAATTAATGCATATCTTTGAAATTTAATACTAGTTTGAAAATTATTAAAAATAATTAAATAATTTCCAAAAATATTCACTGTCAATTTGTTAACAACAATTACAACATAATCTACAAATAAAATTGTGTTTCACCATATATATAGGGAAGTATAGAAATAAATGTGTTAGGATAATAACGTGAAATAAATATTTTGAGACCTAAGCTAGTTGAGGAAATGTAATAGAAAGATATTTTCATCTAGTAGTGAATCTTGGTAGCTCAATGTTAGTACAAATGTTATGCTGATAGTCGTTGGTGAAATATTATTTTCAAAGTCCATGTGAAGATATTCTTGTTAATTTCTCCATGGAAGAAGGTTCGCCACATATCATTCATGAGGAAGTACAAAAAAATACTTCACCTGAATTGAAATAAATGGATTTACAATTGGATTGTGATATTTCTTATGATTACCAATTGGGGGACATATTATATCACTGGGATAATATTCTAAATAACAAGACTACTCCCCTAGTTAAATTTATTTGGAAAATAAAAAATTTTAAGAAGTTATATGTGAACTTGTGGATGTGATGAAGTATAAATTACCTCATATTTTTATATTATAGTGGTGTTATTTTGATGGAAAATCCATGTAATTTATTTTTTTGTAATTACGTGGTCTTTTCAGGCATAAATAATACATATTTTTAAATGAATATTCAATACATCTCATAATCACATTCTAGAAAACTATAATTGTTTGTTTTTATTGGAGACTAGAAAAAAAATATTCTTATTTCATGAATGATCTTAAACATCTACCAAAAAGATCTTATAACATAGTACCCATCTTAGGAAAACCCTACCTAAACAATTATTCATAACCTAGTAAAGGAAACATGAGAAAGGGTGAGCTCAGATGCTTAAAAAATGGAAAACATAGAAGATATCAATCTATCATCATATGAAAGAATCAGATTATCATAAGGTAATTTTATCATTAACATAACTTATTTTGTTAATACCCATCCTTTCATAGATCATAAACATGAGTCATGGAATAAAACATTATCATTTTAAAAAACATGGGCCACAAGAGTGATATATCATCATAAATCAATCATGAACCATAATATCATGTCATAAAAGTGTGGTACCATCATAAATATAGAAAAACATTTCATATGCCATGGTTAACTACTAAGAACATCAATATAGTGGATTAGGACATATGACATGTTTCCCATTGTGGATCAGGACGCACATGTTTCCCATAATGGATTGGGACTTACATATTTCTCATAGTGTATCAAGCCCATAAACATGTTTATCATTGTTATCTCATGAGATATAATGCTTTACACAATGTATTAGATGGATATATAGTCCCAAAAATCTCATAAGGAAAACCATATTTAATTGTTCCACAATATCATAAAACATTCATCATATCATCACATCGTAACACGTATAAATAAAGTAGGTTTCCTAAACATTCATCAATTAACCATGGAATAACCCATTAAAAATAAATTGTTTTCATAAACATTTCATCAAAATAAACATTAACCATCGAGAGAAATAATAAGGATGGTATCACTCAATATTATCTCTAGTAAAACATAAGAAATATCAAATGATGGAATCTTAAATGGAATTTTTTTAGGATCACCTGGAAAATTTCTTTAGTAATATATCCTTTACACATTGAAAATAAATTTTTAAAACATAAAACATTTTCAGAATATTTTTCATTAAAAATAAACTTTCTTGAGAAAAATATGCCTTCAACTTTGAAAAAGAATTTTTTTTAAAAAAACATGAAAATGAATTTCTTATAAAATAAACTAAAAACATATAATATAATATTAAAATAAAATAATGGTCATTATGGTGTGAAATTTCATTTAAGACTTACAAGTTGAAACAAATATTCCTTTCACATTTATGCTAAAATCCAAACTCACATTATTTGAAAAACTACATGAAGATTAATTTCAAATAAAATTTAAGAAATCAGGTATGGGTACAAATTCCTTTATTAGATAATTCAAAATATTTTAAAAACATGTTTTAATAAATTTTTTAGAAAACATTATTCTATAAGAAAAAGGATTTTCGACTGCGGAGATAAATAAAGAATATTTTTAATAAAAATATTATTTTAAACTCTTGAGTATATAAAGAAAGTAAAATGAAGGGAAAATATGTATTATTGGGAAATAAATATAGGATATTAAAATTCATGAGTTTCTTGAGAGATATATTATAATATTTCATCATTGGAAGCATAATCCTAAACAATCCTGATTAATGATGAGATTCTAACATAAAACTCTTACCACTTAGTTAAATTTGAACCAAAAACCTCGTAGAATAATAGCATTAAATAAAGATTTTAATATCATTAAAATAAGGATATTCATGATATAAAATATCAATGAGGTGGTATATAAACCTCATAGAAGAAGATAGGTGCATAACATAGCTTCGATCTCCAGAAAGGAAATTTGAGACAAAAAACTTTGACTACATTGGTAATTTTTGTGCATAAAACCCCATGAATGAGAGATACTCAGATGGATATTTAAATATAAATAATTTTCACGATAATAATCACAAAATAAATTAACGGTTATTATATACACCACATAAAATAAAATTATGGGGAATATGGAATGTGTCTCGCAGAAGAAAAAAGGTGAGACAAAAATCCCTTACTGTAAGTCTCAACATCCTTGATAAATGTTTGATACTACTTTATATTAAATATAATATTATTATAAATATATTTAGAAAAACATAATTTTATATATAATACAATATATGATTTTATTATGACCATTTATTACTTATTTATTAAAAATTCCATGTTAAAGCCATGGTTTGGGTAATAAGCTCTTTGTTTTTCAAACATGTTTTGGTGCTCTTACATTGATCATGGTTTCATATTATTAATAATTTTAAACATATATAGATATCATATGTTACGTTTCTTTACTTCCTGATCTGTTACTCTGCATGTTTTTTGTTGTTAGAGTGTTCGAAGGAGGCTTGGGGGTTTGGAGGTGTTTAGGTTACTAAAGGATGAAAAAGGGGGATTACACATCGTGTAACAGGATTACATGATGTGAAAGTCAGTTTTAGGTCTTATATTGTAGTTTTCATGTCGTGCATACATTTTACTCAACATGAATAAGGGTTTCACAATGTTTAATATTTCAAGGTTATAAAAAAAGGCAATGTGTTTTTTGGGGAAAACCAAACCTCGAGTATTACATGATGAGAAAAGGGATTACATATTGTGTAATAACCCAAGATAGTTTTGTTTTAAAATTATTTTCAACTAAACTTTCATTAATTCAACCATTTTCTCTCCTTCCTCTCATTCCAGATGAACCCTATGTGCCCCTACGAATTCTTCGATCCATCTTCCTCTCTCTTAGATCTATTGATATTTGTGGTTGTTTGTTAGAAATATGTGTTTGATCCATGGTGATATTTCTCCTCTTTCTCATATGTTTCTCTTTTTATTTCCTTTAGATTCACTATTATGATTTTGGTTGGATTGATTTGGATGTTTGGGTATAATTTTGATAATATTTTTGTGTGAAATAAGTTAATTTTTGTTTCTAGTGGTGTGATTATCACTTACCGGCATTCTTCTTTTCCCTACAGTGCACAAATGAGTTGAAAAGATTTTTTGAGGTAGTATTTCCTTTGTTTCTCTTCAAATTTTTCATCATGTGGGAGGTATTTACTTTTTTTAAACAATGGATCATGGATTTACCATGATAATCAAAGATAAGAATCGGTTAAATTAAATTTAAAGGGAAATGGGGATCCATTTTTCATGCCCTTTCAATTTTGATACTATGATTGTGATATTGTCAATTATATGGGCTTGATGCCCCATTGAAAATCTTGGTCATTGGGGTCCCTTTTGTGCACACTAAATGGGTTTCATGTTGTTTGGTTCATGTGGACACTTGTATTTGAAAATTGGTTAATCATGTAAATATGGCTAATGAACGGATTCCCCAGGACACGGCTTCTGTGATAACACCCTTAATTTATTAAGTGGGATTAAATAAGTGTCCCTCTTTATGAAATTTTTTTACATTGTGGTATATGGTGAGATGTGTATAATGATTGTGGCTGTGTGTGTGGGACAAATGATATGTGAGGTGGAGGTATTTTTAGGTGTGTACTTTCTCTAGTTTGTGTTATGGTATGTTTGTGAGCATGGTTGTGTGTAATGGGTTGGCCTGGGTAGTGTTATGGATGAACTTGTATATGATACATCAACCTCGATGAGTAAAGGAATATCAGGTTAGGATTTTTATTGATTGTGGAATGGATGATAGGTTTTTTGTATCAGGGATGTGAGATGGTTGTGTGGTAATGTGTTACTATATGGGGTTGTAAGTTGGGTTTTGGTTATATTTGTATGTGACTTCAGTGGGATGAGTTTGAAGAATTATTGTAGTGATTTTAATGGGGTTAAATGAAGAGTAAATGTGAATCTTTGTTAACATTATTCTCAGTGTTCTTCACCTTATGAGATGGATTTTGTTGTGTTTCCTATTGTGTGGTTTACTTAGTAGTTTCCTGGATAGTGATGGAATAAATGAATAATTGATTATTAAATCTAGGAGTGGCTTGGGTTGGTTTGGATTATAGTATAGAAATGGTTAGTTAAATTAGTTGGTAATGGGAATGGGTTTTGTGACTTGTTGTGTGGTGTTATGAATTTAGAGGTAGCAGCGAAGTTGGTAGTATTGTGAGATGATTGTTTGTTTTAGAACCCAAAGGTTGGGTAGGAGTGTTTGGTATCATATATGTGTATACTTGTACATTCCTTGCTATTTATATACGCACCCCACCCTAGTTGAGCACTACATGATGAACACCCCCATCATCACAGAGGAGGGGGTATTTCCCAAACATCCAAGTGTGACGATGGCTGGCTGGCCACTCGCTCTTCCATACTCCCTCTTCCAGGCAGTGATAGCCCAAGATTCTTTAGGCAGGTTGTGGTTTGTGAGGCCTAGGTGTGTGCAGGTGTGTTTTAATTTACCGGGTGTCTTCAGTGTAACATGAGTTTTTCTTTCCCTGGTTTCTTTGGGATAATATTATTCATACTTTCCCAAGTTTCTACATGATTGTATGTGATGTGGTATATGGCTCAAGTGTTTACGGGCGGGATGTGATGTGGTATGTGGTCCAGGTGTCTACAGGCGGGATGTGATGTGGTATGTGGACCAAGTGTCTGTGGGTGGGATGTAATGTTATTTGTGAGTCATATGTGTGTGTGGGTGGGATGTGGTGTGGTTGTTAGGGCCTAGGTGTGTGCGGGCGCGTTGTGACGTGGTATACTTGAAAGAGGTGGGAGTGTGAGGATGTTTTTCATTAGGAAAGAGAAGTTAATCAGTGGGAAGTGGTGTGAGGTACCCTATAATCGATGTTCACTATATTACATTAAATAACTTGTGATATTTTTTGAATGTGACTTGGTGAGGTTTGGATGGTTATTATACTAGTTATGTGCTATTTGGTTCTATTATTTTCTCACAGGGGAATTAGTATGCTTCTTTCACATGTGCATGATAGACTTTGGTTTTCCTACTAAGTATAATTTTATGCTCACACAATATATATAAAAATTATTTTAGGTCTCTAGGAGAATTGTATGGACCGTGATGGGAATTACTAACTCGGTATTTGGGATAGTTGTTGGTTCACTACTTTAGCTTTCTTTTGGGTACTTTACTTTGGATACTTTTTTTATCAGTTCTATTTTACACATTCATGTGGGATGGATTTTTTTCTTTTATATTATATCTTGGAGTTATTTTGTTGATGATCCATCATATCTCCTGATCTGATTTCAAGAAAAGGGTAATGTCTTCCATATTGTATGATTTGTATACCCTTGAGGTTATTTTCTAACTTAGGGCCTACTGGAGGTGGGAGTCCAGGGTTATTATCTATCTTTCTTCATTACCATCCCAAGAGGGGTATCTTTAGAGGAAGAGGGTCATGAAATAATGGTATCAGTGGTGATGGTTGAAAGATTAGATGGATTTTGGAGTTAGGAACAGTGAGAATTTAATGGGATGGTATGAAAATAGTTTTAGTTGACCTTGGTTTATAACATAAACTAGGGATACTAGCTATGACACAGGAGTTTAGGGGGAACCATGATCTAGTGCATAGACTCTGAGCTTATCAAATACCCAAGCAAGATAAACCTTCTTACAACATAGAGACCTAGGAAAGGTACATGCATCATGATGACTTTTGTTCTTGTTTTAATTGGGTTGATCCAGGAAGTTCAAAATGGATAAAATGAATTAAAACAAATTTTGATAAAATTACATACTACTCATTCTGAGGAAATATTTTTTTTCTCTTCATCATTGGATCCTGGTCGCCGTCCTCATGTGGCTACGACAATAGAGGTATAGTAAGCTGATATGGTAGATCGGTAGAAGGGTTTATCCGATTGAGGATGATGACCAGTGGTAGAGGACATTGTATGAATTCTAGCGACATGATTTGTGAAATAATGAGGTTAGTGTTTCGGACATGGAGACAAAGAGCTAGATTAAGGATATTGAGATCACATTTAGTTTGATCTAGGCCCTAGTGGATTACTGGGTTTCTTTATCAGTTAGTCATATGTGAGGATCCATGCGTCAGTGGTGGATGCTATATATGGGGGATAGAAAGGAAGTAGAAATTTATTGGGTTGACTTCGAGAATGAATTCCAAGAGGAGTTCCTTTCCTTAACCATGAAGGCTGAGAAGAGTTATAATCTAATATCCCTTTAGTAGGGGAGTATGTATGTATGAGAGATTGAGATCAAGTTCAAGGATCTCCTTTATTTTCTCCTAGATCTATTTCTAGATGAGAAGTCTCGTGCGAGACTTCTCGAGGAGGTGCTCTGCCCTTTGATCCAGTAAGAGGTTACTCCTTTTACATTTACAAAGTAACAACAGGTTTAGAAGAATGAAAAGATGATCGAGAGGATGCACTCATAATGATGTTTACCATGAAAGGGTATCCAATAGAGTTCTTTAAGATGCTGGTTTACTAGGGGCATATCTTAGGAACTAGGACCTTTGAGTTTTCAACGAGTAGGGAGTTTACCATAGTAGATTATTATTCAACCATCGGTTCCTTTTTCTTTTCCTATGAACTTGGGATTAAAGTGTTTATTTTGTAGAGTTTTTAGTATTTTTCAGAAATATTTTCTAGTAGCTCTTAGATCTCAGTATTGTTTAGGTGGATAGGTTTAACGTCAACCCCAGTAGCTGCTGTTGGTGAGACAGTTTCAGTAGCAGGGGTATAAATCTTTTTCTCCACTGAGGGGAGATGGAGTAGTTAGAGGACAACTTCAATATGATACTCATTCTTAGGGACCTCAACCCAAAAAATTTCATGGATTCGGTCATCTTCAAAGAGGAAGAGGATATGGGCATGGCTAGTTTCATACTGTAGAGCCAACAGCCACAGCAGGGCAGGAGATCGTCAGAGGTACGATCAGTTTGTTTAGTATCATTTCATGAGATTTGTTTGATTCAGGAACTTCACACTACTTTTTTCACCCACTCTAGCTCATGATATGGTTAAATATGTAGAGAGTATATGCATTCCACTGGTGTTGAGTATGCCAGTTGGAGGCTATACCATCTTGTTTGATGTATGATGAGGGTTTAGACTGATTATTAGACTACATCAGTCATGTGGGGATCTCTTATTACTATAGATGAAAACATAAAATGTCATCATTAGCATAGACTGGTTTATTTTAATGTATTATTTTATCAACTGATTCCATAGGTGAGTTTTATTTTCAGATGTGGATGTCCAGCATGTGGTTTTCATTAGTGAGCAGGGTTGTCAGGTGGGTAGTCAGTGTGTGGAGCCTCTTCTTTCCTTGTTGTTTTAGTTGTCTATGGAATCAGTAATCATTGATATGATGGAGGTTCCCAAAGTTTTGTTCAAGTTTATGGATGTTTTCCTTGAGGATGTTGTAACACTTCCCCCTTGACGTGACGTTGATTTCAGGATAGACTTACAACCCAGTGCTTCTCTAATTTCGATGGTACCTTATTGGATGGAACCTTCTAAGTTACGGGAGATAAGGATTAAAATTGATTACATGATATATATAAGGGTTTTATCTGGCCTAGTGTGTCATTGTGGGGTGCTCAAATGTTATTCTCAAAGAAGGCGGATAGCAGTTTGAGGTTTTGTATAGACTATAAGAGGTTGAATCAGGTGACATTAAAGAACTGTTATCCTCTTCCAAGAATAGATGATCTTTTATACCACCTGGGAGGGTAGATTTTGTTTTCTAATATCAATCTATAGTCTGGATATCACCTGTTGAGAGTGAAGGAGGTCGATATCCCAAATACTGCCTTTAGATATAGATATGGACACTTCAAATTTTGCAGTCATATTGTTTAGAGTTATGAATGCACCAGTCATGTTAATGGGGCTTATGAAATCTATCTTTCATGAGTTCCTAGACTGGTTCATTTTCGTATTCATCGATGAGATATTGATCTACTCAAAGTTAGAGGAGGAGCATGTTGAGAATCTCTAAAATATCTTACAGGTTCTTTGACACCACCAGATTTATGGAATATTGTCCAAGTGTAAGTTATAGACATAAGAGGTACATTTCCTTTGAAATTTGGTGTCTTGACAGTGTGTAGAAATGGAACTATCGAAGATGGAGCATTTTTTTCTTGGGATACACCTAAGAAAGTGGTTTAGATTCACATTTTCTTTGGTCTTTCATTCTAGTATCCAAGGTTTATGCTCAATTTCTCTAAATTTACAACTCTATTGATAGATTTGACAATAAAGAACTAAGATTTCATGTGGAGTGATAATTTTTGGGATATGTTCATTTATCTAAAGGGGAAGTTGTTTAGTGCTCTAGCGCTCTGGTTTCCAGAAAAAGGGTTGATGTTTGAGGTGTTTTTTAATGATTTCCATCTATGATTGGGAAGCATCTTGATGCAGTAATGGGTAGTGATATATTATGGTTCCATAGAGATACATCCCCATGAGCGTAACTATTCTAACCATGATCTGGAGTTGGCAGCAGTTGTTTTCTCATTGATGTTCTGGTAGTGTTACCTCATTGGGGAAAACTTTTTGGTCTTTAATGTTCATAAGAGTTTGAGGTATATCTTTTCCCAGTGAGATCTAAACTTTTGTTAGATAATGTGGAAGTATTTTATCTAGGACTATGACTTTGATACCTCTTACACCTCAGGAAATGGAAATTTCACATCCAATTCTTTGATTAGGAAGTCACAGAGGGAAGTTGTTTGAGAATCTACAGATTCTTGGAAGGTGATAGAGGAGTTGGAAGACCTGAACATGGATGAAAGGGTGGATGGTGGTAGAGGTTTCTTGTTCCAGATGATAGTGTAGTCCCCTCCGATATAGCAAGTGTAAGAATCTCAATGGGGAGGAACATAGGAGGAGGTGTTTCATGATCGTTTTGGCCATGGTGATGCTTCAGAGGGATGTTCTGAAGATCGTCGGAACCAGATGTTATTCCATGGGAAGTTTTTTACTCTGGTAGAAATGTGCAATGAATTCCTCCATGAGTTTCATATCTCACCTTTAGCAGTGCACCCAAGAGTTTCTAAGATGTACCATGGATTGAGAACACATTTTTGGTGGCCCTAGATTAAATGGGTAGTGGCGAAGTTTGTGGAAATGTGCTCAGTTTTCTAGTAGGTGAATATTGAGCATCATGTTCCCAGTGGTTTGTTGTAGCCCTCAGATGTCCCCGAGTGGAAGTGAGACAAAATATTAATGGATTTTTTTCATAGGGTTACCTAGATCTTATGGAGGCTATGATGTTATCTTGGTAGTAGTGGATTAGCTGACAAAATCAACCCACTTATTAGATATTAAGGAGTTAGGCATAGTGGATTTCTTTGCAAAAAGGTATGTGAAAAAAGTGGTGTGATTTCATGAAATTCCAAGATCCATTGTCTTAAATCTAGATGTTCAGTTTACCTCAGGATTCTGGAGGGGATTTCAGCATGCTTTTGGCTCCCAATTTCACCTCATCACTACTTTCCACCATCATACAGATGGGCAGATAGAGCAGACTATCCATACATTGGAGGATATGTTATGATCATGTGTCTTGGACTTTGGTGGATATTGGGTACAACACCTACCCTTGGTGGAGGTCTCCTATAAGAATAGTTATCAATATTCTATTATAATGGATCAATTTGAGAAATTGTATGAGATACCATGTCATTCACTATTATTCTAGATGAAGGTTGAGTAGATAGTTGTTCTTGTTCTTGATGTGGTGCAGAGCATGACAGAGAATGTCCATCTTGTTCGTGAAAGGATGAAAGTAGTACATGACTGGAAGAAGTCGTATTCCAATCGCATAATGAGTCCCTTGGAGTTCGAGGTTATAGACCACATGTTTTCGAAGTTATTCCTTTGACATGAGTAGCAAAATTTTTGAAGAGGGATTATGCTTTCCCCTGGTTGTTTGGGCCCTTTGAGGTGTTAGGTAAAGTTGGTGAGGTGGTATACCAGTTGGAATTGCCACCATAGTTGGAAAGGATCCATGATGTCTTCCATGTATCATGTCTCCATTGGTATCTACACAATAACTCCCATGTCATTGACTAGGGATATCTGGATATCAAGGATGATGCAACATTTTTGGAGTGTCCAGTGGAGATCTAGGATCATCTATAGAAGGTTTTTCATAGATGAACCATTCATTTGGTTCGTGTGATTTGGAGGCATGGTGGCCTGGAGGAGAGTACTTGAGAGAAAGAAACGCATATGTGTTCCTAATACCTAGAGTTTTTTTTGAGATTTTCCATGTTCTGTTTTGTTTTTAAATGCATGAACCTTGTTTTATATGAAATGATTTGTTTTCCCTTAGCAGTGTTATGTGTGGTGGGTTGTGTGATAAAGTCTTGGCATGTGGAAAGGGGAGGACCTAATTCATAATAAGGACACATTAATTATGATAAAATTAAACCCATGTGGGTGAGTCATTGTTTCCCAGAGTGGATAGTATCTTGACATAGATGATGGAATTACATAATTCGTATTTTTAGACGGTGTGGTTGTTGTGTTTGAGTGGTGTGTTTTTTGGATGTTTGGGTAGACATGATAATATGTAGTTACTGGTTTCAGAGGAGGTGATCATAGATGTGGGGGGTTTCTACTCCATCTTTCAAACAACATAGGGTGGTTTATCATTTAACAATAATGTGTTTGATTACTAGCAGTGTTTCAAGTGTAGCTAGATCCTTGAGAGGTATCTCGCAAAGTGGTTGTTCGGACCCCTCTTTCTTTTGGGATTTTTTTTGGATTCTTGAGTATGATAGTCATTTGAGAGGTTTCTAATGTAATATTTTTTTCCCTCTTAATCTATTACTTTGTGTGTTTTTGGTTGTTGGAGTGTTCGAAGGAGGATCTGGGGGAGTTTGGAGGAGTTCATGTGGCTAAAGACTGAATAATGGTGATTACACATCGTGTAACTGTATTACACAATGTCAAATTCAGTTTTGCAACTTATCATAGAGTTTTCATGTCATGAATACATTTTAAACGATGTGAATAAGGGTTTCATGATGTGTAATATTTCAGGATTATAAAAAATAAAATAAAATGAATAGGTGACTTGTTTTCTTGTGAAAACCAAACCCTGAGTGTTATGCAATGTGAAAGGGGATTACACGTTATGTAATACCCCAACCCAGTATTGTTTTAAAATTATTTTCAGCCAAAATTTAATTGATTGATACATTTTCTCTCTTTCCTCTCTTTCCATATCAACCCTAGGTTCCTCGAAGAATTATTTGATCCATCTTCCTCTATCTTCGATCCATTGATCTCGGTGGTTGTTCATTGTTAATATGTGGTCTATTTGTGGTGAGTTTTCTCCTCCTTTTCATCTATTTCTCTTTTTCTTTCCCTAAGACTCACTCCTGTTCGGTAGGTTGTCTTGATTTGGATGTTTGGGTATCGTTTTGATAATCTTTTAGTATAGAATAGGTTGATACACATTTCAAGCGGTGTGGTTATCACTTACAAGCATTCTTCTTTTCCCTGTAGTGCACAGATGAGTTGAAAAGATTCTTCGAGGTAATATTTCCTTTTTTTCTCTTCAAATTTTTCATCATGTGGGTGGGATTTACTTTTTTCACTTATTGATCTTGGTTGTTCCGAGATAATAAAAGATAACAATTGGTTAATTGAAATTTAAAGGGGTAGGGGGTTCGTTTTTCATGCCCTTGAAGTTTTGATATTATGATTTTGATATTGTGAATTATATGGTCTTGATTACCTACTGAAAATCATGGATTTTGGGATCCCTTGTTTATGAAATGAATGGGTTGCATGTTGTTTGGTTAATTTTGGACACTTTTTAATGAAAATTGGTTAATCACATAAATTTAGATAATGAATAGATTCCCTGAGATGTATCTTGTGTGATAAAAACCTTAAATAATGAAGTGTAATTAAATAAGTTCCCCCCTTGTAAATCTATAAATATGTTACATCATAGTCTGTGGTGAGATGTGTGGAATGGTTGTGGTTGCATGCATGGGAAAAATGATATGTGAAGTGTATATGTTGTGATGTTTAGGATTTCTCTGGTTTGTGATGTAGTATGTATGTGAGGTTAGTTGTGTGTTGTGGGTTGGAATGTATGGTGTTATATTTGAACTTGTAGAAAGTACATCAACCTGTATGTGTAATGGAATCTTAGGTTGAGAGTTTTATTAATTGTGGAATGGATGAGAGGTGGTGTGCAGTAGGGCAGCAAGCTGTTTGTGTGGTAATGTGTTACTAGATGGGCTTGTGAGTTGGGTTTTGGTTCTGTTGGTATGTGAATTGAGTGGGATGAGTTTGAAGAATGATAGTAGCGATTTGTATAAGGTTAAATGGAGAAGAAATTTGAAGCCTTGTTAACTTTCATCTCAAGTTTATTCACCTTCTGAGATGGATTTTGTTATGTTGTCTGTTGTGTGTTGTGCTTAGTAGTTTCCTAAATAGTGATGGAATAAATGATTGATTGATTAATAAATCCTGGAGTGGCTTGCGATGGCTTGGTTAATAGGATGTAAATGGTTAATTAATTTTTTTGGGAATTTGAATGGGTTTTTTGGCTTGTTGCATGGTGTTGTGCATTTAGAGGTACCAGTGAAGTTACCGGCATTATGAGCTGGTTATTTGTTTGAGAACCCATAGGTTGGGAAAGAGTGTTTGGTATCATATATGTATATACTTGAATTTTATTTTTTCTTTCTATACACACCCATCCTAGATGATCAGTACATGTCAAACACCCCCATCATCACAGGGGAGGGTGTCTTTCCCAAACATCTTGGTGGGAGGATGGATGACTAGCCACCCACTCTTCTCTGCTCCCTTTTCATGGTGGTAATAGCCCAAGATTCTCAAAGCATGTTGTGGTATGTGAGGCCTAAGTGTGTGATGGTGTGTTGTTATTTCCAAGGTGACTTTAGCATGAGATGATTTGTGTTTTCCTAGGTGTCTTCAGGATGATATGATTTGTGCTTCCCTATGTCTCTTTAGGATGGTATGTGATGTGGAATGTGGCCTAGGTTTATATGGGGTTATGTGATGTGGTATGTGGCCCAGGTTTTTGCATGCGGGGTGTGATGTGGTATGTGGTATATGTGTTTGCAGGTGGGATGTGATGTGGTTTTTGAGGTCCAGTTGTGTTTGGGGTGGATGTGGTGTGGTTTGAGGGGCCTAGGTGTGTGCGGGCGGGTTGTGATGTGGTACTTTCAAAAGTGGTGGGAGCACAAGGATGTTTTCTGTTAGGAAATAATGGCTAATAAATTGGAAGTGGTGTGGGTTACCCTATCATTGATGTTCATTATATCACATTACTTGACTTTCATTATTTGGTTAGTGTTCCTTAGTGAGGTTTTGATGGTTAGTATACTAGTTAGGTTTTGTTTGGTTCTGCTATTTTCTCACAGGGGCATTAGTATACTTCTTTCACATGTGCATGAGAGACTTTGGTTTTCCAAATGAGTATACTTTTATGATCAGCCAACGTATATAAAACTTCTTTCAAGTTTCCATGAGGATTATGTGGACCATACAGGGTATTACTATCTTGGGCTTTGGGAATGTTTTTGATTCACTAGTTTAGCCTGATTTTGGGTAATTTACTTTGAAGACTTTTGTTTTGTATCAGTTCTATTTTACACATGCATGTGGGATGGATTTTTTAATTCTTTTATATTATTTCTTAGAGTTTTTTTGTGTATGATTCATCATATCTCTAAATATTGTTTCAAAAAAGGGTAATGCCTTCCATATTGTGTTATCTGTATACCCTTGGTGCTAGTCGCCAACCTGGGGCCTATTGGATGTGAGACTCGGGGGTTATTATCTCACATTATACATTTCCAACCTATGTGGGGTATATTTTTAGGTAGGTAGTTGTTACATCATATATGTTCATTATATATCTGTTTACAATAATCTATAAAAGTTATAAACATAAAATGAAATACATCCTTTATGGGGACTATAGGTCGTACGTACACATGAACGTTGTTTCCATTTTCTTGAAGGATTGAAAGAAATAAAGGTTAATAATATATTAATATTAAATAATATTTTAAAATCCATATATATCACATATTTTCTTTACAATCATCCTTATTACTTTCCATGTAAATCATGAACGAATCATATTGCTTCGTAGGGCGGTGGTCCACCATAAACATGAACATTGTTATCGTGTTCCAAAAGAATGTGAAGTAAGAATATATATGGGATATAATAATTATATAAATATAGTATTATAATAAATATCTTATATAAATATTTAATCTATCGTTTAATCCATATGTGAGAGGGGGTAATGGAAAAATGAATGACATTAGTTTGTGAGGTGGTAGTCCTCTGTTCACATGAATGATGATTTTGTAACCCATTTGATGGAATATGAGAAGGATTTAGGTTATTAAATTACTATAATATAATTATATTACTATATAAACTTGGTTTAATAAGAAATTAATTACCTAGATGAAGAAATAAAATAAGACACTCAGTTAGGGTTGTTATCTCCTCTTGAGATAACTTCTTTGGGTTTTCACAAAAAGGATTCCTAGGATGGATTTATAACAAAAATAATTCTTTTAGGATGATATAAGGTTATTACGGAAGTTATTTTCCAAAAAACATGGTTTTAGAATTGTGAATAGAAGAGGAGTGGGGTAAGGGAGGTGAGTAGCACACTTTTAATTTTTGAAAATAAAAAGGTGCAACCAAGTTTCTCAAATTTCCCAAGGATAAAAAATGGGCCATAATCGATCTTAGTAGTTTTAAGGTCGATATATTTCAATAAAAGTGTTTTAAAAAATAGTTGGGTCATTTTTAATCCTTATCTTTTTAGTTTACCCCCTAGAAAAACCATTTTTACCAAAACCATGATACATAATTTTTACTATTTTTACAATTCATTATGGTCAAAAAATTAATTTAACCATATTATATAATATAAATTATTCTTATTAAAAATATGGAATCCATTTTTATAAATTCAATTCATATAATTGGTATATTTTAATTTAAAATCAATCATGTCGATGCAAAAAAGGGGGTTTTCTATAGAGAAAATGTTCAAAAGTTTAAAAAACAATTATCAAAATTCAATATGGAATTGATTCCTGGTAGAGATTTTATTTTCATAATTCTTAATATATTTTTCAATTATTTAATCCCTTCCAATTAATCAAGTTGATATGATTTTCCTCATTTTTTTATTTTTGGTGAATTATGGGCTTAATTTTTGAAATTGATTAATTCTAAAAATTTAGTAGTTTTCTGGAGCTTCAATTTTTTAAGCATAGACTTACAATTTTAATTCAATTGAAGTGATTTATTTTTTTAGGATTCATTTTTTAGTGGGATTCAAGTTTTTATTCTATATCTTTATCCAATTCAAAACTCATTGGCCCAGAAAAATCAATCAATTGGAGAAATTTTTATAGCTAATATAATGGACCCCACCTTAGTAATGAAGGCATGTAATTTACTAGAGAAATACAAATATAGTTATTCTAGATGGATAAGAAAGGTAATTTGGTGTCTCATTTTCAAATTAAATTTAATTTAAAATTTATGTCATTAAGGAATCCATTTAATGTTCCAAATTGGAGGGAGTTGAGGAGTCTCCTCAGGTAGAAAAGGTCTTCTTTAGTAATTCAGTAATAACTTTTATGAAACTTGTCCAAATAATATGAAATTTTTTGGTGTATAAAAAAATATATAGGGGAAAAACTTTTAATAACGCACATTCATAAGATTCAGACATTTATCATACAAAATAAACTCAAATTTTTTGTGGATTGAATCTAGAGGTACATTTTTCTACCCCTAAACCTTATAAATATGAGTATCTACTTCCATTAAGAGTTTTTGATGATGTAGAAGGAGGAGTTTTTCTAGAGGATTTGGTCCTTGAAGATATTTTTATTTTATCTTTTCTATTTTCTTATTTTCATAATGATATCTTCTTCCCCCTTCAACTCTATTACCCTTCACATGGATGGATAAAGCTTTTGAGTGATCAGGGAAGGGGGAATTTTCCTTTTGTAATGTTGGAGTCAGGAACATTAATTTAAAACTATCTATTTTTGTATTGAATGATTTATATTTTTAGTGGTGCCAAATTCTCTTAAAGTGATTGTATTTTTGGTTTTGGTTTCATTCATTTTTTATATCTTTGGTAGATTTTTTTTAAACTCCCTTTGTCTAGTGCAGTTTTTCTTGATCGAGAAGATTGTGTTAGGTGGTGAGTGTTTAGAACATGTGTAGAATAAGTCAACTGTTTATAAATTTATAAGGATCAACAATTAACAATCAATGCTTTCCTTAGCTATTTGGGAATGGGTCATGAATTTTTATGCAAACATGGGTTGTTTTCATTACTTCCTTCAACCAAGGGTGATTAACAACTCAATCTACGATTCTTTCATTTATCATTCAATAGAAATAGAGGACTTATTTTTATGACCATGCTGAAATTGAAAAAGGTGATCCTATCATGAACCCATCACTCCCTTCATCCATTTTTTTCAACCATTATATTAAATACTTATTTTTTTAAACAAACAATTTTAAAAACAATATCACTTCTTTCTAAAATTTCAAGTGAAAAAAAAAAGATTTTTTTTCACTCCTCTATGTAGATTTAAGATCATATTTTTCATGTTATTTTCTCTCTAAGTTCCTTTCATTTGAACCTTAATGTCCTAGTCTTGTTTGGAGATGAAGATCCTTTGTTTGATAAAATGACTTAATGTTTGGTGATGTATGATTATTTGAATTAATGGAGTCTTGGTATAAATGAGTTAAGTGTTAAAAATGTGTTTGGGTGAGTTGAGAGGATTTTAAGGGAAAATGGGATGAAACTCAACTGCATAACATTTACATTTCATGTAATTTTTCATGGATTTTAAATAAATAAATCTACAGTGACATATTTTTTAGCATACATATTTGAAAAGAGTTTCACGATGTGTAACTATAATAAAGCTCATGAAAATTTCCAACATGAAATTTTAAACATGTTTTATAGATGAATTCTCAATTTTTATTAGCTATAGATCTCCTCTATCGACCGTAGGATTCTTTTTATGATTTTGGAGTCTCTTGGATAGATCCCAATCTTTCCTGACCTCCATTCTTGGTGAATCAAAAGATGGATTTAAGATTCTCACCACCGGGTATGTGATTTCTTCTTATTGACATCTATATCTCTCTTACACTCCTCTTTATGGATAAAATAAGGATGTTTACCCACTATTGGATTTAGATCAATATATAATATTGTTATACCTTTATTTGTTTGATCTTGAATTTAGGATTTGGATCTAAATTTTTTTCTTCATTGTGTTCTTGACTGATCCGATTTAAATTGGGGATTCTTCTATTGGAGAGTGTTGTCAAAAAACTGAGGTAGGTGGTTTAATGTTTAAATCCCATAGTTTTGGTTTTTGTTTACTACATGAAAATTTTTAGAATTTCTATATTTTTTTAGTAATTGAATTTCAAAAATATAATTAATTAATTTGTTGAATTAATTAATTATAAGAATGTGAAATTGTTGGATTTTGGAATAATTAACTATAGAAATTTATTGTGTGATATTGATGAGTGAATATGATAATAAAATGTGAATTAATTATGAGATTTCAGAATTATGAGTTTGAAGAATTAAATGGTGAATTAATTTATTGAATATTAATATTGTGAAAGGATTAATTAATTATTGAATTAATTAATTAGTGGTTGAGATATATGTGTAATATTATGTTATTATGATATATGTAAATGTTGAATGGTAACATGGACATTCAGACAAGTATTATAAATTATAACATGCTCATTCAATTATGATATATGTAAATGCTGAATAGTAACATGGACATTCGGCCAAGTATTATGAATGGTAACATTCTCATTAAATTATGTATTGTAAAATGGTGAATGGTAACATAAACATTCAGACAAGTATTATGAATGGTAACATGATCATTCCATTATGTATTTTGACATGGTGAATGGTAACATGGAAATTCAGCTAAGGAATAAATAATGGTAACATGGTCATTAATTTTTATGAATAAGAATGGTAACATAGACATTAAAACATGGGATATCCCTCGAGGATAGTTCAGACTCCGGAACGGGCCAAAACAGGTATTGAGATATGGGTTTCAACATGAATCTATGGTTTATGAGGGTAAATAAAGATTAATTTATAATTTGGTAACTATTTAATTATGAATTGTAATTATTTATTTATAGAACTGCAAGCACTATTATCTGACTGTATATTGTTTTAGACACCATTTGTGGTGGCCTACTATGTTTTAATCACACCCAATTTGGCTTCCTAATCCATACACAAATAGTCTTTATTATTGCAGGACAGGTTAATGGAAAAGGAAATATGATAGATGGATAGTTTGGGGATGGATTTTGGATGAGGGAACTAAATGTGGTTTGGGACTCGCTTGGGAGTCATTGGTGTCTTTATTTTCTATTTTCATTTTAGACTCTTAACACATACTATAGGATTTCTTGATTCTATTTTATTTGGATATGGTATTTTATAATTTGTTTATCATAAGATATTGATATTGCTTATTGAAATATATTTCTTCCTATATTGGTTATTATTTCTACTGGTGTATTACTCTAATCAAAGAGGGTATAATCTCCACATTAATGGACTATCAAACCCTTGCAGCTAGTCAGCAGTCTCTGGTGTATATGGAGGTGTGTTTGAGGTCATGCGACTGACTAGCTCGGGGCACCGACATGTGGCACCCAAGCCGGGATGTTACAAAAATGGTATCAAAGGATTTTTCTCTTCATTTCCTATTATCTTACTATTTGGGAAAGGTATATATAAGACAATGAAGAGTCTGGCCTTGGAAATGAGCTCATGCATGGGATTTGCAAACCCATGTATGGGGGGAAACCAATGCACTTAGGGTGGGATTGTTGTTATTGTTTTTTCTTGTTACAGTTGAATATTATTTCACCTTTAGTACACACTTGTTGTGTGATGTGATAATTATTTTTGAGATTTTTATAAGAATTAAATTGTGGATGAAATGGCATGAGAGTCGAGTTTACATTCATCATTTTAGGCACTCGGGATTATTTTGTGACATGCATCACTTTAGGCATGCATGGGGAAATGGTTTTTGGGTAAGTTTTTGAACTTGAACTATTTTTCCGGATTGTGAAATTAAATTTAAAATGGTGCTTAATATGAAATATGAAATGGTGAAATGACATAATAATGTGAATAAATGGATGTATAAATGAGAAACCTAAACTATGAGAAAGTTTTTACCCTTGTAACCAAGACCTAGATGTAGGATGGTTAAGGTTAGTGTTAGTGTTTTGGTTTTGAATGCATTTAGAGGTGTAAGGAAAAGACTTATTATGACCTGCTGTATTTTTTCCATTATGTAAATGTCTTAATGTTTTCAAATGATCCTAATTTTCATGTTTGGAATTAAATATTTATGACTCCACAATGACGCTTGTTTATAGAATGATCAGAGGACATGGTAGTGGATGACCCTCTCATGGTATAACCTGAGGCACAAATAGTGATGGGTGAGGAAGTAGGAGGGAAGTTCTAAGAGAACATCACTCAATTCATGTAATCCATGGATAGATACCCATGGAGGGTTATGAAAAACATGTCTGAGCTAATGATAGATTTCTAGTTACAGAACTCTCCAACTTTCACTAGAGAGGGTGGACCTAAAGAAGTTGAGTTCTAGGTTGATTCCATTAATATTATACATGACCATTGAGAAACTTGGTGAAAATAGGTTCAAGTTGGCCACTAATATACTATGAGGATCAGTGAAGCACTAGTGGGATATTAAGGCATGGACTGGACATGAAAATGGAATTATATGTAAGGACATATTATATAGGTTCTTGGGTAACTTCTATCCAAAGACACTAAGATAAGAGAAAGCAACAGAATTCATGCGGCTGACTCAAGGGAGCATATCGGTTATGGATTATGATATATGATTTAAAGACCTATAGAAATTTTCTCTAGAATTGATAAGAGATGATACAGCTATGGAATGATACATTTATGATGGAATTAAGTATGAAATTAAGCCCAAAGTTAACCTTTTCAGTTAAAGATGACTGTTGAGGTGGTGGATCAGGCTCTCATAGCTGAGGGAAACCTAAAGGAGGATTAGAGCATAGGATAGTTAGTTTCTACTAGATGGTGAAGAGGTGTGACTTTTGAGAGTAGGAAGTACTATTATGACAACTTTTGTTAGGGCAGTGGAAAGAAGATTATACCGAAAGGAGGGTTGGTTGCACATGACCTGAGAGGAGTGATCTATTATCAGTGTGGTAGGTCGATTCATTTTTAGAGGGATTGTCCCCATCCATCTATAGATACTGGTCTTGCAACAAGATGGGACATATGTAGAAGTTCTGTAGGATTCCAAGACAGATGGTTAATGAGGGTGCAGCTAGAATGAGTTAAAATGTGAGAAGGGGATCTTCTACATCATATCAAGCTGGCAGTTGGACTTCTAAAGGCTAAGGTGGTTGAGGTAGAGGATGAGGTAATTTTGGTAAAATCAGCCATATCAGCAGAGTGGTGCGACTAAGGGGAATCGTATAGCATCACAAGGGATAGGGGTAGGATAGCTACATGCATTCCAGCCTACACTTGTGGATAGAGAGGTTGGATTTTCAATAGTGAGAGGTATTATTATTGTAGATTCTATATTAGCTAGTGCCTTATTTAATAATGGTGCCCCTCATTCCTTTATATGTACAAAAATTTCTATTGGTTTCATCCTTGAGGTTGAGATCCTAAGCAGAATTATGACTATAGATACACCATTGGGAGCATGGTCTAGAGACATCTGTTTGTGCAAGGGATGTTCTCTCAAAATCAAGGAATATCATTTAATGTGGGATGTATATATTCATAACATATCAGGCTTCAACCTAATTGTGGGTATGGATTGGATAGTCACATATTGATCCCATATAGATCATTAACAAAGGTGAGTGAAATTTATGTCTCATAAATTTTACCATCATATTCACCATGGGGAGTGGGATATATAGGAAAGTTGAGTAGGGAAAATTACTCAGAAATAGGGATAACTCATAGTACAGGTTTCTAGTTTATTACTAGATGATTGAGGGTTACAACAGGGAAACTTTTCACCTATAGTTTAATATCTTAAGGATGTGTTTCCTGAAGACTTCTCAGGACTTCCACCTGGGAGATATGTGGAATTCACTATTGATCTCATGTTGGGGGCATAGCTAGTATTTATTCCACTGTATAGAATGACATCAATAGATATTCAAGATCTCATGAATCAGCTAGAGGAGTTGGAGGATAAGGGTTCTATCCATCCTAGTATGTCACCTTGGGGATCACCTGTGTTGTTTGCAAAGAAGGATTGCAAGAGTTTACCCTTGTGAATCGATTACCAAAAGTTAAAACGGATGACCATGAAGAGTTGATATCCTATTACATGTATTTATGATCTAGTTAATTGGTTGAAAGGAGGTTGTGTGTTCTCGAAGATCAACTTGATATCGAGGTATCATCAGCTGAGATTTCAGACATCTGATATTCCAAGGACTGATTTCAGGATATGGTATGTCCTTTATGAGTTTTATGTAAGGTTTTTTGGGTTAAAAATGCACTATTAGTATTTATGTCCTTGATGAATAGAATCTTACATCCATACCTAGATCAGTTTGTGGTGGTGTTCGTGGAAGACATCGTGTTGTACTCTAAGACTCATGATGATCATGCCCAAAATCTTGACATCATTATGAGTACTCTAAGAGAGCATCGGCTATACACCAAGCAATCAAAGTGCTAATTTTGGATCGACTCGATACACTTCTTGGAACACATCATCTCATAGGAAGGTGTGTTAGCGGACCTATAGAAGGTTCAATTAGTCGTTTCTTGGGAGAATCCCAAGAATTCTTTCAATATTTGTCACTTTATGGGGTAAACTGGAAATTATCATATATTGATCCAGGATTTTTCATGTTTAGAAGTGCCACTTTAGGTCCTGACCAAGAAAAGGGTAAATTTTGAATGGATGGAATCTTGTGAGAAATACTTCCAAGAGTTGAATAAGTGCTTGACGTCCACACCGATCTTGATCCTACCCAAGCCAGGTGAAGAGTATATGGTTTATTGTGACGCTTCTAGAATTGGACTTGGAGTTGTGTTGATGCAGGAAGATTGAGTTTTGGCCTATGGTTCTTGGTATGAATGGAACTAACCTACACACGATATTGAGATGGAATTAATGGTTTATGCTCTGAAGTGTTGGAGACACTATCTGTTGGGTGAAAATTTTACATTGTTTTCCAATCACAAGAGCCTAAGGTGCATCTTTTCACAAAGATAATTGAATCTTCGACAATGGATATGGGTTCAATATATGCAGGATTTTTATTTTTAACTGTCACGTATGCCTAGAAATGGAAATAGTGTTGTTGATGCTTTAAATAGGGAGACTCAAACTCAGATAGTTCAGGAGTCTAGTGGTGAGTGGAATATGATGTCTTTACTAACTGAGATGTATGTGGTTGTTCAAGATAACTAGGAACAAATGAATCTTGTATCATCTATAGTGGTGTATACCCTTTTTAGATGGATCTGAGACAGGAATTATGAGGATCCAGAATATTTTTCTTTGATGGAAGACCTTGAAGGTGGGGGGTCACCTTCATATTGGAGCATAGATGAGGATGATATCATCAATGTTGGGGATTATGTTGTTGTTCCTATGAGCATGTGAGAGGATCTCATATGGGAATTTCATGCCTCAAATTGGGAAGTACATCCAGGTGTGACCAAAATGTACCATTAACTATGATGATAGTTTTGGTTGTTAATCACGAAAAAGGAGCTAGTAGGGTTCATGACACGATGTTACACCTATTAATAGGTGAAGGTAATGAATCAATGATCTAGAGGTTTTCTTCAATAGTTAAATATTCTATATTGGAAGTCGGATAACGTGACCATGTATTTTGTGGTGGGTCTCTCGAAGACACCAAGGAAGAATGACTCTATCTGGGTTGTTATGGATCAAATGACAAAATTAAAACATTTTTTTCTTATACAAGAGGCTTTCACAATAGATAAAATTAAGGTCTCATATGTGTAGAAGATATTCCATCTACATGGGGTATCACAGAATATAGTTTCATATCATTATTCATGTTTCAATTCAGATTTCTGGTAGGGATTGCAGAAAATTCTTGGTACATAGGTACTATTATGTATGGATTTACACCCATAGAAAGATGGGAAATTTGAGTGTACTATAATGGTACTTGAGGATATGTTATGGGTGTGTTTGATTGACATAAGAGGATATCGGGAGAAGAACATGGATTTATTGGAGTTTTCATATAAAAATAGTTATTAGGAAACTATACAGATGGCACTATACGAAGCTCTTTATGTTTGTCCATACAGATCACCGCTATGCTAGATAGAGTTTGGCGAGTCAGAGTTATGAGGAATGAGTCTCATGTAATAGATGTGAGAGTAGGTTCATCTAATTCCGAAATATATGGATATGTCTCAAAGTAGGTAGAATTCATAGGATGGCAGATGGATATATCCCCTAGAGTTTACAGAGGGTGATCATATATCCATTCAGGTGTCACATAGGTTGGGTCACCACTGGATACAGAGGTAGGGAAAGTTGTCACCTAGGTTTGTTGGACCATATGAGGTAGTGGAAAGAATTGGGCTGGTGACATACTAATTGGATCTTCCATAGAAATATAGAACTATTCATGATATTTTCCATGTATCACAACTTCAATAGTATCATGTCAACCATTCTCATATGATCAATGTAGAGGATGTTGATCTTGAGATACATGAGTCCTTTGAGAAGAATCTGATGCATGTGTTTTATTGCAGTGAGAAAGTATTTTAGGGAAAGACTATTATAATAGTTCGTGTATTTTGGAAACTTGGGCATATACAGGAGGACACTTGGGAAAGAGAAGCAGATACGCGGGCTTTGTCACCCAATCTTTTTTACATGGAATCTTAGAGATTCTTGGAAATTCTGCTCAAGGATGAGCTATTATAAGGTCGGGAGATTTTAAGATCCCATATTTTCATATAATTTTCCCTCTAATTTTATTTCATTTGAACAATAATGCCCTAGTATTGTTCGGATATAGAGAGACTTTGTTAGAGAAAATGACCTAAAGTCCAGGGATGTATGCTTGTTTGAGTTAATGGAGTCTGGGTATAAATGAGTTAAGTGTTAAAAATGGTTTTGAGGCGTGTTGAGAGGATTTGGAAGGAAAATTTGGTGAAACTCAACTAAAAAACATTTACACATCATGTAAGGGTATTACACATCATGTAATTGTTTGTCAGTTTTAAATAAATAAATATGAGGTGACAAATTTTTCAGTGAAAACCTTTAAAAATAATTTCAGGATGTGTAACTGGATAACACACCATTTAAATTACCGACCTACAATTTTCAACATGTTGTGATAATGAATTATAAACTGTTTAGGCTACATATCTCCTCTTTTGACCCTAGGCTCCATTTGAATATTTTAGGGTCTCCCAAATAGATCTCAATATTTCCTAACCTCCATTATTGGTGAATCAAAAGATAGAATGAATATTTCTACCACTGAGTGTGTGATTTATTCTCGTTGAGATCTATACCGCTATTCCTCTCCTCTTTCCAGATGAAATAAGGATATTTACCCACTATTGTATTTAAATCTTGATCTAATATTGTTAGACCTTGATTTGTTTGATCTTTAATGTAGTATTTGGATCTAATTTTTTTTCTTTGTTGCATTCTAGACTAATCCACTTCAAATTGGGGATTCTTCTGTTGGCGATCATTGTCAACAAATTGATTTAGGTGGTCTAATGTTCAAATTCCATGGTCGTTTTTTTGATTTAGTACATGAAAAATTATATAATTGTTATATTTTTTAGCAATTTAGTTTCCTAAAGAGAATTAATTAATTTCAAGAATTAATTAATTATATGAATGTGAAATTGTGGGATTTGGGAATAATTAACTATCTAAATTGATTATGTGATATTGATGAGTGAATCAGATAATTAATTGGGAATTAATTATGATATGTCGGAATTGTGAGTTTTAAGAATTAATTGTTGAATTAATTTGTTGAATATTGATATTATGAAAGGGTAAATTAATTATTGAACTAATTAATGGTTAGTTGAGACATATGTGGGATATTGTATGATTATGATATAAGTAAATGTTTAATGGTAACATGGACATTCGTCCAATTATTATGAATGATAACATTCTCAATCAATTATGATATATGTAAATGGTTAATGGTAACATGGACATTTAGTCAAGTATTATGAATGGTAACATGCACATTCAATTATGTATTATAAAATGGTGAATGGTAACATGGAAATTCGGCTATGGAATAAATAATTTTAACATGGTCATTCAATTGCGAGAATTAATGAATGGTAACATGGTCATTCATTTGTGAAAATAAGAATGGTAACATGGAAATTCAAACACGGGATATCCCTCAGGGATATTTTAGGTTTCGACACAGGCCAAAGAAAGTATTGAGATACGTGTGTCCACTAGAACCTAAGGTTTATATAGTTAAATAAAGATTAATTTATAATGTTATAACTATTTAATTTTGCATTGTAATTATTTCTTTATAGAAATGAATGCACAGTTATATGGAAGGGTATTATTTTAGGCACAATTGGTGGTGGCCTTCTGACTTGTATCACACCCTATTCGGGATGCATGATCAGTACCTAAATAGAATTTATTGTTTTAGGATAGGTTAAGGGAAAATCCCCAATGTTAAATGGATAGTTTTGGGATGGAGCATGGATTAGGGAACCAGAAGTGGTTCAGGACCCGCTTGGGAGTCACTGGTGTCTTTATTTTCTATTTTAATTTTAGAAACATGACAAATAATTTATCATGGATTGCTTATATTTTATTTAGATATTGTATTTCTTGTTTTGTTTATCATGATATCTGGATATTTCTTATTGAAATATATTGCTTTCTTTACTAGTTATTATTTTAACAGGTGTATTACTCTAATCAAAGAGGGTATAGTCTCCCCATGACTGACTTATCAAACCCCCACTCTGAGTAGCAAGCCTCTGGAGTATGGGGACACACTCTTGAGGTCATGTGACCGACCGTCTTGGGGTATCATCATGTGGCACTCGCTTGAGGATATTATAGGAGACAACCTAGGTTGACCACTATACTGGATTTTGTCTTGAGAAATATTTGTTTTTTTCACAGCCTATGACAGGAACATGTCAAATCCAATTAGCTCAATCAAATTAATAGATATATAATTGAACTAATTTTACTTTTAATCCCATCTTAAAATAAATTTTATATTGTTAAAATCTTTAAAATCAATGAAAAATATTAATAAAAATAATTATTTTTCACTATTCATTAAAAATTTTATTTTCCTATAAAATATTTAAAAATTCACCCTAAGATAATTATGACATGATTATTTGAGAAATTAATATCATTTTGTTAAATAACTTTTCTAAAAGTGGAAAAAATAATTTTAAAATAAGTGTGCAAAAGGTGACAAAACTATTTTTTTAGAAAAATACAGTCTTTGAGCCAAAAATTAGATTTATTCTTATCTCTTATCCTGAAATCCCATAAGATAAATTTTAAATATTTCATAAAATATATAATAAATAAATTTCATTAATATCATTCATGAAAATTTTTATTCTTATTTTTTTGTGATATAACATATTTATGCACAAAAAAATAGTTTTTCATAAAAACATTCCCTTTATTTTCAAATAGTTTTTATTTTAATTTAAAATTAATTGGTCACCAATAAATTCATTATCTATACATTTTTTGAAATTATTTTTTCATAATTTAGTCAATCCTACTCATAATCTTTATTCCAACAGCTAGGTGATAACTATCATATTAAATAATTGTATTTCAATATTATGTCACATTTCTTTTAAACTTAGTGTTGCATGTAACATTGCATAAACTCATTGTTTCATGTAATGCAAGATAAACTATGTGTCACATGTAGAAAATTCTAAACTTAGTGTTACATGTAATGAAAAATAAACTCATTGTTGTGTGTAACTCAGTCAAAACTCAATGTTGTATATAATGCAAAATATCAAAAATATTTAAATTTATCTGGAAAAAAATCACAAAATTGCATGGTGTTATATGTTTAATATAAAAACCTATGATTTTATATTTATTCCATTTAAAATAAACATTTATTATTTGATAGTCTAATTTAAATGTAACCTGAGTCTAAATGAGTTGTGATATAATATACCATTATAACCTAGTCGTTCGATTAGAGACGTGATTAAGAAGAACTAAATTATGAATAATATGTATAGATGATTTATGTAATATAAATTCATTTATTATTTTATAGTAACTATATACTCGATTTTCTAAAAAGTAATTTTATGCTTCAATTATATGTTTTCATCAAATATGGTTTTTTTAATTTTGTTCTTGGATATTATAATTAATTTATACAACTTTTGGAAATATTTTTTTTAAATATATAATTTATGAAATAAACATATAAATAATAACTTAAGGTTAAATTTTTTGAATTTTCTAAAAAGAATGATGTTCCAGTGAATAGTTAAAGAATATCAATTTTATTGTAAACTATTTTTTCCAATCAAGTATTTAAAATTTACACAATTTATTAAATTGATATTGAAATATCAATATTTCATTATAATTAATCATAATCCATAAAATTTCATTGGAATCATAATTATGCTTAATTTTGGAATAAAATCATTTTTATACATAAAAATGCATTTTTTGGGGAACATTTTTTCATCATGTTTTGTAGGTTTATGTGAAAAGAAATTTATACCACTTATGTAAATTTAATTTTATCAAATGGATTTTATATTTTTAACTAGCCTTTATAAATTTGTTAAATATTTCACTTTCCTTTTTGGTAATAATAAATAGCAAAAATATTATAATGTTTTACCATAGTTAAGGTTAAAATGGGTTGAACATGGGTTAAACTAAGAGATATGAGTAATATTTCCCTAAAAACATGTCAAAATACCATTTTATGGTCATATTTTGATATAATATTATATACGAGTTTAATATGAGTCATTTGGAATCATCTTTCTTGAGTACTAAATTATTATATTTTAATCACTTGAAAAATTCTAAGGGTTTCTTCTTCTTACCTTATAAAAGGAAAACACTTATCCACAATTCTACAGACATCAAGATCCTCTTATCATGAAAAATACATAACAAAATCCATTCCTAACATCTATAACCATATCCAAGGGTTCATTTTTTAATCAGAAAACAATACTCTCAAATCTTAGGGTGTAAGTCAAAGGAGGTTTCTAAATGAAGTGGTGTAGTTATTAACTCAGCTCTTTAAATTTTAATTATTATCCCTCATTATCCAATCCTTTTATATCCATAATTACATGATTACACCAATATAATAAATATAATGAGATTTTATCATGATAATGGGACAACATTTTTCCACCTCTTTTTCACCAAATGGGAAATGCAAGTATAGCTCATGTGTACGTGTGGACTACCACTTCTACGTTACAATATAATTCATTTTCCATCACATCCTCACATAGATATTTGTAATGATTTATTTAATAAATATGATATATATATATATATATTATTGAATAATTATTATTTAATGATAAATATTATTTAACTTTCTTTCTTTCTTTTCGTTAGAAAACGAATAGATCATTCATGCATGTGTATATATCATTATCTCAATGAATGGTATAATTCATTTTTGTATATCTATAATTAATGTATGATTATAAATATGTATATAATGAAATATTTCTGATATTTATATCATAATTAACATTCTGAAGATGATGGAACCATGATTAATTTACAAGGACTAAAAATGTCGAACTAAAACTTTTATGAAAAATAAAATAGTTAACACCCAGAAATTATTATTTTAATAAAGAATTATTAATAAATGGGTGTTTAAATGTTATAAGTTGATAATATATGATGTTTTAAGTATTTAAATGGTTTTTTTGAATAATAATAACAATTTTAAATTTATCATACATCAGTTTATAGTTCTTATAAAGATATTCAAACTTTAAGTATGGTTTTTATGTTATAATCACTTTTTTATTGGGATTGATTATTCTAAATTTTTTTATGTTTTAATGATATGATATATGTAACAAAAATCATAATAATATTATTCTACTATTTTTTATATTTTTAGATTACATTTTGCATTTCATTTTCTTTCCTTTATGTACTTAATAGACCAAAATAATTTTTTAAAGGAAAACTAACTTTATTTCCCTCTTTGATAAGAATATTTTTTTTCCAAGACCATATTTAATTTTAAAAAATTTCAATAAAGCTTTAATATTATCAAAATTATTTATTTGAATTCATTTTTACTGTTGATTGAATTTCTATAATTCTCTTAATGAATATTCTTATCATTTTCTGAATAAAGTACTTTCTTCCGTAGGTGTGAACAAAATCATTGTTTTATGGATTACAACATAAATTGAATTTCTCTATTACATGTATGATCAATGATTTGAATATTAATTTCAAATTTGACTTTTTTTATTTTCAATGAACATTTTTTCCTTGATATTTTGGAAATTTTTAGACCTTAAATAAATGATTTCAAAATAAAATGGTTTTTTCCTCATGAAATATTACAGGTTATTTTTACAGGAATTTTTTGTATCTATGATGAAATACATCGATGTTTCATGTGTTTCACTATTTATATTATTCTATGATACCCTACTTATTTTTTATCTGGATAATTTATGTTTTTAAAGGTGAAGTATTTTTTAAAATTATTTTTTTCCAGAGGTTATGTTATGAAGAAATGATAAATGTTTTCATGATTTTATTGCATACATATGAATATATTTTTGGTATGTGATGAGTGGGTCCATTTTATAACTATAATAAATTAGTTAAATATTAATTTTTAATGTGATCTAATGGTACACGTGTGTTTTTACTATTCCCAAAAGAAGGTACGAATGAGGGTATCCAAAGCCCAAAAGAGGGTACATAGGGTATTATCCTTAGTTCAAAGTAAGTACATGGGTGTTTAACCCAAGGAAATCATGTGAAAACTATTTTTGAGGGTATACTTGAAGTAATATTTCATTTATTATGATTATTTAAAACATTTTTCCACTATTTTATGGTATGAAATTAGGCCAATGTTTTGCCTTATTATCTCAATTTTTCTGATTCTTTTGTGATTCGTGTCTTATGAATTGCCAAGATTTAGTCCATGAATATTGATTATGATATATGATATATTGATTATGATTTTTAAATGTTATGTAAATTTTATTATACCCTTATGATCATGTTATGTTTTAATGATCAGTGATATCTCCCTTGTTTACCCTTAATGGGTATCTGTTCTCGCCCTTTAATATGTTTCCTTCGCCCTAAGATACGAATAAAGGTTTTATATATGATATATATAAGAAGGGTTATAGTTGTAAATAACATAGTGGTAGATTATGTATATAATTTATGTACCACTTGTTAATGAATATATGCTACCATAGGCACTAAATATTTATTATTTTGGTGTGGATCATAAAGATATGTAATGAATATTAATCTAATAATATGTAATATTTATATATGAAATGTTTGGTTCACCCCATATGGGATTGTAGAATCTTCTCCAAGTCTATGATTAGTACTCACTACATTAGATATAGGGACTTAGAGGGTCACACACATAACCTATTAAATAGTCTGGCCAGTTATAATAAATATGACAATAGGACATGGTGGGACCGACCATGGTGTCTGGGAGATGTATAAGTTTAAATGAATGCTTATAAATAAATAAATTCATTATTATTTTGGTATAGAATAATTGGAGATGAATTAATTTTTTTAATGTATTTATAGTTTTAAAATGATATGTAGAAAAATATTTAACTGATGAATATTTATTTAATATTCGTGGTTTAGTTGATATTTTTGGGAATAAGGAGTTTAGTTAATGACTCACTTTTATTTTGTAATATATTTATTATATTATAAATATATGATAAAACTATAAATGATGTTTATTGAATAGTTAAAAGTTTATAATATTTTGTTTATGAATTATTTAGTGGGTAATATATATTCATGGGATAGAGAGCCTTTCTAGGTTCTTTAACATTAATATAAAACTAAGAGAAATTTTAAACTTAGGAGGGAAATTCATCCACTCGAATTTCAGAGCTCCTCTCTCATCACTCTCACATCCTAGTGATAGAAGGTGTTTATTCCAAGAACAAAACCACATTCATCATTATAGATCAAAGTAATGATGTAGTAGTGATCATTGGGGAACCATATGCTTCATCAATTCTCTATGATAGAACTTTTTTATTGATGATCAGTGTAGCCATTGGCTTTTGAAGTGTGTGTGGATGATATGGAGGTATTTGACATCAGTCTCTTCGAGAAATGGTCTTTGATAAATAGATGAGTTACCTAATATTTAAAAATATAATGAGGTAATTTTTAAATTTAATTTTATTCTTAAATTATTTCATGTAGGATCATAGATTTACTTATAGGGTTTCTCATCACTGGAGATGATATTGTCATGTATTTTCATTGATAAATCATTTATTACCCTTGTTAATCTGCTTTTTCTTTACACCCTGGTACCTAAAAAATATCCCTAATAATGAATTGGGGAGGGTTACTCATCCTTTTCATATACCCTTCAATTTTTTACATTACATGGAGCCTTTATCCTTGAATAATATAATGAAATTATTGAAAAGTAAAGATATTTTTTAAAAAAACACTCTCTCTTTACTTATAAAATGTGGCCCATCTCCATTTATCCTCTAATTCAAAATATATACCTTAATAAAAACTATCCCATTGTATCTCATAAAATCCATCTACACTTCCGAGAAGACTTAGTTTTCCCAAAAGTCTAAGCTAAGGATCTATAAAGAGTTACCCATGGGAGAACATCCAAAGAGATAAGTAGTTCTATCAACTTAACATTCCTAGTTATTTTATTCTTATACCCCCATAATGAAACCTCTATCCTTAAATTTGAGATAAAATCATTATTTATATTCTTATTAAAAGTTATTATACTAATATAATATCAATTATATACCTTCTTTTAAAATCATTCACAAATATGAAGACATCGTCATGCATTTATGTTGAATACCTCCTTAATGATGGACATGTTATATTTTTCATAAACTCTTTATTGATATGGTCAAAAAGTTTTATTTAAGGAATAAATATATAATTATAAATATTCCAAAATTATAATTCTTTTATTTTTATACCCCCTTTCTGTTGTATGAAAAATGATAGAATCATTTGTGTGTGTGTAGATTACCACCTCCACAAAATAACATATTTCATTTCTCCATAACCATATAACATGTATGAATATAAAAATTTATCTACTATATAAATCAGATATTTATTAAAATATCGATATTAAATAATGATAATATTTTAAAAAACATAAGTAAAAAATAATATTAATCTTTTATAGTAACTTTAACCACCACTTATGAACTAATTAAGGAACCTTTCAAAATTTTGGTCCATTTTGAGATAAACATTGAATCCATATAAATATTTTTATAATATAATTTTAAATTATAAAACCAAAAAAAATTTGTAAACCTTGAAGTTATTTAATAACACCACTAACCATGATCAACTTACTAAAAGGATTATGAAGGAATAAACCAAACAATCCCAAGTAACTAACTTAAGAAGAAATTATATTTATAATAATTAGACCTTATAAAATTAAATATAGATGAAAATGGTTATTAGTAATGTATTTAATATTTTTAATTTAATTATTTAGGGAGTTATGTGAAATTTCATAGTGAATCAGGACATGAGGTAAGGGATCTTCTAAACCACCCTCGTCAGAATGAGACTACTCATTCTCTTTCTTTTTCTCCCTTTGTTGTTTTTTTCTTATCATGAATTTACTCCATTTAATGAATATGTGATCCTTAAATATATACCATAATTACATTATCTTTCTTTATTGGTGATAAAAAAAATTATGAGTCCTCCATGATTATATATTTCAAGTAAAACTTGATTTAAGGGAACATTATTTTTTTCCAATTTTTATCCATGTACCACCTCTATAAAATATTTTTAACCAAAATTTAATTATAAAAACATAATTATTTTATGTATAAAACTCATAGTTAAATTAAATTTTAAATGAAAATAATAATCCCTTTCCTTCATTAAAATACCATTTTCTCAATTTGAAACACATCACCCATACAGTTAGTATTTATTCTGATATCTCTTTCATCATTCTCATAAATGTTCCTATATTGGAACCTAATGTTCAAATATATATGTCTCATTATTAAATTTTGATATTCTAAAAGGAATTAATTAATTATTATCTTTATAATCCTTATGATAGTCTTTAGTTGTTCTTTGAGACTATATTATGAAACCTGCTTCTTTTTCATGATTTTTATCATGCTTATTATTTTTATGTGGTTTTGTTTCCTAAGGTGGCACATGTATGTATGTACATATTATGAATTTAATTTTTTTTATGTTTGGTACCCAATTTATATAGCTTTATAATTCATTAGGTAATGTTTGTTTATCATGAAATAACTTGTATGGTGAAAGGCTATTTATCATAATCATGCTATGTTTTATGGTAGTTAGGACAAGGATTATATAGACCTTTAATGAAATGGGTAATGGTTTTTACCTTAGGATAATGTTTGTATGAAATTATGGAGTGATCCTAATCCACTATGAGACATTTTACACTATGTTATGATGGTAATGGAAGTGATCATTCACTTATGTATATTATTTCATGCTTTAGGTCAATAGAACATATCTATGATCCCTTGATCTTATGATATCACTACCTTTAGAATTTTTTTAATATTTATATCACACTATTATGATATTTTATACATTTTTTTGATTAAATTTCATTACATAATGATATATGGAAAACTTTTAATGATTCATGTTCTTTTTAATAAGAAATTGGTCTCTGCTCATATTTTCTCATATTCTTATAAACTAAACCTTGACAAAATATTAATTATTTTTACCTTACTAATAATTTGAGATCACCCCATTATAATGTTTACCTTTACCAGGTTTTAAATATATATATATATATATATATATATATATATATATATATTTCATATGAGAATTTTATAAGGGGGTCTATAAGAGTTATATTATAGATAAATGGTCACAAATTTTTAAAATAAGTTTCCTATGTAACTATTCAAAAATTTCACTAAACCTGAAGTTTCATGGAGCTATGTTAGATTATTGTGAGATATAATGTTTATATTTTGTCAATGATATAAAATAAATATATTTCTAACTTGGGTCATTGTATTTTGTCTCATAGTATAGTGTATTTATTTTTGAGAAGTAGACCTATTATTTTTGGGTATTAGTATTATAAAACCCTATGGATAAGTAAATGGGATAAGTATAAATCTAGGCTAAAATCCTAAAATTTATGTAAATATGGATTGTGTGTTTCTACTAAAAATAAAATCTCTATCTAGATATTACATATAGATGCAGGTTATGGAACATATGTTATTAGGGGTATTAACTCGAAAAGTGGCATATTAAGAATTAAATCAATAAACATTCAATGCATGACAAAGAGGTGTAACTGTGAAAATGGTTTTACACTCCAATGGGGTATTTGTTTTGTCAATAACATTATATCTAATATAAATTATGAAGGATTTATTGTAATAGACCAACCTGGGCCAACTAGACCATCCACCTAAGTCAACACATTATGTGGTGAGGTAAAATAGAGATAACAAAACATGACTCATATATAAGTAAAACAATAAAAACTAATAGAGTATAAAGGGGAAACAAAGGTAAATAAAACTAATCCAAATAGGATAAACTAGGAATTATAACAAGTTTAGACAATAATTCTCCATGTTACCAACTGTCACCTCTAAACCATCCCAAACTGAAACAGTAACAAAAAGAGAAGCCTACATGGTATAAAATTCTATTCCCTTTACCTATATCCTGCAAAAAAGGCCTATATCTTCCCAAAAGTAGAAGTGGTGTGTGATAAATAGATCCTAGTTGGATACCACCAAGAGATATATACACGTTCTAATAACAAAAATGCACAAGTAAAATCTTTCAAACAAAATTGTTTTAATAGAATTTTCATAAATAGAACAATTTGAAAACATTTTTCAAACAATCCTTGATTTTTTCAAAATTTTCATGTCATATTTTCCAAATCTAGAAAAAAGAAGTAAAAGATACCAAAATATAAACATCCATGTGAGAAAACATCTATAAAATAATATTTTATGCAATAAACAACCATAAATAAAAATGAACCTTCCATTCGGGATCTATCCTATGGGACAATGCGTACTAAACACACATGAGAATAAAGAGGCATAAGGTTGGATCCATCTAATATCATGTCCTTCCATATTCTATTGATATACAAGAAGTTACCTCTTAGTGGTGTCACATGCACTAAGGATACCATTTTCTATTTCTCGACGCACCCAAGGTTCATGTTGTGTAATGTTTATCAATTTTTATTTTTAAAACCATGATCATATTTTTTATACAACTTTTTCAAAACTAATGAAATATACCATTGTTTTTAAAAATTAACCTACCATTTTAAATTAATTCAATTTCTTTTTTAAGGAAAAACTCCTTTAAAAATTTAACTCATTCCCTTTCCAATTTCAACACATGAAATCCCATTTCAAATATAAAGTAATAAATAAGAACTAAAATAAATTCTAGAAATCATAACACTTGAATAGATCCACCTATCTCAGGGATGTAGAAAACTTAACCACCCTTGACAATAGGGATTAGAAACCACATGATCTACCTTTGGAAAACAAGGAATGACAAGAGACCAAAAAGGACTGATTGAAAAAAATATATTATTATAAAACCATAGCCAAACCACAACCTCAACCAAAACTAATGAAGAAAAAAAATAATTCTTACCTAGAGAGGTAAAACCCAACCACAATAGTGATCAATCACTGAATTAAGTGATATGTAAGGGAAGGAATCACCCAAAAATTTTTTGGGTAAGATCTCTGGATGAGAAGAGAGGGATGAAAAAACTAATGATGCCTCAAACACCCATATGAAAACCTAAAATCCACAACATGGGGGATTACACGACGTGTAATATTTTACACATCATGAAACTCTTTCATTTTATGTTATGCCAAAAAAACAAATCACTTTTTAATTAAAAAAATAGATTTTCCCATTACATGATGTGTAACCTTCAAAATACATGTACAATTCTCAAGTTGTGAAATCCATTCATGATATCTTTCCATCAAGTATTACACATCTTGTAACTACCTCGTGAATAGAATAAACTGTAGGTTTATGTTAAAAATTTTAACAAATATATAACTTCACCATTATAGGTATCCTTCTAATTCAAGGTCAAAAATACACTCCCAACAAAAAAGGAAACCAAAACTAGATATTAGAACATACCTAATAGAAAGGTAATTCGTCATTACAATATACCCACCATAATAGATTTATATCTCCCAAAAGAGCTCAAGATCCTAGATCCGCAAAAAGAGAAGGCCACTACTACCTATTCAATGACTCTCGCTCCCATGTCTCATGAAAATCCTATCTATACTACCACAATAACCAGACCAAGGGTGTCATTTTACCATATAATACCATATCCTGGTGATCCGTAATCTGAATTGGATACTCAACTAAAGTGGTATCAGTCTCAAGATCAACATTCTCCCATCTAATCACATGGTAAGGATCTAGTATATACCTCCTCAACTGGGAAACATGAAACATGTCATGTATATAATTCAAGCCAGATGGTAAAATAAACTGATAAACCACCCTCCTAAATCACTCAATGATATTAAAGGGTCTGAACAACCTTGAGGCCAACTTACCCTTTTTACCCAACCAACGATGTTCCAATTGAGGTGAAACATTGAGAACATCCCAATTACCAACCTCAAAATCCAGTGGCCAATGAAGATGGTCCACATAAGGTTTATGATGACTTTGTGCCTTGATAAAATGTCTATGGATCAGCTACACCATCTTTGATGTCTCTTGAACAACACTCGTCCCAACCAAGGACCGCTCTCCTAACTCTTCCTAGCACAAGGGAGATCTACATAGATTCCCATACAATGAAACAAAGGGAACCATCCTAATAAAATACTTATAAATATTATTATATAAAAAATAAACCAAATGAAAATAATTATCCAAATATATACCTAAATCAAACACATAATCCTGGAGTATAGTCTTAATATCCTTGAAAGCCCTCTCTATTTGTTCATCTATCTACAGATGATAAGTCATGCTCAATTTCAACTAGAAGCCTATTTCCTCTTGAAAAAATTTATAGAATATGGATGTGAAACTCAAGTTCCTTTTAGAAACAACCACAAATGGAACCTCAGGAAGTATCAAAATCCCTCTAACATACAATTCCCCAAGTTGTTACACTTTTTCCATTTCCATTATTGGTAATAGATGAACTGATTTAGTGAGTCTGTTAATAATCACAAAAATCACATCCTTCACACTAGGATTCTATGGTAAACCAATAAAATAAATACATGAAAATATCATCCCACTTCTATACTATAACTGGTAAAGGCTTCAATAAACCTGCAGGTCTCTCGTGGTCCACCTTAACTCTTTTACAAGTGAGACATTGTGATATAAAATCTATAACTGAGTGCCTCATCCCAAGCCACCAGTAATAGTGTCTCAAATTTTGGTACATATTTTTATCCTCAGGGTTCATGGACCATCATGACCGATGTCCACTGTCTAACAACTCCTAAATCAAGGAAAATGGAACTACTAACCTGTTCTAGAAGCACAAATCTTTATAAGGAGACTGTGACCTCTCACTTATGGTTTCCCCGCCATTAAGGATTTCTCCTAAGTTTCATCTCTCATTGTATTTCATCTACTTAAGTCAAAATCACTCATCAAATTACGATTCAACCTTTATTGAAGTCAAGAACACCTTTCCACCAACCTTCTTCACTCCCAATCTCATCTCAGAAAACAAACTCATCATATACCACTACTCAACTGATTCCTTCATGGCTTGTGTTCTTAATTTTCTACTCAGTGCATATATAATCACATTTACCTTCCCAGAGGTATATATGATATCAAAATCAAACGCCTAAAGATACTCAACCCATTTTCTCTATCACAAGTTCAAATCTCTCTGAGTAAAAATATATTTCATGATCTTATGATTATAATATACTATAAACCACTCTCTAAAGAGATAGTGGTGTCGCATTTTGAGTTCATGCATAATAGTTGTTAACTTAAGATCATGGGTAGGGTAGTTATTCTCATGAGGGTGTAACTAGTGAGAGCCATAAGCCACAAACTATTTCCTCTGAATCAAGATAGATCCCCAGACTATACCAAAACCTAGTAGAAAACATCATAACCCAACCCCAGTTCCAGAAGAATCAAAATTGGTGCATAATTCAACCTCGTCATATGCTCCCCAAAATATCTCTAACACTTTTTGTTCCATTCAAACTTTACACCCTTATAGGTTAAATATATCATCAATGATGTGATCTTGGAGAAGTCCCGAACAAACCATCTATAATAACCTGCCAAACCCAATAATATATGGATCTCAAACACATTTATAGGATGATCCCAAGACATAACTACCTATACATTTTTAGGATCAACTGAGACAACCATCTTAGATAAAAAAATTCTCCAAAACTTCACTTCCCAGATCCAAAACTCACGCTTGGAAATCTTACCATACATACGATGTTCCCTATATAGGTTCCAGGTGTAGCGGAAGCACGTTGGTGGGTGTATACAACATTAATTTTAGCACTAACAACAATCAATCTGAGATCCATCATGATAATAAAACTATGAATCTTCAAAATACAATGAAGAACAAAAAAAATAGGGGATTCCCAAAACCATAGATACGATCATCATATATTGGTTATAATTAATTTAATTAATTGACAAAAATTACCTTGATGGAATTATTTCTTCATTGATGTTTCTGGTCATGATCTGATGTGATCCATCATTGCGTCATAGAATCCAAGTGTAGGATTCCTCTAGCGGTGATCCTCACATGCTCTACATATCTCTAGATGTCACCGAAAGGATATCTGGGTGCTAGCACAGAAGATCCTTCGGTCACCTTGATCTGGTGGTGGTGGATCTCTCTCTTGTAGCTTAAGAGCATTCTTTGTGAAAAGGAATTCTCTCTTGGCTTGAGAGATTTTCCAAATCTATTGTACACACCCATAAAAAATGGCTAGGCTAATGAGAATTATATAAATGGGATTTCAGTTACATAGAATAATAAAATTAATTAATTACTAGAAATCATTTATTCATTTCATTTAATTATTATTAATACCCTATATCTAGTAATAATAGTTGGCTATTATTATTACTTGACATACACCCAGTGAATTATACCTAATATTATTTAATTAAATAAATAATATTTTTTCTCATAAATTCCCATAAAAATACACCACGTTTATATTTATTATACATGGCATGTACTTTTATTTTTCCATTTTTATTTATTCCCTCCACCACATTTATTAGACCTTAAAAAATGGATATTTATTTCTAAAATAAATATCACTACATTACTCTCTAATAAATATATTATTTCACCCACAATATATTCTCTCAAATAACTAGTTTCAAAATAAATGCAATCAGGCTCCCTTAAATAATTATTAAACCACAATTGGGAATAATCTTTATTTAACTTGTTAAATTAATATTTAACTGAGATACTTGGACACACTTAGTGTGTGACCCTCTATGCCTCTTTCTCAGTGGAATTAGGCGGAGCCTACCTAAATCCCATGGTTATCATCTAGAAATATGCCAAGGAACCCATAGAGAAAGAAGTTAACGCCACAATAATGTGTCACCTCCTATAAATGCATATTGTGCAATATAATCCCTTTGTCTCAAAATCTCAAATCAAGTGGGTTGCATGCTAGTTTCATCAACCCATGTGCACGATTATTTTTTCTTTGACTTTTCGGAATTGAACTTGCCCATTCCTTACTATGGCCATGGATTTATTTAGGTTATATCAATTCCATAAAAGGGCCTGAGATATCTACTTCTATTATGGAACAGAAGGTACAAATCCTTTTTTGCATTATCTATTAATGCAGTATCACTCATAACGCACCCAACATATCCTACCTCACTTCAAACAGTGTGTCTTCACAGTTTTTGTCAATACATCTAAGTGTGCGAGTTGTAATAACCATTAATAATAATCTTAAAGTCTAAGGACCAATACACACATCTACAGATAGGAACATCCAATGACACTATGAAATGTGGATTTCCTACTAGCAGGTCTCGTTCTCATAATATCCTCCAGGATATTACCAAGGGTGCACACTATGAGAAGGCGCCTCAAAGTTTTATGAGTCCTCACCCCTAATGGACTGTATTATTTGTGTCCCTCAAATAACATCATCCCGCCATAGAACATATATTCAAGAATAATGTTATGGCACTTCCGGGTTCTAATCATAGCTGGGATCCTCTATGACCCTTTAATGAAACAGCTATCCTTAGGACATTATCACATGAATTTTCATATAGAAGAACAATCAAGATGTGATAAGGTAGTTATTAATGAATAAAGTACAATGTAGTTTGTTTTAGGCCAAAAACTCCAACAAACTTCCACTTAGACTAGATCCAACTACTAATAACATTTAACCCATTAGCTCTCACGTGATATTCATGTTTCTTCTAAGATATGACTTTAGTTATGGGTTTTTCCACGTTCTCTTCTGTGGACACTCTGCTCACTACAACTTCACCCTTTGATAGAAATACCACAATAGGTGATACTTCCAGAGTATGTTCTTTGTTTGTTGATGTGACCTTGGTTCTTTTTAAAAATCCACTACTACAGTATTATCATAATACAACTTGATAGGATCTTTATTTCTAGGAATCACATCAAGCTCTTGGACAATGTTCTGAAACCATATGGATTCCTTGGATGCATCAAAAAACACTATATATTCAGACTCCACTATAGAATAAGTGAAAACTAGTTGGTTTGAACTCTTCCATCTCACAGCTGCTCCATTATGACAGAAAACTTATCCAGATTGCGACTTCAGATCATTCTGATCTGTCTGAAAACCAGCATCAACATACCCTCTGATGACAAGCTCCTCGTCTCCTCCATACACCAGGAACATATCCTTAGTTCTTCTTAGATACTTAAAGATTATCTTAACTACAGTCTAATGATGTTCTCCTGGATCTGCTGGATATCTACCTACCATGCTCAGTGCATAGACAACATCAATCCTGGTACATTACATGGAATACATGATGGATACTATAGCCGAAGCATATGGGATTTTACTCATTCAATATTTCTCTTGTAGTGTCTGAGGAAACATTTTCTTAGAAAGATATAGGCCATGTGAAACTAGAACCAATCCCCTCTTGGATTTTTCCATACTAAATCTCTTTACTATCTGGTCAATGTATGTACCCCGAATTAGTCCAAGCAGCCTCTTGCATCTATCACGAATGGACTTGATCCCTAGAATATAAGCTGCTTCACCCAAGTCCTTCATGGAGAAACACTTGTTCAACTAGTCCTTTACTTACTGTAATACTGTTACCTCTTTTCCAATAATCAATATGTCGTCAAAATATAATACTAGGATAACAATCGATTTCCCATTAAAATGCCTATAAACACATGGTTCTCATTTGTTCTTAATGAAATCGAATTCCTTTATTGATTCATCAAATATAATGTTCCCTAACCTAGATGCTTAAAAATAATTAGTCACACTAACCAAGGACTTCATGTAGTCCAGTGGTATGCGATAAATCCCAATCGTACTTTGGTTGTGGGTTCGATTCCCACCGCTTTGTCTGATGCGATGGGTTGTCACACAGTCTGCGTGTTGTCCTTTTTCAAAAACTATATTTTATAACATTACCAAAATGAGATAAATTTCTCAAAATAACCATAACATAATTTTAACCAGAAATTTTACTAAATCCATAAGTGAAAAGATAAGTCTTCCTCAAATATCATTCTCACATGGAAAACTACAGGGTTACAAATATAGGAGAAAATTATTCCAAAGTAATCCCATCAACAAGGAGCACTAATACTTTTAAACATTTATCCAACTATTTATTTTCACATAGCTTCCTCTTTGACCAAGAAAATATCCTATAGAATAGGGCATTCACTCAGGTAATGGCCAGGTCCCCTACATTTATGGAAAATGATTGTAAATGGATTCTTAGGACCATTTTTATTTTCTTCCATAGTACTCTTCATTTTTCCTCAGTAATTCTTCACTTTATGTCCTTCTTTCCTGCACGTAAAGTATTTATTTGTTCCCTTGAGACTCTTTCCTGGGTGTCTCCTTCCACATTTCCTACATGATGGAAATTTAGGATTCTTTTCTCCATGGTATCCACTGCTGGAGATCTTATCATTCATCACCTTTCTCTTCTTTTTTGAGTTCGGGAGTTGGTTAATATATATATTGTTGATCATATTTTTGGAAAACTGATTTGGAATGATCATAATATCTTTAACACCTATCAACATTCAATTTTTTTGCTCATTTCCACCACTGTTACCACCTTGTACATCATTCTCATAGTTACTATGGCTTCCTTGGACTCCATCCATTGACTAAAACTAGAAAGAATTGTGTGAGTAACAGTAGTCATAAAATCGTTTAGAGAATATCATGACACTATATTCTTAAATTAAAACACCTTAGGATTAACCAATTTCATTTATTCCCATATTATATTAAAATACTTCAAATTGGTTTGTAAAGGAAATATAAATTATCCTAAGTATATCCCCCGGGAGTGTTGTAACCAAGAGTGTAGCAAGGCCCATTGTTGTGCACCAGTTCCCATTCAAGTCTAGCTCAAAGTGGTGTTTTCGGGTTTTACCCCTAGGTACATTTGTGCCAGATCCACCTCTAACTACATGTATCCAGATAGGGATGTATTGCTTGGAAAACTCACAAAATCTATACAATACCAAAATTCTAGGAAGTTATTCTATACTAGTCCTCAAAGTCTATCTTAGGGCTATGTTCTCTAATCAGAGTTTGTCTAAATCTAGTTTCAAAGGTTTGTACTAAACTTTCTCGGATACCAACTATAATGCCCCGACCCCAGTTACCCATAGTCGGTGAATTATTACATAACATCGGCACGATCACAAAAGATCATTTCTTGAAGGACCGATTAGTTTAGTAGTCTTAGAAACACTAGATATATTCATAAGTCTTACATTACATCATAAAGTTAAAAAAACTACAACAACATCTTGTATTTATATCCCCTCATACTATCCATGTAGGTCATTCATAAATTACTTCTCCACATCCTAGAAGAAATAAAACATTGAAAGGGGTGAGCTCAGATTCTCTGTAAGTATAAAAATATATGGGAAACTTTCAAAAATAAGTATAAACATTTAAGGCAATTTATAACTAAAACAAAAGCCTTTTAAACTTGAACTTCAGCATAATATGGAAAAGATAAAATGAAATAATTCCATTTACTTATTCACATGGATATTCTACTAGTTGAATAACCATATGAAATATCAATAACCACTTTCATAATGATGGAATGCATAATTTCAGGCTATCATAACAACATAGTCAAGGCCTCGTGCCAAGACTACAAATACGATTTTGTCAATGCATTGTGCCAAGACACTAGTTTGTCTCATGAGACCTACCGATGCATCAAGGAGCTATAGCGGGCTCCACCCGTCACTTACTAAGTCCAATGCATCCCTCATTTGAAAAGTTTGAAAAATAACATAAACATTCATTTTAAAACTTGAATACGAAATGTCAATACTTTAACCACAAACCATGAATGGTATAAAAATAGCACATCCACAGTCAAACATAACTCATTCAATACAATATGGATGATTTTATTATATCATATTAACCTCAATCAATAATAATGAAGGATATTTACACAGATTAAAATAATCATCAAATTATTGAGAGAAATATCCCCCTTTTTCTTGAAAACATTTAAGAGTCACACTATTTGTCAAGAAGCCATTTAAAATAGATTTTTGAATCAAAATGTCCCATACCACTTTGAAAAATTTAAAAGGAATTTTGATTTGAAAACTTTAATGTCCATATAAATAAATCCTTAAAACCATTTTTAAAACATGGACATTAATGAGAAAGATTTAGAATAATAAATCTTTAAAACATTTTAAAATTATATTTTAGTTAGAGTTCTTAACCAAAAGAGAGACACTTGAATAAAAATAATTGAAGTAATAAAAACTTTGTAATATCATCAGAATAAAGGGATTCATGATATACTATGTCAAAGTACATTATATACACCATATAAAAGTGATTTGGTGTATAACAACAAAGGAGTATCAATGGAATGTAAATTGAGATGAAATCTCTCATAAAGGCTGTATCCATAGGTTAAGGATAAATCAACGAAATAATTATTTGTGACAAATATAAATACAATCAATATGATTGGATATTCAGTGTAAAATAATCAAAGTACATTCACACATATTCTTGTAAAAACAACACCAATGAATTGGATGTTTAACTCAACAAATCGAGATTGAGTAGAAATTACTCTTATCAAGTTCATACCGATGACTTGAGAATTTATCAATACAATTATTATGTGTATCAAAAGTATATATAGAGAAAGGGGAGTGTAAATTATGACATAATCAAATTAATAGTGATTTCACACATAATCTTGGAGTAAAATAATCAACAAAGTATGCGTAAAGCCAAATGTGTGGAAATTGAAATTTCAAATTCCCTTATTGATCTGGTAACTTACGAAACATACACCCATGAAAGAAGGATCATACAATGATGATGTAAATTTCCATAAATTAATGTATATTACACAATGAATATAATCATGGGTATTACACACACCACATGAAATAAATAAGTGGTGAACAGTGGAAATCTCACGGAATTAAAAGTGAGATAAGAAACCCCTTACTTTGTACTTTTTCCTTGGTCGAGGGTAGTTTATCCTCCTGTATAATGGTGAAATAATTTTTATTGAATTATACAAGAATCATATACATTAATATGATATCATGTATGATCTTTTAACATTTCTTTTTTAATAATATCTTAGTATTATCGTCGTTTTAGGTGTTAACTTACTCGTTTTATTTTATATGTTTTGTAACATAAGTCATGTTTATTATGAATATATTGTATATTATTCATATAAAAAATGATATCAAGTCCTTAAAAATTATATTTAATCATAAAATGAGAATTATACTTGTATGCATACGATGGGGAATGAATCTCATCGCGTTCGATGAGACGGTAGTCCGTACGTATGCACGAGCGATAATATCATTATTTTGATATTAAAATCATATATAATTGGATGTTAGATAATATATACAGAATTATTATTATTTTATACTTATTATTTAAATGAATTACACATCATTTCTATACCCATTCAAATAAAAATGTATTTAATAACAATTACACCACAACGTGGAGACGGTAGGTCGTACGTACGAACGTATGGTGACATGTCATTCAAAGGATGGATAGAATACTGAATATGGTTGTACCATATTTATAATAACATAACAATATATAAAATATAATGGATTTATTATTTTATAATGGAAATAACAAATAAAGAAGAAGTTGAAGAATAAAGGAACTTGAAAGAGGGTTGTGAAAACATTACCTCTTCTTCGGGTTCTTCTTTTTTATTTGATCAAAAGGGCACATTAGGTTGGCTTTCTGGGCAAAGGAGGGTCTCTAGGATGAAGTGAGGGAAGTTGAGAGAATATTTGGGTAGGGTTTGGCCGAGCCAAAAGGCTTTGAAGGTATGAATTTTAGAGAAGGGTGAGTTCCCTTTTATAAGAGGTGTGAGGGGGACCTTAGGAAAAACTTAAAATATTATTTTATAATAAATTAATATTCGGTTCCTAATGGATCCAAATTGATTTATTTCGAAGATAAGGTGGGTATGGGTCTAAATCCACTCAACCAATAGGTTTTATACAGGTTTGTGTCACTTTATTAACCTTATATTTTAGTTTTAACTCTTAGTTAATTAGTTTGACATTTACCATGTCTCTTTGTATTTTTATATTATATAGTTAATAAACTTACTATATACCTCCAAGAGACCCCCAAGTGGTCCATTAATGATGAACCTATCATTATATAAGTCCTTTGGCCAAAAAATAGATTTTTAGGAATATAATATCAATTAATAATATAATATTTGTTTTAAGAACTCTTTTATGTCAATTTTGACACTATTGGGTATTTTGTTTTTGATAATTTCATAACAGCGTTATTACTTAGAAAACTATTTATATAACTGATCCTAATATTTCATATTAACCTATAAAATTAGTGTAATTCATAAAAAGTCTCAAATTACATTTATTTTGATATTTATAATATCAATTATTTTAATATTTCATTAATTAGGTAATTACTGCATCACTATTGTGTCATAAAAAAAATATTTATTGTAAAAAAATTATGAATAAAATACCATTATGTAGGAAATATTTTTATCTTTCTAATGAATATTTATAATCTAATTTATCTTATGAATAACCCTATATTAAAAATGTTTTAGTTATTAAACTTTCATTTTATCTCTTTTAACTCTTCTTTGAATTAAATAATAATAAATGTCCTAATCTAATCCAAGTGGACCTAAATGAAAATATTTTATTCCTAAGGTTGTTTTTGGTCTAGATATACTTGCCCAATATAATTATGACATGTTTTAGGGTAATATTAAAATCATTTTTACCCTTAATTACCCTATTTACTTTTAACCGTGGTAAATAAAAGTAAACAGTTACTATTTACCAAAAATTATTTTCATCTCATTGAACCACATTTTAATCCTTGATATTAACCGTGTTTATCATATTTTTGAAATTCCACTCATATAATCGGTAAAATTACGTTTTATGTGAATTTCCAAATTCTCCTAGGATGTGGGTAAAAGACGGTGAAAAGTTCAATAAAATTGTTATATATCTAAAATTATTATAAACTGAATCCAATGAATTACATTGAACATATATTGGTATTATGTATTTATTTTGACCTAAAATAAATTTAAATAAAATAAATAATTATTTAAATAAAAATTCGGTTTTAAACTATAACTTTGTGTTTTTCACTATTCATCAAAAATTGAAATTTTTCAGAAAAATACCAAAAAATCACCCTAAGATAATTTCAATATTCCAGATTCAAAAATGTATTCCATTTTGAAAGATAAAATTTATAAAATTTCAAAAAGTGGATATTACTATTCATAAAAACTACTTTGATTGGTCGTGGTGTGTTAGAATCTCGAAGTTGCGTACAATGCAAGCTATTGCATTATTCAAAGGGAAACGTACCGTGGAAGCTTGGGGTGTTACATTTTCCCCTCCTTCAATAAATTGTGTCCTCACAATTTTTAAAATTGGCCTTGGGAATATAATGGAAAGTCCCACATCATAAAAAGAGTCAATAAAACTATCACTTTAAAGGAAAGAAAGAGAAGTACAAAGGTTTCCCATGATAACCCGTACTAGGATTCTATGTTGGAAAACATGGATATGGAAGATAAACTAAGTGTCAAGTTCTGATGGAGAGGGATGGAAAACATGATCAGGAGAAAGTTAACAATAAGAAAGCCATAAACTTGTGATGGGACAAACAGTCATTAGTTTTCCAATAGGAAAGTAAATAGACAACATTTTTTTTAATTTACATTACATAAAGATGATGAATTTATTTATGAGATTGACTAAAAACATAATAAGATATACTTAATTTTTATGTAGACTTTCATTCCTTAAAAAATTTCTACCACTAAATCATTTTTTTCAAACAATGAGTATTCAAGAAGACTTGGTCACACTGGAAGAGCTAGAACAAATTTTTTGAAAATCGCATGATCCATAAAAGATAAACTATATATTTACCTTGTCTTTAGAGATTAATCAAAACCAAAATGGTTAGTACAATATCTGATGATCCCCTAAAATGGATATTCTTTTAGAGAAATAAGCACTAATCTTAATTTCTAAAATTAAACCAACAATACCCCAAAGTTAAATAAATACCATTCAATAAACAATTGTCCTTAAATTCCATCAATATAATCCAAACTAATATTGAAACCCAAAACATAGAAGAATTTGGTTATGTAGTCTTCCACGTTAAATTGTATCTCCAAATGACATCAACTACTCTTAAATTCACATACTTAAAAGTAATTAACCTAATCACATATTCTCTATTATAGGTTAATCATTTCCATAAATAACCCAAATCCTTATAAATCCACAATAAAAACATAGATAAAAATCCACCATTACTCCTCAAATAAAATCCCATAGTATTCTATTTTCCTTGGGCATATAGTGTTCCCAACAAAGCGAACATCTTCCAAAATAACATTTATAACTTAATCACCAAATAATTTTCCTATAATAAGGGTATTAATTTGACAAGACATAAGAACCCAAATCAAATTATTATTGATCAACAAAATAATTTAACTAAAAATAATTAGTCACACTAATCAGGGACTTCACGTAGTCCAGTGGTTGGTGATAAATCCCAATCGTACTTTGGTTGTGGGTTCGATTCTCACAGCTTTGTCTGACGTGACGGGCTTCCACACGGTCTACATTTTGTCCTTTTTCAAAAACTATATTTTATAACATTACCAAAATGAGATAAATTACTCAAAATAACCATAACATAATTTCGACCAGAAATGTTATCTCATACCTTTCATTTTCATCCCAACATATAATAACTTGTAATTTCCTCAAACACAATGATCTTATAAAACCAAATAGTTATTTATAAAAATATACACAATTGAAAATATAAGTCTTCCTCAAATATCATTATCACGTGGAAAACTGCGGGGTTACAAATATAGGATAAAATTATTCCAAAGTAATCCCATCAACAAGGATTACTAATACTTTTAAACATTTCTCCAACCATTTATTTCCACATAGCTTCCTCTTTAACAAAGAAAATATCCTATAGAATAGGGCATTCACTCGGGTAATGTCCAGGTCCCCTACATTTACAGAAAATGACTGTAAATGGATTCTTAGGACCATTTTTATTTTCTGCTATAGTACTCTTAATTTTTCCTTGGAAATTCTTCACTTTATGTCCTTCTTTCCCACACGAAAAGCATTTATTTGTTCCGTTGAGACACTTTCCTGGGTTTCTCCTTTCACATTTCATGCATGATGGAAATTTAGGATTCTTTTCTCTATGGTCTCCACTGTTGTAGCTCTTATCATTCATCACCTTTCTCTTCTTTTTTGAGTCCAGAAGTTGGTTAATATATATGTTGTTGATCATATTTTTTGGAAAACTGATTTGGCATTAACACGATATCTTTAACGCCTATCAACATTCCATTTGGTTGCTCATTTCCACCATTGTTCCCACCCTGAACATCATTCTCAAAGTTTCTATGACTTCCTTGGACTCCAGCCATTGACTAAAACTAGAAATCATTGTGTGAGTAACAGTAGTCATAAAATAATTTAGAGAATATCATGACACCATATTCTCAATTTGAAACACCTTAGGATTAACCAATGTCATTTATTCTCATCTTATATTAAAATACTTCAAATTGGTTTGTAAAGAAAATGTAAATTATCTTAATCATATCCCCTAGGACTGTTGTAACCAAGAGTACAGCAAGGCCCGTTATCGTGCACCAGTTCCCTTTAGAGTCTAGCTCAAAGTGGTGTTTTAGGGTTTTACCCCTAGGTACATCTATTCCAGAGCCACCTATTCCTACTCATATCCACATAGGGATGTATTTCTTGGAAAACTCACAAAATCTATATAATACCAAAATTCTAGGAAGTTCTTCTATACTAATCCTCAAAGTCTGTCTTAGGGTTATGTCCTCTAATTAGAGTTTGTCTAAATCTAGTTTCCAAGGTTTGTACTAAACTTCCTCCAATACCAACTGTAACACCCCGACCCCAGTTACCCAGAGTCGGTGCATTATTACTTAATATTTTCATGATCACAAAAGATCAAGTCTCAAAAGACCGATTAGTTTAGTAGTCTTTGAAACACTAGATATATTCATAAGTCTTACATTACATCATAAAGTAAAAAAACTACAACAAAATATTTTCTTCATATCCCCTCATACTATCCCTGTAGGTCATTCATAAATTACTTCTTCACATCCTGGAAAAAATAAAACATTGAAAGGGGTGAGCTCAGATGCTCAGTAAGGATAACAATATAGCGGAAACTTTTATAAATAAGTGTAAACATTTAAGGCAATGTATAACTAAAACAAAAGACTTTTAAACTTGAACTTCAGCATAATATGGAAAATATAAAATTAAATAATTCCATTTACATATTCACATGGATATTCTACTAGTCGAATAACCACATGCAATATCAATAACCACTTTCATAATGATGGAATGCATAATGTCATACTATCATAACCACATAGTCAAGGCCTCATGCCAAGACTACAGATAAGATTTTGTCAAGGCCTTGTGCCAAGATACTAGTTGGTCTCATGAGACCTACCGATGCATCGACGAGCTTTAGCAGGCTCCACCCGTAACTTATTGAGTCCAATTCATTCCTCATATGAAATGTTTGAAACATAACATAAACATTTGTATTAAAACTAGCATACGAAATGTTAATACTTTAACCACAAAACATGAATGGTATAAAAATAGCACATCCACAGTCAAAAATAACTCATTAGATACAATATGGAATATTTTATTATATCAGATTAACCTCAATCGAGAATAATGAAGGATATTTACACAGATTAAAATAATTGTCTAACTATTGAGAGAAATATCCTCCTTTTTCTTGAAAACATTTAAGAGTCACACTATTTGTCAAGAAGCCATTTAAAATAGATTTCTGAATCAAAGTGTCCCATACCAATTTGAAACTGTTAAAAGGAATTTTGATTTTAAAACTTTAATGTCCATATAAATAAATCCTTAAAACCATTTTTAAAACATGGGCATTAATGAGAAATATTTAAAATAATAAAACCTTAAAACATTTTAAAATGATATTTTAGTTAGAGTTCCTAACCAAAAGAGAGACACTTGAATACAAATAATTGAGGTAATAAAAACTTTTTAATACAATGATAATAAATGAAATTCATGATATACTATGTCAAATTACATTATATACTCCATATAAAAGTGATTTTGTGTATAACAACAAAGGAGTCTCAATGGAATGTAAATTGAGATGAAATCTCTCATAAAGGATATATCCTTATATTAAGGATAAATCAATGACATAATTATGTGTGACAAATATAAATACACTCAATATGATTGGATATTCAGTTTAAAACAATCAAAGTACATTCACACATATTCTTGTAAAAACAACACCAATGAATTGGATGTTTAACTCAACAAATCGAGATTGAGTAAAAATCACTCTTATCGAGTTCATACCGATGACTTGAGAATTTATCAATGGGGTGATTATGTGTATAAAAATTATATCCATAGAAAGGGGAGTGTAAATTATGACATAATCAAATTAATAGTGATTCCACACATAATCTTGGAGTAAAATAATCATTGAAGTATGCATAAAGCCGAATGAGTGGAAATTGAAATTTAAAATTCCCTTATTGATTTGGTAACTTAAAAACATACACCCATGAAAGAAGGATCATACAATGATGATTTAAATTTCTATAAATTAATTTATATTACACAATGAATACAATCATGGGCAGTACACACACCACATGCAATAATTAAGTGGTGAACAATGGAAATCTCATGGAATTAAAAGTGAGATAAGAAACCCCTTACTTTGTAATTTTTCATTGGTCGAGGGTAGGTTATTCTCCTATATAATTGTGAAATAATTGTTATCAAATTATAAAAGAATCATATACATTAATTTGATATCATATATGATCTTTTAACATTGCTTTGTTAATAATATCTTAGTATTATCGTTGTTTCATGTGTTAACTTACTCATTTTATTTTATATGTTTTGTTACATAAGTAGTGTTTGTTATGGATAGGTTTTATATTATTCATATAAAGAATTATATCAAGTCCTTAAACATCATTTTTAATCATAAAATGAGAATTATACTTGTATGTATACGATGGGGAATGAATCTCATCGCATTCGTGGAGACGGTAGTCCGTACGTACGCACGAGCAATAATATCATTATTTTGATATTAAAATCATATATAATTGGATTTTATATCATATATACAGAATCATTATCATGTTATACTTATTTTTTAAATTAATTACACATCATTATTATACCCATTAAAATAATAATTTATTTAACATCAATTACACCACGGCGTGGAGACGGTAGGCCGTACGTACGCATGTATGGTGACATGTCATTCAAAGGATGGATAGAATACTGAATATGGTTTTACCATATTTATAATAACATCAAAATATATAAAAGATACTGGAGTTATTATTTTATAATGGAAATAACAAATAAAGAATAATTTGAAGAAGAAAGGAACTTGAAAGAGGGTTGTGAAAACATTACCTCTTCTTCGGGTTCTTCCTTTTGATTTGATCAAAAGGGATCCTTAAGATAGATTTCTGACCAAAGGAGGGTATTTAGGATGAATTTAGGGAAGTTGAGAGAATATTTGGGCAGGGTTTGGCTAAGCCAAAAGGCTTTGAAGGTATGAATTTGAGAGAAGGGGGGGTGCCCTTTTATATGAGGGGTGAGGGGCACCTTAGAAAAAACTTAAAATATTATTTTGTAATAAATTCATATTCGGTTTAAAATGGATCCAAATTGATATATTTCTAGGATAAGGTGGGGATGGGTCTAAATTCACTCAACCAATAGGTTTTAGACAGGTTTGGGTCACTTTATTAACCTTATCTTTTAGTTTTAACTCTTAGTTAATTAGTTTGACATTTACCAGGTCTCTTTGTATTTTTATATTATATAGTTAATAAACTTACTATATACCTCCAAAAGACCCAAAAGTGGTCCATTAAATATGAACCTATAATTATATAAGTCCTTTGGCAGAACCTTATATTTTTAGTAATATAATATCAATTAATAATATAATATTTGTTTTAAAAACTCTTTTATGTCAATTTTGACACTATTGGGTATTTTGTTTTTGATAATTTCATAACAGCATTATTACTTCGAAAAAATTTACATAACAAATCATAATATGTCATATTAACCTATAAAATTAGTGGAATTCATAAAAAGTCTCAAATTACATTTATTTTGATATTTATAATATCAATTATTTTAATATTTCATTAATTGGGTAATTACTGCATCACCATTTTGTCATAAATAAATTAAATTATTTAATGTATAAAAAATTATAAATAAAATTCCATTATGTTGTAAATCTTGTTATCTTTCTAATGAATATTTATAATCGAATTTATCTTATGTATAACTCTATATTAAAAATGTTTTACTTATTAAACTTTCATTTTATCTCTTTTAACTCTTCTTTGAATTAAATAATAATAAATGTCCTAATCTAATCCAAGTGGACCTAAATGATAATATTTTATTCCTAAGGTTGTTTCTGGTCGCGATACACTTGTCCAATAGAATTAGGACATGTTTTATGGTAATATTAAAATCATTTTTACCCTTAATTACCCTATTTACTTTTAACCGTGGTAAATAAAAGTAAAAAGTTACTATTCACCAAAAATTATTTTCATCTCATTGAACCACATTTTACTCCTTGATATTAACTGTGTATCTCAAATTCTCTAAATTCCACTCACAGAAGCGGTAAAATTATGTTTTATGTGAATTTCCAAATTCTCATAGGAGGTGGGTAAAAGACGGTGAAAAGTTCAATAAAATTTTTATATATCTAAAATTATTATAAACTGACTCCAATGAATTAAATTGAACTTATATAGGTATTATGTATCTATATTGACCAAAAATAAATTTAAATAAAATAAAAAATTAATTAAATAAAAAATTTGGTTTTAAACTATAACTGAGTGTTTTTTACTATTCATCAAAAATTGAAAGTTTTCAGAAAAATACCAAAAATTCACCCTAATCTAATTTCGAAATTCCAAATCCAAAAATGAATTCCATTTTGAAGGATAAAATTTATAAAATTTCAAAAAGTGGATATTACTATTCATAACGGCTACTTTGATTGGTCGTGGTGTGTTAGAATCTCGAAGTTGCGTACAATGCAAGCTATTGCATTATTCAACGGGAAGCGTACTGTGGAAGCTTGGGGTGTTACACTAGGTCTACTAATTCTCCTTTATCTAAGATAATATGCCCCAATTAGTAGACTTTGTCGATCCAAAGTGGAATTCAGTGATCTTTTCATAAATCTTGTGTTCTCTGAGTGTATTCAACATGATCTCAAGATATTTGGAATGGTCATGTTAAGGGTGAGGATACACCAAGATGTCATCCACAAAGACTACCATGAATGGATCCAAATATGGGTGGAAAACTCGATTCATTAGGGACATGAAAACTAATGGAAAATTAATGAGATTGAATGCATTACCAAGTACTCATAAAGACCATACTACTTTGAAAAGTTGTACAAGGTATGTTTGAAGGCCTGACATGAACCTAATGGTATCATGACCTCAAATAAATCTCTAAAAACACCCTCACTCCTCATAGTTGATTAAAGAGGGAATGTATATAAGGAATTGGATATTGATTCTTTACTATGAGTTTGTGTATCCATCATTAGTTTATGAAAATTATGATGGTATCATCCTCTTTCTTGGGAAAAGATTCAGTAAATTCCATTGAAAGGTACTAGGTTGGATAAGACCTTTAGATTCTAGATATTCCAAGTACTTCTTGGGCTCTAAAAGCTTTATAGGTGGCATCCTATAAGGAGGAATGGAAACTGGTGCTACTCTAGGAACTAATTTAATATTGAATTCTAGCTCTCTCACTAGAGATAACCTAGAAAAGTTATCAGGGAAGACATCCCCTAAATGATCTATTAGAGAAGTAAAATTGGTAGGTAGAATTCTCAAATTATCTTAGAAAAGACTAGAGGTCTGGGATGTCACTCTAACCAACCCATGATTCTCAAGCCCTATTCGAACTGCTTATACATCCCATTCTCCCTTGTAAACACATCTACTACCCTCTAGTGATGTAAAAATCACCCTCCTATGATAAAAATCAATATGGTCTCAATAGGGAACCAACCAGTACATCCCAAAATTACATCAAACCCTATTATATCAAGGATGAAAAGATTCAATAGGAAAATATATCTGCCTATCTCAAGGTTACACTCATTTCAATGGTGAACACTCTCTAATCGGATACCCAATAGGGTATTAAGTGTCATCACGCCATATATTTACTCTATCTTGAGGCCTAGACTCTCTAGAATTCTCATAGATATAAAAGAGTTTGATGCACCTATTCCAAATAAAATAGACACTAAGGTAGAAGATACTTTAATATTACCTCTAATAGTAGTAGTTTTGGTTCTTTTTTCCTCCATCACATGTTGAATTGCATGTCACTGGCCCATACCACAGCCCTGAGATATAACCTAGCATCCCTAAGTAGGCCTGGTCTGCTAGCACTATGAATCCTAAGTTTGGTTTTCTCTACCTCATTGACCTCATTAGACTAAGAGTTTGGTGGTACTCCAACTACCATCCTAGAGAGGTACTACTATCCCCACTCTAGAATGTGGAGTTTCTGTAGATCCTCTCTTACTAGGAACTCATGGGAAAGTCATACAGAAGCCCTAAATATTCCATATCATATTGCATCCTCTATATTCAATTGAATCATGCATGCATCGGGGTTTCTTGTTTCTTGGTTTTCCACACTGATGATATATAATGAAACTATTAGTAAGATTGTTCTGACTAGGTCTTCCCCCATGAGAAATCTCAAAGCAATTGTAACGACCTAAAAAACATACTTATTTTATTTATAGATCTCTCTCCTCCTAATAAATATTTATTATGTTTTATAATAGATCCACATAGAATGAATTTTTATTTCACAAGAACATAATACATCTTGCATAAATTTTTACTAGTATAACTATGAACAATAATTGGATATAAACATTAAATAATAGTTCTTCTTAAAAAAAATATTTTTAATTGAGACGATATTTGATAAATTCATTTTTCAGACAAAAAATGTAATTTTAAGAAAATATATAAATTTTTATAATAAACTATGGTATTGTGAATAATATTTATTTTAATTAAATTGTATGTTAAAAAACTCTTATCTAAATATAAATGATAAAATAATTTTATTATGTCCTTGAAAATTGTTAACTGTCTACAATTTTATTATGCATTTCAACCTGCTATTTTTCAATAAATAAGTATTTTTATAGTTAAAAGTTAAAATTTATCATATTTAAGGAATTATTATAATCAAATAAACATAATTTTTTAAATCAATGCATAAAAATTAGTTTAGGGTGAATTTATGATAATTTTATAAAATACTTTATTTTTATGTGAATAGTAAAAATATAGTTTTGGTTTTTTGGTATGTTTAATGAATTCATAATTATTTCATAATGATGTAATAATTAATTAAAAAATACATAACCTATAATATTTTATTTTATTAATATCATGTATTTTAGTATATTTTATTCAATTTACAAACCTATAGGTTACTTTCCAAATTCTGAAATAGAAACTCTGATTTTAAAAACATTACCTTGTAGAAACATTAATTTTCAATGAAAAAAAAGTAATGAAAATGATTCTTGGTTCTTTTAGGTTACAATAACTTAAAATATGATCTAAAGGTTTAAAACCATGAGAAAAACCCATGGTAAATCCAATTGTTTTTAATTTTCCGCAACCTATATTTCCAAGGCCTATAATTGAAAATTATTAAATAAATACTCCAATTTTTCTATAAATACATACTCATTTATCAATTTTCATTCACTAAAAATTCATCCTCTACGAATTTATTGTGTTTTTACCTCCCAAGGATTCCCCAAAAGGTTTCCTCAATCCCACAAGGATTCATTCCTCAAGATCTAAGTGTAACTCTTTAAGGTAAGGGAATTATCATTATTTTTAATTCAAGAAACTTTTTTATATGTATTATAAATGTTAGGGTTAATCACTTTTATTACTATTTTTTATTATAAAATTACTACCAAATTAAGTTTTATCAATGGAATACCCTTGTACCCTCTCATTTTACCCTTTTTTAAAACCTTATTTCATACCCATCATGCTGCCGAATTTACTCCTCAAAATTTCTCTCTCTACTTAAGAAATACTCTTTTATTTTATTTTTGTGAATACCCAAACCTCTTTCTTTTCTAGGGGTATTCAAGTAAATTTAAAAATGATTTATTTGATTTGTAAATTAACATACATGATACCCACATTCCCTTTTTTGGGTTAAAATGACATAATAATCATGTATTTAAGCACTTTTGAAAAATCGTGATTTTGATAAGAAACTCGTTCTTTATTCTCCATGGGTTATTTATTAAATGTTTGAGTATGATATATATGGATCACATTTATTAATATATATGAATGGTTTACCCTTATAGTTCTCCAATTCATTAGGTAAATAATTTAATCTGTATATAAGATATATTTTATGATGCCTTGTTGAATAACCTTGGAAATTATAATTTATGACACCTTGGGGATGGACCTTGGTGATATGATTATGAATGTACTATTTTTATATTGTAGCTACATTTACATATTATGACTCAAGTTCTTTATTTTATGGTATGCCTCGTTTTTTCATATGATCATGACTGGTTATATGACTCATGCTCGAATGCTAAGTGTTTTTTGTTTATTCCCTTTCTAGGCATTATGCTCACCCCTTTCCTTGATGTATTTCCCCAGGATATGAGATGATATGAGATAAATTTGGATGGAATAAAAAATTATTCTCCCAAAATAAATGATTAATGTTTTTTATGTTATCCTTATATAATTCATGTAATATGTACCTAATTTCCAAGACACTAAACCTAAAATATCTTCTGATTTGTTAAATATGTTCTATATAAAAAAATTTATGTAATGAAAATTTCAGGATGTCATAGTTGGTATCATAGGATGGTTTAGTTTTTTATGTAAATTGGGATTTGAAAATATTAGGAATAACCCTGTAGAAAATTTTAAATATAGGAAAACATCATGGTATTTCGGTGAAGTATTAAGTATGCGGTTTCAAAAAAAATCCATGTCTGGAATCAAAACAAGTGGATGTGTCACTGGAACGGATTTATCTAGGGGTAACACCTGAAAAAAAAACATTGAGCTAGAATCGATTGAGAATTGGTTCATGATAACATGAATTTATTCACTCCTAGTTTGACACACCCAAGAGATATTCTTTGTTGAATCATAAGCTTGTACAAACCATTGTGAAGGATATAAATATAATGTAAAACTTTTATTAATATTGAAGTATATCATCCTAGAAGAATGATATTATAAAATTTTATTCAATACTTTATAATTAATCATATCGATCAAAAAAATAAAATTTCGAGGATGTGATTTATTTAAGGGGGAAGAATGTAACGACCCAAAAAATGTACTTATTTTATTTATGGATCTCTTTCCTCCCAATAACTTTTTATTATGTTTTAAAATATAATCACATAGAACAAATTTTTATTTCATTAGAACATCATACATCATGCATATATTTTTATTGGTATAACTATTAACAATAATGGTATATGCATATTAAATAATAGTTTTTCTTAATAAAATATATGTTTAATTGACATGAAATTTGATAAATTTATTTTTTAAAACAAATTGTAATTTTAAAAAAAGATATAAATTTTTATAATAAAATAAGTTATTCTGAATAATATAAATTTTAAATAAATATTATGTTAAAAACACTCTTATTTAAATATAAATGATAAAATAATTTTCTTATGTCTACAAAACTTTTTACGTGTCAGAAATTTTACTATGCATTTCAACTTGATATTTTTTTGATAAATAAGAATTTTTCTAGTTAAAAGTTAAAATTATAATATTTAGATACTTATTTTGATAAAATAAATATCATTTTTTAAATAATCACTTCAAAATTAGGTTAGGGTGAATTTATTATAATTTTCTCAAATACTTTATTTTTTCATGAATAGTAAAAATACAGTTTGGATTTTTCAGTATGTTTAATGACTTTTCAATTATTTTATAATGATTTAATAATTAATTAACCAAAATTCATGGCCTAAAATAGTTTATTTTATTAATATCAATTATTTTAATATATTTTAATCAATTTCAAAACCTATAAGTATCTTTCCAAAGTCTAAAATGGAAACTTGGATTTTAAAAACATTACCTTGTTGAAAATTTAATTTTCCATGCCTAAATAAGTAATAAAACTTATTATCAGTTTTTATGGGTTAAAATTACTTAATATATTACCCAAATTTTTAAAACTAATGGCAAAAACCATGGGCAATCCAATGGTTTTTCTTTTTTCACAGCCTAGATTCCCAAGGCCTATATTTGGAAATTATTAAAAAAATCCTCCACTTTTTCTATAAATACCCACCCATTTATCCATTTAATTTCACTAAAAATCTCTCCTCCATGAAGTTATAATGTTTTTACCTTCCAAGGAGTCCCCCCAAGGTTTCCCCAATCCCACAAGGTTCCATTCTTCAACATATAGGAGTAACTCTTCAAGGTAAAGGAATTATCCTTCTTTTATCTTCAATTCAAGAGCCTATTTTATATTTCTTATAAATGATATGGTTACTCTCTTTTATTACCCTTTTTTCATACCCTTACTTCCAAATTATGGTTTATAAATGAGATTCCATTTTCACCTCTCATTCTACCCTTTTCTAAAACGACATTTTATACCCATCATGTTGTCAAATTTACTCCTCAAAATTTCTCTCTCTACATAAGAAATTATATTTTGTTTTATTTTCATGGATAATCAAACCTATTTATTTTATAGGGGTATTTAAATAGTTGTAAAAATGATTTATTTGATTTAGGGATTAACATACATGAACCAAAATTCCCTTTTCCTGGGTTAAAAATGACATAATGATCATGTCTTTAAGTTCTTTTGAAACACTGTGATTATGATAAGAAAACTGATATTTATTCTCCATAGGTTATTTATAATTTTTAAGATTGTGATATATGTGGTTCAAATTAATTAATACATAATAAAGGTGTGCCCTGATATTTCTCTAATGCATTTTTTAAATAATTTAATCTCTAGAGATGATATGTTTTATAATGTCTTGGTGAATAACCTTGATAATTATTATTTATGACACCTTGGGGATGTACCTTGGTGATATGATTATAAATGTCCTATTTTTATGTAGTATCCACATTTACATGTTATGACTCAAGTTCTTTATTTTATGGTATGATTCCTTTTTTATATGATCATGTCTGGTTATATGCCTCTTGCAAACATGCTAAGTGTTTCTGTAGTTTATTCCCTTGCTGAGCTTTCTGCTCACCCATTTATTTGATTTAGTTTTTCTAGATATTAGATGTAGTGAGATGAATTGGTATATAATAACAACTAAGTCTCCCAAAAAAATTTATTAATATTTATTTTTATGTTATCCTTGTGTATTTCATGTAATATGTACCTAATTTCCAAGAAACTAAACCCAAATGATCTTATGATTTGTTAAATGTGTAATATATAAATAAAATTTATGTTATTAAAAAGACGGGGTTTCATATAAATGCATCCTTAAACTACAAGAACTGCTGCCATTTTTTGGTGCTGAACAACCCTGGAACACACATTCATCTTCCCTAAAATTTAGCTTAGTAATGATGTCCTGGTTGACTATCTCAAAAATAGTAGTCAATTAGAAAACATTAACCAGTGATCAGATAGAATATACCATTCCATCCTCATATTGCCTCACATGCATGATTTCATAATAAGCTAGAGTCAACATGAATCAATAAATCTCAGTAAAATGAACAGAATACTCCATCACAAACATAGCTTCATACTACAAATTCATAATCTCTTTATCTCATTCATCCCTTATTGTCTGTATAAATAAGTAATCATAAAATACCGCCTATAAGTGCCTAAAGATCATTCCATGATTTTGGTTTTCCTAGGTTATGAAATCCCACCATATTTTAGAAGAACCACATAACATATAAGTATTTAGATTGACCCTCCCCTCTAGTGCAATCTCTATATGCTTGAATATAGAAAGAATGGCCTCTAGAAATGTATCAACAACCTATGGTCAACCGTCTCCCAAAAACAGAGGTTGTTGGTGATACTGAAACTCTCATGTCAACTCTACCATAGTTAGGGTAGGTCAATAAAATCCTTTCATAGACTACATAATGTAAATGAAACCCTCTAGAAACTAGGATTTAGTTCCCATGTCAATAATATAAGGTAGCTTTATATGTGGTACTAGAGGAGGTAACACGTGTGGCTAAGGACCCACCACCTATGGGAATGGTCATCCCCTCCTAGTGTAAACTCGAGGCTTTCATAGTGGCATGATTCTACAATTCCAAATAGACACCTTAGAAGATAATTTAGTACCAAAAGGATCACATATACATAATAGGATGGATACATAAATTTCCTATGGAAAAGGTCAAACCTCTCTACCTACTCCAAAATAAAGGTATAGGTGATAAATAAAGACCATAACATGCCATAAGAATCATAAGAGACACCCCCAACTACCTACTAATAAGGTCAGGTTTGGGTCTATGTCTAGTACCACACCATTAAGGTCCTGGTATATGGAGTTTCAATTGCATGTTAGAGAGTAAAACACCATTTAATTTGCAATTGGAAGCCCCATTTAATAGTAACCATTTCATTTAAAGGTTTAGTTTCATTATAATTCATACCCTTTTATATATATTTACATATCATGGTCTAGTTAGATGTGTTTACATTCCTAGTTTATAAAAATCACACTCCTTATAAATTCCAATTGGCACATCATGTAACTACTACTTGGACCTTACATCAGGTATCAAGATATAACAGGTCCTATGAACTGATTTGATTAGGTGAACTAAAATTTCCAATTTATAAAAGTACATGCTTCATAAATTGTAATTGGAATTAAAGTAATAAAACCAAAAAATATTTCATCCCATAGAACGAATGGTTCATGGATAAAACGGGGCATAAATGAGTTAATTAATGTTACATATTCAATATATATGAGGAAAACACCATTTAGATTGATGAAGAAACCTTAATTAATCTAATTATTCTATCCCTATAATAAATGTTATCACATTTCCAATAGATATCAAGGATCCAAACTATATATAACATTAAAATTCATGCAATAAGTAAACATGGAATGGAAAAATGCATGGCATATAAATCCTAAAGTGACAATGATGATGCATGAGAAACTACCTATTTTCCATACTATTCCAAGGGTAAAGAAATCTACAATAATGATATAAAAAATAATAACATCACAAAATATGTTCATCATTCAATGGTTTAATTAATACAACTATAATAGAAAAAACCAAAACAACAATATCTCATCCTAGGAAAATTTTGGTTTCCCTTATATATGGGTTAGCTACTCCTGGGAATAGGCTCATTACTAGACTCTAATACATTATTAATCTCCTATATAATATTTATAAATGATAATACAAAAGAAAATAAATCTCTCTAATACCAATATGAAATATCCCGACCCTGGAGCCACTAAAATGATGCCCGGAGTTGGTGGGTCACATGGTTTTAAGCACATCTCCCTGTATGATAGAGGCTTACAACAAGAAGCATGGTTCCAAGGTGGCATGTTAGGGATAATATACCCTCATATCATAGTATCATAAAAAAAATAAATAGTGTAATCATAAATAATAACTAATATCACAACGAAAACAAGGAAAATAATCAATAGTGGAAGTATAAACATCCAAGAAACTATAATAATAATCAAGACATAGGCTAATCCGTATAAAAATTGATTTCATGACATGATGATATAAAAAAAGGGGATACAAGAAATATAGAGTATAGGCATATACAAGATTATATACAAAAACAAAAAATACCAAAATAAATCTACAATAACATCGCAAACATATGCCCGGTCCTCTTCTCCCATGCTCCCATGCTATAAGTAAATTAAATTAGGCATCCATGATTAAAAACTTTCCCTTTTCAATACCTACAACTATAATTCTTCTCAGATATCATGAGTGGCTTAGTAGGCTGCCACTAATGGTGTCTAGAATAATTCATTTGCAATATATATCATAGTAGTGTGAAGGTATAAAAAACAACAAACAATGCGGAAAACTAAGTACCAGTTGTATCATGTTCCAGTAGGACACCTGACAGACTCTACCTGCTTCGGCATAAGTCGGGATAAGTCTGATCTTAGTTACCATGTGCATCCACTATAAATAATTATACATAATATGTATACATGTATATACATTATATATGTGGGGACATATATAGTCATATACATAGATACTAGGTTCTAGATGTACCTGAAGTGTAACTAAGAATCCATTCATAGTATAATGAGTTATAAGCTCCAGGAAGAGTACTAGACTTTATTCCCATAAGAATACAATACTTCGTGCTCATTACTTGAGATAGTGGAGTGAGTCATCATTCCCAACACCCAAATAGTGGGGTGAGTCACCATTCCCAACACCTGATGAAAGGGAATGTGGAACCTCATTCCCATAATCCAAGTAAATGGTGTGAGGTTCCATGCCCAACAACCAATGTAAGGGAGCATGAAACACCATGCTCATCAAGTCCCTTAACTATTGTTCACTGGACAATATTTATGGCCTAATCATAATAATCACATAACATTTCATTTTAATGAATTACATCCAAAAACCCAATCTATCCATGGCTGCCACAAGATTAAATAATTCAGTCTGTTTTTTATAACACATGACATGGACTTTGAACTCACTTCCATTTAATTATAATATACCATTTAATTTAGAAGTCAAGTAAAATCCAATTAAATATCAGGCCCAATAACTTAGGAGGTGTTTTGGTCAACTAAAAAATTTATATTAAGGAGGGTATTTAATTCAACACACCCAATGGGTAAGCAGATAACAAGGTAGTAATCATCCATTATTTTAGAAAATCTCTAAGGGTGTATTATAAAATGGTTCAATTAATCTAAAAAAGAATACACATTTTAAGACAATGCACAGGAAGGTCTATCATTCTATACAATGGAATATTCTATAAAAATGTCTAAAATGTTAGGTAAAATTACTAGAAAAACTATCTTAGGTTTGTAGAAAACCACCCATCCAGTATTATATTTTGAATAGAAGAAGAGTAGAATAAAAAACCAGAATAAAAAAATTCCTTGAAAATAGGGCATCTGAGCTCGCACCAAAATATCATTGAAAATGGGAATAGAAACTAAGAAAGGAAGAATGAGTATTGGATATCTTTCAATTAGTTATCCAATGCATCTAACAAAAAAGGAAAAGGATTCCAGGTGGAGGAGGAATCAAAAATACAAGGTGAAGTCTTAAAAGATCTCATATGGGAGGGGAGAGCTATATTTCTACTAGAGAAGAAAAAGGAGGGTTTATAAAATTTTAAGGTAAAGGGGTAAATTCCTTTTCATTAAAGGTTTTCATGGTTTGGTCGTAGGTTTGTCCAAACCTTTATCCAACCATACAGAAGCTACTACCCAAGGAACCCCCTCACACAGGCCAAGTGAATAGTTTGACTAACCATCCATATCCCATGAAAATTTCATCTTTCACATATTTGAGACAAACTACACAAACATGCGACCCAGATCGCTTGGTTTAGTCTAACTATGCACCCCTTTGGATCCATCTTTATCACCATGCATGTTTTGACCAAACTATGTGGGATTAGTGGCATGGTTTGGAAAAACCATGTGCATGGTCTGTTTCCTCCATAACTCAGTGCTTTGGGATCCAAAAAAGCCTCAGACACTCTCGATACCTTCCTTAGTCTATAGGAAACACTCACTAGGATAAAAAAATTAAACAAAAAAACTAATCCTCACCTTCATAAAAAATTAGGCCGTTTCATTATATATAGGAGAATTTTTTTATTTTACAATAGTATTCTCAATGTAAAACACACATATATTAAATTATTTGTCAAAATTTAGAACCAAATAGGTTAATATATAAAAACAACCTAACATTTTCCAAATAAAATCCTTTCAAATAACCCCAAACATGTTTTTTTCCTACAACTCAAAAAATAAACATTATTTTCATTGAGTTTTAATATAATTTTTTATTGACATTAAAATCATACCCAAGAACCATATTTCCTTCAACTCTCCTAATATTCTTTATTCATGAGATCAATGTAATCCTAACCAACCATCTGTAAAATATACCTAGATCTAGGTACTCCAATGATTAATATTAAATCAATATTCATCCTATTAAGATATATATAAATAAAACCATATTATTTACATTATCAAAAGTTGTTGAAATCATAATCAAAATGAGTGTATTAATGAATAAAGCATTCATGTTTAGTCATTTATAAGCAAACAAGCTTATCAATGACTTGTCAGGATTGTTTCATGTAGAATATTTTTCCCTATCATTGGTAGATAAAAATTTTAGAATATTTTTAAAAAATATATAGAACCAAAATTTTAATGAAATATGCTCCTTAAGTATTTATTGAGAGGGTAATAAATATATCACAACACTGATGTCATGTAATAACATAACAACAGGATAAAAGTTCAAATAAAATTATGTTGAATTATAATAACATTTCAGTGATATGAAAAATATTATCTCATCACAATTTCAATATCGAGATATTTATGTGGGGGTCCATATATTCATCATAAGAAAATTAATGCATAACATAATAAATAAATAGAATATATGATATTAATTATATCAATTCCCACTCAATCATACTTAATATCATTATGATTCTATTAAATATTCATCACTGGTTTTCATAAAATTTAATATACCCAAACCAGTATATAAAAATAAATAAACTAACTTATCATATTAAAGTTTACTATCAAGAATGGTTCATAATAGAGTATATTCATGCATTTTGATCATCCTGGGTATTTCCATGCTGTATATTTTTTCACTCATTAACTATTTTTTTCAATTGATCATGAAAGGTGTTCCAAATCACTCAATTGAGAATGTCCTTGGGATTTACTTGATAAAATGAATCATGTATCTTCAAAAAAATTCAATTTCTACATTTATTATATCCATTCCTTTAAATATATTCAAATGGAATAAATACTTCCATTAATGATATCTGATGGCCTTGAAATTATCATCATCATCATCAATATAGAAAAAAAATGAGAGTTAGATAATTTACTTGATGGGTTAAAAGACCATGAAGAAAATATATTTTTTTAACAATTTTATCAAATAAATATATATATGTTAATAATATTAATAATATTAACTTTATTATTATTATATTTACTTATTCTAATGTCAATATTCCCAATACAATAAGCTTGATAATGTAATCGTGCAAATAATTTTCTTAATCATTATTTATCACTTCTATAGTAAATATATATCTTTTAAAATATCATGGTTAGCCACCATCCTAAGGGTTTTCCCATTATTCCTCCCCATGTGGCATATGGTAATATTGTCCCACCTTCCAAATTCTTAATTTAATTCTCATTTTCATTGCATTAGTTTTTTTCCCTATTTTCCTATTTTCCCATTGTTATGGGAACCATAGATAAAACTATTAACATGCTTGAGTTATCACCATGAAGAAAAAAGGCTAATAATTCTACCTTCTCTACTAATCCCACAAAATTTCCCTCTCTCTTTCCTTTAACCAGCCAAAGAATAATGACCCTAGTCACCTCCCTTGTGTTGCACACCAATGTCTTTCCTGAACAAGACTTCCACTATCTTTATCCTCCAAAACACCACTACGATCCATTATTATTATGACAAAAAGATTTAATGACTTCCAAAATACCTATGGTTTGGAAAATAGTGAATAATGGGAAAAAAATTAGATCATTAGTCACTGACAACTATAATCATCATATAATTTTATAAATTTATAGCTGTAAAAATTTTAAAATTAAACTCATCTGATAACAAGTAAAATTAGTATGAGATTAGTATCCAAAAAAAAATTTAACTAAATAATTATATTTACATAATATAAATATAAATTTTGATTTAAATATAATTACATAGTAAAAAAATGATCTAATTGGTGAGATTGGTATAAAAATACTAGAATGTGTGGCCATCATCTCCTTTATTTTTCTCTATATCCATGAGTGGCATTGAATAATGAGAAACATTGAGGTGAAAAGACTATTTTTTATCAAATCCAAGAAAATTTTCCCAAACTAGGATTAATACCTGATGCTAACTAATATTTCCATTAATTAAAATAGTATGCCTTAGAAATCATGGAGTTGATGAAATTTTATTTCAAGCTACAGTTTTAGAGAATTAAATATAGACATATCATGGCATAATTAATTATTTAATTTAATTTAATTTTTTAGTTAAAAAAAGTGTGAAATTTTAAGGTTTTTGGAATCACTCCAATCCACTATACTATATAAAACATGATGTTTTGGGTCCTATGGTGTGGTGATAAATTTTTTAGGAATCATATTTCAATTTAATGCCCATTTTAAACAATAAAATGAAAATGACTGTAAAAAACCTTAAATAATCCATTATTTAATTATTAAATTCACAATAATTTAAAACTATTAAAAATCACAGAAAATATTTATTCCCAATATAAAACTACACTCCAAGATCAATGGAACCTTAAAAAAAATTACAAGGTTCATCTATATCATTATATTATCATTTTACCCATTTAATGTGAAATTACCGAAATTACCTCATGAGGTGTTTAATGGTTTTAAACATAATTAGTAAACGTATTTCCATTGAAATATAAACCTCTAATAGAAAATGAGAGTGAAATACATATATCTAAACTTACAATGTTGAATCATAAAACATCGACATAGCTCATAGTTCATGAAAACCCATATTATAATGTAATCACAAGTTCTAATGATAAAAAAGTCCGACCTATCACAATTTCTAGCTCATAACTTCTCTATAGTGTATATATCTTCATTAGAATATAATTTTATTACACCATCATATTTCATCCCATCATGATTATACTATATATGTGTTGGTTTCCACCATCATGATTAATATCCCCAAACCTTTGTATCATACAAAGTAATAGAAAAAACATATTATATTGATTTTACTATCAATCATTGGTTTCAATGAAGACTCCTCATGCATCAGTGTCATTTTGGAAGTTTTCATATATTATACACATGCACACACACTATATTTTTTTAGAAAATTTATTATATTGGTTCATATAATCACTAAATAGAGGGAAATATTATAAACTAATCATGGGGAAAATTCATGTCTGTACTTTTGAAATTTTCATTGGCCACATTACCAAAAATCTATTGGATCAATATATTAAAATCAAAAAACTCTCCATTATCAATCTGTAATTGTCTCAAAATTATCTTCATTATAAAAAATGTTGAAAGAACTAGAGACTTCAACTATTTATATATCATATTCAGACACAATGATTAAATGATATATTTTTATATATTTTATAAATTATACACATTAAAATGACAACCACAACAACAAAAATAATACATTAACTTCAACAAATGTTAATATAAAAATATAACATACATTATAATTCTATTTCAGAACTCATTTTCTTAAACACAATTTATAAATGGTAAAATATGTAGTTGTACACAAAAAAATATAAATATAAAAAATTTATAATATATGAAATGGGGAAATATATCAGTTTTCTACCAAATGATACATTAACATACTATTCCTCACTATGTAGCTCGTGGTAAGAGAAAACCACCTTCCATCATCTTCATTTATTTCTAATTTTCACTATCCTCATTTAATTTATTTTTAAGTTATTTTATTTTACCCTATTTTTTGAAACCATATCCAATACTAAAAACATTATCATGATATAATTATGTCATATTAAGGGCTAGACTAAAACCTCTTCAGCATTACATTTATTTTTTAAAATTACTTATATCAGTTGTGTTTCTCCCTCCTTAGACTTTAACAACACAAAGAAGAATATCCATACCCACATCATTGATTTGAACGCCATAACTGTTTCTGACCAAGAAATGTACAACCTTAATCATTCATCACCCCACCATAACCAACTCTTATAATTTTCAAAATCCACAACCATCTCCCAGATCACTAATTGAATTTTTTGATAACTCTGAGAACCTCCCTTATTTATAAGCACCAAATGTTCATATTTTTGGTTTCAGTGATTCCTTGAAAAGGTCTCTAACCATCTTAACAATTATCATTTTTATGTGCCACCACCATCTACCCTCATTCCACATTAATCCAATTAAAGCATTATTAACCACTCTAAAAGTTTTGGGGGTTTCCTTCCATTCCATATGATTATCAATAAATGAACATAAAAGTCCAAATGAGATAAAACAACTATAAAAAACAATCCATTTCTCCATTATTTAAAAATATTCATTATATCCCATAATAAAACCACCCAATAACCTACTAGTTTAGTGTCATTAGAGATTAGATATATACCCCACTTATTTTAAAACTTTTTCAATCTCACATATATATTTATCACACTTGAATCCCTTATAGAAGTATCTTACTCAGATTACTCAATGCCCCGCCTTTTCCTATCTCAAGTAAAAGTTACAAAGTAATATGTTCTAAGGAATTATTTATAGGTATCCCAAAATAACAAATGTGAAAAAGTTGAAAAATTTTCTTTCTTTAAAATTAAATAAACTCTGATATATATGCATATTTTAATTTCATGTTTGACCACTTAAACTCTTCACAAACCTTCTAGGATATTCTTGAGTCTTCACTATAATCAACCTTCTTGAACTTCCTAACTTTTCTTCAGTATGATGGAACTTCCTCAGCTTCATTATAATAAAACTTTCTTCCTCTAATCATTATGATCTGACTATATTTATCTCATTATGATCTGAATTTCTAAATCAAAGTTATTCTGATTGAATTTCCTCCTCATAGTCATTTTGATTATCTTTCCTTCTCAGAGTCAGTCTGATTATCTTCCCTTATCAGAGTTATTCTGATTATATTTTCTTCTTAGAGTTAGTCTGATTATATTTTATTCTCAAAGTTAGTTTTATGGAATCCTATTAAAAATTAAATTCTCATTACTATGGAAGATATACTATGAAACTATGAAAAACTTCAAACTAAATCAGTTATAACTAATCTAGAATTCTAAAAAATTCCCTTGCCAGTACTTATGGAACTTATCTTTTGTGTCACATTTTCTGTAACCTATAGAAACTATTAATACACCTTCAATAGCCACCATTATTCAAAATCTTGTATCATTAAACTTTATTATGATTTATTATAACTTAAAGATTGATAAAGCATCATATGACTTTGGTTAGAAAGTATGAATGCGTTTTAACTCCTGACTTACCTTTCTTAAAACATCCTCTTTAGAAACATTTTAGAATTTTAATCAATGTCGATCCCGATTAATCTTGAACTTCATACTAATGGATCCAAGTATGATGGTACATCTGATCAAGAACTTTATATAACTTTCAACTGCAATCTTCCTTACACTTTCTACATATGGTACTGCTCATTTTAAAAACTTGTTTTTAGAAACCTCAATCCAGAATACAACTTTATAAAAGGAAAAAACCTTTTCCCCCTTTTTTCAGATTCGAAAATTCAACATTCTTACAAAACTCATTCTAATGGACTTGGTCTGATTCTGAAGAACAAAAACATTCTTTTTCAAAAATGATAGATTTAAACAAATACAAAACTTTGTTAAAAACAAAAACATCACAAAGGTTCTTCACACACACACACATACATAGTCAAATACATGTATTTAAGTATGAGTACATATGTACATACATAAATATATCTATATTAATATAAGTACATAAATATATATTATTAAAATTATATAAAAATATAATATAAGTACATTTATGTATACTTATATAGATGTATATACAGGTATATACAACTATAAAAAAAATTCAGTATATTTTAATACATGTACATACATACATCTAAATAATATTATATATATATATACATTTATTTTCACATATAAATACAAGTATATACATACATGAATGTATTTATATATTTAAATGTAATATGGTAAATCTGTAGGGAAAAACTCAAATGAGCGATTCAAATAAGAAATATCTGAAGAGAGATTTTCATTACCAATTTCCTATGTAATATGAAAAATTAAAATTAATCACATTGGTGGTGAAGGATTTAAATTTTGACACCATTTCAAAAATATATATTACATCTAAGATTATATGAGGGGAAAAATCAATGTGAGAGAATATGAGAGATGCCTCCACATGCCTCTCTACCACTAGTCCCAATCTTAGCATTCAAATTAACCAACACAGGTGGGTAATTAAGACAATGAGAAAGGGAACTCGAACCATCTATTGAAGAAGAAACGAATGAGTGGATAATCTCGATTGAATGGAGCTAAGCTCGATCACTAATGGAATGAAGTGGAACTGATGATATTTGGAACTCAATCCATTGAAGAAGATAATCGAGATGGTTGAAGATGAGTCGAAACCTACCGAGGATCCCCCTACTAAAACTGAAGCTTTAATGGAAGATGGGAATTGATTTTAAAGAGAAGAATCCCAGGTTCTCATAAAGCAAGTATATGTGAAGGGTGATCGAGAAATCAAAATTTTGATTTAATCAAAGGAAGATTGAAGGGAACTGAGGTGGTACTTGAACCTTCATAATGAATTAACAAGAAATCATTTCCCATCCTATGGATGTTTTCCAATGGTCAGGAGTAAATGGGTGGGTGGTGTATTGGAGAACGCTTTCATCATATTTTATTTGAGGAAATCACCCTCTGTTTTGTGTTTTTTTAAAAAATATTTTTGTTTTGGTTATATATATACTAACAAAAAAATAAAAAATAAAACGTTAATTAATAGTTTTTATCTTGCTCTTACTTTTAATTCAAGTATTCCAAAAATATTAAACAAAATCACACTAAAACCCTTAGTTTATAAGGGTGTGCCTCTTTATATATTTTCTAGTTTTTTGATGTAGGATAAAAACATCTATTTTCCAACAATAATGAATAATAAATTTTTTAAGATAACAAATAATTAATCATAACACATTATTAATAATCAATTATTATTTAATAATATAATTACTAGTAATTAATAATATAAATATTTTGATATTAAAAAAATAATTAGTTATAATTAATAATCTAATTAATGATAATCATAATGGATAAATTTATATGTTATTTTAATAATATAAAAGTAATTGAAAAATAATAACAATTTAATTATTAAAATATAATAATATCAATAATTATTATTATTAATATTAATAATATTATTACTAAACAAAAAGAATTGTGTTGAGTAAATTTTTTTTATTATACTTATGAAAAATAAAAATAAAAATAATATTTATTAAAGATAGTTACATGTAAATTTTTGTTGTGTGTGGAAGGTTGGAGGGCCAGATCGGCTCAGATGGGTTAGAGCACAGTGCTCCTTCTTTGGCAGGTCACTTGGGAGGTGGCTGATCGGAGGGATGGCTTGCCATCGGGAGGGACCATGCTTGCATGGGGTCGCTGAGTGGTTCTCCCTTGGAGTGAGTGGTGCTGTTTTTGCTTGGATGAGGTGATTTCTGGTTTTTGTTTGTTGTTGTTTGGGTCTGTTGAACTTTTGGTTTCCCACTTCCTTCCTCAAAAGTGGTCTTATTAATAAAAAATAATTTTCAGTCAGTCAATCAAAAGTTGAAGGATCCCAAAATAAAAGATAATAAATTCATGATATTTATTAAAAGATAATTTTTCCATGATAATTAATTCATGATAAAAAGGCATGGTATAAATTTCATAATGATTATTATTAAGGATCTAATGTACCTTGATTATTACTAATGATGTAAATAATCTTATTATTATTAAATATTGTTAATTATTAATATAATATTATTGATTGTGGATTTAAAAATATTAATAATATAATTAATTAATTAATTAATTATTATTATTATCATTGATAAATAGAAAATAATTATTATTTTCAATTAATTAATTATTTTATATTATTATTATTAAGTCTTATATTTTTTTGATACTTAATATTTTCTATTTATTATTTTTTTTCGAAATTATTTTTATTTTCAATTATTTAATATCAATTAATTACATTTCTTAAATTTCTTTTAGAATCAAAATATAATTTAAATTTTTTAAGCTTTTAAATTTACCTACTTCTTTTAATGTTAAAATATTTTGTTTTGAAATAATGTTTTTATCATCTATATCATTGTCTTTCTATTATTTTGATGAAACTTTTTTATTTTTAATTATTTTGTGTGTGTTTAGTATATGTTTTAAATTTCATTTTGATTTTAATTATTTTTCATTTTTTATTATCCTTCAAAGTTGTTCACTTGAAACACAACAAACTTATTATGTTTTAAGTAGGTTACTTTGGAAACATATAAAATATAGACTATAAGTACAATCTAAATGAAACATAAAACATAGAATAAATGTATAAAAATGGTTGAGAATAAAAATAATTTCATAAATATAATAAACCAAAATTAATTTACATGACAGAAACATTATTAATTAAAAACATAACATTTACACTTCAAAGAATTCATGCGCATAAAATATAGTATAAATAACATCTAAACAAAATTTTAAACATTTATTGTATAGATAAAAATTAATTTAAAATAAAAGCAATGATAAAAAATAAAAAATAACAATAATTTACACAAAAAAATATTATTTTTAAAAATAATAATTAAAAGTATAAATGTTATGTTTTTAAACAACAATATTTTGTGCCATTGAAATTATTTTTTATTGATTTTTTATAAAATTCTTTTTATTTTCAATTATCTTTTATATTTTTAGTTGGTGTTTTAAAATTAATTTATATTGTATTTATACAATATAATTTATAGGCTTTCAAATTCACCTACTTGAAACATTATTATATTTCAAGTATGTGATTTTGAAGGTGTATAAATTTTAAAAGTATAAATAAATTCTAAATTAAATTTAATACCCTGACTTAACATATAAAAAATAATTTCAATAAAAATAATTTCATAAATATAATAAATAAAATCTGATTTAAATTACACAATCATTACTGATTAAAAACATAATATTTACACTTCAAAAAATTTATTCGCATGAAATATAATTTAAATAGAATTTAAATGAAATTTAAAACATTGATTGTATAAATAAAAATTAATTGAAAATAGAAGGAATGTCAAAAAATAATAAACAAAAAAATTAATTTTCATAAAAAATGTTATTTGCAAAAAATAAATTATAAGTACAAATTTTATGTTTGGAAATAACAGTATTTTGTGTTATTAAAATTATTTTTCATTGATTTATTTTATGAAGAAATAATTAACTTCAGTTTTTATGCTTATTTAATGTTTCAAAATTCATTTAGATTGTATTTATACTTTACAATTTATAGGCTTTCAAAATCACCTACTTGAAACATTATTTTATTTCAAGTAAGTGATTTTGAAGGAATATAAATTATAAAGTATAAATACAATTTAAATGAAATCTAGCACACTAGATAAACATATAAAAAATAATTTAAACTAAAAATATTTTTAAAAATATAATAAACAAAAACTAATTTACATGATACAAACTTTCTTTTTTAAAATCATAACATGTACACTTTAAAAAATTTATGGTTAAAATTTATATTAAGTATTATATTATCAATTAATTATTATGAATTATTGTTAATTATTTTATTATTATTAAATATATTGAATTATGTTATTAATAAATACTAACTATATTGTTAAATATTTATAATAATTATAATAATAATTATGAATGATGATGTAAATAATATAATTATTAATGAAACTAATAAAGTAGTTAATAATATAATTGAAAATAAATATTAATTAAATTAAAAATATAAAAAATATAATTATTAATAAAAAATTTATTATTAGAAATTTATTATGTCATTAATAATCATTTATAATAATCATCATAGTAATATAATTAATATTTTAATAATAATTAAATAAGTAGTTATTATAAATGTTATATATAATCTAATTATTTTTGTATTTAATACTACTTAATAATCATATAATTAATAATGTGAATAATTATAAATAATAATATTATTATTTATATCATCATCATCATTAATATTATTAGTTGTCATAAAAATAATAAATAGAAAATAATTTACACACAAAAAATGATTAATATTTAATAATATTTTATAATAATAATTATTATTATTATTTTGACTAACCTAATAATAATATAATTAATATTGATTAGTTTATTAATGATTACTAATTATTTTTTAAATATCAAATTAAATTTATTGATAATTATATTATTTATATTTAGTATTATAAATTTTTAATTATTATATTTTAAAATTCATTAAATTAATAATTTCATCATTCAAAAAAAAAATTCTATTAATTATAGTTTTAACTACATTAATGATATTATTAGTAATCATTGAATTACTTTAATAGTTACTATTTATTACATTATTAAATAACAACTATTAATTAATAATCTCTTATGATTTATAATTTATTATCATTCATGTATTATTATAAATAATATATTATTCATTGAATGATAGAAAAGTGATATCAAAATCCAACATCAAAAACCTAGAAAAGATGTTGATTACCACACACTCATAAAAAAGAGGTCCATTGGGATTTTACATAATATTCTCAGAATAATTTTTTTAAAGTAACACCGAATGTAAAAATAGTTTAATACTTTTTAATTTTTTATTTAGTTTCATTTATTTATATATATATAATAAATTTTAAAAAAACTTATAAGGGTGGATGATGTCCGAAACAGTGTCTTCTTTGAAAAAAAATTGAAAAAATCTCTGTATGGGAATGCACCTCCTTATGAAATCTCTTAAAGAAAGAGATGTCTCAGACAACACCTTATTAAGAAGATACATAAAGAGGGCACTTTCTGAAATAACTCCAACCCTTCTGAGTGACCCCCCCTCCCCTAGGTTTCATCGGTATATTGGGAAATAGTCTTCCAATATATTCATTTTGTGGAATTGTTTTTATTTTTCCCTTATATGAGAAAATTTTTCAAAGAAGATACTAAGAACTGTGGTGATAATGTTGAGTTCAATCAAATTACTAGTTTTATGTTTCTAACATGAGGTCTTGTGTTTGATGGATTATTTCATTCTAGAGATGATAGTAAGAATTGGTTTAGTGAAGTTGAGTTTCACCAAGATCTAAAGTCACCAAGAATCATTATAAAGAAGAAGGTGAATTTAGAGCCATGGTTTTGAGCATAACCAAGTTCGAGTGGTTATTAGAGTTCACTATAGTCGACATGTCTTGGGGATTCAATTAGAGATCGTAGCTAAGATTTATTATATTTTTTGGGGTATTTCTAGTGTTGTATAGGATTCAGGAGGTTTAGGTTGTTCTCTAGGAGATGAACATCCTGAATTAATTAGTGGACACATATTAGGACTATAAGTAGTTAGATCCTTATGGTGTTATTTTTAGCTATTATTTAGAATTTTGAAAGTATGAAAATTAAATGATTATAAGAAAATTATTTTGTGATAATGATAACTAATAGTGAATTTATAAAGATGGGGAGGTGGAATTAAAATCCATGGAAAATTTATTTTAAATGAATCATTAACAGAATTTGATGGGATTCATTCAACATACTACATGAGAAAAGGGATGAGAAGCACGAGTGTAGTGTTTAAGGCTTGAAAAAAGGGGAAAGTTAGAGCTGGAGTAGAAGAGGCCCCTTATAGAGAATTCTCATCTATACTTATTTACTTTTACATCCTTTTCTACTATTTTTATATGTTTTTTTTGAAAATTATTATTTTTGTGATGAAAATGTACTACTAAATTTTATTACAGTTTTAGATTTTAATGGATTAAACTTTTTCATTTATTTTTCTTGAGATCCCTTTTTAATTATATTTTTTTATCTTTTAAATCCTCTTGTTTCTACTTTTAATAATATCTGATGATAATTTTACATAATAAATTAGAGAATAAACATTTTTCTAGAAGTGAATATTTTGTTCACATTTCACAAATTTATCGACGGATTTATGTGAGTATTACTAGGGGGATGGTTGTGTGATATTTTTGTTCAATTTTCTAATTTTATTTCATCTTGATCATTTATTCTACCCCATTATAGGTATCTATGGGTGAAAATGGTGGACACTCATAGATTCAAGTAATAACTAAACTTCTTAGTTTGGAAAAGGATATTGCCACTCTTCCCTAATATTGAATCACCCTTTTTCTATAATTTTGACTAACAAATCAATCTTACAGTGAGTTAATTAAGCTAAATAATTATCCAAATTACAAATATCGGATCCAATTCTCATTTCTCATAACTTCAAAACAATTCTAATTATACTTTAGGTAGGAAAAAAGATCTTTTGTCAATAAAAATCAATATGATACACCTTAAATTCATTTTTTTCACCCTTGTTCTTTTTTCCCCACTTTTATAGTTTTTAGTACTTCATCATTTTTTTATAATTCCCTTCAATTCACTTAATCCCGAATTATCTTCTTGAATTTTTTTAATTTTAGTTTATTTGTTTCTTTATTTGTTTTGTTTTGTTTGGTTTTAACTCAACTTGATTTCTCTGTGGTTTGAACCAGCTTACCACAATTCTAGTTCTAAGTAGGTAAATATGTAAATAAATTTTATTGTTTCAATTACATCTCTCTAATAAGAAATTTTTTGAATCATTTCTAGGGAATTAATATGTATTAAAAAAATAACTCTATTTAAAAAAAGAAAAAAAAATTCAAAAAATTTAAAATTGATTATTCTCACTATTGGAACTTATTCTGAATTTTCATCACCTATTTTTATATTCACCCTAGAGAATATATTGAATCAAAACCTAATTCCTTAATTCTTAAAACTAAAAAAAATCATTTTTCTTCCCTTATAAATCAAAATAAAACTGAAATGAATAATTTGGAAATTTAGGGAGATGAAAATTTGAATGAAAATCAAAAACAATTTGCACCTCAACCTGAAAATCAGAATTCTAGGAGACCTAGACATAGAGGCTTCCAAATTCACACAGTTTTATGAAATCCGTCTTGTATAAATTTGTTCTTCAAGCTTAATAATTATGAGATTAATCAATCATTTCTCTCTATGTTACTCTCCTTTAATGGTCAGCCTAATGAGGATTCACATGAGTTCATTAGTTATTTTTATAGTACAATTCAAAATTTACCTTTGTATAGACTTATTGAGGAGAATATTAGGTTGGTATTCTTTCCCTTTTTCTTAAATAGTAGGGATAGAATCTAGTTATAGAATTTAGGTGAGAAAATTTTTGATACTTGGGACCAAATTTTCAATTCATTTGTTATAAGGTTTTACCCTAGGAACACCACTATTGAAGTGAGGCACAAAATCATGAGGTTCATCCAGGATTAGGGAGAACTCTTTCAGAAAATATGGGATAGATTTAGAGCTCTACTTAGGTCATTTCCCAACCACCAATTGGCTCCCCACCTCTTAATGGACACATTCTATAATGACCTCACCCCTTACCACTAAAAGATAGTAGATCATTTATCTTATATTAATTTTGAAGATTTAACAGCCAAGGAATTAAATTAAATATTTAATAAAATTGATCAACACTCCCAACATGAAATTTTTAAGAAGAAAACCATCCATTTTAGGGATCTTTATCCTCAAGTTACTGGAATTTATTGTGAATATAAGGATAGATCACTTTGAGAGAAATGATAATATTGTGGCATGTTTGGGGACACTATAAATTGTTATCCCAACTTTTAATTACCTTTCCAACCCTCTAAAAATTCCATCTTCACTGGGTATGGTCCTATAATGAAATCTAGAGATGACCTATTTTAAAAAAACTATAAATAGAGATATATAAATCACAAAAAAAATTTACAGAGTGACCAAGGGATGGTGAGACAAGCTTCTACCCCTATATACTCAAATTTTTTGAGAAATTAATTTCAAAACATTACTGGACCTTTAAATTATAGAATTATATTAGAGGGTTTGGTTAGGCATCTAATCACAATGGTATATTCCCAATAATCTATCATTGATAATTTAAAATTTTAAGTGGTGAAAATGGTCAGGGATATGAGTTTTAGGGATGAGGAAAAGTTTCCAAGCATAACTCAATTGTATTCAAAATAAAATTACATGGTTGTAACCAAAATACTTGGTTTTAAAACATAAGAAAATGTTAGGTCTCATCCTAGAAAAGAATGGAAAAAGATTTAACTTAATATGAAAATAAAAATATGGAAAATAGAAAATCAGGAAAACTGGACAGCAAGGTCCAAAATGAAAAAAAATGATTAAAATACTAAAATACCTTGGAAAACAATGAAACCCCATAACAATATCTTTAAACCCCAATAAACACTACAAAACCATGAAAAACTCTACAATAACATGTACTATCTCTTGTGAAATGTATACTTCTTATTACCTATTTTCAAAAGGAAGCTTTATTATATATTTTTGTGATGTAGGTTTCAGTAAATGTATTTTGAATTATTGGAAAGTTTTTTCCTTTATGTAGTTCCAATTTTGATTGAAAATTTGAATCTTTATATACTTTTTATAATTTCTCAACTTTTTCAACTAATTTTTATATTGAATAGAATTTTTTTTTGAAAAATATAAATAAAAATCGAAAATGAAGTGATATATAATTAAGGATGGTAAGAATAAGGTTGGTTTTGAGGAGAAGGAGAAAACCCCACCTTATATATAATATTATACCCCTCCCATTCCCATTCCCTAAATATCCAAACAAACGAATGCTGAACCTGACTACATGAAATTCATTAAAATGTTTAAAACCTACAACTTTAAAATTCCCTTTATTGAAGCCTTAAATAAAATCCCATAATATGTAAAATATATCACAAGGTTTTTGGATAATGAAAGAAATTATGAAGATATGGACACAATTAATTTAACCAAGGAATATAGTGATATCCTTCAAAAGAAATTACCTCCTAAATTGAAATACCCTGGAATCTTTGTTATTACATGAAAATAAGATAAATTGAGGATAAAAATTACTTGTGTGACTTTAAAGCTAGTTTAAAATTGACTCCTTAATTATTATTTCAATATCTAGGTAAAGGGGAGCTCAAATAAACCTTTGTATCTCTTAAATTTACTGATAAGTCAAATAACTCATCTCATTGAAAGGGTTGATGGAATACTAGTCAATTTATGGAATCTTAAATTTCCTAAGAATTTTCTAGTTCTTGATAAATAGTGTGATAAAAAGGAAATTATCATCTTGGGTAGGTCATTTCTTAAAAAAAGTGGGGTTTTCATAGATGTTTCAAAGGGAAAACTGACTATCCAAACGAGTGATGATCAATAATTGTATCATGTTTTTTGATAAATCCAAACTTGAAGTTAGTTTCAAAATGATAGATATTTTTGAATAAATCTTTAGATAATTATGTATTTTAACAAACTTTTTGAGGGAATAATTCAGGATTCATTGTGTGAGAATTTCAAGGTAAACTTTGTTAAATATGAATCTATAAAAGAACCTGAAAGACTATAGAGTATTGAGAGTTGAATTAGATAACTCATTTATAAAAATTATTATTTGGTTCAATAAGAACAAAGTTACTATTTATTAATCATTACTCAAGTTTTTGGTTAGCCCTCTCAAGCCCATTTTCGTGAGAAAATCCCTTATCTAGAACCAAACATAGATTCAAAGTCACACATCATTAATTCTGAGTTCTGTGAGCTTGAATATGAGTGTTTCTCATATAAAGTTGAGTGTATGAAAGTTTTAAAAACTATAGAGAACACTGGATTTACATCCTAGTGAAAAAAATATATTCTTTAATTTGAATAGGTATTATTTCCTAATATCTTCTCACCTACTATGATTGATGTTGTGCATAGTGAATTTATGCCTTCTTTTGAAAAGTTGAATTAATTTTATTCAAATTTAGACTTTGAAAACTATTTTATGAGTGTGTAATTTGATGTTTTCATGTGTAAATTTGTGGTGCTCTTATATCTTCAAATTTTTTTGGTCTTATTTTCTATAAATGGTGAGTAGGTTTCATATGTTCCTGCACCTATTTTTAAGATTTTAGTGCCTCAAGTTTTGTGTAAATGGTAAGTATATTGATGGGAACCTTAGTGATTTTTTAGGCTATTTACACCATTATTTAGTTTTTTTATCCTGATATGTTCCTAAAAATAGTCATATGATGCAATATCAGTCCTATGTTTTTACAAGATTTTAAAAAAAAAATTCTACTACATACTAGTGTTTTAGAAGTTTTAAGTGATCAAGAAGATGTCCCCTTGTAACAAATTGAAGTCACAATAATCAATAAAGTGTACCCTACAAATGATAATGGTTAGAATTATAAGGTATAAGGCTGGATTAAGACTCTAAACTTATCATTGTATGAGTAGAAACCCATGGTTTATAAATTTTTTCTTATTAGTTGAATTTTCAAATAAAAGTCCATCTTTATTTTTTTTCTCAAATATGTTCATTAAATACATCTTTGGTCTGATTTTTGTTGCACATTATCTCCTCATATCTTGGTTTTATATTTTTTATGTTTTAAATTCATGGATAATTAATTTTATTCTTAAATTATCTCATATTAAGAGGCCAAGTGGAGCTTGAAGTGTTTTAAAAAGAGGGATCAAGTAAATATTAACCAAAAAACACCAACTATCAAGGGATTTTTCATTTTAATCTTTTTATTTTTCTTTGAAATTTTAATGGTTTGAAACCAATGCACACTCCCTGGAAAAGTTGACTTAATTTTTTTTTGTGATTTTTCATCTAAAATATGTCTATGTTTGTAATTTAAGTGTGGGAAAAATTTGGTTAACTCTGGAACTAAATGAAGTTCTAAAAATGTTCTTAAATGTTTGGGTTTAAGCTTTTCTAACTCTAGGATGTTTAAAATGTTTTTTATTAGAATTGAAATCTTACTGAGTACCTTGGAAATTTATTTGGTTTGTTTTAAGAATTTAATATATTTGTTTTAAATTGTTATTTTTTTCTCAAATTAATGATAAGCACGCTACATTGCTATGTTTTATTAAAAATATTTTTTGTTCTATCTAAAGAAAATTCGAGGACTTTTTGAATTATATTTTGATAAACTTATTTGAGTTGTGGCAACATAATATTTTGCAACAACTCGTGACCCTTAAGGATCATTTTGAACTACTGTATTAGAAATATTTATAAACCAAATTATTTAAATTGTTCTCCCCTTATTAGATTCCAAATTTAGGACAATATTGAGTTTTAAGTGTGTGGGAGGGGTATTCAATAGTTTTAAACTATATTTCATCAACAACACATCAAAATAACCTAATTTTTTTATAATTTATTATCTCCAAACGTCAAATTTATTACTCAGTTGTTTAAACTTTTTTTAAATTTTTAGTACTATTTTACCACTTTGAGGGGTTTAATATTTTATATTTCTATATGGATTTAATTGGGTTCATATTTTTATTTCTATTTGAAAAATTCTTGATTTTTGTCAAAATTTTAGAGTAAGATTTACCAAATTAATTATATTTGAACTCTTTGATTAGATTTTAAACTCATAATCCTTTCCTTTAAATAGGTTATGAAATAAACTCTTAATCCTTGTGAACTCTGTATTTTTTAAGCTAAAATTGGTGGTTGAGTTAATTATTATTCATTTTTGTTATTAAACTCACTCTTCCACTGGTTGTGTCTATTTTTTATTATTTAATTATGTGAGTATGTTCACTTGGGGAAAAGTTATAGTGTTGAAGTTTAATTAAATGTGAAGGGAATTATGTTGAAGACTTTTTATAATTTTCAATATCATTCTTTTTTCAAAACTAAAACTTAATTTTGGATAAACCACTTGTTTTGAGAAGAATAATCACATTTACTACTTGAGAGAGTTTATGGGGAAAATACATTAAAAACCAAATCTTTTTTGGAACTTTAGTTTTTCATTGTTGGTATTTATTTTATTTTATTGAATATATATAACTAATTAATTGATGATAATCAATGCTTTAAGTGAAGTGGAATTTGATGTGGCATGGTTTTAATACATTTTTACGACATCTAATTTTGGAAGATCATTATCTTTTTTATGTCAAATTGGATTTTAATGAATAGTTACAAAATTTTGATCATTTTATAGTTAAAATATAATTCTTCGATTTTTTATGAAAATAAAAAAATAGTTATTAATTGATAAATGTAATCTATTTTAGTTTATATGCATTTTAAAAACAACTGTTCTGGATGATTTTGATGGAATTGGTATTGAGAAATATATTTTCAAGTGAATTTGGATTTTTTTAGCTATAATGAAATTTATTTCAATATTCCGTATTTTTCTTTTCTTGAACATAAATTTATGGGATGGATTCTTGATTTTTGAAGTTAAGACATTCAAATTCCATGTTTTAATATTTTTAATATCAATTATTGGAACATTTTTTTTTATTTTTTTGAACTCTAAAATGTTGTGGTGTTATTTTTTTTTAAATTTAATTTTTAATTTTTGAATTGTTGATTTTCACAAATATTAAAATTTTCATGATTTAGTTTGCTGAATTTTGGTGAAGTCATATCTATGTGCATGTCAAAGTAGCTGCAATGCTAGTTTGATTTCAAGCCTTCGTGACCGATGTTGTGTGAACACAATATTCCTTACATAATTCCATAACAATTTTATGATTAATTTATATATGAACTTACGTGTTGAAATTTGATGAAAACTAAGTAAGGCATCGATCGAGGTTGTGGGTTCATATTGGAAATGGTGGTCTGAGCACTAAATGGATGGATCAAAGATTCTCATTCAATATTACGGATTATAGGTCTTGTCTTTGATGGAGTTTCTCATGTTAGAGATGAGAATAATCCTTGACCAAGTGAAGTAGAGTTTCACTTGGATCTTAAGTCACTAAGCATTATTTTAAAGAATAAGGTGAATGTTGATATATGGTTTTGGGAAAAAATGAGTATGAGTGTTTATTGGAGTTCACTATACTCATATATACCAGGGGTTTGACTGGAGATCAGATCTTTAAGTTGTTCTATTCACTAGTTTATTTCCTATGTAGGCACAGATTCATGAGGTTTGCGTTATGGAATAGGGTATGGACATCCTATATCAATTGGTAGACAAATTTCAAAATTAGAAGTAATTAGATCCCCATGGTGTTACATCTGATTATCATGTAGTCTTTTTAAAGTCAGACTAATAATTAATTTAACAAGATGAGGCGGTGGAATTAAATTCAGTGAGAAATTTATTTTAAAGGAAATAGATATAGAATTCAAAAGGATTCATTTAGAACATGTAAGGAGAGTGTATATGAGAAGCATGGTTGAAATATTTGAGGGTTGGAGAAAGGGGAAAGCTAGAGCTAGAGAAGAAGATATCCTCAACAGAGAATAATCATCCATATTTATTTACTTTTACTTATTTTTCTTCTTTTTTGAGATGCCTTAATTTAAAAAAATTTATTGATGAGATGAATATATACTGATAAATTTTATTATGGTTTTATGATTGTAATGGATTTAAATTTTCTCACAACTTCTACTTTACTTCTCGTCTTAATTATCTATATTCCTCTTTTTCTTCCTCTTGTTGCTACTTTTTATAACCTCTGATGATAATTTAAAATAATAAATTAGAGAAGAAATATTTTTCTAGTTGTGGGTATTTCATTTTTATTTCACTAATATATCAACAGATTTATTTTAGTATTATTAGGGGGTGTCACTATGGCCTTTTCATTCAATTTTCTCATTTTCATTCATCTTGAGCATTTCTATTATGTCATTCTAAGTAACGATGGGTGAAAATGGTGGATATTCATGACATTAAGTAATAACTAAAGTAATTAATTTTGAAAAGGTAATTTATTCTCTTATATAATATTTAATCACTCATTTTATCTAAGTTTTATTGAAAAATCATTCTTAAAGTGAGATGATTGAGTTAAATTATTTTCTAGGAATCAACATGGGAATTCAATTCCTATTTCTCACAGATTCGTCATAATTATGATTATACTTTAGGTAAGAATAGAAATATTTAGTCAATATAAATCAATATAATACCCATTTAATTCATTATTTGTTCACCCTTTTTCTTTTTTCCCTTTCATTCATTATTTTTATCATTTCATAACTGGTTTAAAATTCTCTCCACTTCACTTCATTCCATCAATATAATCTTGTATTCTTGTAGTTTTGGTTTGTTTGTTTCTTTTTGTTTGTTTTTTTTCACTCAAATTTACTTATTTGTGGTTCAAACCTACTTTCCACAATTATAGTTCTAAGTAGGTTAGTAAATAAATAAATTTGAGTGCATCAATGATCATGCTTCCAAAGGTGTATCACAGATAGCTCCTTAATTATCCTCCAAACATTTATGGACCCATGCACAACATCACCATACAAATTCCTACTCAAAGTGTTACCTATAACATTCCTTCTCCTTGATATATAGGAAATATCAAAGTCATAATCATATAATAATTCAATACATCTTCATTGTTGTAAATTCAAATCATGATGGGATGAGATATATCTCAAACTTTTGTGATTTGTGAAGACCACAAAGCACTCACCAATGATGTAATGCCGCCAAAATTTAGATCAAACACCACCAAACCAAGATCAAGATCATGGGTGGTATAGTTACATTCATGAGTGAATAACATTAAAGACCCATAAGAGATTACCACTCCTTACAACAACATAAAACTACATAGACCATGATATGAAGCGTCAAAATAAACCTCGAATGAAACACCCTTCTCCAACAAATGATGAACTGAAACACTAATCAGTGTCTTATTAATTAATAAAAAGAATCCTAGTTCTAGTCATTATATGTGAAAATATAATCCTTTCAATTTAGATCTATCATAGGAGTCACAATATGTAAAAATTCAGGTATGAACCACCTATAATAGCATGTATGACCAATGAAAAATTATACCTTTATAATGTTATTGTGGAAAACGCAAGAAACAACTACCTCAATCTTCAATGGATCCACTACTACTCCATAACGAGACACAAAATTCCCTAATAAATGGACCTCATGAGCCCAAAATTCACACTTTTATGACTTCCCAGACAGTTTTTAACTCTGAAGAACACCCAAAACAACTCACAGATGCTCTGTTTTCTCCTCACTATACACTAAATATAGAAGGTTATCATCACTAAACACCCCCATGAACAGATCCAGAACTCAAAAAATGAAGAATTAATTAGTCCCATGAATACTTCTAGAGAATTATTAACACTTAATAGAATCACAATGAACTCATAATTCCAATAAATACATCTAAAAGTAGGATTTATAATATCCTCATCTTTCACTCACATCTGAGGATATCCTAACTATAAATCAATTTCTAATAACATGATATCTCCCTTAAGCTGATTATAAAATCATCAATCCATTGCATATTATAGAATCTCTTCACTTTCACCTAACTCAAGTAGTGATAATCAATACAAAATCCTATATTGTCATATTCCTTCTTCACAAACAAAACTAGATCACCCCAAGGAAACACACTATGCCAAATGAATCCTCTCTACATAAGATCATAACTCTAAACTCGAGAGCACACAACTCATAGAGAATCATCCTATATAAGGACATTGATATCAAATGGATAAAAAACTACAACTCTATCTAAAACTTGATCTCACGCTAAAGGGGTAGTGATGTATCCTATTACAAAAAGACATCAAGGTACTCTTCTACAACCCTAAGAATCACTGCCAGAAAATAATATACTAAACTCAACATCAACTTGGTCATCAACAAAGATAGTAACTCGACACACCTCCAACCCATCTGAGGCTCTCTCTCTCCAACAGAGACAACCTAATCTTCATCGGCATCATAAAATGTAACATACATCCTAAATCAATTTATAATATCCTGCACCAAATATAGTTAATTCATACCAAGGATGATGTCATGTGATTGTATCTATTAACATATGTAATCCCCAAGAGTTATATTTCCCTATCATCATCTCATAATATCTACACACATCATAAAATCTATCTCAACCTCCATATTTCATAGTCAATTCCAAGAGAACCAGAAGTCTCTCCACCTATAGTCCTAAAAAATGAACTTGGTTGGGTGAAATAAAAGAGTGTATAACTCTTAAATCAACCAAGTAATTCATTTGAGTATAACATAACCAAATAGTGTCTTGTAATATGTTTATATCACATGGCCTTGGAAACTCTAAGTCATGAATCTAACCACGTACAGCTCCATGACCTCTTTGGACCTGATGGAGACCACCTTAAAGGTTTATCTCTTCTCAATTTTCCTAAGGATGAGGGGAATCATGGGGTTATCCTCCATCCAATCCATCACTTATACACTGATCAAAATCTATAGCACATTTATATTATTAATTTTTTGGATGATACTGATATAATGATTGATCATAGAGAGGACCACCATCTCCACCCTGATGATCTATAATGAAGAAAAGTAAGAATAAAGGGGATATGGTATAGAATGAATAATAAATCACTGGATTAGGAATGTAGGATTGATCAATTGGTCGAGCATCGAATGGAGGAATTTTTATAAAGGATAAGGTCCCAAAAATCATCGAATAGGATCACTATAGTGATAGGAGTTGAATATAGAAGTAGATAATGATAATAAGTGAGTGGGTTTTGGGTTTTAAAAATATCTATAAAAATGGAATAGTTATTGGTCTCTGACATAAATCTCTATCTATTCAGTCACCACCACTAGCTACCAAGTGGCCACTAGGAAGATCTTTTTCTGTCTAGGATCCCCACTGGCTAACTAGTTGGGCTACAATAGTTTAAAAAGCTACAACAAGTACCTCAGCCCTATCTCATCCTGATTTAACCTCCTGAACACCTCTAAACACTTATGAACATACTCAAATTATATATACAAGTTAAAAATAGGAATAACTAAAATTAGAGGTGTCATAGGGAGCCTCTCCAATTTTGATGGCCCCTTTCCATATAGAACACATGGAGATGCATGGGTTGGGAGTCCAAATCAAAGACATGTATTATAAGGGTTTTCATCCAGACCAGGGTATATCTTTGGGGTGTTATAATGTTGTTCTCTAAGAAGGAAGATGGAAGTCTGAGGTCATGCATGGAATATTGAAATTTGAATTAGGTTACAGTCAAGAACTATTACCCACTTCCAAGGATAGATGATTTATTCAACCAATTTAAGGGGTCTAGTTGATTTTTGAATATAAATTTGTGGTATGGATATCACTAAATGAGGGTGGAGAAGGGAGGTATCTAGAAGACTGCCTTTTATTATAGGTATGGATTCTTCAAGTTTTTGTTCATATAGTTTGGTTTTATTAATACACCAGCTATGTTTATGGGGCCCAAGAATTATGTGTTCCTTGAATTCCTAGACTAGTTTATAGTTGTGTTTATTTAAAACATCCTTATATACACAAAGTCAAAGGAGTATCATGTCAAGCATCTCAAAGTTATCCTACAGGTTCTATTTCACCATCAACGTTTTGTAAATTAGACTAAGTAGATGTTTTAGTTACATGAAGTGTATTTCCTTTGACATGAAGTGTCTAAAAAATCTATTCCCATAGATTCATTAAATGTTAAGATAGTTTTTCCTTGGGAATCACCCAAGAACATGGAATAGGTTCACAAATTTCTTGGTCATGTGGGTTATTACCAAAGTTTTGTGTCCAAATTATCTCAGGTTATATCCCCGTAGATTGTTTTGACTAAAAAGAACCAAGATTTCATCTATACTGATCAATGTAGGGTATATTTTGAATACCTAAATGAGAGATTGTTCAATGCCCCAATGCTTCAGTTTTTCTAAATAAGGGGTGATGTTAGAAATCATTTGTGATGTTTCCTAATTGGTACTGGGATACATCTTGATGTGGTAAAGGGCAGTTATCTCTTATGTATTTAGGAAGTTATGTCCCCCATCAGCGTAACTATGCCACCCATTATCTTGATTTAGTGGTAGTGGTGTTTTCTATATATTTGTGGTGACATTACCTCATCAGTGAGTTATTTGTAGTCTTCACATACCACAAGAGTATAAGGTATGTTTTCAATCAGTGGTATTTGAACCTACATCAGAATATGTGGATGGTGTTTCTTAGAGATTATGAAATTAATTTCTCTTATATCCTAGGAAAAAGGAATGTGGTTATTGACATGCTAAGTTGGAATTCATGAGGAGATATTGTTCAGGAGTCTGAGGATGTTTTGAAAGGGATGGAGAAGATAGAAACCATGAATCTTGATGTGAATGAAGTTAGTGAAAAGGTTTTCTATATCAAATGATGGTGAAATTATCTTTAATGTATAAGGTGGATTTTATCAGTGGGAAGACTTGGAGGCAGAGGTGATGCAAGACCGTGTTGTCCATGGTAATAATCCATAGGGGTAAATTGATTATTGTCATAATTAGATGTTGTTTCAAGGGATTTTGTTTTTTTTCATTAACCATTAGAGATGGTGTTCTCCATGAGTTTTATAGCTCACCCATAGTGGTACATATATGAATTTATAAGATATACCATAGTTTTTGTAGGCATCATTGGTGGCCTTGGATAAATTGGTTAGTGGAAGATTTCATTACATGATCTTTAGTTTTTTAGTAGATGAAATTGGAACATCATGTTATTGTGGTTTTATTGTATCCCTTGGATGTATACAAGTGGAATTGGGGTAAATCTCTATGGATTTATTCACTAGGTTTCCCGAGGATCAAGGAGTTCATGATGTTTTTTGGGTGATCATGGAATGATTGATGAAGTCATCCCATTTTATATAGATCATAAAGTAAGATTTTGTGGATTATTTGGTGAGGAGATAAATAGATGAGGTAGTGATAATTCATGGGGAAATGAAGACCATTTTATCCAACCAAGATTATCATTTTACATCATAATTCCAGAGGATATTTTAGCATGATTTTGGATCTTAGATACTCCTTAACACTTCTTTCCATCCCTAGAGAAACAGGTAGACATCAAAGATTGTCTAGGTGTTAGAGGGTATGTTGTGGTCTTGCATCTTGGACTTTGGAGGATCATGGGTAAAACACCTACCTTTTGTTAATTTTTACTATAATAAGATTTATCACTACTCCATCAGTATTAATCCATTTGAGACATTGTATGGGTGGTTATATCATTCTTTATTGTGCATGACCATGGATATAAAGGCAACAGTCCTTGGTCCAAATGAGGTGAAAATCACTATAGAGAACATATAAATGGTTTGAGAGTGGATAAAGGTGGTAAAGGAACATCAAAATTATTCTTCAGATCATAAGAAAAGGCCCCTTGAGGTTTAGGTCAGAAATCATGTGTTCTTAAGGGTTTCCCTGAATTAGGGTTAGAGCAGATTCGGTCATGGGAGTAAGATTTCTCTTAAGTTAATTGGTCATTATGAGGTGTTAGAGCACATTATCAGGGTGAATTATCGGTTGGTGCTTCTGATATAACTAGATAGGGTTCACAACATCTTTTACATGTACCAGATTCATTAGTATATTCACAATGAAACCCATGTCATTGACTGTGGAGAGTTGGATATCAAGGATGATGCAACATTCATGGAGCATCCAATTAAGATCCAATATCATTAAGAGAAGGTGTTTTATGGGTGATTTATACCCTTTGGTTCATGTTATATGGAGGAATGGTGTTTTTTAAGAGATAACCTAGGAATATGAGTCACAAATTCATGCTCAATACCCAGAGTTGATCGATAACTAATTTTTTTTATTGTGCTACTTTGTTTTCTCTCTTTCTATTGAGATGAGGTGTTTGATCTTATGTTGATATATGAGTTTTATCTCATTTATTTTATTATGATATTTTTTGTTTATGAACTTAGTCCTATGATTTGTGGTTTTGTTATTGATATAGAGATATCCTTGAGAGGTATCTCTTGGGATGGTTTTTTAGACCCATTTCTATTTTCTTGAGATTTTTTTTAGATTATCAATGATGAGAATTTTTTGAGATGTATTTAATGTAATGTATTGAGTTTTTAAAGGATTTATTTTATACTTTTATAAGGTATATAGGTGTTGATAGGGTTTTCAAAGTCTTTTTCATTTTTAAATTCCCTTTTTTCTCTCATGGTTACTTGTTTGTCCATGAAATTGATTGGTTAGGTCATGCGGTTGATCATTCCATTTGTGAAGTCAGTTATTTCCTTCATATAGTCAATAATTTAATTTATGTGGTTAGTTTCTTTCTTCACACATTCACTCATTTCCTTCTTGTGTTCAATCATTTCCTATATTCAGTCGGTTTTTAGTTATATGGCCGGTCCTTCATGGTTGATTTCTCTGATCATGTGGTTGATCCTTCATGTTTTCGCTCTGTGTGGTCACTTGTGTCCTTTGTATAGTCGATCACTTCATGTGGTTGCTTTAATAGTTTATAAAAATTAAAAATTTCAAAATATTTATATTTTCATAGTTTCAGGTAATTAAATCATTTTAATATAAAAAGTATAAATAAAGGCTTAAATAAATGTTTTCAAATTTTTTAAGAGGGGATATAATCATATCATTGAATTCCTTAATGTTTGGGGTTTTTAAATGGTTATTTCCATGGGATTTTAATGAAACCAAAATTAAATGGGGATCTACAAGAAATTTAACTATTATCTTTAGAGATACTTTTGGGAATCTACATATTTTATTTTGAAAAACCAGATTTCCCTCTTCTGATTCTTTCTTGTTTACTATGATTTTGGATGATTCAGAATATTATTCTTGAGTCATTGGAGACATCAGCCTTGACCAATACTCCCTACTCATGATTCCAATAATATTTTTTAAAACTTTATTCCTTTATTTTATGTATCACCCTATGGTGTTTGATGTGGGAGTTTTTTCCTCTCTGTTATTCCTTCCTTCTCTACTAGTTTTGTTCATTTGATCGAGACCTTGCCTCGGTGATATCTAGGTTTCAATATCTCTTTCACTTCCCTCTTTTTTTTTGTAGTGAAACATACAACCCTTCCAGGTAGGGGATCCTCGTTCTCTCTTAATTTTGGGTGAATCATAGAAATTAGTCTACCTTTTCCTTCCATCGGGTGGGAGGTATGGAATAACCAATGAAGATAATGAACTAGATTAAATTTAGTTAAAAGCGATAGGGATTAATCTTATATGCTTTACTGGTTTATTTTTATTTATATTGATGATCCTTACTCAAACATAGGTGTTGTTAATATGTATAGATTGTGGTTATTGTAAATTGGGAACCTTTGATGTATTGTTTTTTTAAACCCACCACTCATAAAAGTTTAAGCACTTATATTTTTCTATAAATTGGTTTTATATAATCCTATAATTTGTGTGAAAATAATCCTATAAGAATTGATGAAATTTTTTGAATGCCCTCTTTAAATGGATTGTGGTAGTTACAATACTAGAATTATGGTGATATTTGTTTCTAGTATGTTTTTTATTGTATTATTGGTTGTGAAGTTTTGTAAAGTGATGGTGGTGACTGGTTCAGTTATGGTATGTATTGAGGGATGGAAGTTTAGTGGTTGATATGGTTGTTATGTTGATATGGTTGTGTTGTGGTGTTGGGTTTGGTAGGAGATTTAGGGGTTACTATTGAAAGGTGGTTGGGTTGGGTATTGTGGTGACTTGGTTGTAGTTTCCTAGTATTAATGAAAAATATAGTTGTTAATGATGAATTGAAAAGGGCATGGATGGGAAATAAATAATGTGGGAAGGAAAATTAATATGTGTAAATTGAATCAATGAATTTAATGTTAATAAAAGAGGATGGATTTAAATGATAATAAATACATATGTTGGATAGAGTGTTCTATCATTAAATATTTATTTAAATGACACAATAAATGGAAGTTAATAGGGTAATGGTATTATGGTATTGATGGTGGATGATGGTGATGAAATATTGATGTGAATCATTTTGGATGAGCTTGTCTGTTGATATGTAAGTATATATATAAACTCCCTCCCTTGTCGAGTGTTATGCACTGACACCCAAATGTTTTGGAAGTGTGTTTTCTATAACATCCAAGGTGGCGAGGGAATGGATGACTGGTTACCCCCTCTCCTGTGCTCTTCATTTGATGGTAATATGTAGTGATGATACCTAGTTGGTAGAAAGTATTGATCAAGGATGACATGATTGGTGGTGATTAATAGTTAAGATAGAGTGAGATATGTGGTGGGGGTATGCATGGTCGAAGGGGTGCATGAGGTCGATGTCCTTCTCAGTCATGATATTGTATTACACTCATTATGAGGGTGTGGTTGTATAAATGGTTATATGGATGGATATGTGGAAGAGATGTTTGATATGTAAATATTGAATGATGTTAGAACAGGATGTTAGGCCCTGCACGAGGTTGGGGTGGGTAGGGTTGTGACCTGACCCACATTAGATATGATGTGATATGTGATGACTGGTATACTTGGAAGGGATGGGAGTATAGGAAGTTTGACATTAGGGTGTGAGAGTGGAAAATCAGTAGGGTAGTGTATTTATTGAACCTTTATCTATGTTATTTTGATACCATTTTACTAGCATGGATATGTTATTTAGTTTTTGGGCCTTGGTTAGATTGGTATGGAAAGTTGTCTTGTTTAGGTGTTGTTGGTTTTGCTATTTTTTCATTAGATAATTAGTAGGATCTTTTCATATTTTCATGATATGACTTGGGTATGATCATACTAAGTATACATGTAATGCTCTCCAAATGTATATAAACATTTTTTAGGTTTCTAGGTGGATTTCAAAGATCGATATGTGAATTACTAGCTTGGATGTTGGCATTATTGTAGAGTCACTACTTTAAGTTGTCCTTTTGGGTATTTTTTTAGAGAATTTTATCTATATTACCTAAAATTCATTGTGGGATTATTTGATTTCTTTTATAATATACGATGTAGTTTTTTGTGGTTTTTTATCTTATCGCTTGATCATCTTATCTATATAGAGGGTAATGCCTCTCATTTGAGTGTTTTACACCATCTATGCTAGTCGATAACCTGGGACCTACTGGAGACGGGACTTGGGGGGTCACTCCTCCTATTCACTACTATCCAAGGATGGGTACCTATGGAGGGGGGTTATGAAAATCACAATCAAATATGACCATTTTTAGAACCACATGAAGACTTACCACCTCCTCTAAATATTACCACAAAAAAACCACTAGTGATCTCAACTCCTTAATCACTAATAAGGAAGTTGACTTCATCAAGTAGTCTCGATCACCCATATGGTGTCATGTCCTCCCTAGACTTGAGTAAAACTGGTGAAGATGTCCATTGAGATTTCCTCACACTTCTACAGGGGAACATCAAGCGGCTAAAGAAACCCACTGAGAACACGATGCTCAATCTTTAACCTTTAGAAAATCAAACATCGAGATACAAATTTTACAATGGGTTTATTCATGATCTATCACCAAAACTGAACTCGCAATACATGATATATCATAGCCACATTGGTATATTCCACCAAGGGATAACTGTATAACTCACAAAGAACCACATCTTGTATCAATGAAGTAATAAAGAGTATCCCTTGAAAAAACACCCAACTTTGGTCATTATGAGACCATCTCTCAAGAGCATCACCATAAAAAACACAATATCTCCGAACTTACAACACAAAATCCCCCATTTGGGACTCCCTTATCTGTTGTACCAAAGATGAATACATGGTCATCTAATAAAAACACCCCCTTCCATTAGCTACTCTCATATCAAGGTTGATATGGAAAGATTTTAATACATTTACTTCAAAATATAATTTCAAAGATAATTGTTTTATTTATTTCAAATTGTGATTTTAATGAAGAATTATTTAATTATGATAATTTTTTAGTGAAAATGTAAGTTTTAAATTTTTTTATAAAAAATGAGACTTTTAGTGGTTAATTGCTAATTTATATCAGTTTTAATTTCCATGCATTTTATGAAAAAAAAATTCATGTTTTCAATGGAACTAATATTAAAAAATAAATTTCCAAGTGATTTTGGTATTCATTTTTCCTTGAAAATAAATTTCTTTCAATATTCCATATTTTCATTTTCTTGAATATGAAATAATAGGACACATTCTTGATTTTTGATGTTAAAATTTTCAGATTCCATGTTTTAATTTTTTAATATAAATTATTGGAACATTTTATTATTATAATTATGAACTCTTTAATTTTGTGGTGTGATTCTATTTGAAATTTATTTTTACATTTCTAAATTAATAATTTTCATGAATATTAAATTTCATATAGATTGTATTTATACTTAATAATTTATAGGATTTCAAAATCACATACTTGAAAAATTAATATATTTCAAGTAGGTGAATTTGAAGGCATGTAGATTATAAAGAATAAATACACTCTAAATGAAATTTGTCACACTAAATAAACATATAAAAAAATTTAAAATAAAAAATAATTTCATAAATATAATAAACAGAAACTAATTTACATGACACAAATTTTCTTGTTTAAAATTCTAACATGTACACTTCAAAAAAATTATGGGCAAAATTCTTATTAAGCATTATATTTTTAATTATTTTTAATTATGTTATTATTATTAATTATGTTATTATTATTTAATATTATGAATTACATTATTAATAAATATTAATTATATTATTAAATATTCACAATAAAAAAAATAATTATTATGAATAATGATGTAAATAATATAATTATTAAAATAACGAATAAAATAGTTAATATTATAATTAAAAATAAATATTAATTAAATTATTAATGTAGAAAATATAATTATTAATAATAATGTTATTAATAAAAATATATTATACAATTAATAATCATTTATAATAATCATAACAGTAATATAATTAACATTTTAATAATAAATAATTAATGAATTATTATAAATGTTATATATCATCTAATTATTTATATATTTTATAATACTTAAAAATCATATAATTAATAATGTAAATAATTATAAATAATAATATTATTATTTACATCATCATCATCATCATTAATATTATTATTTATTATAAAAATAATAAACATAAAATGATTTACACACCACAAATGATTACTATTTAATAATAAATACTATTTTTATTATTTTAACTAAATTAATACTAATATAATTAATATTGATTAGATTATTAATTATTATTTATTTTTTTTAAATTTCAAATTAAATTTATTGTTAATTATATTATTTATATTTAGTTTTAGAAATTATTAATACTTATATTTTATTATTAATTAGATTAATAATCACATCATTTAAAAAAATTTGTTAGATTTTTAACAACATAAATGAAATTATTAGTAATCATTCAATTACTTTAATAGTTATTATTTATTACATTATTAAATAATAATTTTTTATTAATAATTTTTTATGATTTATAATTTATTATCATTCATGTATTATTATAAATAATATATTATTCATTAAATGTTAGAAAAGTGATGTTTGAATCCCACATCAAAAACTTGGAAAAAATGTCAAGTGTCGCACACTTAAAGGGGGGTTGGTTTAGATTCTACATAATATTCTCAGAATAATTTGCTTAAAGTAATACCAAATGTAAAAATAATTTAATATTGTTTAATTATTTCTATTTTTATATATATAAATAAAACAAAATAAAATAACAGTTTAAAAAAACATAGAAAGGAGGGTATTGTTCGAGAAAACAGCTTCTTTGGAAATTTTTTGAAGAATGCATCGTATGTGAAAGAACCTTTTCATGAAATATCTTAACGAATTATTTATCTCAAATAGTTTCTTCTTCATAAAATATTTAAATAGTGTGTTTTTTGGGATAATGCCCACCCTTTTACGTGAAACCCCTTCCCCTAGATTTCATCGGTAGATTGGGAAATAGTTTCCTAATCTACTAATTTTGTGAAATTGTTCTTAATTTCCCCTTATATGAGAAAAATTGATGAATAAGGTAATTTAGAGAACTATGGGAGAAATTTTGAGTTCAATCGAGGTTTCTTGCTTGATGTTGCTGACATGAGGTCTTATGTTTGATGGAGTTTTTCATGCTGGAGATGAGAGGAAACCTTGGCTAAGTGAATTTGAGTTGCACTAAGATCCAAAGTCAACTAGAATTATTTCAAATATAAAGTTGAATGTCGATCCATGGTTTTGAGAAAAAACAAGTTGAAGTGATTATTGGAGTTCACTATAGTCAACATATCTTAGGGATTCAACTGGAGATCAGAGAAATAATTTGTTCTTTTTTTGGTTTGTTTTCTATAATAGATTGGATTCATGAGGTTTAGGTTGTGTTTTAGGATATGTACATCCTAAATTAATTGGGTGACACAAATCAAAATTAGAAGTGTTTATAGCTACATGGTGTTATTATTTACTATAATATAGACTTTTGAAACTTTTAAATTAAATGATGATAAGAGAATTGTTTTGTGATAGTGAGGACTAATAGTGAATTTATAAATATGAGGAGGTGGAATTAAAATCAATTTAAATTTTATTTTAGATAGAGTTTTAATATAATTTGATAGGATTTATTCAGCATACTACATGAGAAAAGGGATAAGAAGCACGGGTGTAGTTTTCAGGGCTTTGAGAAATGGGAAATTTGGAGTTGGATAAGAAGAGGCCCTTGATAGAGAATACTAATCTATATTTCTTTAATTTTACTTTTTCCCTACTATTTCAATATGTTTTCATTAAAAATTCTTATTATTGTGATGAACATATACTACTAAATTTGTTCAGGGTTTTAGATTGTAATTGATTGAACTTTTTCATTACCTTTTCTTGAGTTATCTTATTATTTGTGGATGTTAGTTAAATGGGGATTCACTTACAATTTATATATTATATCACCTTTGTAACATGGAGATGATGATCAATATAACGGTATCCTCTTATTCTTGATTTGACTCTTGTAGGTGAGTTTTAGCACTGTATTCTTAGGAGATAAACCCACTAAGGGTGTTTTGGAATTTAAACTGTTATGGGTTACACTCAAATGGGATAAAAATTTAAATTCAAAAAGCATTTACTTCACAAATTGGAAATTTATAACTATATAAATGAACCCAGTTTGATATGATTATGCCCTCATAGGTCATCTTTTCTTCTTTTCTCCCTTAGTTCTTAACCCCGTGGGGGATGGTTCAAGTTATATGGGATGGTTACCTAAAGTTTCATTAGCCACCTATATGGTGTTGCATAAATTTTTTTGGTGTAATCCTACTTAACTAATCCCATTAAAATTATATGAGACCTTTATATGCTTTTTATCTTTATTTATATGAGGCTTCAGTCAATTAAAATGATATTTGTGTGTTTTTAATATGACAGAACCGGCCCAGGGAGATCCCAGTACCATCATGATCCCCTCCTTTGATAATATAGTCAAGAATAGTGGTCTGGGTAATGGAATAACTGAGTAATCTATTACTACCAGTGAAATTATCACCTTTTTGATGTAAGGATACTTTCATAGAAACATGATACAATATATCTGAATATTTTTTTGTCTCTGAATTGAGTATTGTAAGATCATAAAAAAACATTCAAGGAAATTAAGATCCAAAATCATTTCTCCACCTTAAGTGGATATGGAAATAAAAATGTAGATATGGAAGGATGTAAAACATACATTCCAAGATGGAAGTGGAAATAGGTAGGGTAAAGGTCTTCGAAAGATAACGAGCCCAGTGATAAAGAAGTGGACTCCAAACCAATGATTGATTATGAGAAGGAATCTCAAGGGGGAGAATGGTATGGTATATCTCAAGGAAGGGGAAGCAAGGATTTATTATTCTTGGGAACTTCTAGTTCTACAAGGGGGAGGCAAGACCTCACAAATATTACTCAAACACTCCAAAAACAATAGTTTCCAGATCATCAGGTGAGGAAAATATAAATGGGATAGAAGAAAAACTAGTGGGATCATTAACATTTGAAGGGTTCAAGTAGGTCTCTGGTAATATGGGAAAGTAGAATCCAATATTGGACAAAAAGGAACCTATAGATAAAACTACGGTGTAGGACCAGGTGGGAGATCAAGCATCTAATAGAGTGATTAAGATCAAATCCTTTATTTTGGACCATTTATTAGTGATTAAATGAAGACAGAGTGAAAGAGTATGATAAATGGCAGAATTCATAGGGGAGTATATATATCATTTTCTTTACTCTGAGTAAGAAATTATATAAGGAGTCATCTGTATCAAATATTTAAGAGATAAGGTTGATAGAATTTATGAGATAAGGCTTTGAGTTGATATCAAAGAGGAGAAAGGTGTATGGATTAACAAATAATATTGAATTCTTGATCGAGGTTTCAAAAAATGTAAAATCAATTCGGAGGAATTTATATAGACATGGGATAGAATGGCCAATCATTTTTAAGATCTTATCAACGATGAATTATATATCTAGGTAACTACACTTCACTGGGAATTATATAGTGTTTCTAATTCTATAAATCATAGTCTTTTCTTTGATAAATCTGTGAGTTTCTAAAGCATGTAGTGTACCTTATTTTTTTATAGTTCCCCACTTCTCCCTTAAAGTGGATTTTAAATAAAAATTTATATTTGGTGTCATAGTGTTTCACGGCATCAGATAAATAAATTTCTATGTAAATTTGAAAAAATACTTTCCTTTATCTCTAGTACTTGACATTTTTATGTCTAAGCCTTTTTAAAATTATATAATAAATGTAAATTGATGAAATATATGAACTAAAAACATTGGGTTATACTGATAATGAATATCCCTCGTGTAAGGGTTAGTGCTAAAGTTTCCAAGAGGACTACCATGAATGGGATCATGAGTACTATCATATGTCTCAGTTGGACTCTTTTGTTTTGTTTCTTGAACCTACAAAATAGGGGGTAGAGCCTAGCGACTTTTTAGGTATGACTCTAGTTTAGAAGTCAACACCTTATGTTAAGGTGAGTTATTATCCCTTTGTGGTAACACCAATGTAAATAGAAAGATGGTGGACTTTTGAGCCAAGATCTTAAGCATGTTAACTATCATTCCTTGATATTTTGAGTCCAGTTGTACTCTTAGATAATAAAACAACACCCCAGTAAGATGGGTAGTTGTATGGTAGGTTGAACCTCAAGGGGGTATTACTGTATGTGGATACTCGATGAGTGTCATATCTTTATCCTTTTACATTGATGTGGTAACACTCTAAGGAGAAATCTCATATGAGGATTCTTGGAGAGTATCATGTCCTGGTAGACCTATGATTCATAAGTGATGTTGTTACACCAATATTGATTGGTTTTGACCCACACAGGTTAATATTTTCCTTACATGTTTCAGTTTTACCTCTTTTATAGAGATTTTATAGGTGCATGGATATCATGTGATGGAGGTAATTAAATGGGATTTGGTTCTTTCTTGAGAGACCCTAGGGATAGGTGGATAGATCTAGTGACCTTGTTTTGGGGTTTGATCAGTAGGTATATGTGGAATACCTATAGGCCCTTGGTTCTAACTCAAGCCCTAGTAGGTCAACAACATTGGTTTAGTCTAAGGAAACCATTTATTGAGGTTATCCATGGATTTATGTTTCACATATATGTGATGAAATTGTTTTCATTCTCATTCTATGTCCAATGCATGGTAGGAACTGAGGTTTAGTGATATAGGCTTCGAGAGGCTTGTGGTTCTTTAGGAATCACCAAGGGTTCTTTGGTATCGAGAATGACTACGATGGGTGGGACTGTTCAGGTGTCTATCCTTATTGAGCATTTATTATTTGGTTGATGCTTAAATTCTTGAAACTATTTTTTGAGGTAGGTGGTCATTTTATAAATCATGGAATAGTTTAGATTCTTGATTTTGAAGAGGAGTTCCAAGGGATCTCTAATTGTCTTAAGACTGACATGCCATGTATCATGGTTATCATAACCTTGTTGACAAATGATTCATAAGAGTGTCAGTCAGGTCTTGAGTTGGGTGGTATGGGATGTACACCCACTACATATGAAAAGTTTAATTCATGTTGGTTGCATGTGGGATCTATTTATAATTGAACATTGGTGAGTGGTCGAGTGCGAACTAAGGACTGATGGTTTTAAAGAAGTAATGCTTACAGTAATGTTGACCTAGATCTTTGGATAAATTAAAGTAAGTTCCCCTATGATGAGGGATAATTTTATAATATACCAATTTTTTTGAAAAATTGATTGTGGTTAGACCTGGGCATGAATTTTTGGGAGATTTTTTGTAAAAATTTGTTTAATGGAAATTATAATAGGGTTGATATGAGCATGGATCTAGAGATAAATACACACCATTTTAATGGAATCCTGGTGAACTCCTAGTTTAGAGATGATCATGTCCAATATCTTGAAATCTTACTAAGTATGCTAAAAAATAATTAGATATCCACTAAGATAACTATCTAAACTTACTATATGGTTTGAAGAGAGGACTCCATGGGAGTTATTCTTAAGTAGCGATTAAAAATAAGCTTGACTGTTCATAGTACACCATTGGTCATTCAAGAGTGGTGACCCTCTTTGTGTTTTTAGGTTTAGTGAACATTAAATGAATAGTTCTCATAAATGAGAATGAGTGATGGGTGAAATTTATGTTATCACTCAGGGATGAGTGAGTTATTGTCCATACCTGTGATCTTTTCTAAAGATGGATAGATCATGGGTTACATTAATCATTATTTTCACTCATCGGTATGATGACTTGAATTCTATTAAGGTGGGGAGTGGGGAATTGGCTAGTAGTTTATGACCCTCTTGTGAGAAGGGTCATGGAATTTTAATATTTATCATTGGATGTTTGTTTTGGATCTTATAGGCCATTGGATAAAGGAACCAATGTTCGTATGAATTTCCCAATAAATTTTAGGTATGATATTAACAGATTCCAGGTAATATACTGGTTATTTTATGCTTCACTTTAGTCAGGAACATAGACCTATGTATAGGTAGGTTTAGTATTAAGTGACACTTATACTCTCTAGTAGGAATTCCTTGTATGGACTCACTAACACTAGTTGATTCTTTAACTTGACCGCTAGGTGAGATACCACCTTGGGGATCAGTCAGTGGTTCTGATGTGTGGATGTACCGACAATGTATAAACATTCCACTTGTAAAAACTAGAGTATGGACTGCCTTGTATGAGATCATTGAACTCCAATAGTTTATTTTGATGTTACCATATACTTACAGTCTGGCTCGGTTGATGTTAGATTGTGATTATCCAAGGATGCGGAATCGGGTCTGGCATTGAAGTCTGTGTTGTGTCATGGTAAGAGAAATAATCAAGATATGGTTTTATTTAGAGATGTCACTAAAATGAAATTACGGGGTTTAGTGAACATAATAAAATTCATTTCAAGGTTCCTCATATTAAAGGTTTGGGGATCTAGTTTTGGTTTCATTAGTTTTTGATGTCAAAAGTTTTTTTGAAGTATTCAACTAGAAGCAGTTTGACTTGAGTTTCCTTAATAGATGGATGTAGTCAATGAGTAACCGCATTAGGAATGTATTAGGGATGATATGGGTGTATCTAAAAGTTAGAAGGATATTTTCAAGGAAAATCTGGCATGACCAGGTCAAATTTGATTGATTGGGATTCAATCATTTTGATCAATTTGGGAACATATCAGAATCATCATTATAACTTTAAGGACATTCTTCAATAGATAATTCTAATGGTGGGAGTACCATGAGTTGGAATTGTAAATTTAAATATAGAGCCTATAGTGGGAAGTTCCATAGGCCCACTGATGAAACAGAAAATGGCATTATTGGGTTATGATTTATATAGGCTCAATTAAGCACCGTCTCAATATTTATGTTATGGTTATGATCATTGGATCTAGTTTTGGCAGTTTATATTTCATAATTTTAAGTGATTATTTGAGGCATATCGGGTGTTAATAACTAAAATATATCCCTTTAAGTATAAATTCACAACCCAAGTAGGTCTAGTGATGTTTTTTTTCATTAAGGCTTGTCAGGGATAAGAATTTCTAAGGTGGGAAGGTTGTAACATCCCTTATTTTGGGCCAGTTGAATTTTTCAACGGAATTTAATTTTTTCATTTGTTGGATGGGATAAATATTAAACTGAGAATAATAAAGTAATTATGAGAGTTGGAACACTTAAAAGTTTCATTTTCTAGATTAAGTTTAAGGCTCTAGAGGGGTCCTAGGTGTTCGAGTGAGTTTTAGTAGTTTTAGGATTTGATAACTCATTTTTGGGTGAAATAGACTGAGGTGTGTGGTTAGTAGTAATCATGTGGCTCAACTATATAGACCATAAAAGTGTGGATCATGGTTATTTTAACCATTTCGGGTTCCCCAAATAACTATGTTATTTGGTTCAGAGGTAAGGAATAAGTCCCATTGTTAGTGCGTAGTTTTTCAAACTATGTGTTGTAACCGTGTGGGGGAGGGGTGTTCTTGATTAGGAGATCAAACGGTTGGATCATGGTTGTTTAACCATGAAAGGAAACCATGCGACTTAGGGGGTTATTTAGATATTTCCATACCATGGTTGGTGCATTGTTTTCCTCATCATGTTACCTAATCGCCTGCCTCTTAAAAGGGGTTAAAATAATGACTTCCCCCACAAACATTAAAATAATTTTCACCCCTTTTCTCCTCCCTTTTACACCAACATCTTCTCATGCACTCCTCCTCTTTATACTCTCCCTTGGAGTGGATATCATTCATTATTTCTCTGATTTTATTGTTGTCAAATGAATTGTAAGCTTAAAACTAAGTTTGTAAATCCTCTCACTTATCTTTGTTTCCCTTACATTATTAAAAAAATTCATTGTAAGAGATGATATACCTTATTTATAGGTTGTTTTATATTTTTCAATTCCTATCATTCTAACTTGAATCAAATCCTAATATTGGATGATTGGAGCTTCTTTAGTATAATATTGGTGGTTTATACCTTTTACTTCAAGTATTACATAATTTATAAAATGTTCCACACAATGGACCATTCATGCATTGCTCCTTTAATGTTTAATACCTTAAATTAATTGTTTAAACCATGAATTATGCATGTTACGTGACTTCTATATCTGGTTAGAGGTTAACGACCTCAACCCAAACCACCCTATGGGTATGTTCGGTCATATGCCTTGATTGCTTGGATTCCTTATGACCAAAACACCACTAAAGTGTGTTGGTCTTAGTTTGATAATTGGAATGACCCAATTGATTTTATTAATCCTTAAATATGGGATAGATGGAATGTATAGTACTTTTCCCTTATATATATATATATATATATATATATATATCACTTTGAGAGTGTGACATCCTAATTTAATTAAATGAATTATGATGTGGTATGGATAACTCCTTGGACCACTCATTTTATTTTTAATGATAATAGCTTATGTCTTGAGTGCCTAGTGTTATTTTAAATTTAAATAATAAGGTTTCACTTGGAATTTATGAATGAAATAACCAAGGGAATTTTAAATGAATTGAATTATAAATGGGAATTTTTACTCACATGGCCTTCTTGATTACTTATTAATGAAATATTTAATGGTGTGTTATGAAATTATAGTTTGTCATGAATGAATATCAAGTCTTGTGATTATTTATTTAGGGAAATGTGATTACTCTTTATAATACTCCTTGAGTGATACCTAGTGTCTCATGTTGGAATACCACGGATGGGATCGTAGGTTAAATGAATTATAATATGCCTTGAGTGATACATAGATTCCCATGTAGGAATACCATATAAGAGATCATAGGTTAAGTGAATAACATCATGCCTTAAGCGATATAAGGGTTCCCAAGTAGGAATAACTTGGATGGGATTATAAAGAAGGTGAACTATGTTATACCTTGGATGATACCTGGATTCCCAACTAGAATATATATGGATAGGCTCAGAGGTAAAATGAGTCATGACATGAATTGAGTGACACATTGGTTCCCAAGTATGAATTTCATGGATGGTATCATTGGGAAAATGATATTATTATTATGACAGATTGTTATATGAACTTATATATACACATTTTTTCCTCATCATTATATACTGGATTACTAGTAAGAGTGGGATTAAAGTTATAAGGTCATGGATGCCATTTTTATTCTATGGATCCTTTTTATTTTACACATGTTTTCCTTGGATATATGCCTCAGGTCCTAGTGAGTACTTATTATGCACAAGTATGATGAAATAGGTCCATAGACATTTCGATTGAAACCGAAGCAAGCATGGTCGGTTGGGTATCCTATGGGGAAATTGATATTGACATAGGTTGAATATATTTACATTACTAATTATTTATTATTATACATATACACTATTTCATTTTATATTCATTGGATGGATTAGTTATAGACACCATTGGTAGTGTCCTACTAATTTTTACTCACACTCTATTTAGGCCACCGTTTGGTACCCATACAAACCTTGTGGGTATGGGTTAGGTTAAAGGGAAGCTCCCTATTAAAGATGTATTATTTCTTGGATGGTAGAAAAGTACCATGAAAAGTTCTTGGGATTATCATAGAGATATATTTTGGGTATTTTTCATCCATTTCCCCTTTCCATACAAGAAATGGTGTATGTTTTTTGTCATGTATGTCTGCTTTATTATGTATCATCATGAAATCATCTATTTGTTGTTCTAATTACTGACTTGTGTTAATTATTTATATAGATTATTTACTTCTAATAACTTTCAATTATTTATGATTCAGGTACATTTTATTACTAATCTAGAGGATATAGTTTCCCCACTATACCACTTTTAGACCATCGCTGCTAGTTGGAAGCCTATGGCATACAGGGTGGCATGCTTGAGGCCTTGTGACCAAAGAGCTCGGGGAAGGATTTTAGTGGCTCCCAAGCTAAAATGTTACACTTATAATCTAATAAATTTTGATCATAACTCTACTATATGGAGTTTCCAGGTGACCCCCCTCCTGTGACAATATATTTTTAGATAACACCCTATTAACAACCTCTACCCTCACTAGAACATCAATGTATGTCATCAACATGAATGAGGTGACCTGGAATTAGAAATATAGACATAAATAATCCTCATATGTCTTTATATATTATTTTCATCTTATATAAGGTCTAAAGAATAATTTAATAGGGTCTTATATTGGATATTGAGCTTCTATATGATAAAATTCCCCGGGTTGAGAGTTAGAAACTCTTTCTGACAAGACTTCTTTTCGGTTTATGAAAGAAACTTGTCTTAAACCCAATGAAAAAACTTTTACCATGAAATAGTTGAATTATTATGATCCCTAAGGAATAATAACTACAACTATCAAGCTACTCTACATAGTATAGTAATATCTAATGAAGACCAGTGCTCCCTCCGAGCATAGATCAAACTAAAGGAAATATTCACCTCCTCCAACCAAGCCTTGATCTACTAATCTAAAATAGAGACCACATAATTTTGAAAACCCTAGAACTAAATATCTTGGAGTTTCCTCCTCCGGGCATCTTTTTCATCAACCCCCACCCTATAGTGATCTTGTAACATCTTATTGAGTGTGTTTAGTGTGAACCTAATAGGGATGTAGATCTAGTGTTATACCTATAAAAGAAAAAAATATTGTAACTCATAAACCCATAATATGGAATATTTAAGTTTAAGTAATTAATTAAATATCAACCTAATTCTAATTCTCAACCCAATTCAAACACATAGGTTGACATTCATGATACATGATCATTACCAATGTCTCTATCCTGCAAGAAGCGTCAATTTTCTTATCATGTTCATTAAACTTGAAGGCCCTTACATCAGATCATAGTGGGGCCTAAAATATCATTTCCTAGATGATCTCCTGTATTTATGCCATGTACTAAGTCTAGATAGTACCATTTCCCTACCAATAGTTGAAATACTCATCAGCGTCTATCTTCAAGCCTAATCCTATTTTCCAACCATCATATTTAATACCAATCTATCAAGACCCCTCCCCCTACACCAGTACCCCTCTATGGACAATATTAAAGATGAAAATGTCCCTTTAAGATCTATTCCAAGAGGAAACTGGTTGGAGACCAGCACCAAGGGCATAGGATATAAACAAATGAGAGACATTACCCACTTCATATAAATTTATGTGGAAGAGATAAGATATAAACCGCCAATTAACACTATAAAATAGATAAATAAACCATCCTAGTACATTAATTCAATGTTATACAAAATTACATAAATGGGAAGATATGAAGAACAATGCCTAGGAAGTGACCAAGAAGCTCTAATAGCTCATAAACATCTCAATAATCTAGTCTCTCCCAACTCAATCATTAACTAACTCTTTCAAACCTAGAAAAATGTTTATAAATATATGGGATGGACACGTAGGTATACTTAATAGGATATTCCCTAAAACCTATCATGAAAATTTGAAATAATCATATTAAATCCCAGTGAATAAATAAATAAATATAACTCATTAACTAAATATGTAAAACTATATCTCATCCTTACCAAGGATCAATCGCCAAGTAACACATAGAAGTAAGCATATCTATATCAAGTAATATACATAATAAAGTTACCTTGTATAAACTTCCCCATTGGTTTGATTTTTTAACATGAAAACGTTGAATTTCCTATCATACAATCCCTTCTATAATCTATCTTTCACCACATACACACATACCTCATCCGCATCTCATCACATCTATAACCAAGAGTGAATATGGAAGCCATTATAGCCCGTGTATTATGTATTATACCAAAAACCATAATTTCCCATATGAGTACATATATAGTAACCACATTCACCACAACTAAAATACATGTATATGCTATAAACGTGATATATTTCAGCCCACGCACACATGTATAGTAAAACTGAGAGCCATAAAATCCCATTTATACATGTACCATATACCTTAAGCAATTATATCCTGAATACACCTACACATAATGTTATGTATGAAGGGAGAGTTGAGAAGAGGTAGAAATCATCCATTTGTTTCCCTCACCAACTTGAATGTTGAGGAAAACACCCAGAACTCAAAACCTTTCAGTGTGGTATGCCCAATTTACTCATGTTGTAGAGAATATGGAATATAAAAATATAATGAATAGATTATCACTCAACAAACTAGTGGAAACTACCTTGACTTAGACTCAATTATAGTTATTGTCCCATATGAAACCCAGCTGCCATCACTAAATTTAAGGAAACTAAATCTCATACATACTAACAGGCATCTTGATTCAACATAATTAACTATATTTATTTAGAAATTGCCAATTAATATTCCTTAATTATAAATCACATCACAGATTCAAGTTTAATAAATGTATTTCACTATAGTACAACATGATTTTTAATTCACATTTCAATTTCTAGATTCCATTCCATGCTCTCGGAGTATTTATTCTAACCATCCCATGGTTTCCATTATTCAGCATTACCAACATCAACACTCATCCCATGAGTTCATTATTAATTCATTTACCACTCAATAACCTAGGTATTGTAGGACTCGACCTATAAATACCACTAAGAGAGTTCACTTTCACAGTATAGTCTACCTTTAGCAAGAATTTGGAAGCCACAACAACCAAGCATCAGGAAAATCAACAACCAAAATAAAACACCAAGAAATATAGGAAATACCAACTCTTATCCTATACCAATCAAATCAACCACAAGTATTTCAAAATAACATAGAAAATAGTAAATCCCCTCTCTCAACATGTTCCATCTATTCCTATCAATTACTCAAAAAAAATCCCATCTATACTAAGTTCAAAAAAATCCCAATAAGATCTCTATCATCTTAGAGAAAGGATACTCAAAAACAAAGTCTTTTTATCAAACAAATTTAGTAGGAAACTAAGTCCATAACACTAAGTCCTAGAATCCTATAAAAAATAATAATAGGCTCGCATAGCCCCAAACATTTATCTCCAATGAAAAAAACGGTCACTATCTTAAATTAAATTATTCATTATGTATATGTTTCAACAAAAAGAAACCTATCATAGGAAACTAACAATACATAATCATCAAATGTTAACATTATTTAGGCAATAATTTCATATTAAATAGTTTTTAAGGAATAATAGTAATTATATTTTCATACTTATTTCATTTATCACTTCGTATTTACTATCTTTACATTTTTTATCTAATTTCAATCACGATAATCATGTAAAGGAACAACAATAATCATGAAAAATGTATATCACACTACCTACAGAATATCAAGAGTCATGATCAATATATAATCACCACATGTGATCATAATACCCTTCTGATTCATTATTAATTCATGTTACTATCTTCATTAGGTTTATTCCACTATTTAACCAAAGAATTTAAGGCATGATACTCCCACATAAATGCATAAAATGAGAAGTAATGAATCCTATACCTTGAGATAGAAATTTCAACATCATTCGAGAAAAAAAACAAGCAAAGATCTCCAATCTCCTATCCCACAAGTAAACCTATGATTCCTAAGGATACCACCCCAAAAGGAATAATCTATTTACAACTATAAAGAACCCCATAAAAATAGAATAAACAAACAACCATAGCATGGAGAGAGGGAATTATTTATATCAAAACCAATGGAGAAGATAAAAACTCACCTCAAATCACCAAAAAATTGATATCTAAAAGTTGAGGTCTAAATCCTAGTGAAGGGTGCTTAAAGTTTTTGAAAGAGTCCCTCGGGATGCCTAGGGTTCAAAGGAGAAGGTAGAAAATAATAATATTTTTAAGGCACTTAAGAATTTATACATGCCATATTTTAATAGCACTGTAACATAACCCCCTTGACCACATCACATACCTTAGGGTTTTCACCTAAAATATAGTAAAATAAGGGAGGCTATATCATAAGGGTTGAATTTGAGCCCACCCAATTAAATTCACACCATAATCCTCCACATATCTCCCTGACATCGAACAAACCTAGGTTAAGGCTATAGTGTAACCTATATATTATGTTGTAGAGGTCCCCTAATTGGAAGAAAAAAGAAATCATGACACATCATTGTTTTATTTAGAAAGGTGAGAACAAAATGGACTGACGTTCATAAACCTACTATCTTTTGTAACTGCAAGGTTAAATTTGGGTTCACTATTTTTTTTTTCTTAGAAAGGTGAGAAAAAATATCTTGATGTGCGTAAACCTTCTTTACTTTGTAAATTCAAGGTTCAAGTTGAGTTCTCCTTTTTTGTTTCATTCAGAAATGTGAGAATAAAATGTCCTGATAGGCATAAACCTTATTTATTTTGTAACCATAAGGTTCACTACGGGTTCACCATTTTTTTGTTTCTCATGTACAGACAAGTTGGGTTTTAATGGAGTTTTGTGGTGGTACTGGAACAACCCTTCATGTCAAATACACCTTTTTTATTTACATGTCCCTTCTAGGTAGTTTTCAATGGGGTTTATTTATATAATGGAAAACACCCAATGGTTCCCTTATTCGTGATATTTCATGAACCAAATTTATAAAGGTCTTTTTTCATTTGAAAATGGTTTCAAAAACACTTAAATACTCACATTGTTCTATAGGATAGAATTTTGTGCTCATCATACCTTTTTGGGGTGAATTATTTCCTACTCTAAGACTCTCTTATATATTTAATACATATTCATGAAGCCTTTATTAAATCCCAAATTTAGAACTGGTCACCCTAATATTAACAATAAATTATTAGAATGTATTGGATTTGGAATAATCCGTATGTATCTATGTTTCTTCATTGATGGAGACATCTGTATTCATATGAGGTTCTCCATCAATGGTGCCATTTTTATACATATTATTGATTCTTATACCATTTATTATCAGGATGTAGGTTTTAAACCACGTAGTGGGGTGATATATAATTTATCATCATCCATGAATATAAGCATTGTTTTGATGTTTGAAATGGGACCATGAGAAGGTATTCTTATGTAACCTTATGAAATGAATCATAACCCACATAGTTTGATGCCACTTAACAGGACACATTGTAGCTTTTAAGGTTATGTGAGGAGGACCATACCATGAAGCTTAATGTCATACAGAAAGGGAATCTAGGTGGAAAGTTCCTAGTCAAGGATGGTGTGGGAATTACTATGAAATTTCTCGGGGGAACTGTAAGGGATATAGCCTCCTAATTTTTATATGAAACTACTAGGAATATGAACCATAGAAGATTAGATTGAGTTTTGGGTGCTAGGTTTAAACCTTATAGAGTCTTCCTATATATTCTGTTTGAATAGGAATTAATGCTCAAATGGTTTGAAAGGTTTGGGGATCACAACTATAGAGGAGGACTAGTGTTTATTCATCAGGAATATTTCCCTTTGAAAATTTGTCTCATAGGGAATATGGCACGTTGAGAGGATAGTAACATGGTTTTGGGGCTTACACCTAGTATGAGGACCATTTAGTGCTATTTAATCATGTTGATGACATTATCATCACTAACCTCTATGAGTACATGAGTCATGATCAATGTGTGAAAAATGAGAAAGCAAAAGATCAAGCAATCCACACAATATCCTGCATCCTCTAGTGGATGAGGGTGAATATATGGAAGGTGGAGGAATTATTCATAATAAATACTATTGGATATTTAAAGACCTGTAAAATTCAAGGAATTTTGTTTTTCTTAATTTTCTTTGGAATTTTACAAGAACGCAGTTTCTGAAGGCACCTGATTCCGAGGCCCGGTGTGCCCGAAATCATTTTCCGAAGTTTAGCTCGGGTACGTTCAGTGAACGAACGAGCGGGTTTTTCTAACTTTTGAACCGGTGCTCGGAATCGAATTTTGAGGGCACCGATGGAATCGCAGCGCCGGTATTTTCTTAGAAACACCTTTTCCGGAGTTGCGTTTGCTCGGGTGTGGTTTTTAGTTTTTGGGGTTAAGTTAAGAAATAAAATAAAAGTGGTGCGACACTTTATTTTATTTCACTTAAAGCCACATAAGCTAAGTTAAGCGGATAAGGTGGAACCCACAATATCCTACCCACTTGGTAGGATATTTGTGATGTGGGGCCCACACGAGCCCCACCATTTCTTCCCTCCTAAGTAACGCACCCGCAACCCCCCTTTTTAATGAAAGTCAAACCTTACATTTTTTTGGTTAAGAAACGCCTCATTAAATTGAGCGGTTAAATCGTTACAATTAATTATTTGAATTAATTGTTCGTTTCTTATCTTTTTAATTTCAAAATCTTAGGTCGATAATAAAATAAGTGTTGAACTTAATTTATTTCATTGGTTGGGGTGTGTTGTGTTAAAGCTTTGGGAGAAAAAAAAGAGAGGATTCTTTGTTCTTTGACGAAGAACGTGAAGAACGCTCTACCGCCAACAAAGAACGTGAAGAACACTCTATCGCCAATGAAGAACTCCAACCTCCGTCGACGAGAGAAGCCTTCCTCGGAGATCACCTAACACCAATGACGTTCCTTCCGCGGAGATCCTCTTCCTTTGTGACGACCCTCTTCTTCTGCGACGGTTAATTCCGCGATGAACGCTCGTTTGACGGCAACGTTGAGGTGGGGGTTTTATGCGTTTCTTTTTTTGTGATTACTTCCGTCGTTATACCCCTTTCAATTTAACCTCCTATTATCGCATTAACGGGAGGAGGTTGGACCGCAAGAACACTGCTGACACTCCTCCCCCTTTTTGTTTGGTTGATGATATTGATGCGGCGAGCAAGGCAACGCGGTACCAAAGCATTGCGCGGAATTTGTAAAAAGGGAGAGCGGAGAAGCGTGACGCCATTGCACCGCGCCATTGGAAACAATAAATCCACGGCGCCATTGTGCCGCATCGTAGAAGATGAATAAAGGACGTGGCGCCATCACGCCGCACCGGAGGACCTCTAAAGCACTGCGGCCGGAGCGGGGCCGCAACAGAGCAGCGGAACCGACGGCCGACGTCGGAGCAAGGGGACCGGCCCTTGCCGGTCCCGTGGCGGTAGCAGCCGGCCGGCCGGTGCGGGCCGGCTAGTTTGAGGAAAGCGCCAGGGGTCGTAACCCCTGACCAGCCAGCTGAGTGGCCCCATAAAGGGGTCGCGGTTTCCTTCATGCAGGGGCAGCGCCCCCCGCACCCCAAACGGCTCGGCCGTTCTGCCGAGCCCCTGGCCAGAGCGCCGGGCGGCTGCACTGTCCGGTCCACCGGACCAGGCCAGCCAGGCCGGGCCAGGCCACGCACAAGCGGGATAGACCCCGACCCAATTCGGGTCGACCTAGTTCGGGCCGACCCTGGGGGTTTCAGGCTGGGTCGGACCAAGCCCGAACCCCTTATTACCGAACCTTTTTCGGTCTGTTTCCCATAACATGAGCTACGGGCCTCCGATAGATGCACCGTCAGTTATGATGCGATCCTTGGATCCATACGGTCGTTTCGGTATATCAGACTCAAGGTTTTGGAGAACTTTGGGTTCATCCAGGTTGGTTCGTACACGAAACCAACCGGGCCCTCGGAGCGGAAACGCTTATAACTTGAGCTCCGGACGTCCGATTGACGTGCCGTCAATTTTGTTGGATTCATATAAGTGAGATAGATCTTTTGGATTACTCCGCCCAAGGTTTGGACATAGGTGGAGTACGGTCGAGTTGGTTTTGACTTAAAAACCAACTGGGCCCCTGGGACGAAAAAGCCAATAACTCTCAGACCGGGCATCCGATTGACGCGACGCCTGTGTCGTTAAGTTCCTATAGATGATACAGAACTTTTGGATACATCAACTCTGGACTATGTGTCAGTTGATGTATCAGCCTCTCGGCTCGTGGAGCGGACCCTCCCGAACGAGCTTGCTGTGTGCGGGAACCCTAGAGCTGGCTGCGACTGTGATGACGACGACTGTATAGAGATCCTCAGTGGATTCGATGGTGACGACTACAGCACTTAGCGATCCTATGTGGATCAGTGCTACCGATCCTGTGTGGGTCCGATCCTGTGTGGGTCAGTGGTCAGCGGTCCTGTGTGGGCCAGCGCCTAAAGATCCCGTGTGGGTCTGATCCTGTGTGGGTCTTTGCGGGGGTTAGTTACCTATCGATCCTGTGTGGGTCAGATCCTTTGTGGGTCATTATGGGGTTTAGTTACCTATCGGTCCTGTGTGGGTCAGATCCTTTGTGGGTCATTGCGGGGGTTAGTACCTATCGATCCTTTGTGGGTCCGACGGTATATATGAATCAGTGGATATATCTGATCATCTCTATCATCATACGAAGAAGTATACCTATGTGAGCTGAATCCTATTTTGCTTTCCTATGTGGATTGTGTTGTGCTATCCTGTGTGGATTTACATTTTGCTTTCCTGTGTGGACTGGGTTGTACTTGAGGTTGGATTTTGGAGCCGAACGAGAATTGATGACTTAGGTATATTTATGGGCATATACCTAAGCAGTGTCGAATATTACTTCGTGATTGTATCTTTCCTTTTTGGATTATCCTTTGTGGATTCTGGGAGACCTTTGGGGGTCTCGGGGTCCCTACTAAGTAGCTTATACTCACCCCTGCACGGGCTATGCCCGCACTACATTGTGTTGGTTGCAGACGACGGACAGCGCTGATCGTGGTTGAGGCTTGTGGAGCAGGACGGTACCCGGAGTTGGACCACTAGGCGGGACGTACTCGAAGCGGACGGCTGGACCCGAGGAGATGTGGAGGCTATCTGTACTCACCCTTCAGGTGGGGCTTCCAGTGGATGGTTCGATGCTGCGACTTTACTTTACAGTTGTTGTTTTCCCTTTCTAGTTGTACTTTACTTTCAGTTTGGGTTTGTATTCTGGCCCACTTACTTTTCCGCACTTACTGTTGTACTTAGTTTTTACTTAGTGTTTACTTCTACGGCTTTCTTGCTCTGTGGTGTTTTTTTACTTTACAAAGGAAATTACTTCCCTTTTTACCAGGATTTACACCTTGGTGCTAGTCGCCAGCCCCTGGCCTATGGAAGGCAGGCTTGGGGTAGTCACGGCACGGGCCCCGAGGACAGGTCATGACAAATTGGTATCAGAGGGGTTCGGTTCTACCACAGAACTTTGGACTCTGATCTTTTTTTCCAAATGAAGCAATAGTGTTAAGCGTATTGGGTGTGGTTATCAGTCCAGGGATTCTAGTGTTGGTGGGCGGCCGACGTATCCATAAACCAGGACCCTGACTTCTGGTTTCCGACTAAATGCACGAAAACATTGATTGCATGTGTGTTTCAAGTTTTCATTGTGATTACTTGGTGTCAGCTCACCAGGTATATTGTTCTGACTATGGAGCACCTGTCTCTTTTCAGGATGGCCCCATGATGGTAGCCAGCTACGGTTCCGAGAGTTGTGCGTGACGACAGCCCACCGATCGACGAAGCCTCGGTACAGGGCCCTTTGACAGCAGAGGCATTGGCGGTACCTCTACCCGCCGAGCCACCGATGCTACCAACCCCAGCTGCTGATGATGCACATCACCTTAGTGCACTACACGAGTTTCAGCTCCAGAGACCCCCATGTTTCGCGGGGAGATGGACCCCCAGGCAGCCAAGGATTGGCTGGAGGTATTGGTACGAGTTTTCAGGTTAGTGAGGACACCAGCAGACCTCATGGTGATCCTCACAGTGAGCATACTGCACGCGGCAGTAGGCAGATGGTGGATCTTGATGCTCTAGGTGCACGATGAGGCATATCTCCTCTGGACGGACATTGAGAGCCTCTTTCGCTTGGAGTTCGTCCCAGCCACCCTCTGTGCGGTGTGCATCCAGGAGCTTTTACAGCTGCGGCAGGGCATCTTGATGGTCGCCCAGTACTCGGCGAGATTTACCGATCTCTCGCGCTACTCGACAGACATGGTACGGGACCCATTCTTCTGGGCCTGGACCTTTGAGCAGGGATTGAGGCATGAGATCAGGGCATCACTGATCTCCCTCAGCATTCCAACTCCGGCAGGAGTACATGAGCGATCCCTTTTGATCGAGAGCTTCCTTGTTGAGCCTACATCAGCAGCGAGACCTACTACAGAGCGACAGGTAGCAGAGTCTTCTGCAGCAGGCAGTCGATGAATGACGCATGGGTCCAGGCAGACCAGACCCTCAGGTAGACGACCTCAGGACACTGGCTCAGCAGTGCAGGGCACACAGCACGGAGCCAGTCTTTCGAGAGGTAGACTTTTATATTGATCTGTACCCTAGGACAGCCCCGATATCCACCCCAGCATATCGGATGGCTCCCTCCGAGCTTCGAGAGCTACGGGTACAGTTGGAGGACTTGCAGGGAAAGGGATTCATCTGACCCAGTGTTTCACCCTAGGCTTCCCCGATATTGTTCGCCAAGAAGGCGGATGGGAGCTTGCGAATTTGTGTCGACTACCGTCGCCTGTACCAGGTGACAGTGATGAAAAAGTATCCACTACCAAGGATTGATGACCTCTTCTATCAGCTCAAGGGAGCATGGTGGTTCTCAAAGATAGACCTCAGGTTAGGCTATCATCAGCTCAGAGTTCGGGACGAGGACGTGCAGAAGACGACCTTCAGATGTCGGTATGGCCACTATGAGTTCTTGGTTATGCCCTTTGGTGTAACCAATGCTCCTGCAGTGTTCATGGGCCTCATGAACAGGATCTTTCAGCCATACCTCAATCGATTTGTCGTGGTCTTCATCGACGACATTTTGATATACTCGACGACTGAGGAGGAGCACGCCTACCACTTACGGGTTGTACTAGACACACTCCGAGAGCACCAGCTTTATGGAAATCTCTCAAAGTGTCAGTTCTGGATACGTGAGGTCCACTTCTTGGGACACGTCATCTTTGAGGCGGGAGTTGCAGTGGATCCTGTGAAGATCGAGGCAGTGCTAGCTTGGGAGCCACGCAGGAGTGTGACGGAGGTGCGGAGTTTCTTGGGACTAGCTGGATACTACCGGAGATTTGTGCCAGACTTCTCCAGAGTTGCGGAACCACTCTCATCTTTTTCGAAGAAGGGAAAACCCTTTTTTTGGTCAGACAGATGTCAGCAGAGCTTCTAGGAGCTGAGACATAGATTGACCAGCGCACCTATCTTGAGTTTGCCGGAGGAGGGAGTAGGGTACGTAGTCTACTGCGATGCATCAGGGACCAGACTCGGATGTTTCCTGATGCAGGAACGGGCAGTGATCGCCTATGGATCACTTTAGTTGAGGCCGCATGAGAAGAACTACGCTACCCATGACCTGGAGTTAGCAGTAGTGGTCTTCGCTATGAAGACTTGGCGGCACTATCTGATGGGCGAGCACTTTACAGTCTATTCTGACCATCAGAGTCTCAGGTACCTCTTCTCTTAGAAGGAATTGAACCTGAGACAGCGTAGATGGCTCGAGTTCCTCCAGGACTTTGACTTTGAGATATTCTATACTTCTGGGAATGGGAATGTGGTAGTCGATGCTCTCAACAGTAGTACGGTCATTCAGCTACTTGAGGAGGTGACAGATCAGGTAGCCACTTTGCAGATATCTTTCATAGATGGTGATGGAGCAGCCTTCCTTCAGTCACTCACAGTCACTCCTCCACTACTACAGTGGGTCAGAGAGGCACAGCATGGGGACACTGACTGTGAGACGCGGCGTACGCAGATATCCTCAGGACAGGAACCTGATTGTTTCTCCTTTGGATCAAAGCACGATGTCCTTTTCAGAGGACGTACCTTGGTACCAGTTGCTTTACGGGAGGAGCTGCTGAGAGAGTTTCACACTTCTCCCCTGGCGGTACATTGTGGAGTGGAAAAGATGTACCAGGATCTCAGACGACAACACTGGTGGCCGGGCATGAAGAAGGCTATGGCAGAGTTTGTTTCTCGATGCCTCACCTGCCAGCAGGTGAAGGCAGAGCATCAGGTACCAGCAGGATTGGTACATCCCTTGGAGGTCCCGGAGTGGAAGTGGGACGGGATATCTATGGACTTCGTGACTGGACTTCCATGCACTTCCAGAGGTCACGACTCTATTTGGGTGATTGTCGACCGACTCACCAAGTCGGCCCACTTCTTACCCATCAGAGAGCAGGGCTCAGTGGAGAGCTTCGGACGTCTCTACGTTTAGGAGATTGTACTACTTCATGGTGTTCCATCATCTATTGTCTCTGATCAAGATGCTCGCTTTACTTCCCGGATTTGGAAGGGGTTGTAGGAGGCGTTCGGAGCGCAGCTACGTCTGAGCACCGCCTTTCACCCTCAGACAAATGGTCAGACAGAGAGGACCATTCAGACTCTTGAGGACATTCTCCATGCATGTGTCCTCGACTTTGGTCACAGTTGGGAGGACCACCTACCCTTGGTGGAGTTCGCGTATAACAACAGATACCACTCCACCATTGGGATGGCACCGTATGAGGCGTTGTACATCCGACCTTGCAGATCTCCTTTGTACTAGACAGACCCTGGGGAGTCAGCACTTGTGGGATCGGAGATGGTCCCGGCCATGACGGAGAAGGTCCAGATCATCCAGGAGCAGATGAGGACAGCTCAGAGCCGACAGAAGTCTTATGTTGACAGGAGGCAGAGGAAACTGGAGTTCGAGGATGGCGACCACGTGTTCTTGCGGGTCTCACATTGACGTGGATTACGGAGATTTGGCCGAGGCGGCAAGTTATCTCCTCACTTCATCGGACCGTTCCAGGTCCTCAGCAGGATTGGCGAGGTGTCTTATCACCTGGTGCTACCACCTCAGTTGCACCGGGTGCACGATGTCTTCCACGTATCTCAGTTGAGGAGATACGTGCATGACACGACGCATATCTTTGACCATGGGGAGCTGGATGTTGATGATGGGGAGACTTTTGTGGAGGTCCCATGGGAGATCGAGGATCGATAGGAGTGGGTCCTACGTGGACGGACGATTCTTCTAGTGCGCATCAGATGGCAGCACAGGAACCTCCAAGAGATCACTTGGGATCAGGAGCCTCAGATGCATGCTCAGTACCCACTTTTGTTTCCCTAGTTTATGATGTATCTTTACAAGGATGTAAATCCCAGAGGTGGGAGTGATGTAAAGACCCATAACATTCAAGGAATTTTTTTTTCTTAATTTTATTTGGAATTTTACAAGAACGCCGTTTCTAACGGCACCTGATTCCGAGGCCCGGTGTGCCCGAAATCATTTTCCGAAGTTTAGCTCGGGTATGTTGAGTGAACGAATGAGCTGGTTTTTCTAACTTTTGAACTGGTGCTCGGAATCAAATTATGAGGGCACCGATGGAATCGCAGCACTGGTATTTGCTTAGAAACGCCTTTTTCGGAGCTGCGTTTTCTCAGGTGTGGTTTTTAGTTTTTGGGTTTAAGTTAAGAAATAAAATAAAAGTCGTGCGACACTTTATTTTATTTCACTTAAAGCCACTTAAGCTAAGTTAAGTGGATAATGTGGAACCCACAATATCTGACCCACTTGGTAGGATATTTGTGAGGTGGGCCCGCAAGAACCCCACTGTTTCTTCCCTCCTAAGTAACGCACCCGCAACCCCCCTTTTTAATGAAAGTCAAACCTTACATTTTTATGGTTAAGAAACGCCTCATTAAATTGAGCGGTTAAATCATTACAATTAATTCTTTGAATTAATTGTTTGTTTCTTATCTTTTGAATTTCAAAAGCTTAGGTCGATAATAAAATATGTGTTGAACTTATTTTATTTCGTTGGTTGGGTTGTGTTGTGTTAAATCTTTGGGAGAAAAAAAAGAGGATTCTTCGTTATTCGACGAAGAACACGAAGAACGCTCTACCGCCAACGAAGAACGCGAAGAACGCTCTACCACCAACGAAGAACGCCAACCTTCGTTGGTGAGAGATGCCTTCCTCGGAGTTCACCTAACGCCAACGATGTTCCTTCCACGGCGATCCTCCTCCTCCACGACGACACTCTTCTTCCGCGACGGTTAATTCCGCTACGAACGCACGTTCGACGGCAACGTTGAGGTAGGGGTTTTATGCGTTTCTTTTTTTATTATTACTTCTGTCGTTATCCCCCTTTCAATTGAACCGCCTGTTATCGCATTAACGGGACGAGGTCGGACCGCACGAACAGGGCCGACACTCCTCCCCCTTTTTGTTTGGTTGTTGATATTGATGCGGCGAGCAAGGCGACGCGATACCAAAGCACCGAGCGGAATTTGTAAAAAGGGAGAGTGGAGAAGCGCGGCTCCGTCGCACCATGCCATTGGAAACAACAAATCTGTGGCGGCGTCGTGCCATGCCGTAGAAGATGAACAAAGGACTCGGCGCCGTCGCGCCGCGCTGGAGGACCTCTAAAGCACCGTGGCCGGAACAGGGCCGCGGCGGAGAGGCGCAGCGCTGTCGCGCCGAGCCAGACGAACCAAGGCCGCGGCCGGTTCCGGGCCGTGGCAGATCAGCGGAACCGGCGGCTAATGTCGGAGCAAGGGGACCGACCCTTGCCGGTCCCGTGGCGGCAGCAGCCGGTTGGCCGGTGCGGGCCGGCCGGTTCGAAGAAAGCGCTGGGGGTCATATCCCCCGGCCGGCCAGATGAGCGGCCCCATAATGGGGTCGAAGTTTCCTTAACGCGGGGGCAGCGCCCCCCGCACCCAAAATGACACAGCTGTTCGACCAAGCCCCTGGCCAGCGCGTCAGCGCGCCGTGCGCCGGGCGACTGCCCTGGCCGGTTCGCCAGACTAGGCCAGCCGGGTCGGGCCGCACACAGGCCGGGCCGGGCCACGCCAGCCGGATTGGCCCACATCCCAGCGGGCCAGACCCGGACCCGGTTCGGGCCGACCCTGGGGGTATCGGGCCCGGTCGGACCGGGCCCGAACCCCTTATTACCGAACCTTTTTCGGTCCGTTGCCCATAACATGAGATATCGGCCTCCGATCGACGCACCGTCACTTGTGATGTGATCCTTTGATCGAGACGGTCATTTAGGTATATCGTACTCAAGGTTTCAGAGAACTTTGGGTTCAGCCAGGTTGGTTCGTACACGAAACCAACCGGGTCCTCGGAGCGGAAACGCTTATAACTTGAGCTCCGGATGTCCGATTGACGTGCCGTCGATTTTGTTGGATTCCTCTAAGTAAGACAGATCTTTTTTCTTACTCCGCCCGAGGTTTGGATGCAGGTGGAGTACAGTCGGGTTGTTTTTGACTTAAAAACCAACCGGGCCCCTGGGACGAGAAGGCCAATAACTCTCAGACCGAGCGTCCGATTGACGCGCCGCCTGTGACGTTGAGTTCCTATTGACGATACGGAACTTTTGGATACATCAAATCTATACTATGTGTCATTTGATGTATCAGCCTCTCGGCTCGTGGAGTGGACCCTCCCGAACGAGCTTGCTGTGTGCGGGAACTATAGAGCTGGCTGCGACTGCGACGACGACGACTGTACAGAGATCCTCAGTGGATTCGACGACGACGAATACAACACTCAGCGATCCTACGTGGATCAGTGCTACCAATCCTGTGTAGATCTGATCCTGTGTGGGTCAGCGCTCAGCGGTCCTGTGTGGGCCAGCGCCTACAGATCCTGTGTGGGTCCGATCCTGTATGGGTCTTTGCGGGGGTTAGTTACCTATCGATCCTGTGTGGGTCAGATCCTTTGTGGGTCATTGCGGGAGGTTAGTTACCTATTGTTCCTGTGTGGGTCAGATCCTTTGTGGGTCATTGCGGGGGTTAGTACCTATCGATACTTTGTGGGTCCGACGACATAGATGAATCAGTGGATATATCTAATCATCTCTATCATCATACGAAGAAGTATACCTGTGTGAGCTGAATCCTGTTTTTCTTTCCTATGTGGATTGTGTTGTTCTATCCTGTGTGGATTTACGTTTTGATTTCCTGTGTGGACTGGGTTGTACTTGAGCTCATATGTTGGAGCTGAACGAGAATTGATGACTTAGGTATATGTATGGGCATATACCTAAGCAGTGTCGAATGTTACTTCATGATTGTATCTTTCCTTTGTGGATTATCCTTTGTGGATTCTGGGAGACCTTTGGGGGTCTCAGGGTCCCTACTGAGTAGCTTATACTCACCCCTGCACAGGCTATGCCCACACTATGTTTTGTTGGTTGCAGACGATGGACAGCGCTGATCGTGGTTGAGGCTTGTAGAGCAGGACGGTACCCGGAGGTGGACCACTAGGCGAGACGTACTCGGAGTGGACGGCTGGACCCGAGGAGCTGTGGAGTCTATCTATACTCACCATTCAGGTGGGGCTTCCAGTGGACGGCTCGACGCTGCGGCTTTACTTTTCAGTTGTTGTTTTCCTTTTCCAGTTGTACTTTACTTTCAGTTTGGGTTTGTATTCTAGCCCACTTACTTTTCCGCACTTACTGTTGTACTCAGTTTTTACTTAATGTTTAGTTCTACTTCTTGCTTGCTATGTGGTTTTTGTTTACTTTACAAAGGCAATGTATTCGATTTTTACTGGGATTTACGCCTTGGTGCTAGTCTCCAGCCCCTGGCCTATGGAAGGCGGGCTTGGGGTAGTCACGGCACGGGCCCTGAGGACGGGTCGTGACAGGATAACTCTATGATAGATTACCTAAGGTTGTATTTTCTCCTTTCCCACTGGTAGATGAGGATGGATTCATGGAAGGGAAATCAGGAAGAGATATAGTGTTTAGGTGTGCCCATTTACTTTCTTGTTTTCAAACCCTAGGGATTGGGGATTACATATCCATATGAATATAACCCAATTCTTTTCACATTTAAGATGCGAATATTGCATCCTGACTCGAGAATTATTTTGTAATTATCGCAATTTTTAGGATCCTTGTTACCATGGGAATTTATAATTGAGAACACTTCGAGGATCCCACATATTAGGTAGGAAAATTTTGGGACTTCCATTACCATGGGAATGTATAATTGATAGGACACACTGGTGTTCCATATGATATGATCATATATATCTAGAGGATTGGTGGAAGGTCTTAGCTTGGTCCCCCTTGGATGAGGGATCCAAGGAAAGACGTTTCCTACCATTGGTGATATGAAATAAGGCTCAAATGGGGGCTTTCCCAAGATGGTATTGGGAAATATAAACAATGTCTCATGCAGGTTGCACCTTGATGAGCTAGAGGTGCTTCACCCAGGTAGGTCCTGGGTGAGCTGAAGGTGCTTCTCCTATGTAATTCATTGTAAGAATAATGGTTATTTGTATATGGTGGACCTGGGAAAAGTGAATGTGATTCATTTAGGGTGGAACTATGAGATATGGATATGCCTATTGGGTGATTAACAACCTAGGAAACAATGCTTGGGTGAGACCTTTGTCTAACCTCCAAGGGTCTCCTCGGGTTTCTTTGGATGACTGGTGCTCAAGTTTTTAGCTACAGAAAGGCCCTTTACCCTAGTAGTTTTGACTAGGGGGGATGGCTCTTATAAATGTTCTTAGTATTCTATACCTTGAGGGATCTCAATTCATTTACCTTTACTGATTCCCTCTTCTTTTATTGATTTAGGGCACTCCCTAAGGGTTTAGAGGAATTGGGTGAGTGGCTTGGGAAAGTAAAGGTTCAAGTGGTCTCTTCATCTTCCATTAATGTCAAAAGAGGATCCCCAAAACTTGGGACCTGGTGAAAATTATATCAACCAAATAGGTTTCCCAGATAGTTATCTCCTGAAGGCCCCTCGAGTAAGTATTGGATGATCAAGTGGGGTCATGTGGGTTAGGCTTGTGCGAGCCTATTGGTGCACGGGTGGGCTCTACACAAGATCTATTTGGGCAAGTTATTTCAATCCATTTTTCCCTCTAATACTTGATTTATATTCCCCAAAATATTTTTATCCCCTCTAAAAAAGGATTTTCAACAAATCCCCCCCCCCCCCGCCTCAATATTGGGTTCGATTAGAAGAAGAGGATCTAATCCTAATATAGAGAGGAATATAGATATTGACGAGTCCTTTACTCACTAATTTCCATGTACTTTCATACCCTAAGGTGATATTCAAACATATCTACTTACTTATTCTGAAAAAAATAGATGGAAGATGGATTATATATGTCCACCATGTAGCTTAGTCACATAGTTCATTCACAATGATCAACCATGCTAGTCAAATGCACTGGTGATCAGGTGTATATAAATAGATTCAAATTTCTGAGCATTCCTTACCATGTTAACACCATTTGTTAGATCTCATCATGCTAGTCTTCTTTATATCCATATCGCAAACCCCTTTTTCCCTATTCATCGTACATACCCTGGTATGTATGCTAAGATGACCCTGGTGTGATACTTCTACCAAACCACTTGAGCAAGTGACCTGCGTGTGGTAACTAGAGCAAGTGACCTATACGAGGTCACATGAGTGAGTGACCTACACAAGATCACTTGAGTGAGTGACTTGTGTGAGGTCACTTGGGCGAGTGACCAGCACGAGGTTAGTCTTTTATTAATTTTTATCCTTTTTAATGAAAACTCCAAATCAAGTCCCATATGATAATGAACATCTTGGTGTTTCCTTTTTATATTTCCAATGGGAACTCATAGGATCTCCGATGAACAAGCTACCTCATGTGTTAAGAAAATTATCAATTTCATAAATCTAGATTACTATGACATGTGTGACTCCACTATTCTAGTCTTGGAAAAATACTTTAAGAAGTACCATCATGAGTTCCCACTAAATGATTAGTTGTTGCTTTATGACCACAAACTTTTATAATATGTATTTATCCAAAATCCATGGAGATATTTACCAAATTCCTAGTTTCTAGAGTTCACAAACTTTCCCACTACCAATATCTCTTCTAGATGTGTGTTTATCAACAATGGAATAGTACACTCTACATGCATCATGAACCACCATTTATGAACCCAGATATGAATCCTCACACCCAAGAGTCAAAACCTCAATAATATATATATATATCTTTCATTCTTCCAATATGGATTAGTCAAAATTTTAGAAAAAGTATTGGGGATTCTTTTTTATCGGGGGATTCAAAACCAAATGGATTTGGGCATACTGGGTGCGCCAAACATGTATAGAATTTGGAACTTAGTTGAAAGTAGTTTGGATTTATGAAGCTGTCTGGGTGGCCCAGACATATGTGTATAATAATATGGACATCATCACTGAGCTCTTGAGCCGATATATCCCTCATACAAATATTTTTTATATGACACATGATGAAGTCAGAATTAGTCTATGGGACATCTAAAATGTCATGGGAGTTCCTATACTCAAAGAAATGTGTGAATAATTTATCCCACTAAAATAAACAAGGGATGACATTAATAGACGTTGAATTAGACCTATTATCTTTTAAATTAGTCCCCAAGGGTACTAAAAAAGGACCCACTTACAAGTATAAATGTTCATTCCAAGACATGAATGAAGGCCTTCTTAGAGAAACAAGGAGAGGGTCTTAGTTTCCAATGCCCAATAAGATGTCTTTCATTCGAGAATCAGGTTATTCCTTGTAAATTTTGTCATATATTGGAGCAAGGATGGCATGATCGGTAGAGGTATACATTCATGTATGATTCCCCTATGAGAACCCACCTTGTCAGCTTCCTATAAATGTGGTTGAGCTCCAACATGTTATTGGTCTATAAATCTAATGGATGTGTGAGGTCAAGGACGTTTTTTATAGTAGGAATGTTAGAATAATGAAAGTACATGGGGATGGATATCATGATTTTGGAAAAAAAAAATTAACAGTTATTATTGTATGTATACACAGGGAAGGCCATAGGCCAAATTTCAGGCCCATTTCAAGTGATTTGGGGGTGGATTGCAGCAAATTTCAGTTCTTATGTCATGCTGAGTGGAGTTAAAGTCCTTAAAGGTTGGTTTAATCCATTAATTTAGGTTATTTATGGTATTCATCCCTTGTATCTGAAGTTTGGAGAAGCTCTAAAGAATCTAAATTTACTATGAGAGTTTAACTTTTTCCCATACAGTGATCTTTCTATTGAAACATTCAATGACAATAGACAGGGTGATGATGACTTGAGGTTATACATTATCACATTCACAGATAATGTGCGAGCAGCTCAGATTCACAATGAGTTCATATGTGAAGCATATACTCCATACATATTTTATCATCGGTTCAAGTGTTTGCAATAGCCAAATGTATCTCCTCATACACTTGTTCAATTTTAGAAATACCCAATAGTGTACCAACAATTCTAGATCCTCATGGATTTTTAGGTATCCCAAGAATCAATTAATCTACCTTCACTAAGTATATCTATTAGGTTAAACTATAGGTATGAAAATTCTTGGATTTCTTTCTACCCCTAATGGGTGTTAACAATAATTGTTCCTCGATTAGTGGCCATAAAAACTATTGGATAGGGAAAGCATGGTGGGAAAGCTCATCTTGGGAGTGATGAAACCTAAACTCTAAAATCTTCTAAACAATCTCAAACATAATTCATGGATCATGATAGAGTTAAAAAGGTTGAATCTTTCAATCTAAGGTGGTTTAGTCATCATCACTGAGAGAAGACCCTAGCTTAAATCTCTCTGTCTCCATCCAAAGTAGAGAGGCTCGAAAGGACATTAAAGTTAAAATATGTCGGGTTATCCTCATAGTCATCCACATCAACATATGATTATGTGTGACCTATGGTAGTCTAAGTCTAGAAAATAATAACCCACAACATTAAAAATTTATTGATATTTCTTCAATCCGAAATGCATATCTCGTATCTTAGAGATATTCAATTTCCCTCTGATCTTCAACCTAACACCAATTTTTCTAATGTGGGTAAGTATGTTCATGAGTTAGAGATGTTATTATACGTGACTGATGATTGGATCCCTACCACAAAATGGGTAACTAGTATGCTAGATCGAGGTGCTATTGAGGGATTGGTTGATCAATCCAATGATGAATGGTATGAATTCATCGATGCTTGTGATGTAAGATTCATTCCCTTTCATTTGAACCCATAATCATTTTTATGAGTATAGGGACTACTATTAAGGGGATAATTTGGCATGTAGAATGAGGTGTCACCAGAACTAGCATCCATGAGATATACTTCAACGGTCACCTTGATCAGGGTTGAGGGGTCTACCCATGATCCCAGGGAGTTATCTTTGGGTTAGAGATTAATAGAAAATGAGATGGTAGGGGACCCTTAACACCTTTGGTATCTGTGTTTGAGAAGACTAACATAGGCCCTCACTATCTCAGGTGAAGAAATATAAGAGGGAAAATACATTGGCCAGTCATATACACCACAATAAGCTTCACAGTGTCATTCATTCCTATAAATCGCCCAACATACCCATCTAACCATGCTTTCCCTTTATAGGATCTACTTCACTTTCCTCTCTAAAGGGGTCTAGCATTAATACCTTAGGAGTTGAATAATAAACTCTATATCGGGAATGGAATTTTGCTGGAAAGTCTACACCCTTGATGGGAGAAGTGTCAGGGGACCAGACTTTACTTATTCTTATCATTGTAGCAAGAGAAGAACAGCTTGGTAATATTGATTATGCATAACATGATTTCATATAATAGTGATTTAATTTCATTTTTTACAATATTCCAAGCCCTCAATAGGTGTTGTATGACCCTGAGATGACCACTATTGACCATGTTGTTGTCTTAGGAGAAGTCAATCATGGTCTTAGGTCATTGGAGGAGGGTTTTCCTACTAAATTAACCATGTGTAAATTAGGTGAAGCAGATTCATGTCTCAAACCTAATAACCCACTTGTCCCCATAAGTTAGTCTTCCATTGAGCTTAGGGAATTAATTCATGAAATAATAACTCCTGATATGACAATTTAAGATGTTAATTCATATATTAACATCCTTGAATCTTTAGAATAGTTAAAGGAATTCTATAAGTATTTATATATATGTGAGTCTTTATTTTTACACTAACAAAATTTATTCTTGATATTTTAATCATGACTACTTGATTCATACAGCTTTGTATGTGGAAAATATTTCTAATTCCATTGAGTGGAAGGGTATTAGTATTCCTTACCCTTCTCAAATGGAGGAGGTACTAGTCCTGAGACCTGATGTGGGGAAAATCCAAGAGCATTATACCCTGGGTTCTGAGAAACTTGAAAGGTGTACCTCTCATTTGGATGTCCTTTCTTAGGCTGCAGAACTTGTAGATATAGGGGATATTTATAATCAATTGGTTGACCCTACAATATGTGATTATTATTAAATTATCTGATTGTATCCCTTCCATTTATATCTATTATTCCACAATATTAACGATGAGTTCCACCTATTATCTAGTTCCATCGACTTCGGAGGTAGAGCTTGAGGAAGATGCCTCCATGTATATTCTATCAGTAGTAGAAGGTGAAGTTGATACTACTTTGGAAAGAGTAAAATTGGGTTCCTCCTTTATTATATTAATCTTGATGTATATATATCCTTCTAAAAATGTCTCTAATTTAGACTTAGAGGCACAAGATTCCTTTCATACCACACAACATTTCTTTTGAAGAGCTATTTCGAGGTTAATATTGGAGATTCATCTTGAAAATATATCATCATGACTTCGTCAAATCTCAACCATGTTTTCCATTTTGGGTAATATTTTATTTGATTACCACATGATTCATCATACCATGAAAGTCAATTATCTGGAAATGGAAAGAGGAGAAAATATTTTTTCCATTTGAGGCATATCTATTGGCCTATTTTGAAGATCACAGAGCCATTATATCCCATGAGTTTATCTATGCCAAGGAAGTGGAGGAGAATCAGTGTCACATTGATTAGAAATCTCTCCAAATTGTACATATTCAAGAATAATTAGATAAAATGAAGGAATTGATTGTCCAACTCCACCAATCTTTGAATAGGTTCCTTACATAAGGAAGATATTCCATTGCTTTATAGAAGGATAAACTTCATCATACCAAGGAAACCATGACCACACAACTAACTCAACATAATAAAACTACAGATAAGGATTGATCCATAATTCAAGAGATTAAATTCTATATTGAGGAACACTTGTAACACTCAATGGAGAGTCTCTAACATGTGTAAGTTCATCTAAATTTTTATATATTAATAGAAAAATATTTTGTTCCTTGGTCATCTATTTCATTATTCTAGACTACTGGATAACTTTAGGTCAGAATGGAATTATTTAAATTAATTTCCTTGTATCCATATGTCCAAATTTTAATGAAAGTAATAGAATAATAATCCAAATTTTTCTTATATCACATGACTTTGTGAGCATAAATTGATTGTTTTTAGGGCCTTAAAATTGGCCTCATATACTTTTCACCTTTTCCACTAGAATTTTAAGGTCTTTCAAGATATACCAATATAGATGATGTTTTAGTTTGAGCATCTTTGACCAATAGTGTGGGAGTAACAATCCCAAATGAGGCTTGTGGTCTATGAATATCCCAATATTCCTTATCATTTTTTTGAATATAACTTATAGGTCGTGATTTTGATATTTTTGGGTGGTGAGACACATACATAGGTAATGACTAAGAAACATGTTAAAAAAGGTATTTTTCATTATGATATTTTCAAGGAACACAGAGATAAAAATATTTACTTCTAAGGATGAAAATTAAACTATTTAGTAGGACACATTTTTGGGTACTCATTATGAAGATCCAATTTGAGGCTTATTATGCATAGTAAAATAAAGGTTTTTTCCAGAGTAAAATTCCCTAACTTTCAATGGATAAGGGAAAACCCTGATGGTTTGAGTTCCCTCAAGGCTGTGAAGGATTGTATTTTATGAACACCACATCGGTCAAGGATTTTATTTTATGAACACCACATGATTGGTTGTATGGGTGTTGTCTCAAAGTATATTTTCATGTTATTGATACCAATAGTTGATACAGTTTAAGGATGCTAAGTTTTGACCAAGGTTGTATGGACAATGAACAGAATTGGGACTACCGAACCCAAAAGGATGCCTCATTATACCTAGATATAGTAGGGGATGTTGTAAGACATGATCTTGGGGTCTTTTGAATCAATATTATTGAGGTGGGACAAGTGGTTAATGAATGACCATAGACCATGTTCAAAAATCAGATTCAGTTATGATGTTCTCAAAGCATATAGAGATAAAAGTATTTCCTCCAAAGGATGAAGGTTCCTCTAGTGGATAGGAAATTTTCGGGAACTCATTATATATATATCCAATTTTAGGATTATTATACATATATCAAAGCAAAGGGTTATGTTTTAGTTAATAACTATCATCACCGATAGAAAAATAGAATATTGGGAAGATATGAGTTCTCCCAAAACAAGGGGTATGATGTGTGGAAGGGGATGTTTCCAAGAAAAAGGATGAATTTAGACTAGAGTTGTCCATAGAGTGTGAATTTCCCTATATAGATCTTTCTCACATGTAGGTAAGGGGAAAATTTTATTTTTGTGATGGTTTCCTAAATGATAGAACCCAAATTAAGATATCCTATATGAACTGGGGTTATATACAGGTTGAAATGGACACATGCTTCTCTATTTTTGCTATGGTTGGGCCTAGTTTAAGTGACCTAGGCATCACTATGTTTCTTTTTGAAGTGAGAATCAATCCACATGTATATATGAATGATATATAGGTTTTTTGTGTGGTAAGATATTGACACTAAGATTAGAGACCTCTCAAGTGAGGACCAAAGTGTGATGTAGTTTTACATTGTGTAACAGGGACATGAGCCATGTGATTTTATGACATGCAGTAATTAAATTTTGATAAAATTTAAAATATTTTAACAAAGATGTATGTCATTCCTTTTAAGGTTGGGCTAATAGGACCTTAGTGTCTTTCATTTTGGGTTCTTATGACTAGGACCAACCATTTCATGGTGATTCATCCAATAAATCTCATATATTTACAACATGTTAAGAGGGAAGGTTGTAAGTCAAGGCCTTAGCATTTCTAGTTCTAAGAAAATGATATGGAACAAGTGTGTAAGAAATGATCATATAAAATGTTTGAAAAGTGGCTTCCTTTGAGATGTTTCTAGGGTGTATAGAGATAAAATAATTTCCTCCTAAGGATGAAGGTTCCTCTGGTTCATGGGCCATTTTGGGGAACTTGTTTTCCATATCCAATTTGACATGTATTATGAATAGTAAAAACAAATGTGTACTTCGAATTTGAGCTCTTTCATCACTAATATCCACAGAAATATTATGGATATCAAAATTTCCCAAGGCAATAAGTATGTTTTATAAAAGGATTATGATTGAGTATGAAGGGAGAATTTAGGCCATAATTAACCAAGAATGGGTAGAGTTTTCCTTTCATGTGTATGATTGATTACTAGTATGTAATTAAAGGAAAAATTGTGGTTGGACCTAGAATTTTGAGACCCAATAATAACTATGTATTCTGTGGTAATAATAATCAAACCATATATTCTTATAGATGGAAAACTCCCTATGAAGGTCTAATTAGTATGTAAGTATGGAGATTTTTTTAGATACCATCTCAAGAATAGTTTAGGAACCCATATTGGACTCTCCCATGAAGATATATCTCATACATAGAAGAGTGGGGACATTTTTATATTGTGGTTGGACTGGGGTGTAGGATCTAGGCATCACTGTATATCACATTGGAATAAGAATCAATCCATAGGTAGTTCTTGGATGGAGGTTTGGTGGGAGACCAAAGACAAGGATATTAGTACTCTCAGGTTAGGGCCATAGAAATATTTTGTTTTACTTCATGAAAGAGACATCAACTATTAAGTTTAATAAAATGTGGTAAAGACATTTAGTGTACCTTTTAGGTATTTAGTTTAGGACCCGACTAACCCTAAGGTGAACTGGTATGTTTCGATCATGTGGGGAATCCCTTAACAAAATTACTAATCCCATGTAATCTATGATCGGTGTCAGAAACAGGAAATGTCAAGGGATTCATTCACCACACATATATGGTTAAAATAAAGTACAAGGGAGTTTTTATCATGTGGGGGCTAGACCAAGATGTAGGATATGAGCATCATGTATCTCATTAGAATGAGAATCAAGCTATACAAAGTTATTAGAGCATATTAATGTCAAATTAGAGGGATGTAAACTAGGAAATTTAACATCACATGGTAAGGATGAAGGTTACTCGACATGAAAAATAGTTCATGAATCCCCATAAACATAGTCCAGTCATTCGAGAAATCATCTCATGAGAGGAATCCCATGTTTGTGACACAAATATTCCTAATCTAATTTCACAGGGCATTATATGCTTGGTACATAGAGAAAGACTAAATTTTAATGTCATGTGATAAAGACATTGTCATATAGTTCAATATAATATAACTAGGATGATATGGGTCATGCCTCTTAGGGTCGTGAAATAAGGATCTCTCCATGTAGTTTAGCATCATGCAGTAAGGATGAATGGTGTCTTATAGTTTAGTTTTATATGACTAGGACCATTGGTTCATGTGCTTTGGAGATAAATTGATGACATATAGAAGGCTAAAACCCGATGTGGATATGGGATCCAATGGAGGCCAAGTGTCATGAAAATTTCCAATGAATTTATCCACAGTGAGGTGAGGGATGAAATTATAAATGTTAATAGAATTTGTGGCTAGATTAGAGACAAGAGGCCTAGGTATCACTATGTGTCCCACTAAAATGGGAATCAATCCATACATAGTTCTAAAACATAGTGTGGTAGATAACAAAAAATATAGGGGAGGAATCCTCTCTGGTGAGGGAAAAAGGAATCACAAAGTTTAAATTCATGCAAGGAGGATGTTTCCATGTAGTTTAATATCATAAGACCAGGATGAATCAATCGTTCTGTTTATAGTCACATGAAAAGGACCTCTATGTAGTTTATATTCATACATAAATAAAATTAGTGTATTGTAGTTTTGGGTCTTACAAATAGGACAATGTGTTTTATATTGTTTAATTTCAAAAATATTTGACCGATATGAGGGTTCAAATATGTCCTCTCCATCCAAAAAAGTGAAAAACCCAACATGAAGAGAAGACTCTGGGGACAAAGGTTGGAAAAATGATCTTGTAAAGGGGTGGATTTGGGGGTGGGCCTACGATAGAGGCTCTATTAATCACTATGTATATCTTTGAAGTGAAAGTCAATCTAAATGTAATTATAATGATATATAATTTGGTGGTGTGTTAGGAGACCGACATTGAGACTGGGGACCTCTCAGGTGAGGAACAAAGTCTGACATAGTTTTACATCATGAAACAGAGACGTGAACCATGTGGTTTTATGTCATGAGGAAAGGATGTTGTTGTACAATTTAATATCTTGTGATAAGTACTTATAACCTTCCATTTAAGGTAATACAAATAGGACCTTGATGACTTTCATTTAAGGGACTTATGACTATGACCAAAATGTTTCTCAGATGAAGTATTTCTTGAGAAACTTTGTGGTGGTAGGGGTGTATTTTTTTCCCCATCCATCATGATTAATGTGTAAACTCTATTGGGATAGACCTTATGTATGATGTAAGGTCGTTTGCACTTTTTTTTCAAACTTTGGGGGTTTCTTTCTAAGTATCATTGGAGTTTTAAGAGATAAAACTAGTTCTCCTTGAAGTAATGAATGGTGACAAACTTTCTTTTTGAAGGCTCGTGTTATCTGATTTTAGTGAACTTCCAAGTAGTACAAGGTATGTAACCTTTTCTTATCGATTCGATCTAACTCATCCAACCACTTATGTGATTTCTCATAATTTGAGTTTTTTCACATATATCTATTTGGAGTGAGAGAAATTGGACCTCAATGGGTAGCACTGCCTTGTTTCTTAAACCATAAAATATGGGGTCACTTGAGTAGCAGTGTTGGTTGTAGTGCAGCCGGGCCACAAGGTATGTATGAACATCCTAGTAAAATTTATTCAATTAAAAAATCTTAAGTTAGTGTAATTGTCTATAAATATTATGTGAGGAATTAAAAATCTATTAATTATGTTTAAATTCATGAAATTTTTGATACCCTTGGTCCCAACTTCCTTAAGAGGTACCTCCTGTGGCCATTCGGAGAAGAATTTGGTAGCAGTAAAGATGTATTTAAACTGATTGGTCATGGATGGAGGGTACATCCCTACAAAATACATTACCTATATAGTGAATAGTCAGGAATATTTATCTATGTGTAGAAAATATGGGAATTGATGGCTGAATTTGGAATTCACTTTATAGGAGTGAAACTGTCTGATGAATTGTGTGCAATCCTACATCATTGAAGGCTAGAAATACCCAAGACTTTTGATTTAGAGAGAATGATTAGTTCTAGGCTAGTGGGAACCAAAAGTATCAGCATGGAATTCTGTAATGATGGTCATATTATCTTCTTTATCAATTCATATGAATATAATTCTATCAAAGACTCATTTATAGAGTGTCTTATGATGACCAGGGTTGTCATAGATGATGAAAATGACTGCCTGTCATCAGATTTTCTCTTTCTTGACCCTGTTTTTTGAAATAATTTCACTCTGTAGGTAAACCAATAGGGGTTAATCTAGTTATTAATAGTATTATCTGGTTCAGGGGTATAATTTACCTCATTGATCTCTTCCATGCTACTCTGAACAAATGGAAATATCATTCTGCAATGTGAAATGTTGATTAATGTTTCATTTATATCTGAATCTACCAAATTTGGAGTTGAATTTTCCAATGCATCTTCTTGAGAATTTTGTGATCATGAGACATGATTTAGTGTTGTATTATATGGGAATTCTGACATCAATCACCGAACATAATTAATAAGGTATATTATCTCTTCTTTTTTGTTGCCACAATCACTGTTGATCTTCATAATCACCAACTCAGATTCACCTTTGATTCTTGGGTGAGTAGTTGGTATTTGAAAATCCAACTATAATCATGTAATGAGTTCTTTGTATTTAGATTCATTTTTATTGAATCCTTCTGATAATAGGAAAGCATAAGGTAGAACTACCTTAGTGTATAAATGAGAATGACTCTCAACCTGACTTTTTGAGCTTGGGTTATTCCATCCTATTTATAGTCAGGCTTCTAAATACACCATCAAAGTATATTTACCACATTTGAGTAGAGTCTTTAATGGTGAAGATCTATTCATCTGGTAGTTTGGTACTTACCAACACTTCTTTTGTAGAGGTATATTCTACCATCAGATTTGATAAGGCCTTCCCTTTTATCTCCTTCTATGGTATGAACCAGATGTCGAACTATTACAGAATGGTTTCCCATTGTACCAAACATACTTTCAACATGGGATGATTGAGGATATATTTTAGTAGTTCATTTAGAGAGATCAAATGGTCCTCATGATGCTTCAAATAGTGCTTTAATTTCTGAACTAAAAAAATCAATGCCAAATAGTTCTTCTTAATATATGAATACCAAGTATCAATGTCAATCATGGTAAAACTAAGATGATAAAGGTTGTTCTCACTATCAGTGTAATTTTTATGTGTGAGGAAGCCCCTCAGTGACCATTCTAGAGATTTCACGTATAATATGAGTTTCCTTCTTTAAACTAGAAGAATCAACACTAGAAATCTCAACATATATTTCTTAATTATTTTCAAGGTTTTGAGGTAGTCATCAACACTTTTGGGATTATGAGATATTTATTAAGGTTGTTAAATGATTATTATTAGTCATCAGTCCACTAAAATGAGATCTCTTTCTTCATAAACCTGGTGAAGGGAAAAAACTTTCCTATGAGGTTTGTTATGAAGCATTGAATATAGGAAAGGTGTATCTACAGTCCTCAAAAATCTTTATTGTTTTGAGGGGGTGACATACCTAGTATTTCCTTAGTTTTCTCATAGTCGACTTTGATGCCATGATGGTGTACCATGAATCTTGGAAATTTTCTTAAGGTAACATCAAAAGCACATTTCTGGAGGTTAATTTTAGGATTTCATTGTCATAGTTTGTCAAAAACTATTTCCAAATCGATAAGGTTATGAAAATGTTGTCATGATCTTACCCCAAAATTTTCAACATATAACTTGACTACTTTTTTCACGAAAGTTTTGAAGATGTGGTGCATGGAAAATTGATATGTGGCACCATCATTATTTAAAACAAAGGGAATCACCTGGTAGAATAATACTCCTTATGGGAACTTAAAGGCAATGGATTATTCATATTTTGGTGATATTCATATTTTTTTGTATCCTGAATACCCATCCATAAAAGAGAGGGCTTGATGTCCTATTGTTTCATTGATCAAAAAAAATTTAATTGGATTTGGGAAGTTATATTTCATATAGTGATATTTTAGGTATCTAAAATTGATGAAAACATTGATCTGTACATTCTTTTTCTTGATGGATAGAATGTTAGAGAGCCATTGATGGTACTGGACTTCTCAAATAAAGTTGGAATTAAAAATATTATCAATTTTATCTTAGAACTTGGTAGTATGATTCAGATGTGTCCTTCTATCTACCTTCTTGTAACCATAGAGATGTTTTGAAATTCATAAGTGATGGTTAGACACATTGGGATAAAAGCCTAGAATTTATTTATAATTATAGGAAAAAATGTCTCAGTGATGAATCAGAAACGAGGTGTAAATTTCATTCACATTTAGGGTTATAACTGTACTAATAAACATCGGTCATAGATCCTCCTCTGTAACCAGATTTATCTATCATAGTTCATTGAAAGTGGTGAATAATCCTTCCTAGTAGAACCTCTAAGTTCTTACTTATCCTCTTCTTCCTATTTCTCTTCCACCTCTTACACTTTGTCCATGTCGGGATGGATGGGATACAATGTATAATTATTGAGGTTAGGGGGTAGTCTAGTGTTTTTATAGCCATCTTCCAATAGTGATATAATGAACTCCACGGGTTTTTCTGATGAAGTGGATACCTAATGAAGTTCTAGGGATGAATTTAGGTACTTTTCATTTGAGTTGTTTCCACTAATAATAAAACTAATGACTTATTTAGTTCCCTCAGATTCAATTGACATGGCCGATATCATGAATATCGGCGAGTACATCTCTGAATCTAATATTATTTCTTCGACCCGATTGATGGGTAGTACATATTCATCAACAAAATCTTTAAATGGGTTATCTGAGGTCATTTCTAGACCATTTAGGGTAGTAACCCATGTGAAACCATAAGTTATGGGTTATTTCCTTTATCTATGGTAGAATCCTACATCAATATATTGAGATTCAAAATATTCTAATGGAGATTTATAACTATGTAACTTACCAATATTCCCATTTATAAATTATTTTAGGCATTGATGATATGATGAATGGGTCACCACATTCTATCGTAGCTAAGGCCTTCCTATAAATACATTGAAATTTTTATCATTCCAGATGACTAGGAACTCAAAGTTTAAAACCAGATCCCCAAATTGAGATTTGAGATTAATGATAAAGATTGGTTTATGTTCACTTTTATCATATCCTTGAAGTTTTAGAAGGGAAGGGGATTGATTGAATTTAGTTTATACTAATCGAAAGAGTGTTCTGATTGGAATGAGGTTGACCCATGATCCATTGTCAATGAAATCTTGAAAGATGTAAATGTTATCGAATATTCTAGATATATAAAAGGGCATAATATATCCTGGTATAATATCATCTCTATCCTATTATGTGAAAGAGATAATCGCATGATAATATGTAGGGTCAACCTATGCATGGTATACCTTGGTGACAGTAATGCCAACTTGAAAATATTAAGGGATCAACAGAGCCTCTTTGAGTGTTTCTAGTAGATCCTTTGACATGTTGAGAGCATGAAAAATTGAAATTTCCACCGAAACCTTGGCCAACTACTTTAGGATTTCATATTTTTAAGTCAAAGAATAACATTTTTCTATGGGGATATACTCCATATTAGGAAATGTAGGGGATGACATGACTAAGGTAGATTATCTGGTTGGTTGTGTGTATGTTAAAGACATTTTTGTGTCTAAATTGAACCATTTCAGACTTCCGATTTGTCTAGGATGATGAGAATATTTCACCCCTTCTAGTTGATCTTTTGGAATGATCAATCCTAGAAGACTCTTCGTGAAAGTGGTTTATTTTCCTTTAACTTATTGTTCTTGTTGAAGGGATCTTCTATGATTCATGGTAGTATAAATGAACCTAGAGGGGATGTGGTTATGATATTGGTTCTAACCGTGGCTATATATTCCCCTTCCTCCCAAGATTTGGTGACCACTACCTATGGTTTCCCTACTTTGTGTAGAGAATTTGAGTTCATAATCCTTCTTATCATCATATAATGAATCCATTAAGTGAATGGTGTTAATGGAACCAAAAAATAACTCTTCATCTAATGAGGATTATTTCTAGTGGGATGATTCTTGCAGTGTCGTTTGATGGGATGGTTCCTATTGTATAATTTGGTGGGGAATCGCCCATACTTTTGGGGTTTAAGTTATGAAGTTTGAGAGATATAAGGATAGATTTGGACTCTATGTGATTTCATCCTCCTGAATTTGTTTTCTACTCTTCCATCCATGTCTTTTCTTAGAAGATTAATCTTTGGTGTTTTTTGGATTTGATAGAGTCGATTGTACCATAGTATAAGTGACTGGGGAAACAATTGTTTGTTTTAATTGTTCTTAGAGGATATCATGAGTTCTATTGATTTTTTTTAGAAATCTGATCACTGAACTTCTATTTATTCTTACAGGTAACTTCCTTTCATTCACCTTCTTCCTCCAGAGTGGTGGTGGAGACACACGCTATCTGTGTTGGTAGTTTTCCTAGATTCACTTTCCCATATTCAACCATCCTTTATAGAAAATATATAATAAAAACATTCATGGATGGTTTTCCCCATCAATCGATGATATGATCAGTAATTTGGGTGGTGTTTAAAGCCAAATTGATTGGGTCTCTTGGGATCCAATAATTTTAGCAAGTTATTTTCCATGATCGCTAAAAAGTAACCAAGGACTTGATCATCTAAGAAGGTATAAAATTTATTCTTACATTTCTCAAACTATAAATATTTAGGTTCCTTTCTCCCATGATGATATGGATACATCTATTAAATCGATCATTCAGAAAGAGATTCCATGTGAGGAGGTGTGGGATTTAGAGTTAGAGCTGGCATAGAGGAAAGTTTTAAAGTAACCATAATAGCTTCCATTATACCAATCCTCTCCCCATGATATGTCTTCATGGGATGCAAGTTGGCCTGGTTCAAGAAATAGAATCTTCCAACCTTTTTTATACTATTTAAATATCTCAAAATCCACCTATATACTTTACTAGGATAAGATGTGTTCATAGTCCATCACAAATATTCTCAATGAAAATACCCAACAAATATTCATTAGGAAGCTATAATTTCAAGGAGTAAGTCAAAATATTCTACCTGGAAATGAAATCTGAAACCGTCTCATTTTCACATTGTCTATATTTTTGAGATCAAGAACTATTTCCTTCTAAAATGTAGAGATAAATTGATAGATCAATTGTTATCAAAGATATTCCCACCCCTAGATTGATCCGGCTAGTATACTGGTATACCAGGTGAAGGCTAGTCCCTCTAAATTTTGTATAAAACATCCAAGATTAGTTGCCTATTTCTACTCAAGGTTCCCCATTTTGAGGCCACATCGAGACATAAAGTGCATAAAATGTTGTTCTGGATCCCCTAAAACATTGAATATTTGGAAAATAGGATTCCAAAAGTTTGGTGGGGGAAGAGTTTCATCCGCCCATTCAGGGTAAGTACTCATCTATGGTTGAACTGGTGCACATCACTCTTCCACATCTTCTAATCAAGCCACTAGTGTCTCAATAGTATTGATGATCTGGGGAGGAATGAGCAATTGGGTAGGATCCTGAATAAACGAAACAACAGGTTGGGATAGCTATAACAGATTTGCTTATACTCATTATGGGTAACCTATAGGGTCCAACCTATGAGGAAGTATCTAGCCTATATGTTTTTATGTGCCTAATAGAATTAACTCCTAATATATTGTTGTTTTGGGGTCTAATTTTTTTTCAGTAACCCATGTTGAGTGGATGTTCTTAATCAATTTTAATTGTTGTGATGAACCCTCTTTGTTGAGGTATGTCATTTGGGGGTGTAAGAAGATTCTTTTATTATAGAACATATCCCGAAAGGGTGTTTCCTCAAAGTAGTTTTGCATTGGGTTTTCTAAACTCCTTTATCTCTTTCACATACTGATAAAATCTTTCCTCAAGTGTGAGGAGTTCAAACTCTTCAGGAGGTGGGTGAGATATGACCACACCTTTACCATTTTCAATAGTATATGCTCACTAAGGAGGTGGTGGTGGGGAAATTGAAGGAATACCCAAATTCATTGAAATCCTATATTTTTTGGTATGAATTCCTTTTTCAATCATTTCTATGTAGATCATATTACGAATAGAAACCTATTCCTCTTATTCATCTATATCAACCTCATGTTCTATATCATCTATAGGGGTGGTGCTAACAATGTTCGCTAATGAATAACACATTACAGGTTCTAAATTAATATCATAATGATAAGAGGGCCAGATGTATTAGGGATATATGCAGAAATATCTATGATTTACAAAAGTATCCATACCCTTGACATGTTTCTTTTGTTTGTTCCCACAAATTATTGTTTTGTGTATGTTCCAAGTGAGGAATGCATATCATGATATAGGATGAACTGGGAGGATTTGTTTTTTTGGAAATCACCCTAAATGGGAGAAGACTGACTTCTATTGAGGAGGTTGAGGTAAAAATTCCCAAAACCCTTTGGGATGCGGCAACTTTTGTTCTATTTTCAAAACCTTTCATGATTTTTTTTCATCCATTAATGTTATTTTAAACTTTTATCTTGTCTTTTGTGATTTTTTTTCTCATATATTATCATGGCTCCAGTAGCTATGGTTCCTCTATTGATTTTATAGATTTTTTTTTCAAACATGGGCTGGGTGCATTGCAAGATTTTTTCTTGAGCCATTTTCTTCCAAATATATTGGCACTAAATGATGAATGGAATTAATTTAGTGGGAGGATTACTCAATATTTTTAGACACTTCATGAAAGATTCTTTTGATGTATCTCTATCTTCTATCTCGATGACTTTGAGATTCATTCAGGGATGATTTTTTTAGCATACCATCTGTTGTGAGTAGAGATTATTTATTGAATATGGCCTAAGAAAATAAATTTACATTATGTTACTTTAGGTAGGCTTTACTAAATTGGGAGTGAGGTGAAATACAACACACCATGTTCACCACATCCTCTGATATAAATATTATATGGGGAATTAGAAATCGGTAGAAATAACTCTTTTAATTCATTGATACATGTACACTAAAGGGATCCTTGATATATTCCCAATATTAGGCATCACATAGTTATAATGACCACAAATTTGATTTTATGGTGTATTTATTCTATTACCTTGATGTGACTTGGACATTCATCTTAAGGAAATACATTTTTTTTAGGTAATGAAGAGTAGTCTATAAATTTTGGCAGATTCCATGCACACATTCTTCTGAAAATAAAACTAGATTGTTTTATTAGAGAGTAGATAAAGGAAAAAATATGACTAGTATATTGTCTTTATCCCACTATCTCCTCATGAGAAATAATTCTTCCTCATCTATTATAAGAGGTTCCTTAACTTGATCTGAACAAAGTGGACATTTCCCCATTACTTTATTGTAAATAGTGGGGTTGGTGGGAATTTCCTCTATCATATTAGAAGGTAAGAAATCCAATGGTGGTTTAGAGAATGATTGTTTCATTGGGCTATCTTAAGAAAGAATATCACTTGTCAATTATGATTCATAGCCATGACTAGACTCATTTTCCCAATTGTCTCTCAATAAAAGGGATTTCACATAGTTGACTCTACAAGAGGAGAACCATATTGACGAAATGGAGTGTCACTATATAGAGGAAATTCATAGTAAATTCCATCATGGTGAGTAATAAAATCACAGATTGACATCTGAATATAAGGATAACTTCTACAGCATATACCTTAGGGAGGACCTTCAGGGAAGATGATGGAAAGGGGAGGGTCTTCTTTCTGTTTGAACTTTTTTCCATGGGGAGGTTTTCTACATCTTTCTTTGGGATATGGGATCAAATAATCAATCATGTTTTGGTCATGAAATAATATTTCATGTTAAGATGTTCGAGGAGGACCTTCAGAACTACTAGAAACAATGTTTTGGGAAGGATCTGCACAATTGCATCTATTATCTTCATAATTTGGTAACATATGAGTATCCCCCTAGCCACCAAAGATAAATGTATGTGGGATTAAATAACATCATCATTGAGTATATAATGATTGTAGATCGGCTCTTCATTTTATAGTCACCTTTGGTGAGGCTTCTTTTTGGGTTCTCTTTTATAGGCGACCGGGGCCACCTATTGTGGATAGAAGCTTTCATATATAGGGGGGGCTATCTGAGTATATCTTGTCTTGTTTCCAAAATCTTTTGATATATTTATTTAATTTTTGTAGGGATATATTCCTACACTATATTGGTCACTAGGATGGACCGATGACCTTCGATTGGAATAGAGATATGGTCCTGATTTGGTTACCCATTTATTGTGGGATTTTTCCAATGACCCTCCTGTATAGAAGAATGGATATGGGTCTAATTTGGATTAACCCCCGCATTCTATTGATGAGTCACCCCAACTATGGGGGATGGGTTTTGTTTCCACCCTTTAACTACTACCACTGCCTTCGTTATATCTTGGTAGGTTTCTAGGATGTGGGTAGGGATTTTCATCTACCCTTTAATCATTTTCAAGATATGTTGAGTGGATTTAGTGGTCAGAATGAGGATATTTTCCCATTCCTTGGTTGGGTAATTGATGAAGGCCTTCTCTTATTCTCTATTTACCATTGGTTTATTATAAAAATCTTAATGTTTGGGGTAGAGATATGGGTATTTCCTCCAGTTTTTTGCTGTAATTTTCGGAATGGTTTCTCTGAGTGCTGCCAGAATGTGCTAGAAGGATTGATATGCACAAGAAGGGATTTAAATATACTCATTGGTTGATGTTGTGTTTTGTTGATGGGTCTCTTTGGTCATTACTAAACTGTGTTGGTAGTTTTTAGGGGTATGGGAAAGAATTTTCATTTTCTCATAAGTTTCTTCCATGTTTTTTTGGTGGGATAATTTTGTAGGGAAACGGATGTGAGCTTGTCCCTAGTTTTTTTAGTGACACCCTCGATGGGCTACCTTGGGTTCCCAAGTAATAATTACCTAATTTTAATACCATGGGGTGGTTTCATTATTATTCTGAATATTTTTTCTTCATAGATTTGATGGTGGAGGTTTCTAGTAGGATTCCCTTAATGGGACCCCTATGTTGTCTGGATGAGGCCATCAGTGGCCTCTTGATCAGCCTCCCTAAGATAAGGCAGGAATTTATTACTTCGTTTCAAGGATAGAATCCTTAAATGGTTTGAAATTAATAGTGGTTTTGATTAATTCTTCACTGACAACTGTTGATTGGTGAAAGGTTGGTGGGGATTCATTCTTTGGAGGGATTTTTGTCCGGCCTCTGGTATAGGGATAATACCATTGAGGTGGTACTCTCTGATTAGATTATTTGATACCTAGAACTGATGATGCTGGATAGGTGATGGGATCCTTTGATTAGGTGAGGATCCATCTTTAGAGACAAGGAATTCATAATATTTGGGTGGTTTAAAGGATTCCATTTCGATTTAATGGAGTTATGATAAGAGTTCCTCAATATACATGACTAATACAAATAATAAAATCCTATCAAAGAATCATATTAATAAATAAACACATGTGTAATCGATTGTTTTAGATCCATGTTTGTCCTACTTTCATTTTGTGAGAGTTTTTAAAGGGGCCTGATATGTAGTAGACATTGTCATTTTGGTTAAGGATTCATTTTAGGCTCACCATTTTTGTTTCATTTGAAAAGGTGAGAACAAAATGCCCCAACATGTATAAACATGATTTCTATTTTAACTCTGAGTTTCATGTCAAATTCTCTATTTTTGTTTCATTTAGAAAAGTGTGAAACAAATGGATCAATGTGCATAAACCTACTTTCTTTTGTAACTATAAGGTTCACATAAAGTTCACCATTTTTGTTTCATTGAGAAAAGTGAGAAAAAAATGGCCCAACATGTGTAAACCTTGTTTTTTTGTAACTGTGAGGTTCATGTCGGGTTCATCATTTTTTTGTTTTTCGTAGAAAATCAAGTTGGATTTGAATGGAATTTTGTGGTGGTGTTGGAATTACCCTTCACATCAAACACACCCTTTTTATTTCCATGTCCCTTATAAGAAGTTTCCAATGGGGTTTATTCATGGAATCAAAAACTCCCAATGGTTCACTTATTTGAGATTTTTCAAGAACCTACTTTCCAAAGGTAGGTGTTCATTGGGAAATGGTTCCAACAACACTTAGGAAAACACATTAGTTAAGAGGATGAGATTTCGGCCACATCGTACCTTTTTGGGGTGAATTAGTTTCTACTCTGAGACTCACTTATAAATTTAAGACATATTCACGAATCCTTTATTAAATCCCAAATATATAGTAGGTCATCCTAATATTAAGAATAAATTTTTAGCATGTATTGTCCTTAGAATCATATATATGTATCTGAGGTTCTAAATCAATGGAGACATATGTTTGTATCTAAGGTTCTCCATCGATGGTACCATTTGTATATAGATTATATATTATTATGTCATTTATTATCATGATATATGTTTTTGGACATGCAGTTGGGTTCTCTAGAATTTATTATCATCTAGGAAGATGGGAGTTGTTTTGATTTCAGGATCAGGCCTATGAGTAGGTATTCCTATGTATCCTTGTGAATGGAATCGGAACCCATGTAGTTTAGTGCCACTTAATGGGACACATCATACCTTTTAAGGTCATGTGATGAGTATCAAACCATACTGTTTAATGTCATGCAGCAAGGATGTCTAAGTGGAAGGTGCCTAGCCAAGGATAGTGTGGGACTTACTCCGAAATGACCCAGGGGACCTGAAAGGTATATAGCCTCCCGGGTTGGATATTAACCTACTAGGAATATGGACCATAGAATATTAGTGTGAGTTTAGGGTGTTGGTTTTGAACCTCAATGAGGCTTCCTATATATCTCGTTTATATAGGGAACAAATCCCATATAGTTAAGAAGGATTGGGGCTTACACCTGTGAAGGAGGATCGGTGTTGATTCATCAGGAATATGACTATATCATAATGAATATATCTATTTGAAAATATGGTAACATGGTTTTAGGGATTACACCAAGTTGGAGGCCCATTTGGGGGCATTTGATTGTGATGATGACATGATTTCCACTAACCTCTAAGACCATGTGAGTCATGATTGGTGTGAAAAATAAGAGGAAACAGGAGATCTAAAAACCTGCACAATATCATTCATCTGATAGTGTATGAGGGTGAGGATATTGAAGGTATATGGATTACCTGTAAGAAGTATTGGGGGATTACTTTATGAGGGATTCCCTAAGAAGGAATTTCCTCTTTGTCCATTGGTATATAAGGATGGAGTCATGGAAGACAGGGCTTAGGTGTGACTGTATCCTATCTCTATTTTTTAAACCTTGGGTATTTAGGCTTACATATTCATATTGAGAGGACACATTGGTGTTCCTTTTTCTCTAATAATATATATCTATAGGTTTTTTGGGAGGTCTTCGCTTGGTCCCCCTTGAATGAGGGATCCAAGGAAAGAGGTGTACTAACTTTGGTGATGTGAAATAGGGATCAATGGTTGGATAACCTAGGTGGGTCTTGGGTGATCTAAAGAGTGTATCATGTAGGGTGGACCTGGGAAATCTAGAGGTGCTTCTCCCAGGTAAGTCTTGGGTGGGTTGACGATGCTTCGCCTAGGTAAGGCCTAAGCAGACTGAAGGTTCTTCACGTAGGGTGGATCTGGGCGGACTAAAGTTACTTTGCATTAGGTGCACCTGGGTGAGTTAGAGATGCCTCTTGGGTGATGAACAACCTAGGAAACAGCACTTGGTAAAGACCTTTCTCTAAGATCCAAGGGTATCTTTAGTAGTCTTTGGATGACTAGTGCTCAAGTTTCGAGCTAAAAAAGGTCCCTTATCCCTAGTAGTTTTGACTATGGGGTAATGGTTCCTCTCAATGTTTTTGGTATTATAGACCTTGAGGGACCATAATTCATTGACTGTTTCTAATTCCCTATTCTTTTTTAGGCTTATGGAACTACCTTAGGGTTTAGAGGACTGGGTGAGAGACTTGGGCAAGCAGAGATTCAAGCAGTCTCTTTATCTTCCAATTGTGTCAAAAAAGAATCCAAGGGTCCTATTTATAGGAAAATATTTGAAAATTGGGAGAAGGAGGTCATCCTTTCAGGTCCATCTCATAGGTATCTCATGAAGGACCCTCATATAGATATTTTCTTCTCATACTTGGCCACGTAGGTTGGGCTTGTGCGAACCTATTGGCACGCAGGTGGGGTTTGTAGAATATCTATTTGGGAAAGTTATTTCAATCTATTTTATCCTATACTACTTGAGGTATCTTACCCTAAACCATTTCATCCCTATAAAAATGAGTTTCAACACCTATGGATCAACAATGTAACCTATTCCCATTCCATAGTGATCCCTTAAAAGGAATAGATAAAAAATATAATTCCCTGATCTCTACAGTGCAGCCTTGAGCACAAAACTTCAATTACCTCTCAAAATGTAGAGACACCAAATCCCTCATCACAAGCCTCCATGCCACAAGGACCATGACTATTCTGCAAGTTATATATTCAAACTACATTATGTCATATCATACATGATCACACTATAACCATCAACTTCCAGTTGAAACTTCAACTCAACACCACTTACACTCTTATTTCTATTCCATGACACCATTAATTACCCCAAAAAATAAATTAAGGTATTGGTAAAAACTAGGCCCTTACACATGAATAAACATCAGTACAAGAATATGAAAAATCATTGAAAAAGTACATATTGACCTAAAAAATAAAATATATCCAATAGAATTCCATTTAAAAAAATTTATGATTTTTTGTGTGAAAAATAGTGTGTGTAAGATATTGTATTATCCAAAAATGATTCCAAATTTATAAGTGATATTTTTTATGAATACCAACTCAATATTTTATTATTTTTCTAATAATTCAATATAGTGAAATCTTAAGGTCAATATCATGAGGTGATCACTCACATAACACTATTATTCTATTGTCACTAATTGTATTAAACTAAAATACATTAAGTGAAATATTAAACCTAATATAGCAGGGGTTTTATAAAATTAATATGATATATATATATATATTCATTAAAAATATATAAAAAATAAAAATAAAACACAAAGAGGTTTCTGAGAAGAAATAATATTTTATTTATTGGGGAGTTCATAATGAAGTTATCATTGTTTTTTTAAATATTATTCTCAATATTTGATCCATTGTTGAGATCGATACCTATCTCTCAAAACCCTCCTTGATTGGATAGTTTTTATCCCACACCAAGACCTATATATATGGGATAATAATCTTTCTAAAGTCATTTAGGAAACCTCTTCACTAAACAAAACTACCTAAGTTAAACCCCACCATATGAATAACTTAAATAGCAAAGGGAAGGAATATTGATGAATAAAGAATAAGAACAAAATATTTTATAAAATTGAGAGATCACTCACTATAATTTATTTAACCACTACTTAAATTATTATAATAAAATAAAGAGAAGTGTTGAAGAGAAAATAAATCAAACAAACATTTATCTCTCCCTTCAAACAAGAGTTGGAGTTAGTCCTCCATTTTAATGGAGATAGAATCTATAGAGGGATAAAGAAAATGAAAAAAAAATATATAGAGAGAAAAGGAAAGATAATATATTTTAAACATGTAGAATAATATTATAAAATAAATTAAACCCCTCCTTAACCACTGAGTATGTATATTTTTTTTGAATATAAGTGTATGTGTAAATTTATAAGGAAGAGAAGGGGCAGATGCCCCTAGAATTTTATCCATGAAATGATCATATGTGTTTATACCATGGTTTAATATTAGAAATTTTCCATCTAAGAATTTTTTCTGATATCTATTTTATTTCATACCAAAAAAATTTAGATTCATTATACTCTTTTAGAAAATTATATTTATATATTAAAAAGGTAAAATTTTTGGCATTTAAGACTCTTCAAATTTCCATTACTCAGTTTCCCATGAATTTATGGCCATGAAAAATCTTAATCTCAAGAATACATGGTTAAAAAAATGTTACTTGGCCTCTATTATGTCTTAGTATAAAATATAAAATCATTAGGAAAATTAATTTTTGAGATATGGTCTCAACACTAAAAGTCATCAAAACTGTGAATAGATTCCAAGGCCCAACTTGATCACTTCATTTGGGCCTCATATGGGTGGATTTAGAAGTCAGCCCAATTTAAGTAAATGCATCCCATTAAGCATTTAATCTGAAGAAATTTTAATTTTTAAATTTGGATCATTATAGAAAATTTCATGACATAAATACCAGACTAAATAAAAATAAAAAATTAATCCATTTTCATAATATTGTCCAAACTATTCCTAAAACCTAAAAATATGAAAATTACCCTTAAAATAATAAATAATTAAAATTAAAATGTTGAATTAAAAAATGAAAATTATGAAAATATATGCTTTATCAATCCCCCGTACTTAAATATTACACTCTCATATAATCATTTATACTCAGGTTAAAACAAACTTCCTAAGGTATAATGGACAACACTACTAAACCCAAACACCCAAAGAATATATCATTACTTCTACATGGATTTAAATTCCTTAAATCCAAAAAATTTCAAATAATTTTATTCAATCCCATGATAATTTCCATTTGTAAATTATACCTACCTCCCTAGAAAAGTATTTTTTTCCACTCAAAGATTTTAATATGGAGTTTTTTTATTCCCAACCACATGCATGATCTCTACAGGCTTGTTTTATACCTATTATATTCACTTAAAAGAGTCTTAATTGTTTCAATAATAAGGTTTAACATCCCCAAAATTTATTTTAAAATAATATTATGATCGATAGCTTTCTTAACACACAAAACTGAGTTTAATCGAATAAGGATATATTATAAATGTTACCATTATAACTTAACAGTTAAATTGGAAAAATTAATAGGAGTAAACACATAATTAAACATATTTATAAAGGATTTATATAATGTAAATTTATTTATTAATTCAAAATAAATATTTATTCAATTTTCAATATTCATTTTATGCTTAAAAGTGTATTTTTGGCATTTTTTATAGATATTATAATTAATTTATACCATTTTTTAGAAATTTTATTTGAGGGAATGAATATAATTTTTGAAATAGACATATAAATACTAACTTATGGTGAATTTTTTATATTATTTCTAAAAAGATTTATTTTTCATAAAATATTGAAAAAATATCGATTTTTGTAAAATTGTTATATCTTTTATTTAAATAAAGTGATTTAAAAGTACTATTATATTTTAAATTTGGTTTTAAATTAATATAATACACATTTTATTAAAAATATTCTAAATAATTTCATAGTAATCAACATTATATTTTATTTTGGTATAATATCGTCTTTATTCTTAAAAAGGCATTTTTCTAAAAACTTTTTTTCATTGTGTTTTAAGAATTTTTATTAAAATTGATTTTTTTCATGTATAAAAATTTAATATTGTAAAATTTATTCTATATTTGGAAATAGGAGGTTCAAATTTTTTAAATAGTTTCCTTTTATTTTGTTATTATGAATAGTAATAACGGTAAATATTTTTCACTATGATAAAGGGTCAATCTGGTAATTAAGGTTAAAAATAATATGATGAGGATTTAAAAATGTATCCAACACTTGAAATTATATCATCGAATACGATTAATTCTACCATATCCATCATAACTTCGAAAATATTGACTTTTGGTGTTATTTTTATTAAATAATGACATTTATATTATTTTATTTTAAGAAAATTATAAAATGTCACTATCTTTATTTTAATATATATAATATATTTTCATTTGAATTAAAATATGTTGTGATCACTTATAAATGTTTATATATAATATGGATATATTATTTTTATGATCTTAATTTTTTTTTGTGATGGTATAATTATGTTAAATGCTTACACAATGTCGATACAATGCTTGTGCAAGTAGTAGAAAAATCAAGGTAAATGATTTCAAAAATAATTAAATTAATATTTTTGGATGAATTGTGGTATTAAAAAAAATTAATAGGTTATTATAAAGTATAATTTATTTTAATTATTTTTATATTCTAATTCCATTAGTTTCTTTATGTCTTTAAAGTCAAATTAAATGAATAGTCACAAGATTGAGTTCAATGATATTTTATGATAAATAATACTTAATTAAATGATTTAAAAATCAAGAAAAATATTGAAAGTGGATAATTGTAATGGGAAATGGTCTAAAATTTAATCCATGGACCATTTTTGATCCACTTGTCTCATTAGAAGTAAATTTATGACCCTTAAAGGATAAAAAATATATTACCACAATTAAGGTTAGAAAGGGTTAATAAGGGGTTAAACCCAAAGAAAATGTTTAAAATGTAACTTATACATGTATAGATTTTGTTTTTTGAAGAATTTTCAACCTTATAATTTAATTTCTTTAAAATTATGTCTATTTGATTCCACTTAACTAATTATGATATATATTATATTACACCTTTTGCATAATTTTAAATGTGTCCTTCCCCTCACTTATAAAAGGGAACAACCTCTTATCCTTTATTCGAAATCTTTGATCTCTCTATATTAGAAAATATCTACCCTAATAACTTCTTATATTCCTTCTCCACTTCTTATAACTTTTTTTCTTCTCCTAGGAGCATCCCAAGAAGGATTAAAGTGTAATCCAAAGGTGGTCTCTCAAAGAATAGGTAATCATCTTACCTAACTCTTTAAAAGTTTATTTATTATTATAATTCCTATAAATTTATTGTATCCTTCCTGAAATAATTAATTTTATATCATAATTATACTAAGATGTTATTATGATTATAGTAAAACCATTTTCCACCTCCTTTACATCAAATGAGAAAAGAAAGTATCACTCGTATGTACATGTGGACTACCACCTCTATGAGGATATGTGATTTATTTTTCATGAATAAATTTAATTGATGATTATAAAATTATATTTAATGTATAAAAATTATTTATGTCATGATTAAAATCCTGGAGATTATGGAACCATGGCTCCTTTTACCATGGTATGATTATGAAATGAACATCCTCTAAACATATTACATAAAATTAATTGATTTAATAAATATATAATCTACAGTATTAAATGAAATAAAAGGGAAAATAATAATTTAATACACCTAAAAAAATTTCTTAATCAAGTATAAAATTAAAATAAGTTTATTATATAGGAGATAAAGTGTATACGTGGCAAGCCAGACTTTGGGTAAAGGGTTTCTTAACTCATTTTTTTAATTGGGTTATATTACTTCTTCATTGACTACATTATTCAAAGATTATATGTGTAATAACCTCTAAATATTTATTTTTAATTTCCAATTATTTAATGTGTATTCAAATTTTTTATACATAATCACTCCATTGATTAAATCTCACTTCAATGTTAAAATCTTTGTAAGGGTTCTTCATATCAATATTGTTTTATTGATACATGTTTTATATTATGGGTCTATTTATGATTATAAGGTGTATATACTACATGTTTGACATGTTATATCAAGTATCCTTCTTAATTCATAGTATTTAAAGTTACAATTAAAATTATTTCGTTGAAGGGGTTTTGATTCAAAAGTTATCAAAGTTGTGAGGATTTATTTCACAATCTAATACTTATTTGGTATTATTTACATTTAAGTTTAAATTAGAGAAATTAAATGATATTTCTATCTTAAACCACATATATTATCTTATCCACTAGTTATTTTTAGAAATAACAATTTTTTCTTTTATTTTCCTCTCACTGAGACTCAAAATTCCAAAAGAATTTTTTTAAGGAAACCCAACATTATTTTCCAATTTTTTTAGGGATATTTTATTACATGACTATATTATATTTAAAATGTTTCCAATAATTTTTTTCTTTTTCTTAAATGATTTATTAAATTCATTTTTACCAATGTCTTACTTTCTATAAAAAAATTAAATGGAATCTTTTTTTTTGTTTTCTGAACAAGTTAATTTTTACTAAAGGTGTGAAAAGAATATTTTTTAATGCTTACCACACAAATGACTTTTCCAGTTATCATGACTATTCTTTTATTTGAATATTCCTTTAAAAATTTACATGTTTCTTTTCAAATAATTGTTTTCTCTAATATTATATAATTTTTTAGATTTTAAATAAGTGATTTCAAAATGAAAAGTGAATTTTCATTAATAAATATTCTGGTGATATTTTAAAAGTATTTTCATCTATTTAAACATAATTTGATGAATTTTATACTTTATTTGGGATATAATTTAATGATATCATCCAAAATATTTCTTTATATATCTTATGATTATTTTTACTGAGTAAAGTATTGACATTTTCTATGAGAGTTCTTCAAATACAGATAATTATTGATTATTAAGTCATGTTGATTAAGTTGTATTATTTATTCATATACTTAATGTATTAGACTTATTAAGTGGTGGTAGGGACCCAAAATTAGATAGACCCTTGATGCATTTGTATGTATCATTAAATAAATTAGGTTGCGTATTTGGAATGTTCCTTGCCCATTTATGTATGATGTCTTTGCACAGGGCCTCATTGGTAAGTTTAAGATGTCTAGTATTATGAATTCCATCGTTATGAAAATAGATAGTATTAACTATATGATTATTTATATTGTTATGTCATCCAAGGAAATATTCCCCTTTCATGATATTAGTTATATAACATGTTTTATTATTGTTTAAATCTTCTATATTATTCATGCTTTATTTATTATGTGATATCTTTAATTGTATTCTTTCCCTTACTGAGCATCGGATCTCCCCCTTTATTATGATTTCCTTTCCCTATAATACCAATAAGGGATATATAAATGATTTCATGGATATAATAAAAGTAATAATAAATTTATCACTATAATTTTATGTTATATTTTATGTTTTCAAATGTATTGTGAGATTCCAGAATGTATCTAGTTATCCAAGACTTCTAAACTAATCAATACTTCATGATGAAATCACTTGTATCTAGTGAAAATTTAATAAATTAACCATCAGTTCTATGATACTAGGGTTAGTGTTTTTTCAATTGGTATCAAAGGAAGTTTATTATGACCCTTGGGACATAGATTTAGGAAACATGTGTTAAAGAACATAACCCTATGATATATTCTATGAATAAGTTTAATTATAATGTAATATCATTATTCTTTTGTAAATTAGATATTGTGTGGTTTTCCTAGAAAATACTTCTGTTTCTAGATACTAGAAAGTGTATATGAATTTAGAATGTATTCACCTAGGAGTAAAAACTAATAAATGGGTAAAATGGGTATTAACTTGATCATCATCATACATAATGATGGGGAAATAACGACCCTAGCATGAAGTACATGGACATTACATTTCTTTTGTAGAATACTTAATACACGACACAAATAGATGCCCAAAAACCACATTGGTTTAGTGTATTGAGAAACTCGTAACATAATCTTCTAATCATGGTGAAATATCTTCAACATATACCATAAATATCTCCCCCTTTTTCCTACCTAAAACCTTTCATTATATCCCGGGGAAATGAAAACATAAAAAGGGTGAACTAAAATTCTCAGTAAGGGTAAACATGGAGAACATAAACAAACCATAAAAATTTGAACGTAAAATCATGAACATAATGTTTAAACATCAAAATCTTAAGTCATGAAATAAATCTTGGCAGTAAGTAAGTCATAGATCATAAAGGAACATTAACCATGATAGAATAACATTGGCATAAAACATGTAATTATGGAAAACTAATAAGCACATAATATGATTTCCATAGTATCCAAGGAATTGCTGCCAAGACAATCATAGTGGACAAATTCCATTACTGAATCGGGTTTACTTCTTATTCTTTCCATATATTACTGAACCGGATTTACTTGTCCTTCTATTCATGTCTATCTCATCAGATATAAATATTTACCCAATGTATCAGAGGGATATATAGGTCCCAACAATCTCATAATGAAATTGTTCTTACATATACCACAAAACAAAAAAAACCATTCACCATAGCATAACCCAGGAAATAAAATGGGTTTCTTAAACATCATTTCACCATAACATAATCCATATAAAAGATCATTTCATCATTAACACAATCAAATAATATTAATAATAGGGATAGAAACATAACCCTATTTAAGATTTTCATATTAGATAGAAAATAATTTTGATAAAATATTTGAACTTAATTCTTGAGAAAAATATCCTTTCTTCTTCAAAAATGTTTTATTTTCTCAAAATGTCATGCAATTTTAAAAGAAAATAATTTAGTTGAAAATAAACTTGAAAACGTGTAGAGGAAACTTCATGGAAATAAGGCATTATGAATATGTAAAAACTCATTAATTCTGTGTAAGTTAAAACAAATTCTCCTCATACTTTTTTCAAAAAAAAATCAAAAAGTAACTCATATGGTAAACAAAATAAATATTCCTTCCATACCATATAGTAAAAGTCAAAAATGGTAAAAATGACTCTAAACATACATAGAAGAATATTAAATATTTTATAAAAAAATTTATAAAACATAGAAATGGATGATAAATATACCCCTAGTGAATACTTATATATAAACAATCTCAGATAAAAATGAGACTGCAAAATTATCCCTTACCTTGTACTTTTTGTTAGTTGAGGGTGCGGTCACCTCCTCTTTTTCATTAGACTTCTGTTGGATATCTTCTTAGGGACACTAGGGATGGACTTTTTGGAAAACTAGAACCTCCAAAATTTAACTAATAATGTTGATAGGATAATTGGGTAGGGGTTGGTCGATCTATAAGGCTCAAGGTGGAGTGAGGAAATGTGGGAGGAGATTCCTTTTTGTAAGAGAGGAGGAGAGGCACTTTAGGAAGGTGTTGAAATATTATTATATTATAAAACGATTTTCGGTTTCAAAAGGTCCAAAACTCATTTAATTTAAAGATAATATGAGGAATTTTCTAAATCACTTAAACCAATAGGTTTTAGAAAACTTTAGGTCTCAAATTTAACCTTATCTTTTAACTTTAACCCTTAGTTAACTAATTTAACTCTTACCATGTCTTCTTGTATATTAATAATATATGGTTAATATAGTTTCTATAAAATTCCAATAGAACCTCAAGTGGTTCATTAATGACGTTTTCAAAATTATATAAGTAATTTGGATGAATATTATATTTTTAGAACTATTATGTCATTTAATAAAATAGTATTTGTTTTAAAAACTCATTTATGTCAATTTTTATACTATTCATATCATGAATTTTTAAAAAATCTATAAAAACTTGATTATTTCTAGAAAACTTCATTATTTAAAATATAAAAAGTCGTAATAATCCATAAAAATAGTGTATGGAATAAAAAGTTTCAAAATAAATTTATTTTAATATTTATAATCTGATTTATTTTAATCATTCATTAATAAGGTAATCATTGCATCATCATTGTGTCATAAATAAATTTATTTATTTGGTGTATAAAAATTATAAATAAAATACCATGTTATCTTTACAAAGGATATTTATAGTCAACTTTATCTTATATATAACCCCAATTAAAAAAAATTATTCAGAAGATACAATTTTCTCTCATATTTCTCTTTACTTTAAATTAATTCTTATAAAATGTCATTTTCACATAAAAGTGGTTTCATGGGGTTCTGAAATCAACCCAAGGATTCCCATGGTCAGAAATATCTCATATAATATGATTAGGACATGTGTTAGGGTAGTTTAATCTTATTATAATATTAATTTTTACCCTTATTTACCATATTTACCCTTTAAACATGGTAAATAAAATAATTACTGAAGTTACTATTCGTAATGTCCAAAAAAAGGGTACCTATTTACAAAATTTGGACCTTATAATTCCAAATATGGAATCCATTTTTCCAAATTCAAAATTCAGAAGTTTCAGTAATTAATTTAAAATTAATTCCCATTGTTAAAACCAAAAAGCGGGTTTTTATGAAGTACTAACCATCAAAAGATTTACATGTGTTTATATCCAATTTAAAATTGAGATTACTTACAATCACCAAAATTGGATCAAATGATAAAAATATAATCTAATTACACTTTAAAACCAATTAAAAGTACAATACAACTATATTAATAAATTAGATGAAAATACAGCTTTGAATTAAAATGCAGTATTTTTCACTATTCATTAAAATTTTAATTTTATCAGAAAAATACCAAAAATTCAAAAAAAGTAAATTTTTATATCCCTCTTCAAAATAAGAAGTTTATTTTGTCAAATTTAACTTATAAATGTTTCAAAAACTAAATTTTAAATGGGTGCACCATCAAAAGGCGGTAAAACTACATTTTTTTAAAAATACTTCTTTTATCTGAAAAATTGATTTTTTTTCTCATACCATGTTCTAGAAAATTTGTAATATGAATGATAATGTTATATAAAATTAAAAATGTGGTTAATATTATTCCTAATGGATTGTTTATATCCCATTAAATAATAATATTTCAATAATATATCATTATTTAGTGAAACTCTGTACTGCGTAAAACACAAGCTATCGAGGAAGGTTTCTCTTGTGTGTAACATAATCCAAGTCAGTGTTGTATATAGTGAAATATTTATTTGGTCTTGTGTATAACATAATCCAAACTTAGTTCATTTATACATTAAACTAAATCTATACTCAGTGTTGCGTGAAATAAATTCTATCAAAAGAACTTTAAATTGTGTGCAACACAAGCCAAGAATAGTGTTGCGTATACTGCAAGCTAATAAGGTGTTTTGTATAGCACAATCTAATCTTGGTGTATCTTACAACATCAAATAAATTAAAATAATCTATCTTATAAAATCTCAGGGTGTTACATTCAACCCCCCTTAAAATGAATTTCGCCCTTGAAATTTTTTGGGGTTATAAATGGTTTACTAATTGAAAGTTTCTTTCATGGAAACCCACATCGTAAAAAAGGGATATTAAAACATCATTTTAAAAAGTAAAGTTATAAATATAATGGTTACCCAAAGTAACTAATAATTGGGTTTCTACATAGGATAACATAGGTGGTAAGTGAAAACATTGATATGGAAGAGAAATTTAACCATCAAGTTATGATAGTTAGTGATAGTGAATAAGGTTTGGAGAAAGTTAACTAAAATAAAGCCATAAATATGTGATGATTTAAGGGACCATATGATTCATTAGATTAAAAGGTACTAGGATAACATTTTTGGTTTCAAGATCTTTTTCCTAAAGTTGATGAATTTTTACATGAGGAGAAATACTTACATGATTTGAGTACAATATCACCATTGGTTATTCCCTAAAAATTTTCTAATTCATATATTATTTAAATAAATTAAATTGAATTCTTTATTCTTGAAATGTTAACATATCATGCGATTGAATGATAGGTCATTACATCTGTCTCAAAAAAAGGTTAGAACAGGTTATCAAATATGCCTAAGTCCACCTCTAGTGAGATAATACATTAATCTAACAAAATTCAATAGGAATATAACTTATACTATCCATAAATGTATAACATTACAATCCTTCCAAAACTGAAAATATAAAACTTTATAAGGAGGTGAACTAAATCGACATAACATTTGTCTCACATATCTCATTTGGCAGTTCTTAGTTGTCACTTTCCAAACATGTGAATACCTTATTCATGTATTCTCTTGAAGCATGGTAATGAATTACCATATAACCTCAGTGAAAACATGTATTCTATAAAAATTAACTCTTTCCACACTCCAAAAATACTGAAAATTCAAACCACGGTATAACTTTTTCCTTATATCAGTCATGAACTCATTAATACTATCAAAAATATCATTATCTTCTTATCCCTTCATTATGTGAATATCATGTGATTTCCAAAAATATTAATCATTTTTCATGTTTATCGGTACCATATAATTATTAAAAACAACAATAAACCAATACATATATATTCTAATATTATATAATACTATAAATTATATTCCACATCACTATTTTGGAATCCCCTTGCATAAACACTTAATCATTCCACCACTTTGTTTTCATACTCAACATCACCAATATTGATTGCATGTGACTTTCCTTTTTATTTTTCCTTAATATTTTGTTGAAATAAATTATCATTAACCCTTGTATTATGGAATTGGTTAACATAATTCCCCATTTCCTTGCACTTGTAGCATTGAAGTGTTTGTGGTGTGTTCTTTGTAGTCTTTTCTCTTTTCACGTCATTAGAAACCTTTTTTCAATTAATTCAGCACTCAACTACTCAATGTAATTATTTTCCACACTTGAAACATATTCTAGTCCCTTTAAGACAATATCCACCATGCTTCTTTCCACACTTTGATCATAAGGAAACATTTATCTTCTTTTCACCATTTTTTTGAGATTTTCCCTTGAACTCCATCTTTAATTTCTTATAAAAACTATGAGATGGATATGTAACACCAACTTCCAGTTCTACCTTGATATCACAATTCACAATCTCTTCATAGATATTGAAGTCTATAATAGCTAATTCCCTTCTAAGACTTGGTTTTAATCCACTGACGAATTGACCAAATTTAATTTCAAGTTGGATGATAAAGCTAGAAGCATACCTTGAAAGTCTTGTAAAATTCTCCTCATATGTACCAACAGATTCATCATCCTTTTTCATAAGCTCAAAGAACTCATTCTCAGTCTTTTTTCAAAGAAGTTGAGGAAAGTACTTTTGAAAAATAAGTTCTTGAATTCATCCCATTCCATGGATTCAATTTCATCTTGCTGCCTTGTATTCCTAATTAGAGTCCACCACTAGTCTTCTTCACCTTCTAAACGATAAACATCAAAAATGACTTTTTCATGTTTCGAATAGTGAAGGATGGAAAATATCTTTTCAATGGTACTGATCCATTGTTCAGAAACAAGTGGATCAGAATACCCAATAAAAGAAGGTGGATATTTCCTCATAAAGGACTCAATAGAATGTTCCATTCTTGGTTCATTTGGAAGTCTATAATGATTAATAGCTTGTGCAAGTATAGCAATAAGATTTTTAATTCCATCTCCCATAAAATTTCATTGTTTAGGAGGACAATCATGTCATTTTCTAGTGCATTGATCATTAACATGGTTTCTTCAAGTTCCATCCATTGTCTAAAACCCAAAAAAGAATAGTGTGAGAGGAAAAAATCATACTAGGAATACAACAGAATCAAGGGAGGGTACATTAAATCTCTAACATCTTAGGTTTAATACTAGGTTATTAATGATCATTATAATAATTCTAGGACTGTAACCTATACTTATACTTAACCTTAGGGACATCCCTATAAATACCATAGAAATATCTCTAGGGATCTCACTAAAGTTTTTTCATCCTAGTTTCCAAAGGTTAACTAATCCTTTTTTCTGATACCAACTATAAATACCCCAACTTGACGTACATAGAAATTAAATTTCTTTTGATGAATACTTAATACATAAAACAAAAAGATGCCCAAAGACTGTGTTAGTTTAGTGTCTTTGGAAACTCAGAACATAATCTTATAATCATGGTAAAAGATCTTCAACATCTCCCATAAAGATCTTCCCCTTTTGTTTTCCTAATTAAAACCTTTCTTTATATATTGGGGGAAAGAAAACATAAAAAGGGTGATCTAAAATTATTAGTAAGGGTAAACATGGATAACATAAACAAACCATAAAATTTTGAAAATAAAAGCATGAACATAATGTTTAAACATCAAAATCTTGAGTCATGAAATAAATCTTGGTAGTACCCAAGTCATAGATCATAAAGGAAATTAACCATGATAGAATAACATTGGAATAAAACCTGTAATTATGGAAGACTAATAATCACATAATATTATTTATATAGTATCTAAGGAATTTCTTCCAAGACAATCATAGTGGAAAAGTCCATTACTAAATCGGGTTTACTTGTCATTCCAGCCATGTATTACTAAACCGGATTTACTTGTTGTTCTAGTCATGTCTATCTCATGAGATATAAATCTTTACCCAATGTATTAGAGGGAGATATAGGTCCCACCCATCTCATAATAAAATCATTCTTATATCTTCTACAAAACATAAAAAAACATTCACCAAAGTATAACCCATGAAATAAAATGGGTTTCTTAAACACCACTCCATCATAACATAATCCATATAAAAGATCATTCGATCATTAACACAACCAAATCATATTAATAATAGGGATATAAACATAACACTATTTAAGAGTGTCATATTAGATGGAAAATAATTTTGATAAAACATTTTAACTTAATTCCGGATGAAAATATCCTTTCTTCTTCAAAAATGTTTTCTTTTCTCAAAATGTCGTGCAATTTTAAAAGAAAAGAATTTAGTTGAAAATAAACTTGAAAACATGTAGAGAAAACTTTCTAGAAATAAGTCATTATTAAGATGTAAAAATATGTTCATTCCGTTTAAGTTAACAAAACTTTCTCTGCGTACTTTGTTTGAAAAAGTCCAAAAGGACATCATATGGTAAACAAAAAAAGATTCCTTCCATACTATGTATAAAAAGTCAAAAATAGGTAAAAATGACTCTAAACATACATAGAATAATACTAAAAATTTTATGAAAACATTTTTAGAAAACATGGACATAGATGATAAATATACCCCCAGTAAATACTTATATATAAACAATATCAAATAAAAATGAGATTTTGAAATTATCCCTTACCTTGTACTTTTCGTTAGTCGAGGGTGTGGTCACCTACTCTTCTTCGTTGGACTTCCTTTGGATCTCTTCTTAGGGACACTCGGGATGAAATTTTTGGAAAAACAGGACCTATAGAAGTTAAATAATAATGTTTATAGGATAATAGGATAGGGTTTGTTCAAGATAAAAGGCTCAAGGTGGTGTAAGGAAATACGGGAGGAGATGCATTTTTATAATAGAGGGGGAGAGGTACTTTAGGAAGGTATTGAAATATTATTTTATTATAAAATAATTTTCAGTTTAAAAAGGTCCAAAACTCATTTAATTGGAAGATAAGTTAAGTATTGTTCAAAATACTCTCAATCAATAGGTTTTAGACAAGTTTAGGTCTCAAATTTAACCTTATCGTTTAGCTTTAACCCTTAGTTAACTAATTTAACTCTTACAATGTCTTCTTGTATATTCATACTATATAGTTAATATAGTTACTATAAAATGCCAATAGAACCTCAAGTGGTTTATTGGTGACATCCTCACCATTATCTAATTCATTTTTCCAAATATTATATTTTTAGGACTATTATATCATTTAATAAAATGGTATTTTTTTAAACTCATTTATGTCAATTTTTATACTATTCATATCTTGACTTTTTTAAAAATCTATAACAACTTGATTATTTCAAAAGAAACATTATTAATTCAAATATAACAGTTCATACACATCCATAAAATTCATGTATGGCATAAAAAGTTTCAAAATAAATTTATTTTAATATTTATAATCTCATTTATTTAAATCATTCATTAATAATGTAATCACTACATCATCATTATGTCATAACTAAATTTATTTATTTTCTGTCTAAAAATTATAAATAAAATGCCATGATGTATTAAATATTTTTATCCTTCCAATGAGTATTTATAATCTAATTTATCTTATGTATAAACCCATATTAAAATTGTTTTATTAAGAAGATACAAGTTTATGGCATATTTCTCTTTACTTTAAATTAATTCTTATAAAACGACATTTTCACATCCAAGTGGTTCCATGGGGTCCCAAAATCGACCCAAGGATTCCCATGGTCGTAAATATCTCATAAAATATGATTATTACATGTGTTATTGTAGTTTAATATTATTATAATATTATTTTTTACCCTTATTTATCAGATTTACCCTTTAACCATGGTAAATAAAATAATTACTGAAGTTATTGTTCATATTATCCAAAAATAAAATGTATACATTTACACAATTTGGACCTTATGATTCCAAATAAAAAATAAATTTTTCCAAATTCCAAACACATAAGTTTTATTAATTAATTTAAAATTAATTCATGTTGTCAAAACTAAAAAGCGGGTTTTTAAGAAATAATAACCATCAAAAGATTTACATGTGTTTATGTCCAATTTAAAAGTGAAATTACTTAAAATGACAAAAATTTGATTAAATGATAAAAATTGAATCCAATTAAAATTAAAAGCCAATTAAAAGTACAACCTAACTATATAAATAAATTATATGAAAAGGTAGTTTTGAATTAAATTGCTGTATTTTTCACTATTCATTAAAATTTGAATTTTATGATAATAATACCAAAAATTAAAAAAAGTAATTTTTTATGTACCTATTCCAAATAATAAGTTTATTTTGTAAAATTTAACTTATAAATGTGTCAAAAAAATATATTTAAAATGGGTCCTCCATCAAAAGGTGGTAAAACTGCATTTTTTTAAAAATACTTATTTTTTCTGAAAAAATTGATTTTGTTCTCATATCGTGTTCTAGAAAATATGTAAGATGAATGTTAATTTTAAATAAAATTAAAAATTTTGTTAATACTATTGATAAAATATATTTTTTATCCCATTAAATAATAATATTTTAATAATATATTGTTGTTTAGTGAAACTCGGTATCGCGTACAACGCAAGCTATCAAGGAAGGTCGCTCTTTCATGTAACGCAAGACAAGTAAGTGTTGTGTGTAGTGAAATATTCCTTTGGTGTTGCATATAAAATAATCCAAATTTAGTACATTTATACATTGAAAAAAATCTATACTTAGTGTTGTGTGAAATAAATTCTATCAAAAGAACTTGAAATTATGTGCAACACAAGCCAAGAATACTATTATGTATACTACAAGATAATACAGTTGTGTGTATAGCGCAAGATAATATTGGTGTATCATACAACATAAAAGAAATTAAATAAATCTATCTCATAAAATCTCGATGTGTTATAGGTCCTAAGACAGCACACCTGGCTAGAAGCTCTCAGGGATATGTGTGGGTTGGTTCAAATTTTATTTATGAACTATTATGATGAATAAGAGGATAGTTCATATGGAAAAATATGGTATTACATAGTGATATGTGATAAACCTAATGTTTCATGGGTTAATAAGTATAAATTTTATCATCAGTTTAAAGGAATAGATAACCATTTGGGGTTTTATATGATGGGAGTTTATGATGATTAAGGACATTTTCAGAGGCATTTACAGAATACAACCCTTTTTTTAATATGTGTTTAAGTTAAATGGTTATTTGAGGAAGAATGATTTAAAATTTTGTGGATATAATTTGAAAGGTATTTATAACCTTTAGGTTTAATATGTTTTTTATTATTTGTATGGTTAATTGGGATAAAAGAGTTATTCCATTTTGGGAACAAATATTTTATCACATATATGACTATGGGATTGAGAAGTGATTCAGTGACTAAGTGTTCAATGTTATTTTAGAATAAGTTCACAATATTTTTGGAAAACATTATATGATTAAGGTAAACTTTGTGTTATTTTATAGGAAGTGATTTCATTTGAGGAATAAATATTGAGTTAATTTATATATGAATAAATTTTTTTGTATTAATTTTATGTTGATTCAAATTATTTATGGAAAATATTAACATATTTTGTATAATATATGATTAGGGTATATACATTTTGGTATTTTACTAACATTTAATGGATATAAATTTTAGGTTTATCCTGAAATTATATGTGATCAAATATTTCTAATTTTGGGTTAATAATTGGATTAGACTTATTTTTTAAGAGTTTTAAGGTTCATTATTTAAGGAATGATTTAAATTGAACTTTGGGTGTTATTTTTTAGGATTTATAGACTAATATAATATTTGTTCATATAAAGGTTTATTTATATTGGATATTATCTCAACTTGTGATAACAATTTTGGTTTTTTATAGAGATATGAGAAATAACTTAATATACTTTAATGGATATTATAATTCACTAAAATTTAATCTTTGTGCATCAGGCATTAAAAATCAACTTGAATATTCATTTCTCATAGTAATAAATGATATAGAAGTGGAAATTGATTTAAGCGTAAATAAAGGATGAAATTGTACTTTTGAAATAGAAATAAATCAAGTAATTATATTTTCTTGTGTTCTTTTTCATGATGGTAAAAGAATATCTTGACTCTTGTAAAAGGATATTGAAATAAAAATGTTATCATTTTACCTTCATTTTTTGATGAATTTATGGCCTTATTTATCCCTTACTGATTTATAGTTTTGTGGTTATTAAATTTCTCATAAACATGTTCTTTATCATTTTATATTATTATTTTGATGTTATATTTCTTCTCAATGTCCGTATTTTCACTTGCTAAATTTCTCTTTACCTGGGAACCTAATTATGTGTTATTTCAAGCGACCTTTATGTTTCCCACTTTCCCTTTTAAAAATAAATTTTATTATTCCTTTGTAAGATGTGGGTTTTCCAAGAAAGGTATTTTCAAATATTAAACCCTTTATTATAGAGATAAAAATTACAAGGTTGAAATTTATTTAAGGGGGTGAGAATGTAGCACCCTAAAAATTTATTTTAAAATAATTTTATGCTTGATAGCTTTCTTAACATACAAAAAGAAGCATTAAGAAAACTTGGATATTCTATAAAAATATTATTATTTAAATTTTACCATTAAAACCTACCCATTAAATTTTCCATGTAATATCCAAATTTTTTAAAAGGAAACACTATATTTGATAGCATACATGATCTTCCACATCAAGTTTAAATGAACAACTAAATATTATTATTTAATATGGAAATTATCACATAGCTATTAGAATAGTCAGTATAAACATAATTAACTAAATTATGAAAATATGGTTTATACATTTATATATAATTAATTAATTTTTGACCAATTAATTATAAATGAAAATAAAACCCTTTTTAAAATAAAATGAAATATTTTTATGAAAAACTATTTAAATATACACTAGTGTGTATTATAATAATAAATAAACAAATCACTCTTGTTATATTATATTAATAAAATATATATTCAATATAATTTTTAACATTAATCTTATGTGTTTTATAGATATGTTATAAGAACACTTCTAATTTTACGCATAAAAGATGTATTTTTCTAAAAAGACAGTTTTGTCGCATTTTGATGGCGCACTTGTTTTAAGTATGGTTTTATAAAATTTAATAAATTATATTTGAAAAATAAATATATTATTTTAAATATTGATTTCAAAATTTAATTTGGTTTATGTTTTGGTATTTTTTTGATAAGTTTCATGTTTTGATGAATAATGAAAAATATTGAATTTTAATTGAAAACTGCTTTTTTGTCAAAATAATTTATAGTGGTAAATTATATTTTTGATTTATTTTAAAGTATAATTAGACAAATTTTATATAATTTAATCTAATTTAGTTCATTTTAATCAATTTCACATTTTAATTTGGATATAAAAATATTTCAATATTTTGAATGTTTTCACTTTAATAACATGTTTTCTCACCCTGTCAAAGGGATTAATTTTAAATTAATTTTAGCCAGTTATGTTTTTAAAATTTTGAAAAATGGATTCCATATTTTGAATCCTAAGTTCCAAATTTATTAAATAGGACCCTATTATTTTTTGGACAATATAAATAGTAACTTTGTTGATTTTTATTACTATGGTTAAGGGTAAATTCAGTGATTAAGGGTAAAAACAATATTATAAATATTATAAAATTACCCTAAAACATGTAATAATTTTATTTTATGTGTTATATTATACCAAAATCATCATTTTGAAGATTTTATGACATCTTGTATCCATTATATGGCTTTAATCACTTTATAGTGTTTTATTTTAATGAAAAGTCAAAGATTTCATACTTATATTTTAATATCAATAACATTTTTAATAAAGGGTTATTTAGAATATATCTTTGATTATAAATATTATTTGGAAATATAAAATGTTTATCTTCAGCATGAAAATTTATTTTTAATTTTTAGGAATGATATAATTACTTTAAAGTATTACACAATGATGATGCAGTAATTATTTAATTAATATAAATATCAAATAAATGATATTAAAAATACTAAAATAAATATAATTTAAAATAATTAATATCATCCACAAATTTTATAAATTAATTTTACTCGTTATTTATGTGTTAGAATAATTTTTTTGAATTTATCTTATTGTTATAATATTTTTAAAAAGTCAAGTAATGAATACTGTCAAAATTGACATTAATGATATTTTAAAATAAATAATATTTTATTAAATGATATAAAATTAATAAAAAAATAAAATTCATCAAAATTATTTTGATAAGGTTTAACATTTCATCAATGATCCATTTATGGTTTTTTGGAATTTTATAGTAACAATATTAACCTTCAAAAAGTAAACACACATATTGTCACGGTAAGGTCTAAAGAGGTTAAATAAGGGTCAAAACAAAAATATAAAGATTAAAAAATAGACAAAACTTATCTAATTTACATTTTATGAATGTCTTTTGACCCATAATCATCCTATATTAAGACAGAATTATTTTGGATCCATTTTTAATATAAAATTAATTTATATTAATTTAATATTTTGAAGAGTGTCTCTCCCCTCTATTATAAAAGGAAACCTCTTATTCTCTTTTATTCACACTTCAAAACCTATTTAGTTTATCCAATATATACTAAAATATCTTCCTAGGATCCCTGAACACATTCTAGAGCTCTTAGTTTAGTCATAACACTACCCTTAGTGGTCTTGTGGTGTTAAGAAAAGGATATTGTCTGAACAAAAGGAATATAAAGATTGTACGTGATGAGTCAGACTCAATGTAAGAGACTTCACCTTAATCTCCTTTCATTAAGGATTATTTTGATTTTATACACCCATATTATTTTTTGAGGTGTATATATATACCCCTTTGACTTAACATATCATTAATTTATATGTTATCATGTTATTTAATGTTTGGTTAAATGTTATTCTTTCAAGGGGCTTATGGTTTAAATGTTCAAAGTGGTATGGGAAACTTTTAATGTTTGAAGATTTAATTTCAAGATAATTTTTTTACATTTCAATATTATTGATATTTATTTTAGATGTTTATTTATATGGATATAAAAGTATTATAGATGACATTTTATGTCTATTTTTAATTTTATTCAAAGGCTCTCAAAAAGGATACGTTTTACATTTTTATACAAAATGTTTCGAAAAACGACAAAAGAAATGTTATATTTTTAACATACACGGTGACAATGAATTTTTTGCCACCATAACCATTATTTAACTTCTATATTCCTTTCCAACATTACATTTTTTCTTAAATAAAAAACCCTATTTCATTATTTTTTGGTTTTTTGGTATTGAAAATGGTTTTTGAAATAAAATGGTGTTTTGGTATTGAAAATTTGTTTTTTAAAATAAAAGTGTATTTTTATACGAAAGTATTTTTCATATGGAATTAAAATATTTTTTTCAAAAGGTTTTATGATGAAAGTGTTTAATTCATGAAATGTTACTTGAGAATTATATGAAATAGTTGATCCTGATATATCTTATATGAAGGTTTGAGCCCTATTAGAGCTCACGGGTGAGCCTGATATAGTTTATACGAAGGGTTGAGCCCCATTATAGCTCATGATAAATGGTTGATCCCCATTTTAACACATGGTTGATCTAGATATATCTTATACAAAGAGTGATCCCCATTATAGATCTCCAATGCAATAGGTAATAATAATATTGGTAGTCGGTCATATGGTTATTATAGTTAAAAGGATTTTGAAAGGGTTTTATGTATATGATTCTATAATTCACCTAAAGGAGTTTTAATTTCTTTCTATTGGTTTTAATTATTTTCTTTGAGAAACAATTATGTGTGTTTTTCATGTAAAAATGTTTTGTTTCATTCGCTCAAATGACATTAAATGGGTTTTCATGTTTTTCACTAGAATAATGGTTTTATTCCTTTTCATTTCCTTTACTGTGGTTTTTGTGCTCATCCCAAGTTTTAAATTTTTTTTCACGGGATTAAAAGATGAGTATGGACAAGGATAAGGACAAGATGAAAACTATGATGCTATATCATGGAAAGAAACTATGTTTTATTTTAGAATGTTCTTCTTGGTGAAAAAAATTATACTGAGTAAAACTGTCTACTTTTAATGTATGGGTTTACTTTATAGTATCTTTTCCTAATTCTCTGAAACCCTAAAATGAAAAGATCCCTAAATTTGAATTCTAGATCAAAACACTAGAATATGTAATGTTTAAGGTTAGGGCCTTATAGGCCATATGAATAGGAATAACTAAATTATGAAAAATATTTAAAAAGTTTTTATATAAGAAAAATATATTTATTAAAGCATAATAAATATGTACTCAATTTTTAGTAAATTCATTTTATGCTTCAAAAATAAGTTTTCTTCAAAAATGTTTTTTTATTTTTTGCATGGACATTATAATTAATTTATACCATTTTTTAGAAAATTATTTTGAGTTAATTAATTTAATTTTTAAATAATCATTTCAATATTAGTTTATGGTTAATTTATTGTATTTTTACTAAAAAGTTTTATTTTTTAGTGAATAGTGAAAATACTGATTTTTATAAAATTGTCATTTATTTCTTTAAAAAATAATTTAAAAGTCCCATTATATTTTGGATTTAGTTTTAAAGTATCATATGATCAATTTTAACAAACATAATCTAAATAATTTTATAAGAATCGATATTTTATTTGATTTTGGTAGAAGTTCATTTTTATTCTTAAAAACACATTGTTCTAAATACTATTTTTAATATGTTTTACACATTTATATTAAAATTTATTTATTTCACATATATAAATTGAATCTTTAAAAAATTATTCCATATTTTTAATCATATAGTTCAAATTTTTTAAAAAGTTTTTTTTTATTTTTTGTCATTATGAATAGTAACAATGGAAAATATTTTGCACCATGGTAAAGGGTAAATCGGGTAATTACAGTTAAAAATAATGTGATAAGGATTTAAAATATATTCAAATCATGAATTTATTTCATTTTATGATATTCATTTTCTCATATCCATTCTTAATTTGAATATATAACATTTTTTCCTATTTTCTTTTGATAATGTCATTTATATTATTTTAAGTTAAGAAAATTACAAAATGTCACTCTCTTTATTTTATTATATATAATATATTTTAATTTGTATAAATATATGTTATGATCAGTTATTTATTTTTATTTTTATTTTTTATACCATATTTTTATTATATTAATTTATTTTTTATTTTTAATGATAATATAATTACGTTAAATACTCACACAACATCGATACAATGCATGTGCAAGAAGTAGAGAAATCGAGGTGAATGATTTAAAAATAAAATAAAACTAATAGGACAATTGGGATGTTCAATAGTCTAAAATATCATTTATGAACCATTTTTAGCAACTTTTCACATTAGAAGTAAATTTATAACCCTTAAAGGCTAAAAACTATGTTACCACGACCATAGTTAAAAGGGGTTAATGAGGGGGTTAAATCCAAAGATAAGATTTAAAATGTAACTTATACATGCATAAATTTTATAATTTAAATGGATTTAGACTTTATCGTGTCATGAATTTGAAATTATAGAAATTTTGTGGCACTTAACATGATTATGATGTATATTATATTTTAATATTTTAAGTAATTCCAAGTGTGTATGTTCCCTCACTTATAGAAGGGAACCTCATATTAACCTTTATTCACAATTTTTTAGAACTATATTTAGGAAAATACCTATCATAATACCTTCATATCTTTCTTTTCTACTTCCTATATCTTCTTGTGTTCTTCTAAGATCATCCTAATAAGGGTTAAGTTGTAATCCAAAGGAGGTCTCTCAAAGAATAGATAATCATATTACCTGACTCTTTAAAAGTTTATTTATTCTTCTACTTCCTCTAAATCTATTTTATCCATCCTAAAAATGAATGTATTATAATAAATATACTAAGATATTTTTATTATTATGGGATAACCATTTTCCACCTCATTTCTATCAAATGGGAAATGAAAGTATTGCTCATGTGTACATGTGGACTACCACCTCCATGAGGTGATGTCATTTTTTTCATGTATGTATTTCATGGATGATTATAAAATTATATTTAATGTATAAAAAATATAATTATATCATGATTAATAGTTTGGAGATGATGTAAACATGACCCCTTTGACCATGGTCAACCTAACGAAGTCGTTCTTCAATTATGAATCGAATGCCCTCAAAACATCTGACATGAACTTAACTGATTCAATAAATATATAAGGCATGGTAATAAATAAAATTAAAAGTATAATAATAAGTTAATACACATGAAAAGGTTTCTAAATCAAGTATAAAATTAATATAATTGTATTATGCAGGATAAAAATTATGTATGTGGTGATTTGGACTCGATGTAAGGGGTTTCTTAACTCAATTTCTTTGCATTAGGTCATATTACCTCTTCATTTTCTATATTTTGAAAAGATTATATGAGTAATTAAATATGATTATTTATGTTGTATTTACACTTATTTTATTTGGATTTATATTTTTTTACATAATCACTTCATTGATTAATTATCACTTCAATGTTTCGATCTTTGTAAGGGTTTTCATCTTAATATTGTTTTATTGAGACATGTTTGATGTTATACACATATTTATTATTTTTAGTTGTATATAGTAACCCATTCACATGTTATATCATGGATCCTTCTTGATTCATGGTATTTAAAGTTATAATTAAAATTATTTCATCCAAGGGGTTTTGATATAAGATTATCAAAGTGGTAAGGGTTTATTTCACAATCTCATTCTTATTTGGGGTTGTTTATGTTTAAGTTTCCATTGGGGGAATTATATTATATTTTTATATTAAAACCCATATAATTTCCTCTCCTCTAGTTATTTTTATAAATTACAATTTTTTCTTTAATTTTACTCTCTCTAAGAACTCAAAAGTTTGCAATAATGATTTTAAGGAAAATAGGTTCTGTTTTTCTATTCATTTGGGAATATTTTCTTCAATATCCATAATTTCTTTAGAATGTTTTCAAGATAAATTTTAATTTTTTAAAATGATTTATTAAATTAATCTTCACCCATGTTTTACTTTATATAAAAAGGTTTAAAAGGAATCTTATTTTCATTTTCTATAGGAGACACTTTTTACCGAAGGTGTGAATGGATCTTTGTTTTAATGCTTACCACACGAATATATTTTTCCACTATGAATACTATTATTTTATTTGAAGCTTTCTTTATAAGTTTCCATGGTTCTTCTCAAAGAAATTTTTTTCCTAATATTTTTGAACTTTTTATATTATAAATAAGTTGTTTCAAAATGAAAATGGTATCTTACTCAATAAATATTTTGGTGATTTTTTAAACGTATTTTGATATATAACAACATAATTTGATGAATATTATACTTTAATGAGGATATACTCTAATGATAACATCAACCATATTTATATGGATAACTAAGGGTCATTTTTATTGGGAAAAATATTGGCATTTTGTATTTTCTTTCTTCCAATATAGATAGTTATTGATTTTGAAGCCATGTTGATTAAGTTGTAGTGTTTATTCATATGATGAATGAATTGGATTTATAAATTGAAGTATGGTAATAGGAATTACATAGCCCCTAAATGAATTTATAGGTCTCATGAGACAAAATAGGTTGTGTATTTTACATATGCCTTATCCATTTATGTATGCACTAATGGAAAAATGTATTTCCACGTCGGTTTTTTTTACATTTTCATGTCGTTTTTTAATATAAGTCAATAAAGGTGATTTAAAAAATATATGTTTCAACGTTAGTTTTTATAAACCGACATCAAAAATCTTCGCCACATGGGTCTTTGGCGTCGTTTTATATAAAAACTGACACCAAATTTTAGGGCATCTGGGATCTTTGGTGTCAGTTTTTATATAAGCCGACGCCAAAAATCAGGCCCTAGGGGTCTTTGGTGTCAGTTTGTTTTTAAACTGACACTTAATTTCATGACCTCGGGGGTCATTGGCGTCGGTTTTTTAGAAAACCGACATCTAAATCTGGCTTCTATATGAGTTTTAACGTCGATTTTTGATAAAAACCGACGCGAAAAATACGTTTTGTAAAAAAAATATTTTCCACACAGGTTTTCAAAAAAACCGACGTCAAAACCTCAAAACTCTGAATATTGGAATATAAGTCGTTTCCCAAGCTTCGATTTGACTGGTTATGGAGCTAAAACGGACTTACGGATCAAAAGTTATGGTCGCCGTAAGTTATACCTCTTTATGGGTCGATCGATACAACTTTCTTCGAAGAATACATGAAAAAAAACCAAAATGAATATTCCAAATGAACAAAAAAATATAATAAATGATTGAAACTAACTTTAATTCTTTTATTGGTCCATTTGAATCGATATATTGTTTATCATTATTTCACTTCGTTTTAAGGGAGAACTCACGCGGTAATGAAAATAGTGAGTGATAAAAAAAATCCCAAAAACTAATGAATATTATGCATAAGTTTTATTTTTGTATCTCGGTTAGAATAATCCTTCATCATCATTTTAAAAATAATAATATTTTTAGTGATAAGTAAAACAATAATAATGAAATTAAATAATGAAAATAAATACCTTGTACAAATCGTCGATTGAAGAATATTTGAAATATTGACTGTATCGAAGGTGTCAAAAATGTTGAAAGAAAGAGGATGAGCTTTTATATGGTGTAAATGAAAATTTCTACAGCATAGATTCAATAAAATTTGAGTGGGATTTTGAAAATAAGAACGCACGTTGGGAAAAAATTGAAATATTGAAGCCATGTATTTGAAATTTTACTTTTAATGTCGGTTAAATATATAACCGATGCTAAAAATATTCTCATGTTGGGGTATTAACACCGGTTTTTGAAAAAACAATTCAAAAAAGGTTACTTCTAACATCGGTTATTTGTAAAATCGGTGCCAAAAAGGGTCTTTTAAGATCGGTTATTAAAAAAACCAACACCAAAAATCAAGTCATATAATCTCCAACTTTTGACGCCCATAACTTTTGATCCATAAGTCCGTTTTTACCCCACGACCTATTAAATAGAATCTTGGGAAATTATCTAAAACTTTTATTGTGATCTTTAATATTGGTTTTTTGTAAAACCGATGACCAAAAGGGACTTTTAATGTCGGTTATTAAAAAAACCAACGCCAAAAATCAAGACATATAATCTCCAACTTCCGATGCCCATATATTTTGATCCTTAAGTCCATTTTCACTATATGACCTATCAAATTGAATCTTGTGAAATTATCTAAAACTTTTATTTTGATCTTTGGCATTGGTTTCTTGTAAAACCGATTCCAAAAAGGGCCTTTTAACGTCGGTTATTAAAAAAACGACACCAAAAATCAAGTCATATAATCTCCAACTTCGGACGCCCATATCTTTTGATCTGTAAGTCTGTTTTCACTCCAAAACCTATAAAATTGAAGATTGGGAAATTATATAAAACTTTTATTATGATCTTTAGTGTTGGTTTTTTGTAAAACTGATGCCAAAAAGGGCCTTTTAACATCAGTTAATAAAAAAACCAACGCCAAAATTCAAGTTATATAATCTTCAACTTCTGATGCCCATAACTTTTGATCCGTAAATCCATTTTCTCTCCACAACCTATGAAATTGATTCTTGGGAAATTATATAAAACTTTTATTTTGATCTTTGGCATCGTTTTTACAACAAACTGATGCCAGAAAGGGCCTTTTAATGTCGGTTATTAAAAAAACCGATGCCAAAAATCAAGACATATAATCTCCAACTTCCGACGCCCATAAATTTTGATATGTAAGTTCGTTTTCACTCCACGACCTGTAAAATTGAATATTTGGAAATTATCTAAAACTTTTATTTTGATCTTTGGCATCGGTTTTTTGTAAAACTGATGCAAAAAAGGGTATTTTAACATCGGTTATTGAAAAAAACTGACGCCAAAAATCAAGTCATATAATCTCCAACTTCCGACGCCCATAACTTTTGATCCGTAAGTCCGTTTTCGCTCCTTGACCTGTCAAATTGAATCTTGGGAAATTATCTAAAACTTTTATTTTGATCTTTAACATTGTGTTTTTGTAAAACCGATTCCAAAAAGGTTCTTTTAACGTTGGTCTCTTAGAACCGACGTTGAACTACCGACGTTAAAAACAATTTTTCCACTAGTGATGATGTCTTGGAACGAGGCCTTGATAGTAAGTTTAAGATGTCTGAAATTATGCATTCCATCATCATAAATTAGTTATTATTATCCATGTTATTATTTATTTTTTATTTCAACCATAGATATATTACCCTTTTAGGATATTAGTTATATGGAATATTTGATTGTTATTTAACTCCACCGTATTATTCATGATTTATTTATTTTATGATAGATTTTATTGTATGATTTAACTTAGTGAGAATATGAGCTCACCCTTTATTTTTTTCCTTTTCTCATGATACCAAGAAGGGATATAGTAATGATTCAATGGATATACTATAATAAAAAATAAATTTCTTATTATAATTTTAATTTTAATTTTATATTTTCAAATGTAATGTGAGAATCATATATAAAACTAGTCTCCCAAGACTTATAAACCATTTGATCCTTTGGGATTTTAAATCATGTATATTATTAAAATAGATAAAGATAACAATTGTATCTAGTTTACTAGAGTTGGGTTGTTACCTAAAGGATTTTACATGGGTTATTCTATAGTTAGGGGTTGGTAGGTTTTAAATGTAAAAATATCATAGGAATAATGAGGCAAGTTCACTATTAGAAAAATTGTATTTCAAAAGAGTTATAAAATTGGTTATTAGTAACTAAAATGAAAAAATAGAGAGGAAAGTTTTCCATGTCGGTTATTATAATAATCGATGTGAAAATCATTTCGGTGTTGTTTTCCACATCGGTTATCTCAGTAACTGACATAGAAATCTTGATCATCAGGGTTTTTTTGTTTTTTATTATAATAACTAATATGAAATTGTTTTTAAAATATTAAAGACACTTGGATTCTGACTCTCTAATTTCATTTTATAGAACATAAAACTCTCAAACCCTAACTTATGAAACTCAAAAAATATCTCCCTCTATTTATTCACCTGAATTCTATATTTATTATGTTATATCCTTTGATTTTAAAAGTTTTCACTTATATTATTCTCATTTAACTTTCCTTTATCATGTTTTGAGATCTTAGAGGTGTTATATGGATTTACATTAAGGTCTATGATTCTGGTCGCCAGTTTGTTTCTCAACTGTTCTCTCACCTGATTACATTCCATTTGAGGTTATTTTAATTCTATTTTATCCCTATTAATCATCTATATACTCTCTATATATACATTTTTTGTGATTTATTTTTTATTTTATTTGTTTAAATATTTATTATATGTTTATAATTTAAATTTGAACCATTTATTTTTTTATTGACCACGATCTAACTTAATTTCATGTAATCTGAATTTTTTTATTGTCTCTTTATTTCTGTCTGACATAGATATATTTTCTACATCTAAAATTTTTATCTGTTAGATTTTTATTTTCTTTATTTACAAGATTTATTAAATGTGTGTGACTTATAAATTTTAATCATTTATTTATTTTTTTAATAAATATTTTATCTATTTATTATATTGTGTTCCTTTATTTATCATATTAATGTTTATATTTTATAATTGATTGTTTTTATTGAATGTTTATGAATAAATGATTTTAATTATAGGTATATGGATTAATGGTTAGTTAATTTACTATATGTTATTATATTTATTTAATTCATTGTTGTTTATTTTGTATAATTTTTTATTTTGATTAATTTTTTATGTATAAATGGTTAATTTATTCTTTATTTTTATTATATGTTTTATATATGTGTATTTATAATTTGAATTTATATTTTTTAAATTTAATATTTTTATATATTTATATGTTTATATGTTTTAAATTTATATATTTATAAATATATGTTTAAATGTGTATATATTTTAATATATATTTCTATTATATTGTAATATTAGATAATGGATCATAATTGGATAAAGGTTTGAAGAACTAGCGATGAATATGGTAAAGGAGTTGATGATTTCTTGGACTTTTCTAAAAAAAATCTTGAAAAAAGAGATATGTTTTTATGTCTATGTGTGAAGTGTTTTAATATGGGAAAAATAGAGTATTGAGAAATCAAATACCATTTGATTTTCTATAGTTTAAATCAAAATTATACACACTAGATATGGTATGGTTAAATAACAAAGAATTCAAGATCTAATGTTAATGAAGATGTTTAGAATGAGACATAGGGTTATCTTGAAGAATTAATCCATGGTATATATGTTAAAACCATTTAAAAAACATCAAGTATTGAATGATTGTACATAGATGTTGAGAAATCACTATTCCCAGGTTGCAATAAATGTACATTGTTATCATTAGTGCTAAGATCTATTAATTTGAAAGAAGAAAATGGTTGGAGTGACAAAAGTTCACTGAACTGCTTTAAATTTTGAAAGAGTTTCTTTCAAAAGGAAACAAGCTTCCAAATTCCAATTATAATGCATAAAAAATATTTTTTATAATGGGGTCTGGGTATAAGAAAATGAATGTATATGCCAAAAAATATGTGTTCTATAGGATGGAATATGAATGTTTATCATAATATCCTAAATGTGTAACATCACAATATAAAATTGATGTGAAAACCAATTTTGATTAATTCTCAAGAACATGCACCAAAAATCTAGCTATAGAATTATCGTATCTTAAAATAATTCCTTGTTTAAAGAATATATTTGTAAATTAAAATGATATAAAGTGGCTAAGTTGTAATATAGATGACTTAATATATGATAGAAACCTACATCACCCTATTGATTCACCACAATGGAATCGATTTTATCAAAAAATATATTTTGGAAATGAAGTTAGAAATCTTATAATGGTAATATCCATATATGGAATGAATTCATATTGGTTCCATAATAGACAATATAGTTAATGTCCTATTATGTTGGTAGTGTATAATTTTTCTTCATAGATATGTATAAATAAAAAATATTTTATGATGATCTTGATAATTTTTGGACCAAAGCTGCTTAGAAATGATATTAATGTATATATATCACCATTGATTTATGATTTTCAAATTTATATGGTTTGTAGGTGTTATAGTTTTTGAATCATACAAGAAATATTATTTTCTTTTATGTGCTTTAGTAATGTTCGCTATAAACAAATTTCTTAAATGTGGAAACTTATTTTTATATAGTATTAAGGTTTATAAAGCTTGTTCAATTTTTTTATAAGGTACATCATATCAGAAATTACATAATGGTAGAAATATAGTTTACATGGTACATTTATGATTTTTATGAATGGATCATCCTTATTAAATATTAAAAATATCTTTTAATGGGTTACAAGATTATGATTTTTCCCACAACTATTGTTATATGAAGACTACTACAACAAGGTGAAAAATATCAATGTCACATTTGGAAAGAAAGAAAGTTCTGGTCTTAAAAAAAATACATGGAAGAAATGGTTCATCTTATTTAAGATACCTTATTATAAATTTTTAAAGGTAAAACCTAACATTAATTATAAGCATGTTGAGAAAAAAATATGTAATAGTTTGATGGAAACATTGTTTGATATAAAATGAAATAGAAAATATGGATTAAATGAAATATTGGACTTAATATTCAAGGAAATATGTTTGGAGTTAACTTCCACTATGAAAGATAAAAGAACATATTTACCACTATCTTGTCACACATTAAGTAAGAGTGATAAGATAAATTTTTGTCAATGTATGCATGGTATTAAAGTAACCAGTAAGTTTTTTTAAACTATGAAAAAGTTCGTTTCATTGAAGGATTTAAATTTTATAGTTATAAAATATCATGACTATCATGTATTTATAACATGGTTGTTATTGGTTTCACTGCATGGCATATTATTGATACCTGTCAGAAATTCTATCATTAGATTGTCTTACTTTTTTAATTCAATTTGAAGCAAATTCATATATCCAAATTTGTTATATGTGTTGTATAATGAAGTTATCCTCATACTTTTTTAACTAGAAATATATTTTCCACTATTTTTTTAATATAATGGTTCATCTAGTGATTTATTTGGTGTGAGAGATAATAATATGTGGTCATATTTATTTGTTTATTTGGATGTATCCTTTTGAACGATACATTAAAATTTTGAAGGCATGCATTAAAAATTTGTATCGACTAGAGGCCTCTATTGTTAAAATATATATATCTAAATAGGTGATTAATTTTTTTAATGATTATTTTCTTTAAATGGATCATGTTATTCTCCCTGTATCTCGACATTTGAAAACTGATAATAAAGGTAAATGGATTCATAGCGTAAAGGTAAAGTTAATTCTAAATGATGAAGTGATACAAACACATTTGTACATTTTGAATAACATAAGTGAGGATAAACCATATATATCATTTCATATTGTTTTTTTAAATATAATATATACAAAAAAATGAAAATAAATTAATTAATAATAATAAATTTGTTTCATGATTTAAGGATAAAGTCGGCACTGATTTATCTGCATCATAAACCTTGAAATAGTTAAAAAGGGGACCATGTGTTAATGTGATCACATGTTATAGTTTTGAAATTAATGTTTATACATTTTTCAAAAAAAATAAGGATAATAAGAGTACAATTCAAAATAGTGGAGTAATGTGTATCCATGAAGAAAGTAATTTTACAAGTACAGAAGTTAAAACCCCAATTTCTGCATCAACATCATACTTTAGAGTTATTTTAGATATATGGGAGTACCCAAATATGGATTTAATGTGGTCTAAAACATGGATATTATGGATTTAAACTTGTTCATTCGAAAATATTTAGTTTTAAAAAGGATTCATTTATCATGGAGACACAAGAAATAATAGATATTTCATATTTTTCACTCATCAAATGATCAGTGGTTTATTGTTTTACAATGGAAAAAATCATTTGTATGATGAAAATATTGATGATATTGAGGATTTATATGATATTTCTTAATATGTTACATGATTACCTGAGGATATTGATGACTATGGTGTAGATGTAGTCCATGAAATACAAAATTATCATGTAGGAAGGATGAGGGAAAACACTCTATTACTCTCCTAATTATTTAGGTAAATATCTCTTTTCTATTTTTTATGAAACTTACCCACATAAAAGTCTATATTGGATATTCAAATTTATAGATATTGATTATTTATCTTATTTTTTTATTAAATTTTATATTCATCTATTTTAGTTAAACATTTATTGATTAAAAGAACACTATAACGCCCCAACCCTAGTTATCCAGAGTCGGTGCATTATTACATAACATTGGCATAATCACAAAAGATCAATTCTCGAAAGACCAATTAGTTTAATAGTCTTGGAAACACTAGATATATTCATAAGTCTTAAATTACATCATAAAGTAAAAAAACTACAACATCTTGTCTTCATATCCCCTCATACTATCCCTGTAGGTCATTCATAAATTACTTCTTCACATACTGGGAAAAATAAAACATTGAAAGGGGTGAGCTCAGATGCTCAGTAAGGATAACAATATAGCGGAAACTTTAATAAATAATTATAAACATTTAAGGTAATGTATAACTAAAACAAAATCCTTTTAAACTTGAACTTCAGAATAATATGGAAAAGATAAAATGAAATAATTCCATTTACTTATTCACATGGATATTCTACTAGTCGAATAACCACATGAAATATCAATAACCACTTTCATAATGATGGAATGCATAATGCCAGACTATCATAACCACATAGTCAAGGCCTCATGCCAAGATACTAGTTTGTCTCATGAGACCTACTAATGCATCCAGGAGCTATAGCAGGCTCCACCCGTCACTTACTAATTCCAGTTCATTCCTCATATGAAAAGTTTGAAACATAACATAAACATTCGTATTAAAACTAGCATACGAAATGTCAATACTTTAACCACAAACCATGAATGGTATAAAAATAGAACATCCATAGCCAAAAATAAATCATTAGATACAATATAAAAGATTTTATTATATCAGATTAACATCAATCGAGAATAATTAAGGATATTGACATAGATTAAAATAATTATAAAACTATTGAGAGAAATATCCCCCTTTTTCTTGAAAACATTTAAGAGTCACACTATTTTTCAAGAATCCATTTAAAATAGATTTTTGAATCAAAGTGTCCCATACCACTTTGAAAATTTTAAAAGGAATTTTGATTTGAAAACTTCAATGTCCATATAAATAAATCCTTAAACCATTTTTAAAACATGTACAATAATGAGAAAGATTTAGAATAATAAATCTTTAAAACATTTTAAAATGATATTTTAGTTAGAGTTACTAACCAAAAGAGAGACACTTGAATACAAATAATTGAGGTAATAAAAACTTTTTAATATCATGATAATAAATGGATTCATGATATATTATGTCAAAGTACCTTATATACACCATATAAAAGTGATTTGGTGTATAATAACAAAAAAGTCTCAATGGAATGTAAATTGAGATGGAATCTCTCATAAAGGATGTATCCTTAGGTTAAGGATAAATCAACGACATAATTATGTGTGAAAAATATAAATAAACTCAATATGATTGGATATTCAGTGTAAAACAATCAAAGTATATTCACACATATTCTTGTAAAAACAACACCAATGAATTGGATGTTTAACTCAATAAATCGAGATTGAGTAAAAATTACTCTTATCAAGTTCATACCGATGACTTGAGAATTCATCAATGGAGTTATTATGTGTATCAAAAGTATATCCATATAAAGTGTAGTGGAAATTATGACATAATAAAATTAATAGTGATTCCACACATAATCTTGGAGTAAAATAATCAACGAAGTATGCGTAAAGCCGAATGAGTGGAAATTGAAATTTCAAATTCCCTTATTGATTTGGTAACTTAAAAAACACACACCCATGAAAGAAGGATCATAAAATTATGATTTAAATATCCATAAATTAATGTATATTACACAATTAATACAATCATGGGAAGTACACACACCACATTCAACAAATAAGTGATGAACAATGGAAATCTCACGGAATTAAAAGTGAGATAAGAAACCCCTTACTTTGTACTTTTTCCTTGGTCGAGGGTAGGTTATCCTCCTGTATAATGGTGAAATAATTTTTATTTAATTATAAAAGAATAATATACATTAATATGATATCATATATGATCTTTTAACATTGCTTTGTTAATAATATCTTAGTATTATCATCTTTTTGGGTGTTAACTTACTCGTTTTTTTTAAATGTTTTGTTACATAAGTCGTGTTTGTTATGTATAGGTTGTATATTATTCATATAAAGAATTATATCAAGTCCTTAAACATTATTTTTAATCATAAAATGAGAATTAGACTTGTATGGAAATGATGGGGAATGAATCTCATCGTGTTCGTGGAGACGGTAGTCCGTACGTACGCACGAGCGATAATATCATTATTTTGATATTAAAATCATATATAATTGGATGTTATATCATATATAAAGAATCATTATCATGTTATAATTATTATTTAAATTAATTACACACCATTATTGTACCCATACAAATAATAATGTATTTAATAACAATTACACCACGATGTGGAGACGGTGGGTCATACGTACGCAGATATGGTGACATGTCATTCAAAGGATGGATATAGTAATAAATATGGTTGTAACATATTTATAATAACATCACAGTATATAAAAGATACTGTATTTATTATTTTATAATGGAAATAACAAATAAAGAATAATTTGAAGAAGAAAGGAACTTGAAAGAGGGTTGTGAAAACATTACCTCTTCTTCGAGTTCTTCCTTTTGATTTGATCAAAAGGGATCCTTAGGTTGGCTTTCTGACCAAGGAGGGTCTCTAGGATGAAGTGATGGAAGTTGAGAGAATATTTGGTCAGGTTTTGGCCGAGCCAAAATGTTTTTAAGGAATGGCTTTGAGAGAAGTGGGAGTGCCCTTTTATAAGAGGGGTGAGGGGAACCTTACGAAAAACATAAAATATTATTTTATAATAAATTCATATTCAGTTTATAATTGTTCTAAATTAATTTATTTCGAGGATAAGGATGGTATGGGTCTAAATACACTCAACCAATAGGTTTTAGACAGTTTTGGGTCACTTTATTAACCTTATATTTTAGTTTTAACTCTTAGTTAATTAGTTTGACATTTACCATGTCTCTTTGTATTTTTATATTATATATTTAATAAACTTACTATATACCTCCAAGTGACCCCTAAGTGGTACATTAATGATACACCTATCATTATATAATTCCTTTTTCTGAACCTTATATTTTTAGGAATATAATATCAATTAATAATATAATATTTGGTATAAAAACTCTTTTATGTCAATTTTGACACTATTGGGTATTTTGTTTTTGATAATATCATAACAGCATTATTACTTCGAAAAAAAAAATATATAACCAATCCTAATATGTCATATTAACCTATAAAATAAGTGGAATTCATAAAAAGTCTCAAATTACATTTATTTTGATATTTATAATATCAATTATTTTAATATTGTATTAATTTGGTAATTACTGGATCACCATTGTGTCATAAATAAATTAAATTATTTAATTTATAAAAATTATAAATAAAATACCATTATGTAGGAAATATTTTTATATTTCTAATGAATATTTATAAACGAATTTATCATATGTATAACCCTATATTAAAAATGTTTTAGTTATTAAACTTTGATTTTATCTCTTTTAACTCTTCTTTTAAATAAATAATAATAAATGTCCTAATCTAATCCAAGTGGACCTAAATGACAATATTGTATTCCTAAGGTTGTTTTTGGTCGATATACACTTTTCCAATAGAATTAGGACATGTGTTATGGTAATATTAATATCATTTTTACCCTTAATTACCCTATTTACTTTTAACCGTGGTAAATAAAAGTAAAAAGTTGCTATTAAAAAAATTATTTTAATCTCATTAAACCACATTTTACTCCTTTATATTAACCATGTCTCTCGGATTTTCGAAATTCCACTCATAGAAGTGATAAAATTAAGTTTTATGTGAATTTCCAAATTCTCCAAGGAGGTGGGTAAAAGACGGTGAAAAGTTCAATAAAATTTTTATATATCTAAAATTATTATAAATTGACTCCAATGAATTACATTGAACTTATATAGGTATTATGTATCTATTTTGACCTAAAATAAATTTAAATAAAATAAATAATTATTTAAATAAAAAAAACCCGGTTTTAAACTATAACTCATTGTTTTTCACTATTCATCAAAAATTGAAAGTTTTCATAAAAATACCAAAAATTCACCCTAAGCTAATTTCGATATTAAAAATCCAAAAATAAAGTCCATTTTGAAAGATAAAATTTATAAAATTTCAAAAAGTGGATATTACTATTCATAAGAGCTACTTTGATTGGTCGTGGTGTGTTAGAATCTCGAAGTTGCGTACAATGAAAGCTATTGCATTATTCAAAGGAAAACATACCCTGGAAGCTTGGGGTGTTACATTCTCCCCTCCTTCAATAAATTGCATCCTCACAATTTTTAAAATTGGGCTTGGGAATATAATGGAAAGTCCCACATCGGAAAAAGATTCAATAAAACTATCACTTTAAAGGAATGAAAGAGAAGTAAAAAGGTCACCCAAGATAACCCATACTAGGATTCCATGTTGGAAAACGTGGATATTGAAGATAAACTAAGTGTCAAGTTCTGATGGAGAGGGATAGAAAACATGATCAGGAGAAAGTTAACAACACGAAAACTACAAACTTGTGATGGGACAAACAGTCATTAGTTTCCCAGTAGGAAAGAAAATGAACAACATTTTTTTAAGTTACATTACATAAAGATGATGAATTTATTTATGAGATTGACTAAGAAGATAATGAGATATACTTACTTTTTACGTAGAGTTTCATTCTTTAATAAATTTCTACCACTAACTCATTTTTTTTAAATTATGAGCATTCAAGAAGACTTGGTCACACTGTAAGAGCTAGAACAAACTTTTATAAAATCACATGATCCATAAAGGATAAACTATATATTTACCTTGTCTTTAGAGATTAATCAAAACCAAAATGGTTAGTAAAAGATCTGATGATCCCACAAAAAGGATATTCCTTTAGAGAAAGAAACACTAATCTTAATTTCTAAAATTAAACCAACAATACCCCAAAGCTAAATAAATACCATTCAATAAAAAATTGTCCTTAAAATCCTTCAATATAATCCAATCTAATATTGAAACCCAAAACTTAGAATAATTTGGTTATGTATTCTTCCACGTTAAACTGTATCTCCAAATGACATCAACTACTCTTAAAGTCACATACTTAAAAGTAATTAACCTAATCACATATTCTCTATTATAGGTTAATAATTTCCATAAATAAACCAAATCACTATAAATCCAAAATAAAAACGTAGATAAAAATCCACCATTACTCCTCAAATGAAATCCCATAGTATTCTATTTTCCTTGGGCATATAGTGTTCCCAACAAAGCGAACATCTTCCAAAATAACATATATCACTTAATCACCAAATCATTTTCCTATACTAAGGGTATTCATTTGATAAGATATAAGAACCCAAATCAACTTATTATTGATCAATAAAATCATTTAACTAAAAATAATTGGTCACACTAACCAGGGACTTCACATAGTCCAGTGGTAGGAAATAAATCCCAATTGTACTTTGGTTATGAGTTTGATTCCCACAGCTTTGTCTGAAATGACGGGTTGTCACATGGTCTGCATGTTGTCCTTTTTCCAAAACTATATTTTATAACATTACCAAAATGAGATAAATTCCTCAAAATAACCATAACATAATTTTAACCAGAAATGTTATCTCATACCTTGCATTTTCATCCCAAAATATAATAACTTGTAATTTCCTCAAACCCAACGATCATATAAAAACAAATTGTTATTTATTACTATATCCACAATTGAAAATATAATTCTTCCTCAAATATCATTCTCACATGGAAAACTGCGGGGTTACAAATACAAGAGAAAATTATTCCAAAGTAATCCCATCAATAAGGAGAACTAATACTTTTAAACATTTCTCCAACCATTTATTTCCACATAGATTCCTCTTTGACCGAGAAAATATCCAATAGAATAGGGAATTCACTCGGGTAATGGTCAGGTCCCCTACATTTACGAAAAATGACTGTAAATGGATTCTTAGGACCATTTTTATTTTCTTCCATAGTACTCTTCATTTTTTCTCGGAAATTATTCACTTTACGTCCTTCTTTCCCGCACGTAAAGCATTTATTTATTCCATTGAGACACTTTCCTGGGTGTCTCCTTCCACATTTCCTGCATGATGGAAATTTAGGATTCTTTTCTCCATGGTCTCCACTACTGGAGATCTTATCATTCATCACCTTTCTCTTCTTTTTTGAGTTCGGGAGTTGGTTAATATATATATTGTTGATCATATTTTTGGAAAACTAATTTAGAATGAACACAATATCTTTAACGCCTATCAACATTCCATTTTGTTTCTCATTTCAACCACCGTTCCCACCTTATACATCATTTTCAAAGTTACTATGACTTCCTTGGACTCTAGCCATTGACTAAAACCAGAAAGCATTGTGTGAGTAACAGTAGTCATAAAATCATTTAGAGAATATCATGACACCGTATTCTCAATTTGAAACACCTTAGGATTAACCAATTTCATTTATTCTCATCTTATATTAAAATAAATCAAATTGGTTTGTAAACAAAATGTAAATTATCCTAAGAATATCCCCCGGGAGTGTCGTAACCAAGAGTGCAGAAAGGACCATTATCATGCACCAGTTATCGTTCGAGTCTAGATCAAAGGGGTGTTTTCAGGTTTTACCCCTAGGTACATCTGTGCCAGAGCCACCTCTACCTGATCGTATCCAGACAGGGATTTATTTCTTATAAAACTCACAAAATCTATACAATACCAAAATTCTAGGAAGTTCTTCTATACTAATCCTCAAATTCTATCTTAGGGCTATGTGCTCTAATCAGAGTTTTTCCAAATCTAGTTTCTAAGGTTTGTACTAAACTTCCTCTGATACCAACTGTAACAGCCCGACCCCAATTACCTAGAGTCAGTGCATTATTACATAACATTGGCATGATCACAAAATATCAAGTCTCGAAAGACCGATTAGTTTAGTAGTCTTGGAAACACTAGATATATTCATAAGTCTTACATTACATAATAAAGTAAAAAAAAACTACAACAAAATCTTGTATTCATATCCCATCATATTATCCTGGTAGGTCATTCATAAATTACTTCTTCACATCCTGAGAAAAATAAAACATTGAAAGGGGTGATCTTAGATGCTCAGTAAGGATAACAATATAGCGGAAACTTTCATAAATAAGTATAAACATTTAAGGCAATTTATAACTAAAACAAAAGCCTTTTAAACTTGAACTTTAGCATAATATGGAAAAGATAAAATGAAATAATTCCATTTACTTATTCACATGGATATTCTACTAGTCGAATAACCACATGCAATATCAATAACCACTTTCATAATGATGGAATGAATAATGCCAGACTATCATAACCACAAAGTCAAGGCCTCATGCCAAGACTATGAATAAGATTTTGTCAAGGACTTTTTCCAAGACACTAGTTTGTCTCATGAGACCTACCGATGCATCGAGGAGCTATAGCGGGCTCCACCTGTCACTTACTAAGTCCAATGCATTCTTCATATGAAAATTTTGAAACATAACATAAACCTTCGTATTAAAACTAGCATACAAAATGTCAATACTTTAACCACAAACCATGAATGGTATAAAAATAGCACATCCATAGTCAAACATAACTAATTCGATACAATATGGAATATTTTATTATATTAGATTAACCTCAATCGATAATAATGAAGGATATTGACACAGATTAAAATAATAATCAAACTATTGAGAGAAATATCCCCCTTTTTCTTGAAAACATTTAGGAGTCACAATATTTGTCAAGAAGCCATTTAAAATAGATTTTTGAATCAAAGTGTCCCATACCACTTTGAAACTTTTAAAAGAAATTTTGATTTGAAAACTTTAATGTCCATATAAATAAATCCTTAAAACCATTTTTAAAACATGGACATTAATGGGAAAGATTTAGAATAATAAATCTTTAAAACATTTTAAAATGATATTTTAGTTAGAGTTCCTAACCAAAAGAGAGACACTTGAATAAAAATAATTGAGGAAATAAAAACTTTGTAATATCATGAGAATAAAGGGATTCATGATATACTATGTCAAAGTACATTATATACACCATATAAAAGTGATTTGGTGTATAACAACAAAGGAGTCTCAATGGAATGTAAATTGAGATGAAATCTATCATAAAGGTTGTATCCTTAGGTTAAGGATAAATCAATGACATAATTATGTGTGAAAAATATAAATACACTCAATATGATTGGATATTCAGTGTAAAACAATCAAAGGAGATTCACACATATTCTTGTAAAAACAACACCAATGAATTGGATGTTTAACTCAATAAATCAAGATTGAGTAAAAATTAATCTTATCAAGTTCATACCGATGACTTTAGAATTTATCAATGGAGTGATTATGTGTATAAAAAGTATATCCACATAAAGGGGAGTGGAAATTATGACATAATCAAATTAATAGTGATTCCACACATAATCTTGGAGTAAAATAATCAATGAAGTATGTGTAAAGCCGAATGAGTGGAAATTGAAATTTCAAATTCCCTTATTGATTTGATAACTTACAAAACATACACCCATGAAAGAAGGATCATACAATGATGATGTAAATATCCATAAATTAATGTATATTACACAATTAATACAATCATGGGCAGTACACACACCACATGCAATAAATAAGTGGTGAACAATAGAAATCTCACAGAATTAAAAGTGAGATAAGAAACCCCATACTTTCTACTTTTTCCTTGTTCGAGGGTAGTTTAGACTCCTTTATAATGCTGAAATAATTTTTATTGAATTATAAAAGAATAATATACATTAATATGATATCATATATGATCTTTTAACATTTCTTTGTTAATAATATCTTAGTATTATCGTCGTTTCGGGTGTTAACTTACTCGTTTTCTTTTATAAGTTTTGTTACATAAGTCATTTTTGTTATGGATAGGTTGTATATTATTCATATACATAATTATATCAAGTCCTTAAAAATTATTTTTAATCATAAAATGAGAATTATACTTGTATGGATACGATGGGGAATGAATCTCATCACGTTCGTGGAGACGGTAGTCCGTACGTACGCACGAGTGATAATATCATTCTTTTGATATTAAAATCATATATAGTTGGATGTTATATCATATATACAGAATAATTATCATGTTATACTTATTATTTACATGAATTAAACATCATTATTATACACATCCAAATAATAATGTATTTAATAACAATTACACCACGACGTGGAGACGGTAGGTCATACGTACACACGTATGGTGACATATCATTCAAAGGATGGATAGAATAATGAATATGGTTGTACCATATTTATAATTACATAATAGTATATAAAATATAATGTATTTATTATTTTAAAATGTAAATTACAAAGAAAAAATAAGTTGAAGAAGAAAGGAACTTGAAAGAGGGTTGTGAAAACATTACCTCTTCTTCGGGTTATTCCTTTTGATTTGATCAAAAGGGATCATTAGGTTGGCTTTCTGAAAAAATGAGGGTCTCTAGGATGAATTGAGGGAAGTTGAGAGAATATTTGGGCAGGTTTTGTCCAATCCAAAAGGCTTTGAAGGTATGAATTTGAGAGAAGGGGGTGCCCTTTTATAAGAGGGGTGAGGGGTACCTTAGGAAAAAATTAAAATATTATTTTATAATAAATTCATATTCGGTTATTAATGGCTCCAAATTGATTTATTTAAATTCTAAGGTGGGTATGGGTCTAACTCCACTCAACCAATAGGTTTTAGACAGGTTTGGTTCACTTTATTAACCTTATATTTTAGTTTTAACTCTTAGTTAATTAGTTTGACATTTACCATGTCTCTTTGTATTTTAATATTATATAGTTAATAAACTTACTATATACCTCCAAGAGACCCCAAATTGGTACCTTAATGATACACCTATCATTATATAAGTCCATTGGCCGAACCTTAGATTTTTAAGAATAGAATATCAATTAATAATATAATATTTGTTTTAAAAACTCTTTTATGTCAATTTTGACAATATTGGGTATTTTGTTTTTGATAATTTCATAATAGCATTATTACTTAGAAAACAATTTATATAACCAATCCTAATATGTCATATTAAAATACAAAATTAGCGTAATTCAGAAAAAGTCTCAAATTACATTTATTTGGATATTTATAATATCAATTATTTTAATATTTCACTAATTAGGTAATTAATGCATCACCATTGTGTCATAAATAAATTAAATTATTTAATGTCTAAAAATTATAAATAAAATACCATTATGTAGGAAATATTTTTATATTTCTAATTAATATTTATAATCTAATTTATCTTATGTATAACCCTATATTAAAAATGTTTTATTTATTAAACTTTGATTTTATCTCTTTTAACTCTTCTTTGAATTAAATAATAATAAATGTCCTAATATAATCCAAGTGGACCTAAATGATAATATTTTATTACTAAGGTTGTTTTTGGTCGAGATACACTTGTCCAATATAATTAGGACATGTGTTATGGTAATATTAATATCATTTTTACCCTTAATTACCCTATTTACTTTTAACCGTGGTAAATAAAAGTAAAAAGTTATTATTCACCAAAAAATATTTTCATCTCATTGAACCACATTTTACTCCTTGATATTAACTATGTCTCTAATATTTTTGAAATTCCACTCACATAAGCGGTAGAATTAAGTTTTATGTGAATTTCCAAATTCTCCTAGGAGATGGGTAAAAGACGGTGAAAAGTTCAATAAAATTTTTATAGATCTAAAATTATTATAAACTGACTCCAATGAATTACATTGAACTTATATAGGTATTATGTATATATTCTGACCTAAAATAAATTTAAATAAAATAAATAATTATTTAAATAAAAAAATTCGGTTTTAAACTATAACTCAGTGTTTTTCACTATTCATCAAAAATTGAAAGTTTTCAAAAAAATTCCAAAAATTCACCCGAACTAATTTCGATATTCCAAATACAAAAATGAAGTCCATTTTGAAAGATAAAATTTATAAAATTTCAAAAAGTGGATATTACTATTCATAACGGCTACTTTGATTGGTCGTGGTGTGTTAGAATCTTGAAGTTGCGTACAATGCAAGCTATTGCATTATTCAAAAGGAAACGTACCCTAGAATCTTGGGGTGTTACGAACCTGACATCATTAATTTTTTATAAAACTTACACATGTAGAGACATTTTTTGAAATTGGATATTTAAATCACTATATATTGATCATTTATATTATTTTTGAATTAATTTTTATATTAATCAGTTTCACTTGCACATTTTTTATTTAAAAAGCCTTGTATTGTTATTTCTTTATGAAACATAGTCATAAAATGACACTAATTTTTTACCATGGACATTTAAATTTTTAAATGTTGAATTTTTTTATGATTTTTATATTAATTGTTATATTAAACAATATTATTTACACATATTATGGTTGAATAATCCTAATGTTATTTTTTATCATGACTATTTCTTTTATATTTATCATTTTTAGATATTAATTTATCATCAGCTATATTAGTAAACATGATAGGTATAATTTTCTTTCTATTAGTAAAAAAATTATTACTTCTAAAAATAATTTAATTATAATAAAATGTTGGTATATAAAATTTCATTTCAATAATTCATATATTTAAATGATAGACACAGGGGAAGATAAATATTTACCAAGGTATGTGTAAATTTTTTCATATTGATATATCACTAATAAATAAATTATATAATGAAATTCATTTTTTATTTGTCCTACCTTATTTTTATTACTGATAGTGAGCCTCTTATGGAAGAGTATTATTCTATAGAGAATAAGACGCCCCGATTTGGTTGATGTGGGATTACACATTTACCAAAACATTCACTTTATAATGGGGGATAAGAGGTTAGAAATTGAATTTTTTGAAAATAATAATCCAATATGACTAAATATTAACTAGTTTAGAAGTTCTTTGGCTATTAGGTGTCATTATTGGTATAGTATTTTATTTCATGATTGGAAGAGCATCGATAAGAGCTTAAAAGATCAGTTTTTAGAGTCGATGATAGTATAATTTCTCATATTTATTTTTTTTTAATTTTTAAAATATAATATATTTCATGCCTAATATTTAATGTATTCAATTTCATATGACATTTTACTTTCATGACATGAAAGATATTAAAAAGTGGTGTATGTATTTTTCATCAATTAGATAGAGAGATTTTAAAATAAAAATAAATTCACATTATATTTTTGGGATATGACATAATTAAAACCCATGCTTCAAATATGGATTTATATATGTTGAGACCTTGATGAAATTTTTCACCAACTTATGGGAGGAAGCCTTTCTCGTATAACAATTATTAATTAATAAATCAATCTATAGAATTATTTATTAATTAATTGAAAACTTATTCATTTATTATTATATAACCTGACTAAAATATATCTCATTAAGAGATCCAATTATAGAATGTATACCCTCATACATTATCATGTGGAAGGTATCAATTACTAGATGAGAAAATTCTGAAAATATTTATGTATTAAGAGAAAAATCCATTAGCAGCTCAAAAAATGTTTAGTTTAGAGCTCCATCTCACCCCAGACTCCAGAAAAATAGAAGAGGGTTAGGATGACAAAAAAGGGGGAGTTTCTTATAGTTACATAAAAAGTAGTAAATGAGAAGATTATAAAAAGATAATTCTTATTTTTTTTTATTGTAAATTCCCCACACTAATATAAATTTTTCATATATTATTTTAGGATTACCATGAGGAGAAATAAATATAGGGTACCTTTATCCATGAGTGTGGAATGTATATTTTGGATACTTCTTTAGAAAAGCAAGAACACCTAGGTCATGTAAAATAATGTGAGGAAGGTGTTGGTATAAGAAAAGTTGTTGGTCATCCTTTCACAACATCGAGGGAGAAAAAATATCAGGGATAAATAAATCTCTTGAAATATGATCTATAGGACATGAATCATTTGACAGATGATTGAATTAAATCATTTTTACATGCTATGTTTTAAGAAATAGTGAAATAGAAATAGTCTCCCCAGCCTAGTCATTCTACCTATACATATTAATACCTATTTTTGTATTATAATTTTCATGTTGAGGATCCCTATTCACATATTATAGCATACAATATTGTATATAATTTTTGGGATTACATACATCATTAGATAAATTAATAGTAGAGGTTAATGATGTTATGATACAATATATTTAGTGGCATGTCCTATATAGGAGGTATCCATAATTGGATAGATTATGGGTCATTTTTTACTCTGTCTAGCTACTCTTTATCATTAGTTGGAATATAAGGTATATATATATGTTGTTTTTTCAATTTTTATTAACTTTTAATTTTAAATTACTTGTATTTTTTCATTAAATTTATCTTATATTTAAGTATCTAAAATATAAGGATTCTTTGCAAAATAAACAAAAGTTTTGAGAACCCATTCCATTAGACACTTCTCAGATTTCTCATGATTTAACAAAATTAGCAATGAATTACTTTATAATGGAGAGTTATTTTGAATTTTCTGATGATTGTTAAGATATGTGGGAGAGACTATACATTAATAATATTTAAAAAATATATCATGGATATTATTATCAATTATGATCTCTTCGTACCCGTGATTAAGGTGTTTTTCATATAAGTAAATTTCAATTTTTATTTTCATTTCTTTAAATAAATATAACTTATAGTGTTTTAATTTATCAATTTATCTAATTAGGTACATGTACACTCTTTTCCTATAATATTATAGAACTACATTTTAAATATTTATGGATCTAAAATTTATTTTAATATCTTTTCAATACATAAGGAAGAATGTTAGAGTGGAATATAGAGCTAAAAGATTAGAAAACACAAAGATTAAGGGTTGGTTCCTTATAGTCCATAAAGGGTAAGAATACTTATATAGTAATGAACAAATATTAATTATAATATAAATAATGATGATTTTTGTTATATTTTAGTTTTCATTGTATGTTATGAATATTCTACCCACATGACTTCACAACATATTGGTAATTCTCTTTGTTGGGTGAAGTTCATGACTGTTTTTGAGAGTTGTTGAACCCATAAGTTTTATGTTATTTTATTAGTACTTTAATTTAAAAAAATTAATATTACATATGTTTTAGTAATTAATATATGAAAATAAAACAGGTCATAGAAGATATTTAATAAAAAGAACTTATTGATAAGGAACCCAAATCAAATTAATTATGTGAAAGTATGGGTAAATATATTTTGTATTATTATTATTACTTTTTTATCTTACACATATCATTTGTTTTATTTTAATAGTTTTATTTTATAAATGCATCATCATCATCAAAAAGGTTATATTGAATTTTCATATTATGTTTTACAATTTATTTATGAGACTATCATGGTTGGAATGGTGAAAATTTTGGACAAGGTTAGATCCATTATATCTCTTATTATTAAAAAAATATGTTGTATTTTCAATTTTTAAAACTTATTGTTTCTATAGGTTTTTTATGATGTAAAATATTATTTGAGTGAATAATTAAACCATGTTCAAGATTTATTTGTATAATATTTGGTAGGATTTTTTAATTTATATATGTATATGTAAAAAATTGGGGAACAAGATGTTTGGAAATGTTTTAGGTGATGTTATGATAAGAAGATGTTAGTTAATCTTGTTATGAATAAATAAAATTTACTCAAAAAGGTTGAATTTTTTTGTCTAACATAAATCACTATACTTTTTTAGGCTTTCCAAAAAATTTGATTATATGGAGATGAGTGTCCTGAGTTTAATGGATTGAATCCATTGGACGAACATTACTAGTATGAGGTTATCAGTCTAATTTTTGTACAGAATGTTTATCATATATTTCTTATAAGTTTCATGATATAGAGTATTCAATGAAGTTAAATCTTATAAGGATTTTTTGTTATTAATTTTCCTAACATCAGGAGTACTATAGGATTTCATGATCTAATCATATGTCTAAAGGGATATAATAATCCTTCATATGTATAAATTTCATACTACGAAGTTTTGTAGAGATCACTGAATAGAAGTTATCGAACAGAGGAATTCCTGAGTAGAGTTTATATTTGGAGTTCATGAATCTATGATGTTCTCATGGTATGAAGTTTTATCGGTCAATAATTTGTAAATATTTCCAATAATATACAATTTATTGAAATAAAAAGGTTAATTTCTAATGAATATTATTGGTTGAAGACTAATTAGATGAATAAAATCATATAATATATTAAAATTTCATCAGTCTGAGTCTGTTAGATGAACCATTTGAATTATTAAAGGATTTTTATTTTTTTATAATTTCTATAAAATAGACATGTATGAAGTTATGAATTGGAGATTATTTCAGGATGATCAGATGGAGGTCTCTAATTCATTGGAATGATGGTTTTTGGTTGAATTCATCTGATAGATATTTTTATATAAAGTTCATTGATCAGAGGATGGCATGTGAAGTAAATTGGTGGAGAGTTCTAATAAAGGTAATTGGATAGAGGAAGTGGTAGGTGGGTTTTTTTAGATGTTCCTATGAAGTTGTGATGGAACATCAAACAAAGTTACATCAGTCAGAAGTGTTACTACAAAGAATCATTGGACAAATGAGTGGTATAATGTTGTACTAGTTTGAAGAAAATTAAAAATCATTCATAATGGTAAAAAATGTGATGATGTTGGTATGATAATTAAAAATTCCAAAAATCATGATATAAGATCATGATACTTTCTGATTATTAAGGAAATTTGAACAATTATGTTTCCACTGAGTCTTAACGAGATCTATTAACTTTTAGGAGAATTAAATGTCTTTAATGGAAAGAAGTTTTTTATTGGGGCACTCAAATTGTTGAGAGGGAATTTTGAATTAGAGTCTTTGTGTTTCCATAAAATCTTTGTGGTTGTACGCCTATTTAAAAGGGGGTATGTACACTGAGTTAAAGTGTGGATTTTTGGAAGAGAGGTGAAGTGCAGTCAAATTGGAAAGTTTATTGAACAAACTTTGGAAAGTTTCATCAGTATAACAAATACTGAAGGATTTTTCCCATCAGTTGGTATTGGAATAATGGTTTGTATAAGTCAAATGGATAATTGGGTTAAAGAGGCATAAGTTAGAAGGATATCAGACAGAGTTTCAAATTAGGTGTTATCATATGGACAATGTGTTGAGGTAATTGAATTAACAATGATTTAGAAGTGGTAATGGTATTTATAAGGTATAAAATAAAGTTTATCATATAGATGACCAGAAAAATATTACCAAAAAAATAGGTGATCAGACATATGTTTTCTTACAGAATTAAGGAGATCTTCTTTCCTTCTGTTGTGCAAGAAAGTGAAGAGGAAGAGGAATCACTTATAGAAAGGTAAAGTGTGAATAAATTTCAAGTAGAATAGTGAAAACATACTGAAGACTATTGTATAAGGTTCTTAAAATTATTTCAAAAATATTTTTATATCATTTATCTATTTGAGGATCACATGCACTATCGATTGACTATGGTTATTTTAAAGTAAAAATATATTATTGTCTTGTTGTATCTATATACAAATGATTATTTTCTAGTAGTTATTGAGGTATTGGATTATTTCTAAACCATTCCAAGTACTAGATACTCTTATTGAGTAATAAACCTTATAAATACCTATGTTTCTAGGGTTGTTCTTGTTTTCTTATTTTCCAGAAAATTCATATCTCTCTAACAAAGATTTAAAGGTTGTTTCTTAATTAAGAAAATGTAAAAAGTGAAGAAAAATAATTCACCACCTCCCACTCTTAGTGATCACATAGATCTTGATTGGTGATTTCAAGAGGTATCAGAGCTAAGGTTACCTTCATTGAATCTAAAATTTTAAGAAAATGAAGGCTTCCATGAATATTTAAAGCTTTATGAATAGTAAGTGGATTCTTATCTTATATAGGAAGAACTATTATATCTGGAAGGATAGAATATTTCCTTATATTATTTCCATTGTTTATAAAGTTCTTGAGTTTTCTACAAATGGTTTTCACCCATGTGATGAAGGTTCTCTATTTATATCTACTGATAATAAAATTTTAGAGAATGATAGGTGAGCTAGAAATTATATAATTTTCTCACTCTCTGAAAGTGATTTTCTTAGAGTTAAAGGAATTAGAATAGATAAATGCATCTGAGATAAATTAAACAACATCTATAAAGGAAATATAAAATTTGGATAAGTGAATTTATAAATATAAAGATTGATTTATTAAGATATTAATATGGGTGATAAGAAATATGTTAGTGACTTCTTTATAAGTGTAAATAATATTATAATTACCATAATATGACTTGGTGAGAAGTTGGAAGATTCAAACATTGCTGAAAAAATATTATGAATTCTTCTTAATAAATTTAATTCCAAAGTATCATAATTGAAAGATATATATCATGAAAATTTATCTCCAGATGATCTACATAGCACTCTCATCACTTATAAAATGAAAATAGAGAAGGTTATAAAGAAAAAATAAAATTTTATTGAGAAATTTTTTTAAATCTTCCAAGAAGGTAAATTCTAAGAAATATCTTGAGGAAGATGCTAGTGAATCTAAAACAAAATGTGATTTATGTAAAAAAATTGATAAATTTATGTTTTTTTCTAAAAATTTTAAAATAGGTGCAGGTAAGTATAAAATAAAGTTACCACTAAAATGTTTTGGCTGCAAAGCTATTAGACATTTTATTACAAATTTTCCTCGATAAAAGGAAGATGAAGAAAGTGATAAAGATGATAGAAATTCAAGAAGATCTCTCAAGAAAAAGTTAGAAAAATAAAATTCTTATTCTAGAGCTAAGGATAAGAATTTATTTAAATAAAAAAGAAAAAATATATCTATGTATGTGGAAGATGATGGAAATAAAGAAAAATCAGAAAAATCCAGTGATGATGCTGCTAAAAAATTGATTTTTGAAAAAGTGAATGATGAATAGTTCACTATTGGTGAAAGTATTAGATCATAAGAAGAGAATAAATTGGATTATATTATAAAGATAGAGTTTATAGAATTTTTTTAAAATATTATAATGCTTAAAAAAGAGAATAATAAGTTGAAGAAATAATGTCTTTCAGTAAACAATCGAGAATATTTTCTTGAAGAAAAATCAATGTTACTAAAATATATTGATGATAAAAAAAATTCTTGATGAATAGAATAATCACAACCTAAATATTGAATAAAAAATGAAGTTCAAGGAGAAATAATTATAAATTTTTCAATAAAAACTTATTAAAACTGAGCAAATAATTACATGTTTTTAAAACTCAGTTACAAAAATTAGTGAAAGTTATAAGAAGTGTAAACCTCAAAAGGATTAATAAAAATTATTCTAAAAGGCTAATAAGAAGGTTGAAGTTATTCATAAGCAAATTAAAGTCAATAATACCATGTATATAGACAAAATAGGTGGAGTTGAAAAACCTAAAGTTTATAAGGTTTCAAAGTATGAACCAAAATCTACTACTAGTAGTGATTTTGTTAAGGCTAGAAATAAATCTAAGTTAAAGAAGAAAATTTTGATTGGTAATCAAAAATTTAGTTCATAATAAAGTTTCCAAGTGGATGTTAATAAATTTGATGATAAATAGTACACAACTCCATAAATTATGCAAGTTACAAAGTGAAATTTGTTTTTGATGGTTACTGATAGTATTGTGGTGGTTTTAGGAACATGGTTAAGATGTGTTGGTTCAATCATCAATACTATAATTAATCTAGAAGAAACTAGAGACATATTTTTAGGGGGAGTCAACCCACTCAAATAATATAACTAGAGAAAGTTATTTTAGATATTAAAAATAGATTCAAACCCTTTAAAACTATTTTTGAAAATGTGATCATCCTAGATATCTTACAAAATGATGTCTTTTCATGTTATTAACATAACAAATTATACAAAAAATTTAAAAATCTAAACGATAAGGAAGAAAAGGTTAAAGAAAAATCCTTAGTCATTGAAACTTCTCTCAGACCTACAAAAATAGAATAACATTCAATATTGGGTAGTGGTTTTTATTCACATATGGTAGGAGATTTAAAGTTATTGATAAATGTGAAATATTATAAATAAGGTATAGTAAATTTTGGAAATTATAATTCCCTCATAATAAAAGGCGTTGGATTTTCTATCATTTGGGAAGAAAAGTTAAAATTCAAAAGTGTCTTGTTTTTTGATGGGTTGAAACACAATTTTTTAAGTGTTTTACATATTTGTTATAATTTTAATGAAGTTATTTTTAGAATATATGGTTTTATTTTTAAATTAATTTAATAAGGGAAAGTTGTTACAAGAGTAAAATGAACCAAGGTAAACTTATTCCAAGTTGGTGATGCACAAAGTTCATGATATCTGAGTATGATTGAATAAAATCATCTATTTCATAAAATTTTGGGGAATATTTTTCATAATAATATGATAAATCTAAAAAATAAATAAATTATTCATGATATTCCTAGAATTATAAGAAGAGGATCTTGGTGTTGTTCTATATGCTAGAAAGGGAAGATTACAAACTAAACAAATAATAAAGTTGAGATACATTCAAATCGTCCCTTGGAGATGATAAATTATGAAATTTGTTGGCTCATGAGAATAAAATAAAAAAATGAATATAATTATGCTATTTCTTTTATTGATAACCTTACTCACATTACATGTATTATGTTTTTAAAAACATAGAGGCTCTCAAAATGTTTAAGAGTTTCAGGAGGAGTGTAGAAAAATAATATGGATATTCTATAAAGAAGATATAAACTAATAATATTGGAAAATATAAAAATGTGAATTTTAAATATTATCTTGAAAATCATTTAATTCATCATTAATTTAGTGCACCATATTATACCACAACAAAATAGTATTTTTGAAAGAAGAAATATAAATTAAGTAGAGTTGTAATTAATTATATTGATTAAACATGATACTTATTGATTCTTCTGGAGGAAAACTATTGGTGTGGAAATACATATTCATAATTTATTTTTATATAGTAAAAACTCTAATATGACTCCTTGTGATATGTATTAAAAAGAAAACTCATGTCTGAAATACCTAAGGGTGTTCGATGGTCATTTCATTATAAAATTAAAGGGTGAGAATCTTGAGAAGTTTGACGAGATTGGTTTTGATGGAATCTTTATTGGATACCCTCTTAATGGTAGAGGATATAGGTTTTATAATAAAGATACATGAAATATTTTTGACTCTTCATATGTGCAAGTTCTTGAACATTCTGAAAATAAAATGACTGTAGATGTGAAAGAAATGGAATATTAAGTGGTTGTAGTTGAACAACCTAGAAAAGTTATTAATAATAATAATAATGTTAAAGTAGCATGAGATAATGATTCTATATTATCTATATCAAGTATTGAGGAGCGAGTAAATTCATCTCATCCTAGGCTGGGGAAGTAAGTGTAAGTCCAAAGCATCAATGGAGATCAATGAAATCAAGTTCAAACTATAAGATCATTAAGGTTAGTTTCACATACTTCCTTAGATTCACAGGTTGATCCAAAACATGTTGATGAAGCTATAGATCATCAAGAGTGGGAAGATTACTTGAATAAAGAGTTGGATAAAATTAAAAATAATGATACTTGGGAACTTATACCCAAACCAAACAATAAGAATTTGATTGGTACAAAGTGGGTGTTCCAAAAAAAGTTTAATAAAGAATGTTAACTGATAAGAAATAAGTAAAGACTAGTTTATAAAGGTTAATCACAAATTGAAGGCATTGGCTATAATGAGACCTTTTCTCCAATAGAAATATTGGAAACTTTCAAAATATTTATTATTATCATTGCATGATAGAAATATAATATTTTCCAGATTGATGTAAAGTCGGTATTTCTTAATGAAGGTCTTGATGAAGAATTTTATATTGAACAACCATGTGGATTCATTATTGGGAAATATAAAAGATTCATGTTTAGGTTAAATAAGGATTTTTATGGGTTGAATTGAGATATGAGTGCTGGTATTCTAAGTTGGATACTTTATTAAGGAACTCGAACTTCAATAAAGGAAGAGTTGGTATTAACCTCTATATAAAATATAATTAAGAGTTTTCTCTCATTTTAATTTTTAAAATTGATGATATCATATTTTTAGGTAATAATTAAGAAACGTGTGAGATTTTTTCTAAGGAGATGAATTTTTTTTTGAGATTTCCATTCTAAGAGAAATTAAATACTTTATTTCCTTACAAATATCTCAAAATAATAATTTCATTTATCTATACCAAGAGAATTATTCTAAGGAACTTATAAATAAGTTTGGAATGAAAAACTCAAAGCCTATTTCCACACCTATTTTAGTGGGAAAAATGTTTTAAAAAATGGGGAAGTAAAGGATGTAGATCCTAAAGACTTTATAAATCTAGTTAGAAGTTTACTATATCTAATAGCTTTAAGGATGGATATAGTGTATGTTGTTACAAATTGTACTAGGTATCAAAGTGAACCAAAATGATTTCAAATCATGAATACAAATTTAATTCTCATATATATCAAAGGAAAAACTGATTTTGGGTTGAAATATGATAGTATGGAAAATATTGATCTATTTGGTTATATAGATGTATATTGGGAAGGTAGTTTAGATGATATAAAATACACATACGGTGGAGTTTTTTTCTTGGGAGAAAGATATATTATATGGAATTAAAATAAACAAAGTTCAATTCCTCTTAGTATAGAAAAAGTTGAGTATGTATTTGTTGCTCAAGATGCAAAAAATTTGATATGAATGAATATATAGTTGGAGGATTTGTTAGTTGATGTTAATTTACACCTTATCTTGGGTTGTGATAATTAAAGTTCTATAAATATTACTGAGAATTTAGTGCAACATTATTGATCCAATCATATTAGTATCAAATAACACTTCATTAAAGAGAAAATGTAAAATAATGAACTAAAGTCAGAGTTTATTCCTATAAAAGAGAAATTTGTTGATTTTTTCACCAAACCATTGACGAAGGAAACATTTTATAAGGTGTGGGTTCTCATAGGCATATAACGACACCCTATTCAAGGCTAAGGTATGTGATTATTTTCACCTATCACATCTTGTCTTTAGATAGTGTTGTAAAAGGGGAAGAAAATGTATAACTTAAATATATCCATTAGTGTGTGTTTAACCTTTTTAAGGAAGAGAATATATTTAGGGGGAGTTCATAAAATGGGTAAGAAATAATTTCAGTGGCTATGTGAATTGTTTTAATAGTTTTTTTAAGTGGATGTAGGAAATTTTGTTCTTATATGATGAAGTTATTTTTGTAATAAAAGTTCCAAGTGGAAGATAAAGCTGAAACTATTCCTAAGAACGGTTTCTTAAGAGGTGTATGAAAATTTTTATTAAGTTTATACTTATTGATAGTATTGTATTTTTGTTCAATAATTATTGTTTCTTAAACTGATTTCTCTCATACAGGCTTAGAATTATTGGATAAGTAATCCATTTATTGAGTTTTAAAGTTTCAATGATTTATGTTCCATGGTTGACAACAAAATCCCAAGGGAGCGATTATTAAGACTAGTAAGTTTGGATATGTTTTTATATGATGTCATGATAAGAAGATATTAGTTGGTCTTGTTATGAATGAAAAAAGTTTTCCCAAAAGGCTTGTATTTTTTTTTACATAAATCACTCTACATTGTTATAATTTCTTATAAATTTAATCATATGAAGATGATCGACCTAAGTTTACCAGACCAGTTATATTGGATAGATGTTACTAGCCTGAGGTTATTGGTATTAATTTTTTTTAGAATTTTTATCCTATCTTACGTACAAGGTTCATCAGACATAGTGCTTGGTGAAGTTAAATCTGGTGATGATTTTATGTTTTTAATTTTCCTAACATCATGAGTACTATATGTTTTCATTATCCAGCTGTAATTCGAAAGAGGGATAATAATCATTCGTATATATAGAGTTTATACTAAAAAGTTATGCAGATATCATCGAATGGAAGCTATCAGATAGTAGTGTGGTTTAGTATATTTTGTGTTCAAAGATTATGAAGATATGATGTTCTGGTGGTATGAAGTTTTATCAGTCAATCATTTATAAAGATTATTGATAAGAGGAAATTTTTCGAAATATAAAGGGGATTTTATAATGAATTTCATTAGATGAATAAGATCATATAATCTCTCACAATGTCATTGGTCTAAGTCCATTGGATGAACTGTTTGAATTTTTAAAGTTTATTTACTTTTTCACAGTGTATATAAAATGAAAATGTATGAATTTGTGAAGTGAATATTGTTTTAGGATGATCACACAGAAGTATCTGAGTCATGGATCAAATGAATGTGTTTTGTAAAAAGTTTATCAGTTAGAGGATGGTGTGTGAAGGTAATAGGCGAAGAGTTTGGATTGAATTCATTGAATGAAAGATGTTTCTAAAAGAAGTTTTTCAAGATTTTCCTATGAAGTTTTGAGGGAACATCATATACAGTTTCATTGGTCAAAAGTGTTTCTATAAAGAATCACCAGACAAATGAGTGGTATAACGTTATACCAGTTCAAATGTATTTATGAAGCTTTCATAAAGGTAACAAATGTAATAATACGGATTTGGTCATTCGATGTTCCTAAAATCATGAAGGAAGATTGTGATACTCACTAAGTATTAAGTAAATTTGAATAAGTATATTACTGATGAGTCTTAAAGAGATAATCTATCTTTTAGGAGAATTAAAAGTGTTCAAAGGAAGTTTATGAGCAGTACAGTAAAAGTGTTGAGTGGGAAGTTTGAATTGGAGTCCGCACATTTCCTTAAAATTTAGGGGTACAATTCCTATATAAAGGGGGTCTGAGCATTGAGGTAAAGTGTGGTTTTTTGTAAGAGAGTAAATTTTTTGCTGAATTGGAAAGTTGATTGGAAAAACTTTGAAAATTGGAATTATTATGATGAATACCAGATGAGGTCTTCCCATCATTTGGTATCAAATGAACAGTGTGTGGAAGTTGATCAAATGATCTTGTTAAAGAGGAATTGGTTATAAATATATCAGATGGAGTTTCAAATCATGTGGTATGGATAGATAGTGTAATGAGTTGATTGGACATACAACACTTTAGAAGAGGTTTTAGTCTTTAGAATACACTAAAAAAAGTTTACAGAAATGATGACCAAATAGAGCTTACTAAATGAATAATTAGTCAGATGGATGTTTTCTTACAGAAGTCCAAGGAGGAGTTATTGCCTGCTATTATGGAATAAAGTGAAGAGGAAGAAGAATTAATTATAGGAATGTAAATTGTAGATAAATCTCAAGAAGTGAAATGAAAATATACTGAATCCAGTTATAGAAGTTTCTTATAGTTGTTACAAAAACATTGTTATATCATTTATCTATATGAGGATAACATGTACTATTGATTCAATATAATTATTTTTAAGTTAAATGATATTCTTTTCTTATAGTAAATACATACAATGGATTGTTTTCTAGTGGTTTTTGTGTTCTTGGATTATTTCTAAACCATGCCAAGGACCATATACTCTTATTGAGTAGTGAACCTTGTAAATACTTGTGTTCTTATAGTTGTTATTTTTTTCTTGTTTTCCAGTAAAGTCTTATCACTATTATAAGAGGTGAATTTTGTTCATTAAGTAAGAAAACATGAAAATATAAGATCACTGACTCACCCCCTTCCCCTTCGGGTGATTAAATAGATCCTAATTTTTCCTTTCAAAAAGATTTATTTTTGTGTATTATTTTGAATAAAATGTTGTATACAAGTTTTCATTATGTTTTTTTGGGTTTTATGTTACTTCTACTTATTTTGGTTTCATGTTGTATGATTTTTTTCTATAGGTTTCTTTCAAAAAGGTGGAAAATTTTATTTCTATAATATTTTAAAAAAATATTTAATTTTCAAAGTTTTTTATTTATGAAAATGATGTCAAAAGGGTTTTTTGGATGTCAATTATTTGGAAAACTAATGTCAAAATCACCTTTTGACTTTGATTTTTTCCAATATCGAATGTCAAAAAACCATCTCAAGGTCATTTTTTTGAGCCTTTTGGTGTTAGTTATAGGGAATAACTAACATCAAAAGGGACATTAAACATCATTTTTCTAAATAACTAACATTTAAATTCTCATTTGATGTCATATGTAAGTATAAATAATTTTTAATGATCTAGTAAAAGTAATGAAAAAAAATCTCCATGGTAGTTATAAATAAATTTTCATTGATATAATGTGTTTATATTGGTTATAAAAAACTAATGATGATACATTACATTGAACTTCAACTGAAACAACATCTACTTTTAACTAACATTGAAAATCAAAAATAACCAATGTTAAAATGTCTTTTCTAGTAGTGGTTAGGCTCTAAAGTGAAGTAAATGTATGAAAAAAAAGTTTTACTCAAGAATGTTGTTCTCCTAAATCCCCTTGAAAATAGTTACCTCCAAACACCTCTTGATTTCCTTAGGTAATCACATATGATCATATTTAGTGGAAACAATATTTCTTCCATCTTCCTCTCATTTTTTTATCACTATTATTCATTTTTTATGGAATATTCAGTTCATATTTTTATTTTTCAAAGGAAGAGAGGCAGATTTTATCTTTAAAATGTAGTTTGAACTATCTTTCCCAGCTTTTAATGAAATTTTAGATGACCCCATATCATTCCAACTTGAGTTTTATCCCTAAAATAACATTAAAAAAGTTTTAATAATTTACATTTTAACTCAAATAGATTCTTAATGATATCAAAATACAACTCATCTTCTCCCTCCCATACACTCGAGTTTAATAAAAATCATGCATTTTACTTATTGATCATGTTGTAAATGGATAAATAGATTGTAATGTGGTTTTATATCAAGTAATTTATTGGATAATTGGGGCTTAATAAATTCCAAATGTAAGGGAAAACTAAAATAGGAGTTAAATGTAAAAAGGGTCTTTTAAAATTATGCATCAATCATACTTGATGCATTTCATGAACTCTAACAACTTTGAAAAAGAGAAAAATATAAAGTATTAGATATAAAAAAAGACTCAAGACTCTCGAGGTAAATATAAATGTAAAGAATATATAAATAGGTTTATAAACCTCTTGGGTTTGGTTAGATATTTATTTTAGACAGTACTATTTCACATGAGTTTTACAATCACTCAAACTTCCTTAAATAAAAAGATTAGAAATCGGTGAATAAAATCCATATCAATAATCATTTAAATACTTATACATTCAAAATTAATTAATATTACAAAAATAAAAATATGGTAATAATTTTCCAAAGTATTCATTTTAGATTAATATCTTAAAAACACTCTAAATATTAAAATAGAATATAAAACATACAGTTTTCTATATTTTAAAATTACAAAAAAAAGTATACAAAAAAATCTAAAAATATGTTGACACCCCCACACACACACACTTATGATTTAACTACCCTTCATTTAATATAATACAAAATTAAAAAGATAAGGTTTTAAAAACAAATATAAGTAAAGAAAACCTGAGTTCCAAGTGGGTATTATATTTTATATTGTTTACCACTGAATTTTTTTAGAAATTTTTCCCCATTCTGATAGATGATTTGGTTTCATTATCATAAACTACTAGAAAATATTTTATACAATGATATTAATATTAAAATTCTTATAGAATACCATGTGTATAGTGTACTGCATCTCCTTCCCCTTAATAATGTGGTACAACTTGTATATTAAAGGATAGAAAAAAGAATGGGTCCTATTCTTATTTGGCCACTATTTGTTTGGTCTCTTATTTAATTTACAAGGCCTACTCATTTTCTTTTATATAAAAAATTTCATAAAATAATAAATTAGTGAAATTTTCAATTTGAAAATAGTTAAAATAAAATGGATCAAAATAAATTTTTATCCTTCAAGTAAGTCATATTGAAACTTTATTTATTTGAATAAGCCCACTAGGAACACGGTATTAGTAGGTGTATCATTATATTCTTCATCATCCTCTAAGGACACCCATGTATTTGTTGATTCTAAACATTTGAAACATTTTGAGGTAATACTCAATTAATTTTTAAGAAAATTAGAACTAAATGAACTTGATAAAATATTATCCTCTTGAGTAGGTGTGACTTCAATTTCTTCTTCTTTACTTAGTACCTCATGGATTAGGGTTGTTGGATTTGGAGGCAGGTATTCAATATTTTTTAAAATTTATTAAAATCCCATTTCATCACTGGTGTCTTCTCTTAAAATAATATATAGGTAGATATTTACTGATTTTTATTATTCATATATTGGAGAATCATTTGGAAATTTAGTACTGATAAAATGAGACTAATATTTGTCCTAATTATGTTGATCTCCCATGTGTGCATCGACTGACATGTCTACTTCAAGAAAATATTTAAGAAATTTCCAATAAATTTCAGATGATAGATCTTCAAATAGTTCCCTTATAGACTCCCTAGGATCTTAAACCATCAATGTAGGTGGAACAATCTTTACTAATTCTTTATCTTTCTTTTGTTATTTTTTCAACCTCAAATCTTTGATTTACTTAAGAGAAGTGTAAATGATATTTATTTTATTTATCACTTATTAAATTATTCTGAAATTCTCTTACACTTGAATCATTAAAAACTCTTCCCTACTAGACTCAACATTTGTACAGGCATATGAAAAACAATGAAAAATTCCATTTTGAACTAAGAAATAAAAGATATGAAATGAACTATTTTTTTAGATTTTGAAATTTATGGGTTTTTTGTATTTTTGTGTAAAAAGGTGTTTTTAGACTATTTAAATCCCTAGAATTGGTGAAAAATGATAAAATGGGATTTTCTATGAATCTCAACTAAGCATTTTCTTATTTACCTAAGAATATAATATTGTGTAATATCATGGTCGATCTTATAAGGAGGTAACTCACACAAAAAAAAATTTTATTATCACTAGTTATATTAAAATAATAAATTTTGGTGGGGTGTTAAGGGTTTGGGGGTGAGGGATGGGTTGTAGGGTCAAGTCCTTGGGCCTTCATGTTACTTCACTTTGTTTCCTTGCATTGTATTTTGTGGTGGATAATGTAATCAATCTTATATAATATAATAATATCTATAAAATGAAAACGTAAACTTAATATAGCTTAGGTTTTATAAAATTCATGTGGTATATATATATATGATTTAAAAATATATAAAAAATCAAAATAAAGCACAAATTGGTTAGTGAGAAGAAATAAGTGTTGCAATCATGGGTAATTCGTAATCAACCTTTCATTGTTCTTTAAAACTATAATTATCAATATTCTATATAATTTATTGATCAAAACCTATCATTAAACACCCTCCTTGACAGAATGTATATTATACCAAACTAATACCTCTACATGTAGGATGATACTCTTCTTAAATTTAGTTAGGATACCTCTTTGTTTACCAACACTACCTAAGACAAACTCCACCATATCAATGGATTAAATAATTATGGGAATTGATAAAAAAAGGAAGAAGAACACAATAATAGAGAAAACAAGGTGCCCTATAACTAAAATTGATTTAACCACTCATTAAATTATTAGAATAAAATAAAGAGAACTATTGAAGAAAAAATAATTCAAACAAACATTTCCCCTTCCCTTAAAACAATTAACAAAGTCAGTTCTCCATTTTTATGGAGATGAGATTCACATAGAAATAAAAACAAAGGAAAAAATAAATAGAGAAAACTACGGTTTATAAATATTAAAATTGTATAGGACCATTAAAAAATAAAAGAAAACCCTCCATAACTACTGGAAATGGATAACTTTTTTTAATAGAAATAGAGGTGTAAATTTATAAGGAAGATATGGGGCATATTTCCCTCCAATTTTTTCCATTGAAAGTTCACATGTGTTTGGACTATTAAATATTTTAATCTATAGAATTTTCCTTATATGAAGTTATTCATATCTATCTTTTATGTACACCCACAAAATTTTAGCTTAATTAGACAGGTGTATCAAAATATATTATTGTATTACTAAACTTTTCTACCATTTTAGACTTTTTGAATTCTCATTCCTCAATTTTTCATGCATTCATGACCATGAAAATTGATGAATATAAATTACCCATAGATAATGTAAATTTTCATTATCATATACTCTATCTTAAATTAAAATATAGGATCATATGGGCTGGTAATTTTTTATATATGAGCTCAACATTAAAAGTATTCAAAATTATACATAGATTCCAAGACCCAACTTGAATGATTTATTTAGGCCTCATATGGTTGGATTTATTATTTGGTCTAATTGAATGAAATGTATACCATCAAGAATTTAATCCTAAAATATAGGAATTTTGAAATTTATATTAGTGTAGAAAGTGTATTAACAAATATACCAAACTAAATAAAAATAAAAAATATATATATTTTCACAATATAGTCTAAAAAATCCCAAAACATAAAAATGTTACACTTACCCTTAAAATAATAAATTTTTGGTATTAAAACATTGAATTAAGAATAAAATGTATAAAAATATGATCTTAATCAAACCCTCACACTTAAACATTTCACTCTAAGGAAATCATCTATACTAATGTTAAAAAAACTTCTCAATGTATAATTGACAAAACTACTCAACTCAATCACCAAGAGAAAATATCATGCTACCTACATGGATTAAATTTCCTAACTCTTAAAAATTATCATAAAATTTTATTCAATGGGATTCTAATCCTCATGTTTATATTTTACCCACCTCCCCAGAAAAGTATTTCTCTCTTTACTCAAATATTTTAATATAGATTTTCTCTCATTCCCAGACACATGCATGATCTTCATAGGCTTGTTGTATTCCTAGTATCTTAACTTAATAGTGGTATAAATGTTTCAATAATGAGATAGTTTAAATGTTTTTTTATAAGTAATTGTTTTGGAAAGTTTTAAATTAAAAAATATTAGAGATAAAATAAAGAGGTTTGGGCTCTAAAGTAAAGTAAACACATGAAAATAGTTTCCCTCAAGAATGGTGTTCTCCTCACTCCCCTTGTAAAAAGTAACCTTCAAAGACCTCTTTATTTTCTTAGTAAATCCACACTTGATCGTATTAAATAGAAACAATATTTACTATCCCTTCCACACATTTGTAAAATTGTTATTTGGTTTATTTCATATCTATAATTTTTAACACAGATTTTGATTTTTGGAAGGAAGAGGGGAAATTTTGATCTTTAAAATGTAGTGTAAACTCCCTTAACCAAATTTTAATGATATTTTGGACCAAACCACATCTTTCCAAATTTAGTTTTATCCCTAAAATATCAGAAAAAAAAGTGAATCCACCTTCTATTTCGGCTCAAATAGACTCTTCAAGATAGCATAATACAATTAATCTCCCCCACACACACACTTGAGTTCAATAATAGTCATGCATATAACTTATATAGTAGTTTGTAAAGGGATAAATATCTTGTAATGTGGCTACCAAAGAAGGTATTTCATGGATATTATGGGATTAATAATGTTCATATGTAAAGGTAGACCAAAATAGGAGTTAAATATAAAAAGAGGATTTTAAAATGGTACCTTAATCATACTTTATACATTCTGTAAACTCTAACAACATTGAAAAAGAGAAAAAAAATATGTAATGGATCTCAAAACATGACTCAAGACTCCCAATAAAAATAAAAATGTGAAAAATATGTTAAAAATATTTAAAAACATCTCAGTTTATGAAAGATATTAATTTTAAATAGTATTAGTGCCCATGAGTTTCCTAATCGATCAAACTTCCTTGAATGAAAAATTTATAAATTGAGGAATAAAAATACATATTAGAAATCATTTAAATCCATAGACATTAAAATTAATAAATTTTCCATAAATTATAATATGGTATAAATTTTCCAAAGTATTTGATTTAGCTCAATATTATAAAAACACTCCAAAATTAAAATAGAAAATAAAACATGAATAATTCTAGATTTTAAAACCCTAAAAAAAGAAACACACAAAAATTCCTAAAAATATGTTGGCATCCACACCCCCCAAAACACACACTTATGATTTAACTAACCTTATTTAAGCATAAATATAATTAAAAATATAAGGAAAAAACCAAAGATAAGGAAAGACACAACAAAAGTTTATTTTGGCCGTGACATCCTTCACTTAAGCTCTTAAACACTGCCACTTTAAACCTATAATAAAGAAAGAACAAAACATAAGAAATGTATTGAAATAAAAAAATTAAATATAATAGGGGAAAGAATAAAAATGATATTGTAACACCCCGATATTTTATGAAAAATATTCTTTTCATTAATGTCTTGTGTTGTACGCTACACCAAAAGGAGCTTGCACAACACGCAATCGCGACCTTCCTCGATAGCGTGTGTAGTACGCAATAACGAGTTTCACTAAACAACAATATGCTATTAAAATATTATTAAAACTAGCTGTTATGAATAGTAATAACCACCTTTTAAAATTTTAGAAATGTTATCTCTCAAAATGGTCTTCATTTTTGGATTCGGAGTATCGAATTTAGCCTAAGGTAAAATTTCGGTACTTTTCAGATAACTTTCATATTCTGATGAATAGTGAAAATTACTAAATTATAATTAAAAACAACTTTTTTAATCGAAATAATTAATAGTGATAAATTATTAATTTAAGTGGTTTTAAAGTATATTTAGAATATATTTTTACAATTTAATACAATTTTGGTCATTGGATGTAATTTCACATTTAAACCAGTCATAAACAAGTGTCAATCTTTTGATAGTTATTATCTCTTAAGAACACGCTATTTGTTTTGACGACGGGAATTAATTTTTAAATTAATTAATGCAACTGATATGTTTTGAATTTGGTAAAATAGACATCATTTTTGAATTCTTAATATCAAATATAGCTTAGGCCTAATTTTTGGTATTTTTCTAGAAACTTTCATTTTTGGATGAATAGTGAAACAACTAAGTGGTAGTTAAAAAAACTGAATTTTTCATAAAACTTAATTTTACCGCTTCTGTGAGTGGAATTTCAAAAATCTGAGAGACACGGTTAATATCAAGGACAAAAATGTGGTTCAATGAGATGAAAATAATTTTTGGTGAATAGTAACTTTTTACTTTTTTTTACCACAGTTAAAAGTAAATAGGGTAGTTAAGGGTAAAAATGATATTATTATTACCCTAACACATGTCCTAATTCTATTGGATAAGTTTAATTCGACCAAAAACAACCTTAAGAATAAAATATGACCATTTAGGCCCACTTGGATTAGATTAGGACATTTATTATTATTTAATTCAAAGAAGAGTTAAAAGAGTTAAAATCAAAGTTTATTTACTAAAACATTTTTCATATAGGGTTATACATACGATAAATTCGATTTTAAACATTAATTAGAAAGCTAAAATTATTTCCTACATAATGGTATTTTATTTGTAATTTTTAGACATTAAATAATTTAATTTATTTATGACACAATGATGATGCAGTAATTATCTTATTAATGAAATACTGACATAATTGATATTATAAATACCTAAATAAGTATAATATGAGACTTTTTATGAATTAAAATAATTTTCTAGGTTAATATGACATGTTAGGATTGATTTAATTAACTTTGTTCGAAGTAATAATTCTATTATGAGTTTCAAAAAAATAAACTTTTGAATAGTGTCAAAATTGACATAAAATAGTTTTTAAAACAAATATTATATTATTAATTGTTATTTTATTCCTAAAAATCTAAGGTTCAACCAAATGACTTAGATAAGGTTATATATATTAATACAACACAACTTGGGGGTCGCTTGGATGTATATGGTAAGTTTATTAACTATATAATATAAAAATACAAAGTTACATGGTAAATGTCAATCTAATTAACTAAGAGTTAAAACTAAAAGATAAGGTTAATATAATGACCTAAACTTATCTAAATTCTATTGGATGAGAGGATTTCGACCCATACCCACCTTATCTTATAAATAACTCAATTTGGAGCTATTTAAATCTGAACTTGACTTTATAATAAAATAATATTTTTAGTTATTCCAAGGTTCCCCTCTCCTCCCTTATAAAAGGGCACCGCCTCCCTCTCTTCCTCACACAACTTTGAGCCTTCAAGCTCGGCCAACCCCTGCCAAATTCTCTTCTCCACTTCCCTAGAAATATCCTAGAGGTTCTGGTCTTCCTCAAATACCAATTTTAGTGCCCTAAAAGGAGATCTCAAAGAGGCGCTTCAAAGAAGAGGAGGTTCGGACACTTACGAAGCAAATCGGACCTAAGGTAAGGGAAATATCACAATCTCATTTTTATCCGAGATTGTTTATACTTTGGTATTTACTGGGGTGTATTTTATCATCCACATCCTTGTTTCCTCAATATGTAATATTATTTCCATCCACCTACAATTGTTTAAATCCATTTTTACCCTTTGGTGAGTTTTTAGTAAAAGATATGAAAGGAATCTTTTGTCGTTTTTTTCGTATGAGGTACTTTTTGACTTTTCCGAAAAAAGTACGAGAAGAATGTTTTTTAACTTATACGGCATGAATGGATTTTTAAAAAATTATTTCTAAGAAGCTTCCTATACAAGTTTTAAAGTTTATTTTTAATCAACTTCTTTTAGTTTAAAATTGTATGACATGTTAAGAAAGGAAAAATGTTTTTGAAGTAGAAAGGATATTTTCCTCAAGAATGGAGTTCAAGAGTTTTATCAAATTTATTTTCCATATAATATAATACAGGGTTTTATTTATATCCCTATTATTACATGGATTTTGTTATGTTGTGATGGAAATATTTTTATGAATTCCTTTATCTTATATGAATTGTTTTATGATGTCACGATGTTTAAGATTCCCATTTTTATTACATGGGTTATGCTACGATGTATGGTTTATGATTTTGTGGCACACATAAGAATGGTATCATTATGAGATGGGTGGGACCTATATCTCCCTCCAATGCATTTGGTAATGATTTTATATCTCATGAGATAGACATGGCTGGAATGGTAGGTTATACCGGTTTAGTGAAACAGGACTGAAACGAGGGTGACTCAGTTCAGAAATGGACTTTGTCCACTAAGATAGTCTTGGCAATGAGTCATGACTAATAAGAAATGATTCTCTATGATTATGTGTGTATGACACAAAGTTTCATATTTTATGTTATGATTATTGGGATTACATTTCACTACTATGATTTATCCCATGTTATGAAATCATTATCTCTTTTGCAGGTTAAGAGTTCCAAAAGATATGTTCTTATAAATATGATGTGATTGATATTTCTTTTGTTTACCCTTACTGAGCATTTGATCTCACCCTTTTATGTTTTCTTTTCCCCAGGATATAAAGAAAGGGTTTAGGTAAGAAAAAAAAAGTGAAGATCTTTATTGGGAGATGTTGAAGATCTTTCACCATGATTAGAAGATTTTAATCCGAGTTTCCAAAGACATTAAACTATTACGGTCCTTGTGTGTTTGTTTTTCTTATGTATTAAGTATTCCTCAAAAGTAATGTAATATTCATGTTCGTCAAGCTTCGGGTCTCTACAGTTGGTATCAGAGGAAAGGTTTAGTCAACCTTTGGAAACTAGGATGTGAGAACTTTAGTGAGATCCCTAGAGATATTTCTAAGGTATGTCTAGGGATGTCCCTAAGGTTAAGTATACGTATAGGTTATAGTCCTATAATTATGCTAACGATCATATAATTAAACCTAAGATGTTAGATATTGAAGGTACTCCCCCTTTATAATGTTGTTTTCCCTAGCATGATTTTTGCCTCTCACGCTATTCATTTTGGGTTTTAGACGATGGCTGGAACCCGAAGGAACCGTGTTGATCAATGCAATGGAAAATGCAATGATTGTCCTCCTGAACAAACAAATGTTATGGGAGATGGAGTGCAAAATCTTATTGTTATACTTACACAAGCTATGAATCATTCTGGACTTCCAAATGAGCAGAGAAGGGAACAATATTCTATTGATTCCTTCATGAGGCAACGTCCACCTTCTTTCAGTGGGTCTTCTGATCCACTTGTTGCTGAACAATGGATCAGTACCACTGAAAAGATATTTTCAGTTCTTCAATGTTCTGAACATGATAAAGTCATCTTAGTAGTATATCGTTTGGAAGGTGAAACTGATCAATGGTGGAATCTTATCAAGAATACGAGGCAAAGAGATGAAATTGAGTCCATGGAATGGGACGAGTTCAAGAACTTATTTTTCAATAAGTACTTCCCTCGTATTCTTCAAACAAAGATGGAGAAGGAGTTTCTTGAACTAAAGCAAAAGGATGATGAATCTGTTGGTGTATACAAAGTGAATTTTACAAGGCTTACAGGGTATGCATCTGGCTTTATCATCCAACCTGAAAGTAAATTTGATCGATTCTTCAGTGGATTAAAACCAAATCTTCGAAGAGCATTAGCTATAAAAGAATTCAGTAGCTATGAAGAAATTGTGCATTGTGCTATCAAGGTAGAAATGGAAGTTTGTGTTACTTATCCATCAAGTAGTTTTGACAAGAAACGAAAGATGGAGTTCAAGGAGAAATCTCAGAATAATGGTGAAAAGAAGATGAATGTTTCCTTATGCTCAAAGTGTGGAAATAAGCATGGTGAATATTGTCTTAAAGGGACAAGTAAATGTTTCAAATGTGGAAAGGAAGGTCATCGGGCGTTTGAATGCCCCAATGATGGGAAGAAGATGTCTAATGATGCAAACAAAGGAAGGGATACACAGAATGAACCTACTACACTTCAATGTTTCAAGTGCAAGGAGATGGGGCATTATGCCAATAAATTCCCTAATCCAAGGGTTAGTGATGATCGACATGAGCAACTAATTAAGGCAATGGACAAAGGGAAGTCACATGTGATCACCATTAGTGATGTTGAATATGACAACGATGTGGGGGAATGATTAAGTGTTTATGTAATGGGATTTCAAAATAATGTTGAGTATTGGAATATTTATATATTAGTCTATTGTGGTCTTCAATAATTTTATACCGGTAACCATGGAAAGTGATTGAGATATTTTTGGAAAAAAGCTAATATGCGCATAATGAAGGGAAAACGAGAAAATGACATATTTGATAGTATTCATGAGCTCATGATTGATATAAGGACTAAGTGATATCATGGTTTGAGTATATAGAATTTTGAGGATTTTGGTATATGGAAAGTGTTAACTTTTAACTACATTAATGTTTTCACTAAGGTTCAATGGGTATTCATTTTTCAATAGAATACATGATTAGGGCCTTCGAATGTTTGGAATGTGACCAACAAGACATATATCATGATATACGGGGATCAACGATGGTATTAACATGCTTGTTATATGAACTCTTTGGTAATCATTTTCACTATAAGAGATTGGACAACAGTATTATGGATAAGCCTAAAGATTGGAATGGACTATGTTGGACATAATTTAGTATTGTTTAAGGATAAAAGGTTTTTTTGATATTATTGATGGGATGTTATAGTAATGTAGTTTTAGAAAAAGGATAACCTGCAGGACGGGCGACAGCCCATCGCGTCGGACAAGGCTGTGGGAATCGAACCCACAACCGAAGTGCGACTGACCTTTATCGCCTACCACTGGCCTACAGGAAGTCACTGGTTAGTAGAAACTAGTTTTATTTTATTACGCGGTATGATATATGAAGTATAAGTTCATTTTTGGAATCGTATACGATTAACTTCACCATAGATGGTCTTATGTATTTTTGATAAATTTTGTAACCTTTTGTTTGAGACAGATGGAATGACCCATCATTCTATCACATGATCTGCTAACACTTCATGAATGACAAATCCAACTTCATTTCTTTAAGAGATGAAGTGGAAATTGTCCAAAGAATGACCAACGGTGACATAGTACCAAAATCATGAAAGTATTTCTTCTAATTTCAATTTCATCAACTTTAGGGAAATGATCTTGGAAACCAAAAATTTTGTCCTAGTGCTCTTATATCTGATGAATTATATGGAACCTTAGATCGTCACAAATTTATGGCTTTGTTATTGCTGGCTTTTCCATAGCCATGTTCTCTACCACTCTCCATCAGAACATGATGGTTAGATTTCTCTTCCATATCCATATTTTCACCTATGTGGAAACCCAGTGATTAATTTATTTGGGTAATCGTTACATTTCATACTTTAGTTTTTAAAAGCCAAGTTTTGGTATTCCTTTTTATGATGTGGGTTTCTATTAAAGAAACTTTCAAGTAGTAAACCATTTATAACCCCAACGAATTTCGAGGGCAAAATTCATTTTAAGGGGGGTAGAATGTAACACCCCGAGATTTTATGAAAAATATTCTTTTCATTAATGTCTTGTGTTGTACGCTACACCGAAAGGAGCTTGCACAACACGCAATCACGACCTTCCTCGATAGCGTGTGTAGTACGCAATAACGAGTTTCACTAAACAACAATATGCTATTAAAATATTACTAAAACTAGCTGTTATGAATAGTAATAACCACCCTTTAAAATTTTAGAAATTTTAGCTCTCAAAATGGACTTCATTTTTGGATTTGGAGTATCGAATTTAGCCTAAGGTGAAATTTTGGTACTTTTCAGATAACTTTCATATTCTGATGAATAGTAAAAATTACTAAATTATAATTAAAAACAACTTTTTAATAGAAATAATTAATAGTGATAAATTATTAATTTAAGTGGTTTTAAAGTATATTTAGAATATATTTTTACAATTTAATACAATTTTGGTCATTGGATGTAATTTCACAATTAAACCACTCATAAACAAGTGGCAATCTTTTGATAGTTATTATCTCTTAAGAACACGCTATTTGTTTTGACAACGGGAATTAATTTTTAAATTAATTAATGAAACTGATATGTTCTGAATTTGGTAAAATAGACATCATTTTTGAATTATTAATATCAAATATAGCTTAGGCCTAATTTTTGGTATTTTTCTGGAAACTTTCATTTTTTGATGAATAATGAAACCACTAAGTGGTAGTTAAAAAAACTGAATTTTTCATAAAACTTAATTTTACCACTTCTGTGAATAGAATTTCAAAAATACGAGAGACACGGTTAATATCAAGGACTAAAATGTGGTTCAATGAGATGAAAATAATTTTTGGTGAATGGTAACTTTTTACTTTTTTTACCACGGTTAAAAGTAAATAGGGTAATTAAGTGTAAAAATGATATTATTATTACCCTAACACATGTCCTAATTCTATTGGATAAGTGTAATTCGACCAAAAACAACCTTAGGAATAAAATATGACCATTTAGGCCCACTTGGATTAGATTAGGACATTTATTATTATTTAATTCAAAGAAGAGTTAAAAGAGTTAAAATCAAAGTTTATTTACTAAAACATTTTTAATATGGGGTTATACATAAGATAAATTTGATTTTAAATATTCATTAGAAAGCTAAAAAGATTTAGTACATAATGGTATTTTATTTGTAATTTTTAGACATTAAATAATTTAATTTATTTATGACACAAATATGATGCAGTAATTATCTTATTAATGAAATACTAACATAATTGATATTATAAATACCTAAATAAGTATAATATGAGACTTTTTATGAATTAAACTAATTTTATAGGTTAATATGACATGTTAGGATTTATTTAATTAACTTTGGTCGAAGTAATAATTCTGTTATGAGTTTCAAAAAAAATCAACTTTTGAATAGTTTCAAAATTGACATAAAATAGTTTTTAAAACAAATATTATATTATTAATTGTTATTTTATTCCTAAAAATCTAAGTTTCGGCCAAATGACTTAGATAAGCTTATATATATTAATAAAACACAACTTGGGGGTCTCTTGGATGTATATGAAAAGTTTATTAACTATATAATATAAAAATACAAAGTGACATGGTAAATGTCAATCTAATTAACTAAGAGTTAAAACTAAAAGATAAGGTTAATATAATGACCTAAACTTGTCTAAATTATATTGGATGAGAGGATTTCGACCCATCCCCACCTTATATTAGAAATAACTCAATTTGGATCTATTTAAATCCAAACTTGACTTTATAATAAAATAATATTTTTAGTTATTCCAAAGGTGCCCCTCTCCTCCCTTATAAAAGGGCACCTCCTCCCTCTCTTCCTCACACAACTTTGAGCCTTCAAGCTCGGCCAAACCCTACCAAATTCTCTTCTCCACTTCCCTATAAATATCCTATAGGTTCTGGTCTTCCTCAAAGACCAATTTTAGTGCCCTAAAAGGAGATCTCAAAGAGGCGCTTCAAAGAAGAGGAGGTTCGGACACTTACGAAGCAAATCGGACCTAAGGTAAGGGAAATATCACAATCTCATTTTTATCCGAGATTGTTTATACTTTGGTATTTACTGGGGTGTATTTTATCATCCACATCCATGTTTCCACAATATGTAATATTATTTCCATCCACCAACAATTGTTTAAATCCATTTTTACCCTTTGGTGAGTTTTTAGTAAAAGATATGAAAGGAATATTTTGTCGTTTTTTTCGTATGAGGTACTTTTTGACTTTTCCGACAAAAGTACTAGAAGAATGTTTTTTAACTTATATGGAATGAATGGATTTTTAAAAAATTATTTCCAAGAAGCTTCCTTTACAAGTTTTCAAGTTTATTTTTAATCAACTTCTTTTAGTTTAAAATTGTATGACATGTTAAGAAAGGAAAAATATTTTTGAAGTAGAAAGGATATTTTCCTCAAGAATGGAGTTCAAGAGTTTTATCAAAATTAATTTCCATATAATATAATATAGGGTTCTATTTCTATCCCTATTATTATATGGATTTTATTATGTTGTGATGGAAATATTTTTATGAATTCCTTTATCTTATATGAATTGTTTTATGATGTCACGATGTTTAAGATTCCCATTTTTATTACATGGGTTATGCTATGATGTATGGTTTATGATTTTGTGGCACACATAAGAATGGTATCATTATGAGATGGGTGATACCTATATCTCCCTCCAATGCATTTTTTAATGATTTTATATCTCATGAGATAGACATGGCTGGAATGGTAGGTTATACCGGTTCAGTGAAACAGGACTGAAACGAGGGTGACTCGGTTCAGAAATGGACTTTGTGCACTAAGATAGTCTTGGAAATGAGTCTTGACTAATAAGAAATGATTCTCTATGATTATGTGTGTATGCCACAAAGTTTCATGTCTTATGTTATGATTATTGGGATTACATTTCACTACTATGATTTATCCCATGTTATGAAATCATTATCTCTTTTGCAGGTTAAGATTTCCAAAACATATGTTCTTATGAATATGATGTGATTGATATTTATTTTGTTTACCCTTACTGAGCATTTGAGCTCACCCTTTTATGTTTTCTTTTCCCCAGGATGTAAATAAAGGTTTTAGGTAAGAAACAAAAAGGGAAGATCTTTATTGGGAGATGTTGAAGATCTTTCACCACGATTAGAAGATTTTATTCCGAGTTTCCAAAGACACTAAACTATTACGGTCCTTGTGTGTTTGTTTTTCTTATGTATTAAGTATTCTGTAAAAGAAATGTAATATTCTTGTACGTCAAGCTTCGGGTGTCTACAATTGGTATCAGAGGAAAGGTTTAGTCAAACTTTGGAAACTAGGATGTGAGAACTTTAGTGAGATCCCTAGAGATATTTCTAAGGTATGTCTAGGGATGTCCCTAAGGTTAAGTAAACGTATAGGTTATAGTCCTAGAATTACGCTAAAAATCTTATAATTAAACCTAAGATGTTAGATATTGAAGGTACTCCCCCTTTATTATGTTGTTTTCCCTAGCATGATTTTTGCCTCTCACACTATTCATTTTGGGTTTTAGATGATGGCTGGAACCCGAAGGAACCGTGTTGATCAATGCAATGGACAATGCAATGATTGTCCTCCTGAACAAACAAATGTTATGGGAGATGGAGTGAAAAATCTTATTGCTATACTTACACAAGCTATGAATCATTCTGGATTTCCAAATGAGCAAAGAAGGGAACAATATTCTATTGAGTCCTTCATGAGGAAACGTCCACCTACTTTCAGTGGGTCTTCTGATCCACTTGTTGCTGAACAATGGATCAGTACCACTGAAAAGATATTTTCAGTTCTTCAATGTTCTGAACATGATAAAGTCATCTTAGCAGTATATCGTTTGGAAGGTGAAACTGATCAATGGTGGAATCTTATCAAGAATACGAGGCAAAGAGATGAAATTGAGTCCATGGAATGGGACGAGTTCAAGAACTTATTTTTCAATAAGTAATTCCCTCGTATTCTTAAAACAAATATGGAGAAAGAGTTTCTTGAACTAAAGCAAAAGGATGAAGAATCTGTTGGTGTATACGAAGTGAATTTTACAAGGCTTGCAAGATATGCATATGGCTTTATCATCCAACCTGAAAGTAAAGTTGATCGATTCTTCAGTGGCTTAAAACCAAATCTTCGAAGGGCATTAGCTATAAAAGACTTCAGTAGCTATGAAGAAATTGTGTGTTGTGCTATCAAGGTAGAAATGGAAGTTGGTGTTACTTATCCATCTAGTAGTTTTGACAAGAAACGAAAGATGGAGTTCAAGGAGAAATCTCAGAATAATGGTGAAAAGAAGATGAATGTTTCCTTATGCTCAAAGTGTGGAAAGAATCATGGTGAAGATTATTTTAAAGGGACAAGTAAATGTTTCAAATGTGGAAAGGAAGGCCATCGTGCGTTTGAATGCCGCAATGATGGAAAGAAGATGTCTAATGTTGCAAACAAAGGAAGGGATACACAGAATGAACCTACTACACTTCAATGTTTCAAGTGCAAGGAGATGGGACATTATGCCAATAAATGCCCTAATCCAAGGGTTAGTGATGATCGACATGAGAAACTACTTAAGGCAAAGGACAAAGGGAAGTCACATGTGATCACCATTGGTGATGTTGAATATGACAACGATGTGGTGGAATGATTAAGTGTTTATGTAATGGGATTTCAAAATAATGTTGAGTATTGGAATATTTATGTATTGGTCTATTGTGGTCTTCAATAATTTTATACCAGTAACCATGGAAAGTGATTGAGATATTTTTGGAAAAAAGCTGATATGCGCATAATGAAGGGAAAACGAGAAAATGACATATTTGATAGTATTCATGAGCTCATGATTGATATAAGGACTAAGTGATATCATGGTTTGAGTACATAGAATTTTGAGGATTTTGGTATATGGAAAGTGTTAACTTTTAACTACATTAATGTTTTCACTAAGGTTCAATGGGTAATCATTTTTCAAGAGAATATATGATTAGGTCCTTCGAATGTTTGGAATGTGACCAACAAGACATATATCATGATATACGGGGATCAACGATGGTATTAACATGCTTGTTATATGAACTCTTTGGTAATCGTTTTCACTATAATATGAGATTGGACAATAGTATTATGGATAAGCCTAAAGATTGGAATGGACTATGTTGGACATAAGTTAGTATTGTTTAAGGATAAAAATTTTTTTTGATATTATTGATGGGATGTTATAGTAATGTAGTTTTAGAAAAAGGACAACCTGCAGGACGGGCGACAGCCCATCGCGTCGAACAAGGCTGTGGGAATCGAACCCACAACCAAGGTGCGACTGACCTTTATCTCCTACCACTGGCCTACAGGAAGTCCCTGGTTAGTAGGAACTAGTTTTATTTTATTACGTGGTATGATATATGAAGTATAAGTTCATTTTTGGAATCGTATACGATTAACTTCACCATAGATGGTCTTATGTATTTTGGATAACTTTTGTAACCTTTTGTTTGAGACAGATGGAATGACCCATCATTCTATCACATGATCTGCTAACACTTCACGAATGAAAAATCCAACTTCATTTCTTTAATAGATGAAGTGGAAATTGTCCAAAGAATTACCAACGGTGACATAGTACCAAAATCACGAAAGTATTTCTTCTAATTCCAATTTCATCAACTTTAGGGAAATGATCTTGGAAACCAAAAATGTTGTCTCAGTGCTCTTATATCTGATGAATTATATGGAACCTTAGATCGTCACAAATTTATGGCTTTGTGATTGCTGGATTTTCCATAGCCATGTTCTCTACCACTCTCCATCTTAACATGATGGTTAGATTTCTCTTCCATATCCATATTTTCACCTATGTGGAAACCCAGTGATTAATTTACTTGGGTAATCGTTACATTTCATACTTTAGTTTTTAAAATCCAAGTTTTGGTATTCCTTTTTACGATGTGGGTTTCTATTAAAGAAACTTTCAAGTAGTAAACCATTTATAACCCCGACGAATTTCGAGGGAAAAATTCATTTTAAGGGGGGTAGAATGTAACACCCTGAGATTTTATGAAAAATATTCTTTTCATTAATGTCTTGTGTTGTACGCTACACCAAAAGAAGCTTGCACAACATGCAATCATGACCTTCCTCGATAGCGTGTGTAGTACGCAATAACGAGTTTCACTAAACAACAATATGCTATTAAAATATTATTAAAACTAGCTGTTATGAATAGTAATAACCACCTTTTAAAATTTTAGAAATTTTAGCTCTCAAAATGGACTTCATTTTTGGATTCGGAGTATCGAATTTAGCCTAAGGTGAAATTTCGGTACTTTTCATATAACTTTCATATTCTGATGAATAGTGAAAATTACTAAATTATAATTAAAAACAACTTTTTTAATCGAAATAATTAATAGTGATAAATTATTAATTTAAGTGGTTTTAAAGTATATTTAGAATATATTTTTACAATTTAATACAATTTTGGTCATTGGATGTAATTTCACATTTAAACCAGTCATAAACAAGTGTCAATCTTTTGATAGTTATTATCTCTTAAGAACACACTATTTGTTTTGATGACAGGAATTAATTTTTAAATTAATTAATGAAACTGATATGTTTTTAATTTGGCAAAATAGACATCATTTTTTAATTATTAATATCAAATATAGCTTAGGCCTAATTTTTGGTATTTTTCTGGAAACTTTCATTTTTTGATGAATAGTGAAACCACTAAGTGGTAGTTAAAAAAACTGAATTTTTCATAAAACTTAATTTTACCGCTTCTGTGAGTGGAATTTCAAAAATCCGAGAGACACGGTTAATATCAAGGACTAAAATGTGGTTCAATGAGATGAAAATATTTTTTGGTGAATAGTAACTTTTTACTTTTTTTTTACCACGGTTAAAAGTAAATAGGGTAATTAAGGGTAAAAATGATATTATTATTACCCTAACACATGTCCTAATTATATTGGATAAGTGTAATTCGACCAAAAACAACCTTAGGAATAAAATATGACCATTTAGGCCCACTTGGATTAGATTAGTACATTTATTATTATTTAATTCAAAGAAGAGTTAAAAGAGTTAAAATCAAAGTTTATTTACTAAAACATTTTTAATATGGGGTTATACATAAGATAAATTTGATTGTAAATATTAAATAGAAAGCTAAAAAGATTTAGTACATAATGGTATTTTATTTTTAATTTTTAGACATTAAATAATTTAATTTATTTATGACACAAAGATGATGCAGTAATTATCTTATTAATGAAATACTGACATAATTGATATTATAAATACCTAAATAAGTATAATATGAGACTTTTTATGAATTAAAAGAATTTTATAGGTAAATATGACATGTTAGGATTTATTTAATTAACTTTGGTCGAAGTAATAATTCTGTTATGAGTTTCAAAAAAATCAACTTTTGAATAGTTTCAAAATTGACATAAAATAGTTTTTAAAACAAATATTATATTATTAATTGTTATTTTATTTCTAAAAATCTAAGTTTCGGCCAAATGACTTAGATAAGGTTATATATATTAACAAAACACAACTTGGGGGTCTCTTGTATGTATATGAAAAGTTTATTAACTATATAATATAAAAATACAGAGTGACATGGTAAATGTCAATCTAATTAACTAAGAGTTAAAACTAAAAGATAAGGTTAATATAATGACCTAAACTTGTCTAAATTCTATTGGATGAGAGGATTTCGACCCATCCCCACCTTATATTAGAAATAACTCAATTTGGAGCTATTTAAATCCAAACTTGACTTTATAATAAAATAATATTTTTAGTTATTCCAAAGGTGCCCCTCTCCTCCCTTATAAAAGGGCACCTCCTCCCTCTCTTCCTCACACAACTTTGAGCCTTCAAGCTCGGCCAACCCCTACCAAATTCTCTTATCCACTTCGCTATCAATATCCTATAGTTTCTGGTCTTCCTCAAAGACCAATTTTAGTGCCCTAAAAGGAGATCTCAAAGAGGCGCTTCAAAGAAGAGGAGGTTCGGACACTTACGAAGCAAATCGGACCTAAGGTAAGGGAAATATCACAATCTCATTTTTATCCAAGATTGTTTATACTTTGGTATTTACTGGGGTGTATTTTATCATCCACATCCATGTTTCCACAATATGTAATATTATTTCCATCCTCCTACAATTTTTTAAATCCATTTTTACCCTTTGGTGAGTTTTTAGTAAAAGATATGAAAGGAATCTTTTGTCGTTTTTTTCGTATAAGGTACTTTTTGACTTTTCCGACAAAAGTACTAGAAGAATGTTTTTTAACTTATATGGCATGAATGTATTTTTGAAAAATTATTTCCAAGAATATTCCTTTACAAGTTTTCAAGTTTATTTTTAATCAACTTCTTTTAGTTTAAAATTGTATGACATGTTAAGAAAGGAAAAATGTTTTTGAAGTAGAAAGGATATTTTCCTCAAGAATGGAGTTCAAGAGTTTTATCAAAAAAAATTTCCATATAATATAATATAGGGTTCTATTTCTATCCCTATTATTATATGGATTTTATTATGTTGTGATGGAAATATTTTTATGAATTCCTTTATCTTATATGAATTGTTTTATGATGTCACGATGTTTAAGATTCCCATTTTTATTACATGGGTTATGCTATGATGTATGGTTTATGATTTTGTGGCACACATAAGAATGGTATCATTATGAGATGGGTGGTACCTATATCTCCCTCCAATGCATTTGGTAATGATTTTATATCTCATTAGATAGACATGGATGGCATGGTAGGTTATACCGGTTCAGTGAAACAGGACTGAAACGAGGGTGACTCGGTTCAGAAATGGACTTTGTCCACTAAGATAGTCTTGGCAATGAGTCTTGACTAATAAGAAATGATTCTCTATGATTATGTGTGTATGCCACAAAGTTTCATGTTTTATGTTATGATTATTGGGATTATATTTCACTACTATGATTTATCCCATGTTATGAAATCATTATCTCTTTTGCAGGTTAAGATTTCCAAAACATAAGTTCTTATGAATATGATGTGATTGATATTTCTTTTGTTTACCCTTACTGAGCATTTGAGCTCACCCTTTTATGTTTTCTTTTCCCCAGGATATAAATAAAGGTTTTAGGTAAGAAACAAAAAGGGAAGATCTTTATTGGGAGAGGTTGAAGATCTTTCACCACGATTAGGAGATTTTATTCCGAGTTTCCAAATACACTAAACTATTACGGTCCTTGTGTGTTTATTTTTCTTATGTATTAAGTATTCTGCAAAAGAAATGTAATATTCTTGTACGTCAAGCTTCGGGTGTCTACAATTGGTATCAGAGGAAAGGTTTAGTCAAACTTTGGAAACTAGGATGTGAGAACTTTAGTGAGATCCCTAGAGATATTTCTAAGGTATGTCTAGGGATGTCCATAAGGTTAAGTAAACATATAGGTTATAGTCCTAGAATTACGCTAACGATCATATAATTAAACCTAAGATGTTAGATATTGAAGGTACTCCCCCTTTATTATGTTGTTTTCCCTAGCATGATTTTTTCCTCTCACACTATTCATTTTGGGTTTTAGACGATGGCTGGAACCCGAAGGAACCGTGTTGATCAATGCAATGGACAATGCAATGATTTTCCTCCTGAACAAACAAATGTTATGGGAGATGGAGTGCAAAATCTTATTGCTATACTTACACAAGCTATGAATCATTCTGGACTTCCAAATGAGCAGAGAAGGGAACAATATTCTATTGAGTCCTTCATGAGGCAACGTCCACCTTCTTTCAGTGGGTCTTCTGATCCACTTGTTGCTGAACAATGGATCAGTACCACTGAAAAGATATTTTCAGTTCTTCAATGTTCTGAACATGATAAAGTCATCTTAGCAGTATATCGTTTGGAAGGTGAAACTGATCAATGGTGGAATCTTATCAAGAATACGAGGCAAAGAGATGAAATTGAGTCCATGGAATGGGACGAGTTCAAGAACTTATTTTTCAATAAGTAATTCCATCGTATTCTTCGAACAAATATGGAGAAGGAGTTTCTTGAACTAAAGCAAAAGGATGACGAATCTTTTGGTGTATACGAAGTGAATTTTACAAGGCTTGCAAGATATGCATATGGCTTTATCATCCAACCTGAAAGTAAAGTTGATCGATTCTTCAGTGGCTTAAAACCAAATCTTCGAAGGGAATTAGCTATAAAAGACTTCAGTAGCTATGAAGAAATTGTGTGTTGTGCTATCAAGGTAGAAATGGAAGTTGGTGTTACTTATCCATCTAGTAGTTTTGACAAGAAACGAAAGATGGAGTTCAAGGAGAAATCTCAGAATAATGGTGAAAAGAAGATGAATGTTTCCTTATGCTCAAAGTGTGGAAAGAAGCATGGTGAAGATTATCTTAAAGGGACAAGTAAATGTTTCAAATGTGGAAAGGAAGGTCATCGTGCGTTTGAATGCCGCAATGATGGGAAGAAGATGTCTAATGATGCAAACAAAGGAAGGGATACACAGAATGAACCTACTACACTTCAATGTTTCAAGTGCAAGGAGATGGGACATTATGCTAATAAATGCCCTAATCCAAGGGTTAGTGATGATCGACATGAGCAACTACTTAAGGCAAAGGACAAATGGAAGTCACATGTGATCACCATTGGTGATGTTGAATATGACAACGATGTGGTGGAATGATTAAGTGTTTATGTAATGGGATTTCAAAATAATGTTGAGTATTGGAATATTTATGTATTGGTCTATTGTGGTCTTCAATAATTTTATACCAGTAACCATGGAAAGTGATTGAGATATTTTTGGAAAAAAAGCTGATATGCGCATAATGAAGGGAAAACGAGAAAATGGCATATTTGATAGTATTCCTGAGCTCATGATTGATATAAGGACTAAGTGATATCATGGTTTGAGTATATAGAATTTTGAGGATTTTGGTATATGGAAAGTGTTAACTTTTAACTACATTAATGTTTTCACTAAGGTTTAATGGGTAATCATTTTTCAAGAGAATACATGATTAGGTCCTTCGAATGTTTGGAATGTGACCAACAAGACATATATCATGATATACGGGGATCAACGATGGTATTAACATGCTTGTTATATGAAATCTTTGGTAATCGTTTTCACTATAATATGAGATTGGACAACAGTATTATGGATAAGCCTAAAGATTGGAATGGACTATGTTGGACATAAGTTAGTATTATTTAAGGATAAAAGTTTTTTTTGATATTATTGATGGGATGTTATAGTAATGTAGTTTTAGAAAAAGGACAACCTGCAGGACGGGCGATAACCCATCGCGTCGGACAAGGCTGTGGGAATCGAACCCACAACCAAGGTGCGACTGACCTTTATCGCCTACCACTGGCCTACAGGAAGTCCCTGGTTAGTTGGAACTAGTTTTATTTTATTACGCGGTATGATATATGAAGTGTAAGTTCATTTTTGGAATCGTATACGATTTACTTCACCATAGATGGTCTTATGTATTTTGGATAACTTTTGTAACCTTTTGTTTGAGACAGATGGAATGACCCATCATTCTGTCACATGATCTGCTAACACTTCATGAATGACAAATCCAACTTCATTTCTTTAATAGATGAAGTGGAAATTGTCCAAAGAATTACCAACGGTGACATAGTACCAAAATCACGAAAGTATTTCTTCTAATTCCAATTTCATCAACTTTAGGGAAATGATCTTGGAAACCAAAAATGTTGTCCCAGTGCTCTTATATCTGATGAATTATATGGAACCTTAGATCGTCACAAATTTATGGCTTTGTGATTGTTGGCTTTTCCATAGCCATGTTCTCTACCACTCTCCATCATAACATGATGGTTAGATTTCTCTTCCATATCCATATTTTCACCTATGTGGAAACCCAGTGATTAATTTATTTGGGTAATCGTTACATTTCATACTTTAGTTTTTAAAAGCCAAGTTTTGGTATTCCTTTTTACGATGTGGGTTTCTATTAAAGAAACTTTCAAGTAGTAAACCATTTATAACCCCAACGAATTTCGAGGGCGACATTCATTTTAAGGGGGGTAGAATGTAACACCCCAAGATTTTATGAAAAATATTCTTTTCATTAATGTCTTGTGTTGTACGCTACACCAAAAGGAGCTTGCACAACATGCAATCATGACCTTCCTCGATAGCGTGTGTAGTACGCAATAACGAGTTTCACTAAACAACAATATGCTTTTAAAATATTATTAAAACTAGCTGTTATGAATAGTAATAACCACCTTTTAAAATTTTAGAAATTTTAGATCTCAAAATGGACTTCATTTTTGGATTCGGAGTATCGAATTTAGCCTAAGGTGAAATTTCGGTACTTTTCAGATAACTTTCATATTCTGATGAATAGTGAAAATTACTAAATTATAATTAAAAACAACTTTTTTAATCGAAATAATTAATAGTGATAAATTATTAATTTAAGTGGTTTTAAAGTATATTTAGAATATATTTTTACAATTTAATACAATTTTGGTCATTGGATGTAATTTCACATTTAAACCAGTCATAAACAAGTGTCAATCTTTTGATAGTTATTATCTCTTAAGAACACACTATTTGTTTTGATGACAGGAATTAATTTTTAAATTAATTAATGAAACTGATATGTTTTGAATTTGGCAAAATAGACATCATTTTTTAATTCTTAATATCAAATATAGCTTAGGCCTAATTTTTGGTATTTTCTGGAAACTTTCATTTTTTGATGAATAGTGAAACCACTAAGTGGTAGTTAAAAAAACTGAATTTTTCATAAAACGTAATTTTACCGCTTCTGTGAGTGGAATTTCAAAAATCAGAGAGACACGGTTAATATCAAGGACTAAAATGTGGTTCAATGAGATGAAAATAATTTTTGGTGAATAGTAACTTTTTACTTTTTTTTACCACGGTTAAAAGTAAATAGGGTAATTAAGGGTAAAAATGATATTATTATTACCCTAACACATGTCCTAATTCTATTGGATAAGTGTAATTTGACCAAAAACAACCTTAGGAATAAAATATGACCATTTAGGCCCACTTGGATTAGATTAGTACATTTATTATTATTTAATTCAAAGAAGAGTTAAAAGAGTTAAAATCAAAGTTTATTTACTAAAACATTTTTAATATAGGGTTATACATAAGATAAATTCGATTATAAATATTAATTAGAAAGATAAAAATATTTCCTACATAATGGTATTTTATTTGTAATTTTTAGACATTAAATAATTTAATTTATTTAAGACACAATGATGATGCAGTAATTATCTTATTAATGAAATACTGACATAATTGATATTATAAATACCTAAATAAGTATAATATGAGACTTTTTATGAATTAAACTAATTTTCTAGGTTAATATGACATGTTAGGATTTATTTAATTAACTTTGTTTGATGTAATAATTCTGTTATGAGTTTCAAAAAAATCAACTTTTGAATACTGTCAAAATTGACATAAAATAGTTTTTAAAACAAATATTATATTATTAATTGTTATTTTATTCATAAAAATCGAAGGTTCGGCCAAATGACTTATATAAGGTTATATATATTAATAAAACACAACTTGGGGGTCTTTTGGATGTATATGGTAAGTTTATTAACTATATAATATAAAAATACAAAGTGACATGGTAAATGTCAATCTAATTAACTAAGAGTTAAAACTAAAAGATAAGGTTAATATAATGACCTAAACTTGTATAAATTATATTGGATGAGAGGATTTCGACCCATCCCCATCTTATCTTAGAAATAACTCAATTTGGAGCTATTTAAATCTGAACTTGACTTTATAATAAAATAATATTTTTAGTTATTCCAAAGGGGCCCCTCTCCTCCCTTATAAAAGGGCACCTCCTCCCTCTCTTCTTCACACAACTTTGAGCCTTCAAGCTTGGCCATCCCCTGCCAAATTCTCTTCTCCACTTCCCTAGAAATATCCTAGAGGTTCTGGTCTTCCTCAAAGACCGATTTTAGTGCCCTAAAAGGAGATCTCAAAGAGGCGCTTCAAAGAAGAGGAGGTTCGGACACTTACGAAGAAAATCAGACCTAAGGTAAGGGAAATATCACAATCTCATTTTTATCCGAGATTGTTTATACTTTGGTATTTACTGGGGTGTATTTTATCATCCACATCCATGTTTCCTCAATATGTAATATTATTTCTATCCACCTACAATTGTTTAAATCCATTTTTACCCTTTGGTGAGTTTTTAGTAAAAGATATGAAAGGAATCTTTTGTCATTTTTTTGTACGAGGTACTTTTTGACTTTTCTGACAAAAGGACGAGAAGAATGTTTTTAAATTATACGGCATGAATGGATTTTTAAAAAAATTATTTCCAAGAAGCTTCCTTTACAAGTTTTCAAGTTTATTTTTAATCAAATTCTTTTAGTTTAAAATTGTATGACATGTTAAGAAAGGAAAAATGTTTTTGAAGTAGAAAGGATATTTTCCTCAAGAATGGAGTTCAAGAGTTTTATCAAAATTATTTTCCATATAATATAATACAGGGTTCTATTTATATCCCTATTATTACATGGATTTTATTATGTTGTGATGGAAATATTTTTATGAATTCATTTATCTTATATGAATTATTTTATGATGTCATGATGTTTAAGATTCCCATTTTTATTACATGGGTTATGATATGATGTATGTTTTATGATTTTGTGGCACACATAATAATGGTATCATTATGAGATGGGTGGGACCTATATCTCCCTCCAATGCATTTGTTAATGATTTTATATCTCATGAGATAGACATGGCTGGAATGGTAGGTTATACCGGTTCAGTGAAACAGGACTGAAACGAGGGTGACTCGGTTCAGAAATGGACTTTGTCCACTAAGATAGTCTTGGCAATGAGTCTTGACTAATAAGAAATGATTCTCTATGATTATGTTTTTATGCCACAAAGTTTCATGTTTTATGTTATGATTATTGGGATTACATTTCACTACTATGATTTATCCCATGTTATGAAATCATGATCTCTTTTGCAGGTTAAGATTTCCAAAAGATATGTTCTTATGAATATGATGTGATTGATATTTATTTTTTTTAACCTTACTGAGCATTTGAGCTCACAATTTTATGTTTTCTTTTCCCCAGGATATAAATAAAGGTTTTAGGTAAGAAAAAAAGAGGGAAGATCTTTATTGGGAGATGTTGAAGATCTTTCACCACGATTAGAAGATTTTATTCCGAGTTTCCAAAGACACTAAACTATTATGGTCCTTGTGTGTTTGTTTTTCTTATGTATTAAGTATTCCGAAAAAGTAATGTAATATTCTTGTACGTCAAGCTTCGGGTCTCTACAGATATATCTTGGGTTAACCCCCAAGTGGGTACTATATTTTATACCATCCATAATTGGACAATTTTAGAAATTTATCCCCAATCTAAAGGAGGACGTAGTTTCTTTCTTATGAACCACCAAAACATATTCTTTTTAGTACTCTTCAATTTTTACTAGTTTTAAAATACCCCATGGATAGTTTGTTGCATCTCCTTCCCCTTAACAATGTGTTATATCTTGTATGGTGGGTCAAGGAAAAATAATGGGCCCTCTTCTTTTTTGGACACTACTTGTATGGCCACCTCTTTAACTTCAATAACCTACTAATTAGATATTGTTTCCAATATTTTAGAAAAGGGAAAATTAGTGAAAATTTAAATTTTAAAATAATTAAAACAAGATTAATTAATAATAAAACCGTCCTATTTAATTAAATTATCTTGTAATGTTTTTCTTTGGGTACGGTTATTGGGAACTCGATCTCGGTAGGCGTATCTTCATCTTCTTCATCATTTTATCAATACACCTGTGTATTAATTGAATATAAAAAATTTAAATAGTGGGAGGTAATACTCAATTAATTTTCAAGAAAATTATAAAGAAATTATTTAAATAAAATATTATCTCCTTCAATTAGATCGGATTCAATTTCTTCTTCTTTTCTTAGTGCCTCTTAGAGTTTGTTTGTTGAAGTTGGAGGTAGGTAGTCAATATCCTCAAAAATTTCAAGAAAATTCCACCACCTTAGTGGTGTATTATTAAAAAGAAATATAGTGGTATATATGTTCTAATTTTTCTTATTCAAATATGGTATAACAATTTAAAAATTCATTACTTACAAAATTAGTCCAATATTCTTCCAAATCATGTTGATCTCCCACATGTGCATCAAATTACATGTTTTTCTTCAAGAACCTATTTTAGTAATTCCTAATAAATTTTGTATAATAGATCATAAAATGGTTCCCTTATATCCTCATTAGGTATTTAAACCTAAAATTTAGGCGGAACAAGCTTTTCTTCCTCTTCGGCCTACTTTTGTTATTGTTCTAACCTCAAAGCATTGATTTGCTCAAGATAAGTGAAAAATATATTCATTTTTTTCTCTATTATTAAAGCATTGTAAAATTCTCTTACAATTTAGTCTTTAAAAATTATTCCCTAATATATTCAACATCATACCAATCATATTAAAAACACTAAAAAATAATCTTGATCTAAGATATAAAATATATATAATGAACTTCTATTTTTTTGGTTTTTAAAAATTTATAATTTTTTTTGGTTTCTGTAAAAAATGTTATGTGTAAGATAATGGTCTCCCTAATAATGGTTCCAAATTTATAAGAGATATTTTTTGAAAATCTCAACTCAATATTTTCATATTTTCCTAAGAATTAAATATAGTGTAATCCCAAGTTCAATCTCACAAGGAGACCACTCACAAAAAATTATTATTATATTATTATAACTTATATTTAACTAAAATATAATAAATGATATATTAAACCTGATATAGTTGGGATTTTTTAAAATTAATGTGATATATATATATATATTAAATAAAAATATAGAATAATTAAAAATAAAACACACAGAGGTTTGTGAGAAGAAAGAAGCACTTCAGTCCTAGGGAGTTCATAGTTAAGTTATCATTGTACTTTAAAAATATAATTCTCAATATTCTGTCTAAAGTTGAAATAAAGGCTTATAAATCAACACACTACTTGATCAAATGGTTATTATCCCACACTTATACCTCCATATGTGGTATAATACTCTTCATAAAGCCAGTTTGAAGAATTTTTCACTAACCAACACTACCTAATCCAAAATTCATAGTATGAATGACTTATATGGTAAAGGGAAGGAATATTAATGAACATAGAATAATAACATAATAGTAGATAAAATAGGGAGATCACTCACAATAATTTATTTAACTGATACTAAAATTCTATGAATAAAATAAATAGAAGCATTGAAGCATAAAGAACTCAAAAAAATACTTCTACCTCCCTTCAAACAACAGTTAAAGTTAGTTCTCTATTTTCTAAGTGATGAGATTAATAGAGGAATATAAACAAAATAAATAGAGAAATATAAAGCTAATATATGTTAAAATTTTATAATACTATTAAAAAAAATAAAAGAACCCCTCCTTAGCTACTGAAAATGGGTAACTTTTTTAATGGAAGTGGAGGTGTGAATTTATAAGGAAGATATGGGAAAAATTCCCTCCAACTCAATATATTAAAATATTGCACATGTTTTGACATACAAATTATCAAATATCATAAACAGTCCTTCTATGAAGTTTTTATTATTTATCTTATATTTCCTCAAACAAAATATTAGCTTCCTTGGACACTTTTTTCAAAATATATTACTACATTACTAAAGTAAACTTTTATAGCCTGATAGGATCTTTGAATTCTCATTCCCTAGTTTACCATGAATTTAGGTACTTCAAAAAGGTTTAATCTCAAGTGTACATAGTAAATATAAATGTTTCTTATCCTATAATCTATATATATTTAAAATATAATCTCATTTAGACTTGTACTTTGTGATATATTTTATCAATATTAAAAGTAGTAAAAATGTGTGTAGATTCCAAGGGATGATTTGAATATTGTATTTGGGCCTCATATGATTGGATTCAGTTATTTATATAGTTTAATGAAATATAAAACAGAAATAATGTAATCTAACAAACTATGAATTTTTTAATGTACATCAGTGTAAAAATGTTATTATAGAAATACCAAACTGAATAAAAATAAAAAAATTAAGTCATTCTCACAATAAAGTCTAAAATATTCCTAAAACCTAAAAATGTGACAATTATCCATAAAATAAAAATTGGTGGGATTAAAACATTGAATAAAAAAATAAAATTTATGAGAATATGAGCTTCATCATATAATAAACATACATCTAATCTTGAAATATCTCATATATGATATGCTAGACATGCACTTATGAATGGTTTTGTAAAAGTATTCTTAAATGATTTTAAGTATATAAAATGCCTTTTGTATACTTGGGGTGAATGGATCACATTTTGAGTCCTCTATAATTGAGTTTTTTGATATACCTAGCATGATAACTTTCATACTTTGATACCATTCTTACAAAACCCTTAAAGATTACTAATCAATGGGTGGTTGGGTATGTTACTGATCATGTTGTTGGTTGGAGATCAACTAAGATATGATTTGTCCTCTTGTATGATGAGTATGACATATGGGACCTCTATTGATATAAACTAAGGAAGAGTATGATTATACCTAGATAGTATATATGATTTGTTAATCCATGCAGGTGAGGTGCATGTGATGTGTTTGTCCATGATGATGAATGATATGTGATGTATTCATCGAATTTGAGAGTTTATACTAAGATAATAGAGAACATGTGAGTTTTTTATATGGGATTGACATAGTTTATGTCCCATGATCACTTGATATCCTAGAAAAAGGGATCTTATGATAATTCAGACTTTTATATGATATAAATGGTGGGAACATGTATAGAGTTCTTGAGTAGCATTAATGCTTCACTAGAGGATGATCTTTAATTAAATTTATGGTTCTAATGATTTATATTTATTTTCAATGATATAAAGTCACATGGTTTAACACTTTCTAGTTAATTTAATGGTGATTTACATAGAGAGATACTCTAAAAGTTTTTTATAGTTTATCCAAAAGAGTTTTGGATGAGTGTTCACAAGGTATTACATATGATGTGATATTAGGTGATGTTAATGATTGCTTTCCAAAAGTGTTTTGAAAGATATACAAAAGGATCTTTGGATATGGTTTCACAAGTTATTTTATGTGATGTAGTATAAGTTTAAATGAAATAAAGACAAAGAGAATTTATTAAAATTGTGATATTTTTATATATATTCCATAAACCCTTATAATATGATGTATATAGATTATATAGTTTTGTAGGATATGATCATTTCATATGGTGAGACATGATTACATGCATGACAATAATTTACTATGATATATGTGATTTCATGATCTGTTGGGCAAAAATACCTCAAGGAATCATTGAATAATTTTTGACGTGATTGTGTTTGTTGACAAAGTGAACATCTGTGTTGTGATTGTTGACAATGCAAACCATGACATACAAATTTGTTGAAAAAGGGGAGTTCATGATGGAATGTCGAGTTCAAGAGATGAGGTCAACGATCCATGTTTGATTCAAGAACTTCGACAAAAGGAATGGATGATCTGGAGGCGGTACAAAAGGACAGATACAAGGTGGCATCATTTTCCAGTGTTTGCCAAATTTTTGGGCATGAAAATCGACAAATGAAGAAAAGTGTTTTTAGCAAATGGACTTGCGCGCCGAGGACTTGTAGTATAAGAAACTTGCGCGCCATATTTTTTTCAAGATCATAAGATCAAAATATGGCAAAGGAAATAGGTTTGCACAAGTTTGGGAGTTGGTCGCGCAAGTGTCTAGGAGGACAGAAGACTTGCGCGCCGAGACTGGGTCGCGCAGGTGACTTGCGCGCCGTCGTGCAGGGTGGTCAATTTTCCTATAAATACTGGACCACCCCTCCTCATTCTTTATCGGAGTTCAACACTTTGAGAAATCAGAGCTCCCATCACGCAGGTGTGGTGGTCGCGCAAGTGGTGTGTGTGGTCGCGCAGGTGGGACTTGCGCGCCAGGGTGATAGTTGGGCGCCAGTGTTTGAAGCTGCGCGCCAGTGTGGAGTTACGCGCCAATATTGGATTGGGAGTAAAAGGAAGTGAGTCGCACAGGTTTGGAGTTGAGGAAGCTTGAGTCGCACAAGTGTCTGAGGAGGACTTGTGTGCCAGTTGTGACTTGGGCGCCGATACTTGCGTGCCGAGATTGACTTGCGCGCCAAGTAAGGTTTATTTCCAGCAGTGATTTTCAGGCTGTGTGGAAGCTGGAAGTTTTCCCGATACCTTCGGTGCAAAGAGATATTCATCTACGGGTGAAATTTGTACTTTAATAGAGCATCTATATAAAGAGGAAGATGCATTCTTTCATGAAAATGAAGATACCTACAGGTCTATAAACTGTGAGTGGATTCCTTCCAAGAGCAGTGAGCAAAGGAAGAGAAAGAAGGTGATCCTCTCCACCGGCAGTGATCCAGAGAGAGAGAAACAGGGAGTGACCCTTGGGGAAGTAGTGAGCTGACCCTAAACATTGTAAAGGCAGTGAGCCTGGGCATAGAAGTGATCTAGCCCGAACCTTGTAATCCACAGCTAGTGAAGTTTAGTGGAATTTCGTACGACCGATAACTTGTCGTCGTATGCTCCTTAGACGTAGCCCTTTGTGGTGAACCAAGTAAAATTGTTGTGTCCTGTGCATATTTTACTTTCTATTTACTTTGTGCAGCAAGAGAGAGAGAAGAGTGTTTTTTCTTAACAGCGAAACAAGATCAGAACGGGCGTTAATTTGAAATTATTCATACCCTGATTCACCCCCCTCTCAGGGTATTCAGCCTTGTGGACCTAACATTTGGTATCAGAGCGAAATTTTGACAGTTGTTCTTCTCTCAATGGAGGTCACTAATCATAAAGGGATTCCGATCTTCGACGGATGTAATTTTCAGACATGGAAGAATCGGATGCAACACTATTTCCGATTTTGGGAATGGATGTATTTTTAGCAGTTATGCATGGTATCACAGCTGATATTAATAGTGGTGCGTTATCAGAAGAAGAACATAGAGAATTAGATGCTGATTCCAAAGCGATCAATGCCTTAGGGGGATCCCTTTCCAATCCCATATATACAAAGGTGATGTCATGAAAAACATCACATGCCATGTGGGAAAAGCTTTTGAATATATATGAAGGGGATACAAAGGTGAGAGAGGCAAAGCTGCAAGTGTTGTGGAACAAGTATGAAGATCTGAGAATGAACCTGAATGAGTCTGTTGATGCATACTTTGACAGGGTAAATGTTGTGGTAAAATTCATGCGGGGTCTTGGAGAAATTATCGAAGATATAAAAATTGTGAAGTGCATATTGAGAAAACTTCCACCTCGGTTCAATCCGAAAGTTTCTGTTTTGGAGGATAAATACCCAAAACAACTGACATTGGATAACCTTCACAGCACTCTTGTTGCATATGTGAGAAACAATGATAATGAGACTGTGGAAAAGGGGAAATCTAAAGAGGTGGCATTCAAGGCCATGAAAAATCTCACCATTGAAGATTCTAATGAAGAAGAAGAGACAGATGAGGTGATGTCATTCCTTTCTTCAAATCTGCAAAGAGGAAGAGGAAAGTTTAAAGGTAAAATTCCACTAGCATGCTTTCGATGTGGAAAGGTTGGTCATCTTGCGGCAAGATTCCCTAAGAAGTTTCAAGATGATGATGATGATGAAGTTGAAATTCCCAAGAAGAAGACTTCGGCATTTGTGAAAGGGAATAAGCAATTCAAGAGAAATTTCTTGAAGAAAAAGAATCTTCTTTCACAAGAATTTGAAAGTTTAGATGAGTCTGAGGATGAAGAAGTTGAGGAAATAGAAAATTGTAGAGATCATGGGGTAAATGCCTTGGTGGAAATCGTTGGTAGTTATCAGAAAAAGGAAGAAGCTGACGCTGAAGAAGAAGAATAAATTGAAGGGAGAGTTGATATGGAAGCCGAATTGGAAGCAGCTCTTGAGGAGATAGACGTTTGGAGATCCAAAATGAAGAAATCCAATAAAGTGGTTCATGATTCCAAAATCTATATGCAACAACAGAATGAATAAAAGTCTGATCTGTTAGAAGAAATTGAAAGACTAAAATCCTCAACACCAGAGAGCTCAAAAAATATTGTTGAGTATAAGCTTAAAATTGAGGAAAAAAAGAAGGAAATTGATTGTTTGACTAACACAGGAAAGGAGCATGTTAGACGTATCAAATAGCTTCAAGAAGAAGTGTTCAGTCTGCGATAAAAAATTAACGATCAAGAAAAACTCCTGACCCCCAATGTGATATCAGAAAAGCAGGCCATTCAGAAGACAGAGAAGATGAAAGCAGAGCCTAGTAGTTCAGCAGGGAAGAAGCAGCAATTGAGCTCGGTTATTAAGGCTGATTCAAGGCTTGATCATAAAGAAAAATCTATGGCAATTGAAATCAGACCGCAAGCACCTGTCCCGAGATTAAAGATTGATTTGGGCATAAATAAAAATCAGAATATTCAGAGATCCCAAGTGGAAACTCGGTGTACTGAAGTGTCACGAAGGAATTCACCATATATCAGGTGTTATTATTGTGGGAATATGGGACATTCATAGTATGTGTGTTCCATAGCCAAGAGATATTAAAGGGAATGAGAACAGTGGTGGCAGAAAAATAGAGAACAGTTTTCCAGAACATATTTTGAAGGACACTGTTTTTGGTGCGGAGGATTTGGGCACATGGCTAGGTATTGTACTTTAACCATTCATAGAAATGTGCCAGAGAAGAATCAAAACATTCGCAAGCTACAGATCAATAAACCGACAGGTGATTTAAAAGTGCAGAATAGATTTTCGGCTTTGCAAGATGAGGCTGGTCCATCATACTCTGAGAAAGAACAGAAGTCTCAATCTATGCCGAGTGTGAAAGAAAAAGTATGGACCAAGAAGAAGAAAAATGAGAAGGTCGTGGAAGTGGAGATTGCCCTTAAAGAATCAGATCGATCTGGTGTGTGGATCCTTGACAGTGGTTGCACATCCCACCTGACGGGTAATAAGGATCTTGTTACAAGCATAAAATATGACAAAGAAAGCGTTGTTAAATTTGGAAATGATGAAGGCCTGAAGTTTTTTGGATTAGGGAAATCCAAGTTTGGGGGCAAAGAAATGAGACGTGCTGATGTCTTGGTAGTAGAGGTTCTTAGTCATAACTTACTCAGTGTCAGTCAACTATGTGACTCTAGGCACTCTATCCGATTTACCAAGAAAATGTGTGTTGTGAAAGGAAAATATGGAGCAGTTGTTCTATAGGGAAAAAGAACAAAAGGGAATCTCTACCTTGTAAGTGGAGAAGAAGATATGTGCCTCTTATCCAGAGAAGAAGAAAACCAGTTGTGGCATAAGCGACTTGGTCATCTATGCCAACCATCCATGGAATATCTGGTAAAGTGTGATGTTGTTAGAGACCTTCCGAAACTATCACGTGATCGCACTCATACGTGTGATGCTTGCAAACAAGGGAAGATCATCAGAAAGACATACAGGCTAAAGGAACAGAAATCAACTAGAGTGTTTGAATTGGTGCATGCTAATGTATGTGGACCTATCTCACCACGAGCTATAAATGGGAAAAGGTGCTATGTTCTTTTCATTGATGATTATAGTAGAATGGCTTGGGTATTTGTTATTACCCATAAGACAGAGGTGTTTAGTTTCATAAAGCAGTATAGGAGAGAATCAGAAAAGATGCTTGGGTAGAGAATTCAAAAGTTCCATACTGATAATGGTACAGAATTCACAAACACTCAAGTTGAAAACTATCTCGAGAAACATGGGATAAGGCATCAAGTTTCATCAGTGAGAACTCCCCAACAGAATGGAGTGGTTGAAAGGAGAAATCGGATCATCAACAACATGGCCAAAACGATGCTTATTGATAAAGACCTACCAGAGAAATTTTGGAAGGAAGCAGTTTGACATCGGTTTATGTTTCGAACAGGTCTCTGTTGTGTCCGAAGCAAGGGAAGACTCCGTATGAACTGTGGTACAGAAAGAAGACAACGTTGAAATACTTTCGAATCTTTGGAAGTAAGTGTTTCATTCTCAACAAAGAAAATCATAGGAAGTTTGAGGCACGAGGAGATGAAGGGATATTCCTTGACTACTCAGGGAAAAGTAAAGCATATAAATGCTTCAACAAAAGGCTGGGAAAAATTGTTGAGAGCAATGATGTCACTATAGTCGAAAATGAATAGAATGCTCAATGACCTAGTGAACAATTTTTGAATGAAAGTGATGATGAGGTAAGCGAAACAAGGGGAGTAGAAGTGGTAGAGGCTGACTCAAAAAAAGATACTAATGATGAACAAGAAAGTGTAAAGTCTGTGTCTGCAAGGAATCCAAAGAGTCGAGCTGAAATTGATAGGCAGAATATCATTGGTGATCAGACAGCTCCAGTTCAGACTCTAAGAATGAAATCATTACAGCAAACATCTTTTTTGTCTCAGGTGGAGCTGAAATGTTTTTCCGATGCAGCTGAAGATGAAAACTGGGTTCAGGCTATGAATGAAGAGCTTGATCAAATTGAGAAGAACCAAACATGGGAGATTGTTTCGAGGCCAGCAGACGAGAATGTCATTGGGACTAAATGGGTCTATTACAACAAGATAAATGAATATAGAAATGTGATTCGAAACAAATCATGACTAGTGTGCAAGGGATACTCCTAGATAGAGGGAATATATGTAGATGAGACATTTGCACCGGTTGCAAGGCTGGAGACAATCAGATTATTTTTTTCCATAGTAGTGTAAAGAAAGTTCAAAGTGTTCCAGATGGACGTCAAATCTGCATTTCTAAATGGGTTTCTGGAAGAAGAGGTGTATATTGAGTAGCCGGATGGTTTTCTTATTCATGAGTATGAGAAAAAAGTTTGTAGGCTGAAGAAGGCATTGTATGGGCTGAAACAAGCACCAAGATCATGGTACTCAAGGCTTGATCAGTACTTGAAGAAGCTTGGTTTCCAACGTGGGGGAGTTGATTACAATCTCTATTTCAGTAATGATAGTAATCAAAAGATGATGGTTCTTGTGTATGTCGATGACAAAATTTTTGGCGGATCAGATGAAGCTCAGTGCAGACAGTTTTCCGAAGTCATGAAAAATAATTTTGAAATGTCAATGATTGGAGAGCTAACATTTTTCCTTGGTCTACAGGTGACACAAGGAAGGAATGGAACATTAATTTCTCAATCTAAATATGCCAAGGAGGTTCTGAGAATGTTTGAAATGGATAATTCCAAGGAGATGAAGACTTCGGTTTCTACCCGGATGAAATTATCAAAAGATGAGGATGGCAAGGTAGTTAATATCACAGAATATAGGCAAATTATTGGAAGTTTGTTATACTTAACTGCAACAAGGCCTGATATTATTTTCGCCACATGCCAAGCAGCGAGATATCAGAGTAATCCCAAGGAAATTCACATGCTTTCAGTGAAAAGAATACTTCGGTATATCCAGGGCACAGTGGATTTTGGCTTGACATATACTAACAAATCTCAGACAGAGTTATTGGGATATACTGATGCAGACTGGTCCGGTTCAGCAGATGATAGAAAATCAATGTCAGGTGGTGCATTCTATATTGGTGGGCTATGTATTTCTTGGTTAAGCAAGAAGCAGGATTGTATTTCATTGAGCACCATAGAAGCTGAATATATTGCGGCCACTCAAGCATGCACACAGTTATTGTGGATGAAGCAGCAGCTTGATGATATGGGAGTTGAAGTGAAGTCTCCGATCAGAATCCAGTGTGATAACTCAAGTGATATAAATCTTAGCAAAAATCTCGTCCATTACTCAAGTACAAAGAACATTGAGATAAAGTATCATTTTATCAAGGAGAAGGTTGAGCAGGGAATCGTGAAGTTGGAGTATGTGCCTATAGAGCTCCAGGTTGCAGACATTCTGACAAAGGCCTTACCCAAGGACGCTTTTGAGAGGCATCGACTGGCTCTGGGAGTTCAGTCGATTCCCCACACTTGAAATAGTGTGGATGTAGAAACATCCCCCCTCTCCCCAAGGTATGATGTGTTTTTCCCTAATATGCTGCTTTGTGTTCTCTACTATGTTCCAGACTAAAAAGGAGTGTCATTTGGGTTCGTTGACAAAGGGGGAGAAAATAGTGATTGTTCAAGGGGGAGACAATGTGGATATTTGATAAATCATGAATGATATGGGGAGAAGCATACAAGTGGAGCATCCAGATAGGGGGAGTTGAAGCTAGTTTAACGTGCTTAGCCAGAGCTTAGCTTGGACAACACATGAAATAGGGATAAAGAGGTGTTGAAGCTGCGAGCAGAAAGGGGGATCGTATAAAATCGGACGATGCTAGAAGTGATCGATCAAATAATAGATATCACGACAGCTGAGGATCGTGATAAAAGTAGAAGAGTGGTGTTGGAGAGTGGTAAGAATTTTTTCCAAACCAAACATTGGTCTTCCAACAAGTCCTTCAACAATTGGTATCAGTTTAGTACAAATTGGTATCAGTTTGGTGTCAACAGTGGATGTCAGAGATGAAGTGATTCATTGATGAACTTTTCATTTACTCTTGTTTCTCATGTTGATCATTGCTCATGTGGGCTTAGAGTATGTGTTGAGTAAATCTTTGATCACTATCAAAATCTCAAAAGGAAAATGGTGGCTAAAAAATCAATGATGTATCTTTTTATGGAAGAGTTGTCAACAAACCCAAAGGGGGAGATTGTTGGGAAAAAATCCCTCAAGGCATCATTGAATCATTTTTGAGGTGATTGTGTTTGTTGACAAAGTGAACATCTATGTTGTGATTTTTGACAATGCAAACCATGACATACAAATTTGTTGACAAATGGGATTTCATGATGGAATGTCGAGTTCAAGAGCTGAGGTCAACGATCCATATTTTATTCAAGAACTTCGACAAAAGGAATAGATGATCTGGAGGCGGTAAAAAGGACAGATACAAGGTGGCGTCGTTTTCCAGTGTTTGCCAAATTTTTGGGCCTGGAAATCGACAAATGAAGAAAAGTGTTTTTGGCAAAGGGACTTGCACGCTGAGGACTTGGAGTATAAGAAACTTACATGCCATATGTTTTTCAAGATCATAAGATCAAAATATGGCAAAGGAAACAGGTTCGCGCAAGTTTGGGAGTTGGTCGCGCAAGTGTCTAGGAGGACAGAAGACTTGCGCGCTGAGACTGGGTCGCGCAAGTGACTTGCGTGCCATTGCGCAGGGTAGTCAATTTGCCTATAAATACTGGACCACCCCTCCTCATTCTTTACCAGAGTTCGACACTTTGAGAAATCAGAGCTCCCATCGCGCAGGTGTGGTGGTCGCGCAAGTGGTGTGTGTGGTCGTGCAGGTGGGACTTGCGCGCCAGGGTGATAGTTGGGCACCAGTGTTTGAATCTGCGCGCCAGTGTGGAGTTACATGCCAATATTGGATTGGGCGTAAAAGGAAGTGAGTCACGCAGGTTTGGAGTTAAGGAAGCTTAAGTCGTGCAAGTGTCTGAGGAGGACTTGCGCGCCAGTTGTGACTTGCGCGCCGATACTTGCATGCCAAGATTGACTTGCGCACCAAGTAAGGTTTATTTCCAGCAGTGATTTTCGGGCTGCGTGGAAGCTGGAAGTTTGCCCGATACCTTCGGTAAAAAGAGATATTCATCTACAGGTGAAAGTCGTACTTTAATAGAGAATCTACATAAAGAGGAAGATGCATTCTTTCATGCAAATGAAGAGACCTACAGGTCTATAAACTGTGAGTGGATTCCTTCCAAGAGCAGTGAGCAAAGGAAGATAAAGAAGGTGATCCTCTCCACCGGCAGTGATCCATAGAGAGAGAAACAGGGAGTGACCCTTGGGGAAGCAGTGAGCTGACCCTAAACATTGTAAAGGCAGTGAGCCTGGGCATAGAAGTGATCTAGCCCAAACCTTGTAATCCACAGCTAGTGAAGTTTAGTGGAATTTGGTACGACCGATAACTTGTTGGTGTATGCTCCTTGGACGTAGCCCTTTGTGGTGAACCAATTAAAATTTCTGTGTCCAGTGCATATTTTACTTTCTATTTACTTTGTGTAGCAGGAGAGAGAGAAGAGTGTTTTTCTTAACAGCAAAACAAGATCATAACGGGCGTTAATTTGAAATTAGTCATACCCTGATTCACCCCCCCTCTTAGGGTATTCAGCCTTGTGGACCTAACATGATCACTGATTTGGATTATTATTTTATACAAAGGAAATATAAAATTTAATGGTTAAATATTTGAATAACTCTTATTGAATATTATTAATTAATCAATTTCATAATATGAAATGCATGGTAGATTCATTCAAATAATTAATGATGAATTGGACAATACCATTTATTCATGAATTGCAACACATGAATAAATGCATGGAAACAAAGAAGAATCCCTAAGTTTTTATATAAATGGGACAAAGGTCATGTTTTGATTATGCACATCTTTCCTTACTACTGGATAAATCTCCCTCTCCCTCTAAGATCTATTTATTCTTCCACCTTTGAACTATTAAGTGTTGGCATTACATGGTGAGAAGAGTAATCCCAACTGAACATCAGGTGATTCATTCATCCCATGCATAAACTACAAAGTAGGTACATCTTTTGACCACCACTTGAGTGATGTTCATCAACCACATGGATTATGATAGTTATAAGAGCATCTATAGTGTAATGTACATGGATATTATCTTCACTTAGTTTATATGGTTTTGAATATTATTGCATGGTTAATCTTGGTTTGGTTTATAATCATTTTCAATACTTTTTTTAATAATTAAACTACCCTTATAAACCTAATATAAACATTTTACCAAACCCTTCCCATGACAACACTTCATTCAACTTAGCTTAATCAACCAATTCCTACCACTCATCTATAAACCCTTCAAACATATATGTTGTTAATTTAACCTTGACCTCATCTAGATTATCAAAGAAGGAAAAAATCATTCCAATCCTCTTCATCCACCATTTCTCTTATTTCAAGCCAACAAACCCTTTAAATATAAATGGTTTTTTATTTATTAATTCTAATGAGTTATCCACTCTAGAATGGTGAGGTGTAATAAGTACACCAATAATACAATTAACCCTTTTATAATCCCTAAAAACATTTATCCAATGGAGGATCATTAGAAACAAAGTTTTATGTGTCTTCCTCACCCTAATTTCACAAAAGTATCCTCAATGGAATCTTCCTAAAATGCCCAAAAAAACATTAATCCCAAAAGAAAAATTTATGGCCAATACGAATCCATAAAATCATTTCACTATACTATAGAAAGGGTAGTCTATTACTCTATATCTTCTTAGTAAAATCATAAATATAAATAATAAATCTATGTTTCATAAAGAGAACTACATTAAATACCACATTGAAAATTAAAATTCTTAGAAAATGCATTTTTAAAATTCATTTCACAATGAAAACCCATAATTTTCTCAAAACCATGCATCTGTGATGTATTTCCTATCTATGAATTCCTATGTGATTCATGATACCATCTATTTTCCATGACCCTATACAACTGACCATAAGGATACTATAATAACCATGCTCTTTATTACACACTTAAACATGATTTATTACATAAACTTGTTCTTAAGAAAACTTTGAGTATATAGAGGTATAGTGTATTAGAAAATTAGGAACATTACATAACAACATAGAACATAAAACCCAACATCTTTATTTAAAAATTCTTTTATATGACCACAACATTCCTTCATACTTAGCATTGCATAGGATAACCTAAGGACATGAATAAGAAAAGGGTGAGATATAAAGCCCGGTAAGGGATTAAAAAATTCATTAAATGAAGAATACAGTACATGTTAGTAAATAGGCATATCAATGGATCATAATAGAAACATGAACATAAAGTCATGATATAGCATGATTATCATAACATGGAAATGTGTAAGTAACATTTAACATGATATTAGCATGAGATAAGGATAATTGCACATAGATCATGAGTAAACCCTCATTTAACTTGAATTATAATGAGTAAACACTCATTGAACTTGACATATCATGATAATAATCTTTACCTAATGTGTTGGAGCGCTATTAGGGTGCACCCTTCTTAATCATTTCATTTCATGCATAAGTGTTCCACATGGATCATACAACATGGAATCATTCAGCATCATAATGTATTCCATGATAAAGGAATGTGGAATACATACATGAAACTATATAATCAATAAGTAAATGTTCGTAATGGTTAATACCCATGATAGATAAATGGGAATGGTATTTACTACACAATGAATTTGGATTGGAAAATCACGGTGCAAATTTGGCAGCATAACAGCGTGACATAAGGATTCATAAAAATGGTTGATGAGAGATAAAGGGGTATCTAATAATATTTAAATGAAATGGAAAGTAAAGGGGTCATATATATACATTTCCCAACATATGTAATTGAATTTAGATGCATAATATAAAATAATTTCTTGAATGTAAATGAGGTGAGAGAAATCCCTTACGGAATTTCGGCATGGTACCGGGTGTACATGGGAGGAATTAATGAGAGATAAATGGGTATCTAATCATTAAAAAATAAGTAGGTAAGTATAGGGGAGGTTATAAATCATACCCCAACATTTTTAATTGAAAATAAAAGGGCATAATAACAAAAAGAAATTTGGACAAAAATGAGAAAGGAAGAAATCTCTTACTTGAAAGTGTGATCCCAAAGGCTTGGGAGAGGCTTGAGAGGGGATTATTAGGATATTGGGGTACCTTGGTATAATTATAGAGATATGAGGTAAGGATTTTCTCTATATCAAAATGGTTTTAATGAATAGGAATGGGAGATTGAGTGGGTTTATATAGGAAAGGAGAGGGAATTCTTTATTATGTAGGTTTTGGACACCACATATTAAACTAATCAAAACCACAAACCATAACATGGTTTTTGCCCATGGTTTTTTCAAAATTGGAGTGTAAAAAAATATTTTATTATTCCAATGGACTAACTTATTAAAATATTAGGCTTTATTATGTAGAGGTGAGTCACACTCTCAAGTAAATCATTTTAAAATGTTAAAATGTTTTATAAGTCTTGGAGGGTCCACTAAGGCTTTTTAAAATAAATAAATAAAACATATAATCACATTATTTTAAAAGTAAACATATATTAGCCAAAAATACCATTTATATTATTTTATTAAATCACTATTGTGTCATTATGATGTCATAAAACACATTATATATTTAAATGGTATTTAATTTTTACCCAAAAATTTGGTTGTCTCATAAAATTATGAAAAATTCACCATTAGATAATTTTGACATCCGGATTCCAAAAATAATATTAATTTTATCAAAATAATTTTCTAAATATGTGAATTTTTACTTTTAAAATAAATACATACATTTATTGAAAATTCATGGATTTTGAAAAAAAACAGCTTTCAAACCTTAATAAATATTACAGTTGTATTCATAAAAATTATATAATCATTTATATTTAATAAAAATTAATTTAGTAATAATATTTTATTAAAATAATATTTAATTTAAAAATCCATTAATTCATCAAAATATATTTCTTAATTAAATATTAACTAAAAATACAATTTTTGCTTTAAAAACTATTTTACAAGTAACAATAATAAAATGAATGTATGTTATTTATTCTATACAAAAATAATGAACATAATAATATTTCTAGGTTCTTGTTACATAACCCCTTATAACACCTTCATATGACCTAAGGGTATGGTGTGCGATGGTGACAGACTCTTGGGTGGCTCAGATAACATCGCTCGGGTGGTAATCACTATCAACTTCCAATTCTCCAGTAGGAGGTTCTGTTCAAGATTAACGTGTTGAATCTCATCTTGGTCTTGGTCAAGAGTGAATCCTAGTGACAACACCTCCTTTTAAAGCTCTTAACAAAGGGCTTCATATGGAGAAATTCTACTGGATGGGGCCATTAATTCCTTTGTCTGAGTAAATTGGATTTGTTAAAGCCCTATATTTATATTAATCATATGATCACTGTTCAGTGGCTATATTAGAAACAGTAACAATTCTTAATTTAATTTTAAAGTCCAAAAACATAAAACCAAATAAGTGCATATGTTTTATATAACCATTTTACATAATAATACATTTAATCAGATCAAGAGGAAATTTCATTAGTAAAAGTTTGGGTCATTACAATATTCCCCCCTTAAGAAATTTCACCCTTGAAATTTCATTTTCCCTCACTAAAATAGAAGAGGTTAACTTTGCTTCATCACTTCCTCTGATTCCCACATTGCTTCTTCAAACTTGTGGTTTCGCCACAACACCTTGACGAGGGGCATTGTCTTATTTCGTAGAATTTTTTCTCTAAGATCTAAGATCTTCACCAGCTTATCTTTATAGGAGAGGTCATTCTCCAATGGTACCACCTTTGTATTGAGTACATTCAATGGGTCAGGTATGTACTTCTTCAAGAGTGATACATGTAATACATCATGTTCTTGAGATAGGTTTGGTGGGAGTGCTAGTCTATAGGCCATTGTTCCAATGTGATCAAGGTTCTCAAAAGGGTCGATGTACCTTGGACTAATATTTCCCTTATTCCCAAATCTCATAACTCTCTTCCATAGTGATATGCGGAGGAATACCATGTCTCCAACATGAAACCCTAGGTCTTGTCGATGATTATCAGCATAGCACTTTTTTTTACTCTAAGCAGCTTTAATGTGATGTTGGATGGTCTTAACCTTCTCCACTATTTCTTAGACCATTTATGGACCTAGGAGTTTTCACTCCCCAACTTCATCCCAACATGTCTGTGTTCTACACCTCTTCCCATAAAGGCCTTCATAAGGATCCATTTAGATGCTTGAGTGGAAATTTTTATTGTAAGATAAATCAACCAAAGGAAGATGTTGATCTCATCCTCCTTTGAAGTACATTGAGCATGATCTCAACATGTCTGCAAGTGTTTGGATATTCTGCTCAGATTGGCCATCAGATTAAGGATGATAAGCTGTAAAGAAGTTCATCTCAGTATTTAGAGCATGTTGAAAACACTTCCAAAACTTGGAGGTGAATTTTGTATATCAATCGAATATAATAGATAGTGGTACTCCATGCATCCTTACCAATTATCTGACATATATTTGTTCCAATTGATCCAATGAGAAATATTCTCTAATTGTAATGAAGTGTGCAGTCCTTGTAAGATGATCCACGACAACCTAGATATCATTGTTTACTTTGGATGTCTTTGGAATTCTAGTGAAAAATTACATGGTGATTATCTCCCATTTCCATGCTGGTATGGGTAATGGTTTCATCATTCCCTTAGACTTCTACCTCACAGACTTCACTTTCTGACACACCAGGCACTTTGGTGTATACTTAGCAATCTTCTTCTTCATGTTATCCCACTAATAATGCTCTTGGATATCTCGATACATCTTTGTGTTTCCTAGGTGAATGGAGAAATTCTAATTATGTGCATCATCCAAAAGTTCATTCTTTAAATCTGGATTTGATGGAACACATAGTCTTACCCCAAATCTCACAATTCCTTCTTCATTAACATTGAACTCCGAGGATTTTCATTTTATGATAGTTTTAACTTTATTTTGAATTCCCACATCATCTTTTTTATAATCCTTTATCCTTTACAAAATAGATGGTTGAGAAAACATTTGTGAAAGGATTTATGATGTTCCCTTATTTGTGATTCTCACATCCATCTTTATCAAATCTAAGAAGATTGAATTCTTTTCAATTCTCAACAATGATAAAATCACTGGGTCCTTTCTACTTAAAGCATCTTCCACCTTATTCGCTTTCCCAGGTTGGTAATGGATTGAGCAGTCATGGTCTTTGATCATCTCTAACCATTTTCTTTGAACATGTTCAACTCTTTCTGTGTGAATATATACTTGAAGCTTTTGTGATTCGTGTATATTTCACACTTCTCCCCAAAGAGTTAATGTCACCAAATTTTCAAAGAGAATATTACTGAATCTAACTCTAGGTTATGTGTTGGAAAGTTTTTCTCATGAACTTTAAGTTTACTTGAATCATAGGTAATGACTTTTTCATTTTTCATCATCACACAGCCTAGGCCCTTCTTCAAAGAATCACTAAATACTACAAAAATTCTCCACTTATGGGTAGTGTGAGCATGGGTGAATTGATAAGCCTCCTTTTTAACTCCTTGAAGATCTATTCGCATTCATCACTCCAATAAAACTTGACTCCCTTATGATTTAGCTTGGTAAGAGGATTTGACAATCATGATAAATTTCTCACAAATTGGTGATAATATCCAGCTAACCCCAAGAATCTATGGATATTTGTCGCTGATGTTGGCCTCATCCATCCATCTATTGTAGCTGTCTTTGAGGGATCTAAAGATATCCCATTCATTGTGATGATATGACCTAAGAATGAGACTTATTTCAACCAAAACTCACACTTTCTATACTTTTCATAGCGATTCTCCTTTCACAAGGTCTTTAGTAAAGTTCTTAGATGATCCTCATGCTCCTCCTTGGTTTTGGAGTATATTAGAATACCATCTATAAATACTATCAAAAATTTGTCTAGGTAATCTCTAAAGACTCTATTCATCAAGTCCATAAAGATTTTTGGAGCATTAGTGAGTCTAAAAGGCATTACTATGAATTCATAGTGCTCATACCTTGTGTGAAAATCAGTCTTGGGGATATCCTCCTTCACCTTTACTTGGTAATATCCCGACCGAAAATCCACCTTGGAGAAGTATCGTGCTCCATATAGTTAATCGAACAAGTCATCAATTCAAGGAAGAGGATACTTTTTCTTTATCATGATTTTTTTAGCTCACTATAATCAATGAAAAGGCACATTGACCCATCCTTCTTCTTGATAAAGAGGACTGGTTCACCCCGTGGTGAAGCACTTGGGCGTATAAACCCTTTATCTAGATTCTCATGTAGTTGTTTATTCAGATCCTCAAGCTCCACAACATCCATTCAATACAGAGTCTTGGATATTTTCAATTCCCCAAGTATAAGATCAATTGATAATTCAACATCTCTTCTAGGATAAAGACCTGCAATTCCTTAGGAAACACTTCAACGAATTCCCTTACAATAGGCATGTCTTCAAGGATGGTTTCTTCCTTAGACTCAATCATCTGAGCAAGATACGTGTTTTCATAGGGCAGTAATATTCACAATTGAGACGATGGTTCTAAGGAAGATTTATCCTTCTCCTTGAACTTGTATAGAATCAGGGGTTGATTCTCTATATGAAGAGTGATTTCCCTCTCACAGAAATTTATGTAGGCTCTATATAGGTAAATATAATCCATGCCAAGAATTTCATCAAATTCCACCAGAGGGAGTATGAAGAGTTTCTCCAGGAAGTTCAAACCACAAATTGTGACAGGGGAGGAGTTATATTCATAGGATGCAATGATTTCTCCATTTGTTGTTCTCACTGACATCTTTACTTCCATGATTTTTGATGGTTTTTGGATTGTTCTACTATCCATCCATCTAATGACCTGAAGGTCTTTATTTTTTATTTTTTATGATAATATACTTTTCAAGGGGTGATGTGGAACCCTTACAATGCTCGTAGGTGCAAGTATTACATGGCCTATTGGACTTAGAGGAATTCATTTTCCATAGGCTTCAAACATTACATACAACCCAGACTAACTACTTGGAACTACTCCTCCCCAACATCTTTATCGTGAAATCATCTCTCCACCTTCGCATGGCTATTTAGCTAATTTATCCCATGCATGCACAGGCTTTTCCCAATGGCAGGTGTCATACCCACTCATTCTTGCAATCCGTTTAGATTTTGTTGTGGTGAAAGCTCCTTTCTCATCCTCCTATAGAGATTGTTCCTTTTAGGTTGTCTGGTTTGTATCTGCACTTAAGGTGGCCCGAAGGCCTTGAGGTGGCCTGAAGGTCTTACTGGCCTGAAGGCATGGGTGGCCCAAAGGCCTAAATGGGGGAAAATTCTCGGCTACTACAGTGTCAAATAGTGCCTACTACAGTTCCTGCTATAGTACCTTCTATAGTACTGCACAGTTCCTGCTACAGTACCAACTACGGTACTACTATAGTACTGCTACAGTAGCCCGAAAATTGTGCCTCCACTTGGATTTGATCCTGATTCACCTGGATCAAAAAATATATTCTCTATTATTGAATTAATAACTAGTGTAACTATCACCACTTCATTGTCGGGGTTCACTTTAGTAGTCGTGATAGAAAAAGATCTCCCTTTCTACCTTGGAGGTTGTTGGTTGCCTCCTAAAACCCTTGGCTTAGGGCACTGGTTTATAAACTTCCCTGGTTCTTTGCTATTAAAGCAATGAATAATTTTTTGAGGGTTAAACAGATCATCCCTCTCCTTTGTCACAACATTAGGTTTTTCTTATTGACATTTAATAGCCAGTTTCCCTTCTCTTTCACACCTAAAGAACTTCCTCATCCCCTTCAGGAAATTTTTGAGGTGATTATTTCTACACCTTTGGAATGTGGGGTGCTAGAATTTCTTATCACCATTGGATTTTTCCATCAAACCACCAGAATTAAAGTCCACCTTATGCTTCTTATCCCCATGATACCCCTGAGATTTTCCAATCTCCCTTTCGACTTTGAGGGCACATCGGAAAATTTCCTCATAGATCTTGAAGTCATGGATCGCTAGGGATTTCCATAGGTTAGGTTTTAGCCCACTAAAGAAGTGATCAACCTTTAATTCAGGGGTAACAACAAATCCAAATTCATATCGTGCAAGACTTATGAAGTTTTCCTCATACACTTTGATGGATTCATCATATTTTTTCTTAAGGGAAAGGAAGTCCCTTTCCATCTTAGTAGGAGGGTGCAAGGAAAATATTTATCAAAAAAATCCTAGAAATCCTTTCATTCCAATACCTATATCTCCTCTTCAGGCTTCATATTTTTTATCAATTTTCACCATTGATCAGCTTTACCCTCCATACAATAAGCAGCTAGAAGTACCTTATCTTTTTTAGAACATTGAAAGATGGATAAGATCTTCTCAATGGATTTGATTCATTTTTCGGCGATTGAGGGATCAGATGATCCATTAAAAGTAGGAGTCCTTTGTCTGATGAAGCTCTCGATTGTAGATTTTTCTTTATTATGGGGGGTTGAACGTTCCTCTTGACCCATTTTTCTATTCAGAACTTGAGTTAACTAAGATATTATTATAACAAATTTTTGATTCCCACTCTCATTAGATTGGGCATCTCATTAGAACATTCATCACATTGATCTTAGCATCGGTTGTTATCCCGAGTCCTCCTATTACCAACCATTGGCTGGAATAAAATGAAAGTTATGGGTAACATATAATGGGGAATCCAATGAAAAAAAATTATAACTTATAAATTACATTTATTTCCTTAACTTATCTATGTTATCCATGATCTACTTCCAAATATATATTCTTAGGGGAATTTTTTTTAATTCTTTAAATAATGGTTCATAATAAGCTTATGAATTTACAAATTCATATCCCATGGGAGTGTCATAACCAAGAGTGTATCAAGGCCCACTTCTGGGCATCAGTTCTCATTCGAGTCTAGCTCAAAGCGGTGTTTTCGGATTTTACCCCTAGATACATTTGTGCCAGAGCTGCCTCTACCTGCTCGTATCCAGACAGGGATGTATTTTCTAGATAAACCACTTACCAAATACTCGCCAAAATTTAGGGATGTTTTTAATATATTTATTCTTATCCCTAAGGCTTTCACTAGGGTTTTCTAATCCTAATCCCAAAAATAATTAAAATTATCCTCTGATACCAACTATAACAACACTGCTCTTTATTACACACTTAAACATGATTTATTACATAAACTTACACTTAAAAAAAATTTAGGATCAATAGGTCTAGTTTATTGGGAAATTAGGAACATAACATAACAACTTATAACATAAAACCCAACATCTTTATTGAAAACTTCTTTTACATGACCACAACATTCCTTCGTACTTAGCATTGCATGGGATAACCTGAGGACATGCATAAGAAAAGGGTGAGTTATAAAGCCTACTAAGGGAGTAAAAAATTAATGATATGAATAATATAGTACATTTTAGGCAATAGTCATATCAATGGATCACAATAGAAACATGAACATAAAGGTGTGATATAGCATGATTATCATAACATTGAAATGTTGCAGCAACATTTAACATGATATTAGTATGAGCCAAGGATCATTGCACATGGAGCATGATTAAACCCTAATTTCACTTGAATTATAATGATTAAACCCTTATTTCACTTGACGTATCATGATACTAATCTTTACCCAATGCATTGGAGCACTATTAGGGCTCACCCTTCTTAATCATTTCATTTCATGCATAAGTGTGCCACATGGATCATACAACATGGAATCATTCAAAATCATCATTTATTACATGATAAAGTAATGTGGAATACATAAATGAAACTATATAATAAATAAGTAAATGTGAATAAGGGTGAATACCCTTGATAGATAAATGAGCATGGTATTCACTACATAATGACTTTGGCTTGAAAAATCGCAGTGCAAATTCGATAGCATAACGGCGTGATATAAGGATTTATAAAAATGGTTGATGAGAGAGAAAGGGGTATATCATCATATGTATATAAAATGTACATTAAGGGGGTCATATATATACAATTACCAACATATTTAATGGAATTTAGATTCATAATATAAAATAATTTCTTGAATGTAAATGAGGTGAGAGAAATCCATTACGGAATTTCAACATGGTAATGGGTGTACATGGGGAGGAATTAATGAGAGATAAAGGGGTCTATAATAATTAAAAAAAATAAGGATGGAAGTATAGGGGAGGTTTGAAATCATACCCCAATGTTTTTAATTAAATATTAAAGGGCATAATAACATAAAGAAATTTGGACAAAAACGAGAAAGGAAGAAATCCCTTACTTGGAAGTGTGATCCCAAAGGCTTGGGAGAGGATTGAGAGGGGATTCTTGGGAGATTGGGGATCCTTGATAGGATTATATAGAGATTATGGAAGGGTTTGGTCGAGCTCAAAATGGTTTGAGTGAATAGTAATGGTATATTTAGTGGGTTTATATAGGAAAGGAGAGGGAATTCTTTATTATTTAGGTTTTGGACACCACACATTAAACTAATCAAAACCACAAACCATAACATGGTTTTTGCCCATGGTTTTTGACAAATTGGAGTGGAAAAAATTATTTTATAATTCCAATGGCCGAAATTATTAAAATATTAGGCTTGCTTATGTAGAGTTGAGTCACACTCCCAAGGAAATCATTTTAAAATGTTAAAATGTTTTATAAGTCTTGGAGGGTCCACTAAGCCTTTGAAAAATAAATCAAACCAACCTAAAATAAGATTATTTTAAATTTAAAACATATATTGTCCGAACATCCCATTTATAGTATTTTATTACATCACTATTGGGTCATTATGATGTTATAAAATACATTATATATTTAAACGGTATTTAATTTTTACCCAAAAATTCGACTGTCTCAGAAAATTATGGAAAATTCACCGTTGGATAATTTTGACATCATGATTCCAAAAATAATATTCATTTTATCTAAATAATTTTATAAATATGTGAATTTTACTTTTAAAATAATAACCGACATTTATCGAAAATTCATGGGTTTTGACAAAAACTGCTTTCAAACCTTAATAAAAATTACAATTGTATTCATAAAAACTATTTGATCATTTATATTTAATAAAAATTAATTTAGTAATAATATTTTATTAAAATATTGTTTAATTTAAAAATCCATTAATTCATCAAAATATATTTCTTAATTTAATATTAACTAAAAATATTATGTGTTCTTTAAAAACTATTTACAAAGTAACAATAATAAAATGAATGTATATTCTTTATTCTATACAAAAATAATGCACATAATAATATTACTAGGGTATTGTTACATAAACCCTTATAACAACCTCATATGACCTAAGGGCAAGGTGTGCGATGGTGTCAGACTCTTGGGGTGGCTTGGATAAAATTGCTCGGGTGGTAATCTCTATCAACTTCCACTTCTCCCATAAGAGGTTCCATTAAATCTTAACTTGTTGAATCTTGGCTTGAGATTGGTCAAGAACGAAGCCCGATGAAGCCACCTCCTTTTTGAGCTCCGAAAAATGGGATTCGTACGGAGCAATTCTACTGGATGATTTCATCGCTTCCTTTGACTGAGTAAATTGGATTTGTTAAAGCCCTATATTTATATTAATCATGTGATCACTATTCAATGACTATATTAGAAATGATAACAATTCTTAATGGTATTTTAAAATACAAAAACAGAAAACCAAATAAGTGCATATGTTTTATATAACCATTTTACATAATAATACATTTCATCAGATCAAGAATAATTTTCATTAGTAAAAGTTTGGTTTTCTACTGATACAAACCAATATATAAGTGATTCACTGGACACTAGAACTATCTACACATCTTGGTGACTCTTGGTTTTCTAAAAATAGGTTAGTTGTGCCTTTTTATAACTACGTCGTGAGTCCCAACTTGAACTATCCCCATTCCTACCACCCAAAAATTAAAAAGTCGATACAATTTGTAACATCCTAACCCGAACCATCACCTCTCAACCTCAACCATATTGAGTCAAAGTGATACTAGGTCTTAATTTCATCCTCCTAATCACCAAAGGTTGCTAATAAATGTCAATGGTTTAGACAATACTATTGATGGATAAATTATCCTCATAAACCACACTCTTCATAAATTTTTATTCTCTTATAGTCCCAACTTAGTCTATACTCTTCAATAAAATTTTGTTGTTGTTGTTGTTAAGAAAATGGATCCATAACTCAGACATACCTTGCAAGTAAGAAAAAGAAAATGCATCTAAAATATATACAACACTAATCGAGATATCATGATGTATGATAAAATATTTTAAATCATTTATTATTTTAATAAAAAACAACCAATTATACTAGTGAAGATACAAAAAAAGTGTAAAGGTTGATCAGGAAACAAAATTTAACTCTATAAAAAGGACATAAACTAACACCTCCAAGACTCCCAAAAAAATACATGAGTCATATCATCAATGGAACTATTCCACCATAAATCCCAAGCCATAACTACGAACCATCACTAGTAAAGAAGGGAACATTTTCCTTACCAGTGTCATGATTCATACAATCTACCCATCCAATGGAGTAAACAAATAGGGGGTGGGTACTAAACCTAATAGGATTTCCCCAATGCTCTCCATGCACTGCATGTATGTGAAAATCCATCAAAATTCAGTGAGTTTTTATAAAAATTTCTTCGACCCACAAAATTTAATAAAAAACTCCATATGTAATGAAAATATGGATCATGTGAGTAACTCTCAAATAACACAATCATAATATATAATAAAAATAAAAATAATAATTATGTTTTCCAAATATCATAATCCACAAAAACTGTAACCACCATGGATGAAATCCAAATCATACATCTATGTCCATAACTAAACCTAGGGGAGACTTAGTTCATGAGTAACCAAATAATATTGGATATCACCTTCTCATGAGAGGACTATATTCCCCAAAAAACTTGCCTTGTTATGTCTAATAAGGTCCCCACACCTGAGTAGGAGTTTCCACCACATCACCTTGTCCTTTATGAAAAGGTCTCCACACACAAGTGGGAGTTTCCATGACTCATGAATAATCCATTAAACAAAAAACCACCAAAACAATAAAATAAATTAATAACCATCAATATATAACACTATATCATGACCTGACCCACCAGGTCCTAATCCACAACTACCCCAAGACCACCTCCAATAGGCGAAGGTTTGGTGACCAATGTTGAGTCGGCATATCATGCAAATGGGTGGCCTTAGCCTATGGTACATGTATGTATGCACACACAACTATCTTCATAAAACAATGCATAGATAATAATAATTGAAAATAGAATTCAAGCATAAATATATCCAACAATCATAGTACTAAAATCATAAAAGGAAAAAAAATCCCACCAAAAACTATAAAAGAGTCTAAACTACTCAGATGGAGGGGACTTCCATCAAATTCAACCACTAGAACACACCACGGTCAAGCATGAGTAAACATCTCAGTATGTATAGATCATTATGCTCCACCTACTCCGAGACCTCTTGGGACTTCATCTAAAGGCCTATCATCTACACAATAAACAACATGTGTGGGTAAATCCTTTATAGGGGTGAGTATAAAAATACTCAATAGGTTCCCCAAAAAAACCCTAAAATAAACGGGAGTAATTAAAAGGAAAAATACCATTGGACATAATCTAGAGGGAACCCAAGAGAGAGAGAATGAGAAACTCCATATCGACCACTACTCAACTATGCATGTCTAGTCAGATCATCTCCACCAGGTGTTTCAATTAAGATATGTGGCATCAGCTTAAGGAATACCAGAATAACCTAGATATTCTTATCTCAGACTCCAAGTATCATGAGGTCTCAACCTCACATCCAGCCACAGGATACTACTAGAGGCTCAAGATAATGCTCATCTGGGAAATTTCACTCCATGATCCCTGTCATCCTAGATGTAACTCATTTTAGATATATTAATCCACTGGGTAAAACTCTTCCATCCATGATGGAACTCATTTTATAAGTATCACTCTATCAGGTATCACTAATCGAATGAAACATCCCTGCCATCCCAGGTAGTATACATCTAAGAGAACACGATCATCATGTCTCACCACAAAGAATGTCACACTTTCACTCAGTGTATATCGATAATAAAATAGGGAATCACACCCATCCTAGAAGTGGGGATCCTATAACCTTACTATAAACACTGAATATCTCATCTCATAGATAGGGGATCACACCAATAACCACTAAGGGACACTATGAACCCAATATAGAGCTCCAAAGATCATATAAATTAGATAGTAGATCCCACCCAGGACTATTCTGTGACACCACAAACCCTACCCAGTCTCAAAACTGTGATACATAGATAGGGTATCATTCCTAGGACCATGGTAGATACCTCAAACCCAAATCTAGATCCAACCACTAAGTAGGGGATCATACTCTTGATAATACCGTAAAAGCCCACTAGAACAAACTATTGAGTAGGGTATCAAACTCACAATGATACCAAAAACCCTATTTTAAACCACCTACTAATTAGGGAATCGTATGTATGATTATTCATGATCACACTGTGATTCACTGTTTCATTTTCACCCTTACACCATTGTATTAAACTGAATTTGTATTATAAATTTAAAAAATAATAACAAATATAAATTCATGTTAGATTAATTTATTTTTTGTTTATCACTATTAAAAAGGTCAATTATACTTGTTTTTATATTTTCATTGAAGGTGTAGGTGATTTGGAGGCCTCAAAGATGGTCTAGATGAAAAATGGGCCAAACTGCATGGCATTCCATGGACATTTGTCCACTATTTTAAGAATTACGATAATTAAGTGCATCAAAATGGGCTTAAAATTTTTATTACTCTCCAAAATATCATTATATAAAACCCTTTTCAAAGAATAAAATCCCAATTCATTTATCTAATGGCCCAACCAAACCATTCTGTCCAGGGGACAGAATCTGCCCGAATTCAAAAGTTTGGTTTAGTATTTTGACCATATCTCCCCATATAGATGGATATTAGATTCCAAATTTTACATGGGGAAATTAAATAGGTCTAAAAACAACTCTTATATTTTTCCAAGTCCTGATATGGATTTATACTATTTCAAATCTGAGACACAAGTGGTATCTCAAAAACAGGGTACTCAAAACCATGTCCCATTTTTTGCTATAAAAAGGCACCAAGGGATCCTCATTTGTAATTTCATCCAAGGAGTGAATTTTTGCCAATTTAGAGTTCTAGAGGATTTATATACTCATACTAGAAGTTATGGATGCCCCTATATTCATAGGGGTGTCAATAATGAAGAAGGAGTTCCACCCAAGCTTCCTCCTCCTCACGATGTCGAGCTAAACAGTGGGCGTTTGTTGTGAGGGAGCTACACACATGTCAAGGGAGTTATGATGAATATATTAGATACTAGTTTGGATTAATTTGGGTGTTTAAATATTTTATTCCATTTACCTTACATTATTTCATATTTGAATTCTTGTTTTGATACATGTGAATGTTATGCTCTTAATTTCTAACTGATCGGTGTGAGGTTTTGAGTGTGTGACTTGTGTTGTTCTGATTGGATAGTACAAGAATCCTTTCAATACCCACCTTAATGAGATTTAAATCTGTTTTGAAAGCTATTATTTCATTCATAATCACTGTACCTTGACAATACGATTGTTAAGTCAAGGTTTGGTTCTTTAAGCATTGAAATAAAAGATTAGGAATTAATTAGGATTCTAATTAATTTCAACCAAAGCATTATTCCAAACCTAAATGAATATATATGAAAAATGAACTTTAAATTTATGTATTAAAATCACAATAAACCCTTTGTCTCATATTTTTTCAAAATCCACTTGGTTTTTCAACTATTAAACTCTTTAAGTTAAGTTATTTTCTTAAAACTATTTTCAAAATCACCCCCCCCCCCTCTTTTAGTAATATTTATTAAAAATACACACTATAAGATAACAATTATCCTTGAGAGATGACCTAGGGTATTCCCTAGACTATAAATTAACCTTAAAATCATAATCAATTTGAGGTTTCATGACAATGTGGTCAAATTTTGGCACCATTTTCAGGGAGTGCTTTGGTTTTTAGTGCGTGTTTTTTATAAATATTTTTGTAAATTTTATGAATATTTATTTGTTTTATCTTATACCTTTACCTATATTTTTGCGTTTTAATTTATTTATTGTGTAGTTTTTTTGCATGATGAATTCTAATCTGGGAGATTTTCCACCTTTATAACCCAAACCGGAGAGGATCTTACATCAGCGACCCCGAGACACATGAGAGAACCCTTTGAAGGAGGACACACAAGACAAAAACAGTCTTCTTGATCCTTCATCTTCTTCTTCCAGAACCAACATCAAAACTAAAATAAACTTGTATAACATGGATAAAAACAATATAAAACTAAAAGAATAAACCTCACCTATTGTCGATATCTATCCCACATACATTAAATTATAAGGCAAGGCCACCAATTTTGAACTAAAATTTGGTTTAATTCACTTATTACCAAGATTCCATGGACTCACAAGAGAAGATCCTCATAAGCACTTAAAATAATTTCACATTGTGTATTCTATATTAAAACTTTAAAATGTGGATGAATAACAAGTAAATCTTAGGTCATTTCCTTTTTCATTATAAGACACTGCAAAATACTGGATTTATTATGTTAATTCACCAATTAGAGGTTGGGCAGACATGAAACATCTTTTTCATGAAAAAATATTTCCCAGCCTCTCAAATTGAAACTATAAGAAAAGAAATATGTGGTATAAGGAAATCATAATGGGAAAAATTACATGAATATTGGGAATGCTTTAGAAGGTTATGTTCAAGTTTCCCACACCACCAAATAAGTGATCAACTTTTAATTCAGTATGTTTATGAAGGTTTGATTCCAATTGATTGTAACATGATTGATGCTGCTATAGGTGGTGTATTGTGGATAAAACCCCAATTTTTGTAAGGACCCTAATTGAGAACATGTCACAGAACACTCAACAATTTGGTACAAGGTCCAGTGTATCCATTCAAGGTGTCCATGAGGTGAAAAGTAACGAATTTGAGAAGAAAGTGGACATGAAGTTCAAAGATGTAAGTACCCTTCTTAGACAACTTGATCTTTCCCAAGGAAAATCCCAATATCCTCCTCCCATATATTGTGGAATCATCTCTTCTGACACCCATTATTCTGACCAATTTCCTCAATTGAGAGAAACTTCTGAGAGTTCTGAGGCAATATTTTCAGGTCACCCCTATAACCAACCCTTTAGGAAAGAACCATACTATCCATTAAATCCTGGGTGGAAAGACAACCAATCCTATAGTCAAGGGGATATTCAAACTAACCTCAACAATAGTGGAACCAACCAGGGCAGAGTAGTCATCAACCACCACTACCCAGAAATACCCAACCACTACAAAGGCATTTCCAACCACCCCCTCCAAAACCCAAGCCTAGCCTAGAAGATATGATGAAACAAATGGTTTCCAACAATCTCCAATTCCAAAAAACCACCAAGCTTCCATAAAAGACCTAAAAACCCAATTAGTCCAACTAGCTAACTCGGTGGGGGAAATCTAAATCCATGGGTTGCGTAAACTACCCTCTCAACTAGTAGTTAACCCTGGGGATCAAAAAGGAAATGTTAGTTCCATCACCCTTGGGAGTAGAATAAAACTTAAAATCCAAATGAACCCTATATTAGAGTTATACTATCCCAAAGAAACCACCATCCTAACTATTGAAAATTCTCTAAATGAGGTAGAACCTTTTCTTGAGAGAAGACCTTCCAAAGGAAAGAGTGTGTCTATTGATGAGTCTTCTAGACCAACCATTCCTCTTACATTTCCTAAAAGGTCCACCCAACCAAGAAAACAAAAAAAATAGAACTTGATAAGGAAATATTAGAAATTTTCAAAAAAGTGTAGGTTAACGTCCCCTTGATTGATGTTGTGAAGAAAATTACATGATACGCCAAGTTTCTAAAGGAGATATGTACACACTGAAGGAAACTTCATGGAGATGAAAAGGTGAGCTTGGAGAGGAATGTTTCAGTAATGATAGATCCATCACTTCCCACCAAGTGAAATGATCTTGGAACATTCTCAATTATATGGACCATAGGAGAGTATTATTTTTCTAATGCTATGATTGATTTTGGTGCCTCTATTAATGTGATGCCTCACTCCAGTTACTCTACATTATAGGTCGGGGAACTGAATCCTTATGTAATTTTTGTTCAACTGGCCAACCAGAGTACCTCACACCCCTCTGGTGTGTTAGAGGATGTTCTTGTGAGGGTGAAAATTTTAATTTTTCCTTTTTATTTTTATGTGATTGAAATGGAAGATGATATGATGAATGGACATGCCCTGATTATATTGGGGATACCCTTCTTGAAAACCTCCAAAACCATAATTAATGTCCATAATGTTAAATCATCTATGGAATTTGGTGGTGATGTAGTCCATTTCAACATCCTTTATTCCATGAATCACCCCTCAGAATAACATTCCTCTCTCTGTAAATTCAATTGATGTACTCCCTTCCTTTGAAAACACTTCTTATCATTCTCCTGATCCCCTTTCTGAGCTTTCATCCTTGATTGAAATTCTTGGTAATGAATCATGTATTAATTGTTTTAGTGGTCTAGAAAAGTGTCATGCATGTTTATTAATTGATAATTTCTTGAACATTGAGGATCCAATGACTATCGATGATACTTTTAAGCTTGTAAAAGCTCATTCCTCATCTGAGTATGATACCATTGAGAAGTTAGATGATATTAGTGACCTCTCACTTTCACACACACTCCCATCAATAAAAAATCCACCTGAATTGAAACTAAAACAACTAACTCAAGATTTAAAATACTCATATCTTGAGAATGGAAACAGGTTTCACATCATCATTTCTAGTTCACTCCCTCTTAAGCATGAATTATGGCTTCTTGAACTTTTGAGGGAGTATAAAAAATATTTGGGATGGACACTTACTGACATTCCCAATATTATCTCATCAATTTTTACACATCATATATTTTTAAATGATGAGGATAAACCAGTAAGGCAGGCACAACATCGACTGAACCCAAACCTCCTAAAATTTGTGAAAAAAGAGGTAACAAAATTATTAGCTACTGTAATCATTTAACCCATCTCTAATAGCCAATGGGTCAGTCTCATTCAAGTAGTTCCTAAAAAACTGGCCTTATAGTAATCAAAAATTAAAATAATGAATTGGTTCCAGCTCATGTATAGAATAGTTGGCGTGTATGCATAGACTATCACCGACTAAACCAAAACACTAGGAAGGACCATTTCCCTTTTCCATTCATTGACCAAATTCTAGAGAGGCTAGCAGGTAAGTCCCACTACTGTTTCCTTCATGGATATTCTAGATACTTTCAGATCCATATTTTCCCCGAGGACCAAGAAAATATGGCCTTCACTTGCACCTTTAGCACATTTTCATATAGGAGGATGTCATTTGGTCTGTTCAATGCTTTGGGTAATTTCTAGTGATGCATGGTTATTGTTTTTTTAGATTACCTCGAGAATTGCATGGAAGTATTCATGGATGATTTCACTGTTTATGTCTCCTCTTTTGATGAATGTTTGAGTATTCTTGCTTTATTACTACGTCATTGTATTGAAAATAATCTCGTATTAAATTATGATAAATGACATTTCATGGTGTGACAAGGTATAGTTTTGGGACATGTAATTTATGGGGATGGTATTTAAGTAGATAAATCAAAAGTGGATTTCATTTCTTCCCTACCATTTCCCAAAAATGTATGGGATGTGTGGTCTTTCCTTGGTCATATTGTATTTTACCGTCGTTTCATTCATGAATTTAGTAAAATTGCACTCCCCCTCTCCCTATTACTCAAAAAATAAAAAGAATTTCTTTTTGATAAATAATGTGAGGAAGCTTTTAATAAGTTAAAATGGAGTCTCGCATCACCCCTGGTAATCTAGCCACCTCAGTGGGATTTACCATTTGAGCTCATGTGTGACGCCTCTAACTATGCAGTTAGGGTAGTCTTATCACAAAGGGTCGATCGAGATCCACATGTCATTGCCTATGCCTCATGTGCTTTGGACCCTTCCCAAGAAAAATACACCACAATTGAAAAAGAATTCATTTCCATTGTGTTTTCCTTGGAAAAATTTAGGTCATACCTTTTGGGGTCCAAAGTCATTGTGTTCTCAGACCATGCATCCCTCTGGTATCTCCTTAAGAAACCGGAAGCCAAAACACATCTCATTCGCTGGTTTCTCCTCCTTTATGAATTCAATTTAGAAATTAGAGATAAAAAATGAGAATAGAATGTGGTGGATGACTATATCAGTAGGATCCACCCATCCTCAAACATTGACTCATCCCTCTATATTCCTATAAATGATATTTTTTCTGATGAGAAGTTATACCGAGTGCAATATGTTATTCCTTGGTATGATGAAATTGTAAATTATTTGGTGGCATCTTTCATTCCTACTGATTTCAAAAAAAACTAGGATGCCCTTCTAAAACATGAGTCCTATTGGTACATTTGGAATGACCCCTACCATTGGTGAACCTATAGTGATCAAGTACTCAGGCATTGTATTCCCAATAGAGAGTTTCGGTCCATCCTTAGGTTCTTATACACTCTTTCTTATGGAGGATACTTTGGTCCCCAACGGACTGCTCATAAGGTCCTCGATTCTGGTCTCTTTTGGCCCACATTGTTTCGGTATTCCCATGACTTCTGTAAACCTTGTCCTCGCTATCAAAGAATGGGGAATGTATCTAAAAAATGAGATGACACAAAAACCCTTGCTCTTCCATGACATTTTCGATGTTTGGGAAATTGACTTTATGGGACAATTCCCCAATTCATTTGGTAACCTATACATTCTATTAGTAGTGGATTATGTTTCAAAATGGTTAAAGGCACGAGCTATAAGGACTGATGATTCTAAGGCAGTTGTGGAATTTTTGAGAACCCAAATTTTCTGTAGGTTTAGCTTACCTAGGTCCATCATTAGTGACCAAGGTTTTCATTTCTACAACCAAACAATACAATATCTTTTGTGTTGGTATGGGGTTGGGAATCGAGTGTATACTTCTTATCACCCATAGAAAAATGGTCAAGTCTAGGTGTCAAATAGATAAGTAAAACAAATTCCTAAAAAAACAGTTCAACCCAATAGAAAATATTGGAGTCTTAGACTCGATGATTCATTATGGTCTTACTGTACTGCTTTCAAAACCCCCATTAGAATGTCACCATATTGGCTAGTGGTTGAAAGGAGTTGTCACCTCCCTGTTGAGATTTTGCATTGGGCCTACTGTGCCATCAAAAAATGCAATTATAATCTTTCTGGTGCAGTTCCTCAAAGGAAGTTGTAGATTCATGAGCTGGAGGAAATGAGAATAGATGTATATGAGAACTCTATGATTTATATGGAGTGAACCAAGTCTTCCCATGACATTATCATCCTTCATCGTCAATTCCACATTGGGAAGAAGGTCCTCCTCTACAATTCAAGGCTGAAGATGCATCCAGGTAAGTATTGTTCTCATTGTTTTGGACCATACACTGTTACTAATGTATCTCCATTTGGTGTTATTTAGGTTCAAAATGAGGAAACTAAGAAAACCTTCACTTTCAATGGCCAGTGGAAAAAAGCACTTTCATGAATCCCTTCCGGAGTTCCTGATGGAGGAACTCCATGTTCAAAAAGAAACATACCAATGACACCAACCATGTTTTATCCTTCTTTCCCACATTCTATTTTATTACAGTGAGGACACTACACACTTGAAACGCACGGTTGATTATCACCTATTGACCAGTCAAAGTTCCGGTGCTCTTCTAATGTGTATAGCAGCACTCGGGTCGAATCCTCGGCGATGATACTTTGAAATAGTCGTTTGTTTTTAGATGATTGTATTCTGATTGGGGGGGTTTTGATTGTAGAGATTAATTGAAATGACTAATGGATGATGTTTAATTTAAAAAGTTGATAAAGATTGGGGTGATTTCATCAATAGTTAGTTAAGCTTGTGGTATCCATGAGCCTTGCTTTGTATTACATTAATTTAACACCCATGTCACAAGTTGACTTTGATTGGAATTCCTAAGTGTTAAGGCTTTAATCCAAGCCTTAACTTAACTAGTATTCTAATCTCAATCAGTACTTGATTGTGGTATTGTATTTATGGTTCCAATAATCCATGGAAACCACATGTTAAACAAAACAAGTCATTAATCCATGACATGCTAATTCCAACATACACAATGTTAATTCAAAGAATACTCACCAAGCAAAAGCTCTCAATCGCTTAACATAACTAAATAATGACTCACCCCAATGGAAGATTTACTCAGCCATTGAAATGATTAGTAATCTGATTATAATGATTATGATGATAAATTAAGAAGATAAGAAAAAGAAAGGGATAAGAAAAGAGCGGTGTGTCGAACACACACACGAAATATTTTGAGAATCAAAATGAAATTTCAATTGAATGAGGAAGAAAAATAAGGGACTATAATTTAAAATGATTCAAACTATTTTAAGACCATGAATATTATACTACAGAAGGTGGATAAGAATAAGAGGTATTGAAGAAGAAAAAAGCACTAAAATTTGATTGAAATGAAAAAAAAGTTACACAATTACAATTGAACACAAACATAAACAAATGTGAAAGAGAAGTGGAGGAGAGGTCTCTCTTGTTGAAACAAGATCAAAGCATATCCTCTCAGAACCTTGTCAAGGCTCTAGTAATGCCAAACCTCCTCCTTAAGTGCTGAAGTGCCAACCCTTTTGAAAGGAGAGGAGGGGATGTATTTATAGCCCAAGGTGGTGGATTGTTTATATTCCAGAAATACCCCTCCACTTGGTCACCGATATGTACATCCAGACAGCCGAATCTTGAGAAATATCCTTCTTCAAAGTTGTAGATAAAGAGGTCTTCTGTCTATTTTTCGAAGTCCATAATGTTAATCGGTTTTTGAATAGGAATATTCCCTAAAATAAAAATAATTTCTTCAACAAAGTTGGCCGACCGAATCTCATCTTTCACACTGCAAAAGTTCAGCTCGAATGGATGTCTACATCAGGAGAAATTTCAATATTAGTGTGCTATTTTTAATTCCCGACCAGAATGGTGGGCTGGACTTCAATGCATCAGTTGGGCCTCTTGTATTTGTGATTGGGTTATGAAATTTTTATCATGGACCCCTTTAAATGTCCTTCGAACTTAGGAGGAGAATTAATGTATTGGGACTTCTGGATTGAGCCCAGTAATTCGACCTTCATATATGTTCCAGTTTCTTCACAATTTCCTTGGGCCTTATTGTGGGGTCCATATAACCCTCTAAATGGACGAATTTTCCAAATGTGACTTCTAATGAAATGTTGGAATTGGAATCGGGAACCCTACAAAACAATAATCATGCAATTTGGATAAGTAGGGTGATAGTTATTGTTAAAACATTAAACAGACTTGAATCTGGATAAATCCAAATAGTGCTCAAAAGTTATATTTAATATTTAAACATTAATATTTCACAAAAATTATGCACATTTCATATAAAATCAGTAAAGGGAGTATATAATAAGTCATGAAAATATTAATAACATCAACTCCCCCACACTTAGATTTGTTCATGTCCTCATGTGCAAAAAATATAAAAACATGACAAAATCATTTTTACTCACCAACAGATATTAAAATTTTGTTTCCTCCAATTAGGGGAGGTTTAGACTATTTCACTCATCCATTTTGAATTCCACCACAAGTTGTTACAAAAAAAATGTTTCAGAACTAATTCATTTTTTTCATGCTCAAATTTAGAAATGGAAAATGTGGACACTGAAAACTCACACCTCTCAAGATGATAAAATTTATTTGTGGAGGTTCACTCTTTCACCAACAAAAAGTGAAAATCTTAGAGTTTGAAAAGAGCTCTCAGCTTACAATCCCTATCCAAAGTGAACAAGAATCAAGAGGTCTTTTTAATGGGGTTTTTCTGTGGCTATGGGACAGTAGGAATATAATGTCCAAGAGAGAGAATAAGAGGGTTAAAATACCAACATAGAAAAAGCAATGCACATTTTTGTGAAATGAAACATGGAAGGAAATGAAAACACATATTTACAAGGGAATTATTGTGTGAATAAAGACACAACAGAGGAATAAAATATGAAGTTAATGAGAATATGGAATATTTAAAAAACAAAAAACTTCTCCCAATAAGAATATAATGCAAGTGTTCTTTTTTTTTCTTTTCCTTTTTTTTTGTTTTTTTGAAAGTTGACCTTGAAACAGATCTCACACTCATATCCCAACCCATGTTTGATCTCCTCACGACACTAATTGTAATAGTTATAACAAGATCAAAGGTTTAGGAAGAGTGATTTTTGACCTACCCAAGACACAACCCATTTTTTCATTTTTTTTTTTTTGATTTTTTTTTTATTTTGATTTTTTTTTAACACTTTTCAATATAATTTGTACAATAAATTACCAAATCCCACTGAATGACAACCTCCCCCCCACACTAAAATGTATACTTGCCCTCAAGCATATGATAACACACCGTAAAGTAAGGAAATGATACCCAAAAATGAAATCCATTCCCCCCCCCCACACTTAAATTTCAAAAACATATGCGATGAAAATCCATGTTGATATTAGGTGGGATAAGGTATTGGGCTTGTAATGTGGCTATCAAAGAAAAGGTTTTCATAGGCTTTAAGGGGCTTTCAAAAGTAGGATTAATGTAAGGGTAATGAGAGGCTATTTGGCTATTATGATTCTCATGTGGTTCAGAAAATGCCTCTATCATATTAATGCACACTAAGGCAGGAAATTCAGCTCGAAGGTCCACAAACTCAAGACTCACAAATGGGGGTGAAAACACACATTTTGAAAATATTTCCATAGGTGGCCTTGGCATGAAAGCAAATTTTGTTCCTCACGGTTCGGGAAAATCATTTTCCAAATCAAAAATTGAGCATTCAAAATTTGTTAATTTTGACAAAAAATTCTTTATCTAAAGTCATGATGAAAATAAAAAATTTTTGAGATGAAAACATGTCTGTTAACTCCCCAAAATGGTTGGAAAAAATTTTAAAACTCGATGGTGAGTAAGCATGACTCTTTTTTTTGTAATTTTTTAAGTGATTGTGTTTTTTTGGTTTTTTTTAGTTTTTAAGGTTTTTATAAAATACACACCCACACAAGAAAGAGAAAAAGAAAGGGTTTGATGAATAAAGTGGTAAAAAATGAAAGAGAGAGGAAGAAGAAGAAAGAGGTAGAGAGAGGAAGAGATATAGAGAGAGTTAAAGGGAAAGAGGTGCCCCTTGGTTTGGATTTGGTGGGTTGCCATCTCCATCTAGTTGTGGGTCGGCTAGAGAATTTGGGGATTCAGTGGAAGTCGAGGTGGTTCCAGGACAGTTGGAAGTTACCTGAAAAATAAAATTCATTATTCATCTAATGAAAAACTAAAAATAAATTGAAATTTTATAAAAGTAAAATAAAACATGGGTTGCCTCCCAAGAAGCGCTGCATTTATTTGTCTACAACTGGACAATTGCAGTGGACTACCCATAGTCTGACGGTGGCCATCGTATTTTCTCAACTCTAGTGTGCTTCCAAAAAAACTTTTTCTTTGGGAGGCCTGATGATTCATTGGATAATTTCTTCCCATCCTTGTTAGTGTGCTTGCAATTCAATGGGGTTGGAAAGAGAATATTTCTATCCTCACTTTGGTCTTCAACCTGAGGAGTGATTTTATCCACAAAGTGATGGTTTTCTAATCTTGGAAATTCAGGAAGATGGCTCAATTCTGATGGTTCATTTATGTAAGGATCAGATAACACAAAATCAGAGTATGAGATCCCAATTGTTTTTGACTCATTTATTTCATCACTTACCGATGTATAGTAATGAGGATCAGTGGAGTCATATGACTGAATACAATTTTCAATATCCTTTATTTCAATGTTGTTTTCCAAATAATGGTCAATTTAAACCTCACCAGTGATCACTTTATTAATTAGGGTACAAATATCACAAACATCACTACCATGAGGACAATATAAACACATTGGTTCAAGGTTCACTTCACATATAATAGAATTTTCATAATCATGGATAGGAAAGGATGAATGTGGGATAATTTGATCTAAATCAACAAATGAGCATTCTAGTTCATTTTCCTCCTTACCATCCATGTTGGAGCATTGGAGGTCAGAGGTGAGATGAGATTCCAAAGAGTTTTCAAGATCCTTCAGATCAATGGAGTTTGCATTTGTAATTTCAACATCAATTTCACCATTAATCACTTGGTTAATGAGGATGCAATATTCACAAACTCCTCTACTATTATAACATGAAGAACATGTTGGATTGGGATTCAAAACACTCTCAGAGAGACTTTAGGAAGCATGGATAGAGAATACAGATTGATTCTCTAATGGGTATCGCATGGATTGAAAAATATTGAACTTGAACATTTGGTCACCAAATTACATGGATACGATGCCAGCATGGACATCAATTTTGGTTTTAGATGTCATAAGGAATGGTCTTCCTAGAATCAGAGGATATTTGCAACAAGTTGTCTCACCTTCCATGTCAAGGACATAGAAGACAGCTGGGAAGATAAGATCGTTTACTCGAACAAGGACATCCTCAATTATTCCCTCAGGACTGGTTGTGCTTCAATTGGTTAACTAAATGGAAACACTTGTTGGATGTAAGGGACCTAGACCAAGGTTGGATAATATGGATTTGGGCATGACATTAATTGAGGCTCCTAGGTCTATGAGTGCATCATCAAAGTTGGAACTTCCAATTTGTCATGGAACCGTAAAGGTACCTGGATCTTTGCACTTAATGGGTATGGACTGATGGGTGGAAACATTTTCAAAGGTCCTAAGTTTCCTCTTGTGGGTACACAACTCCATGAGAAACTTGGCATACTTAAGAATTAGTTTTATGGCATCTAAGAGGGGAATGTTGACTTCAACACGTCTAAACATGTCGAGCATTTCAGGATCAGGTTTAAAGGACTTCCTTGGTTTAGAAACAGCTTGAGGAAAAGGAATTGGATTCCTAAGTGGAATTGAAGGAGGTGAGGGAATCGATTCAGGTTCCTTTTCAAGTTTCTTTTTATTTTCGTTTTCTAGGTCAACATTAAAAGGAGGTTTTGAGGATTTATCTTGAGGCATAGCAAGTTATTTTCCTGATCTAAGTGCAATTGCACTTACATTACCCTTGGGGTTGGGTAATGGTTGAGCTGGGAGTTGGGAAGAATTTGATTGTTTTTGCTGGCTAAGGTGGGATGCAAGTTGAACTATTTGAGTTTCAATGTTTTTAAGGCTAGAACGGGTGAAGGAGGAAAGATATTTCACTACACTTTACCATGGTTTCTTAGAAGAAGAGGATTGTCCTGGATTGGGATTTCCTTGATTTTGGTTCTTTGGAAAATGATTGTATTGGTTTTGGAATTGGCAAGGCTCACTAGGATAATGGAATCCAGGAGGAGGATTGTTCCTTTGAGGTTGAGGAACAAAAGGATAAGGTTGATGGAAGTTTCCACCACCTTGACCATATTGGAATTGGTTTGGGTTTTGAGGAGGGAATTGAGGGGGATGAGATATGGGATTACCATACCTAAGGCCTTGGTTATAGGAAGAAGAGAATGGCTCAAAGTGAGGTTGGTTGAAGTTTTTAACAAACTGACCCGATTGTTGAGGGTTGGGGTTCTGCTGAGAATATGCTGCATTGAGCTCCATTGGTTTGGATGAATTGGATTGATCCTCTTGAAGTTGTGGACATGTGTCATTTGGATGAGATGGAGAGTTGCAGATTCCATATTTTTTGACAGGTCTAGGAAACATTGATTGTGGAGAAGACGAGGTTGGGGATTTGGTGGCCACAGCTAGCTGTCTCACAAGACCTGTAAGTTCACTCATCCACTCGGTCATGTTGTTCGGATCAATTGGTTGATTATATTGGGCTTGTTTTACTTGAGCATGTGCTCGAGTATGAAATTTTTGTGTGTTTTCATCCATGTTACTTATGAGATCTCTTGCAGTTGTGGGAGTTTTATCAACCAGAGCACCGCCACTTGCAGCATCAATAAGAGTTCCCTCCATAGCCAATAACCCCTCATAGAAGTATTGGATAAAGAGTTGGTCAGGAATTTGGTGGTGTGGGCAGGTTGCAACAAGATTTTTGAACCTCTCCCAGTACTCATGGAGTGATTCACTTGGGAACTGACGGATACCACTTATTTCCTTTTAGATAGAAGCAGTACGAGAAGCAGGAAAGAATTTATCTAAGAAGAGTCACTTCATGTCATTCCATGTAGTTATGGAACCAGGAGGAAGGTAGTAGAGCCATGACTTAGCAGTGTCAGCTAGGGAGAAAGGGAATGCTCGAAGTTTGATTTTTTCTTCAGAAACCCCTTGAGGCTTCATGGTAGAGCACACTACTTGGAACTCTTTAAGGGGGAGATGTGGATCCTCATCGGCTAGCCCGTGGAAATGAGGAAGAAGATGAATCAAACCCGATTTGAGTTCGAAGTCAGCCTCTATGTTTGGATACTAAATACCAAGGGGTTGGTAATTCATATCAGGGGAAGTGAGTTCTTTAAGGGTTTGTTCCCTAGGATTGGCCATATCGAATTCAATTGGTAGGGCAATGATTGGTTCTTGAATTATTTGATTATCTCTTATGTTCCTCCTTAGTTGGCGAAGTGTCCGCTCAATTTCAGGGTCAAATAAATCCGAGGGATTGTTTGGAAGGATACGGGGCATTCAGAGAGATTTTGGAAGAAAGAGGAAGACAGGTTTTTCTTTGTATTTTTTTCAATTTATGATTTTTAAGAGGAAGACGGGTTTTTCTTTGTGTTTTTTTTTCAATTTTTTTTTAAAATTTTGTTTTTTTTTTGTTTTTTTACAATAACCAGAAACTAATGACTAATTAAAGCACCATCCCCGTAAATAGAGACATTTGAAATGCACGACCAATTGTCGCCTATCAACCATTCAAAGTTCCGGTGCTCTGCTAATGTGTATAGCAGCACTCGGGTCGAATCCTCGGTGATGATACTTTGAAATAGTTGTTTGTTTTTAGTTGATTGTATTCTGATTGGGGGGGTTTTGATTGCAGAGCTTAATTGAAATGACTAATGGATGATGTTTAATTTAACAAGTTGATAAATATTGGGGTGAGTTCATCAATAGTTAGTTAATCTTATGATATCCATGAGCCTTGCTTTGTATTGCATTAATTTAACACCCATGTCACAAGTTGACTTTGATTGGAATTCCTAAGTGTTAAGGCTTTAATCCAAGCCTTAACTTAACTAGGATTCTAATCTCAATCAGTACTTGATTGTGGTAGTGTATTTATGGTTCCAATAATCCATGGAAACCACATGTTAAACAAAACAAGTCATTAATCCATGACATGCTTAGTCCAACATACACAATGTTAATTCAAAGAATACTCACCGAGCAAAAGCTCTCAATCGCTTAACATAACTAAATAATGACTCACCCCAATGGAAGATTTACTCAGCCATTGAAATGATTAGTAATCTGATTATAATTATTATGATGATAAATTAAGAAGATAAGAAAAATAAAGGGATAAGAAAAGAGCGGTGCGTCGAACACACACGCGAAAGATTTTGAGAATCAAAATGGAATTTCAATTGAATGAGGAAGAAAAATAAGGGACTGTAATTTAAAATGATTCAAACTATTTTAAGACCATGAATATTATACTACAGAAGGTGGAGAAGAATAAGAGGTATTGAAGAAGAAACAAGCAATAAAATTTGATTGAAATGAAAACAAAGTTACACAATTACAATTGAACACAAACATAAACAAATGTGAAAGAGAAGTGGAGGAGAGGTCTCTCTTGTTGAAACAAGATCAAAGCATATCCTCCCGGAACCTTGTCAAGGCTTTAGTAATGCCAAACCTCCTCCTTAAGTTCTGAATTTCCAACCCTTTTTAAAGGAGAGGAGGGGATTTATTTATAGCCCAAGGTGGTGGGCTATTTACATTCCAGAAATACCCCTCCACTTGGTCATCGATATGTACATCCAGACAGCTGAATCTTGAGAAATATCCTTCTTCAAATTTGTAGATAAAGAGGTCTTCTGTCTATTTTTCGAAGTCCATAATTTGAATCGGTTTTTGAATAGGAATATGCCCTCAAATAAAAATCATTTCTTCAACAAAGTTGGCCAACCGAATCATCTCTTTCACACTGCAAAATTTCATCTCGAATGGATGTCTACATCAGGAGAAATTTCAATATTAGTGTGCTATTTTTAATTCCCGGCCAGAATGGTGGGCTGGACTTCAATGCATCAGTTGGGCCTATTGTATTTTTGATTGGGTTCTGAAATTTTTATCATGGACCCATTTAAATGTCCTCTGAACTTGGGATGAGAATTAATATATTTGTACTTCTGGATTGAGCCCAGTAATTCGACCTTCATATATGGTCCAGTTTCTTCACAGTTTCCTTGGGCCTTCTTGTGGGGTCCATATGACCCTCTAAATGGACGAATTTGCTAAATGTGAATTCTAATGAAATATTTTAATTGGAATTGGAAACCCTACAAAACAAGAATCATGCAATTTGGATAAGTAGGATGATAGTTATTGTTAAAACATTAAACAGACTTGAATCTGGATAAATCCAAATAGTGCTCAAAAATTATATTTAATATTTAAACATTAATATTTCACAAAAATTATGCACATTTCATATAAAATCAGTAAAGGGATTATATAATAAGTCATGAAAATATTAATAACATCAACACTCTAGGTGTGGGGGGTATGGGTATATTCCTAGGTTAGTTAGGAATTTTCATCATTTTTTTCCTTTCTTCTCTTTTTCTCCTTCTTTATGGTATTTTCACTTTTCCCCATCTTGTTCAGTTCATTAGTATTTTCATCATCTTTCTTATTTTTTCTATTTTTCACCTTCTTTATGGTATTTTTACCTCTCCCCCCCCCCCCCCTTTATCATCACTAAAACATGGAACTTACTAAAAATGCATGTTGAAATTTTTGATTCCATATTGATTTAACATTTTATGAAAACCTGACTTAGTTATGGAATGAATGTTTGTATGAATTTAACATCAAGGAGTTATTTTTAGTGAATTGGTTTTATGTCAATGATATAAATGGTTGTATCTCTATGAAACCTTTGAGATGATTGATGCCCATTATGTGAGTAGTTTTTGGGAAAACCATGTCACTAATATCTCCACACATTTTTGAATCAAACCACAAAGTGTGAATATTTCTTACTTAATAGAAGGTAAATATATGTTAGGTTAATATTTTTCATCTTAAAATGATATTTCCATATGTTCATTCCTTATCTGATCTGTTTCATTATTGTACCAGATTGACCTATGCGTGTGTACCTGATATCTGATTGTTGTACGCCCTAAAAAATAAAAACAAAATTGGGTTGTGTCTTGGGTAGGTCAAAAACCACTCTTCCTTAACCTTTGATCTTGTTATAACTATTATAATTAGTGTTAGGAGGATATCAAACAAGGGTTGAGATATGAGTGTGAGATTTGTTCCAAATGAAACTTTTGAAAAAAATGAGGGGGTGATGAAATGTGAAACATATGGGGATATCTAGGTTGGGAGCTTATGGTTTGACTTCTAGGAATGCTTAAGTGAGTGGGTCTTGAAATATAATTGCAAAGGATGTAGGGCAGGTTCGATGGACAAAATCATTTAAGCTGAAAAATGTTAAAATAACTTATATTTATTGGATAGAAAGTGGAAAGAATAGCATGGAATGGTTCTCACACACACACATGGAGAGTTAATGGTGTGGTTGACTTCTGAATCCCTTTCTCAATTTGGTATCATGAATATCTTTGAATTTCACTGTGATATGATTTATGAGGCATCTTTTTCCATTTTCACTAGGAAGAACTCATTGGTGTGGTTTGTGCATTGATCACATTACTTTAATGAATTAAAATTTCCTAAAATGTTAAATATTCATGATGTTGGTAATATCTACATGAATAATTTCTAAAAATTTAACTTTTCCCATGAGTGAAAATGTTTAAGTGTGGGGGTGTGATCGCACCACGATTCACTGTTTCATTTTCACCCTTACACCATTGTATTAAACTGAATTTGTATTGTAAATTTAAAATATAATAAAAAAATCACTTCTTTTTTGATTAATTTATTTTTTTTATCACTATTAAAGGATAAATTATACTTGTTTTGATATTTTCATTGAAGGTGGAGGTGATTTGGAGGCCCCAAAGATGATCTAGAAGAAAAATGGGCCAAACTTCATGACATCCCATGGACATATGTCCAATATTTTGTTAATTACATGAATTTAGTGCATCAAAATGGGCTGAAACTTTGTGTTCCACTCTAAATGATCTTGGGATACAACCCTTCTCAAGTAACTGAAGCCCAATTCATCCATCTGATGGCCCAGATGAACCATTATATCCAGGGGACAGAATCTGCCCGAATTTAAAAGTTTGGTTCGGTCTTTTGACCATATCACCCAATACAGATGTCTAATGGCCTCCAAATTTGATAGGGGGATATTAAAGATTCTTTCCAACAACTCTTATCTATTTTACAATTCATGATATGGATTTATACTATTCCAAAACTGAGACACAAGTGGTATCTCAAAAACAGGGTGCTCAAAACCATGTCCCATTTTGGATATAAAAAGGCACCATGGGCACCTCATTTGTAAGTTCAGACAAGGAGTGAAGTGCTGCTAATTTTGAGTTCCATAGGAGTCCTCTCCTCATCCTAGAAGTTCTAGAGGCCCCTATCCTCATAGGGGGATCAAGAATGATGAAGGAGTTCCACCCGAGCTTCCTCCTCCTGATGTCGAGCTAAATGGTGGGCATTCGTTGTGAGGGAGCTACACACATGTCAAGGGAGTTTCGACGCATATATTATCTATTGGTTTGGATTAATTTGGGTGTTTAAACATTTCATTCCATGTTCCTTACATGATTTCATATTTTAATTCTTGTTTTGATACATGTGAATGTTGTGCTCTTAATTGCTAACCAATTGGTGTGAGGTTTTGAGTGTGTGACTTGTGTTGTTCCAATTGGAAAACACAAGAATCCTTTTAATACCCACCATCTTGAGATTTCAATATAATTTGGAATCTATTATTCTATTAATAATTACTGGACCTTTATAATATGATTGTTATGTCAAGGTTTGGTTCTTTAAGCATTGAAATAAAAGATTAGGAATTAATTGGGATTCTAATTAATTTCAACAAAAGAATTATTCCAAACCTAAATGAATCTATATGAACAATGAACTTGAAATGTGTGTAGTGAAATCATAATGAACCCTTTGTCTCATTTTTTTCAAAATCCACTTGGTTTTTCAACTATTAAACTATTTAAGTTAAATTATTTTCTTAAAATTGTTTTCAAAATCACCCCCCCTCTTTTAGTAATCTTTATTAAAAATACACATTATAAGATACCAACTCTCCTTGAGAGATGACCTAGGATCTTCCCTAGACTATAAATCAACCTTAAAATTGCAATCAATTTTATGTGTCATGACAATGAGGTCAATGCCACAAACCCTACTAGGCTAACCTTCTAGATAGGGGATTGTCTTCCTGTGTACAATGTTCATGATGATACCAGAAACCCTACCTAGGGAAGTTGATATGATAGAGGATCCTACCCCGGCCTCCAGAGGGATACACCAACTCTATATGATCCCATTCTATCAAGGGTATCACAATCCTATGCTAAGGATGTAATGCCACATTGTGACCACATAGGTTTAGACTAAGGGAATCCACTCAATCGATACTAGTTTATACATTGCTAACATAGGTGACACACAAATTTCACCTCATGTCGCATCTCTAATGCCAAAACCATGGAAACCAACACATCCAACATGGAAAAATTCTTAGGATAGGCTAATCATTTTCTTTCATCTAAGTCCTGGATATAGAGATGCATGAGGAAGAAATATTTGAGGGGAGTACATGGTGTGTTCCCTCAGTAAACTGTGTCTCTCTCAAAACCCACCCTAGGCCATATCCCCTATCAGTACTTGGCATATATTTGAGAATATACATGTCATGTACCAAATGTCACATGGTGTGTGACTTTGTCTGATCACATAGGCGTGTCCTCAACCATACAGGGTCGGTTTTCCATGTTATGCCACACGGTGTGTAGCCCTGGTACACGACATGCCTTGGATATTCAGACCCTTGGTTGTGTCCTCAATCCAAGACCATGCTAGTGTACATGGTTATTTAATTTCACATGGTAATTTCCCTTGACACGGAATCCCTATCCATGTCCCTTGGACACATGAACTAGGCTCACTAATGAAGTGTACTCTCGATACATGACATGTAGTCCCCAAATGAGAAGAATAAATAGTGTGTGATTTGTGATCAGGAATTCTGAAAGGCAATCCCCTATGAGCCACTCGAAACTCAATGATTTCACTTGAAACCCACAAATATACCCCCAAGGGATCTATAGTAATCATAATAGGGATATAAAACCATAAAGCAACACAAATATGGGGATTATGATGTAAATATCATAAATATTCCTACCTGATGGAGAAACTCTAACGCTTCATGTCTAAAATGACCCCCAAAACCCACTTCACCCAGATTTGGTGATGATTAGTGTCAAAAATAGGGATCAAGGACACCTCCTCAACTCGATTCATCCTTAGGTCATCTATCACACAAAGGGGGTCCTCCTCTCCTCTGATGAGGGGGTTATTAATTTAATTGTATTAAATTAATAACCCAATATTTAGCACTCTTACAACACACCCTCAACTGAGTACCTAATACATAAAAACTTTATATCACACCTTGGGTTAATACCACATTCCGTACTCAACCACAGTCTTAGATTTTTTATCCAAAACTTTGATCAGGAGTTATTCCACATTTACTAAAAAAATTTGTATGTGTGTTATAAAATACTTTTAATATCACTGCACTTAGGCTCTCCTAGCCTCAGAATCCTGGGTTGACTCAGCACATGTCTTCATAAATATTCAAAATTCTTACATGGAATAACCAGAGTCATTAAACTCTTCCTACCTTCAATATTTGCATCCCAAAAAGTGAAATCCTACACAAAAGCGAGATAACTGAGATCTCAATTGGAACTCCCATTATAGTGAGTTCATTGGAGGGATCTCATGCTATCTATAAACACACACTCAAGGGAACCACAAAATCCACACAACACCCAAAGTCTAGCTCCAACCAAGTTGAAACTATGAAATGAAATTTGCACATGTCTCCTAATCTATGATAGGTGTAAAAAACCAAGCACTCGGTCTAACTATAGATATAGAGTCTAGTGGTACACCATCCCACTAACCCGATGATGATATTGACATAACCTGGTAGTACTCATCCATCCTTGGATGAAATTCATCTTCAAAATCCATCGCTAGCACCAAATATAAGACCAAAAATTTTGTCTCAAGTTGGATCTGATCCATGCAGTAGTGACCTGCAGGGAATCCCAAACGTGGCCTCAAATGGTGCTATGTCGATGGTAGAGTGACAACTACACCACGTCATTATGCAACTCAAAGCATGTTCTACAGAACCTAAATGGGTCACTCTACTTGGTACAACCACCCCTCTCCTAGGTTCACTATTGAGGAAAATAAAACTCCTCAGCACATCATCTCATAGTGTGACTAGCGTCATCATCAAACCTTGGAAGGTCAATGTACTCCCCACCTTTTTAAAACCCATAAAAAACATGTTTTGTGGATATCTAGTCACATGAGACCTCATGAACTGAATCTCCTAGATATACCTCCCTACCTCAATAAAAAGGAAGATTGGTAACCACCAAAAACTAGAGATACACCGCACTATCATCAACTAACTCACGTGAAAATATTACACCAAGTGCATGAGGATACCAATGAACAACACAAAGCTACCCAAGAACACACACTGGGTCTTACTAGGCCCTCTATCTTCAAACATTTAACTACACAATAGCTTATGAAACTCTATGAGAGTCATCCAATATGATGATTCTAACATCAGGTTAGTCTCTGGGTGCCAGTATATATTGAAAAAATCTCTCATTCGGGAGGTAAACCTAGAATGTCCTTGGGTAGATATCTTAAACTCCACCACTATGGTAGAAAACCAAAAACTCATAGCATTATTTCTCCACAAGACATACTATCCATCTGATAAAAGTTAGTTGTATCTGCCCACACATTATCTCGTCCTTCTCAACCTATGATCACTTTTCAAAGGAGGAAAACTCCATCCCAAAAGACAAAAACACCACCACTCCCACCAGTGGAAACTATCTAAGAATGTATTGTAGGAAACCAATCCATACTACTGAGGAAGATCATTGTGGGGTCTCCCTTACACTATGGAAATATTCTATGTGAGGTACTTTCCTCCAATAGTTAGGTCACGCTGTCAATAGAAGCGTATAGTTGATGTCCTCTATACGGTGGTGTTGTTACTTCCTCCGGTGTGAATTAAATTTGAATTTATAATTTGTCCCAAACATTCACCAACTACTAAGATGTAGTGTAGTGGGAGTACAGGGTCAAATCCACAGGGAGAATGCTGTTAAATTTTGAGAGGATCTGGTTTTAAAACTTATAAAGGAGTCCTTTCTAGAAGTATTTTGTTTGGGATTTTGGTCTAAGTTCTATTTTGGGATGACTTTAAATGACAAATGAGGGGTCAGGATCAAGTCGAGTATCTGATTGAAGGATGTACTTTAATTATAACCTTGGAAAGATCTTATGCCTTAGTCTGCAATGAAAAAAGGGATCACTAGTTGACTTTGGTATTAGCCCCCTAGTTCTACCTATGACTAAAAATTCGTTTTTTATTATTGAATCACTTTTAAGGAAAAAGTGAGAAACCACCATATTCATAATTACAACCAATAGCCTAGGTGCATTAAGTTTGTCTTCTTTTAAGGAAGAAAGTCTTCTAAGCTAGTGTTCATAGCTTATTCTACTCCAATTAGGATAGGTTCATTTGTTTGACCATCCCATGTTCAGGAATGTTTGCACAAATGGGGTAGACCGGGGGTTTATATGCTAGTTACTAGTTAAATCAGGATTTCCAAGTTTAGATTTAATGGTATATTTAGTTATACAGGTAAATTTCTTGATCCATACACCTAAGAAATTTATCTACTCATAGTGGGGTAGGACACAATTAAATAAATGAAAGAAAAAATGCTTGATATATTGATTAATGGAATTGGAATCATGCAATGGTTCGGGAATGGTAACTAAAATAAACCTGTACTAAGTAAATTATAATTATAAATAAAAGACTTACTTGATACAGAGAAATAGAAATTGAAACTAAACACAATGTAAGGAATTAAATGTGCTGAATAATGTAGGCTCCACAAATCTTGGATTAATAAAAATGTACAAATACTAAGAGTTTGAGAGTTTGAGAGGGGAAAGGGTGAAATGATTCGAAATGGAGATAAAAGGGAGAAGAGAAGCATGTTCTGGATTCTGTCAAATGCTCTGCCACTCCGCTGCTTATATAGGCATAAATCATCACGATGTGTACCATAGGTACATGACGTGTAGACTTGGTCTGCATCATTTTCTGTGGATTTTGGATCTCCAGCATGGTGCATGGGTCTCTCATGAATTTAAGAGGTTTAATTGGGTACACAATGTGAGAGGGTCATTCATGGTGTGTACCTCATCTCTATCTAATTTATGTGCAGATTCTTCATGGATTTCTTGCTTGGGGATTTGACTGGCTTCACATTATGTCCAGTCTGGTCACAAATTGTAACAGATTTTTCCTTTAGGCTTCATGGAATGGTCACAACTTGGCTTCATGACTTGAGGTAGGCGGTGATCTTCAGGTTCACGACATGTAAAGTCGGATCACGATGTGTAATTGGACTATTTTTCACCTTTTCAGCCTTTTCTTACTTAGAAACCTATGAAGCTCTTTTTAATGCAAAATCAGACACATACCAGTGCATTATCAAGTAATTCAATGAAAAATATAAACAATTAACAGCAAAATGTATATATAAATTAGGCTTATCAAATCCCCCCACACTTGAACAATTGCTTGTCCTTAAGTAAGAACATCTCAACAAATAATTTTTCAATGATAAGAAATTTGTAAATAAAGAAAAAAAATTTATGTCCATGCAATTAAAATTAGGTGTAAGTAGAGAAAATTCAATTTCTATAATTAAACCTACATAGACTGTTAGTCATGACTCACAGTCTAGTTTTCAAAACAAATTCTAGTCTTCTAATCATAACCTCTTAATTATTCCTTAAGTTATATGCCCAATTATAATCTACCTCACCACTATTTTCTATCATCACTCAGGGTAGAAAAAGTAAGTAGAGGTATGCTCGTACCTTGAGTACCTATTCCTAACCATAGGCTTTCACTAGTTCTATCATCTCCACTGTGTAAAGACAAGCATAAGATTAATCTTGAGGGCTTTAAGCAATTGGGTTATGATGACTCTATGGATGTGGGTAGGTGGGTAAAATGTGAAAAATAAGACTCAAATAGGAGGGTAAGCTCTTTAGTATAATGAAAAAAGTGAAAGGACAAGTGTGATGAAGTTCCTCCTTCTGGCTGGTCAAGTCCGTCTTCCATCAACTCAGGTTGGATCCATATGTGTAGAAAATATGTATACAAAAATGATTTTATTCCTTTCATTTTTATTTTTCTTTTCATTTTTATTTTTCAAAATTCATGTCTAGGATAGATCTCACATCCATCACCTAACCACATATGATCCTTCGAGGGATTCATCGGTTTGGAAAATGGTGATTTTTGAACCTCCTAATGCACAACCCATATCAATTTTTCCTTTATTTTTTTATATTTTTCAAGGGAATAGAATATGAATGAGTTGAAATAAATAGTATATGGATCACAACTCCATAGTAAGGTGAGTGCACCATACATCTATGGAAGTGGAAGCATCCCATGATGTCTGAATGCCTCTCCCACACTTGTTCAAAAGATATCCATAAGCAGTGTATAGTGAGTAGGGTAGGAAGGGAAATAGGATTTAAATAGATTCATTCTAAAAGTTCATTCATGGAAACTATGGGATGAACTATAGATAGATTTCAGGTGGTTCTCATGGAAAATTGTATATCAAAGAGTTCCTCAATCATTTTAGTTGTATACTTGTTTATTCATCACTTTGATAAGATCTCGGTGTAATTTCTAGTTGGTTTACATGCCCTAGGTATCTCTCAAAAAATATACTCATACAATAATATGCTATTGTAGGATGAGAGTCCTCACAGGTAATGATAATCAAAAACAAACTAGTAATCACAAATGGCATACGTCTTAAGTAATATGTCAATTAATCAAAATTTCAAAGTTTTTTAATTTAAATTAATTCGCTAAACTCAGAAATCATTATAAATAAGTCTAGGCAGGATTGAAACATGGTCTTTAACACTTTTCCACTTAAATTTTTCTTTAATTACAAGTGTGTAATGATTTTTAGGTTTAAATCATGCTTATCATTTTGAAAAATATCTCCTAGAAAAGTGAGAAAAATCAAAAATTCAAGTGCATCACAAGTGAAACTGTGAGACCCCCCCCCTACACACACACACACATAAAATGATACAGTGTCCCTACTGTTAATGAAATACAGGTGGGAGTGGAATGGTAGTTATTTTTAAAGATTTTGTAATGGAATATTGGATAAAATTAAAATAAGAGGTAATCGAGAGCTCACTAGGAAAAGTTGTATGCCATGGAGGGTGTTTATGCTATCATAACATGAATATCCAGTGTACCTGCAAAACTGTAAGAGAAGGAAATCCTACATTAGATAACAAATATTAGTCCATGAGTATAAATAGTTTTAATAGTAGATAAAAGGGTAGGTACATAGATTGAGAAACTGGGAGAGTCATTTTATTGAAATGTTGATAATTTTACAATGTAGCTGCATGAAATGCAGAAATGAAAAATGAAAAGGGAATGAACTAGACATGACAATAAAGATGTGACATAATAGAGATGAACTTTGGGTTGTCTCCCATAAAGCAGTAACTAAATGTCGTCAGCCATATGGGTGGATGGAGATTATTTTTATATGGTCCACCGGCTTAGTTTCTCCTTTTCCTCTTACAACTGTTAGAGGTTATGTCCTTAAGATCACATGGTCTCTTCAGTGGGTTGATTACTTTAAGAACAGCCGCGTGAGTATGGATGAGGTGTGGTAAGAATGGAATCATTGGTCGTGATGGATGATGTTGTTGGTGAATGTAAAAAGATACCTCATGAAGCTATCGGGCAACATCTATGACTTGCTTGAGTACCATTTTTTCTAAGACTGCTGGCAGGACTGGACCATCTAGGATGGAAGATGATTATGAGGAGCTTGAAATGCTAAAGAAAAGACACAAAAATAAAAACACAACAAAACATAAAAATAAAATCCCAAGTATATATAGATATAAAAAAGTATTTACAAGGGTGGGAAACTAAATAATTAAAATACAACCAACCTAAGTAAATGGAAAGGTCCCAAAAATCCCAAAAGATAGATCAAAGTCAGATCAGAGATCTACTCCAAAAATCTCCCCGAGCATCATCCCACTGCCCGGTGTATTGATCAACTAGTCAGGAGGATGGAGGGGTGGTGGTGATGGGAATCTGGTCCGGGGTGGGTGGTGGTGAGGTACCAATCTGTATGGGGTCTGTGTGTATGGAATTTCGATCAATGAATGGTACCTCAAGAAGGATCTCAGTGGCAATTCCCTTTCCCCCCAGGCTTAATCTACTAGAAACTCTTTCTAGTCATCAGGGTTGGTGAGATCGGGGGGAAGGTACATATGGCTAGAAGGGGGTGGTGGAATAGTGGAAGATGATGGGCCAGTTGGGGTGGGTGAGGGTGATGGTGTAAATTTAGGAAGCTCCGTGAAGGGGAGATGTAGATGGGAAGTGATCTGGAGAAGATTCACTGAAATGAACTGTTGGAGACTCTAAAACTCTACGGGGGTAGGATGGGTGGTAGGAGGAGTGGTAGTTGTGTTGGAAGATGGTCTGGGTGGAGGTGGTGTGGTGGTGGAAGGCGGGGGATGGGCTGGTGGGTCTGCTACCGCTCTGGCATGCTGCTCTTAATGGGTGGGCTCCTGGACGCCTGGTTCCTAGAAATATAAGTCTCCCTCCTTAACTAGCATCTTAATCTTGTGCAGGAGAACAATATTGATCAGCTCTAGTGTTCCAATGGAGGTTAGGGGCTACAAAGCATCAAAAACACTCAGGTACCTGGCCAGGTGGGTGATGAAAGATCCACCCATGAGTGTGACCTGTGTCTTCTATGTTAGGTTCCTATAGTAATGAGTGAATTTCATGTCCATGTTGATGGCTGGACCACCCATGGCTACTTCAAGAATCAACACATCCACCTGGTTGACGCTTCCATGACTCTCAACCCGAGAAAACCAGCCATGTGTCATTGCTCTATACAAGATTCACATAGCTGAACCCTGTAGCTGAGTGGATTTGGCGATGCGTGGGTCAGGATGTGAATAAGGTTCATGGTATATCATAGGCCATAACTGCATAGAGATTTCATTATTTGGTTTTGGATGAAGCGTTGGATAAATTTTTGAAATGACAAACTCCTTGGTACAGATGCCAAGCCTGACCCTAAACTCATCAAAAGACAACTCGTGTGGGTGGCCACCTAGGCGGAAATGGATATTGTTTATGCCCATCTCAAAGGTGGAAAAATCCATAAATAACTCCTTGTATGTCTTCTTGTGGACCTTGACAATGGTTCCAATGTGAAGATCCTCGAGGAGTTCAGTGATAGCATCTAAAATAATCATCTAGACAAGGATCCTTGTGTCCAAGGTCTTATTTGTTCACATGGGATTTTCTTGTAATTTGGTAACATTAACCTAGTGTATTGGGTTAGAGAAACATAATATGGTGTGTAGGTGAAGGTCCTCATCACTGGAAGTCATGGTGGTGTCGGATCATGCCTGAGGGGCAGGTATCGCGCGGGTGGTTGCTAGTGCAGAAGGTTCGTCTGCGGCAGTCTGTGGACGCTTCGATGTGGGTCGTTCCTTGGATGGTGAGGACAAGGAGGAGGAATATGTGGTGGAAGAGGTTTGTGTCTGTTTTTTGCATTCCATTGATGTAGGAGGGGTTGGGTCATGTGACAGTTAGGGAGAGGGAGGGGGTTGGGTTGCACGACAGTGAGGGATAGGGGGAGGGAGGGGTGTCACAACGGTGAGGGAGGGGAGTGGGGAGATGAGGCATTGGGGGAAGAAGGTGTGGGTCGTGACGTTGCGGGTCACAACCTGCAATTTTTAAAAACTGAACCGAAAGAGTTCATTATGTGTAATACTTGTTCATGTTGTGAAATGGAGTAATGTTTAATTTTTTATAGGCTAAATAGATACATGTCAGGAACATGAGGTACACGATGTGTACTTATCTATGGTTTTCCCAATTTCCCTATTTCTTCTGTACTTTATCCTCCTTTAAACTGTAGAGTCATTGTCAATGATGCTAATATAACTTACCTAAAGAGTTTCTAACCTGGTTTTCCTCATATTCAGTACTTCCTTTAAAGTCAAGAGCTTGACTCCTTTTAAGTTTAGTGGAACATGAGGCTGATAAAATAGCCTTCATGGAACGGTTCCTGAAATATCTTCAACCTTTAACCATTTACTTTGAATGGTGGTTATTTTTCTTATAGAATTTCAATTGTTCCATAAGGAAAAATATGGACAACCTCAAAAGGACCAGACCATCATGACTTTAAACTCCTTGGGAATAGTTTTAATCTTGAATTAAATATCAAAGCCTTGTTCCCTATAATGAAGGTACATCTTTCAATTCGTTGGTAGTGCCACTTTTTCGTTTTTTCCTTGTAAATCCTTACATTTTCATAGACATCTTTTCTTATTTCTTCCAACATGGTTAATTGAAATAACCATTATTTTCCATCCTTTTCTAAATCTATATTCATATTTTTAATTTCCCAGAACAAATGATGTTCCAATTCCACTGAAAGATGACATGGTTTACCATAAACTAGTCTAAATGGGGTGGTGTCTATGGTTATTTTGTATGCAATTCAGTATTCCCATAATGAATCATCCAATTTCAGGCTCTAATCACTTCTAATGGTGTTGATATTATTTTCTAATATTTGTTTCACCTCTCTATTTGACAATTCAACTTGCCTGCTTGTTTGTGGGTGATAGAGGGTTCCGGTGTTGTAGCTAATGCCATATTTTTGAAGAATTTTTTTGTACTGTCTAATTTTAGAAATGTGTTCCATAATCACTAATGAGTATCCATGAAAATACAAAATGTGAAAACACATTCTTTTGAAGAAAATTCATGACCACCTTTGTTGTGTCATGTGTTATGGCTTCAGCTTCAACCCACTTGGAAACATAGTCTACTGCAACTAGAATATAATTCCTTCCATGTGACGAGGGGAATGGTCCCATAAATTCAATACCCCAGACATTAAAAACTTTAACTTCCAGAATGGGGTTTTGTGGAATCTCATTTATTTTACTGATGTTCCCCATTCTTTTATATCTATCACATTGATGATAGAATCCCTTAGCATTATGATACAGTGAGGTCCAGAAAATCCGCTTTGTAGGATCTTTGCCATTGTGTGTTCTGGTATATGATGGCCTCCAGTTGGAGATGTGTGGCACATTTCAATCACATTTTTTATCTCTTCCTCTGGGATACAGCATTGTAAAAGGCCATCAGTACAACGCTTGAATATAAATGGTTCATCCCAAAATTAGTGTTTGGCATCAGATAGAAACTTCTTGCATTTCTGGTATGAGAGTTCATGATGGAGATATCCTATGGCAAAATAGTTGGCTGTGTCCAAGAACCAAGGATGGGTTTTGACACTAAATAGTGTATTATCTAGAAAATATACTTCAATATTAGTCTCATTGTCTTCTTTAATAATGGTCAGGGTAATCGTGAGAGGTGGTCAGCAATGAAATTTTATGTCCCTTTGGTTTCCTTGATTATGACATCGAATTCTTGCAGCAAAAGAATCCAGCATATCAAACTTGGTTTTGAATCTTTCTTTTTCATTAGGTATCAAAGGTTGACATGGTCTGCATGGATAATGATTTTGGATAGAACGAGTTGTGAATGGAAATTTTCAAAGGCATATACAACAGTTAGGAGCTCCTTCTCTGTAGTATTATAATTGATATGGGCTTCATTCAATGTGCGGCTCACATAATAGATTGGGAATAAGATGTTATCAATACATTTTCTGAGCACAACTCCTATAGAAAGGTCATTGGCATCACAAATAAGTTCAAACTCCTTTTCCAAATTTGGTTTAATGATAACCAAAGATGAAATCAAATTATTTTTCAATGTTTCAAAATATTTTTGGTAGTCCTCATTGAATTAAAAATGAATGTACTTTGAAAACAAGTGTGTCAATGGATGTGTGACTTTAGAGAAATCTTTTATTAAGCATTTGTAGAATCCAGCATGCCTGAGGAAACTTCTAATCCCTTTTACAGTTAATGGTTCTATAAGATCCTTGATGACTTTAATCCTTACAGGATCAACCATAATGCCTTCTTTAGAGATTTTGTGTCCCATAACAATTTATCCCTGCACCATGAAGTGACATTTTTTCCAATTCATCACTAATCATTTCTCCTCAAAGCAATGGATAACCAGTTCTAGATTACTTAGACAGATAAAAAATGATCTTCCATAGACAGAGAAATCATCCATGAATATTTTGAGAAATTTTTTAGACATATCATGAAAGATGTGTTTCATGCATCTTTTGAATGTCATTGGTGCATTGCGCATACCGAATTACATGCATCTATACATAAAAGTATTGAAGGGGTAGGTGAAGGTGGTTTTGGGCTAGTCAGCAGGGTCTATTGTAATTTGATTGTATCCTGAATAGCCATCTTGGAAATAGTATAAATCATGTCCCACTATAATCTCAATCATTTGATCCATAAAATGTAAGGGAAAATGATATTTCCTTGTTGTTGCATTCAAACATCTGTAATCCATGCAAACCCTCTATCCAGTGATGGTTCTTGTTGAAATGAGTTCATTATTAGTTGCCTTTTCTATAGTGAGTCCTCTCTTTTTGGGAATGACTTAGAGGGGACTCACCCATTCACTATATAAGATAGGAAAGATTATTTCAGAATCCATAAGCTTCATAACTTCCTTACTAACAACCTTCTTCATTGTCGGTGTGATCCGCCTCTGAGGTTTTCTTTTTGGTTTTTCATCTTCTTCGATTAAAATACGAGGGTGCACTCTAAAGGATTGATTCCCTTAATATCTTCCACCCCTAGGAAATTTATTACTTGTTTCTTTTTTGGACATCAACTATTTTTTCTTCTTGAACCTAAGATAGTTTTTAATTGATAATTATGGATAAATAGAATGACTCTCCTAAGTATGAGTACTTCAACGCACTGGGTAAAGGTGCCATGTCCAACTTGGGTGACTAAATTATGGATAGGATAAATGGTGGTATGGTCTCTCTAGTAAGTGGTTCAATAAATCTAACTTACTTGAATTCATAGTTTTATTCCTTTTCTAAACCTAAATCATCAGTCTCTTTATCAATATTCATGTACTCTCTTATTTTTTGAGTGAGAGAGATGGTGTGACAGTCAACCATATCATCTGAATGTTCTGCAACCTTTATCAGGTTAAACAATACTTGTTCTTATCCTAATTTGAAGATGATACATCCTTTATTAACATCAATCAAGGCCTTCCTTGTTGATAGGAATGGTTTTCTGAGAATGATCGGGACATCTCCTTCCTCTTCCATGTCTAAAACTATAAATTCTGCTGGAAAAATGAATTTGTTGAATTTAACCAGAACATCTTCAATAATACAATATGGGTACTTAACTAAACGATCAGCTAACTAAAATTATACTCTTGTTGCCTTGAGATCTTGGAGTCTTAGTTTATGGAAAACACTCATCGGCATCGGATTAATTTTGGATCCAAAATCACAGAGTGTTCTTCCAAAATTGCACTCTCCTATTACACACGGAATTGAAAAGCTTCCAAGATATCTCATATTTGGTGGTATTTTCTAATATAAAATAGAATATAATTATTCAGTTAATGATATGAATCCTAGATCTTCTATATTTCTCTTGTTTGATAGCAAGTCTTTGAGAAATTTTGCATAAACAGGCATTTGAACTATTTCCTCAACAAAAGGAATGTTGATATACAATTGTTTGAACATTTTGAGAAAATTTTTGTACTGATCCTCCTACCTACCTTGCCTCACTCTTTATAAAAATGTAAAAGGTGTCTTGTATGGAGGTGGGGCTACATAAATGTGTTACTTAAGTTTTTTTAGGGTTTTATTTTTCTCAGCTGGTATTGCTTCTAATTTTTCTAGTTGTTTCTTGGGATTTTCCTGTGGCCTTGTTTCCTTTAATTGTTATAAATCTAATAATTTTTTACTCCTCAACACTATATCCTTAGATTCCTCTCGTGATTATGTCTCATTGTTACTGGTTAGATTACTTGGTAATCTTTCAAATAAGGTTTTTGAGATCTTCCCCATTTGCATCACCAAGTTTCTTAAAGCTTCTCGTTGATTTTGCATTTCTATATTTTGTGTGATCATCCTTTGATCTAACTTTTGAATGAAGGATGTTGAGAGGTTATCCAAGTTACTTTTCAGTAGTGGAGGTGGTTGTTGTGGTCTTGGCTGGGCAGGTGGAAATTGTTATTATTGGGGCCTTAGAAAGGGTTGTTGCAGATAAGTCAGTTGTTGTGGTCTCTTGACAGGGTTCATCGGTGGATACCCCAGTGGTCCTTGGTTATGAAACTGAGCTTGACCACTACACTATTGAAAATATCCTTGATTGTTTTAAGGCTTCTACTGAGCAGGCCTCTGCTGAAAAAATGGTTGTTTTTTTACTGTTGAAATGGTTGACTTTGTTTATTATAATTGATGTAATTAAAATCATGTGGTTCCTCATATCCAACTTTGCAGTCTTAATAATGGTGTGCTCCACCACACATCTCACATGAATGGATCTCCATGACTAGGGTAGAAGGGGGTTGTGGGGGGATTTGAAACGACTCAAGCTTCTTGGTTAGCGCTTCGAATTGAATTGATAACTAGGTGGTCTCATAAACTTGGTGGATTCCATGTTGTGGTGGTCCACGGTCACTTTTCTACAAACTGGCATTGTGGGATACTTTTTCCAAAATATCTCTTCCTACATCAGGTGTTTTGAACATGATACCTCCATCAGCGGCAGCTTCGACAATTGTTTGTGTCGTTGGCTGGAGTCCTTGATAAAAGGTTTTCATTTGAATCCAAGTTTCAAGTACATGATGTGGACATTTCCTCTTGAGTTATTTGAATCGATCCCATGCTTCCCATTCAGATTCTCCATCTCCTTGTGCAAAGTTATGAATGTCATTCTGGAGTTTCCAGGTTCGAATCGGTGGAAATTATTTATCAAGAAACGTTTTTACAAGCTCGTCCCAAGTTGTGATTGACTCAGGAGCCTATCTTTTGAGCCAATATTTATCTCTATCTCTTAATTAAAAATGAAATACATAGAGTCTTATCACATCAAAATAAACTCCCTGGTTGCGGAAGGTATCTCAAACCTCTAGGAAATTGGGACTATGTTCATGTTGGTCTTCTCTCTAAAGACCAATAAATTTTCCCATGTTTTGGATCATATGGATGAGTCCATGCTTGATTTCAAAGGTATGGGATTGAATTGGAGGGAGAAATATGCTTTTCATTGCACCATGGATTGATGGAAATCCGTAGTCCATGATGTTCTTCTCAGGGTGTATCGGGTGTTCTCCTAGTATGATTTGACGATTTGGTGGGTTGGGTCCCACATTTTTATGTTTCTCAGCCATTTTTGACCAGAATAGTGAAAGCAGATGCCTTTAAATCTTGGGATAAAAGTACAATGGTTCTTATGCTTCAAGGTTCCTTGATCAGGTCAAGAGACCTTGGTACATGCACTGAATATGAAGGTGAACATGTGAGAGCTTCTAGAAATGAAATATAGAAAAAAAAGGGTGAGGGAAAGGTAATCCTAAGTCTTATAAAAACCAAAGTTCTTCTATGAAACGGTGTTGCCTCCCCGAAAATGGCACTAGAAATTTTATGGCCTCTATGTGGTGGTTTCGTTACTTCCTCTAGCACGAATAAAATTTAAATTTATAAGTTTTTCCAAACTTTCACCAATTACTAAGACGTAGTGTAGTGGGAGTACGGGGTCAAGTCCACAGGGAGACTGCTGATAAATTTTGATAGGGTTCTGGTTTCTAAACCTATAAGGGAGTCCTTTCTATAAGTATTTTATTTGGGATTTTGGTCTAAGTTATATTTTGGGATGACTTCAAATGATAAACAAGGGGTCGGGATCAAGTCAAGTATCTGAGTGAAGGATGTCCTTTAATTCTAACCTTGGAAAATCCTATGTCTTAGTCTGTAAAGAAAATAGGGATCACTAGTTGACTTTGGTCTTAGCCTCCTAGTTATACCTAAGAAGTAGCTATTCTGTGGTCGGGAGATAGTGACATCCTAGGTGTATTAAGTTTGGATTCTTTAAGGTATAAAATCTTCTAATCTAGTTTTCATAGATTAGTCTACTCTAATTAGGATAGTGTTGTTTGTTTTATTGTCTTGTGGTCGGGGACGTTCACACAAATGGGGTAGACCGGGGGTTCATATCCTAGTTACTAGTTCAATTGGGCTTTCCAAGTTTAGATTTAAAGGTATATTTAGTTATTCAGATACATTGATTGATCCCTATCCCTAATAAATTTAGCTACTCATGGAGGGGTAGGACACAATTAAATAAATGAAAGACAACGTGCTTAATGGATTGATTAATGGAATTAGGATCATGAAAAGGTTCAGGAATGGTAACTAAAATAAACCTGTAGTAAGTAAATTATAATTATAAATAAAAGAATTACTTGACAAAGAGAAATGTAAATTAAAACTAGATTCAATGTAGGGAATTGAATGTGTTGAATAATAGAGGATCCACGACTCTTGGATTAATAAAAATGCACAAATACTAAGATTTTAAGAGTTTGAGAGGGGAAATGGAAAAAGGATTATCAAAGGAAATGAAAGGGAGATGAGAAGCACGTCTAGGATGCTATCAAATAATCTGCCACTCCACTGCTTATATAGGAATAAATCATCACAACGTGTACTATAGGTACGCAATGTGTAGACTTGATCCATGTTAGTTTCTGTAGATTTTGGATCTTCAGTGTGGTGTGCGGGTCTCTCATGAATTTAAGAGGTTTGACTGGGTACACGATGTGAGAGGGTCATTCATGACATGCACCTCATCTCTATTTGATTTATGTGTGGATTATTTACAAATTTCTCACCTGGATCTTTGACTAGCTTCACGATGTGTCTGGTCTGGTCATGACGTGTAGCGGATTTTTCCTTTAGGCTTCATGGCATGTTTATGTCTTGGCTCAATACTTAAGGCAGGTGGTGATCTTTAGGTACCCGACATGTAAAGTCAGATCACAATGTGTACTTGGCATGTTTTTCACCTTTTATGAACTTTCTTCCTTAAAACCCTTTGAAGCTATTTTTCCTGCAAAATTAAACACATACCAGTTCATTATAAAGTAATTTAATGACAACTATAAACAATTGATAGAAAAATGTTATATAAATTAGTCTTATCAGTAGTCACATATCCTCTTTATTGGAGCCTCTAGTATAAGGTTCGAGCATAAAGGATCCACTGGTATCACTATAGACCTGCTCCGACACTCGAGCATACAACCCCACCCTAAACACACAAGTCAATGAAACTCATCCTATACAACTCGACACTATCCTATTTGTGAAACATTGACTCACCTACATGGTTTTGTATCATTTCATAAGAACTAATCTCAATGGGGTAAGTGTCCTTATTTATTATGAGTCCAAATTTATGTCAAACATTAGCATCATAGGGCTCTACCAAATCCCCACATCACCCTAGATAAGCCTCGAGCAAGAAGTGTCAAGAGTATATTGCCTCACAATAGTGTCTAATAATACTACTAAAAAAGTATAAAGGAAAAATAGCATACCTATAATCATCTTCAAAGCCTCCAGGTTATAGAACTCCATAGGCTGCATCTTCCCTCACCCCCTTCCTCCAGCTCCCTAAGCCTGGTGTGAACCACCTAGGGGCAATGGTGGAAATAGATTGAACTATCTGCCACCTCTTTCTACTCTCCCCACTCCTATATTATGTCCACCATCATGAATAACTTAATGATCCTGTAATTTTCTCTATTATGGTGGTCCATTTACCATATCCCTATCAACAACATGGGAGGTCAGACAATCTCACATGAGATTTCCCTATCCATCAAAAACAAAACACCGCTACTCATGTGGATAACTAGATCCATACTAGGAGTGTTGAGCCTCAGACCCTCCATCCTGGGATCATCTCTTTAAGAATCTCACACACTTAGATTTCTGATCCTTCCACCATCTACCATCTATTGAGGTATCAGCTCCTATGTGCCCAGTACTAACAGTCAAATTCTACTCAGTCGGAAAGAGTTCCACCACTATGGCCCACTCGATCACTCCAATATAGGTGGGAATGTATTGAGATATCACTGAAGCCCTGATATCCTGGCGTAATACCTTCTCAAAGGTCTATTCTAAAAAAAATGTATCTTGAACCATATCCAAGGAGTACCACAAAAGGTCTATGGACCTCACTAAATACTCTTCCACAATCATGTTATCCTGTCAAAGCTGAAAAATCTTCTGGATATACACTAATATCAATTTTGTTGGATAAAACTATTCTCTGAAGAGCCTATAAAACTCTATCTAAGTGAGAATCATCTTATAGTGGGTCTGAATTACCAAAATCCACCATCACTTGGATGATCCCTAAATAATAATCACTACTAGGACCACCATCTAATTGTGAGGTGTCCTCACAAGGAAAAAAACATGGGTGGCTACCTCAAGCCAGACATCAGCTATCTGGGGGTTTGGATCACCTCGATACCTTAGAGATCGCTGCCTATAAAACTCATGTAGTGCATTCCACCTTCATGAATACTCATCCTAAACTATTAACACAAACTTCTACTCAATGAGTGGTGACTCAACTAGAGAACCACCCAGAGGTGTCATATCCTTTGCAGTGCCCCACAATGAATCCTCATCATTGGGCAGGTCGTCATCACAATCCCTCCATGTAATCTGATCTGGTTTTCATCATGATGGGATCCTAAAATAGAATCAAAACGCATCACAATCATATATTATATTTTGGGATATGACTCAAAAAGGACATGGAACCTATAACCTAGTACTATATGATGCATGTATCAATATTTCCCTACAACTAGTGCCTAAATGTTCTGAGCCAAAAATCAGTTTATAAGAGTCCCGGTGAATGGATACGTCAACCGCTGCACTAAAATCGGATACCCTAGCCTAAAATCTGAACTTGAGATACTTTATCACTTTAGTTATAAATCCCAAACCAAATCCATAGATATAAAACTACTTTGGTCCTAAGGAAGGACCTACCTTTGATACCACTCTATCATGACCTGACCCACTAGGGGCCGAGTTATAACTACCCCAATATCACCTATAATAAGTTAGAGGATAGAAATATCATTGGGTAGGCATATCACACACATGATAGGCCTTATACTATGGTTCCTATATGCACACAGAAACCATTTCCCTGAAATAGTGTAGAGATAATAATAACTAAAAATAGAATGCATGCATACATCTATCCCACAATCAGAGTATTGAAAGTGTAAAAGGTAAAAAACCAAGGCCACCAAAAACTAAAAAGGATTCTAACTTGCTTAGATAGAGGGAACCACCGTCAAATGAAACCAACAGAACACACCTCAATCAAGCACTGATAAAAACCTTGGTTTGTATCCACCCACTCCAGGCCCTCCTAGGACTCCATTGAAAGGCCTGTCATCTACACAAGACATGAAATATATGGTAATATCCCATATAGGGTGAATATAACAATACCTAGTAGTCTCCCAAAAAACCCAAAATAAAATGGAGTAACTGGGAGGCAATAGTCTACTTGACCCAAGCCAGAGGGAACCCAAGTGACAGAGAATAATAAAATCCATCTCAACCAATCCTCAGATATACATGTCTAGTTAGATCATCTCAACATGGTTTGTTAATCAAGATATTTCAAATCACCATAAGGGGTCCCATAATAACCCAGATATACTCATCTCATACTCTGAGTCTTATGAGGACCCAACCTCACAGCCAGCCACAGGATGCTACTAGAGGCTCAAGGTAATGCTTTTCCAAGAGATCTCACTCCATGAACCCTGTCATCCTATATAGCACTCATCTGAGATATATTAATCCATTGGGAAAAACTCCTCTATCTATGATGGAACTCATTTTAGAAGTATAACCCCATCGATTATCACTAAGATGATGTCACATCCCCACCATCCAAAGTGGCATACATCTGAGAGAACACGCTCATCGGGTCTCACCACAAATAAAATCATGTTGTCACTCAGTTGATCTTGATACTCAAATATTAGATCACACCCATCCTAGATGGGGGACTCCTTGAACCCTACTAGAAACACTTAAGATCTCATCTCATAGATAGGGCAACACACCCAGGACCACTGGGCGACACCAAAAATCCAATATGTAACTCTATAGATCATATCACATAGATATTTAATCACACCTAGGACCGTTGGGGCACACCAAAAACCCTACTGATCCTTAAAGACGTGATATATATATAGGTTATCATGCCCAGAATTACTGGGAGATACCTCAAACCCAAATATGGATCCAACCGCTAAGTAAAGGATTGTACTCTCGATGATACCACAAACCCTACTGAAATTAATTGATACGTAGGGGATCGTACTCACAATGATACCACAGACCCTACTATAAAATTCCCACTAATTAGGGGATCATATATTTGATGATGCCACAAACCCTATTGGGATAGACTTCTAGATAGTGGATCTTCATCCTATGTACAAAGGTTGTGACGATACCATGAACCATCCTTAGGGAAGTCAATATGATAGAGGATCTTACCCAAGGCCTCTGGAGGGATACACAAACTCTATCTGAGCTCATCTTATCAAGGGGATCACAATGTTATGTTGAGGATGAAATGTCACATTGTACCCTAATAGGGGTAGACTAAGGGAACCCAGTCAACTAATAATGGTCTATAAGTTACTAACATAAGTGACCCACAAACATAACCTCACATACATCTCTAACGCCAAAACCATGTCCACCATCACATCCAACGTAGAAAACTACCCATGATAGAATACTTGCGAGCCTCCATCTGAGTCCAGAATATGGAGATGTGTGAGGGAGAAAACTCTAAGGGGAGTACATGGTGTGTACCCTCAGTACACAGAATGTCTCTCAAAACTATTCCCAGGTCGTTTCCCCTCTCGGTACTCGGTGTGTATTTGGGAATATACTCGGTGTGTACCCCATGTCACAGGAATGTGACTACATCCAATCACCTAGGCGTGTCTTCACCCATACACGATCAGCTGGACATGTTACGCAACATGGAATGTAACCCTATTACATGACGTGTCTTGGATATCTATCCCCTTGTACATTTCCTTATCTCATTCACATGCTAATGTACTTGGTCGTGTACTTCAACATGACCATGTCCCTCGACATGGCTACCCTGGCCATGTATCTCAGCCACATGACCTGGGCACACTACACGGAATGAAATCTTAGTACATGGCGTGTAGTCCCCAAAGTTTATCTTCCCTGAATGGTAAGAACACATGATATTTTCCCCTGCACTACACACAGTGTGATCAGGAATTCTAAATGGGAATCCCCTCTAAGACACTCGAAACTCCCTGGTTTCACCTGAAAACTACAAATCTAACCCTAGTGGATTTATATCAGTCTTGATAGGGATATTAAATCATAAAAAACTAATATAGGGATCAGGATATAAATCTTATAAATATAACTACCTCATGGTGAAACTCTGAAGCTTCAGGTCCAAATCTATACTTAGAACCTGTTATACCTCGATACAGTGATGATCGACATCAAAAACGAGGAATAATAGAACCTCCTTACCTTGATTCGTCCTTGGGTTGTCTATCACACAAGGGGGAACCTCCTATCCTATTCTATGTATGATAAACCAAAGGGGTAGGGGTTATTAATTTTATATTATTAAATTAATAAGCCTCCATCTAACACCACACCAACACGCCCTCAATCGAGCTCCCAACGTAGATAAACTTTATGTCGCACCTTGGGTAAACACCACATTCTAGACTCAAACATGGTCTTGGATTTATGATTTGATATTTTTATTTTTTTTTATTCCAAATTTACCAAAAAAAACTATGTGTGCATGATAAAATCTATTTAATATTTTTAATATCATCGCACTGAGGCTCTCCAGGCCCCGAAATCCTGCGTCAACTCAGCGCCTAGCTTTGGAAATATTCCAAGAAATATTTCAAGGTATTACATAAAAAATAATATTCATTACACATTGGAAATATAATTACACAAATTTAGTATTCAAATTAATTTCATACTCAAACCCCATTTTTTAGAAAAACACCCATGCACCTCGAAAATCATCACTTTGTGTTTACCCAAAAACACACACACCAAAACCTTTATTTTCCCAAACAAAAATCACTTTGATAATTAATTATTTTAGTCATGTAAAATAATTTAAACAAATAATCACACCAAATCCATGATATTTAAACACAAACCAGTATACAAGAGAATCTAATTATCATAAATATGACGATACCACAAAATTGCACCATGAATCGGGAGGGACTTACCTTAGATCTAGATAGAAAACACACTGAGAACCAATAGAAATAAAATATGCAGGGAATTAATCATAAAATATTTCCTAAAAAACCTAGGTTTGAGATATGTGTAATAGATGAGAAGAATAAGTGTAAAATCATAAAAATAGGTTTTATAATGAAATTTTGGGAGGGTTTTTAAGTGATTTCATGACCCAGTCACATGGTCCTGATAATTGTGCAAGTAACCCATGCAACACGATATCCCTTATTCACATGAGCTACATGACCCATCTGTATGGTCCTGAAACCCATGCATGTTGCATATGAATAACCCAAAATGCCTCCAATTTCTCCAAATTTCATTCCAAAACCTCCCAAAATCCAAAACATATTAAATAAAACCTTGACATACCTCCACTAGGGCCCTAAATTTAAGGATTTTATGTTTCATTATTTATGGTTGAAAGATAAAAAAATATATTTTTAATATGATTCATAGTTCTAACATTTAGAATGATGATCAGTGGGTATTTATAAAATGTTCAATATTCAAGAGCATACTTGAAACCTGTATAAAGGGTCCATGACCATGAAATGGTTATATATGATTCCTAACGTAGAAAATCCAAGGATAAAGATCTCTTTATCTCTTGTTTATCTTCATCCTTTAATGAAAAGGTTCTAGAAAATTGGGGATAGATAATGAATCTTATATTTTCATTTCTCTTATATTTCATTTCATTGAATTAATCCTCACTATTTTTTCATTTTAAGGGAAATTACATCACTTTTAGGTTTTAGGGATATTTTTTACTTTATTTTGAAAATTTATATATTTCTGATTTTAAAGTTTGTTTATTTATTTCTAGAATATTTGAGAAAAAATGCTATAATTTTTTATTTTCATTTATTTGGAAAATTTTGTAATTCATATGAGTTATTTGGAACACTTGAGTCTAGAATTTGGTTAAGTCATGGCCCCAAAGTGTCAATTTTTATATTTATATAAGAGTTAATCATATCCAATAAGAGTTATTTTGTATTCCAAAAGAGTCATTTTAAATTAAATAAGAGTTATTTTGATTTTCATATGAGTCAATCCAAACCTAAATATTCATTTTAATTTCTATAAGATTCATTTTTATGTTTCCATAAAATTTATTCCATTTTTTTAAGAGCCATTTGTATTTTTGTAAGATTTGTATCTATAAGTGTCATTTTATTTTCATAAGAGATAATATTATTCTATAATATTCATTATATATTCTATAAGAGTCATTATAATTTCTATAAGAGTCATTTACTTGGAGGGATCTTGGCTAAGTTTTCTTTGTAAGAGTTGTGCCCTTTGAAAAATGTGAAGACCAAAGCTATGTGTCATGGCACTTATATTCATTACATAATGGTAGGAATATAATTGAATGAATAAGAAGCTTCACACGATAATAGATTGAGTAACACCAAAAAATAACTTTGAAGAATTCAAGTTCCACTTTTATAATGAAAGTTCATGTGTTCAGAAGATTAAACTTCACCACAATAGTTTTAGAAATTAGAGATATTTATAATTATTGACCAAGAAAATTAAAATAGTGAAGATCAAGAGTCAAGGCCATGGGTGTATTATAAAAATAATAAAATTTAAAAAAATCATAGATAATTATCATTGTCAATTATATGCACATGAGGAGAGGATTCACTACTGTTGTATCTAGGACAATGTTCATGAAAATTTGTTTCATGTGTAAAGGTTCTCCAGGAGAAACTTAAAATTTTCCACCATTTTCAAGTTGTTTCCCAACCACTGTGCAAGATATAAATACATTATTGTAAGGAGTTTCAATTTTGGATCATCATCATATGTTAAGGATATGAGCATTCTATTGAACTAGAGTAAAGAGGGAAGGAGTTTTCGGGTGGTTTAGCTATTTCTAGATAAACTCCCTTTGAGATAATGAATAGTGGAGACCCATAAACACCCTCTTAAAAGCATTGAACTTTACTATATCCTCATGGTTTTTTAATTATTATTCTTGAATTAAACAGGTTGTTTTTATTCTAGAGTAATTCTTATTCTAATTTTTTTTGGATTTTTATTTTATTTTTAAGGGTAATGAATTTGAATCTAATGTTTAAATTTCTTAGGAAATTTCTTATTTAGAAGCATGATAGATTTGATTAGGTTTTAATTCTTAGAGTTATTTGATTAATTAAATCACTTTCATAGGAGAAATAACACTCATATTGTGGTCCTAGTATGAATTCTAAGTATAATTTGGAGTACACTTTATATTCTTGAAGTGTGGATTGAGATATTCAAATAAGAGAACTTATTAAAAATGAATAATGGTGTTTACAAAGGTTGAAATGTGCTCACTTCTAATTTTATTTAATATGTTTTCACTCTTATTTTCAAACAAATATTCTTTTGATTTAAAACACTGATTATCTCATTTTATTTTAATCAATTTTATTTATTTTTATTAAAATATCACAAAAACTTGTCAAATACCAAAATTTTATTTTTCTTTTTAAAAAAAGAAAAAAAATTGATATTTTTGAACTTATCATGTAACCTCCTTGAGATACATCCTTGGGTATTCTATAATAAATTCCTAGAGGATAAAATATTGATAAGGGTTTTGTTACAAGATCTATCCAGCATCAATTTAGAATTGTTTCTAGAAATGTTATCTAAGTTTATTCAATATTATTTTATATTTCTAGGGGTTAAAACCTTAATTTACTACCTTTGGACCATAAAATTGATAGGACTTATCACTCTATAGAAAGGTCAATAAGAATTGAGGGAGACCAAAACTCAGTTATAAACCTATTAAGTGGGGAAACTATTATATAATAACCTAATATTTCTACTCCTAATCATGACCCCACTAACTCATAAATAAGATAAACTTTTGAACCTAACAAAACTCATAAAGAATTGTCACACAATATGAAGACAAACAACAACAAAATATGGAATAATCAGTTGCACCTGCCATTTTTGAAATCAAATTAGGTTTCATTCATCAATTTCCTAAATTTAATGGAAATTCACATAAAAATTTAAAATAATTTAGTTATCCTTGTGTTAAAATGAAACCAATGGGAATAAATGGTGATTAAATGAAACTTAGGGATTTCCCTTTCTATTTAGAAGTAGGGTTAAATTAGTGGTTTTTCTATTCCCACTCCACTTTAATTAGGGATTATAATGATTTTAAGAATCTTTATATTGAAATATTTTCCCTACTTATAGGATTTCTACAAATATAAAATAGATTTTTGGAATTATACTTACTCAAGGAGAAACTTTACATGAGTATTAGGAAAGGTTTACAAGATTGTGTTTCATTTTCACCCACTATAAAATTAGTGAACAATTTATAATTCAATGTTTTTATGAGATTATTTTTCTTACTAAAATTAGCATGATAGATGTTGTTGTAGGAGTAGATTTAGTAGATAAAACCATGTTTGTTGTTAGGTATCTTATTTCTAATATGACCCATAATGCTCAATAATTTGGAAAAAGTTTCCTAATTAATGTTAAATATTCTCAAGAAGTTATCACTTCCAATTATGAAAATAAAATTATTATAATTCAACTTAGTGATCTTACTACCATGGTGAGATATATTATGTTGTCTAGCACTTCACTATCCCAACCTAAACCCGAAACAAGTTTCCAACTATAAGTTCATTGTGTAATTTGTGCCTCAAATGAACATTTTAGTGTCCAGTTTCCACAAATTAAATAATATTTTGAAAATTAAAATGTTATTTTTTTCATGGAATCATTTCCCACATTGTTGTACCTCTCGTATCCCCTCGTGGTTTAATTTTCATGATCACAATCACTTTCTTATTTATCTAACATTGTTTTAAGTGTTTTTGTTTTATAGGCAAAAGATTGCCAAGGAAATGGGCCATGAACGCTCTACATTGCGGCCTTGACCGAAATGAGTTCAACCGAGTTTCCACTTACACCTCATCTCATGAAATTTGGAAACTATTGGAAGTGACCCATGAGGGCACTAACAAAGTTAAGGATACTCGGTTAGACATGTATAGACAAGATTTTGAAAGCTTTTCCATGCATCCAAATGAGTCTATTTCTGAAATGTTTACACGCTTCACTGACGTTTTCAATGGTAGAAAATCTCTTGGTGATGATGTTTCAGCTGAAGAAATGGTCAAGAAGATTCTATGGGTCCTTCCGAGCTCATGGGCACCTAAGGTGACGGCTATCCAAGAAGCTAAGGATGTAAAGAACATTCCGGTCGAAGAGCTCATCGGATCCCTAATGACGTACGAGATCACGATGAGGAGGCAAGCTCAAAAGGAGGGCACACCAATCAAGACACCAAAGAACATCGCCCTCAAGGTACAAAAAGAAGTAAGCTCCTCCTCATCATCATCATCTTCATCTTCTTCATCATCAAGCGGCGACTCGGAAATGGAGAATCTCGCCCGCCAAATGCACAAATTTATGAAGAAGCACAAGAAGAAGAAGAAATCTCGCAAGGCGCGAAAGCAAGAACCCACCGCAAGATCCGAGCCCAAGGTAAAATGCTATGGGTGCGGCCAAAAAGGGAATTACAAGCCCGATTGCCCACTCAACAAAAAACGGGCCACGCAAAAGGAAAAAGGAAAGAAAAAGGTCCTCAAGGCGACATGGAGTGACACCTCATCATCCTCCTCCTCCTCCTCCTCAATCGACCAAGGTACAAAATGACTAATGGCAAAACATGAGGTATCATCATCCTCTTCCTCTTCTTCCTCCTCTAGTTCTTCTAATTCTTTTAATCATTTATCATATGAAGAACTCCAACATGCTAGAGACCAATTAGAAAATGGTTTTCATGAACTTTCTTCTAAATTTGTTTCTTTGAAAAAGAATTTCAAAAAACTTTCCTCCGAAAAAGAACAACTTCTCAAAGAGAAGGAGGAACTCTCCCTAAAAATCCAAAATTTCCCAAATGTTGATTCTTTGGAATCAACCATCAAGGACCTTAGAGAATCCTTAGCCAAGTTCACCCAAGGTGAACAAAATTTGACCAAATTATTGGGTTCTCAAAGGGTTTCTAGGACCACTCAAGGACTTGGCTATACCAACCAAGCCTCCTCCTCCCATGCACCCACTGTTTTTGTAAGGGGGAGCTCTAGTTATAAATTTTGCAATTATTGTAAAAAATCCGGGCACCTAATTTATGAATGCGATTGCAAAAATGCCCGTTATGGTATGCCTAAATCTATTTACTTTTCGGACGAATTTTATAGGAGAAGACCCGCCATGAAACAAATTTGGATTGAAAAATCTCTTTTGGCGAGTCTCTCCGGGCCAAAATTAGTTTCGGTTCCAAAACCCTTTCCCCGATGATTTTTTGTTTTATTTAGGGGGAGAAAGTTTCTTTATTTGTTTTCAAACTTTCAATTCAATTTTGATTCAAAACTTTCAATTCAAACTGTTATTCAATCTTTCAATTTCAAAACTTTCAATTCAATTTTGATTCAAAACTTTCAATTCAAACTGTTATTCAATCTTTCAATTTCAAAACTTTCAATTCATTTTTCAATTTAAACTTTCAATTCAAACTTTCATTTCAAATTTATTCAATTTCAAATTCTCATTTCAAAATTTTATTCAAAACTTTCAATTCAAACTGTTATTCAAATTTTTCAATTCAATTTTCAAAAATTCCAATTGATCTTGATTTTCAATTTTCCCTCAATCAAATTTTTATGCCCCACGCTATTTTGATAATCACAAAGGGGGAGAAATTTCTTGATTGATTGGGGGAGAATCTTTTCTATCATTATTTGATTTATTTTCAAATTATCTTTTAAGAATGTCTTTAATTTCAGTATTTTACTTTGATTGTTTCGGTGATTGTGATCATCAAAATAGGGGGAGATTGTTGTACCTATCGTATCCCCTCGTGGTTTAATTTTCATGATCACAATCACTTTCTTATTTATCTAACATTGTTTTAAGTGTTTTTGTTTTATAGGCAAAAGATTGCCAAGGAAATGGGCCATGAAGCACATCAAGTGGACTGAAATTCAGTCCACCGGCCAACCGGTGTGATAGCACCGGCCAGCCGGTGGACCTGGCAGAGGCATTTCCCACTGCCAGGCTCCAACGGTCAGCCGGTGGCTTGACCACCGGCCAGCCGGTGGCATCCAGTCAAACAGTGGTAGCTACTGTCTGCCCACCGGCCAGCCGGTGGCTCTGGCACCGGTCGGCCGGTGGTGCCTGGAAAAGAAGAATCAGCTACTGCCAAGCCACCGGCCAACCGGTGGCCCATCCACCGGTCAGCCGGTGGAGCCAAGACTCGAAATCTCCCAAATTCCTCAAGCACCGGCCAGCCGGTGGGACTGTACCGGCCAGCCGGTAGAGCCAGTCAAACTAGTCGTTGCAGTTTGACCAGGCTGGCCCACTTGGCTCCCAACGGCTCTTTAAGCCTCTCCAACGGCTCCGAAGACTCCAAAAGGGTTCCTTGCCTATAAATAAAGGCCAAGGAAGCCTCGGACACCCACCGGATCATATACAAAGCCCACGGACACGTTGTTCATCATTTGGCATACCTCCGGCAGACTTCCTTCAAGGAACCCATCTTGCTCCAACAACTTCCACATCCAAGGAGCTCCTCCAAAGAAGCTTGGAAGTGGCCTTCAACATCTCCAATCAATCAAAGGCGCCCAAGGCTTCTCAACATACGGGTTTTATTGTTTTATTTATTTTGAGCTTTAAATTTGGGTTTGTGCCTACAAACCCCAAACTCTTTCTTCATCCCTCTTTCTTTTGGGTTTCAAATCACCATTAAGGTGTGAAGAGGTTTCTTCAAGCCTTTCCTTTTAAAAGGCTTGTGTCATAGGTGAGCTAGCCTTCACCTGTAAGAAGGCTAGTGGGTTCTTGCTATTCCATTGAAAGCAAGTGGGTTCTTGCTTAACCAATAAAAGCAAGCTGTAATAGGTTCTAGACTAACCTGTAAAGTCTAGTGGGTTTCTTGCTAAAACCATTAAAAAGCAAGCGGTAGTAAATCTCTCAACGGTTGAGTTGGGAGCGGAGACGTAGGCCAGGTTTTTGGCCGAACTCCGTTATCAATTTTGTGTCTTGCCTCTTTATTTCCGCTGCATTTCAACTTTGATTTTAATTTGTTAATCTTTTTTTTTAAGGCAATTCACCCCCCCTCTTGCCATCACTCCCTTTTTCTCCGCTCAACACACATAACCAACCTATAACCTTTCATCCTAACCAAAATTTCAACTTGGGTTGGAATAATCTGTGAAATGATAATTTAGACAACCTGAATAATAAGGGAGATTTTTTCAAGTTCAGTTGAACAATTCCCAACCTAGGTATTTCTAGGATAAAGACAATTCTAAACCTGGAAGGAATTTCCATCATGCACATCCCACTAAAAAATATGAAAATATCATTGAATAAACAATAAAATAACAATTGATTATGTAAAACACTTTGATGAATTGAATGGTTCAATTATATATTGATGTTGGTAGCATAAGTAAACATATGAGTGGAGGCCTACCTTCAAGGAATCAAGTGAATCATAATGAAAATAGAAAGGAAATCATTAATTCTATATAGCTTATAAGTGGAAATTAGTTCAATAAAACTCAAGATATAAGATTTTAATTTGGATCTAAACCCAAAACTGACTAAATTGAAGACAATTATATACCTTTTAAATTTGATTTAGAATTTATTAAAATAGGGAAAACTTATTTTGAACATTTTGGAACTTCAAAACCTATCATGAAATAGAAACCAATGACAAAATAGGGGTCTTTGCTTAAAATAACCAAGAGATATTGGAAAATAATGATAGGACCTAGTAGTTCTCAAAACCATGTTCAAAATTCTCAATAAATTCCCCAACCAACATTACCTTATCCTAGGGTTAGTACACTAGTAAAAAATAATGTTGAGAGTGACTTGGATAAAGAGATTTTAGAAAATTTTAAGAAATTTCAAGATAATATTTATTTTCTTGATGTTGTAAAACATATTCTAAAATATGTCAAGTTTTTAAAGGAAATGTGTCTCAATAGAGGAAAATCAAGGTATAAGAGAAATAAAACCTTGGGAGTAAAGACTTCCCCATGATTCAACATACTCTCCAATAAAATGAAAATATCCAAGGAAATTTAACATTCCTTAAACAATAAATTAGTTTGAATTTAAATATGTGATGTTATATCTAGGAGATTCAATAAATGTGATGCCTCAATCTATTTACTTTACTTTACAAGATAGAAAGTTGAAACCTGCTGATATTATCATCCAATTGGAAAACATATGTACAAACATTCACCCTTGATTCTTGGATCAATTTTTATAAAAAATGTTAATGAAATCATAAAAATTAACAAGGGATCATTTTTACTAGAATTTAGAAGATAAATAGTTTGCTTTAACATTTTTCAATCCATGAAGTATCCAATGGATGATCATTCATCCCAGTAAGTGAACATGATTTAATGGTTTTAAGATGATTTATTTCTTTATTTTACAAGTAATGAATCAAAACATATTGTTCCTAAAAATTATTCTTGGTTTACTATTGAACTAATTTACATGAACATGAAAATACTACATGTGAAGATTATTTGAATATTAAAATGATTGCATGAAATACAGTTGGAATTTATGATTTTTCTACTAAGTTCATTGAAACTATTAAAAATATAAAGTGTGATGAACCTATTTACCATTTTCTTAATGAATGTGAAAAATTTACATGTCAACTCACTACTAAGTGTGTTGAAATTACTTAAAACTAAATCTGGTAATTTAGATCTTGAATATTCTATTTAATCTAGAATTTATTCTACAAAGGACACATGTGCACAACCTACTATACTCATTTCTGATACTACTATAATTTTAAAAACTATTTATTTTTGGATCACTTTAGGAGCTAAATTAAATGCCACTAAGTCTATAAAACAAACTCTTATAAGTGATAGAAACTCACCTAATTTGGAATTAAAACCCTTACCTGAGAACCTAAAATATACTTTCTTAGATGAGAATAAAAAAATATCTATAATTATTGATAAAAGGATATTTAATTATCAAGAAAAAAAAAATTATGAATCCTTATAGAAAATAAGAAAGTCATAGGAGAGACCTCATCTAATTTTCCTGAAATTAGTCCTTTAATTTGTATGATTGAATTGGTCCCAATGGACAACTCAAGAGGGGTGAATTGTGATTCCAATAAAAAAATTGTTTAAAAAAATTTAAAACAAAATCCCCCAAATTAGAAAAAACAACCCAATTAACTAAAATATCATAAATATATAATTTGATATTTTTGAAAGGTTTCTTAAAGTCTTGATCAAAACCCAGTTAAAATAATTTTAAAATCACTTTAACATTTGAAACAAATATAATTACATAAAACACAATATATAAGATACCAATTAAAGAAAACTATTAGAGTATTGTTTTGAAAAATATTTTTGAAAAATAAACTAATTATAAAATGTATTAAGAAAAAACTAAATAACAGATAGTATAAATAACTTCAAGAGGTTCAGTCTTGTATCGAGACCCAATCAACTCCACTTGAAAATCACCCACTGTCAAACATGTTTATTAAATAATAAACACATCTATAACTTGGATCAGGTATACAGAGTATGAAATCACACAAGGATATATGGGATATCACCAAGCCACTTCCATAGTTTCCATGGGATTAAAAAGGTATAAGAAAGTTATAAAGAGTATTTGGGTACTCTTTAAGAAATGTAAGTGAATGTTCTTAATAAATGAAAAATAAGAACAAGAACATCTCAAAAGTGAAAGAGATGAGAGAAATATGGAGTCTAGAGATGTATGATTCATATCTATCTCTTGACTAGTATTTGGTTTATAAACAGTGATATTAAATTTTCTTTGAACCTGTACTTATAATTACATAATATTATCATAAATAAATTTCTCAGATCTAGTAGATTGTGTGAGAAAAACATAGTATCAGGATTCTTGACAAATAGAGAAACTATTCATGTATTTTACCCTCAATACTATATAGTCATTTTAAAGATCATGTATTCTAAAAAGAGATCTTCTTTCAAAAATATATGTTGGAAAATGATCATTATGCATTCTCATACTCAGTATGAAATTCGAGAATAATAAATGTTCTAACTATGAATTTATTACTTCCAAGTTTCCAATTGGAATATATTATTAAAATATAATAGCGGTTAGGAATAGTCTCTTTAAATAATGTCATGTTAGATTTCATGATAGATTCTATGCTTAGAAAATTCCTCAGTCTTGTCATACAGTTTCTTACTATGAACTCATGGCCACTCCAACACTTAGAAAAGTTATAACTACCTTTCATGGTATCTTTAATTTATCTTGTGTTAGATCCAATAATTTTATGATATTAAAATTTTTCATGTGTTCACTTCACTTTAATTTACAATAGCTTTAAGACATATGGTAGCTCTAGTAGTTTTTTCAAAATACCAAACAGATGGTTGACTTTGTCTTCATAAATAATACTATAGCATTTGGTCACTCTAATTGGTCTTATGGTAGCTCCAAAACTAAGTAAGAATTTTGAAATTCCATTTATGATATATAATGTGTGGTCGCTCTGATTATTCATGCATTCATTTGAGGACTTTGAAATAATTCTGTCATGGTCAATCAGGTGGTCACATGGTCAATGAATTTTTCAAGCATTTTTCGTCTTAAGATTCATTCATATGATTGATGGAAGGTCTTCATGCAGTTGATCCATCGCTTTGTGGTATTTTCCATATGTAGAGAAATTTCCATAATTTATAGAAAAATATTTAACTTTTATAAAACATATAATTGATTAGAAACAATGTAAACATGATTTGTGAATATTAAAACAAGGAATTTCTAGAATAATTCATTAATATATCCCTTTTATTGAATTTATAAAACCAAGAAATTATATAAAATAAATTTTCATCCATATATCATTTATCCCCCTTTTGGGATTATAAAAAATTGGTAATGTAAAAATGGTAAAGATCAAAATGTAAATAAGATGAGATAAATGAATATTGAGAAGACATATATCATGAAATTTATAAAAAATATTACAATTTACCTATCAGAGTTCCTAATCAGAATATGATTCATCCTTGTCCTGAATGGTGGAAGGATCAAGAAGATCTTTTTCTTTATCCTTGGATAGAGTATGATAAGGTGAATGGATGGGCTTAGGAGTATAAGAGACTTTGGTAATCATAATTCCTTCGGCAATAGGTCTGATATAGTGAAGGTTTTAAGGAATGTTTTGGCCAAAAGGTCATGTATGAGGTGTGGTAGGAGAATTAGTGGTAAATATAGAAGCCGGTGTAGGTGAAAGAGAGATGTTGGGTACAAGAAGAGCTAGGGGTACCAGAACTGAAGCATTAGAAACATAAATATAGGGCTCCAAGAACCAGATAATATCAGAAATAGATCTAGATTCATGCTCTATAGTTTGCAAAAATTCATCCTTCTCTAACACAAACTAATCTGAGAGAGGATCCATAAATAGTATCTTTTCTACTATAGACTTGAATTCCTGGATTAAAGGAGTCATTTTTAGATCTCTAGAAAAAAAACTAAAACCAATTATTCAAATTATTATTAGTGGAAATTATGTTAAGATAATACATTATTTCCCCTTTTATAGTAACTCTATCCTTGTAAGTCTTAACCACTTCAACATGAACCATATAAAAGTGATTTTTACCATGGGCAGCAAGGTCCATTTACATTAAATTTTTGGCATCCTTGAAACTATCTGACAGAATCTAGATTTACTCACACATAATCTTTATGATAATATCTTCATATATTGAAATAATTAAAGGAGGGGGAGCAGTAGCGGGAGTAGGATTTTTATAAGAACTGGTAATATCAAAGAGAAAATTTTGGTCAAGCTTAACTAGCATATATATCGAGTCTTCCTAAAGTACTCCCACCTGTGCTATAAATCCTTCAATCTCATGATCCATATGATCTACCATGATAAATATATTTTTATGAAGATGAGCTACAATACTATAAATGGTGAATTCAATATCTTCCTTCTTACCATATTCTCCCTAACTACCCAAACTGAGCAAGGTCTCTTTCAAAACTTACAATAGATCATTATTAAATTGAGTATAGATAGCTAGAGAAATCATAGAAGTTGGAACAGAAGAATCTAGTTGAGGGGAAGTGGGTATATTATTTGATTCATTGAATACCAAGTCAAAGTTTATCAATATGGATCCTTCATTATCTAAGGATTCATACTTAGGCTTCTCAATCTCTTGAATCAAACTATCTAAATCTTCAACAAGCACTACTTTAGTTTAAGGAGATAATTCATAGATAGGATGTACTTAGAAGATGTTATCTGAATCATGAATATAGGAAGAAGGAACATATGGTCCTTGATGAGTAGATCCAAAAATCTCTTATAGAACATCATCTACTGAAATATCTAAGAAACCCTATTCCTAAGTTGTAGAGGAAGGATATTTCTCAACCTTATCTAGAGAATTAGATACAATGGGTATATATTTGACACCAAGTTTGTGTATACTATCATAATCATGATCATCAGCATTATCATTAACAAGAGCAAAAATATCCATATGAAATTTTTTAGGGGACTCCTCTTCTCTTAGATGTGTAGAGTCAAAGATAGATGATACCTCTATCTCAAGAATGGTTGGACTATTTTTAATTATATTCTTATTGAAATAACTATCTTAGTTAGTGAAATTTAGTTCAAATAGCATGGATTCTTGGTTACTCTCCCCATCAGGATTTACTACTCCTTTATCCACTGATTCTACATCTTTTGGAACTTCTAGATCCTTGGGAATATATGGACCAGAAGAGAAACTCTTGATTTATTCATAAGTCTTTTTTCATTCATCATTAATGTTAATAACACCCTTTGATTTAATTTCATTAGATGAATAGTTAGCTTAAACTATCTGGTCAGGGTCCAAGATTGGATCCACTATATCCTTCGGTCTGGTAGTATTCGTTATAGGTTTGAAACATTCATAAATCTTATCTTCATCTACAATAAATGTCTTCTTCCATGGGTTCTATCTAATTTACATCCTCTTGTAAGTGGTTTGGTTGAGACAAATACCACCTGACAGTAATGACTTTTCCACTCACTTAGTAATAAGTCACTTCTAAAGTAGAGATTAAATGAACTTGGGATGAGGTGGAGTATTAAATCTCAAGAAATTATTACTTAAATCTTCCATGTGACTCATTATAAATATAGGCAAATTACTCTAAATTTAATGTATCATAAAATATAGAAATAAGAGGCATTGATACCTAATAGTGCTGAAATCACCCTTTTTAGAAAAAATGGTATGGTGTATAAACTTCAACAACAGCCTATACTCATCATTTAACTCAATAAAACTTAGACTTCAAGAGGTTATATCACCATTTAATTCTTATAAATCATTTACAATATCAAAATGTGGATGATTTAAAGGATAGGAACTCTAATAATCCTCATACTCATCCTAATGTGGTACTCTTAAGCTATCATTATAAAGAATTGAATAAAATTCACATTCTTGACCATTAATAATTGTTCTAATGAGATCTAAATGTTATTCGACTTCAAAAATCAAATTCACATAAAATTTATTAACTAACTAAGGATATTAAAGTTCATTATTGTTCATAAACCTATCAATCCATCCTTACTAAATCATAAGTCTCCATATTAGTGTAATTACCGAAACTTTTATAAATAAAATTCCCTTTGTGATAAAATTAAATTCCTTATTAAGAAATGAATTTATTTAAAACACATGTACTTATTTGGATTTTTTGGAATATTATATCCTATAGGATTTAAAATACTATTAATAATTGTGACCATTGATAATATAGACTTTAAACAGTGATATTATGATTATTATATATTAAGGGTTTTGAAAAATCCAAATGACATGGACAATGGAATTGATGGCCTCGACCAATAGGATTGTACCCTATGAAACACATTTATTAGAGCTTTTGAGGGAGATAGAATCTCTGAGATTTTCCCTTGACCAAGTACAAGTGGATATTCAACAACTAATGCATAATTGAAACCATTTGTGGGAAAATTTCAATCTCATCAAGATTGTTTATGATTCTTTTGTGGAGGCCCACCTATGCATTGAACTACATGTGTTGGATTCTTGTTTCCCCACATTCTCACTTTCTAAAGGCGGGTGACTTTCATCACTTTAAATGAAGATGTATTATCTTTGATCAAAACAAGATAATATTATATTAGTTCCTACTTCCATGGATTTATCCTTGGATCTCGTTGCCTATTTTAGGTCTCCCTCATATATTAAATCATGTACATGGAACTCATTCCGGATGTCATCTCTTTGTGCATGCTGATTAATTACACTACTTTTTCTTGATAGGGAAGCAACCTTCCATCAGGAGAGTAGTCACATTGGGAATCTTTGGGCATGTCTGGACATTAGGAACATTGTTCACCTATAAATATTCCTCTTTGGAGGGAATCTCATATGAGGAATCTTAGGCATGGAACCTAAGACATCCTGTATCGATCATGAGGTAATTGTTGTTAGGGGAATAAGTCTTTCAAGGCATCTTACCTTAGGAATCTCATACTTATACATGGGGTAGGTATTCTAGGTCAGGTCACAAGTGCTACATCCTATAGAGATAGATCAGAATGTCTAGTTGAGATGGATCAGGGCATGAGTTTAACATATTTTGGAGATGAGTATAGGTTTAATGTCTTATAGGGACATGATGTATGGATAAAAATTCCCTATGGAGGAAAATTTGGGAATTATGTCCCTAGAAGGGAAGATGTCAAACCTAGATAGTTTACCAAGGGATCAGAATGCCCCACAGAGGCAGATCTGAGAGGTGCATCCCTAATATGGAAAACATAGATAGTTTACCAATGTTGGAATGGAACCATAAGGTGGTGTCCTAGGTGCCTTGTTTAAAAGATAGGGATCAAAACTCATGTATTTTGATGTCTCAGTTTAAGTTCATGTGACAGGATCGATCCATACATTTTAATTTCATGTGGTAAGGATGCATGTATCGCAAAGGGAGCGTCTATGATGGATAGTGTGGGGATTACAAATAAATTATTCCCATCATAATAGGATCACTCTTAGGTAATGGTGTGGGGATTATGCATAGAAGATGCTCATCGTAGAGGTTTCATCCCACCTAGAGAGATGAAAATTTGGGGTTTACATGTGGAAGATTCCCATTGTAGGTGTCTCATCCCCTACTGGGGAATAATGGTGTGGGAATTATACATAAAAGCTACCCATTGTGGGTGTCTCATTCCCTAGTGGGGAAGGGTGTTGTAGGGATTAAGCATAAAAGCTACCTGGGAGTGGAGTTCTATGGTTTGTGGTGGGAAAGGGTGGAATCCCATGATGAATGTACATGGGGAATCCTGTGTTTATCACATAGGGTAAGGCTACAGTTTTACATCATGTTTTGAGGACATTGTCATGAAGTTTAATGTCGTATGACTAGGATGTGGAACTAAACAGTTTTACGTCATGCAGCTCAGATGTGTGGGGACTTACTCCTCACCCCTAGGGAGTATGTGACCACCGTTCATGTTCCTATAGATAGGGAATGGATTTTTAACTACCATGGAGGAGTGTTCAATCACGAGGTTGATGATAGAGTCCCTATTCTTAAAAGAAATAAGCGTTAGAGTACCTATTCTTATAAGTAACAGGTAGGGTAATGAATTCACTAGAGGCATAGGGGTTATAAAATAGGGTACTAGAACATTTTTATGTGAAACTGGGTTAGGTTGTACACAAAATTTGTGAAATCAGGGGGCTCTGATGAAAGGTAAAATTATGGAGTCAAGAGGTATGGTTTCACCCAAGTTGGGGAGTTGTGCACAGGAAACTTCACTTTGCATGCACCCATCTTTCCTTGGTAGGATTTGTGTGGGGATCACTCAATAGGATATAAAGTTCTTTTTGGGACCAAATGAGGTGTGTGATTCATATAACCTACCTTGGGGGGTCTATGTTCACTGGTTTTTCATGCTATAATAAAAAAATAGGAGTTGCGCGCAGTAGAGCATCGCTTCATCTTCTAGAGATCCTTCTAGAGGAAGGGGTGAGATTCTATTTATACCTGAAATCCTTAGCAGTTGGAATGAAATTATTTGGGTGTAGAACTTGAGTTTAACACTTCTCTGCCCTTTTTCAAGAGGATTTGACATGTAACATCTATGAATTTCCATCGCCTTTGGCACGCAACAAGTACACTTGTGCACTAGGATGTGCGCAATGTTTCTTTATTACATGAATTAAGGATTTATTTTACATAGGGTCCCTATAAATTTTTTTAGACTTTATAGAATTCATGGAATAATCTATCTCCTTTGGCATGCAATTTTGTTGCACGTAGAATTTTATTTGTGCGCAGAATCATTGAAATTTGTGTGGAACCTCTTCATTAGCCCTAAAATGGTTCTTTAAGGTGGAGTACATTCTTGGTTCACCCAAAAATATTCATTTGATGTATGAGGTGATATTTCATCCCCAAAAAATACCCCCTTGAAATTTGAGCTAACAGGGAACTAGAATGTTGGGTTCTGAGGGTAACACTGAAGAGAGTGGCTCTTTTCCATCGGTGTGTGCAACATTTGGCTCAAGACGCACAATTGGGGTTGCGTGCTATGTACAACTGGTGGTCTTAGCCAATAAATATACCAAGGGGGGACCCTGTATGGTACTTGGACTTCTCATGTAATAATCCCTTGATCTCATGCATGGAACTCCTCTTTTTAATGGAAATTATATCCTTCAACTATATCTTTTGTGCAACCCAATATTTCGTGCAACTATTTCTACAAAAAAGTCATTATTTTGTGCACACTTATTGAAATTTGTGCACTGAATATCCATTTTCACACCAAGAAGTAGAATTTGTGCATACCTTCCTTTTCACTTCCAAAATCATCTGAGATGGCCAATCGGCATAACCAATCCAAGATCAAAGATGGTGTCGCTACTCGGAGGGCCAAAATGGAAAACAAATACTGAGATACCTTGAGCAAGGAGGGTCATTTACAATAATTAGGTGCTTCTGGACATACTGAATAAATCCTAGAGAAACTACCCATTGAGTGGCCACCTCCCACTATGGAATTTTGGATTGATGGATGAAGTGATCATCCCAAACATCTAAGTCAGTACGCCACACTCCAAGTTCATGAATGAGGATGAGATCAACCTCTAGAACATCACTATCTATGGTCAACTTGGCTGAGAGGATGGGGAAATTACCATCTATACGTTGAATGGGTATATAAGGATAGTTATGGGGAGAAACCAGAGGTTGAAGAATTATTGGCCAAATATGACAAGATCTTTTATAGTAGAATACAATATAATAGCAATGTCTATCACAAATACTATGACTTGTAGGTAGGAGGAAACTTCATTAATGAGTGGGCCTGGGCATACTAGATACGCTAAAACTTTCTAGAGTATGGGTTCGAGCTACATCATATTGGTTTATACGAGGTAGTGTGAACATCCTAATTATACACATACCACCAATAGGATATAATGCCAAAGTTCCTCATTTTTTGGTCTCTATACACCAACACATTCCACCTTCACCATGGGAAGGTTGGAATTATCTTGTGTTATGTACACTTCCTTGATGGAATCCCACTGGATGAGTTCCAATATGATGAGTTTCTTCTAGTGCTGAATGTCTGGTTGGATAGACAAAAGACTCCTCTCCCAATGCAGCACCTGCTAGATTCATTAACTAGAGTATTGAAGCATTATCCCCCTCCCACAAATAATTCTCATTCAAGAAATGGTTGATCATGTTATTAAAGAAGGATCCAGATGTGAAGATGTTTGTTCGGCCAAAGAAGTGAACAACAACATCAAAAAAGAGGAGACCAGGATCATACTAGCTAATTCTAGAGAAGGGGAATATGAGCAGTGGGTTTTTAGTATGGTTGAGGAGTGGAAACCACTGGTCCACTGCACTGCATTCCTCATGATATTCCTCAACGAATGATTGATTCTAGTTAGAGACACCTGTATGGGACTATTACTGATGATGATGTTGATGGAAACTATCATGGCAGTTAGAAACAAGGTGAACTTGGGTGTATAGGTGCTAGATTAGCACTATATCTAGCTAGGGAATGTGTATAAAGGATATTTGAATAAGAGAATTTGTGGCCCATTGTATTTTTTTCATGTCTAGATTGTGACACAATTCATGGTCTATGAGTTTTCGAACACCATTAGCCCACCAAATGTTGTCATGTGACCCTCTCTTCTCAATATCACTAGGTTTAGGCTAGTGACACTCAGTGAGACCAAGATCACAGTTGGCATCGGTAATCATGTGAATTTCAACTTTCACCCCTTCTTGACCCTAGTTGGCGCAATGGTGGACAACCTTCATGAGATATTAGAGTAGAGGGAGTACCTATAGTCTTTCTAGGGTAGAGTGTTTGTGTATTTGATTGATGGAAACACCTACTACAAGTCATACATGTTGTCATGTTTTTCTAGGAAATTCAGATTCATCCAACAGCTGATCAGGAGAGTTTACATGGGGGTCTGTGAAAAGTAGAATCTCTATATCCTTTATTAGTTGTGGTGGATACCGATAGGAGAGGGATTAGGAGAGACGATCATGATTCCACCAACCAATGTGAGCATTGGATTATCCTAGGATTATGCAAACAACTGGGTGGAAGTATACATGAGAGTGATCTTACGGTAGCACATAAGGGTGATCACACCAGTGAGAGAGGCGTTAGAGCAGCATGGAGGCAGGTGATTTTCTCTCTAAGGGAAAAGATATAAATTTATAGTGGCTCAATATGGAGCTGTGTTGGGGGTGGAACAAGGCGTTGTTGCACCCCCACCTCTTGGAGCAGAGGACCTTCCCCGAAATTGGTCATAGGAGTAAGCAGGGTGCTCTCAGGCCAGGATGAGCAGATCTAGGGAGGCTCCCGGGAAGAAGCTGAGATATTTTCTTCATCCATATGATGATGCAATATTCCACTCACTTAAAAAGGCTTGGAGGATACTCCAAATGACCATGAAGATAGAGGACCTATGGTAGAAGCTGATCTGGGATGAAGTCGAGCTGCCAAAGGTCAGGTTCGCTTGGATCACAGCTAAGGTGGGATTCTATGGAGGCATATGTATCCGGTGGCCATAGATTCCTTCCCATTCTAATGAGGGGAACCTAATATTCCTTCCATCCTAGTGTAGGTAATTTTTTGTGGTGATCCAAGACATTAGGAGACACCGCCTACTAATGACTCAATTGAGGAGGTTCCGGATGGAGATAGCACGCAAAGATCTAGTGATAGAGAGTCTTGGGGGTTAGGCATCGAGAAGATAAGTTCCTAGGAGATCAACTAAATCACAGCCTCATATGGCTTAAAGTTGGTTGAACTCCTCAAGGTAATCCTATTAACTTTCCTTTTTTATCCCTCACATTTTATATCTTAGAATCTCTAACTAAAATTTTTCTTGTACGGGAGTAAGATGAAAATGGGAAATAGGTCCCTATTTTAGGTGGTGAGGGCACTTTATCAGATGTTGTGGGGTATTCCTCGGAGCTTATGGATGAGGAAAAAGAAACTGGTGGGTGTGTTGAGGAGGTCGGAGTGGCAACCTCATAGCCCTAGGTTCTCTCTATCATTTATGGAGGACCACACCCTAGAATTCCAATGGTAGCGCCTACTTCTAGAAAATTAGCATGCCTGGGGTGGATTTTCATATAAATAAGTCTACCCCAAGGTAAGATGAAATCTCAATTCACCTAACCCTCCTCAAACTTTCATAGAGATTTTACATCAATGTGTTTTTCTGTTCTCATGTAGTTCCTACTCAACCAATGCTAGGGGGATGGTGTCGGTCATTGATGTGTCGACTGGCATCAAGGGGTCTCCATTGGAAGAACTTCCTTCCAAGGTTCAAGGACCAAGTCTTTATATATTGTCCTCTATAATTATTTTTCTATCACATGAGCCCAACTTTTAATTTTCTGATCAAATTGACTTGTGTGATCTTATTTCAAGAAGTACTCAAAATGGTACATGCCAAGAAAGTGGTTGGGGATAGATTATTTGGGTATCCTTCCCCGATGGTTGTGATGGAACTTGAGGAACTGGTCATTCAAGCTGAACCAGCCTTGGCCCTTGGAGAACAATCTATTGCAGTCATGGATGACACCACTGGTGGGGTAGAGCTTGAGGTTGGCAGAGGCAATGCCACTAGGGAAGGGCCAAATGAAGATGACCGACCTCTTGATCTAGAGACTGACTTGACTGAGAGGATCCCATAAAATGACCCTACTACTACCATTCTTATGTATTTCCCAAAATATGATCTTTCACCAATCGAAGATCTATAATACTTGGGTTCTAATGTTGCTGAAGGGAACCACATAGTTTAGAGCAGAGCATGGAGGAGCATACAATGTTTCATCACCCAGACCCCAAATCCACGCTTGGTGAGCTGGATGTGGTCCCTTTTCCATTGGATATGGAACCTAGGCACTATAGGGTTGGATGCTCACAATCCCCATGCACTATTATTTGACTTCCTAGCTAAATTAGTGCGCAAAAAAAGACAACATTTAGATGTTTACTAGCACAAGAAGAAGTACGATAGCACTCAGAAGCTCCAAGAGGCCAACCAAGGAATTCAAAATCTAGAGGAGCAGACGAATGAGCTTGTTTCCTTCCTCAATTTTCAAGAAGATGTTATTATCCAATTAATGGATCAGCTAGAGGCGATCGAGGATAAATTGAGGCAAGTGATATCTTATATAACTAAGTTCCAAGATGAGTGAGATCGAGTACAGATCAGGGTTGGTAAGCTTTGTCATGTGGCTAAGGAGAAGTAAGTAGAGCTTGGGAGGTGGAAGAAGGTCCCCGAATCCACATGAAAAAGGATAGATAAACTGGATCACTCAATCACTGAGGTGGAGCTGTAGGGACGATTTTGGAAAAGACTTAAGAGAGGCTCTTGTATGTGGATAATCCTTGTCCATTACCATAATTTTTATATTTAAACTTTCCTACATGCATGGACATATTTATTTCATCACTTTTAATTATTTCACTTCAATCATATTTGTGAAATGACCAACGAACAATCCCTAAGCTCACATGATTCATGATCGGTCTAAGAAATAAGGGATGACCATGTAATCTCTCATTCATATAATAGTTTTATATAATCTTAGAACACTTGGGGTCTACTATTGATGACTTTCCATCAAGAGTATTCAGATCAAGAAGGTCTATGGCTATGTCTAGGGAATGAGTCTCTCTAAATATTGGACTTTACTTTCCAAAATGTGATAGTTCACAAGTGGGGTAACTTCAGAGGCATTGGATTCTATACAAACAAAAAGGAATGTGGAGCATGAATCATAATGCCCAAGATTTGGTACATAAGGGGAGTGTTGTAGCGATATAGGATAATTGTTGACCATGTTATAAATAGAACATCAGTACCATTTATCTAGAAATGGAGGAAAACAATTTAGGGTTGACTGTTGACCATGTTCGATGCATGGAACCTGTCTCAGAATGTCATCCAAAGTCTTTCGTGGTGTTGGCCCAGGACAGTAGGTGGGCCATTTTTTCCAGGCACCATTGTTGGTAGGGGACCCATTCAGACATGAAAGAGGTTGAGGATCCAAATAAGGGGTGCATGAAGCATGGATATGAAGTGATGAAATTTTTTAATGGATTCCAATACTCCTGGAATTATTCCACCATGACTTGGAGCACATCGGGTAGGCTTATTGATCTGTATAGAGGTCAAATTCATCTTCTAGGGGAGTATCATCTTAGATTCTAAGCAATGGCTAAAGGAAATGAATAATGAGTTTGGTGACTTTCACTAGAGGAAATGGATTTTTGATCAAGATCATATTATGCCTCATAGTTTTACATCATGAAATGGGGATGATAGACATTCATTTTTAACATCATACCGTTAAGACAATGTATTATATAGTTTAACGTCATATGGTCGAGACATAGTATACAGGTTTGTGAATTAATATGGACATCATTTCTTCCTCATGTCAGGTTGGAGATGGCATCCTATATCCATTTCATGAGGTTGGGATACAATTTAACCTCATGTGAAAATACATGTGAACCAGTGTGAATAGGAAGCCTAGGAGTCCCTACCACATGGAATACCCCTAAGAAACCTTATATGATCACAATTTAAGGTCTTAAGTCTTGGACCATGGATTTTAGTTTAAGTTCATAAAGCTTGACCTAGATTGGGTACCCTAGAAGGACATGTGTGGCATGGAAGAGTGAAAACCCAATGTTAATGAGGTCCAAGAAGGCCCAACACCATACAACATATCCCTGGGGCCATGGAAAATAGTTTAATGCCATAGTGATTGGATCATGGGTCATCTCAAATGGATATGTGTAGTGAATTTATTTTTGAAAAACCTGACATGATTTGGGGGATAAAGAGGCCCACTCTACACAATAAATTCCTAAGAATACTTGCATGCATTTTAACATCATGCTACTTGGACTTAGACTCCTAGTTTAAATTCATAGAGTTCAGACCAATGAGAACCTTAAAGTGTTTTACACAGAATGAAGGAGTAGTAACCCGACATGAAGGGGGGCCAAAGGGGGCTATATGCCTATATGCCCACATAATACATAAGGGGGTAGGTTGTGAACATTTTAAATTCATGATACTTGGACCAATGAGGGATGATAATCTCGATTGGATATGTTTGGTGCGGTGAAGTAAAAAAAACCCATTATGAATGAGGGCCAAAGAGGCATAATTCCACACAACACATTCCCATGATGACTTGCACACAATTTAGATTCATGATTTTTAGACTCAGGCTCCTAGTTTAAGATCATATATTTTAGAATATGAGTGCTCATGTGTGTCAACCTTTCTTGGGGAAAACCCCATCCCGACTCCTAATCCCACATGATCCATGCTCAGTGCTAGAAAAAAGATGCAATAATGAAGTTCTCATTTCTCACAGGGGAGAACACAACAAGGGGGAAACAAGGATGAAAAATACCATAATAATGACTGTGAATTTCAATACATGGATAGGTAAATAAGGTGAATAACTGACTGGGTCAGATTCTTTTTATCTAAATCATGGAAAGTTTAGAGTGTCGTAGATATGGTTCGGTAGGAGACCGACGTTAATAGAGTGACATCCTCCTTGGTGAGGGTGTTAAAATAATCTCATGTTAAGAGGAATCCTAGTTTTATATAGGTTAATGTATGATTAATCTCATAATTTGTATATGATTCATCTTGATTTCAAGTGGGATAAAGTTGTAGTTTAATGTCATGTACAGAGGATGTTGGGATTGGTAGTTCAAAGTCATGCAACTCAGGATATAGGGGGAATGGGTATCCCAAGGAGGCTTGTGTGACATGGAAGAGTGATAACCCAACATGGATGAAGGATTGAAAAGGTCCCTCTACCATAAAAATCTTGACAAATTATACCCCATTTCAACATCATTTCATTGGGGAAGAGAGAATCCCATAACAATATTGGATTCCATGACAAGAAAGGATCCCATAATAAGTCAACAAATGGGCCTGTCCTAGGATGAAATGTTCAGTTGTCACTGCATATCCCATAATGATGGGAATCAAGCCAGACGTATTTCTGGAACATGACATGATAGAATACTGACACCGGTAGAGGATAACCTCTTGAATAAGGGACACTAAGTCTTCTCACATTAGGATGTGAGGCATCCCGAATCTATACAGTGAAAGGATATAGTTTAACATCATGCAATGAGGAAACTAGTGGATCTTGCACATTACATTTCTATTTATTTTTCTTCCTCATATTAGGTTATTAGGTAATCTTATCCCACTAATGGACCTAGTAAAATTAATGGGGTATTATACCTAATAGGAGGCTCATCGGGGAATTTTGGGTATGATAACACTGTAGGTAACATAGGTTTCTACGGTGAATCCATGGTTAGTCCCAATGACAGGAAAGTCTAGGTGTCACTACATAAATAATTAGAATGGGAATAAATCCACGTGTAGTTATAGAATGATGTAGAGTAGTGGTTTTTTTGGAAACACTAAGTATGAAGAAAATTGTGTGAAAGAGGGGGTAAATACACGTAGTTTTAGGTCCATAGGTCTTGGACCTACAAAAAAATAGTTTAAGGTCATAATTCTTGGACCATGGGGAGGGTTCTTTGAGGATATTTAAGTGGTGAAAGAGTTAAAACCATATGTGAATGGTCTCAAGGATTCCCTTCACTACATAAAGTGATCCTAAAGCTAGTCACACATAGTTTAAGGTTGTACAAGCTGGACCATGGAAAAAAGTTTAAAGTCATGTTGCTTGGACTATAGAAAATTAGTTTAAAGTCGTGATGCTTGGAGTGGGAAGTGTTTGTTTCAATGGTACTCACATGGCATGAAAGAGGTATAACCTAGGGTTAATGGATTGAAAATAGGCTCACATACCTCAAAAGTACTAGTTATTAGATGACACAAATTTTAAGGTCATAATGCCTAAACCAAATGAGGGGTGATAATCAATTTAAAGTCATGATGCTTGGACTGGGGAAATGTTGGTCTCGAGGGTTTCTGTACAATACATAAGAGGTAAGGCTTGGTGTGAAAGGAGCCATAAAGGATTGTGTACCACATACACACCTTGGTATGAACCACTCATGGTTTAAGGTCATAATGCTTGGAATGTAAATGGGGGAAAAGGGGCCCAAGGGTTGATAAGTTTTTGGCTAGTCCTAGAGACATAAAGTCTAGGTTTCGCTACGTATCTCATGAGGATGGGAATCAAGTCACATGCAGTTCTGAAATGTGGTGTGGTAAAATACCAACACCGGTAGGGGAGATCCTCTATGATGAGGGAATTGAGGCATCCCATAGTTATCATAGGATATCTCATGTTAGAGGTGTGGGATAAGGATTTTAACTATCTCATACTTATCACGTGAGACATCCTAGTTATATATGGGGTAGGACTTTTTGGATCATCCCATACTCATTGTATGAGGCATCCCTGTTTGACATGGGGTAAATCATATCTCATTAAGAGGAATCCTGATTCTATATGAGGTAATATTGTAGTTTACAATCATGTAACTCGGAATATAGGGGTTGTAAATAATTTAAGGTCATAATGTCTAGACCAATTAAAAGCAGTTTAAGGTTGAGTTACATGGATCATGACTCTTAGTTTAAGGCTAAATATTTTTGACAAATAGAAAATAGTTTAAGGTCATAATGGTTGGACCATGACAAAAAGTTTAAATTCATGTTGCTTAGACTTGGACTCTTTACATGAAGTACTTCTTGAGAAACTTGGATTTGGTGGGAGGTGTGATATTCTCTCCATCCACGATGACCAAAAAGTATGCTCTGGTAGAATAGACCTTATAAATTATATATGGTTCTTCCCACTTGGCCTCCATCTTTGGTATATTTTTTCTAGGTATCATCTACATTCTGAGAGCTAGCACCATTTCACCCTATGGGAAATAGTGTAGGTGAACCTTCTTATTGAATTCTCTTGATATCTTATTCTAGTGCCTCTATAGATTGTGAAAGTATTGGATCCTATTTTCTTTGATAGATTCCATCTCATCCATATGGAATTTTTCAATTTTTTTGTGCATCTATTGGTCATAGACAATTGTTATGAGTGATGGAAATTGATCCTCAATGGAAAATATTTCCTTTGTTCTATATACTAAGGTATGGTGTCACCTTGTTGTAACTTTGAGTTTTCATTATATAGGAACATAGGTCATTTGAGAGCTTATCCGGCCAAATTTTCTTATTCTAGACCACAATATTCTATAAGATGTTAGAGAGGGTTTTTTTGAATTCCTAAATCTTTCCATTTTTATGTGTATGGTATTGGGAAGTATGGTTGGATTGGATGTTCTACTTGGTGAAAAACCTCTTCAACTTGGTATCTTAGAATTTAGTATTGTTTTTGTTGATAATTATGTGAGGGACTTAGGATTAATGGATGATATGGGAGCTCATGAACTTGATCATTGATTGGGTCTTTACTTCCTTAAGGGGAATGTCCTTTTACCACTTGGAGAAGAAGTCTATCGTAGTCAGAATGAACTTGCACTGGTGATCTTTTTCTAGTGGGTATGGACCCACAACATCAAGTCCCCATACTAAAAAGAGACAAGAATACTTGGTGGTGTGTAGGATCTCTGATGTTAGATGCACAAAGATGTCATAAATCTTATATTCATGGAACCACTTGGCATACTTGATGCAGTCATGGACCATGGTGGGCCAGAAGTATCCCAACCTTCAAATATGGTGGGAGATTTTCAATCCTGCCTGATGGGCACCACAAGACCCACATGGAATTTCTATAAAACCCAGGTAATCTCATATATTTGGATGAAATGAATGATAACACCATCAAAATTGTGTTTTAAGATATTTTTTTCAAGGTTAGTCCCACTCTAGAGTGTAAACTACACTACATGTCTATGGATTCACTCACGCTCATCATGGTCTAATGGGAGAACACTACGCTGGAGATACTCAATACAAGGAGTTATCAAATCAGGTGTTTCCTCTACAATGGAGGAGCTTTAGGTTCCTAATTTAGAATTATTATTAGCCATTTGGTTTACTTTTTTACTTTCATAATCATCTGAAATGATGGGAATGATGACCCTCTGATGCACCATATAAATGACCAGGTCATCTTGGTTGGGCACTGTAAGAGACATGGATAAACTGTACAATGGAATTAGTGTGACCATTATATGACCAAGGGACATGATTCACTTCAATATTAATAGAAAATCGGTCCATCAGCTGACTAGTGTGCTCCATCATGGGAATGAGCTCTTGCTTTAGGATGATATAGTCACCGCTAATCTATTTGATGACTAGCTTAGAGTCTCCCTTCACGTGAAAGTTGGGGACATCAATATCAAGGTCCAAATCAAGATCAGTAATGATATATTGATATTATACCTCATTGTTGGTGTAGCCTTATGATAATATGAATGAGTATGGTAGGAAAACTTATGCAGGAGTGATAAAGATGGTCCCTAGACCTACTCTGTTAAGCTTAGGATCATTGAGGCTTCTATCGGTCAGTCTTCAAGAGGCACCATCAAAATGCATCCTCCAACATGGCATGACTTGATACATGGAGAGGATAGCCTCATCTGGGAAATAAACATCTAGGAGTAGTTCTTTAGGGGCGGATGGGTGGCTAGGGAATCTACTGGTGCCTATCCTTTGACGGATTTATTTGTCATGAACTTGATGTTTAACTACTAAAGGATCACTTCCCAGAATGCCAATCATCCCACCAACATGGGGCGATTGATAATATACTTCAACAAGTCTACTCGAGACACCAGTTATATCTCATGATGTTGTAGATTATATCACAACTTTTGTACTGTAAAAAATAGTGTGAGGAAGTTATTCTCGATAGGTAATTATTCTGTTTCTATATTGAGAAGCATGCGACTGAGATAGTATAAATTTTTTTTCTTCCATCATTATTCCTCTAGGTGAGAATGGAATTGAGTTCCATTCTAGGGTAGTTAGGTAGAGGACTAGAGGTTTCCCATAGATGGGTGGAATCATAACTAGAGGCAGCAAAATATATTGCTTTATTTCCTTGAACGTGGTATGGAATTCCTCATCCCACTGGTAAACAATGTTTTTCTTCATGATACTTAACAAGGTCTTACACTTGTCATTCGGGTTTTCGATAAATCGGTGTATATAGGATAAGTAGCCTTGGAGTCCTCATAGCTACTGGAGATTGCTCAGGAGAGGCATTTAGCTGATGTCCTTGATCTTATTTGGTTGATAACAATGCCTATGTATCTTATGATGAAGCCAAGAAACTTCCCAGATGTAACCCTAAATGCACACTTCAAGGGTTCATCTTCAAATTCTAGGAGAAAAGGAAGCCAAACACTTTCTCAAGTTCTTTAAGATGGTTCTGAAGCCAGTTATATTTGACCACCAAGTCTTCCACATATAATTCCACCAAATTCATGAGAATTGGTTTGAAGATGTGTTGTATAGCCCAATGATATGTGGATCCTGTATTCTTTAATCCAAAGGGAATCACCTAATAATAGAAGGTCCCTTACAGTTCCCTAAAGGTGGTGGACTCATCATCCTCAGGGAAAACCTAGATCTAGTTGTACCTAGAGTATCTGTCAATGAAAGAGAGGGCTTGGAACCTGGTTGTATCATTGATCAACAACTATATCACTGTAAGGGGGAAATGATCCTTTGGAAAATAGCGGTTATAAAAACCTTGTTCTTTTTATTACATTCATACATGATTTAATTACATAAAATTGCACTTAATGAAACCCGAAAGATTGAGAAGTCTAGTGTGTTTAAGAATTAGGTACATTACATATAAACTTGAGACATGAAATACAACATCTTTATTGAAATCATCATTTACATGACCACAACATTCCTTCATACTTAACATTGCATGAGATAACCTGAGGACATACATAAGAAAAGGGTGAGCTATAAAGCCCAATAAGGGAATAAACATGGAATAAAATGAGTAATACAATACATTTTAAACAATAGGCATATCAATGGATCATAAAATAAACCTGAACATAAAGGCATGATATAGCATAATAATCATAACATGGAAATGTGGCAACAACTTAAAACATTGCATCATAGGTCAAGTCTATACTATCAATACATCATAGTGTAAAAAGTACCATAAAGTAATCAGGTAAACCCATGTCCCAACATGACGTATCATGATACTAAACATTACCCAATGTATTAGAGTGCTATATAATTTCAGGCGCACCCATCACTTTCATTTCATTCTTATGCGTAAGTGTTCCACATAGATCATAAAGCATGGATTCATTCATCATCATAATTTATTACACAATCAAGGGTTGTGGAATAAATACATTTAAGTCCTAAATAAAAGTGTATTTGTGTATAAAAGTGAACACCCTTGATAGGGAATTAGTACAGTATTCACTACACAATGTTTTTGGAATTGAGATTCATAGTGCAATTTTTGGCAGCCTAATGGCATCGCATAAAATGCATAAAATGGTTGATGAGAAAAAAAGAGATATATCATCATATATAAATGAAATGGAAAGTAATAGGGTCATAGAAATACATTTCCCAACATGAGTAATTTGGAAATAGAAGACATAACATAATAAATAAACTTGAATGAAGAGGGGAAATGGAATAACTCTTACGAAATTTCAGCATGGTAACTGGTGTACATGGGAAGGATTAATGATAGATAAAGAGGTATATAATCATTAAAACATAATAAGTTCAGTTTGGATGAGGTTTTAAAATATAACCATTCATTTTTAAATTAAATTAAAATGTTGTTACAATATAAGGAAATTTGGATAAAAATGAGAATAGAAGGAACCCTTACTTGAGTGTGTGACTTCAAAAGCTTGAAGAGGGGATTCTTAAGAGATTGAGGTGCCTTGGGAGGATTATAGAGAGGGGTGGATAGATTAAGGACGTGCTCCAATTATTTTTAGTGAAGATAATTGGTAGTTTTGGTGGGTTTATATAGGAAATGAGAGGAGAATTCTTTAATATTTCACAAACTTACGTTTTGGAATCTATATAATTAAATATTCAAAACCAAAAACCTTCCCAGGGTTTTTTCCCATATTCTTTTCCAAATATAAGTGGAAAAAATTATTTTATAAGTCCATGGGTCGAAGATATTAAAATATTGTCCTTTATTATGTGGAGGCGAGTCACGTTATTAAAGAAATGAACTTAAAATCATAAAATATATTATACATTTTGGAGGATTCACTAAGGCTTTATAAAATAAGTCAAAAAAATATAAAATCACATTATTTTAAAGTTAAAACTTATATTTAGCCGAATATTCATTTTATAGTGTTTATTACATCACTATTTTCTGTTATGATGTCATAAAACACACTATTTATATGGTATTTAATTTTTACCCAAAAATTCAACTGTCTCAGAAAATTATAAAAAATTAACCATTGGATAATTTTGATGTCATGATTACAAAAATAATATTAATTTTATCCAAATAATTTTATAAATATTTCAATGTTCACTTTTAAAATAAAAAGTGACATTTATTGAAAATTGACGGGTTTTGACAAAAACAATTTTTAAACCTTAATAAAAATTACATTTGGCCTCATAAAAATTATATGATCATTTAAATTTACTAAAATTAATTTAATAATAATATTTTATTAAAATATTATTTTATTAATTTATCTAAATATATTTCTTAATTCAATTTGAATATTAACCAAAAATATTATTTCTTCTTTAAAAACAAAAATAAAATTAAAGTATATTCATTATTCTATGCAAAAATAATGTAAATAATTCTAATTATAGGGTCTTGATACATATTCCTATATTACACCAGCATAATCCCTAATATTAAGGTGTGTGATTGTGGGGATTTCATGGGGCCATTCGATGAACATGGTTTGGGTCATGATCTCAATGAGCTTGAACTTCTCCCATAAATAGTTTCTCTCATACTTAAGTTGTTGGATATCAGCTTGGGCTTGGTCTAGAGAAAGGCCCAAAAATATTATTTCATTAAGAAGCTCTGATAAATGGGATTTATAGGGAACGGTCCTACTAGTTGAGGCCATCACCTCTGTTTTCTATATCGAAAGGATTTGTTAAAACCCTATATTTATACTAGTCATGTGATCACTGTTCAATGGCTATATTATCAATGGTAATGATACTTAACGATCAATTAAATCCAATTGGATATAATAAAAAAATGGAGTGCATGTGTTTTCTATATCCATTTTACAAAATAATACATTTAATTAAATCAAAAAAGAAATTTCATTAATAATAGTTCAGGTCATTACAATATTTCCCCCTTAAAAACTTTCTCCCTTGAAATTTTCATTTACACTTTAAAATAGATGAGGGTAACTTTGTTCCATCACCTCCTTGGATTCCCATGTTTCTTATTCAAACTTGTGGTTTCTCCACAATTCTTTGACCAGGTCCATTTTCTTATTCCATAGAAATTTGTTGCTACAATCTAAGATCTTCATTGGGTTCTCTTCATAAGAGAGGTCATTATCCAATGGTACCACATCTAGAATGAGTACATTAGAGGGGTCTGGTATGTACTTTCTCAATAGGGATACATGGAATACATAATGTACTTAATATAGGTTATGTGGGAGTTCTAGTTGGTAAGACACTGCTTCAATACGATCAAGGATCTCAAAAGGGGCAATGTAACTTGGACTAAGTTTTCCCTTCTTACAAAATCTCATTACTCTCTTCCATGGAGATATGAGAAGGAATATCATGTCTCAAACATCAAACTCTAGGTATTTTCGATGATTATCAGTATAACGTCTTTTTAACTCTGGGTAGCCTTGATGTGATTCTGAATGGCCTTAACCTTTGCCACCATTCTCTCAACCACTTTAGGACCTAGTAGTTTTCATTCCACAACTTCATCCTAGTATGCAGTTGTTTTGTACCTATTCTCATAAAGGGATTCATAGGGAGACATTTGGATGCTTGAGTGGAAACTATTGTTGTAAGATAACTCAACCAATGAAATATGTTGATCCTACCCTCCTTTGAAGTCCATTGAGAATTCTCTCAACATGTTCTCAAGTGTCTAGATAGTCCACTCAGATTAGTCATCAGTTTGAGGGTGATAGTTTGTACTAAAGTTTAACTCAGTATTCAAAGCATATTGGAGAATCTTACAAAACTTAGAGTTGAATCTTGGATCTCGATCGGATATGATAAATAGTGGTACACTATGCATCCTCGCCACTTCTCTGATGTATATCCATGAAAGTTGGTCTAATGAAAAATCCTCTCGAATCGTATTGAAATGTGAAGTCTTTGTAAGATAATCCACCACAACCCAGATAGCATTCTTTCCTATATATGTATTCGGAATCCTGGTGAAAAATTCCATGGTGATGTTTTCCCATTTCCATGTAGGTATGGGTAATGTTTGCATCATCTCCTTAGATTTGTGTCTTTCCGCCTTCACTTGCTGACATACGAGACATCTTGATGTATATTATATGATATCCTTCTTCATATCATCCCACTGATAGTGTTCCCAGAGATCTCGATGCATCTTTGTGCTTCTAAGGTGGATAGAGAAGGTTGATCTATGTGTATCATCCAACATCTCCTTATTTAACTCATGATTTGATGGTACACATAGTCTTGATCCAAATCTTAAAACACCTTCTTCATTAACATTGAACTCTAATGATTTCCCTTTTCTAATAGTTTCCACTTTCTTATGAATTCTCAAATCATCTCTTTGAGCATCTATTAACATTTCTAGAAGAGATGGTTGAGTAATAATTTGTGAAAGGATTGATGATGTTCCTTTCTTTATGATTCCCATGTCCATCCTCTTCAAGTCTAAGAAGATCAGATCCTTCTCAATTCTCATCAATGAAAAAGTTGTTGAATCCTTTCTACTTAGGGCATATTCCACTTTATTCTCTTTTGTTGGATTGTAGTGAATTGATTGGTTGTAATATTTGATCATCTATAACCATCTTCGTTGGTTCATATTCAACTCTTTCTATGTGAATATATACTTGTGGATTTTTTAATCTATATATATTTCACACTTATCCCCAAATAGGTAATGTCACCAAATTTTTGAAGTGACGATCACTACGACCAACTTCAGATCATGTGTTGGATAGTTTTTCTCATGAACATTCAAATTCCTTCAGGCATAGGCAATGGATTTGTTATTTTTCATCAACACACATCCCAGGCCCTTCTTCAAAGCATCACTAAATACCATGAAAATATCTCAACTTGTAGGTATTCTGAGCATGTTTGTACTGATAATCCTCCTTTTTAACTCCTTAATGATCTATTTGCATTCATCTTTCTAAGTAAACTTGACTCCCTTCTGATTTAGCTTGGTTAGAGGGTTTAAAAATCAAAAGAGATATCTCACAATTCGACGATAACACCTAGCTAATCCAAGGAAACTATGGATATCTATCACAGATATTGGCCTCTTTCATCCTTAAATTGCTTCAGTCTTTGAAGGGTTCATATATATCCCATTGCTTGTGATGATATGCCCTAATAAAATATAATTCCTTCAACCAGAACTCAAATTTGTTATACTTTGGATAAAACTTTTCCTTACCAAGGAATTTAGCATAGTACGTAAATGCTTCTCAGGATCCTTATTACTTTTGGACTATATTAGAATATCATAAATAAAGACTACTAAAAATTTGTTGACATAATCTCTAAAGACTCTATTCATTAAGTCTATGAATATTTTTGGAGCATTAGTGAGTCTTAATGGAATCACTATGAACTCTTAATACCCATACCTTGTATGAAAAGCGGACTTGGGGATATCCTCCTCCTTCACCCTTACTTGGTAATATCCTAACCACAGATCCACCTTGGAGAAGTATTGTGCTCTATGTAGCTGATCAAACAAGTCATCAATTCATGGAAAAGGATACTTGTTCTTTATCATGATTTTTTTGAGCTCATGATAATCAATGCAAAGGTGCATTGACCCATCCTTCTTATTAATGAAGAGGACTGGTGCACCCCATGGTGAACCACTTGGAAATATAAACCATTTATCCATATTATCATGTAGTTGTTTCTTTAGATCCTCAAGTTCCACAACAACAATTCTATACAAATTTTTGGATATTGACAATTCCCCAGGTATAATATCAATTGATAATTCAACATCTCTTCTAGGAGGAATACCAAACAATTCCTCAGGAAACACATCAATGAATTCCATCACGATAGGCATGTATTCAATCCTTCCTTAGATTCAATCATCAAATCAAGATATTCATACTCGTATGGTAATAATATTCATGATTGGGATGATGGTTCTAAAGAAGATTCATCCTCCTCCTTGTACTTTTATAAAATCGGGGTTGATTTTCCCTATGAAGAGTGATTTCCGTCTCACAACAATTTATATTGGCTCTATATTGGGAAAGTTAATCCATACTAAGAATTGCATCAAATTCCACCAAGGTAAGTATGATAAGGTTTTCTAGGAAGTTCAATCCACAAATTGTGATAGGGTAGGAGTTATATACATGGGATGCTATAATTGTCACATTTTTTGTTTTCACTAATATCTCTAATTCCATGATTTGTAGTGGTGTTTGGATTGTTCTACTAAACTTTTGGTATATAAAATAATGTATATAACTATAATCAAAAAGTATGTTCACTATTCTAGTATGAATAACTAGCATACCTATCACCACTTCATTGTCAGGATTCAATTCGGTGGTAGTGATGGAAAAATCACACCCTTGCTACCTTGGAGGTTGTTGGTAGCCTCTAAAAACCCTTGGCTTAGTTCATTGGTTTGAGAAATTCTCTATTTATTTGCAGTTGTAGAAATGAAAGATGCATTGAGGGTTTACCAGAGCATTTCTTTCCTCTGTCACAGTAGTAGGATTTTCTTTCCGACAATTGCTGGCTAGGTTCCCTTCCTTCCCACATCTAAATAATTTCCTCGTACACTTCAAGAAATTTCTAGGGTGATCTTTTCCACACCTTTTTCAAGTGGGGTGTTGAAATTTCTTGGCACTATTAGATCTCACTATCGGACCACTAGAATTTGACTCCACCTTCTGCTTTTTATCCCCGTGATACCACTGAGACTCATCAATCTCCATTTCAACTTTGAGGGAACATTGGACAATTTCCTCATATCTATCAAAGTCATAGATCGCTAGGGCTTTCCATAGGCTAGGTTTTATCCCATCAAATAAGCGGTCAACCTTGCATTAGGGGGTAATAACAAATATAGAGGCATATCGTGCAAGCCTTATAAAGTTTTTCTCGTATTCTCTAACGGATTCATCATCTTTTTGCTAAGGGAAAGGAAGTTCCTTTCCATCTTAAGTCAGAGGGTGCAAGGAAAATATTTATCGAAAAATATTTTTCAGATATCCTTTCATCCCATTGCCTCGATCTCTTCCTCAAGCTTTATATTTTTTATCAATGTACACCATTGATCAACTTCACCCTCCATATGATAAGAAACCATAAGAACCTTCTATTTTTCAGAGCATTGAAGGATGAAGAATATCTTCTCAATGGAGTTGATCTATTGTTTGGTGATTGAGGGATCGAATGATCCATTGAAAGTGGGAGGAATTTGTCTCTTGAATATCTCGATTGCGACTTTTTATTTATTAGGGGGGATTGTACATTCCTCTTGATCAAGGTTTATATTCAAAACATGAGTTAACTAAGAGATTTTCGTGACAAGGTTTTCAATTCCCACTCTCATCAGATTGGGCATCTCATTAGAGCGGTCATTACATTCATCTTCATATCAGTTGTCAGCCTAATTCCTCCTATTAACATCTATTGGATAGAATAAAATGAAATTTAGGGGTAAGTATTTTAAACTATTAAACACACAAAGGGGAATACAATGACATTAAAGGGATAACTTATAAATTACATTTATTTCATTAACTTTTGAATTTCTAGGCTTTAATATAAGTTATACATGATCTATTTCCTAACATATATTCTTATGGGATATTTTTTTGTTCCCTTAATAATAGTTTGTACTAATCTTATGAATTTATCAAAGAATATCCCCCAGGGGTGTCAAAACAGAAGTGCAGCAAGACCCATTGTCGTGCACCAGTTCCCGTTCAATTCTATCCCAAAGTGGTGTTTTCGGATTTTCCCCTAGATACATCTATGCCAGAGACACATCCACTTATTCATATCTATACAAGGATGTATTTTCTTGATAAACCACTTACTCTATACTCACCAAGATTTATAGATGTTTTTATTATACTTAGTCTTATCTTTAAGGATTTTATTAGAGTTTTCTAATCCTAATCCCAAAAATAACTAAAATTTCCTCTAATACCAACTATAACAACCCTATTATTTTTATTACATTCATACATGATTTAATTACATAAAATTACACTTAATACAACTCGAAAGAATCAGAAGTATAGTGTCTTTGGGAATTAGGAACATTATATATCAACTTGAAACATGAAATACAACATATTTATTGAAAACTTCCTTTACATGACCACAACATTCATTCATAATTAACATTGCATGGGATAACCTGAGGACATACATAAGAAAAGGGTGAGCTATAAAGCCCGATAAGGGAATAAACATGGAATAACATGAGGAAGAAAATACATGTTAGACAATAGGAATATCAATGAAGCATAAAAGAAACATGAACATAAATGAATGATATATCATGATAATCATAACCTGGAAATGTGGAAATAACTTAAAACATTGTGATGCGCGGGAATTTTTCGTAGATCCCTGACCAAAAAAAAAATTACCTAAGCATGCAATATAGTGCACTCTCAGGGTCGATCTCGAGGAGGCAACTTACACAACACTAATATACTATTGTCTCTATTTATTTTATAACTTATATATAATATAAATATGAGTTTGAAAGATGTATAAAATATTAATATGTATATATATATATATGCAATTTGAACAAAATGATGTTAAAAATAAAGAAAGAATACATTCGTTCTTGGGGGATCATAATGGTCGATATCATTGTTTATTAAAATATTCTCAATGTCAATTTAATGTAGTGATCAAGATCTATCACACTACACCCTCTCATTCAAAATGTTATTTCCCCAACACCAAGATCTATAAATGCAGGGAAATACTCTTCCTAAATCTGTCTTGGAGATCTCTTAACCAACCATTGATAACTAAGCCATACTCCATCATATGCATGACTTAGATAGTGAAGGGAATGATGAATGTTGAATGAGAAGAAGAACTCAGTGATAGATACAATGGGGAAATCACACACCATAATCAATTTAACCACCACTAAAATTATCAGAATTAAATAAAGAGATTTAAATTGAATCACAATGAAACTCAATCAACCACCATTCTCTCCCTCAAACAAATGTTGAGGTTAGTTCTCCATTCTCATGGAGTTAGAATAGAATACGGTGAGAGAAATGCATACAAGTAAAAATGGAAGAATGGGGTATTAATAATAAGACTAATATAAATTAAAAGTTTAAAAATATAATATAGCATAAAAGAAAATATAAACCTACATAAAATGGACACTGCTTTTCCAACCCTTTGAAATGAAGAGGGAGTACATTTTTATAGGCAAGGGGATGAAATATTTGACTCCAAAATCTATCTATAGAAATTATGTGTGTGTATGACCTACTTAATGATATAATTTTGGGAATTAGTATTCTTAAAAGTTGTTAATATATCTCTCCTCTGTCAGTTTACGGAATGTCAGGCTTATTGGACACTTAATGAAGGAGTTATAGCTGATACACTTAGAATATTTTATTCTTTAAAACATACTCTTTGTATTCCAATTCACCTATTTACAACGCATTTATGGCCTTTATAATGAAGGAATCGGGCACGGACGTCTTAACTAAACTTGTTACTCTTGATTTCCTCTTTCTCCATGCCTAATTTCAACTCCAATGGTTCATTAATTTATGAGATATAATCCCAAAAATAAAATTCATCAGATCTGTGCAAAGTTTCGAGGTTTGAATTGTGAGATGGATTTGAGATTCCAAATGATGGATTGAGCTTTGAGTCTAGAAGGATACAATGAATCCCTCAAACATAGGAACCTAAAAAAGAATAATTTTTTAATTTGGATCAGTGAAGAAACTTTTATCTCCAAAACGTTAAAGTAATTTAAAATATTTAAATTCCAAAATAATCCATTTTAGAAATTAAGATCAAAATAATTCAAAAACTATAAAATGTGACAATTTCTCTTGAAATAACATATTTGTGGGATTAAAAACATTGAAATTAAGAATAAAATAATTGAAAATATTTACTCTATCATATTACATCATAGGTCAAGGCTAAATTTCCAAGACATCATAGTGGACAAAGTCCCATAAAGGAATCAGGTAAAAACATATCCCAACATGATGTATCATGATACTAAACATTACCTAATGCATTGCAGCATTGTATAATTTAGGGAACACATGTTACTTTCATTTCATTCTCATGCTTAAGTGTGTTATATAGATCATGAATCATGGATTCATTCATCATAATAATTTATTCCATGATCAAGGGGTGTGGAATACATACATGTAAGTCCTAAATAAAAAGTTATATGTGTATAAAAGTGAAAACCCTTGATAGGGAATGGGTATGGTATTCACTACACAATTTTTTTGGAATGGAGATTCACAGTTCAATTTCGACAGCCTAACAGCGTGACATAAAAATGAATAAAAAGGGTTGATGAGAGAAAATGAAGTCTATAATAATATATACATGAAATGGATAGTAATAGGGTCATAGAAATACATGTCCCAACATAAGTAATTTTTAAAAAGAAGGCATAACATAATAAAGAAACTTGAATAAAGAGGAGAAATTGAATAACTCTTACAAATTTTTGGCATGGTAACAGGTGTACGAGAGGGATTAATGAGAGAGAAATGGGTGTATCATCATTAAAACATAATAACATAAGTATGGGGTAGGTTTGAAAATATACCCCATCATTTTTAAATTAAAATAAAAGGGCTTAACAATATAAGGAAACTTTGGATAAAAATGAGAATAGAAGAAACCCTTACCAGAGTGTGTGACTTCAAAAGCTTTAAGAGGGGATTCTTGAGAGCTTGGTGTAACTTGGGAGGATTATAGATAGTTTAGGATAGATTAAAAACATTCTACAAGTATTTTTAGTGAAGAGAAGTGGGATATTGGGTGGGTTTATATAGGAAATGAGAGGGGAATTCTTTAATATTTCACAAACTTAGGTTTTGGAATCTATATAATTAAATATTCAAAACCAAAAACCTTACCATGGTTTTTTTTACCATATTTTTTTCCAAATAGAAGTGGAAAACATTATTTTATAATTCCATGGGCCTAATATATTAAAATATTATCCTTTCTTATGTATATGTGAGTCACATTATTAAACAAATGAAATTAAAATCATAAAATATATTATACATTTTGAATGATTCACTAAGGCTTTATAAAATAAGTCAAAAAAATCTAAAATCACATTATTTTAAATTTAAAACTTATATTTGGTTTAATATCCCTTTTATTGTGTTTATTACATCACTATTTATCCATTATGATTTCATAAAACACACTATATATTTATATGGAATTTATTTTTTACCCAAAAATTCAACTCTCATAAAATTATGAAAAATTAACCATTGGATAATTTTAACATCCTGATTCCAAAAATAATTTTCATTTTATCCAAATAGTTTTCTAAATATGTCATTTTTTACTTTTAAAATAAAAACTGACATTTATTGAAAATTGACGGGTTTTGACAAAAATAGTTTTTAAACATTAATAAAAAATAAATTTGGCCTCATAAAAATTATATGATAATTTATATTTAATAAAATTAATTTGATAATAATATTTTATTAAAATATTATTTATTAATTCATCAAAATATATTTCTTAATTCAAATTGAATATTAACCAAAAATATTATTTGTGCTTTAAAAACAATAATAAAATTAAAGTATATTCATTATAATATACAAAAAAATGTACATAATCCTAATTCTAGGGTATTGATACATATACATTTATTATACCAGCATATTACCTAAGAGTAAGGTTTGATGGTGGGGCTTTCATGGGGCCATTCGGTGAGCATGGTTTGGGTTTTGATCTCGATGAGCTTGAAATTCTCCCATAAACAGTTTCATTCATACTTAAGTTTTTGGATCTCAGCTTGGGATTGGTCTAGGGAAAATCTCATAAATTATATCTCCCTCAAAAGCTCCAATAAATGGGCTTCATAGGGAATTATCCTACTGGTTGAGGTCATCACCTCCTTTGTCTGTGTAGAAAGGATTTGTTAAAACCCTATATTTATACTAGTCATGTGATAACTATTTAATGGCTATATTATCAATGGTAATGATACTTAATGGTCATTTAAATCCAATTGGATATAATAAAACAAATGGATTTCATGTGTTTTCTATATCTATTTTACAAAATAATACATTTAATTAAATCAAAATCAAAATTTCACTTATAATAGTTAGGGTCATTACAATCTTCCCCACTTAAGAAATTTCTCCCTCTAATTTTCATTTCCATATTAAAAACAATGAGGGTAACTCTATTTCATTGCCTCCTCTGATTCCCACATTGCTTCTTCAAACTTGTGGTTTCTCCAAAACACTTTGACCAGGTACATTGCCTTATTCCCTAGAACTTTGTCTCTATGATCTAATATCTGCACTGGCTTTTCCTCATAAGAGAGGTATTTATCCAATGGTAACACCTCTAGAATGAGTACATTAGAAAGGTTTGGTATATGATTTCTCAAGAGGTATACATGGAATACATTATGTACTTGAGATAAGTTGGGCGGGAGTGCTAGTCTGTAGGCCACCCCTCCAATGTGATCAAGGATCTCAAAAGGGATGATGTACCTTGGACTAAGGTTCCCCTTCTTCAAAAATCTCATTTCTCTCTTCCATGGAGATATGAGTAGGAATATTTTGTCTCCAATATCAAACTCTATGCCTTGTCAAAGATTATCAACATAGTATTTTTTCAACTCTGAGTAGCCTTGATGTGATGAATGGTCTTAACCTTCTCCACCATTTCCTCAACCATTTCAGGACCTAGTAGTTTGTGTTCCTCAACATTATCCCAGCATGAAGGTGTTCTTCACCTCTTCCCATGAAGGGCTTCACAGATAGACATTTGGATGCTTGAGTGGAAACTATTTTTATAAGAGAACTCAACCAGAGGAATATGTTGATCTCATCCTCCTTTGAAGTACATTGAGAATGCTCTAAACATGTCCTCAAGTGTATATATAGTCCACTCAGATTGTCCATTAGTTTGAGGGTGATAGATCATGTTGAAGTTTAACTTAGTATTCAGATCATGCTGGAGAATCTTCTAGAACTTATAAGTGAATCTTGGATCTCGATCGGATACAATCAATAGTGGTACACCATGCAGCCTCACCACTTCTCTGATGTATATCCATACAAGTTGATCTAATGAAAAATCCTCTCAAATCGTATTGAAATGTGCAGTATTTGTAAGACAATCCACCACAACCCAGATAGTATTCTTTCCTCTAGATGTCTTATGAAGCTTGGTGACAAATTCCATGATGATGTTTTCCCATTTCCATGTAGGTATGGGAAATGGTTTCATCATCCCCTTAGATTTTTTTTCTTTACACCTTCACTTGTTGACATACAAGACATATTTATGTATATTATGAGATCTCCTTCTTTATATAGTCCCATCAATAGTGTTCCCTAAGATCTCGATACATCTTTGTGCTTCCAAGGTAGATAGAGATGGTTGATCTATGTGAATCATCCAATAGCTCCTTCTTTAACTCAGGATTTGATGGTACACATAGTGTTGACCCAAATCTTACAACACCTTCTTAATTAAAATTAAACTCCAAGTATTTACCTTTTCTAATAGTTTCCACTTTCTTCTAAATTCCCACATAATCTCTTTGAACATCCTTTAACCTCTCTAGAAGAGATGGTTGAGAAATCTTTTGTGAAAGGATTGATTATGTTCTTTCCTTTATGATTCCCATGTACATCCTATTCAAGTCTAAGAATATCAGATCCTTCTCAATTATCATCAATGAAAGAGTTTTTGGATCCTTTCTACTTAGAGTGTCTGCCAATTTATTCACTTTACCCTAATGGTAGTGAATTGATCAGTCATAATCTTTGATCAGCTCTAACTATCTTCATTGGAACATATTCAACTCTTTTTGTGTGAATATATACTTGAGGCTTTTTTGATTCGTATATATTTCACACTTCTCCCCAAATAGGTAATTTCATCAAATTTTCAAAGTGAAGATCACTGTAGAAAACTCCAAATCATGTGTTGGATAGTTCTACTCATGAACTTTCAACTTCCTTGAAGCATAGGCAATGAATTTGTCATTTTCCATCAGCACACATCCCAGTCCCTTCTTCGAAGCATCAATGAATACCACCAAAAGCTATCCACTTATAGGTAGTGTGATCACGAGTGCAGTGATAAGACTCCTTTTATACTTCTTGAATCTATCTTTACATTCATGATTCCAAGCAAACTTGACTACCTTCCGAGTTAGCTTGGTTAGAGAGTTTGATAGTCATGATAAATTTCTCACAAATTGATGATAATACCCAGTTAATCCAATGAAACTATGGATATCTATCAAAGATATTGGCCTTTTTCATCCTTTAATTGCTTCAGTATTTAAAGGTTCAATAGATATCCCATTGATTGTGATGATATGCCCTGAGAAAATAGACTTCCTTCAACCAAAACTCACATTTGTTGTACTTGGGATAAAACTTTTACTTTCTTAAGGACTTTAGCATAGTACATAATGCTCCTCATTATCCTTATTACTTTTGGATTATATTAGAATATCATCAATAAATACTACCATAAATTTTTTGAGGTTATCTCTAAATACTATATTCATTAAGTCCATGAAGATTGTTGGAGGATTAGTGAGTCCGAATGGAATCACTATGAACTCTTAATGCATGTACCTAGTATAAAAATAAGTCTTGGGTATATCCTCCTTATTAAACATTACATGGTAATATCTTGACCACATATCCACCTTGGAGAAGTATTGTGTTCAACGTAGCTGATCAAACAAGTCATCAATTCAGGGAAAAAGATACTTGTTCTTTATTGTGATTTTTTTGATCTCACAAGAATCAATGAAAAGTTGCATTGACCCATCATTATTCTTGACTAAGAGGACCGGTGCACCACATGGTGAAGCACTTGGGAATATAAACCCTTTAACCAAATTCTCTTGTAGTTTTTTCTTTAGCTCCTCAAGTTCCACAACATTCATTCTATACAAAGTCTTGGATATTGGCAATTCCCCATGTATAAGATCAATCAAGAATTCAACATCTCTCCTAGGAGGAAAACCATGAAATTCCTCAGGAAACACATCAATGAATTCCCTCACAATAGTCATGTATTTAAGGATGGTCCCTTCCTTAGATTCGATCATCTAAGAAAGATATGCATATTCATATTGCAGTAATATCCATGCTTAGGATGATGGTGCTAAAGAAGATCCATCCTCCTCCTTACACTTGTATATAATTGAGGGTTGATTTTCCCTAGGGAGAGTGATTTCCTTATCCTAGAAATTTATGTTGGATCTATATAGGTAGATCCAATACATGCCAAGAATAGCATCAAATTACAACAAGGTAAGTATGATAAGGTTTTCTAGTAAGTTTAATCCACAAATTATAATAGTGGAGAAGTTATATACATGAGATGCTATAATTTCCCCTTTTATGTTTTCACCGACATCTCTACTTCCATGCTTTGTGGAGGTGTTTGGATTGTTCTACTAAACTTTTGGTATATAAAATAATTCATATAACCATAATCAAAAAGTATGTTCTCCATTATTGTATGAATAACTAGTGTACATGTCACCACTTCCTTTTTAGGATTCACTTAGGTGGTAGTGATGGAAAAATCTCACACTTGCTATCGTGGAGGTTGTTGGTTGCCTTAGAAAACCCTTGTCTTAGTGCATTGGTTTGAGAAATGCCCTGGTTCCTTGAAGTTGTATCAATGAACAATGCGTTGAGGGTTTACCAGATCATTCCTTTCCTTCATCGCAGTAGTAGGTTTATCTTGTCGGCAATCACTGGCTAGGTTCCCTTCCTTCCTACATCTAAAGCGTTTCCTCATCCCCTTCAAGCAATTTCCAGGGTGATTATTTCCGCACCTTTTGAAAGTGTGGTGTTGAAATTTATTATCAAAATTAGATCTATCTATAAGACTTCTAGAATTTTACTCCACCTTCCACTTCTTATCTCCATGATACCCTAGATATTAATCAATCTTCATTTCAACTTTGAGGGAACATCCCATTGCCTCAATCTCTTCCTCAAGATTCATATTTTTTATCAATGTAAACCATTGATCAGCTTCACCCTCCATATGATAAGCATCCAGAAGAGCCTTTTCTTGTTCATAGCATTGAAGCATGGAGAAGATATTCTTAATGGAGTTAATCCATTGTTCGGTGATTGAGGGATCAGATGATCCATTAAATGTAGGAGGCATTTCTCTCATGAAGCTCTCTATTACGACTTGTTATTTGTAAGGGGGGTTGTATGTTCGTCTTTATCTATGTTTCTATTCAAAAATTGAGTTAACTGAGATATTATCATGACAAAGTTTGCAATTTCTGCTCCCATCGGATTGGGAATCTCATTAGGGAAGTCATTACATTGATCTTCGTATCGGTTGTCAGCATGATTCCTCCTATTAATAGTCATTGGATAGAATAAAAGGAAAATTAGGGGTAAGTATTTTAAAATATTAAACACATAAATGGGAATCCAATGAAATTAAAGGGATAACTTATAAATTACATTTATTTCCTTAATTTATGAATTTCTAGGCTTCAATCTAAGTTATCTGTGATCTATTTCCTAACATATATTCTTATGGGCTCTTTTTTTGTTCCCTTAATAATGGTTTATAATATGATAATGAATTTATCAAAGAATATCCCCCAAGAGTGTCAAACGAAGAATGTATCAAGGTTCGTTGTTATGCACCAGTTCCTATTCCTATCTAGCTTAAAGCGGTGTTTTTGGATTTTACTCCTAGATACATCTATGCCAGAGCCACATCCACTTGTTTATATCTATATAGGGATGTATTTTCTTGATAAAACACTTAATCTATACTCACCAATATTTAGTAATGTTTTTCTTATACTTATTCTTATCCCTTAGGCTTTCACTAGAGTTTTCTAATCCAAATCCCAAAAATAACTAAACTTTCCTCTGATACCAACTATAACAACCCTATTATTATTATTACATTAATACATGATTTAATTACATAAAATTACACTTAATACAACCCAAAATAATGATAATCCTCATGTATTTTGTAATTTTTTACATTACATATCAACTTGAAATATGAAATACAACATCTTTATTGAAAACTTCCTTTACAAGCCCACAACATTCCTTCAAACTTAACATTGCATGGGATAACCTGAGGACATACATAAGAAAGGGTGAGCTATAAATCCTAGTAAGGGAATAATCATTGAATAACATGAGGAAGAAAATACACATTATTCAATAGTAATATCAATGGATCATAAAAGAAACATGAACATAAAGGCATGATATAGCATGATAATCATAACATGGAAATGTGGCAACAACTTAAAACATTGCATCATAGGTCTAGGCTAAACCGCCAAGACATCATAGTGGAAAAAGTCCCATAAAGGAATCAGGTAAACCCCTATCCCAACATAATGTATCATGATACTAAACATTATCCAATGCATTGGAGCGTTATATAATTTCATGTGCACTCGTCACTTTCATTTCATTCTCATTCTTAAGTGTGCCACATAGATCATAAAGCATGGATTCATTCATCGTCATAATTTATTCCACAGTCAAGGGGATTGGAATAAATACATGTAATTCCTCAATAAAAAGGTATATATTTATAAAAGTGAACACCCTTTATAGGGAATGGGTATGGTATTCACTGCACAATTGCTTTGGAATGGAGATTCATGGTGCAATTTTGACAGCCTAACAACATGACATAAAAAATAAATAAAAAGGGTTGATGAGATATAAAGAGATATATGATCATATATACATGAAATTTATAGTAATATTTTCATAGAAATACATGTCCCAACATAATTAATTTGGAAATACACGGCATAACATAATAAAGAAACTTGAAGAAAGAGGAGAAATGTAATAACTCTTATGAAATTTTGGCATGGTAACATGTGTACGTAGGAGGGATTAATGATAGAAAAATGGGTATATAATCATTAAAAAATAATAAGGGAATTATGGGGGAGGTTTGAAAACATACCCTATAATTTTTAAATTAAAATAAAAGGGCTTAACAATATAAGGAAACTTTGGATAAAAATGAGAATAGAAGGAACCCATACTTGAGTGTGTGACTTCAAAATCTTGAAGAAGGGCTTCTTGAGAGATTGGGGTGACTTTGAAGGATTATAGAGAGTAGTGACAGATTAAGGACATTCTCCAACTATTTTTAGTGAAGAAAAGTGGGAGCTTGGGTGGGTTTATATAGGAAATTAGAGGGGAATTCTTTAATATTTCACAAACTTAGGTTTTGGAATCTATATAATTAAATATTCAAAACCACAAACCTTACCATGGTTTTTTACCATGATTTTTGAAAAAGAAGAGTAAAAAATATATTTTATATTTAAATGGGCCTAATATATTAAAATATTGTCCTTTCTTATGTGGAGGTGAGTCACATTATTAAAGAAATGAACTTAAAATCATAAAATATATTATACATTTTGTAGGATTCACTAAGGCTTTATAAAATAAGTCAAAAAAATATAAAATCACATTATTTTAAAGTTAAAACATATATTTGGATTAATATTCCTTTTATAGTGTTTCTTACATCACTATTGGTCCATTATGATGTCATAAAACACACTATATATTTATATGGTGTTTATTTTTTACCCAAAAATTCAATTGTCTCATCAAATTATGTAAAATTCACCATTTTATAATTTTGAAATAATAATTATAAAAATAATATTCATTTTATCCAAATAATTTTCTAAATATGTCAATTTTTACTTTTAAAATAAAAATCAACAATTATTGAAAATTGGCGGGTTTTGACAAAAACAGTTTTCGAACCTTAATAAAAATTACATTTGGCCTCATAAAAATTATATGATAATTTATATTTAATAAAATTAATTTAATAATAATATTTTATTAAAATATTATTTATTAATTCATAAAAATATATTTCTTAATTAAATTTGAATATTAACCAAAAATACTATTTGTGCTTTAAAAACAATAATAAAATTAAAGTATATTCATTATTCTATACAAAAATAATGTGCATAATCTTAATTATAGGGTCTTGGTACATATATATTTATTACACCATCATACTCCCAAAGAGTAATGTGTGTGATAGTGGGGCTTTCATGGGGTCATTCAGTCAACATGGTTTGGGTCGTGATCTTGATAAGCTTGAACTTCTCCCGTAAATGATTTCGCTAAGGCTTAAGTTGTTGGATCTCAGATTGGGCTTGGTCTAGGGAAAATCCCATAAATGGTATCTCCATCAAAAGCTCCAATAAATGGGATTCATAGGGAATGATAATACTGGTTGATTCCATCACCTCCTTTGTCTCTGTCAAAAAGATTTGTTAAAACCCTATATTTATACTAGTCATGTGGTCACTGTTAAATGGCTATATTATCAATGGTTATGATACTTAATAGTCATTTAAATCCAATTTGATACAATAAAACAAATGGTGTGCTAGTGTTTTCTATATCCATTTTACAAAATAATACATTTAATTAAATCAAAAGGGAAATTTCACTTATAATCGTTTGGGTTATTACAATCTTCCCCCCTTAAAAATTTTCTCCCTAAAAATTTTCATTTCCACATTAAAACAGATGAGGGTAACTCTATTTCATCACCTCCTCTGATTCCCACATTGCTTATTCAAACTTGTGGTTTCTCCATAACACTTTGATCAGGTGCATTGTCTTATTCCATATAACTGTGTCCCTACAATCTAAGATCTTCATTGGATTCTCCTCATAAGAGAGGTCATTATCTAATGGTACCACCTCTAGAATGAGTACATTATAGGGGTATGGTATGTACTTTATCAATAGGGATACATGGAATACATCATTTACTTGAGATTGGTTAGGTGGTTGTGCTAGTTGGTAAGTCACCGCTCCAATGCGATCAAGGATCTCAAAAGGGTCGATGTACCTTAGACTAAGCTTTCCCTTCTTCCCAAATCTCATTACTCTATTCCTTGGAGATATGAGGAGGAATACCATGTCTCTAATATCAAACTCTAGGTCTTGTCGATGATTATCATCATAACATTTTGTTGACTCTGAGTAGCCTTGATGTTCTGAATGGTTTTAACCTTTTCCACCATTTCCTCAACCATTTCAGGACCTAGTAGTCTTCATTCCCCAAATTCATCCCAGTATATAGGTGTTTTTCACCTCTTCCCATAAAGGGCTTCTTAGGGAGACATTTGGATGCTTGAGTGGAAACTATTATTGTAAGAGAACTCAACCAGAGGAAGATGTTGATCTCATCCTACTTTTAAGTCCATTGAGCATGCTCTCAACATGTCCTCAAGTGTTTGGATAGTCCACTCATATTGGCCATCAGTTTGAGGGTGATAGTTCATGTGGAAGTTTAAATCAGTATTCAGAGTATGTTGAAGACTCTTCCAAAACATAGAGATGAATCTTGGATCTCGATTGAATAAAATCGATAGAGGTACACCATACAGCCTCACCACTTCTCTAATGTATAACCGTGCAAGTTGATATAATAAAAAATCCACTCAAATCGTATTGAAATGTGTAGTCTTTGTCAGAATATCCACCAAAACACAAATATAATTCTTTCCTCTAGATTTCTTAAGAAGCACAGAAAAAAATTCCATGGTGAAGTATTCCCATTTCCTTGTAGGTATGGGTAATGGTTGTATCATCCCATTATATTTTTGTCTTTCTGCCTTCACTTGCTGACATACGAGACATCTTGATGTATATTCTATGATCTCCTTCTTCATATAGCCACACTAATAGTGTTCTCGGAGACCTCGATACATATTTGTGATTCCAAGGTGGATATAGAAGGTTGAGCTATGTGAATCATCCAACAGCTCCTTCTCTAACTCAGTGTTTAATGGTACACATAGTCTTGACCCAAATCTTACAACACCTTCTTCATTAACATTTAACTCTGAATATTTTTCTTTTCTAATAGTTTCTACTTTCTTTTGAATTCCCATATCATCTCTTTGAGAATCCTTTAACCTCTCCAGAAGATATGGTTGAGCAATCATTTGTGAAAGGATTGGTGATATTCCTTCCTTTATGATTCTCATGTCCATCCTCTTCAATTATAATAATATTGGATCCTTCTCAATTATCATTAATGAAAGAGTTGTTGGATCCTTTCTACTTAGAGCATATTCTACTTTATTCGCTTTCCCTGGATGGTAGTGAATTGAGCAGTCATAATCTTTGATCAACTCTAACAATCTTTATTGGCGCATATTTAACTCTTTCTGTGTGAATATATACTTGATACTTTTTTTATCCATATATATTTCACACTTTTACCCAAATAGGTAATGTCACCAAATTTTCAAAGTGAAGATCACTGCAGCCAACTCCAGATCATGTGTTGGATAGTTTTTCTCATGAACTTTCAATTTCCTTGAAGCATAGGCAATGACTTTGTCATTTTTCCTCAACACGCATCCCATTACCTTCTTCTAAGAATCACTAAATACCACAAAAATATCTCCACTTATTGGTATTGTGAGCACGGGTGTAGTGATAATCCTCTTTTTCAACTACTTGAAGATCTCTTCACATTCATCATTCTAAGAAAAATTGAATCCCTTATGAGTTATCTTGGTTAGAGAGTTTTACAATTGTAATAAATTTCTCACAAATCAACAATAATACCCAGATAATCGAAGGAAACTACAGATATATATCACAGATGTTCACCTTGACCATCCTTCAATTGCTTCATTCTTTGAAGGTTCTATAGATATCCCATTGCTTGTGATGATATTCCCTAAGAAAATAGACTTCCTTCAACCAGAACTCACATTTCTTGTACTTGGGATAAAACTTTTCCTTTCCCAAGGACTTTATCATAGTATATAAATTCTCCTCATGATCCTTCTTACTTTTTTTGTATATTAGAATAGCTTCAATTAATACTGCCACAAATTTGTTGAGTTAATATCTCAAGACTCTATTCATTAATTCCATGAATATTGTTAGAGAATTAGTGAGTCTGAATGAAATCTCTATGAACTCTTAATGCCCATACCTTGAATGAAAAGTAGTCTTGGATATTTCCTCCTTCACCCTTACTTGGTAATATCCTGACCACAGATCCACCTTGGAGAAGTATTGTGCTCCACGTAGCTGATCAAAAAAATTATAAATTCCTGGAAAAGGATACTTGTTCTTTATCATGATTTTTTTGAGCTCATGGTAATCAATGCATATACACATTGACCCATCCTTCTTCTTGATTAATAGGACTATTTCACCCCATGGTGAAGCACTTAGGAATATAAACCCTTTATCCAGATTCTCCTGTAGTTGTTTCTTTAGCTCCTCAAGTTCCAAAACAGACATTATATACAAATTCTTGGATATTGGAAATGCCCCATGTATAAGATCAATCGATAATTCAACATCTCTACTAGGAGGAAGACCAATAAATTCCTTGGGAAACACATCAATGAATTCCCTCACAATAGGCATGTCTTCAAGAATGGTTCCTTCCTTAGATTCGATCATCTGAGAAAGATACGCATCCTCATATGGTAGTAATATCCATTCTTGGGATGATGGTTCTAAAGAAGATTCATCCTCCTCCTTGCACTTGTATAGAATCAGGGGTTGATTTTACCTATGGGGAGTGATTTACCTCTCATAGAAATTTATGTTTTCTCTATATAGGGAAATCCAATCCATGCCAAAATTACATCAAATTCCACCAAGGGAAGTATGATAAGGTTTACTGGGAAGTTCAATCGGCAAATTGTGATAGAGAAGGAGTTATATACATGGGGTGCTGTAATTTCCCCATTTTCCGTTTTCATGGACATCTATACTTCCATGATCTGTGGTGGTATTTGGATTGTTCTACAAAACATTTGGTACATAAAAGAATGTGTAGAACCAGAATCAAAAAAGTAATTTCACTATTCTTGTATGAATAACTAGTGTACTTATCACCACTTCATTGTCGGGATTCACTTTGGTGGTAGTGATAGAAAAATCTAATCATTGCTGCCTTTAAGGTTGTTTTTTGCCTCTAAAATCCCTTATCTTAGTGCATTGGTTTGAGAAATTACCTTGTTCCTTGCAGTTGTAGTAATGAAAAATACACTGAGGGTTTACCAGAACATTCATTTCCTCTGTCGTAGTATCAGGTTTTTCTTTCTAGCAATCGCTAGCCAGGTTTCCTTCCTTCCTGCATCTAAATCATTTCCCTATCCCCTTCAGAAAATTTCTAGGGTGATTATTTTCACACCTTTGATAAGTGGTTTGTTTAAATTTCTTGGCACCATTAGATCTCTCTGTTGGACCTATAGAATTTGACTCCACCATCCTCTTATTATACCCGTGATACTCCTGAGACTCATTGATCTCCATTTAGACTTTGAGCGAACATTGGACAATTTCCTCATAGCTATGAAAGTCACAGATTGTCAGGTATTTCCATAGGCTAGGTTTTATCCCATCAAATAAGCGATCAACCTTGAATTCGAGGGTAATGAAAAATGCATAGGCTTGTCATGCAATCCTTGTGAATTTTCCCTTGTACGCTCTGATGGATTCATCATCTTTTTTCTTAAGGGAAAGTAAGTCCCTTTCCATCTTAAGTTAGAGGGTGCGAGGAAAACATTTATCAAAAAACATTTTTTGAAAATTCTTTCATCCCATTTCCTAGATCTCTTCCTCAAGATTCATATTTGTTATCAATGTCCAACATTGATCAGCTTCACCCTCCATGTGATTAGCTACTAGAATAACCTTCTCTTGTTTGGAGCATTGAAGGATGGGGAAGATCTTCTTAATGGAGTTGATCTATTGTTCAGTGATTGAGGGATCAGATGATCCATTGAAAGTAGGAGGCATTTGTCTCATGAAGCTCTCGATTGTGACTTATTCTTTCTTGGGGGGATGGGGTTGGATGTTACTCTTTATCTAGGTTTCTATTCAAAACTTGAGTTAATTGAGAGAGTATTGTGACATAGTTTGCAAGTCCCACTCCCATCAGATTGGGCATTTCATTAGGGTAGTCATTACATTGATCTTTATATCAGTTGTCAGCCTAATTCCTCCTATTAACAACCATTAGTAAGAATAAAAGGAAAATTAGGGGTAATTATTTTAAACTATTAAACACATAAAGGGTAATCCAATTACATTAAAGGGATAAATTATAAATTGAATTTATTTCCTTAACTTATGAATTTTTAGGCTTCAATCTAAGTTATCCATGATCTATTTCCTAACATATATTCTTATGGGATATTTTTTTGTTCCCTTAATAATGGATCATAATAATATCATGAATTTATCAAATAATTTTCCCCAGAAGTGTCAAACTAGGAGTTCAAAAAGGCCCATTATTGTGCACCAGCTCCCGTTCGACACTTCTGGGGGAGATAACATTTTTATTGAATAACTCTTACAAAATTTCAGCATAGTAACTGGTGTATGTGGGAGGGATTAATGAGAGATAAATGGGTATATCATCATTAAAACATAATAAAGGAAGTATGGGGTAGGTTTTAAAACATACCCCATCATTTTTAAATGAAAATAAAGGGATTAACAATATAAGGAAACTTTGGATAAAAATGAGACTAGAAGGAACTTTTACTTGAGTGTGTGACTTAGAAAGCTTGAAGAGGGGATTCTTGAGAGATTGGGGTGACTTGGGAGGATTCTAGAGATTGGAGGACAGAGTAAGGGCATGATCCAAGTATTTTTAGTGAAGATAAGTGGGATCTTGGGTGAGTTTATATAGGAAATGAGAGGGGGATTCATTAATATTTCACAAACTTAGGTTTTGGAATCTATATAATTAAATATTCAAAACTACAAACATTGCCATGGTTTTGGACCATGGTTTTTCCCAAATATGAGTGAAAAAAAGTATTTTATAAGTCCTTGGTCCTAATATAATAAAATATTATTCTTTCTTATGTGGAGGTGAGTCACATTATTAAAGAAATGAACTTAAAATCATAAAATATATTATACATTTGGGAAGATTCACTACAGTTTTATAAAATAAGTCAAAAAAATATAAAATAACATTATTTTAAATTTAACACTTATATTTTTTTGAATATTTCTTTTATAGTGTTTATTACATCACTATTTGGTCATTATGATGTCATAAAACACACTATATATTTATATGGTATTTATTTTTTACCCAAAAATTAGACTGTATCAAAAAATTATGAAAAATTAATTATTGGATAATTTTGATGTCCTGATTCCAAAAATAATATTTCTTTTATCCAAATAATTTTCTAAATATTTCAATTTCCACTTTTAAAATAAAAAGCGACATTTATTGAAAATTGACGGGTTTCGACAAAAACAGTTTTTAAACCTTAATAAAAATTACATTTGACCTCATAAAAATGATATGGTCATTTATATTTAATAAAATAATTTAATAATAATAATTTATTAAAATATTATTAATTAATTAATTAAAATATATTTCTTAATTCAATTTGAATATTATCCAAAAATACTATTTGTTCTTTAAAAATAATAATAAAATTAAAGTATATTTATTTTCAATACAAAAAAATAATGTACATAATAATAATTCTAGGGTATTGATACATATCCCTTTATTACACCATCATATTTCCTAATAGTAAGGTTTGTGATGGTGGGGCTTTCCTGAGGTCGTTCGGTGAACATGGTTTGGGTCGTGATCTCGATGAGCTTGAACTTCTCTAATAAACGGTTTCACTCATGATTAAGTTGTTGGATCTCAACTTGGGCTTGGTCTAGGGAAAATCCGAGAAATGTTATCTCCCTCAGAAGCTCTTATAAATGGGCTTCATAGGGAATGATCCAACTGGTTGAGTTCATCACCTCCTTTGTCTGTGTTGAAAGGATTTTTTAAAACCCTGTATTTATAATAGTCATGTGATCCATGTTCAAAAGTTATATTATTAATGGTAATGATACTTAACAGTCATTTAAATCTAATTGGATAGAATAAAACAAACGGAGTGTATGTTTTTTCTATATCTATTTTACAAAATAAGATATTTAATTAAATCAAAAGGAAAATTTCACTTATAATAGTTTGGGTCATTACAATATTCCCTACTTAATCAATTTCACCCTAAAAAATTTCATTTCCACATTAAAATATATAAGGGTAACTCTATTTCATCGCCTCCTCTGGTTCTCACCTTGATTCTTTAAACTTTTGGTTTCTCTACAACACTTTGACTAGGTGCATTTTCTTATTCAGTATAACTTTATCTCTACGATCTAAGATCTTTAGTAGATTCTACTCATAAAATAGGTCATTCTCTAATGCTAAGACCTCTAGATTGAGTACATGAGAGGGGTTTGGTATGTACTTTCTCAAGAGGGATACATGAAATACATCATTTACTTGATATAGGTTAGGTGGGAGTTCTAGTCGGTAGGCCACCACACTGATGCAATCAAGGATCTCAAATGGGTCGATGTACCTTGGATTAAGCTTTCCCTTCTTCCCAAATCTCATTACTCTCTTCCTTGGAGATATGTGTAGTAATACCATGTCTCCAACATCAAACTCTAGGTCTTTTTGATGATTTTCATCATAGATTTTATGTCAACTCTAAGCATCCTTGGTGTGATTAATGGTCTTAAACTTCTCCACCATTTCCTCAACAATTTTTGGACCTAGTAGTTTTTTTTCCCAACTTCATCTCATCATGCAGGTGTTCTTCACCTCTTCCCATAAATGGATTCATAGGGAGACATTTGGATGCTTGAGTGGAAACTTTTGTTTTAAAAGAACTCAACTAGAGGAATATTTTGATCTCATACTCCTTTAAATTTCATTGATCATGCTCTCAACATTTCCTAAAGTGTCTGGATAGTATACTCAAATTGGACATCATTTTGAGGGTGATAGGCTGTACTAAAGTTTAACTCATTATTCATAGCATATTGGAGACTCTTCTAGAACTTAGAAGTGAATCTTGGATCTTGATCAGATACAGTCAATAGTGGTATACCATGTAGCCTCACCACTTCACTGATGTATATCCATGAAATTTGATCCAATGAAAATTATCTCGAATCATAATGAAATGTGCAGTCTTTTTAAGATGATCAACCACAAACTAGATAGCAATGTTTCCTCTAGATGTCTTAGGAAGCCCGATGACAAAGTCCATGGTGATGTTTTCCCATTTCCATGTAGGTATGGGTAATGGTTGCATTATCCCCTTAGATTTTTTTCTTTCCACCTTCACTTGCTGATATATGAGACATCTTGATGTGTATTCTACGATCTTCATCTTCATATTGTCCCACCAATAGTGTTCCCGGAGATCTCGATACATCTTTATACTTCTAGGGTGGATAGAGAATGTTGAGTTATGTGAATCATCCAACATATCCTTCTTTAACTTAGGATTTTATGGTACACATAGTCTTGACCCAAATATTACAATTCCTTCTTCATTAACATTAAACTCTGAGGATTTACCTTTTCTAATAGTTTTCACTTTCTTCTAAATTCCCACATCATCTCTTTGATAATCCTTTATCCTCTCTAGAATAGATGGTTGAGAAATCATTTTTGAAAGGATTAATTACGTTCCTTCCATTATGATTCCCATTTCTATCCTCTTTAAGTCTAATATGATTGGATCCTTACCAATTCTCATCAATGAAATATTTGTTGAATCCTTTCTACTTAGAGCATTTTCCACTTTATTTATTTTTCCCAGATGGTAGTGAATTAAGTAGTCATAATCTTTAATCAGCTCTAACCATCTTCATTGACTCATATTCAACTCTTTTTATGTGAATATATACTTGAACCTTTTGTGATCCATATGTATTTTACACTTCTCCCCAAAGAGATAATGTCACCAAATTTTCAAAGTAAAGATCACTGCATCCAACTCTTGATCATGTGTTGGATAGTTCTACTCATGAACTTTCAACTTCCTTAAAGCATAGGCAATGAATTTGTCATTTTTCATGAACACATATCCCATGACCTTCTTTAAAGAATCATTTAATACCATGGAAATCTCTCCACTTGTAAGTAGAGTGACCACAGGCGTAGTGATAATCCTCCCTTTTAACTCCTTGAATCTCTCTTCGCTTTCATCATTCCAAGAAAACTTAACTAGCTTCTGAGTTAACTTGATTAGAGGTTATGACAATCGCGATAAATTTCTCACAAATTGACAATAATACTCAGTTAATCCAAGGAAAATATGGATATCTATCACAGATGTTGGCCTCAATTATCCTTCAGATTACTCGGTCTTTGAAGGGTTCAGAGATATCCCATTGCTTGTAATGATATACACCAAGAAATAGACTTCCTTCAACCAGAAATCATATTTGATGTACTTGGAATAAATATTTTCCTTTTGAAAGGTCTTTAGTACAGTACTTAAATACTCCTCATGCTCCTTATTACTTTTGGATTATATTAGAATATCATCAATAAATACCACCACAGATTTGTTGATGTAATATCTAAATACTCTATTGATCAAGTCCATGAATATTTGTGGAGAATTAGTGAGTCTGAATGGCATCACTATGAACTCATAATACCCATACCTTATACGAAAATCAGTCTTGGGGATATCCTCCTTCTTCACCCTTACTTAGTAATATACCGACTGTAGATCCACCTTGGAAAAGTATTGTGCTCCACATATCTGGTCAAACAAGTCATTAATTTGTGTAAAAGGATACTTGTTCTTTATCATGATTTTTTTGAGCTCATGATAATCAATGCAAAGGCACATTGACCCATCCTTCTGCTTGACAAAGAGGACTGGTGCACCCCATGGTGAAGCACTTGGGCACATAAACCTTTTATCCAGATTCTACTCTAGTTGTTTCTTTAGTTCCTCAAGTTCCACAACATCAATTCTATATGGAGTCTTGTATATTGGAAATTCAACAATTATAAGATCAATCTAGAATTCAACATCATTTCTCGAAGGAAGACTGGGTAATTCCTCAGGAAACACATCAGTGAATTCCCTCACAATAGGCATGACTTCGAGGATTGTTCCTTCCTTAGATTAGATCATCTGATCAAGATATGCATTCTCATATGGAAGTAATATCCACAATTGGGATAATAGTGCTAAATAATATTCACCCTAATCCTTGCACTTGTATATAATTGGGGGTTGATTTACCCTATGAAGAGTGATTTCCCTCTCATGGCAATTTATGTAGGCTCTATAAATGGAAAGAAAATCTATGCCAAGAATTGCATCAAATTACACCAAGGTAAGTATGATAAGGTTATTCGGGAAGTTAAATCCACAAATTGTGATAGGGGAGGAGTTATATATATGGGATGCTATAATTGCCTCATTTTTCATTTTTATCAAAATCTCTACTTCTATTATTTGTTGTGGTGTTTGAATTGTTCTAATAAACTTTCGGGATATAAAATAATGAGTAGAACCAGAATCAAAAATTACATTCTATATTCTTATATTAATAACTAGAATATCTATCACCACTTAGTTTTCAGGATTCACTTTGGTGGTTTTGATGGAAAAAACATGCCCTTTATACCTTGGAGGTTGTTGGTTGCCTCCGAAAACCCTTGGCTTAGTGCATTGGTTTGTGAAATGCCCTGGTTCCTTGCAGTTGTAGCAATGAAAAAAGTACTGAGGGTTTATCGGAGCATTCCTTTACTCCGTCATAGTAGAAGTTTTTTCTTTCCAGCAATCGCTCACTAGGTTCCCTTCCTTCCCGCACCTAAAGAATTTCCTCGTCCCCTTCAGGCAATTTTTAGGGTGATTCTTTCCACACCTTTGGCAAGTGGGTTTTTGAAATTTCTTGGCATTGTTAGATATCTCTATCGGACCACCATAATTTGACTCCACCTTCCACTCATTATCACCATGATACCCTTGAGAATCTCTAATCTCAATTTTGACTTTGAGGGCACATCATACAATTTCCTCATAGCTATCAAAATCATGGGTTTCCAGGGATTTCCATAGGTGAGGTTTTAACCCACCAAAGAAGTGTTCAACCTTGTATTTAGGTGTAACGACAAATCCAGAGGCATATCGTGCAATACTTGTGAAGTTTTTCTCATACAATACAATGGATTCATCAGCTTTTTTCTTAATGGTAAGGAAGTCCCTTTCCATCTTAAGTCGGAGGGTTTGAGGAAAATATTTATCGAAAAACATTTTCCAAAAATACTTCCATCCCATTGCCTCAATATCTTTATCAGGCTTCATATTTTTTATAAATGTCTACCATTGATCATCTTCACCCTCCATAAAATAAGCAGATAGAAGAACCTTCTCTTGTTCGGTGCATTTAAGGATGGAGAAGATATTCTCAATAGAGTTGATCCATTGTTCAATGATTGAGGGATCGGATGATCCATTGGAAGTATGAGGCCTTTTCCTCGTGAAGATATAAATTGTAAATTGTTCCTTATTAGGGGGTTTGAAGTTCCTCTTGATCCAAGTTTCTATTCAAAACCTGAGTTAAATGAGAGAGTATCATGAAAAAGTTTGTGATTCTCTCTCCCATCAGATTGGGTATCTCATTAGTGAAGTCATTACATTAATCTTCGCATCAGTTGTTAGCCTGATTCATCCTATTACCATCCATTGGATAGAATAAAGAAAAATTAGGGGTAAGTATTTTAAACTATTAAACATATAAAGGGGAATACAATGACATTAAATGGATAACTTATAAATTACGTTTATTTTCTTAACTTATGAATTTCTAGGTTTCAATCTAGGTTATCCATGATCTATTTCCAAACGTATATTCTTATGGGATTTTTTTTGTTCACTTAATAATGTTTCATACTAATATTATGAATTTATAAATTCATATCCCTCAAGAGTAACAAATCATGAGTGTATAAAGGATCATTGTCATGCTCTAGTTCCTGTTCAAGTCTAGCTCAAACTGGTGTTTTTGGGTTTTACCCCTAAATAAATATGTGCTAGAGCCACATCCAATTATTCCTATCTTGAAAGGGGTGTATTTTCTTGATAAACAACTTAATATATACTCACCAAGATTTAGGGATATTTTTTTATACTTAGTCTTATCCATAAGGCTTTCACTAGAGTTTTCTAATCTTAATCCCAAAAATAACTAAACTTTCCTCTGATACCACCTATAACAACTGTGTTCTTTTTATTACATTCATACATGATTTAATTACATAAAATTAAACTAAATACAACCCAAAGGATCAATAATTATGTTGTATTGGGGAATTAGTTATATTACATATCAACTTGAAACATTAAATACAACATCTTTATTGAAAACTTCTTTTACATGACCACAACATTCCTTCATACTTAACATTGCATGGGATAACTTGAGGACATACATAAGAAAGGGGTGAGATATAAAGCCTAATAAGGGAATAAAAATGTAATAACACATGGAATACAATACATGTTAGACAATAGGCATATCCATGGAGCATAAAAGAAACATGAACATAAAGGCATGATGTAGCATGATAATCATAACATTGAAATGTGGAAAAAACTTAAAACATTGCATCATAGGTCAATGCTAAACTGCCAATACATCATAGTGGAAAAAGTCCCATAAAGGAATTAGGTAAACCCTAGTCCCAACATGATGTATCATGATACTAAACATTATCCAATGCATTGGAGTACTATATAATTTTGATCACACTCATCACTTTCATTTCATTCTCAGGATTAAGTGTGCCACATAGATCATAAAGCATGGATTCATTCATTATCATAATTTATTCCATGATAAAGGGGTGTGGAATAAATACATGTAAGTCCTTAATAAAAAGGTATATGTGTATAAAAGTGAACACCCTTGATAGGGAATTGGTATGGAATTCACTACACAATTGTTTTGGAATGGAGATTCACGGTGTAATTTCGACAGCCTAATGGCGTGACATAAAAATGCATAAAAAGGGATGATGAGAGAGAAAGAGTTATATCATCATATATACATGAAATTTAAAGTAATAGGGTCATATAAATACATGTCCTAACATAATGAATTTTGAAATATAAGGCATAACATAATAAATAAACTTGAAGAAAGAGGAGAAATAGAATAACTCTTACGAAATTTCGGCATGGTAACAGGTGTACGTGGGAGGGATTAATGAGAGATAAAGGGGAATATAATTATTAAAAAATAATAAGTAAAGTATTTATGAGGTGTGAGAACATACCCCATCATTTTTAAATTAAAATAAAAGGGTTAACAATATAAGTAAACTTTGTATAAAAATGAGAATTGAAGGAACCCTTACTTGATTGTGTGACTTAAAAATCTTGAAGAGGGGATTATTGAGATATTGGGGCACCTTGGGAGGATTCTAGAGATGGTAATATAGATTAAGGATGTGATAAAAGTATTTTAAGTGAAGATAAGTGGGATATTTGGTGGGTTTATATAGGAAATGAGAGGGGTTTCTTTAATATTTCACAAACTTAGGTTTTGGAATCTATATAATTAAATATTCAAAACCCACAAACCTTACCATGGTTTTTTCCCATGTTTTTTTCAAAATAGGATTGTAAAATATTATTTTATAATTACATGGTCTTAATATATTAAAATATTAGCCTTGATTATGTGGAGGTGAGTCACATTATTAAATAAATGAACTTAAAATCATAAAATATATTATATATTTTGGAGGATTCACTAAGGCTTTATAAAATAAGTCAAACAAACCTAAAATAACATTATTTTAAATATAAAACTTATATTTGGACAAATATACCTTTTATAGTGTTTATTACATCACTATTGGGCCATTATAATGTCATAAAACACACTATATATTTATATGGTATTTAATTTTTACCCAAAAATTCGACTGTCTCAGAAAATTATAAAAAATTCACCATTGGATAATTTTGATATCCTGATTAAAAAATTAATATTAATTTTATCCAAATAATTTTCTAAATATGTTAATTTTCACTTTTAAAATAAAAACTGACATTTATTGAAAACTGATGGGTTTTGACAAAAACAGTTTTTAAACCTTAATAAAAATTACATTTGGCCTCATAAAAATTATATGATAATTTATATTTAATAAAAGTAATTTAATTATAATTTTTTATTAAAATATTATTTATTAATTCATCAAAATATATTTCTTAATTCAATTTGAATATTAACCAAAAATACTATTTGTTCTTCAAAAACAATAATAAAATTAAAGTATATTCATTATTCTATTCAAAAATAATGTACATAATCATAATTATAGGGTCTTGATATATATCCATTTATTAATTTAGCATACTCCCTAAGATTAAGGTGTGCGACGGTGGGGATTTCATGGGGTCGTTTGGTGAACATGGTTTGGGTCATGATCTTGATGGGCTTGAACTTCTCTTGTAAACGGTTTCACTCATGATTAAGTTGTTGGATATCAGCTTGAGATTAGTCTAGGGAAAATCTAAAAAATGCTATCTCCCTCAGAATCTCTAATAAATGGGATTCATAGGGAATGATTCTAATGGTTGAGTCTATCACCTCCTTTGTCTGTGTCGAAAGGATTTGTTAAAATGCTATATTTATACTAGTCATGTGATCATTGTTCAACGGCTATATTATCAATGGTAATGATACTTAACAGTCATTTAAATCCAATTAGATATAATAAAACAAATGGAGTGCATGTTTTTTCTATATCCACTTTATAAAATAATACATTTAATTAAATCAAAAGCGAAATTTCACTTATAATAGTTTGAGTCGTTACAATGGTTGAGATCCCAAAAGTTGATAGAGACTCTAATTTTCCCATTCTTCTTCCTGATTGGGATGATGTTAGTTAGAAATCTAGGGTACTGGACTTCTCTGGAGAAGTTTTCTTTGATAAGATTATCAACTTTAGCCTCAACTATAGCACCATGAGAGGGGTGCATCTTTCTGGGAGACTTTTTGATCCCGCTATGACTCACTGGGAGGCCAAGATAGTGGACGGTGACCTGAGGGTCTAGTCTAGACATCAAATTATAGATCTAGGTGAATACATGATGGTACTACTTTAGGAAGTCCACATACTACTGCTACTCCTCTAGATACATGACTTCACTTATCAATGTTGGCCTCGAATCTTCCTTGGTATCAAGGTTTCCCTAGATTATCTCATTTATGGTGGTGTATATGCCCTCTTAAAATGAAAATGGGGTGTCTTCTAAATCCTATTTGTCATATGAGATAATAGAATCGGTGGGAGGAGGTGATTCTTCTAGGTTAGCTGACTTGGGGGAAGCACTAGTTTCTTCTTGGTCAGACATAAAATCTTCACTAGGGGATTCCTACTCTGCTAAAACATTAGTGACAAAAGTTTTCGAGCCAATTCCATCCTTCCTTCGACTATAGGGTCCATTCTTGATGTCAAAGCAATAGTGGTGAGTCAACTTTTGTTGGTTTAGTCCTACTCTATGAAACATGTGGGAATCCCATGAAATAGAAGCCATAGGTAGAACATTTCAATACTTTATAGGAGTACAGTCTTCTGGTGTCACCCGGGTCTGTCCCATGTAAGATTAAAAGGTATTATATGAACATCCCTTATTTTTAGGGATGTTAAAACCATTTTTATTGGAGACAAAAAAACCCTCTCATTTTTAGCATTGTGGGCTCCAGATAATGAATCATATGAATAAAATCATCATCCAAGTCTACCCATAGATTGGATATAGTGGTTTTCAGATCATTAGTGTGCTCAAACCCATTGGTTTAAACCTACTTACCCTCCCTTTTATAGTATTTTTATCCATATAGTTGTCATAACAAGAGTCAAATGGAGATTCATCACCTTAGAGCACCCCTACTCGACCATTGATGGAGTACTTGAGGCACTGGTGATATGAGGAGTGGACCACCACATGAAAAAAAATCCAAGGACTACCCAACAACACGTTATAGGTGGTATCTTACAAGACCACAATGAATTAAGAACTTCATGTCAAGCCACCAAACTGGGTATTCAACCGAACCCTGAAACATTGTTTTTTATCACTCCTATCATAACCCTAAATTGTTGGGTTAGAGGGAGTTATATCTGCCTTGGTTAGTCCCAACCTATGGAGAATCTGAGTTGGGATGATGTTGATACCCGAACCTATGTCCACCAGGAAGCAATGGATCTCCATTCCATTAAACTATCCAGTAATGTATAGCAGGCATATGTGCCCCTGTATGAGGGAACCTTCATATTCCCTAGAGAATGAGATGAAGACTTATTATTTTTTATTCTCAGCCTCCACTACACAGTATGTATATTTATTAGCTACCTAAACTTCAAAATGGAGAGGTATTTTCAAGGATTCTGTAAGGGGCTCGTGCATTTATTTTGACAAGAAAAGGGCCTCAAGGATCTATAGCCTTGAAGGTATTCCTATGATGTTCTTTAACACATAATAATTCCATAAAAAAATGTATGTTTTTTCCCATAGGAGGTTTCACTTTGGCATGGGGGAAAATGGATGTTGTTGGCTGTACCACTAGATTCTGACTAGTATTAGAAATATCCTATTGCCGACTAAATGACCTACTCTGAACCACTGTCAGCTGACTATCAGTTGGTTGAGGCTTGGCTCTGGCTGGGTAAGGCTGATCATAGTATGATCATGGTTGAGTTTCTCAATAAACTAAATTTTTTGGCTATGAATGGGTACCTAGAGGATCATGCTAGGAGGACAGTTCCTGATAATATTTACATAAAACTTGTTACCTAGTCTCAGTATCATGAATATCCTAACTCAAGGTACCAGATGGAACATTATGGAGACTTGTATGTCCTTTTCCATTCCTTTTATGGTGCTAACTGGAGGAACTTGGGGGGTTTTCATGGATTTTCTCATCATCAGGCATCGTGAAGTGATCTATCAACTCAATAGTGTTCATGGAGGCATAATCCTACTCATCATCAATGAAGTCATCCAATTATGGGAAGACCCTAGGAGCAGTTCCCAAATTATGAGGCATGAAATAACCAAGAGTATGAGATGGCTTCAGCATGAATGGGGGACCTTGATTTACCTTGTGCTATCAATTCTTGTTCTTCTAGGGTTTGGAAGGCTATGAAGTGGATGCAAATACAGTAGTCAGATGAGGTGTGATGACCATAGGAGGTTCTGGCCTGTACAAGCAAGAACAGATAACGCCATGGGTGTGAGCAACTACCCTACAAGCTAACTAGTCATCATAATTATAGATCCCATGGATAGAAGTCTACTTAAATTCACCAAATCCTTTACTTTTGTTGTCAGTATCAATGGAGGTATGTGTTACATGCATTTAAACTTTACCCAACTTGACCAAACTATGATTCACTTGGTCCTTATCACGAACCGAATCTGGTCACCATCAAAACCGGCACCAAACCCAGACCATGAAAAAGACATAAGGTAATTCCCTATCCCTACGGGATGTAATAAGTGCTTGGGTATAATATATTTTGGTTTGGGAATGATTTACCTGAGTATGGATACATAAAACCTCAAAAACAATCGATAAACCGAAATCTGAAAATTCATGCCAAACAGGATTTAAACAAAATCCAGAACTCAATATGTAGGTTTAAACATAAAACAAGAGGTCCAAAGACACATAAAAGTATCATAAAAACATATCCAAGGACTCCACATGACAAGGGGTCGTCACCCACAAGCTGTCTCCACAACACCACACCATGGAAGGGAACTAACAACCTGAACCGTCGTCACCCAAGGCCTTGCCTTTACCTGTGTCAAACATGATCAAGTCTACTTACACCCAAGGGGTGTAAGTAGGGTCTGAACCTAATCTTAATAGGATACCACTAGGAGATTCCATATAGTGAGAAATACAAGGTAAAAAGCATGCCATCTTTGATAAGCAAGAAGTGGTGGAAATAATTTCTAAAGAATGAAACTTTTTAATGTAAATATTTTTCAAAGGGAATTTTTCATGAGTGAGAATATTTCAATAAAAAAATTAATTTACTGTATTTTCCATCCAAGACCATTATATTCCAAAGATAAATACAAAATATCCAATGAGCACTGATCTTGGGAACACCCCTAGGCACTAATTAGTCTCGGGGCCCATGTACATCGTATCTCGTTGTAATGTAACCATAGAAAAATCTATTCTTGTGCGCGAGCCACTAGTAGGAAACATACCCATAACATAGTGTACCCCAACTATCATCAATATAGTTTTGTTAGTGTTGTATTTATCTATTTTTCTCAGTGAAACAGGGATAAACCTGCTCTGAATCACTAGCATACTAGTACATATCTTCCCTCCTAAATACTCAGGTTTCCCCCTTTGTGCTCAAACCATTTTCACATATTACCAAAATCCATTAGCACATAAACACATTATTTCTAGTCATTATCAAATCAAAATAGTATCTACACATGTTTTTCACCACTTACATCACTCAATAAAACCTTTAGAATTTCAATAGAATAACTTCACAAAATTTAACAATGTTTTGCACACAAAATCCATTAAAAACCCTACTTTGAACACTATTTGCATACCCATATTCACCAAAACAAAATTTTCATCACTAAAACATTTTTATAAATCCATTACAAGAGTTATAAAACAAGACCAATTGTAATAACATAGAATAGACATGTAAAACACCCCATTTAACACAAAATTGGTACCTAAAACTCATTTGCTAAACAAACGTCACCAAAACCAAATTTCGTAGCAAGGATAATGAAGGATAAGTGTGAAAAAAATGTAAATTAAGAAAATATAACTCATCTAGTAGTGCATACACATGGAATCACCTACCACAAGTGTCAAAACCCTTGAATCCTTGTGGGAAAGTTCAACCGCACCACCGCCGCATCACAAGGGACTTAGATCAAGCATAAAACCACAATATTAGACCAAGAAACCCTAGATCAAACCCTAGGTTAGAATACCCAGTTTTTTGACATTAGTAAATTCAATAGGAAATGTAAGAAACCATAAGTAAATGGAAGAAACCCTAAGCAAATTGGATAAAGAAGGAAGGAGACCCACTTACTTGAGGGATCTTGAAGAAATCACCCCAAACACACTAGTAGATGAATTTAAAAACATCCAAAAATGAAAGTGATGTTAGAATAAGGTTGATAAGATCAAGTGACAACTGAAATGTGGAAAAATAGTAAAAAATGAAGGAGTTATGAAGGAAATAAGTTACCTCTTCAAATTTGGATGATTTGAAAAATCCTAAGAAGTTATGCCCTAATAAAAGATGCATATGAGCTCCAAAGAGTGGGGAAATAGAATGGAGGAGTTCCTAGGGTCAGTGGGATTGGGTGAGAGTTGGAATCACCAAAAAATCATAAAAATTGAATAAGATATTAAATAAACAATTTTAAAAAAAAACTGGAAATGGGTTTACGGGCTGGCCCAATTCCTTAAATAAAAACCCAAATCCACCATGAGTATGGACTCATAAAGGGTCCAAATTGATATGGTGGTGTCAATAGATAAGGGGAGGCCATTTTGGAAGTAGAATGGGTAAAAAATTTTGAAAAATAAAATATTTGTAAAAGAAAAAAAATTGGTTTTTAAATCTGGAAATGGTCTCATGATTTGGACCAAATCATGAAAACTCACCCTTTCCTCCAAAAATGCATGGGAAACCCACCAAAAAAAAGCAATAATGAAAATTAAATGAAATTTAACTTTAAAATAATTCATGTATGTGACAATTCTCCCCACCATGAAAGACTTTCTGCCCTGTAAAGTCAACCTGAAGCTTGATCGGAAAACAAGAATGGGTACTCCTTCTCAACCCACAACTTCTGCTCCCAAGTTTCATGGACATCATTCTCATGATAAAAAAGGACCTGAACTATTGGAATAGACTTTCCTCGAAGCACCTTCTCTTGGGAATCAACTATTCTCACTGGCCTCTCAAAAACATACAAATCAGGCGCTATATCCAACTCCTCCCAATTCAGTACATGGGATGGATCCGGGTTGTATTTCTTCAACTGGGAGACATGAAAGACATCATGGATGGATGTAAACTAAAAAGGTAAGGCCAGCCTATATTCCACATTTCCAATACACTCGGTGATCTCAAAAGGTCTAACATACCACAATGTCAGCTTCCCTTGCTTTCCCAATCGACGATGGCCCAAACGAGGGGCCACTTTCAAAAATATCATTTCACCCATAGAAAACTCTATGTCTCAACACCTCTGGTCAGCATATGATCTATGGAGACTCTTAGCTATCAATAATCATAACCTGATCAACTTGAACTTCTCAGATGTCTCATGCACTAGACTCATCCCCAATTGTGAGGTCTCACCTACCTCATCCCAACACAGGGGGCCGACAAGGCTGACCATAGAGTGCCTCAAAAGGATCCATTCTAATTGAGGATTGATAACTGTTATTATAAGAAAACTCAACCAATCCCAAATGGCTATCCTAGGAACCTCTAAAGTCTAGAACACATGCATGGAGCATGTCCTCCAAAATCTGATTCATCCACTCTGTCTGGCCATCCATTTGAGGATGGTATGTCGTGCTCATCTTAATCTGAGACCCCAAGTCCTTTCGAATACCTTCCCAAAACTGATAAGTGAAATGGGTGTATCTATCTGATATAACTACTGATGGAACACAATGTAACCTTACCACCTCCTTAAGTACAAACATCCCAACTCATCCACTTTAGTTGTATCTCTGATCGGAATGAAGTGGGATGATTTGGTAAGACGATCAATCACCACCCAAATAGTATTATTACCCCAAGGTGTAAAAGGTAATACAACAATTAAGTCCATGGAAACCTCTTCCCACTTCTAGATAAGAATGGGTAATGGCTGGAGCAATCTAGAGGGCCTTTGGTGCTCCTCTTTCACATGCTGACATGTGTAGCATCTCCACACGAAGTTAGATATGTCTCATCTCATACCTAGCCACCAAAACTGTTGACGCACGTCATAATACATCTTGGTGGAACTAGGATGGAAAGCCCACTAATACCGGTGGCTATCCTTCATCACCACCTTCTGCAGAGATGATGGCACTACTAAACGGACCTTGAAGCACAAGATAACCTCAGGAGATGATCACTAATCAGAAGAAATCTCCCCACCATAAAGAAACTACCTCTACCATTGAAAAAGTTCATCACTGGTTTGTTCTTGCTGAATTAACTCCAAGATAGAAGGATTCAACTAAATTCTCTCCAAGAATGCACCTTCATTGTGCTCCTTCATCTCCACATGCATCTGAGCAAAGAGCCCCATAAAAGTCCACTCGTCACTGGACTTCCTTAAGGCTTGCACTAGAAATTTTCTACTCAAAGCATATTCCACCACATTACCCTTTCCCGGGGTATAGATTATTTTAAAGTCTAACCCATACAAGTACTCTATCCAATGGTGTTGCCTCATATTGAGGTCCTTCTGTGAGAAGATATAGGCCAAGATTTTTTTATCAGAGTAGACCACAAACTTCTCCCCAAAGATATAGTGATGCCAAGTCTTCAAATCATGCATCACAACTGCTAAATCCAAGTCATGGTTCAGGTAATTCTTTTCATGTGGCTAGAGTTGGTGAGAGCCATACGCCACCACATGATCATCCTGCATAAGCACGCACCTGAGACCCATACCTGAAGCATCACAATACACCACATACCCCTTTCCATCCTCTGGAAAAATCGGAATGGGGTGGTATTCAACTGCCTCTTCAGCTCCTCGAATGATTCCTAACATTCTGGGGGCCATACAAACTTCACCCCTTTCTGGGTGACCGTGGTCATTGGTGAAGCAAGCTGAGAGAAATCCCAAACAAACTGCCTGTAATAACCATCCAGGCTGAGGAAAATCATGATCATGAACACATTATTTGGATGATCCCATGACATAATTTCACCGATCTTCTCTAGTTCCACCAAAACCCCCTACTATGAGATCACATGCCCCACAAAATTTTATCTCTCTGATTCAGAAAGTGCACTTGGACAACTTTGCATAAAGGCGATGCTGTCACAAAGTGCTCAGAACGATCCACAAGTGATGATCATGTTCCTCCTCAGATCCCGAATAAACTAGGATGTCATCCAAAAACACCACAAATAAATAATATATATATTGATGGAATACCTTATTCATGAGTTCCATAAAGACTGTTGGAGGATTGGTTAATCTGAAGGGCATGACCAAGTACTTGAAGTGGTTGTACCTACTTCAGAAGGCTGTATTTGGGATATCTTTCTCTTTCACCCTAAGTTGATGATATCCTGAACACAAGTCTATTTTATAAAACCACCTTTCCCCTTTCAACTAATCAAAAAATTCATCTATTTGGGTAAAAGGATGTTTTTTCTTGATTTTTACCTTATTCATCTTCCAGTAGTTAATGCACAACCGGAGGGATCCATCAACCTTTTTTGCAAACAACACAGGAGTGGCCCAAGGAGAGATGCTCGGGTGAATGAATAATTTTGATTCTAAGTTATCTAGTTGTATATTTAATTCCCTTAGCTTAGTGGGGCCATGTGATATGAGGGAAGAGATATCGATTGTGTTTCTGGTGCCAGATCAATCGAGAACTCCACATCCTGCTCTGGGGGGAAACCTGAAAAATCATCCAGAAATACCTCTGAAAACTCGTCCACTGCATGAGGTATTCCACCATCAGGATAATTACCATCATCCTCTATCATTAGAAATGATAAATGAAATAAAATATCTCTTAACTCTAGGAGTGGAGGTCTCGCACGACTCGACCAAGGATCTCATTCCCCACGAAAAACCTGACGACTCCCATCAGGTGTCATGCAACTCACTTGTTTCCTATAGAAATTGATTTGTGCCTGAAAGTTTACTAGACAATCCATTCCAAGTATTATGTCAAATATATCCATATCTGAGACAAATAGGTCTCAATCTATCTCAACCCCTGACACAGAAAGCGCACACGACAGGCACCTGAGACCCTTCTCCTTATTCTTTCCCAATAGCGTCACCAACTCCATCGCAAAAGAAAAAAAACTTGGTTGGAAAATTCAGAGTGTTAACAAAACAGGAAAAAATAAATGAAATATAGGTACCAGTATCAAAAATAGTATCAAATATAGAAGATTCAATCAAAACGGTACCTCGAACTATCGACGGTCCCGCCTCGGATCCTGCTAGTGCCTAATACACCGCATGGAGATGTCCGGTCTCTGCCTGAGGATGACTGATAGTCTGTGGATGTTCACTAAAATGGATCTACCAAGAATATGACTCATCCCTACCACCACAGATACCAAACCAAGATCCCCCAATCCTAGACGGCTATGACTGAGATGGAACTCCTCTTGAAGCCATTGATCCTGTCCCACTCTAAAGTGGACATGCCACCCTAAAAAATTATTGCAAGTGACCCATACCTCAACATTGATAATAGGGCTTAAGAGGATATGGGAATGATGGTCATATGTTCCCCGGCCTCCCACACTGATGGCACATGATGGATCTTGCATCATAAGCCACAGATGAAAACTGCCTAGAAGAGTGGCCTAAACTACCACCTCCCTTCTTCCCCTGCTCCTCTTGCTTTCTTTTCTTCTTTGAAGAGATGCCACTACCCACTACTAATACTGTCCCAGAGAAACCATCCCTCCCTTTTCAGTCAATCTCTTCCATACACGCCCAGTCAACCACCCCAGCATAGGTCCTTAGCTTAAACAAGAAAACCTAGGAGTATATCTCTGGTTGTAAGCCTTTCTCAAACCTTTGGGCCTTCACTTGACCATTAGAGACGATTTAAGGAGCATACCAAACCATCTCAACAAAACTGTTGGAATAATCCATCACATAAATATCCCTCTGAATAAGTTCCATGAACTCTCAGGATCTAGCATATTCCAAGACTTCAGGGCAGTACTGTTCATTGAAGACAACCTTGAAATCTCCCCAGCGCATCTACTCATTCTTTCCAATTTGAAGTATAGATTTCCACCACTTTTGGCTGGGAACCTCCAACAAAAAAGAGGCACACTTCACCCTGACCTCCTCAGGTGTGTCCAGGAACTCGAACATGTGCTCAATCTTTTCGAGCCATTCCTCTTCTTCCTAGGGTTCTATGATACCTCAGAAAGTAGGAGGTTTATTTTTTAGGAACTCCTGGGTCTTGTCCTTCCTAGGACCAGTCTCATCTTCTATAACAGTAGCTGGAACAGGAGTCGGTCCATGTCCTAGATCTTGTATAGCATGAACCACAACCTCTACTATCCTTTGATCAACAATTGAGGGAGAACTCTCTCTATCTTCCTCCCGTGGGTGCATGGGAGATTTTCGGGGAGGCATATTGCTACAAAAGACAACAGTCGCAAGAAAAAAATCAGTACAAAAATTCTAAAACCTTCATCAATAAAATAAAATATAAATAATCCAAACACATTACAATGATAAAAGAAACTACTACCCCACCCCCACCTGATGTCCATGTGTGGTATGCAGCCCACACGTCTCACCTGGAAGTGAAGTCAAACAAACAATTCTAATGTCCCATGGTGACTCAAGGTCTGCCAAGAGAGGTGCAGTCCAAGAACCCTACTTATGACCAAAACTCTGAGTCCCAACATTCCTAGATCCTATCAAGCCTGACTCATCCCAAAATAATAATATAACCCAAAAACATTAACCTCCTTTGATGTTATTATGTCACGAACCGAATCTGGTCTTTATCAAAATCGACACCAAACCTGGCCTGTGACAAGGTCTGAAGGGCGTTCCCTATCCTCATAGGTTGTCAAAAGTGACCAGGTATCATATATTTTTGTTTGTTAATGATTTACTTGAGTATGGATACATAAAACATCAAAAACAATCGATAAACCGAATCTGAAAATTCATGTTAAACAAGCTTTAAACAAAATCAAGAACTGAATACATAGGTTTAAACATAAAACAAGAGGTCCAAAGACATATAAAATTAGCAACAAAACATCCCCAAGGACTCCACATGATAAGGTATCATCAGCCACAAGTTGTCTCCACAACATCCCACCATATAAGGGAACTAACAACCCAAACTGCCATCACCCAAGGCCTTGCCTTTACGTATGTCAAACATGATCAAGTATAATTACACCCAAGGGGTGTAAGTAGGTTTTGATACTAATAACAATATGATACCACCAATATATTCTATAGAGTAAGCAGTACAAGGTAAAAATCATTCCAGTTTTGATAAGCAAGAAGTGGTGGAAATAATTTCTAAAGAATGAAACATTTTAATGTAAACAATTTTCAAAGAGAATTTTCCATGAGTGAGAAAATTTAAATAAAAAATTTAATCTAATATATTTTAAATCCAAAACCACCATATTACAATGATAAATACAAAATATTCAATGATCACTAATCTTAGGAACACCCCTAGGCATTAGTTAGTCTCAGGCCCCATGTACATCGTATCTTGGTGTAAAGTAACCATAGAAAAATCCATTCTCATGCATGAGACACTATTAGGGAACATACCCATAACCTATTGGTCCCCAAAAATCATCAATATAGTTTTTTTAGTGTTGTATTTATCCATTTTTCTCAATGAAATGGGGATAAAACCGCTTCGAATCACTAACGTACTAGTACATATCTACCCTCTAGATACATGGGTTTCCCCCTTTATGCTCAAACCATTTTCACATGTTACCAAAATCCATTATCACATAAACACATCATTTATTGTCATAATTAACTCAAAACAGTAGCTACACATTCTTTTCACCACTTACATCACTCAATAAAACCTTTAGAATTTCAAAAGAATAACTTCACAAAATTTAACAATGTTTTGCACACAAAATCCATTAAAAACCCAACTTTGAACACTATTTTCATACCCATAGTCACCAAAACGGAATTTTCATCACTAATTTTTTTTATAAATCCATTACAAGAGTTATAAAACAACCCCAATTGGCATAACATAGAATAGACATGTAAAACACCTCATTTAACACAAAATTGGTACCTAAAAATCATTTTCTCAACAAACGTCACCAAAACCAAATTTCACAGTAAGGATAATGAAGTAAAAGGGTGATAAAAATTAAAATTAAGCAAATATAACTCATCTAGAAGTGCTTACACATGAAATCACCTACCACAAGTGTCAAAACCCTTGAATCTTTGTGTGAAAGTTCAACCGCACCACCACCACACCACAAGGGACTTAGATCAAGCCTAAAATCACAATATTATACCAATAAACCCAAGATCAAATCCTAGGTTCGAATTCCCACTTTATATAAATTAGTAACTTCAAGAATAAATGGAAGAAATCCTAAGAAAATGGAAGAAACCCTGGGCCAATGGGAGGAAGAAGGAAGGAGACCCAATTACTTGAGGGATCTTGAAGAAATCACCCCAAATACACCAGTAGCTGAATTTCCAAATAGTCAAAAATGAAATTTAGGTAATAATAAGGTTGAGAAGGTCAAGTGAGAACTTAAATGTGGAAAAAGAGTAAAAATAAAAGTATTTATGAAGGAAACAAGTTACCTCTTCAAATCTGGACGATTTGAGAAAGCCTAAGAAGTTCTGCCCTAATTCACGATGCATATGAGATCCAAAGAGGGGGAAAAGAGAATGGGGTGATCCTAGGTTAAATGGTCTTGGGTGAGAGTTGGGATTTCCAAAAATCATAAAAATTGAATAAGATATTAAATAAACAATTTTTTAAAAAAACTAGAAATGGGCTTACAGGCTGGCCCAATTTCTTAAATAAAAACCCAAATCCACCATAATTATGGATTCCTAAAGTTTAAAAATTGATATGGTGGTGTTAATAGGTCATGGGAGGACATTTTAGAAGTTTAATGGGTGAAAATGTTGAAAAATTAAAGAGTTATAAAAGAAACAAATTTGGTTTTTAAATCTGGAAATGGGTTCACGGTTTGGCCCAAATCATGAAAACTCACCATTTCCTCCAAAAATGCATGGGAAACCCCCACAAAAAAGATCAATAATGGAAATTAAATGAAATTTAACTTTAAAATAATTCATGGATGTGACAGTCTTATATCCAATCCTTGAACACATAGCATTATTTTATGGTATTTCCAAGGATCATATGGTATGAGAAATGGTCAGGGAGGTCAGTTCTTCTAGCTTCTTGGGGATTCTTGTACTTAGGCCGCTTTAGAATTCCCTTCACAAGGGTGAAAATGAAGTATCCCAGAATATGTGCATCCCTAAAGGAATAGTTCTAGTTTATTCTATCTAGGGAGGTAACTATGAGGGTATATCCTTAATGAGGGTCTAGATCCACATTCTCTCATATAGGCATCTTCACCTGGTGAGGTGGTGCCTAACAGTTCTGTTCTGATCGAGGTTGTGCTTGATATGGATGTGTTGGGTGATGCTTCACTTAGTGAGGATCCTTTAGAAAATGGTCCAAAAACTCTACCAACTCAGGGGCCTCTACCTGTATGTCAGTGGTAGTCTCTAAATTAGAAGGCCTTCTCACAGGAGCTGGAAGATGCAATGGGCATGACGGTCTAGTATGTTGTAGGGATTCTTACAGATGTTAGGCCTTATCAGAAATCTCCCAGAATCCACCTGAAAAATTTTAGGTGGTGAGTGTAGGGACCAACTTAGTCTTTAAATTCCCCAAACACATTGTTAATATCTTCTCTTGAGTCAGTGACATTTCAAGTGAGTGCATGAGGCCTTTTCACTAAGCAAAAAGTATACAACTCACTCATCAGGTCTTTATTTCCACTTTAAGAGGTCATAAATACTTGTCTTGTTCATGGCGGATCTAAAATAGTAGAGGAAATACCTATGAAGGTCTTCCTAACCAATGATGGATCCTACGGTAAATTGGATTTATGAGACGAACATGGGTCCTTCTGGTGTCTGAATGAAACACTGAATCTTGTTGGCCTCTTACTACTCTGGGGTTCCCAAAATGGGTCCACACCTTGAGATTAAGTGGGATAAGTGCTACAGTGGCTCTCCCATACCATTAAATGTGGAAAATATGGGATTTCCAAATTTTTGGGGTGCTCAGATGTTGTCCACCCATGTAAGGTATGGATTTTTGTTAGGTGGGATCTCCACCTATTATGTTTTGAGGGCCTCAAGGTGAGTGGTGAGAGTGGCTATCAAGTTATCTTAGTGAGGTTCCCTATCTTGGATAGGTTAACTGGGCACCAATGCATTGATAGGCTCATCAACTTTGGGATCGGGCTCATTAACTCAAGGAGCAGCATGACCTAGATCTCAAGGAGGATAATTATGCTGCTCGGGCAGGTTCGGAAACTCATACCTTGGATTCTTTCCATATACTTCTGCTTCAGCTATGAATAGATTGGTGGGGCCACCAAGATCAAATGGGGTCATATTTACAATGAGGAATTGTTTCCAAACTAGAGGAGAGGTAGGGTCTCGTGGGGTGGTTCCATAATTTGGGCATCGATTGGAAATGAGTTTAGTGATGAACCTCTTATTCTCTTCAAGTTACTTAAGGAGGGAAACTACCATGGGCTCTACCACTTTATTTGGTGTGGCCTCAAATGGATTAGAGGGATCATCATGATCCTTTACCTTATTGATATTTCGGCGGGTAGGCAACAATGTCTCATTGGAGGAATCTCTGAGGCTAAGTGACTGCCTTTGTTGGTAAGTGAGGACACATATCTAAGGGTATTCCTAATATTTCACCACCCCTTGAGGTGGGTTTTATCTATCAATCCTTGAATCAGTGTCACTATTACCCTAATACTCTACTATATTTTGGATGACCCTATTTATCGTAATGGTACTCATAGGGGATCCATCATCATTGGCAGGTAGGTCAGGTTATCACAAGATAGGGATGAAGTGTAGGGGAGTGTATTTTCCTCAGCCACTGATCTATAAATGCAAAGACCCTTCTTTCATAATTCAATAGAGAACTGTAAGAATCTTAACACATATCTGTTAGAGGTTTTGGAAGTAGTCATACGACTCAGGGAACTAAGCCACTGAGAGTAATACCATCATAATCCTTCATCACTGCTAATGGATGGCCTTAAGGTTATCATGACTACCTAGATAGGACAACTAATGATTACATAGGTAGTGAAGTGTGGCCCATATGAGCCGGAATAAATAAACAGCCTAGACCTTAGTAAGGGACTCCAGGATGTCAACATTTGGAGTTGTGGGTGGCCAAAACACCACTAACAATTGTTTATTGGTTAAAACTACCCACAAACCCTCTTTCTAAATGGAAGGGACCTATCCTTGGTTTTCCCAAGCTCTGATCAGTGCTGGAAAAGAGATAAGTGAAATATCTAATGTGGATCGGTTCTACAGCTAGTTGATTGGTAGAGGAGTCACTGCACGAGTCAAATGTTCACTGTATGTTGGGACATCTCTCAGGGGAGGCACCAATAACATCATCACATCACTATAGGATGGGGTATTCACCACTACCTCATGCATAAGGGCAGCGATGCTCGTTTTTTGGCTCAATATAAGGATCACCATCTGAAGGTGCCAACCCTAATCCTGAAATCTCTCCAACTTCTTGAGTAGAGGTAGGGAGAAGGGAAACCGTTGGTGATAAAGGTTTCTGCACTACAAGCCCCTGGAAGGGAGCCAGAATATCCTCCACCTACATATACCTATAGAGGAATCTATGGATCTTGTGTACCTTAGCTTCTGGGATTTAAATCCTCAACTGTCGGGCTCCTACTCCATAATCTGATGATTGGGTTGAAGGCTCCATCATTGATTTGTTTGTACCCTCATAATCTTATAGGTTGATGAGGTCCATGAAGATTTTTAATTTTCCAAGATTTCACCTTCGACAGCAAGTATTCTCCCTCTTTCCCTAGGAAGGTTCATTAGGGTAGTGTATGTCTTTAGAATATGGAGGAATTTCATGAAGGTTTGTTATAATGTTGGGTGGAACTCCACTTTGGTTGGTTGGGACATGGGGAGGACCTAACTTTTGATTATTATTAAAGTAGGGAGGAACTTCACTCTAAGTTGGTGCAATGTGGGGAGGGCCTCTACTTTAACTAGTGAAGGAGTAGAGTGTACCTCCACTCTGTTTGGTAGGAACAAGAAGATGACCTTTGTGCTGGTTGGAAGAGACATTGGTAGGACCTCCATATTGAGAAGCAGGAGTATGGAGAGGATCTCCATACTAGTTATCAAAAGATAAGGGAGGACCTTCACTCTAGTTTTTGATGAAGTAGGGAGGACCTACGTTTTGGTTGGCACTAGAGCAGAGAGGACCTCCTCTTTGTCTAGTAGCGGCATAGGGAGGGCCTTTGTGCTGGTTGTTGAAAGAGCAGGGAGGACCTTCGCTTCGGTTGATGATGGTGTGGTGAGGACCTCCACACTGATTCTCATCATCATGGGTTGACTCATAATGATTGTTAGTGGTTACAGTGATTTCAAGAGTCAATTCAACCTACCTATGAGGTATATGGGGTCTTGATCCCAATCAGGTGAAGATGGATCCTTATTATCCTATTGTAGGGATCTAGAGATATGTGTCAATAGTGGAAGGGGCCACTAGAGCCATGGAAGATTCCCCTTGTTGGGAAAAATCTTGGGCCTACCCCCGACATTAGTGTTGGGTGCTTTAGATTGGTGTTAATGGTGTAGGGGTGAAGTCCATATATTCTTTAGTCTACGGGGCTGACTAGTGCTAGAGTTGATAAGGCCTAGGGGGAGCCCTCATTGGAATCTCTTGGGTGGTATCGGTGGTAGAAGAAACTCTATAATCTACTACCACTTCAATGTAGGGGAGAAAATAATCGGATTGTTCTACAAAGAGACTCCTAAAGTGATTCATCATTGGAACAGTGGTTGGTTTCCCTCATCATGGCCCTCGGGGGTGGTGGTGTCATTATGGCACTAATTTCTCTAGGTCCTGGCAGGCCATATCCCTCATGGGAATGACCCTTTCCTACTCGTAATGATGTAAAAGGGTGTCGATCACCCTCCTCTAGATGATCTTAGAGTATGAGATGGGGCGTTTTCACCCATTAGTTGAAGTCATTATAACGTCTCGGTTCTAGAAGCCACCCAGAGGCGCCCCATACCTGATTATTCACATGGCCTCAGGCGCATTTCCCCTAATTCCAGAGGCTTATGAATAGAAGTGAGGGCCTTGGTGTGATAGTGGGGAAACTCTGCCCTCATTGGAAGAGTAACACAGTGGAAGAAAACAATAGCACAAGTGGAATCAGGAATAATCCATACAAAATAAACAACAGAAGACTGAAAAATAATAAATTGGAGCACACATATATATATATGAATTATTCATGAAATATATGTCTAGGAAATCAGCCAAACACATCACAATGCTGGAATACAACAGTACTAAACCCAAGTACAAAATAAATAAAGTAAACAACTCCACAGCATCGCAAGCCATAGCTTGGTCCCATGCTCTCCAGCTCCACAGCAAGTCAAGTACCTGAAGTAGAAGGGTGCTTTCCCTTATCTATACCTGCAACAATATAATCTGTTTGGGCCCAAAAACATGGCCAAAACAGGGTGTGAGACTAATCCCAATAGGCAACCACCATGAGATTTGTGCCTAATATCCAATGAATATATGGTAGGAAGTAAGAAAATAAATGCAGTAAACAAGGAAGTACCCAAAGTAAAAAATTCACAGTTTCAAAGTATTCAATTACCACAAATCAAGTAATCAAGAAAATACAACAGGTAACTCTCTGGGAATTACTCACAGCCTATCCCATCTGGTCCTACCTAGCAGCAAGAAAGTAAGCAACACAATAGGTAACCCTCTAGGAAGTACTAACAAGCTATCCCATCTGGTCCTACCTAGCAACACAAGAAAACCTATGGGTAGTACACTCATTCTAACCCCTCTAGTTCAGCTTAATCATAGACTCTCTAAGTAAGCACTCACCATCAATTCCCCATATAGTCTCGTATCGGTACTAAAGGCACTCTGGGAAAGCACTCAACGTATCATTCCCCCTATGTCCCACATTGAGGAACTACAGACACTCTGAGGAAGCACTCAATTTCAATTCCCCCTATGGTCTCACATCGTAAGTTATAAAGGCACTCTGAAGAAGCCCTTAAGTCCATACTCCCTATGGTCTATACACCAGGTTCTCACGGCCCAGTTTATGTCAAGCAAGTACAGTGAAGTTTATTATCCAAAGTAAACCTTAAGAACTACTTGGCTAGTAGTCTACAGCATAATAGCATATCAGAGCAATCACACCATCCTACAACTAGGCATGGGAAACTAAACAATAGCCTAATAGGAAAACTAGACCCTACGGTCAAAACAGGAAATCATGCATGGGAAAAAACTTCCAAATCATACCAATTAACCCTATTCACATTCAAATATCATCAACTCAAGCATAAAAGCATGGCCGAAAAACAATAGGTCTAAAACAGTAAACACGTAATACCCCGTTCATGGGTATTGGTGATTTTGCACATAAAACTCAAAGAATTTTTACAGAAAGGCACAAACCACCTATCTCAGCATTGGGAGATCGATATACTTGAGCCTCAGGGATTGAATCACCTTAGAATGCTGAAGATCTACAAAAACATCTAAAAAGTTCAACGGAGGATAACTTGAGAAGGATGAGGAATTGGGAAACGAATCTCAAGCAGAAGAGAGAGCTTACCGTGGTGATCCCAATGTAATTGATTGCGGTCGAATCAGATATCGGATGCTCGGTTGGGGGATTGGAGGAAGATCATGGTCGTACGGGAGATCTCGATTGAACAAGACCTAGAATAAAATTGTTCTGGGGATTAGACGCGACCCTGGTACGTTTAACAAAAAAAGAAAATACACGGTGTGTACTTTTGTAGTACATGGCGTGTACTTTCCTTTTCTGTACTCCGCTTTAGGCAGCCTCCAAGTCACCCCTACATGGCCGTGTGTGTAGACATCACACGGCCAACACATGGACTCCTGCGGTGACCAAGTATAGGGCATGTACTCAGAAAGTACATGGCGTGTACTTTGAAAATTTCTAGAAATTCATCTTTTCCTCAAAAATGACCAGAAAAGGAAAAAATGCCTGAAAAAGAAGATCAGGGTTCTTAAAAACTTCCCCCCTTAAATAAATTCATCCCTGAATTTCCCTAGCAAGGAGGCGTAGAAGAGGAAACCCTGAATAGCTCTATACACTATGATCGTACATCGGCCTCCCTCTCCCAAGTCTTGTCCTGTACTCGCCCGTGCTGCCATAGCACACATACCAGAGGAACAGACTGGCCATGGAGAACATTCATACTTCAATCAATGATCTGGATAGGATGCTCCTCAAAATATTCATCCACTTCCAACTCAACCTCCTCGGTTTGGAAAACATGAGATGGGTCTAAGAAGTAACGTTGAAGCTAAGAAACGTGGAAGACGTCATGCATAGCTCAGTACCTCTAAGGTAACTACAACCGATAGGCAATCGGACCAACTCTCTCCAACACCTCAAACAGCCCAACGTACCTTGGTGAAAGCTTACCCTGTCTCCTAATCCTCTTGTACCCCAACCTTGGTGTGACACACAGGAAAACCTGATCCCTGACCTCGAACTCCAGAGGTCATCTCTACTGATCAGCATAAGACTTCTGTCGAGACTGTGTAGTATCCATCCTCTTCTGAATCAACTCTATCAGCTTTGTGGTCTCCTAGACAAGATGAGGTCCCATTATAGCTGTCTCTCCTACCTTCAGCCAACATAAGGGTGATCAGAATGGCCTACCGTACAAAGTCTCATAAGGTTCCATCTGAATAGTCACTTGAAAACTATTATTATAGGATAACTCCCCAAGAGGTATATGCTTCTCCCAAGAACCTCAAAAATCCAGAATGCATGCACGAAGCATGTCCTCAAGCACCTGAATCGTATGCTTAGACTGGCCATCTGTATGGGGGTGGTATGTTGTACTCAAAAGTACCTATATACCCAAAGATTTCTGAATCCCCTGCCAGACCCAAGAAGTAAAATGGGCATTCCTGTCTGAAACTACGGAGTGTGTAACTCCATGTAGACGCACAATCTCTTGAATTTACAACCATACTATCTCATCAACACTGAAGTTCTCCTTGATCGGTAAGAAGTGAGCAACCTTCATGAGTTTGTTAATAACAACCCAAACTATATCATTCGCTCAAGGTGACCTCGGTAAACCTGTCATGAAATCCATCGTGACATCGTTCCACTTCCACTCAGGAATGGGTAACTACTGAAAAAAACTTGTTGGTCGCTGATGCTCCGCCTTCACCTGCTAATAGGTGGAACACTTCATGTGGCCTCAACTACCGAAACCCATACACAACGACTCCTTCTCCCTGCATAAGCACAGATCCCAGCCCGATACCTGAAGCATCACAGTATACAGTATAGATCTTGCCTGGATCTGGAAAGACTAGTATCAGTGCTGAATTCAACCTCCCTTTCAGCTCCTGAAAGGATGAATCATAAGAATCTGACCACAAGAACTTCGCACCCTTCTTAGTCAGACCCGTCAGTGGTGCTGCTAAGTGTGAAAAGTACTGAATGAAACGTTTGTAGTATCCATCCATCCTTAGAAAACTTTGTACCTCAAATACGTTCTTCGGCTGCTCCTAGGAAACTACTGCTCTCACTTTTTATGGGTCTATTGATACTCCTATCTCTGAGATAACATGACCCAAGAAGTGATTCTAGTCCATCTAAAAGTGGAATTTTGAGAGATTACCATATAATTGATTCTCTCTCAGTGTACTCAAAATTATCTCAAGATGTGTGGCATGGTTGTGTCGAGTGTGAGAGTACACTAAGATATCATCCACGAAGACTACCACAAAAGAAACCAAGTATGGATGGAACACTCGGTTCATCAGTGCCATGAAAACTGTAGGTGCGTTCGTAAGACTGAACGGCATAACCACATACTCGTATAGACCATACCTACTCCAGAAGGCTGTAAGAGGTATATCTAATGTTCTAACACACAACTAATGGTAACCAGACGTCAAGTTTATCTTTGAGAACACTTGGGATCCTCAAAGATGATCAAAGAGATCATAAATATTCGGTAAAGGATATTGGTTCTTGACCATCAACTGGTTAAGTTTCGGATAATCCACACAAAGCCTGAGGGTATTTTCCACCTTCTTCGCAAACAGGACAGGAAAATCCCAAGGAGAAGTACTGGGTCAGATGAAACCCTTTGCCTACAACTCCTCAAACTGCTTTTTGAGCTCCTATAACTCTGGTGTAGTCATCCTATAAGGAGGAATGGACATTAGTGCCACTCCTGGAATGAGCTCAATAGATAAGTCTACCTCACTCTCTAGAGGAAAGCCTGAAAAGTCTTCTAGAAAGACATCTTGGAAACGATCCACCACTGGAGGAAAGTCCATCTATGAAATCCCCTGGTCATCCAGATATAGACTAGCAATCTGGGTTGTAAATCCTCCTAACCCATGATGCTCAGGTCCTTCTCTACTCACCTGGACATCCCACTCTCCCTTATGAAGAAACGATCTACCCTCTAGTGATGTGAAACTCACCCTACGATGATAGAAATTGACGACTACCTGGAAGGGAACTAACCAATCCATTCTTTGAATGAAATCATATCCTTTCTTCTCTAGGACATAGAGGTCCCATAAAAAGTGACACCCACCAACCTCTAGAGGGAACTCCTTGCACTGACGTACACTTGCCATTCTAGTCCCCAACAGAGTTTCTAGTGTCAAGATATTGGCAGAAGAAACGATACAGAGCCCAAGGCTATCTACAACTGCAACAGATATAAAGCTATGGGAATCCCCTGTATTGAAAAGAGAAGAAGCTAAAACTGAGGCAACTAAGATTGTAACTCGAACTGTAGAAGGTCCAGGATCATGCTCCTACTAGGTCTACTCCACTGTAAAAGTTTGACCTGCTCCGCGGCCCTGTGACCCTGCCTGACCACTCTTAGCTGATTCACCCTGATGTCGCTAGAAATCGGAAGACTGGTTACCATGGTCATGACCTCCACCTCAGCCTGAACGGCCGGAAGAACTCCAGTTCCCAGACTGGTGAGAAACCGGTGGTGCTTCTCTTGAACGATGAGTCATAGAAGAACCCTTGTCACCAGCTTCTAGTGAGAAGATCTTACAGAAGTACTAAAGATGACCCATATTTCTGCAATATAGTCACTCCACTGGGTCTCTCGGGCAATGTGGCCTTGTATTCCCACTCCTCCCACACTTGTAGCATACCACCTGGCTACCGGAAGAAGTGTCTCGCCTCCTCGAATCACCGTGCAAAGACTCCTTGCGATGCTTCCTGCTGTCAGTAGGAGGGATGCTAACTTCAGATTCCGATCCGCCCTATATCACAACTCCAAAATACCTTAGATTTCACTCCATGATCAGCGTCTGGTTGAAAATAGAAGTGATAGAGGACAACCGAAAGATGTTCACCTGCGATCAGATGTTGTGCTTCAGACCATCCTCGAACTTCCTTTCTAGGAGTAACTGATCACCACTTGAAATAGGAATGAAATACTGTAGCTTGGTAAAATGAGAGGAATACTCCATAACCGAAATAATACCCTGCTCCAGACTCATAAACTCTGCCCTCAAGGTATCTGGATAGAATTAGTCATAGAAGATACGTTGGAACTCCTCCCAAGTCATAACCTGCTGGTGTCCCGCCCGTGAGATCACATCCCGCTATCTCTTGGTGGAATCCTGAAGCATATATGTAGCGAGCTTGACCCGCCTCTCTAGAGGCATCTCTAGATTCTCAAAGATCGTCAGCATGGCTTCCAGCCATGACTCTGTATCCTGGGGTCCTCTATCCCCTGAGAAAGTAGGATGATGCTACTGCAGAAATACCCGCGTCAATTTTTCCATCGACAGGGCAGGAGGTGGTGCTCCCTGAAAGGTCTGCATAATCCTCAAAAATCCTTCCCTAAACTGTAAATCAGTACCTATGTTAGGTATAACAGTTGGTGCCAAGACTATAACAACAGGAGGATCTTCAAGTAGTCCCTGATCAGCCATGTCTAGTTTCAAATCACTGCCTGGAAACTGGAGTACAACCGGAGGACGTCTCAGCGGCATGACTCTGCAAGGTCAAACGCACACCGTAGATCAAGATTATCAAGAACTAAAAACTGGAAGCGTAATAAGGAAATAAGAGAAGGAAAGCATTCAAGTTTTACAAAACAAGACTATACCGTATGTAAAATTACTACACTATGTGTTCCTTTAAGCCTTTCACATGGGAATGTACTTCTTCTAGAACTGGTCGTGTAACACCCCAAACACATGGCTTTTTGTCCTTACAGATAGCTTGTACTTGAATTATCTTCCCCTTCCTGATTCCTTATACACGTCTAAGCCACACGGTTCTTCTTAGAACGAGATTACATGGATTTTTTGTTCCCTACACGGTGTGTACTAGACGTGCTTCACTGACCCGTGTTGTTCGTGACACGACCGGATATGCGAATCACCCTACACGGCGTGTTCAAGGTGGAAACAGCATGTACCTCCTCGGTTTCAACTATCTATATTGTTAGCTAAACGTCCAGATTCCAATATTATACTACACGGTGTGTTCAGAACTTACACGGTGTGTATAAGCTAATATTTCTCCATCAGTGTTGTTAGTCACATGGGCAGACACAGGGTCAACCCTACACGGCGTGTATAACCGGTACACGACGTGTTCCTATAAGAACTTTCCTATCCTGTGTCTCTTCCCACATGGCCTATGACATGGTTAGAGACTACACGGTATGTACATAAGGTACACAGAGTGTACTTAAGAAAAACAATTTCTTCCTGAACAGAAGAACACATGGCATGTAGTCAAAACTACACGGCATGTATTCTGGGTTTTTCCAGACAGTAAGCCTTAGAAACTACTCCGGAGCCCAGAAAAACACTGAAATGAACACCAAAGTTCCAAATTTCGATCTGCAAGGTCTCATACTCTCTGCGAATCAAAGTTTGGAATCTTATACATGTTATGAACAAGGTAAAAAGGGCAATGATCCACCAAATTCTAGTCCACAAGGGCCCATAACACCTCAAGAACCAACGTTTGGAGTTAATTCAAACAAAACCTTACACAAACAATACCCTATCAAACAGTGGTTATTTTTATCACGACAAATATCACAACAGCATGCATATCTAGCACAACACCTATCACAACAACATTCAATCACTAATGCACCCTAAATGGCATGGAAAGTATGCATGATATGTGATTTCTAGCAAGTGCCTATATGATGCATGAGATGGAATACCCTCATCTCATCGGGTTTCAATAGAAATAGAACCTCAATAACATCAACAATAATAGTACAATACATGTGATTCACCCAATGGTGAAAATCAGATCAACCATAAACTTGCAAAACCAAAAAAATTGAAAAAACAAGGTAAATTAGCTTTTCCCTATACATGGGTTAGCTACTACCGGGCACATATTTTTACCAAGTACCTATTCCATCCTATCCCTGACTATAGGCTCCAAATAGTAAGTCAAAGAAAAGAAACTCCTTTGATACCACTTTGTAACATCCCGGTTCCAGAAGCCACCCAGAGGCGCCCCATACCCAGTTGGTCACATGGCCTCAAGTGCATTTCCCCTAATGCCAGAGGCTGCCGACTAGTAGTGAGGGCCTTGGTGTGATAGTGGGGAAACTATTACCTCATTGGCAGAGTAACATAGCGGAAGAAAACAATAGAAAAGGCAGAAGTAGGAATAATTCATACAAAAAAATAGTAGAAGACTAGAAAATAATAAACTGGATCACACACACACACATATATATATATGAATGATGCATGATACATATTTCTAAGAAAGCATCCAAAAATATCACAATTCTAGAATAAAATAGTACTAAACCCAAGTATAAAAGAAATCAAGTAAACAACTCCACAGCATCGCAAGCCATAGCTTAGTCCCATGCTCTCCAGCTACACAACAAGTCAAGTACCTGAAGTAGAAGGGAGCTTACCCTTATCTATACCTACAACAATATAATCTGTTTGGGCCCAAAAACACGGCCCAAATAGGGTGTGAGACTAATCCCGGTAGGCAACCACCATGAGATCTGTGCCTAACAGTCAGTGAATATATGACAGGCAGTAAGCAAATAAATGCAGTAAATATAGAAGTAACCAAAGTAAATAATTCATAGTTTCAAAGAATTTAATTACCACATATCAAGTAAGCAAGAAAACACAATATGTAACTCTCTGGGAAGTACTTATAGCCTATCCCCTCTGGTCCTACCTAGCAGCAAGCAAGCAAGAAACACAACAGGTAACCCTCTGGGAAGTACTCACAACCTATCCCATCTGGTCCTACTTAGCAACACAAGCAACCCTCTAGGAAGTACACTTAGTCTAACCCCTCTGGTTTAGCTTAAGCATGGACTCTCTGAGGAATCACAAACCATAAATTACCCCTATAGTCACGTATCGGTACTAAAGGTGCTCTTGGGAAGCACTCAATGTCCCATTCCCCCTATGGCCCATGTCGAGGAACTACAGACACTCTGAGGAAGAACTCAACATCAATTCCCCATGTGTTCTCACATCGTAAGTTATAAAGACACTCTGTAGAATCCCTTACGTCCATCCTCCCTATGATCTATATACCAGGTTCTCATGGCCCTGTGTATGTCAAGCAAGTACAGCGAAGTGTATTAGCTAAAGTAAACCTTAAGAACTATTTGGATAGAAGTCTACAGCATAACAGAATATCATAGAAATCACACCATCCTACAACTAGGCATGGGAAAGTAAACAGCAGCCTAACAGGAAAACTAGACCCTACGGTCAAAACAGGAAATCATGCATGGGAAAAAACTTTCAAAGCATAGAAATTAACCCTATTCACATTCAAATATCATCAACTCAAGCATACAAGCATGTCCAAAAAACAATAGGGCTAAAATGGTAAATTCACAATACCCCATTCATGGGTATTGGTGATTTTGGGCATAAAACTCAAAGACTTTTTATGTAAAGGCACAAACCACCTACCTCGTCATTGGGAGATCGATATACTTGAGTCTTAGGGATTGAATCACCTTAGAACGCTGAAGATCTAAAAAACGTCTAAAATTTTCAATGGAGGATAACTTGAGAAGGAGGAGGAATTGGGAAACTAAGCTCAAGTATAAGAGAGAGCTTACCGAGACGATCCCAATGCAATCAACGATGGTTGAATCGAAGATCGAATGCTCGGTCGGGGGCTCGAAGGAAGATCGCAGTCGTACAGGATATCTCTGCCAAACAAGACCTTGAAGAAGATTTTTCTAGCGATTAGACACGACCCCAGTACATTTAATAAAAAAAGAAAATACACTGCGTGTACTTTTGAAGTACACGGCATGTACTTGCCTTTTTCGTACTCCACTTTAGGCAGCCTCCAAGTCACCCCCACATGGTCATGTGTGTGTCCATCACATGTCCAGCACACGGCCTCCTACGGTGACTGAGTACATGGTGTGTACTCAGAATGTACACGACATGTAATTTGAAAATTTCCATAAATTCCTCTTTTCCTCAAAAACGACCAAAAAAGGAAAACATACCTGAAAAAGAAGATTCGGGTTCTTACAGTCATGGTGGAAGCGGAGTTGTATGGGATTTCCACATCAATATTTCTCCGACCCTGGTGCCTACGAGTACTGGGTTGATGATTTCCTTTGTCTTGGGTCCTATAAGGTAGGTGGATTCATCCATCAGTACAGGTAAAAGGAAAGTGAAGGATCAAGGAATAACTTTAACATCTCATGGATATGGGTATAGGGTTAATGTCTTATGAGGATAGTATGGATGGATCAAAATTCCCTATGGAGGTGGATTTGGGAGGTGTATCCCTAGAAAGGAAGATTCCATGCCTGGATAGTTTACCAATGGATTAGAACACCCCATAGAGGTGGATTCGAGTGGTGAATCCCTAAGAGGGAGAACCTAGATAGTTTACCAATGTCATGATTGAACCTCAAGGAGGCATACTACATACCCTTATTAAAATATAGGGATAAAAACCCATATTGTTCTATGTTCTAGTTTAAAGTTATCTAATAGGACAGATCCATGAAGTTTAACGTAATGCAATAAGTATGCTCGTGTCACGAAAGGATCATCTACAAGGTATGGTGTGTGGATTATATATAAAAGTTTCCCATCACAATAGGATTTCTCTTGTGGAAATGGTGTGTGGCTTATGTGTGGAAGTTGTCCGTCATAGGGGTTTCATCCCACCTGGAGAGATAAAAATTTGGGGTTTATGCATGGAAGCTTCCTGTTGTGGGTGTCTCATCCCCTGTTGGGGAAGGATAGTGTGGGGCTTACATATAAAATCTACTCAGTAGTGGAGTTATGTATCCCATAGTGGGATAGGGTGGCATCCCATGATGATCGTACATGGGGTGTCTTATGTTCATTACACAGGGTAAGGCTATAGTTTTATGTCATGTGATGAGGAAGTTGTCACACAGTTTAACATCATATGATTAGGACATGAAACTATGAAGTTTTACATCATGTATCTCAGATGTGGGGGGACTCACTCCTCACCCCTAGGGCTTATGTGACCACCACTCATGTGCCTCTGGGAAGGGCATGGCTTTGGCACTGCCATGGAGGAGTGTTCAATCATGAGGTCGACATTAGAGTCCCTATGCTTAGAATAAATAGGGGTTAGAGTATCTATTATTAGAAGAAAGATATAGTATAACGGCTACACTAGAGGCATGGGGGATGTGAAATATGGGACTAGGAAGTTGGTGTGCACAACTGGGTTGGGTTGCATACAAAAGTTGCGCGAGCAGGGGACTCTAGCACAAGGGAAATTGATGGAGTAAATAGGAATGGTTGCGCGCAAGTTGGGGAGTTGCGCACAGTTCAAGGTTGTGTGTAAGAAACTTCTCTTTTTCCACACCCAGATATCCATGGTAGGAGTTGTGCGAGGATCACTCAATAGCATGACAAGTTATGTTTGGGACCATAGGAGGTCTATCATGCAAATTCCCTACCTTGGGGGTCCATGATCACTAGTTTTTCATGTTTTTGTGGAATAAAGGGAGTTGTGTGATACATATCATCACTTAATCTTTCGGAGAACCTTTTAGAAAAAGGGGTTAGATTCTATTTATAGCCTAAATCCTCAGTAGTTTTCACACAATTCCTTAGGTGTGGAACTTGAGTTGCGTGTTTCTCTACCCTTTTTTGCAGGGCTTGGATGCGCAACATCTTCAGATTTCTGTCTCCTTTGGCGTGCAATGGGGATGATTTCACACTGGGATGCGCACAATGTCTCTTCCTTATTCTCAATGAGTATTTCTTGTGCACAGGGGACCTATGCACTCTTTCAGACTTTGGAGCATCTATGGAACAATCTGTCACCTTTGTCACATAAGTATGTTGTGTGTGGAATTGTATTTTTTATTGAACTCATCTAAAGTTATGCATAACCTATTCATCATCCCCAGAATGGTCCTTAAGGGTAGGTTACATGCTCAGTTTACCTAGAACTAGTCATTTGAGATCTGATGTGATATTTTAGTTCCAATAGATATCAAGGTTGAAACCATGTTCGTCGAACCACCCCGAGAAAATCTCACCATCGCACACCTTACCCTTAGGGAATTCACTAGTGTAATAAAGGGATATGCATCATGACCTTAACAAAATGAATATTTATATTTTATTTTCTATGAAATAATTATTATATTTATTCCTTATTTATTTTAATTTATAAATTATTAAATAGTTATTTTGATAAAAAAAAAATCAATACGACAAAAATCAAATTGTATTTTTGGATAATAAGCAATTTCAATTAAGATATTACTTTTTAAGAATTTATGAATTTTAAAAATAAATAATATTTTAATAAAATATTATTATTAAATAATATTTATTAATTTTATTTGATAATATAATTTTATGAAGTCAAAAATAATTTTTATAAGGGTCAGAAAACTATTATTGTCCGAAAAATCAGTATTTTTCAATAAACATGGATTTTGATTTAAAAATATAAATTTTAATATTTAGAGATTTATTTGAATAAAATAAATATTATTTTTTATTCATCCTATTTAAATTATCAAATGGTTAATTTTTCATAATTTCCTGAGACAGCTGAATTTTTTGGTAAAAATTGAATACAGTATAAATATATGGTGTGAATTATGGCATAATAATAACCCAAAAGTGATGTAATATATTCTATTAAATATATCCATGAAAAAATCTATATTTACCTTTAAAATAATTTATTTTGGGGTTATTTTATTAATTTTATAAATCCTTTATTAATCCTTCAAAACCTATACTATATATCAAGGTTTTGAAAATCAATTATTTATGAACATGACTCACTTCCAAATCACCAAGGGTAATATTTTAATGAGTTCAGTTATTGAACTTATAAAGTAATGAAAAACACTCTTCTTTGGAAGAAACCACTAGAAAAAACCTTGGGAAGGTTTTTGGTTTTGATTACTTTATTGTATAGAGTCCAAAACCTAAGTTTAGGAAATAATAAAGAACTCCCCTCTCTTTTCCCATATAAACCCACCCAATATCCCATTTATATTTACTCAAAAACCTTGGAGTATCTCCTTACTCTTACATTACCTCTCTATATCCCTCCCAAGTTTCCCCTAATCTCTCAAAAATCTCCTCCCAAGCTTTTAGAAACACCCTCTCAAGGTAAGGGATCCTCTCCTTCTCTTCTATATTCAAGCACCTTCTTTATTTTATTCCTTTTTATTTACAATTACTAATGTTGGGATATGTTTTTCCACATACCTCATACTTTAATTTTTATTTCAAAATGATTGTAGGCCCTTTCTCTCCCATTAAAACATTTTATGAATCTGTAAGTATTATCGTTATGCTGCTGAAATTTCACTCTGATTTTTCATGCCAAACGATTGTAAAGTGAATCCCGCACCCATTTCCACTCAAGGGTATTGAACTATATGTACCTATAATTATTTTATTTGGTAATTACATTAATATAACACACACTCCTAAATAATGGTGTTAATAGAGATAAAATACATTCTTATATTATATGATTTATGTGGCACACTTATGCATGTATGTGGTATGATTATGATGGGTGTGCCCAAATAGCACTTTAATGAATTGGTTAATGTTTTAATATCATGAGATACAATGTAAGGTGAACAATAGGTTATAATAAGTATGATATGTTATGATTTCTTATTGTTTAACCTTTACTTATGCTTATTATTCCATGTTTTAAGTTGTTACCACATTCCCATGTTGCCTTTATGCTATCATGTTATATCACGCCTCATTGTTCATGATTATGATTCTCACCTCTTATGTTACATTGTTATGTATATTGGATCACATGTATTTCTTTAACCTATTCCATGATTTGTTTATTCCCTTACTGGTCTTTATATCTCACCTTTTTCTTATGTACGTCCCCAGGTTATCCCATACAGTTTTAGAGGAATGATGGATTTTAAAATCATATTAAGGAAATTTTTAATAATCATTGTATCCTTGTTTTATGATGTTATTTTATGTACTTAATCTCTTAAATATACTAGGTATATAGATATTTTGGGTCGTATTAAGTGAAAATTTATGTAATAAATCATGAATTAATGAGTAATAAAGATATGGGTTGTCATAGTTGGCATCAGAGGAAAGTCAAGTTATTTTTGGGATTAGGATTAGAAAACTCTAGTAAAATCCTTAGGGATAATACCGAACATAGGAATACATCCCTATTTTTTTAAAATTATATAGTAATTGGTTTCCAATAAAATACATATATGATTGGATACTATAAGTGGATGTGTCTCTTTCATAGATGTACATTGGGGTAATAACCCCGAAAACACCATATTGTTCTAGACTCGATTGAGAACTAGTGCACGAAAACGGGCCTTACTGCACACCTGGTTTGACACTCCCTGGGGATATGATTTGGTAAATTAAAAATCTCATTATTAATCATTATTAAGGGAACAAAATTATTCCCATAATATTTTATGTTAGGAAATAGATCATGCATAACTTATATTTAATCCTAGAAATTCATAGGTTATGGAATATATGTCATTTATGATTTATTCCATTAAATTTCATATTTTCCCTTTTATGTGTTTAATAATTTAAAAAATATCATCCCTAATTTTCCCTTTATTTTATTCAATGTCCAAAAATAAGAGGAACAAGTCAAAAACCAATGCGAGGGGCAATGTGATGACTGTCCAAAGGAGATTCCCAACTTGATGGGAGTATGAATCATGAACTTTATGATTATAATTTCTCAAATGAATCAAGTTTTAAACTGAAACCTAGATCAATAATAATACCCAAATACCCCTAAGAAATATCAAGTTTCAATTGATACCTTCATTCAATAAATTCCTCCAAATTTTAGTGGATCTTATGAACCCTTAATTGTATAAAAATGGATTAGCTCCATTGAAAAGATCTTTTTCATCCTTAAATACTCTAAGAAAGAGAAATTCATACTGGAAATTTATCATATGGAAGGATAAGTTGATCAATGGTGTACATTGGTCAAGAATAAAAAGATCACAGAGGATATCAGAGCGATGAAGTGGAAGTAATTCTGGAAACTATTTTTTAATAAATATTTTCCTCACACTCTATGAATTAAAATAGAGAGAGTCTTCCTTAGCATCAAGAAAAAAGATGATGAATCTATCAAGGTGTATGAGGAAAAATTAACTATATTTTCATGATATTTCTCCATCTTTGTTGCTACCCCAAATGTAAAGTTGATCACTTATTTGGTGGACCAAAGCTAATCCTTTTAAAAGCCTTAGAAATTTGGTACTTTGACAATTATGAGGAAATTTTATGATGTTACCTCAAAGTAAAAATGGAGATCAACGAATCTCAAGGGTATCATGGGGATAAGAAGTGGAAAGTGGAGTTTAATTCTGGTAGTGTTATGGGTAAATATAATGGTGGGAAGAAATTATAACATCCCACTTTTCAAAACTATTGGAAGAATCACCCCATAAATTTCTCAAAGGGGTAAAGGAAATACTTTAGGTTCGGAAAGGAAGGGCCCCTTGCTAGTGATTGTTGATGGGAGAAACCCACTAATGTGATGGAAGATAGGAATACTCCAGTCAACACTCATAATATTTTCTAATATTTCAACTGTAAGAAACAAGTACACTATGTAAACCACTACCCTAATCCAAGGGTTGTCAAAGAAAATCAATGCTGACAACCTCCAAGGCAGCAAGGGTGAGCATATTCCATCACAACCGTAGAGGTGGATCCTAAAAATGAAGTGGTGATAGGTATGCTAGTTGTTCATTCAAGAATAGTGAATTTACTTTTTATTCTGGTTCTATGCATTCTTTCACATCTTGAAAGTTTAGTAGGACTATTCAAACACCACCATAAAGAATAAAAGTAGAGCTATCAATGAAAATGGAAAATGGGATAATTATTTCATCCCAAGTATATAACTCCTCTCTTGTCCACATATACGGGTTGAATTTCCCAAAAAAATATTGTCATACTCTATTTAGTGGAATTCGATGCTATTATGGGAATGGATTTGATTTCCTTATATAAAGACAAAAATAAATTGGTGAGAGAAGGAAATCAACCTTTGTATCATGAATCGCCCTCTAATTTTATACAAGTGAAAGGAGGAGGATGAATCTTCTTTGGTACCATTGTTGAAAGCATGGATATTATTTCCCTATAAGAAAGCATATATTTCCAAAATGATTGAGGATAAATAAAAGATCATCCTTTAAGACATGCACATTCTTAGAGAATATGAAGATATATTTCCTGAAGAATTTTATGGTCCTCCTATCATAGAGGTTAAATTTTCAATCAAGGTTATACCTAGAGATTTTTTAATATCCAAGAATTTGTATAGAATTACCATTATTGAACTCAAGAAATTGAAGAGACAGCTACATGAAAATCCTGATAAAGGTTTTATATGCCCAGGTGCTTCATTTTGGGGTGAAACAATCCTATTCATCAAGAAAAAGGATGGGTTAATACACCTCTACGTTAATCGTCATGAGCTCAACAAGATCATGATAAAGAAAAAGTATCTTATTCCAAATATTAATGATTTGTTTGATCATCTATGTGGAGCCTAGTATTTCTATAATATGGATCTTTGGTCAATATATTATCAAGTAAAGGTGAAGAAGGAGGATATCCCTAAGACTACTTTTCATACAAGATACAAGAACTATGAGTTTATAGTGATGCCATTTAGACTCACGAATGCTCCATAAATTTTCATGGACTTGATGAATAAAGTATTTATATATTACCTCATCCAATTTGTGGTAGTATTTATAGATTATATTCTTATCTACTCAAAAAGTAAGGAGGAACATGAGGAGCATTTTAATATTGTACTGAGGACCTTGCAGAAAAAAAAATATGAATGCAAAGTATAGTAAATGTGAGTTATAGTTGGAGAAATTAACTTTACTAGGGAATTTCATCACCAACAAAGGGATATTTGTAGATCCTTCAAAGAAGGAGATAATTAAAGGGTGTACAAGACCAAAATTTGTGATAGAAATTCATAGTTTCATTGGATTATATGGGTAATATTCTCAATTTTTGAGAAAATTCTCACGATTTTCAAGCCCCCTAACCAAGATTACTCAGAAAGGAGTCAAGTTTTTCTAGAATAATAAATTTTAGGGATTTTTTAAAGATATTAAGAAGAGGATAATAACTGTACCTATTCTCACATTACCCACCAAGAGGGTAAGGATTTTTTATCTATAATGATGCATCTAAAAATGGATTAGGTTGTGTACTCATGAAAAATGAAAAGGTGATAGCATATAACTACCGCCAACTAAAGATCCAAGAGTATAACTACCCAATCCATGATTTAGAATTGGATACAGTGATATTTTCATTAAACATTTTGTGGCATTATCTTTATGGGGAGAATTGTGATATATATACGAACCATAAAATCCTCAAGTATATATTCACACAAAAGGAGATTAATATGCACCAATGGATATGGTTAGAGATGATCAAGGATTATGATTGTTCAATCCATTACTATCCTGGGAAAGAAAACAAAGTAGAAAATGCTCTGAGTAAAAAGGATCTCGTAACTCTATCCATGATAAGGATTTAAAGGGATCCAACTTCTTAGACATGTAAAGGATTGATATGGGAATAATAAAAGGATCTTATTTTTACCTTGGTCAATTAAATTCTCAACCATACATTCTAGAGAGGATCAAGGAGGCTTATAAAGATGATAAGTTTCTATAAAAGAAGGTAGTGGATATTCAGGAGTTCAACTTTGATGAAGATGGATTTATAAGGTTTGGAACTCGGATATGTGTCCCATTAAAGCCAAAACTAAAGAGGGAACTTTTGGATGATGTGTATAGCTCATCCTTCTTTATTAATCTAGGAATCACTAAGATGTATATAGATTTGAATCAAATTTATGGTGGGATAACATGAAGAGAGATATTTTAGAGTTTGTATATTGATGCTTGGTGTGCCATAAAGTTAAGGAAGAACAAAAAAAATTAAATGTAGGATGCAACCATTTCCCATACCAATAAGGAAATTGGAAAACCTAATTATGGATTTCTTCGTAGGAATCCCTAACACACCCAAATACAATAACACCATCTAGGTGGTAGTTGACCACCATACCAAATTAGTTCATTTCATTTCCATCAAAGAATATTTCTCTCATGACCAACTCAGTAAGATATACAAAAGAGAATTGTTAAAAATGAAAAGAGTTACACTCTATATTATATCTAATCAAGATCCAAGTTTTACCTTGATATTTTGGATAAGACTTTAATAAGAATTGAATATAGAACTAAGCTTAAGTATTTCTTACCACCCTTAGATAGATGTTTAGTATTAAAAGACCATTAAAACTTTAGAAGATATATTGATATCATTTTCAATATATTTCCAAGGATTTTTAGATCAACACCTTCCCCAAGTGGAGTTCTCATATAACAAAATTTTCCATTAGAGTATTCAAATGGCACCTTATGAGCATCTGTATGGGAAGAGGTTTCAGACTATGACATGATGGGATGAAGTAGGAGATAAAAAGGTGATGGGACCTGATCTTATCCAATAGATTACATATAATGTTTAAACCATTTAGTCTCATATAAAATCCATAAAAATTCTACATATAATCTATCCAGATAATCATCAACAAGACCTGGTGTTTGAGGTCAATGATAAAGTGTTCCTTTATATATAATCGTGGAAGAAATTAATTAGGTTTGGGAATAAGGGAAACTTAGTCTAAGATACACCATCCCCTTCGAGATCCTGGATCGCATCGGAGTGGTGTCTTATCGACTAGAACTCTCACCTAACCTATCTCAAGTACATGATGTGTTCCATGTATCCCTCTTGAGAAAGTAAATATCATACACCTCACATGTACTAAATCCATAGGTGTTTCCATTGTATAATGATATTTCATATGAGGATCAGTCAGTGAAGATCTTGTATTATAGAGACAAAGTTTTATGAAACAAGACAACTCACATGGTTAAAGTGTTTTGGCAGTACCACAAGTCTAAGGAAGCAAATTGGGAATCAGAATAGTTGATGAAACATAAATAACTTCATCTATTTTAGTGTATGAAATGAAAATTTTGAGGTTGGAATTTCTGAATGAGGGAATAAGGTAACAACCTGAACTTTTATAAATAAAATTCCCTTTATGGTTAAATTAAATTCCTTATTAAGTAATAAGGATATATAAAACACGTGCACTTATTTATGTTTTGGAAATATTATACCCTATTGAATTAAAAAACCATCAATCATCATAATAATTGATAATATAGTCATTGAAAAATGATCTTATAATTTGTATATATTAAGAATTATGAAAAATTCAATTGATAGAAACAAAGTGATGTCCTTGACTAGTAGGATCATACCCTATGAAGCCCATTTATTAAAGATTCTAAGGGAGATGGAATATCTAAGATTTTACCTTGACCAATAAAAAGTTGATATTAACCAAATAAATAATGATCAAAACCATTTACAAGATAAGTTCAATCTCATCGATATCACGGCCCAAACCATGTTCACCAGACTACCCCAAGAAAATCTCATTGTAATAGGCCTTACCCTTAGGGAATTAGCTAGTGTAATAAAGTGATATGTATCTCAACCATAATAGCATGAATATTTATATTTCTTTTCTATGAAATAGTGATTATATTTATTATTTATTTATTTTATTTATAAATGATTAAATAATGAGTTTGATAAAAATTAGATTTCAATACGACAAAACTCGAATTGTATTTTTAGGTAAAAAACAATTTCAATGAAGACATTCCTTTTGAAGAATTCAATAATTTTTAAAATAAATTATATATTTAATAATATATTATTATTAAATAATATTTATTAAGTATAGTTTATAATATAATTTTACAAAGTCAAAAATAATTTTTATAAGGGTCAGAAAACTGTTATTGTCAAAAAAATATGTATTTTTCAATAAATGGGGATTTTGATTTAAAAATATGAATTATAATATTTAGATATTTATTTGGATAAAATAAATATTATTTTTAAATTAATCTAATTGAAATTATCCAATGGTTAATTTTTTATAATTTTCTGAGATAGTCGATTTTTCGGGTAAAAATTAAATACAGTATAAATATAAAGTTTGTATTATGACATCATAATGACCCAAAAGTGAAGTAATATATTCCATAAAATTTATCAATGAAAAAATATATATTTAACCATTAAAATAATTTATTTTTCAGGTTATTTTTTAAATTTTATGAATCCTTTATGAATCCTTGAATACCTATACTCTATATTAAGGTTTTAAAATCAATTCTTTATGAACATGACTAACCAAGGGTAATATTTTAATGAGTTAGGTTCTTGTACTTATAAAATAATTAAAATCAATCCTATTTGGAAGAAAACATGGTCAATAACAATGATAATTTTTGTGTTTTTTATTTCTTTATTTTATAGAGTCCAAAACCTAAGTTTAAGAAACAATAAAGAACTCCCCTATATTTTCCTATATAAACCCACCCAAACTCCCATTTATCTTCACTAAAAAACCTTGTACAACATCATTACTCTTACCCTACCAATCTATATTATTATAAAGGTTACCTTAATCTCTCAATAATCTCCTCCCTATATTTTGGAAACACCCTCTCAAGGTAAGAGATCTTATCCTTCTCCACTTTATTCAAGCGCCTTCTTTATTTTATGCCTTTTTATTTCCAACTCCTAATGTTGGGATATGTTTTTTCACATAACTCATACTTTAATTTTTATTTAAAATTTATTAGAGGCCTTTTTCTCTCTCATTAAACCATTTTATGATTATTTAATTATTTTTGTTATGCTGCCGAAATTTCACTATGATTTTTCATGCTAAACGATTGTAAAGTGAATTCCCATACCCATTTCTACTCAAGGGTATTTTCCTATATATAAATATAATTATTTTATTATATATTTACATTTATGTAAACCAAACTCCTAAATTATGGGGTTAATATATATGAAATACATTTTTATGTTATATGATCTATGTGGCACACTTATGCATATACATGATATGATTATGATGGGTGTGCCCAAATTACGCTTCTATTCATTGGGTAATGTTTTAATCTAATGATATGTAATGTAAGGTGCATTTAAGGTTATCCTAAGAACATTGTGTTATGATGTATTGGTGTTTTACCTTTACTTATGCTTATGATTCCATGTTTTAAGTTGTTTACACATTCCCATGTTGCCTTTATGTTATCATGTTATATCATGCCTCATTATTGATGATTATGATTATAACCTCTTATGTTACATAGTTATGCCTCTTGGATCACATATATTTATTTACCCTTTTCCATTCTTTTTTTATTCCCTTACTGTTCTATATCTCACCCCTTTCTTATGTACGTCCCCTGGTTATCCCATGCAGTTTTAGTGGAATGATGGATTTTAAGAGCATGTTAAGGAAGTTTTCAATAAATCCATGTATCCCCAATTTTATGATGTTTTGTAATGTACCTAATATCCCAAATACACTAGGTCTCTCAGTCTATAATAAATATATGGGTTTTCATAGTTAGAGGACGATAGAGTCTAAACCACCTAACATCTACTTCCTTCTCTGGAATAACTTCATGTGATAAAAGATGTGGCTTCATAAGATTATTAGTTCCACTTATACTTTCCTTAGATCTTTTAGAAGAACCAGAAGCTTCAGGAGCCTATTCTTCAAAGTAACACTTCATCTTGACTCCTCTCAATTGAAATTCAAAGGTTGAAGGATAGGGTTTGGTAAAGGATGAGTCTAAATAGGGCTAGGCTTACGTTTTAGGAAGTTTAGGTCTATTTAGATTCATTTTAGGACTTGTAAAATAAAATAATTTAGGAATTTGTTAGAGTAACACATGAGAAAAAATAAAATAATCTGAAATAAATTAAAACACTCATGATATATTGAAAATAAGGCATGGTATAATAGTTTAAAAGTAAAGGCGAATAAGTTCAATTGACTATAAGTTTAATATGACTCGACCACAAGTACAAATTTTCAATATTCCTAATAAAATATCATAAAAAATATAATCAATAACTTTATATCACCATAAAAACAACTAAAAACATTACTTATACAACATCAATAGATAACTAAAATTAAAACAACACATAACAATAAGGATTGTGAATAGTTAATAATCCTTAATTCATGTCTAATATAAATCAATATCTCAACATTCATAGGCTTAGTGAAAATATAATCTATTTGATGTTCTATGTAAATTAATTCAAGAGTGATATACCCTTTTTAAAAATTATCTCTCAAAAATTAATACCTTATATCAATGTGTTTAGCCTTGGAATGTGATACAAGATTCTTAGAAATATTAATAGTACTTTTATTATCACAATTTATAGGGACATGTCTAAATTGATATTCATAGTATAGAAATTTTGTGCTTCATCCACAAAATATATACAGAATAACTATCTACAACACTATATTCATCTTCTATATTAGATAATGAAAAAATATGTCTTTTACTACACCAAGATACTATAGATTTTCCCAAGAAGTAACATGTTCAATAGGTGATTTTTTATCTAACTTACAACCATTGAAATAAACATCAAAATAACTAATCAAATCAAAATCATATTCTCTAGAGTAGAATAGTCCTAAATTTTTTATACTTTTTAGGTATTTAAAAATTATTTTAATGTCAATAAAATGAGATTCCTTGGGGTTTTATTGAAAAAAAAAGCACACATACACACACTAAACATAATTTTTGACCATCTAGTTGTTAAGAAAAGTAAGTTCCAAATTATACCTCTATAAATGGTTTAGTCGGCTGGTTTCCCAGTTTCCTCGAGATCTAATATACAAGTGGTTCTCATTGTAGTATGAATATCCATTCCAAAACATTTTAAAATATCTTTAGTGTACTTACTTTGATTTAAAATAATTCCTTCATTATTTTGAAAGATTTTAAAACCAATAAATAATTTTAGTTCACCCATAAAAATAATTTTAAATTCATTTTTCATTGGTTTTAAAAATTAAGTACACAAATAATTTCTTTAAGAACCAAAAATAATATCATAAAAATATATTTGTGCAACCAAAACATTTTTTGAAGTTCTTTTTATAAATAAGGTAGAATTAGCAACACCTTTTTTAAAAACATTTGAATTAATAAAATTATTAATACTGTCATACCAAGATTTGTGTGCTTGTTTTAAACCATAAAGTTTTTTTTCAATTTAAAAACATGATTTTGAAAATGGGTATTTGAAAATACATGGGGTTTTTGAATGAAAAAATCCTCAGCAATATAACCATTTAAAAAATCACACTTGACATCCAGTTGATCTAATTTGAAATTTATATGCATTGATCAATCATTATCCTAATGGATTCAAGTATAGCTATAGTTGAAAATATTTCCTCATAGTTAATACCTTATTCTTGACTATAACTTTATGCCACAAATATAGCTTTATTTTCAAAAATATTTCTGTATTCATCAACCTTGTTTCTATATACCCATTTAGTTTCAATGGAAAAAATAGTCTTTAGGTATCTAAACTAGTTATTATACTCTATTCCTTTTAAATTGATTCATTTATTCCTTCATAGCTATCACCCTATGTTCATCACTAATTTCCTCATTAATTTTTTTGGGTTTAAGTTGTGATAAGAAGGCTTGATGTTTAACTAGGTTTCTAAATGATGCTCAAGTTTGAGTTCCTTTTCCTAGATCACCATCAACATCATCTACCAGATGGTCTCTATGGGTTCTAATGGTTATGGGTATTGAGGTACTAGTTTCTTATGGATTTTCCTTAGGGCCTGGTTCCTCTAAATGGTCTTTGTTGGGATATTTTTCAATTAAATCAATAGTATAGTCATTGGTCTTTCAGGTGTTATTGATATTTAAAGTATACATATCATTCTTTAGGTTTTCTGAAGAAACTTTAGGTTCATGTGGATTTGTCTCATAAAATGTGTTAAGAACATATTATTCCACCTTTTTTGTTCTTTTATTAAAGTCTCTATAGGATTTAATGGATGTAAAATAACCAAGAAAAATTCCCCCATCTCTCTTGGATGAAAACTTATCAAGATTTTCCTTTATATTGAAAATTTAAACTTTGAATCCAAAAACTTTGAAATAATTTAACTCAATATTTCTACCATTCCATAATTCAAATGGATTCTTCTTTAAAAGGGGTTTTATTAAGACTTCATTAATTACATAACAAGTTATACTTATAGCTTCAGCCTAAAATGGACTCATAATTCATATTCACTAAGCATGGTCTAGGATATCTCTTGAAGGGTCCTATTTATTCTTTAAACCACCCCATTCTATTGAGGTGTTTTAGGATTAGATAATTTATGATTATAACCATGTTTTGATCATAATAATTCAAAATATTGATTTTCAAACTCACAACTAAGATAACTTCTCACACTCTTAATGGTAAGTCCCTCAGGTTCTCTATATATTTTTCATACTTTCCAAAACATCTACAAGACTAAATTTTGTGATCCAAGAAATATACTCATATAAACCTTGAATAATCATCAACAATTACATAAACATGGTGTTTTATGGATAAACTTGAAACTCTAATTGGTCCAAAAAAGTCCATGTGAACCAGTTCTAGTGGTTTAGAGGTAGAAAATTATTTCTTTGGTTTGAAAGAAACTTTATGTTGTCTTCCCTTTTGACTGGTATTTCACACTTTGTATTTTAGGAAATCCAGTTTAGGTAAATCCTTGAATAAACCCTTTTGACTAGATTTTTAAGATTTTATATTACAGTGGCCTAATCTCTCATGCCACAGCCAAGATTCATGATTAAAGGCATTTAAAAATGAAATTTTTTGATAAAATAAATAATTTAAATCAACTGTATAAACATTGTCATTCCTCAAAGTAGTAAATACTAAATTAAACTTAGAATCATAAATATTACATGAATTATTCTCAAAATTTACATAAAAAGCATCATCACATAATTGAGATATACTTAAAATATTATAGTTTAATCCATAAAAAATAAATATTTTTAAATTAAACAACTTTTAAAATTACAAACTTGACCAAGGCCAATAATATTTCCTTTTTCATTGCCACAAAAGGTGACATGGCCACCATTCACTCTGGTAAAACTTTGAAATCTTGAAAATTCCCATGTCATATGTTTAGAACACCCAATATCCATATACCATAACTTCTTATAGGAACTTTTCAATTAGGTTTCCTACAATCAATCAAATACATTGTGATTTTGGTACCCAGATCTGTTTGGGTCTAGAAAGGTTAGAAATTAAATATTTAGGAATCTGCGTCTGTTTGAAAATTTTATTTCTGTATTTACAAACAAATTTGAATGAATTAGAAAAATAATCTATTTTTTGTTCAAACTATATTAATCGTGATTTAGATGTTCTATCCATATTATTTACTATATATTTATTAACAAAATTTTAACTAAGAATAAAATAGTTTTCATAAAGTTTGTTTTTCTATCCAAATTGATATCCAAAACAAGCTCTCGGTTTAGGAATAACATGACATCCTATAATTTCATTGAGAGTTTTAGTTCTTACTATAAAACCTTCAATATCTTTCTTTAGGTGCTCATTTACTGATTTTAAATCATTATTTTCCTTGAGAAGTATTTTTTCTTCTCCTCTTCAATAAAAATATCATATTTAACATTTGTAGATAAAACATGTTGTTTATTTAAATTATTATATTTACCATTTATCTCATTAAAGTTTTATATTATTATATTTAAATATTCTAATAGATCTTCACTATACATATCATTTTCATCATGATTTTAGTTTTCAAATAGATCAGGAATAATATTTTTTACCTCTAGTTTAATTCCCATAAAGCATGAATTCACTTTATCATGAGAATTATCTTTGGACAAGTCTAAATCAATTGAACTATCCTCCAAATAACTCCATGTTTCCTTCATGTATTTCTTGTATTTATTTTATCTATCCTCATATTTCTTTTTTTACATTAATTTTGGACAATCACCCTTGATTTGTCTTTTAATCTTACACTCATAATAGGTAACTTCTCTAAAGTTGTAATCTTTCTTCTAGTTTCCTTTTCTGACATACTTCTCCATGAAATTTGATTTTCTGAATAATTTATTCTTCTTAAAAAAATTCTTGAATCTTCTTTCCAAATTTTTCATTTCTTTATCACTATCATAGTCACAATCACTTCCATTGATGCTCTCTTATTTTATTACTTATTTATCCTTTCACTAATATTCTTTGAATGTGATTGACATTTTGGGTTTAGCAACTTCATCATTCACTTTAAAATATTCCTCATACATCATTATTTTTCATATAATATCCTTTATTTTTATCATTCTCACATAACATGATTCATGAATAGATATTTAATTACCTTTTTAAAGACTCGTGCTTTTATGGACTGTAATTTTGAGTAGAAATTTGAATTTTTGATGTCAGATGCTCATGAGGGGTAAAATGGTCTTTTCCCCTAATAGATGATCTCAGATAATTTTTTCGACCACTATGTTGGTCTCTAAATAGGGTTTTTACCCTAGTATAAGAGTTTAGTAGAAATATGAGTCATTCTAATTTTGGCGGAATAATTAATAATTAATATTTATTAAATTAAATATTATTTTATTCACATAGGTTTGTTTAGTAATAACTTTTGAACAGAGCACTAGATTGATATTCTATCACTGCTATTGATTTCGGAATTGGGATTTTATCCTAGGAGAGGCACAAACTTGAGTCGGGTATTTTGGTCGGCCCAGGCCCCTTTTTCTTTCTTTTTCCTTTTTTTTCTTTTTCTTCTTTTCTTTCTTTTTTCTTTCTTCTTACTTCTCACACATGTTGTGGATCCTCCTCCTATGGAATTCAACTGAGGGAGAAAAGGTAAATTTAGGAATATATAGAGAGGTATGGGGATATAGGTACCATTGTGAAGCCCTTGGCGCACTGATTCAGCGTATGGAGACCATGGATAGTGAAATTGACCCAAGCTTCAATGGTTTCCACCCAAAGGTAGGAATTTTTAAAGATTTTCCATAAATTTCCTTTAAATGTGTTGTTTCAAGTTTTTATAGCCCAATTATTCTTGCTAACAGCCCCTAGAGGCCTGATCTATTGTTTTGGGGATGAAAATCGGGTTTTCGGGCGATCTGAGGGTTTTCCCATCAGGAAACCCAGGTTACACGGCATGTAGTCCAAAGTGATATGTTGTGTTTTCTTCCCATTCATGAAATATGATTTTTTAGGTGTACATGCCATGTAAATGGGTGTACACGCCGTGTACTAGTACTTGGTCCTGTAACTGAGTACCCGAGCATGTCTACTCGTGTAGGGGCACATGGCTGTGTAGGTGTACACAGCCAGAACCCATGTAGGGTAGCACGTTGTGTATAAGTACATGGCCTAGCCAAGTATCCGGCTAGACCGGTAAAGGGAAACAGGAATGTACCTATTCCGGGTACATGTCGTGTACCCTCCTTATATGTCGTGTATCTGGGGTGTTTACACACCCAGGCCGGTGAGGGTACACGCCCAAGCAGTGTGGTGGGAGTACACATCATGTACCAAGGCTACATGTCATGTACTACCCATTTTTCAACCCTTTTATGGTTTTTCGTGTCTTTTCTCTTTGGTGTCATAATTGGACTTTCAATTAGTGTATTCTGAGTGGTTTTATGCATAGATCATGATGGTGGAACCCATGGAGCGATCTGAGGTCTCCTAATGGGTATTTTGGGGGTTTTATCTAGACAGAGAGGTTATTCCTCCAGTTTTAACTTTAGTTGTCTCCTAAGAGTGAGACCAGAGAGTGAATGATCAGTTGGATTTTCAGACCAACCTAGTTATGACCTTTGACCTGAGATGAGTTATGAGATATATCCCATGATCTATGATTTTGAGGACGTTCCCCTTGTGATATGTAACCTTCTGTTCTATGAGGTTGTGAGACCAGTTGCTTATAAGGATCCCCTGAGGGATGCCTTTTCTTAATGATTATCTTGGGAGTCCCTTGTAGGATCCCTTACCTGTGTGTTTACCTAGAGGATCCTGAGTAGGATTCCTCTTAGTGTTTGACTTGAGGGACCCAGCGGGTACCTATTGTTTGACCTAACCTAATCTGTTACGTCAAGTTTGGTTAGAGATGGTGTTCGGGTGTCACCTAGAACCCATGCCGAACTAGTAATTCCATGAGGCTATGGCTGGAGTGTTGGGTTGGGCGTTCAGGACACCCTCACTCATTTTTTTATATCTGACTTGGTTTTGCTGATGCATCAGTGTTTACCATAGGTGCTTCCTTATTGGTGGATGTTGAACCTAATTCAAGGTGTCTTTTTTTCTATTTTTATGCTCAGACATTCATCCTAGGATCCATTTTTTTTATTACGATGCTCATACATGCTTACCTGAGATATGGATTCTGATCTATGTTATATCTGATATTTTAGTGATTCCCAAAAGTATTACCTAGGATTGGTTGTTGAGCCTGAATGTATATATTGTGATATATTTTTTTTGGATGACCATAGGTTCTTCCTGTTATCCAGTTGTTGAGCCTTACTTGATGTTTATAGTAAGCCTTGAGTGATTCTTGGATTCCCGTAGTAGGAATTCCTTGGACAGACTCATAGGCTAGATGATATATGATGAGGATGATTACAGCCTCCTTGATTTCATGCATAGAGATCCAAGACTCATGGTATGTTATTACTCTCGAGTGGTGGGGATGATTACAATATCTTTAGCCTTTGATCGGAATGATTACACTCTTCTTTATCAGTTACAAGACTCGAGGGGTGTAGCATGAAAACTCACTAGTGAGTTCTCTATATACACGATCATGGAGACCCAAGACTCATGGAATATTATTACTCCCAAGTGGTGGGGATGATTACAATCTCCTTAGACTTTGATCAGAATGATTATGCTCTTCCGTATCAGTTACAATACTTGAGGGGTGTAGCATGGCGTCTCACCAGTGAGTTCTCTCTTTACAGACTGCCTTAGGGTAATCCCCTTAGGGATCATCCGAGTTCCGAATGTCGTGACCGCCTACAGACCAAGACCTAGGGCTCAGACATTGGAGTGGATTTACAGGCCTATGCAGTATGACAACTAACCCAGTGGCCTTTTATAGGATGTTCGGACATACTCCTTTGAATCCTTCTTTGCAAGATTGATCATCAGTATACGGTATCCTAATTTACAGGATTCCCCATCAGTATATGGTATCATTATTTACAGGATTGATTGTCGATATAAAGTATCCCTGTTTTAGTGATTGGAGGTGATTATGAGTGAACCCAGGTGCGGGACGAGTATCCCCCTATGGTGACGTAGCTTACTCAGAGATATAATTCTAGCATTGGCCGAAGCGAGTACATGTCGATGGGATTATGGACCCAAATATTGACTTAATGATACACATCTTTAGTGGCATGATGTCCATCTCAATTTCCTTGCACAAGATGTCCAGGCGATTGGGATTATGGACCCAATGATCGAATTTTGATGTGGTTTCTTATTTTTTTGATACACATACCAATGAATATTCATATATGTGTATATATGAATAGGTGTTGTATTATACATGTATATGTATATAGTTATGTAAATACATGGTTTCACTTTCCCAGTTGATAGGGATTACGGACCCTGGGTTCGACTATGGTTTCATGTTGTTTTTTCATACACTTATAGCAGCATAGTTATAGGTTTCTTGTCAAGGTGGACCACTAAGATTCTTTCTCACCCTTGCACATTCACCTTAGTGTACGTATAGACATTATGTCTACTTTTTAGGTTGATTATGAGTTTTATGGTGGAGAGGGATGATTTCCATTATTGCATGATCGAGCGGAGCTTCTCGAGTGGTTCTACTGATCGGGTTGCTGCAGTTTGATAGTGTTTGGAGATTGGGTACATGGGTTGGCTAGGATTTAGTAGTAGAGCCATGTACTTTTACTTTCAGTTTCCTTTTTACTCCTGTATCTGTATGTTCAACCCAATGGGTGACCAGTGTTGTATTGTATGACATAGCTATTCAGGATTTTACAACAATTCATTTATTATTACAACTTGTTCTATTTCAGTTATTTATTGCTTATTCACTATGTCTGTTTATTTTCCACTATGTATGATACATAGTTACTTTTACACTATTTCATACTCTAATCTGAGGGTATAGTCTCCCCACTATACCATCTTTACACACTTTCTTCTATTCGGTAGCCTCTGGCGTATAGGGAAGCGCGCTTGAGGCCTAGTGACCCACCGGATCGGAGCATCAGTTTAGTTTCATCTGGGTCAAGACATTACAAAGTGGTATTAGAGGATTTTTATTTTCCTGGTCTTTAATATTTGGGATATGGTAGAAAGGAGTATTAGGAATGTGTTGTAACATGTGATGGATATCGGACTAGTGCGTCGAGAACACTTGTTCCAGTAAGAAGTCCTAGTTGCCAGGGTTTGGGATTGCTCTTCTGATTTGTGATGTTATAGTTGTATATAATTTCACCTTGAATGATGCACATTTTATGTGTATTTATTATTTACTATGGATCTCTAGCTCTTGTCCATTTATAAGACACCATATATGGTTTTTGACTCTTGGCCAGCAAAGGAAAGAGGCATCTCATGCATCATACTAGGCATATAGGATTCATAGCATATAGGCCTGATAGTGTGTGTTTTTACTGAAAAATGAGTCATTTGGGCCTACTTACACATACTTTTACTCTGATGGTAGGTTATGTGGATCTACGTTTAGGTGTTTTTGTTGTGAGGCTAATGAATCAATCCACATGAACCTCCTGTGGAGTGACCCTAGTAGGTCAATATGGAACATGATTCCTTTTTGTTGAACCCCCTTACAGGGTGATGTTTCTCAGGTATATGGTTATCTAGTAAGATCATTGAGTACAGTGCCAATAGATACCAAGACTTTTCTTGTGAATTGGACCTCTAGGGGTATTTCCATATGCAGATTCCCGATGAGTGTCAGTTCAGTTTCTCTTCTGCGTTGGTTTTGTGATCTCCTAGGAGCAGTTCCTTATGAGGATTCTCAGAGAGGATCAGGGCCCTTTTTAGCTATATTTTCAGATTTATACCTCATTTTTCATTGTGATCTTTACCTGATTTTGATATGTTGGATCTTTTGTTCTAGGTGGTTGGACCTTGTGACCTAATTGTGAGGCTTTTTCTATAGGGCTAGGGGGGAGACCTAGAGACCCTTTGTTTAATCTCGAACCCTTGTAGGTCGACGTCTATTTCATTCTTTGGAAACCTATGTGAGAGAGGTTTTCCATGTTTTCATATGCCTTTTTAGGTAGTTCATTTAGTTTTATGTTTTTTTTTCAATCGAGGCATGGTACATGCTCAGGTTTTGCGTTAGGCATGTTGATGCCTTCAGATTTTGATGAAGCACCTATCATGCTTGTTTTTCAAGACTGGCTTTGATAGGTGGGACTATTCAAGTTCCTATCCTGGTTGATTAGTGTTTCCACTATTGAAAATTTAGTCAAATCATGGGTAAATTCTCATGACTGAAACGATGTCGTGTGTATGGGTTAGGTGATAAAGATACATGTGAGTTATACGTGGTATCATTTGAATCTAAATCAGTGAGTGGCCGAGTGTGAGCTGAGGACTAATGTTTCATGACTTTTCATGGGCTTGGATCTTAGGATTTGTGATGGAATGTTCCCCCATGGTATAGGTGACATCGTGAAATGATAGGTTACCGTGTGACGGTTGACTCGTGGTTGAATCTTGATAACGTTTTGATAGGATGTGAGTGTGTCTTAGAGGGAGTTGTACATGCCTTTTGTAGAATCTTAGTGTACTCCTATAAGAGATTATAATGCACTATCTTGATTCATCTTGAGTATTATGAGAGAGTTTCATCCCTACATCGATCTCCTTTTTCTTTCTAAATGTTATTCCCAGTTGTGGAAGGGAACATGTCAAGGTTGTGCTCTAGGAGAGGTGTTAGGTAAGCCATATGGTGGGACTACACCATTGGCAATTTGAGGGCAGTGACCCTCATTTTCAGTTGAACATCGGAATTTTTTGTGATTTTTTGTGCTTGTAGGTTGCTTTTGAGATGACGATAAGAGTATCCCTATGGTGGGGAGTACCAGATCGGTCACAATTAAATGTCTTCCATGCAGAAGACGGTTGTTAATGTTATGTGGTTAGTCATCGTATAGGCTAGATATCCTGGTTGTGTAAGTTCTCAGGTTGATAGAATAGTTGTTGGTCCTTTCACCAAGATTCTTTGGGATGATAAAATTTATGGTGGGTAGTTTTTAAAGACCTATGCTTTTCCGGACTGCAGTTTTGAGCAGAAATTTGAATTTTTGCTGTCAGATGCTCATGAGGGGTAAAATGGTCTTTTTAACTTAGAAGATGATCTCAGATAATTTTTATGACCACTCCTTTGGTCCCAAAATCGGGTTTTTACACTAGGAAAGGAGTTTGGTGGAAATCCGAGCTGTTTGAATTTTGGCAGAATAATTAATATTTAATATTTATTAAATTAAATATTAATTTATTTGCGCAAGTTCGTTTAGGAATAACTTTTGAATAGAGAATCAGATTGATATTTTTTCTCTACCATTGAGTTTGGAATGGGAATTTTATCCTAGGCATGGCATAAACTCGAGTTGGGTGTTGGGGCCAGCCTGGGGCCCTTTTTCTTTCTTTTTCTTTTTCTTTTTCTTTTATTTTTCTTCTTTTCTTTCTTTTTTTTTTCTTCTTCCTTCTCACGCACATTGAGTATCCTCCTCCTGTGTCATTTTAATGAGTTAGAAAAGGTAAATGGAGGAACATAGATAGAGGTAAGGGGAGATAGGTACCGTTGCGAAGCCCTCGACGCACTAATTCAGTGTATGGCGACTGTGGATGATGAAATTGACCCAAGCTTTGGCGGTTTCTGCCCAAAGGTATGTCATTTTTATGATTTGTAAAAAATACCATTTAAACACATATTTTCAAGTTTTTATAGCCCTATTATGCTTGGTAATGACCCCTAGAGTCCTGGTCTATTGTTTTGGGGATGAAAACGGGGTTTTCAGGCGATCTGAGGGTTTTCCTATCGGGAAACCCAGGTTACATGGCATGTAGTCCAGAGTGAGAGACTGTGTGTTCTTCCTATTTAGGGAAGATGATGTTTTGTGTGTACACACCATGTATAGGGGTGTATACATCATGTACTAGTACTTAGCCATGTGGCTGAGTACCCTGGCATTTCTACCCATGTAGGGGTACAGGGTCGTGTAGGAGTACACGCCCAGAATCTGTGTAGGGTGGCACATCGTGTATAAGTACATGGCCTGGCCAAGTATCTGGCTAGGATGGAGAAGGGACACAGGCATGTACCTATGTCGGGTACACATTATGTACCCTCCTAACACACCGTGTACCTGGGGTGTTTACACGCCTAGGCCGGCGAGGGTATACACCCATGTGGTGTGGTGGGAGTGCACGCTGTGTACCGAGGCTACACACTGTCACTACTACAACTTGGCCCTTTATCAGCGCTAAAAACCGGCATTAACAGTGCTATAAAAGTGTTGTTAATGCAGGAATAGATAAAGGGGGGTCCCCTTTATCAGCGCTTTTTTTAGCGCTGATAAAGGTCTCCTATATCGGCGCTTGTCGGAGCGCTGATAAATGAACCCTTTATCAGCGCTCAAAAAAGCACTGATAAAGGAACCATCGCCTGCACCTTCAAAACAGAACCTACACACCAGAATACCTGCACAATGTAGCACATGCACACCTGCACACCATAGCACCCGCACACAATATTTTAACCGACAACGGTATATACATTTACTTAACATCATGAATAAAAAACACAATGCTATACACATTTCAAACATTGTTTTACATGGTTACAATTACAATTTTTCAACAATAGTTATAAACATTCATGTTTCATCCTTTGATATCTGTGATCCGCTCTTGCTGGAATTTGTTGCCGAACAAAGCATCTGAACTCAAGGAAAAAAATTCACCTATATAAGAAAACAAATATTATGTTAGTAATGCAATAATGAAAGAAATTAAAACAGTAATATGAAAGAATACATTAATATGGAAATGTGAAACTAAAATATGAAATTTTAAACTCAAATGTTTTCATTTTCATAACAATGAAAGTGAATAATGTAAAATCAATATGTTTTTGATTGATTTATCTCATTTAATAAATACTGATTCTTTATCTAATGAAAAGCTTTACCGGTCACACTGTGCATTGGATTGAGGTGCGATCGATTCATACACGTCACAAATGACTCATAGATCATTTTCCTAAAGTTTCAAAACAATCCGAACGCGTTTGCTTGGTATTCCGTATGTCAGTAGTGTTATTTTCCAAAGTTTATCTCAATTTGAAACTGATATCAGACACTTTTAGCCATAGCGGTCACACCGTACGTTGGATTGAGGTGCGGTCGATTTGTACACATCACAAATGATTCGTGGATCATTTTCCTAAACTATCAAAACAATATGAATGCATTTTCTCAGTTTACCGTATGTCAGTAGTGTTGTTCTCGAAAGTTTATGTCATTTTCAAACTGATATCAGACACTTTTAGCCATACCGGTCACACCGTGCATCGGATTGAGTTGTGGTCAATTCGTACACGTCAAAAATGACTCTTGGATCGTTTTCATAAAGTATCAAAACAATCCGAACGCGTTTGCTCAGTTTTCCGTATGTCACTTATGTTGTTTTCTAAAGTTATGTCAATTTCAAACTGATATCAGACACTTTTAGCCATACCGGTCACACCGTGCATCGGATTGAGATGTGGTTGATTTGTACACGTTACAAATGACTCGTGGATCATTTTACTAAAGTATCAAAACATTCTGAATGTGTTTTCTCGGCATTCCGTAAGTCATTAGTGTTATTTTCCAAAGTTTATCTCAATTTGAAACTGATATCATACACTTTTATCCATACCGGTCACACCATGCGTCGGATTGAGGTGAGGTTGATTTGTATACGTTACAAATGACTCATGGATCATTTTCCTAAAGTATCAAAACAATCCGAATGTGTTTTCTTGGTATTCCGTATGTCATTAGTGTTGTTTTTGAAAGTTTATCTCAATTTGAAATTGATATCAGACACTTTTAGCCATGTCGGTCACACCGTGCGTCAGATTAAGGTGCGGTCAATTCGTACACGTCAAAAATGACTCGTGGATCATTTTCCCAAAGTATTAAAACAATATGAATACATTTTCTCATTTTTCTGTATGTCACTTATGTTGTTTTCTAAAGTAATGTCAATTTCAAACTGATATCAGACACTTTTCCCCATACCGGTCACACCGTGCGTCGGATTAAGGTGCGGTCAATTCGTACATGTCAAAAATGACTCATGGATCGTTTTCCTAAAGTATCAAAACAATCCAAATGCGTTTTCTTGGTATTCCATATGTCATTAGTGTTGTTTTCGAAAGCTTATCTCAATTTGAAACTGATATCAGACACTTTTATCCATACCGGTCATACTGTGCGTCGGATTGAGGTGTGGTTGATTCGTACACGTCACAAATGACTCATGGATCATTTTCCTAAAGTTTCAAAACAATCCGAACGCATTTTCTTGGTATTCCGTATGTCAGTAGTGTTGTTTTCCAAAGTTTATCTCAATTTGAAACTGATATCAGACACTTTTAGTCATACCGATCACACCATGCATCTAATTGAGGTTCGGTCGATTCGTAAATGTCAAAAATGACTCATAGATCGTTGTCCTAGAGTTTCAAAACAATCCGAACGCATTTTCTCGGTATTCTGTATGTCAGTAGTGCTGTTTCCAAAGTTTATGTCATTTTCAAACTGATACCATACACTTTTAGCCATACTGGTCACACCCTATTTCGGATTAAGGTGCGGTCAATTTGTACACGTCAAAAATGACTCATGGATCATTTTACTAAAGTATCAAAACAATACGAATGAATTTTCTCAGTATTCCGTATGTCAGTAGTGTTGTTTTTCAAAGTTTATCTCAATTTCAAACTGATATCAGACACTTTTAGCCATACCGGTCACACCATGCGTCGGATTGAAGTGCTGTCGATTCTTACACATCATAAATGACTCATGGATCGTTGTCCTAAAGTATCAAAACAATCCAAATGCGTTTTCTCAGTATTCTGTATGTCATTAGTGTTGTTTTCAAAAGTTTATCTCAATTTGAAACTGATATCAGACACTTTTAGCCATACCGGTCACACCGTGCGTCAGATTGAGTTGTGGTCGATTCTTACATGTCACAAATGACTCATGGATCGTTCTCCTAAAGTTTCAAAACAATCTGAACACGTTTGCTCAGTATTCCGTATGTTAGTAGTGTTGTTTTCCAAAGTTTATCTCAATTTGAAACTGATATCAGACACTTTTAGACATATCGGTCACACCGAGCATCGGATTAAGGTGCGGTCGATTCTTACACATCACAAATGACTCGTGGATCGTTGTCCTAAAGTATCAAAACAATCCGAACGTGTTTTCTCAGTTTTCTGTATGTCACTTATGTTGTTTTCTAAAGTTATGTCAATTTCAAACTGATATCAGACACTTTTAGCCATACCTGTCACACCGTGCATCGGATTGAGGTGAGGTCAATTCGTACATGTCACAAATGACTCATGTATCGTTTTCTTAAATTATAAAAACAATATGAACACGTTTTCTCAGTATTCTGTATGTCATTAGTGTTGTTTTCGAAAGTTTATCTCAATTTGAAACTGATATCAGACACTTTTAGCCATACCGGTCACACCGTGCGTTAGATTGAGGTGCGGTCTATTCTTACACGTCACAAATGACTCATGGATCATTTTCCTAAAGTTTCAAAACAATCCAAATGCGTTTGCTCGGTATTCCGTATGTCAGTAGTGTTGTTTTCCAAAGTTTATCTCAATTTGAAACAGATATTAGACACTTTTAGCCATACCAGTCACACCGTGCGTCGGATTGAGGTGCGGCCCATTCATACATGTCACAAATGACTCATGGGTCCTTTTCCTAAAGTATCAGAACAATCCAAATGCGTTTAATCGGTTTGTCGTATGTCACTTATGTTGTTTTCTAAAGTAATGTCAATTTCAAACTGATATCAGACACTTTTAGCCATACCGGTCACATCGTGCATCGGATTGAGGTGCAGTCGATTTTTAAACGTCAAAAATGAATCTTGGATCATTTTCCTAAAGTATCAAAACAATCCGAATGCGTTTGCTCAGTATTCCGTATGTCATTAGTGTTGTTTTCGAAAGTTTTTCTCAATTTGAAACTGATATCAGACACGTTTAGCCATACCGGTCACACCGTGCATCGGATTGAGGTGAGGTCGATTCGTACAAGTCAAAAATGACTCATGGATCGTTTTTCTAAAGTTTCAAAACAATCCTAATGCATTTTCTTGGTATTCCGTATGTCAGTAGTGTTGTTTTCCAAAGTTTATCTCAATTTGAAACTGATATCAGACACTTTTAGCCATACCAATCACACCATGCATCGGATTGAGGCGAGGTCGATTATTACACGTTAAAAATAACTCATGGATCGTTTTCCTAAAGTATAAAAACAATCCAAACGTGTTTGCTCAGTTTTCCATATGTCACTTATGTTGTTTTCTAAAGTTATGTCAATTTCAAACTGATATCAGACACTTTTAGCGATACCAATCACACCGTGTGTCGGATTGAGGTGCAGTCGATTCATACACGTCAAAAATGAATCATGGATTGTTTTCCTAAAGTATAAAAACAATCCGAATGTGTTTTCTCGGTATTCCGTATGTCATTAGTGTTGTTTTTGAAAGTTTATCTCAATTTGAAACTAATATCAGACACTTTTAGCCATACCGGTCACACCGTGCGTCATATTGAGGTGAGGTCGATTCGTACACGTCAAAAATGACTCATGGATCATTTTCCTAAAGTTTCAAAACAATCCAAATGCATTTTCTCGGTATTCCGTATGCCAGTAGTGTTGTTTTCCAAAGTTTATCTCAATTTAAAACTGATATCAGACACTTTTAGCTATACCGGTCACACCATGCGTCGGATTGAGGTGAAATTGATTTTTACACATCAAAAATAAATCGTGGATCGTTTTCCTAAAGTATAAAAACAATCCGAACGCGTTTTCTTGGTTTTCCGTATGTCAGTAGTGTTGTTTTCTAAAGTTTATGTCATTTTCAAACTGATATCAGACACTTTTAGCCATACCGGTCACACTGTGCATCGGATTGAGGTGCGGTTGATTTTTAAACGTCAAAAATGACTCATGAATCATTGTCCTAAAGTTTCAAAATAATCCGAACGCTTTTTCTTGGTATTCCGTATGTCAGTAGTGTTTTTTTCCAAAGTTTATCTCAATTTGAAACTGATATCAGACACTTTTAGCCATACCGGTCACACCATGCATTGGATTGAGGTTTGGTCGATTCGTACACATCACAAATGACTCAAGTATCATTTTCCTAAAGTATCAAAACAATCAAAATGCATTTTCTCGGTTTTCCGTATGTCAGTAGTGTTGTTTTCTAAAGTTTATGTCATTTTCAAACTGATATCAGACACTTTTATCCATACCGGTCACACCGTGCATCAGATTGAGGTGCGGTTGATTCATAAACGTCAAAAATGACTCATGGATCATTTTCCTAAAGTATCAAAACAATCCGAATGCGTTTTCTCAGTATTCCGTTTGTCATTAGTGTTGTTTTCGAAAGTTTATCTCAATTTGAAACTGATATCAGACACTTTTAGTCATACCGGTCACACTGTGCGTCGGATTGAGGTGCGGTTGATTCGTACACGTCACAAATAACTCATGGATCTTTGTCCTAAAGTTTAAAAACAATATGAACGCATTTTATCGGTATTCCTTATGTCAGTAGTGTTGTTTTCCAAAGTTTATCTCAATTTGAAACTGATATCAGACACTTTTAGCCATACCGGTCACACCGTGCATCGGATTGAGGTGAGGTCGATTCATACATGTTAGAAATGACTCGTGGATCATTGTCCTAAAGTATCAAAACAATCCAAATGTGTTTTCATGGTTTGATGTATGTCAGTAGTGTTGTTTTCTAAAGTTTATGTCATTTTCAAACTGATATCAGACACTTTTAGCCATACCGGTCACACCGTGCGTCAGATTGAGGTTCGGTCAATTCTTACACGTCAAAAATGAATCATGGATATTTTTCCTAAAGTTTTAAAACAATTCTAATGTGTTTTATTGGTATTTCGTATGTCAGTATTGTTGTTTTCCAAAGTTTATCTCAATTTGAAACTGATATCAAACACTTTTAGCCATAACAGTCACACTGTGCATCAGATTGAGGTGAGGTTGATTCGTACACATCAAAAATGACTTGTGGATCGTTGTCCTATAGTTTCAAAACAATCTGAATGCGTTTTCTTGGTATTACGTATGTCATTAGTGTTTTTTTCCAAAGTTTATCTCAATTTGAAACTGATATCAGACACTTTTAGCCATACCGGTCACACCGTGCATCTGATTGAGGTGAGGTTGATTTTTACATGTCACAAATGAATCGTGGATCGTTGTCCTAAAGTATCAAAACAATCCAAATGCATTTTCTCAGTTTTTCATATGTCACTTATGTTGTTTTCTAAAGTTATGTCAATTTCAAACTGAGTAGTAGGAATTCACTGATATAAGGATATAAAACATAAGAAATGGAGATCATAGATGCTCAATAAGTGTAAAGGGAGATATAAATGACTATATAAAGATAACATAAGTATTAGGAATTCACCTTCATTTTCCTATTTGTTTACATTCTTCCATCAGGTACACTGCCCATTCGTTTCTAAAGACATTTATATCATCTTATAAATAGGAGTTTTTGCGACAGTCATAGTAGTACTGAAAAAATATAAATACACAAAGGATTAATAATTATTTTAAATGAAGTAGTAATTATTTTCAAAAATACCTATTCAGGGATGCTAGTTTGTTCATGAAATATGATCTCTTTCATAAATTTACAAACATAATAACTGCAGTCCTTGTCGTTTGTTTATTTCAGACACTACAGAAACATCGAGAAAAATAAGTAATTTGTTTTGATATGTATTTGGATAGTGAAATATAATTATATATACCCAGACACTTCTCCATTTTTAGATCTTGTGGGCATTGTCGTCCTTATTCCCTGGATCCATTCCAACCTTTAGACGATATTCATACACCGCCCTATCATAACAAAATCCTCATTAAAAGATAATATAAATTATATAACTAGATATTTAGTTCTAAAATGTTGGATCTAGTGTATTACAAATTGACAATAGCCATCATGTGTGGTCGGTTAGTTGGATATCCATGCAGTGAATCCAGAAAATAAATCTTCGGAGTATCCAAATTGACTGCAATGAGCATCCAATGTTCCCTAAAAACACAAAAAGAAATAAGTAATGATAGAAATGAAAATATAATTGATATGATTAAAATGTAGAGTTTTACCCCTGCAAAGTTGGTATTAAAAAGAGTCTGTCAGTCGTAATTCTGCTTTGAAACATTCTGAGCAGATTTGACATTAATTCAGCCTAAAAATTGGAATCTATTTCTTATCGTTGTGTGGAAATGGTGTGAGGACTAACGAGTCCAAATTTGTATTCATGGGAAAATCCCTTCAATTGTTTTTCATATATACGCCTGTGAAAAATATGAGATGTATTTAGCCATAATTATCAAAGTATATCAGCTTCTGTAAAATCAAATCATGAAAACATACCTCATGTATACATTTATAACAGAGGTGCCTAGCCAGTCGTATTTGATGATCTCAGAAACAGCATCTGCACTAACGAAATCTAATATTTCCTCTCCGTACATATCTTTTTCACAAACAATTGTATGACTCTTGTTGTCTTTCATTTTCGTATCCACATGAGCTTTCAATGATATTAAATGTGGATATAGAATGGGTGGGGTGAACGCGCTCTCAGTAGATCGTTTTGATCGGTTGGTTGATCCAATGTTGGAGCCGCTCTTTCGTTTTAGCTTCTCCATTTTGTCCTTCTGTAATAACATTCATCAGTTCAGCCATTTTCTAATTTAATGTTAAAGGTTCTGCTTGAAAAATGAATTGGAAATGAATACCTTCTGGTCGACATGTTTTTTTACAAGATTTTACGGCCATGCAACGAATGTTCCAACAGATTTTTCCACCGTATAAATGTCGTCATCGTCATTTGGCATGTGTAGCTTGGTGCTCGGATCATGAGCTACGTTAATCGACACTTTGACATGACCGGTTGGAAGTGGTCTGGAGTGTAGCGTGTCATTCTGTATATTGAACACTGTAGCCCTCGCTACAAAGCGATGGGTAGGAGTTGACAGATATAAATCACAGTCATTTTCACCCTGTAGAATATCATTACATGAAAGTTATCAGTGTCTATGTGATTCAAATTTCACAAAAACGAATATTAGAACATTGATTACCTCAGTTAAGTCAGGTCTTTGAGGGGAATGGATCGCCTCAAAGCTGGTGAGGGTGGATCTTCTCGCGCGGGTTGTTCTTGAGTTGTTTGTTCTCTTCGCCTCTCCTCCATCAAACTCTTTAGCATCTCTCCCTGAGTTTGGAATAGTTCTTCAAGGGTAGCTACTCTATCTCTCATTACATGCAATTCTTTAGTTTTTTCATCCTCTTGTTTTTTTTTCTGAAAATATGCCCGGGGTGACACCCCAAAACCCACACCTCTGACGCGGCCATACTGTTCTGGCTATTTCAAGGCCGTTGAAAGTATGTCTGCATCCGGTGCAGGTTTTGTTGATTCCTGACACTATGTCAAATAGAAAATATGAAAAAATAAGTAAGCATAGTTATGTAATAGTGATTTAAAGCAAAACAAGTTTATATTATGTCATACTTACACATGTTTCCCATACTTTTTGTGTGTTTTCATCTATCAGTTTCCCCTCTTTATTAACACAAGACTCCTTCCATAACACATGGCGTGGAATGGAAGTGACTTGAGATTTTGCTTCATCAATTTGCATATAAATAGAGAAACATGGTTACAGTGTTTTTCTATGTCACATAAAATTATTACAGTACTTTTAAAATACGTACCAATTGTTTTTCAATTGAAGCGTACACCAGCCTTGCTTTATGGTAGGGGTACGCTGGTTTTTCTGCCCATTATTTATTTTCAGCACTCAGTTGTTGTTTCATAAATAAAATCATTTCAATCAACGTGATGAATACAAGAAACATTACACAACGTGTAACCAAACACAATGTACCTGAAAATTTTGTTCTGCATGATGGTTGCAAAACGCATCCCACATTCCTTGGGATATCAAGTGTACATAAAGAGGAGGCGGGTATGGCTTGATTTTCCCTTCGGCATCTTTCAGATGATGTTTTGTTAAAATGGTGAGAAAGCCTCTATGAATCCTTCCTGCCAGCCTTAAAACATATTCTTTGTGCGAAAAATCTACTATAAATTCACTCTGCAAGAGATGATGAAGGGTTAGTCAATATTTCAGTATTTTATTTTATTTTAATAAATTAAATAGATGATATCGTAATGTTACCGTAATCTCTTCCCACATTAATGTTTTCAACCCGCTGACAACATGGTACTACGACTCTACATCAATCGGCACGCATTGTCGAGTGACGATTCCAATGTAGCTACTAAACATGGCTTTGTTGGGGTTTACATGTTGGCCTAGTTTATTCCATCCCACCTCATATTTGATGCCTTTTGCTTTTTCCTTAATAATTTTGGCTAAAACTATCAAACTACGGTGCACCTGTTTTTTTTTTGTGTCACTGGGGTTTCATTGCCTACCATTTCATCAGTTTCTGCATCATCATTATGTTTCTCTGAAGTGCTAGCATCAGCACTGGGACCAGCTGCAACAGGTTGAGTGGGAACAGTTGCAACAGGTTGAGAGACCTTTTGTCTCTCAGCAGTGGGTGCATCAGCAGGTGAAGAAGTCATTATCTGCAGAACTGGTTTAACATTTAATTTAGATCACATAAAAGCAGCAGCGAACAGATAATAACATAATGTAACACAATCTATATTACAATAAAAATCAATAACCTGATTATTGAACTCTTTTTTTTTAAGGCTGAAAGGATTTGACCCCTCTATCAACTATCCATATCCCTTAATTGTGGTCTCCTCTGACATACAAAACGTCGTCTACATTGGGACCACTGCGAAATGATTGCGAAGTCCCAATGAAAGGGTTATCTTCCATTGAATTTTCATCTGACCCTTCAGCTGTTTTGGTCGATAACAGAATGATTGACCAGTTTTGGTTTGCGGGATCTGGAACATAAAATACTTGCACTGCCTGTGATGCCATTATAAATGGTTCGTCTTTCTCCCCTTCCTTACTGAAATCAACTTTCACGAATCCCAAATCATCTATTTTAACAGCACTCCTGTTATCAACCCACTTTTATTGAAATATCGGAACTTGAAATTCCGTATAATCCAACTCTCATATTTGTTTGATGATGCCAAAGTATGACATATTCGCATAAATTGGATTTCTGTCCTTAGCACCAGAAACATGAATCTCTTCAGCCATAAGTGTAACCCCATTATTCTGGATGGTACTGTCTTCATCATGTTCATTAGTATAAAATGTATAACCATTAACTACATAAGCATTGTAAGATAATGCATACACACTTGGTCCTCCAGCTAGCCATTGAAGTCGTTCTGAAATTGACTCTGGATTTTCATATGACTTCTTAAAAATATGATCTCGAAACCATCCTATAAACTGTCGATTATGTGTATCTGATATCCATTTTTTAGCCCTAGATGGATTCAAATTCCTAAGAATTTCTTTGTGGATTTCAACATATGGGTCAACGTTGAAACTGTTATGCAAAACATAAAGGTGGGTCTGCTCCCGATCTGTAATATTGATTATGACAACCTTTCTTCTAGAAATTCCTTCACCCTCAAGCCACCCAGTGTGATGAGATTTTGGTAAGCCAATTCTTTCCACACCAGACAAGTATTCGGTACAGAATTCAATGGCTTCCTCAACAATATATCGCTCTGCAATACAACCCTCTGGCCAACTTCAATTTTTGACATACCCTTTCAAAATCTTCATATACCGTTCAATGGGGTACATCCATCTGTAATGGACAGGACCACATAGTCGAATCTCTCTCACCAATTGGACCATCAAATGAACCATCATATCAAAAAATAAAGGCGGGAAGAACATTTCTAATTCACATAATATGACGGCAATTTCTTTTTCCATAGTTGGCAATTTCGTCGGGTCTATAACTTTTATGCATATAGCTTTGAAGAATAAACACAGTTTCGTTAATGAATGGAGGACATTCTTGGGAAAAATGCAACTTAAAGCAATTGGAATGAGATTTTGCATCAAAACATGACAGTCATGTGATTTCAGACCTTTTAACTTCAAGTTGCTCATTGACACGAGTTACTGATATTTGACGAATACCCCTCTGGAACCTTTATGTCATTCAAGAAGTTGCAAAACTGATATCTCTCCTGCTTGGAAAGAGTGTAAGCAGCAGGAAGAAGAAATGTTCATTTTTTACCCTTCACGGGTGCCAACTCTTCTCGTAATCCCATCTCAACCATGTCCAACCTAGCCTTAATTCCATCTTTTGTTTTTCCAGATGTATTTAGCAACATGACGATAACACTATCAAATACATTTTTTTCTACATGCATAACATCAAGAAAATGTCTTACATACAGACAATTCCAGTATTGTAATTCAAAAAAAACTGATCTCTTTTTCCAACCGATTTTCGTAAGGTTTTTCGAAGCCGTTTTACCAAAATTAGTGTCCACATTTTTAAATTTCTCAAACAATTGATCGCCTGTTAGTGGAGATGGTGTTGTACGTTCTTCTAAACTTCCATCGAATGATGTTGTCCAAGAATGGTACTTATGTCATCGCGGTAGAAATCTGTGATGTCCTAGAAACACGGTTTTCGATGAATGTTTCAACCTATTTGATTGTGTACCTTCTTCGCAAACGAGACAGCCTTGAGTTCCTTTAATGTTATATCCTGAAAAATTTCCATAAGCAGGGAAGTCATTTATTGTCCCGTACAACATGACTCTCAAAGTGAAATCTTCCTTTCTGTAATCATCATACAATGTAACACCTGAATCCCACAATAATTTCAAATCTTCGATCAATGGAGAAAAATAAGCATAAATATCATTACCTGGTTGTTTTGGTCCTGATATAAGCATAGATAACAAGATGTATTTTTGTTTCATACATAACCACGGTGGTAAGTTATAATTTATCAACATAACCAGCCATGTACTGTGACTGTTGCTTTGAAAACCAAAAGGATTCACTCCATCTGTAGATAACACAAGACGAAGGTTTCTCGACTCGTTTCCAAATTTAGGATACTCATGATCGATTCTCTTCCACTGAGGAGAGTCTACTGGGTGACATAGTATCCCATCTTTAATTCTTGTATCTGCATGCCATGTTAATTTTTATGCAGTCTGCTCACTTCCATATAGGCATTTAAACCTTGGAATGATTAGAAAGTACCATACAACTTTAGTAGGACTGGATTTATCTTTCTTGTATCGAGAAGCACCACACTTTGGGCATTCTTTAAGTGATTTATGGTCCTTGCAAAATAGTATACAGTCATTCGGGTAGGCGTGTATTCTTTCAGAGATCATACCCATAGAGTGTATCATTCGTTTGGCATTGTATGTTCGGCATGAGAGCTCATTGTCTTCTGGAAGCATGTCATTCATGAGGGTAAGTAGTTTCGTAAAACTATCGTCACTCCACCCATTGTCTGCTTTCAAATTATACAGCTTTAGTACGGCTGACAATGCTGTATATTTAGTGCAACCAGTATACAATGGCGTCTTTGCACAACTTTTTAACTTCTCAAACAATTTTGGGCAATCACGAAGTTCATCTTCGAAGGTACTTGTCATTTCCTCAATATGATCTTCATCATCATTCACATCTGTAATCACATCCTCCATACGGTCATCTTTATTGTTCATGTTTGTAATCATATCAGATGATCCATAAAACGCAGTGTCACCCCAGTCACTACCTACATTCGTTGTTTCCCCGTGTTTATTCCAACATGTATAACTCTGATCTATTCTGTGACAGATCAAGTGTTCTTCTAACTCATCTGGACTAATTTGTTTTGAATAACAACAGTGTAAACACAGACAAAGGATTTGAGAAGATTCACATGCATGATCTTTTGCAAACTTGATAAACTCTTTCACGCCTTCTTCATACTCTTTTGTCAACCGATTGGCATTTATCCATTATTTATTTATATTCATCCTATTTGAAATCCATAGGATGAGTATATAGGTTATAGGAGAAGGAATATGAGTATAATTTAGATAAAAAACAATATACTTCAAAAATGGTAGGGGCGTGCTCATTAATAGCAAATCTTGGGTGGTTCTTAGGATTCATCCAATCTCTTCCTCTCTTTGATCACCCCTGATGAGGGGTGGTTCTTGGGAGTTTTTTATAGTGTGTTAGTGGGGTTCACCACTATAGACATGGGTTAACCATACCTTTTGTGAGGAAGTAGGATAATTAGTGCAACTTGTGGATGAATCTCATAGGGCGGTCTCTATAGGGTGTCCTTACAAGGAAATACCTCATGGGTAAGTCCAATAGGTAGCCTAACATGTGAATCAAAAGTAAAAGTGTAGAAAGTTGATTGAAACACATGGGACCAAATGCATAAGTAAGAAGTAGTATATGTTTTCCACAAGGTCACCCATGGAAGTGGCCATAATGGGCACCTTAGTCTATGTGATGGTTATGTGGGAGTCTCCCCATGCTATCCAGGAATGATCTAAGGAACAATGACTAATCCTTAGATAATAACCCTTCATATGGGTGCTCTTGGATGTGGGAGGATCATGGATGATCATGGGCTCATGAGTGATCAACACCCAACTCTTTAGTGTATTTGTCTTGTTCATATCAAGACACAAAGCAACATAGGTAGTGGATGTAGCAAAGTCAGAAGAATAAACCCCAAGATAACTCTGAACTCACCCAGTGTCAAATCCCAATCCCTACCACCTAGTTTGAAGGTGATACAGATTAATTCTATCTTGAAAGTTGTAAGGAACTCTAAAAAGAGCTCCTAAAACATCTCCTCGGGAACATCAATAATTTGGGAGTGTTTCATTGATGCGAAGGGCTACCATAACAACCTTGTCGATGAGGACCTTGTGTATTATGACCAAATCCATGGATTTTTTGGGGAAAATTGACTTGGATTGAAAATGGTCCAAGCACATATAGTGTTTCATTTCCTCAAAGTGAAAATAGGGATGGACATTGGTAGGTGGAACCATATCTTGTGAGTGGTGGGATGAAAAAGGAAAATCAAAACCCAACGAGATGGAATCTTCCAATGGTGGTGGAAAAGAAGAGGGAGAAGGAGATAGTGGAGTTAGAGTTTGGGTCTAGTGCTTAGCTGCAATAGGCCACGATCCATAAGCTATGTGTTTGGATGGGGGAAGGCACCTACCCTTAGTTCAAATCATGGTGCTAGGAGGGAAGTGAGTATGGGTGGAGGAAGGGGAGGAGGTTTAGTTAGAGGAGAGGGAGATGAGGGAGGAGGGAATGCATGGATGAGGTGGGGAGAAGAGGGAGTAGTGGAGGGGGGTACAACAAACCCAAGGTTATAGCTTAAATAACTCAGTCATGAACTTTATTTCAACACATCCAATGTTGATATATTTTATTTCAAGAAGGGGACAAGGATAAAAATAGTCAAAGGAGGTATAAATTAGTTTATCCCAATGGAATCTTCTTTAACTAAACTAACAATCTTGGGGGTAGGGATCCTATGATGTTAAATATGGTACACAGGTTACCTAGAGAGGCCTAAGTAGCCAGGAAATCAGTGACCTTATTACCCTCTTTCTATGTATGAGATAGATCCATGTGGTTATTGAAAAAAATTGTGCATCTCATAGTGAATGGGACCTAGAAAATACTGGGTACCTCAAGCACACCCATGACACGACACCATGGATATGTTGTACCTCCAACCTATTCTTAGGTTCTCTGTCTTCATCATCACATATCAAGTGTAGTACCCTACTAAGGGATATTAATTTCATGATGGTTCACTTCTTTGATGTACAACATATAAACACCATGCATGATAACACACATACGAGGTGAATCATTCAAGTTGTAATGTCATATTATCACGAGTATATAATATAACACATAACATCATGTGATCACAATCCAAACATAACAATTACCCACAATAACAACACTCATAAAATCCAAAAATCAATATTCATAATTTGGGATAGGATGCAAGGGGTCACCACAATGAAAACATAATTAATTCATGAAAATTCAATTTGAATCACCTTAAGGAGGAGGACCCGGTGGCGGAGGAGAAGGAGGCGTCGACAGCGGAGGCACCGGAGGCAATGGAGGCAGTGCGGAGGCAGGGCAGAGGTAGGGCGGAGGCAGGGCGGAGGTAGGGCGGAGGCAGCAGAGGCAGCGGAGGAGGAGGAGGAGGAGGCTATGGTGGAGGACCCACAGTGGAGAGGAGGCAGCGGAGTAGGCAGAGGAGGAGGAGGAGGAGGAGGCACCGGTGGAGGAGGAGGAGGACGAGGCCGCGGTGGAGGAGGAGGAGGAGGAGCAGGCGCGGAGGAGGAGGAGGAGGGGGTGGCCAGAGGAGGAGGAGGTGGTGGCCAGAGGAGGAGGAGAAGGAGGAGGAGGAGGAGGAGGTGGCGGTCGCGACGGAGGAGGAGAAGGAGGCGGCAGCAGCGGCGCAGAGGAGGGCTTCCGCGAGTGCTTGACAGGGTGCGGGGAGGAGGAAGAGGACCCAAGGGTTTTTATCAATTCTGTGTGAGCCTTTATCAGTGCTAGTAAAAAGCACTGATAAAGGGTGTATTTATCAGCGCTAAAATGAAAAGCGTTGATAAAGAGTGACTTTATCGACGCTTTTCATTTTAGCTCTGATAAAGACACTCTTTATTAGCGCTTCTTTAGCGCTGATAAATACATAGTTTATCAGCGCTAATAAAAGCGCTGATAAATGTATTAATTTAAGAATTTCTTTATATTATTATATATTTATTTAACTCTAAATATATATATCTCTATTTATACTTATAAAATTGTTTGAAAGGTATATTTATATATATATCATTGAAAATATAATAAAATATATATTTATTTTTTAAATATAATTTAATTTTAAGTTTACATTTAATTAATATATACAATAAATATTATCAACGCTAATAAAAGCACTGATAAAGGTATATTTAAAGCGCTGATAAATAATCCCTTTATCAGTGCTAAAACAAGCACTGATAAAGGGTACACCTTTATCAGCGCTTGTTTTAGCGCTGATAAAGTGGACCTTTATCAGCGCTTTTTTTAGCACTGATAAAGGCAGGCGCATGCCTTGCCCAGTTTTGTGGTAGTGTGTGTACTACACCTTTTTTAACCCTTTGAAGGTTTTTCATGTCTTTTCACCTCAGTGTCATAATTAGACCTGCAAGTAGTCAATTCTAAGTGTTTTTCTACGTAGATCATGATGGTTTAACCTGTGGAGAGATATGAGGACTCCTAATGGGTGTTTTAGTGCTTTTATCTAAATAGAGAGGTTCTTACTCTAGTTTTAACTTCACTTGTCTCCTAAGAGTGAGACCAGATCTTGAATGATCGGTTGGGTGCTCAGACCAACCTAGTTTAGACCTTTAACCTGAGATGAGCTATGAGTTATCACTCATGATATATTCTTTTGAGGATGCTCCCCTTGTGAGACGTACCCTTCTAGTCTATGAGGTTGTAAGACCTTTTTCTTCTAAGGATCCCCTGAGGGATTCTTTTTCGTACATGCTGATCTAGGGAGTCCCTTTTAGGATCCCTTACCTATGTGTTTACCTGGAGGATCCTAAGTATGATTCCTCTTAGTGTTTGACTTGAGGGACCCAGCGGGTACCCGCTTTTTGACCAACCCTGAGATATTACATTGGGTTTGGGTAGAGATGGTGTTCGGGTGTCACCTAGACCCCATGTAGAACTAGTAATCCCATGAGGTTGTGGCTGGAGTGTTGGGTTGGGTGTTCAGGATACCCTCACCAGTTTGTTTATATTTGACTTGGTTTTTCTGATGCAGCAATGTTTACTAAAGGTCCTTCTTGGTTAGTGGCTGTTGAGCCTGACGCGAGGTGTCTTTCTTCCTGTTGGGTGCTGGACATTATTCTTGGGATCTATTTTTCTTATTGGGATGCTCAGACATACTTACCTAAGATCTAACTTCTGATCCATGTTATTTTTGATATTTTAGTGATACCCAGAAGTATTACCTAGGACTTGGATATTGAGCTTGAATGTATATATTGTGATATATATATTTTGTTGGGATAACTAGAGGTGCTTCCTGGTATCTGGCTATTGATCCTTACTTGATTTTTACAATAATCCATGAGTGATACTTGGATTCTCGTAGTAGGAATGCCTGGGATGGACTCATAGGTTGGATGATATATGACGAGGATGATTATTCTCTCCTCGATTTCAGGCATGGAGACCCAAGACTCGTGGTAGATTATTACTCTCGATTGGTGGGAATTATTACGATCTCCTCGCTCTTTGATCGGAATGATTAAGCTCTTCCATAATAGTTACGAGACTCAAGGGGTGTAGCATGATGACTCACCGGTGAGTTCTCTCTTTACACAGGCATGGCGACCCAAGACTCATGGCAGATTATTACTCCCGAGTGGTGGGGATGATTATGATCTCCTCGGCCTTTGATCGGAATGATTATGCTCTTTTATATTAGTTATGAGCCTTAAGGGGTGTATCATGGCATCTCATCGATGAGTTATCTCTTTATATATCACCTAAGGGTAAGCCCCTTAGGGATCATCCAAATTTTTAATGTCATGACCACCTATGAACCGAGACCGAGGGATCAGACATTGAAGTGGATTTATAGGCCTGGGCAGCATGAAGACTGACTCAGTGACCTTTTATAGGATGTCCGGACGTACTCCCTGGAATCCTTTTTTACCAAATTGACCATCGATATATGTTATACTTCTTTATAGGATTGACCATCAGTATATGGTATATGCCTTTAAAAGATTGGCCTTCGGTATACGGTGTACTTTTTTCAGCGATTAGAGGTGAGTATGGGTGAACCCAGGTGTAGGACAAGTATCCCCTTGTGGTGACGTAGCTTGTTTAGAGATATAATTATGGCATTGGACGAAGCAGGTATATGTCGATGGGGTTATGGAACCATAGATCAACTTAATGATACATAGCTTGATTGGCATGACATCCAGCTCAATGCCCTTGCACAGGATGTCCAGGCGATCGGAATTACGGACCCAAGGATCGACTGTTGATGTGGTTTCTTATTGTCTGATACACATACCAATGAATATTCATATCTATGTATATATGTATAGGTATGGGACTATAGATGTATACCTATATAGTTATGGACATCCATGGTGGCACTTTCCCAATTGATAGGGATTATGGACCCTGGGTTCGACTGTGGTTTCACATTGTTTTTGCATACACTTATAGCAGCACAGTTATAGGTTGATTTTCAGGGTAGCCTAATAAGATTCTTTATCACCCCAAAACATGAACCCCAGTGTACATGTAGACCTTATGTCTACTTTTTAGGTTAATCACAAGTTTCATGGTGGATAGGGTTGAGGCCTGGTGTTTCGTGATCGAGCAGAGCTGCTCAAGTGGTTCTACTGACCAAGATGTTGTAGTTTTATAGTGTTTAGAGATCGGGTACGTGGGTTGACTCAGAGTTAGTAGTAGAGCCATGTGATTTTACTTTTAGTTTATTTTATACTCCTATATCTATATGATCATCCCAGTGGGTGACCAATGTTTTATTATATGACATAGTTGTTCTTGATTTTACAATATTTCATTTATTATTACAACTTGTTCTATTTCAGTTATTTATTTCTTCTGCACTTTTTCTATTTATTTTCCTTTGTGTATGATACATAGTTACTTATCTGTTATTTCTTACTCTGATCTGAGGGTATAGTCTCCCCACTATACCACCTTTACACCCTCGCTGCTAGTCGGCACCCTCTGGTGTATGGGGAGGCATGCTTAAGGCCTAGTGACCCACCAGCTCAGAGCACCAGTTTAGTGGCATCCGGGTCGAGACGTTATAGCCTCTCCATTTATAAGGTAAATATCTTAGAATCCTTGATACTTGATACTTGTCATCAATAGTTTCCCTAGTTCATGCATCATGTTTTTAATCTCATTAAACCTAAGATACATATGATAAATAGACTCATCAGGTTGTATCTTAAATGTATCATGCTTAATAGTATAGGTATTTAAACACATTTCTTTGATATTAGATGTGCCTTCATGAGACACTAATGAGGTATCCCAAATTTCATAAGTTTTAGCACATACATATATTATATTAAATTCATCTTCTTATAGTGAACATTATAAAAAATTTATTTCTTTAGAATTACAATCATAAGAAGCCTTAGTGGAATCACTCCATTAATATTTAGGATCCTGATTTTTTTTATATTTATCTTCAATAGTAGTCCAAATATTGAATCCCATACTTTCAAGATTTTTTTTTTTTAATTTTAATCTTCCATTGACCATAATTAATACCATTAAAATATGGAGGTCTATTAGTAGCAATTCCCTGAAGTCTCATATTATATATAAATATGGAAATTTAGAATAAACAAAAATTTAGATCTTTTATTTAAAAACATGATCATGGTTAAAACTAGATAAATAGAAAAAGAAATAAATAAATTAGTCTAATACCAAATGTTGGTCCCATTGGACATCTTAAGAGAGGGGTATAATGAGCTTCCAATAAAATTTCTATTTAAAGAAAACTTAAAACAAAATCCCTTTATTTATAAAAACATCCTAGTTAACTAAAATAGTAGAAATATATAGTTTTATGTTTTTTAAAGGTTTCTCAAAGTCTCAGTCACATCCCAATTAAAATAATTTTAAAATCGCTTTTACTTTTGAAACAAAAATAATTACATCAAACACAATATATAAGACACTAATTAAAGAAAAATATATGATCATTGTTTTGCTAAAGAGTTTTGAAAAATAAACTAATTTTAAAACAGAGTAAGAAAAAAATAAATAAAACTTATTAGAAATAAATACAGTATGTTCAATCTAAAGTTGAGAATTAACCCTCTCCACTTGATAGTCACCTGCTTCCAAGTAACAGATCCAAAACCCGGATTAGGTATACAAAGTACAACAATACACAAGGTTTTCTAGGATATTTTCAGGACTCTTCTATATTTTTCATGGGAGTAAAATGGTATAAGAAAATTAGAAAGGATATTCAGTTACACTTTAAGAAATACAAGAGCATGTGCTTTAACAAATGAAAAAATAAGGACAAGAATAACTTGAAAGTGTGAAATAGATCAGAGAAAGAGAAATAATTCTAGAGATGTGTGATGAATCTATATCTATTTATCGTTATTTTCTTGATCAGAAATGATATTAGACTATATTTAAATCTTTCCTTGTAATTGTATAAAATAATCAAAAAACCATTTCTCATATCCAGCAGATTTTGTATGAAAAATGGAGTATTAGTATTCTTAAAAAATAGAGTAATTGTTCATGTATTTTTCCCTCAACATGCTACTTAGTCTTCTTCATGACAATATCTTCTAAAATAGATTTTATTTTAAAAATATCCTTTAAAAATGATCATTACGCATTCTCATACCCTACATGAAATCCAGGAGAAATAAATGTTCTGACTCTGTATTTAACGCTTCCAAGTTTCCCATTGGAATATATTATTAAAATATAATCTTGTTTAGACATGGTCACATTAAATCATTCCACTTTATACTTCATTTTAGATTCCCTACTTATAAAATTCTTTAGTCTAGTCTTCTGGTTGCTTACTCTGAACTTATAGTTGATCGAACACTTAAAAAAGTTCTAACTTATTGGCATGGTTGCTTCAACTAATCATGCATTCAATCCAATACTTTACTGATATTCAACTTATTCATATGGTCACTTCACTTTAACAAGAATTATCTTGAATTCATGTGGTAGTTACATTAGTTTTTCAAAATTCAAAATGGTCAGTTGACTTTGTCTTTATATACAATGTCATAGTGTGTGGTCGATCTGATTTGTATTTCAGTATCTCTAACACTTAGTGATATTTTCGATAGACTGAAATTGAGATATAACATGTGGTCACTTTGATTGTTCATGTGATCACTTGAGTACTTTACAATAATTCCATCACGATCAATCAAGTAGTCACATAGTCGATGCATTTTTTCATGCAGACACTTTAATACTTAGTGAAATTTAATTCTTCTCCAGATTCCTTTGTATGGTCAATGGAAGGTATTCATGTGGTCAATCCTTAACTTTTTGGTCATTTATATACTTAGAGAAATTTCCACAATTTCTAGAAAAATATTTAACTTTCATAAAACACAGAATTGAATAGAAATAAAGTGATCATGATTTGTGATTATTAAAATAAGGAATTATTGGATGAAGCCAAAATCATAGAATCTTGTTAGAGGAAAATTCCAAACCCATTAGGTAATTTTAGAGGAGTTTAAAAACAACACTTTTAAAATTTGTTAAAAAGTAAGTGACTAATTTTATGATTATTTGAATCATATTTCCAATTTATGATACTCATGGGTTAGTCCAATCCAAATAGTGCCTAAAAAAGTGGTTTCACAATTTTAAATAATGAATTTAGAGAACTTGTAAATGTTAGACTACCAAATAAATGAAGAGTGTGTATTGACTACAGAAAACTCAAAAACATCACTATGAAGGATCATTTCCCTCTCTCATTCTTTGACCAAGTTCTTGAAAGGATTTAATTACATCCATATTACTACTTTATTGATAGTTTTTATAGATACTTTCAAACCCACATTTCACATAAGGATCAAGAAAAAAACCAAATTCACTTGTCCCTTGGGTACTTTTTATTATAAAAGAATGCCTTTTAGTTTGATTAATTCTATGGGAATATTTCAAAGTTGTATGATGATTATCTTTGCATAATTTTTAGAGGAGTGTATGGAAGCTTTTATGGAATATTTCACAGTCTATAGATCATCTTTTGATAGTTGATCGGAGAGTTTGGCTACTATACTTAAAACCTACATTGATAAGAATCTTATTCTCAACAATGATAAATGAAATATCATGGTAGAAAGAGGAATTTTTCTTATCCATGTAGTGTCCCAAGATAGAATCCAAGTTTTTTAAACAATGTTTGATGTCAATTATTCACTTCCATACCCAAAAAAATAATGATGGATATAAAATCATTTATTAGGCATGTTGGTTTTTATAGAAGATTCATAAAAAATCCACAAGCTAACATTGTCTTTGTCTATATTTTTATAAAAATTATCTCAATTTGTCTTTGATGAGAGATGCCAAGAATACTTTAGGGGATGAAACATAATCTGATATACCCACCCATTATCCAACAATAAAGATAATATTTTCCATTTTAATTGATGATTGATACATAAGAATTTTTCCTTGGGGAAGTTTTAAGTCAATAATGGAAAAGAAGTCTCATGCCATAACTTATGAATCTAGGACTCTAAATTAAGAACAAGCTAACTATACAACCACTGAGAAAGAGCTCCTAGCTATTATTTTTTCTTTGAACAAATTTAGATGCTACTTATTGGGCTTCAAAGTAACTATTTTCATTAAACATTCAATAATCAGTCTTTTAATAAAGAAACATGATGAAAAAACAAGGTTTCTAAGCTATATTTTTTTATTATAAAAAGTTGATGTGGATATTAGGGATAAAAAGGGTAGTGAGGATCTAATGGATGGAAATTTAAGCTAACTACCCACTTTTTAAGTGATAAACATCAAATATATCCCCCAATCAAGGAAACCTTTCCTGATGAGGAACACCATGTGTTTGTGTAAGAACTTGTGTTTTTAGAACGGGTAAAAATCCCGACCCTGTTTGAATTTTTGACTTGTTCCTGAGAAAACTTGAAAAAATCTGGGAAGTTCTGGAAATTTATAGACTACACATTGTGTACTCTAAAGTACACTCTGTGTATGGGTTGGGTGAGTACCGGCCATGTGCTCACCAAGTACATGTCGTGTGATGATTGTGTAGGAATTTCCTACTACACGGCGTGTAGTGTTTCTCAACATGTCGTGTATCCTCCTTTCTGTGTACCAACTGGGTTCAAGTCGTGTGTCAACCTGTGTGGAGCGTCCAAGCCATGTAGCTATATCCGCTTAAGTCAGAGTACGGAAAAGGCCACTACACGGTGTGTAGTTCTTAAATATATGTCGTGTACTTTTTTTATTCGCTTAAATGAAAGGGCACCACGTCTTATTACAGAAAACAACTTCTTCTTCCCCAACTTTGGAAGAGGTCCGTTCTGAAGTTCCAAAGAACATTTCCTACCCTATAATCATCATCTGACGGCTATTATTCAATTTTTCGGTGACTGCGGGATCGCATCAGTAAGGCTAAACCTTCGAACCCTATTTTGTTCCAGTTTCTTTGACTCACACGTCGCAGTTTCCATCCGAGTGTAATTACCAGGATTTGACAAAAACATAGATCTACAAATATTGGATTCGAATTAGAGCTCGATATCGGACGTGCCTACGTCTACAAGTCTCAGGTAGGTAGTGTATACCTTCTTTTTTGTTTTCGTAGACCTTTGGGTGGTGCGACTTAAAATGCGTATTCAGGTATTTTTGAGAGAGACAATGTTTTATCTTCTATTGTATATTCAATTGTTTATTAGACCTATGGGTTGCCTTTGGGTGTTTCCTTTGTCCTGTATTCCTTGAGCGGGGTTGGTTGAGGGGTCGTTGCTCATTTGGGGAATTTTGGTCGGGGGTTCCAAAATGGTATAAGTTAGTTTATTTGGTTAAACTAATGACTTAATTGGTTAAGTCATAATATGATTTGTATAGGCTTACAAGACCTTAGTACTGGTTTGAGACAACACGTAGTTAGTGCAATTCAACTGTTTAGTTTGTTTTTCTTAATTAAAGTATTTTATTTTGATTTTATATATATATATGTGTGTGAGTGTGTGTGATGTGTGATATTACATATGTTGGAACCTTCGGGTTGTACTGGGCATGGCCTGAGTATTATTGAGTTATGATGATCACAGGTTGGGTTTGGCCCAGGTTACATTGGGTGGTTCTGACCACAGGATTGGGCGTCATGGACATCATCTTGAGGCAGGGTGACTGTCAGGTTGGGCATGGCCTGGGTTACTTGGATGGAGAGGCCATCGGACTTGAGCAGCATGGTTGTAGGGACACGAGGTGTCAGAGGTGTTGTGGCTTGTGTACTATTTTGGTGATTACCGCTCACCCGGGACCTTGAGTAGTATGAACACAGAGAGATTCCATGATGAGGTAGTTTTAACCACTCGAGTGGGTAGAGGCCCCTGTTAGTTGTGGATTAGGTACTATTGGTTGGGGGTACTTTCTATAGGAAGCCATGTGGAAGGTGGGGAGCCTTCAAGGGATAGCATTGAGGCTATCGGGTTGGGGCAGAGGCTCACCGTTATTTGAGGGAAGACATTGCTATACCTCTGGTTACTTTATTTGAGGGAAGACATCATTGTCTCTCCAGTTAATTTATTTAGGGCAGACATCTTTGTCCCTCGGGTTACCTTATTGAGGGCAAACATTGTTGTCCCTTCGGTTACTTACTTTAGGACAAGCATCGATATACCTCTGGGTTACTATTTCTTGGGCGTTCCTTTGGGACGTCGGTACTTAAGACACACAGTGTCAGGGGGCACATGGTCCCGAGTTACATGACAGAGATTTCGGCATTGTCTGAAGTAGGTGACACTCCATAGTGGCTGCTGAGAACCAGTGGAGTTTGTGTTTGGTTGTGTGCATCATATTATTTATTTTTTTCCTTATAAATGCACGTCTGCTTAAACACTTATATTAGGTACGCACCGTTGGGTGGTATCCTACTGATATCTGTCTCACACCCTACATAGTCCCTTCAGGACGCGTGTAGACTTTATGGATTTACGTGCAGGAAATAGGTCATCTTCAGGAGCTGGACTGCATTAAATGTTGCATGGAGATGGTATGGACCTTGAGGTATTGCCTAGCTGGAGTTTACTTTGTTTTGGTTTCTTTCCTATATCACATGCTTACTTGTTTTGTAGCTACATTTGGTTAGCCATTGGTTCCCTTTTACATATGGATATGTATGACCTGCTTTGGATGCATGTTTTGTTTTTCAGTAGCAGTTACCAGTGATTAGCTTGCTGTTGTGTTTACTTTCTGTTGTTGTTGTTTATATTTATTGCTTTTGTTGTTTATCTATATTGATTGTGCTTCTGTTATGCGGGTCTGTTTCGAGTCTGCTGAGTCATTTATTCTGCTGCATATCTATTAATATACTCGGACCAGTACCATTATCATCCTCTGAGAAGGTATAGCCTCCCCACTATACATATAAGACCCTCGCTGCTAGTCGGAAGCCTTTGGCATTCAGGATTGTGCGCCTAAGGTAGTAACACTTGACCCATTTAGCACTGTTCAGGTGGCTATTTGGGCTCAGGTCATTACAGAGTGGTATCATAGGAGTTCTTGACAAGGATTTAGTAGTAGTGTTTTGCTGGATACTAATGAGATTGAGGCTTCTCTTTTATTTCTTCTAGTTTTACTATTTGGGATATGGTAGACTGAAGATAGGTTGTGACTAGAACTGGGTTTCTAGCTTGTGCTTGGGTGCCTGCAGCCCCAGGTACGAGTGATGGACCAAGTTTCCATGGGTAAGAATTATTGTTTGATTTTTCTCAGATTACAGTTTATATGATTTCCACCTCGGTGGCTCACTTGGTGTGTGATGTTATTGATTGTGATATGTGACCCTTGACTCGGTTTGGTAAGGAAAAATTTGACCTTATCCCGGTATGGAAAGGCTGTTTCTTTGGATTTTGATAGGCACATTTTTAGGGCATTTCAATTTCATAACTTCATGTATGCTTTGTGAAGTGATAATTCCATGTGAATAATATCAAATTTCCATGCTTGTATTCTTTGGAATATGAATATGTGAAATTCCTAATAGAATTTTTTGTTGATTTCAATGTGTTATGCCATGCTTTATATATTTGTATAATTTAATGTGATAGGGTATTTGGTTCTGGATCTTGTATGAGTAGGCATGTACTATTGGTTGAGGTGATTTTGATCACCAGGATTAGGCAACTCAGTCGTCAGTTTGAGGCAACGTTGGTTGTTGGGACGGGCATGGCCTGAGGTACTTTTGATACTTAGCTCTATTGAGGGCAGGTAAGGAGGCCATGAGGCTGGGATGCCATGGGCATGGGTTGCGATAGGGGAGAGTAAAGGTAGTTTTTTTATGTTTCCTCTTTACTACTTTCCTTATCTGAGTTGAATATATATTTATATATATATATATATGTGGGTTGTCTGACCATTTATGGTATTCAGTGGGTTCCTTTTTGCTGACTCAGATGGAGCATTAGGCGAGAGACGGTACAGTGCCACAGGAGTAGGATTAGGTTCAGGATCTAGTGTAGGCAGAGCGTGAGCCGCAGGTACAGGCTCAAGAACTGAATCAGGTTCAAGATCTAGTGTAGGCAGGAAAAACAACCATGTTTGGCAGCGTTCGGACCATGGCTCGAGGAGCAGCTCCGAGCTAGCCCGGTACGTGTCTTGCAGGGTATTGACAGAGGTGCGTATGGTACATATCCATCTATGACATATCTAATGTGGGAGTTCCAGTCGCAGAACCTGCCGCTTTTTCAGGGTGAGGGTGGTTTGCAAGCGGCTGAGAACTGGATAGAGAGCATGCAGATGATCTTCGAATAGCTTGAGACGTCTCCAGGGCGAAGGGTTAAGCTGGAGACGTACGTGTTGTGGGGACCGGTGAAGCGTTGGTGGGATGTGCAGGTTCAGGCTCGCAGTCGTGAGGGACTAGCATGGAAAGACTTCGAGGATAGATTTTTCAAGCACTTTTACCCAAAGACACTGAGGCCAGAGATATCTTGGGAGTTCTTGATCCTTTATTAGAGATACATGTTTGTCATAGACTATGCAGCTACTTTCACTAAGTTGTCCCGTTTTTCACCTGGTGTGGTAAGAGATGACGCGGCAAGGGTGAGGCGCTTTGAGGATGGATTACGACACGCCATTCGGATCCAGGTAAATATCTTCAGGCTAGGTTATTTTTTAGAGGCGGTGAATCAGGCGCTCATAGAAGAGGGCAACCATAGGGATAGGCCCTAGGTTGGTCGGGCGATGACTTCAGGTGATGGTTCGGATAGAAGGAAGCGAGGTTGGGATGAGTTTTGGCAGGGCAGTCAGGCCAAGGACTATGCTACAACACCTCGTAGCAGTTTATCAGTAGTTTTCTTTTAGTGTGGGTAGCCATGACATGTTCGGACTCAATGTGATAGGCCTCCAAAGGAGTGTTGGTCATGTGGACAGGTTAGGCATCTGAAGAGGTTCTATAGGCAGCCTTCTCAAACAGCTAATAGATAGGGACTAGGACAGATTGTGGCATCTGGAGTTGGTTCAGGTTCGGTACTAGGAGAGGGTAGCTGAGTTTCAGCTACACGTAGAGTACATGATAGGGATAGTGGGACCCAATTGAGGGGTTAGTGGCTGGTGACTGGAGCAGCACCACAGGGAGGTTAGGAATCAAACAGTCGTGCTTTAGGATAGGTGCATACCATGGAGCTACTGGGGGCTGAGTAGGTTGGTGAGCCGATGACAGTTAGAGGTACACCACGAGTGTGGCCATGAATTTCTTGTTTTCTTTTTGGCATAACCTATTTAGGCATGTCCGTTTTGAGTGCACAAGGTTCACATGATTCTTGTGGACTGACTAGATGTTGGTCAGTGGGATTGTCGCCATATCGGGTGTGTGATATATATTTATATATATATATATGAGGTGTCATGGGCATCGAGACATCAAGGATACAGGTTACTTGAGGTGTCGTGGGAATTGGGGCACTGAGGATGCGGGTTACTTGATGTTTTATTCATTGGGTTTAGCTTTGAGAATCCTTGGGATGCAGGACCTCATGGAGGTGGACACCGATGCGGTGCGGGATACGTTTGGGTGTCAGAAACAACATGGGAGCACCAACAAGACGCAGGGGTGGTGATGCGTCATGAGAGAACCATGAGTCTGGAAACAGGTTAGTGAACCTTTGCTTTGTTGATTTTTGTAGGGTTGAGACCAAGTTAGGTAATTCCTAAGGCGGGGATCCCCTTAAGAAATTTATCCATAATCTTTGAGATCAGGAGAGTCTAGGTTACCTCTATTGGGGTGGCATGTTCGGTGCCATATTTGGGTTTTTTTTGATAGCTTGGAAACGAGATATGTTAAGGTGGGGAGATTGTAAGAACTTGGGTTTTTAGAACGGGTCAAAATCCCGACCCTGTTTGAATTTTAGACTTGTTCCTGAGAAAATAGGAAAAAATCTGGGAAGACCTGGAAATTTCTAGACTACACACCGTGTACTCTAAAGTACATGTCATGTATGGGTTGGGTGAGTACCAGCCATGTGCTCTCTGAGTACATGTCGTGTGATGACTGTGTAGGAATTTCCTACTACACAGCATGTAGTATTTCTCAACACACCGTGTATCCTTCTTTCTACATACCAGCTGAGTTTAAGTCGTGTGTTAACCAGTGTGGAGTGTCCAATCCGTGTGGCTATATCTACTTAAGTTGGATTATGGAAAAGTCCACTACATGGTGTGTAGTTATTAAATACATGTCGTGTACTTTTTTTATTCTCTTAAATGAAAGGGTGCCGCGTCTTATTACGAAAAACAGCTTCTTCTTCCCCAACTTCAGAACAGGTCCGTTCTGAAGTTCTGAAGAACATTTCCTACCCTAGAATCATCATCCAATGTCTGTTCTTCAATTATTCGGTGACTATGGGATCACATCAGTAAGGATAAACTCGCACACCCTGTTTTGTTCTAGTTTTTTTGCCTCATGCGTCGTAGTTTCCATATGAGTGGAATTGTCAGGATTTGACAGAAATGTAGATCTATGAAGATCAGTTTCTAATTGAAGCTCAATATCAGACGTGACTATGTCTACGAGTCTTAGGTAGGTGGTGCATACCTTCTTTTGTGTTTTTGCAGACCTTTGGGTGGCGCGACTTAAAATGCGTATTCGGGTATTTTTTAAAGAGACCATTTTTTATCTGCTATTGTATATTCAATTGTTTATTAGACCTATGGGATGCCTTTGGGTGTTTCCTTTGTCCTGTTTTCCTTGAGCGGGGCCGAACGAGGGGTCGTTGCTCATTTGGGGAATTTTGGCCGGGGGTGCCAAAATGGTATAAGTTAATTTATTTGGTTAAACTGTTGACTTAATTGGTTAAGTCATAATATGATTTGTAGAGGCTTCCAAGACCTTGGTATTGGTTTGAGACAACACATAGTTAGTTCAATTCAACTTTTTAGTTTGTTTTACATGGTTAAAGTATTTTATTTTGATTATATATATATGTGATGTGTGATATTACATATGTTGGAACCTTCAGGTTGTGCTGGGAATGGCCTGGGTATTGTTGAGTAATGATGATCACAGGTTGGGTTTGGCCTAGGTTACATTGGGTGGTTCTGACCACAGGATTGGGTGTCATGGACGTCGGCTTGAGGTAGGGTGACTGTTAGGTTGGGCATGGCCCAGGTTACTTGGATAGAGAGGCCGTCGGACTTGAGCGGCATGGTCGCAAGAACACAAGGTGTCAGAGGTGTTGTGGCTTGGGTACTATTTTGGTGATTATCGCTCACCTGGGACTTTGAGTAGTGTGCACACAGAGATACTTTGTGAGGTGGTTTTGACCACTCGAGTGGGTAGAGGTCCCCGTTAGTTGCGGATTAGGTACTATTGGTTGGGGTGCTTGTCGTAGGAATCCATGTGGAAGGTGAAGAGCCTTCATGGGATATCATTGAGGATATTGGGTTGGGGGTAGAGTCTTGTTTTTATTTGAGTAAAGACATCATTATCCCTCCAGTTACTTTATTTGAGGGCAAACATCGTTGTCCCTCTGGTTACTTTATTGAGGGTAGACATCGTTGTCCCTCTAGTTACCTTATTGAGGGCAGACATCACTGTCCATCTGGTTACTTACTTTAGGACAGGCATCGTTATACCTCCAGGTTACTATTTCTTGGGCCTGCCTTCAAGACGTCGGTACTTGAGACAAGTGGTGTTAGGGGGCACATGGTGCCAGGATACATGATAGAGATTCTGGCATTGTCCAAAGTAGGTGACACTCCATGGTGGCTGCTGAGCACCAGTTGAGTTTATGTTTGGTTGTGTGCATTGTATTTTTTACTTTTTTCCTTATAAATGCATGTCTACTTAAACACTTATATTAGGTACGCACCATTGGGTGGTATCCTAGTGAGATTCGTCTCACACCCTGCACAGGCCCTTCAGGACGCGTGTAGACTTTATAGATTTATATACAGGAAAGAGGCCAGCTTCAGGAGCTGGACTGCATTAGTTGTTGCATGGAGATGGTATGGACCGTGAGGTATTTCCTAGCTAGATTTTACTTTGTTTTGCGTTCTTTCCTATATCAATATGTTTACTTGTTTTGTAGCTATAGTTGGTTATCCATTGGAACCCTTTTACATATGGATATGTATGAACTACTTTGGATGCATGTTTTTTTGTTCAGTAGTAGTTACCAGTGATCAGCATGTTGTTGTGTTTACTTTCTGTTGTTGTTGTTTATATTTATTGCTTCCGCTGTTTATCTATATTGATTGTTCTTCTGCTATGCGGGTCTGGTTAGAGTCTGTTGAGTCGTTTATTCTATTGCATATCTATTAATATACTCGGACTAGTACCATTATCATCCTCTAAGAGGGTATAGCCTCCCCACTATACCTATAAGACCCTCACTTTTAGTCAGCAGCCTTTGGTGTTCAGGGAGGTGCGCCTAAGGTAGTAACATCCGACTCGTTTAGCACTGTTCAGGTGGCTGTTCGGGCCCAGGTTGTTACAGTTTGGAAGTTTGTGACCATGGTTTGATAACCTTGTGAATTGTTTGGTTATCAATCAAGTACCCCATTGGTTTTCAAAGAAAAAAGTTTCTAAAATTTTAAGTGAGGTAAGGAAGTTTATTTGGGATGATCTTTATCTATGACATCATGGAAGTGACCAAATAATCAATAGATGCATCCCGAATTCTAAAACTCAATAAATGATGAAAATTTTCCTTACTCTGAGTTATGGTGGTCACTTTGGACCCCAAGTAACAGTTATAAGAGTATTTGAATCTAGTTTATTTTTTTCCACCATACTTTATAATTTTGTATAACATGTAAAACTTGTCAGTTTCAAGGTAATATTTCCAAAAGAAATGAAATGCCTCAAAAAACCCTTATATTTTGAAATGTGTTTTATTTTTTGGGTATTGACTTCATGAGACCATTTACTAATTCCTTAATGTACCTTTAAATTTTACTTATTATGGATCACATGTCTGAGTGGGTAGAAGTAATTCCCACTAAAGATGATAATTCTAAAGTAGTTGAAATTTTTATAAAATCCAACATGTTTTGTAGGTTTGGGCTTCCAAAGTTTATCATCATTGATTAAGGGGACCATTTTGATAATAGAACCTTAGAAGATATTTTAAGGAATTTTTTATTTCACTGTAGGGTTTTTAAACCCTATCATCCTCAAACAAATGAAACAGATGAGTTTTTGATGCACATGGATTTCACTAACAGTTTTTTATAATTTTCTAACTTATTTTTAATTAAATAGTTTAATAATTTTTAGTATTTTATGTTTATTTCTATAGTTTTTTAGTTTTTTTATTATTTTTATAGTTTTTAGTTAATTATATATTAATTTTAGAAATTTATTTGTTTTATTAGTTTAAATTAATTTTATATATAATATTTAACACTTTATTATTTTTTAGTAGTTTCACTAATATTAGTTTTATTATTAGTTTATTAATATTTATTAGTATATATATTAATTTTATATATTAGTATTATATATTATTATATATCATTAAATTTTAGTACAATTAATTATAGTAGTATTAATATTATTAGTTTATTATTTTTATAAAATTATATTAATATTCACTTGCAGTAATATTATTATATGTATAATCATACTTTTATCTAATTATATCTATATTTTAGTATATCTAACTATATGTGAATATATATATATAACATTATAACATTATCTAATTATTATTATTATTTTATAATTAATATAATATATATTTATATAATTATAATTTTATTATTATTCTTTAACACATGTAGATAATTTTTAAGTTTAAAATTCTAATTTTAAAACCTCTTCCAATTTCCATGCAGGAGATTCATGGGGGCTCCTTCCTCATCATCAGCACGCTAGTTGTGACAACAATGACCCCTCATCCTCTCCACAAGTAGGGGCCTCCCTTCCATGTATCCACCAAGCATCCAACTCCTCCTCTATAGCGCACCACCATTTGTGCCTCCTCCTCTGGTTGACAGACTCACTACACCACCTATCCTCTTGCCTACACAACCATGTCGTGACGCCTCCCTCCTTCTCCAGCATCACATCGGGCCTCCCTACCTCTATCCTCACACACACCATCCATAGATGGTGACATCCTCCCCTAGATAGATCTCCATGTATGCACTCCTCCTACACCAGGTTGCATACAACACTGTACCAAGTCTAGTTCACATTAGCTAACAATGAACTCATTGGTTCTTACCTGCGTTGCGACGATTGGTGGGGAGATGTATTTCTTGGGGTGATCCTCAACAGAGGGTAGTGGTGAAAATTGTGATGACATGAACATGGTGATATATGTTATTTATTATTTTATGTGTCATGTTTTTGTCATGGATAGCTAATTTTCATGGTGTCAGAGTGTCAATGAATGTGACGGTAATTTCATGTCTTTATTTTGTTTTCATATTTGATTGTTAGTTAATTCATATTGATTGGTTTTTTATTTATTAAATTATATTTTTTCCTAATTTAATTATCATATGGCCTCTACACATATGCTTCGATGTTGTTTGTTTGATACCAAATAAGTAATCACAAATGGGTTATTATCAGACAATTTATTTGTTTGTAACTTGATCGCACGCTTAAGAGAATCACAATTTGCACGTTAGTGAATTCTGCATGAATAAATATATTAATTGAAAAATTAATATTTTTTCTATATTTTCTATACAAAATTTCATGAGTAGTACCTAATTAGTGATTTCATGTGAGCAAACTCGATGTAGATGGATGCTTCGACTTTATGAGAAATAGTTAATTGCATTCACCAAGGATTCAATTATAAGTGGCATGAAAATTATTCCTCAAATCAAAGAATGAAATAATGGATGATTTTTGTAAAAAAATAGAATATTGTCTAACATCATAGAATGAGACCTGATAGTATTTTGATTAAATTTGGAATCAGTGATAATTTAATGAATAAATATTCATATGTGGAAATTAAATAATTGGCATTGCATGCACCTGAATGGACGTCACAACTATGACACTTTTATCTCTACCTATTTCCTCTATAGATTAATTTAGCTCACTTAGGTAGTTTGAGTTAATTTAAATAGTCATTTTCAAATATTTTTTTAGTTTTTATTTTTTTTAGTTGTTAATCGCATTAAAAACTTGTCTACCTGAACATTCATCCAAAAGGATATTCTTAGTGTCTATGCACATTTTCTTTGTGGTTCTACCTTACTCTCTGCTTCTACGGTAGTTAGTAGGTTGATTAATTTAAAAATTTGGCATGTCATGACAGTGTGTACCAAATTTTTGGCATTGTTTCTAGGTAGAATTGTAGCATTAGGAGATCCTTAAAAAGAGTGATTTAGGTAAAAAAATTATAAAAAACATAAAAAACAAGAAAACAAAAAAACAAAAAAAAAGGTTTGGATCTACTCTAGGTGTTTATTTTATCATTGAATGAAAATTTCAGACACCCAGAAGTTTGAAATAGCATGGGATACACCACACGGTTCCAACCAATACCCTACCATGTTGTATAATATGAAACAAAACTTCAGACTATACATGAGATTTCTAGGTAATTATGTTTATTTTAATGATTATTATTCCATCCAGTGTCATGATCCATCTGATAATCCTTCACCGTATACTATTTCTAATTCCTACCCACTATTTGATTATTTTCAAAGTCAAAGTATTCCTGAAAATATAGATTTCTATAATTCATTCTCTTTATCTAGGTTATAATATATTTTAGAAAATTTACCAGGATCAACTTCATAATCTCATAACATTATGGTTTATAAATAATCTTTCACACAAGAGTAATACATACAATTTGACCAACCACCATGTGAACCAAATAATTCAATAATTGGGTACATGTTGTATTATCCTATCACTAAGACAAATAGGATGTTTGAACTTCAAGATTAAAATAATGAAAATTTTCTTTCCTTAATAAAATATCTATAAAATCAAATAAATAATATATAAAATCAAATGGATCATCTTGTCTAACTAGCCACCTCACTACCGCTTGATACTCCAATTCAAAATAGTTTTTTGAGTAAAGTGTAGTAGAGGTTCTGTTTGAACAACATAAATTTCATTAATTTGGTAATGAGACCAATTTTATTGATCCTATTTATTATCATACCATTGATGAATCCTCCCCATCAAAATTTGATTCTTACAATCTAATCACATTTCAAGAATATTACAGTTCAGTATTTCCACTCTATCGAATATAATGATCCCTATCAAAATGTGATTTTATTTCCCTATTATGTGAGTTCACTACCCTTCCATACCAATATGGGTATGAATGCCTTTAATGTATATCACACTCCACCTTTTTAGGAATAAATTTATTTCAAAGATGAAGAGTACATTAAATTGGGACCCTTCTTTACTGTGATAGAGTCATAATTGATCCAAGGCAACATGAATTGCCACAAGCTAGAGGAAATCACTTCACATGAAATTGAATCACCTATTTATAAAAATCATTGCAATTCTGAAACATTTTCCAATATGGATATATCTGAAATATTTTAGGAGTTATAAAACCAGTTAGTGATGGTGGTGAAGAACACTCATAATTTTCTAGAAATAATAGAAGAATTATATTTCTTGGAGGATCCCGAGTTCATGGTGAAACACCTGCCAATGGAGAAATGTGATGAGGGAATTATAGAAGAAAATTTTGAAAGATATTTCATTTTAGACTCAATGTAGTCACTGACTCCAATTGATTACACCCAACTAGCTCCATGCATTTAGTTTAAGAACACTTAACTTGAAATACCTATAGATTCTAGCAATACTCTTGGCCTTGGTACAATAAACGAAACTGTGGAACATTAATTGAGTTAGAAACTAGTGGATTTACCTGTATTAGTAGTTGGCAGTGAAAAAGAATTGGGATACATTGTCAACTTAGATACTATAATCAAGGATATTATAGAGATAGTTCAACCACTGAAAGGGTCTAGTAAGGGCATTTATTCTCTTATGAAAATAAAAAAAGGTAATCTTATTAATCTTCATGATAATTCCCTTCTCCCAAAATTAATTATTTGGTGTGTCTTTATTCATAAGTGGTATATTCATTCCCATATGATTTGTTCTATTTTTGTTTCATTCAACACATCCATTTGACTAATAAGTTTTCATTGAGATATAGTGCAAATTGTAGGATAATTTCTTTTTCAATGAATGTATTCCACACTTCAAAGAATCAGATGCATGGTATACATTTCCATTTGATCTCGGTGGAGTGTTATCAATGTATGGTTTAATATTAAGTAAACTTAGCTCTCAATGGGAGGCAACCCATCATTAGTTTCTTTTCCTTTCACTGAATTTGGTTTCAATTCATTTAGTTTTTAAGTAATAAAATGGAATGAATTTACTATAATCTTTTTTCTCTAGGAACTATAGTGGAGATGAATTCATCATATATATTTTACTATCCATGTTTTAATTTGATTTTGGTGTTATCTTTTTGATATTATGTGGGTATTTTTTCCCATGTATATATTTTACAGGTACATATTTCTGAAGCATCAACATATATTGGTAGCCTCTCTGCATTTATATACAATTAATTAGGGAAGTGTTTTATTTTATATTGTATTTTATTTACACTTCCAAAACCACCATGAAAAATAACTAACTTAAAAAATAAAAACAAAAGGATAAAAAAACTAGAATTACTCTTATCGTTGACCCCACGTGAAAACGGATGCATTTATGTAGTAATATAGTCAAAGGCATACCACTTATATCCTTGGGTAGTCTAAGCACATGATTCCTATTTGGCATTATTTTATTCTTAATATCCTGATTTAGATGATTTTAGTCTATGCTTTGGAAACTTTTCTTGAAACTTGTTTATTTTTGACACACTTATTTGAAATCATGATCATTTGTGTTGTCCAATATGCTATTTCCATACCCATGAGGATTATTTCCCATTTTTTCATCATCTCAAGTTTCTATTTTTCTTGAGGGAATCTCTACCATGATATGTCTTCTATAACTTTCTGTGTTTTTCTGTCAAAGTGATCGGAATTTTGGAAGCTACACTAAAATTACTGAGGCATTTGTTTGAGATATTTATCCCATTTGACCCACTAATACACCCTTGAATTTTATCCCTTGTGTAACCCTTAGAAGCTATAAGTAATCCTTTTTAGGATGATCCCATAGTTGATACCCTACCCTGCCCATTTCTTGACTATTTTCATGGTGATTTTTAATCTAAGTGTGGGGGATAGATTTATTCATAGAGAAGGTTGTTTGAGGGACAGTGAGTAATTTGATGTACATGGATCGACATTATGTCATCATGATCATATGTGTTATATTTCATAGTAGCCACATCCATTACATGTATTTTGAGGTGAGAATTTAGATTCTTTTTTATTCCAACAATGAGTACATCAGTGTTTATTACATAGTAACCTTTGTCTTTAGGGATACCTATAAAAGTGATGATCCATTACTTTGGGCTCTAGATAATTTTCTACATGACCAAATTTCACTAAGATTCTATAGTTTATACACCACTTATGTATCTTTATTTTGGATTTTGTTTGAAATTTATTTAATTGGGTTTAGGAGATGTTACTCATCTATTTTTCTTTCCATTATTTTTGAGTGAGATGTGTCCTTTCACAAAAAAAAGAAAAAAATGAAAATAAAATAAAAGAGAAAGAATAATAAAAATATAAAGGATCAATTTTTTGAGAGAAGAATTAGATTGTCTTATTCTTGGGGATAAGCAACGTTTTAAGTGTGGGGGAGCGAGATTTTAAGGGAAACATTTGGATTGACATTTTTCATGCATATATTTCAAGACTCAACCCTTATTTTTTCCAAAAACTGTTATTTTTTTATGAGTCGCCATCCAACAGCCTCATATATATTTGAACCAAATGTCAACTCCTCGAGATTGGTGCATTCTTTTGATTTCCACTAGTGGAGATGTGAAATTCAAATAAAGCCTATGGTAATCATGCATATGTATGATAATTGAGCATAAAATTTCTAATGAACTATATTGATCAATGTGAGTGGTGGAGAGGTAGTCCACTTTGATCCATGAGTGTAGGTACTTGTTTTGGAAACAATGTGAGTGGAAGGGAAATTGTATTTGAAAATTGGAATTTTATATAAAGGGTGATATTTTGTATTCAAAAGGGATTGAAGAATTTTGAATTTGTAATTTTGATGTTTTGATTTGTCTATGGGTCCAGTTGTGTATTATTTCTGATTATTTTTCCTAGAAGTGAAAAAGTTTAAGAGTGGGGGATTTGATGCACATAAATTTCACTAACATTTTTATAATTTTCTAACTTAGTTTTAATTAAAAAGTTTAACTATTTTTAGTATTTTATGTTTATTTTCATAGTTTTTAGTGTTTTTATTATTTTTATAGTTTTTAGTTAATTATATATTAATTTTAGTAATTTATTTGTTTTATTAGTTTAAATTAATTTTATATATAATATTTAACACTTTGTTATTTTTTAATAGTTTCACTCATGTTGGTTTTATTATTATTATTTTTAATATTTATTAGTATATATATTAATTTTTTATATTAGTATTATATATTATCATATATCGTTAAATATTAGTAGTATTAATTTTATTAGTATTAATATTATTAGTTTAATTTTCTATAAAATTATATTAATATTTAATTATAGTAATATTATTATATGTATAACCATACTTTTATATAATTATATCTATATTTTAGTATATCCAATTACATGTGAATATATATATATATAACTATATAACATTATTTAATTATTAGTATCATTTTTCTATAATTAGTATAATATATATTTATATAATTCTAATTTTATTATTGTTATTATTATTATTTAACACATGTGGATAATTTTTAATTTTAAGTTTTAAATTTTAAAACTTCTTCTTTCATCTTCCATGTAGGGGATCCAAGGGGCCTCCTTCTTCCTCTTCATTAGCACACAATCTGTGACAACAGTAACCCCTCATCCTCTCCACAAGCAGGGACCTCCCTTCCATGCATCCACCAGGTGACCAACTCCTCCACTACAGCGCACCACCAGCGACGAATCCTCCACTGGCCTGTAGACTCACCACACCACCTATCCTCCTGCCTGCACAGCCTTGTCGTGACACCTCCATCCACCTTCAGCATCACGCCAAACCTCCCTACCTTTATCCTCACACACACCATCCACTTTCAGTGAATTCATCCCCTTAATTGATCTCCATGTATGCATTCCACCTACACCAACTTGCATTCAGTGTTATACTAGGTCCAATTCACATTCGCTAATAATGAACTCGTTGGTTCTTACCTGCATTGCGTTGATCAGTGGAGAGATGTACTACTTGGGGAGATCCTCAATAGCAGGTCAAGGTGATAATTGAGATGACATGAACACAATGATATCTGTTATTTATTATTTTATGTGTCATGTTGTCATCATGGCTAGTTAATTTTCATGGTGTTGGAGTATCGACGAACGTGATGGTAACTTCATGCCTTTATTTTATTTTTATATTTTATTTCCAATTAATTCATATTGATTGGATTTTTATTTATTAAATTATATTTTTCCTAATTTAATTTTCATATGGAATTTACACACATGCTTTGGTTCCATTCTTATGATATCTAATAAGTAGTCATGGTTGGGTGATCATTAGAGAATTTATTTGTTCATAACTTGATCACACGTGTGAGAGAATTATAAATCACATGTGAGTGAATTCCACATGAATAAATACATTAATTGAAAAAAAAAATATTTTGTGTACATTTTCCATTAAAAATTACATGATTTATATCTAATAAGTGATCTCATGTGAGTTAACCCGATGTAGAACTTTGTGAGAAATGGTATATTACATTTCACCAAGAGATTATATGCTAAAATGATACACAAATTATTCCTCAAATAAGATAGTGAAATGATGGGTGAATTTTATGAAAAATTATAATTTTGTCTAACATTAGATAATAAGACCTAATAATATTTTGATTAAATTTAGAATTAGTGATAATTGAATGAATAAATATTCACATGTTCAAATTAAATAATTAAGATTACATGGACCTGAATAGATGTCACAACTCTGACACTTTCATATCCGCTTGTTTCCTCCATAGATTAACTTAGTTCACTTAGGTAGTTTTAGTTAATGTTAATATTCATTTTAAAATAGTTGTTTAGTTTTTAGGATTTTTAGCTGTTAATCACAATAAAAACTTGTCTTCCTAACATTATTATAAAAGGATATTTCTAGTGTTTGTGCACATTCTCTCTATGGTTCAACCCTACTTGCTGATTCTAAAGTAGTTAGTAGGTTGATAATTTTTCAAATTTTCTATTTCATGATAGCATGGACCGGTTTTCAAATAAATAGATCAAATATATTATGGAGAAAACTATCCACCCAAATAGAAAAGATTGGAATTTGAGGTTGGATGATGCTCTTTTGGATTATATAACTATTTTTAAAATTCCAATTAGAATTTTACCTTTTAGACTAGTATATGGAAAATGTTGCAATTTACATGTGGAGTTAGAACATAAAGATTTTTTGAATGTTAATGGATACAAAATGAATCTTTTTTATGCTGGAAAAGAAAGAAAATTTTTATTTGTAGGAGTTTGAAGAAATTAGAAATAATGATTATGAAAAATCCAGGTTATATAAAGATAAATACAAAGCCTTTCATAATGAATTTATCCTCAATAAGGATTTAAAGGGAGATAAATAACTCCTATTCGAATCCAAAATCAAACTATTTTTGGGTAAATTTCATTCCAAATGGTTTGGGCCCTTTGTTGTTACTTATGTTTTTCCATTTGGTGTTGTGAAGATTGAAGAACTAGGGGAAGAAACACTATTTACAGTCAATGTAAATATATTAAATCTATTTAGAGGGAGTATTCAGGATTTTTTATTTCTTTTCTAGATTATGATTCTTTGTGTTTTTCTTTTTTATGTTGTTTTTCTATTTTTTTGATTTTTGTGTGTTTGTTTTTCATTTTTTGTGTTTTTTAAACTTGTAAGCTCAAAATTAACACCTTTGTGATTTTTAGAATCCATGTCAACATGTAAAATTATTTGAACCATATAACATAGCTTAAAATAATATTGAAATGGAATTTTTCCATATTCATCATTTTGTAAAATCATGAAAGGGCTGTTTATTTTTGAATTCCATTCCAAGAATCACTATCCAAATTTAAAATCACTCACCAGTGAGGAATATAAAACCTTTTGAAATCTTCTTTATAATAACCTCAATTCTCGGTTGAACCAAACTGTGCTTGATTTAACCATAATTTTTTGTGTTTATATCAAAACTATAAATCTTTAAGGTACTTGTGATAAATATGATTATGGTAATTATTTTGGTTTTCAAATACACTTTTTACAATTAAATACTATACTAACCTACCTTTTATATTTGAACATTGTGGGCCCCTAACATCCATAAAAACCCTAGTTAGGTGACAACATTATAAACTTGAATTCCTATCCAACCTGCTCTCGAAATAAATCACATGATTTTAGTTAAACTCAAGTGTGGGAAGAGGGTGTTGTCTTGTGGTTTTCTGAATCATTTAAGTTTTTCTTTAAAATAAAATGTAAGGTTAAGAGACTAATTTTAAGTTTCATTAACTAAAGTTTTTTGTAGTATAATTTTGGAAAATAAAACCATTTTAAGAGTTGTGTGAAAAAATCTATAAAAACAAAGGAACATCAAGCTTGGGAAGTTGGAAGTAGAAAAATGCCCTTCAAATTTTGATATAGAAAGTTCACATCATTGTTTTAATCTATTATAATCCCTATATGATTTAAAAATATAATGTTGAGAATAATTTGAAAATGAAAATAAAAGAATAAAGTTATTAGAGGTTGAGAGTTGAAGAAATTTTATTGATACTAAAATACAGAAAGTGTGGATTGTCCATAAAAATTTTCAAGGTGTTGGGATATGGATCATTATTATGAAGAATGTGGAGGATTCCATACATGATTTTAAAACTGTAAACATGCATTTTGTTTCATATAGAGCCAAAAACTTCTTATTATACCATGGAATTTTCAGCATTTGAAACTTGTAAACCCTCAACCATTGAACAACCCTAGAAATAACTAATGATTAACAAAATTCCTTTACTCAATTAGGTGGATATTTGGTATCTCATCAAGCCTATGGTGACTCTTACATATCTTTTAATGAGAAAAAAACTGTTAAAATCCATATTTGTGTGATAATAGAAAACAATTCTAGTGAGGTAAGTATTTGCATGCATAGGATGACGAGAGAAGTTGGAATGGATTGAACTAACCTAATGGAAGTTTTAGAATTAAGGTTACTAAGGAGACATTATGGGTTTGAGTACCTTGATTTTGAATTTGTAGGCTCTCATTTTTTATGTTTTGAATTTATCTTGGAAATATTTTTTATACTTACTTGTTCATAAGTCTAAGTGTGGGGGGATTGATAAAGATTATATTTCATTGCTTTTACATTGAATTTCATTGAATTAATCCCCACCATTTTTTCATTTTAAGGGAAATTACATCACTTTTAGGTTTTAATTATATTTTGTAATTCATTTTGAAAATGGTTCAATTCATTATTTTAAGTGCTTTTATTCATTTTTTGGATATAGAAAAATAATGATTTAATTTGTGGTTTTAAGGTATTTATCCATGTTTAGAATGTATATGATTCATTTGGAGCACTTGAGTATAGAATTTGGTTAAGTCGTGGTCTATAAAAGTCATTTTTTATATTTATATAAGAATATATCATATTTTGTAAGAGTCATTTTTTATTTCTTAAGAGTCATTTAAATTTTTGTATGAGTTATTCCAGTATATAAGAGACATTTTAATTTTCATAAGATTCATTTTTATATTTCTCTAATATTCATTATAATTTCATAATAGTCCATATATTTCCATAAGAATCATTCAATTTCTATAAGACACAATCATGTTTCATAAGATTTATTCTATATTCTGTAACAGTCATTTTAATTTCCATGGGAGTCATTTACTTAGAGTAATTACATCCAAGATGCCTTTATAAGAGTCATTACCTTTGAAAATTTTGAATATTGAAGATATGATTCATGGCACTTGAAATCTAAATGTGAATAAAATTTGAAAAATTTGAGCGCCACTACCATAATGGAAGTTCCCACACCGTGAATATTGAGCTTCACCACAATAGTTGAAGGAATTGGAGACAGTTGTAACTGGTGGCCTAGTGAATTAAAATAGGGTAAGATCAAGTTTCAAAGGTCATGGTAGTATTATAATACCAATAAAAGTTGTAAAATCCACATGTATAATTATTTTTTTATATCCCATTAATGTGATGAGTGGAACCATTGATGCTGCCACTTAGAGAATGCTCTTGGAAAGTTATTTCATGCATGAAGGTTCTCCAAGAGAGACTTGAATTTTTTCCACCATTTTCAAATTTTATTCCCACTAATTTAAAAGATATTATTACATGATTATAAAAAGGATTGATTGAGGAGCATCATCGTGCAATAAAAAGAGGAGCACGCAATTGAGAAGAAGCAAGGAGGGGAGGAGTTTACAGCCGGTTGAGCCATGTTCGGCTAAACTCCTTTAGTGGTTGTAAGAAATAGAGACCTGAAAAACCCCTTTTCTAATTATTAAACTTCATTGTATCCTAATTGTTTTTTTGGAATTATTATTCTTAAATGTAATTGTTTTTTTATTATGGATAAATTTCTCTTTTGATTATACTTTTCATTGTTATTTAATTTGTGAAGGTAAAGTAGTCGAATTTGGTGTTTAAATTTCTTAAGTAAGGTCTTGTTTATGAGAATAACATATTTGATTAGGTTTGATTGCTTGGAGGTCTTTGAGAAAATTAATCACTTTAATAGGATAAATAACACTCATATTAGGGTCCTGATATGATTTCCAAGTATAATTGGGTGTAAACTTTGTGGTCTTGAAGTGTGTAGTGAGAAACTCAAATAGGAGAACTCGTTGACAATGAAGAAGGGTGTGCTCGGAGGTTAAATCTTATTGAATACTACTTTTCTTAAATCAATTTTCACACTTCTTTTCAAACAAATATTCTTTAGATTTTAAACACTAACTCTCTCATTTTATTTTAATAAAATTGATTTATTTTTCTTCAAATATTGTACAAACTTATCATATCCCCAAATTTTCTTTTTTTAAATGGAAAAATGAAAGTTTTAGTTTTGAACTTAGTCCACAAGTTCCTTGAGTATAACAACCTTGTTCTTTTTATAAAATTCATACATGATTTAATTACATAAAATTACACTTAATACAGCATGAAATATTGATAAGTCTAGTGTCTTTTGGAATTAGGTACATTACATATCAACTTGAAACATTAAATACAACATATTTATTGAAAACTTACTTTACATGACTACAACATTCATTCATACATAACATTTCATGGGATAACCTGAGGACATACATAAGAAAGGTTTGAGTGATAAATCCCAATAAGGGAATAAAAATGTAATAACATGAGGAATACAATACATGTTAGACAATAGGCATATCATTGGAGCATAAAAGGAACATGAACATAAAGTCATGATATAACATGGTAATTATAACATTGAAATGTGGCAATAACTTAAAACATTGCATCATAAGTCGAGGATAAACTACTAAGACATCATAGTGGACAAATTACCATAAAGTAATTAGGTAATCCCTGTCCCAACATGACGTATCATGATACTAAACGTTACCCAATGCATTGGAGTGATATATAATTCTGGGCGCACCCGTCACTTTCATTTCATTCTCATGATTAAGTGTGCCACATATATCATAAAGCATGGATTCATTCATCATCACAATTTATTCAACGATAAAGTGGTGTAGAATAAATATATGTAAGTCCTAAATAAAAAGTTATATGTGTATAAAAGTAAACACCCTTGACATGGAATGGGTATGGTATTCACTACACAACTATTTCGAAATGGAGATTAATGGTGCAATTTCGGCAGCCTAACGGCATGACATAAAATGCATAAAAAGGGTTGATGAGAGAGAAAGAGGTATCTCATAATATATAAATGAAATTGAAAGTAATATGTTCATACAAATACATGTCCCAACATAAGTAATTTGGAAATATAATTCATAACATAATAAATAAACTTGAAGAAAGAGGAGAAATAGAATAAATCTTATGAAATTTCGGCATAGTGTCGAGTGTACATGAGAGGGATTAATGAGAGATAAAGGGGTATATCATCATTAAAACATAATAAGAGAAGTATGGAGGGTGATAAAACATACCAAATTATTTTTAAATGAAAATAAAATGGCGTAATACTATAAGGAAACTTGGATAAAAATGAGAATAGAAGGAACCCTTACTTGAGTGTGTGACTTCAAAATCTTGAAGAGGGGATTCTTGAGAGATTGGGGTGCCTTGGGAGGATTCTAGAGAGGGTATGAAATGTTAATTATGTGATCCAAGGATTTTTAGTGAAGATTAGTGGGAGATTGGGTGGGTTTATATAAGAAATGAGAGGGGAATTCTTTAATATTTTACAAACTTAGGTTTTGGAATCTATATAATTAAATATTCAAAACCAAAAACATTTTCATGGTTTTTTATGGTGGTTTTTTCCAAATAGAAGTGGAAAAAATTATTTTATAATTCCATGGGATAAATATATTAAAATATTATCCTTTCTTATGTGAAGGTGAGTCACATTATTAAAAAAATGAACTTAAAATCATAAAATATATTATACATTTTGGAGTATTCAATAATACTTTATAAAATAAGTAAAATAAATATAAGATCACATTATTTTAAATTTAAAACTTATATTTGTCTTAATATCACTTTTATAGTGTTTTTTAAATCACTATTTGTCCATTATGATGTCATAAAACGCACTATATATTTATATGGTATTTAATTTTTATCCAAAAATTCGACTCTCAAAAAACTATGAAAAATTCACCGTCACATAATTTTGACATCTTGAATCCAAAAATACTAGTCATTTTATCCAAATAATTTTATAAATATGTCAATTTTAACTTTTAAAATAAAAACCGGCATTTATTGAAAATTGATGGGTTTTGAAAAAAACATTTTTAAACCTTAATAAAAATTATATTTGGACTCATAAAAATTATATGATCATTTATATTTAATAAAAGTAATTTAATAATAATATTTTATTAAAATATTATTTATTAATTCATAAAAATAGATTTCTTAATACAATTTGAATATTGACCAAAAATATTATCTGTGCTTTAAAAACAATAATAAAATGAAAGTATATTCATTATTCTATACAAAAATAATGTACATGATTATAATGCTAGGTTTTTATACATATACCTTTATTATAACATCATACTCCCTAAGAGTAAAGTGTGTGATAGTGGGGATTTCATGGGGTCGTTCGGTGAACATGGTTTGGGTTGTGATCTTGATGAGCTTGAACTTCTCTCTTAAAAGGTTTTGCCCATGCTTAAGTTGTTGGATCTCAACTTGGGTTTGGTCTGGGGAAAAGACCATAAATATTATCTCCCTCAAAATCTCTAATAAATGGGCTTCATAAGTCATGATCCTACTGGTTGAGGTCATCACCTCCTTTGTCTGTTTCGAAAGGATTTGTTAAAATCCTATATTTATACTAGTCATGTGATCACTGTTAAACGACTATATTATCAATGGTAATGATACTTTATGATCATTTAAATCCAATTGGATATAATAAAACAAATATATTTCATGTGTTTTCTATATCTATTTTACAAAATAATACATTTAATTAAATCAAAAGTTAAATTTCACTTATAATAGTTTGATTTGTTACAATATTCCCCCCTTAAGAAATTTCACCCTCTAAATTTTCATTTCCACATTAAAACAGATGAGGTAAAATTTGTTTCGTCACCTCCTCTGATTCCCACATTGATTATTCAAACTTGTGATTTCTCCACAACACTTTGACTAGGTACATTGTCTTATTTTATAGAACTTTGTCTCTACGATCAAAGATCTTTACTGGATTATCCTCATAAGAGAGGTAATTCTCCAATGGTACCACCTCTAGACTGAGTACGTGATAGGGGTCTGGTATGTACTTTCTCAAGAGGGATACATGGAATACATCATGTACTTGATATAGGTTAGGTGGGAGTTCTAGCCGGTAGGCCACTACTCTGATGTGATCAAGGATCTCAAAAGGGTCGATGTACCTTGGACTAAGTTTTCCCTTCTTCCCAAATCTCATTACTCTCTTACATGAAGATATGTGGAGGAATACCATGTCTCTAACATCAAACTCTAGGTCTTTTCAATGATTTTTAGTGTAGTTTTTCTGTCAACTCTGAGTAGTCTTGATGTGCTGTTAAATGATCTTAACCTTCTCCACCATTTCCCCGACCATTTTAGGACCTAGTAGTTTTTGTTCCCTAACTTCATCCCAGCATGTAGGTGTTCTGCACCTCTTCCCATAAAGGGCTTCATAGGGAGACATTTGGATGCTTGAGTGAAAACTATTGTTGTAAGAGAACTCAACTAGAGGAATATGTTGATCTCATCCTCCTTTGAAGTCCATTGAGCATGCTCTCAACATGTCCTCAAGTGTCTGGATAGTCCACTCAAATTGGACATCAGTTTGTGGGTGATAGGTCCAGGTGAAGTTTAACTCGATGTTCAGAGTATGTTGGAGACTCTTATAGAACTTAGAGGTGAATCCTGGATCTTGATCGGATACAATTAATAGTGGTACACCATGCAGCCTCACCACTTCTCTAATGTATATCTGTGCAAGTTGATCCAATGAAAAATTCTCTCAAATCTTAATGAAATGTGCAGTCTTTGTAAGATGATCCAACACAACCTGGGTAGAATTATTTCCTCTAGATGTCTTAGGAAGCCCGGTGACAAATTACATGGTGATGTTTTCCCATTTCTATATAGGTATGGGTAATGGTTGCATCATCCCCTTATATTTTTTCCTTTCTGCCTTCACTTACTGACATAAAAGACATCTTGATATATATTCTGTGATCTCGTTATTCATATTGTCCCACCAATAGTGTTCTCAGAGATCTCGATACATCTTTTTTCTTCCAAGGTAGATATAGAAGGTTGAGCTATGTGAATCATCCAACAAATCCTTCTTTAACTCATGATTTTATGGTACACATAGTCTTGAACCAAATATTACAACGCCTTCTTCATTAACATTGAACTCTAAGGATTTCCCTTTTCTAATAGTTTCTACTTTCTTCTGAATTCTCACATCATCTCTTTGACCATCCTTTAACCTCTATAGAAGAGACAGTTGAGCAATCATTTGTGAAAGGATTGATGATGTTCCTTCCTTTATGAGTCCCATGTACATCCTCTTCAAGTCTAAGAAGACCGGATCCTTCTCAATTCTCATCAATGAAAGAATTTCTAAATTCTTTCTACATAGAGTGTTTGCCACTTTATTTGCTTTCCCTAGATGGTAGTGAATTGAGTAGTCATAATATTTGATTAGCTTGAACCATCTTCATTGGTGTATATTCAATTTCTATGTGAATATATACTTGAGGCTTTTGTGATCTATATATATTTCAAACTTCTCTCCAAAGATGTAATGTTGCCAAATTTTCAAATCAAAGATCCCTACAGCCAATTATAGATCATGTTTTGGATAGTTCTACTTATGAACTTTCAACTTCCTTAAAGCATAGGCAATGAATTTTTCATTTTGCATCAATACACAGCCCAAACCCTTCTTCGAAGCATCATTGGATACCATGAAAAGCTCTCTAATTGTGGGTAGTGTGAGCATGGATGCAATGATAAGCCTCCTTTTCAAATCCATGAAGCTCTTTTATCATTCATCATTCCAAGAAAACTTTACTCCCTTCTAAGTTAGCTTGGTTATATGGTTTTACAATCACGAGAAATTTTTCAAAAATTGATGATAATACCTATATAATCCAAGGAAACTATGGATATCTATCACAGATGTTGGAAAGAACCATACTTCAATTGCCTTAGTCTTTGAAGGGTCCAGAGATATACCATTGCTTGTGGTTATATTCCCTAAGAAATAGACTTCATTCAACCAGAACTCACATTTGTTGTACTTGGCATAAATATTTTCCTTTCGTGAGGTCTTTAGCATGGTACTTAATGATCCTCATGCACCTTATTAATTTTGGTGTATATTAGAATATCATCAATAAAGACTACCAAAAATTTGTCAAGGTAATATCTAAAGAATCTATTCATTAATTCCATGAAGATTTATAGAGTATTAGTGAGTCTGAATGGCATCACTATGAACTCATAATGCCCGTACCTTGTACAAAAAGTAGTCTTAGGGATATCCTCCTTCTTCACCCTTACTTGGTAATATCCTCACTGCAGATCCACCTTGGATAAGTATTGTTTTCCATGTATCTTATCAAACAATTCATTAATTCATGGAAAATTATACTTGTTATTTATCATGATTTTATTGATCTCAAGATAATCAATAAAAAGGCACATTGACTCATCCTTCTTCTTAACGAAGAGGACTAGTGCACCCCATGGTGAAGCACTTTAGAGTATAAACCCTTTATCCATATTCTCTTATAGTTATTTCTTTAGCTCCTCATGTTCCATAATAGTCATTATATATGGTGTCTTGGATATTGGAAAATCCCCAGGTATAAGATCAATCAAGAATTCAACATCTCTACTATGAGGAAGACCAGACAATTCCTTAGGAAACACATCAGTGAATTCCCTCACAATATGTGTGTCTTTTAGGATGGTTCCTTCATTATATTTGATCATCTATTCAAGATATACATGCTCATATAGCAGTAATATCCATTATTAGGATGATGGTTCTAAATAAGATTCATCCTCATCCTTGCACTTGTATAAAATCAGGAGTTGATTTTCCCTATGGAGAGTGAATTCCCTCTCACAACAATTTATGTTAGATCTATATAGGGAAATCCAATCCATGTCAATAATTGCATCAAATTCCACCAAGGGAAGTATGATAAGTTTTTTTGGGAAGTTAAATCCACAAATTGTGATAGGAGAGGAGTTATATAGATTGGATGTTATAATTTCCCCATTTTCCATTTTCACCGACATCTCTACTTACATGATTTGTGGTGGTGTTTGGATTATTCTACTAAACTTTTGGGATATAAAATAATGTGTAGAACCATAATAAAAAAGTAAGTTCTCTATTATTGTATGAATAAATAGCATACCTATCACCACTTTGTTGTCGGGATTCACTTTGGTGGTAGTGATGGAAAAATCCACCCTTTCTACCTTGGAGGTTGTTGGTTGCCTCCAAAAAACCCTTGGCCTAGTGCATTGGTTTGAGAAATGTCTTGGATCCTTGTATTTTTAGCAATGAACAATGCGTTGAGGGTTTATCGGAGCATTCCTTTCCTCCATAGCAGTAGTGAGTTTTTCTTGTCGGCAATCGCTAGTTAAGTTCCCTTCCTTCTTACACCTAAATCATTTACTCATCCCCTTCAATAAATTTATAGGCTACTTCTTTGCACACCTTTTGAAAGTGGGGTGTTGAAATTTCTTAGCACTGTTATATCTCTCTATCGGACCGCCAAAATTTGACTCCACCTTCCGCTTCTTATCCCCGTGATACCCCTGAGACTCGTTGATCTCTATTTCAACTTTGAGAGCACATCAAACAATTTCCTCATAACTATCAAAGTCATGGATTGTCAGGGATTTCTGTAGGCTAGGTTTTAGCCCACCAAAGAAGTGGTAAACCTTGCATTTGAGGGTATCAATAAATCTAGAGGCATATCATGCAAGCCTTGTAAAGTTTGTCTCATACTCTTTGATGGATTATTCGTCTTTTTTCTTGAGGGAAATTAAGTCCCTTTCCATCTTAAGTTAGAGGGTGTGAAAAAAATATTTATCAAAAAACATTTTTTGAAAATCATTCAATCTCATTACCTCGATCTCTTCCTTAGGCTTCATATTTTTTATCAACATCCACCATAAATCAGTTTCACCCTCTATACGATAAGCATCCAGAATAACCTTCTCTTGTTTGGAGCATAGAAGGATGGAGAAGATCTTCTCAATGGAGTTGATCCATTGTTCGTCGATTGAGGGATTGGATGATCCATTGAAAGTAGGAGACCTTTGTCTCATGAAGCTCTTGATTGTGACTTGTTATTTCTTGGGGGGTTGGACATTCCTCTTGATCCAGGTTTCTATTCAAAACTTGAGTTAACTGAGAGAATATCATTACAAAGTTTACAATTCTAGCTCCCATCAGATTGGGCATCTCATTAGAGAAGTCATTACATTGATCTTTACATTGGTTGTTAGCCCAATTCCTCATATTACTGACCATTGGCTAGAATAAAAGGAAAATTAGGGGTAAGTATTTAAAACTATTAAAAACATAAAGGATAATCAAATTAAATTAATGGGATAAATTATAAATTACATTTATTTATTTAACTTATGAATTTCTAGGCTTCAATCTAAGTTATCCATGATATATTTCCTAACATATATTCTTATGGGATTTTTTTTATTCCCTTAATAATGGGTATTACTAAGCTTATGAATTTATCAAAACACATCCCTCGAGAGTGTCAAACTAGGAGTGCATCAAGGCCCATTTTTGTGCACCAATTCTCGTTCGAATCTAGCTTAAAGTGGTTTTTTCGAGTTTTACACCTAGAAACATCTATGCCAAAGCCACATTCACTTGTTTGTATCCAGACATGGATATATTTTCTTGATAAACCACTTACTCTATACTCATCAAGATTTAGGGATTTTTTTTCTTATACTTAGTCTTATCCCTAAGGCTTTCACTAGAGTTTTCTAATCCTAATCCCAAAAATAACTAAACTTTCTTCTGATGCAAACTATAACAACCCTGTTCTTTTTATTACATTCATACATGATTTAATTACATAAAATTACACTTAATACAACCCAAAAGATCAAGAATTATAGTGTATTTTGGAATTAGGTACATTACATATCAACTTGAAATATGAAATACAACATATTTATTGAAAACTTCCTTTACATAACCACAACATTCCTTCATACTTAACATTGCATGGGATAACCTGAGGACATACATAAGAAAGGGGTGAGCTATAAAGCCCAGTAAGAGAATAAACATGGAATAACATGAGGAATAAAATACATGTTAGACAATAGTCATGTCAATGAATCATAAAATAAACATGAACATAAAGGTGTGATATAACATGATAATCATAACATGAAAATGTGGAAACTACTTAAAACATTGCATCATATGTCAAGGATAAAATTCCAAGACATCATAGTGGACAAAGTACCATAAATAAATCAGTTAAACCCTTTTACCAACATGACGTATCATGATAATAAACATTACCCAATGCATTAGAGCGCTATATAATTTCAGGTGCACCAGTCACTTTCATTTCATTCTCATGCTTAAGTGTGCCACATAGATCATAAAGCATGGATTAATTCATCATTATAATTTATTCCATGATCAATTGGTGTGGAATATATACATTTAATACCTCAATAAAAATTTATATTTTTATATAAATGAACACCCCTGATAGGGAATGGGTACGATATTCACTACGCAATTGTTTTGGAATGGAGATTCACGGTGCAATTTCGGCAGCCTAACGACGTGACATAAAAATGAATAAAAAGGGTTGATGAGAGATAAAGTGGTCTCTAGTTATATATACATGAAATTTAAAGTAAAATGTTAATATAAATACATGTCCCAACATAAGTAATTTGGAAATAAAAGGCATAACATAATAAAGAAACTTGAAGAAATAGGAGAAATGGAATAACTCTTACGAAATTTTGACATGGTGACGAGTGTACGTGGGAGGGATTAATGAGAGAGAAATGGTTATATAATCATTAAAACATAATTAGGGTAGTATGGGGAAGGTTTTAAAACATACCCCATCATTTTTAAATGAAAATAAAAGGGTGTAACAATATAAAGAAACTTGGATAAAAATGAGAATAGAATGAACCCTTACTTGAGTGTGTGACTTCAAAAGCTTTAAGAGGGGATTATTAAGAGCTTGGGGTGACTTGGGAGGATTATGGAGAGGGTAGGATAGATTAATGACATGCTATAAGGATTTTGAGTGAATATAAGTAGTATCTTGGGTGGGTTTATATAGTAAATGAGAGGGTAATTCTTTAATATTTCACAAACTTAGGTTTTGAAATATATATAATTAAATATTCAAAACCACAAACCTTCACATGGTTTTTGCCCATGGTTTTTTTTAAAGAGTAGTGGAAAAAATTATTTTATAAGTCCATGGTCCTAATATATTAAAACATTAGTCTTTTTTATGTGGAGGTGAGTCACATTATTAAATAAATGAACTTAAAATCATAAAATATATTAGACATTTTGGAGGATTCACTAAGGCTTTATAAAATAAGTAAAACAAATATAAAATCATGTTATTTTAAATTTAAAACTTATATTTGGATGAATATACCTTTTATTTTATTTATTACATCACTATTTTTCCATTATGATGTCATAAAATACACTATATATTTATATGGTATTTAATTTTTACCAAAAAATTCGACTGTCTCAGAAAATTATGAAAATTTAACTAATGGATAATTTTGATGTCCTGATTCCAAAAATAATATTCATTTTATCCAATTAATTTTATAAATATGTCAATTTTCACTTTTAAAATAAAAACCGATATTTATTGAAAATTGACGGGTTTTGGCGAAAACGGTTTTTAAACCCTAATAAAAATTACAGTTTGCCTCATAAAAATTATATTATCATTTATATTTAATAAAATTAATTTAATAATAATATTTTATTAGAATATTATTTATTAATTCATCAAAATATATTTCTTAATTCAATTTGGATATTAACCAAAAATATTATTTGTGCTTTAAAAACAATAATAAAATGAAAGTATATTCATTATTCTATACAAAAATAATGTAAATAATCATAATAATAGGGTCCTGATAGATATACCTTTATTACACCACCATAATCCCTAAGAATAAGGTGTGCGATGGTGGGGATTTCATGGGGTTATTTGGTGAACATGGTTTGGGTCGTGATTTAGATGAGCTTGAACTTCTCCAGGAAACGGTTTCGCTCATGATTAAGTTGTTGGATCTAATCTTGGGCTTGGTATAGGGAAAATCCCAGAAATGTTATCTCCCTTGGAAGCTCTGATAAATGGGATTTATAGGTAATGATCCTATTGGTTGAGGTCATCACCTCCTTTGTCTGTGTTGAAAGGATTTGTTAAAACCCTATATTTAAACTAGTCATGTGATCACTATTCAACAACTATATTATCAATGGTAATGATACTTAATGGTCATTTAAATCCAATTGGATATAATAAAACAGATTGAGTGAATGTGTTTTCTATATCCATTTTATAAAATAATACATTTAATTAAATCAATTTGGAGATTTCACTTATAATAGTTTGGGTCGTTACATTGAGAGACAACCTTAGGGCTGTTATAAAACATTCATAGGGGATAAAACATTGATAAGGATTTTTTAACAAGATTTCTCCACCATTAATGGACAAGGATCCTTCCCAAGTGTTGGGAGATTCACATGACCCATGGATACACTAGGAGGAGGGAGTTTGTTGATTGCTTCTCGATGATCCCTATCAAGATCATGTGGGGAATCTTAGGTAGATCAGATCATTAGATAAAATGTATGCATTATTTATTTATTTTATTATGTACAAGTAAAATGGAAAGATCCTATATTGTAATAGGTTTTTGTTGATTATTTTCACCATGTTTGGATGAGCATTATCCATTGGAGTTGGTGTTATATAACTAACTATTTGTACTTTGATTACATGTATGTTTAAAGATTTGAATATTAATAAAACATATTATTACATATTGTTCATTGTTATAAATAAATTTGATGTAATAATGTCCTAGGGTATTAGTCACATTGATAAGGTCACAACAGTTCCCCGTTGTGATGAGAACCTTGAAGTTCCATAATGATATTCTTAAATATAGTTATATGTTTGGATAACATACTATGATAAGGAACATAATATGTAGATTGTTAGGTTTGAGTACTTATAAGAGAGTGAGGATTCTTCTTGTGAATTTTTCACTTGGTAATCTCTAATATGGTAGATTTTGAGAACAAACCTGCTAGTAGGAATTTTATACATTTTGGTGCCATCGGATATTCCTATCTATGTGTGTGTGTAATGGTCCTTAGACTTTAAGATTATCATTAATGCATGTCATGACTCGCACACTTAGATTTACTGACCAAAATCATGATGCCATATGTTCATGGGAATTCAGGTGTGTTAGGTGCATTACGAATGACATGTTATTAATAGATAATTCACAGAAGGATGTGTCCCTTCCATATTTATGGAATTTAATATCCTGACCCTTTAATTAGAATAGAACCATCACATTAAATTCCATGGTCATGGTGTAACAATGTGTTTATTTTACATAGTTAAATAAATATGTATGAAGAATATAGGTTGATGACATGGATTTATAGCCTTCTTGATGAGATATTGCAACAAAGGGATTATATTATACAAAGATCATTCGTATGTGGTTTTTGACATTATGGCATTAAGTTATTTCTCTTGGGTTCCTTGAACTGTTACTAAATAGTATTCTTGGACTTTAGGTAAGTTCGCCTAATTCCAATGAGAAAGAATCCTAGAGGGTCGCACACTAAGTGTTTCCGTTGATCTTTATTAAATTATTTTTGAATTTAATTAATGGAATGGATATTATTCTCAATAATGGAGAATAATTTTATTCATGTCTTATTAATCGTGACTTATTTATTGAATATTTAATAAATATTTATTCATCATATTATGATTTAAATATTTATTTATGAATATAATATTTAATTAAATATTTATTTGGGTATTCATTAAATTTTGAGAAGGATGAATGAACCAAGATCGTGTTTGGTGATAAATATTAATTTATAATATGGTAGAATAATATTTATCGTTGCAACAGTTTGTGCAAGCCATAAAATAATAATATTATTAATATTATTATGTTATGGGGTCTAGAATGAATTATTATATTATTTAATATCCAGTACATAATTAAATAGTATTTTAACTTTAAACCTAGCTCTATAAATATATGTTTATATCTATTATGTAGGGTCAATCGAAAAATTGAGAATTGAGAATCATTGCGCACAATAGACTTATCTCTCTCTCTCTCTCTCTCTAGAATTCTTCCTTCTCTCATCTTCTCATGAATGAGAAGAACTCCTTCAAGACTGGGGGATTTTGTAACTATCAAGACTATAACATTCCCTAATCTAGCACTCTCTTATGTGGCCAAATCAGGTTGGTTACGAGACCTCAAGTGTGCCTCCCTATATGTCAGAGGTTTTCGACTAGCAGCAGGGGTGTGATGAACATAGTGGGGAGACTATACCCCCTGATATAGAGTACAATACACCCATAATAAATAAACATTAGAGTAACAAAAATAGCATAAACAGTATATCATACCACTGGGAAGTAAAAAGGGGGAACCAAATAATCCAATAATAATAAAACATGTAATGAATGGATGATATTTATCTAATTTCAAACCAAAAACAAAACAAATAAAGGAATTATCTAACACAAAGTAAACCCAAAAGACCCCAACCCCAAACCCCATGTTAGACTCATCTCCAAACTCTAGCCCGTCCAGCAAGCAACAAATCATCAATAAGGTCCCTTTCCCTTATCTGAACCTATATCCATGAAACCTACTCAAGTACCAAACGAAGACCTAAATAGGGTATAAGTAAAACTCATTAGGTCAACACCACTGTGTCTAAACATGACAAGACTGATAATAAGTGTATGAAATAAGTGATAAACATGTGTATTAATTAATCAATTAATATAATATAACAATCAACTTGCTTCAGCATCATGTTAGAATAACTCTGAGAATATAACATAACTATACCAACCAACAACCATATATCCATGGAAAAATCACACAAATATGGGATGATCCCACTATATAATCATCTCAACATGGGACTGGATATAGCCCATTCAATATAAGAATTACAACATGGGACTGGGTATAGCCTGCTCAATATAAGCATTATAGCATGAGACTGGGCAGAACCCACTCAATATAATCATTACAGCATGGGATTAGGCAGAGCCTGCTTAATATAATAATTATAGCATGGGACTGGGTAGAGTTTTCCCAATATAAGCATTATAACATGAATCACAACACATTTCATAACAACCAGGATATCACAATATCACATCATATGGCTCAATGGTTAATTATGAAAATTACCATTTATCTTTCAATTACACTTTCATTTTTATATCAATTTATCAACAACCATAATAATAGCCCAAAAGTTATTACTAGAGTGATTCTATATAAATAAATCACCTAAGTCTCATGTCATGCTAAATGTAATATAATCTATTAGTTAATTCATATTAATCAAATGTTTTCTCACCCCAAGGGTAGACATAAGCCAGGTCTCATAAAATATTGAACCCATGGGATCTAAATAATATTACATTCCATGATTTACTATTTATCAATGAAAAAATTAATTAAAGCATGCTTTTTGTCAGTGCAATCATAATATTTCACATACTTCGCAATTAAACAGACCATAGGGTTAGGCTCAAATTCACTACCTTTAACCAAGCTATTTAGCCACACTAACCATGATTAACGCCAATGGAAATAGAGGCGAGGGAGGTCAAAAAAGGAAACCAGGGATCAAACACCAAACTGATATTTTCAAAGGTGATGAAATCTCCTAAAAATATATATGAGTCTCTTAGGTCTTCAGAGGAGGGGCTACACAAAATGGTGGAATGAGAAACAGGCATATGAAGCTGCTTAAAACTAATGCTCATAATACTTACACGATGTGTAATCCATTTACACGTCGTGTATTTCATTTTAAAGGGATACGCCAAAAAACCCATCACCTTTGTTTAATATTTAAGCTTGCTTGAATTTTACATGATGTGAATAGTTTACACAATGTGTGACCACTTCACACCCTACACTGGTTCACGACATGTGTCTGGCAGAAGTTACACATCGTGTAACATGTAAATGGTGCTTAAATGCTCCACAGACACTTTTCAGTCCAATTTCTACATAAGGACCTGAACCACCTCCAAATCCTTCTAAACCATGGAAACACCTCATAAACCCATTTAACACACTTATAAATGGACTCCATTAATTCAAAAAACCATACATCCTTGAAATTTAGGCCATTTCCCCCCAAAAAAAGGCTCTCCATATTCGAACAAGACTCGACCACCAAGGTCCAATGAAAAACTCAAAGAGGGACATACCTAGAAAAAGACGAGATCTTATAACCTCTCCACTATATAATATCTCATCCTCGAGCTTCTCTAAGAATCATTGTGGGGTCTTGTAGAATAAGTTTGCACACTGTGATCGCATATCGGACTCCCTCTCCTGAGTCTCCTATTGAACATGCACATTCTACCACTACACTCAAACTAGAGGAATAGTCCTCCCTATGAGATATTTCTCACTAAGATCTACAATATTTATCAGATGCTCCTAAAATGATGCATTAATAGAAAACTAAATGTCTTAGACATCTACCACATGAGAAGGGTCAAGATAATATCTCTAAAGCTACGACTTGTGAAAAACATCATGCATGGAACATTAGCATTGTGGAAGGGTTAATTAGTATGCCACTAGACCAACCCTATTAACTATCTAAAATGGATCAAAAAACCTAAGTTCTAGCTTACCCTGTTTCCTAATATGATGTTTCCCCAACCTAGGCGACACCTGAAGGAAAACACGATGACCAACCTCAAACTCTAGAGGTCGTTTATGATTGTCAATGTAAAATTTCTATCTATTTTTTCATAGTTACCAACTGAGTCTTGATCAACTAACCATATCAAACATCTCCTATATGAGACTAGGACCAACAAGTGCTGACTCACCTACCTCCATCCAACAAAGAGGTGAATAGAACGGTCTACCATACAAAGTTTCAAACGGTTCCATCTAGATCAATGCCTAGAAGTTGTTATTATATGTAAACCTCATGAGTTTCATATGATGCTTCCATAAACCACCAAAATCTAAAACATAGGCTCATAACATATCCTCCAGAACCTAAATAGTCTGCTTAGATTGACCGCTAGTCTGAGGATGATAATCTATGCTAAAAAGAACTTGTGATCCCTTAGCCTTCTGAAGACCCTACCAGATCCGCAAAGTGAAAAGAGGATCTCTTGTAGAAACAATACTCCTCAAAATACCATGTATCCAAACTATCTTACGCATGTAGAGACTACCTAGATCATCAATGGTGAAGGTCTCCTTAATAATCAAAAAGTGGGATATCTTCATCAGTCAATCCATGATCACCCATACTGTATAATTCTTATAAATTATCCTAAGTAATTTTATCACAAAATCCATAGTGATAATATCCATTTTCCATTCAGGAATGGGAAAAGGCTGCAAAATCCTAGCTGGCCTCTGATGCTCGGTTTTTACCTGCTGATAGGTGAAACATCTCACCACAAATCCCACTACCTATTTATTTATTCATGAACACCAGTACTGTCTATAGAGATCATGATACATTTTTGTCAATCTGGGATGTACCACCTATCTAGAATCATGAAACTCTCTCATCAGGTCCTCACATAAGCCCGTAGGGACCCAAGCATGGCCATAGAAAATGAGAAAATTTTCACTGCTAAGAGACCATCTTGATGGTGTCTCCCCGCCATATAATCTATCTCTCAGAACTAAGCCCTGTGGATTAGATTACTACTCTATCTTGATCCAGTCCAAAAGAATGGGTATAAAAGATGTCAAAGTCAGAGCTACTCATTCTTGGGACTCCAGAACATCTAGATGCATGTCTCTAAAGAGGGTCATCATCCACCACTCATTACAAGACTCTCATGTTTCTTATGTTTGTATCTTTCATCTTAAAGCATCAGTAACGACATGTACCTTACCCAGTGTATAATCCAAATCGAATTCAAAATACTATAGATACTCGACCCACCTCCTCTTCTAAAGGTTCAGGTCCCATTGAGAAAAGATGTACCTGAGGCTCTTGTGGTTTTTTATAGACCACAAACCTCTCACCCAAAAGATAGTGTCTCCAACATCTTAGGAAATATACCACAAACTTCAAAATAAAGATCATGAGTAGGGTAATTCCTCTCATGTAGTCTTAACTATCTGGATCCATAAGAAACCAATCGATCCTCCTATATCAAAATTGCTCTGAGTCCAACTCTGAATGCATCACAGTATATAGTATATGCTTTACCCAGCACATGTTAAGTGAGGATAGGTTTTGAGGTATGCCTACCTTTCATCTCCTGAAAATCTCTCTCACAATCATATGACCAAACAAACTTCAACCCTTCTTGGTCAGCCCAAACATTGGTGCTTCCAGATAGCAAAATTCCTAGATAAAATGCCGATAATAACTTGTTAAACTAAGAAAGCTCTAAATATTGAAGTCATTATTAGATCTCTCACAAGATAACATGACTGTAACTTTCTATAAGTCCACTAACACACCTACCTATGAGATGACATGTCCTAAGAAGTGCACTTTATCAATCTATAAACTGCATTTGGTTAGATTGGAATAAATTTTATGTTATCTTAATGTACTTAAGATGATGTCAAGATGTTTGGAATGATCGTATACTATCTGAGAGTACACTAATATTTCATCTAAAAAAACCACCATGAACTGATCCAAAAAAAAGATGAAAGATATGATTCATCAAGGCCATGAATACTGTCAATGAATTTTTTAAACCAAACGGTGTCACTACGAACTCATACAAGTCATACCTACTCCTAAAAGTAGTTCAAGGTATGTATGATGGTATCACACTCAATAGGTGGTAACCTGATCTCAAATCAATACTGGAGAAGATCTTAGAACATCTCAGATGATTGAAGAGATCATTAATATTTTGAAGAGGATATTAGTTCTTGACCTCCATCTGGTTCAATCTTAGATAATCCACACATAACCACAAAGTACCATCAACCTTTTGGTGAAAAGAATCAGAGAAACCCATGAAAAAGTACTAGGTTGTATGAAACCTTTTGCATACAGATCTTCCAACTGAACTTTTAACTCTCAAAGCTCTACTGGATCCATTCTATAAGGTGGAAAAGAAACCGGTTCTTCTCATGGAACTAACTCAATCATGAAATCAATATCCTGCTCAGGTGGTAAACTATATATTTCGTCAGGAAATACGTCCTAAAAATGGTCTACTAATGGAGGAAAATAATCCTACTACATTCCACTATAATATAGAGTAATATTGGATATTTGAGTTGTGAGACAATCCAATCTACACTAAATTGGTCTTGAATAACCATCCATAAGATCTCATTTACCCTAGTGAGAATAGTTGCCTCCTTATAGATATAGAAAGGTAACTCTCTTCTAGTAACAGTCAATATAATCCCAGTATAGGACTAACTAATTCATACTGATAATAAAATTGAAACCTGTCATTTCTAGCACAAATGGTTCCCAAAAAAAATGGTAACCACCAATCTCTGTAGAACATGCCTTGAGACATTTGATATTCTCTGACCACACTCCCAACGGTGTATCGATGGTCAAAAAAACATCTAATTTATCCATATCCAAGACTAAACCATTTGTAAAAAGAGAAGATAAAAATGAATGTGATACTCTTGTATCAAACAAAACACAAGAAAGGGTAGATTATATGAGAATTGTACTTCAGACAATATACAGTCGTGTATCCACAATAGTTAGAGTTGTCTGCATAATGTGAAACTGACTAGCCCCTATACCCAAGGCTCTAGTCTAACTCCCTTGAGTTATTCCCTCTACCTGAAATCGGTGCTTCTGCACTGGGGTACCACGTCCCCTGCCTCGACCTGAACATCCAGTGGAACTCCAGCTACTTGTCTGCTAAGGAGTAGATGAGTCCCTTCCAAACTCAGGTATCTATCCTGATCCCCTATCACTACTCTGCTATTATATGACCCTACAAAACCTCTATGGGTGGCCCATCCTACCGCAAGCACAACACTCCAAAGTGGGGTATGGAAACTGAGGCCGCTTGTGGCCCAACTTGCCACACTAAAAGCACTAAAACAGAACACAGTCATGAGATGGGTTCTCACCACCCTGAATGCTCTAACTGTTATTGCCTAAGAAGAAACTATCATAGCATCACTTCTTTCTACTAGAAGAAGATCTCACAGTTCACCCAGCTGAAACAAATTGGTCACTACTCAGGGTCTTTCTCATATTCCCTTATGTGATGAGTGTTTGAGTCATCGCATCTTAAAAGATACTCAGAAGAAAAACATTCACCTATGACCTAATCTCATAGAAAATCACATCTTAAAAATGTCTCACCTTGGAGATCTCGCCAGCTATTAAAGATGGTGCAGATCACTATAGTTCGTTGAAACGTTCGACGTAGTCCATCACTAACATACCCTCCTATGTTAGATGCATGAAATCACGATCCTTCTTATCCCTAAACATATCGGGATAGAAGTATCTCAATAACTTCACCTTGAATTACTTCCAAGATAACTCTTATTACTGCCCAGCCTTCTCTAGAATATCTCACAAATGCTTGGCAGGTTCACGGAGCATATACACAGAAAGATTCACCCTCCAATCTGTGGGTGTCTCGGGATGATTAAAGATCATCTGGACTGACTCTATATAGAACTTGACTTCCTAGGGGGATCCCTACCCAGTGAATATAGGTGGATGTTGAAACTATAACTCTCTCTTCGGCTCAGACATTGAATGAATGGTATAAACAGTCTCCCTTTCTATGGATCATATGACCCTCGGGAAGATTTCACGAAGTTGAAACTCCATCTGATCCTCAGGAGCTATAGGAATCTCTAGTCTATCTGCGTTAGGATCGTAATGATTTCCACTCTCCTAAAGCTCAACTTGAAGATGGTGAGGAGGTATTTTCTCTACAAGAAAAACACAATCCTTATAAAACTTGTTATAATAAACAATTTCAACCTCAATAGGTGAAAAAAATAGAGAACCACTGCTCTTGGTCTCTCCAAACATGGCTTATGAGTGTTTTAGAATGACATATTAGTTCATTTAATATATCAGATATAACATATGTCTCATATCACATTTCATATAGGAAATTATACAACACATGCAATAAATATGTCCTTATAATTAATAATGTATCTCAATATATATCATTTTGTGTCTATCATGATTTATGCATACTCATATCACACCATACTGAGACACAATTATAAATATCAAGAAACAATAACATCACACAACATGTGAATCGACCAAAGTGAAATAACATCAACGATAACAAGCAAACAACATAAAAAACAATCTCGTACCTGGGAACTTAGATTTTTCCCCATACATGGGTTAGCTAATCCCATGCACAAGCTCATTACCAAGTCCTGACACATCCTATTCTTCTTTATACATTTCCTAAATATCAAAGTAATTGAAAGGAAAAACATTCCCCTATGATACCACTTTGTAACGTCCCTCAATCTGGAACTCTCACACATGGCCAAATAAGGTTGGTTATAGGACCTCAAGCATGTCTTACCATATGCTAGAGGTTGTCGACTAGAAATGGGGGTGTGATAAATATAGTGGGTAGACTATACCCCCTAGTATAGAGTATAATACAGTGGAAATAACCCATAATAAATAAACATTAGAGTAAAGGAAATAGAAGAAATGGTATATCATACCACTGGGAAGTAAAAAGGGAGAACAAAACAATCTAATAATAATAAAACATGTAATGACATGCTGATATGTATCTAATGTCAAACTAAAAACAAAAAAAAAGAATTAATTGATAAAAAGTAAACCTGAAAGACCCTAGTCCTAAACCTCTTGTCAGACCCATCTCCAAACTCTAGCCCATCCAGTAAGCAATAAATCAACAACAAGGTCCCTTTCCCTTATTTGAACCTACATCCATGAAATCTACTTAGGTACCAAACAGAGACCCAAATAGGGTGTGAGTAAAACTCAGTATTTTGAAACCACCATGTCTAAACATAACCAATCTAATAATAAGTGTATGCAATAAGTGATAAAAATTTGTATTAATTAATCAATTAATAAAATATAACAATCAACCTGCTTCGACACCATGCCAAAATATATCTGAGCATTTAGCACAACCATTCCAACCAACAATAATATATCCATGGAAAAATCTCACAAATTTGGGTTGAGCCCTCTATAAAAGCATTATAGCATAGAACTGATTAGAGTCCACTCAATATAATCATTACAGCATGGGATTGGGTAGATCCCACTCAATATAAGCATTACAACATGGGATTGGGTAGGGTCCTCTCGATATAATCATTACAACATGGGACTGGGCATATCCCGCTTAATATGAGAAGTACAACATGAATCATAATACATGTAATAGAAAAAAGGATATCACAATATCACATCATATGGCTCAATGGTTAATTATACAAATTACCATTTATCTTTCAATTGCACTTTCATTTATATATCAATTCATTAATAGTCATACCAATAACTTGGAAGCTATTACCAGGGTGATTTTATATAAAGCAATCACTTAAGTCTCATTTCATGCTAAACATGCTTTAATCCATTAGCCAATTCATATTGATCAAAGGTCCGCTCACCCTAAGGGTATCTATAAGCCAGGTCGCATCAATGATTGAACCCAAGGGATCCAACCAATATTCCATTCCATGATTTACCATTTATCAATGAATAGATTAATTAAACGAAACATTATATCAGTACAATCGCAATATTTCATATACTTTGCAATTAAACAAAACATAGGGTTATGTTCAAACTCCTTACCTTTAACCAAGAAATTTAGCCACACCAACCATGGGTAATGCCAATGGAAATAGAGGTGAGGGAGGTTAACAAAGGAAACCAGGGATCAAACACTAAACCATGATGTCTGAAGGTGATGAAATCATGTCAAATTCTCCAGGAGTCACCTAAGGCTTGAGAGGAGGGGCTTCACAAAAAGGTGGAATGAGAAACAGGCATATGACACCGCTTAAAATCACTGCTCATGATACTTACACGATATGTAATCTATTTAAATGTCATGTATTTATTTTTAAAGGGTCACATTGAAAAACCCATCACCTTAGTTTAATATTTAACCCTACTCAACTTTTACACGATGTGAATAGTTTAAATGATGTGTAACTGCTTCATACCCTATACTGGTTCACGACATCTGTTTAGTGGAAGTTACACATTGTGTAACATGTACACGGTGTGTAAATGCTTCGCAGATAGTTTTCGGCCCACTTTCTACATAAGGACCCAAACCACCTCCAAAGACTTCAAAACCATGGAAACCCCTCATAAACACATTTAACACACTTATACCTAGACTCAATTAATTTAAACAACCATAAATCCTTAAAATTTATGTCATTTTCCCCCAAAAAGGCTCTTTATCTTTGAATAAGACTCGTCCACCAAGGTCAAATGAAAAACTCAAAGAGGCACATACCTAGAAAAAGGAGGGATCTTACAAAGATGAACAACACAAGACGATTAATTCACCATGCTAGAACTCAATGTTGCATCGGTGATTGTTTAGAGTTTAAAGGATCTCATGTGGATCGCTACTATAGGGATTCTACAATTTAATCCTACAAGAGCAACAAAGGTAATCCAAAAAAAAATTTAGGATGATCAACAACATTATGATAGAAGAAAGTTTCTAAGATGAGGTAACCTTTATTCAGATCTAATAGAAATTAATTATAAATTTAACATTTAAAGATCCTCTCCAGGTTTTGGGTTATCTTATGTTAATATTTGGTGGAAAATATTTCATTGGTCATGATGTTTACATCTTGTACAAATTTTTAAATGATCCATAGAATATGGAAAAACCTTATAGTTGTCTTCCCATCAAGGCATTTATTTTTTTCCTGGAACCTTCAAGTGGGATCAAAGCATCGCATTTTAAATTTATAATTATTTATTTGATTGTTGGTTTATTATGTGCAATAGTGGTTGGATATTTCATTTCCAAAATATTCTTACTTTAATTTTTTTTTAATTAACATGATTTTTACATTTTAATTACTTCATTAAATATCCATATATTCTTAAAGGACTAATAATATATGAATAACAACTAAATATTCCATCAGGAATTGCTAAGGATTTTGGTCGGTAATATTGGGTTACATGGAATATAGCAGAAGTATACGCCAAGTACCCAAGTGCATTGCACCTAGCCGTGTTGTGGGATATACAACATGCCAAGCACTAACTACATGTAGTGCATTTATTGCACACTGCATGTAGACCAAGCTAACTTGGAATAAGGATTTTAGGATTACACAATGTGAAGCTGGTGTACGTGTTGTGTGGTCTACACGGTTTGGTGGCAAAATTCACGCAAACCATGTAGTCAAATACACAGTTAAAATTCATGTGAGACTGATATCCTAAAACATTAATGAAATACATGACTTGTAGCTAGCTTACACGGTGTGTAATTCACTATTTCCTGTATCTAAAGAACACATTGATTCCTTTGACGAGTCATGCAGACACACAACTAGTAGAACACATGGTGTGTAACTGGATAACACATCGTATGGTCCTGAATTCGAAGAGCACACTGAGTCCTTTGGTGGGTTATGTGGACACATGAAAAGCATGATATGTGTAATGTAGCTAGAGAGTACAAGTTGTGTAGTCCAGTCGAGGTATATACCGAAGCCCTTGATGTTTTTCCCGGGTACATGGAAAACGAGGTACACAATGTGCAACTTGATAGTACAAGTCATGTAGTCTCCCAATAAAGGATAGAATTAAATTACATTAAATAATTAATTGGAGCATTAAAACCTTATTATATTGATTAACACATAATTTTTTTAGCAAATTAATAAAGGTTTTAAGGAATTCAAAATTCTCAATTTATTTCTTATAATTATCTGTAATTATTGTTCAAATCGTTTATTTTACATGAATGCATTTATGATGGGTATCTCCAAGAGAATTAATATAGTCATTAAGATAAAAGGGAATTAATTAATGCAAGTGTGTTCATCTTAATAATAAAAATGAATAGAAATGAATGTTATTCAGTGTACTTTTGTGTATTTATTGCATGTGTATAACCATTTGTGATCTTGACCAAGACATATGTATGTATTGGTTTTATTTTATTTTATTTATTGCTTGATTTTTCAATTATTAATTATTAAATTAAAATGATGTCCTATGAGTCATCTCTCCCTCCTTTATTATGTAGGACATGCGTGTCTAGGATGATTTATGTAATTCCCCTTGATCAATAATTTGGTTCCCCTCACATGAGTTTGAGTTATAAATAATAAAAGAAGCTTCCCAAGACACATAGAGGCGTTTTTTCATGACCCCTCCCCACAAGGTGAACCCCTCCTGGGTCAGCAATGCGAGAAGGAAGATAGTGACCCCTGAGTCCCACCTCTAGTAGGCCCCGGGTTGGCGACTAGCACCGAGGGTATAATAAACACACAAATGGAAGGCATTACCCTCTAAGAGAACACATGCGAAAGAGAGAGATAAGAAAGACACCAACCAACTCCAACTCAGACTGCAATATAAAAGAAATTCCAAGTACACATATGTAATGTCATGAAAAACTACTACAACTAAAACAGAAACTGCAAGTACCAAAGGAAAGTAAAAACAATGGTGACCATGAAGCCCGAACAGATCCTGTAACCCCAAGCTAGTAGTAACCATCCTGATCTCCAAACTGCTCCAAATGACCTGAAAAATGGTTTATATATACGTAGGGTGATTATAACAGTATACTTAGTAGAATACTCCCCAGAGACTCTCGTGAAAAAGTAAAGAAATCATGCTAAAGCACAGTGAACAACAAGTGAAACTAACTCGTCACCTAAACAGGTATACTAAGTTCCCAGCCTCACCATGGATACTCTCACCAAGTATCACATATAATAGTATTTAATATAATAAATAATATTTAGGGTACCCCACTACTATGTCCCCACTAGTTTGCTACTTTTCCCCAACGTCGCACATCCTAAGCATCTCTCTCCAAAAAGGCTTGCCCGCAGACACTTGGGCGTAGCACCACAACATGCACCTCATGCAAAAAAACTACTATGTCCATGTAACCAATGTAACCAAGTAGTTTCTGGGATCTACCTTAGCTCTCAAAACGTGTATCATATGTCAGGTATTAAACCTCAAGCCATTATAGCTCATACACCGAGTAAGGATCCTCAATTCATCGTAGCCTATACGCGTTACACCTATAGTAGTCCATGAGAAACTATATCCAAAATATATGTGTGTGAAAAACCACAATCCATTACAACCCTCTACACACATATATGGGGAAAACTAACTGTTGCACCTACCAGCACAAGAAACTACCAAACGAAGAGAGTGGGGCCAAAGGGGGTAGTTAACCATCCATTCTCCCACCAGAATGTTGGGTAAAACCCCCCACAGTGCTCAGAATCCCTGGGGTGTCAGTTGCCCTAATTGACAAGGTGGAGTAGTGTATAGAAACAAAAAAAGTACAGAATATACTATAGATCAAAACCACACTATGGGCGTAACCTAGTCTTAGACTCAACTGCAGCTAACGTCTCTCGGACTCCCGGTTTCCACTTCTAAGACTAGGTATCCTATAAGCACGCAAACATTTAAAGAGATTTATTACATTAATTCATTCCCTTTTTATCAGTTTCACTTTAAATTAATTAATTCTTTAAAAATTAATTAACCATTAATAATTACACATTATGTTTTATTAGAATCACACCCAAAGTCCAATGTTCCTTTAAATTGCAACCTCAGCATTGTGTCCCAGCAAGCTCCAACTCCATGGGTTAACATCATTTATTCAATAATTTATTAACAACATTATTACTTTCCCACATTCTCAGGCATTCTAGAAAAATATTTTAAGCTATTAAACACAAGGGGCTCAATACAGTGAGTAGATGTACTACCCATCGAGTATTTGTCGCCTATAGAAAGAGCATAGACCCATCCTCCCTTAGGAAGATAAACACGGAAAGCGCGTGGCTTACCCCATGTGTCTTCACCCATTTTAAAAGGAGGGTAAGAAAAAATAGCTTCCTTGAGAAATGGGGAAATTAAAGAAGATAAAAACCAACAAGATTCATCAAGAATCCAACATTCACATCCAATCCGTTTCATCATCTTCAGTGTCCTCCCCGACACCGACATGAATAAACTGATGCATCTTGCCACTCTATGCGTCAACTACTACCAAAACCAATGGGCCTCCCTACCCCCACATATCACAACATCCACCCAGGCTCACAACACATCACAAGCAGCAGGAAGTAACAATGAAACTGGACTCTTGGCCCTAAACAGGGCATTCTGCCTTCACATGCAATGAGCTCTCACAGCTCCAAGCATAAGGCTCTTGGCATTTACAAGCAAGAGGGTAACTCAAAACCCTACGAGGCATTTTTTTATCAAACAGCCAGTTCTTTAATCTGTCTTGAATTAACCAGTTAATTATTAGTAGGTTATAACTATGGGAAACTTAACCAGAAAGCTATCATAGCTATCATAATAATTGAACATGTTTACTGCATCAATTTGATTAATATCAAATTATAACAACAACAACCTGATTCATTTACATGTCTCTTTATCTTTATCCAAATAATTATCAATTAATTCTAGATTTACATTTTTTTACCAATTTTGTCAAGAACGACATACTAATAAGAAAATCATAGATATCACACTATCTAGAAAAATAAGAGGAAATAACATAAGATCGATACCAATTTATTTATCCGGTTCAAATATTTATTATGTCAATTCCATTGTGATCTAGTGGGTTAAAACATGATAACTCTATAGTTTCATGTAAAATAATAGAGAGACCATGAATCCTATACCTCAAAAGGTTTCTAATGCTCTTTGAATAGACTAACAAAACATATCATGATCACCTCTCTTGGAGGACTGCATCCACCTGAGGATGCAGAGACACCACCACACCGGACAACATCCAAGAAAAGTCTATTATGAACATGGTGATAGCATGCCATAATAGAGAAAGGAGAGATATAAGGAGATGAACCCAAAATAATGATTATAGATCATACCTTATATCGATGATTGGTCGATACTACTTGGTAGCACCAAAACAGGGGGTACACTTGCAGCAAGAAGAACTTCAAGGGGAACTAATCCGAGGAGGAATGTTTGATCGCACGACTCCTATGGGAAGAAAGGAAAGGTTCAAGCATCTTGTACTAGGAAACAATAATGAAGAACAAGGGAGGAAGATATCTCGTCCCTTTAGAAGATTTAACGGAGCAGCGGTTTAAGATGCATTGGATTTTCCATTAAAAGAGGGTTGCATTAAACCATGCAGTTTGACCAAGTAAAGTCATACCAAACCTTAGTAAAAATAATATATGATTTATGGGATTTGAATCATCCTTAAATCCCTTGAAATAAGGCTTTTAATGCATTTTTCATCAAATAAAACGTTAAATTGGTGAAACTAGAAAAATCTAGAAATTTGGAAAGGGGAATATGAAGCAGTTATGGAAACACTGTTTATTAGACAGTATATGTGAGACAATATCTTTGAGATAGTATGTGTGAGACAGTATTTGTGAGATAGTATCTATGAGACAGTATCTGTGAGATAGTATCTGTGAGACAATTTCATGAAACAATCTGGAAATTTGGAAAAGTGTTGGGTAGAAGTCACCTTGACCTCCCAGAACACCTCAAACACCAGATTTCAGCAAAGTAATGGACCAGAGAGGTCTGGGCCATTACATAAGATACCTCTCAAAGCATTCTTATCCTCGAGAATCCAAAACCAACCCAAAAGGAAATATAAAATGGGTCCAGACAACCACCCATCGAGATACCTCTCAAAAGAGAGAAATCCAAAAAAAACAAGAAAGGAACGTCATCTCATAAACACGAAAGGCCTACAACCACAAAATGAACATCGCCACATGAAAAGAGTTAAACATCAAACAAATCAGGGTACTGAGCACTTATTTGCGACTCACGTTCCCAGATACTCTCCTCCATGCCATCGTGTCTCCACAAGACACAAACCAAGGGGATAGAAAGCCCACGCAACACCCTCTCTTTGTGGTCTTGGACCTCCATAGGTCGCTCCTTGAAGGTCGCATCATCATCAACATCGATCTCTCCCCAATCAATGATGTGAGAGTCATCATGAAGATAATGACAGAGCTATGAAACATGAAAAACATCGTGTATCTAACTCATCTGCAGGGGAAGTGCTACTCGATAAGCCACAACTCCAACATGAGCCAACATCTCAAAAGACCCAACAAACTAGGGAGACAACTTACTACCATGACCAAACCTTCATTTCCCATGATAGGGAGTCGCATTCAACAACATGTGATCCCCAACATCAAACTCCAAAGGTCTCCTCCTTTGATCGACATATGATTTATGACAATCCTACACTGTCTTCATCCTCTCACGAATCACCTGAACCATCTATGTTGTATTCTGCACTAGTTTTGGTCCGAATATTGTTGACTCTCCGACCCCAGTCTAGCACAACAGAGAATGGAAAGTTCATCCATACAAGGATTCAAATGGAACCATACCAATGGTGTAGTGAAAACTATTGTTGTAAGAAAACTCCACCAAGGGTAAGTTCCTCATCCATGAACCTCCAAAATCTAGGGCACAGGAGCGCAACATGTCTTCAGAGTCTGGATGGTCCGCTCTGTCTGATTGTCTATCTACGGATGAAAAGCAGTGTTAAGGCATAGCTGAGAACCAAAAGAAAGCTAAAGAACTCTCCACACCCTAGAGGTAAAATAAGGATCTTTATCAGAAATGATCATCCTTAGGACTCTGTGGAGTCTCACCACCATCGCCAGATACTACCTCAACAAAACATCCACTGAGCTCGACTCCTTGATCTCTATAAAGTGGGATGATTTTGTTAAATGATCCACTACCACCCAAATAACGTCATGTCCCCCCTGAGCTCGAGGTAAACCGGTAACAAAGTCTATTGAGATTTACTCCCACTTCCACTAAGGAATATCTAATGGCTAGATCAAACCACTGGGGACATGGTGTTTGGCCTTCAACTTCTAGCAGACCAAACATCGAGACACAAACTTCACAACCGCACGTTTCAGCCCAGGCTACCAAAAATAACTTCTCAAGGCTCAGTACATCTTTTTCATGCCAGGATGTACCGCTAAAGGTGAACTATAGAACTATCTGAGAAATGTCTCATGCATCACCAAAGGAATGAAAAGCCTTCCCTGATACAACACTTTGTGTTGTTCATCCTCAGACCAACCATTAGGGGCCTCACCACAAACAACTTGGTCTCTCCATACCTCCACCTCTAGATCCCCCAATTGGGACTCTTTCACTTGTTGCACCATAAATGATTGCACCATCATCTAAAAAATACAACCTCTGCCCCCAACTTCTCCGATATCGAGATGTAATGCTGAAAGTTCTTCCATCACTCTCTAAAAATCACCAGATTCACGCATTGCATCACTACGTGACTTCCTGCTCAATGCATCAGCTATAGAATTCCCCTTTCTAGGTGTATATGAGATTTTGAAGTCGTATTCCTGTAAGAACTCCATCCACCAATGTTGTTGCAAGTTCAAGTCACACTGGGTGAAAACATACCTCAGGCTCTTATGATCGGTGAAAACCACAAAGTCCTCTCCAATGAGGTAATGTCTCCACAATTTCAGAGAAAACACCACTTCCACCAACTCAATATCATGGGTGGCATAGTTATGTTCATGGGGATGAAAATTTTGAGACTCATAAGAAATGAATGATCTTTGCTACATCAGAACACAACCTAACCCCAGATGCAAAGCATCACAGAAAATATCAAATTGAACTCCCTATTCTAGTAGATGAAGAACTGGAGCAATTACCAACTTCTCTTTTAGATACTCAAAAGAATCCTGACACTGATCAGTCCACATGAACTCCTGATCCTTCCAGGTCAATGTTGTTAGAGTCGCAACCTGAGAGAAATCGACTACAAACCTCTTATAGTAGCATGCGAGACCAAGGAAACTTTGTACCTCTTCCATTGTCTTGGGGGCTTCCAAAGACACAACCGCTTCTATATTTGACGGATCTACAACTACTCCTTGCTGGGATACAACATGCCTCAATAAAAAAACTTCTCAATCCCAAAACTCACACTTAGACAACTTCCCAAACAATTGTTGTTAATGAAGATCTCCCAAAATGGCGTATAGATTCTATACATGCTTCTCCTCAGATGTAGAGTACAAAAGGATGTTGTTGATGAAAACCACCATGAAATTATCCAAGAACTCATGGAACATAGCATTCATCATCCCCATGAACATAGATGGAGCATTCGTCACACCGAACGACATTACAACGAACTCGTAATGACCATGATGACAACAGAAATCAGTCTTTGGGATATCCTCATCCTTCACACGCATCTGATGATATCCTGATCGCAATTCAATCTTCGAGAACCAAATTTCACCCTTTAGTTGATTGAATAAATCATCAATCCATGGAAGAGGATGTCAATTCTTAGTTGTTACTTAGTTTAAGCAACAATAATTGACACACAATCACAAACTATCATCAGCCTTCTTCATGGACAAAACTGGAGCACCCCATGGTGACACACTTGGCCAAACAAAACCACATTGTAATAGACTATCAAGCTATATATGCAGCTCCTGTAACTCATAAGGGTCCATCCTATATAGAGACATAGAGATAGGAGATACTCCTGACTGTATCTCGATCCCAAACTCAATCTCTCGTCGAGGGTGTAATGTTAAAACCTCTTCTGGAAAGACATCAAGGTACTCTTTTATGACCTTGGGAAACACAAACTGTTGAACCTCTAAAGAACTCAGCATTAGATTAGCCATCAAGGATGACAAGGATGAAACATGCCTCTAACCCATCCGAGGGTCTCGCTCACCAACAAACACTATTGGCTCTCCATCAGCATCGAAGAACACCGCCTGCCTCCTGAAGCAATCCATGATAGCCTTAACCGAATAAAACCAGTTTATGCCTAGGATGATATCATATGGTTGTATTCGTAAACATAGGAAATCTCCCCAAGATTTATGTTGCCCCAACACTATCTCACAATCTCTACATACTTCAAACAAGTCATCTCGACCTCCAACTGGCGTAGTCAATGCCAAGGGCACTAGAAGCCTCTCTACCTCAAGTCCCAAAGCATGGACAAGGACAGCTGATATGAAGGATTGTGTTGCTCCTGAATCAAATAAGGCATAAACCCAAGTATAAAACAAGAACAGGGTACCTTGAATGACGTCGAGCTTGCCTGGTGCTGACAATGCTAAAGAATGAAGTTGACCACGACCTCCTCTACAGCCTTTCTAACCCTGATGGCGTCCACCACCATGGTCATGCTATGCACTCTGAGGATGGGGAGCATCCTGGTGTTGTCCTCTACCCACCCCATCTACTCTCTATTGATCCAAAGCTGGTGTAACCTACTGTTGTTGCCTCGCCTGGAACTACCTCAACAGAAGAACCTGGAGCAGAACACCTAGTGCATGATGACTAATCTGAAAGGTCGGACACTCTTATTATTGATGGAATCGGCCTCCATAAGAAAAACAAGCTCCTGGTCCCTTATCATAGGCCTGAGAGCCACTGCCCTGGAGAAATGAGATACTGAGGGCTGGGACCTACCCCCAGCCGAACAGAAACTCTTCTGCCCTGAAAACTAGAAACCCCAGACCATAGCTCTACTTCATGAGGAATCATGATGACTCCCCTCTCGTGATGATCCAGTTCGGGCCAATGTACTCTCGATTACCTCTGCCCTTACTAGCACCTCAAGATATGTCTTCAGCATAAACGGGGTGACCTGGCACTGGATCTCCAGATGCAAAGCCTCCCCAAAATGCCCCACCCTAACCTCCTCGTCTGGAAATAGGTCTGAAGCATATCGTAAAATGTTCCTGAAATGGATTTCAAAATCTCACACACCAGATCTCCCCTGTCGAAGGGTAAAAAGCTCCTAGTGATTGGATGCCTTCACGGTCAAAAAAAGAAACTCGACTATAAACTTGTCTTGAAACTCCTCCCATGATATTTTCAACTCCTCACAATCCCTGAGGAATAAGAACCACCACTGCCTTACTGCTCCACACAGCATCGTCACAACCAAATACACTCAGTGCTCCTTCTGACCATGGATCAAACTGAAGGTTATCTCAACCTCCTCCAACCAGTCTTCTGTGACTGCATCTGAAACAAATCCCTCATACTTATATAGACTCTGGCACTGAAACTACTAGAGTTTCCTCCTTCAAGTGTTGTCGTCGTAAACCTCTACCCTACGAAGATCTGCTGGCGCAACTTGCTGAACATCTTCTACACAAACCTGATGAGAATGTCGACCTGAAGCCATACCTGCAAAATAACAAACAGTTTAGAGCTCCTAAACCTAGAATACAAAAGACTCAACATTAATTAATTAATTGTTTTCTTTTATTCATTTTAGGTTAACCTATCCTAAGGTCTACCCATTAAAACATAGGTACAAAGAAAAATGATGCATGATCCTTTCCTAGGTCTCTACCCTGCAATCAACACCACCTCATTAAGTAGCCACTATAAACTTAAAGGTTCATGCATCATATTATAGGGGGGTCTAAACACCTATGTCTCAGCCAGTCTACAGTGTTTACATCAATTACTAAACTTAACTGACATTGTTTCCCTACCAACCCATGCAACCTCACCTGTTCCTATCACCAAAATCCACCCTATACCTCAACCATACCTCTGATACCACTCTGTCATGACCCCCCCCCCCCCACAAGGTGCACCCCTCCTAGGCCGATAATGCGATAAGGGAGATAGTGACCCTCAAGTCCCACCTTCAGTAGGCCATGGGTTGGCGACTAGCACTGAGGATATAGTAAACACACAAATGGGAGGCATTGCCCTCTAATAGAACACATGAAAAAGAGAGAGATAAGATAGACACCAACCAACTCCAACTCAGACTGTAATATAAAAGAAATCCCAAGTACACATATGTAATGTCATGAAAAACTACTACAATTGAAATGGAAACTGTAAGTACCAAAAAAAGTAAAAATAACAGTGACCACGAAGCCCGAAAAACTTTTGTAACCCCAAGATAGTAGTAACCATCCTTATCTCCAACTTGATCCAAGTGACCTGAAAATAGTTTATATATACGTAGGGTGAGTATAACAGTATAATTAGTAGGATCCTCCCCAAATCCTCTCATGAAAAAGTAAAGAAAGCATGTTAAAGCACAGTGAACAACAAGTGAAACTAACTCGTCGCTTAAACAGGTATACTAAGTTCTCATCCTCACCATGGATACTCTCACCAAGTATCACATACAAGAGTATATAATATAATAAATAATATCAAGGGTACCCTATCACTACTTCCCCACTAGTTTGCTGCTTTGCCCCAATGTCGCACATCCTAAGCATCTCTCTCCAAAAAGGCTTGCTCATAGATACTTGGGCGTAACACCACAACATGCACCTCATGCAACAAAACCACCACATACATGTAACCAATGTAACTGAATAATTTCCAGGAGCCACCAAAACTTTCATAATGTGTGTCATACATTGGGTATTAAACCTCAAGCCATTATAGCCCATACACTGAGTAAGGATCCTCAAGACATCATAGCCTATACATGCTACACCCATAGTAGTCCATATGAAACTATATCCAGAATATATGTGTATGAATAATCAGAAGCCATTGCAGCCCTATACACACATATATGGGGAAAAATAATTGTTGTGCCTACCAGCACAAGTAACTACCGAGAGAAGAGAGTGGGGCCAAAGGGGGTAGTCATCCATCCATTCTCCCACCAGAATGTTGGGGAAAACACCCCCGTAGGGCTCAGAATCCTTGGGGTGTCAGTTTCCCTAACTGATGGGGTAGAGTAGCGTATAGAAACACAAAAATTACAGAATATACTATAGCTCACAACCACACTATGGGAATAACCTAGTCTTAGACTCAACTGCAACTATCGTCTCTCGGACTCCCGGCTACCACTTCTAAGACTAGGTATCCTATAAGCACACAACCATTTAAAGAGATTTATTACATTACTTCATTCTCTTTTTATCAGTTACACTTTACATTAATTAATTCTTTAAACATTAATTAACTATTAACAATTACACATTTTGTTTTATTAGCATCACACCCAAATTCCATTGTTCCTTTAAATTGCAACCTCAACATTGTGTCCTGGCAAGCTCCAACCCCATGGGTTAACATCATTTATTCAATCATTTATTAACACATTATTATTTTCCCATATTCTCAAGCATTCTAGAAAAAAATTATAAGCTACTAAACACAAGGGGCTCAACACGGTGAGTAGATGAACTACCCGTCAAGTCTTTGCCACCTATAGCAAGAGAGTAGACCCATCCTCCCTCAGGAAGCTAGACATAGAAAGCACGTGGCATACCCCATGTTTCTTCACCTCTTTTGGAAGGAGGGTAAGCAAAACCAGCTGCCTTGAGTAGTGGGGAAAGTAAAGAATATAATAACCAATAAGATTTAGAAATCATCCAACATTCACATCCAACCTGTTTCATCATCTTCGGTGTCCTCCCTGACACCCACATGAATAAACCGATGCATCTCGCCACTCTAGGAGTCAACTACTGCCACAACCAATGGGTCTCCCTGCCCCTACATATCAAAACATCCACCCAAGCTCACAATACATCACAAGCAACAGGAAATAACAATGCAATTGGGATCTTGGATCTAAACAAGGCATTCTGCCTTCACATGCAACGAGCTTTCACAGCTCCAAGCATAATGCTCTTTGCATTTATAAGAAAGAGGGAAACTCAGAACCCTACATGGCATTATCTTTTATCAAATAGCTAGTTCTTTAATTTGTCTTGAATTAACCAGTTCATTATTAGTAGGTTCTAACTATGGGCAACCTAACCATAAAGCTATCATAGTTATCACAATAATTAAACATGCTTACTGCATCAATTTGATTAACATAAAATTACAACAACAACAACCATATTCATTTACATGTCTCTTTATATTTATCCAAATAATTATCAATTAATTCCAGCTTTAAGTTTTTTTTACCAATTTCATCAAGAATGGAATGCTAACAATAAAAGCATAGATATCACACTATCTAGAAAAACAAGAGGAAATAACATACGATTGATACCAATTTATTTATCTAGTTAAAATATTTATTATGTCAATTCCATTATGATCCAATGGACTAAAACATGATAACTCTACAGTTTCATGTAAATGAATAGAGAGACCATGAATCCCCTACCTCAAAAGGTTTTTGATGCTCTTTGAACAGACTAACAAAACATATCATGATCACCTTTCTTGGAGGACTGCATCCACCCGAGGATTCAAAGACACCACCACACTAGCCAACACCCAAGAAAAGTCTATTAGAAACATGGAGATAACATGACATAATAGGGCAAGGAGAAATAGAAGGAGATGAACCCAAAAGAACGACGATATATCATACCTTATATCAAAGATTGATCTATACTACTTGGTTGCACCAAAATAGGGGGTGCACTTGCAGCAAGAAAAATTTCAAGGGGTACCAATCCAAGGAGGAAAGTTTGATTGCATGACTCCTATGGGAAGGAATGAAAGTTTCGAACGTCTCGTACTAGGAAAAACTAATGAAGAACAAGGGAGGAAGATATCTCGTCCCTTTAAAACATTTAACGGAGCAACAATTTAAGATATGCTGGATTTTCCATTAAAAGTGGATCACATTAAACCATGTGGTTTGACTAAGTAAAGACATCCCAAACCTTAGGAAAAATAATATAGAAGTTATGGGCTTTGAATCATCCTTAAATCCCTTAAAACAAGGCTTTTGATGCATTTTTCGTCAAAGAAAATGTTAAATCAGTGAAATTGGAAAAATCTAGAAATTTGGAAAAGGAAATATGAAACAGTTCTGGAAACACTATTCATGAGACAATATCTATGAGATAGTATCTGTGAGACAATATCTGTGAGCCAGTATCTGTGAGACAGTATCTGTGAGACAGTATCTGTGAGATAGTTTCATGAAACGGTCTGGAAATTTGGAAAAGTGTTGGGTATAAGTCACCTTGACCTCCTAGAACACCTCAAACACCACATTTCAGCAAAAGAATAAACCAGAGAGGTTTGGGCCATTACATGTTTCAAGGCGAGAGCAAGATGACTCCAACCTAGATGATACATAGGTGGACAGGTGGAATGTTATAACTCATGTCAAGACTGACATAATGAGTTATTCCCCTAGGTCATATGTTGATTTATTATCCACTCAATAAATCAACTGTTAAATTAGATCATGGTTGGGTTATTTATTTATTTGTTTATTTATTCTTATATATTATTTATTTTATAGATGCAAATCCACAATAACATAAATAAATGAATTAATATGAAAATATAGAATTTAAATAAATGGACTATGCATAAATGTTTTATCAAACATGGTCAATCACTTAAGTAAGATCCACTTAATATTAACAATACATGTAAAGGATAAAACAAGATAAAATTTACACATGATAAATAAAATCCTTCAAATATATATTAAGTCAAAATTGGCCTTTCATTACTTGATTAGGAATAAAATCCATAGAACTAAGTGTTTGACCAACCCATGTTGGGACACTTACTTTTATCATGGAGTTATTATGAAAGTTTTGGGTTGACTTAATTAACTTGTGTCAAGAGAAGTATTCCATTATATACTTGATGTAACTTGGAGGAAAGTGTTGATGAAATCTAAGTATGGATTTTTGGATTGGGGAGTCCACTCAACGAATCAAGGAGTTGCAAGCCCGCAGTTGGCAAAGACCTACCTACCTAAATACCTTTAAGTAGCTTGACCAACCAATGTTGGGGTTATGTGAAGGGGAATATGGATCATTGCCACTAGAATTTCCTAGTAACTATACATTCCAAGTTCAATGGTAAGGGATATTAAGACTTGATAAAATAGTGAAAGACTAAAAAAATTAATTATTATTATTTCTCACATAATTTATAATCAAGAAAAGTTCTAATAATCTGCTCTTTTATAATTGTAGAATAATGGAAAGTTTTTTATTCACATTATCTCTATGATCAATATTAGAGAAAGATCATCTCCCTACTAGAAGTAACTTCCAAGAATGGTTTAGATGCTTATGAGTTGTGTTGTGCCATGAACAGAAATCTTACGTGCTAGAATCCTCATTGCCTAATCTGCCTATAAAGGAGGCGAGTGATGAAGATTTTTCTATCTATGAAAAGCACTTGAATGACATGGTCGATGTTCAATGTTTAATGCTTTCATCTATGCCTAGTTAACTCATGAAGTCTCATAAATACATGGATGTTTATAGCATGCTCAAGCATCTTCATGGACATTGCTGGGAGTGAGCGAGACATGAATGGTTTGAGATATTCAAAGTTCTCTTTTAGAGTAATCTTGGAGTGTACGCACTAGATGGGCCTCACATAGTAAAACTCATTAGCTACATTAATCACTTAGAGTTTCTAGTGTTTAAACTCCCTGAAGAACTACACGTTGATCTAATTATTACATCAATACCTTAAAGAATCTCTAGTTTTGTTATAAATTTTAATATGAACAACATTGAGTATTCTCTCCTAGATCTTCTCACTCTTATTTTCCAAGTTGATAAAGAGTAGAATCATGAAAATCCTTCCATCCTTATGGTTAACAAAAGTAAAATCCAGGTGAAGAGCTCTAAACCCAAATCTTCTTCACATTTCCCTTACAATAAGAGAAAGATCAAGGGGAAACCAAGGGACTATGATGTTATCTATTTCACATGTGGCAAGAAAGGCCACTGGAATAAAAAATGCACCCATACAAAGAAGAAATGGGAAGCTTCATGTGTTTTTTTTATGGAGTGCAATCTATCTATTTATACAAATTGGATATTAGATACAGCTTGTGGTGCTCACGTATTTATTTAAATATAGGAACCAAGTAGATTCATAAAGATTGACTGAGGTGAGGTGGATCTAAAAGCTGCCAATAAATCCAAAATCGTTGTCATGGTTATTGGAGACTACCATCCTACATTTCTAATGAGAATAATTCTGGTTTTGAAAGAATACTATTATGTTTCATCTATTACCAAAAACATTACTGTTGATCTAAACTTGATATAGATAGATTTATTTTCATGTTTGAAAATAAATGTTGCTTCTTTTATAAAGATATAATTTTTATGGTATAAGGTATATTTAAATAATGGTCTTTATGTGTTGTATTATATGAACCAAGTAATAGAAATCGATAATGAAACTAGTTCACATGACTCATACCAAACCCAACTTTGGAATCACCGGCTAAGTCATGTAAACGAAAAACATTTGACTAAATTACATCAATATAGATATTTATATTCCTTTGAACTAAAACTACTTGGTTTATGTTACACATGTTTACAAGGCAAAATGACTGAATCTTTATTTAGTGTAAAAGGTGAAAGGGCCAAATATCTTCTTTAATTAGTTCACATCGATGTGTGTGGGCCATTTCATATTAAAGAAAGTGGTGGGTACTCATACTTCATAATTTTTATTGATGATTTTAGTAGATATGAATATTTCTACTTAATGAGGTATAAATCAGATTCCTTTGAGAGATTCAAGGAATACAAGAATGAATTTGAGAATCAGTTTGGTAAGGAGATTAAGAAACTTTGTTTATACCGTGGTGGAGAATATCTTAATCAAGACTTAATTGATTATTTATGGGATTTTATGATTCTATCTAAAGTCACTCCTCCCTATACACCTCAATGGAATGGTGTAAGAAAAAAGAGGAACCACACCTTGTTAGACATGGTGAAATCAATGATGAGTCATACAAATATTCCATTATCCTTTTGGGGATACTCGTTACAAACAAAAGCTTACATACTAAACTGAGTGCTAAATAATGTGGAAAATGATATTACATACCTATTGTGAAGTGGAAAGAATTTTTTTTGTCATACTTACATATGTGGGGTTGTGAAGCATTTGTTAAGGCCTCTTTGGTTGACAAAATTTCACCCTGAGACACAAAGTGTGCATTTATAGGATACCCTAATGAAACAAAGAGAGATTAATTATGCAAACCCTCATAAAAAAAGGTTATAGTGGAAAGACATGTTGTATTACTTGAGAGGGAGCATATCTCTAAAAGAGATAGTGGGAGCGAGATAGACTTTGATGAAGTCCAGTCTCAAGGTACACAAGAGATGGCATAGAAACAAATTCTATAAAGCTCTGTGGAAGAAGAATATATTCGAGACACACAAGCACTGTGTAGGAGAACAAAAGAGGTTAAAGAACCAAAATAGTATGGTTTTCTAGTCACTGAGGGTGGTGAATCATTATTAGTTGATAATAATGATCCCGTAACCTATAAGGAAGCAGTAAGTGATACAGATGTTGCCAAGCGGAAAGAAGCTATGAATTCTAAAATAGATTCCATGTACCAAAACCAAGTATGAATTTTGATAGATCCTCCAGCGAATGTAAATCTCGTTGGTTTTAAATGGGTATTCAAGAAGAAACTAGACATGGATGGACAAGTCAGTACATATAATGCATGACTGGTTACAAAAGGGTTCAAAAAACATTAAGGCATGGACTATGATGAAACCTTTCACAAGTTGCAATGCTGAAATCCATCTGAATTATATTTTCCATTGCTTCTTACCATGACTATGAGATTTAGAAAATGGATTTCAAAAAAAATTACTCAATGAGATCCTTCAAGAAGATGTATATATGACACAGCCTAAAGAGTTTGTGACTCTAGAGGATTCTAACAAGGTATACAAGTTGCAAAGATCCATATGGATGAAAGAAAACATCTAGGTCATGGAACATTCGGTTTGATAAAGCCATAATATAATTTGGTTTTATAAAGATGAATGTGAGTCTTGTGTCTATAAATGATTTAGTGGGAGTGAAATCATTTTCTTAATAGTATATGTTGATGGAATATTATTTATTGGAAATGAAATACCCATCTTATAGTTTGTTAAAGCCTGGTTGAATAAATGTTTCTCTATAAAGGACTTAGGCGGAGCATCATATATTCTTGGGATCAAGATCCATTATGATAAATCTAAGAAGTTACTCGGACTAAGTCAAAGTACATATATTGACAGTATATAGAAGATATTCAATATGGAACAATCCAATAGGGAATTATTGCTAATGTCACATGACATCCATCTTTTCAGGAAAATGTATCCTCATAAACATGAGGAAAGATAGAGGATGGTAATGATTCCATACGCATATGCGATTGGGTCAGGCATGTATGTTATGCTATGTACTAGGCTAGATTTCTCCAATGCCTTAAGCATGGTAGGAAGATGTTAAACTGACCCAGGTGGTTGTCACTGGATGACAATCACAACTATCCTTAAGTATCTGAGGCGTACTATGGATGTTACCCTAGTCTATGTAGGAGATGAGGAACTAGTCATCAAAGGATGTGAAGATACTAGTTTCCAAACAGATCAGGACGATCTGAAATCGCGGATAGGATACATCTTCGCTCTAAATGGAGGTGTTATGAGCTGGAAGAGCTCAAAGCAAGCTATGGTCATAGATTCTACAATAGAGTATGAGTATATTATGGATTCTGAGGCAGCTAAAGAAGTAGTTTGGATACACAACTTCATCTAAGATATCGATGTGTTACCTTGTAGTAAAGATCCTATTAGACTCTATTGTGATAATACTACAGTGGTAGATCTTGCAAAGGAGCTAAAGTTACATCAACGGATGAAGCACATGCTTCGAAAGTATCATCTCTTTAAAGATTTTTCTCAAAGAAGTGAAGTTACAATGAGAAAAATATCCACATAAGACAACATGGTATACCCCATGACTAAAGCCTTGACTCGGTAGAAACATGTTCATCATGTGAGGTCTAGCAGACTAAAAGTAATAGGCAATTGGATTTAGTCCAAGTGGGAGTTTGTTGGGATTGGTGTTCTAGAACCAGTTGTTTATCCTTTAATTATATGTATATTTGAAGATTTGAATATTAATAAAATATCTTATGACATATTGTTCATTTTTTCTGCATAACCTTGATGTGATAATGTCTTGGGTTATCTGTCGCATTGATAAAGTCATAACAGCTCTCTACTATGATGATAACCTTGGAGTTTCATGATGATATTCTTAAATATAGTTTTATAGTCAGATAACATACTATGATAGGGCACATAGTATATTGAATATCATGTGTGAGTACTCGTAAGTGGATCAGGGTACTTCTCATGAAGTTCACATTTGATAACCTCCAAGATATAAGATTATGAGAATATACCTGCCAGTAGGAATTTCACATGTTTTGGTGTCATCAGATATTCCTAAATGCAGGTGTGTGTAATGGCCCTTATACTTTAATATTATCATTAATGCATGTCATAACTCGCGCATTTAGATTTACTAACTCAAACTGTGAAGTCATATGTTCGTGAGAAGTAGGGTGCATTGGGTGTGTCACGAATGACATGTTATTAGTGGATAAGTTGAGGAAGGATTTGTCTCTTCCATCTTTATGGAAGTTTATATCTCATCCCATTGATTGAAATATAACCATCACATCAAATTTTATGGTCATTGTGTAACGACGTGTTTACTTCAGATAGTCAAAGAAAGATGTATCATGCATATAGGTTGATGACACAGATATGCAACTTGATGAGATATTATGATAAAAAGATTATATTACACAGCGAGCGTTCGTATGTGGTTGTCAATGTTGTGATGTTAAGTTCTTTATTTTGAGTGTCTTGACTCGTTGTTAGACAGTAATCTTGGACTTTAGACAAGATCACCCAATGTTAATGAGAAAAAATTCGAGAGAGTCACACACTAAGTATTTCTATTGATCTCGATTAATATTTTTTATTAATTTAATTAATGGATTAAAGATTACTCTCAATACCGAGGAATGATTTTATTCACATTTTATTGATCATAAATTATTAATTTAACATTTATAGATATTTATTCGTTAGATTGTGAATATAATATTTATTTATGGATAAAATATTTAATTAAATATTTATTTGGGTATTCGTTAAATGTTGAGAATGTCGAACGGACCAAGATCGTATCTAGTGATAAATATTAATTTACAAGCAAGTAAAATAATATTTATCGTTGCGTAAGTTTGCGAAAGCCATAAAATAATAATATTACTGATATTATTATGGCATGGGGTTAAGAATGGTTTGTTGTATTATTTAAGGGTTAATACATAATTAAACAATATTTTAACCTAAACCCTAACTCTATAAATAGATGATTATGTATATTATGTAGGGTTAATCAAAAAATTAAGAACTGGGGATTGTTGTCCACAACAGACTTCTCTCTCTCAAATTCTTCATTCTCTCATCTTCTAAGAAATGAGAATAACTCATTCAAACTCGGGGGATCTTGCAGCAATCAAGATGAACAACACAAGATGATTGATTTTCGGCTCTTGCACCCGACGTTCCATTGATGATTGTTCGGAGATCAAAGGAGCATGTGTGGATCACCGTTAGAGGGATTCTACAATTGGATCCTACAAGTGTAACAAATATAATATGTAAAGGGTTTTTCAAATGATCAACATCATCATCATTGAAGAAAGTTCATAAGACGGGGTAACCTTTCTTGAGATCTAATATAAGTTAATTATAAATTTAACGTGCAAAGATCATATTCGGGTTTGAGTTCTCTTATGTTAATATTCAATGGAAAAACTTTGTCGGTCATGACGTTTATATCTTGTACAAATTTGTGAATGATCCATTGAATCTGACAAAATCTTATGGTTATCCGCCCACCAAGGCACTTTCGTTGCACCCGAAACCTTCATTGTCCCCCCCAAAACCCTTCAATGGTATAAAAGGTTTTGGCTGATTGTTTTTGCTGCATTTGGACAAGCGTTGCCCCCCAAGCCTTCAATATGAACTTGACCAATTTGATGTAAAATGATTATATTAGTATGGATATGAGATATTTAACTAATATAAATTGGCGTCTTATTTTAAATATATATAAGATTTATTGATATTTAAGTTATATAACATGTTTATATCGATTTAAATATGAGATGTTTAAATAATATAAATTTTATTTAAAATATAAAAGTGAGGTGTTTATATTTAATTGGGCAAGTCATTGTTTTATGGATATGAAATATTCATTATGGCATGCATGATATAGTTTACAGGGATATTTTGTTTTTCATTCTCACTCCTTCGCGGGTTCTCATGAGATTAATTTATTGATATTACTATGTGATGAGTTAACTAATGTTTTGATTGTATGAGTTATTAAAGCACCCTAACATTAATTTGGGAGAATTATTGTATTGTGCGAGGAGTCAATGAGAGAGTTGCAACTTTTAAAAGTCACACCATGCTAAACTTCAGTGTTGATGGAGGTTTGTGATATTTATGGTGTTAGGCCCCTCTTATATCAGGAAATCCTTTGAAATATCACATGCATCTCATCTCATTCTTGAACATCTCTCTAGTTCAAGGAAACTCTCTCTACCTTTTCCCCTTTACCCTTGTGAATCTGCAAGCATGATTTGGAGTTTAATAAACATCATATCAATGTTATTGGTGATTCTTCTAGTCCATGGATATCACACGAGACAAGAGCCAAACGACTACCATTGGTGATTGAGTTGATAAACTCCTAGTTTTTGCGATTTGTTACAATTTCATTTCATATGTGGGAAAATGGTGCATGATGTCCATCCTTACATCCAACTGTTTACGGGGTTTGCATTGTTTCAACTGCACATAATTGGTTATAAATGTCTTTGAAACACAATTAATTCATATTCATATAAATAGTCAAAGACGTCATTATCTTTTTTTTTGTTTTCGGTACCAAATTTGAATCTACCTTTAATACATGTAGAGATGTGATTGGACTACATAGATAATGATACCAAAGATCATTAAAATATTGATGACTATAAAGGATCAATCACACAAAAAACAAAGAGATCAATATTGAGTTTGAGAATATAGAAACAAATTTAAAAAGTACAATGTTTTCTTGTAGAGAATATTCATGGATGATTATTTTCAAATTTATTGTCAATATTTTTTATGTAATTTTCTAATTTAACATTTATGGGTCTGATAAAAATGATTGATAAACTAATGGGCATAAATCTAGTTAAAATATACGTGCCCATGATCTGTATTTTATATTTGTAATTATAATAAGGGGATTTTATCTTTAAAACCATTTTCTGAATTTATTTAATGGAAGGTCCAACCTACAATTTAAAAATATGAAACTTATATCTTGATAAATATGTCTAAAAGATGGATTTATCAGTAATTTTATATTACAACAACTCATCATTATAAAAACAAACCTCACTGTTTAATAATAATATACATTTCTTACTGTTTAATCTTTTTTAAAAAAACCTGGGTCGCCCATGGCCGCCCGCCCGGCCCCTCCCGGGTCTGTATCGGGCGCCACGGCATCGTCTCGTGATTGAATCGGTGGATGCCATTTATGTCCAGAGTGGGGAAACGACGTGGGCAGTCGAAAATATCAGACGAGCTGCTCTGTTCCAAGCAACCCATGGCTGCTCTTCTCAGCTCATCTCCCGCTTTTCTTACTCACTATAAGGTGCGTTGCCGTACATAATAACTATCCCTTGATCATGGAGGTTCTTGCTCATTATTTTTATTCTCATCATATATTGAATTAGCCGTTGTCAAGTACAGCTGTTCCTTGTTTAATATTCCTGAAGATTTTTTTTGCAATGTTATTCTTTCTTTGATTTCCTCAGGTGAACCGTGTAAATTTTTCCCCTCCAGGCTCGGCATCAACTAATAGATGCCAAAGTGTGTTTAAAAGTGCTGTCGACTCTAGCAGTCTACTCACAAAAGCCAAGCTATACGCGCAAGAGGACGTGACAGCAAAAGAATCCCCGAACGCTAGCCCTAGAAATGGTAAAATATTCAGAGTGCGTTCACATTGTTGCTTTTGTTTTTTAAAATTATTTTAGAAAACTTATTCAAATATCTTGGGGATTAAGGGATATACAGCAAGTTATGTGAGTATCACTCACAAGGTTATTTTTTTTTCTTTCAAAAAACTATTATTTTCATCTTCATCTTCTAGTTTTTTTTTATCTGCATAATTCAAAATGTATTTTTAGAAAATAAAATCGATGATGCTCTCATGAATCTAAACAAGCCTTATGTTCTGAAAACCCGTCCACTGTGACAGACCTTCTCGTATCTCTTCTTTAATTTAAGTTTGACTATATAAATGTTTTTTAATGAACCCCCCATCCTTCTTTCAATTATCGAGTTTTATTATTTATCTGGCGACTCAGGAGATATATGATTCTAGGATCCTTACAGTTTTTGATTGAGATCAGAAGTGATGCCCATTAAATTTAATTTGATCATAAGATCATTGATGGTTGTAGAATGATAAAGAGGGGTGAACCCAATACCCATGATACCTCCCCAAGGGAGGCCTTGAGACTATTTTATAATAAATAATGATCACGTAAGAACACAAGTCCAATGTGGGACGTAGACTCCAACAACCCCCAACCTAGGTCTACCTAGCTTGAACACATAATTAAATAAAACAAACCAAACAAAACAAAGCGAACACAAAATACTGCAAACACTCCCTCTCAAGATGGACACACCCAATTTGATTACAAAACAAGACGAGACAAAAAAGAAATCATTTGTGATTGCTGCTCCCCCTCGAGATGAAACTGATGGATGATGGAAGATGTCGTTGAAATAGCCGGATTACATCGGTGGCGCGGCAAGTTCTCGAGGCGCAACAAAGGAACTGCGCAGGCGGGGTCGATCGACTGGGTGTCGGGAAAGCCGCATAGGAGGGGCCGGTCGACGGGGCGCCGGGAAGGCTGCACAGGCGGGGCCAGTTGACGGGACGTCGGGAAATCCGCACAGGCGGTGCCGGTCGTCGGGGTGCCGGGAAAGCCACACAGGCGGGGCTGGTCGATTGGACGCCGAAAAGCTGTGTCGGACCGGTGTGGGACTGCCGAGTGAAGGGCCGACAATGGGGCGAGGGGTTCTGCCTTTCAGGAGAGTCGACAACGGGGACAACATAAGCCCGGTGAGGGGGCTTGAGGGAGTTGCGTTGGAGTGCGGGCGAGAGGGGCACAGGGGAGAAATGGGCCGTCGCGCGCAGGGAGGGCACTGGTTGGAGGGGTGGCGCACAGGGGGGAGCCGCGGAGGAGAAGGCATTGATGGACACGCTTAGGCGGAGTGCAGCAGACTGGAGGTGGGGATTCTGCAGGAGGTGCTGGCGACGGGAGGCTGGGATTCCGCAGAGGCAGGCCGGTGAGAGCAGATGACACAGGCGGAGGGCCGGTGATGGGGCGAGGGCTGCCTCACAGAGGAGCAACGGATGGGGGGGGGAGGATTCCACACAGGAGGGGCCATAGCACTGTAGCGGAGGAGCCGTGCTGTAGGAGAACGTTGCGCTGGGGAAGCCAGATCCGTCGCGCGGGAGAAGCGGTTCGATAGGGAGGGCCGTCGCAAAGGAGGGGCGCACCTGGAGGGGCCGTTGCATGGGAGTCGTCGCACGGGAGTCGCAGACGTGGGAGGTGCCGACGCGGGAGGTGCCGACACAGTGTAGGGATAATCAACACACCGCAGGGATGGGCGGCGGGAAGGGAGGCCGTCGCGCGCAGCAGGAGGGTGGAGCGGCCCGTCGGGAGGGGCGATCACCAAAGGAGCCGTTGCGCAGGGAGGGCGATGTGCAAGTGGCCGTCACAGAAGGGGACAAGCCATTGGAAGCTGACAGTGACGCGAATCAGCACGACAGAGTCACCGGAGAAGCCGTCGCATGGGAGAGGTGACGTCCGCCTGGAGGGAGGAGGCGACCGAGACGATCGGGACGGGGTGAGGCGCCGTTGCGCAGGGAGGACTGCGTGCAAAGACGAAGAAGAGGGTGGGGGGGGTCGACTAATTTGGTTGGGAGCCGCCGCCCCCAACGGGGGGAATATGGAGGAGTCCTCTGAGAAAGAGAAAAAAAATAGACGGGAGGCGGGCTAGGGTTGAATAACTTCCTCTGATACCATGTAGAATGATAAAGAAGGGTGAACCCAATGCCTAAGATACCTCTCTAAAGGAGGCCTTGAGGTTATTTTATAATGAATAATAAAGTCCACATAAGACCATAAGTCTGATGTGGGACGCAGGCTCCAACAATGGTAAAATAAATATTTTGGTCTTGGTGTCTGCAACACTCATCTATGTTACGATCTTTTTTAGACAAATATGATCCTCATTGGGAGAGTTGTATTTGTTAGAAACCTTAATAGGAGCCTCAAAAGATTGTTTCTTACTATTAGAATCGAACGACTTCCGTCTTAGCAGGGACATAATATACGAAGTTTCGTTTTAGAAAATGATTGTCTAGTAATGTTATGGATGTGAGATTGGAAGGGTGCGTTATTTCAAAAGTTGATCGTTTTTGATACTGAGACCCATTTCTGCAATGTGATAGAGATATTAATGCAAATACCTCTTATAGGATTCAAAATGGATAAATAAAATTGAGAAAAGCTTTTAGGGTGATTTGTGATTGTAAAATTCCTTTGAAATTGAAGGGTAAATTTTATAGGACTGCTATTAGTCCAACTGTTCTATATGACAGTGAGTGTTAGCCTTTGATTGGACATCTTGAAAAAAATAGGGGTAACAAAAATGAAAATGTTAAAATAGACATGTGGACATATTAAGATGGATAAAATTAGAAATGAACGCGTTCGAGAGAAAATTGGGGTGACCCCGATTGGCGAGAAGATTACTGAGATTAGATTAAGATGATTCTGACATGTTAGAATAAGTCTCAGGGTTGCATTTGTTAATAGGGTAAGCTTTATGACAATTTACTTATTAAAAGAGGTAGATGTAAATTTAAAAGGACCCTTAAAAAAATCATTCAAGATCATATTCTTCTAAATGGTTTTATTGAAAATATGGACTTTAATAGAGCTAATTGGCGACGTTTGATCTATGCAGTCGACCCTGTTTAACTGGGTTTAAGGCTTGTTTGTTGTTGTTGGTGTTGTTACCAAAGTAAAAACCACACGAGAGCTTCTTAAGATGAAATGAAGAGAGGAGGGACATGAAACTTAACAAGGAATGTGTTTTTAGAGTGACATTCTTATAGGAATCCTAAGCCATACCCTGTCAATTAACGGTTTTGAAAATTAAAAAATCTCAAATGTGGTGTGATAGTGCATTTGAAATGATTGTTAGAGTATTTTAGTATTTAGGATATGGGTCTTGACCAGGTATATCCTATTTCCCATTTTTCCTTTATTTGAATTTTGTATTTCCTTGTTGTTGGAGTCTACATCTCACATCGGACTTGAGGTCCGGTGTGGTATTAATTATTCATTATAAAAGAACCCCAAGGGCTCCTTTAGAGAGAACACTTTGGGGGGGTTCAATTTCTCCTATTTTATCTTTCTACATGGTATCAAAGGGAATGTGCCTCGTGGTGTTGCGGAATGATGCCGAACGGACCTTGGTGGTGGGAGCGGAGTCCCGGGGTGTCATGCGGAGGTGACACGACAGAGAAGGTCGCGCTCGCGAGATGTCAGTGGCAGAGACGCCATTATGAGGGTTGGGTCTCGTGGAGGTGGTTTTCGACCCTGAGAGAGAGGGTGGACCACAATGGTTTGCGACCCAGTGAGTGGGTGAGTCATTGATGCCAATGACAAGGAAGGAGCGTCCCCTGAGTCCATGCTTGGAAGCCGGTTAGTTGGAAGCAGACGCGGACATAAAGTAGGCCACGATCTTGCATGCACGAGGGCGTGCATGGAATGGTGGTGGGAGAATGTCACGACCCAATCATGGGGGTCCTGTCCCACACTAGCATGAACATCAAAGCTGCGGTTCATCTGGTTTGTCCCTATCTAAGAGATGAGAGTTGCCCTGACAAAGTAGAGGATGGTGCGTGTCAGATTTGACACCAATGGTTGGGAGTTGGGGCCACTCTCCTGATGCGTCCATTGCAGGACGAAACCAGTGAACCTCACATATGAAGAGTTGGACGGCTGAACCCCGCCCGCCTTGGAGGGGGTTGAGGTGCCGCATGGGCGAACTGCTGTGCTGAGACGCTCAGCCCGTGACAAGTGGTATCAGAGCGAATCTAATCCCGACCCCCCTCCCATCTGTTTTTTTTCCCGTCGGCCTCTAGGGTTTCTTTCTGTTGGGGGCGATGGACTCCATGGCCAACAAGCCATAGGTATCTCCCGCCGCCCCCCTGCCGGTGCGTGTTTCTCTCTCTGCTTCGGCCTTCCTTCCTGCCGGCTCCTCCAGCAGCCGGCCTCCACCCCTGCCCGGCGCCTCCAGCAGCCGACGACCCCTTCCTCCCGTCGGATCAGCTCCCGAATCCCTGCGCAACTCCTGACTCCTGCAGCGCCATCGCCAGCGGCCCTCTCTCTGCGCGCGGAGTCTCCCTCCCGGTGGTCTCATCCTCGCGTCAGCTTCTCTAGCGTGCCGCCTCCCTGTGCGCGCGATGGATCCCGGTGACCCCCTTCCTCCTGTTCGACGCGGTGCTCTGTGCGACGACCCCGACCTAGCTCGCGCCTCCCGTCGCTCCTCCATCTCCCGACAGATCTCTTCCCGGCGGATTCCCTGCGCCGCTCATGCGCGTCGGCCTTCCTGCACCTCTAACACCACGACCCGACCGCCTCTCCTGCGCGGATCCCCTCCTGCGACTTCTTCCACCCGGCGGTCCTACTCCCTGCGCGTGACGCTCCAGGCGGAATCCTCCCTCCTCCCCGCGGTGTCTCTGCTTCTCCCGGCACCCGGCCCTCCTCCTGACGGATCTGCCGACCCCACCTCCTGCGGATTTTCTCGGCCCTACTTGCTGGCGTGCTTCCATCCCAGCGGATCTCCCTCCCGACGGCTCCCTCTCGGGCCTCCTTCCCCAGCGGCTGCCCTGCTTCCAGTTTCGGATCTCCAGCTCCTCCTTCGGCTTCCCTGCCTCCCATCGCCGGCAACTCCCGACGATTCCCGGCAGCCGCATCCCTTTCCGCTGACTTGCCTTCACACTTCCTCCACCGTGGCGCAGCAGCTCGACCACCTTGGATTCGGGCCCTTTGGCGCCGCCAGATCCCGCAACGATTCTGCGGAATCCCCGCCTCCTGTCGCCGGCCCCGCAAGTGCGGTTTTCCCGGTGCTAGTGTGGATTTTCCGGCGTCTCATCGACCGGCCCCATTAGTGCAGCATTCCTGGCGCTCCGTCAACAGGCCCGGTCTATGCGGTTTCTCTGCTGCACCCGCGACTGCTTCATCCATCCATCATCCATCATCCAGAAGGGGGAGCTGCGATCGTGAGGGGGAGCAGCAGCCTTGTAGCTTTATCTTTTATTCTGCTTTGTCTTGTTTTGTCATCAAGCTGGATTTGTCCAGCTTGAGGGGGGTGTTTGCAGTCTGTTGATTGCTTTGTCTTCATTAGTTTGGTTTGTTTTTTCTTTATGTGTCCAAGGTAGGTTCACCTAGCTTGAGGGGGAGTGTTGGAGTCTGCATCCCACATCGGACTTGAGGTCCGGTGTGGTCTTAATTATTCACTATAAAAGAACTCCAAGGGCTCCTTTAGGGAGAACACCTTAGGGGGTTCGGTTTCTCCTATTTTATCTTTCTACACTTGTTATCCTGAGTCTTGTATCTTTTATCTTATCTTTTATCTTATTTTATAAATAGTGCAACCCAACCTCACAAGAAACAATTTTTTGGGTCTACTCCTCCCGTGAAATTTCCAACATCGTCTCCCCTGCCATGTGTTAGGTCCCACAATGTAAATGGGTGGAGCATGCTTCTGTTTGATGGGTGGTGTTGGAGTATTTTAGTATTTAGGATCTGTTAGGTCCCACAATGTAGATGGCAAGCGACAAGAATGAGGGAGTGGATTGTTAATCTCAACAATCAGAGTAATTAAACAAGTAATGCAGAATTCGGTGGATAACAGATTAAACAATTCGAGTACAGTAAAGTGAATATGCAGAAGGTGTATGAAGAGTATGCATTAAAGTAAAAAACAAGAAAGCACCACAGTTTTATAGTAGTTCGGATTGTAAAGATCCTACGTCTACTCTTCACACCCTCAACCCGATGAGTATGGATACCCACTTGATATAACCTTTTACAACTCTCCACCCCCTCAACCCGAGGAGTATGGATACCCACTTGATATAACCTTTTACAGCGGGTGCATACTGAACCCAGATTTTTACAGGAGCAGTCATAACCTGATCTTTTACACGGGAGCAGACCTAACCCAAACTTTTTCATGGGAGCAGACCTAACCTAGACTTTCTGAGAGCAGTCCTAACCTATTGCTTATCAGGATAGAGGCAAAAAATGTGATCTTGCTTTTTGATTAGGTAAGCATAATCAGACACTGCTTTTTATAGAGGCACAACCGGGTGAGTTGTGTTACAACTTGATAAACAACCTTACAACTCGATGACAATTGTAGTGCAATGAAGGAAATAAAACTATGAAACCAGAGTATATAGCGGATGGTGGTTGGTGAAGTCTTGTCCCTTTAGCAAATTAATGGAATGATGAAGCCTTGGGTAAAACTTCTCTTTCAGTAATTTGTATTGACGACATACGGAACTATGCAGCTTCACAACGTTACAACACTTCAAAATCTCAGAATTGATTTCGTGTATTGGAATGGGCGTTTTTAGTAACCTGAAACATCCTAGCCGAAGTCACTCGACAGTATCCCAGCTGACGCGCCACTGGACCTCAAGTGTGCCTCCCCATACGTTAGAGGCTGCTTATTAGTGGCGAGGGCCTAAATCATACGTTGAATATACCATACCCTCAATATCACAACCATCAATAACAAATAAATAACTAAGCATCGCCCACAACAAATAATTAGTGTACGTAGAAATCAATAACAGTCATACACCCCACTGATCGCCCTCAAGGCTGATCATATATACAAAATAAACAAAAGAATAAAAGTATAAGGAGGCTCTACCACCATCCCCGAGCCTTATCTCTATCCCATTTCCAATCCCCGTCGAGCTGCTCTAGCCCGATCCACTGCACATCCCATGCCCATACCTGTACAATAGACATAAGGTCCGCACGCCCACCAAAGTGCCCGTGCATTGTGTGAGAAATACATCTTAGTAGGATCTCACCTAGGACCCCTAATATACGCCATCAGACCCTTGTGTATGCGCAAGGAAAATAAATAAACGAATCGTACAACATACAAACATGTGTGTCAGATCATCTTGTGCTAACTTGGTCACCATGACACGTGACCATACCCGCTTCGACCTATGTCAGAGAATAAGTTGCTTTTTGGTACAAGGTTGGGTGCTATACTGTGCCTCAACCCATACCCAAAGATATACGGTAAGGGTGCCTTGCCACATCTCAACCAATACTTGAAGATGTAGGGTAGGATGTTTTGCCATATCTCGACTACTACCTTCTCTCATGGTAGGGTCTTGTACCAAACCTCTGCCGTATCGTACCAAGTCTCGACCTCTACCCTTTGCTTTAGGGTAAGGTCCCACAACCATATCCCTGACCAACACCTTCTCACTCAAGGCGATCCATGCCAACAATTTCTCACTCAAGGCGTGGCCATACATCCAGTCCCGTCATCAACCACGTCACACTGATCACTTCCCTCCCTCAGAGTGGGTTTCCCAACACAATTGGACCGTACTTCTTCACCCAAGGCGGTCCCTCCAACACCGTCTCACTCAAGGTGAGGCCATACATCGAGATCTCATATTACATCACATCCGACATCACATCCTAGACTCGTCCCTTCTCACTTAAGGCGGTCTTGCTAACCTTCTCACTCAAGGTGAGACCATACCTCAGGATCTCTTACCACATCTCACATCACATCCCGACTACTACCTTCTCACTCAAGGTAGGGTCCAACCATCACCTTCTCACTCAATGTAGGGTCCAACCATCACCTTCTCACTCAAGGTTAGACCATATATTGACATCCCGACCACTACCTTCTTCTCACTTAAGGTAGTGTCCTATGTCATATCCTGACCGCTATCTTCTCACACAAGGTAGGGTCATACTAGCACCTTCTCACTCAAGGTGAGGCCATCAAGCCTATCTCAATATCCAACATACACACAACCAGGCACACACGTAACGACCCGAGCTACCACCAAACTGGTACCTGACCCGGCTCGCCACAAGGCCTGAATGACGTTCTCGATCCCCACGGGCTGACAACTAGTGACCGAGTCTTAAGAATGCACACTTGGAAACGATTTCACCCTCACATAAGCATATAAACAAGCAACGAAAACTACACCGAGCATCTGACATTGTTGCGGAATTGTCGGGAGACACAACGACAAAAACGAGGAAAAAATGAAAGAAAGAAAGCAAATGACACAACGATTTACGTGGTTCGGGAAAAATCCCTACGTCCACGGGAGAGGCAGAATTTCACTATGAGTCGGAAGCACAAAATTACAGAGGATTTCAGTAGTAACCCTAGCCTGAAAATGAGCTATAAAACAATGGAAAAGACGATCACTGTTCGAAAAGTGGTCCGCGTCGCTACAGTGAACGACGACTGGCTTTGTCAAAAGCGCTACAGTAAAGTTGACCCCGAAGTCCGCACCGCTACAGTGCCTGTCGGTGTCGGTCGGTCAGCTTTGCTACAGTGGTCAACATTGCTACAGTGCTGGAAACATTGGGCCGGGGCCCTTCGGCCCCCGGCCCCCCGGAGCAGGGGCGCGTTGCCCCCTGCAACCCCCAACGAGCTCACCGCGGAGCTCGACCCGCGACAGTTGCGGGCCACAAACATTCGGCCCAATCGGATCGGGCAACACCAATCCGACAGACATGACCTACCTATTCAAATGTTTGGCATCCATGCATATCAAATAAGCAGATTCAAATAAATAAACCAACCAAACAAGGCATAATAAGATAAACATCCATCAAAACATACAACTGAATCGCCAAATAAAATACAGAGGAAACAAAGACAATTAATACTGAAGATAAAATACGCCGGGCCGAAATGGCCGATACAACATCCCAAAAATATAACGGAACCTGAACAACTTCAACAAAATCTCCACGTGACCCACAATCGCCCATCACCTCCCACAATGTCCAATTGCGGACCTAACGAACTTCCAATGAATGAGATCAATTATTGGGAACGTGAGAGAAAGCATAAGAGTTGCATACACACACACACCGATGTATATGCAAGAGTGAGCTAAAATGCTCAATAGGATTTCAATGCAATTCCTTTCTGAATACATTTAATAGATGCTAGTTTGAACATAATTTGCAAAAATAGGTTTTTCACATGTAAGTATAAAGAAACCAAGTAATGTGTCATCACTTTTTATAAAACATCCACCCTTCACAAATAAAACAAGGGCGACACACTGATGTATATGCAAGAGTATGAGCTAAAATGCTCAATAGGATTTCACCAAAGAGTCAATGCAATTCCTTTCAGAATACATTTAATAGATGCTAGTTTGAACATAATTTGCAAAAATAAGTTTTTCACATGTAAGTGTAAAGAAACCAAGTAACGTGTCATCACTTTTTATAAAACATCTACCCTTCGCAAATAAAACAAGGGTGACACCAAAATTCATGAAAACAAAACAATAGCCGGAAGAGCATATAAACACAAAACAAAGCCAAACTATTTTCCATTCCTCTTTCCAAAAACATTTCTTAAAACCCCATTTTCATAAACAACATCACTAATTTCCTTCAAAACACCTTTCAATCCACTTCCCAAATCCTATTTATAAAATAACCTTGCTTTTCCTTAAAACCACGCCTTCTAAACCATTTTTTGAAATCAATTTGAAAGTTAAAAAAACAATAGCCGGAAGAGCATATAAACACAAACAGGCACTGATATATATTAATTAAACATAATAAAAGTAAGCTAAAGCCAAGCAATGGTGCCACCCAATCGAGTCAAGAACCGTGGGATGCAAACAGGGCAGAAAAAGGGATCCCTTAAATAATCCTCAATGGGAACTAAGCATCATGAACAACTCCTTAAGCTCTAACATGAATTGGCTTGTTGGACGCTTGTCGGCTACGCGAGCCTAACGATTTCGGGAGCTCACACAGTCTCACTGGGTCACAACCCATACCGTTAGCTCACTTAGTCTAACCGGGCCACAATTCATCTCGTCAACTCATTAGGTCTTACCGAGCCACAATCCATAGCCAACGTACAATCTACACTAGGGGGTGCACTCATCCCGACCTTCTACTTAGTTACCTAGGGCTCCCATGATATCAATAAATGGTGGTGTGCAACAATGAACAACATAAATCAATGACAAGGCATTTGAAATAATTCTCATCTCACATTCAATACCATCTCAAGAAACAATCCCTTTTCATCAATCAAGCATCACATAAAAATTATCCATCCACATCCTATAAAAGGGCACAAGCGTATAGAAAACATATAAGCAAGGGGATCTCAGTTAGGGTGTCACTTTATTTTGAAGGACTATTCTTTAAAGTGCCAAACAGGCCTTTGAAAAACAAGCTCGGGATGCAAAACCATTTTATACCATTTGAAATCCCACTTTCAAACATCCTTTAAAACTAAACAATGAAAATATACCTTGAAATCCATTTGGAAATCAACCCCTTCTTTAAAACCACTTTGGAAATAATCATAAGGCCAACAAGTTTCAAAACACTAGTATGGGCCACACGCCCCATTTTTCAAGCAACCCCCTTTTAAAACATCAAGCATTTCTTTAAAATACAAAACTATGTCAAACACCTCTTTTAAAACACTTAAATTCCTTTGAAAGAGCCACTCAAGCATTTTCACAAGCACTTGGCATGCGAGCGACTCTATTCCAAGTGTAGAAACCATTTAAAAACCATTTTCAGCCCCTCATGGATAACACATATAGGTACAATTTAGAAAGAAGCATTTAAAACATCCAAGTATCTCATAACATGTAATATAAAGGAACATAAAAACACCCACCTCAATCCAAGTTGAAACAAGTCGCAACACGTAGCCTTTGATAACGAACACCCAACCGAGTAAGAAGACCCTCTCCACAACCCTCAAACACCCAAAGCTCTATGTTTAGACCCATCTCGAACCCTAAATTCGACCCACACTGCGATTAGGGTTTGCGGGAGAAGGGAAAACCAAGGGGAAAGGAGGAGGGGAGAAGAGAGGAGGATAGATGGAAAATACCTTAGAAATCCAATTGAATCCGAAGGAGGAGGCTTGAACCAAGGGAGAAGGAGAAGGAAGGGGTAGGAGAGCTCCATGAGCTCTTCTTAGGGTCAGACGCGCGAGAGGGAGGGGAGAAAGAGGGCCAAACGCTTAAAACTCGAAGAGCTGCAAAACTGGCAATTCACCAGAATTAAAAGTGGGTAGAGTAGCACCACGACGTGGCCCTTAGCACCACGACGTGCTCCTAAGCACGATGATGTGGCGTCACTTCCCGAACACCCATCACGACGCAACCATTTTCAGCCCCTCATGGATAACATGTAATCTATTTTATGAAAATATATTTTCTTTTAAATCATTATATTAATTATAAAATTTTAATTAAATATTTATTACTTACAAAAGTTCCAACACTTCATTTATAATTTTTAAAAAAATTATTTACTTGTTCAATGAAATAAATATATCATATTTTTACTTATAGAATGAGTAAATTTTATTTATACTTTATTAGGTGAGGTTACTTTTGTATTGACCATATTACTACTCCTAAGGTCAAGTTACTACTCCTAAGGTCAAGTTACTATTCCATCAATATAAATTCCTTAATTTATATAAATACCATTTATTTCATTATAAATTTATAATGAATTTGACTACTTAATTCCAGAATGAAAAGAAATTATTTTATAAGTACGTGGGTTGTTACAACACAAGCCAACATGTTGAGCCTATTGACATTCTCATCTCGCTCAAATGGGCGCCTATTGGGTTCTCCAAACCCATGCTCATCGATACTGATATGCACTCATCACCCCATGATGACTCTTCACAACCCGTAGGTCCTACCCGATCCTAGCCTCATGAGGCGAGTTCCATCCTCTTCCAATTTCTACATCACAACCTGGTCCCATCAACCAGGGACCGTCTCAAGCTAATCCGCACTAAGGCCCTTGGCAACCCAATGCTAAGTCGTCCAGACAATTCTCACGATCCATGCTTGAGTCCCATCTCACATCCCCCCTTGAGATCTCAAGCCCATCATCTTGTGGAAACCCTCCACGTTACACTACGTCAAGCTCCAAAGGACTTATCCCGTTCATTGCACGCATCGAGACTCCAATCCACCCTCAAGAGGGTGTTCCTAATCTTGTGTGAGACGTACGCTCGTCTCACCCGTCATCCCTAAGCCTAAGCTTCTTGTGCCTGCCCAACTAGCACTAGGAAACCCACTTGGGCTATTCACAAGTCATCTCGCATCCCGAGACCTACCTTAGGTCTCTTGGTCCCTATACCTTTTACCTGAATGCACATACAAACATGCAAACATGCACAATCATGCATACACATGCATATGATGTAGTGTTATAGGGGCCACCTATCTCAAACACGGAGTTACCATCCTTGTCAAGTTCCACTTATCCTCGGCTAAGCCCGTCCATGCCTCATCCAAGCTCGTATCAACACTAGAGCCCCTATCTCAATCCATCAAATCCGAAATAATCAATTATAACAATTTATAATTAAGTATTTAATTTAAACCAAAGAGGCATAACAACCAATAATTCACCGAGCGATGTCCACTCGCCGAAACCCCGAGCAATGGCATGCCAACGTTCTGCGACATGCTCCTGATACACTCCTCAACCAAAGCCCTATCATCTCGGCCAATCCCACCATGCTTTGGTGGAATCGTCATCAAACTCTAGCCCGGATGTCCCAAATCAATGGGCAACAAAGGAGAAGAATGAAAGGAAATAGATGGAGAAACTCACCTTGATTCGCCACAGAAAACGCCCAACTATCACCCCTCCCAAGGAAAATGCGGGTTTCAAATCCATGGCAACCCCAACCAATCCTCACGATTCCGGGATCCCATCCCCCGATAACCAATTTGTGAGCTCTAAATCTATGATAACTTGATATCCTCACGACTCCAAGGACGAGGTGTTGCGAAATCGTTGGTAGTTGCAACAATAGAAACGAGATACGGAAAGAAAATGCAGAAGAAAGGAAAACACACGGGACACACAAATTTACGTGGTTCGGGAATAATCCCTACGTCCACGGAGAGACAGAACTTCACTACTATCTGTGAGCTCCCTACTCAGGGCAACCCCAATCATCTCCTCATGGCTCCATGGATGAGGCCTGCGACAACCCTATCTCTCAGTCCAAATCCATGGAAACCTGGAATCATCCTCACGACTCCAGGCACGAGGCCCACAACAACCCTATCTGTGAGCTCCAAATCCATGGAAGCCCCAATCATATCCTCACAACTCTAGGAACGAGGTCCGTGACGACCCTATCTCTGAGCTCCAAATCTATGGCAGCATGAATCACCGAGCTCCAACTCCGTAGCAGCTCCATCCATGCATGTCTATGTCGATGCATATGGGGTCCCAAAAAGGGCCATTAAAGATCCAAGGACATAGCCTTAAGGCATCCCCCAACCGCGTATGAATATCTATCCATAATGCGCACCCCAGATCCAAGGGCTAGTTCAAGGCATCCCGAAGCCATAGATGGACATCTATGCATATGAGCACCCCAGATTCAAGAACTACGTCCAAGGTGTTTCACAACCATAGATATTCAATAAAGGCATTTGGATGCATATGGGGACCCTAAAACCGTACCCAAGGACATAGCCCAAGACATCCCCCAACCGTGGTTGAATGAGCACACATTCAACCAATTCTACTTTCACCCCCTAGGGTCGGTCTGTCAACGCCCACTGGGTCCCCTCGGTCTTAGTCACGGTCTCGGGTCAACACCCGACGCACTAGGACATCGCATTCCACAACATTGTCAGAAGGGTAGCACGACCTTGCTGACTACACTAGGTCGGTCTTGCTCCATGGGCGTTAGATAAGAGATGGTCGATAACCCATCTCGGTCCTGACCGCTTTGTCGTGACACGTCAAATTGATTATGATTTTAAGATTGATTTATAGTCTAGGGAAGAACCTAGGTCGTCTCGCAAGGAGCGTTTGATAGTTTTAGAGAATGTATTTTTAATAAGTACTAAAAGTGGGGGGTGGTTTTGAAAACAAATTTAAGTAAATTACTTAATTTAAGAGTTAAATAGTTGATAAATAAAGGTGGTTTATTAACTGCTCAATGGTATCATCCTCAATAGAGGAATGAGCTTTTACAATCTTAGCAGTATCATCGATGGTCAGTGGATCCTCAGTGTTCAAGAAATCATCAATTAATAAACATGCATGACATTTTTCCAATCCACTACAACAATTATTGCATGACTCATTTCCTAGAATTTCAATCAATGAAGAAAACTCAGAAAGGGGATCGGGGGAAAGAAAAGTTGTTTTTTCAGGGGTAGGGAGTACATCAATTGAATTAACAGAGAGGAATGTTCTTCTGAGGGGTGCTTCATGGCATTTAGGATGTTGAAATGGACTATGTCACCACCAAATTCCCTAGATAATGTACCATTGTGCCATTAATTATGGTTTTGGCGGTTTTCAAGAAGGGTCTCTCCAATATAATCGGTTCATGTCCATTCATCCTATCATCCTCAATTTTAAGCACATAAAAGTCAACAGGGAAAAATTAAATTTTGGACCCTCACAAGAACATCCTCTAACACACCAGAGGGGTGTGCGGTACTTCGGTTAGCCAGTTGAACAATAATTCCAGTGGGCTTCAGTTCCCCGACCTGCAATGTAGAGTAAATAGAGTGAGACATCACATTTATAGAAGCACCTAAATCTAACATAGCATTAGAAAAAGAATACTCCCCTATGGTGCACGGAATTGAGAATGTTCCAGGATCATTGAACTTGGTGGGAAGTGATGTCTCTATCAATGCTGAAACATTCCTCCCCAAGCTCACTTTCTCATCACCTCGAAGTCGCTTTCGGTGCGTACACATCTCCTTTAGAAACTTAGTGTACCGTGGAATTTGCTTCACAACATCAATCAACGGGGATGTTAACCTGCACTTTCTTGAAAATTTCCAATATTTCCTTATCAAGTTCAGTTTCATTTTGTTTTCTTGGTTGGGTGACCCTTTGAGGAAATGGAAGAGGAATGGTTGGGCCGGGTGGCTCATCAATGTACACACTCCTTTGGAAGGGCTTCTCTCAGGACAAAGTTCTTCAACATTTGGAACATTTTTAATGGTTGGGATGGAGGTTTCCTTAGGAGGGGATGACTTTAATGGAGGATTCATTTTACTTTCCAGTTGTTTTCCACTCCTAAGGGTGATGACACTAACATTTCCTTTATCCCTAGGGTTAACTACTGGTTGAGAGGGAAGTTTACCTGACCCATAACTTTGAATTTCACTCACTGAGTTAGCTAGTTGGCCTAATTGGGTTTTGAGGTCTTGTATGACTGCCTGAGTGGTTTGTTGGAATTGGATATTGTCGCCATTTGTTTCATCATATCTTCTAGGCTAGGCTCATGTTTTGGAGGGGGTTGTTGGAAAGTCCTTTGGGGTGGATGAGGATTTTTGGGTGGTGGTGGTGGATGACTACTCTGACCCTGTTGGTTCCATGGTTGTTGAGGTTGGTTTGAATACCCCCCTTGCCTATAGGCTTGGTTGTCTTTCAGGATTTGATGGATAGTATGGTTCTTGTCTCAAGGGTTGGTTATAGGGGCGGCTTGGAAAGATTGCCTCACAACTCTCAGAAGTTTCTCTTAGTTGGGGGCATTGATCAGAGTAGTGAGTGTCAGAAGAACATATACCACAATGGATGGGAGGAGGAGATTGGGATTTCCCTTGAGAAAGAGTAAGTTGTCGAAGAAGGGTACTTACCTCTTCGAACTTTGTGTCCACCTTCCTCTCGAATTTGGTACTTTGCACCTCATGGACACCTCGAATGGGCACATTGGACCTTGAACCGAATTGTTGAGTGTTCTGTGCCATGTTCTCAATTAAGGTCTTTGCAGCGATTGGGGTCTTATCTACCAGCGCACCACCTGCAGCAACATCAATCATGTTTCTATCAATATGGATTAAACTTTTATAAAAATATTGTATTAAAAGTTGGTCACTTATTTGGTTGTGTGGACTACTTGAACATAATCTTTTAAATCTTTCCCAATATTCATGTAGTGTTTCCCCTTGAGATTGTTTTATACCACATATTTCCTTATTGTTGCAGTTCGAGAGGCTGAGAAATATTTTTCAAGAAAAATGTGTTTCATGTCCGCCCAACCTCTTATTGGGGAATTAACATAATATAACCAATTCTTTGCTGTGTCTTCTAATGAAAAAGGGAATGCCCTTAACTTTACTTGTTCTTCATCCACATTTGCAGATTTTAATGTAGAACATACAGTGTGAAATTATTTTAAATGCTTGTGTGGATCCTCTCCAGGAAGTCCATGGAATCTTGGTAATAGATGAATTAAACCAGATTTTAGTTCAAAATTGGGTGCGTCGCCTTGTAATTGAATATAGGTGGGTTGGATATCAACATCAGGCAAGGTTAGTTCTTTTAGTGTTCGATTGTTTTCAGCCATGTTATTTATGTTAATTTCAGTTTTAATGTGGGTTTCCAAAGAAGAAGAAAATGGATCAAGATGAGTGTTGATGTTTTGTGCGTCCTCCTTCAAAGGTTCCTCTGTGTATCTCGGGGTCGCTGATGTAGGATCCTCTCTCGTTCGGGTTCGAAAGGTTGTAAGTCCCCCGGAGTAGAACGCGTCATACGCAGAACCTACACAAGAAATAAATTAGAACACAAAAATAAATGTAAAGGTAGAAGATAAAACAAACAAACATTCACAAAATTTACAAAGAAAATTATCAAAGAAAATTATCAAAAACACGCACTAAAACCAAAGTGCTCCTCGGCAACGACGTCAAAATTTGACCGCTTTGTCATGACACGTCAAATTGATTATGATTTTAAGATTAATTTAGTCTAGGGAAGAACCTAGGTCGTCTCTCAAGGAGCGTTTGATAGTTGTAGAGAATGTATTTTTAATAAGAAGTACTAAAAGAGGGGGTGGTTTTGAAAACAAATGTAAGTAAATTACTTAATTTAAGAGTTAAATAGTTGATAAATAAAGGTGGTGTATTAATAATTATGAGAGAAAAAGATCTTTTCAAGTTAACCACACATCTTTGGATAGTTCATTGTTCTGAAAATTTAACATGGTTTTGTTTAATTCTTTGGTTGAAGAATGTCAAGATCTTGCCTCCTCTCTTGCCTCCTCTCTTGCCTCTTCAAATGATGCTTAAAGAACCACCCCTTGACACAACAACCGTGTTGCCAAGATTTGGTTATCAATCATAGAATAAAAGGTCTACCAAAGCATACTTAAATCTTATGTATGTGTGAGATAAATAGGATTATTGTGTTGTCCAATCAGAACAACCCAAGATTCCCACTTGAAATCTCAACCCAATCGGTGTTGAAATAAATATTGTTCCACTTAATTATATCAAATGAAATGTAATCAGGGGAGAAACATGTCAAGATACAAAATAAGTGAAATATTCAACACACAAATTATACAAAACCAGTAGAAGAACATGTACTGGAACTCCCTCCCAAGTTTGTGTAGCTCATTCGAAATGATCATCCACCGTTTAGCTCGCCATCGAGAGGAGGAGGAGGCTCGGGTGGAACTCCTTCATCCTTGATCCCCCAATGAGGATAGGGGCCTCCAGAACTTCTAGGATGATGAAGAGACTCCTCTAGGACTCCAAAATGGCAGAGCTTGGCTCTTGGTTTGAACTCCCCCAAATGAGGTACCCGTGGTGCTCTTTTATAGCAAAAATGAGAAGTGGTTTTGGGCACACAGATTGTGTAAAACCACTTGTCACATTGTTTTTGGCCTCTAGACAGTCTTCAATCGCTTTTGACAAAACTAGAAAGTTGTTGCCCCACGTCTTGGCTATCTCCACCGAAAGTTTGGCTCCCTTTGGACACGTACAATTCTAGATATGGACAGCACACAACACACAACTTTTGACTCCGTGCAAACTCGGTGGCCTGGACAGATCACTTCGGTTGATCTCTTTAATGGCTGAATGGGGCTTGGTTGTCTTCATAAGAGTTTAGATAATTGAATTTTGGACCAGCCCACAAAATCTCAGCCCATTTGGATGCACGATGTTTTCATACTCTACCCAACAGTGGACAGGTGTTCATGGAACCCATGCAGTTTTGGCCCATTTTCCTTGTGGATCATCTCCGGGGCCTCCAAATCACCTCCTCCTACAATGGAATCACTAAAACAAGTAACATTGAGCTTTTCAACAGCGATAAACACAAAATAAATGATTCAAACATGGAATGTAATTTGTTATTATTTTTATGATTTTCAATATAAAACGAGTTTAGCATATTGGTGTAAGGGTGAAAATGAAACAGTGAATCATGGTGCGATCAGGTCCTCAGGGTTGCTCTGGGTCGGTCCACTCACCCCAACTCGGTCCCAGTCAACCTACAGTCTGTCCACCTAGGTCTGGTCACATCAATGGGAGAGAGTCGCTCATCCCATCCTCGGCTCGACGAGCCTGAACGAGTTTAGCATATTCCTGGTGCATTCTTGAGTCCAAATGGCATAACTAGCCATTCAAACAAGCCAACTGACGTTGTAAATGCTGTCAATGGTATAACCTCTTCTTTGATCTTTATCTGCCAATATCCTGACTTGAGATCAAACTTAGAATATACTATTGGCTTTTCATTCCTAATCCTGCTTCTCAAAGCTTCTTGGTTAGGAAGATTGTAGCCATCATCCTTTGTAGCACAATTGAGATCACGATAATTTATAACCATTTTGGTCTTACCACACTGTTGTTCTGCATGATTCATTACCATGAATGCCGCACTCCTGTGAGGACTTTCGCTGTGCCTGATTAATCCAAGATTGATTAATTCTGGAATATGTTTCTCAAATTTCCTTAACCATCTCATATGGATAGGCAATTTACTTATTTCCGATCACTGTACTAGGATCCTTAAGGGTGATGGTAGCTTCTGGCATTGCCTTCTTCCATAGTTTCAGAGGATTTTCTGACCAATTTTCTGATAAGTATTCTTTTATCTTGGCCAATGCTTCTTCTTCATTAATCCTCAGGACTTTTAATCCAACTAGTTCTTTCCACTGCTCAATCTTTCTGTGGTATTCTCTATCTTCATCTGGATAGACTTCCACTTTAACAGTAGATACTTTCTTATCTGGAACCATTCTGGTTTTTCCAGACGCTGTTGGAATCAAATAGTTGTCAAGGATAATTCCTTCTGAAAATATCGTTACAGGATGATATCTTCTAAGGAACATATTTCCAATCAAGAAGTCATTTCGTAATTGAGGGATAAAACAAAGCATCTGCTCTATAAATATCTTACCATTGAATTCAATCTGAACATCTTTGGCTACTTCTTGAATCAGAACTGTTGCGTTATTACCAACTATAACTTGCAACTCTGAAGATTTCCAGGTTACTCCTGAAAATCGAATTCTTGTACAAGAGAATGTACATCCTGTATCAACTAGGGCAATACATACAGTTTCATTGATACTTAATTTTACTAATGTAGCTCATTCCTCTATCTTTGCACTGAGTAATGAAGATCTCATATACCCTACATGAGTTTCTTCATCCTCATAGATAGGTAGTCGAACAGTCCTTTGTCCAACTATTTTTCTGGAAATTGATGTTCTATGTGCTTCTACTGAAGTACCTTCATCCTTTCCAATTGAGATCCTTTGATCATCCAAATGGTTCTCCAGTATTTCTGATTTGAAGTCTTCTATCTTGAAATCTGATCTGCCTAATCTTGATCCTTCTGATCTAAGATCTTCTTCATCTTCTCTGACCTCATAGATAACAAGTCTATTTCCAACTTGTCTAATAACATATGGAATAAGTAGCTTCTGCCTTCTTTCTTCCTCTGGATTTAGTGAAACCCATTCTCTAGGCCAAGTTAGCCTCTTGGGGTTTATCACCTGTAGTGTCATCGCTCTAATTAATGTTCCTTCATCCTGAAAGAGATGTGTAAATCTTTCCACACCCTTCCTTAGAGCTGGTCTTCCAGTATTATAGAACTTCACATAGAGACGAGTAATTACTCTGACACATCTTCTATCGGGTGGACATCCCAACGTCTTCTGCCAGTTCCTCGTGTTGATCTTTACTTCTAGAGTTCTACTAATACTTCTGTCCATAAGAACAACGTGCAAGTCTGGTGTTACCTTTACTCATGCTGCTCTTGCATGCAAATTTGCACGTTTTCCTCCTAATAATGCATTGGAGAAATTGGCTAAACTGCCATCCACAACTGCAATTAGGACTGGTAGATCTTGTCCTTTTCTGACAAGAGGATCTACTCCTATCTGGATTATTCCAAAATGCACATACTTTACATTTTTCTGGATTGCCTTGTTAACCCTTTCTGGTTTTAGCAAAGGCATTGAAAATAATCCTCTATCTGTTTTATAGACTTCAACTGTCTCTTCATCTTCAAAGATCTTGGTCATTTCTCGATATGGTACCCAAGACTTCTGGTATAACTCGGACCAATCTACTCTGGGCATCTTCCATTCTTGACAGTCTCTTCCTTCTGAAGGGATTTCTGTTTCTGAAGAATGAAGCAGATCTCCTTCCATCTCCTCTAGTTTTACTAGTTCTAGAGAGTCTTCTGATGCACTAGCCCCTGCTCGAATCATGGCTATTCGAAGCTGACTCAAAATAGGGTTACTTCCTTCTTCTTCATCTGAGGTAGAATCTTCCTCCTCTGAGTACTCTGAGTATAAAGAATATAAACTCTCATCATCCGAGTCTATATCTTCTCCCCAGATAGGCTCAAACAATATCTCTGATGAATCTTCCATCATTATTGTTTTGAGACTACCCCTTCTTTTATCTTCATCTGGGCAACTGTCAGCTCTATGACCCTTCTTGCCGTAGAACCAACAACAATCACAACTGGATAGAGATTTTCCTTTAGCGCATCTAGGATATTTCCCATACTTGGTCTTAAAGTTTTCTCTCATATCCTTCTGGATTCTATTTGGTCTGAGAAATCGCTTAGATTTTTCTGGCTTTCTGCCTGAAAATCTACTTGATGATTTTCTCTTTCCAAATCGTTTCTAGACCTTTTTGAATGATTTCTTTCGTTGACACTGGCCATCCTGGCACTGTGTTTTGAATGTTCTTTGTTGGGTTCTTCCAAGCTCCTGCCTGGTTGGACCTCACCCATATCTTCCTGCAACACCCTCTACTTTTGTGCAACAAGCAGAACTCATGTATGACATATTTCTTACATCCTGTACGATATGCCTCTGCATACAATAGAGTCTTATCATCTTCCTTATTGTTTCTGCTCCAACTCCTAGAGTGTCTTGCAAATCTTCACTCTGAGAAAGACGAGTCTTCAACGCTTGTTGAACAATTTCAGGCCAACTGCCTAGAAGCTTCTAGATAAAGACATCTAGAGCATATGCTTGATCTTCTGGTCCAAGAAGATAATACCAAGCTGTTCTAGATTTTTCTACCAATTCTCCATCCCGATCTACCAGTGAATTTCCTGCAAACTCCTGTTTAAGGAAATCAGATACTACTGGTATAACTTCAATTGGGAATGTAACATATTCCTGGATAGCTGTTCTCACTTCTGAGTGTCTCAGCAGCATATCCCAAAATTTCCCTGCATTACCTCTTAAGGTAGCTCCTGCGAAATTAAGTGCACTATCTATGATCCACGACTGTAAACCAACTGATATCATATAATATCTAAGGTCTAGAGCCCATTCATCTATGGCGGCTCCCGGATCCTTTTCACAGTCTAGCTTTAGGATCGTCCCATGTTGAGGAACACCTTCTGGATGTGCTTTCTTTGGCCGAATATTCTTCCTGAATATGGTTGGGATATGAGGGATTGACTTCTCTATTGATCTTCTGAAACAAATCCTTGAACGATCCTTTCTGTCGTTCCTAAAGAATTGGTTTCTGGGAGATTGTCTGCCATACTGACTTGGCTTCCCAAGGTTTTACACTGAGTCTTTCGGTGGGAGATGACTTACTCTCTTTCTTTTTCCTCTTCTCTTCGAGTTTGGCTTGTAGGTCTTCAACTCACTTGAGCTTTTCATTTAAGGTTTTTGGAGACACGTTTTATATCCCCAAATTCCCATTTCTCCCGAGTAATAATATCATGGATCTGTCTCTGGTATTCCTGGATACTTTGAGGAATACTTGAAACTTCTTCCTGATATTCTTGAGCTTCTCCTGCTAAAGACCATGCGTAATCTTCTCCAGTATATCGTCCTGATAAACTTGCTCTTTCAGTATTTCTGTGTGGATTTGTATCAAAGACAGATCCATGATATCAGAGCGCGGGGCCACTAGTGGTATCACTAGTGGGTGACGTCTCCGACGAGGTCTCCGACGAGATCCCGGTTTGGGAGTCCAGAAAGGCTGCAAAAATCACAAATAGCAGCAAAACATTATCCACGAAGAGGATAAGGGGACTACCTGTCGACGACTTCGCAGGATCGTTTTGGGAATCGCTTCGCAAGAAGAACACAAAGGCTTAGAGAGAAGGTAGAAAGAGAGTTTCTGAAATCGTTCTGATTTCTATTCAAAATTGCCTCTCCGAACAAACGGGTCGGAGGTCCCTTATATAGGCTTCTGGACTCAGCTTGCCTGAGAAGCTGACTCGATAGAAGACACACAAAAGAAAAAGCAAAAGCAAAAGCAAAAGGTGGAACACACTACTGTGAAACTTCCAGCGCACACTTTACAATAAATACAAAGTACATAAATGACATCTTCGATGTGATCCGCTCGTCCATGCCGGATATGACGCGTGTCTGGATCAGCGTCTAGAATCCATCCAAGTCGTATAGAGCATCAATCATCTCTCCAACTGTGATTTCCTTCTCTGACTCCTTCATTTTGATCAATTCTTTGATGGCGCGTTGGATTTGATCTTTGACAATAAAGATATCTTCTTTATGTCCTTTCCACGTCTTGAGTTCTTCAAGAATCGTGTCTGCCTCCACCGCGAAGTCTGTCAGATGTGTCATCTCTGCATGCTGCATGTCTCTAGAGTTGATAGAGACCAACACATTATCTCCTGCAAAGAATGTACAATCTTTGCTCATTGATTTTGATTCAATTAGATAAATGCTCCAGGCGATTTGGATACGTTCATAATGACTTTTGTTCAAACTGAACTCTAGCCAATCTTCATCGCTAAACTGCGAGCCTTCGAATGCTTTCTGGACAGGTCCTTTAGTCCAGTGCCCTGGGTACAAGTTCCAAAGCATAACCACCCTGTCTGCTAATCTGATAGGTTCAATATGTGCAACCCACCATAACAAACTTGGATATGCATTGTTCAGAACTGTTCTGACCATCCTGGGTACCCAATTGAATGTGAAATTTATTTTCTTAAATCCCAAAAACTGTACTGCTCCCCTGCTGAAAGCTTTCTGGCATTCAATGAACTCTTCTGGTTCTAATTCCGTATCTGGTATATGGAGTTTTGGAATCTCTGTTCCTGACATTCTCCAAAACCTCTTCAAAACTGGATATTCTTCCATTCCTGTTTCCTTGATTCTCCTAACATTGTCAAGGAGTCCTAAAACTTGGACCTTCAGCCTGATCTCTTCAGTGATGATCATACTGATCATATCTCGATCAATCCTTTTATAATCTTCCATAGGATCTTCAGATTCTTCAAGCATGTCCAAAATATGGTTCAGACCTCTTTTGAATATCCGATCATCTTTACTTTTCTGGATCAGATTATAAACGGCTGTGAACTTATTTCTTGAAATATTTTGAATCCTTTGCAAATATTTCCATATTTCCTTTTTGCTGGATTGGGCTCTTCATCTAGCTCATCATCCAGACTTTCTTGATCTTGTTCTTCCTGAACATTCTGTCGTTGAGGTTCTTTCTGTGACCTTTGATGCTTTTCAAGTTCTTCATCTACATGATCAACCCAACTCTTAATGGTTTTCTCTCTTCCTTTAGAGCTTCCATTCGTCTCAACCTTCTGGTTCTTCCGAGCCTTTCTGTTTCTCGGATTATCTGCACATTGAGTGCTGTAATGGCCTTTCTGACCACATACAAAGCATTCAATATGACTTTTATCTTTAGACTTACTGTCTAGAGGTCTCTTTGAAGCATTTTCTGGTTTTTCAGCCTTTCTAGCTGACGAACCTGTGATTTCTGATCTTTCAACCTTACTGGATGAAGATCCCCTCTTTTGAAGGTTATTATCTGCTAGAATCCCCTTTCTTTGTTCAATTCGATCAACCCATTCATTCATTGCTCTGATAATCGGGCATTCTGCCACAAAATGATTATCTATGCAAAAATGACATCTTCTTGATTTGCTACTTTCTGCCATTGCACCTGCAAGAGTCAAAATAGCGAGTTAGTGCATCTGGAATGACATTGTCTTTTCCTTTAATATTTTCTATATTAAAGTTATAGTATTGCAATTCATTCCTCCACCGTACAAGTCGTGCCTGGGTAAACCTTTTCAATTTAATTCTCATAAAATTCTTTATATAAAAACTATATGTTCTTATAGTAAAAGGTTTTCCCAAGAAAAGCTCGTTAGCCCTAATTCCTTTAAGGACAACAAGCAATTCTCTTTCATGGACCGGATAATTCTTCTCTGCCTTGTTAAAACATCACTCCAGTATCTACTGATACTATCATTATGATTTTTGCTTATTTTTAAGATACATCCCCATGCTGAGTCTGATGGATCTGTTTCTAAAATAAGCTGATCTTCACTCCCATCTGGATACTCCAATTCTGGGAGATTCTGTGCTTTCTACTTCAGAATTCTGATTACTTCAGAATCTTTTTCTGTCCAATCCCAAGGTACCTTACTGGATACCTTTTTCTGTATTGGAACTGATACTTTTGCTAAATCTCTGATGTATGCTATGGCATAACTCAGTATACCGAGATACACCTGTATTTGCTTACGATCTGTAAGCTAATCGGGGAAAGTTTGTAGCTTTTCTGCAATATGCGGTTGAAGCTTTTCTCTACTTCCTTAGATCTGCAATCCCAAGAATTCTCTCTTTGGTTGCATCCAAATGATCTTTCTTTCCGAAAGTATCATCCATTCTTCTCTGAACACTTCAGCCACCTGCTGCAAATGTTTTATATGCTCTTCTGTATTTTTACTAAATACAAGCACATCATCTATATAGACTGCCACAAACTGTGATAATCTATTGAATGCCTTATCCATTCTTCTTTGGAATATTCCTGGTTCATTTTTGAGTCCAAATGGAATAACTAGCCATTCAAACAAGCCAACTGGCGTTGTAAATGCTGTCAATGGTATAAACTCTTCTTTGATCTTTATCTGCCAATATCCTGACTTGAGATCAAACTTAGAATATACCATTGGTCTTTCATTCCTAATCCTGCTTCTCAAAGATTCTTGGTTAGGAAGATTGTCTCCATCATCCTCTGTAGCACAATTGAGATCACGATAATCTATAACCATTCTGGCCTTACCACGCTGTTTTTCTGCATGATTCATTACCATGAATGCCGCACTCCTGTGAGGACTTTCGCTGTGCCTGATTAATCCAGGATTGATTAATTTTGGAATCTGTTTCTTAAATTCTTTAATCATCTCATCTGGATAGGCAATTTCCTTACTTCTGATCACCGTACTAGGATCCTTAAGGGTGATGGTAGCTTCTGGCATTGCCTTCTGCCATAGTTTCAGAGGATTTTCTGACCAATTTTCTGATAAGTATTCTTTTATCTTGGCCAATGCTTCTTCTTCATTAATCCTCAGGACTTTTAATCCAACTAGTTCTTTCCACTGCTCAATCTTTCTGTGGTATTCTCTATCTTCATCTGGATAGACTTCCACTTTAACAGTAGATACTTTCTTATCTAGAACCATTCTGGTTTTTCCAGACGCTGTTGGAGTCAAATAGTTGTCAAGGATAATTCCTTCTGAAAATATCGTTACAGGCTGATATCTTCTAAGGAACCTATTTCCAATCAAGAAGTCATCTGGTAATTGAGGGATAAAACAAAGCGTCTGCTCTATAAATATCCCACCATTGAGTTTAATCTGAACATCTTTGGCTACTTCTTGAATCAGAACTGTTGTGTTATTACCAACTGTAACTTGAAACTCTGAAGATTCTCAGGTTACTCCTGAAAATGGAATTCTTGTACAAGAGAATGTGGCTCATGTATCAACTAGGGCAATACATGCAGTTTCATTAATACGTAATTTTACTAATGTAACCCACTCCTCTATCTTTGCACTGAGTAATGAAGATCCCATATATCCTACATGAGTTTCTTCATCCTCATAGATAGGTAGTCGAACAATCCTTTGTCCAACTATTTTTATGGAAATTAATTTTCTAGGTACTTCTACTGAAGTACCTTCATCCTTTCCAATTGAGATCCTTGGATCTTCCAAATGGTTCTCCGGTATTTCTGATTTGAAGTCTTCTATCTTCAAATCTGATTTGTCTGATCTTGATCCTTCTGATCTAAGATCATCTTCATCTTCTCTGACCTCAGAGATAAAAAGTCTATTTCCAACTTGTCTAATAACATCTGGAATAAGTAGCTTCTGCCTTCTTTCTTCCTCTGGATTTGGTGAAACCCATTCTCTAGGCCAAGTTAGCCTCTTGGGGTTTATCACCTGTAGTGTCATCGCTCTAATTAATGTTCCTTCATCCTGAAAGAGATGTGTAAATCTTTCCACACCCTTCCTTAGAGCTGGTCTTCCAGTATTATAGAACTTCACATAGAGACGAGTAATTACTCTGACACATCTTCTATCGGGTGGACATCCCAACATCTTCTGCCAGTTCCTCGTGTTGATCTTTACTTCTATAGTTCTACTAATACTTCTGTCCATAAGAACAACATGCAAGTCTGGTATTACCTTTACCCATGCTGCTCCTGCTTGCAAATTTTCACGTGCTCCTCCTAATAATGCATTGGAGAAATTGGCTAAACTTCCATTCACAACTGCAATTAGGACTGGTAGATCTTGTCCTTTTCTGACAAGAGGATCTACTCCTATCTGGATTATTCCAAAATGCACATACTTTGCATTTTTCTGGATTGCCTTGTTAACCCTTTCTGATTTTAGCAAAGACATTGAAAATAACCCTCTATCTATTTTGTAGACTTTAGCTGTCTCTTCATCTTCAAAGATCTTGGTCATTTCTCGATATGGTACCCCAGACTTCTGGTATACCTCGGACCAATCTACTCTGGACATCTTCCATTCTTGACAATCTCTTCCTTCTAAAGGGATTTCTGTTTCTGAAGAATGAACCAAATCTCCTTCCATTTCCTCTAGTTTTACTAGTTCTGGAGAGTCTTCTGATGCACTAGCCCATGTTCGAATCATGGCTATTCGAAGCTGGCTCAAAATAGGGTTACTTCCTTCTTGTTTATCTGAGGTAGAATCTTCCTCCTCTGAGTACTTTGAATATAAAGAATATAAACTCTCATCATCTGAGTGTATATCTTCTCCCCAGATAGGCTCAAACAATATCTCTGATGAATCTTCTATCATTATTGTTTTGAGACTACCCCTTCTTTTATCTGCATCTGAGCAACTGTCAGCTCTGTGACCCTTCTTGCCGCAGAACGAACAACAATCACAACTGGATAGAGATTTCCCTTTAGCGCATCTGGGATATTTCCCATACTTGGTCTTAAAGTTTTCTCTCATATCCTTCTGGATTCTATTTGGTCTGAGAAATCGCTTATATTTTTCTGGCTTTCTGCCTGAAAATCTACTTAATGATTTTTTCTTTCCAAATCGTTTCCAGACCTTTTTGAATGATTTATTTCGTTCACACTGGCCATCCTGGCACTGTGTTTTGAATGTTCTTTGTTGGGTTCTTCCAAGCTCCTGCCTGGTTGGACCTCACCCATATCTTCCCACAACACCCTCTACTTTTGTGCAACACGCAGAACTCATGTATGACATATTTATTACATCCTGTAAGACATGCCTCTGCATACAATAGAGTCTTATCAGCTGCCTTATTGTTTCTGCTCGAACTCCTAGAGTGTCTTGCAAATCTTCACTCTGAGAAAGACGAGACTTCAACGCTTGTTGAACAATTTCAGGCCAACTGCCTGGAAGCTTCTGGATAGACATCTAGAGCATATGCTTGATCTCCTGGTCCAAGAAGATAATATCAATGCTGAAACTCGCAAAGATATTCTTCAAAATAACACATGTCACAAATTTGGATTTTGTTTAAAGTTGTGCTTGCTTTTTCTACCAATTCTCCATCCCAATCTACCAGTGAATTTCCTACAAACTCCTGTTTAAGGAAATCAGCTACTACTGGTATAACTTCAATTGAGAATGTAACATATTCCTGGATAGTTCTCACTTCTGAGTGTCTCAGCAGCATATCCCAAAATTTCTCTGCATTACCTCTTAAGGTAGCTCCTACGAAATTAAGTGCACTATCTATGGTCCACGACTGTAAACCAACTGATAGCATATAATATCTAAGGTCTAGAGCCCATTCATCTATGGCGGCTCCCGGATCCTTTTCACAGTCTAGCTTTAGGATCGTCCCATGTTGAGGAACACCTTCTGGATGTGCTTTCTTTAGCCTAAATTCTTTCTGAATATGGCTGAGATATGAGGGATTGACTTCCCTATTGATCTTCTCAAACAAATCCTTGAACGATCCTTTCTGCCGTTCTCAAGGAATTCGTTTCTGGAAGATTGTTTGCCATACTGGCTTGGCTTCCCAAGGTTTTACACCGAGTCTTTCGATGGGAGATGACTTACTCTCTTTTTCCATTTCTCTTCGAGTTTGGCTTGTAGGTCTTCAACTCTCTTGAGCTTTTCATTTAGGTTTTTGGAGACACGTTCTATATCCCCAAGTTCCCATTTCTCCCGAGTAATAATATCATGGATCTGTCTATGTTATTCCTGGATACTTTGAGGAATACTCGAAACTTCTTCCTGATATTCTTGAGCTTCTCCTGCTAAAGGCCATGCGTAATCTTCTGCAGTATATCATCCTGATAAACTTGCTCTTTCAGTATCTCTGTGTGGATTTGTATCAGAGACAGTGACACCGGGCTGATTGGAAGCTTCACCTGAAGCTTTCTCTTTAAGCCTCTGCCAAATATCTCAGATATTTGGTCTGACACCAGATCCTCTGCCGACCATATTTTACTGTTCAAAGCAAAATATTTAACCTTCTGGATCTCCTAGAGTTCTTTCTATGTTTTCGACTAACCACTTGGCCTGTCGAAGTTGAGATTCTGTACGCCTAATTTCTGCCTTTAATTCCTCAAGCTTATCACGAGTTGCCTGAGCTTTCTGCCCTAACTCGATTACTTCGGGTTCGTTTTCAAAAGCGAATCTGGCTTCTGGAATTTGACGATACTTTCTAGGCCAAATATAATTGGCTTTGTTCTCGTAATATCGTACCCTTCCTTCTAGCCGTTTCTGCTCATAACAAAGACCTTTAACCATGTGATACATAAATTCCTTACTGGAAAATCCGTGAAAGCAGCGCTCTGGCTGGCTTCGTACTCCCCCCCGTGCTCTGATACCACTAGATGGTGAGGTCTCCGATGAGATCCCGGTTTGGGAGTCCAGAAAGGCTGTAAAAATCACAAACAACAATAAAACATTATCCACGAAGAGGATATGGGGACTACATGTCGATGACTTCCCATGATCGTTTTGGGAATCGCTTCGCACGAAGAACACAAAGGCTTAGAGAGAAGGTAGAAAGAGAGTTTTTGAAATTGTTCTGATTTTTATTCAAAATCTCCTCTCCGAACAAATGGGTCGGAGGTCCCTTATATAGGCCTCTGGGCTCAGCTTACCCGAGAAGCTGACTCGATACAAGACACGCAAAAGCAAAAGTAAAAGCAAAAGCAAAAGCAAAAGCAAAAGGTGGAACACACTACTGCGAAACTTCCAGCACACACTTTACAATAAATACAAACTACATAAATGACATGTTCGATGTGATCCGCTCGTCTATGGCGGATATGACGCGTGTCTGGATCAGCGTCTAGAATCCATCCAAGTTGTATAGAGCATCAATCATCTCTCCAACTGAGACTTCCTTCTCTGAATCCTTCATTTTGATCAATTCTATGATGGCGCGTTGAATTTGATCTCTGACAATAAAGATATATTCTTTAGAGCATGCTGCATGTCTCTAGAGTTGATAGAGACCAACACATTGTCTCCTGCAAAGAATATACAATCTTTGCTCCTTGATTTTGATTCAATCAGAAAATGCTCCAGGCGATTTGGATACGTTCATAATGACTTTTGTTCAAACTGAACTCTAGCCAATCTTTATCGCTAAACTGCGAGTTTTCGAATGCTTTCTGGACAGGTCCTTTAGTACAGTGCCCTGGGTACAAGTTCCAAAGCATAACCACCCTGTCTGCTAATCTGATAGGTTCAATATGTACAACCCACCATAACAAACTTGGATATTCATTGTTCAGAACTGTTCTGACCATCCTGGGTACCCATTTGAATGTGAAATTTATTTTCTTAAATCCCAAAAACTGTACTGCTCTCATGCTGAAAGCTTTCTAACATTCAATGAACTCTTCTGGTTTTAATGCCGTATCTGGTATATGGAGTTTTGGAATCCCTATTCCTGACATTCTCCAAAACCTCTTCAAAACTGGATATTCTTCAATTCCTGTTTCCTTGATTCTCCTAACTTTGTAAAGGAGTCCTGAAACTTGGACCTTCAGCCTGATCTCTTCATTAATGATCATACTGATTATATCTCAATCAATCTTTTTATAATCTTCCATAAGATCTTCAGATTCTTCAAGCATGTCCAAAACATGGTTCAGACCTCTTTTGAATATTCGACCATCTTTACTTTTCTGGATCAGATTATATACGGCTGTGGAGTTATTTTTGAAATATTTGGAATCGTTTGCAAATATTTCCATATTTCCTTTGCTGGATTGAACTCTTCATCTAGCTCATCATCCAGACTTTCTTGATCTTGTTCTTCCTTAACATTCTGTCGTTGAGGTTCTTTCTGAGACCATTGATGCTTTTCAAGTTCTTCATCTATATGATCAACCCAACTCCTAATGGTTTTCTCTCTTCCTTTAGAGCTTCCATTCGTCTCAACCTTTTGGTTCTTCCGAACCTTTCTGTTTCTCGGATTATCTACACATTGAGTGTTGTAATGACCTTTCTGACCACATACAAAGCATTCAATATGACTTTTATCCTTAGACTTACTGTCTAGAGGTCTCTTTGAATCATTTCCTGGTTTTTCAGCCTTTCTAGCTGAGGAACCGGTGCTTTCTGATCTTTCAACCTTACTAGATGAAGATCCCCTCTTCTGAAGGTTTTTCTCTGCTAGAATCCCCTTTCTTTGTTCAAGTCGATCACCCTTTCATTCATTGCTCTGATAATCGGGCATTCTGCCATAGAATGATTATCTATGCAAACAAGACATCTTCTTGATTTGTTGCTTTCTGCCATTGCACCTGCAAGAGTCAAAATAGCGAGTTAGTGCATCTGGAATGACATTTTCTTTTCCTTTAATATTTTCTATATTAAAGTTATAGTATTACAATTCGTTCCTCTACCGTACAAGTCGTGCCTGGGTAAACCTTTTCAATTTAATTCTCATAAAATTCTTTATATAAGAACTATCTGTTCTTATAGTAAAAGATTTTCCCAAGAAAAGCTCGTTAGCCCTAATTCCTTTAAGGACAACAAACAATTCTCTTTCATGGACAAGATAATTCTTCTCTGCCTTGTTAAAACATCCACTCCAGTATCTACTGATACTATCATTATGGTTTTTGCTTATTTTTAAGATACATCCCCATGCTGAGTCTAATGCATCTGTTTCTAAAATAAGCTGATCTTCACTCCCATCTGGATACTCCAATTCTGGGAGATTCTGTGCTTTCTGCTTCAGAATTCTGATTACTTCAGAATCTTTTTCTGTCCAATCCCAATGTACCTTACTGGATACCTTTTTATGTATTAGAACTGAGATTTTTGCTAAATCTCTGATGTATGCTCTGGCATAACTTAGTATACCGAGAAACACCTCTATTTGCTTACGATCTGTAAGCTCATCGGGGAAAGTTTGTAGCTTTTCTGCAATATGTTGTTGAAGCTTTTATCTACTTCCTTGGATCTACAATTCCAAGAATTCTATCTTTGGTTGCATCCAAATGATCTTTCTTTCTGAAAGTATCATCCCTTCTTCTCTGAACACTTCAGCCACCTGCTGCAAATGTTTTATATGCTTTTCTGTATTTTTATTAAATACGAGCACATCATCTATATAGACTGCCACAAACTGTGATAATCTATTGAACGCCTTATCCATTCTTCTCTGGAATATTCCTGGAGCATTCTTGAGTCCAAATGGCATAACTAGCCATTCAAACAAGCCAACTGGCGTTGTAAATGTTGTCAATGGTATAGCCTCTTCTTTGATCTTTATCTGCCAATATCCTGATTTGAGATCAAAATTAGAATATACCATTGGCCTTTCATTCCTAATCCTGCTTCTCAAAGCTTCTTGGTTAGGAAGATTGTAGCCATCATCCTTTGTAGCACAATTGAGATCACGATAATCTATAACCATTCTGGTCTTACCACGCTGTTTTTCTGCATGGTTCATCACCATGAATGCCGCACTCCTGTGAGGACTTTCGCTGTGCCTGATTAATCCAAGATTGATTAATTCTGGAATCTGTTTCTCAAATTCCTTAACCATCTCATCTTGATAGGCAATTCCCTTACTTCTGATCACTGTACTAGGATCCTTAAGGGTGATGGTAGCTTCTGGTATTGCCTTCTGCCATAGTTTCAGAGGATTTTCTGACCAATTTTCTAATAAGTATTCTTTTATCTTGGCCAATGCTTCTTCTTCATTAATCCTCAGGACTTTTAATCCAACTAGTTCTTTCCACTGCTCCATCTTTATGTGGTATTCTCTATCTTCATCTGGATAGACATCCACTTTAACAGTAGATACTTTCTTATCTGGAACCATTCTGGTTTTTCCAGACGCTATTGGAATCCACTAGTTGTCAAGGATAATTCCTTCTGAAAATATCGTTACAGGCTGATATCTTCTAAGGAACCTATTTCCAATCAAGAAGTCATCTGGTAATTGAGGGATAAAAAAAGCATCTACTCTATAAATATCCTACCATTGAGTTCAATCTGAACATCCTTGGCTACTTCTTGAATCAGAACTGTTGCTTTATTACCAACTGTAACTTGCAACTCTGAATATTCCCAGGTTACTCCGGAAAATCGAATTCTTGTACAAGAGAATGTACATCCTGTATCAACTAGGGCAATACATTGAATTTCATTAATACTTAATTTTACTAATGTATCCCATTCCTCTATCTTTGCACTGAGTAATGAAGATCCCATATATCCTACATGAGTTTCTTCATCCTCATAGATAGGTAGTCGAACAGTCATTTGTCCAACTATTTTTCTGGAAATTGATGTTCTAGGTGCTTCTACTGAAGTACCTTCATCCTTTCCAATTGAGATCCTTGGATCTTCCAAATGGTTCTCCAGTATTTCTAATTTGAAGTCTTCTATCTTCAAATCTGATTTGTCTGATCTTGATCCTTATGATCTAAGATCATCTTCATCTTCTCTGACCTCAGAGATAACAAGTCTATTTCGAACTTGTCTAATAACATCTGGAATAAGTAGCTTCTGCCTTCTTTCTTCCTCTGGATTTGGTGAAACCCATTCTCTAGGCCAAGTTAGCCTCTTGGGGTCTATCACCTGTGGTGTCATCGCTCTAATTGATGTTCCTTCATCCTGAAAGAGATGTGTAAATCTTTCCACACCCTTCCTTAGAGCTGGTCTTCCAGTATTATAGAACTTCACATAGAGACGAGTAATTACTCCGACACATCTTCTGTCGGGTGAACATCCCAACGTCTTCTGCCAGTTCCTTTCTAGAGTTCTAATAATATTTCTGTCCATAAGAACAACATGCAAGTCTGGTATTACCTTTACCCATGCTGCTCCTGCATGCAGATTTGCACGTGCTCCTCCTAATAATGCATTGGAGAAATTGGTTAAACTTCCATCCACAACTGCAATTAGGACTGGAAGATCTTGTCCTTTTTTGACTAGAGGATCTACTCCTATCTGTTTTATAGACTTCAGTTGTCTCTTCATCTTCAAAGATCTTGGTCATTTCTCGATATGGTACCCAAGACTTCTGGTATACCTCGGACCAATCTACTATAGACATCTTACATTCTTGACATTCTCTTCCTTCTGAAGGAATTTCTGTTTCTGAAGAATGAACCAGATCTCCTTCCATCTCCTCTAGTTTTACTAGTTCTGGAGAGTCTTCTGATGCACTAGCCCCTGTTCGAATCATAGCTATTCAAAGCTGGCTCAAAATAGGGTTACTTCCTTCTTCTTCATCTGAGGTAGAATCTTCCTCCTCTGAGTACTCTGAATATAAAGAATATAAACTGTTATCATCTGAGTCTATATCTTCTCCCAAGATAGGCTCAAACAATATCTCTGATGAATCTTCCATCATTATTGTTTTGAGACTACCCCTTCTTTTATCTACATCTGGGCAACTGTCAGCTCTGTTACCCTTCTTGCCGCAGAACCAACAACAATCACAACTGGATAGAGATTTTCCTTTAGGGCATCTGAGATATTTCCCATACTTGGCCTTAAAGTTTTCTCTCATATCATTTTGAATTCTATTTGGTCTGAGAAATCACTTAGATTTTTCTGGCTTTCTGCCTGAAAATCTACTTGATGATTTTCTCTTTCCAAATCATTTCCAAACCTTTTTGAACGATTTCTTTCGTTCACACTGGCCATCCTGGCACTGTGTTTTGAATGTTCTTTGTTGGGTTCTTCCAAGCTTCTGCCTGGTTGGACCACACCCATATCTTCTTGCAACACCCTCTACTTTTGGGCAACACACAGAACTCATGTATGACATATTTCTTACATCCTGTAAGACATGCCTCTGCATACAATAGAGTCTTATCACCTGCCTTATTGTTTCTGCTCGAACTCCTAGAGTGTCTTGCAAATCTTCACTCTGAGAAAGATGAGTCTTCAACGCTTGTTGAACAATTTCAGGCCAACTGCATGGAAGCTTCTGGATAAAGACATCTAGAGCATATGCTTGATCTCCTGGTCTCTGAAGATAATACTAATGCTGAAACTCGCAAAGATATTTTTCAAAATAACACATGTCACAAATTTGGATTTTGGTTAAAGCCGTTCTAGCTTTTTCTACCAATTCTCCATCCCGATCTACCAGTGAAATTCCTGCAAACTCCTGTTTAAGGAAATCAGCTACTACTGGTATAACTTCAATTGGGAATGTAACATATTCCTGGATAGCTGTTCTCACTTCTGAGTGTCTCAGCAGCATATCCCAAAATTTCCCTGCATTACCTCTTAAGGTACCTCCTGCAAAATTAAGTGCACTATCTATGGTCCACGACTATAAACCAACTGATAACATATAATATCTAAGGTCTCGAGCCCATTCATCTATGGCAGCTCCCGGATCCTTTTCACAGTCTAGCTTTAGGATCGTCCCATGTTGAGGAACACCTTCTGGATGTGCTTTCTTTGGCCTATATTCTTCCTAAATATGGCTGAGATATGAGGGATTGGCTTCCCTATTGATCTTCTGAAACAAATCCTTGAACGATCCTTTCTGTCGTTCCCAAGGAATTGGTTTCTGGGAGATTGTCTGCCATACTGGCTTGGCTTCCCAAGGTTTTACACCGAGTCTTTCAGTGGGAGATGACTTACTCTCTTTCTTTTTCCTCTTCTCTTTGAGTTTTTCTTGTAGGTCTTCAACTCTCTTGAGCTTTTCATTTAGGTTTTTGGAGACACGTTCTATATCCCCAAGTTCCCATTTCTCCCGAGTAATAATATCATGGATCTGTCTTTGGTATTCTTGGATACTTTGAGGAATACTCGAAACTTCTTCCTGATATTCTTGAGCTTCTCCTGCTAAAGGCCATGCGTAATCTTCTGCAGTATATCGTCCTGATAAACTTGCTCTTTCAGTATCTCTATGTGGATTTGTATCAGAGATAGTGGCACCGGGCTGATTGGAAGCTTCTCCTGAAGCTTTCCCTTCAAGCCTCTGCCAAATATCTCGGATATTTGGTCCAACACCTGATCCTCTTCCGGCCATATTTTACTGTTCAAATCAAAATACTTCTGCTTCTGGATCTTCTAGAGTTCTTTCTAGGTTTTCGACTAACCACTTGGCCTGTCGAAGTTGAGATTCTGTACGCCTAATTTCTGCCTTTAATTCCTCAAGCTTATCACGAGTTACCTGGGCTTTCTGCCCTAACTCGATTACTTCAGGTTCGTTCTCAAAAGCGAATCTGGCTTCTGGAATTTGACGATACTTTCTAAGCCAAATATAATTGTCTTTGTTCTCGTAATATCATACCCTTCCTTTTAGTCGTTTCTGCTCATAATAAAGACCTTTAACCTTGGGATACAGAAATTTCTTACCGGAAAATCCGTGAAAGCGGTGCTCTGGCTGGCTTCGTTCTCCCCCCGCGCTCTGATACCCACTAGTTTGGATGATGACATAATGATTCCTTATCGAGGTGAATTATGCTAGTTTGGGTGCTTGTGAATTATGCTAGTTTGGATGATGACATAATGATTCCTTATATTTTTAAACATTTTTCAAGCCACTTAATGACCTCAAAACATTTTCTATAAGTAAGAAATTAAGAATTCTACTCTATTTCTTAATTAAATGTCACTTTTTGAAGGGGATTTGATTGTTATTGAACTTTGGTGTTCTTTTATTATCATTTTATGAATCTTATATATTAATTTGATTTAGTAACATGTAATGATATCTTATATGATTTTTGGACACCCTGTTATGTATATTTGATATATTTATGTTGGAATTTAATTCATTTACTATTTAAAGATGTTGTTCATTAAGTTTTGAATCGTGTTTGGTTTCCAAAAAAGGATTTTATGTGTTCAACTTGGGTGAAATATTTAAGGATCGTTTGAAAAAATCTTAAAAATAATTTCATGTTTTGGTTATCAATGAATTCTCAAAGGCCTGGTTGGAACTTTATAAAAAACGTTTTTGATTTGGGAACATTTTCACTATATTATATTTGGATTTTGATGGTTATATAAAGTGGGTTGATTTTCTTTTGGAATGTGTAATATAGGGTAAAAAGGGGTTGTTTCAATGAAGGGTGTTTAGAGGTGAGATGAATAGTTTTTTTTATATCATTCATATTTTATGTGATTGACTTTATGATTGATTTTGTTCTCGTCAATTTCAGTTATCATGAGAACCTCAGTTACTTAGGCGGGACCTGGGACATGTACTTGCTAGACATTGATTCGCTCTCCTTAGTATGAGATTACATCCCTACACTTATTAGGAATCAATATGCTCTCCCTAGACACGGATCAAAACGCTTTACTTTCTAGGCATTGATACATTCTCACTGAGAACCACTGTTGCACCAAAATCTCAACTAATCATACTTCTTGATCCCTCTCTCTACTACATATCCACCTTTAATGCTCAACATTGTTGATACATGTCCTTCCCTCTTGGATCAAAATTTTCTTGGACACCTTTTAAAAAAAATTCTAATACTTTCATCTCATGGTTTCCCATTCTACTGAACAACTCGCTTCTGACTAACTCAAAATCAATGTAACTTTTGAACTCTCCAAGAGTAAGAAGACCATTTCCCCCCAAAATCTGAATCCCTCACCATTGAATATCAATCCAAATCTTACCCATTTCAATGGCACCACCACTTTGTTACTAGTGCAATTCTACTAAATCTTAGAATACCACTTCACTAGAGGAAACCCAGTAATCTTGAAACTAAGACTTTCTATCGAGTCTTGATAAAATAATCACCATATGTCATGTAACCAAGCTTTAATACCACTTTTTGGTAATTGATAGTTGAATAAGAAAAAGATCTGATACCACTAGTTGGAATTGGTAGAAATCAACAATCCTAATGTTAAACCTCCAAAACAAAAATTAACTCCCCAAAACTTGCAGATAGTGGAAGAAATTTTAGAACATACCTGAATTGAAACAAATCCCCAAACTTGATATACCATAACATAGAAGTAAAGTTACAGCTAAGTCACTACATCAGATCTCTACCTTCTAGTTCCAGTAACCATATGGTTTTGAAGATACCCCCCAGAGGAAAATGAGCAATAAAGGATAAAATCATGACATAAATGGAATAAGCACACCACATGAAATTTATGTTGTTTGGATGACAATCCTACTTCATAGGGGAATACATTGATATTTTTATTAAGGGATAAATTGAGTTATAAGGGAAACATATCTTTTGTTAGCCCTATCTATCCAAAGCTACATGAGACACTTTTTGGACACCCTTGTCAAATAACCATAACAACACATGTAATGAATCCTTCCACCCGCAAGTACTTTATGGTGAATCCCCTCAAAGGGACAAATGATATAATTCAAGTGATTATCAAATCATATTTTCTTATTAGCATAATTTTATATCTAAATATATAAATTATTATTTTATTACAACTTTAACAAATTATATGAATGAATTATTAACTATTGATATTCAATGTTATGAAGTGGTCGTGACATTTAGGTTGATGCATCCATCAAAGATACCAAACCTATATTTTCTTTATGAAAATTTCTTTATGAAAATTTCTTTAAAAGGTTCTAGACTATTCTTGGACTTGATGTTGTTAACCCCATGAATGAGTTTTGGAGAGGTAAGAATTCTCTTGAGACTTATAATGATACTCTCAGCACTTTGATTCTAGAGGTTACTAATATGAGTTCAGTTAAGAATTTTAGAATGACTGGTCTTTGTAATGTCATTTATAAAGTCTTTTTGAAGATTTAAAAAAATAGACCATGGAAAATCATACTATCTATTAGTTTAATACCATAGTTCTTTTCTTATTTTGACTTGAGACATGATGTACATAAAAGGATCAGGAAAACAAAAAAGTTTCTTCTAGTGATGAGTGGCATAGGGAAATTCTTTGCGTGAACCAGTAGTACTTCATGCGAGAGACATATACATTGTTCTTGGGGTGTACAACCAATTGATTTGGTGTGAGCCAAAGATCACTAGGATAATGCAGTGTTTGTAGTAAACTGGAACATAAGTGTTTTATGGTTGCGAGTGCGGTCATTGATTATGGAACATATCCGTTGGGACTCTGGTGTTGTGGTGAAGGATAATTGATATAACTGGACAATGGAAGCATAGATAAGGGATATCCAATGGTGGGGAGCACACTTATGGAAATTATTATTATTACACCTACCTTTGGAATAATGTGATGGAATCATACAACACTGATTGATTTGGGATGAATCAAGGTGTTTCTTATGTATCTTTTATAAAGTGTCTCTATTGAGATCTATGTCTTTGTGAAAATACCTAAGTGGCTCTTTTAAAATGATAGTGTTTTGAAATGTTTCTTAGAGGGATGTCCCTCATTTTAAATGATTAAGATTGTTGGGTCACAAAGTTATCTTGAATACTTTAAAAAAAAGGAATTGCGGTTTTGTGAAAGTGTTTGGAACAGGTTATGTTATTTTAAAGAGGAATTTGTGTAAATGGTTGGTTTTTTTAATGGGATTTCAAGTGTGATTTTTTAAATAGTTTTTAAATGACATTTGAACATTAGTTTTTTTCATAATTTTTTAAGTTTATATTTTTATAGAATTAGGAAAACCATTACATTATATCAATATTTTGTGTATAAAGATGGAGTGAAAGAGTTCATCAAGTCTGCAAAAGATCATGCATATGACCCTTCTCAAATCATTTGTTCGTGTTTACGCTGTTGTTATTCAAGATAAGTTAGTCCAGAGGAGTTGGAAGAACACTTGATCTATCACAAAATAGATTGAAGTTATAAATATTGAAATAAACACGAGGAAAAAATGAATGTAACTAGTGACTGAGATAAAAGTGCATTTTATGGATTATTTGATATGATTACAAGTGGACAATGAAGAAGACCGTATCGAGGATGTGATTACATATGTGAATGATGATGAAGATAGTATTGAGGAAATGGAAAAGACCGTTGAAGATGAACTTCGTGATTGCTTAAAATGGTTTAACCAGTTAAAGAGTTGTGCAAAAACGTCTTTGTATGGTGGTTGCACTAAATATACAGCATTGTCAGCCGTACTGAAGCCGTATAATTTGAAAGTATGCAATGGATGGAGTGATGCCAGTTTTACAGAATTACTTGCTCTTTGGAATGAGATGCTCCAAGAAGATAATGAGCTCCCGAGCCGAACATACGACGCCAAACGAATGCTACATTCGATGGGTATGATCTCTGAACAAATACATGCCTGCCTGAATGACTTTATCTTGTTTCGCAAGGACCACAAATCACTTAGAGAATGCCCAAAGTGTGGTGATTCTCGATACAAGAAAGATGAATCGGTCCTACGAAAGTTGTATAGTATCTTTCAATCATTCTAAGGTTTAGGTGCCTATATGGAAGTGATAAGACCGCAAGACAATTGACATGGCACACAGACAATAGAAATAAAGATGGGAAACTAAGTCACCCAACATATTCTTCTCATTGGAAGAGAATCAATCATGAGTATCTTGATTTTGGAAACGAGCCGAGAAACCTTCTTTTTACGTTATCTACAGATGGAGTGAATCCTTTTGGTTTTCAAAGCAGCACTCACAGTACATGGCCGATTATGTTGGTAAATTATAACTTTCCACCGTAGTTATGCATAAAAAGAAAACACATCATGCTATCTATACTTATATCAGGACCGAAACAACAAGCTAATGATATTGATGTTTATTTGGCTCTATTGATTGAGGATTTGAAATTATTATGGAATTCAGGTGTTACGTTGTACGATGCTTATAGAAATGAAGATTTCACATTGAGAGCCATGTTGTACGGGATGATAAATGACTTTCTTACTTATGGAAATTTGTTAGGATATAGCATTAAAGGAAGTCATGGGTGTCCCGTCTGCAAACAAGGTACACAAACAATTAGGTTGAAACATTCCTAAAAAACCGTGTTTCTATGACACCACAGATTTCTACCCCGACGACATAAGTAACGATCTTGGACGACATCATTCGATGAAAGTTCAAAAGAACGTACAACACCATCTCCACAATGAAGGGATTTAGATAGTCGATAGAGGGGTCAAATCCCTTCAGTCTTTAAAAAAGAGTTCAATAATCAGGTTATATTTTTTTATAATATACATCGTGTTACTTTATGTTATTATCTGTTCGCTGCTGATTTTATGTAATCTAAATTAAATGTTAAACCACTTTTTTAGATAATGACTTCTGCACGTGATGATGCTCCCAATCTCAAGGCACAACAGGTCTCTCAACCTGCTGCTGCTCGTAGTGTAGAGGTACAAGCACCATCAGCACATGCTGATGCTAGAGCTCTGGAGGAACATATTGATGATGTTGAAATCGAGGAAATGGTAGGCAACAAAACACTGGTGGCTTAGAAAAAACAGGAGCGCCGTAGTTTGACAGTGTTAGAAAAAATCCTTAAGGCAAAAGTGAAAGACATGAAATACGAGGTTGGATGGAATAAGTGGGGCCAACATGTTAACCCCAACAAGGCCATGTTCGGTAGTTAAATTGGAATCGTCACTTGGAAACGCGTGTCGATTGATGTACAATCGTGGCACCATGTTGTCACCGGGCTTAAGTTAGTGATGTGGGGAGATATTGTGGTGACATTATGATATCATTTTTTTAATTTACTAAAAAATAAAATAATGAAACATTTACTTACTCTTCATCATCCCTTATAGAGTGTATTTATAGTGGATGACTCGCATAAGGACTATGTATTAAGGATTTTTAGAAGGATTCACAGAGGCTTTCACACAATTTTAATGAGATGTTATTTTAAAGATGTTGAAGGGAAAATAAACTCGCACCCACCTCTTCTTTATGCATACCTGATAACCCAAGGAGTGTGGGATGCATTTACTAGCCGTTGTACAGAGTAGTTTTTTCAGGAACACTATGTTTGGTAATACGTTGTTTGACGATACGTGTATTCATCACTTTGATTGAAAATTTATTATTTATAAAACAACAATTAAGTGCTGAAAATAAGGAATGAGTAGCAAAACCAGCGTACCCCTACTGTAAAGCAAGAACGGGGTACGCTTCACTTGAAAAAAAATTGGTACGTATTTTAAATCTACCGTAATACTTTTATGTGACATAAAACAACACTATAACTATGTTCATCTGTTTATATGCAGATTGATGAATCCAAATCCAAAGTCACTTCCATCCCATGTCATGTGCTATGGAAGGAGGCGCGCGTAAATAAAGATGAGATACTAATAGATGATAAAACACAAAAAGTGTGGGAAACATGTGTAAGTATGATATAATAAATATTTGTCTTGATTTAAATCGATATTACATAACAATGATTACTTATTTTTCTATATTTTATATTTGACATAGTCACAAGAATCAACAACATCCAAACCGGATGAACACATACTTTTGGTGGCCTTGAAGTAGCCAGAAAAGTATGGTCGCGTTAGAGGTGTGGGTTTTGGGGTGACACCCTGAACATTTTTTGAGAAAAAAACAAGAGGATCAAAGTGAAGAAATCAAAATGATGATAGAAAGAATAACTATCCTTGAAGAACATATGCAATTGCAGAGAGAGTTCATGACAAATTTGATGGTGGGGGGGGGCAAAGAGAAGAAGCAACTCAAGAACAATCAGGGCGTGAAGATCCCGCCCCACCCCCACTAGCTTTGTGGTGAGCTATTCCCCTAAAAAACATTTCTTAACTGAGGTAATCAATGTTCTAATAATTGTTTCTATGAATTGTGAATCAGATAGACATTGATACCTTTCATGTACTAATATTGTACAGGGTGAAAATGAATGTGATTTATATCTACCAACACCCACCCATTGCCTTGTAACGAGGGTTATGGTGTTCAATATTCAGAACGTCATGCTACACAATAGACCACTTCCAACAGGTCATGTCAAAGTGCTGATTAGTGTATCCCATGAGTCGAGCACTGAGCTACATATTCTAATTGATGATGGAGATATTCATAAGGTCGAACAAGCTCTTGGAACATTCATCGCATGACCTTCATAGCTTGTAAAAAAACATGTCGATGAGAAGATATTCATTTACACTTTTTTTTCAAGATAAATCTTTAACATTTAATAAAAAAAGGTATGAACCAATGAATGTTATTACAAACGGACATAGGAAAGGGGGTGAAAAGAAAGAACGAATCAAAACCATCTCAATGATCAACCAATCGATCGAAATGATCTACCAAAAGCACCTTAAACCCACCCGTTCTATATCCACATTTATTATCATTGCAGGCTCATGTGGATACGAAGTTGAAAGGCGGCGGTACTCATATAATTGTTTTTGATGAAAATATGTACGAAGGGGAATATCCATATTTCATTAGTGTTGAAAATGTAACTGAAATCCTAACGTATGATTGGCTTTGCAGCTCAGTTGTAAATGTAAACATGAGGTATGTTTTCATGATTTTATTTTTCAAAAGCTTATATACTATGATAATTATGACTAAATACATTTAACATTTTTCGCAGGTGTATATATGAAAAACAATTTAAGGGATTTCCCCATGATTTTTTTGGATTGTTAGTCCTCACGTAACCTCTACAGAACAAAAAAAAAATAGAATTCGAGAAAGAGAGTGAAATAGTGGTAGACTTGCTCAAATCGTTTAACAATAAAATTATGGATGACAGACTCTTATTAATACCAACGATGCAGGGGTAAAACTCTATAATTTAATCATATAAAATATATTTTAATTTCTTTCATTACTTATTCCTTTTTGTGTTTTTAGACCGCATTGGATACTCATTGTGGTCAATTTGGATACTCTAAAGATTTATTTCATGGATTCAATGCATAGATATTCAACAAACCGACCACACATGATAGAGTTTGTCAATTTTTAATACACTACATCCAACATTTTAGAACTAAACATCTAGTTATATAATTTATATTATCTTTTAATGAGGATTCTGTTATGATAGGGTGGTGTGTGAATATCATCTACATCACGGAATGGAGCCATGGGAAAAGGATAAGGAACATCACAAGTACTATGATTGAATAACTATCAAGGTATATATAATAAGATTTCACTATCCAAACACATATAAAAAATTACTTATTTTTTTCATTGTTTCTGTAGTGTATGAAACAAACAAATGGAAAAGACTGTGGTTATTATGTTTGTAAATTTATAAAAGAGATCGTATTCCATGAACAAACAAGTATCCCTGAAGAGGTATTTTCGAAGATAATTACTATTTCATTTAAAATATTTATTAATCCTTTGTGTATTTATATTTTTTCAGTACTACCATGATTTTCGAAAAGAATCCTATTCACAAGTTGATATAGATTTGTTTAGAAACTAATGAGAAACATATCTGATGGAAGAATGTACACAAATAACATGAAGATGTGATCGGTATGACTCGAAGTGTCTATTTTTATTTAAAATTGTCAGGAATTTTAGTAAAATGAACAAGTGTCATACTGAAAACTGATCAAATACATTATGATTATTTTGATACTTTAGGTTAATGATCCATAAGTCATTTGTGACGTGTAGAAATCAACCACACCTAAATCCGATGCATGATGTGCTCATTATGACTTTAAGTGTGTATTTTTATATTAAATTAACAATAAATTTAGTAAAAAGAACAAGTGACATACTGAAAACCAAGAAAATGCATTTGGATTGTTTTGATACTTTAGAAAAAAAAATCCATCAGTCATTTGTGACGTGTAGGAATCAAACACACCTCAATTCGACGAACGATGTGACCAATATGACTAACAGTGTCTGTTATTAGTTTAAAATTGACATTTTAGCTCAAAACGTGTCACTCACTGAAAACCAAACAAACTCACTCTGATTGTCTTCATAATTTAGGAAAATGATTCATAAGTTCTTTTTGACGTGTATGAAGCAATCTCATGTCAAACCGACACACAATGCGACCGGTATGACTCAAAATGTATGTTTCCAGATTGAAATGACATTTTAGTAAAAAAACACTATTGACATACTAAAAACCGAGCAAACGCATTCAGATTGTTTTGATACTTTAGGAAAACGATCTATAAGTCATTTTTGACGTGTAGGAATCAACCGCACCTCAATATGACGCACGATGCGACCGGTATGACTCAAATTGTCTATTTTTATTTAAAATTGACATTAATTTTAGTAAAAAACACAATTGGCCTACTGAAAATTGAGAAAACGCATTCAGATTGTTTTGATAATTTAGTAAAATGACCCATGAGTCATTTGTAATGTGTTGGAATTAACCCCACCTCAATACAACGCACGATGTGACCGATATAAATCGAAATGTGTCTTTTAATTTAAAATTGACATTAATTTAAGTAAAAAGAACAACTGACACACTGAAAACTGAGAAAAAGCATTCAGATTGTTTTGATACTTTAGGACAATGATCCATGAGTCATTTGTGACATGTATGAATCAACCATACTTCAATCCGATGCACAATGTGGCCGGTATGATTAAAAATGTATGTTATCAGTTTAAAATTTACTTTTTAGCTCAAAACGTGTCACTCACTAAAAACGAAGCAAACACTTTCTGATTGTCTTTATAATTCAGGACAATGATTCTTAAGTTCTTTCTGATGTATATGAAGCATTCTCAAATCAAATCGACGCACGATGTGACTGGTATGACTCAAAAAGTGTGTTTCCAGTTTGAAATGATATTTTAGTAAAAAAAACACAACTGACATACTGAAAATCGAGCAAACGCATTTGGATTGTTTTTACACCTTAGAACAAAGATCCATGAGTCATTTGTGATGTGTAGGAATCAACCACACCTCAATCCGACGAACGATGTGACCGGTATAAATCCAAATGTGTTTTTATTTAAAATTGACATTAATTTAAGTAAAAAGAACAAGTGACATACTGAAAACTGAGCAAACACATTCAAATTATTTTGATACTTTAAGAAAATTGATCCATAAGTCATTTGTGATGTGTAAGAATCAATCGAACCTCAATTCGACGCATGGTGTGACCAGTATGACTAAACGTGTTCGTTATCAGTTTAAAATTGACATTTTAGCTCAAATGTTTCACTCACTGAAAACCAAGAAAACACTCTCCGATTGTCTTTATAATTTAGGAGAGCGATTTGTAATTCCTTTGTGATGTGTATGAAGTAGTCTCACCTCAAAGTAATGCACGATGCGACCTGTATGACTCAAAAAAGGTGTTTTTGATTTGAAATGATATTTTAATAAAAAAACACAACTATCATACTGAAAACTGAACAAAACCATTTGAATTGTTTTGATACTTTAGAAAAACGATCCATGAGTCATTTGTGACATGTAAGAATCAACCACACCTCAATCTGACGAATGATGTGACCGGTATAAATCAAAATATGTCATTTAAATTTGATATTAATTTTAGTAAAAAAACAAGGGACATACTCCAAACCAAGAAAACCCATTCAGATTGTTTTGATATTTTAGGACAATGATCCATAACTCATTTGTGACGTGTAGGAATCAACCCTACCTCAATACGATGCACGATGTTGTTGAGTTGGTATGGAGTATGATAATCTCTTATGATACCAACTGAAGGATCAAAATGATACTGTAGATACTCAATATACAAGAGGGGGGGGGGGGTGAATTGTATACTTTAAAAAATTCCTCAAGGAAATTTTGTATAAACAAAATTCACAACACCTCTAATTCTACACACTTTCTTGATTCCAGAAATATGTTTCCGAGAATGCAATTCCGGAAAAGTGTTTCCGAGAATGCAATTCCAGAAAAGTGAATCCGGAAATGAAACTTAACAAAAGTTTACAAGGATAAAGATTCTACCTTAAAGCGTATAGAATCTTACTAAATCATAGCGTACAAGTATAATGAAGTATACGATAGTTATACTTTCCTCAACAATCAAAATTACAGCGGAAAACAAATATGAAACACTACAAGTAACAAGTAGTAAATCTTTTAACCCAAAGAGAAGGGTATCCAACAACCTTGGATAAATGTCTCTTGATTTATACTCTCAAGAAAGTCTGTCTTAACCAAACCTAGGTAATCCCTCAATCTGAAGATCGGTATCTGTCTTTCTATCCCCGCAAGCCCTCAATTTGTAAGGAAATCGACACCTCTGACTTCACAACCTGAAGTCTCTGATTTTAAGGAAATCACACCTCTACACAAAGCAATTCTACACGAAGCAAAGTTTGAACAAGCCATTCAAACTTTTTGCACAAAGCCTGAGAGTTAATAAAAGTCTCTCTCTATAGAAATCACTTCAACAACATGTAAGCTCCAAAAGTTCTCTTCCGTCCTGAGCTCGTTCAAATGAGCTTCTATTTATAGGCACGACTCCAATGGTCGGGTCCCTCCTCCAACGGTCATATTTTTCCTTGAATTTCAGAGGGACCTGTATACGTGTCACTCAAACAATGGTTAGTTAGTAACTGAATGCACAACATTGTTTTATAACCAAAATATGAGTAAGAAAAAATATGGTTACATAACTAAATTCAATTATTCGGAATGTAAGAAAAAATGAAAGTTCGGAGTTTACCCAAAAACTATTCGGAGTTTATAATACAAGGATATTCAAATTCTGTTTTTCTAGGAATTCAGAACCTGAATTCTATAGAATTCAGGAGTCTGAATTTCAAAGAAATTCAGAATCTGGATTCACAAGAATTCGGAACCTGAACTTAGAAAGTCCGGAGTCCGAATTCAGTGGAATTCGTAGTCAGAAATCAGAAGAGTTTGGAGTCTGAATTCATAGAGTTCGGAGTTAGAAATCATAAGAGTTCGAAGTCTGAATTCAGAGAGTTCGGAGTTAGTACTCATAAGAGTTCGGAGTCTGAATTCAGAGAACTCGGAGTCAGATCTCAGAAGAGTTCAGAGTCTGAATTCATAGAACTCAGAGTCAGAACTCAGAAGATTTCGGAGTCTGAATTCAGAGAACTCGGAGTCAGAACTCTGAAGAGTTCGGAGTCTGAATTCCGAGGACTCGGAGTCAGAACTCAGAAGAGTTCAGAGTCTGAATTCAGAGAACTTGTAGTCAGAACTCATAAGTGTTCGGGGTTTGAATTCAGAGAACTTAGAATCTGAATTCGGATCCTAAAAACAGAATGCTCTATATCTAGGTATTGTATGATTCTGGGGTTTTGAATACGAAACTGAATTTTATACTTAGACAAAATGAACAATTAAAAACATGGTATTGATAAATTTCCTTAGAGAGGGAGAATTTTCCTTAGGAAAGTAAAACATAGGGTAGAATGAAATTTTCCTTAAGATAAGGTGTTTGTGATTTTCAAAACATGAAGGAATGAAAAAGTCATAAGGAAACCTTATTGACTCAACAATCTCCCCAAACAAGAAGGAATGAAAAATTCATAAGAAAGCCTTATTGACTCAATAATCTCCCCCTTTTTGGAAAGTAAAAACATCCTTATGAAAAAGAATATAAGGACTTAAAAAATATTTTTCTGGACTTTGAACGTAAAACTTATCTCCCTTCACACATGAGCAATGAAGAATACGACTAAACCCCCCTTAGGCTTTGGAACACTAAGGATCGTATTCTAGATTTCCAGAATGAGATTTTTCATTATCTTGAATATGGAAATATTTGTAATGAAAGCTCCCCCTTAGATGAACTCCCCCTTACTTAGGGATATTTCTTTTTCACTCAGAATTCTTTTTCTTTTCTCCCCCTTTGTGATTTTCAAAAAGAAATTTGAGGGAATGGAAAATAAATTATAGTACTTGAAAGATTAGTACAACATATTCAAAAGACAAGCAACCAAACATTTCATTATGATAGGAAAAATTTATGCAAGGAAATAAAATTCAACAAAAGATCGGATTGGGTCTATCATCCTTCCTTCTCCTTGGGCATAAACTTATTTACAAAGGTTTTCAGCTTTTTGAGCTCCTTGTGATCTTCCTCATCTCACTTTAGAATCTGATCCTGATCCTTGGTTTTCTTCTCTATAGCTTTGATTTTATCTTCCCGAGTCTTGAGAACCTCTGCCTGAGCCTTAAGGACTTCATCTTCCTTCCTCCTTTTTTGGACGGTTCAACCACTTCTTGTTTTTTCGGAACAACTTCAGCTTCTTCCTCTGGTAAGTCATAAAATTCTTTAGAGTCTGTAGAAAAACCAATGTTCATCCTCTTTAGGGTATCATCACTGACTAACACGACTTTGCAATTCCTTGGCTTGGAGCTGCAAGGAATTTTAAAAGATTCTAAGCATCGAACAATTAACTTGGAGAGAATGGTTAGATACATTATTATTCGATCCTTCAAGTTTCCATTCTTAATATTCTCAATCATAATGAGAATATGCTTTACCAAATTAACCTTTCTCAGGTTCACCAGAAAATCTAAAATATACATGTCACTTTTCTTCAAAGTGTCTTTGTCCCCTTTCCTCGGAATTATAAACCCTTGAACCCATAATTTGAGAATCCAATGATTTGTAGATAAGTGGGAAATCTTCAGAGTCTTTACATCTGTAAGGCTGAGGCACTCCATAGCTTTCACCTTAACAAAACTTCCTTTGACATCATGCAACTTATGAGAACAGAACTCAGCTTCCCCTTCGTATGGAACACCAACCAAACTAGCTACCATAGTATATGAAAGAGCATAAGTCTTTCCATTGCTTTTGAATGAAAACTTCTCTCTGCATTCTTCCTTAAAGAAACTAAATGATTCATAAAATTCAACTAGCAAGTCTGGATATACTAAATCTTGAGCCCCTAGCTTCAATACACAAACACTCTCCCATCCATTTAGATTAATGTTCTTCGAGATGATCGAATCATATTTAGTGAAGAAGTTCAAATGCACCAACCTTTCTCTATATACCTGCCACTCCGAGATTGACTTGACAGTAGACATATCTTTCTGAGAGGATTCTTCTACAGACATTCGGAATTGAAAAACCCTTGAAAATCCGGAATGAGCTTATATAGAAGGGCAGCACTTCAGCACACGAGAGCTTGAGATTCGATGTGGGACAAACATCAGGGGGTCCTTTATATAGGCGTTTGAAGAGACAATTCATCTTCCAAACTCAATCCAATGGCTGAAAATCCTTCTAATAAGATCTGACAGTCAATATGATAGCCGCAAGGAAATCTTGGATCTGATCTTTTGAGGTTTTTAAGAAAAATAATCGGATTTAATAAAAAGAGAATTCAAAAATTTAAAAATGAAAGAAACTACCAATAATTAAAGGATGATTACGAAAACTCAGGAAAGAAAACATACCTTTCGGATTTCCAGGAAGATTATTCGTAATGGGAAGAATTCTTCTTGAAGTACTTTAAATTCTGAAAAAAAATTTGAAAAAGAATTTGAAAAACCTGACTACGAAAAATTTAGAAAATATTCATTATGAAAATTTTGAAAATCTTCATTATGAAATTTTGAACTACAAAAATCTTCATTACGAAAAATTTTCATTATGAAAAATTTTAAGCTTAACTATATATATAAAAATCTAGCTACAAAAATTTTCATTATGAAGGATTTTAAAAATCTGACTATGAAAATTTTCATTACGAAGGATTTGAAAAATCTGACTACGAAAATTTTCATTACGAAAGATTTTAAAATAACTAATAAGCAAATGTACCCCCCCTTTGGAAAGGAGTTTATTACTGTAAGGAGATTGGTTTCAACAGAAAGTGAACAAGGAAGATTACCTTATGGTTATCATTCCTAACTTCTGTTTAATGTATTCAAATCTATCGGAGGGTAAAGATATTGTGAAAATATCAGAAAGTTGATTTTGTGTTCCGATAAATTGAAGAATTATATCCTTTTTTTGTGTGTGATCCCTAAGAAAGTGATGCCTAATATCTATGTGCTTTGCATGAGAGTGATGTGCAAGGTTTTTTCTTAAGACAATGACACTAGTATTATCACACAAAATTTGTGTTTTGGTAAAATTCATACCATAGTCTGTGAGTGTGTGTTGCATCCACAACACTTGAGCATAACAAATTTCAACTGCTACATATTCAGATTCAACAGTGGAAAGTGCTACTGAGTGTTTCTTCTTACATGACCAAGAAACCAATGAATCTCCTAAGAAATGACACGTTCTGGATGTACTTTTTCTATCCATTCTACATCCACCAAAGTCAGCATCTGAAAAAATTTTCAAAACAAAATCATTTTCAGAAGTATAAAAGAGTCCTAAATCCATGGTTCCCTTTAAGTAGCGAACAATTCTTTTCACTGTCTTTAAATGAGATTCCTTAGGATTGGATTGATATCTTGCACATAAGCATACTGAAAACATTAAGTCCGGACGACTAGCTGTTAAGTAAAGTAAGATTCCTATCATACCTCTAAAAGATGATTGATTTACTGGTTTCCCAGCTTCATTAAGATCAAGTGAATTTGAGGTACTGATGAGAGTACTTATACTCTTAGTGTTGTCATATCCATACTTTTTAAGAAGATCTTTAATATACTTATGTTGGGATATATAGATTCCTTCTGGTTTTTGAGAAATTTGAAAACCAAGAAAAAATGTTAACTCACCCATCATATTCATTTCAAACTTAGATTTCATTAGATTCGCAAAGGAATCAGTTAAATATTGCTGAGTTGAACCAAATATAATGTCATCAACATAAATTTGAACAATCAAAACATTTTTCTTATCTTTTTTTATAAAAAGGGTTGGATCTGCATTTCCCTTAACATAATTATTTTGAAGCAAAAATCCTGTAAGCATATCATACCAAGCTCGAGGGGCTTGCTTAAGTCCATACAAAGCTTTGGTAAGTTTATAAACATGTTCAGGATGTTTTGTATCTTCAAAACCACGAGGTTGTTTAACAAAAACTTCCTCTTGTACAAAACCATTAAGGAAAGCACATTTCACATCCATTTGAAAAAGTTTGAAATTGGAGAATGCTGCAAAGAAAAGTAGAATATGAATAGATTCAAGTCTAGCTACTGGAGCATATATTTCTTCATAGTATATTCCTTCTTGTTGATTATATCCTTTAACAACCAATCTAGCTTTATTTCTAACTATGATTCCATTTTCATCACACTTATTTCTGAAAACCCATTTTACTCCAATAACAGAAGTTTCCTTAGGTCTTTCAACCAAGGTCCAGACTTGATTCCTTTTGAATTCATTTAGCTCATCTTGCATAGCTTTTATCCAATCATCATTACCTAAAGCTTCATCATTGCTTTTTGATTCTAATTGGGAAAAGAATGCTAGATGTTCTAATTCATTTCTTAAGGAACTTCTAGTCCTTACGGGTTGATTAACATCAACAATGATACTATCACTGGGATGATTCTTTAGAAACAAATGGTTTGAGTTTTGTAAAACCTATTCATCAACATAGGGTAGAAAGTCTTCTGGGGTAAATGCTTCAGAAACATTTTCTTGGACATTTTCATTATCATAATAATCTTCTATCAAAGGTTGATAACTAGTTTTTGAAAACACATCCGAAGATATAGGTTGAGGTTGTTTGAAAACAAAAAGGTTGGTTTCATCAAATTTGATATGTACTATTTCTTCAATAGTACAAGTGTTTTTATTGAAAACTCTATAAGCCTTAGAATTTGCGGAGTAGCCTAAGAAAATTCCTTCATTAGACTTTGGTGCGAATTTGTGTAGATTATCTTTAGTATTCAAAATGAATACCTTGCAACCAAAAACCTTGAAGTAGGAAAGTCTAGGTTTTCTACCATTTCATAACTCATAAGGAGTTTTATTAAGAAAAGGTCTAATCAACACTCGATTTATAGTATAACAAGCAGTATTTACAACTTCAACCCAAAAATGTTTGGCTACAGAATATTCACTCAACATGGTTCTTGTTATCTCTTGAAGAATTCTATTTCTTCTTTCAACAACACCATTTTGTTGAGGTGTTCTAGGTGCTGAGAAGTTATGAGTAATACCTTTTCTACTACAAAAGGTTTCAAAATCAGAATTTTGAAATTCTCCTCCATGATCACTATAAATAGTTATCAAAGGAAGGTTTTTCTCATTTTTAACTTGGGCTCTAAAACTTTTAAAATAAGAAAAAGATTCAGATTTCTTTGCAAGAAAATAAACCCACATAAATCTAGTGTAATCATCAACTAAGACAAATACATAATATTTACCTCTGATACTTCCAGTTTGTGTTGGTCCAAAAAGATCCATATGCACCAACTGTAATGCATCCACTACTACAACTTGGCCTTTTATTAGTGCTAAAAACCGACATTAACAGCGCTAGAAAAGCGCTGTTAATGCCTACGTAGATAAGGGGGGGGGGGTCCGCTTTATCAACGCTCGGAAAAGTGCTGATAAATGGGACCTTTATCAGCGCTTTTTCGAGCGCTGATAAAGGGGGTCCTTTATCAGCGCTCACAAAAGCGCTGATAAAGGCACCATCGCCTGCACCTGCAAAACAGAACCTGCACACCTGCACAAACCAGAATCCATTAACTTGACAGAACCTGCACACCTGCAAAACAGAACCTGCACCATCGCCACACCTTCACCATCGCCCGCACCTACACAAAATAGCACCCGCACTCAATATTTTGATAGACAAAGGTATATACATTTACTTAACATCATGAATACAAAAAAACACACTGCTATATACATTTCAAATATTATTTTACATGGTTACAATTACAATTATTCAACAACAGTTATAAACATTCATGTTTCATCCTTTGATATCCGTGATCCGCTCTCAAAAATTGTCGTCCATGGTATTTGTTGCCGAACAAAGCATCCGAACTCAAGGAAAAAAATACACCTATATAAAAAAACAAATATTATGTTAGTAATGAAATAATGAAATAAATTAAAACAGTAATATGAAATAATACATTAATATCGAAATGTGAAACTAAAATATGAAATTTTAAACTAAAATGTTTTTATTCTGATAACAATGAAAGGGAATAATGTAAAATCAATATGTTTTTGGATGATTTATCTCATTTAATAAATACTGGTTCTTTATCTAATGAAAATATTTACTGGTCACACCATGCGTCGGATTGAGGTGCGATCGATTTGTACACGTCACAAATGACTCATGAATCGTTGTCCTAAAGTTTCAAAATAATCTGAACGCTTTTGCTCGGTATTCCTTATGTCAGTAGTGTTGTTTTCTAAAGTTTATGTCAATTTGAAACTGATATCAGAAACTTTTAGCCATTCCGGTCACACCGTGTGTCGGATTGAGGTGCGGTCGATTCGTACACGTCACAAATGACTCATGGATCGTTGTTCTAAAGTATCAAAACAATCCGAACGCGTTTTCTTGGTTTGCCATATGTACCTTGTGTTGTTTTCTAAAGTTTTTGTCAATTTGAAACCGATATCAAACACTTTTAGCCATACCGGTCACACCGTGCGTCAGATTGAGGTGCGATCGATTCTTACACATCAAAAATGACTCATGGATCGTTTTCCTAAAGTATCAAAACAATCCGAATGCGTTTGCTCGGTATTCCGTATGTCAGTAGTGTTGTTTTCTAAAGTTTATCTCAATTTGAAACTGAAATCAGACACTTTTAGCCATACCGGTCACACCGTGCGTCAGATTGAGCTTCGATCAATTCGTACATGTCAAAAATGACTCATGGATCGTTGTCCTAAAGTATCAAAACAACCCAAATGCATTTTTTCAGTTTTCCGTATGTCACTTGTGTTGTTTTCTAAAGTTTATGTAAATTTGAAACTGATATCAGACACTTTTAGCCATACCGGTCACACTGTGCGTCGGATTGAGGTGCATTTGATTCGTACACGTCACAAATGACTCATGAATTGTTGTCCTAAAGTTTCAAAACAATCCGAACATGTTTTCTCAGTATTCCGTATGTCAATAGTGTTGTTTTCTAAAGTTTATGTCAATTTGAAACTGATATCAGACACTTTTAACCATACCGCTCACACCGTGCATCGGATTGAGGTGAGGTCGATTCGAACATGTCACAAATTACTCATGGATCGTTTTACTAAAGTATCAACACAATCCGAATGCATTTGCTCAGTTTTCCGTATGTCACTTTTGTTGTTTTCTAAAGTTTTATGTCAATTTGAAAGTGATATCAGACACTTTTAGGCATACCGGTCACACCGTGCGTCGGATTGAGGTGCGGTCGATTCGTACATGTCACAAATGACTCATGGATCGTTTTCATAAAGTTTCAAAACAATCAAAACGCGTTTGCTCGGTATTCCGTATGTTAGTAGTGTTGTTTTCTAAAGTTTATGTCAATTTGAAAATGATATCAGACACTTTTAGCCATTTCGGTCACACCGTGCATCGGATTGAGGTGCGTTCGATTTGTACACATCACAAATGACTCATGGATCGTTGTTCTAAAGTATCAAAACAATCCGAATGTGTTTTCTCGGTTTGCCGTATGTCACTTGTGTTGTTTTCTAAAGTTTTTGTCAATTTGAAACTGATATCAGACACTTTTATCCATATCAGTCACACCGTGCGTTGGATTGAGGTGCGGTCGATTATTACACGTCAAAAATGACTCATGGATCATTTTCCTAAAGTATCAAAACAATCCAAACACATTTTCTCGGTTTTTCGTATGTCACTTTTGTTGTTTTCTAAAGTTTTATGTCAATTTGAAACTGATATCAGACACTTTTAGCCATTCCGGTCACACCGTGCGTCGGATTGATGTGCGGTAGATTTGTACATGTCACAAATGACTCATGGATCGTTTTCCTAAAGTATAAAAACAATCCGAACGCGTTTTCTCAGTTTTCCGTATGTCACTTGTGTTGATTTCTAAAGTTTATATCAATTTGAAACTGATATCAGACACTTTTCTCCATACTGGTCACACCGTGCGTCGGATTGAGGTACGGTCGATTCGTACACATCACAAATGATACATAGATCATTGTCCTAAAGTATCAAAACAATTCGAATGCGTTTTCTCGGTATTCCGTATGTCAGTAGTGTTGTTTTCTAAAGTTTATCTCAATTTGAAACTGAAATCAGACACTTTTAGCCATACCGGTCACATCGTGCATCGGATTGAGCTGTGGTCGATTCATACACATCACAAATGACTCATGGATCGTTGTCTTAAAGTATCAAAACAACTTGAACGCTTTTGTTCGGTTTGACGTATGTCACTTGTGTTGTTTTCTAAAGTTTATGTCAATTTGAAACTGATATCAGAAACTTTTAGCCATACCGGTCACACCGTGCGCTAGATTGAGGTGCGGTCGATTTGTACACATCAAAAATGACTCATGGATCGTTGTCCTAAAGTATCAAAACAATCTGAACGCATTTTCTCGGTATTCCGTATGTCAGTAGTGTTGTTTTCTAAAGTTTATGTCAATTTGAAACTGATATCAGACACTTTTAGCCATACCCGTTACACCATGCGTCGGATTGAGATGCGGTCTATTTTTACATGTCACAAATGACTCATGGATCGTTTTCCTTTAGTATCAAAACAATCCGAACACATTTGCTCAGTTTGCCGTATGTCACTTTTGTTGTTTTCTAAAGTTTATGTCAATTTGAAACTGATATCAGAAACTTTTAGGCATACCGGTCACACCGTGCGTCGGATTGAGGTGCGATTGATTCATACACGTCATAAATGACTCATGGATCGTTGTCCTAAAGTATCAAAACAATCAGAATGCGTTTTCTCGGTATTCCGTATGTCAGTAGTGTTGTTTTCTAAAGTTTATGTCAATTTGAAACTGATATCAGACACTTTTTTCCATATCGGTCACACCGTGTGTCAGATTGAGCTGCGGTTGATTCGTACACGTCACAAATGACTCACGGATCGTTTTCCTAAAGTATCAAAACAATCTGAACGCGTTTTCTTGGTATTTCGTATGTCAATAGTGTTGTTTTCTAAAGTTTATGTCAATTTGAAACTGATATCAGACACTTTTAGCCATAACCAACACACCGTGCGTCAGATTGAGGTGAGGTCGATTCGTACACGTCACAAATGACTCATGGATCATTTTCCTAAAGTTTTAAAACAATCTAAACGTGTTTTCTCGGTATTCCGTATGTCAGTAGTGTTGTTTTCTAGAGTTTATGTCAACTTGAAACTGATATCAGACACTTTTAGGCATACCGGTCACACCGTACGTCGGATTGAGGTGAGGTCGATTTGTACACGTCAAAAATGACTCATTGATCGTTTTCCTAAAGTTTCAAAACAATCCGAATGCGTTTTCTCAGTATTCCATATGTCAGTAGTGTTGTTTTCTAAAGTTTATGTCAATTTGAAACTGATATCAGACACTTTTAGCCATATCCATTACACCGTTCGTCGGATTGAGGTGAGGTCGATTCGTACATGTCACAAATGACTCATCGATCGTTGTCCTAAAGTTTCAAAACAATCCGAACATGTTTGCTCGGTATTCTGTATGTCAATAGTGTTGTTTTCTAAAGTTTATGTCAATTTGAAACTGATATCAAAAACTTTTAGGCATACCGGTCACACCGCGCGTCAGATTGAGGTGCGGTCGATTCATACACGTCACAAATGACTCATGGATCGTTCTCCTAAAGTTTCAAAACAATCCGAACGCGTTTGCTCGATATTCCGTATGTCAGTAGTGTTGTTTTCTAAAGTTTATATCAATTTGAAACTGATATCAGACACTTTTAGCCATTCTGGTCACACCGTGCGTCGGATTGAGGTGCGGTCGATTCGTACACGTCACAAATGACTTTTGGATCATTTTCCTAAATTATCAAAACAATCCGAACACGTTTGCTCGGTTTGTCGTATGTCACTTGTGTTGTTTTCTAAAGTTTATGTCAATTTGAAACTGAGTAGTAGGAATTCACTAATCCAAGGATATGAAACATAAGAAAGGGAGATCATAGATTCTCAATAAGTGTAAACAAGGGAGATATCAATGACCATATAAAGATAACATAAGTATTAGGAATTCACCTTCATTGTCATATTTGTTTACATTCTTCCATCAGGTACGCTGCCCATTCGTTTCTAAACACATTTATATCATCTTCTGAATAGGAGTTTTTGCGACAGTCATAGTAGTACTGAAAAAATATAAATACACAAAGGATTAATAATTATTTTAAATTAAGCAGTAATTATTTTCAAAAATACCTCTTCAGGGATGCTAGTTTGTTCATGAAATATGATCTCTTTCATAAATTTACAAACATAATAACTGCAGTCCTTGTCGCTTGTTTGTTTCGGACACTGCAGAAACATCAAGAAAAATAAGTAATTTGTTTTTATATGTATTTGGACAGTGAAATATAATTATATATACCCAGATACTTCTCCATTTGTAGATCTTGTGGGCATTGTCGTCCTTATGCCCTGGATTCATTCCAGCCTTTAGACGATATTCATACACCACCCTATCATAAAAAAATCCTCATTAAAAGATAATATAAATTATATAACTAGATATTTAGTTCTAAAATTTTGGATCTAGTGTATTACGAATTGACAATCGCTATCATGTGTGGTCGGTTTGTTGGATATCCATGCAGTGAATCCAGAAAATAAATCTTTGGAGTATCCAAATTAACTGCAATGGGTATCCAATGTTCCCTAAAAACACAAAAAGGAATAAGTACTGATAGAAATGAAAATATAATTGATATGATTAAAATGTAGAGTTTTACACCTGCAATGTTGGTATTAAAAAGAGTCTGTCAGTTGTAATTCTTCTTTGAAACATTCTGAGCAGATTTGACATTAATTCAGCCTGAAAATCAGAATCTATTTCTTCTCATTGTGTAGAAATGATGTGAGGACTAACGAGTCCAAATTTGTATTCATGGGAAAATCCCTTCAATTGTTTTTCATATATACGTCTGTGAAAAATATGAAATGTATTTATCCATGATTATCATAGTATATCAGCTTCTGTAAAATCAAATCATGAGAACATACCTTATGTATACATTTATAACTGAGGCGCCTAGCCATTTGTATGTGATGATCTCAGCAAAAACGTCAACACTAACGAAATATAATGTTTCCTCTTCGTACATATCTTTTTCACAAACAATTGTGTGACTCTTTCCGCCTATCATTTTCGTATTCACATGAGCTTGCAATGATATTAAATGTGGATATAGAACGGGTGGGGTGAACGCGCTCTCAGTAGATCATTTTGATCAGTTGGTTGATCCTTTGGAGCCTCTCTTTCATTTTAGCTCCTCCATTTTGTCCTTCTGTAATAACATTCATCGGTTCAGCCATTTTATAATTTAATGTTAAAGGTTCTGCTTGAAAAATTAATTGGAAATGAATACCTCCTGGTCGACATATTTTTTTACAAGATTCGACGACCATGCAACGAATGTTCCAACATCTTTTTCCACTGTATGAATGTCATCATCGTCTTTTGGCACAGGTAGCTCGGCGCTCGGCTCATGAGCTACGTTAATCGACACTTTGACATGACCGGTTGGAAGTGTTCTGGAGTGTAGCGTGTCATTCTGCATATTGAACACCGTAGCCCTCGCTACAAGGCGATGGGTGGGAGTTGACATATATAAATTACAGTCATTTTCACCCTGTAGAATATCATTACAAGAAAGGTATCAGTGTCTATGTGATTCAAATTTCACAGAAATGAATATTATAACATTGATTACCTCGGTTAAGTCAGGTCTTTGAGGGGAATGACTCGCCTCAAAGCTGGTGGGGGGTGGGGTGGGATCTTCTCGCGTGGGTTGTTCTTGAGTTGTTTGTTCTCTTCGCCTCTCCTCCATCAAAGTTGCTAGAATCTTTCCCTAACTTTGGAATTTTTCTTCAAGGGTAGCTACTCTATCTCTCATTACTTTCAATTCTTTAGTTTGTTCATCCTCTTGTTTTTTTTTCTGAAAATATGCCCGGGGTGACACCCCAAAACCCACACCTCTGACGCGGCCATACTGTTCTGGCTGTTTCAAGGCTGCTGAAAGTATGTCTGCATCCGGTGCAGGTGTTGTTGATTCCTGTGACTATTTCAAATAGAAAATATGAAAAAATAAGTAATCATCGTTATGTAATAGTGATTTAAAGCAAAACAAGTTTATATTATGTCATACTTACACATGTTTCCCACACTTTTTGTGTGTTTTCATCTACCAGTTTCCCCTCTTTATTAACATGAGCCTCCTTCCATAGCACATGACGTGGAATGGAAGTGGCTTGAGATTTTGCTTCATCAATCTGCATATAAACAGAGAAACATGGTTACAATGTTGTTTGATATCACATAAAATTATTACAGTACTTTTAAAATACATACCAATTGTTTTTCAATTAAAGTGTACCCCAGCCTTGCTTTACGGTAGGGGTACGCTGGTTTTGCTGCCTGTTCTTTATTTTCAGCACCCAATTGCTGTTTCATAAATAAAAACCTGTTAATCAACGTGATGAATACAAGCAACGTTACACAACGTGTAACCAAATACAATGTACCTGAAAAGTTTGTTCCGCACGATGGTTGGAAAACGCATCCCACACTCCTTGGGATATCAAGTGTGCATAAAGAGGAGGCGGGTGCGACTTGATTTTCCCTTCAGCATCTTTCAGATGATGTTTCGTTAAAATGGTGCGAAAGCCTCTATGAATCCTTCCTGCCAGTCTTAATACATATTCTTTGTGCGAAACATCTACTATAAATGCACTCTGCAAGAGATAATGAAGAGTTAGCCAATATTTCAGTATTTTATTTTATTTTATTTTAATAAATTAAATAAATGATATCGTAATGTTACCGTAATCTCTTTCCACATTAATGTTTTTAGCCCGCTGAAAACATGGTACCACGACTCTACATCAATCGGCATGCGTTGCCGAGTGACGATTCCAATGTAGCTACTAAAAATGGCTTTGTTGGGGTTTACATGCTGGCCTCATTTATTCCATCCCACCTCATATTTGATGCCTTTTGCTTTTGCCTTAAGGATTTTGGCTAAAACTTCGGCGCACCTGTTTTTTTGTGTCACCGGGGTTTCATCGCCTACCATTTCCTTGGTTTCTACATCATCATTATGTTTCTCCGAAGCGCTAGCATCGACACTGGGACCAGCTGCAATAGGTTGAGAGACCTGTTGTTCCTCAGCAGTGGGACCGGCTGCAACAGGTTGAGAGACCTGTTGTGTCTCGGGATTGGGTGCATCAGCATGTGAAGAAGTCATTATCTGCAGAACTGGTTTAACATTTAATTTTGATCACATAAAAGCAACAACGAACAGATAATAACATAATGTAACACAATCTATATTACAATAAAAAAATAACCTGATTATTGAACTCTCTCTTTTTTAAAGGCTGAAGGGATTTGACCCCTCTATCAACTATCCATATCCCTTCATTGTGGTCTCCTCTGACATACAAAACGTCGTCTACATTGGGACCACTGCAAAATGATTATGAAGTCCCAATGAAAGGGTCATCTTCTGTTGAGTTTTCATCTGACCCTTCAGCTGTTTTGGTCGATAACAGAACGATTGACCAGTTTCGGTTTGCGGGATTTGAAACATAAAATACTTGCACTGCCTGTGATGCCATTATAAACGGTTCATCTTGTTCCCCTTCTTTACTGAAATCAACTTTCACGAATCCCAAATCATCTATTTTAACAGCACTCCTGTTATCAACCCACTTGCATTGAAATATCGGAACTTGAAATTCCGTATAATCCAACACCCATATTTGCTTGATGATGCCAAAGTATGACATATTGACATAAATTGGATTTCTGTCCTTAGCATCGGAAACATGCATTGCTTCAGCCACAAGTGTAACCCCACTATTCTGCATGGTACTGTCTTCATCATGTTCATTAGTATAAAATGTATAACCATTAACTACATAAGAATTGTAAGATAATGCATACACACTTGGTCCTCCGGCTAGCCATCTATGTCGTTCGGAAATTGACTTTGGATTTTCATCTGACTTCTTAAAAATATGATCTCGAAACCATCCTATAAACTATCGATTATGTGTATCTGATATCCATTTTTCAGCCCTAAATGGATTCAAATGCCTAAGAATTTCTTTGTGGATTTCAACATATGGGTCAACTTCAAAACTGTTATGCAAAACATAAAGGTGGGCCTACTCCCGACCTGTAATATTGATTGTGACAACCTGTCTTCCAGAAATTCCTTCACCCTCAAGCCGCCCAGTGTGATGAGATTTCGGTAGGCCAATGATTTCCACACCAGACAAGTATTCGGTACAGAATTCAACTGCTTCCTCAACAATATATCGCTCTGCAATACAACCCTCTGGCCAACTTTGATTTTTGATATACCTTTTCAAAATATTCATATACCATTTAATGGGGTACATCCATCTGTAATGTACATGACCACATAGTCGAATCTCTCTCACCAAGTGGACCATCAAATGAACCATTATATCAAAAAATGAAGGCGGGAAGAACATTTCTAATTCACATAATATGACGGAAATTTCTTTTTCCATTGTTGGAAATTTCACCGGGTCTATAACTTTGCTGCATATAGGTTTGAAGAAGAAACACAGTTTCGTTAATGTATGGAAAAAATTCTTGGGCAAAATGCAACGTAAAGCAATTGGAATGAGATCTTGCATCAAAACATGATAGTCATGTGATTTCAGACCTTTTAACTTCATGTTTCTTATTGACACGAGGTTACTGATATTTGACGAATACCCCTCTGGAACCTTTACGTCATTCAAGAAGTTGCAAAACTGATATCTCTCCTGCCTGGAAAGAGTGTAAGCAGCAGGAGGAAGAAATGTTCATTTTTCACCCTTCACTGGTGCCAACTCTTCTCGTATTCCCATCTCAACCATGTCCAACCTAGCCTTAATTCCATCTTTTTTTTCCAGATGTATTTAGCAACATGCTGATGACACTATCAAATACATTTTTTTTACATGCATAACATCAAAAAAATGTCTGACATATAGACAATTCCAGTATTGTAATTAAAAAAAACTGATCTCCTTTTCCAACCGATTTTCATAAGGTTTTTTGAAGCCGGTTTACCAAAAGTAGTGTTCACATTTTTAACTTTCTCAAACAATTGATCGCCTGTTAGTAGAGACGGTGCTGTACATTCTTCTGAATTTCCATAGAATGATGTCGTCCAAGAACAATACTTATGTCGTCACGGTAGAAATCTGCCATGTCCTAGAAACACAATTTTCGATGAATGTTTCAACCTAATTGATTGTGTACCTTGTTCGCAAACGGGACAACCTTGAGTTCCTTTAATGCTATATCCTAAAAAATTTCCAAGCAGTGAAGTCATTTATCGTCTCGTACAACATGACTCTCAAAGTGAAATCTTCCTTTCTGTAAGCATCATACAATGTAACACATGAATCCCACAATAATTTCAAATCTTCGATCAATGGAGCTAAATAAACATCAATATCATTACCCGGTTGTTTTGGTCCTTATATAAGCATAGATAACATGATGTATTTTCGTTTCATGCATAACCACGGTGGTAAGTTATAATTTATCAACATAACCGGCCATGTACTGTGACTGTTGCTTTGAAAACTAAAAGGATTCACTCCATCTGTAGATAATGCACGACAAAGGTTTCTCGACTCGTTTCCAAATTCAGGATACTCACGATCAATTCTCTTTCACTGTGGAGAGTCTGCCGGGTGACGTAGTATCCCATCTTTAATTTTTGTATCTGCATGCCATGTTAATTGTTCTGCAGTCTCCTCACCTCCATATTGGCGCATAAACCTTGGAATGATTGGAAAGTACCATACAACTTTAGTAGGACTGGATTAGTATTTCTTGTATCGAGAAACACCACACTTTGGGAATTCTTTAAGTGATTTTTGGTCCTTGCAAAACATTATACAGTCATTCGGACAGACGTGTATTCTTTCAGAGATCATACCCATCGAGCGTAGCATTCGTTTGGCATCGTATGTTCGGCTCGGGAGCTCATTGTCTTCTAGGAGCATGTCATTCATGAGAGAAAGTAGTTTCGTAAAACTGGTGTCACTCCACCCATTATGTTCTTTCAAATTATACAGCTTCAGTACGGCTGACAATGCTGTATATTTAGTGCAACCATCATACAATGGCGTCTTTGCACAACTTTTTAACTTCTCAAACAATTTTGGGCAATCACGAAGTTCATCTTCGACAGTCCTTGTCATTTTCTCAATACGATTTTCATCATCATTCACATCTATAATCACATCCTCCATACAATCATCTTCATTGTTCATGTCTGTAATCATATCAGATGATCCATAAAACGCAGTGTCATCTTAGTCACTACCTACATTAATTGTTTCCCCGTGTTTATTCCAACATGTATAACTCTGATCTATTTCATGACAGATCAAGTGTTCTTCCAACTCCTCTGGACTAATTTGTTTTGAATAAAAACAGTGTAAACATGGACAAAGGATTTGAGAAGGGTCACATGCATGATCTTTTGCAAACTTGATAAACTCTTTCATGCCTTCTTCATACTCTTTTGTCAACCGATTGACATTCATCCATTCTTTATTTATATTCATCCTATTTGAAATCCATAGGATGATTATATAGGTTAGGGGAGAAGGAATATGAATATAATTTAGATAAAAAACTAGATACTTCAAAAATGGTGGGGGGCGTGCTCATTAATAGCAAATCTTGGGTGGTTCTTGGGATTCATCCAATCTCTTCCTCTCTTCGATCCCCCCTGATGAGGGGTGGTTCTTGGGAGTTTTTTATAGTGCGTTAGTGATTTTTTCCCTCATACTTCCTCCATTACTATTATCATTTATTTTCCTATGATTTGGGATGATTTTAACTAGGATTTGTGTGATGATTTCACTATATCATCTTCAAATCAATTCAGATGATGTAGATTTTGATTGTATTGGCTAGAGGTTATCCTTGTATGATGAACGCACCATGTTTTGTGTGGTTTAGGTGGTGTTGTGTTTCCCAGTGAGTTTTTAAAAGATTATTCCTAATGATATTAAGGTGAATAATTAATTATAAGTTTCTATAATTAATTATTTGGGGATTGTGCCTTGAGATTGGGTCTCAATCATTGGTACAAGATTAGATAAGGCATGTATAGTCTTGTTTGAGGATGAGTTGATCTTGGTGAGGGGGTTACTCCATTTTTTGAGGTAGGTGGACCCTATAATACAAAACCATGTTCCAATTTATGCATGATTGTGCATTCATGCATGGGTATATGTGTTCCAGTGAAAGGGATAGAAATCAAGAGCAACCAAGGTAAATAAATAGGGTGTTTTTGACGCACCAAGAGATAGAGTGAGGGTTTTATTGAATGTTTGTGATTTTGTGATCATCCATAGATTATGTCTCCATGGAGTAGTTGTGTTTATGAAAGGATCAGGTTTGGTATGAGTTTTGTATAGCCTAGTTAGGTTTTCTAAGGCTATTTGTGTAACGACCCGAAATTTTGAATAAATCTTATTTCCTAATTTTGTGTGTTATTTTATTTTTTATACTCAACAAAACTGTTTCATTTGATAACATGAGTATAATTAAAATGAGACTGTTGGGTTTTGAGTATTATATGACCATTGGTCAATATAACTGCTGGAAACTAAACATTTTGATTATTGTCTCTAAATACAAGTGATCTTGGTTAATTAATATAGAAAGAAGATTCGATGACCTCACCCAGTAGTCTTGGACCGATCAAAGCCCATCTAACAGAACTTGGAAAGGAGGTAGCACCACTGAGATTTTCTCTGGACCAAACCCAAGCCGAACTTCATCGTGTGAAGCTAGAACATAATCGCCTTTGTGAGAAGTTCAAACTGATAGAAATTACTACTCGTGCAATATTGGCCGAGCCTCCCTCAGATTCTATCACCTTAGCACACCTTACACTTAGGTCCTATGCTTGTGTGATAAGGGGCTATGTAAGGAGACCGTAACTGCCTTGTGTAATCCTTTGTTTTAAATAAAAATTTTAATTTCTTCTTATGATGAAGTTTATGAATTTTCAAATGTCTGGATAAATATAGTATGCATATTTTGAGTGAATTTTAGAGAAAGGATATTTTTAAAAAATGTTTATGTAAACCTTAAATAATTAAAAATGTGTAATGATTTTCAAAAAATGGTCTTCTACAATATGTTCAGTACGAAATTTAGAGTCTAATAAGATCAACTTAATTTTTGATGAATAGTAAATTATGAATAGTGATTTTATACTTAGGATTAGTAATGTGACCAAATGGATTAGTAATCTCACTTAAAGAAAGTATTAATATAATCTAGGCACCTTGATTAAGTAATGTGATTCAATAAAATGGTTAAATAACGGTTTCATAAATTATTAGTCAAGTATTGGTTCTTTTCGGGTGAATAGTGTTTTTTAATTAAAAATTAAATTAAAAATATTTAGAAAATTATTTTTATAAAATGGAGTTCATTTTTGAACTCAGAGCATTGATATTATGTTAAGGTAATTTTTGGGGATTTTTCTGAAAAAAATGAATTTTTGGTGAATAGTGTTTTTATTTAAAAATTAAATTAAAAATATTTCAAAAAATATTTTTATAAAATGGAGTTTATTTTTGAATTTAGAGCATTGATATTATGTTAGGGTAAATTTTTGGGAGTTTTCTAAAAAAGTTGAATTTTCAGTGAATAGTAAAAATACAGTTTTAGGGTTTTAGTATGTTTAATGACATCATGACTACATCATGATGATGCCATGAGATATTTTAAGGGATGACCAACTAAAGGGGATGAATTATTGTATGAGATGTCCCAAGTGACCAATACCATGGGCAAATACCATGGGCAAACCCATGGTTTTGCCAATACCACCAATGAGGTGTCCATTGGTCATTAATGCCTTGTCCCCTCACTTTCCCTATAAATACCCACCATTTCTTCCTTTAGTTTTCACTCCCAACTCTCCCCCAATGAATCTATGGTCTCATTACCTCCCAAAGAGTCCTCCCAAGGTGCCCCCAAACCCTCAAGGTCCCAACCTTTGGGTTTTAAGAGTTACGTTTTAAGGTAAGGGATCCAACCTCTCTCTTTCTTTTCAAATACTCCCTTTTAAGTCATTTCTTTTATGCTCCATGTTCTTATGTTGGAGGATGTTCTTTTATATTCCTCTTACTACCCTTTTCATGTTCATATGATGAGAGATCCCCTCTTACTCTCATCATTTTGTTTTATGAATGTTTAAGTGGTGCCGTTAGGCTGCCGAAATTTTTGTAACAGATTCTTTCACCCTTCTCATTTTCAAGTTCTATTTTTTTGTCAAGTCTTTCAAGTTACTTTTTATTATGTTGGGGTATGATCTCTATATCTATCATACTGATATTTTATGTTCATATGATGAGAGACCCTATTTGATCTCGTCAATTCATTTTTTTGAAGTTTAAGTAACGCCGTTAGGTTGCCGAATTTTCATAAGAAAAATCTTATTTTTGTCTTCCTTCCATGTTTTTCATTTAAAATGGTATGTACTTCAAATTTCATTACCATGTTCATATATCCTTTATATTCTATCCCTCTACTATTTTATGGATCATTTATGAGTGGGTGACCCATGTCCCCTCTCTTTTCAATGTTTTCTAAAACCCTGTAACATAGCCGTTATGCTGCAGAATTTTCTTCTCAAAATGTCTCTCTCTTTTTCTAAAATTCTTTTATTTTATTAAGTGAATACTCAAAGCTATTTCTTCTACAGGGGTATTCACATATATATCAAAATTTCCTATTTGAAATTATGGGATTTACATACATGAAAACCCTCTTTCCTTTTCTGTGGGTTTAAAATGACATAAAGATCGCGTCTTTAAAAGCAGTTTTTAAACGTTATGATTATGAAATGAAACCCATTTATTTTATGCTATATGGGTTATTTATGAATCATTTGATGATGATATATGTAGCTCACATGATAATAAAGACAAATGAAGGGTGCGCCCCGATAACGCCTCATTGCATTGGGTAATGATGTAACCACTAGAGATTACAAATTTAAGGGTGCGCCCTGATAGCGCCCCATTGCATTGGGTAATGATGTAACCACTAGAGATTTTCATGATATCTTGGTGAATAACCTTGATAATTTTCAAATGACTCCTTGGGGATGGACCTTGGTGATATGTTCATGATTGTCTATGTTAAATGTTGTAGCCACATCTTCAAGTTATGAATTATGTTTTTTTATATGCCTCATGATCTCTTTCTCCTGCCTTAAAGTTATTTGTCATGACCTTATTGATGTATCTCAAGTTTACATGTAAAATGTTTCTCTTGTTTCCCTTACTGGGCCTTCTTCTCACCCTTTCCTTTGATGTATGCTCCCAGGTTATGAGATGCTGTAATGAACTTAGGATGAACAAATGAAGAAGCCTTTCAAGTGTTTAAGAAGAATGTTTTTTTGTCATGTATTAAGTTCCTGGTTTCCAAGACACTAAACCTTAAAGATCCTCAGTTTTGTATAATGTAATGAAAGTTTATGTTATAAAAGGTGGGATGTTATAGTTGGTATCAAAGGATGGTTTAGTTATTTGTGGAAATTAGGATATGTAAACTGTAGGAAGAAGCCTATAGAAAATTTTAAATATAAGAAATCTTCTTAGTATTTTAGTGAGTATTGAGTAAGTGGTTTATCAAGCAAATACATCCCTATCTGGATACGACCAGGTAGAGGTGGCTCTGACACAGATGTACATAGGGGTAAAACCCGAAAACACCGCTTTGATCTAGACTCGAACGAGAATTGGTACACAACAACAGGCCTTGTTGCACTCTTGGTTACGACACTCCCGGGGGATATGATTTGGTAAATTAATAATCTTAATATGAACCATTATTAAAGTAACAAAGATAAGATAAAATAAATATTCACATAAAAATATATGATCATGGATAACCTAGATTGGAACCTAGGGGATCACAAGTTAGGATATACTTTTCTGCTACAAGTTTATCCTTTTATGCTTAAAGTTTCCTTTTCATGATTATTGGATAAGTATTTAAGCCCCCTAATTATACTTTCTTTTCTTAGTTAATGGTGGGAAATGGAAGAACATGTCCCAACAACCAATGTGATAGGAAATGTGACGATTGACCTATTAATGTGATAGAGATGACGAATGATCAAGTTGAACATATTGTGATTATGCCAAACCAGCTATCAAAAATCACAATTAATAATTGGTACCTAGTTGAATGCCCAAATTCATCAAGGAAGAAGAAGACAAAGTCTCACGGATGTTCATATGATAAAGTTGATAAGGTAAAGAAGACCCAATTTCTTTTTTTGCAAAAAGTGTGGGAAGAGGCACCAAGGAGAATGTCACAAAGGAACTGAGAGATGTTTTAAGTGTGGGAAGATAGGGCATAAAGTAGCCAATTGCTTTAAAAAATGGATAATGTGATGAATGGAGATAAGGTTTGATCTAATGTACCTTATACATTTCGATGTCGTAAATGTGGATAAGTTAGACATTATCCAAGGCAATGCTCTCTTGGAATGGATGAGGAGCATGATGAGCATAAACAATCTTCGAGGACAAGGGAACAATGCAAGTCCTATGCTGAGATGGATCATGATGACTGAATTACATGTAACTTATTCACAATAATTGTCTATGTCATGTTGTATTTTAGTTAGTGCTCTATGAGCATATCTTTTATGTTTTCTAAGATCATCGAGTCACTACCTAAGATGATTTTATATCATTAAGGAAAACATCTATTATTATGTACCACATGTTGATGCAGTGAAGCTGTTCTTCTTTAAAAAAAAGGTGATTAGGGGATTAAAAGATGATTATTATTTTGGAAGACGTTCACTATTTTGGGAACCCGATATGATCGAGGTAAATAGATTACTACGATATTTTATTTGAGGAGTAAAGGTTAAATTATATTTTGAAGAACCGATTAATTTAAGGTAAACTTATAGTAATTTAGGTTACTTATGGAAATGATTAACCTATCTTGAGGAAAATGTGTTTAGGTTAGTTACTTTTGTTATAAGATGTTAGGAGTGGTTGATGTTGTTTGGAAATGAATGATAAAGTTTATCTTGGAAGACTATGTTATCAAATCCTTCTTGTATTTGGGTTTCAATCTTAGTTTGGTTTATTTTGAGGAATTTTAAGGAAAATTATTTATGGAATGGTCTATGATGAACTTTGGGTAGTACCATGGAACTTTGAAGATTTAAAAGTAGTTTCCCTTCCTAGGGTATTCTTTCTTTTTGAAGAGTTGTTTTATCTTACCCTTTCTGTTTTTGGGATAATGTTTAAAGATAAAAGAAATTGATAGTTAATCTTTTGTGGATTACGTGACTCTCAAGAAGATGATTCTTGTGTTTTGATGAGACCAAGTGTTTTTGAATGCTCATCGTTTGGAGAAAAGATTAGTTTTGGTAGAAACTTATTAAAGGATGAAACTTTACTTGAAGGTAGGTGTATTTCCTTATGTTTTTGTTCAATGTAGTAAATGAATTCCTCAAAATTGTGAAAATGAACGTAAAATAAAAACATTGTTTGTTTACGTTTCCTACTAGGTAATCAAAGACCATTTACACACATCATAAGTTTGAGATTTTCTCGTGGTTAACTTTCTCCTAATCATGTTTTCTATCACTCTTCCTCAGAACTTGACCCTTTGTTTTCTCCTTCATGTTCATGTTTTCCTACATGGAATCCTAGTGTGGGTTAACTCGGGTGACCTTTGTACTTCCCTTTCTTTCTTTTAAAGTAATAGTTTTACTAACTCCTTTTCCGGTGTGGGACTTTCAATGAAATTTCAAAACCCAATTTTAAAAATTGTGAGGACGCAATTTCTTAAGGGGGGAAGATTGTAACGACCCAAAATTTTGAATAAATCTTATTTTCTAATTTTGTGTGTTATTTTATTTTTTATACTCAACAAAACTGTTTCATTTGATAACATGAGTATAATTAAAATGAGATTGTTGGGTTTTGACTATTATATGACCATTGGTCAATATGACCGCTGTAAACTAAACGTTTCGATTATTGTCTCTAAATACAAGTGATCTTGGTTAATTAATATAGAAGGAAGATTCGATGGCCTCACCCAGTAGTCTTGGACCGATCGAAGCCCATCTAACAGAACTTGGGAAGGAGGTAGCACCACTGGGCTTTGCTCTGGACGAAACCCAAGCCGAACTTCATCGTGTGAAGCTAGAACGGAATCATCTTCGCGAGAAGTTCAAACTGATAGAAATTACTACTCGTGCGATGTTGGCCGAGCCTCCCTCAGATTCTCTCACCTTAGCACACCTTACACTTAGGTCCTATGCTTGTGTGATAAGAGGCTATGTAATGAGACCGTAACTGGCTTGTGTAATCCTTTGTTTTAAATAAAAATTTTGATTTCTTCTTATGATGAAGTTTATGAATTTTCAAATGTCCGGATAAATATAGTATGCATATTTTTGGTGAATTTTAGAGAAAGGATATTTTAAAAAAATGTTTATGTAAACCTTAAATAATTAAAAATGTGTAATAATTTTTAAAAAATGGTCTTCTACAATTATGTTTAGTACGGAATTTAGAGTCTAATAAGATCAACTTAATTTTTGATGAATAGTAAATTATGAATAGTGATTTTATGCTTAGGATTAGTAATGTGACCAAATGAATTAGTCATCTCACTTAAAGAAAGTATTAATATAATCTTGGCACCTTGATTAAGTAATGTGATTCAATAAAATGGTTAAATAACAGTTTCATAAATTATTAGTCAAGTATTAGTTTTTTTCGGGTGAATAGTGTTTTTTTAATTAAAAATTAAATTAAAAATATTTAGAAAATTATTTTTATAAAATGGAGTTCATTTTTGAACTCAGAGCATCGATATTATGTTAAGGTAATTTTTGGGTATTTTTCTGAAAAAAAATGAATTTTCGGTTAATAGTGTTTTTATTTAAAAATTAAATTAAAAATATTTAGAAAATTATTTTTATAAAATGAAGTTTATTTTTGAATTCAGAGCATTGATATTATGTTAGGGTAAATTTTTGGAAGTTTTCTGAAAAAGTTGAATTTTCAGTGAATAGTAAAAATACAGTTTTAGGGTTTCAGTACGTTTAATGACATCATGACTGCATCATGATGATTCCATGAGATATTTTAAGGGATGACCGACTAAAGGGGATGAATTATTATATGAGGTGTCCCAAGTGACCAATACCATGGGCAAATACCATGGACAAGCCCATGGTTTTGCCAATACCACCAATGAGGTGTCCCTTGGCCATTAATGCTTTGTCCTTCACTTTTCCTATAAATACCCACCCTTTCCTCCTTTAGTTTTCACTCCCAACTCTCCCCCAACGAAGATCTGGTCTCATTACCTCCCAAAGAGTCCTCCCAAGGTGCCCTCAAGCCCTCAAGCCCTCAAGGTCCCAACCTTTGAGTTTTAAGATTTACGTTTTAAGGTAAGGGATCCAACCTCTCTCTTTCTTTTCAAATACTCCCTTTTAAGTCATTTCTTTTATGCTCCATGTTCTTATGTTGGAGGATGTTCTTTTATATTCCTCTTACTTCCCTTTTCATGTTCATATGATGAGAGATCCCCTCTTACTCTCATCATTTCGTTTTATGAATGTTCAAGTGGAGCTGTTAGGCTGCCGAAATTTTTGTAACAGATTCTTTCACCCTTCTCATTTTCAAGTTCTATTTTCTTGTCAAGTCTTTCAAGTTCCTTTTTATTATGTTGGGGTATGATCTATATATCTATCATACTTATATTTTACGTTCATATGATAAGAGACCCTATTTGATCTCGTCAATTCATTTTTTTGAAGTTTAAGTGACGCCGTTAGGCTGCCGAATTTTCATAAGAAAAATCTTATTTTTGTCTTCCTTCCATGTTTTTTATTTCAAATGGTATGTCCTTCAAATTTCATTACCATGTTCATATATCCTTTATATTCTATCCCTCTACTGTTTTATGGATCATTTATGAGTGGGTGACCCATGTCCCCTCTCTTTTCAATGTTTTCTAAAACCCTATAACATAGCCGTTATGCTGCAGAATTTTCATCTCAAAATGTCTCTCTCTTTTTCTCAAATTATTTTATTTTATTAAGTGAATACTCAAAGATCTTTCTTCTACAGGGGTATTCACATATATATCAAAATGTCCTATTTGAAATTCTGGGATTTACATACATGAAAACCCCTTTCCTTTTCTGTGGGTTTAAAGTGACATAAAGATCACGTCTTTAAAAGCAGTTTTTAAACATTATGATTATGAAATGAAATCCATTTCTTTTATGCTATATGAGTTATTTATGAAGTGTTTGATGATGATATATGTGGCTCACATGATAATAAAGATAAATTAAGGGTGAGTCCTGATAGCGCCCCATTGTATTGGGTAATGATGTAACCACTAGAGATTACAATTTTCACGATATCTTGGTGAATAACCTTGGTAATTTTCAAATGACACCTTGGGGATGGAACTTGGTGATATGTTCATGATTGTATATGTTAAATGTTGTAGCCACATCTTTAAGTTATGAATTATGTTTTTTTATATGTATCATGATCTCTTTCTCCTACCTTAAAGTTATTTGTCATGACCTTATTAATGTATCTCAAGTTCACATGTAAAATGTTTCTCTTGTTTCCCTTACTGGGCCTTCAGCTCATCATTTCCTTTGATGTATGCTCCCAAGTTATGAGATACTATAATGAACTTAGGATGAACAAATGAAGAAGAATTTCAAGTGTTTAAGAAGAATGTTTTTTTGTCATGTATTAAGTTCCTGGTTTCCAAGAGACTAAACCTTAAAGATCCTCAATTTTGTATAATGTAATGAATGTTTATGTTATAAAAAGGTGGGACGTTATAATTTGATTAGAGTCTTAGGCCTAAAGAAGATGAATAATATTGTTTTATATCTCACGTATGATGAGGAACACCCTCTTAAGGATATATAAGATTCATGGTGTGATAATATGATGTGAGATATAGAAATGGGGATATATATAAACCAAATAGAGCACACAACAAAACCATGAGGATCTATAAGCATAGAACATAAAGAATACATAAACATGATCCATATACATCGTCAACTGAACAAAAAAGAAACTAAAAACAGAGATAGAATAAATCAAAACCCGACCAGATATCCTCATGACCTTTGGGTTACCACTAACTATAAGACCAACCTGCTTTAAAGGAAACCTAAACAAGAAACCCAAACCTAAAAATAACTTGGGTCTACTGATGCCAAGTGTCACAAGTAGGGTGTAACCATAAAACAACTTAGTAGGTAAGAACCACAGAATAAATACATTACCTTTCTTGAAATAATACAAAAACACTAGTTTGAAATACATTTATAAAATAGGTTTTTATCATTTAAAGAACCAACACATATTTTTTAGAAAATCCATTTTCAAAACAAATCACGACTTCCCTTTTTAAAATAGATATCTAGTTTAAAAAATGAATTCAAAATTCAATATAAGAATCCAAACAAGGTGATCACAGAGCCATGATGAAATTAATTGAAACAATAAAAGTAAAAAAATACTGGAAAAGTAGATAACCAAAGTGCAGCAAAATAAAGAACATATAGATAGGTAACCATTAGAATTACCTAAACATACCTAGAAGAAATCCCCAGACTTACTAGGTTCAGACTCACCTACCGACATATGGTGTACCTCCATAGTAAACAACCAACATTGATGCTCCATTATAGTAGTATACCAGATAATGAAGAGGGCATCACATGCACGGTATAAACCAATAACACACAAGTGCCAACCGAGCCTATACATCACATGAGTTTCAAAACCAATTTCGAAAACACCACAAAATACCAATAGATCTTTAAAATTTACAAATCAAATTCCATTTTAAAAACCAAGGGGAAAACACCATGTAAGCTCTGAAGATTCCAAACGGGCCTTTATGTCATTTAGAAATCAAACCACACCTCAAGAAGCCAAACATACCTAGATTTAGGGAACACATTTGAAACTAAATTTGAAATTTGGGAACCAAGGATCCATTTTTGAAACATTGGGGTTTTATAAGAACCATTTGAAAGGAGGAGGGCTAAGGAAAATAAGGAGGAAAGGAGGGAAATTGTTTCAAAATCCAGGGTTTAAAGTGATCATCATTTTATAAAGCCGTTATTATTTATGTACCAATCCATATTTTCACCCTGTGCACATATGAATATGCCTACATCCAATAGTTCACTTATGGAGGCCAAAATAATACAAAAAATTCTAATTAAATAAACACAAGGGGAATTATAATTAACCACAAGAGTTCACACAATGAACCAAAACATAAAAGGCACCAAAACCCACTCAAAAAGATCAATTCACAAGTAAACCAACCGTAAGTGGGGAGATCTAATCAAGATCAAACAAGTAACCAACCACATATACATGTGTCACACACACAAGCATCACACACAAGAATCACACCAAATAATAATTAATCTCAATATTGACAATAAATGCAAACATAATTAATTCATACAATTTCAATTTTACTCACTTTAAGGAGGAGGACCCGGTGGCGGAGGAGAAGGAGGCATCGACAACGGAGGCAGCGTAGAGGCAGCGCAGAGGCAGCACAGAGGCAGCGCGGAGGCAGCAGAGACAGCGGAGGCAGCATAGGCCGCGGAGGAGGAGGAGGAGGAGGAGGAGGAGGAGGAGGCACCGGTGGAGGAGGAGGAGGAGGAGGCCACGATGGAGGAGGAGGAGGAGGAGGAGCAGCGGCGGAGAGGAGGCCGCGACGCAGGAGGAGGAGGAAGAGGAGGAGCCGCGGTAGAGGAGGAGAAGTAGGCATCGGAGGAGGAGGAGGAGGCGGCGGCCGCGGTGGAGGAGGAGGAGAAGGAGGCGGCGGCAGCGGCAGAGAGGCGGCAACGGCAGAGAGGAGGCAGCGGCGCAGAGGAGGGCTTCTGTGAAAGCTTGACAGGGTGCGGGGAGGAGGAAGAGGACCCGATGGATTTTATAAATCCCACGTGGACCTTTATCATCGCTAGTAAAAAGCACTGATAAAGGGTGTATTTATCAGCACTAAAATGAAAAGGACTGATAAATACCACCTTTATCAGCGCTTTTTTAGCGCTGATAAAGACCGGACTTTATCAGCGCTTTTCATTTTAGCACTGATAAAGACACTCTTTATCAGCATTTTTGTAGCGCTGATAAATACGTAGTTTATCAGCGCTAATAAAAGAGCTGATAAATATATCTATTTAAGAATTTATTTATATTATTATATATTTATTTAACTCTAAATATATATATCTCTATTTATACTTATAAAATTATTTGAAAGGTATATTTATATATATATCATTGAGAATATAATAAAATATATATTTATTTTTTAAATATAATTTAATTTTAATTATAAGTGTACATTTTTTATAACATATATATTATATGGGTAACGTAATGAATTATAATCTATAAATGAACATTATTCAATATGCACATATATATACACATGTATGATATATTCATTGGAAAACACATATATATACACGCATGTATGATATTCATTGACCGCAATTCATTGGAAAACGCATATATATTCAATAATTTCAATTAAATAAAACAAATACATTAAATATAAAGAAATATAATAAATATATATTAAATATAATGAATTAATAAATCTAATAAATATAATGAATTAATAAATCTAATAAATATATAATGAATTAATAAATATAATAAATATATAATGAATTAGTAAATCTTAATAAATATATTTATTATTAATATTATAATTATTTAATTATATATATATATAATTATTTAATTATATATATAAATACGTAGTTTATCAGCGCTAATAAAAGCGCTGATAAATGTATAAATTTAAGAATTTATTTATATTATTATATATTTATTTAACTCTAAATATTTATATCTCTATTTATACTTATAAAATTATTTGAATGATATATATATATATATATCATTGAAAATATAATAAAATATATATTTATTTTTTGAATATAATTTAATTTTAAGTGTACATTATATATATATATATTATATGGGTAACATAATGAATTATAATCTATAAATGAACATTATTCAATATGCACATATATACGCATGTATGATATATTCATTGACCCCAATTCATTGGAAAACACACATATATAAACGCATGTATGATATTGACCCCAATTCATTGGAAAACACATATATATTCAATAATTTCAATTATACATATATATTAGAATGCATTATATATTTATAAATAAAATAAATGCATTAAATATAAAGAAATATAATAAATATATATATTAAATATAATGAATTAATAAATCTAATAAATATAATGAATTAATAAATCTAATAAATATAATGAATTAATAAATCTAATAAATATATAATGAATTAATAAATCTAATAAATATATAATGAATTAATAAATCTAATAAATATATTTAGTATTAATCTTATAATTATTTAATTATATATATATATATATAGTTATAACATGTGCTTTTTATTTAATGTATACAATAAATATTATCAGCGCTAACAAAAAGCGATGATAAAGGAATATTTAAAGTGCTGATAAATGTTCCCTTTATCAGCGCTAAAAAAGTGCTGATAAAGGGTACACCTTTATCAGCGCTTGTTTTAACACTGATAAAGGGGACCTTTATCAACGTTTTTTTTAGCGCTGATAAAGGCCCACCCTTTTATCAGTGCTTTTCCATTAGCACTGATAAAGGAAGGCGCATGCCTTGTCCAGTTTTGTGGTAGTGATCAGTGGTTGAGACTTCACCGATGGATTTAAAACTTGATTTTTGTTTCTTTCCAAATTGACAAGGATCACAAACTTTTGAAGAATCAAATCTAAGCTCCGGTAGATCCTTAACTAGTCTTTTCTTAGAGAGTTTTCATAGGTTTCTAAGGTTACAGTGTCCTAACCTTCTATGCCACAACCAAGAATGATCTTCCATTTCACTAAGGCAAGGTAGATCTTGTCTCCTAAGGTCTTCTAAGTTTAGTGTGTAAACATTATCTTGCCTATAGGTAGAAAGAATAAACTCTTCCTTGGAATTGTGTACTAAGCACTTGTCATTCCTAAAATTCACAAGGTAACCTTCATCACATAATTGACTTATGCTAATGAGATTGTGCTTAAAACTTTTAAAAAATAAAACATTTGAAATCAAAGTTTTTTCAAGAAGAAAAATATTACCTATAACAATAATTTATCCCTTATCATTATCTCTGAAATTTACTTTCCCTTATTTCATCTTGATAATATTTTCAAAGAAGTTTTTGTTACCAGTCATATGCCGGGAACATCTACTATCCATGTACCAAGTATTGCTATTGGTACTTTCCTTATTTTCCTGAAAATAAGAATGTTAGATTTTTGGAATCCAAACTTTTTTGGATCCGGAAATTTCAGAAAGAAAAATCTTAGGTACCCACATTTTCTTTGAAAAATAAGCTTTACGAAATCCTAAAGACTGAGTTTTGTTTAAGGAACAACTTTTTGCCCAGTGTCCACCACACTGACACTTAATGTAGAATGGTGCACTTTGAGGAACAAAATAATTGTTGCTAAAAATTGATTTTGAACTTGTATAACCAAAACTATAATTATTCCTAAGAGGTCAAATTTGAGAATAAATTTTATCAAAATTTTCCTTACCTAAGGTAAAGTTTGACAAACACTTCCTCAAGGAAAATATTTCTGACTTTAGTCTAATAACTAAGTTCTTGTCTTCCAAAACATTAGTTTTAGAACTATAGTTCGGATCGAAAACATTTTTCTTAGAAATTACATTTTTTATATCTTTAGAAAGTTTATCCTTTCGGAGTTTACTTTCTTAAGATTTTTTGAAATACTTTCTAGATTAAGGGTTTTCTTAACAAGATCTTTAGAAAGATCTGATATTTCCTTAGTAAGAATAGTATTTATAGAATTTTCTTTATCAAGATTTTTCTTGAGTTTTGAATTCTTATTCTCAAGGAGTTTATAAAAATCTACAAACCTCTTCATAGGTAGGTAAGGTATTATCTTCATCAGAAGAAGATTCTTCATCAGAAGAGTTATAATATTTACTGTCACTATAACTAGAATTCAAAGATATGTTGGTCATAGATTCAACATTGTGTACCTTAGCCATTAAGCAATGATTTTCAATAGGTAGTCTGGCTATTAGACAAAGATTCCTCTGTTCAGAAGATTCGTAATCTGATGATTCATCTGAAGAGTCACCACCACTAGCACTCCAGGTGTCATTAGATATCAAGACTTTCTTAGCTTTAGCTTTGTAGTACTTATTTCTGTTTCTCTCAGAATGCTTTTCTTTTCTTTCCTTTCTCTTGAGCATTGGACAATCAGGTCTTATATGTTTAGCTATTTTGCATTCGTAACAAGTAACTTCTAAATATTTATTATCTTTCCTTTCTTTCTTTTTGTATCTGGTTTGAAAGTTTTTCTATCCAAAAATCTTGTTCATCCTTCGAGCAAGATTGGCTAACTCATTTTCTGAAGATTCACTTTCACTAGATTCAGATTGAATAACAACCTTCTTATATTTGGATCTTGTTACTCTTTCAGGAGTCTTAAATTTCATATGATTTGAAGTAGTTATAAAAGCAACTCCTTCATTCCCATTCTTTTTTAACATTATTAGCATCTCTCTTCATTCTTGTCTCATGTTGGAGAAGAGTTTCAAACAGCTTATCTAAGGAAATTTGGGATACTTTCCTGTTCTCATCAATTGCTGTCCTCTTGGACTCCCACTCATTTGGCATGATGTCTATGATCTTATCTACAAGCGCCTCATCATCCAAGCCTTTTTCTCCCATAGACTGTAAGTTATTTACAATAGTAATAAACCTTTTCTGAACTTTGCTTATAGGTTCTCCATAAGAAAAGTTAAAGCCATGATATTCATCTCTCAACATAACTCTTCTTGTCTCTATAACTTTGGAAGTACCAAAATGTGTAACTTCAAGTTTCTTCCAGATACTATTTGCAGCTTCACATGAAGATATTTTACTATATATGTTCCTAGTCATGGAACATATCAATGTATTGCGTACCTTATAATTCAGTTGATATTCATGCTTTTCTTGATTGGTGAAAGTACTAACTTCTTTGTCAGGGATTTTATATCCTCCAGTAAGCATAACAAAATTATCCAATCCATTATTGATAATAAATGTCTTCATGCGATCTCTCCAATATTTTTAATCATTTTCATCAAAAATAGGAGGTCTGGTAGGATTTAGATTGTCGATGGAACCAATATTTAAACCTGCCATCTTAAGGAAAATCTTTCCACACAAACTTGTTAGTAATAAAAGTTTGTAAACAAAAAAAATATCCTTAGCAAGGAAAATAGAACTAGAGTATCTCTAAGAAAAATATGAATCTAAACTTGTAAGTCTGAAAACCTGATTCTGAAAATAAGAAGAAGAAGAATTTTCTTCTAAATCTAATCATGAGATTAATTCAGATTGAACCAATCCCTCTGATACCAATTGTTGAATTGGTTCAGAGTATGAGGTGGCCAACCTCTGATACCAATTGTTGAGTTGGTATGGAGTATGATAATCACCTATGATACCAACTGAAAGATCAAAATGATATTGTAGATACTCAATATACAAGGGGGGGGGGGTGAATTGTATACTTTAAAAAATTCCTTAAGGAAATTTTGTATAAACAAAATTCACAACACCTCTAATTCTACACACTTGCTTGATAATGGAAATATGTTTTCGAGAATGAAATTCTGGAAAAGTGAATCCGGAAATGAAACTTAACAAAATTTTACAAGGATAAATATTCTACCTTAAAGCGTATAGAATCTCACTAAATCAGAGTGTACAAGTATAAGGAAGTATACGATAGTTATACTTTCCTCAACAATCAAAATTACAGCGGAAAAAAAATATGAAACACTACAAGTAACTAGTAGTAAATATTTTAACCCAAAGAGAAGGGTATCCAACAACCTTGGATAAAGGTCCCTTGATTTATACTTTCAAGAAAGTCTGTCTTACCCAAACCCAGGTAAACTCTCAATTTAAAGATCGATATCTGTCTTATTATCCCCGCAAGCCCTCGATTTGTAAGGAAATTGGCACCTATGACTTCACAACCCAAAGTCTCCGATTTTAAGGAAATCAAACCTTTGCACAAAGCAATTCTGCATGAAGAAAAGTTTGAACAAGCCGTTCAAACTTCTGCACGAAGCCTGAGAGTTAATAAGAGTCTCTCTCTCTAGAAATCACTTCAACAGCATGTATGCTCCAAAAGTTCTCTTCAGTCCTGAGCTCGTTCAAATGAGCTTCTATTTGTAGGAATGACTCTAACAGTCGACTCCCTCCTCCAACGATCATACTTTTCTTTGAATTTCAGAGGGACCTGTATACGTGTCACTCAAACAACGGTTAGTTAGTAACTGAATGCACAACATCGTTTTATAACCAAAACACGAGTAAGCAAAAATATGGTTACATAACCAAATTCAATTATTCAGAATGTAAGAAAAAATGAAAGTTCGGAGTCTACCCAAAAACTATTCAGAGTCTATAATACAAGGATACTCAGATTCTATTTTTATAGAAATTCAGAACCTGAATTCTATAGAATTTAGGAGTCTGAATTTCAAAGAAATTCGGAATCTGGATTCACAAGAATTCGGAACCTGAACTTAGAAAGTTCGGAGTCCGAATTCAGTAGAATTCTTAGTCAGAACTCAGAAGAGTTCGGAGTCTGAATTCATAGAGTTCGGAGTTAGAACTCATAAGAGTTCGGAGTGTAAATTCAGAGAGTTCAGAGTCAATACTCATAAGAGTTCGGAGTCTGAATTTAGAGAACTTAGAGTCAGAACTCAGAAGATTTCGGAGTCTGAATTTAGAGAACTCGGAGTCAAAACTCAGAAGATTTCGGAGTTTGAATTCAGATAACTCGAAGTCAGAAATCAGAAGAGTTCAGAGTCAAAATTCAGAGAACTCGGAGTCAGAACTCAGAAGAGTTCAAAGTCTGAATTCAGATAACTTGGAATCTGAATTCAGATCCTAAAAAAAGAATGCTCTATATCTAGGTATTATATTATTATGAGGTTTTTAATACAAAACTGAATTTTATACTTAGACAAAATGAACAATTAAAAACATGGTATTGATAAATTTCCTTGGAGAGAGAAAATTTTCCTTATGAAAGTAAAACATAAGGTAGAATGAAATTTTCCTTAAGATAATGTGTTTGTGATTTTCAAAACATGAAGGAATGGTAAAGTCATAAGGAAACCTTATTAACTCAACAATCTCTTTAAACAAGAAGGAATGGAAAATTCATAAGGAAGCCTTATTGACTCAATAAGTGTGACCTGTATAACTCCAAATGTGTATTTTTTTATTAAAAATTTACATTTTATTAATGTATTCTTTCATATTAATGTTTAATTTATTTTTTTATAGTATTACTAACATAATATTTGTTTTCTTATATAGGTGGAACCTTTTGCTTGAGTTGAGATGATTTGTTTGGAAATTAATACCATGGGTGAACATTTTTGAGAGGGGATCAAATATGTCAAAGGATGAAACATTAATGTTTTTAACTATTTGTTTGATAATTGTAAATGTAATTATATAAAGCATTGTTTGAAATGTATATAGCATTGTTTTCCAAACCCTTGTGTGTGTTGATTTGTTCTTCTATGTGCTGTGCAGGTGCTAGTGGGTGTGCTGTTATATAAACAATACATCACAGACAGCTAGGCCTTTATCAGCGCTATTTCGAGCACTAATAAATGCCCCCTTTGTTAGCATTATTTAGAGCACTTATAAAGTGGTCCTTTATCCTCGCTAAAAATACCATTGATAAATGGGTTCCTTTATCTGCATTAAAATAGCGATGATAAAGTGGGGACCTTTATAAATGCTTTTTTTAGTGCAGATAAAGGACACCCTTTATGAGCGCTTTTTTTCCACACTGTTAAAAGGGACCCCCCTTTATCTTCATTGAGATTAACAACACTTTTCTAGTGCTTTTAAAAGAACTATCTGTAGTAGTGAACTGAACCATGTCTATTTAATAAAAAAACATAATTTTATAGTTTCTTATTAACCCACCCCATTCATTCATCCCCCAACCTTGACCGTCTTTTAGATTTTATTTTTTACTCATCATTAATGGATAAAAGTTTTATTTTAATAGATGGTCAAAGATATTATATCTCAGCATTGATGATTATGTATAAATTCAATTTAAATTATCAATCATTATAAAATATCATTGATTCATATATAGGATGTTAGCATAAAAAAATAGGTTAATCCACAATTCAAATTAAACTAAATTGCATATTGATGGTTTAGAAATTTTTTAATCTAATTAAAACCACCAATTGTGATTTGGTTTATTTTTTAGTCAAAACTGAACTTAACTAATCTGCATCCACATGTTTAGTGGGTAAGTTCTGCACTTGTAATATGGTTTGGAATAAAACTAACTATTAAAAAAACTATAATTTAGTGATTTTCTCTAATAGTTGCATTTTTTTTCCTAAATTTACTCACAGTTATTTGGAAACCATCTATTTTTTTAAATAAATTTAAAATAAAATTAAAAGGGGTTTAAATTGTCTTTAAATATTTTAGCATCAATTTTCAACTCTCACTAATTTTTTTATAAATTTTCTTTAAAAGTTAAATTCAATATTAATAGGTAATAAATCATTGTACGATGAAAATAATAATTAATTAATTAATAAGTAACAATTGGTATATAAATACGTTATATGTAATTATATATATGACTCCCATGATTTGTGGATACCTTTGGAGGAAGGATTCTTTCAGCCACTTCTTAGTGATCTCAATCAAATGTCTGTTTGAAGCATGGACATGCTAAATTGACATAGTGAATGGTACACCATTCTTATTCTTTGTTTTACATTCATTCTAAATGTATAGATAGATTCTGAGCTTTATAGTGTTTTGTACCTATTATTTCTTTGTGTTTAGGATGTTATACATCCCTTAGAAACCCTTTAGTGGTCTTAGAGATGATTTATCAATGTTTGGTTTGAATTTCAAATGGACAAAGAATATTAGAAAAACAAGTTTTCTAGTCACCACAATATAGTTGAAGCAAAAACACTTATTTATATACTTTAGAATCCAAAACCACGACGTGTTTCTTATGAAAATGGGTGTTTTGGTTCTTGATTCCAATAGACCACAAAATAGTTATGGAAAAATGATCATTTTTGGTATCATGAGGAAATCGTGAAAAAATAGATTCGTGTGCATAACGTTATCTCATAATGCGATAATGTTCTAGATCATTCAAACTTCTACTCCAAATGCTATCACGCTCAATTATTTATCACATGATGATGAATGTGAGGAGTTATAACATCTTCCATGATTGTTTAAATGTTAAACAATCAATGAGTAGGTTAACTGATCATTTTGAAGTGTTGAAACACATAGAACTTTTATGAACTCAAAATCCTTGTTTGAACTCCTCAAATCAAGACATTCATCAAGCTCTTGTTCTCTCTATTCTTTAAACCCAAAGGTTATATCAAACCGAGAATAAAGGGAGATCCTACCCGTGTGTCGGGTGATTCTCATGCTCAGTGGATACCTCAGGAGGAAGGAGTCTTTTAGCTGCTTCTTAGTGATCTTGATCAAACACCTATTTGAAGCATGGAAAGGTTGAATCGACATGGTGAATGACAAACCATTCTTATTCTTTGTTTTATATTCTTTACAAATGTATACATTGATTCAGAGATTTATAGTGTTTTAGAGTTATTATTCCACTACGTTTAGGATGTTAGACATCCCTATGAAAACCTTCAGTGGCATCAAATCCAATCTATTAATATTTGATTTTAATTTCGAATGGATGAAGAATATTAGAAAAACAAGTTTTCTGGCCGCTATAATATAGCCGTGAAGCTAAAAATCCCGTTTCTATTTTTGAGAATCCAAGATGATGACATGTTTCTTCTGAAAATGGGCGTTTCAGTTCTTGATGTCGATAGAACACAACATAGTTCTAGAAAAACGGGCATTTTGGGCATCGTGAGGAAATCATGAAAAAAGAGAGTTGTGTGCATGACATTATCACATAATGTGATAATGTGCTAGATCCTTCAAACTTCTACTCTAAATGCTATCACACTTAGATATTCATCATGTGATGATGATTATGAGGAGTTGAAACTTCTTGCATGATTATTCAAATGTTAAACAATCAATGAGTAGTTTAACCAAGCATTTAGGGTTTTGAAACACATGGAACTTTTATGAACTCAAAATGCAAGTTTGAACTCCTCAAATCACGACGTTCATCAATCTCTCATTCTCTCTATTCTTTAAACACAATGTTTCTAGCATACCTTGAATAGAGGGAGATCTTACCTGTGTAATGGGTGATTCCTAGGATTTGTGGATACCTCTGGAGGAAGGAGTCTTTCAACTGCTTCTCAATGATCTCAATTAAATGCCTGTTTGAAGAGTGGATAGGCTGAATCGACATGGTGAATGGTACACTATTATTATTCTTTGCTTTATATTAATTCCAAATATATAGATAGATTTAGGGATTTATAGGAGTTTTTAATGTGTTTTTTTAAATAAGTCTAGGTTAAATATTTTTTGAAAATTAATACAGAAATATGGTAGAGGCCTTGCCGCCTTTAGGTTAAGTGGAAATGTGGTAGGGCCTCTGATGTCTTTCAACAAAAATAAAAAAAAACTTTTTTTAAAAATACATGTTTGTATATTTAAAAATATATATGTTTGTATATTAGGATATATATATATTGTGTTTATTTTTTTTAGAATTATGTCCATTAATATTTCAAAGTGAAAATGTTATGTTTTTAAACAATAAATTTTGTGACATGTCAACTAGATTTTACTTATTATATTTATGATTTTGTTTATTTTCAATTATGTTTTATATTTTGTGTCACTTTGTCAAATATCCCTTAGATTTTATTTATATTTTATAAGTTATATGCAATCAAATTCACCTACATGAAACATAATAATGTTTGATGTTGGTGGTTTTGAGAGTATATAACTTATAAAATATAAATACAATCTAAATTATTTTTGACACACTTACCAAACATATAAAAAATAATTCAAAATAATAATCATTTCTTAAAAATGCTTAATGAAAATTAATTTAGTTCCACAATACATTGTTGTTTTAAACCATTATAATTGTATTTGTAATCTATTCTTAACATTCCTTTCATTTTCAATTATTTATTATATTTATGAAATTATTTTTATTTTCAACAAATTTTTAGATACTTAGGCTATGTTTTAAGTTTTATTTAGATTGTTTATATAGTTAATATTTTATAATATTTTAAAGTTACCTACTTAAAATTTAATAAGTTTTTCTATGTTTCAAGTAGTCGACTTTGAAAGATTATAAAATATAAATTATAAGTAAAATATAAATGAAAATTGAAATAATGGATAAACATGTAAAAATGGTTGGTAGTAAAAATATTTTCATCATTTTAATAGATAGAAAACATATACATGAACGAGTAAAATCACTCTCTATGGTGAGGTCTCGTCCCACATGATGGTGTGCGAATGGGATGCCCGTGTTGAGATTATCGACCTCTGCACTGGGGTAGAGTATGATGACATGGAGAGGGCTGATCCTTGGGTACTGGAACCTCAATTGTTGGATGCTCTACCTATGTCTCAATGGGTGGAGGTGTCAATTGGATGTCATCTTGCATACTCAATCCTTCTCCCACTAGGTGAGTAGAAGGACCTACAATCATCGCCTGAGGGAACCATACATCATATGACGGATCCGACATGAAAGCTGGAGGCATGAGAAATGACCCCTGATAGAAGCTTGGATAATCTGTACCCAGCTGAAACTATGGATACCCTGCCAACATAGATGGATCCCATGCCTCCCAATGCACATCCCCACTTGGTTGAGGCTAGAATTCTAGAGGGTCGACTTCTGCTTGTGGAATGGGTGAGACCTCACGTGCAGCACAACGCGGTCTAGGTCGTCGTCGTCATGACTCATCAGCATCAAAAACTACTGGAGGAGGTTTCTAAGCAGAACATCTTAACTCCCTGGGAAGGAACGTCATATCCCTAGGGTAGAATATCAAAGATACTATAATGAACTGCATGATAAATTGGCATCATCCCCTGTTCTACAACATGGATCGCTACTAGGTCAGCAAACTCCTCTTATGGATCAGACATGCAGATAATCCGATTTAGTCGAGTATGCTGTAAAGAGATTCAAAATGAATTATAAAATAGTACAATAAACAAACTAATGAAAATTTATTGACTTACTAGATCCTGAATCCCTCTGCTGTGTGGAGTAATATACAATATAGATTTCAATCTATACCATGACTCATACTTGACCTACTTTGATAGATGTAATGCAATTGTATGTACAAACTCGATATGAAGTGATGATTGTCTTCCCCAGAGGTCGAGATACTCAGTATATCGTTGGTGCCAGTCGACATCCTGCCTCCTCACCATCTTTACAGAATGAAGCACTAATGACTATGTCGATGGAAATGGAATGCGCTAAACACAACCAAATTGGAGCATGACTCTATCAGGCTGGTGTTACTCAATAATATGAAAGTGAAAGAGAGACACTACAACCATAACATCATGAAGTCCAGTAGTACAATATGCAAACTACTGGTCTAATAAAATCTAGTATGACATCCATGTAATCTGAAATGACATGTGATATTTGTCAAAAAAATTTGGGATTAAAAACTAAAAATGATGATATTATGAAATTGTTTAGTCAATAAAATATTGTATATACTTACGTCGGTGGGTAGTAAACTTTCCAACATGAGACGGTATGCACCCAAATAGTGTCTCGGAGCACTGATGAAGTGGTGTTCTTGACTCCACTTGTAAAATACAACATCGAAAGTGATAAATAATAAGAAATTAAATTCAATAACTTTAACAAGAATCATAAACCAATAGAGACGAGTGATCATACCAGTGTCCACATAGAGCATCACACAACACATCTATAGGCAACCCATGAACAGCAAAAATAGGGGAGAGGGGAGATATTCACTCTCATGCCCACATCTGAAGAATGATGACACATCCATCGATACACCATGTGCACACTGGTATGATCACTCGTCTCTATTGGTTTCTGATGCTAGTTAAAGTTATTGAATTTAATTTCTTATTATTTATCACTTTCGATGTTGTATTTTATAGGTGGAGTCAAGAACACCACTTCATCAGTGCACCCAAATAGTGTCTCGGAGCACTGATGAAGTGGTGTTATTGACTCCACCTGTAAAATACAACATCGAAAGTGATAAATAATAATAAATTAAATTCAATAACTTTAACTAGCATCAGAAACCAATAGAGATGAGTGATCATACCAACGTCCACATAGAGAATCACACAACACATCTATAGGCAACCCATGACCATAGCCTTAGATACACCATGTGCACATACATACTAGAGTGATCAATGCACAATGTCCCTCTAACGAGTCGCAAGATATATGCATGTGCATGACACATGACAATCTTCTCGTCAGTGTCATCAGGTAACTATGAAAAATGAATCTCAAACCACATCATAGATATTGACTCTACATCTGTAGAAACATTATCAACTAAAATATTGACACCTAACAATCTCTATACAAGCTTAGGCCAGTCTCCACAGGTGGGTCCAATAACTACATCCCCCTGGACAGGAAGACCAAGAAGGACTACCACATCCTCAAGGGTGATAGTCATCTCTCCCTTAGGCAGGTGGAATGTGCGTGTCTTCGGTCTCCATCTCTCGAGGAGGAAATCAAGTAGGTTTTGATCAATGAATATGAAATTAGATACCATAATTCCATAGAATCTATCACACTGTTGGTACAATATAATGGTGGTTGGAGGCAGAATATGATGATGATGGTGTGCTCGATGCACCCTGATCCATCGAACCTAATGACCCTCTATCACATTGCGAGAAACATGCCTATACTTCTCAGTGAGTAGTGTAGTATCCTCCATTTGTATGTTAAAAAATGAAATACGTCTTAAGTGTAAAATGTAAATATAACGTTATGGTCAGTAGAGTGTTATGACTAGTAGAATGTAAGACATGGTATGTTTATTCCCATTGTTTTATGATTTTTTTACCAAAAGAAAAGGGAATGTCTTAATGTTTCTCTAAACATATTTCTAAAGTGGTTTTAGATATGTTTTTACCTAGGAAAGAGTGTTTTGTAAGATATGGTTTTATATATTTATATATAAAAACATTTTGTCCGCATTATCTAAATGTTTATTAGAAAATAAGTGACAAAATGTTTTCGAAAGTGAGGTAAAAAGAAGATAAAATATCAAATCAATTTATTTATCCATGATAAAATGATAATTATGATAATATAAAGTGAAATGGACATGAACAAACCCATTAAATAACACATGAATGCTTTACAATAGGAAATAAATACCTTGACATTTTTCAACATAACAATGTTTAAATAAGATGAGTATGACTTGCGAAGTGAAGTAAAAGCCTACTTATTTTCAAGTGGTAGCTTAATAACATCTTCAAAGGGACCTACTTAACTTTTTAATTTTTAAAATATTTCAGCCTTCAAATGATAGACCTCCCCATACGACAAATATGTTATTAGGAGGCCTAAAGATTTTGAAAATTCAAAAGTTAAGTACATCTTTTTGGAATATGTTATTAAACTACTACTTGAAAATAAATTGGATTTTACTTCATTTCTAAAGTCAGGCACCTGTTATGTTGAAAAATGTCAAGGTATTTTTAGTGTGTTGTAAAGAATTCATGTTTTATTTAATGAGTTTTTTCTTGTTTATTTCACTTTATATGATCATAATTGTCATTTTATCATGGATAAACAAATTGATTTGATATTTTTCTCTTCTTTTTACCTCACTTTTCAAAACATTCTGTCACTTATTTTCTAATAACCTCAGTCAATTGATAACCTCACTCATCTTACACTACTACAAATATTCCCTTTAAAATAGCACAAAAAAAGCCTTTAATAATGCTAAAAAAGCATTGTTGACCTCTGTGCTGTTAATAGGGGGGGTCACCTTTATCAGCGTTTTCATCAGCACTGATAAAGGTCCCCATTTATCGGCACTTTTAATAGCATTGATAAAGGAGGTCTTTATCAGTATTAGAAATAACACTGGTAAAGGCCCAACTTATTGTAGTGTGCTGTTTGTATAACATCACATTGCAGAAAATACTTGTAACCTGTATGATAAATATATAATTTAATTGAAATAAATTTTACTTCATGAATACAAAAAAAAACACTACTATATACATTTCAAACAATGTTTTTTATAATTATATTTACAATTACTATCCACAAAAATTTTAAAAAATTAATGTTTCATTGTCTTTGCCACCCGTGATCCCATATCAAAAAATTCTTCCCATGATATCAGTTGCCGAACAAATCACCTCAACCCAAGAAAAATAATCCACCTATATAAGAAAACAAATCTTATGTTAATAACACTATAAAGAAATAAATTAAACATTAATATGAAATAATATATTAATAAAATTTCAATTTTAAATAAAAAGACACAATTGAAATTATACCGGTCACATTTTACATCATATTGAGGTGTGGTTGATTCCTATACATTATAAATAAGTTATAGATCATTGTCCTAAAGTATCAAAACAATTATAATGTGTTTTCTCAGTTTTGAGTATGTCACTTGTTCTTTTTACTAAAATTAATGTCAATTTTAAATAAAGACACACTTGGAGTTATACCAGTCACACCGTGCATCAGATTGAGGTGCGGGTGATTTCTATGTGTCACAAATTACTTATGAACCATTTTCCTAAAGTATCAAAACAATACAAATGTGTTTGCTTGATTTTTAGTATGTCACTTGTGTTTATTACTAAAATTTCATTTCAAACTGAAAACATACACTTTGAGTCATAACGGTCATATCGTATGTTAGTTTGATATGGGAATACTTCCCACATGTCACAAATGACTTATGAATAAATTTCCTAAATTATCAAGACAATTAGAGCACATTTTCTTGGTTTTCAGTGAGTGACACACATTTTGAACTAAAATGTCAATTTTAAACTGATAACGGACACTTTGAGTTTTACTGGTCACAAAATGTGTCAGATTGATGCAGTTTTGATTTCTACACATCACAAATGACTCATGGACCATTTTCCTAAAGTATCAAAATAATATGAATGTGTTTTCTTTATTTTTAGCATGTTACTTGTTCTTTTTACTAAAATTAATCTCAAATTTAAATGAAAAGACACACATGAAGTCATATAGGTCCCACCATGCATCAGATTGAGGTGAGATTGATTCCTACACATCATAAATGACTTATGCATCATTTTCCTAAATTATCAAAATAAATTGATTAAGTTTTCTCGATTTTGAGCATGTCACTTGTTCTTTTTACTAAAATTAATACCAATTTTAAATAAAGACACACTTGGAGTTATACTAGTCATATCATGTGTCAGATTGAGGTGATACTGATTCCTACATGCCATAAATTACTTATGTATCGTTGTCTCAAAGTATAAAAACAATCAGAATGCATTTGCTTGATTTTTAGTATGAAACTTGTGTTTATTACTAAAATGTCATTTGAAACTGGAAACATGCACTTTGAGTCATACCGGTCACATTGTGTGTCATATTGATGTGATGATACTTCCTAAATGCCACAAATGACTTATGAATCATTGTCCTAAAATATCAAGAAAATCGGAGTGCATTTTCTTGGTTTCAGTGACTGACACACGTTTTGAACTAAAATGTCAATTTTAAACCGATAACGAACACTTTGAGTCATACTGGTTACACCATGTGTTAGATTGATGTGCAATTGATTCCTACACCTCAAAAATGACTCATGTATCATTTTACTAAAGTATCAAAACAATCTGAATGTGTTTTATTAGTTTTTAGTATGTCACTTGTTCTTTTTTACTAAAATTAATGTCAATTTAAAAAAAACACACTTGAAGACATATTGATCGCACTATGAATCGGATTGAGGTGTGGTTGATTCCTACACATCAAAAATGACTTATGGATCATTTTTCTAAATCATAAAAATAATACAAATAAGTTTTCTCAGTTACATTGTGTGTCAGTTTGATGTGAGACTACATCCTACACACCACAAATGACTTACGAATCACATTCCTAAAATATCAAGACAATCGGAGTGCGTTTGCTTGGTTTTTAGTGAGTGACACACGTTTTGAACTAAAATGTCAATTTTGAAATGATAACGGACACTTTGAGACTATCTGGTCACACCATGAGTCATATTGACATGAGTTTGATTCTTATACTTCACAAATGAATCATGTATCATTGTCTGAAAGTTTCAAAACAATCCTAATGCATTTTCTCAATTTTCAGTATGTCACTTGTTCTTTTTTTACTATAATTAATGTCAATTTTAACAAAAAAACACACTTTAAGACATATCAGTCACACCGTGCATCAAATTGAGGTGTGGTTGATTCCTACACATCACAAATGACTTATGGACCATTTTCCTAAATTATCAAAATAATCTGAATATGTTTTCTTGGTTTTGAGTATGTCACTTGTTCTTTTTATTAAAATTAATGTCAATTTTAAATAAAGATACACTTGGAGTTATACCAGTCACACCGTATGTCATATTGAGTTGCAGATGATTCCTACATGATAAAAATTATTTATGGATCATTTTCCTAAAGAATCAAAACAATCTGAATGTTTTTGCTCAGTTTTAATTATGTCACTTGTGTTTATTACTAAAATTTCATTTCAAACTGGAAACACACACTTTGAGTCATATCAGTCATATCATGTATAGATTTGGCATGAGCTTGCTTCCTACACATCAAAAATGACTTATGAACCACTATCCTAAATTATCAAGACAATCAGAGTGCATTTTATTATTTTTCTGTGAGTGACACACGTTTTGAACTAAAATGTCAATTTTAAACTGATAACAGATACTTTGAGTCATACCAGTCACATCATGCTCCAGATTAATGTGCGGTTGATTTCTACACGTCACAAATGAATCATGGATTTTTATTCTAAAGTATCAAAATAATCCAAATGCATTTGTTTTGTTTTCAGTATGTCACTTATTTTTTTACTAAAATTAATGTTAATTTTAAATAAAAAGACACAATTGAAGTCACATCGGTCACATCGTGTGTCAAATTGAGGTGTGATTAATTCTTACACATCAAAATGACTTATTTATTATTGCACTAAATTATCAAAATAATTAGAATACATTTTCTTGGTTTTTAGTATGTCACTTATTCTTTTTATTAAAATTAATGTCAATTTTAAATAAAATGACACACTTGGAGTTATACCGGTCAGACCATGAATCATATTGAGGCATGGTTGATTCTGAAACATCAAAAATTACTTATGGATCATTGTTCTAAAGTATCAAAAAATTCTATTATGTTTTCTCAGTTTTCATTTTGTCACTTGTTATTTTTAATAAAATTAATGTCAATTTTAAATAAATAGACACACTTGGAATTATACCGGTCACAATGTGTGTTAGATTGAGGTGCAGATGATTCCTAAACATCACAAATGAATTATGGATTGCTTTACTAAATTATCAAAACAATCCGAATGTGTTTTCTTGGTTTTGAGTATGTCACTCATTTTTTTTATTAAAATGTCATTTGAAATTGGAAACACTCACTTTGAGTCATATCAGTTGCATCATGCATCGGTTTGAAATGAGATTGATTTCTAGATGTTAAAATTGAATTATGAATTGTTGTCATAAATTATTAATAGATTAGAGTGTGTTTTCTTGGTTTTTAGTGAGTGACATGTTTTGAACTAAAATGTGAATTTTAAACTGATAATAGACATTTTGAGTCATACTAGTCACACCATGCATCATATTGAGGTGTGTTTTATTCCTACACATCAAAAATGACCTATGGATTTTTTTCCTAAAGTATCTAAACAATCAGAATGCGTTTTATCGATTTTCAGTATGTCACTTGTTCTTTTTACTAAAATTAATGTCAATTTTAAATAAAAAGACACACTTGGAGTTGTACAGATCACAATGTACATCATATTAAAGTGAATATGATTCCTATATGTTAGAAATGAATTATGGATCATGTTTCTAAAGTATCAAAATAATCTAAATGTTTTTTTTTCATTTTTCAGTATGTCACTTGTTCTTTTTACTAAAATCAATATCAAATTTAAATAAATAAACACACTTGGAATTATACTAGTCACAACATGCATTATATTGAGGTAGATTTTATTCCTACATGTCAAAAATGACGTATGAATTGTTTTCCTAAAGTATTAAAACAATCTGAATGCATTTTCTCTATTTTTAGTATGTCACTTGTTTTTTTACTAAAATGTTATTTGAAACTGTAAACATGCACTTTGAGTCATATTAGTCACATCATGTGTCAGTTTGATTTGAGACTACTTCCTACATGTCAAAACTGACTTATGAATTATTTCCCTAAATTATCAAGACAATTAGAGTGTGTTTGGTTGGTTTTCATTTAGTAACACACCTTTTGAACTAAAATGACAATTTTAAACTGATAACAGACACTTTGAGTCATATCAGTCGTAACCATGCATAGAATTGAGGTATGATTGATTCCTACTCATCAAAAATGACTTATAAATCATTTTAATAAAGTATTAAAACAAGTGGAATGTATTTTATTAATTTTTAGTATGTCACTTGTTCTTTTTACTAAAATTAATTCCAATTTTAAATAAAAATACACACTTTGAATCATACCAGCCACACCATGCATCAGATTTAAGTGTGGTTGATTTATACATGTTAAAAATGACATATGGATAATTTTACTAAAGTATCAAAACAATAAAAATGTTTTTCTGGGTTTTCAGTATGTTACTTATTCTTTTTACTAAAATTAATGTCAATTTTAAATAAAAAGACACACTTGAAGTCATACCAGTCACACCGTATGTTAGATTGAGGCGTAGTTGATTCCTACACATCATAAATGACTTATAGATCATTGTCCTAATGTATCATAACAAATCAAACGTGTTTTATTGATTTTGAGTTTGTCAATTGTTCTTTTTACTAAAATTAATGTCAATTTTAAATAAAAATACACACTTGGAGTCATATCGGTTACACCATGTGTCAGATTGAGGTGCAGTTGATTCATACAAGTCAAAACTGACTTTTAGATCATTTTAATAAAGTATCAAAATAATACTAATGTGTTTTATTATTTTTGAGTATGTTAGTTGACTTTTTTACTAAAATTAATGTTAATTTAATTAAAAAGATGCACCTCAAGTCATACTGGTCACACCATCCCATTATCTTTCTTTATCAAACTTCCAACACTGTATATTGAGTTGATATTCTTAGCCAAAAAATGTTCCTCTACTATTCTATTTTTCAACAATGAGAATAGTTTTTCAGTTAAAAACATTGACTCAATATGCAATGTTGGAAGTTTGACAAAGAAAGGCAATGAAAGCATGATAAAATTAGAAGAAAGGAACATGTTATATCTTTTATGGATTGTTGCTGATAGTTGAAATCAAATTATGTCTTCCCAAAAGATCTGAGAATAAACTAAATGAGTATTAGATAAAAATGATAAAGAAATTAACTTACAAATAGTAGATAAAATGATGAAAAAATTAATTAAATAAGTAATAAAAATTCACCTTTTCATGATGATTGTATACATTCTTGACCCATTTCTTTGTTTTCATTATCTCAGTTACAACCTAGAAGTCTAATCTCTCATGAGCATGAGCAGTTTCGAATAAACTATCCCAACTCAAACAAAAGAATCCACATATATAAGAAAACAATTATTATGTAATTAATACTAAAAAGAAATAAATTAAACATAAATATGAAATAATAAATTAATTCTATGGATAGTTATTTAACTGTAAAAACATCAAGATTACCTTTGTGATTGACCAAAGACAATGTCTTTTCTCTTCCTACAATGGTAGTGAAGGAAACTTACAGAAAATTGATAAATGCCAACACTGCATGGGTGAAAATATTTTGAGGGAGAAGAAGTCTGTGGAAGTTTTGGTAAAAAAAGATGTGAAATATGGACCAAAATCTTCTAAACTATATTAAATATGAAAATATGACTTCCCAAAAGATATGTGAAAAAACTGAATAAGTATTAGATAAAAATGACAAGGAAATTAACTTAAGAATAGTAGATGAAATGATGAAAAAATTAATTAATTAAGTAGTAATATTTCACTTTTTCATGATGTATTTATACATTCTTGACCCATTTCCTTGTTGTCATTATCTCAGTTACAACCTTGATGTCCAATCTCTCATGAGCATAAGCAGCTTCAAAAAAAATCACCCCAACTCGAACAAAAGAATCCACCCATATAAGAAAACAATTATTATGTGAGTAATACTAAAAGGAAATAAATTAAAAATAAATATGAAACAATCCCTTACTTCTGTGGAAGTCACATCTTCATGATATATGTGTACATTTTTCCATCAGGTATGCCACCCATTCATTTCGTAATAAATCTATGTCATCTTGTGAATATAATAATTTTTTATAGTCATAGTAGTATTGGAAAAATATAAATACACAAAGGATTAATAAATATTTTAAATGAAATAGTAATTATCTTTAAAAATACCTCTTTAAGGATGCTAGTTTGTTAATGGAATATGATTTCTCATAAATTTACAAACATAATAACCACAATATTTTCCATTTGTTTATTTCAGACACTATAGAAACATTGAGAAAAATAAGTAATTTGTTTTGATATGTGTTTGGATAGTGAAATCTTATTATATATACCCTGATACTTGTCCACTTATATAACTTTTCAGGCCTCTTATGCACATGTACTATCCTCATGCCATGATTTTCATGATATTTAAACACCACCCTATCATAAAGAAATTATCATTAAAACATAATATAAAATATATAACATGAAGTTTAGTTCTAAAACATTGGATTTGGTGTATTAAAAATTGAAAAAATTCATCATGTGTGGTCAGTTTGTTGGGTATCCATGCAGTGAATCTAGAAAATAAATCTTTGGGACATCCAAATTAACCGAAATGAACATCCAATGTTGCATAAAAATACAAAAAGGAATAAGTAATGAAAGAAATGAAAATATATTTGATATGATTATATTATAGAGTTTTACCCCTACATCATTGGTATTAATAAGAGTTTTTCATCCACAAGTTTGCTTTCAAATGATTTGTCTAGTTTTCCACTATTTCATTCATTTTTTATTATATTATTTATTCTATAGAAGTGATGTGAGGACTAATGAGTCCAAATTTATATTCATGGGGTAATCCCTTCAATTTGTATTCATATATATTCCTATAAAACATATGAAATTATTTAGTCATAATTAACACAATATACCAGCTATTGGAAAAAAAAATCATGAAAACAAACATCATATATAATTTATCACCGAGACTCCTAGACATTTAGAGTTAAGGATTTAATTTTCATTCTCAAGATAAATGTAGTATGTAACATCCTCTCTATACATTTGTTTTTCAAAATCAACTATGGGATGACTGCCACTTTTTAACTTTGTATCTGTATGAACCTTCATTTTTATTAAATGTGAATATTGAATAGGTGGGGTAAAGGTTATTTCTGAAGATCTTTTCGATCGATTGGTTGATACTTTAGATTATTTTTATCCGACCTTTCATTTCACCCCTTCCCTTTGTTTGTCTGTAATATTATTCATCACTTTAGATCTTTTTTCATTAATTGTTAAAGGTTTAGAATGAAAAATTAATTGTAAATGAATACCTAATTATTGACATATTTTTTATAATATCATATGGCCATGATATGAATATTCCAACATCTTGGTCAACTATAATTATATCTGCATCATCAAGCGGAATAAGTAGATCTATGCTTGGCTCATGAGCTATGGTAATCCCCACTCTCACATGACCTGTTGGAAGTGTTCTGTTGTGTATACTATCTTCTTGGATATTGAACATGATAGCCCTTAAAACAAGGTGATGGGTGGGTGTTGATAGATATAAATCATATTCATTTTCACCTTGTAGAATATCTGTACAAGAAAGGTATTAGTGTCTATTTGATTCATATTTCACAGAAATAATTATGAGAATATTGTTTACCTCATCTAAGAAATCTCTTTGAGGGGAATGGTTTGCTTCAAAGATGATGGAGGGGTGGGGTGAGATCTTCATGTAGTGGTTGTTCTTGAGTTGTTTATTCTATTTTCTCTCCCCCATAACATTTTCTAGAAACGTAGACTACCAATTATTTTTTTCTTTAAGGGCAATTAATCTTGCTTTCAACTATTCTAATTATTTATCTTTATCCTCCTATTGTTTTGTTTTCTCAAAATATGTTTAGGGTGTCACCCCAAAACCCGCACCTCTGACCTGGCCATACTGTTTTGGCCACTTCAAGGCCACTAATATTAGGTGTTCATCTGGTACAGGTGTTGACGATTCATGTATCTAATTTGGATATAAAATATATGAAAATAAGTAATCATTGTTATGTAATAGTGATTTAAATCAAAACAAATTTTTATTATGTCATACTTACACATGTTTCCCACACTTTTTTTTGTTTTTTCATCTATTAGTATCCCATATTTATTTACATGTTCCTAATTTCATAACACATGATGTGAGATAGAAGTGACTTTGGATTTTTATTCATCAATCTGCCTATAAATAGAGGAACATAATTATACTATTGTTTCATGTCACATAAAATTATTATGGTATATTTAAAATATGTACCATTTTTTTCAAGTGAAGCATTAATCATCCTTTCTTTACAGTAGGTGTGCATTGGTTTTTCTATCCGTTCCTTATTTTCAGCACTCAATTTCTGTTTCATAAATAAAAAATTCCCAATCAAAGTGATCAATACACTTATTGTCAAACAATGTATTACCATTCACAATGTACCTGAAAATATATCTCTACACAATGACCAGTAAATGCATCCCATGCTATTTGGATTATCATATGTGAATACATAAGCAGTGGATGTGATTTTATTTTCCCTTCAACATATTTAAGATGAAATCTCATTAGAATTGTGTGAAAGCCAATGTGAATCATTTCTGCAAGCATTAATACATATTTATTGTGGGATTCATCTACTATAAATGCACTCTGTAAGGGATGGTGAATAGTAAGTCAATGTTTCATTATTTTATTTTTTAGTAAAATAATTAAAGGATATCATAATTCTAATCTCTTTCCAAATTAGTGCCTTAAGCATGAGCACAATATGGTTTCATGAATCTACATCAATCGACATATGATGTCGAGTGATGATCCCAATATAACTACTGAACTTGGTTTTGTTGGGGTTAATAGGATGACCATGCACATTCAATTCTACCTTGAATTTGATGCCTTTTATTTTCACCTAAATAATTTTTTCTAACACCGTCATGATATGAAGCTCCTATTTTTTTGTAGCATCGGTTCTTCACCATCTACCATTTCCTTGTATCCAACATTGTCAATATGTTTTTCCTATAGATTGGTAGAATAATCATGTGCATAAGGTCGTTGTTCCTCTACACTGGGAGTATCATCAGGTTGATAAATCTGTTATTCTTTAGGATTGAGAGCATTAGAACATGCAGAAGTCATTATCTACCGAAGTGTTTTGACATTTAATTTAGATTACATAAATTTAGCAGCAAATAGATAATAACATGAGGCAACATAATATATATTATAAAAAAAATATAACATGATTATTGAACTCTATTTTTTTTAAAGGTTGAAGGGATTTGACCCCTCTATTGAGTATCAAAATACCTTCATTGTGGTCACCTATGACATACAAAACTCTTTCTACATTGGGACTGCTGGGAAATCATTGTGATGTCCCAATGAAAGATTTATCCGTAGTTGAATTTTCATCCAACCTTTCAGTGGTTTTAGTCGATAACAAAACAATTGAACACTTCCAGTTTGTGGGACATGGAGCATAAAATACTTGTACTTTCTGTGATGACATTATAAACAGGTTGTCTTTGTACCATTCCTTACTGAAATCCACTTTCATGAATCCCAATTCATCTATTTTAACACCACTTCTATTATCAACCCACTTGTATTGAAAAACCATCACTTGGAATGTTGTATAATCCAACTCCCATATTTTTTTGATGATTCCAAATTATGAAATATTTGCATAAATTAGATTTTTATCCTCAGTAATAGAAACATGAATCACTTCAGCCACAAGTGTAACTATACTATTTTTCATGGAACTTCCTTCATCCGGTTCATTTATATAGAACATATAAGCATTAATTACATAAACATTGTAATATAATACATACACACTTGTTCCTCTGGCTATCCATCGAAGTCGTTCTGAAATTGAATCCAGATTTTCTTCTGACCCCTTAAAAATATTGTCTCAAAACCATCCTATAAACCATTGATTATGTGTATTTGATATCCATATTTCATCCTTTGATGGATTAAAATACCTAAGAATTTATTTATGGTTTTCAACATATGAATAAACCTATAAACTGTTATGAAAAACATAAAGGTGTTCCTTCTTCCAACCAGTAATATTGATTGTGACAACACCTCTTCCATAAATTCCTTCACCCAAAAACTGCCCAGTGTGATGAGATTTCGGTAGACTAGTGATTTCCACACCAGATAGGTAGTTTGTACAGAATTTAATGACTTCCTCAATATTATATCTCTCCACAATACAACCCTCTGAAAGACTTTGATTTTTGACATACCCTTTCAAAATATTTATATACCATTCAATGGGGTACATACATCTATAATGTATAGGACCAAATAGTTGTATCTCTCTAACCAAGTGAACCATCAAGTGAACCATTATATCAAATAGTACTGGTAGGAAGAATATTTCCAATTCATATAATATGATGGTAATTTCCTTTTCCCTAGTTGGAAATTTCACTGGGTCTATAAATTTGCTGCATATAGCTTTAAAAAAGAAACAGTGCTTGGTTAATGTATGATAGAAATTCTTGGGAAAAAACTAAATGTAAACTATAAGAATTAGATCTTGTATCAAAACATGACAGTCGTGTGATTTCATACCCTTTAACTTTAAATCAGTAATTGACATGATATTCTTGGTATTTGATGAATACCCCTCTAGAACCTTTAAATAATTCAAGAAGTTGAAAAATAGATATCTCTCCTTCCTGGAAAGAGTGTAAGTATTTTAAGGAAGAAAAGTTTTTTTTCACTCTTCATTGGCACTAACTCTTCCAGTATTCCCATGTCAATCATATCCAACCGAGCCTCAATTTCATCCTTTCTTTTTCCAGGTGCATTTAGTAAAGTGCCAATGAAAATATAACATAAATTTTTTTTCAACATGCATAACATTAAGTAAATGTATTATGTACAAACAATTCTAGTATGGTAATTTAAAAAAACTGATCTCTTTTTCCAATCAGTTTTCGTAAGGTTTTTCAATTTTTTTTACCAAAGTAGTGTCCATATTTTTTATTTCTCAAACAGTTGATCACTTGTTGGTGGAGATGGTTCTGTACGTTCTTATGAACATCCATCAAATGATGTCATCTAAGATCAGTACTTATTTCACCGAGTTAGAAATATTAAATGTCCTAGAAACACAGTCTTTGATGAATATTTCAACCTAATTGACTGTGTACCTTATTAAAAAATGAGACACCCTTGAGTTCCTTTAATGTTATATCCTGAAAAATTTTCATAAGAAGGAAAATAATTTATCATCCCGTACAACATGGATCTCAACATGAAATCTTCATTTATGTAAGAATCATACAACACAACACCTGAATCCCACAATAATTTCAAATCTTTGATCAATGGAGCTAAATAAACATCAATATCATCACCTGATTGTTTTGGTCCTAATGTAAGCATAGATAACATAAAGTATTTTTGTTTCATGCATAAAAATATTGTGAAGTTATAATTTACCAACATAATCACCCATGTATTGCGAGTGATGATTTGAAAACCAAAAGGATTAACTCCATCTGTAGATAACACAAGACAAAGGTTTCTCGACTCATTTACAAATTCAGGATACTCATGATCCATTATCTTCCACTGAGGAGATTCTAATGAGTGACGAAGTTTCCCATATTTATTTCTTATATCTGTGTGCCATGCTAATTTCCTTTTAGTCTCCTCACTTCTATATAAGCGCCTAAACCTTGGACTGATTGGAAAGTACCATATAACTTTCATAGGTCCCGATTCATCTTTCTTGTATCGAGAATCACCACACTTTGAGAATTATTATAATGATTTGTGGTCTTTGAGAAATAGTATGCAGTCATTTGGACTGAAATTTATTCTTTTAGATATCATAGACATCTAACGTAACATTTGTTTAGCATCATATGTTCAGATAGGGAGCTCGTTATCTTATGGGAGTATATCATTCAAGAGAACATGTAGTTCAGTAAAACAGGTATCACTCCATCTATTACTAGATTTTAAATTATACAGTTTCAATATGGATGAAAATGATGCATATTTAGTGCAACCAACATACAATGGAATCTTTTCACAACTCTTTAACTTCTCAAAATTTTTTGGAAAATTGTGAAGTTCATATTCAATTGTCATTTTATTTTTATCAATACGATCTTCATCATCATTCAATCCTGTAATCACTTCCTCGATACAGTCTTCTTCATTGTCCACACTTGTAATCATATCAAATGATATATAACATGAAGTGTTATCCCAGTCACTAGATATATTCACTTTTTTACATGTTTATTTCAATATTTATACCTTTGATCTATTCCCTGATAGATCAAGTGTTTTCCCAACCCCTCTGGACTAATTAGTCTTAAAAAGAAACAATGTAAACACAAAAAATAGATTTGATAAGGGTCATATGCATGATATTTTTCAAACTTGATGAACTATTTCACCCCATATTCATACTATTTTTTCATATTATTGACATATATCCATTCTATATACATATCTATCCTATTTGATTCAGTAATATTAAAATTTAACAAAATAAATACAAAAGGGGATTTTTAAATAAGGAGAACCCAACATTTGAATGTTTCGAATAAGTTCATCATGATTTGAAGGAAATGAGTAATTGAATTTAAGAAAAGAATTACTCCATTAGTGGTAGGTGTTATCATCTGAATTCATCCAAAAGATATGGGAGATGATTCTCAGGAAATAAAATGAAATAATACCTATAAGGGAGATTAAGATAATGAGGATGATATTTATTATTGCATTTTGTTACCAAAAACTCATACCATTAGAAGCTAAAACCAAATCAGAAAGAAGATTTAGTTGTAGAGGACTCCCCTAATTTAAGCCATGTAGGTGATGTTGGATATAAATTAGGTTTAGGAGTTTTAATGGGGTTAAAAATTAATTCACATTTTTCCTGAGTGAGGTCATGATGGATATCCTATGGGTTGGATAGATTTAGTGAAATGACCTTTCCATGGTGTTATTATCAATAAATATTATGTAGGAGGTGAATATAGTGCTAAGTAAAGGATAAGGTTTCCAGTGTTGGGTTATGGTCTCCCAAAATGGATCATTTCAATAAGGGATTTGTATGAGTCTAATGAATCACAGGGAATGAAAAAATATGCCCAGTGTTTTTTGAATGGTTTCTGATTTCAGGGAAGATAGACAATTGAGTAAACCTAGGTTTGTGCCAAAAATTGATAAGGTTTCTTGGGTTATAAATGATTTTTGGTGAATGATGACGTAGAGAATTAGAATACAGGTTGAAACCAGAAAGAGTGGAAGGATGACAACAGACTGATACATGACTTTAAAATTCTATAATTTAAATACTTAAAAAAATCTATTGAGAAATAAAATAGGGACTGGTTGGAAGCAGTTGGGAATCCACTTAAAGTTTTAATTAAAAATACATATGCGTTTACATTATTTTTTCATAGAGCCGACACTAGTTCACATGGTAGTAGTGTAATTTTTTGGAATTTGATTAGATTTGAGGCAGTGGATTTGAGTCAGTGGAGGCTTCTTTAAAATAATGAACTGACTGACTGACATCAAATCATTCCTCACAATTGCTTAGGTTTTACCCTAATCTATCACTATAATAGTGCGGTATAGGTCTATAAATAAATAATTTATTAGTCCAATGGCCTATTAGTAATTTAAAATTTAAATGTTTAATATGGAAATTATAATGATATCAGAATAAAATTTTGAGTATATTGATGAACATAAAAAAGGGAGGTTACTTTGGAAAAGAAATTTGGAATAATATTTAGATCAAGAATAATTTATGAGAATTATTTTTAAACCTTTTATGGTCATGGAATGGGTAATGTAACTTTACACAATCCAAACCATGATTAGTTATCCACCTGTGTTAACTATACATGCCTATTTTTATCCAATACATAAAAAATATACTGATATGTTTTTGTTATGTGTTATCAATTTTAAACTCCCACTCACATCCTTAAACACTCATTTATTACCCTAAAACACCTTTAACTAATTTTACATTTTTATAGGAAGGATTTTCCATCATTATTTAATAATTTTATCTCATTATATATTGAGATAAATCTATATGAGATTAAAGGCAAGAAATTCAATATCTCCTTCATTCATTGACGTCTATACTTTTTTATAAAAATATATAAAAGTACATATATGTTGTATAAGTATAAATAAATTATAGATGTCACACCCCAACTTTTCACATCAGTAATGATTTTAATTTTTACCTTTATATGGTAATTTTATTTGATTTAATTGTTTTTCCAAGGTGCATGTCGGGCATGACGAGAGTTTATGTGATTTGTTGATAAATGAACGTTTGAATTAGCAGTGGTCGACACACGTGCATGGCACGGTCGAAGCCGCATCACTTCGCTAAAGCGATATGTGCCCCAACCATGTTTTTTTTCTATCTTAATTATTTTGGGCCTTACTTTTGAGTTGCGTTTTGAGCCAGTTTTTTTTAAGAGAAATTGGGATCTTATTTGGGTGCGCGACTGTACGCGTGACCGTGTGCAGTGCCCAAACTTAATAAGGGAACATTTTATGAATAAATTTATTATTACATGGATGCACGACTATGTAAAGACCACGTACGCGTCTATGCGCGGAGTCTAGAGTCACGACCACGTACGCGTCTATGTGCGGAGTCTAGACTCAATAAGTAATGAAATTATTTTATGACCGGTTCTATTATTTTAGTTTTATCATTGGTATTATTATTGTTTACTCTAATATTTCAATTAGATTATTATTATACTTGATGTTTCTACTAATATTAAATTTGGTTGTGATGCTAAATTTTGGTCGCAAATATAAAATAATATTTTCTTTATGTTGTTTTAATAATAATAATGATAGTATTAGTATTAAAATTATCATTATTATTTCTGTAAATTCTTTACATAGGCTTTTATTATTAAAATTTTTGTTGCAATTATAAAGTTATTAACTTACTAATTGGATTAAATCTATTTTTATAATTAGGTTAATTTATGTTTTTTTAAGTTTTATTTCATTTTTTATTATTATTATTTATTTACTTATTTTTATTTCTTTTTCTCTTTTGTTTTCCTCCTCCCTCTCTCTCGTGCGGACTCCTTCCCCTCTCTTTCGTTTTGTACAATAGACCTCTTTCCCCCTGAAACCCTAGCCACCACACCCCCCATTCTCCATGCTCCCTACGGCCGGAACCTCCCTTATTCTCGGTCGACCGCGCGCCGCCCCAGCCTTGGATCGCTCCTCCTCTCCCTCACCAGACAGCCCCTCTCAAGCCCCCTTCAGCTCACCTCGTGCCATCACGCCACCCTCCTATTCCCATCCTGGAGAGCCGCACACTACTGCCTCACGCACCCTAGACCTCAGCCACACCTCCCTTCCGGCATGTCTCTCCTCATCGCAGAGGTCCCGCCGGTCTCCCTCCTCGCACTGCCTCCCTCCCAATCAAACCACCCAGCGCCATCCTCCTTCGGAGCATCAAAACCCCCACGCCTCCCTCCTCTTCTATGGATAGTAGCACCGCGCCGCTCTCCTCTCCCTCTCCGGACAACAGCGTCGCACCACCCCCTTCTTCCCTTCTATTTTTCCACTGCACCTCACCTAGTTCAGGTTCCCTCTTAGCCAAAACTTTCAACTAATTTCTCCAGTGTGGTGCACCACCGACGGTCTTTCCATTGCCCGATTATACATTCGCACCATTTCTATAGGTGCGTTATGCCTCGGTTGTTCATTCTTTCAATTTGATTAAGTTTCGGTTAGGGTTTCGGTTTGGCGTTTGGTTCATTTATTGTGTCATTGATCCGATTGCTTGTTTCTAAGGATTAATTACATTGTTTGTGGTATGGTTATCGTGCGGCGGAGTTTGCGTACCGCGTTTGCGAAGTTTGGATACCGAAGGTATGTGTTTCCACATATATGTGTTGTTTGAAAAATTAATTTTCTTATTTAATTAATTTAGTATAATCATTGATTATTTTTCTTGGTGAGAATATAGTTTCACTTAAGGTTAATATGATTTCGATGTGTTTCGTAGTGTGTTATTTAATATGAATGTTTTGATTTTGTGAAAACCCGTGCTGAGCTTTTCATAGTGTTTTATAAACTTTGTTGTGGGTTTATTATGCCGCGCAAGTGCTGTAAAGTCTGTTTTATCATGTTTTTGGTGTTGCGTCATGGTGCGCTTGGTATTAGAAAGGATGTTTGAGTGCGTTGTTGGTATAAACCTTTGATGTGATATTTCAAATGCTTTATAAATTGTTTAATTGTTTAATTCCTTTATTAAATTATATGTATAGTGAGTGGTCCATTCCTAGGGGGTTCGAGTCATCAGCAGTAAGGACCTGTGTATATGCATATGCATGAAAATGTATATGCATGGCGGTGAAGCGGTCTCGGGTTACTCTTGTAAAAAGCTACGTGTTTTGAGGTAGGTTACCTATGCCTTTACCTTTAATTAGAGTTCCAATTTTGATTGATGTTTATTTAGAATTATTTCCTTGGGTTTATATGAAATTCATATGCACTATACATGTATATGGTTATGGTTATTAAGAAGTGGTCTCCTGTGTATTTGAACATAAAATGGGTATTTCCAAAAGGTGTGTGGTATTCTGTTTGAATTTGTTATGAAAGTGCAACGACATGTTTGACTTTCGAAGGGATTCCAAAGTGATTTTCAAAATGGGTTTTGGTGTGAACACAGGATTAAAAGATGATTTGATTTCCTAAAAAATTATTACTTCATTGTAAATGTGTTTTTATGTTTGTTTTAAAAATACAACGCCTTCATGTGTTCCGAAATGATGAATACTCCTTGTAAAGTGATGAGGCCTGTTTGGCACTTCGAGTTTGGATTGGGAAAATGGAAAACCCCACTTGAGACATTCCCCTAGTTTGAGAAATGCGATGTAAGTTTTTATGTGTGGTTTGCGATATGTTCCTAGTAAATAGGCTTGTTCATTTTTGTGTGTTGAATAGAAAAAGGGGGATGATCCCAAGGGGGGGGGGGATCGGTGGTGAGAGGGTGGGTGTGTTTTTGAATAAAGAGAAAGATGTGTTCATGTATGTTAGTTTCATCAAAACTCACCACCACTTGAAACAGAGCACAATGGAAAACCTGGGTACCTAGGCGGGTGAACTAGGACTTGTGGGCTAGTGTTCCAGAGGTGACTTGACCCAGTTTCACTGCAGGTTTGCTGATTGCAAAACTAACTAAACATACGAATGACTGAGGTTTGTGGCCTTCTAAGCCACGTTTACTGAGGGTCGTGGCCTTCTAAGCCACGTTTTCTGCGGGTCGTGGTCTTCGAAGCCACGTTTCACTGAGAGACGAAGATCCTAGGTCCCCAACCATCACTAGCAACTTAGGGACTTCCCAGGGTGCTTGTGATAAGATTTTAAATTAAATTGTTTCATGCTTTTCTCCTTTTTTGTGAAAACCGTAATTGAATCTAAATTGATCTCCTTAAATTTTGAAATGTTAATGCAAGTTTGTTATTTGAATTTGAAGAGTGAACAACATTATTTTATTATGCCGTATTTTCAAACTAGCATGATTTGGATTTCTTATTAAAGGCAGTGGCATAGGGCGTTGTTGTATTTTTGGCTTTCCTACTGAGCATCTCGATGCTCACGCCTACTTTATATTTTCAGTTCTAGGTTCTTGTTTTGGATCTCTCTTGCAGTAAGCTTGTTTCTGTGTTTGGTGGTGACCCATGACAGGTATGTTTAACTTTCCTTGCTTAGTTTATTTCCAATTGCAAGTATTTAATTACCTTGCTTAGTTTATGTCGATTGTTTATATGTCTTTTCTGAGCAAAATCGTTCCCAACTGCCTCATTGTGGTGCCCGACACTAGTTGCCATCCCGTGGGGATCGTGAACGCCCTTCGGGCCATGTCGTGGACCAGGTCGGGCGCCGGGTCGAATGAAGACCCGACCTAGTTCGTGACAAAATGGTATCAAAGGGAGGTTTTGTTCTTGTTATTTGGGATGTCAGGTAGATTGTAGATAGGACTGTCGGTGCTTGAGGGATAGGTGCGAGAAGAGCGTCGTGAACTTTTACTCGTTCTGATCCTCGAGTAACCAGGGGTAGTTTGGGATTTAAGTTTTTGGTTTTTCTCTATGTGGATGGGGGATGACAATAGGAGTAAACTAGTACTGTGTGTGGCCTCACATGGAGTAGCAACCCATGTGATGCCCGAGAGTACGGTTCGACACTCCTAGTGGTTGGTTCTTACCTAGGGCATGGTCTGCTAAACCATGTATCCGGGTTAGACATGAACACTAGTCCTTCGCCCAGGTGCTTTAATGTTTGTGATATCTTGCTTCAATTTTGGGATTGGTGCAAGATTGTTTTCCTTTAAAAAGTGAAGCGAACTTTGGTTCTGCTCTTATTTTATTTTGGCGCATATTTGAAATTATTTTTGGGGTGATTTTCTCTTGGACCTTGTTTTTGGAATTTGGCGTTGATTTGTCGAAGTCAATTTTCTAAAAGAACGTTTTGGGTTATTTGAAATTAAAGTGAGTTATTTTTGAAATGGGAAGAATTTTTTAAAATATGTCTTGAATTTTTGAAATGGTTTGAAAAAAAAGTATTTTTGGATATTGAGAATGTTTTTTTGAAAGCGGAGTAACCTTGTTTCTTTCCAGTAGTATTCCTATGGGTGCTCGCATGTGCATGTGGACTTGATTAATGGCTAGTTGGTGAATCGTGTGGATGGGTGCCTGAGTGGAACAAAAATGCATATTTGCAAGGCACCATGGAATATCAGTGGTGATTGATTGATTTCTAAGGTTGCTTCTTGTTTCCTAGAAAGTGGGCCTTTTTCTTAAATGGGTTTTTGTGCACAAATGGTTTTTAAAATGAAAAAAATGACATTGTGTTTAGAGTAAAGATGGATTTTTTTAAAATAGCTTTTGGGCTTGCTGTGTAGTGCTTGGTTTTTCAAGTGAGTGTTTTTCTTTGAAAATGAATTGATGTTTTAAATTGGAATTATTGGATTTGTTTCTGGAATGTTGATGTTTATATTGTGATGTGTTTGGATTTGTGGAAGGCTGTTTCGTGTTTCTTGTTTGGGATATTCCCCCTAGAAATGTTCCATGGGTTCCAGCAGGTCTCTATCATTTCTTTGCCCGACTTAGACTCTCAGTGGAGTGGCAGAGTTAGGTTCTTCTCAGTGGTGTCGATTGTTCGTAGACGTCGATGTCAGTTGGATGCTGTTGAGTGCTTTGGGAAAGTTTGAAGTATCTCTGGTTTTGGAGGAACTCTAGATATTGTGTATGTGTAAGATTGTCTCGAGTACGTCTGGTGGAGCGGGACTAAAGTAGTGAATGGTGATTGTTCCGTTTTTGTTGCAAATGAGGATGTCGTGAGTGATCATCAAGACTGTCCTTATTCCACGGTTGTACCTAAATAAGCGAAGGCAAGGAAGGTGGTTGATCTCGTAGGTGCTCGAATAGTCCACATGCGGTGAAGGAGGTGTGTTGACCTTTCTGATGAGCTCGTTCCATATGCCCTAGAAGTAGTGTGGAATCATCGGTCTAAAAATCGTACAAGTTTTCGGTCCTGTTTATATTGTGGTAAGAGTAGGTCCCTCATCTGATGAAGAGTGTGAACTAAAGGGACTTGTTCATGGAGTGCTCCTTCCATCAGTTCGTGTTGCGTGTCGGACAGACCGCTCAACCTCCTATCTCTAGTGTGTTCAGTCTGACACTCTAAGTCGTTCGCTGCAATTCTCAGTTGGTATGTTAATATAGTGGCCGCGCGAGACACGAGGAGAAGTATGCAGACTGCTTTTACAGCGGAGGAAATTCCAGTCAGAGGTGGTCATCTTGTGACTGCGAGGCTGGAGATACTTCAGACATCAGTGCCCTAGCCATAGGTCTCAGGTTGAAGCTTGTGCGCAGTCAAAACTCGTCGGACTTGGGATGGTCTTGGTCCGATTTAAGTCTGCAATGTCGGGACGTGGACAACTTGAATTTCCCTATTGTGGTACCCTCTCTGAAGGCGTCATTCTTGTCGTGAGAGGAATGGATCCCTTGTCTACTTGTCATGGTCTTATTTTATGGGAGTTCCTCTTGGGCCTTAAAGAGGTTCGGAAAAATCCGTATTCCTGTAAATCCAGTAGGCATGCTCCGTGAACCTTCTTGTGGTCGGAGATGCTCATGTCTTGTGGAATTGACGTGCGCCTGTCTGGTTTGCCTCCTGGTTAGGGGTTTATGCTATCAAAGCTATCTCTTGTGGCAGTGTTGTCCACTGTAGGAATAATCATTGTGGGTCGGCCCATGTGGTGGGTTCGCGATGAAGGGTTCAGTTAGTATTGATTAAAGTAAACTGGGAATGCCCGCGCGAGTTTCGTGGTGTTAGGAAATTTTAAAATGGTGGGGAGACCTTGTGCGGGTCTCACCGATGTCCCGTCTTGTGTTAGTTCAACATAGGGAACTTTGAGGGTCAAGCTAGTGTTATAGGTTGTATGATTTGTGAGTTGTTTTGGTTTGAAGAACCAATGTTTGACGAGAACCCTAATATGATAGGGAGACCACCATAGGATGAGCTTGTGGAAGACTATGTTTTCAAAGTGCGCTTGGAGAAGCAACCCCTTGCTTCTGCTCCGCCCAACCTCGACCATGTTAATTGGATAGATTAAGTAGCGGGTCGCTTGATGAACATTCTTGGAGATCTCAAGCGGCCCTAGTGATCCCTATGTTAGGGGTCGGGGTGTTCCATGTGGTAGTTTTGTTTGGAGGTGAATTCTTTACTGTTGGTTGTTTTTCTTGGTGATTCTGGTTTTGAGATCTTTGATGTTTTAGGTCATGGGTGTTTTGAATACTGGGTCTTCAGGCGATTGAGGTTTTGTTTTAAGTATCTTCGTGACCTCGATTGGAACCCTTGGTTGACAGAGTCTTTTAGGACTTTATGGGGGCAGAAAGCGTCATGGTGGGGAGAATTGTCACACCCCGACTTTGCACATCGGCAATGATTTTAATTTTTACCTTTATATGGAAATTTTATTTGATTTAATTGTTTTGCCAAGGTTCATTTCGGGAACGACGAGAGTTTATGTGATTTGTTGATAAATTGACGTTTGAATTAGCAGTGGTCGACACACGTGCATGGCGCGGTCGAAGCCGCGTCACTTCGCTAAAGCGATATGTGCCCCAACCATGTTTTTTTTTCTATCTTAATTATTTTGGGCCTTACTTATGAGTTGCGTTTTGAACCAGTTTTTTTTAAGAGAAATTGGGATCTTATTTGGGTGCGCGACTGTATGCGTGACCGTGTGCAGTGCCCAACCATAATAAGGGAACGTTTTATGAATAAATTTATTATTACATGGACGCACGACTATGTAATGACCACGTACGCATCTATGCACGGAGTCTAGAGTCACGACCACGTACGTGTCTATGCGCGGAGTCTAGACTCAATAAGTAATGCAATTATTTTACGACCGGTTCTATTATTTTAGTTTTATCAATGGTATTATTATTGTTTACTCTAATATTTCAATTAGGTTATTATTATCCTTGATGTTTCTACTAATATTAAATTTTCTTGTGATGCTAAATTATGGTCGTAAATATAAAATAATATTTTCTTTGTGTTTTTTTAATAATAATAATGATAGTATTAGTATTAAAATTACCATTATTATTTCTATAAATTCTTTACATAGGCTTTTATTATTAAAATTTTTGTTGAAATTATAAAGTTATTAACTTACTAATTGGATTACATTTATTTTTATAATTAGGTTAATTTATGTTTTTTTTATGTTTTATTTCATTTTTTTATTATTATTTATTTACTTATTTTTATTTCTTTTTCTCTTTTGTTTTCCTCCTCCCTCTCTCTCGTGCGGACTCCTTCCCCTCTCTTTCATTTTGTGCAATGGACCTCCTTCCCCCTGCAACCCTAGCCGCCACACCTTCCATTCTCCATGCTCCCTACGGCCGGCACCTCCCATATTCTCGGTCGACTGCGCGCCGCCCCATCCTTGGATCGCTCCTCCTCTCCCTCGCCAGACAGCCCCTCTCAAGCCCCCTTCGGCTCACCTCGTGCCGTCGCACCACCCTCCTATTCCCATCCTGGAGAGCCTCACACTGCTGCCTCACGCACCCTAGACCTCAGCCGCACCTCCCTTCCGGCATGTCTCTCCTCGTCGCAGAGGTCCCGCCTGTCTCCCTCCTCACACTGCCTCTCTCCCGATCGAACCACCCAGCGCCATCCTCCTTCGGAGCATCAAAACCCCCATGCCACCCTCCTCTCCTATGGACAACATCACCACGCCGCTCTCCTCTCCCTCTCCGGACAACAGCGTCACGCCGCCCCCTTCTTCCCTTCCATTTTTCCACTGCACCTCACCTAGTTCAGGTTCCCTCTCAGCCGAGCCTTCCGGCTAATTTCTCCAGTGCGGTGCACCACCGATGGTCTTCCCATTTCCCGGTTATATATTCACACCATTTCTATAGGTTAGTTATGCCTCGGTTGTTCGTTCTTTGAATTTGATTAAGTTGCAGTTAGGGTTTTGGTTTGGAATTTGGTTCATTTATTGTGTTATTGATCCGATTTCTTGTTTTTAAGGATTAATTGCATTATTTGTGGTGTGGTTGTCGTGCGGCAGAGTTTGCGTACCGCGTTTGCGAAGTTTGGATACCGAAGGTATGTGTTTCCGCATATATGTGTTGCTTGAAAAATTAATTTTCTTATTTAATTAATTTAGTATACTCATTGATTATTTTTCTTGGTGTGAATATAGTTTCACTTAAGGTTAATGTGATTTCGATGTGTTTCATAGTGTTTTATTTAATATGAATGTTTTGATTTTTTGAAAACCCGTGCTGAGCTTTTCATAGTGTTTTATAAACTTTGCTGTGGGCTTATTATGCCGCGCAAGTGCTGCAAAGTCTGTTTTATCATGTTTTTGGTGTTGCGTCATGGTGCGCTTGGTATTAGAAAGGATGTTTGAGTGTGTTGTTGGTATAAACCTTTGATGTGATATTTCAAATGCTTTATAAATTGTTTAATTGTTTAATTCCTTTATTAAATTATATGTATAGTGAGTGGTCCCTTCCTCGGGGGTTTGAGTTGTCGGCAGTAAGGACCTGTGTATATGCATATGCATGAAAATGTATATGCATGGTGTTGAAGCGGTCTCGGGTTACCCTTGTCAAAAGCTACATGTTTTGAGGTAGGTTCCCTATGCCTTTACCTTTAATTAGAGTTCCAATTTTGATTGATGTTTATTTAGAATTATTTCCTTGGGTTTATGTGAAATTCATATGCACTATACATGTATATGGTTATGGTTATTAAGAAGTGGTCTCCTGTGTATTTGAACATAAAATGGGTATTTCCAAAAGGTGTGTGGTCTTCTGTTTTAATTTGTTATGAAAGTGCAACGACATGTTTGAATTTTGAAGGGATTCCAAAGTGATTTTCAAAATGGGTTTTGGTGTGAACACAGGATTAAAAGATGATTTGATTTCCTAAAAAATTATTACTTCATTCTAAATGTGGTTTTATATTTTTTTTAAAAATACAATGCCTTCATGTGTTCCAAAATGATGAATACTCCTTATAAAGTGATGGGGCCTATTTGTAACTTTGAGTTTGGATTGCAAAAATGGAAAACCCCACTTGATACATTCCCCTAGTTTGAGAAATGTGATGTAAGTGTTTATGTGTGGTTTGTGATATGTTCCTAGTAAATAGGCTTGTGCATTTTTGTGTGTCGAATAGAAAAAGGGGGATGAGCCCAAGGGGGGGGGATTGGTGGTGAGAGGGTGGGTGTGTTTTTGAATAAAGATAAAGATGTGTTCATGTATGTTAGTTTCATCAATACTCACCACCACTTGAAATAGAGCACAATGGGAAACCTGGGTATCTAGGTGGGTGAACTTGGACTTGTGTGCTAGTGTTCCGGAGGTGACTTGACCCGGTTTCACTATAGGTTTGACGATTGCAACAGTAACTAAACATACGAATTAATGAGGGTTGTGGCCTTCTAAGCCACGTTTACTGAGGGTCATGGCATTCTAAGCCACGTTTTCTGAGGGTCGTGGTTTTCTAAGCCACGTTTCACCGAGGCACGAAGATTCTAGGTCCCCAACCATCACTAGCTACTTAGGGACTTCCCAGGGTTCTTGTGATAAGATTTTAAATTAAATTGTTTCATGCTTTTCCCCTTTTTTGTGAAAACCATAATTGAATCTAAATTGGTCTCCTTAAATTTTGAAATGTTAATGAAATCTTGTTATTTGAATTTGAAGAGTGAACATCTTTATTTTATTATGCCTTATTTTCAAACTAGCATGATTTGGATTTCTTATTAAGGGCAGTGGCATAGGGCGTTGTTGTATTTTTGTCTTTCCTACTGAGCATCTCGATGCTCACGCCTACTTTATATTTTCAGTTCTAGGTTCTTGTTTTGGATCTCTCTTGCAGTAAGCTTGTTTCTGTGTTTGGTGGTGACCCATGACATGTATGTTTAACTTTCCTTGCTTAGTTTATTTCCAATTGCAAGTATTTAATTACCTTGCTTAGTTTATGTCGATTGTTTATATGTCTTTTATGGTCCAAATCATTCCCAACTGCCTCATTGTGGTGCCCGACACTAGTTTCCAGCCCGTGGGGATCGGGAACGCCCTTCAGTCCATGTCATGGACCAGGTCGGGCGCCGGGTCAAATGACGACCCGGCCTGGTTCGTGACAATAGAAGTATATAGTTTTACGAATTTATAAATGTATATAATTATAATATATACAAGTAAAATTTATGAAAGTATAAAAGTATAATAATTTATAAAGAATAAAATTATAATTTTATATTAATTTATAGATCTAGAAAATTATAAAAGTATAAATAATTAATAAAACTTTATATTTAAACTATATATGTAAACATGATATACTATAAAATTTATAAAAATTTATAAATTTATAAATAAAGAAAACTATAAAAGTATAAATATTTAATAAAAAATTATTATTAAATTATGTTATTATAATATGATATACAATAAAATTTATAAAATAATATAAATTTTAAATATTTTAAAATTATAAAATTATAAACATGAAACACTTTAAATATGTCCAAAGATATTTGAATACCATGAATTTTTTATTCAAAACTAAACTTGAATCACTTTATCAAAACTTTGAATTTGAAGTATTACTTGAAATTTCAAGTAAAAATTAAGAACCAATTGGAAATTATTTTTGAAGATCAGAACACATTTTTAAATTACACACTTATTTTTCCCAATATTTTGGCCTATAGGTTTCATATTAAGGGGAAAACAAGAGCAGAAGAGGACAAAGAATGAGGAGTGCCCACAGACCATATACAAAAAATTATCAATTTATAAAATAAAATAGTAAGATTAAATCTCATCTCACATCTTATACTCTTTTAAAAAATAGCCCTAATGAGATCCATCACTTAGTCACCACAAAAATAAAGCACCAACCATAAAGGGAAACAATAAAAGGGTCATTGAGAGGATCTCACACATCCACTAGTCATAAAATCATAAAAGGTTCCAAATATGGATTCTAAAAAAATTAGCTTGGGATACTAAGCCACTCCACTCAATTTTATATTGAAATCACATTTTAAATGCCTCTTTAAACTCAATCCACTTAAAAACCAAAAATAGAAAAAAATTAAAAACTAAGCCGATTCCACCGACCTAAGACATTTCAAAAGGAAAACTACACTTTCACCAAATTCATGACCTAATTGGGGGTAGACACCTTAAAATAACCTTTACACTTAAAAAACATGACTCTTAGTTATTTAAAAACACTTTTCATTAAAAATCCCATTTATAACCTAAGTAAAAACATTTAAAAACTTTATGTGAAGCGATCCCACCTTTAAAAAAATTACTAAATCCATCAAAACTATTACATATAGGTTTTTCCAATCAAAATAATGAATTTAAACCATAATGAATTAAATGATATGAAATTTGAAGGGAATAAATAAAACAACTACCTTAAATTTGGCTGATCCATTTCAAAAACATTTCAAAACCATATAAAAAATAATTGCTTATGGTGGTGAATGATGATATAGGAAAGAATATTATCTAGGTAAACCCTAGAAAATAAAACCCAACATTTAAACCAATCCCAAACCATATCCAGATCCAAAAAACCATGTTAGGGTTTGTGGGATACATATAATCATGTATAAAAGGTAGGGAGAGGAATGAGGATGAAAGAATAAGAAAGAAGAGGTCTTACTAGAAGGAAAACCTCTTGAAATCAACATAGAGGGGCTCAAAATCGAAGTAGGGAGGAGGTAACCGAGCTCCCTTGGTTGGTCTAGTATGTCTATGAAAGGAGAAGGGTAGGGGCTATTCTTTTGGTTCATCGAGAAGAAGTGTGCACAATAGGGTTCGACGAGGTGAGACTAAAGAAATAGTGCGGTCAGAGGAGCTAACAAGATAAATCAAGAACATACCTTAGATTTTGAGAATCAATTTGTCGAGAATATTGACCAGTGATAGTATCAGGGTCCGATGACAGCATTGGTAGCGACGAAAGAGGTATCGTTCCTTGAATACTTGATGGTACGAGCGACAACAGCCCTCTTTTAGGGTTCATTTTATAATAATTCGTAAGGCTTTTATCATCGATTTCAAAAAATTACTGATAAAGAGAAGTTTTATTAGCACCAAAATAGAAAGTACTGATAAAACTTCTCTTTATCAACATTATTTTACACTGATAAAGATAACCCTTTATCAATGCTAGTAAAGTATTGTATTATCAGTGCTTTTTTTAGCATTGATAGAGGGATATCTTTATCAGTGCTAAAAAGCACTAATAAAGATCTAATCTTAATAATCTATTTATATTATTATATATATATTTAAATAATTATAAAATTATAATAAATAAATTTTTTAAAAGTTGGGGCCGGAACCTCTTTTTATTATGAAAGAAAAGACCTCTTTCTATCTGGGTAGAGGGAGACCCATTACATAGCCCATATGACTAAGGCTAAGGGGCCCATGAACATGGTTTGAAGTCCCAGTGTAGCGTCATGACTGCATCATCTTGCCTACTTGATGCCTCTGTCACCAACTGCCTACATTATGCCTGCGTCGCAAATCCCCCAAGGGGCTTATAAAGATTCGAACTCTGATATTTTGGATGCAAGATTATGAGATTTACCACTCAGGCACCACCCCAACTGCGAATATATAATAAATATATTTATTATATTTTTATAATTATTTAAATAAATAAATAAAATTATAATTATAAATATTTGTATATTTTTATAAATATTTTTATATTTTTATAAATATATTTATATAATTATATATATTTAAAAAATTATAAAAATTATAAATATATTTATTATAATTTTATAATTATATATATATATATATATATACTTATTATTATAATTATAAATAAATAAATAATTATAATTATAAATAATTATAATTATAAATATTTGTATATAATTATAAATAAATAAATAAATAAATAAATAAATAAATATATATATGTTTATAAAATTATAATAAATGTATTTATTGTAATTTTATAATTATTGAAATATATATATTTAGTTGTAATTATAATTATAAATAAATATATCTATACTCGAAATGATGCAAAAAATAGATATAAATATATATATACATTTATAATTATAATTATAAATAAATATATTTATAAATATTTGTATATAATTATAAACAAATAAATAAATAAATATTTATTAATATATAAATACATATATTTATTAAATTATAATAAATTTATTTATTGTAATTTTATAGTTATTTAAATAAATAAATAAATATTTATAATTATAATTATAAATAAATAAATAAATAAATATATATATATATTAAAAAATATATCTATATAATTATAAATATATTTATATAATTATAAATAAATATATTTAAAAATATATTTATATAATTATACCTCATTCCACACCATTTTTGGCATATTTATATAATTATATATTTATGTCAATATATAAATATATAATTATAAATATAATAACTATATTCATTATTTAAATATATTTACTATATTTTTATAATTATTTAAATAAATATATATTTATTGATAATTATAATTACAAATAAATATATTTAAAAAGTATTTATATATTAGTTGTTTGTGGGTATAATTACACGAAACACATACACACACCACACACATAGGTCGGAAAGGGAGGCCATAACCCCCCCAAGGGATTGCCCACCCATCAAGCCTTATTTATTCAGTACATGACCCAAAGACCTAGTGGGCATGAAGCCCATTACATGGCCCAAAGGCCTAGTGCAACATCATGCCTACATCATACTGCCTGCATCATCATGCCTGCATTACCGTCTGGCCGTTTCAAGTCTGCATCACTGCATGCCTGTGGAAATTCACCCCCACCCGGATTTGAACCTGGGTTTGATGCAGGATTACAGGAGGCCTTTACCACTTGAGAAAGCCCCCAACTGCTAAACTGTATTTATGTGTAATTAAAAATTTATAATTATAAATATAGTAAATATATTTATTGTAATTTTATAAGTATTTATGAGAACATAATAAGTTCATGGGTATAACATGAATGAATCATACCTTGAAAATTATAGATCATTAAAAATGAGTCGACACATATATGAAAAACATGAATAATAAGGGTGTCAATGTATAAATGAATATTCATGAGTCATGAATACATAACATATGCAAGCATCTTCATAATATAGGCAATATTAACATTTGGATCATAACAACCCACAATCATGTCCACAAATAAACTTATGATCATATAACGTCAATTATACTCATGTATAGATATATGAACATAAATAATGACAATCATGTCCATGAATCATTAGTATTTCATGATATATATATATATATATATATATATATATATTGACCCAATTCATTGAAGATATATATTTATTTATAATTATAATTATAAATATATAATTATAAATATAATAAATATATTTATTATTTAAAAATTTTATTATAATTTTATAATCATTTAAATAAATATAAATATCTTTTTATAATCTTATAAATACTTTTTTTAAACATTACATATATACATTTGAATTATTAAAAAATATATATTAATATATCATATTTATATTAATTATAAACATGTGTTTTTTAATTAATGTATATAAATAAATATTATTTTTGAATATAAATATAATAATTATATATATATTAATAATATTTTTTATTAAAATTTTTATCAGCACTAAGAATAATGCTGATAAAGAACAACCTTTATTAGTGCTAAAACAAGCACTGGTAAAGGGTACACCTTTATCAATGTTTTTTTAGTGCTGATAAAAATGACCTTTATCACTGCTTTTACCTAGCGTTGATAAAGGTGATACTTATTAGCGCTTCCTATTTAGAACTGATAAAAGATAGTGCTGATTTTGCACCAATATGCGGTAGTGTCATACCTCATTCACCAATATATACATATAAAATATGTCCAACAACAACCCATGCCCAATATACATCCACCCCATGACCTTCGCTGCATCTATCTGCCTCCACATCATCTCATCAACTAAAACTGACTACATCGTTTCATCAACTATGACAAAAAAGAATACTGAAATTAAAATTAAATATAATAAATGAGAATTATAGTAGAATCATTGAAAAATTTAAACATACCACAAAAATTAAGAACCATCACGACTACCTTCTGAAGAATGTCATGGATCTAAACAGTTATCCTCTTACCTACTATCGACATCCATCACCTACAATAAAAACCAGAATATTTAAGAAAAGAAATGAGAAAGAGAAAAGACATAGAATATATTCAGAATGTTTCACATAATTTTTTTTATTTTGTTAATCAAGTAGAATAAATTTTAAAATAAAAAAATAATATATAATGAAAAACACTTTGAAAACATAAACTTACCTATTTAAGATATGATTCAATACTTGAAAGTAAAAAAGGATAAGTATATAACATTCTAATTATTTTTTAAATTGATGTGTGGTGTGATTGAAATTTATTTAATAAACAAATTTTAAATAATTTGATACTAAAACATGTCCTATATTTCAAAAATAACTCAATGGTGGTTGTCCCATGATTTCACATTGATCCGAGGCCGCTTGCTACGTTTTTGACTACTACACACATGTTTTAGTGTTTTAAAACACTAAAAATGAATTTATGGTCATCCCAAGAAAACCATAACATGGAATGGTGTGATGCCAGTTCCTACATTTAAAAAATCAATCTTTGATCATTGTCCTCTAATTTCATCTGACAACATTTTCCTGGTTTTGACCCCCCCGACACACATTTTTAAGAGCATCAATACCTTTAAAAATTGTTTACAGAGTTATTCCAACCACACCACATGTCTAATTTACATGTTATCTATGTGTAGACATAAAAAATAACTCAATAGAAGTTTTACCATCATTTCAAATCAATATCATATCGTTTTCTATGGTTTTGACTATCACACACATGTTTTTGTGTTTTAAAACACTAAAAACGCATTTATGGTAATCCTGGGAAAACCATAACTTGGAATGATATTCCGTTAGTTAATACATTTTAAAAATAAATCTAAGGTCATTTTACTCTGATTTCATGTTAATCCAATGTCATTTTCTTGGTTTTGACCCCCGAAACATGTTTTTAAAGTCTTTGAACCTTTAAAAACTATTTATTGAGTCATTTTGACCACAACACATGTCAGATTGATGTGTTTTCTATGCATACACATAAAAAATAACTCAATGGTGGGTTTATTATGACTTCATGTCAATATGTGGTCGTTTTCTATGATTTTGAGTGTTACAAACATGTTTTAGTGTATTAAAACACTAAAAACACATTTACAGGCATTCTAGGAAAACAATAACTTGGAATGATGTTCTGTCAGTTCCTACATTTAAAAAATCAATCTAAGTTCATTTTCATCTAATTTCACTATAATCTAATATCATTTTCCTAGTTTTAAATCCCTAACATATGTTTTAAAGGCTTTAGTACCTTTACAACCTGTTTACTGAGTCATTCCAACCACACCACACATCATATTGTTGTGTTGTCTATGCGTACCCATAAAAAATAACTCAATGGTAGTTATCCCATGATTTCACATCTATTTGAGGCCATTTTCTATGATTTTTATCATTACACACCCATTTATGTGTTTTCAAACACTAAAAATGCATTTATGATAATTCAGGGAAAACCGTAACTCATAATTATGTGTCATCAGTTCCTATATTTCAAAAATTAATATAAAGTTATTTTCCTATGAATTCATGGAAATATAATGATGTTTTCCTAGTTTTGACCCCTAACACATGTTTTTAAAGGCTTTTTTACCTTTAAAAACTATTTACTGAGTCATTTCAACCACACCACACATCAGATTGATGTGTTTTCTATTCATATGAATACAAAATAATTCAATAGTGTTTATATCATGATTTCACATCAATATGAGTTTTTTTCTATGATTTTGACCGTTACAATCACACTTATGTGTTTTAAAACTCTAAACAAGCATTTACAAGAATCCCAGGCAAACCGTAACTCATAATGAAATGTCTTCAGTTCTTACATTTCAAAAATCAATCTACCATCGTTTTCTTATGATTTCATTTCAATCTGATGTCGTTTTCCTAGTTTTAACCCCTTAATACATATTTATATAGGTTTTGATACCTTTAAAAACATATTACTAAGTCATTCTGACCACACCACACATGGAATTGATGTTTTGTATACATGTACAGATAAAAAATAGCTCACTGGTGGTTAAACTGTGATTTCACATCAATATAAGGTTATTTGATATGGTTTTGACCGTTACATGCATGTTTTAGTGTTTTAAAACACTAAAAATGCATTTACAGGCTTCCCAGGAAAACCATAACTTAGAATGATGTACCATCAGTTCTTACATTTTATAAATTAGTCTACGGTCATTTTCCTATGATTTCATGGCAATCCGACATCTTTTTCCTAGTTTTAACCCGCAGGAAAATGATTTTAATGGCTTTAGTATCTTTATAAACTATTTACCAAGTCATTAAAACCACACCACATGTCATATTGACATGTTTTCTATGTGTAAACTTAATAAATAATTCAATGTTGGTCTTCACATGATTTCAAATCAATATGAGCTCATTTTATATGGTTTTTATCATTACACACACGTTTATGTGTTTTAAAACACTAAAAACGTGTTTATAGGTATCCTAGGAAAACCATAACTCATAATTATGTGTTTTCAGTTCCTATATATAAAAAATAAATCAAAAGTCATTTTACTCCAATTTAATGTCAACCTAACATCGTTTTCCTGGTTTTGACGCTCGAAACATGTTTTTAAAGGATTTGGTACCTTTAAAAAAAGTTTACAGAGCCATTATGACCATAAAACATATAGGACCAGCATGTTGTCTACATGTATATGTAAAAAAGAACTCGATAGTGGTTTTACCATGGTTTCATGTCAATATGAGGTTTTTTCCTATGGTTTTGACCATTAAACACATGTTTTAGTGTTTTAAAACACTAAAAACGTGTTTATGGGAATTTTAAGAAAACCATAACTCAGAATGATGTTCCATCAATTCCTATATTTTAAAAATCAATCTATGGATGTTTTCATATGATTTCATGACTATATGATATCATTTTCTTGGTTTTTCCCCCTCAACATACATTTTTAAAGGCTTTGGTACATTTAAAAATTGTTTATTGGGTCATTTCGATCACACCACATATCATATTAACATTTTGCCTATAAGTACACATCAAAAATAACTCAAAAGTTATTTTACCATGATTTCAAATCAATCTAAGATCTTTTTATATGGTTTTTATCATCACACACACGTCTGTGTGTTTTAAAACACCAAAAACGTGTTTACGAGCATCTCATACAAACCGTTACTCACAATGATGTGTCGTTAGTTCCTACATTTCAAAATTCAATACAAGGTCATTTTACTTTGATTTCATGGAAATACAACATCATTTCCTATTTTTGACCCTCTGACACATGTTTTTAAGGGCTTTAGTAACTTTAAAAATTGTTTATTGAGTCATTCCGACCACACCACAAGTCAAATTGACATGTTGTCTATGCGTACACATAATAAATAATTAAACGCTGTATTTCCCATGATTTCACATAAATATTATATATTTTCTATGTTTTGGACCATTACACACATATTTTAGTGTTTTAAAACACAAAAAACACATTTACGGACATCCTAGGAAAACCGTAACTCAGAAATGATGTACCATCACTTCCTACATTTAAAATAATTAAATCATGGTGATTATCTTATGATTTAATGGAAATATGAAATCTTTTTTCTATTTTTAACCCTCAACACATGTTTTTCAAGGCTTTGGTACCTTTACAAACTATTTACTAAGTCAAAATTGATAAAATGAGATCCAATTTCTTTCAAACTTAAGAATAATGAAATATAATTAATTTTTGATATGTAGTAATCAACCACACATAAATAAGATATAATATTTTGTCAGTATTACTCGAAGTGAGTGTTTTCAATATCAAAGTTTCATTTTAGTTTCATTTATTGAAGTTTTATGTGTTTTTCAAATGTGTGAATGATCTATGAAATTTATAATTTACCTCAAAAGGATGAACTATAAGGATGAAAATTTCCTCGGGGACCATGCTGGTTATCCACTAAAATATAGAAATTAAATAATTTTCCATTACCAACCACCACTTCTAATGTGCTTTCTTATAGGATTCTTGTTCATGCACTTTATTTCAACCTTGTAATTTCTCTTTGTGATTCCCGATCAACATCACTACTCGAACCCCCACTAGGTGTAGTAGTAATTGATGATGATTCCCTACCAAAGACAATTGATGGAGTAGGTACAAAACCTATCCCTTGTACACGTTCAAGATGCTTCTTCCCTAAAACAATTGCAACAACATTGTTTTGGGAAACCGATGATGATTGTTAAGAGTTCACATCCCAGACTTCATGAATTTTAAGTTGTTAATACAAAAGTATTAGCAATGATTTTTTTAAAAATATTTAAAATTCATAATATTATCTAATTTATAAAATTTTCATTACTATTTATTATTATCTCATTACTATAAAAACATAATATTGAAAAATATCTTATAACAACAAAAAATCCTTAAACCCAATTAATTGGGGTCATCTAGATGTATCAAACAACACCAAATTAGTATCGTTTGATATATGTAACCGACCCCATTTGATTGGGTTTAAGGATTGTTTTTTTTATAATATATCTTTCATTATTATATTTTTATTGTAATGAAATATCATGAAATAGTAATGAAAATTACTAACTCCAACTTCATTAGTTGGGTTATTTACAAAACTACCATCGAGTTTCTTATGCACTTTAAACCACATCTTTGTTCAGTCAACATAATGACCTAATTCATTAGCCTTAATAAAAAATATAAACGAGTTAGAAAAAACCTTTAATTATAATAAAATGATATAAATAATAATAAATAAAATACAAACCAAAATTTTTGTTTTTCTCAAAAAACTCAAAGACACAGTGATATGAGGAATGACTTGTTTCTCATGATTCATAGTATTTTTTTAGATAATTCCTAAAAAAATAACAACATTAATAAAAATTACAATTTTATTGTGTTTATGTTTTTAAGATACTGTAAAATATGAAATTACCTCATGAGATACATCTATGTTAATATCGACAAGAACTTCTATTGATCATGATAAATTCCTTTAGAAACTTTCTCATATATCTATCATGAGATCTGAGTTGTGTCATTAAACTCATTCCATAATCTTTATTTAAAATCTATCCATTTCTTGCCTAATTTTTTCAGAGTCCATTGGTATGAAATGGGATCAGGGACATCAAAATTAAAATACATTTAGAAATAAAAAACATAGAACTTTATAAGTTTATTACAAAATTATACTCATTTATTTTAAATTAGTTATCAATAAATATTAAATTAATATTACCTTTACTTGAGTATCAAAGACCTCAATTTTTCAATCTATAAGAATATGCCTCCAATATTTATAATTAATGGGAAAGCTCACTGTTTCACAAGAAAGATGCCCAAGAATTTTCCCACAGATTCTGGAAGCATCACCGGTAGGCACCCTGAACTCATAAAATAGAACGATAATCTTGAATTCTTTTAGGTCCCTTACATATTTTGTTTTCATATTTATATACCTTCTATTTTTATCTTTATATGTTAAACAAATTCATTAAAAAATTAATAAAATATATAGTTTTTTACAATGAAATACATACCAGTAATGATAACTCGCTAATATCCCTTAGATGGAGGGGTAACCAACTAATCCATCATCAAAGGTGAATCAGATGGTGGGATACCAACAACATTTTCGGAAATGGATGGATCACCAGTAGTCTCAAGTACAATGGAATCACTTGGATCCACTGAAGTTGACAGTTGTGGTGCCATTATTTGAGATGTTTATTGGCTAGGATCTTTATTTTTTTTGTTCTTGACATTCTTATAATTGAAATGGTTTAAATATATTAAATTTATAAAAAATGAAAAATAATTTTTTTTACAAAAAAAGAAAAACTAGAACAATGTATATATGTACAAAACACATATCAATGATAAATTTTAATATATTTTCATTACCAATTTATATATTCAATTATATTTATCTTCATTTTATTCATTATTATTTACCTCTATTGCATTGATTGCTTCATTTTAACCCTCTTGTATGTTCTATTTTTTTGATATTGTCACAGAAAAACTTTTAATTTTTTTTGCAGTTGATGAGGTTCACTATCACAAAGTATCATTTGATCTTTATCATAGATATCATATAATTATCTCTTCATTAAGTGTACAAAAACACTCCAATATTCCTGTATTTCATCATCTACAAAATAAACCATATTCACTTACGAAGCCAAGATAAAAGGATCATGCTCTACACACTCACTGGTATAGATAAAACAGGAGAAGTTAATAAAAGTAAAATGTAATGAATCTTTCATTATACCCCTATGATTGTTGACACACATGCATTTGAATTAGGTAACTGAAAATAGAACATGATAGTTTAATTAAATTAAATCATTCAAATTTCCATATTATCCCACCTCTTTATGTGTAAATACACCACAATTTTTAGTTTTTAAGTCTTCTTGATGATAAATTGTATGAAACTTGAATCCATGAATATTTTAGGCATCAAATATCTTAGCCTGCGTTAGAGGACTTCAAGCCAGAAACATCAAATCATTTGATATTTCAGCTCAATTTTCAACATTAATTATCAAAAAAAAAATATAAGGTGTTACTTTTAACATAGAAAAAATAACTACAAATCAATAATATGAATATGAGTATATAATTTCATGATGGGACAATCATTCGATAATCTCCTTATTAATATTTTTTTAATCCCAAATCATTTTGAGATTGACCCCTTTTTCACCTCTATTTGTAATCACAATTCTTTAAAAAATGGACCTGTAATAAGACTATTGAGTAGCACATATCTATGTGATTGTAGAAACTCCAATTCAGTAAGTGTAAAATTTGAACCCTTTCCAATTGGTAATCCAATAGTTGGAAATACCAATGATCAGTTATCAGAATGATAAATAGTGGAGATTTCATCAACATGTCCAATAACGACGGATCGAGCGGATCATGGATTGTTGCACCAAAAGAGTTTGAGGATCTCATCGATGACAGAAACACAATCGTTCTTCATCAATGATCAATCCAAACTCAAGGTAGGGTGTTGTTTATTTGTGATTATTTCCCTATTCTTAAATTCAATAATAAACACGGACCCACCCACAAACAGGTTGATCCACCATTTGATCATTCTTACGAGATGGATATTTGTTACAGGGTTTGATGGGTTATATATCTTTGTGATTTATCTTTATTCATTATTCATTATAATGTGAAAAGATTATGGCCAAAATGAACAAGTCCAAGATCTATTCCTTGGGAATTCTGATACATTTATTTATCTCTCCCAAAATTCGTGTGTTCTTCATTCTTCGCAGGATATTAATAGAGGATCGTTGCACCTTTGATCTGTGGTGCAATGATATGAGATCGAAGATCTGACCACATAATGATGCATCAAATGTGTGATGGTGATGGCGTGGTGCGATTCGTCTAAGATAGTGGAACATGGAGCAGTTGGAGTAGGAGATCCGATTGGTCTAGGAGAACCGCAGATGGCAGGGCCGGTCCAAGCAGAGCGCGAGGCGGACGACGGGTTTCCGACATGGAGACCAGTGGTGGAGGCAGAACACGGCCTGATGGGGTTGCATAGGATCATGAGGCGGATGGAAGGATACTCGAGGGGTAGCTGGAGGTGGAGGTAGAATGCTGCCCAATGGGGCCACATAGGATCCCACGACAGTGGCAAGGCCGTGGGCAGGCAAGGAGCACGCAGAGGTAGCAGACCGACCACATGGGACATGAAGACACCATGACACTAAGGGGGAGGCACGTGGTCAGAGCGAACCACATTTCTATGTGGGAATCGACTAGGGTGGGACATTTTTGGCACATGAGTCGGCTCAAAGTGCGTACCATACCAAGGGAGCTGGGCCGGACTGGGTTCGGTGGGTCGGGTTGGACCCGGACCGGACCCAAGTCAGAGCTTTTTATGAAAACATTCATAACTTTCAAACTGTGTATCTGTTTGAAAAGATTTTTGTGGAATTTGGAACCTTGATATGATACCATACTTTTGAGATACTCTAAGTGAGTTTTTGTAAAAGTGTTCATATGAACTAAAGGCTTGAGGAGTAGGTTCTTCTAGAACAAGCGTGCTACGAGCGAAATCCTGTGGCTGGTTGTGACTTTCTGAGACTACATGTCTTACCAAGAATATGCATCTTAATGAGAATACGTGTCTTATTGATACTGAGTGTCTCATCGAGACTATGTGTCTTATCAATACCGTGTGTTTTTTGGATTATGTCTGATAATCTTTTTTTGCATACTATAGACCTATACCTGTGTGAGCTGACTAAGTATCTTATTTATGGTATAATTACCTGTATTTATTTGTGGTATACTTCATGTATTTATTTTTGGTATACTTTGTGTATTTATTTGTGTTATACTTCATGTATTTATTTTTGTTATACTTCATGTATTTATTTGTGGTATACTTCATGTATTTCTTGTGGTATACTTCATGTATTTCTTTGTGGTATTCCTTTATAGTTTCAAGCTATCCCATTGAGTATTGTTTTACTCATCCCTACACGGGCTTTTCTCACACATGTCATGTCTTATGCAGAAGATCGATGTTTTGACGAAGTCTTAGGTGTACCAGGACCAGGTGGTTCTTAAAGAGACCAGACAATCGAGGTGTGCTCCTACAGCTTCAAACAACTATCCAGTACCTTTCCCTTTAGGTAGGGTTTTCTATGGATGAGTTTCAGGAACATGTACTTTAACTTTAACAAAATCTTTCTTTTGGTGGGATTTTATTCTGGCCATATGTACTTTCTAATTTTCTACTATCATACTCTGTTGTTGGTATCTTAGTGGTATGCATGCTTGTTCACTTATTATTTTTCATTTCATCATTTTTGGCTTGGAGATGTGTGTATGTGTATAGGTACTTAGGAAAATGTCTCCCATTTGTGGGATATGCCTACTCGGTGATAGTCACCAGGCCTTAAACCTATTGTAGGTGGGATTGGGGTAGTCATGGAATGGGACCCTCTGGGATGGGTCATGACAGAGTGTTATCAGAGGTGGTCAGTTCTACTTAAGGACCATGAGTCTGTGAGATTAGTTTGGGGAAATAGTGTTAAGTGTTTTGAGTTCGGCTTTTAGACCAGAGATTCCAGTATTGGTGTGGAAACTGATGTATCCATACACCAGGAATTTGAATTCTTCTTTTCAATTTGATACATGAAAACACTAGTTGTAGGAAAAACAATGGTACATGCATAATATAGGATTTGGGTGTGTTATCATGTCCTTCTTGAGTCAGATCACTAGGTTTACTCTATTGACCATGGTGCATCTTATTCTATTTCAGGATGCCTCAATGTAGATGGCCAACCATGATTTCATTGAATGTTTACAAGGATGATCCTCATAGAAACGAGGCATTGATATAGGGGCATGTACCGAAGATTGCACCTCTGGGCGGTTTACTAGTGATGCCACCACCCATCAAGCATCAATTACTACCAACACTACCAGTTTAGGATGCGCACAGGCTGAGTTCATTGCATGAGTTACAGAAGCAGAGACCTCCCAGGTCTTAGGGTGAGATAGACACCCAGGTAGCTGAGGATTGGATAGATGCAATTACACGTGTCTTCCACCTTGTAAGGGTATATCCTGACCAGATGACAGCCCTGACTATGAGTTTTCTTTAGGGCTCAGTAGGGTGATGTTGTAGCTTAGTGACCTATATACATGATCATATGACTCTCTCTTGGTAAGAATTAAAGTGTCTCTTCATAGAGGAGTTATTTCCAAATACGTTATGCTCAGTGTGAATACAGGAGCTTATGCATCTATAGCAGGGCAGTCAGACAGTGGCAGAGTACTCAGTGAGATTTACTAATCTTTCACGATACTCCACAGATATGGTTTGAGACCTATTATTCAGGGCTCATACCTTTTATCAGGTATTAGGCCTGGAGATCAGGGCATCCATGATATCCCTTAGCATTCCTATATAGTCTGGGGTATTGTAGCTAGCTCTACTAGTGGAGAGGTTTCTAGCAGGGCAAACACAGAGAGTGGGAGCTACCACCGGGCACTAGGTAGCTGAGTCTTTGGTAGTAGGTAGCAGAATTTTTTTTCAGGGACTCAAGAGGGTCAAACATTCTAGGGGATGACCCCAGGACATATGATCAACGGTGAGGGGCTCCCAAGGTAGAGCGAGTCAGCTGAAGTAAAGGATGTGTTACTCATGTGATGGTCAGGGACATCTGGATTGAGATTGCTCAACCCGTCGTACAAACAATCAGGTGAAGGTAGAGAGACCATAGTGATAGATGAGTAGGTAGGATTAGGGTGGTCCAAAGGGTGGTAGATGTGGTAGAGGAGTAGGTAGGGCGACAGGAGGTGGACATAGGGTCTGCGTACCACCACCACCACCCCTAGGTGGTCCACCACAGGCTTGGGGAGATGGTGAATGGGGATGAGGCCAGTTCTAGGAAATGGAGGATTATGAACTCGAGGCTCTAGGGATGATTAGAGGTACAATTTGTGTCTTTTCCACCTTAACTAAAATTTTTATAGACATAGTTTCCAACCATTATTTTATTTCCATGACCCTTATTCGGGACACAAAGATTCAGGTGGAATCATTGACTTAACCCTTACGCTAAAGACTCCTATGATAGGGGATTCTATGATCAAAAACTAGTTCTGAAAGTGTGAACTTACTCTAGGAGGTGAGAGTTTCAATTGGGATCTCTTGGTAGTGGAATCAAGGCCTTAAAAAATCATTCTCGGTATAGACTAGTTATACACAGTCCATGCTCAGATTGACTGTTTTAGGCATAGAGTGTGGTGTGTTCATGGTGATGGGACCAGGTATTCCTTTGTTGGTGAAAAGTAAACATATGCAGTGTAGTATGGAATCACACATAGGAGGGTGCATCCAATCAAAATTAGTTGGGTAGCCTGAACCATAGTGTAGTGGATGATATGAGTCCCCAGTTTCCTATAGTGGTAGTGGAATATGAGGAAATGTTTCCTAAGGATGTTCTAAGATTACCTACCCACAGGGAGGTAGAATTTTGCATTAATCTATACCTCTAGATGACACTGATATCTACACCTATATATCAAATGGCTCCCATAGATCATTTTGAACTGAGGGTATAGTTGGAGGACTTGTAGAGGAAGGGCTTCATGAGACTCAATGTTTCACCATGGGCAGCCCTAGTTTTGTTTACCAAGAAGGCAGAAAGAAGCTTGAGGTTATGTGTGGACTTCTGATGCCTAAACCAGGTGACTGTGAATAATAAGTATCCACTTCCACGGATTGATGACCTCTTCTATCAGTTTATAAGGTGCATGATGGTTCTCGAAGACAGAACTCATATTTGGCTATCACTAGATTTGAGTAAGGGATGAGGATATACCAAAGATGACATTCATATGTCGTTACGTCCATTATGAGTACTTGGTGATTCTGTTTGGAATGATGAACACCCAAACAGTGTTTATGGGACTCATGAATAGGATCTTCTAGCCTTACTTAGACCAGTTTATGGTGATATTCATTGATGATATCCTAGTGTACTCAACATACAAGGAGAAGCACACGATACACTTGAGGATGGTCCTAAACACACTCCAAGATCACTAGATTTATAGGAAGCTCTTGAATTTTCAGTTATGGATACGAGAGGTGTCACGACCCGTCCTTGGGGCCCGTACCGTGACTACCCCAAGCCCGCCTTCCATAGGCCAGGGGCTGGCGACTAGCACCAAGGCGTAATTCCCAGTAAAAAGGGAAGGCATTGCCTTTGTAAAGTAAACAAACACCACAGAGTAAGCAAGCAGTAAAAGTAAACACTAAGTAGAAACTGAGTACAACAGTAAGTGCGGAAAAGTAATTGGGCCAGTATACAAACCCAAATTGAAAGTAAAGTACAACTCGAAAGGGAAAACAACAACTGAAAAGTAAAGCCGCAGCCTCGATCCGTCCACTGGAAGTCCCACCTGAAGGGTGAGTACAGATAGCCGCCATAGCTCCTCGGGTCAAGCCGTCCACTCTGAGTACGTCCCGCCCAGTGGAATACCTCCAGGTACAATCCTGCTCTGCAAACCTCAACCATGATCAGCGCTGTCTGTCGTCTGTAACCAGAACAACGTAGTATGGGAATAGCCCGTGCAGGGGTGAGTATAAGCTACTCAGTAGGGACCCCGAGACCCCTGAAGGTCTCCCAGAATCCACGAAGGATAATCCACAAAGGAAAGATACAACCATGAAGTAACATCCGACACTTCTTAGGTATATGCCCATACATATACCTAAGTCATCAATTCTCATTCGGCTCCAACATCCGAGCCCAAGTATAACCCAGTCCACACAGGAAAGCAAAAACGTAATCCACACAGGATGGCACAACACAATCCACAAAGGAAGCAAAACATGATTCAACTCACACAGGTATACTTCTTCGTATAACGATAGAGATGATCAGATATAGCCACTGATTCATCTAAGCCATCGGACCCACAAAGGATCGATAGGTACTAACCCCTACAATGACCTACAAAGGATCTGACCCACAAATAATCGATAGGTACTAACCACTGTAAAGACCCACACAGGATCGGACCCACACAGGATCTGTAGGCGCTGGCTCACACAGAACCGCTGAGCGCAGACCCACATAGGATCAGACCCACACAGGATCGGTAGCATTGATCCACGTAGGATCGCTGAGTGTTGTAGTCATCGTCGTCGAATCCACTGAGGATCTCTGTACAGTCGTCGTCGTCGTCATAGTCGCAACGCAACTAACTCTAGGGTTCCGGCACATAGAAAGCTCGTTCGGGAGGGTCCTCCCCACGAACTGAGAGGCTGATACATCAACTTACACAAAGTCCAGAGTTGATGTATCCAAAAGTTTCGTATCGTCAACAGGAACTCAGCGTCGTAGACGGCGCGTCAATCGGACGCCCGGTTTGAGAATTATTGGCTTTTTCGTTCCAGGGGCCCGGTTGGTTTTTAAGGAAAAACCAACCCGACCGTACTCCACCTGCATCCAAACCTCGGGTGGAGTAAGCCAAAAGATCCGTCTCACTTAGAGGTATCCAATAAAGTCGACGGCATGTCAATCAGATGTCCGGAGCTCAAGTTATGAGCGTTTCCGCTCTAAGGGCCCGGTTGGTTTCGTGTACGAACCAACTCGGCCGAACCCAAAGTATTCCGAAACCTTGAGTGCAATATACCGAAACGACTGTCTTGATCCAAGTATCGCATCGCAACTGACGGTGCATCGATCGGAGGCTCGTAGCACATGTTATGGGTGTCTGACCGGAAAAGATTCGGTATTAAGGGGTTCGGGCCCGATCCGACCCGGCCTGATACCCCCAGGGTTGACCCGAACTGGGTCCAGGTCCGGACCGCTTGGGCGCGGCCTGGCCCGACCTGGGCGCGGCCCGGCCCGGCCTGGGTGCGGCCCGACCCAGCCTGGGCGCGGCGCGCTGGCCAGGCGCTCGGCCGAACGACCGAGCCGTTGAGCGGGGGGGGGGGGGGGGCTGCCCCCTGGTTTTGTAACCGCGGCCCCCAATTAAGGGGGTCCATTGAGCTGGCCACTGGGGGTTCATAACCCCCAACCTTCCTTTGTCCGGACGACCCACTTGGCCGGCTGGTTTCTGCCACTACGGACCGGCGACGGCCGGTCCCCCCTGCTCCGACGCCGGCGGCCCGGAACCGGCCGCCAGTCACTCTGCTTCACCACGGACCGGAACCGGCCATGACCTTGGTTCGTCCGGCGTGGCGTGACAGCGCCATGCCCCTCCGCCGCGGCCCCGCTCCGGCCCAGATGTCTTCAGGTTTCTCCGACACGGTGCGACGGTGTCACGTCCTTGTTCGATTTCACGGCGCGGCCCAATGGCGCCGCACATTTCTTGCCGCACGATCCCACGCGGTGCGACGACACCACGCCATTCTGTTCCAAACCACATTAGAAACCAACATGGATAATGTAGGAGGGTTGGCCGTGTTTGTGCGGTCCTTCCCCCTCTCGTTAATTGATAGCAATTGGTCATATTCCACGAAGAACTTAAAAGTAGTAATCACGAACAAAAATAATTAAATAAACCCCTACCTTGAGCGTAGCTTGAATGGTGGTTCATCGAACGAGGATTCGTCGCGGAATATCCGTCGCGGGAAGAGGCTTCGTGGAAGGAGACGTCGTGGAAGGAGACGTCGACCTCCGAGGAATCCAGCGTTCTTCGCGTTCTTCGTGTTCTTCGACGAAGAGGATGAAGAAACTCATGACTCCCTTAGCTTTTTCTCCCAAAGCTCTCAATGCAAAAAGACTCCAACCAAAAATAAAATAAGACACTTACTTATTTTATTAACACAACACAAGGTTTGAAATTCAAAGGTTTGAATTGAACCACAAAAATAAATTACACAAGTTGTCATAATTTATGAAGGGTTATGGAAGGTTAGGGAAGGTGAAGGGGTAGGGTTCGTGTGGGCCCCACCACCTTCATAACCTACAAATGGAAGTTGGTTGGTTTTCCCCAACTTCCACCCAAAGATTAATCCACTTAAAGTAAAAATAAAAATTGTTGTATAATTTTTATTTTACCTTCCACATAAATTAACAACTTCTCTCATGTAAACGCAACTCCGGAAATGACATTCCTAAGCAATTACCGGCGCTATGGTTCCATCGGTTACCTTGGAATTCGATTCCGAGCACCGGTTCAAAAGTTAGAATTTCCTGCTCATTCGTTCACTGAACGTCCCCGAGCTAAACTACGGATAGGAATTCTGGGATCACCGGGCCTCAGAATCAAGTGCTTTCAGAAACTAAATTCTTGTAAAATCCCAAAGAAAATTAAGAAAAAAATTTCCTTGAATTTTACGGGTCTTTACATTACTCCCACGTCAGGGATTTACATCCCCGTAAAGATACATCATAAGCTAGGAAAACAAAAGTGGGTACTGAGCACACATCTGAGCCTCCCGCTCCCAAGTGCTCTCCTGGAGATTCCCGTGCTGCCATCTGATGCGCACTAGAGGAATCGACCATCCATGTAGGACCCCCTCCTGTCGATCCTCGATCTCCATTGGGACCTCCGTAAAAGTCGTCCCATCATCAACGTCTATCTCCCCATGGTCAATGATATGCGTCGGGTCGTGCACGTATCTCCTCAGCTAAGATACGTGGAATGCGTCGTGCACCCGGTGAAACTGAGGTGGTAGAGCCATGCGATAAGCTACCTCGCCAATTCTGCTGAGGACCTGGAACGATCCAATGAAGCGTGGAGACAACTTGCCGCCTTAGACAAATATCCGTAATCCACGTCGAGGTGAGACATGCAAGAAGACGTGGTCACCATCCTCAAACTCTAGTGGCCTCCGCCTCCTGTCAGCATAAGACTTCTACCGGCTCTGAGCTGTCCTCATCCGCTCCTGAATGACCTGGACCTTCTCTGTCATGGCCTGGACCATCTCTGGTCCCACAAGTACTCACTCCCCAGGGTCTGTCTAGCACAAAGGAGATCTGCAAGGTCGGCCGTACAACGCCTCGTATGGTGCCATCCCGATGGTGGAGTGGTAGCTGTTGTTGTACGCGAACTCCACCAAGGGTAGGTTGTCCTCCCAGCTGCGACCAAAGTCGAGGACACATGCACGGAGCATGTCCTCGAGAGTCTGAATAGTCCTCTCCATCTGACCATCGTTCTGAGGGTGAAAGGCAGTGCTCAGATGTAGCTGCGTCCCGAACACCTCCTGCAACCCCTTCCAAATCCTGGAAGTAAAGTGAGCATCTCGATCGGAGACGATAGATGATGGAACACCGTGAAGCCGTACAATCTCCTGAACGTAGAGACGCCCCAAGCTCTCCACTGAGACTTTCTCTCTAATGGGTAAGAAGTGTACCGACTTGGTGAGTCAGTCGACAATCACCCAAATGGAGTCGTGACCTCTGGAAGTGCGTGGAAGTCCAGTCACGAAGTCCATAGATATTCCGTCCCACTTCCACTCCAGGACCTCCAAAGGCTGTACCAAGCCTGCTGGTACCTGGTGCTCTGCCTTCACCTGCTGGAAGGTGAGGCATCAAGAAACAAACTCCTCCACAACCTTCTTCATGCCCAACCACCAGTGCTGTCATCCGAAATCCGGGTACATCTTCGCCACTCCAGGATGTACCGCTAAAGGAGAAGTGTGAAAATCTCTCAGCACCTCCTCCAGTAAAGAAACTAGTACCATGGTACGTCCTCTAAAAAGGACGTCGTGCTCTGCTCCAAAGGAGAAACCATCAGGTGCCTGTCCTGAGGATATCTGTGCACGCCGCGTCTCACAGTCAGTGTCCCCATGCTGTGCCTCTCTGACCCGCTGCAGTAGTGGAGGGGTGACTGTGAGAGACTGAAGGAAGGCTGCTCCATCTCTATCCACGAAGGATATCTGCAAAGAGGCTAGCTGCTCTGTCACCTCCTCAAGTAGCTGAATGCCCGTCCTCCTGCTGAGAGCATCGGCTACCACGTTCCCCTTCCCAGGAGTATAGACTATCTCAAAGTCATAGTCCTGGAGGAACTCGAGCCATCGCCACTATCTCAGATTCAGGTCCTTCTGAGAGAAGATGTATCTGAGACTCTGATGGTCTAAAAAGACTGTAAAGCGCTCTCCCATCAGGTAGTGTCGCCATGTCTTCAGAGTGAATACCACTGCTTCTAACTCCAGGTCATGGGTAGCATAGTTTTGCTCATGCGGCCTCAACTAATGTGATCCATAGGCGATCACGACCCACTCCTGCATTAGGACACATCCGAGTCCGGTCCCTGATGCATCGCAGTAGACTACGTACCCTACTCCCTCCTCAGGAAATCTCAAGATAGGTGCGCTGGTCAATCTCTGTCTCAGCTCCTGGAAAATCTGCTAACATCTGTCTAACCACACAAAGGGTTTCCCCTTCTTCATCAAAGATTAGATTGGTTCCTCAACTCTAGAGAAGTTTGGCACAAATCTTCGGTAGTATCCAGCTAGTCCTAAGAAACTCCGCACCTCTGTCACGCTCCTGGGTGGCTCCCAAGCTAGCACTACCTCGATCTTCGCAGGATCCACTGCAACTCCCACCTCAGAGATTACATGTCCTAAGAATTGGACTTCATGTATCCAGAACTAGCACTTCGAGAGATTACCATAAAGCTGGTGCTCTCGGAGTGTGTCTAGTACAACCCGCAAGTGGTAGGCGTGCTCCTCCTTAGTGGTCGAGTAAATCAAAATGTCGTCGATGAAGACCATGACAAATCGATCGAGGTATGGCTGAAAGATCCAGTTAATGAGGGACATGAACACTACTGAAGCGTTGGTTACGCCAAATGGCATAACCAAGAACTCATAGTGGCCATACCGACACCTAAAGTCCGTCTTCTTCACGTCCTCGTCCCGAACTTTGAGCTGATGATAGCCTGACCAAAGGTCTATCTTTGAGAACCACCGTGATCCCTTGAGCTGATCGAAGAGGTCATCAATCCTTGGTAGCAGATACTTGTTCCTCACTGTCACCTTGTTCAAACGACGATAGTCGACACAAAGTTGCAAGCTCTCGTCCGCCTTCTTGGCGAACAAAATTGGGGAAGCTCAGGGTGAAACACTGGGTCAGATGAACCCCTTGCCCTGCAAGTCCTCCAACTATACCCGTAGCTCTCGAAGCTCGGTGGAGGCCATCCGATATGCTGGAGTCGATATCGGGGCTATCCCGGGGTACATGTCAATATAAAAGTCTACCTCTCTGCGAGGAGGTATTCCTGGAACATCGTCGGGAAAGACGTCCGCATACTGATCCACCACTGCAGGAAAACCAGGACTCCGCACATCAATTGCTCCTAGGATGAGACTTGCCAACTGATGAGTGATGGGCTGTCATCTCCTCTACGAGAGTCCATCCTGTGCTGCAAAGGCTCCCTTCTCGCTGGTGAAGGTGAAACTTCTCCCTTCGGTGCATACACATCGCACCTTGCACCTAATACAGTCAATCTAAGCATGGACTATAGATAACCAATCCATGCCCAAGATGACGTCGTAAGGCCTCGACGCCGCTACAAGAAGATCCCAGCCGAAGCTCTCGCCTCCTAGAGTACGCTCACACTACCGGCACCAGTGCATAATCATCGAGTCTGCTCCTGTAGGAGTCTCTAGCCGTAAGGATCAAGACAACAGCTCTATCGGAATCTCCGAGCTCTGAACAAGGGCAGCGGCTATGAAAGAATGACTCGCTACTGTGTCTATAAGTACTGCAGCAAGGGTGGAATAGACACAGATAGTACCTCGAATAATCTCGGGCGCGCCGTGGTTGTAGGCCTCCGCTGCCTGGAGTTGTGCCTGTCTCTGCCCGCCAGCTCCCTGTGGTTGGGGTGGACCTCCTGGTAGTGGTGGTGGTAGAGCCTCAAAGCATCTCCCACCACCTGATGCTCGTCCAGCTCCTCTTCCTCGTCCGCCTTCTCCCTGCGGACTGCCACGGTCGACCCTCTGCCTCTGCCTCGATGGACCCTCAACCGTATGCTGATCCTCGGCACAACGGGTCGGGCAGTCACGAGCCATGTGGCCCTGCCCTCCGCATGCGTAGCACTGTCTGCCTCTCGAAAGACTGGCTCCGCGCTGTGTGCCCCGCACTACTGAGCCAGTGTCTTAAGGTCATCTTCTAGAGTGTCTGGTATGCCTGGACCCATGAGTCATCCGTCGAATGCCTGCTGCAGAAGACTCTGCTACATGCCGCCCTGCGGTAGGTCTCGCTGCTGATGTAGACTCAGCAAGAAATCTCTCGATCAGAAGGCCTCACTCCAGTACTACTTCCTGGGTCAGAATGCTGAGGGAGATTAGAAATTCCCTGATCTCATGCCTCAATACCTGCTCAAAGGTCCAGGCCCGGATGAATGGGTCCCGTACCATGTTTGTCGAGTAGCGCGAGAGATCGGTAAATCTCACCGAGTACTGGGAGACCGTCAAGCTGCCCTGCCGCAGCTGAAGAAGCTCCTGGATGCGCACCACATGGAGGGTGGCTGGGACGAACTCTGAGCGGAAGAGGATCTCGAATTCCGTCCAGAGGAGAGATGCCTCATCGTGCACCTGGAGCATCAAGCTCCACCATCGGCTCGTTGCCGCGTGCAGTAGGCTCGCTGCGAGGATCACCATGAGGTTTGCTGGTGTCCTCACTAACCTGAAAACTCATACCACTGCCTCCAGCCAATCCTCGGCTGCTTGGGGGTCCGTCTCCCCGCAAAACCTGGGCAATCGCTGGCGCTGAAACTCGTGCAGTGCACTAAGGTGACGTGCATCGTTAGCGGCTGGGGCTGGTAGAATCAGTGGCTCAACGGGTAGAGGTACCGCCAGTGCCTCTGCTGTCAAAGGGCCCTGCACCGAGGCCTCGTCGCTCGGTGGGATGTCGTCATGCACAACTCTCAGAACCCTAGCTGGCTACCATCGTGGGGCCATCCTGAAAATAAACAGGTGAGCCACGGTCAAAATAGTATACCTGGTGATCTGACACAAGTAATCACATAGAAAACTTGAAACACACATGCAATCAATGTTTTCGTGCATTAAGTCGGAAATCAGAAGTCAGGGTCCTGGTGTACAGATACGTCAGCCACCGCACCAACACTGGACTCCCTAGACTGATAACCACACTCAATATGCGTAGCACTATTTCTTCACATAGAAAAAAAAGATCAGAGTCCAGAGTTCTATGGTAGAACTGATCTCCTCTGATACCAATTTGTCATGACCCGTCTTCGGGGCCCGTGCCGTGACTACCCCAAGCCCGCCTTCCATAGGCCTGGGGCTAGCGACTAGCACCAAGGTGTAATTCCTAGTAAAAAGGGAAGGCATTGCCTTTGTAAAGTAAACAAACACCACAGAGTAAGCAAGCAGTAGAAGTAAACACTAAGTAGAAACTGAGTACAACAGTAAGTGCGGAAAAGTAAGTGGGCCAGTATACAAACCCAAAATTAAAGTAAAGTACAACTCAAAAGGGAAAACAGCAACTGAAAAGTAAAGCCGCAGCCTCGATCCGTCCACTGGAAGTCCCACCTGAAGGGTGAGTACAGATAGCCACCACAGATCCTCAGGTCCAGCCGTCCACTCCGAGTACGTCTCGCCCAGTGGACTACCTCCAGGTACAGTCCTGCTCCGCAAAACTCAACCACGATCAGCGTTGTCCGTCGTCTGCAACCAACACAACGTAGTGCGGGCATAACCCATGAAGGGGTGAGTATAAGCTACTCAGTAGGGACCCCGAGACCCCCGAAGGTCTCCCAGAATCCACGAAGGATAATCCACAAAGGAAAGATACAACCACAAAGTAACATCCGACACTGCTTAGGTATATGCCCATACATATACCTAAGTCATCAATTCTCATTCGGCTCCAACATCCGAGCCCAAGTACAACCCAGTCCACACAGGAAATCAAAAACGTAATCCACACAGGATGGCACAACACAATCCACAAAGGAAGAAAAACAGGATTCAGCTCACACAGGTATACTTCTTCGTATGACGATAGAGATGATCAGATATAACCACTGATTCATCTAAGCCGTCGGAACCACAAAGGATCGATAGGTACTAACCCCCGCAATGACCCACAAAGGATCTGATCCACAAAGGATCGATAGGTACTAACCCACGCAAAGACCCACACAGGATCGGACCCACACAGGATCTGTAGGCGCTGGATCACACAAAACCATTGAGCGCTGACCCACACAGGATCGGTAGAACTAATCCATGTAGGATCGCTGAGTGCTGTAGTCGTCGCCATCAAATCCACTGAGGATCTCTGTACAGTCGTCGTCGTCATCACAGTCGCAACGCAGCCAGCTCTAGGGTTCCCGCACACAGCAAGCTCATTCGGGAGGGTCTGCTCCACGAGATGAGAGGCTGATACATCAAATTACACAAAGTCCGGAGTTGACGTATCCAAAAGTTTCGTATCATCAACAGGAACTCAGCGTCGCAGACGGCGCGTCAATCAGACGCCCGGTCTGAGAATTATTGCCTTTTTCGTTCCAGGGGCCCGGTTGGTTTTTAAGGCAAAACCAACCCGACCATACTCCACCTATGTCCAAAACTCAGTAAGAGTAAGACAAAAGATCTATCTCACTTATAGGTATCCAACAAAGTCGACAGCACGTTAATCGGACGTCCGGAGCTCAAGTTATGAGCGTTTCCGCTCCGAGGGCCCGGTTGGTTTCGTGTACGAACCAACTCGGCCGAACCCAAAGTATTATGAAACCTTGAGTGCGATATACCGAAACGACCATTTTGATCCAAGGATCGCATCGCAATTGACGGTGCATCGATTGGAGTCCCATAGCACAAGTTATGGGCGTCCGACCGGAAAAGATTCGGTATTAAGGGGTTCGGTCCCGGTCTGACCCGACCCGATACCCCCAGGGTCGACCCGAACTGGGTCTGGGTATGGCCCGCTTGGGCGCGGCCCGACCCAGCTAGCGCGGCCCGGCCCGGCCTGGGCGCAGCGCGCTGGGCGCGCTGGCCAGGCACTCAGCCAAACGGCCGAGCTGTTGAGCAGGGGGGGTGCCTGCCCCCTGGTTTTGTAACCGCGGCCCCCAATTAAGGGGGGCCATTGAGCTGGCTGTTAGGGGTTCGTAACCCCCAGCCTTCCTTTGTCCGGCCGGCCCGCTTGGCCAGCCAGTTTCTGCCACCACGGACCGACGACGGCCGGTCCCCCCTGCTCCGATGCCGGCAGCCCGGAACCGGCCGCCGGTCACTCTGATCTGCCGCAGCCCGGAACTGGCCGGGGCCTTGGTTCGTCCGATGCGGCACAACGGTGCCACGCCCCTCTGCCGCAGCCCCGATCCGGCCGCGTTGTCTTCAGGTTTCTCCGACGCGGCGCGACGGCGTTGCGTCCTTGTTCGATTTCACGGCGCGGCGCGACAGCACCGCACATTTCTTGCCTCACGATCCCGCGCGGTGCGATGACACCGCGCCATTCTGTTCCAAACCACATTAGAAACCAACATGGATAATGGAGGAGGGTCGATCGTTTTTGTGCAGTTCGACCCCCTCTCGTTAATCGATAGCAATTGGTCATATTCCATGAAGAACATCAAAGTAGTAATCGCAAAAAAAAAATAATTAAATAAAACCCTACCTTGAGCGTAGCTTGAACGGAGGTTCGTTGAACAAGGATTCTTCGCGGAATATCCGTTGCGGGAAGAGGCGTCGCGGAAGGAGATGTCGCGGAAGGAGACGTCGACCTCCGAGGAATCCGGCGTTCTTCGCGTTCTTCATGTTCTTCGACGAAGAGGATGAATAAACTCAAGACTCCCTCAGCTTTTTCTCCCAAATCTTTCAAGGCAACAAGACTCCAACCAAAAATAAAATAAGACACTTATTTTATTAACACAACACAAGGTTTGAAATTCAAAGGTTTGAATTGAACCACAAAAATAAATTACACAAGTTGTCATTATTTATGAAGGGTTATGGAAGGTTAGGGAAGGTGAAGGGGTAGGGTTCGTGTGGGCCCCACCACCTTCAAACCTACAAATGGAAGTTGGGTGGTTTTCCCCAACTTCCACCCAAATCTTAATCCACTTAATGTAAAAATAAAAATTGTTGCATAATTTTTATTTTACCTTCCACATAAATTAACAACTTCTCTCGTGTAAACGCAACTCCGGAAATGGCGTTCCTAAGAAATTACTGGTGCTACGGTTCCATCGGTGCCCTCGGAATTAGATTTCGAGCACTGGTTCAAAAGTTAGAATTTCCCGCTCGTTCGTTCACTGAACATACCCAAGCTAAACTTCGGATAGGAATTCCGGGCACACCGGGCCTCGGAATCAAGTGCCCTCAGAAACTGCGTTCTTGTAAAATCCCAAATAAAATTAAGAAAAAAATTTTCCTTGAATTTTATGGGTCTTTACAAGAGGTCTATTTTCTAGGACATGTCATTTCAGAGGCCAGAGTTGCGGTGAATCCAATGAAGATTGAGGTGGTTCTTTCTTGGGAACCACCCAAGAGTGTTACTAAGGTGCAGAGTTTTCTTGGTTTGGATTGGTACTATCAGATGTTTGTATACAAATTTTCCAGAGTAGAATCACCCTTGATATCTTTTACATGAAAGGGGAAGACTTTATTCTGGAAAAAGAAGTGTTAGGAGAGTTTTCAGCAGTTGAGGTAGAGATTGATGAGCGCTCCCATCATGAGATTTATAGAGGAGGGTGTCGAGTATGTGGTGTTATGTGATTCATCAAGAACCAGGCTTGGTTGTGTCCTGATGCAGGGGAAAGTGGTGATTACTTATTGTTCACGACAGTTGAGACCACATGAGAAGAACTACACAAACAATGATCTTGAGTTATCAGAAGTAGTCTTCACATTAAATATGTGGTGACACCACCTTATGAGAGAGAGATTTATTGTCTACTATGACCACAAGAGTATTGAGTAGATATTCTCTCAGAAGGATATGAACTTGAGATATAGGTGATGGATAGAGTTCCTCTAGGGCTATAACTTTGAGATTTTCTAAACTCTTAGGAAGGGGAATGTGGTGGAAGATGCTCTCATCAAGAGATCGAGTTCACAATTTCTAAATGAGGAATCAGAGTATTTATCCTCATTAAAGATATTCTTTATGGATATATATGGAAAACTTACCTCCAGTCGATGGTTGTCACCCCTCCACTCTTACAGAAAGTTAGGAAGGAACAACTCAGAAATACTGACTATGAGACTTTACGTGTTCAGATTTCCAAAGAATATGATAATGATGGATATTCAAAAGGTGGGATCACCCTATTCTTTTCAGAGGATGCACAACGGTACCAGTATAATTATGCAAGGAGGTACTGAGGGAGTTCCATAAATCCCTTTTAGTGGTACATCCAAGTGTGGGGAAGATGTACCAGGACCTCTCACATTAGTTCTGGTGGTCAGGGATGAAGAAGGTAGTTGCAGAGTTTGTCTCTCGATGCCTCACTAGTCAGCATGTGAAGACTGAGTACCAAGTTCTAGTGGGTTTGATTCAACCCCTCGAGGTTCCAGAGTGGAAGTGGGATGGGATATTTATGGACTTCGTGATAGGGTTACCAAATACGTCTAGGGGGTATGATACCATCTGAGTGATCATTTACTGACTCACCAAGTTGGCCCACTTCTTAAATATTCAAGAGCAGAGTTCAGTAGAGAGCTTGAGATGCCTCTACGTGCAGGAGATAGTTCGAATCCATGGAGTTCTATCGATGATAGTATCATATCATGATTCTCTCTTTACATCTTGGTTGTGTAAGGTATTCTAGGAGGTGTTTGGGACTCAGCTGTGCTTGAGTACATCTTTTCACCCATAGATGGATGACTAGATTGCGCAGACCATACAGGTTTTGGAGGACATGCTACATGCTTGCATCCTAGATTTTGGCTGCATTTGGGAGGATCACCTACCTCCGGTGGAGTTTTTTTTACAACAACAGCTACCATTCCACCATTGGTATGACACCATTCAAGGCCTTGTATGGGTGAACATATAGGTTATCACTTTATTAGATAGACCTAGGAGAGCCAGTAATCATGGGTTTGAAATTGGTACAGGTAACTACAGAGAAGGTGAAGGTAAACTAGAAGTACATAAAGACTATATAGAGCTATCATAAGTTTTATACTGACCAACGAGGGAGGCCTTTGGAGTTCGAGGAGGGAGACCATGTGTTCCTTTGGGTCTCTACTCAACATGGGATATAGAGATTTAGCCGGGGCAACAAGCTATCTATGAGGTCCATCGACCCTTTCTAGATGATACGTAGAGTTGAAGAGGTTCCGTACCACTTAGATCTACCTCCACATTTAGAGCAGGTGCATAAAATATTCCACGTTTCATATCTAAAGAGGTATGTGCATGACCCATCACACATCATTGAATGAGGCGAGCTGGACATTGATGATGGGGAAAATTTTTCAGAGTACCCAGTAAAGATCGAGGATCGATAAGAGAGGATCCTTCATGGGAGGAAAATTCCTCTAGTACGCATTTGGTGACGGTATGAGAATCTCCAAAAGATCCCATGGGAGTGGGAGTCTTATATCCATGCTCAGTACCCTCATTTGTTTGTATAGACTTTTGTTTTAGCTTTCGTGGATATAAAACCATAAGGTGGGGAGAATGCAACATCTCGTAAATTTCCATGTATTATTTTTAAAAACTACATGGAATTATTTAAAGACTAGGAACTGAGACAACATGCAATTCTGAGGCCCGGTGTGTCCAGAACAATTGTTTGAAAAATGTTAAACTTTAAATAGCACACACAAGCAATTTCCCTAAAAAAGAGAAATATATTCCAAGCAGGTTCCTGTATTAGAATTCCCAGGGAACCATTATGTTTAGATTAGTGATTTTACCTTATTTGGGTCCTAACATTAACCGGTGTGGGTTTTCCATGGAAGTTAGTATTTGGACGTATCGATAATAAAATATTTAATAATTTTTTTTATTTCAATGGAGAAACTCAATTTCTTTTTATTAGAGTTTTTTAGGAATCTAGGGTCATCACCATAACCCTATAATTACTCTGAGACATGGCAAGGAAACCCTCTTGACAAATAGTGAAGACAGATCATGCAGATCATGGATTGTTGCACCAGTGGAGTTTGAGGATCTTGTCGATGACGAAAACACAATCGTTCTTCATCAACTATCAATCCAAACTAGAGGTAGGGTATTGTTTCTTTGTGATTCATTACATATTATTAAATTCAATGATGAATGTGGACCAACCCGTGAACAAGTTGATCCATGGTTTGATTATTCTTACAGGATGGATATTTGTTGCAGGGTTTGACGGGTGATATATATTTGTGATTTATCATTCTTTGTTCTTTGTTATAATGTAAACAGATCAAGGCCTACATGAACACGGATAAGATATGCTCCTTGTGAATTCTTGTGAATTTATTTCTCTCCCCCAAATTCATGCATTCTTTATTCTTCATGGGATATGAATGGAGGATCATTGCACCTTCGATCCACAGTACAATGATCCGAGATCAAAGACCCGACCTCATAATGATGCAATGAAAGTGAGAAGGTGATGACGTATCACAATTTAGATAGGATGGTGGTTCACAATGTTGGCTAGAGTAGTAGCTATGGTTGGTCCAGGGAAACCATGGCATAGAGGGGTCGTTCTAGGAGGAGTTCAAGGCAGATGATGAAATAGGTAGAAACCAGCCTGGTGGGTCCGCGTAGGAGCATGAGGTAGATGGAAGGCCACTGGAGGGGTGGCCGGTGGAGGAGCCAGAATGTGGCCCGGTGGGTCTGTGTACGATTCCGCAGTGGCAGCGAGGCCTCAGGCAGGTGGGTCACATGCAAAGGTGGCAAGCCGACTGTGTGGGACATGATGACACCACAATACCAAGGGGAGGCACATGGTCGGAGCAGACCACATGGCCAGGTGGAATGAGGTCGGGGAGGTCCATATCTGGCACATGATCCAACCCACAGCATGGGCTGGACAAAGGGATCTGAGCTGCTCCATGCAGCCCAACAGGCTAGACCCAGTGGCCTAGTGGGCCGGTCTGATTTGGGCTAGACCTAGGTCATACCTTTTTAAGAAAACAACCATAAATTTCAAACTCTATATCCATTTGATGAGTAGTTAGTGGAGTTGTGACCCTTGTAATGAGACTTTCATTTTGAGATACTCTAAGTGATTTTTTTTGTGAAAGTGTATATATGAACTAAAGTATTGAGGAGTAGGTTCTCCCAGAATGAGTATGCTATGAGCGGAATCCTATGGCTGACTGTGAATTTCTAAGATTATGTGTCTTATAGAGATTATGTGTCTTACCAAGACTACATTTATTATCAGGACTGATTGTCTCATCGATGCTACATGTATTATTGATACTGGGTGTTTTTTGGATTACATCTGATAATCCTGTTTTTCATACTATAGACTTATACATGTGTGAGTTGACTAAGTATCTTATTTGTGGTAGACTTCATGTATTTATTTTTGGTACACTTCATGTACTTATTTGTGGTATACTTTTTTTTATTTATTTGTTTTATACTTTGTGTATTTATTTTTGGTATAATTCTTGTATTTATTTATGGTATACTTTATGTATTTCTTAGTGGTATTCCTTTTTGATTTTAGGGTGTCCTACTAAGTATTATTTTAATCACCCCTACATGGGATTTTCCCGCACGTTTCATGTCTTGATAAGATGATCAATGCTTTGGTAGATTCCTAGGTGGACTAGGACTAGGTGGTATTTAGTGCGACCAGATAGTCGAGGTGTTCTCCTATAACTTCAGACAACTATCCAATAACTTTTCCTTCAGGTAGGGTTTTATTCAAATGAGTTTCAAGAACTTTTACTTTCACTTTTAAAGACTCTTTCTTTTGGTGGTCTTGTATTTTATCCCAGTGTACTTTCCAGTTTTCTACTGTCATACTATGTTGTTGGTATTTTAGTGGCATGCATGATTGTTTACTTAGTGTTTTTCATTTTAGTATTTTTGTCTTGGAGATGTGTTTGTGTGTACAAGTACTTAGGAAAATGTCTCCCATTTGTATGATATTCCTACTTAGTGCTAGTTTCCATCCCCTAGAATATTGGGAGAGGGCTTGGAGTAGTCACAGAACAAGAACCTCTAGGACAGGTTGTGACAAGTTTTATCATTGAAACATCATATGTTTCAACACCATAATCCCATAATTCTCACAATTCTTTAATTATAGGTTGAAGGTATACATCAATGTCATTTCTAGGCATTTGATTTCTAGGAATAATCATAAAAATAATGAAAGACGCATTCCTCATACACATCCTTGGAGATAAATTATAGGGGATAAAAACAAGTACCAAATGATATAATTAGTACTTAAAGTATCACAAGGGTTAAAACCATCAGATTTTAATCCCAAACATATATTCTTAGGATACGAATAAAAATCTATATATAATGAATCAAACATCTTCCATGATATTGAATATTTTTTACGTCTTATCAAGCCATCATTACTATCTTGAGCATGCCACTTTAGGTCGTATGCAGTCTTAGACGATATGAATAATATTTGCAAGCGTGGTTTTAGAGGAAAGTAATGAAATACATTTATAGATGTTTTCTACTTCTATTTATTCCTAGGGTTGAATTGATTTATACTCTCATTGTTTTTAAGAGGTTTGTAATAAGGATGAAAGAGAACATGCCACACACGCCCCTAATTTCACTAATTCTTCTGCATGTTTATTCCTTTCCTGATGATACTCTGCCAATTTCTTCGATTCCGACAACATTTGATTCAGGTTCTTGCCCCGGTTCTTCCTCAGTGGTGCCTTTCCTAGGCCCAAATCCTAATTCATCAGAGAATATTCTTATTAACATATCATTTAGGGATTATTTATGTGGTTTTTCATCTTTTCAACCATGTTTCTTGGATATTAACATTGATCAGGCGCAAATGTGTTGTGAAGGATCACAAATTCATATGGATGTTCCTGAGAATGCATTTGAAGAGGCTTTAGATTGTCTAAAGTATACATTTATTTCTCGTTTTGGAATATCAAAATCACCCATTTCTGTTTTCTAGAGATTTATAGAATATTGGGGTCTTATTTGCCTGGAAAATATATCCTCGATACAGAAATTATCCTTCTGTATAATTCCGGGATCTAAAGAGGACTTTATAAAAGCGTGGTGTCATGATCCGCGTTTCATTGGATGTTGGAACTTCATTATTTTGAGATAGTATTTGGATGTTCACAAAGGTAAATAAAGTTTGACTGTGGCTGTATGGGTAAATCTTCCTAGGCTTCTTCTTCCTTTCCAAAATGAAGTCTTCTTAAAGGTGATCAATGACTCTCTTGGAGGTTTTTTGTGCTCAGATATAAGGACCAGAAACTTTATGGATACCTCTATGGCTCGTATTTGTGTGGAATTAGATATATACCATCCAATACCAGAGAATCTTGAGATCTAGGTGAATGATTCTTTTTATGGGAATCAAGATATTTCTTATCCAATTTTTCTAAAATTCTTCTCCCATTTCCCTCTTTAGGAAAATTCTTTATAGGTGTACAGACGGTGTCACCCTGGAAGTAGATGAAATTGTATTCTGTCTGAAGGAAACAAAACTCCACTCATCCATCCCTTCGAGGACATTCCAATAGGGGTTCAAGAGGAGGTTCGTGAGGAGTCTTTGTTTTGCAATCCTTTTCCGGTAATTTCTTCATACCCGCTATTAAGTGAACGAATGGAGGATCAAAAGTTAGTGCCTTTTATTCCATGATGGCCCCCTTAGGCCAAGGTTAATGATTCTATTCATATATTGGGTTATTCTTTGAAGTTTATAGGTTCTTTGGATATGGAAATTATAAGAGGAACCTAACTTATTTATTTTTCATTGATACTTCATCCTAAGTGTATGATTTCATTTGGTGTCAAGGAATACTGGATATTTATTTGTAATGTCCCTTCAGAGTCTATGATAGTAGAGATACCTAAACCAGATGCAGTTCTACATAGTGGGATAGTAATAAAATACAATTCTTGGCATTCTGATAGTGCAATGAATGGATATATCATCACCCCAAAAAAGAGGGGGAAGGATTGATAATCTTCATCTTGATACCTACTCATCCCAAATTGAGTTTTACCCAAGAATAACATAGTAGATTCCAATTTACAGTTAAAGAAACCTAAGGTGAGTTTTCTCTTCCATTACGATAAGGCTATGATTTCTGAAGCCAATCCCAGAATGATTTTTCTCAATGATTCCTATCCTTATTTGGAATTCCAGGGGGATTAGATCCTAAGTTAAATTAAACTTTTTGGATTCCAAAGTTAGAAAGAGAAATATTGCATTAATTGGAATACTTGAGCATAAACAACAACCAAGTAGAATTTTTAATTTTTATAGAAATCTTAAAATGCAGGGATACTTGCATGTAGATATTATTAACAAGAATATATGGATTTTTGGCATAAAATATTTAAAGTGGAATAGATTTAGGTAGGTAATCAGTTCATTACTGTTAAGGTAACACAAGACTTCCATATTTTTCTTGTGTCTTTTATTTATGGTAGTTGTGATCCCTAGCAAAGAAGGACCTTATGGAATGATATCGCCTTGTTTTATTCTTATAATTTTCCATGGTTTGTGGAAGGTGCTTGTAGATCATGGATCTATCTAGATAGATGATTCTCTAACATGAAAGCCATTTCCATGTATTTAAATACTAGATAAAATCACTTGACTCGTGGTATTTTTGATCACTCACCTATTTTGGTCACTATTTCTTCTGGGATCGATAATCATGAAAGATTCAGATATTTTCATCATTGGGCTAGAGATCTTGGTTATCATGACATGGTTCGATTGTCTTGAAGAGCACCTTCCTAGGGGAACATGTGGGTGGCTTTTCATAAAAAACTCACTTGCCTTAAGATCATGTTAACGGAGTGGTCGAGAAATCTTTCTACCCAAAAAAGGGATCTAGATGTTGCCATGAAAGAGGTTGATCATCTTGAAGAAAGTATGGAGGGGACTTGGGATGGCAAGATTTTTGAGGATTTGGTTTGTAAAAAAAAGTATCTAGAGAACTTATTTTTAAATTATAAAAGTACGTAAAAGGAAATGTGAGGATTAAATGGTTGAAAGAAGGGGATAAAAATAAATCATATTTTTTATGCTTGTATCAAGGAGAGGAAAAGAATTGTTAAACCATTTATTAAGATAAATGATGGTTCATGTACAAATGACAAGGATGTAATAGGTGCTCTAGCTGATAAACACCTAAGGGAACTTCTTGTTTGTCCTAACCCAAATCTTCCCAATGGATACCTGGGGGATCCTATAGATTTGTTTTATGTGATTCTGAATTGTGTTTTTGATAGTGATAATAAAAAGATGGGTTCCCTTCCTCAGGAGAAAGAGATATTTGAAGCCATGAAAAAACTCAACCTGGATAGTGAGGCAGGTCTAGATGGATTTCCTACTTGTTCTTATAGAAATTCATGGAAGATAGTTAAAGATGATCTGGTTTTGGACATTCAATACTTCTTTCGGGGAGGGATCTTGCCTCGAGTTACTAGTGATACTAAGATTGCGATGATTCCTAAGTCCAGGAATCCTACCTCAATTATTCACTATCGTCCTATTAGCTTATGCAATGTACCATATAAAATTCTTTCTAGTTTAATTAATTCCAGATTGTCTACCCATCTCCCCCAATAGATTTCCATGGAACAATATGGTTTTGTGAAGGGGTGGTCTATCCAGGGGGCTGTGACCCTAGCTCAAGAAATGACTAGGGATATAAATCTCAAAACTCAAGGTTCTAACATGGCTATTAAGCTTGATATGAGAAAGAAATATGATCATATGGAATGAAGTTTCATCAATAAAGTATTGGTAGGTATGGGTTTATCTCCTTGGAATATTGACATTATTTTTTGTTGTTTCAGCTCGTCCTGGATGACTGTTTCGTTTATGGGAAAATATTTTGGTTTCTTCAAGGAAACTAGGGGTCTTCAACAAGGATACCCTATATCCACAAGTATTTTTATAATATCCCAGGATTTTCTCAACCATATAATTAATAAGAGCTTGAATAATAGAGATATTATTCCATATATTATAAGAATGGGGATTCCTCGAGTGTCTCATTTTATGTTTGCAGATGATACTTTGTTATTTTTGAATTCTAAAAGCAGATCGTTAAGAAACTTGAACAGAATATTGGTTCCTTATTGTCATTGGAGCGGCCAGCTTGTCAAAAAAATCAAAAATAACTTATTTATCTCCAACAGTTTTCATTCCAGCCAGATTACTTCTATAGGTATAATCCTAGATATATAGAAAGGGTATTTTCCTACAGAATACTTATGGGATCCTCTATCTCCTAGAAGTCTCCGTATTAGATACTTTGATTATATTATTATCAGAATTTTTGATAAGGTTCTAAATTGGAAAAACATTTTCCTTTCCTTTGGTGGAAGAATTGAACCGGTGAATAATGTGAAAATGGCCACCCCAATTCATGCCCTTTATTTGATCAAAGTTCCTAAAGGAGTTAGTAAAAACATTGATATAATTATCTCCAATTTCATTTGGGATCCCAAGATGGAAGGTAAAAGAAATTGGGTTGTATGGAAGAAAATGGCATGGCTGGTTGTTGAGGGCGGGATCAATGTTCAATTTCTTGAGGACACCCTACACTGCTTGCATTCTAAGTTAGCATGGGAGGTGTTGGAGAAAAAGTCCCTTTGGGGATGCACTATTCATGGATATTCTCTTGGCGATCAGACTGATCTGAATGGTAATTTTTCTCCGTTTTTCTTTGAAATTAGTCTTTTAATTGGTACTATTCATCCTTACTCCTGTTGGATAATTGGGAAGGGTGAAATCTTGTTCTGGCACCACAATTGGAGTGGGGAGATCTTAGCTTATCTGTTTTTCCCTACTACAAACATTTCCTTCAAATATTCTCATGAATACTCGATGTTTCTTAAGGCAATGTTAAATAAAGGACAACTTGATTTATGTAATCTCATTGATCTCTCTTCTGTTCCAGACAGATGTGTTTTTACTCCCTCTCCTTTAGGATTATTCAATACGAGAGACTACCGTAGGATTATGAACATGCGGGTTCAAGGGGAGTCATGAAATGAAACCCTTTGGGTTATGGATATTCCTACTAAATTTAACTTTATTACCTGGAGGATTTGAAATAAAGTGGTTCCCACAGATGATAACATTAAGAGGCGCGGAATTTGTGTAGTCGCTAGATGTATCTATTTCAAAGATTACAAAGCGGAAAGTTCAAATCATATCTTCTTAGAGAGTGATTGGGAGAAAGAGGTGTGGATATATTTGGGTGAGTTTACTTCTTTATCTAATCCAAGGATGGATGATAAACCTTTTCTTTATCATTGGTTTCACAACTCAAGTAGGGGTACCATGGAAAGATCTGCTTGTAACTTAATTTTTCATGCAGGATGTTGGTGTTTGTGGCAAGTTAGAAATAAGAGGATCTATGAGGGGGTGACTTCAGATAGCAGTCTGATTATTTCTAGAATAAAAAAATATGCTTTCAAATTTTTTTAATGTATTATCTAACTGGAAAGATACTCCTTCACTACAATGTTTCATTACAGGTCCACTGAACTCTTCTCAAATTATTGGTCAGTACAGGGGATAATGGGTATATTGGAATCCCCCTTCTGAGGGGTTGAAGTTTAATAGTTATGGATCATGTGTGGATAGTTTTATCTAAGGTGGAGGGGTTGTGAGAGATAATAGTGGATCAATTATATTAGCCTTCCCCATTAGATTGGGGTAGGGGTTTTCACTTCAAGCTGAAGAAATGGCCATAATTGAAGGCCTTTATATATGCAAGCAAAGAGATCTAAAAATTAAAGAAGTTAAAACAGATTCGATGCTACTGTACAACACCATTCATGGTGTGGGTGTAACTCCTTGGACAATTCTTTATGTCATCAAAAATTCCATGCTATTTTTGGGGACAGAATCATGGTTTCACATACCTAGCGTGTGGCCAACAAGGTGGCAGACTACTTAGCCTCGGTGGATATCCCTATTAATGAAATATTGATTTTTCATGACTTGAATTATTTAAATCTGGAATATGTCAATATTATTAAAGGATATTCCCTCGGCCTACATTACTTTAGACCTCCTTAGGCCTTCTTTCCTATTGATCTGCCTTTGTAGGTTTTTTACATGTATCCTTTGTTTTCCTTCATAATAAAAATTTAATGTTTGTAGTCATTATCAAAATCTTCTCCCTAGTAAAGCATGAATCATTAGGGTATGAATGTATCTTTTTATAATCAAGTCCAATTTTATTGTTGACTTTATTCATCTCATAAAATGATGTAGGGATCTTAGCTTCACTAAATGAATCATGAAGAAACTCCAAAATCATGGGAATTTATTTGTTAGTAATTTCATAGAGATACTTAATATGATAAAAATTATATAGAAAATAAAACTTCAAATACTTAGCACACCCTTTATACAGTTCTTGTTGTCAATATTTAACTAATTAATAAAATTTATTTTTTTGATCACTAAAGTTATAAGCAAGATTAACCTACTCAAGATCAACTGAAGGTTCTATTGATCTATTAAAATCTTGTATATTATATCCTATAAAGCCAAATGTGTCATTTATCAAATTTGGAACTATATTCTCCTCTGGCGGGTCACTGTGTTTTGTGGACATTATTATCATTATTTTGACTTTACATAACATTATATTCACCATGAAAAATATGACATACATATCGAGCAGGAAACTGTTTCAATATCAAATTCTTATATAATTTTTTTTATTAAACCATCTCTTTAATTTACAATCAGGACACAAACATTTTATTCTACCATCCACTAATCGATTTTCAATTGCATAATCTAAAAATTCTTCCAAACACTTGGTATGTAGAGGTGTGTTTTGAGGTAAATTAATCCATATTTTATCCATAGGTATTAGATTTTCACTCTTCTCCTTGTACATTCAGATAAAAATATATAAATGTTTAATAAAAAAAGTACAATCAAAATTAAACATCACCCAACTTCGTCATTGACCAGAGTAGGGTCTTGATTCGACATAACACAAATTCAACATAAAAATTAGTGGTTTCCAAAACCAACCTGGCCCGACTGACCCAACCCGACTAGACTGGATGTGGTTGGGTGGGGCTGGGTTACACATGGGGTATGGTCAGGTTGGGTTAGGTTGGGTCGAGTCGAGGTCGGGTCGGGTTAGGTCATGGGTTGGAAAAATTATGACCCAACCCGACCCCACCAACCTAACCAAATGTATATATATAATATATAATAAATAAATATTAATATTGATTTATAAATAATTAATAAAAAATAAATAAAATTGATAATTAATTAGCAATAATTTCTAATAATTGATAATAAATTATATTAATTTATACTAAATAATAAATATTAACTAATAATAATTAATAATAATAAAAAATAAAAAATAAGGTCATAAAAAATAAATATAACATTGTATTTACATTATATTTACATTATATTTACATTATAAAACTTTATATTGTCATTATATATTATTATATTCACATTATATAAAGTTATATTTACATTATATATCATTTGATTTATGAAAATATAATGTTATATAACATAAATATACCATTATTTTTATTTTATATAAGGTTTTTTTATGTTATACAATGTTATACAACATTATATTTATCAAAAAATATTAATTTTTAGTTATTATTTTATTTTTAATTTAATCAATAGTTTTACATTTTTTTATTTACTATATTTTTTTCTTGACCCTAATGACCCAACCCAACCAAACTAGACCCACCGCTGGTTGGGTCAGTTTGGGTCACAACAGAGAAATTGTTGTGACCCAACCTGAACCAACCTAACTAATTTTTCTTGGGCTGGGTCCAAAACCCCCCCAGACCTGACCCAACCCGACCCATAAACACCCTTAATAAAAATTATTCAATCCAACATTAGAAACATAAACAACACTCAATTACACATAAATTTATATAATCTAATTAAAAACCTTAGAAAAATTCAATTAGTCATACCTTCAAAGATGTCGAGGGCCGCAATCACCAGAAAAATGAGAAGAGAGGACTTTGTGGGTTGCTGATGAGGTGTGAGGGGGGGGGGGTCGGGGTCACGATGATCACCGAAAGAGAGTTGGGTTCACGGTGGTCCCTGGTAGGTGGGGTTGGGGTCACGACAGTCACCAATAGGGGAGGGGGGGATTTGGGGTCATGGAAGTAGCCGATATGGGGGTCGAGGTCATGATAATCTCTAATAGGGGGTGGGGGTCATGATGATAGCCGAAGGGGGGGGAGGTCAGGGTCATGGTAATAGATGATAGGGAGGGTCAGGTCATGGTGGATGCTGGAAGGGGGTATTGGGGGAACAACGATCACTAGGGGGGGGGGGGGGTCGGGTCATGATGGTCGACGATAAGGAGCAGGGGTTGAGGTCACGATGGTCAGTAAAGGGGGGTTTGGGGTTACAGTGGTTGTTGGAAGAGACAAGTGGAGGTCAGGTTCATGGTGGTAGCTGGTAGGGGGGGGGGTCAGGGTCATGGCAGTCACTGGTGGGGGTGGGGGGTCAAGGTTTTGGCGGTCACCGTTGGGAGCATTGGGCATCGGGGTCACGACGGTTGTCATTGGGAGTAGGGGTGGGTCTGGGTTGGGGGTCATTGAGGGGAGCAAGAGGGGGGGGGGGGGTCACGATAAAGTAGATATGGAGAGGGGTTCAAAATTAGGGCGGTTTAAAGTATTTAGTTATGGTTTAAATAAAATTTCTATCATATTATACATTTTTTCACTACAATTTATTTCATGGCGGTTATTAGAACTGCCGCTAAGACATATTTTTTTGTAGTGGTTGAGGATATGATGTTATGTCACAAGAACATTTTACACCCTAAAAAATATATATCTATGCAGATATGAAGTTTCATCCATGCCACTACCCATGCATTTTCAATAAGATATATTTCAGGAGATAAAAGTTGAAGTTACTTATGGACCCATAAGGATCTACTATCGATTAAAAGTGGAATATAGACCAAGATATATAGAGATATGGGAATTTATTTTATGGTTATAAGAAGATATATGCAAGTGGTTGACTTCCTCTCTGATAAATAAAAATAAACAGTTATTTTTTGATGGATATATAAGGTTGAGACCATATATTGTTAATAATTTAGTCTATATTTTAGGGAGATAAAGAAAAAGAAAACACATGGTCCACATGAAATATCTGATGAATATTGGTGAAAAATTCAAATTAGTAAGAGGATAAAATATAACAAGGATATATGGAAGAGATTGAAGTTTTGAATGCATGATAGGGGAGATATCCAGGGATCTATAAATAGGAGGAGATGGTGTGCACAATATGAGATTCAACTAGGGAATGAATATGATGATAACATATAATATAAAGTGGGATATCTCTTCCCAACCTTTGTAATGAGAGTGGAGGAAGACGATCACATTTAATTATGGGGTTACATAGTTAATAATTTCCTTTATCTTTTTCATTTCATTGTGTAATCACAAGAATTTATTTGTTGGTCACCAAAAGTAATTCATGCAAGTTTTACTTAATTTTATGAAATTTTTATTTTATATAACCAATATATTCCCTTATATATGACATGTAGTTCATCTATAGTTGATGACCAGTCTACTATGAGTGGTTAGGTGTTGTAGGGGAGGGTTGGATTAATGAATAAAATGAGTACCTAATGTGTTTTAATTCTTCTAAGCTCATAAGATTTTCTTATTAATCAGTATCACTTTGTAACTATTCAATATCATACCCTATAGTTGTATAGTGAGAGTGATGGTAATTAAGGGACATACCTCACCAAGTTATAAGGGAGTGGAGGAGTTATGTAGGGATGTGAATCCTAGTTTTAGGTCCCCAAAATTTCATTCACTAGAAATATATTCATCAAAATTTTGTTTAGTGTCAGGAGAATGGACTCGGTTTGAAGGAAAAGATAGTTTATCTATTTAGTGTAAGAATGATCATAATAAGTTTGTATCTTTTGATTAAATCATTGGTGGTTTAGAATATTGGATAACTCTCTTGAATAAATTTTCTCAAAAGAAGAATCTATTAGTTTTTACTAATTAAACTGTGTGAGTTCAATAGTGCTACAGGTGATCAATAGTGACAATTCCACTTAGGGGATGGGATAGTGGTGTGACCACAACAACGGGATGGAGTTTCCTATAAGAGAAAATGGGGTCTAACCCTAAATAGTGCATCCTATGTCTATAATAGTTAATCCCAATCACAACAGTGCATGTGAAAAGTATACAGTGAATCAATGTTTTATAGTGTTAATCATGAAGTTATAGAGGTTCAGTTTTCTATTTCACTAATCTACATACAAACTTCTAGTGGTTTCAAGATCATACCTACAATGGTGTCACTAGTAGTACATGTGATCAGTTACTTCAGTTTCATCACCCAAAAAGTGTTAATAAAGTGTGGTTCAATGTTCAAAGGTTTCAATACATCATTAGTAGCTCAAGTATGAAATTATATTGAGGAAATATTTGAAGTAATTATTTCGATGGATTAGATTTTGGATTCTATAGAATGAAAATTGAAAATTATCTAATTCAAAAGGATATAAAATTTATATTGTTTGGGGTAAATATAGTTTTAATGGAGAAAGAAGAATGAGATTAGTTGGACATGAAGTTTGTGTCTCTGATGAGAATATTTCTAGATCACAATGTTGCTTTCAAGATTTGGGGGAATAAGACTTAAGTGGAAGCTATAAAATCCTTGAAAGATATATATGAAAAGACAATAATGTAACAAATATGATTTTACAGGAATTGATTTAGAATATTATATAGATTATTTTTAAAGCTAGGCACTGAGACGATGTGATATACCGAGGCCCGGTGTTCCCAAAATTAATTTTTGAAATATATTAAATATATTGAAAATTATGTGCATGAAGTTTTCATGAAAAATTGGGCTAAATACCAAATGGGGTGGATAAATCAGAAATCTGAGGGCGTCTTTGATTTCAGAATGTGTGTTTTACCCTAGGAATGACATAACCTTTATCAGTTTAGGATGTTTGTGATAAATTTTTCATGGGGAAAAAATAATAAAATAAATAAATTAATTGATTTATTTTATTTTTCATTGACATGGAAACCTATTACCTCTATTAAAACACACTTATTACTCAACCCTAGGGTTGAAGAGAACAAATGAATTGTTTAGGTTGAATTTTTTTTCAATTAATTAAGAATATGAAAAGTCAATGAATACTCAATTGTGATGATTGCAGAGCTAGTCTTTTGTTCTTAGACTTGTGAAAATGTGGATGCACATTGTTTAAAATAATGGTCGAGATTCGATTAAATCCATGAAAAATAAATATTTTGTGTGAGGAATTAGAGAATGGTTGAAGATTTGAGTTAGTTGGCTTTACATGAATTGGAATATGGATTATTTTTTTAATGAAGTGTACTTACTTGATCCCATCCTTTTTGTAGGACCCAAGTGAGTGTACCATGACTGAGGGATCCTACCATGTCCAAGATAGTAGGAGGCATAGTGTGCAGACTTTTGGTCTTAGACTTGTGCAAATGTTGATGCACATTGTTTAAAATAATGGTTAAAATTTGAGTAAATCCATGAAAAATAAATATTTTGTGTGAGGACTTAGAGAATGGTTGAAGATTTGAGTTTGTTGGATTTACATGAATTGGAATATGAATTAGTATTTTTTTAATGAAGTGTCCTTGCTCGATCCCTTCCTTTTTGTGGGACCTAAGTGAGTGTACCATGACTGAGGGAGCCTACAATGTCCAAGACAGTAAGAGGCATGGTGTGCATAATTTTAGTCTTAGACTTGTGTAAATGTGGATGAATATTGTTTAAAATAATGGTTGAGATTCGAATAAATACATTAAAAATAAATATTTTTTGTGAGGACTTAGAGAATGGTTGAAGATTTGAGTTTGTTGACTTTACATGAATTAGAATATGGATTAGTATTTTTTTAATGAAGTGTACTTACTCGATCCCTTCCTTTTTGTGGGACATGAGTGAGTGTACCATGACTGAGGGAGCCTACCATGTCCCAGATAGTAGGAGGCATGGTGTGCCAACTTTTGGTCTTATACTTTTGCAAATTTGGATGCACATTATTTAAAATAATGGTTGAGATTCGAGTAAATCCATGAAAAATAAATATTTTATGTGAGAACTTAGAGAATGATTGAAGATTTGAGTTTGCTGGATTTACATGAATTGGAATATGGATTAGTATTTTTTTAATGAAGTGTACTTTATCGATCCCTTAATTTTTGTGGGATCCAAGTGAGTGTACTGTGATCTTCTCTAGATTGTGTAAGGTAGAGTTCTGTGCTATCTTTGTTTATGTGGAGGTGAAGAATCCCATGAGTACTCAATATGTAATTTTCACACTCATAGTGATTTGTGAAGAATGAAGTTCCATGAAGATACTGGGGAACTTGAAATCTTCCTGTCTTGTTCAATGAACCAAGATCCTGTGATTTGAATATCAGTGAACATTTGTACGGAGGAGATAGTCAGATTTTTTCTTACACTAATAATCCTGAACCAGTTCTTGTTTTTCTTGTGTGAAGGGTTTTATGAACCTTAACTTGTGATTTTCTATTTTGCACGAAGAAGGAAACACCACATACTATTGCATTCACAATTTTTGTACAATGTATATTTGAACATTCTGTTTTGCATGAAGGAAGTATGTGTGTGTATGAAAGAAGTTTACTTTCACAAAAGGTAGTGAGAATCTCATGAATTGTTTGATTCATATATGAATAAAAAAAATTAAGAAAGACTATTTGATTACATTAGACATACTGTTAATAATGTGTGTGCATAGACAATGTGTGCGAAAAGAATAAAAAATATAGTGTATGTTGTTCCTGTATTCAGTTTGTGTGAAAATTATAATTTGTGTGTGCATATCCATTGAGCATATGGGAAGTGTGCATGAGGCAATGCAAGTGATTTGTGTGTGCATGGTAGTGTGAAAAACCCATTTACATGTTACTAGATGATGCATTTGGAAGTTTTCATGCACATAAAATATTGCATGTATAAAATGAGAAGGCTATGCAATGTATTAAACACATGTATTATGGTTGACAAGTGGACATGAAATTTAGATTTATTATTTAGTGTCCAATGCTTTTGAGACTGAAGCCAAAATAGTTTGACTATCAATAATTCAGAAGAATTATTTTATTTGAGTTTTCAGTGGTTTGTGAGGCTGGATCTTCAGTAGAAGAAAGAATGTTTGTCCGAGCAATGTTGTACTAAGGCATCTGATTATATTCAATGATCATAATTATCTGAGAAAGTACAACCTTAGTGTAAAGGTACTTGAAATGTACACAATAAATTGTGATCCATCAAGCTCTTGGAGGAGGATCAAATGATCATCCTATCTGTGGATCAGATTTAAGAAGAATAAGAAGAAGCCTATGTCTGGGGGGTCTAACCAATTGCTAAAGAGGCTCGAGAGACTGGTGGTCTAACCAGTCAAATAGTTGGGGGGTCTAACCAACCGAGGCAGAAGAGTTGGATTGCTAGGGGGTATAACTAGAATCAAATGGAGGATCGATTACTGGGATGTATAACCAGTTTCCTCCCGAACTATTATAATTGATAAAAACATTATAGTGGTTAATCCATGTTGGGGGGGGGGGGGGTGGGGGGTTCTAACCAACATGGAAAGGATGTAGGTCTTAGTACCAAACCTTGTAAAAATACTCTATGATATGTTTCATTTACTTTAATCACTGCATGTATGATTACTCATCTTAACTGTTGACATAGGTTTGAATTAAAAGGTGAAAAATAATTCATTAAAATAGGTCACACCAGACTCACCCCCCTCTTAGTGTGATTTCACAATCATTTGGACACTTAAATTGGCATTAGAGGATAGTCCACCTCTGATTGGATCCACTGTACTTGTCCAGTTGTTTATATTAGAAGTATATGAAGTGAAAATTTGAGTTTGAAGAAAATTCAGAAGTGCTTCAGATGAAAAATCCTATCTCTTCTCTTGATGTTAGAAATTTTGATGTTTCATTCAAATTAGAGAAAAACAGACAGAAAATAATGGAAAATAATATGAAGAATATTTCAAATATAAACAAAAATAAATTGTATCTAAATTCATTCAGGGTGTAAATTGTTCAGTGAAATTAGTTAATGAATCAAGTTCAATATGTGATGATGATATGTTCTGTTCTGAAATAAAAAATCATCTGAAGAAACTTCACAAAGAAGTGGTCACATGTATGACGAAAGTTTTCAAGGAACTTTGGGATGAAAAATTATAGTTATAAGAAGTGGCAGATGCTATATAAGAGGCATTGACTAGAAAGTTTTTCATTTCTAAAACTCTCAAGAGACTTGTGAAAGAAAAGGAAGAAACAATATATCTTTTAATAGAAATATATGATGAAGCTATTGTAGAATTGGAAAGTAATGTTTGTAGGAAAGAAACTTTTGAATTTGTTTTTACAGAAGTTATTCATGCACTTGGAAAGATATATAGTATATCTATGAATTCCAAATATTCTCATCTATTTGATAAAGTAGAAAGAATCAAGAATCTTGACAATTTTTTACTAAAGGAAAATCAAATTCATGAAGAAAATATTCAAAAGATGAAGATTCAGTGGGAAGAAGGCATGATATCTGTTGAAGATGATAATATTTCTCTCAACTTAAAGTATCTTGAACTAGAAGTGAAACTGAGAAATATGGAAATTACAAAATTTGATACTTCCCTATTTGATGATAAAATTAGTATTTCCAAGGATTCATCTGATAATAGTCCTATTTATAAAAATACTAAATCTAGTGTAAATAAGAGTTTGAGATTATCCATGGAGAAATCTACTACAGACTCTTTAAAGAAGGTAACTCTTTATCCTGATAAATCTGTGTGTACTAATGTTGATTTGATGGATAGTGAAGATTCAAATTTAAAATATGGATAAAATTGGGAAAAGAAAAATTCCTCATCCCTAAAGAAAGAATAGAAGAAGAAATGTGCTACCCAAAATCAACAAAATGTCCAAGACAGACATAATGTGTTACAGAAGAAGAAATCAAGATTTTTTGGACACTGTTGGTGCTGTTTGAAGTTTGGGCATCAGGTAATTAATTGTTGGTACAATATGTCACTGTATGAAAATTACAGAATTATTTCATTGGGGGGGGGGAGCTAAAGTGAAACTGAAACTTGCACAATAGAAGCATAATTAACAAAAAAAGAACCAGTTTATTAGGAACAGATATGATTACTTTGAAAATTTATATGATTATTGCAACAGAAGTGGTCATTTTTATGATGAGTGATAGTATGTACCAGTCATTCATGAATCATTTATTGATGCAAATATAAGATCACAATATAAAGTGAAGTAGGTAAGATGTGAAGTTGACATGTTAACCTTGGGATGTGAAAAAAAATAAGAAAGTTACTAAACACACAAATCCTAAGAAGTTTGTGAATAATGATGCAAAGAGTGTCTCACCCAAGAAAATATGTTTCTATTGTGGTAATAAAGGTCACAACATAGAACAGTGTGAATTTTCCATGAAAATTCATACTAAAGGACGTAAGATGGAATCAAAGAAAAATTCAGTCCAGAAGAAAAATAATAAGATTGATTTGGTGAAAGAAATCTCTGATGAAGAACCTAAAAGAGGTAACTTGTTGAATTCTAATGTTGTGTGTGACAGGTGAAACATGTCTAGAAATTCAATTATTATTTTTTTCATTTTTATTTGGTCAAAAATAATTATTAAAGAAAAATGGGAAATCATATGTAACTTCAAATGTTGGAAAAAATAAGTCCACACACATAGTGAAGACTGATCATGTTCCTTAATAGTGTTTAATCATATGGTCAAAATAGTTGGAAGAGTCAATAAATGTGGAGCAAGCAGAGAGAAATTAAACTACATTACTAGAAAATATGAAGAATCCTTTTTCATTTAAGAGGATTTCTAGGTTGAGAAGTAACTCTCAACCCTATTTCTATAACTGAAAAGCATTGAAGAGACACCTTATTCCCATATATTTTTTGTTTGTTTTTCATGCAGGGAATTGAAGGTGAAGCATATATTTAGGGGGAGACCTAAATTTATAATAGCTACCCGTCATGGAAGACTATTAGCATTATTTTGTCTCTTTAGAACATATCAAGAATTATTATTTGAAGATTCTTGGAGTTTATTATTGAAGATATCCAATCATGATGAAGAAGTTTTGAGTGCATCTCTTAAGGGGGAGCACAAAAGATCATCCATCAGATATTTCTATCTCAATTGATATCTTATTAGTATCAAAAGTTCTGTTGAGGTATGAATCTTACAATTATGAAAGATAAATGTTTATAATCTGTTTGGAGATATGTATGCATGATATTAGTTGAAAATATTTTGATCATTTCCTAAAAATGAGTTTCAGAGATTGGTATCACATGTTGGATGTTTATTAACAACATTGATGTTAAAATTGATCACTCTTGTTTTATACATAGAGAATTTCTCAAGCAGACTTAGAGATGATTAATTTTATATCTATTCTAAGCAAGTTGTGATCCCATCCTTTTTAGAAGTAAATAAAACAATATATGTTAGAAGAGAAGAGGACGTTCTTAAAAATTAAATTTTGGAAATGAGAATTCCTTTTCATACTTTTAACTTTGTCTTTTTTTCCAATAAGGGGGAGAAGATGTCATTGACTTTTATGATGAATTGGGAATTGAAAATAAATCCAAAGGGGGAGATTGAAGAGGCCAAATGAATTGTTGCGGTTGAAATTATTTTTAATTAATTAATAATATTAAAAGTCAATGAATCATCAGTTGTGATGATTGTAAAGCTGGTCTTTAGTTCTTAGACTTGTGAAAATGTGGATGCACATTGTTTACAACAATGGTTGAGATTCGAGTAAGATCCATGAAAAATAAATATTTTTCATGAGGGATTAGATAATTTTTGAAGAGTTGAGTTTGTTGGATTTACATGAATTTGAATATGGATTAGTATGTTTTTTTAATGAAGTGTACTTAAAAAATTAGCCAACTTACTGCCATGAACAGGCTAGCTCGATCCCTACCTTTTATGGGACCCAAGTGAGTTAACCACTACTGAGGGAGACTTACATGGCCAAGCCAGTAGGTGGAATGGTGTGAGGAGTTGCATGCCCATAGGGGCACATGGAAGAGCAGCGGTGGAGTGACACCATGTAGGGAAACACGATGATAGAGTTGGTCATAGGAGAACACCTGCAAGAACCGATTCAGAGCGGTACCTGGGAGGGAGGGGAGATTTATAAGATGTTGTTGTCGCATCATGTATCATAAAGGAGTATCCAAGTATGAAGATATTTTTATGTGGTATTGTGCTAATTTAACTAGAACCATTCAATCTTCTTATCTCATTATCTTGGTCATTGATCTGATTCACCATTTTAGAAAACACAGATAGATCTGTATCCATCCGATCGATCAATCGATTTATCCTAACCATTGATATTATCACTGATTTCCTCCACTATTTGATCTGTTTAAAGAATTTTTTAAGCCATCTAATCAAGCATCAGAATGATTTTTTTAAATGTTTTTTTGAAAAAAAATTATATAAAAGGGATATGGTTTCAACTATTTTTAAAAATGGGTTCAGAGATGCGTAAACCCCATTCACGCATCTTCGTCATGAATAGATGAGTGAATAAGGTTCGCGCATCCTTCACAGACGTGATAAAAGATGTGTGAACTGTAGGTTCCGGGCGCAGCGAAAGTGCATTAGTGGGTATGCCCAACTTTAATTTTAACATTAAACAACGTTCAATCCGAGATCCATCATGATATAAAACGCCGAATCTTCGGAATAGAACAAAGAACGAAAAGAAAAGAAGAGTCCCATAACCCTTGAGGAGGATCATCATATGTTGATTATAATTAATTTAATTAATGCATAAGAATTACCTTGTTGGAATTATTTCTTCGTTGATGTGTCCAGTCACGATTCAGTGATCCGTCATTGTGTCATAGAATCCAAGTGTATAATTCCTCTAGTGGTGATCCACACGTGTGTCACGTATCTCCAGACATCGATGAAGGGATCTCCAGGTGCTAGTGCGGAAGAACCTTCTCTTGCGATGTCCATCTTCGACCTCCTTGAACCGGTGGAGGATCTTGCTCTCGTAACTTGAGGGCGTTCTTGGTGGAAAGGGAATTCTCTCTTGGCTTGAGAGTATTTCAAAATCCGTTGTGCACAATAATGGCTCTCCAAAATATTGGGGTTGCGAGGATATTTATAATTGGGTTTGAGGTTAATAGAGTTATGATAATAAATAAACGCATTACACATTTTATTTATTTCATTAACTCTTATTGAAAACCCCCATGTCGAATTATTAATTCCCTGACATGCGCCCACGCTGATTATAATAAATATCATTTAATAAAACAATATTAAATCCTCAAAATCCCAACTGGAAAAACTACACGGCGTTTAATAATTAATACACGGCGTGTACTTGTTTTCCATAAAACTACACGACGTGTATATTTAATATACATGACGTGTACTTTTATTTTCCATTTTTCTCCCCCACATTTATTAGACCTTGAGTAATGACTATTTATTTCTTAAATAAATGTAACTGCATTACTCACTAATAAATATATTATTTCGTCCACAATATATTCTCTTGAATAACTAGTGTCAAAATAAATGCGATCAGACACCCTTAAATAATTATTAAAACACAGTCGGGAATAATATTTATTTAACTTGTTAAATTAATATTTAACTGAGATACATGGACACACATAGTGTGTGACCCTCTAGGCCTCTTTCTCAGTGGCATTAGGCTGAGCCTGCCTAAAGTCCATGGTTAGCATCTAGAAACATGCCAAGGCACCCATAGAGAAAGAAGTTAACGCAAAAATGACGTGTCACCTCCTAAGAACGCTTACCATGTAATATAATACCTTTGTCTCGATATCTCCAATCAAGCGGGTTGCATGCTAGTTCCATCAACCCATGTGCTTGATTATTCTTTCTTTGACTTCCCAGAATTGAACTTTCCCATACCTTACCATGGCCATGGATTTATTTAAGCTATATCAATTCCATCAAAGGGCTTGAGATATCTACTTCCATTATGGAATGGAAGGGAAAAAATCCTTTCTCGCATTATCTATTAATGCGGTATTACTCGTGACACACCCAATGTATCCTACCTCGCTGCGAACAGTGTGTCGTCACAGTTTTCGTCAATACATATAAGTGCGCGAGTTGTAATACCCATTAATAATAATCTTAAAGTCTAAGGACCAATACACATGTCCACAGATAGGAACATCCAATGACACTATGAAATGTGGATTTTCTACTGGCGGGTCTTGTTCTCATAATATCCTCCTAGATATTACCAAGGGCGCATACCATGAGAATGTTCCTCAAAGTTTTATGAGTCCTCACCCCTAATGACCTGTATTATTTGTATCCCTCAAATAATAGCATCCGGCCATAGAAAATACATTCAAGAACAGTTTTATGGAACTTCTGGGTTCTCATCATAGCAGAGATCTGCTACGACCCTTTAATGAAACAACTATCCTTAGGACATTATCACATGAAATGTCATGCATAAGAACAATCAATATGTGATAAGGCTTTTATTTAATGAATAAAGTACAAAATAGTTGGTTCTAGACCACCAACTCCAACAGACTCCCACTTGGACTAGAGCCAACTGCTAACAACCTTTAACCCGCTAGCTCTCACATGATATTCATGCTTCTTATGAGATAGGCCTTTAGTCATGGGGTCTACTACGTTCTCTTCCGTGGACACTCTGCTCACTGCAACTTCACCCCTTTGATACAAATCCCTCAAGAGGTGATACTTCCGGAGTATGTGCTTTGTCCGTTGCTGTGACCTTGGTTCTTTTTCAAGAGCCACCGTTGTAGTATTATCACAATACAATGTAATGGGATATTTACTTCTAGGCACCACATCAAGCTCCTGGAAAAAGTTACGAATCTAGATGGCTTCCTTGGCTACATCATAAGACTCTATATACTCAGACTTCGCTGTAGAATCAGCAAAAACTGGCTGCTTTGAACTCTTCCAGCTCATAGCTCCTCCATTAAGACAGAAAACATATCCAGATTGCGACTTCAGATCATTCTGATTTGTTTGAAAACCAGCATCAACATACCCTCTGATGACATGCTCCTCGTCTCCTCCATACACTAGGAACATATCCTTAGTTCTTCTCAGATACTTAAGGATAGTCTTAACAGTAATCCAATGCTGTTCTCCTGGATCTGATTGATATCTGCCTACCATGCTCAGTGCATAGGAAACATCAAGCCTGATACATAACATGGCATACATGATGGATCCTATAGCCTAAGAGTATGGGATCTTGCTCATCCTATCTTTCTCCTGTTGTGTCTGGGGACACATTTTCTTAGAAAGATGTAAGCCATGTGACACTGGAACCAATCCCCTCTTAGATTTTTCCATACTAAATATCTTTAGTATCTGGTCAATTTATGTACCCTGACTTAGTCCAAGTAGCCTCTTGGATTTGTCACAAATGATCTTGATCCCTAGAATGTAGGCTGCTTCCCCTAAGTCCTTCACGAAGAAACACTTGTTCAACCAGTCCTTAACTGACTCTAAGGCTGGTACGTCGTTTCCAATAAGAAACATGTCATCAACATATACCACTAGGATGAAGATCTCAATCCCATTAAACCACTTATAAACACATGGATCACATTCATTCTTAATGAAACCAAATTCCTTTATAGATTCATCAAATCGAATGTTCCATGACCTGGATGCTTGCTTCAATCCATAAATGGATTTCTGCAACTTGAAAACCCATTTGGCTTCACCTGGTGTCACAAACCCTTATGGTTGTGTCATATAGACATCTTCCTCAAGGTTCCCATTAAGGAATGTTGTTTTGACATCCATCTGCCAAATATCATAGTCATGGTAAGCTGCTATGGTAAGTATGATTCTTATGGATTTAAACATGGCAACTGGCGAGAAGGTTTCATTATAGTCAATTAATTGACACTATCTGAATCCTTTAGCCACTAGCATTGCATTATAGGTGCTAACTTTACCTTCCATGTCCAGATTTCTTTTGAATACCCATTTGCATCCAACAGGATTTACATCAACTGGCTCATCGACCAGAACCCAAACTTGGTTATGATACATGGAATCCATCTCAGAATTCATAGCTTCTAGCCATCTTGCAGCTTCTGAGATTTCTACTACTTCCTTGTAGGAGAGAGGTTCATCATTGTCTAACAATAATGATTCACCATCCTTGGTGACTAGGAAACCAAATATCTTTGGTTCCCTTACCTCTCTTGAGCTCCTACACAGTACTTGTGTTTCTGGAACCTCTTCCACGGGGACCTGTGGAACTTGTTCTTGTACCAACTCCCGTGTATCTTGAGCATCAACTTCTTCGAAGTCAATCTTGCTCCCACTATACTTCTTGAGGATGTGATCCCTCTCAAGAAAGACAGCTTGTCTGGCGACAATCATTTTCTTATCTTGAGGGTTATATAGGTAATATCCTTTCATTTCCTTGGGATATCCTATAAAGATACACTTCATGCCCCGGGGTGCTAGTTTGTTTCCTGAGAAGGCCTTAACAAACACCTCGCATCCCCATACACGTGTGTGCGACAAAGTGGGTTTCCTTCCATTACATAACTCGGATGGAATTCCATTTTCCGCCTTAGTTGGTACTCGGTTTAATGTGTATGCTGCAGTTTGTAATGCATATCCCCAAAAGGATAATGGAAGATCCTCATAAATCATCATCGACCTCACCATGTCCAAAAAGGTGCAGTTCCTCCTTTCACTAACACCATTCCACTGTGGTGTATAAGGAGGAGTGAGCTGAGATAGAATCCCAGACTCCCGTAGAAGATCAATGAACTCTTGGTTCAGATATTCTCCACCTCGATCCGATCGAATCTTCTTTATCTTCTTACCAAGATGATTCTATACTTCATTATTGAATTCCATAAATTTCTCTAAGGACTCTGACTTATACCTCATTAAGTAGACATATCCATATCTACTCAAATCATCAGTAAAAGTAATGAAGTAAGAATATCCACCTCTAGCTTCTACTGGAAATGGTCCACACACATCTGTGTGTACTAATCCTAGAAGCTCTGTGGACCTTTCACCTTTTCCACAAAAAGGTGGCTTGGTCATTTTTCCTTATAAAAAAGTGTGACATCTATCAAGTGGTTTTAGCTCAGTAGAGTCTAAATATCCATCTTGGTAGAGCTTTGTCAAACACTTCTTGTTCACATGACCAAGGTGGTGATTCCATAACTGGGTGATGTATGAGTCATGTGAGTTTGTTTCGTTATCGATTTCCAACACTTGGTTTTCATAATTCAATATATACAAACCATTATTTAAATGTGCCATACCATAAAATACGTTGTTCTTATAAAAGAGACAACCCTTATTTTTAAATTTGAAAACAAATCCATCCATATCCAAATAAGATACAGAAATTATGTTCTTGGTAACACTAGACACATAATAACAGTTATGTAAAACCAAAATCATCCCAGTCGGTAATGAGAGGTGGTAGTATCCAATAGCCAATGCAACCAGCCTTGCGCCATTGGTAGCTCGAAGATCCACCTCTCCTCTGGCGATCTTTCTAAATCTACTTGGTTCCTGCATTTGAATACAGATGTGAGCCCCACAAGCTGTATCTAATACCCAATATGTAGAAATAGAAAGATTTCACTCGATAACAAACGCACCTTTAGCATCCCCATGCTTCTTGGTGTAGTTCCTCTTCCAGTGGCCCTGCTTCCCACATGCAAAACACACTGCCTCCCATTCCTTGCCTTGCTTCTGGATCTTCCCCTTCTTGGAGGGATTGTGATCGGGGGCTTCAGACCATTTATAAGTCTTTGACCCCTTTGCCTTGTCCTTCCTTTTATTGTTCACCATAAGGACCGAAGGTTTGTCATGCCCTATGTTCTTATCTACCTGGTGAATCAAGGTCAAAAGCTCTGATAGACTCTTCTCATTTCCGCTCATGTTATAGTTGACAATGAAACTAGAGAAGGTCTTGGGCAGTGATGATAGGATGAGATCTGTATGCAACTCATCCGGGAATTTAATCCCTAAGATGTCCAGGCGTTCAATGTAGCCAATAATCTTGACTATATGAGGCCCAGCTGGCGTAGACTCTCCAAGCTTCATGGTAAACAAAGCATTGGAGATCTCATACCTCTCCTGTCTCGCCTTCTCTTGGTAGAGATCTTTAAGGTGAGACATCATGCTATACGTGTCCATGTTTTCATGTTGCTTCAAGAGCTCATTAGACATAACCGATAGCATAAAACACTGGACATCTGTGGCATCATCCATGTGTTTCATGTAGAGAGATAATTCCTCATCACTAGCCTCTTTCCCAGGTGCAACTGGAATATAATCTTCCAGCACAAATAATTTCCTTTCATGGCGAAGGACGACGTGTAAACGCCTCTGCCACTCTTGGAAATTGGTGCCGGTGAGAAGGTTTTCTTTTTCGAGTATGGTGTGAAATGATATGTTTGAAGTAATTTTCTTGCCATTTATACAAATTAAGATGAGCAAAGGTTTAGTACTTTATTACAAAAATTGAGACAAATAAATAAATAAATACTTATTAGTCTCCCAATATTTTATCAAAATCCAATAGCCCTCACCATTGACTTCGGAATATTCTGTTGCGTGAATATTCTAGTGGCAAGGATCCATATTGCCCTTCTCATTACCCCAACTAGGGTTGGTCAAGCAACTTGAAGGGTTTTAGGTAGGCATTCCAAATGCCAATTGCATTAATTCACAGCTCCTTGATCCGCTGAGTGGACTCCCCAATCTTGAAATCCTTTTTGGATTTCCTCAACCTTTGCCACTTGGTCACACTAAGTCCTGCTGTGGCAGTCAACCCTTGATGCGAACCAAGTCAAGTCACCCCAAAACCTTGAATTAGAATTACCCAATAATTGAAAGCACCCCAACTAGGTTTGGTCAAACACTTTGAACTATGGTTCGATTCTAACCAAGATTATGGAAGGATATGCCGACTTAATATTTATTTTGAGGTATTTTATCCTTATATGTGAATTTCCATTTTATTATCTTTGATTAAATGCTTGTTAATATTAAGTGGGATATACTTAAGTGATTAACCATGTCTAAGATAATATTTACGTATAATCCGGTTTTATTTTAGTTACATCTTGCATGCTCATTTAATTCATTAATTATGTGATCGTGAAAACACACCCATAATAAATAAACCATGAAACTGGCAGAAATAAAATAAATGGTATGATCATGAGCTTTTCTATTGGTTAGTTTATCTAGCGGTTGATAAACTAACCCAAGACCTATTGGAGAAACACCTTGAACCTTTCAGGTTTGTGTTTATAGATTTCCACCTGTCCACCTTTGTATATCCTTGGATTGGTTTCACCTTGGCTCCTGACTTGAGCCGCCTCCACTAGCTTGGGACCTCCATCCATTACATATGCATTTATCTCACATGCAGGTGAGGGGTAAAAGGGGTTTTTACATAAAAGAATCCTTGGGAGCACATGCCCTACATATTAATGAGGAGATGGATCGTAGGCCAACATATTCAATTTAAATAAATAAATTAAAAGAAACCATTCATATATAAAGGTCTCGGTCTAGCTGATGATCATCCATACATTCAACGATATTTAAGCATAAATAAAACTAGAATTCAATTATTTAATCGTTCTTGTTTAAGATAAATCACGCTCGAATCAATTAATTATCTTTAATTAATCAATACTTTTATCTTAAATACCTTTTCTTAATTTCCTTGAGATTCTCATCCATCATAATTTTAAACAAATAAATTCATTTAAAATTATCCTTGTACGTAACTTTTACCTTGGAGGCAACTCGGTGAATTCCCATTTATTACACAGATGTTAAATTAAACACACATATATATAAAACACCTATCACGTGTTGTGCCTCAGCTTTACGCCTGCACCATGGTACACGTCTCAAGGGTTTGTATAATATAATAATAAATTTTAATAAATCTGGGTAATTTGGGTGAGTACATGGCGTGTAGTTCTGACTACACGACGTGTACTTTTCTTCACCGTCCATCCGAAGTACACGCCCGGGGACAAGGTGTGTTAATGTACTTTGGAAATTTTTGGAGTACACGGCATGTACAGTGGGACACACGCCGTGTAGTTTCCGCGTTACACGGTTTCCAGCCAGGCAGGCCACGTACGGAGTACATGACCCAACCCTAACCCGAAGGGACTACACGTCGTGTTCATTGGACCACACGGCGTGTATTCCGAAAACCGTGTGCCACCTATTTCAGGTCAACACATGCTGTCTTAAATTCTTAGAAAGAATCCAATACACGACCTGATTTGGCAGATCATTCAATGCATTGAACTTAGACTACACGGCGTGTACTTCCAAATACACGCCGTGTATTCTGGTGTTATATGGCCATAAACGTTTGTCTCCTCCGGATGAGTTCCTCTATTTTATTTTAATCAAAATTAAAAGAAAAATTTGTTTCTGTGAGGTGAACGAGAAATGAGGGAGGAGGAATAGATCTCGATATTCAGATTTCCAGAATGATTAAACTTGAATTGAAATAACTAAATTATTAAATGCATAAATTACCAACGAAAAACTAAATAATTATAATCAATGATATGACCCACTCTGATACCACTTGTATGTTCCGGGCGCAGCAAAAGCGTGTTGGTGGGTTTACCAAACTTTAATTTTAACGTTAAAAAACGTTCAATCCAAGATCCGTCACAATATAAAACGCCGAATCTTCGGAATAGAACGAAGAATGAAAAGAAAAGAAGAGTCCCAGAACCCTTGAGGAGGACCATCATATGTTGACTATAATTAATTTAATTAATGCATAATAATTACCTCATTGGAATTCTTTCTTCGTTGATGTGTCCAGTCACGATTCGGTGATCCGTCGTTGCGTCATAGAATCCAAGTGTAGGATTCCTCTAGCAGTGATCCACACGTGTGTCACGTATCTCCAGACGTCACTGAAGGGATCTCCGGGTGCTAGCACGGAAGAACCTTCACTTGTGATGTCTTCCTTCAACCGCCTTGATCCAGTGGAGGATCTTGCTCTTGTAAATTGAGGGCGTTCTTGGTGGAAAGGGAATTCTCTCTTGGCTTGAGAGTATTTCAAAATCCGTTTTTCACAACAATGGATCTACAAAATGTTGGGGTTGCGAGGATATTTATAATCGGGTTTGAGGTTAATAGAGTTATGACAATAAATAAATGCGTTATGCGTTTTCTTTATTTCATTAACTCTTATTGAAAACCACCATGTCGAATTATTAATTCCTTGACATGCGCCCATGCTGATTATAATAAATATCATTTAATAAAACAATATTAAATCCTCAAAATCCCAACTGGAAAAACTACACGGCGTGTAATAATTAATACACAGCGTGTAATTGTTTTCCATAAAACTACACGGTGTGTATATTTAATATACACGTCGTATACTTTTATTTTCCATTTTTCTCCACCACATTTATTAGACCTTGAGTAATGACTATTTATTTCTTAAATAAATGTAACTACATTACTCGCTAATAAATATATTATTTTGTCCACAATATATTCTCTCGAATAACTAGTGTCAAAATAAATGCGATCAGACATCCTTAAATAATTATTAAACCACCATCGGGAATAATATTTATTTAACTTGTTAAATTAATATTTAACTGAGATACATGGACACACTTAGTGTGTGACCCTCTAGGCCTCTTTCTCAGTGGCATTAGGCTGAGCCTACCTAAATTCCAAGGTTAGCATCTAGCAACACGCCAAGACACCCATAGAGAAAGAAGTTAATTCCACAATGACGTGTCACATCCTACGAACGCTTACCGTGTAATACAATCCCTTTGTATCGATATCTCCAATCAAGCGGGTTTCATGCTAGTGCCATCAATACATGTGCTTGATTATTCTTTCTTTGACTTCCCGGAATTGAACTTGCCCATACCTTACCATGGCCATGGATTTATTTAGGCTATATCAATTCCATCAAAGGGCCTGAGATATCTACTTACATTATGGAATGGAAGGGAAAAATCCTTTCTCGCATTATCTATTAATGCGGTATTACTCGTGACGCACCCAACGTATCCTACCTCGCTGCGAATAGTGTGTCGTCACAGTTTTCGTCAATACATCTAAGTGCGCGAGTTATAATACCCATAAATAATAATCTTAAAGTCTAAGGACCAATACACACGTCTGAAGATAGGAACATCCAATGACACTATAAAATGTGGATTTCCTACTGGCAGGTATTTTTCTCATAATATCCTCCTAGATATTACCAAGGGTGCACACCATGAGAAGGTGCCTCAAAGTTTTATGAGTCCTCACCCCTAATGACCTGTATTATTTGTGTCCCTCAAATAATAGCATCCGGACATAGAACATACATTCAAGAACAGTGTTATGGCACTTCCAGGTTCTCATCATAGTAGGGATCCGCTACAAACCTTTAATGCAACAACTGTCCTTAGGACATTATCACATGACATGTCATGAAAAATGGATTTTTTAAATGGTTTTTTGAAAAAAAATTATATAAAAGGGATATGGTTTCAACTATTTTTAAATATGGTTTCAGAGATGCGTGAACCCCATTCACGCATCTTCGTCATGAATAGATGAGTGAATGGGGTTCACGAATCCTTCACAGACGTGATAAAAGATGTGTGAACCCCATTCATGCATCCTACAGAAATATTTATTTATTTTTTGTATTTTTAAATTTTGTATTTTTATTTTTGTTTTGTTTTGTTTATATATATATATATAACAAATTTTTTCTATAGAATTTTCTGCTATATAATATCCAGCAGTACTGTCATTACAACAGTCTGAATTCTAATAGAAACCCTCACCCAAGGATCTCTTTTATAAGAGGACTTGCCTTGAAAAACATTCGACATTTTCGATATGAGATTTATATTCCCCCTTTCCTGTGCAGAACATTATTCATTTACGACACTGCGGGGAAGTTGGATTTTACCAACACTTTTATACCAATGGTTCAACAGAACCATTGGTATAGGGGTACTTTACCAACGTTTTGAATAAACTATTGGTAAAGGTTGATTTAGTGAAGGATTTCCCAATGGTTTGAAGAAACTGTTGGGAAATCTATAACATTTGCTCCCTTTACAAATAGTTTGTACAAACCATTCGTAAAGTCCATGATTTTCCTAATGGTTTTTAAAATCCATTGGGAAAAGTCCCCCCAAATGCATCAAAACCACCCCCTATTACACAGAAGCAGATAACTCTGCATTTCCCCCGATTTCCAGAAGCCCCCGCACAGCTGAACCCTAACCCGAGATCTTCCATCCGATCAGCTGCAACTCCCCCATCCATGTTATACTCCTTCAACATCTTCCCAAATAAAAACATAGAATACCTCATTGAGATAATTGAAATGGTTGGTGTGTGGTCTACCAAACTCTGTGAGCTAATATGGTGAGTTGAGGTATCTTATCCGTTTCTAGTGTTGTTCATCCCAACTATGAGTTAGTTATAAGGACATCCTTCTATTCTCAACCTTTCTCCATTTATTTAACTATCCAGAAAGATCAGGTCATTATTCCCTATTTCTAGGGATTTTGTGAAATTTTAGGATTCACACTATTTGGTATTGAATCAATGACTAATACCTGATTGGTAGATGTCTGTGAGTATATAGAATATGGTTTATAAACTATCCCCTAAAAGTATCACTGTTTTGTGTTCTTTATGATGTGTAATATCATTTACATACTTTATTATTAATCTCAAATTTAAAAATAAATGTTTTTGTATATACTTTATTAAATTAAACCTCTTTATGATTCATGAACAACCTATTAGTGTAGAAGCCTAAACTTTATCCACCCATGGGGTGCACTTGACTTGGGGAACTAATTGGGTAATGAAAGATATGACCATAGGGGTTCTAAGAATGAGTTATTGAACATGATTGAATGATTTGGGATGCCTATAACACATAATGGGACCTAAGGCATGTTCCTCTTATATGAGACCTATTGAAAATTAATATAAATAAATTTTAATTTAATTTTTGAGTACTTGTTCTTTGATTAATGTTTTGGAATTCCTTGAATAAACCAACCAAGGATTCATGTTAAAAACATAGATTTTAATTCTATTTGGAAACCCACTTGGATTCATGATGATTTGGTTTAGAATACCTTGGGTAATTCTACCTTGGATTCATAGTTATTATGATTTAGGAAGCCTTGGGGAAGTCCCCCTTGGATTCTAAACTAGATTCCTCTCTCTTTACAAAGACTAGGAACTCCTTCCTCCCTATAAATCCATCTGAAGTCAATAAATCTTTTAGTTCTACACTCCAAATATGTAAGGCTTAACTTAGTTTTAATGTTTTTCATCTATTATTCTTTGTTTTTATTTTGATTTGACCTAAACCAGGTGGTAACGTGTGTGGAATGAAATACCCAATAAGTGTAGTTTGATTTGTTATATATTTTTTTACAATTCAAGTGTCATGATTATATGAATCAACTTGATTTAAAGTCTTCATAGCCACTCCTTTTATGTAGTTAGTGAATCATATCGACTAATGGAGGTACTGGTGAGATGTATCCCCACTCAAAGATGGTAAATTGTTTGTTTAGTCATATTTTCTCGAGGTGGGTAATGGATATAAGGATGATCTATGTAAAGGGATTGGGTATAGTTGGGGTAGTGGGGTAGGTGGTTTTCCTTGTTTTAGTGGGTTGATATGGTACTTTCTGTAGACTTTAATTTAGGTGTTATGAAATGTACTAACTTTTCACAATATTTTTATTTTTTAGCATCAATAACTTATTTAAAAAACTCTATTTACACATTATGCATCTTTCATGAAAAGCCTTCACTTTGTAATATATTGAACAATGTTCTATCAGGTCTATGCTATCTTCTAGTATGTGATAAATGAAAAAATTACAAAACACATCTCACCTCAAATTTAGGAACACATAACTGAATTAGTATATCTTTACATTGTTTTAATAGTTCACTACATCAACTAGAAACTCCTTCCTTTATTATTTACTTAAATATATTTTTGATTAAACTTAAATATTATTGAATTTCTTATGACGAAATGACTTATAAAAACTATTTTTACAGAATGTATAGAAGTTGGATGTATGAAACAGATCGGATCTCAAGAAATTTTCAAAAAAATTTGGAGAGCTTTTTAGAATTTTCATTTCACAATTCTTCAGATAGTGGTCGCATACACCGCCCATGTTCCAATTGTGTTGGTAGACCTTGGTTGAGCTGTGAAGAAGTCATCTACCACATAAACAAATACGGTTTTCAAGAAAACTACTATGTGTGGTATCACAATGGGGAGAAAATTAAATATCAAATTACTGATGATAAAAATGAAAGGACTGGACTAGAGAATTTGTTAGATGACTGGTTTCCGTTTATTCGTCATTATGAAAAATAAAGGATTTCGACTCAAGAAGACTTCGATATGAGGACAGATGATGCATCTAATGAAAATTATGATATTATCTGGGTGAAAAAATTGAATGATGCTGCCACGACTCCAATATATCGACAATGCGATAAAATGAAAAAGATGGAATTTGTAATCAGATTGTTTCGTGGGAAAAACATGTATGGGATTTCTAATATAATAATCGATTACATTCTTACCTTCTTTAAATATTTACTTCCAGATGATGCAGATATTCCCTCAAACCACTATATGGCATGGAAGTTAGTTGAGGAACATAGATTTTTAAGAAACAAAATTCATGATTTCCTGAAAGATTGCAGTTTATTCTGGGAGTAAACCGCTGAATGAAATGATTGTATAAAATTTGGAACATCCCACTGGAAGTCAAAATCTGATGGAACACCATCCCGCATTCCACAGAAAGTAATGTGACACTTTTCATTGATCCCCAGACTCCAAAATATTTTTATGTCTGATGAAATATCAATAAAAATGAGATGACATGATACTGAGAGAAAGAAGACTAATGATGAGTTGGTTCACCCTGAATATGGATTTTCATGGTAGATATTTGATGCTCGATATCCTAATTTTTCAGCTGATGTGCGTAATGTGAGGCTGAGTCTTTCATGTGACGGTTTTAATCCGTTTGGGAAGATTCTTACTTCATACAACACATGGCCATTTTTATACACATTTATAATCTTCCCCCATGGTTGTGTATGAAAAAACCTTTCAATTTCATGGGTATACTCATATTTGGACCTTTTGATCCCGACATTGATATTGATGTATACATGAAACCTTTAATAAAATAGTTGAAACTTCTTTGGGATGTGAGTGTGTGCATATACGATGCATATTCAAAAGACATATTTCAGATGCGTGTTGTGCTTATGTGGATGAGCAATGATTTTCTGGATTATGAAATGATGTTTAGATAGATCATAAAGGGAAAACTATCATGTCCTATTTTTATAAAGAATACGTGATCCAGAAGATTGAAACATCACTGTAGTTTCAGTTTTATGGGACATCAACTATTCTTTCCAATAGACCATCCATATAGAAATAATCGTCAAAGATTTGATAATACCATAGAGAACGATAATCCACCTTAGCATATGTCTGGATCTAATGTGCTTAATGAATTTAAAGATTTTAGTTTTTCATTCAGGAATGGTCAAATGAAATCTGGAAAGAGAAAGAATATTTCCACTGAAACCTGTTACAATTAGAGGAAGATGAGTATCTTTTTTGATTTGCCTTATTGGTCAACCAATTTGTTACGTCATTTCTTAGACTTAATGAAAATTGAAAAGAATATATGTGAAATATTGATTTCTATAATTCTAAATGTTAAGGGAATATCAAAAGACGATTTACGGTCTCAGCGTGACTTGGTGGATTGGGGAATCAGACCAGAATTGCATACTATGCATATTAGTGAAAATAAATGGCAAGTTCCATGTGCTTCTTATGTGATGAAACCTACAAAAAAAAACAATTTATGGAAGTATTAGATACTATTAAAGTTCATGATGGTTATTCAAGAAAAATATCTAAACAGGTCAACAAAAGAGAGTTGAAGTTAAAATCTTTGAAGACTCATGATTATCACGTTCTTCTACATGAGTTGATTCCAATAGAAATCTGTCATCTTTTGTCCAATAATGCATGTGTGACTGTTATTCAGTTGTGCCATTTTTTAGAGATCTTTGTGCTAAGAAGTTTTCCAAGTCTTTCTTGCAAAAAATGTTGACAGATTCCCCATTAATTTTGTGTGAGTTGGAGAAAATATTTCCTCCATCATTTTTCACATGCATGATGCATCTGACTATCTATATTCCCACTGAAATAATTATTGGAGGACCTGTTTATTTTCATTGGATGTATCCAACTGAAAGAAATATATACACATTAAAGTATTATGTATGAAACGGGAATCATCCCGAAGGTTCTATCGTGAATGGTTACTTGAATCAAGAATGTATGGATTTCAGATCAATGTATTTGTCTGATCTTACTACAAGAATGAACAGACCAGTGAGAAATGAAGAAGAAAATTATGAGAAAATTGAACCCAGTTTTCTATCACTTCCTCAAACAGGAGGAATTCCGGGATCATATACATTGAAGACATTAAGCCTTGAAGAGTGGGAGTTGGCACATCGCACAATTTTTTTCAACTGTGATTTGTTCGATGACTACATCAGGAAACTAAATTGAGTATGTATATCTTACATATATATCTATTAAAATATTCATATTTTTTATCTATAGGTAACATAAAACAATGATAAATAGAAAAAATCATTCTTTATCTTTGAGAAGGAGGGAGAATTTCCATAACAAAGAGTTTTCTGCTTGGTTAAAATTGAAGATAAAAATATTAATGTTTAAAATAATTAAATCAATATTTAATTAAATTTAATATTTATTTATATTGCAGGTATTGAGTTTTCCTACTGAATCTGTCTTTGAGGAAATAAGAGCTTTGGATTTTGGTCCTAATACCGTGGTTTGTGACTGTAAATAAATTGTTATCAATGGGTACAAATTTATTGTCATTGAATGAGAACAGAACATGAGAACACAACATGATGATGTTATGGTTACTGCCACAACAGATTGTTATGCTAGTGCATCAGATAATAGACCGCAATTTGAAAATGTGGGTTATTATGGAGTCATTGAAAAAATAATAATATTGTATTATTACTCTCATGGACGAGTGACGATGATGAAATGCCATTGGTTTGATTCGATAATGAGATAAGGCACATTTATTGTTGATTGTGGATTTCGAGTAATTAATATGACTCACACTCTTAATACTAAAGAACCATATGTATTGGCATCAATGGATAAACAAGTTTTTTATGTCAAAGACAAACTTCGACCTGAATTTTGTGTCATATTTGAACTAATTCCAAGAAATATTTTTGATGATGGTGATGATGGAATTGACACTTTCCATACTACCATTGGAACCAATCCATTTATTTCTTTTGATGACTCTAATAGTTCAATTGTCAGAGTTTATTGTGAACCTGAAGTTGTGGTGGAAAATATATAGAATCATCCATCCATGTTCTCAATTTTTTTGGTTTATCTTGAGTTGGTTTTTTAAGGTTGGTACTATTCAAATTGATTTAATATTGATTACAAATATGTTGTATCCAACTTGACCGTTATGTAAATTTTCAATGTTTATTGGTTGGAATTTTTATTTGAATGGTATTTTTTAATTTGGAATTAAACTATATTTAAACCTACGAAACCAAATTTTCTAACTTGGTGAACATTTCAATGCTTCAACTGTGATTTGTATAAAATTTGTATGACTCTAAGACCTCTCTTTAACATTTTACCAGGTAATGAACATGATTGATTGTATTCTTCTGCAAAACATGTATTGAAACCTGCATTATCTACCTGACCTAAAGAAATTAAATTTTTCCTTAATTTTTACAACTTCTTTACCACTTATAAATATGGTATAATCAATGTTCCATGATTTTAATAGATTGAAGACACTTAGTAAATAATCATCCTACTAAAAATTTAATTTCTTTATTACATATTGTACGATTTATTGAATTCATTATATATTTATTCAAGCTCACCTAAAACAATGGTTAGTTAAATTATCCATGAATACCCTTATTCCTTCTCATTTATTTTGTTTTTTGGGTTACACATTAGTAATAATTTTCTATTTACTTCCATATTTGTTTTCAAATGCAGGAAATGAAACCAATTGAAGAGAGGTGACGAAAATAGATTATGGACAACAATCGTCGCATGAATGAGCTGGGAATTCCACCACTAGTGCCTGCAATGAGTATTTTATTTCAAATATATTTATTTAAATAATATATAATGTCACGTGATTAATTTTTTTTAAACATTTCATGATCCATCTATTAGGTGACAATTATTTGATGAGCAGCCTAGTAGTGGTCCCAGTACTCGGGGTGTTCGTACAGGGGGGTGGTACGAGAGCTAGATGATCTGGTCAGCGTACCCGATTAGACCATGCACCCCCACTGACATACCATCCATACCACATTCTGATCTCGGTGTGCTGTTAGGGACACACGAGATATTTAGGCCTCCCATGTTTTCACCACCCTTTACATTTGAGCCTCCTCACCCATCTGTACTATATCCGATGATGATTCCCACTCCCCATCCAGCATTTGGCCAGCCATCCCTTTCATCTTATTTTACTTCTGCTTCCTTCCCTGTAGGATTTTATATTCCATCTTCTTCGACTCCTGCTTCACCAGATTCTGTCCCTGCAGAGCATACATTGGGACCCACTCCATCTGTACAGGGTGTTCCTTCAGTTTCTGCAGATCCAGCAGCGCCCATTGATCAGACTACCACAGGTATACTTATACAACCCTAAAAAATTGTTACACCATTATTTATTTTCATTATAACATGTATTGATAAAATATTTGTTTTTCCTTCACAACAAATACATCTTATGATAGGAGGCAGGGGAGGGGGAGTACACGCATGCATGCAGTATGGAACTGCTGTACGCAGTTGATGGTGGACTACAATGAAGATAGTCAGATGATTGAAAAATCCTGGTAGCAATGTTGGAGTTTTTTGGAGACACTTTCCAAATACTCTGACATCATTCCTGTCAGCCCGCTCTCATGGAGACAACTGCCAAATGAAGTCAAGGATAAAGCTTGGGTAGAGATATGGGTAAAAAAATCTGTTGTATTTAATGAAATATATTAATTTTTTAATTTATATGAATTAATATTTTGGTTCCATCTGCGATTTAATTTACCTGATGGTGAGGGTGCACGACCAACATGTCTAAAGGATTTATGCAAGATTTGGAGAGCTTATAAGCATGATTTGTACATTGGATGGTGTGCTAGAGTGGGCACAGAGTTAGAGGCGGTCCCTGTCATGGATGATTGTCCGTTAGAGCAGTACCGACAGATGATTACTCATTGGACGACTAGCCAATTTATAGTATTAATCAAATTAGAGGTATTTAAATGAAAATTTTCATGTTTTTAGTTAATACTAATTATTTAATTTTATTTAGGATTCATATGGAAGAAATAAAAAAAATTGATGCTGAGAAATACATCCACACATTAGGATGTACTACGCTGCCATATCATGAGAGACAATAGGTATGACAGTTTATAATCTTTCTTTGTGAATTTCACTTTCTATTGCTTCTTCCATAATTTATTTGATTGCTAAAGTTGTTATATAATTTTAGTTATGAAATTACTATTTTTTTGTATCCTATTTTTAATTACGGTTTCCTACATTCAATGTCATTTTAGATGCATAAATTGAATATAGAAGGGTATGTGCCTTGAGAAAAACTATTTTGCTCGAGTAGAAAGAAGAAAGATGGAAGTGCAGTTAATGAACCGACTCAACAGTAGATTGTAAGTTTTACTTTGTAGATTTAAAATTTTAATCTCTATTTTGTAACTTAATAATATATTTATATTTGTAATAGAATACTTTAGAGGCCCTTGATGCCCAAGAACCTGACAATTTTGGGCCAAACGATCACTTACATCAGGTGTTGGGAGATGATCACCCTGGTAGAGTATGCTGCTGACCTGGGAAGAGTATTGTTACAACAAGGTATTGGCCCTCCTCAGGTATGAGTTGTGTAATGCCCTGACCCCAGCTACCCAGAGTCGGTGCATTACTTCGTAACATTGGCATGATAAAAAAAGATCAAGTCTCGAAAGACCGATTAGTTTAGTAGCCTTGGAAACACTAGATACAGTTGTAAACGTTACATTACATCATAAAGTGAAAAACTACAATAACAAAGTCTCCATAGTCCATACTCATATCCTCTTCTGATAATCCCTGTAAGTCATTCATAAAATAATTCTTCACATCCTGGAAAATATTAAAACATTGAAAGGGGTGAGCTCAGATGCTCAGTAAGGATAACAATAATGCGAAAGCTTTCATAAATAAACATAAAAATTTAAGGCAATGTATAACTAAAACAAAATCCTTTTAAACTTGAACATCAACATAATATGGAAAAAGTAAAATGAGATAATTCCATTCAATTCCTCACATGGATATTCTACTGGTCGAATAATCACATGCAATATCAATAACCACTTTTATAATGAGGGAATGCATAATGCCAGACATTCTGAAACATTTTGTCAAGGCCTCGGCCAAGACGTCTAAAATGATTAAGACCTCGGCCAAAACCATAAATCAAATTGGGAAAGGGCCTCGGCCAATTCCACGTCTAGTTGTCTCATGAGACCTAACGATTCATCGAGGAGCTATAGTGGGCTCCACCCGTCACTTATTAAGTCCAATACATTCCTCATATGAATAGGTTTAAACATATCATAAACCATAACATAATCATATCACATAAAACATGCATAATGGAAACATAACATTTCCACATTTCAATCACAAGATATCAATACAACACATTGATATAATAAAAATGCTTTCAAAACCATTTTCAATACCAAAATAAAAGAAAGTTAAAACTTTGTATTTATTTTTCATCAAAAAAAAAATGATGGCTTGTAGAGGAAGCCGAAAATAAAATAATGGTCACGGCGGCGGAGAAGTCGTTGTCGCCGCATATGTACAGAAAGAAAAACATTCCCTTTTTGTCGTTTAGTAAAATGCTTCGTATAAAAAGATTCCTTTTGAATAAATGTAAAATGTCAAAGGGGTTTATACACTGTACAAAAGAAATTTGTGTATAAAACAAAATATGCCTCAATGAATGGAGATTGAGACAAAGTCCCTTAAAATAATCATTTTTAAATAAAATATATCTATTATGTGTATTCACTATATTTACACATAAAGAAAGTATAAATACAATATACGACATAATAATATCATGACATAATTTGAAAGTAGGAGATTAACCCAAAGAATGGAAGTTGGGTTAAGAAGTTCCCTTACCTCGTGTCTGACTTGACTCAACCATTCTTTAACCTCCTGAATAATAAACTAGAGTTAATATATACCTTATTAAGAACCATTTTCAATTTCATTATCCTTTTTATATCACTTATTACAATGATATGAACATTATGTAATTATTTAAGTTAATAACGGTCGTTTTGTCGATCTTTGGTACTTGAGTCAACAATAAACTTCTTATAATTACAAGTTGTTTATGTGGTAGAATATCCATTATATCCAAAATTATATTCATGATTTAGATGTCATATATATCATATATATCCAGTATATACATTCATTTATAATATTATGTAACATTTAGAGGTAAGAAATGAAATGCACCATTCATGGAGACGGTAAGCCGTACGTACGCATGAACGCTACTTTCATTTCAATTTCATATTTAATGGAACGAAATCATCAGGATATAAATTTATAATATAATTCCAGTATAATATGGTGTATAATACCATTTACTCCATCCTTTATACATCCCACATATGACATTAACGATTCAAATCACTTTGAGGGGGCGGTAGTCCGCACTTCCTAAAATGAAATTATCGCATTTTACCCATAATGGAAATCATAAAGTATGCCATAAATGAGAAATATAGAAGCATAAGTAAAACATAAACATATTATATATCATATATAAAAATAGTGACATCTTAATGGCCACCTTTGAAGGTGTTATATGAGTGTTGAACACTCATCGTTTCGTGAGGCAGAAATTCGCCATCCACAGAAACCGTATGTTCTTTAACCATTAGATGTAGGTGTGTGTAAGTGTAGCTAGAATACTTCTTATAAAAAAATCCTAGTATATTGAGGATACTGGTGTTGTTACAAAAGAAATGAATAAAAAGAGTTTAGGGGGTTGGAGAAGAAAAATAAAACAAAACAACATTAGAGAAGACATTACCTCCAAATCGGGTAACTCTTTTTGATTTGAGCCAAAGGCTTCCTTGGGAAGAGTTCTGCCCAAAGGGAGGCTTCTAGGAGTAAGAGGGGGAAGTTGGGAGAGTATTTGGGCAGAGGTTGGCCGATCCAAATGGCTTGAAAGTGTAAATGAGGTGGAGGAGGTGGGGGCTTTTTATAAGTGGAGAGGAGGGGCTCTTTTGGAAAGATTGAAATGTTACATTATTACACAATGCTTTTCGGATTCTAAAGGTCCCACAATTATATAATTAGTGGCTAAGGTGATAAGGGTTCGAAATATACCCATAAAATAGTCTTTGGACAAGTGTAAGCCTTGGATTTTACATTATATTTTCATTTTATTAAAATCGTTAAATAATGAGGTCATCGCTGCATCATAATGATTTCATAAATAATTTAATTTATTTAATGTCTAAAAATTATAAAAAAATACTATGATTTAGGAAATATTTTTATATTTCTAATGAATATTTATAATCAAAATTTGGACTTGTGTAACCCCACTTAAAAACTGTTTTAGTAAAACAACTCATGTTTGTGTCAATTTAATTTTAACATTAAATAAATATATATTAATGTCATTTTCCAACCAAAGTGGCTCCATGGGGTCCCCAAGTTGACCCATGGGTTGTCTTGGTCGGCCATGACTCATCCAATAGAAGTAGGACAAGTGTCAAGCTCATCTCATATTATTAAGACATTATTTTTACCTTAAACTACACTAATTACCTCTAATCGCGATTAAGAACTTAAAAGTTACTATTCACCAAAAAATTATTTTAATCTCATTGAACCAAATTTTACTTCTTAATTAAAACCATGTATGTCGGATTTTTGAAAATCAAATCACAGAAGTGGTAATATTTCATTTAAACGAAAAATCAGTTATTTAACTACCACTTAGTGGTTTCACTATTCATCAAAAATTGAAGTTTTTCAGAACAAAGCCAAAATTTCACCCTAAGATATAATTGATATTCTGAATTCAAAAATGATGTCTATTTTACAAAATTACAAACATATAATTTGCATTAGTTAATTTTATAATTAATTCCCGCTGCCACAACAAATAGCGTGTTTTTAAGAAACAATTTATATCAAAAGATTGGCAATTGTTTATGTCCAATTTCAATGTTAAATTAATTCTAATGACCACCATTGGATAAAATGGTAAAAATATATTCTAATTATACTTTAAAACCACTAAATAGTATAATTTATCACAACAAATTATTTTGATTAAAAAAGTTGTTTTAAGTATTTTTCACTATTCATAAAAAAATAGAAGTTCTCAGAAAAATACCAAAAATTCAACATAGGCTAATTCCGACATTCCGAATCCAAAAATGAAGTCCATTTTGATAAATAAAATTTATAAAATTTCAAAAAGTAGGTATTACTATTCACAACGGCTAGTTTAATTCGTTGTGGTGTGTGTTAGAGCTCGAGGTTGCGTACAACACACGCTATTGCATTATTCGAAGTGAAACGTACCGTGGAAGCTTGGGGTGTTACATTCTCCCCTACTTCAATAAATTGCGTCCTCGCAATTTGAAATTTTTCTTTGAAAATAAAAGGTTGAAAAGAGAAAATACCTTTGAGGAAAACCCACATCGGAAATAAGATTAATAAAATTTATCCTTAATAAGAGGGAAAGGGAAATGAAAAAGTCACCACCCAATTATGATCTCGATTAGGAGAACATTGGTGGAAATTAGAGACATATAATTGGAGGAAAAACGTAAATATTTGTAGGGAGTGATTGAGGTCATCAATTACAATCAACTGTCAAATTGAGGGACTCAAAGCCTTCAATCTATGTTGATTTAAAATATCATCAGTTCAACAAGACATAAGGTATTAGGATAACACATTTTTTGTTTTAATATCCCTTTACTAAAGTTTAAGAATTAATTTATTCATTGAATAAGAGATAGGTATATATATATTTATTCTTGACAATTAGAGTTTCAACCTTCAACTCATCTTTCACTCAAAAAGATAATAAAACTCAAAAATATTATACTTATCCTAATTGTATAAGGTTCCAAATGTTAGCACATACCATTTAGATTAGTAAAATTATTTTGTAATAACCAGGGAATTCCTGTAGGCTAGTGGTAGGAAATAAAGGCTTGTCACACTATGGTTGTGGGTTCGATTCCTGCAGCTTTGTCCGACGTGACGGGTTATGCCCCACCCTGCAGGTTGTCCTTTTCCTAAAACTATAGTATTATAATATTCCAAAAATAATCTTCAGAAATGTTTTAACCTTAAACAATACTATCCAAAGATCAACTTAATCCACTCCAACCATTATAGTTATCCAAAATACCTCTGTCCAGACTTTCTCTAAAAGGTCTCTTAATTCCAAAATCAATTTATCAGATTCCCCAAACAAAGTAAAGTTTCTCTTATTGTCACATACTAAAAATATAATTACCTTCATCATATTAAAACCTTACTGAAATCAACAAGTACTGCAGTACAATCCTTATATATATATATATCACATTATTCTAATAACCAAAATATAATCCTTGAGTCCAAAAGCACCAATACATTAGTTATTCTGCTTCAACTGTAGTAATAGCATAAGATTGTCCTTGATCCCTTGGCCTTTTCTGAGGTAAGTTTCCCTGACGCTTAGGACATTCATTTGCATAATGACCCATTTCTCTACAATTATAGCATTCAACTTTGATAGACTCTTTATTTCCCTTGCAATCACGAGCCTGGTGACCCTTTTCTCCACATTTATAACAAACTCCCATTCCTTTTAGACAAGTACCTGGGTGATTCTTCCCACAATTATCACATAATGGAAAATCCTTCTTTCCCTTTTTCCCTTTATCTGTCTCTTGTTCCACCATTCCCTTCTTCTCTTGCTTTACTTTGTTGTCATAAGACTTAGAGAATTCCTTTTCTGTCTTGATAGCACATGAGACAATGTCTTCGTACGATAAAAAGGATTGTGAGACTAATGCTCGATGAAGAAATGGTTTTAACCCATCAAAGAAACGATCAATCTTAATTCCTGGGTTCCGTATATAATATCCAGCATACCTTGCTAACCTTGTAAAGTTAGCCTCATACTTTGTGACATTCTCATCCTCCTTTTGTCTCAGACTCAGAAATTGCCTTTCCATATCTACTCGATGGTCGTGAGGAAAGTATTTTTCTAAAAACAGATCTTTGAACTCCCTCCATTCCATATTTGATACTTCATCATCTTCCTTCATGTTTTGAATCAATGAACACCATTGATCAGCATCTCCAGTGAGGCGGTAAACTGCCATGATAACTTTTTCCCGTTCACTGCTCCCCAAAGCCTGAAATATTTTCTCTAGGGAATTTATCCATTGCTCGGCTACTAAGGGATTTGTACTCCCATTGAACGTTGGTGGTTGTTGCCTCATGAATCGATCTAACATTGATCCTCCACGCTATGGATCAGGGTTCTCCATACGGGTAAGGTTATCATTCATAACCTGAGTAAGTTGTCCCAGTATGGTGATTAGCTGATCGGCACCAGTTGCATCACCAGCCCCACTATAATTATCTTGAGCAGGAGGGAAATCCCTACATGGAGTGCGTGCATTGATACGGTTTCCATTTCTTCCACTAGGCGCCATTTCTAAACAATTGCATAAACTAGATTAGTTTATGAAACAAAATACATAATCCCATACTTATAAAACACTTAACATAAATTGAACTAATTATGGATATAATCCATAATTATAAAAATGTTTTCTTTGAGGAAGTATATACTCGTAACCCTTCATAGTGGTTTGTAAAGAAAATGGGAATTATCCTAAGCATATCCCCCGAGAGTGTCGTAACCAAGAGTGCAGCAAGGCCCGTTGTCGTGCACCAGTTCCCGTTCGAGTCTAGCTCAAAGCGGTGTTTTCGAGTTTTACCCCTAGGTACATCTGTGCCAGAGCCGCCTCTACCTGCTCGTATCCAGACAGGGATGTATTGCTTAGAAAACTCACAACATCTCTACAATACCAAAATTCTAGGAAGTTCTTCTATACTAATCCTCAAAGTCTATCTTCGGGCTATGTGCTCTAATCAGAGTTTATCTAAATCTAGCTTCCAAGGTTAGTACTAAACTGCCTCTGATACCAACTGTAACGCCCCGACCCCAACTACCCAGAGTCGGTGCATTACTTCGTAACATTGGCATGATCACAAAAGATCAAGTCTCGAAAGACCGATTAGTTTAGTAGCCTTGGAAACACTAGATACATTTGTAAACGTTACATTACAGCATAAAGTGAAAAACTACAATAACAAAGTCTCCATAGTCCACACTCATATCCTCTTCTGACAATCCCTGCAAGTCATTCATAAAATACTTCTTCACGTCCTGGAAAATATTAAAACATTGAAAGGGGTGAGCTCAGATGCTCAGTAAGGATAACAATAATGCAGAAGCTTTCATAAATAAACATAAAAATTTAAGGCAATGTATAACTAAAACAAAAGCCTTTTAAACTTGAACATCAACATAATATGGCAAAAGTAAAATGAGATAATTCCATTCACTTCCTCACATGGATATTCTACTGGTCGAATAATCACATGCAATATCAATAACCACTTTCATAATGAGGGAATGCATAATGCCAGACATTCTGAAACATTTTGTCAAGGCCTCGGCCAAGACGTCTAAAATGATTAAGGCCTCGGCCAAAACCATAAATCAAATTGGGAAAGGTCCTCGGCCAATTCCACGTCTAGTTGTCTCATGAGACCTACCGATGCATCGAGGAGCTATAGCGGGCTCCACCCGTCACTTATTAAGTCCAATACATTCCTCATATGAATAGGTTTAAACATATCATAAACCATAACATAATCGTATCACATAAAACATGCATAAAGGAAACATAACATTTCCACATTTCAATCACAAGATATCAATACAACACATTGATATAATAAAAACGCTTTCAAAACCATTTTCAATACCAAAATAAAAGAAAGTTAAAACTTTGTATTTATTTTTCATAAAAAAAATGATGGCTTGTAGAGGAAGCCAAAAATCAAATAATGGTCACGGCGGCGGAGAAGTCGTTGTCGCCGCATATGTACGGAAAGAAAAACATTCCCTTTTTGTCTTTTAGTAAAATTCTTCGTATAAAAAGATTCCTTTTGAATAAACGTAAAATGTTAAAGGGGTTTGTACACTGTACAAAAGAAATTTGTGTATAAAAAAAAATCTGCCTCAATGAATGGAGATTGAGACAAAGTCCCTTAAAAAGATCATTTTTAAATAAAATATATCTATTATGTGTATTCAATATATGTACACATAAAGAAAGTATAAATACAATATACGACATATTAATATCATGACATAATTTGAAAGTAGGAGATTAACCCAAAGAATGGAAGTTGGGTTAAGAAGTTCCCTTACCTCGTGTCTGACTTGACTCAACTGTTCTTTAACCTCCTGAATAATAAACTAGAGTTAATATATACCTTATTAAGAACCATTTTAAATTTCATTATCCTTTTTATATCACTTATTACAATGATATGAACATTATGTAATTATTTAAGTTAATAACGGTCGTTTTGTCGATCTTTGGTACTTGAGTCAACAATAAACTTCTTATAATTACAATTTGTTTATGTGGTAGAATATCCATTATCTCCAGAATTATATTCATGATTTAGATGTCATATATATCATATATATCCAGTATATACATTCATTTATAATATTACGTAACATTTAGAGGTAAGAAATGAAATGCACCGTTCATGGAGACGGTAAGCCGTACGTACGCATGAACGCTACTTTCATTTCAATTTCATATTTAATGGAACGAAATCATCAGGATATAAATGTATAATATAATTCCAGTATAATATAGTGTATAATACCATTTAATCCATCCTTTATACATCCCACATATGGCATTAACGATTCAAATCACTTTGAGGGGGCGGTAGTCCGCACTTCCTAAAATGAAATTATCGCGTTTTACCCATAATGGAAATCATAAAGTATGCAATAAATGAGAAATACAGAAGAATAAGTAAAACATAAACATATTATATATCATATATAAAAATAGTGACATCTTAATGGCCACCTTTGAAGGTGTTATATGAGTGTTGAACAATCATCGTTTCGTGAGGCAGAAATTCGCCATCCACAGAAATCTTATGTTCTTTAACCATTAGATATAGGTGTGTGTAAGTGTAGCTAGAATCCTTCTTATAACAACATCCTATTATATTGAGGATACTGGTGTTGTTACAAAAGAAATGAATAAAAAGAGTTTAGGGGGTTGGAGGAGAAAAATAAAACAAAACAACATTAGAGAAGACATTACCTCAAAATCGGGTAACTCTTTTTGATTTGAGCCAAAGGCTTCCTTGGGAAGAGTTATGCCCAAAGGTAGGCTTCTAGGAGTAATAGGGGGAAGTTGGGAGAGTATTTGGGCAGAGGTTGGCCGAGCCAAATGGCTTGAAAGTGTAAATGAGGTGGGGGAGGTGGAGGCCTTTTATAAGTGGAGAGGAGGGGCTCTTTTGGAAAGATTGAAATGTTACATTATTACACAATGCTTTTCGGATTCTAAAGGTCCCACACTTATATAATTAGTGGATAAGGTGATAATGGTTCGAAATAGACCCATTAAATAGTCTTTGGACAAGTGTAAGCCTTGGATTTTACATTATCTTTTCATTTTATTAAAATCGTTAAATAATGAGGTCATCGCTTCATCATAATGATGTCATAAATAATTTAATTTATTTAATGTATAAAAATTATAAAAAAAATACTATGATGTAGGAAATCTTTTTATCTTTCTAATTAATATTTATAATCAAAATTTGGACTTGTGTAACCCCACTTAAAAACCGTTTTAGTAAAACAACTCATGTTTGTGTCAATTTAATTTTAACATTAAATAAATATATATTAATGTCATTTTCCAACCAAAGTGGCTCCATGGGGTCCCCAAGCTGACCCATGGGTTGTCTTGGTCGGACATGACTCATCCAATAGAAGTAGAACAAGTGTCAAGCTCATCTCATATTATTAAAACATTATTTTTACCTTAAACTACACTAATTACCTCTAATCGCGATTAAGAACTTAAAAGTTACTATTCACCAAAAAATTATTTTATTCTCATTGAACCAAATTTTACTTCTTAATGAAAACCATGTATGTCGGATTTTTGAAAATCAAATCACAGAAGTGGTAATATTTCATTTAAACGAAAAATCAGTTATTTAACTACCACTTAGTGGTTTCACTATTCATCAAAAATTGAAGTTTTTCAGAACAAAGCCAAAATTTCACCCTAAGCTATAATTGATATTCCGAATTCAAAAATGATGTCTATTTTACAAAATTCCAAACATATAAGTTGCATTAGTTAATTTTATAATTAATTCCCGTTGTCACAACAAATAGCGTGTTTTTAAGAAACAATTTATATCAAAAGATTAACAATTCTTTATGTCCAATTTCAATGTTAAATTAATTATAATGACCACCATTGGATAAAATGGTAAAAATATATTCTAATTATACTTTAAAACCACTAAATAGTATAATTTATCACAATAAATTATTTTTATTAAAAAATTTGTTTTAAGTATTTTTCACTATTCATAAAAAAATAGAAGTTCTCAGAAAAATACCAAAAATTCAACATAGGCTAATTCCGACATTCCGAATCCAAAAATGAAGTCCATTTTGATAAATAAAATTTATAAAATTTCAAAAAGTAGGTATTACTATTCACAACGGCTAGTTTAATTCGTTGTGGTGTGTGTTAGAGCTCGAGGTTGCGTACAACACATGCTATTGCATTATTCGAAGTGAAACGTACCGTGGAAGCTTGGGGTGTTACAAGTTGTAGTGCCACCGAGTTGCAGCAGGTTGAGGCATAGGAAAAATAGGTTGAAAAGGGTCCACAGAGATGGAAGAACAGTCTGCTAAGGAAAACACTGCATTTATGAAACTGATGGAAGTTTTACATCCAACACTTCCACTAGAGGTCAGAACTACTTGTGATGAATATATATCATCGATGTGTTCTATATATGGTGCACCAGGTGGCAGTTCTAGTGGTGATAGAGATGATGGTGAGGAGGAGGCCGAGGAGGAGGAGGAGGACCATGAGGAGGAGGCCGAGGCAAAGGAGGAGGACAAGGAGGAGGCCGAGGTTGAGGAGGAGGGCGATGAGTAGGATGAGGCTGAGTATGAGGGTGAGGAGGAGGGCAGGGACGATGATGGGGATGATGATGAGGATGATAGTGAGGGTAATGATGATGGTGATGATGGAAAGATTGATCCGTTACATTTTTGACTGATATTACTGACCTTTCATGTTTATTGATTTGTTGTGCCTGAATATATGTGTGATTAGGTAGGTCACATTATCTTTATTTTTTATCTATAAATAATAAAAATTGACTTGATGATTTTCTATGACTAATTCACCCCTCCCTTAGATAGACCCCCACCCCCTGGACACCCCCACCCCTAGACAACCCATACCCCCTGGACAGCCCCCCACCCTTCTCCCTGAACCCCGGAAAGCCCCATAGACAACCCCCCACTCTCCTCCCTGGACCCCGGACAGCCCCCCAGACATCCTCCCAGACAGCCCCCCACCCTCCTCCCTAGACCCCAGACAGCCCCCCAGACAGCCCCCACCCTCCTCCCTAGACCCCGGACAGCCCCCCTCCATAGATCTTAGACATCTCCCCCACCCTCCTCCCTGGACCCCGAACAACCCCCCTACCCTCCTTCCTGGACCCTGGATATCCCCCCTCCTTCCTGTACCCTGGACAGCCCCCCAACCTCCTTCCTGAACCCCAGACAACCCCCCACCCTCCTCCTTGGACCCCAGACATCCCCCTCCCCTCTCTCTGGACATATGTGTTTTTTGTGCTATTGAAGGTGTTTTTTGTGTTATTTGAAGTGTGTTTTTATATGTTTTTTGTGTTGTTTTTTATGCTGGTGTATGTAGTGAGGTGTATGCAGTGTGTTATGCAATGTGTTATGTAGTGTGTCTATTTTTTGTGCTCTTTTTATGTGTGTTTTTTATGCAGGTGTATGCAGTGTATTATGTAGGACAAGCTGTTTTTATGTGTCTGTTTTTTATGCAAGGCTATTTTTATGTGTCTGTTTTTTATGCAGGAGTATCTTGAGGATGTTTGCAGAGTTTTGTGTGTTTGGGAACTCCCTATACAGACCCCTCCTTCCTAGTCCCTGGACCCTGGACAACACCCCACCCTCCTTCCTAGACCCCGGAAATCCCCCCACCTTCCTCCCTGTACCTTGAACAACCCCCCGATCTGACACACCAACATTGGGTGAGCAGCGATTCGGCATATATAAAACATCACGACAATTCATGAAAGGCTAAGGACCACCTACCTTGATTCTGGAGACAATCACACTCTTAATTCGGTGTCTCAGATCCCAATCTAAGTTCTTTTCAAGATTCACCCTAAATCCCAATGGAAAAGAGGGTCTTAGAGCTTTGAAAGAAGATGAGAGAAGATTGAAAACCCTAATATAAAATAGGAAGCAAGGAGAGTATTAGACTCACCCGGATCTTTAATCCACACTTTACGAAACTCAAAACGCCCAAGGATCGAAGGAGATCCACCCTAAAGAGATATTGGGAGATTTTGATTTTGTTGATACTTTAGAACAAGGATCCATGGGTCATTTGCAATGTGTACGATTCAACCCCACCTCAATCTGAGACACGGTGTGGCCGATACCTCTCAAAGTGTCTCACTTTTATTTGAAATGGAAAACATTTTAAGTGAAAACAACAACTGGCATACTAAAAACTAACCAAATGCATTCGGATTCTGTTTATACTTTAGGAAAACGATCCATGGGTCATTTGTGATGTGTACGAGTCAACTAAACCTCAATCTGAGGCACGGTGTGGCTAGTACCACTCAAACTGTCTCACTTTTATTTGAAATGGACAGGATTTTAAGTGTAAAAAACAAATTGCATACGGAAAACTGACCAAACTCTTTCTGATTGTATTAATACTTCAGGAAAATGATCCATGGGTCATTTTTGATGTGTACGAGTCAACCCCGCCTCAATCTGAGGCACGGTGTGGCCGATATCACTCAAAGTGTCTCTTTTTTGTTTAAAATGGACACTGTTTTAAGTAAAAACAACAGACATATGGAAAACCAACCAAAAGTATTATGATTGTGTTGATACTTTAGAACAACGATCCATGGGTCATTTGTGACATGTACGAGTCAACCCCGCCTCAATCCGAGGCATAGTGTGGCTGGTACCACTCAAAGTTTCTCACCTTTATTTAAAATGGACAATATTTTAAGTGAAAACAACAACCGAAATACGAAAAACTGACCAAACTCATTTGGATTGTGTTGATACTTTAGGAAAAAGATCCATGGTTCATATGTGATGTGTATGAGTCAAATATGACTCAATCCGAGACACAGTGTGGCTGGTATCACTCGAAGTGTCTTTCTTTTGTTTAAAATGGACACCCTTTTAAGTAAAAACAACTGGCATACGAAAAACTGACCAAACATATTAGGATTGTGTTGATACTTTGGAATAAGGATCCATGAATTATTTTTGACGTGTATAAGTCATCCCCACCTCAATACGAGGCACGGTGTGGCCGGTACCACTAAAAGTGTCTCACTTTTATTTGAAATGGACAATGTTTTAAGTGAAAACAACAACTGGATTACGAAAAACTAATCAAATGCATTCGAATTCTATTTATACTTTAAGAAAATTATCCATGGGTAATTTGTGACATGTACGAGTCAACCCTACTTCAATCTGAGGCACGTTGTGTCCGATATCACTCTAAGTGTCTTTCTTTTGTTTAAAATGGACACTCTTTTAAGTAAAAACAACTGGCATATAGAAAACCGACCAAACGTATTCGGATTGTGTTGATATTTTAGAAAAAGGATCCATGGGTCATTTTTGACATGTACGAGTCAACCCTACCTCAGTCTGAGGCACGGTGTGTCCGGTATCACTCAAAGCGTCTGTCTTTTGTTTAAAATGGACATCATTTTATGTAAAAACAATTGGCATATGGAAAACCAACCAAACGTAATCGGATTGTGTTGATACTTTATCACAAGGATAAATGGGTCATTTTTGACATGTACGAGTCAACCTTTCCTCAATCTGTGTCATGGTGTGGTCGGTACCACTCAAAGTGTCTCACTTTTATTTGAAATAGACACCATTTTAAGTGAAAACAACAACTGACATACGTAAAACCGACCAAACGCATTCAGATTGTGTTGATACTTTATAAAAATGGTCCATGGATCATATGTGATGTATATGAGTCAAAAATACCCAAATACGAGGCACATTGTGGCCGATATCACTCAAAGTGTCTTTCTTTTGTTTAAAATGGACACCCTTTTAAGTAAAAACAACTGGCATACGGAAAACCAACCAAACGTATTAGGATTGTGTTGATACTTTAGCATAAGGATATATGGGTCATTTGTGACATATATGAGTCAACACCGCCTCAATATAAGGCACGGTTTGCCTGGTACCACTCAAAGTGTCTCACTTTTATTTGAAATGGACAACATTTTAAGTGAAGACAACAACTGGCATATAGAAAACCAACCAAACGCATTCAGATTCTGTTGATACTTTAAGAAAACAATCCATGAGTCATTTTTTATGTGTATGAGTCAACCCCACCTCAATTAGAGGCATGGTGTGGCTAGTACCACTCAAACTATCTCATTTTTATTTAAAATGGGTAGGATTTTAAGTGAAAACAACAAATTGCATACAGAAAACCAACCAAACTCTTTTAGATTGTATCAATACTTAAGGAAAACGATCCATGAGTCATTTGTGATGTGTAAGAGTCAACCCCATCTCAATCCGAGGCACAGTGTGGCCAGTATCACTCAAAGTGTCTCTCTTTTGTTTAAAATGGACATCATTTTAAGTAAAAACAACTTGCATACGGAAAACTGACCAAACGTATTCAGATTGCGTTGATACTTTAGCACAACGATCCATGAGTCATTTGTGAAATGTACGAGTCAAACCTGCCTCAATCCGAGGCACGGTGTGGCCGATACCACTCAAAGTGTCTAACTTTTATTTGAAATGGATAATATTTTAAGTGAAAACAACAACTGGCATACAAAAAACTGACCAAACGCATTCAGATTGTGTTGATACTTTTGGACAATGATCCATGGGTCATATGTGACATGTACGAGTCAACCCTGCCTCAATTCAAGGCATGATGTGGCTAGTATCACTCGAAGTGTCTATCTTTTGTTTAAAATGGACATAATTTTAAGTAAAAACAACTGGAATACAGAAAACCGACCAAATGTATTTGGATTGTGTTGATACTTTAGCACAAGGATCCATGGTCCAACCTTACACAATCCACTTCTCATGTGAGGAACTCATACCCCTATTCTAAAACACATTACATTTAACATGCCAAGGGCAACTACATTCTCTAAGTCACACAAGCTCATTGATACACACCCATTATCATCATCACTAAGTTCAAAGACACCTGCCCCAAACCATGGGACATTATATTTGTGTTTGGTTAAATTCATTTATCCATTTCCTTATTTTGGGGTTATTAGCTACTAATTTATGAATTCAATCGTGTATGTGTTATACAAAATTCAATTTTGTATGTATTCTTAATTCTGTATTACACATATATTTACGTATTTAGTTTTTTATGTATTGTATTCATAATTGATAATTAAATTATGTATGTATTCAATTCAGTATTCAATTATGAATTGAATTCTGGATTACACATGTAATTGTCATCCCAATACTGAATTGAATTCTAAATCAATTATGTATGTTTATAATTACCTTTTGAATTATGTTTTAAATCTGTATGTGTATAGTTTCAGGGTGCATTATGTGTTAAATATATATGAATTAATTGTGAAAATGTATGTTCTATAGTTGGTTATTATAGGCAATTGGAGTTGGGGAAGCTATAAATGTAGAAAGGGCAGCCTGCTAATGGAAATCATAGAGCAGCACAAAGCAGTAGGTTACTACCTGAATTGCACAGCAAAGCCTATGCCAACGGTTTACAACCATTAGCATAGGGCTGTGAATGTGTTTTATACCAATGGTTTTAAGAGAATCATTGGTAAAAACACTTTCCCAATGGTTTACAAACCATTGGGATATAGGTGAAATGTTTAGATATACCAACGGTTTGTGTAAACCATTGGTAAAAAGCTTTACAAAACTATATTCCAATGGTTTGAAACCATTGGAATAGTATCTTTACCAATGGTTTCAAACCGTTGGTGAAAAGTTATACCAAGGGTTTGACATAACTGTTGGTATAATATAGATTTCCTAATATATACCAACAATTTTCCAGAAACTGATGGCATATGTTTTTCCCTACAGCTTACTTCCCTATGGTTTGGATAACCGTTGGTATATATTATACCAATGGTTATCCAGCCTTTACCAACAGTTTGGAACCATTGGTAAAGGGTTCATTTCCAGTAGTGTGATGTGAGATTCTGTTTAAAGTACATGACTTTGAAAGACTATAAAATACAAACTATAAGACCAATATAAATGAAACTTAAAACATGGATTAAACATATAATAAATAGTTGAAAATAAAAACAATTTTATAAAAAATGTTGATGAATAATAATTTATAAGCTTTCAAAACCACCAACTTGAAACTTAAAAATGTTTCAAGCAGGTGACTTTGAAAGACTATAAAATAAAAACTATATGACCAATATAAATGAAACTTAAAATAAGGATTAAACATACAAGAAATAGTTTAAATTAAAAAGAATTTTGTAAAAAATGTTGATGAATAATAATTTATAAGCTTTCAAAACCACCAACTTGAAACTTAAAAATGTTTCAAGTACGTGTCTTTGAAAGACTATAAAATACAAAATATAAGACCAATATGAATGAAACTTAAAATAGTGATTAAACATATAAGAAATAATTGAAAATAAAAAGAATTTTGTAAAAAATGTTGATGAAAAATAATTTATAAGCTCTCAAACCCACCAACTTGAAACTTAAAAATGTTTACGTGGCTTTGAAAGCCTATAAAATACAAACTATAAAAAAAAATATAAAGGAAAATTAAAACATGGATTAAACATATAAGAAATAGTTAATAATTAATAAGTTAATTAGTAATATAATTATTAATTCGTTAATAATTAATATAATTGTTAATGATTAATTACTAAAATACAATAAATAATTAGTTAATTAGTAATATAATTATATAATAATTAATTAGTTAATTAGTAATATAATTATCAATTGATAATTAATTAGTTAATTAGTAATATAATTAATAATTATAATTATTAATTATTTATTATATAATAATTAATCATTTAATTAGTAATATATTTATTAATTATAATTATTTATTATTTATTACATAATAATTAATTAGTTAATTTGTAATATAATTATTAATTCTAAAATAAATAAATAATTAATTAGTAATATAATTAATAATTATAATTATTCATTATTATTATTAATTATTAACTATTAATTATTAATTATATAAACATTAAATAGTTAATTAGTAATATAATTGTTAATTATATAATAATTAATTTGTTAAGTAGTAATATCATTATTAATTATAATTAGTAATATGATTATTAATTATAATTCAAAATTATTAATTATATAACAATTAATTAGTTAATTAGTAGTATAATTATTAATTATAATTATTAATTACTAATATAAAATAATTAATTAGTTAATTAGTAATAAAATTATATAATAATTAATTAGTTAATTAGTAATAAAATTATATAATAATTAATTAGTTAATTAGTAATATAAGTATTAATTATAAAATAATTAATTGATAATATAATTATTAATTATATACTAATTAATTAGTTAATTGGTAATATAATTTTTATTTACAATTATTAATATAATTACTAATTATAATTAGTAATTATTAATTATATAATAATTAATTAGTTAATTAGTAATATAATTATTAATTATAATTATTCATTATAATTTTTAATTTTTAATTTTTAATTTTTAATTATATAATAATTATTTGTTAATTAGTAATATAATTATTAATTCTATAATAAATAATTAGTTAATTAGTAATATAATTATTAATTATAATTAGAAATTATTAATTATATAATAATTAATTAGTTAATTACCAATATAATTATTAATTATTAAAAATTAATTATATAATAATTAATTAGTTAATTATTAATATAATTATTAATTATAATTATTAATTATTAATTATATAATAATTAATTAGTTAATTAGTAATACAATTATTAATTATACAATTAATAATTACAAATATAATTAAACATTATATTACTAATTAACTAATTTATTATTTTATAATTAATAATTATATTACAAATTAACTAACTAATTATTATATAATTAATTATTAATAATTAATAACTAATAATTATAATGAATAATTATAATTATTTATTATATTACTAATTTACTAATTAACTAATGAATTATTATATAATTAATAATTATATTACTAATTAAATACTTAATTATTATATAATTAATAATTATATTACTAATTAACTAATTAATTATTATATAATTAATAACTATGTTACTAATTAACTAATTTATTATTATATAATTAATAATTATATTACTAATTAATTATTATATAATTAATAATTATATTAATAATTAATTATTATATAATTAATATTTATATTACTAATTAACTAATAATTATATAATTAATAATTATATTACCAATTAACTAATTAATTATTAACTATTTCTTATATGTTTAATCCATTTTTTAATTTTTATTTATATTGGTCTTATAGTTTTTATTTTATAGGCTTTCAAAGCCACATACTTTAAATGTTTTTAAGTTTCAAGTTGGTAGATTTGAAAGCTTATACATTATTTTTCATCAACATTTTTTACGAAATTCTTTTTATTTTGAACTATTTCTTAAATGTTTAATCCATATTTTAAGTTTCATTTATATTAGCCTTATAGTTTGTATTTTATTGTCTTTAAAAGACACATACTTGAAACATTTTTAAGTTTCAAGTTGGTGGTTTTGAAAGCTTATAAATTATTATTCATCAACCTTTTTATGAAATTCTTTTTTATTTTCAACTATTTCTTATATGTTTAATTCATGTTTTAAGTTTCATTCATATTGGTTTTATAGTTTGTATTTTATAGTCTTTAAAAGACACATACTTGAAACAGAACCCCACATCGGAAATGTAGAATGTTTTGCATAGGAAAGGGAGAACCTAAATCCTACATCGGAAATATAGAATGATTTCTTGGACTTGCTCTCTTATAAAAAGGAGATCTGGGTGAGAGTTTCTTTCAGAATCCAGACTGGTGTAATGAAAATACTGGTGGATATTAAATAAAAGATAAATTTTGCTGATTTTTTTGTTTTGTTAATATATATATATATATATATATATTATATAAACAAAAAAAAACAAAATAAAAATAAAAATAAAAATAAAAAAAATAGTACAAAAAAATAAAAGGTTTTGTAGGATGTGTGAACCCCATTCACGCATCCTTCATAAACTTCATGAAGGATGTGTGAATGGGGTTTATGCTTCTTTCAGCGCGCCTATGATGCGTGAATTCAACCCCATTCATGCATATTCCTAAAATCGGTGATGCGTGAATGGGGTTCACGCATATCCAGACCCATTTTTAAGAATACTTGTAATCCTATCCCTTTTGGATATTTTTTTTCAAAAAACCTATTTATAAAAAAAAACCCCACCGAAACTCATCTTCTCCAGCAAGCATCATTCAAGAAGCTTCTGTTCATCATCAAAGGAGATCCTGTTCCCCAAAGCTCGATCTGAGCTACGAAAACTATCCATCGATCCAAAGATTCCTTTTAATTCTTGAATATTCTATGAAAATTTTAATTTCATATAAATACCAAGGTTCATATTCGGTTTTTTCTTCTGAGATTTTGAGAGTTTCTATTTTTTGTTTTGTGATCTTCTATGGATCTCCTAAGGTTGAGTTCCACGCAATCTTTGCTTACGCTAAGGTGAAGAATCCCATGAGTACTTGATATGTGATTTGCACACTCATAGTGATTCATGAAGAATGAAGTTTAGTGAAGCTACTGGGGAACTTGAAATCTTCTTGGCTTGATGAACTAAGATCTTGTGCTTTGAATCTTAGTGAACATTTGCATGAAGGAGACAGTTGGCATTTACCTTGCACTAAGAATCCTAAACCAGTGATTTTTTGTCTTGCATGAAGGGTTTGATGAACCTTAAACCATGTTTTTTCTATTTTTTATGAATAAGGAAACACCACATACTGTTGTGTGAAAAATTTGTGGACAATGTATATTTGAGCATTCTATTTTGCACGAAGGAAGTGTGTGTGTGTGTGTATGAAGGAAGTGTACTTGCACAACAGGTAGCGAGAAGATCATGCATAGTTTGATGAATATGTGCATATATAGATAGAGTAGGACTACTTTATTATATGAGACATACTGTTAATAATGTGTGTGCATAGACAGTGTGTGCGCAAAGAATAAAAAATACATTATATGTTGTGAAAGTATCCAGTTTGTGTGCAAATTGGAATTTGTATGTGAATATCCATTGAGCATAAAAGAAGTGTTCATGAGGTAGTGCAAGTGATTTGTGTGTTCATGGTAGTGTAAAAACCCATTTACATGTTACTAGAAGATTCATTTGGTAGTTTTCATGCACATGAAATATTGCATTCATAAAATGAGAAGGCCATGAAATCTATTAAACACATGCATGATGGTTGAAAAGTGCACGTGAAATTTATATTGCTTATTCAATGTGCATTTTTTTGAGACTGAAGCTGAAATATTTTGATTATCAGTAATTTAGAAGAATTATTGTATCTAAGTTTTTAGTGGTTATTGAGGCCAGGTCTTTAGTAGAAGAAAGAATGTTTGCCTGAGTAGTGTTATACTAAGACATCTGATTATATCCAGTGATCAGAATTTTCTGAGAAAGTCCAACATCAATGCAAAGGTACTTAAAATTTACATGAACAAGTGTGGTCGAAGAAGATCATAGAGGAGGATAAACTAATCATCTTATCTGTGGATTATATTTAATAAGAAGAAAGATCTTGTGACTCGGGGGTCTAACCATGTCACAACCCGACCCTACACGAGCTCGAGCCGCAACTACCCCAAGCCTGCCTCCATAGGCCAGGGGTTGGCGACCAGCGCCGAAGACACAACAACTCGGGGAGGCCTTTGCCTAAGTACCTATACACACACATGCAACACACTCAATGAAAAAGTGCAGAGTAAAAGAAAAGACAAGCAGAGTAAAGTGCAACTAATATAAATAAACCACAGTTGTGCATCGACCTCTAATCAGTACAAAGAAAGTGCTGAGAGTAAACTGAAAAGAAAAGGGAAAAAACACGCACCCAACCAGAAAAGTGCCACAACCTGGTAACAGGTAAACAAAAGAAAAACAGCTGGAAGGGTCCCCCCACTTAGAACCCATCTATGACCACCACATGTGGTCCAAGCTCCCAAACTCCTAAGATCCACTAAAGTCACGACCAACCTGTCTGTCGTCTGTAAGGGCATACCAAGTGTGGGAAAAGCCCAAGCAGGGGTGAGTATAAAAATACTCAGTAGGATACCCCAAAGGCCCGAGGGAGAAACAAAGGAGGTACCAAAGGGTGAGCAGTAGATCGAATAGGAAATGTAAAGGAGTACAACCGAGAGTGCAGTCAAGAGTACAATAGTAAAGAGTCCAGCTCAACCCAACAAGAGAAAAGAAGGTAGACTCGTCCAAACACAAGGAGATGGAAACTGTGAGAAGATGAACTTCTCGTCGAGTCTTTTCTACCTATAGCAGAAGAGTAGACTTGTCCGACCATGAGAATCTAGACACGGAAAGCACGTGGCATACCCTGCGCGTCTTCGCGTCTCCTGGAAGGAGAGTATCAAAACCCAAGAAGTGGGTACTAGAATAAGGCATATACAGATACATATGCTCAATCAAGAAGCCCGAACAAGATCGTAAGGGGATCTCCATCCCGTAGCTCAGCCCAAGAAAAGTGAGTCACCAACAGTCCCAAAAGTAAACACCATCGATGCCCAGCATCCCGCACGTCTGCCCCGAACTACAAGTCAAGGGCTCTAATTACCGCACCTCGACGTTATCCGCTTTGGGTGGCACTGACTCACCCGCACAGTTTTAGGTCGTGTCACAAGGACGTTTCTCGGTGGGGAAAGTGCCCCTTGTACTTGAGAGTTCTGGGGGAACGTCAAACCACACCATGTCACTGCCCAGTAATCGAGAGGTCTCCTCAAAGTCGACAGGCGACCCCCTGCCCAGCCCTGCTGGAGGGTCCCTATAAGTCAATGGGTTCCCACTATAGGGAGACCCAGTATGAGTTGACGAGTGCAACACTACCCAGTCCCATAACAGGGAAATCCACTAGAGAGCGACCCGGCTAAAGTCGGCGACATGACCACTGCCCAGCCCAGCTGGAGGTAACCCGACATCAGTGTCCACTGCCCAGCCCAGCTGGAGGTAAGCCCAGCATCGGGGACCACTGCCCAGCCCAGCTAGAGGTAAGCCCGACATCAGGGACCACTGCCCAGCCCAGCTGGAGGTAAGCCCGACATCGGGGACCACTGCCCAGCCCCGCTGGAGGTAAACCTAGAACTGCTCTGGCCATCCTTGCTGGATGGTACTGCTAGGTGAACACTGCTATACTAGCCATCCCTGCTGGATGGTAACCCACTGGCGAGTCCTGCTTGAAACAACCTTAGCCCTGCTGGTAACAACCTCAGCCCTGCTGGAAACAACCTCCTGGGTAGAGGATCAGTGCCCACGTAAAGTGTTGGTCACACCGAATCCATAAGAACTCTACCAGGGAACACAAAGCAATGGGAGAAACTCCCCAGGCCTCTCAAGATGATCACGCTCTAATCCACTGAGTCACTATCGAAGCGGATGGAGAAAAATCATCCCAGAAAGTGGGAAAACACCCACGATGTATGAGAACATGTAGTCGCAAACGGTGCCACAGTCCGGTGAAAGGGCACGGTACTGAAACCCCTCACAGCTGAAGAAACAGAGGAACCAAACCATCTCTACCGGTCAAATGAGAACAGAAACAGGGGGAAAACTCAACCCTGCTGGTCAACAAGCGAGAACAGGACCAGGGGAAACTCAACCCTCTACGTCGCAAGAGGTTAAAAGTACGCAAAGCAGAACACGACATGCACATGGGGCCCACACAATGTGTGGCCCCATCTCAACCCCAAACAAGCACACAAACGTTATCAGGTACAAACATCCCCAACGTGTACCTCAAATCATTTCCGTATACTCCCAGAGTATACCACGTCTCCAGCCCTAAGGCTATCATGCACATGGTACCCCAACATCAACGCGAAGGGCGTAAACATAACTTCGCCAACTTTCCACCTCAACGGCTATGGCATGGCCAACCACATCTCTTTAGACACCAACCTCACTCTCACAGGAGTGCATACGATCACACGCCAAAGGTCCGCTACAAACATGGTAGAAGAACCGCCACCGCGAAACCTTTCATATTCCACATTTAATAAGATCGCATAAGAGGCTCCACTCACCTGAAAAGATTACACTGTTATAATCCTCGAGGAAAAAAAATGCAAGATAGACTAATTACTCACCTCAAACGGATATCCGACGAAAAAGTCACCAACACCGCCTCACGCCCGAACGGCGTCCCGTGATCCCGAGCCTCGTCCCCGAAAACAGTCGGGCGCATCGCACCATTGCGAACCCTTGGAAAAACACATCAAAAAGACTGCTCACTTGAGCACAACGGATATCCAAGAAAAAAGATATATTCCGGTGCACCGCACACGAGCGGTGCTTCGTGGGACCCGCAACCCGGTCCCGAAACACAACGAACGGATCACACCGTTGCGATCCTCTTGAAACAGTACAAAAAATGGACTATTCACTTTTCCAAAACGGTCACCCGGTGATAGAGATGGAAAATCACCATCAACGCCCAACGACCCTCGTGGGGCCCGCACCAGCGTGCGGAATGCGCCAATGCAACGCCCTTGAAAAAACACCCAAAATCGACTGCTCGCACGCCCCGAACGGACGTCTGATGAAAAAGTTATAAAGCACTGCGTACAGCTCGAAAGATGGACCATGGGGCCCACGCCTCAACTCCTGTTTCGACGCCCGAAACCATATTGGAAAACTCTGCCTCGGCACCAGGGTCCCAACTCCACTAACGACGCTCAAAACAGATGTCAGACACGTCCGCGCCATCCAAAACAAGATCTCCCGAAAAAACGTCAATTCACTTAAAGACGCGTCGCGCCTCCGAGGACCCTCATTTCGGGAATTAAAAATTCCCTAAACCATCTCAAAATATTCGTCGTAATTTAAGGAGCGCGTCGCCATAGACGACTCCCAAATCCGACACCCGATCTATGATTTATAAATAATAAATCATTTCCCCTAATAATAATAATAATAATATTATTATTATTTTAAACTTAAATTATATATATATATATATTTAAAGACTTCCACTGACCGGATGCTGGCCGGTCGGCCCCCTTTCCACCCGGAGACCCGCCATTGGTGGGTCCGCGTCACCCACGGGGTCACCGTGCGACCCCTGTTCGCACGCCGTCGGCCGGACAGCCGACCGAACAGCCGGCCGACTTCTCCTGCTCGCCGCGCCTTCACGGCGCTCAACAGGCTGAGCCCACTCCGCCACTCATGTCATGCCCTGCCGCGCCGCACCACACACCAGTGCCACCCAGCCATCCGCGACCGCCGGCGCCTCGGTCCGCTCGCTGGACCGCTGCCCTGCCGTAGACTGTCGGACCCGCCTGAACCGACCAGGGCACCCGGAAAAACTCCAATTCCCACTAATCTTTGGCGCACAATTGCGAACACCCTGAAGCTCGGTTTTTCAATTCAAAATAGGCGATGGGAAGATCACAAAAGTTTCTATGCGATCATGGGATTTTCTCGAAGATCAAACAAAAAATTGATGCATAAAATCAAACTCAAAGCAGGTGCGGGAATAAAAATTGAAACCACAATGATCCTACCTTGTTGGGCTTCACTCGACGCTTCACGGATGGACCGCCAGAGTTGCCGCGCCTCGCTAGAGCTGCCTCGCTGGAGTGGAGGAGGAGGTGAAGGGGCTGCCGCCTACTGCTATCCAAGCGAAGAAGAATAAGAGGGAGGGGGGTGGGTTAAGTGTTTAAATAGAAAACACTTAACCACCCGCCCGTCGGCCCGAACCCGAACTCCCGACGGGGTCAGGATTAAGCCTCCCCTAGGCTAAAAACCACGCTCTAAGCACAAAAAAGGTTTCAGAATTTTAATCCAATGCCCCGTTCAAAAGTTATTAAACTCAACGTCCGCAACTGCCAAATTATGAAAACGCCCCTGGGGCCATTTTTCAAAGACGGGCCGCGCCCGTGAAACTACACCCCTCCTAGGGTAAACAGCATGCTCCAGACTCAATGACACCCACATTTTTCCAATCTGAGCCACTGTTTAAGAGATACTTGAGTTAAGCCGTCAAACGAATAATTTAATTAATTTAGTTATCCGTTTAACATTCTGAAAGCAGGCGAGGGGTCCAAACGTCCTATGCCGGCAAGCCTTATGTCGTTCCTAGGGTAAAAACCCCATTATGGACCCATCCGTACACTCGGATATCTGATCCGGATCACCGTTTAGGAGTTGTCTCATTTATTTTGTGTTCTCAGTGCGTACGCACTGAAAATTTAATTCCAGCCACACCAGGGCTCGAAATCGCACGCCGTCTGAAGGTACTGCTCTGGAATACTATCAAGAATATTCTAAAGTCCTTTCGCATCAAAAACCGGGTTCTTAAATCATTCCATCCTTCAAGATTTTCATCCCCAAAAAGCAAAAACAGGGAACAACTTAGGGTACTAAGCCCACACTTAGCTCTTCCGTACCCAGAAGAACTCTTGCACAGGTCTGCGCCACTGCACACAGACCAAAGGATTTGATCTGTTCACGCGAGGTCTGCCCTCGCTGATGTCGTTCATAGGAGCATGCACACTTCTCTTCAAGTAAACCACATGGGAGACATCGTGCACCCAATCTAGACTTTGGGGTTAGGGCAAGGCATTAGCGAACCTCTCCATCCCTTTGCATGGTCTCAAACAGCCCGAAGGCTCTCGGGGGTAGCTCACCTCCCTAAATGAACCTCCACATTGCACGCCGCGACTGGAATCACCGCCTGCACCTGGAATAAGGCCCGATGATTCCCTCCTTCAGAATATCCATATGGTGAAACACCCATGGATATCTGGTCACGTAAGATTTCACAGTCGATGTCTCGCAACCAAGACTCTCTTACATGCTCAGAAAGAGATGGAGTTGACACCATCGACTAAAGAAAAATGTCCCACGCATTTTATCAGACCAACACAGGGTTAAACCGACGCCCCACGCCACCCTATTAACACCTCAAGCAAGGAGCAGGGAGGAATGCATTCCACACACAGAAGCTAACAATTATAATAAAAGAAGTAGAAGAGTTGTAGAGCGTACCTCTTATCACCTCATGCTCTACAGGATCGTAGATATCCAAAGCTCGTGGCTGTCCGCGGTCCCAACTGTCAGCTCCCGGAGCCTGTCGTGGACTGCCTAGTGGTAATGAGAAGACCTCATAAAGCCATCCCCCACTACCATCTCCTCCCTCTCCTCTTCTAGCACCACCCCTCTGGGTTCTACTCCAATCATGGCGCTGCCTCCATCATGGTGGTGCACCTGCTGCCTGCCCGAAGCTCTCTGCATGCCTGGTCGGGCAGTCTTGTGTCAGGTGACCTCATCCATCACAAGCATAACACCGACTCTCTTTGGGATGCACTGGTGACCTCCGGCGCCACTGTGGTGTACGACCACACCCCTGAGCCTAGTTGTCAGAAAGCCACCTGTGTCGAGGTTCTACTTGCCGACGCTCACTAGCTACGACAGATGTCTCGGCTCCGACGTGCCTGCTGCCACCAACAACTCTAGAACGTGACATGAAGCCCTCTGTCACCAGCGCCTGCTCTAGCATCCCAGCATATGTGGAAATGACCAAGGGTACGATGCTAGCACAAATCTCTCTGCGAAGACCCTGCTCAAACTTCCGCGCTCGAGGGTTGCCATCATGGACCAAGTCCGGGTAAAAGCGTGCACGGTCTGCGAAACTAGCCGCGTACTCGGCCACCATCATCCCTCCCTACTGAAACTTCAGGAGCTCCTGAATCCAAATAGAGTGTAAGAAGGAGGGGAAAAACTCCTCACAGAACAACAACTGAAAGTCTTCCCACGAAAGCGATGACTTGTCTAGAAACTGAGTCACCGGACTCCACCAATGCCAAGCTACTCCAAGAAAAAGGTTGGCTGCCAAAGCCACTCTCTGATCTGTCGGCATCTGCACAAGACTGAAAAGGAGAACCACTGTCTCTAGCCAAAACTATGCTGCCTGAGGGTCTGGCTCACCACTGAACCTCAGCGGTCTCTACCGCTGGAACTCACGGAGCGCGCTCAACCTGCCCTCAATCCCCGTCTGCTCTGCTGAAGCTGTCTGCTGCTCAACAGGTGGGGGTGCTGCTACCAGCTCACCCGGAGAAAGGGGCTCATATGATGGGTCCGGGACTGTGGCCTCGTAGCTCACAAGGTCGTCGTCACAAACCAAAGCTGGTATCCTGGCTGGCTGTCTTCGCGGAGACATCCTGAATATTATCAAGGAGTGTCGTGGTCAGATGAGCATATATGTATATACCAATAACAACAAGGGGGAGCTGACTCAAGAAGGATAGTCAAAGACTCAATCCCATGTGATGCACAAACCAATTTTCCTTGCAACAAGTGTATCAACATGCCGAGTCGACAAGCGGGTTATCAAGGTCCTGGTGAATGGATACGTCGGCCGCCGCACCATCACTGGAATCCCTAGCCTGAGATCCAATCTCAAGACACGTTGACACTATTTCCCTAATTCCCAACCAATTCCTATTATTTTAGGGATGTCTGAACATCGTCCCAAGGAACAAACCAGCTCTGATACCACTTTTTCACGACCCAACCCTACCTGGGCTTGAGCCACAACTACCCCAAGCCCGCCTCCATAGGCCAGGGGCTGGTGACCAACGTCGAAGGCACAACAACTCGGGGAGGCCTTTTCCTAAGTACCAGTAAACACACACACAAAACACTCAATGCAAAAGTGTAGAGTAAAAGAAAATACAACCAGAGTAAAGTGAAACTGCTATAAATAAACCACAGATGTACATCGACCTCTAATCAGTACAAAGAAAGTACTGAGAGTAAACTGAAAATAAAAGGGAAAAAACACACGCCCAACCAGAAAAGTGCCACAACCCAGCAATAGGTAAACAAAAGAAAAATAGATAGAAGGGTCCCCCCCACCTGGAACCTATCTACGACCACGACACGCGGTCCAAGCTCCCGAACTCCTAAGCTCCACTGAAGTCATGACCAACCTGTCTGTCGTCTGCAAAGGCACACCGAGTGCGGGCAAATCCCAAGCAGGGGTGAGTATAAAAATACTTAGTAGGATACCCCGAAGGCTCGAGGGAGAAACAAATGAGGTAACGAAGGGTGAGCAGTAGATCGAATAGGAAAAGTAAAGGAGTACAACTGAGAGTTCAGTCAAGAGTACAACAATAAAGACTCCAGCTCAACCCAACAAGAGAAAAGAAGGTAGATTCGTCCAGACACAAGGAGATGGAAATGGTGAGAAGATGAAATTCCCATCGAGTATTCTCTACCTATAGCAGGAGAGTAGACTCGTCCAACCATGAGAAGTTAGACATGGAAAGCATGTGGAATACCCCGCACATCTTCACCTCTCCTGGAAGAAGAGTATCCAAACCCAAGAAGTGGGTACTAGAATAAGGTATATACAGATACATATGCTCAATCAAGAAGCCCAAACAAGATCATAAGGGGATCTCCATCCTATAGCTCAGCCCAAGAAAAGTGAGTCACCAACATTCCTAGAAGTAAACACTATCGATGCCCAGTATCCCGCACGTCTGCCCCGAACTACAAGTCAAGGGCTCTAATCACCGCACCTCGAAACTATCCACTTTGGGCGACACTGATTCGCCCTCACGATTTTAGGTTGCATCACAAGGACGCATCTCGGTGGGGAAATTTCCCCTCGTACTTGATAGTTCTGGGGGAACGTCAAACCACACCATGTCACTGCCCCGTAGTCGTGAGGTCTCCTCAAAGTCGATAGGAGACCTCTGCCCAGCCCCGCTAGAGGATCCCTGGAAGTCCATGGGTTCCCACTATAGGGAGACCCAGTAAGAGTCGACAGGTTCCACACTGCCCAGTCCCGTAACAAGGTAATCCACTGGAGGGTGACCTGTCTAAAGTCGGCGACGAGACCACTGCCCAGCCTAGCTGAAGGTAACCCGACATCGGGGTCCACTGCCCAACCCAGCTGGAGGTAAGCCCGACCTCGAGGACCACTGTCCAGCCTAGCTGGAGGTAATCTCGACATCGGGGACCATTGCCCAGCCTAGCTGGAGGTAAGCCTGACATCGGGGACCACTACCCAGCCCTGCTGGAGGTAAACCTGGAACTGCTCTGGCCATCCCTGATGGATGGTACTGCTAGGTGAACACTACTGTACTGGCCATACCTGTTGGATGGTAACACACTGGAGAGCCCTGCTTGAAACAACCTTAGCCCTGTTGGTAACAACCTCAGCCATGTTGGAAACAACCTCCTGGGTAGAGGATTAGTGCCCGCGTAAAGTGTTGGTCCCACCGAATCCACAAGAACTCTACCAGGGAACACAAAGCAACAGGAGAAACTCCCCAGGCCTCTCAAGGCGATCACGCTCCAATCCATTGAGTCACTGTCAAAGAGGACCATGACAACTCATCCCACAAAGTGGGAAAACACCCACACTATACGATCACACGTAGTCGCAAATGGTGCCGCTGTTCGGTGAAAGGGCACGGTACTAAAACCCATCACAGTTTAAGAAACAGAGGAACCAAACCATCTCTGCCAGCCAAACAAGAACAGAACCAAGGGGAAAAATCAACCATACTGGTCAAAAAGCAAGAATAGGACCAGGGGAAACTCAACCCTCTACGTCGTGAGAGGTAAAAATTATGCAAAGTAGAACACGACACGCACATGGGGCCCATACGATGTGTGACCACATCTCAACCCCAACCAAGCACACAAACGTTCTTAGGTAGAAACACCCCCAACGTGTACCTCCAAGTATTCCCGTATACTCCCATAGTATAACACATATCTATCCCTAAGGCTATCATGCACACGACACCCCAACGTCAACGTGAAGGGCATAAACGTAACTTCGCCAACTTTCCACCTCAACGGCTGTGGCATGACCAACCACATCTCTTTAGACACCAACCTCACTCTCCAAGGAGTGCACACGATCACACACCAAAGGTCCGCTACAAACATGGTAGAAGAACCGCCACCGGGGCACCTTTAATATTCCACATTTAATAAGATTTCGTAAGAGGCTCCACTCTCCTGAACAGATTACACCATTGTAATCCTCGCGAAAAAACATACGAGATACACTACTTACTCGCCTCAAACGGATATCCGACGGAAAAGTCACCAACACCGCCTCATGCCCGAACGACGTCTAGTGATCTCAAGCCTCGGCCCCGAAAACAGTCGGGCGCATCGCACCATTGCGATCCCCTCGGGAAAACACGTCAAAAAGACTTCTCACTTGAGCGCAATAGATATCCGGGTAAAAAGATGCATTCCGGCGCACTGCACACGAGCGGTGCTTCGTGGGACCCGCAACCTGGTCCCGAAACACAACGAACGGATCACACCGTTGAGATCATATCAAAAAAGTACACGAAATGGACTATTCACTTGTCCAAATTGGTCACCCGGTGATAGAGATGGAAAATCACCGGCAACGTCCAACGACCCTGATGGGGCCCACACCAGTGTGCGGAATTAAAGCGGGAAGATTGCGCCAATGCAACACCCTCGAAAAAACACCCAAAATCGACTGCTCGCACGCCCCGAATAGATGTCTGATGAAAAAGTTATAAAGCGCTGCGTACAGCTCAAAAGACGGCTCGTAGGGCCCACACCTCAACTCCGGTTTCGACGCCCGAAACCACACTGGAAAAATCCGCCTCGACACCAGGTTCCCAAAGCCACTGACAGCTCTCAAAACGGACATCAGACGCGTCCGCGCCATCCAAAACAAGATCCCTCAGAAAACGTCAATTCACTTAAAGAAGCGTCGCGCCTCCGAGGCCCGCGTGACCCATGTTCGCACGCCGCCGGCCGGACAGCCGGACAGCCAGCCGACTTCTCCTACTCACTGCGCCTCCACGACGCTCAACCGGCCGAGACTGCTCCGCCGCTCGCGCCATGCCCTGCTGCGCCGCACCGCACACCAGCGCCGCCCCGCCATCCGCGACCGCCGGCACCTCGGTCCGCTCATTGAACCGCTGCCCTACCGTAGACCTCCGGACCCGCCTGAACCGGCCAGGGCACTCGAAAAAACTCCGATTCCCACTGATCTTCGGCGCACGATTGTGAACACCCCGAAGCTCGGTTTTTCAATTCAAAATAGGCGATGGGAAGCTCACAAATTGTGCTACGCGATTATGGGCTTTGCTCGAAGAGAAAACAACAAATTGCTGCATAAAATCGAACTCAAAGTAGGTGCGGGAATAAAAATTGAAACCACAACGATCCTACCTTGTTGGGATTCGCCCGACGCTTCACAGACGGACCGCCAGAGTTTCCGCGCCTCGCCGGAGCTACCTCGCCGGAGTGGAGGAGGAGGGGAAGGGGCTGCCGCCTGCTGCTGTCTAGGCGAAGAAGAAGAAGAGGGAGGGGGTGGATTAAGTGTTTAAATATAAAACACTTAACCACCCACCCGTCGGCCCGAACCCGAACTCCCGACGGGGTCGGGATTAAGCCTCTCCTAGGCTAAAAACCATTCTCTGAGCGCAACAGTGGTCTCAAAAGTTTAATCCGAGGCCCCGTTCAAAAGTTATTAAACTCAATGCCCGCGACTGCCAAATTATGAAAACGCCCCTGGGGCAATTTTTCACAGATGGGCCGCTCCCGCTAAACTACACCCCTCCTAGGGTAAAAGGCACGCTCCAGACTAAATGGCGCCCTCATTTTTCCAATCCGAGCCACCGTTTAAGAGATACTTGAGTTAATCCATTAAACAAATTAATTAATTAATTTAATTATCTGTTTAACGTTCTGAAAGCGGGCGAGGGGTCCAAACGTCCTGCGCCGACAAGCCTTATGTCGTTCCTAGGGTAAAAACCCCATTTCAGACCCATACGTACACTAGGATCTATGATCTGGATCACCGTTTAGGAGTTATTCCATTTATTTCGTGTTCCCAGTGCGTACGCACTGAAAACTTAATTCCGGCCACACCGGGGATCGGAATCGCACACCGTCTGAAGGCGATGCTCTGGAATAATATCAAGAATATTCCAAAGTCCTTTCGAATAAAAAACTGGGTTCTTACAAACCAGTTTTTGAAGAGGATTAAGAGACTAGGGGGTCTAACCAGTTGAATGGTTTGGGGGTCTAACCAGTTGAATAGTTTGGGGGTCTAACCAAATGAGATAGAAGAGTTGAATTGTTGGAATGTGTAACCAAAATTAACTGGAGGATCGATTACTAGGGTGTATAACCAGTTGATTCCTAAATGATTTTAATTGTTAAAAAGATTATAGTAGATAATCCATGTTGGGGGGTCTAACCAACATGGTAAAGATGTAGGTCTTAGTAATGAACCTTGTAAAAATACTGTGTTTTCTATTTCATTTACTTTTATCATTTCATGCATGATCCCTTCATCTTAATAGGTGATAAAGGTTTGAATTAAAAGGTGAAAAATAATTCATTAAAATAGGTCACACATGATTCACCCCCCTCTTCTTGTGATTGCATGATCCTTTGGACACTTGAATTGGTATCAGAGTATAGACCACCTCTGATTGGATCTTCTATACTTTTCCAGCTATTTATATCAGAAGTATATGAAGTGTAGATTTGAGTTTAAAGAAAATTTAGAAGATATTCATATAGAAAATCCTATCTCTTCTCATGATGTTAAAAATTCTTATATTTCATTCAAATTAGAGAAAAACAGGCAGAAAGAGTGTAAAAGAAGTTGAGGAAGATTTCAAAGATGAATGAAAATCAATTGGTATCTAAAGGAACTTAGAGTGTAAATGGTTCATTGAAATTAGTTAATGAATCAAGTTCAATATGTGATGATGATATTTTCAATTCTGAAACTGGAAAACATCTGAAGAAACTTCCCAAAGAATTGGTCACATGTATGACCAGCATATTCAAGAAACTTTGGGATGAACAATTATAGCTAGAAGAAGAGGTATATTCTATGGAAGAGGCATTGACTAAAAAGATTGGCATTTACAACACTCTCACAAGACTTGTTAAAGAAAAGAAAGAAACAATATATCTTTGAAAATAATGATATATTGAAGCTATTAAAGAATTGGAAAGTAATGTTTGTGATAAATAAATTTTTGAAATTGTTTTTACAGAATTTATTCATGCACTTGAAAAGATACATAGTATATCTATGAAAGAAAAAATGATCAGCTACCTGATAAACCAGAAAGATTCAAGGATCTTTAAAATTTTCTTCTAAAGGAAAATTAGATGTATAAAGAAGAGATTTATAAGATGAAGATTCAGTGGGAAGAAGGCATGAAATATTTTGAAGATGAAAAAATTTCTCTCAACTTAAAGTATCTTGAACTATAAGTGAAACTGAGAAATATGGAAATGAAAAAAAGCTGAGAATTCCCTAGTAGATGAGAAAATAATCATTTTAAAGGATTAATATAACAATAGTACTATTTATGAAAATACTGAATCTAGTGGTAATAAGAGATTGAGATTATCCAAGTATAAATCTACTGCAGGCTCTTTAAAGAAGGAAACTCTTTGTCCAGATAAATCATTGTGTACTAATTTTGATTTGATGACTAGTGAATATTCAACTTTAAAATCTCGAAAAAATTGGGTAAACAAAAATTCTTGTTCCCCAAAGAAAGAACAAAAGAAGAAATGTGCTACCAAAAAGAAGAAAAATGTCAAAGATAGTCAGAATGTGTTATAAAAGAATAAATCTATATTTTTTGGCTACTGTTAGTATTGTTGGAAGTTTGGGAGTTAGGAAATTAGTTGTTGGAATAATATCTCATTATATTAAAATTATATAATAATTTTATTTAGGGGGGAGCTAAAGTGAATTTGAAACTTTCACAACAGAAGTAGAATTCACAGAAATTAATCAGATTATTAGGAATAGATATAATCACTTTGAAAATTTATATGATTATTACAATAGAAGTGGTCATTATTTTGATGAGTGATGGTATGTACCAATAATGCAGTAATCATATATTGATATAAATATAAGATCACAACATAAAGTGAAGCAGGTAATATATGAAGTTTATAGGTCAACCTTGGGATGTGAATAGAAGAATAAAGTTTCTAAAAAAACATCTCCAAATAAGTTTGTGAAGTATGATGTAAAGAGTGTCTCACCAAAGAAAATATGTTTCTATTGTGTTAATAAAGGTCACATCATGGACCAATTTCAACTATCCATGAAAATTCATACTAAAGTAAGTAAGCTGGAATCAAAGAAAGAATCAGTCCAGAATAAAAATTACAAGATTGATTTGGTGAAATACATCTCTGATAAAGAACCCAAAATAGGTAACTTGTTGAATTCTAATGATGTGTGTGACAGGTGTGACACATTTGAACATTAAAGTAAAAATTGTTTGACATTTTTATCTGGTAAAAAATAATTATTGAGGAAAAATGGGAAAGAATTTTTAACTTCAAATGTTGGGAAAAATAAGATTACAAACATAGTGAAAACTGAGCATGTTCCTAAAGTGTGTTTAATCATATATCCAAAGAATTTGAAAGTGGTAAGAAAGATAAAGAAATCAGATAGAAATGAAACTGCATTTCTAGAAAATAAAAAGAATCCCTTTTCATTAAAGAAGATTGCTGGGTTGAGAAGCAACTCTCAAACCTGTTGGTCTAACTGATAATCATTGAAGAGCCACCTTATTCCCATATATTTCGTGTTTTTTTTCATATAGGTAATTGAAGGTGAAGCATATATTTAGGGGGAGACCAGAATTTTTAATAGTTATCCATCATGGAATACAATTGGCATTATGTTGTCTCTTTGAAACATATCAAAAATTATTATCTGAAGATGATTTGACTTTAATCTTGAAGAAATACAATCATGATGAAGAAGTTTTGAGTGAATATATTAAGGAGGAGCACATAAGATCATCCATAAAATATTTCTATCTCAATGGATATCTTACGAGGATTATAAGTTCTTTTGAGGTATGAATATTACAATTCTGAAAGGAAAATGTTTCAAATCTGTTTGGTGAGATGTATGAAGGTGATTAGTTTAAAATATATTGATCATTTCATAAAAAGGAGTTTCAAATATTGGTATCACATGATGGATGTTTATTGAAGACATTGATGTTAAAATTTATCACTCTTGTTTTCTAAATAGAGGATTTATCACATATACTTAGAGATGATTAGTTTTATCTTTTTTCTAAGATAGTAGTGATTTCATCCTTCTCATAAGTAAATCAGACAATATGTGTCATAAGAGAATAGGATGTTCTTAAAAATTGAATTTTGGAAATGATAATTCTTTCTCATACTTTTAACTTTGTCTTTGTTTCCAATAAGGGGGATAAGACATCATTGACTTTTATGATGAATTGGGCATTGAAAAGAAATCCAAAGGGGGAGATTGAAAAGGCAAAATGAATTATTGAGGTTGAAATTATTTTTAATTAATTAAGAATATGAAAAGTTAATGAATCCTCAGTTGTGATTATTGTAAACCTGGTCTTTTGTTATTATACTTGTGAAAATGTGGATGCACAATGTTTACAACAATTGTTGATATTCGAGTAAGATCCATGAAAAATAAATATTTTTCATGAGGGATTAGAGAATGGTTGAAGAGTTGAGTTTTTTGGATTTACATGTATTGGAATATGGATTAGAATATTTTTTTTAATGAAGTGTACTTAAAAAATTGGCCAACTTACTACCCCGACCAAGCTAGCTTGATCCCTACCTTTTATGGGACCTAAGTGAGTTAACAACAGCTGAGGGAGCCTTATATGGACAAGACAGTAGGTGGCATGGTGTGAGGAGTTGCATGCCCATAGGGGAACATGGAAGAGCAGTGGCAGAGTGCCACTATTTGGAGTGACATGATGATGGAGGTGTCCATAGGAGTCCGCCTGTAAGAACCAGTTTGGAGCGGTACCAGGGAGGGAGAGGAGATTTCTAAGATATTGCTGTCACATCATGTATCATAAAGGAGTGGCCAAGTATGAAGCTATTTTGATGTGGTATTGCGCTAATTGAACTAGAACCATATGATCTTCATATCTCATCATCTTGGTCGTTGATTTGATTCACCATTTTAAAAAATACGGATAGATTTGCAGCCATCTGATCAATCAATCGATTTATCCTAACCATTGATCTTCTCACCGATTTCCTCTATTGTGTGATATTTTTATAGAATTTTTCAAGTCATCTAATCAAGCACTGAAATGGTTGAGGATTACATAGATTTTTCAAAATTACTATATGGACTAACGAAGGAGTCCTCTAGAGTTTGAGGGGGGAGACTATGTGTTCATGAGGATCTCATCTCAATGTGGATTAAATAGATTTTTCTAGGGCATAAAGCTATTTATGAGATTCATTGTCCCTTTCCAATTACCATGTATAGTTGGTGGGGGTGGTGTAACACTTAGCTCTACCACTGTAGTTGGACCGAGTACATGATTTTTTTCCATGTTTCATAGTCAAGGAGTTACATGCACGACCCATCACATGTTATCGATTGGGGAAATCTAGAATTCAAGATAAAGCTACATTTTCTAAGTACCTGGTGAATATCAAGGATCAAAAGAGAGGATACTTCATGGGAAATTGATTCCCCTAGTGTGTATCCAATGGTATCATGAGAATCTTTATGAGAGAATGTGGGAGTGGGATACCCAGATGCAAGCCCTGTACCCTCATCTTTTTGAGTAGGTTTTTATCTTTTATAGATGAAAATACTTAAGGTGGGGATAATTTAATGACTATTATTTTTTACATGTATTTCTTTAGAATCTTATGTGGATTATTTTTGGAGCCAGGTGCTGTGATGACATGAGATTCTGAGGCCCGATGTGCCTGAAATTAATTTTTGAAATATATTAAATATATTAAAAATCATGCATGTGGAGTTTTCATGAAAAAGTTTAATAAATCTTGAATGGGGTCCCACATCTAAAATATTATGGAAATTTTTATTTTAGAACATGAGTTTTACCCTATCCATGACATAACCTTTTTCAATGTCGAGCATTTGTGAAAAAAGTTATCGCAAGCATGAAATTAATAAAATAAATAAATTAATTGTTTTATGTTTGTTGTTGTTGATTCGACAACCTATTCCTTCTATTAAAACATGGTTATGACTCAACCCTAGTGTTAAACACATAACCTATGGATTGAGAAGAACCATTGGAGAGGAGCTATTGGAGGATCATTGGAAGACGACGTCAGACTAAGGATCGTGCATCAATAGATTTTGCGGATCCCACTAAAGAAGGAAATGTAAGACCATTCTTCATTAGTGATTGATCCAAACTCTAGATAGGATGTTTGATTTGTGTAATTCCATCCTATTATTTATACCATGTTGAATGCAGATCAATTCCACAAATAAGAACTGATTCACGCATTAATGGTTTATTTTTTTACCACGGATATTTTTCTTCATTGTTTAAATCCCTATTCATTTGTCCAAATCTATGAAAATGGATCGAGGATGAACAAAAAAAGGACAAGGTTATCTCCTCACATCTTGTAGCTTATGGATTTCTTGCCCATTTATTCACACATTTATCATTGGTATTTTCTTAGTCCAATGGTTCGACAAATACCTGGTATTTGATCATTGTACGACCATTATTTAGATAAACGGATCAATACTATGCATATGGTTTTAAATCAAGTCTATAATTGAGATGTGATGATAAAAAAATATGATTAGAGGTAGATTATAACATATTAGTGGTTTTTGTTCATTTTTAATTCTATGGTATGGCTATAGATATAATGTGTGGGTGTTTCTTGAGTATATTTGAAGCCCAAAATCCAAATATCTGGTGATAGGAAGGTCATATGACCTTGAATCTATGATTTTACAGTGAGTTAGTTAGTGGAAGTGAAACAAAGGATGACATGGAAGAGGAACCAACATGATCAGGAAATCTCGAGTTAAATGGCATGAAATCTAGAATTAGATGTTGTGTAGGACCCCTTAGATATGACACTAAGGTTTCCACCAGTGTTAAATATCACATGTTGTGTGACCCTTTAAAACACCATGTAACTCATGCTAGGAAAATTGGTGCATAACTTAGAGGTTACACAGGCATTGGAAGGCTGAAGTACATGGACATGACTAGAGTACATGGACACAATCTGGTGTACATGGGAACGACTAGTCAACATGGTTAGAGTCCCATCTAATCTCTAAATGTTGTGTACTATCCCTACATGATTTTTATGTGGAGATTCACATGCTGTGTGAGGAAAAACCACACAGGAAGACCAGGTGTTGGATGAAAATGTTGTGTACCCCTAATATACACCTTGACCACCCCTTTAATGGTGTTTAAAGCCATTATATTATTTAGTATGGACCAGTATCAACTGATTTTGTTCCCTTGGTTGATCCCCTAGTGGTTATAGTGTGGTATTATATCCAAATATTTGTATTGTGATCCGCTCTAGAGGATAAGTCTTTGATAGAGCTTGGGGTTCATGGAATTGGAATGAAATCGATGTGTGGGGCATTGATCCTCCATCCATCAGGCTGTATTGATAGGGTTTATGGTATTATTGGCATATGATCCCCTATGTAGCAGGCTGATCTAGATTGGGTTTTTAGTGTCCCCATAAGAGTTGGTGTCCTAGAACCAACTAGTTTTACTTTTCTTGCATGGATATTTAATATATTATTACATATTTTTCATTTTTCTGCATGACTATGATGTAATAATATCCTAGAGTATTTGTTACATTGATAAGGTCATGGAAGTTCCCCACTATGATGAGAACCTTAAAATGATTTAACAATATTCTTAAATATAGTTCTGCGGTTGGATGACATACTATGATGGGACACATAGTATGCAGACTGTCAGGTGCGAGTACTCATAAGCAGATGAGACTTACTCTCATGAAGTTCTCACTTGGTAATCTCCAAGATAAGATATTATGAGAACAGACCCGCTAGTAAGATTTCCACATGTTTTGGTGTCATCAGATATATCTATCTGCGAGCATGTGTAATGATCCTTAGACATTAAGATTATCATTAATACGTGTCACAACTTACGCACTTTTATTTACTAACAAAAACCATCATGCAGACAGTTGGTGGGAAGTAGGGTACATTGGGTGCATCACGAGTGGCATGTTATTAATGGATAAGTCGAGGAAGGATTTTTCCCTTCCATTTATGGAAGTTTATATCTCATCCCTTTGATTGAAATAGAACTATCATGCGAAATTCCATGGACATGGTGTAACAACAAGTTTATTTTAGGTAGTCAAAGAACGACGTATCAAGCATAAAATTTGATGACACAATCATGAAACCTGTTTGATGAGATATTGCGACAAAGGGATTATATTACACAGTGAGTGTTTGTATGTTGATGTCATTGTTGTGACTTTATGTTCTTTCTCTTGGGTGCCTTGACCCATTTCTAGATAGTACTCTTGGACTTTAGGTAGGCCCGCCTAATGCCAATGAGAAATAATCCTAGAGGGTCACACACTAAGTGTTTTTGGTGGTCTTGGTTAAATTCTATTTGAATTTAATTAATGAAATAAATATTATTCTCAAGACTGTGGAATAATTTTATTCAAGTTAAAATGATCACATCAAATTAAATAAAATATATTTATTTATTTTATTTAACATTTAATAAATATTTATTTACTAGTTTTTAAATAAATATTTATTAAATGTTAAATAAAATAAATAAATATATTTTATTTAATTTGATGTGATCATTTTAACTTGAATAAAATTATTCCACAGTCTTGAAGAATAATTTATTTATTTATTTATTCAGGTGTTCAATAAATAGAAGTGGAGTTCGAGCGGACCAAGTTCGGTCCAGTAGTAAAATAATTATTTGCAAGACGGTAAATAATTATTTAACTAGTTGGCACAAATTAAAATAACAATGCTATTATTTTGTGATGCAGAATTTTATTTATAATTTTTTTTGTGCAAGTTGGCGCACTATAAATAATTATGCAATATTATTATTAAATGCATGGGTTTTCTCAAAGTTCATGAATTTATTTAATTGTTGCTATGAAATTAAATATTGTAACTAAAATTCCATGTATATAAATAGACAAGTATGCCTATTGTGATATACACCACACCACACCACACGCCTGGTGAATTGAGAATTGTTGAGGCAAAAAATTTCTCTCTCGAATCCTCTTTTCTCCCCTCTGAAGAACAAAAGATGTTCTTCAAGGCCAAATAACAAGTGATCAAGAACGACCGACACAAGACACTCGCTTCTCTATGCTAGCACCTGGAGAATGATCGATGTCTATCGGAGGCCATCAGAGCACATGTGGATCACCGCTAGAGGTATTCTAGTTTGGATCCTTACAAGCGCAATGAGATAATCCAGAAGGGTCATTCCGGACGATCAAAATCATCAATGAAGAAAAATAAAAAAGGTCTAGGTATTATTTTTATTTATGAAATTAAGAAAATTAACTATAAACATGATGTGAAAGATCTTATCTAAAGGTTTTGGGCCTCTTTATTCTTTATATAAATCTTTGATTATATTCTGTGGAGACTAGAATTCATCGTCGTATTGATCCCAGAATAATCATTGATCATGGTAAAAATCAAAGTTGGGTGCCGTCTCAATCACGCTTCCACTGTTATCGAAACCTTCAAGTGGTATCAGAGTGGTTACATCATAGTTTATAATTATTTAAATATTTCGTTAATGACTTACGCATTTAATAATTTATTTCTTTCAATTCAAGTTAATCGTTCTGAAAATATGAATCTCTATATCTATTCCTCCTCTTTAGTTTCTCATTCACCTTACAGAAATAATCTTTTCTTTTAATTTTGATTAAAATAAAATAGAGGATATCATCCAGATCTTCCAAAGATTCCTGGTCGTACAACTTCAGAACACATGGTGTGTATTTGGCAGTACACGCCATGTATTCAAGATTAAATGCATCAGACCGGTCCACCAAACCAAGCCATGTGTTGGAGTCTTTCTAAGTCTTAAATGAATCTGTGTGTTGACCAGGAACAGGTGGAACACGGTTTCCAGATTACATGCCTTGTGGCCAAATGGACCTGGTGTGTAGTCCCTTTGGGTTAGGGTTAGACCATGTACCTCATACATGGCTAGCCTGATTGGAGACCGTGTAATGAGGAACTACATGGCGTGTGGCCAACTGGACATGCCGTATACTTCGAATATTTCCAAAGTACACTCACACATCATTTCCCCAGGCATATACTTCAGATGGACAATGAACAATAGTACACGCCATGTAGTTGGAACTACATGTCGTGTACTCATCCAAATTACGTAGATTTATTAAAATTTATTATTATATTATACAAACCCTTGAGATGTGTACCATCGTGCAAGTATAAAGCTGAGGCAAAATATGTGATAGGTGTTATATAAATATGTATTTAATTTAACATCTGTGTAATGTTCATTTCTACTCATTGGGTAGTTATGAATATGAATTCACCAGGTTGCCTCCAAGGTACAAGTTATGTACAAAGATAATTTTAAATGAATTTATTTGTTTAAAATTATGATGGATGAGAATCTCAAGGAAATTCAGAAAAATATTTAAGATAAAAGGATTGATTAATTAAAGATGATAATTAATTGATTCGAGTGTGATTTATCTTAATCAAGAACAATTAAAGAATTGAATGCTAGTTTTATTTATGCATAAATATCATTGCATGTATGGATGATCATGATATATACCAAGACCTTTTTATGTGGATGGTTTCTTTTAATTTATTTATTTGAATTAAATTTGTTGTCCTGCAAGCCTTCTCCTCATTAATATGTAGGGCTTGCGTGCCCAAGGTTTCTTTTATATAAAACCCCCTTTTAACCCTCACCTACATATGAGTTAAAAAAGGAAATATGTAATGGATGGAACTCCCAAGCTAGTGTTGTTGGTTCAAGATGAATCCAAGATGAAAACAATCCCAAGAGATACCGAGGTGGACAGGTGGAAGTTGTAAACATGAACCCAAAAGGTTCAAGGTGTTTCTCTCCTAGGCCAGGGTTAGTTTATCAACTGATAGATAAACTAACCATTAGAAAAGCTCATGATCATGCCATTTACTTTATTTTATTTCTATAATTTGCATGGTTTATCATTATGGATGTGTTTTTACGATCACATAATTAATGAATTAAACAAGCATGCAAGATGGAACTCAAATAAACCTGACTTTTGTATAAATATTATCAAGACATGGTTAATCACTTAAGTAAGTTCCATTTAATATTAACAATCATGTGATAATAAAAAATTCATGCATAAGAGATAAAAATACCTCAAATAAAATATTAAGTCATACCAAGCCTTCCGTTACTTGATTAAGGAAAAAACTCAATAAAACTATGTGTTTGACCAACCCTTGTTGGGACACTTACTTTTATACAGGAAGCCCTTATGAATTTTTTCAGGTTGAATTAACCATATTACATCAAGAGGAGTATCCCTTGCTAGACTTGGTGTAATATTGGAGGCAAGAGTTGAGGAAATACACAGTCATGATTTCAGGATTTGGGTGTCCACTCAACAGATCAAGGAGATGCAATCCCATAGTTGGCAAAGACCTACCTACCTAAATACCTTCTAATATCTTGAACAACCCTTTTTGGGGTTATGAAAAGGGGAATATGGATTCTTGCCACTAGAATATCATGGAAGCTGGAAATTCTGAGTTCAATGGTGAGGGCCATTGGGACTTGATAAAATAGTGGGGGACTTAATAAAATTTACTATTTCTCATAAAATATAATCAATAAAGTACTAATGATATTCTCTTTTAATTATAGAATAAAAATGACAAGATCATCAACCACACTATCCCTGTGATCAATTCTAGATAAAGATAACATCCTCACTGACAGTAGCTTATAGGAATGGTTTAGATACCTTCGGGTTATCCTATGCCATGAACGAAAGTCTTACATGCTGGAGTTAGAAATACCTGATCCACCTTCCAAGGAGACAAGTGATGAGGATTTCATAGTCTATGAGAAACATATGAACGACGTGGTCGACGTTAAATGTTTGATGTTATCATCAATGTCTATTGAGCTCATGAAGTCTCATGAAAACATGTATTCTTATAGAATGCTTGATCACCTCCATGGTATTTACTAGGAGAGAAAAAGATAGGAAAGGTTTGAGATCTCTAAGGCAATCTTTAATTTTAATCTTGGAGAAGGTGCCCCAGTTGGGACTCATGTAGTCAAGCTCATTGGCTACATTGAGCGCCTGAAGGTTCTAGGGTTTAAAATCCCTGAAGAACTGGGCACCGATCTCATTCTCACATCAATCCCTTATAGATTCTCTAACTTTGTTTTCAATTTCAATATGAAAAACATTGAGAAGTCTCTATATGATCTTCTTATCCTCATTCTCCAAGTGGACAAAGATATGAAGTGTTAAAATCCTTCTGTCCTTATAGTGAATAAGAGGAAAGAGAAGGTGAAGAGATTTAAGCCTGAATCTTCTTCATGACCTTCCAAGAAAAGGAATATCAAAGGGGAGTCAAGAGAACTAGAGTATTTTTGTTTCACATGTGGCAAGAAGGGCCACTGGAAGAAGAACTGCACCCAGCCTAAGAAGCAAGGGGATGCTTCAGGTGTGTTTGTTATCAAATTAAATCTATCCGTTTGTACAAATTGGGTATTAGATACAACTTGTGGGGATCACATATGTATCAAAATATAGGAACCAAGTAGATCTAGGTTGATTGATCGAGGGGTGGTAGATCTACGAGCAACCAATCGAGCCACACTTGTTGCTGTAGCTATTGGGGAATACCACCTCACGTTGCCAACTGGGATGATCTTTGTATTAAAGGGTTGTTTTTATGTGTCTTCTGTAACCAAAAACATAATTTATGTATCTAGACTAGATATAGATGGATTTTTTTTTTCATGTTTGGAAATGAATGTTGCTTCTTTTATAAAGATAACATTTTTTCTGGTAGGGTACATTTATACAACGATATTTATGTGTTGGATTACACAAACCAAGTAATGGAAATCGATGACAAAGATACTTCACATGACTCATACCACACCCAACTCTGGAATCACTGGCTAAGTCATGTAAATGAGAAATGCTTGAAAAAGTTACATCAAGATGGATATTTAGATTCTTTTGAACTAAAACCACTTGGCGTATGTCATGCATGTTTACAAGGAAAAATGACCAAAGCCCCATTTGGTGGGAAAGATTAAAGGGATAAAGAGCTTCTTGAATTGGTTCATACCGATGTGTGTGGACCATTTTTAGTTGAAGCAAGGGGTGGGTACTCATTCTTCATAACTTTTACTAATGATTTTAGTAGATATGGATATATATACTTAATGAGGTATAAGTTAGATTCCTTTGATAAGTTCAAGGAATACACGAATGAAGTTGAGAACCATCTTGGTAAGAAGATTAAGAAACTCCACTCAGACCGAGGTGGGGAATATCTAAATCAGGACTTCATTGATTACTTACAAGAGTTTGAGATCCTATCCAAACTCACTCCTCCTTACACACCTCAATGGAATGGTGTAAGTGAAAGGAGGAACTGCACCTTGTTGGACATGTTGAGATCAATGATGAGTCATGCAAGTCTTCCATTATCCATTTGGGGGTATCCGTTACAAACAGTGGCACACATACTAAACCAAGTACCAAATAAATCAATAAATGGTATTACATATGAGTTTTAGAGTGGAAGAAAATCCATGTTATCGAATTTACATGTGTGGGGTACCGAAGTGTTTGTTAAGGTCTCTTCAGGTAACAAACTCTCACCCTGAGGCACAAAGTGTACCTTTATAGGATACCCCAAGGAAACAATGAGATATTACCTATAAAAACCCTCATAAAAAAGGTTATAGTGGACATACATGACATATTCATTGAGAGGGAGCACATATCCAAAAGTGATAGTGGGAGCAAGATAGACTTCGATGAAGTCGAGGCTCAAGGTACACAAGAGTTGGTATAGGAACAGATTCCACAAAGCCTTGTGGAAGAAGAATCTATTCTAGAGACACAAGTACTGTGTAGGAGTACAAGAGAGGTTAGAGAACCAAAATGATATAGTTTTCTAGTTACCAAGGATGGTGACTCATTATTATTTGATAATAATGATCCTCTAACCTACAAGGAAGCAGTAAGTGGCATAGATGTTTCCAAGTGGAAAGAAGCCATGAATTCCAAAATGGATTCCATGTACCAAAACCAAGTCTGGAATTTGGTAGATCCTCCAGTTTATGTAAATCATGTTGGTTGTAAATGGGTATTAAAGAATAAACTGGACATGGAAGGAAAATTCAGTACCTATAAGGCATGACTAGTTACAAAAGGGTTTAAACATCATTAAGGAATTGACAATGAAGAAACCTTCTCACTGGTTGAAATGTTTAAATCCATCAGAATTATACTTTCCATTGTGGATTAACATGACTATGATATTTTTAAAATGTATGTCAAAACATAATTCCTTAATGGGAACCTTCAGGAATATGTCTACATGACACAACCTGAAGGGTTTGTGACTCCAAAGGATGGCAATAAGGTATGCAAGTTGCAGAAATCCATTTATGGATTAAAGAAAGCATCCAAGTCATGGAACATTCATTTTGATGAAGACATAAAATAATTTGGTTTTATCATGAATGAATGTGATCCTTGTGTCTAAAAATAGTTTAGTGGGAGTGCAGTCGTTTTCCTAATAGTATATGTTGATGAAATATTACTTATTGGAAATGAGATACTAGTCTTGTAGTCTATTAAAGAATGGTTGAATCAATGCCTCTCCATAAAGTAATTGGGCATGGCGGCGTATATTCTTGGGATCAAGATCCATCTTTATAAATCAAAGAGATTACTAGGCCTAAGTCAAAGTACATACATTTTTAAGATACTGAAGAGATTCAGTATGGAACAATCCAAGAGGGGATTGTTGCCAACATCACATGGAATTCATCTTTCCAAGAAAATGTGTCCTTAGACACATGAGGAAAGAAAGATAATGGAAATAACTCCATAAGCATCAGTGATAGGATCAGTCATGTATGCCTTGCTATGTACTAGGCTAGATGTCGCCTATGAATTGAGTGCGGTAGGTAGATATCAAGATGATCTAGGTGACCACTATTGGATGGCAGTCAATAATATCCTAAAGTATCTGAGGTGTACTAAGGATATGTTCCTGGTTTATAGAGGATATGAGAAACTAGTCATCAGAGGATATGAAGATGCTAGTTTCCAGACTAATCAAGATGAACTGAAGTCGCAAATAGGATACATCTTCACTTTGAATAGAGTTGTAGTGAGCTGGAAGAGCTTAAAGCAGAGTGTGGTCACAGATTCTACAGCAAAGTCTGAGTATATCGCAGCTTCTGAGGCAACTAAAGAAGCAATTTGGATGAGAATCTTCATCCAAGAGCTAGATGTGATACCTAGCAGTAAAGATCCCATCACACTATACTATGATAATACTACAATGATGGATCTCACAAAAAAGATAAGGTCGCATCAGCGGAAGAAGCACATACTTCGAAAGTATCATCTCTTGAGGTATTTTTCTCAGAGTGGAGAAGTTTAAGTGAGTAGTATTTCCACGAAAGACAACATGGTAGACCCCTTGAATAAAGCCTTGACTCATTAGAAACATGATCATCATGTGAGGTCTAGCGGGCTGAAAGTCATAGTCAGTTGGCTCTAATCCAATTGGGAGTTTGTAAGAGTTGGTGTCCTAGAACTAACTGGTTTTACTTTGATTACATGTATATTTAATGTATTATTACATATTGTTCATTGTTCTGCATTACTATGATGTAATAATGTCCTAGAGTATTTGTTACCTTGATAAAGTCATGGTATTTCACTGCTATGATGAGAACCTTGAAATGCTATAACAATATTCTTAAATATAGTTCTTCGGTTGGATGTAATACTATGATGGAAACATATCATGCATACCATCAGGTGCGAGTACTCATAATCAGATGAGACTTCCTCTCATGAAGTTTGAACTTGGTAATCTCCAAGATAAGAGATTATGAGAGCATACTCACTAGTAGGAATTTCGCATGTTTTGGCATCATCGGATATTTCTATCTATGAGCATGTGTAATGATCCTTATACTTTAATATTATCATTAATACATGTCACAACTTACACACTTTGATTTATTGAAGAAAACCGCCACTCATACAGTTAGTGGGAAGTAGGGTATGTTGGGTGCATCACGAGTGGCATGTTATTAATGGATAAGTTGTGGAAGGATTTGTCCCTTCCATTTATGGAAGTTGATATCTTATCCCTTTGATTGAAATAGAACCATCACGTGAAATTCCATGGTCATAGTGTAATGATGAGTTTATTTTAGGTAGTCAAAGAATGACGTATGAAGAATAAAAGTTGATGACACAATCATGAAACCTTCCTGATGAGATATTGCAAAAAAGGGATTATATTACACAGTGAGCATTTGTATGTCGATTTCATTGTTGTGACTTTATGTTCTTTATCTTGGGTGGCTTGACCCGTTTCTAGATAGTACTCTTGGACTTTAGTCATGCCCACCTAATGCCAATGAGAAAGAATCTTAGAGGGTCACACACTAAGTATTTTTGGTGGTCTCAGTTAAATTCTATTTGAATTTAATTAATGAAATAAATATTTTTCTCAAGACCATGGAATAATTTTATTCAAGTTAAAATGATCATATAGATTAAATTAAATATATATATTTATTTTATTGAACATTTAATAAATATTTATTTACTAGTTTGTAAATAAAATATTTATTTAAGAGAATAAATTATTTATTTATTTATTTGGGTGTTCAATAAATGGAAGTGGAGTTCGAGTGGACCAAGTTTGGTCTAGTGGTAAAATAATTATTTGTAAGATGGTAAATAATTATTTAGCTAGTTAACACAAATTAAAATAACACTGCTATTATTTTGTGATGTGAAATTTATTTATAATTTTATTTTTCACAAGTTGGCACACCATAAATAATGACGCAATATTATTATTAAATGCATGAGTTTTCTCCAAGTTCATGAATGTATTTAATTGTTTCTATGCAATTAAATATTTTAACTGAAATTCCATGTATATAAATAGACAAGTACACCTATTGTGCTATACACCGCACCACACCACATGCCTGGTGAATTGGGAATTGTTGAGTCAAACAATTTCTCTCTCAAATCCTCTTCTCTCCCCTATGAATAATGAGAGATGTTCTTCAAGTCTAAAGAATAAGTGATCAAGAATGGCCGACACAAGACACTCACTTCGCTGCGCTAGCACCTAGAGAATGAGCGGTGTCGATTGGAGGCCATTAGAGCACGTGTGGATTGTAAGAACCCGACCCTAGTTGCCTGGAGTTGGTGCCTTATTTGATTACATTGGCATACATACAAGGAATACTAATCCCTAAGGACCAAGTAGTTTAGTATTATTGGAAACAATATACATACATAAGTTTAACATTACAACATGAAGGGAAAAAACACTAGTTTATTCCACTAGAAACATCATGTCTCTTAGATTATGCTTGCAAGTCATTAATAAATTACTTCTTCATGTCCTGAGAAAATAAAACATAAGAAAGGGGTGAGCTCAAATGCTCAGTAATAGTAAGCAATACAGTGGAAGATAATATAAACATTAGACATGGTGAATAATTGAAAACACATGCCTTTAATAATAAACTGGAAATACATTATGGCAGGAATATGAGCTGAGTAAATAATGCCTTAATAAAACATAGTCATGGGTATTATAATAGTCGAATAACCACATGAACGTTAAATTAATAGCTTCATAATGAGGGAAGTGCATATGCCGGACATCATTACCATGTTGTCCAAGCCTCGTGCTAGGACCATAAAACAATCATTTTGTCAAGGCCTCGTGCCAAGACCATAGTTTGTCTCATGAGACCTACCGATGCATCGAGGGGATATAGTGGTCCCCACCTGTCACATAATAATTCCAATTCATTCCTCATATAAGCGGGGATAAACATAAACAACATGTACATTCATATTGAAACTATCATATGAAATGTAACTATCTTTCCCTAATCATTAAACATAATACACTAACCATTCCGAGTAATATGGTGAATGGTTTTAGGATAGACCATCCACAATAAAGTTAGTCATAAACCATTAAATCAAATATGGTATATGACTTCATAAATTATTAAACCCAATAATACAATGGAATCAACAAGAGTGTTGAATTAGATGAAAACACTCTTAAGCAATTTTGGAGATAAATACTCTTTTATTTTGAAAAGAAGAGTTCTTTTGAAAAAATATTTGTATAAAACCAGAAGTGAAGTAATATAGTATTTTCATAATAAAATGAGTGATTTAATAAAGATAATGGTTTCCAAAAACATATTATAGAGTGCCCTTTAATATAGGTAAGAATTTGAGAAATTCCCTTGAACCGGGCTTGTATTTTTGAAACAATTTTGAAAGTTCCTTTTAAAATGTGTAACTATCCATAAAATAAGGAAGGATTATGGTTTGTAAACATATATATGACACTAAAACAGAACATAGGATGAGTACATAACAATACATAAGAGTTACATCTAGGTTATTAGACAATGAAAGTATCCCGAATGAAAGTGGAAGTTCGGGTGGAAAAACCCTTACCTTAACTCCGAACTGTTCCTCTCTTGAACTTAAGATCCTGGAATATGAAATTATACTTGTTAATAAATTATTTTAGAACCTATTAGACATGTATTTAGTTTAAAATAATTCTGGTTAGTTCATTTATGTGTTTATTGATAAGTTATTGTATTGAATTTCATCGTTCTGGAGTGTTCATTTCCTTTATTTTCATATTCGGTTCACTTGCTTTTAAGTAATGAAGTGGAATGGATGTAAATTTCCAGAATTAAAATTAAATATTATTTATGAACATACATAATTTTTAATGTCCATTTCTATTATTTGGTTACATGGAATGAGGATAAATCATTAGATGACCACCACTTCGATTATTCAGTGATATTTGGAATATTATGAACTAGTTTTGTCATATAACTTAATTATATGTACATATTCTGGTTCCTGAATATTAGTTAGGTTAAAAAACATATATTATAGTATGTTTCAACCATGAATATGGTTTCATGACTAGTAATGAAGAAGAAATTGAAGAACGAAACTTCGTCGTCCACGAAGGTTATAAATCGGAACCTCATGGATGTCGATTTCGTTTATAAAATAAAAGGGAGAGAGTAAGAATGTTTATGATGGTTATTCAATTCACATTATATAAATACATTATTTGATGTTACTGGATTTATCATGATAATTTGGATAGAGGAGGCGAGGAGAGGATAACAAAAGAAGATAAATTGAAACGAAACCAAATGAAAAAGAAGGGTGCTTTACCTCTTGAAATAACCTCCTTGAGAAACTTCTTAAGGGAAGGTGTTTTGGTCTTTTGGAAAGACCAAAAGCTTTTTGGAAGTGGGGAGAGACTAGGGAAGGGTAATTGGGCATAACTTTGAGGAGCTTCAAGTCTTAGAGGAGTGAAGAGAAGAGGGAGTGGTGAGGGGTTTTTATAGTGGAGGAGAGGAGTAAATTTTGAATATTTAATTCATTATTTTATTATTTCCCTCAAGAAAACCAATAGTATTGTTTCATGTGACCCCTAATAGTAATAAATGAATGTTATTTCTAACCAAGTGTCCTTGAATCACTTGGGATGTCATAAATAGTGTATTTAACTGATAATTTGTATATATGGTATTTTATCGTATTTCACTATTCATAAAAAATTCATGAATTTCAGAAAAATCCCCAAAATTCACCCCTACCATTTTTCGATGTGTATAATTCAAAAGTGAAATCCATTTTTCAAGAAAAAAATTCTAAATATTATTAATTTAATTTTTAAATAAGTTCATAGTTAATTCGAAAACTTACAATCTTGAAGTGCAATTAGTTTTATGTGACATTGAAAAATTAATTAAGATCCCATTATCATATTGCCTTAAGAAAATAAAATAATAAAATTATTTACTATTCATAAGGTTCATATTACTATTCATATTACTATTCATAAGGGTATGTTACTATTCACCAAAAATCAAGTTTGTTCTATCAGACTCCAAATGACTTACTGAACACAAATCTAGATGACCATTTTTTGAAATTCAAAACATAGAAGAGGAAAAGTTGTGTTTAATGGTTAGATTATAAAATTGCATTCTATATTTATTTTCAAAACCTTGGGGTGTTACATACTCCCCTCCTTACAAAAATTTCATCCTCAAAATTCACAGAATATTACCTAAAAAGATTCGGGTATGTCTTTAACATAATCTCCTTAGGCTCCCATGTTGCTTCCTCCATCTTATGGTTCCTCCATAGAACCTTCACCAGACGAGTCATTTGATTTCTCAATACTTGTTCTCTAGTATCAAGAAGCTTGATAGGCTCTTCACAGTAAGATAGATCAGGCTCAAGTTCCACTTCTTCATAAGTGAGTACATGTGTTGGGTCTGGAATGTACTTTATTAACATTGACACATGGAACACATTGTGGACCTTGGAGAGACTTGGCGACATTGCCAAAAGGTAATCTACAACTCCAATTCGGTCCAGAATTTTTAAGGGTCTGATGTACCTGAGACTTAATTTTCCTTTCTTACCGAGTCATATAATACCCTTCCATGGAGATACCTTTAAGAAAATGTGTTCACCTTCTTGAAATTACAAATCCTTCCTTCAGTTATCAGCATAGCTCTTTTTCCTACTTTGAGCTATTTTGATACGGTTCTGGATAATCTTCACCTTTTCCATTGTTTCTTCAACAAGTTCTGGGCCCATGAGCTTTCTTTCACTAACATCATCCCAGTAAGTTGGTGTATGAAATCGAATCCCATATAATGCTTCATAGGGTGCCATCTGTATACTTGAATGGAAGCTATTATTGTAGGAAAATTCTACAAGGGGTAAATACTGATCCTACATGCCTTGAAAATCAAGTGAACAAGACCTCAACATGTCTTCCAATGTTTGAATAGTACATTCTAATTGTCCATCAGTTTGTGGGTGGTAGGCAGTGATCAAACGAAGATCAGTATCTAGGGCCTTCTGAATACTTTTTCAGAATATTGATGTAAAACATGGATCATGATCAGAAAAAATCGATAGGGGTTCTCCATAAAGTCTCAAAACTTCATTAATATATAGTCTTGATAGACGTTCAAGTGGTAGATCTTATCTTATAGCATAAAAATGTGCTGACATGGTAAGATGATCAACAATGACCCATATTACATCATTCATTCTAGGAGTCTTTGGTAGTCCCACGATAAAGCCCATCATGATATTATCCCATTTCCACTCAGGTATGGGAAGAGGTTGCAATACTCCTCCAGGATATTTCCTTCCTGCTTTCACTTGTTGACAAACCATACATCTTGACACAAAATCCTAAATCTCCCTCTTTGTCACGACCTGTCCTCGGGGCCCGTGCCATGACTACCCCAAGCCCGCCTTCTACAGGCCAGGGGCTGGAGACTAGCACCAAGGCGTAATTCCCGGTAAAAAGGGAAGGCATTGCCTTTGTAAAGTAAACAAACACCACAGAGTAAGCAAGCAGTAAAAGTAAACACTAAGTAGAAACTGAGTACAACAGTAAGTGCGAAAAAGTACGTGGGCCAGAATATAAACCCAATCTGAAAGTAAATTACAACTCGAAAGGGAAAACAGTAACTGAAAAGTAAAGTCGCAGACTCAATCCATCCACTGGAAGTCCCACCTGAAGGGTGAGTACATATAGCCGCCACAGATCCTCGGGTCTAGCCGTCCACTCCGAGTACGTCTCGCCCAGTGGTCTACCTCCAGGTACAGTCCTACTCCACAAACATCAACCACGATCAGTGCTGTCCGTCGTCTGCAACCAACACAATGTAGTGCGGGCATAGCCCGTGCAGGGGTGAGTATAAGCTACTCAGTAGGGACCCCGAGACCCCCGAAGGTCTCCCAGAATCCACAAAGGATAATCCAAAAAGGAAAGATACAATCACGAAGTAACATCCGACACTGCTTAGGTATATGCCCATACATATACCTAAGTCATCAATTCTCATTCGGCTCCAACATCCGAGCCCAAGTACAACCCAGTCCACACAGGAAAGCAAAACATAATCCACACAGGATGGAACAACACAATCCACAAAGGAAGAAAAATAGGATTCATCTCACACAGGTATACTTCTTCGTATGATGATAGAGATGATCAGATATTTCCACTGATTCATCTAAGCCGTCGGACCCACAAAGGATCGATAGGTACTAACCCCCGCAATGACCCACAAAGGATCTGACCCACAAAGTATCGATAGTTAACTAACCCCCGCAAAGACCCACACAGGATCGGACCCACATAGGATCTGTAGGTACTGGCTCACACAGAACCGCTGAGCGCTGACCCACACAAGATCGGACCCACACAGGATCAGTAGCATTGATCCACGTAGGATCGCTGAGTGCTGTAGTCGTCACCGTTGAATCCAATGAGAATCTCTGTACAGTCATCGTCATTGTCACAGTCGCAACGCAGCCAGCTCTAGGGTTCCCGCATAGAGCAAGATCGTTCGGGAGGGTCCGCTCCACGAGATGAGAGGCTGATACATCAACTGGCACAAAGTCCGGAGTTGATGTATCCAAAAGTTCCGTATTGTCATCAGGAACTCAGCGTCGCAGACGGAGCGTCAATCGGATGCCCGGTCTGAGAGTTATTGGCTTTTTCGTTCCAGGGGCCCGGTTGGTTTTTAAGGAAAAAAAAACCCGACCGTACTCCACCTGTGTCCAAACCTCGGGCGGAGTAAGCCAAAAGATCCATCTCACTTAGAGGTATCCAACAAAGTCGACGACACGTCAATCGGACGTCCGGAGCTCAAGTTATGAGTGTTTCCGCTCCGAGGGCCCAGTTGGTTTTGTGTACGAACCAACTCGGCCGAACCCAAAGTATTTCCACCCAAAGCTTAATCTACTTAAAGTAAAAATAAAAATTGTTGCATTATTTTTATTTTACCTTCCACATAAATTAAAAACTTCTCTCGTGTAAACACAACTCCGGAAATGGCGTTCCTACGCAATTACCGGTGCCACGGTTCCTTCGATGCCCTCGGAATTTGATTCCGTGCACCGGTTAAAAAGTTAGAATTTCCCACTCGTTCGTTCACTGAACGTACCAAAGATAAACTTCGGATAGGAATTCCAGGCACACCGGGCCTCATAATCAAGTGCCATCAGAAACTGCGTTCTTGTAAAATCCCAAAGAAAATTAAGAAAAAATTTTCCTTGAATTTTATGGGTCTTTACATTACTCCCACCTCAGGGCTTTATGTCCCTGTAAAGATACATCATAAGATAGGAAAACAAATGTGGGTACTGAGCACGCATCTGAGCCTCCCGCTCCCAAGTTCTCTCTTGGAGATTCCCGTGCTGCCATCTGATGCGCACTAGAGGAATCGACCATCCACGTAGGACCCACTCCTGTCGATCCTCTATCTCCCCTGGGACCTCCATAAAAGTCCCCCCAACATCAACTTCTATCTCCCCATAGTCAATGATATGCGTCGGGTCATGCACGTATCTCCTCAGCTGAGATACGTGGAAGACGTCGTGCACCCGGTGCAACTGAGGTGGTAGATCCAGGTGATAAGATACCTTGCCAATCCTACTGAGGACCTGGAACGGTTCGATGAAGCATGGAGACAACTTGCCGCCTCAGCCAAATCTCCGTAATCCACGTCGAGGTGAGACACGCAAGAATACGGGGTTGCCATCCTCGAACTCTAGTGGCCTCTGCCTCTTGTCAGCATAAGACTTCTGCCCGCTCTGAGCTGTCCTCATCCACTCCTGGATGACCTGGACCTTCTCTGTCATGGCCTGGACCATCTCCGGTCCCACAAGTGCTGACTCCCCAGGGTCTGTCCAGCACAAAAGGTCGGCCGTACAATGCCTCGTATGGTGCCATCCCGATGGTGGAGTGGTAGTTGTTGTTGTACGCGAACTCCACCAAGGGTAGGTGGTCCTCCCAGCTGTGACCAAAGTCGAGGACACATGCGCGGAGCATGTACTCGAGAGTCTAAATGGTCCTCTCCATCTGACCATCCGTCTGAGGGTGAAAGGCAGTGCTCAAACGTAGCTACATCCCGAACGCCTCCTGCAACCCCTTCCAAAGCTGGGAAGTAAAGCGAGCATCTCGATCAGAGACGATAGATAATGGAACACCGTGAATCCGTACAATCTCCTGAATGTAGATACGCCCCAAGCTCTCCATTGAGCCCTACTCTATGATGGGTAAGAAGTGTGCTGACTTGGTGAGTCGGTCGACAATCACCCAAATGGAGTCATGACCTTTGGAAGTGCGTGGAAGTCCAGTCATGAAGTCCATATATATTCCATCCCACTTCCACTCCGGGACCTCCTAAGGTTGTACCAAGCCTGCTGGTACCTGGTGCTCTGCCTTCACCTGCTGGCAGGTGAGGCATTGAGAAACGAAATCCGCCACAGCCTTCTTCATGCCCGGCCACCAGTGCTGTCATCTGAGATCCTGGTACATCTTCACCACTCCAGGATGTACCGCCAAAGGAGAAGTGTGAAACTCTCTCAGAACCTCCTCCCGTAAAGCAACGGGTACCAAGGTACGTCCTCTGAAAAGGACTTCATGCTCTGCTCCAAAGGAGAAACCATCAGGTGCCTGTCCTGAGGATATCTGTGCACGCCGTGTCTCACAGTCAGCGTCCCCACGCTATGCCTCTCTGACCCGCTACAGTACTGGAGGGTTGACTGTGAGAGACTGAAGGAAGGATGCTCCATCTTTATCCACGAAGGATATCTGTAAAGAGGCTAGCTGCTCTGTCGCCTCCTCAAGTAGCTGAATGCTCATCCTCCTGCTGAGAGCATCGGCTACCACATTCCCCTTCCCAGGAGTATAGACTATCTAAAAGTCATAGTCCTGGAGGAACTCGAGCCATCGCCGCTATCTCAGATTCATGTCCTTCTTAGAGAAGATGTATCTGAGACTCTTATGGTCAGAAAAGACTATAAAGAGCTCACCCATCAGGTAGTGTCGCCATGTCTTTAGAGCGAAGAACACTGCTGCTAACTCCAGGTCATGGGTAGCGTAGTTCTACTCATGCGGCCTCAACTTATGTGATCCATAGGTTATCACGACCTGCTCCTACATCAGGACACATCCGAGTCCGGTCCCTGATTCATCGCAGTAGACTACGTACCCTACTCCCTCCTCAGGCAACCTCAAGATAGGTGTGCTGGTCAATCTCTGTCTCAGCTTCTGGAAGCTCTTCTGACATCTGTATGACCACACAAAGGGTTTACCCTTCTTCTTCAAAGCTGAGAGTGGTGCCGCAACTCTGGAGAAGTCTGGAACAAATCTCCGGTAGTATCCAGCTAGTCCCAAGAAACTCCGCACCTCCGTCATGCTCCTGGGTGGCTCCCAAGCTAGCACTGCCTCGATCTTCGCAAGATCCACTACAACTCCCGCCTCAGAGATAATGTGTCCCAAGAAGTGGACTTAAAGTATCCAGAACTGGCACTTGGAGAGATTACCATAAAGCTGGTGCTCTCGGAGTGTGTCTAGTACAACCCACAAGTGGTAGGCAATCTCCTCCTCAGTGGTTGAGTAAATCAAAATGTCGTCGATGAAGACCATGACAAATCGATCAAGGTATGTCTGAAAGATCCTGTTCATGAGGGCCATGAACACTGCTGGAGCGTTGGTTACACCAAATGGCATAACCAAGAACTCATAGTGGCCACACCAACACCTGAACGTCGTCTTCTGCACGTCCTCGTCCCGAACTCTGAGCTGATGATAGCCTGACCTGAGGTCTATCTTTGAGAACCATCGTGCTCCCTTGAGCTGATCGAAGAGGTCATTAATCCTCGGTAGCGGATACTTGTTACTCACTGTCACCTGGTTCAGGCGACGATAGTCGACACAAATTCGCAAGCTCCCGTCCACCTTCTTGGCGAACAAAATCGGGGAAGCCCAGGGTGAAACACTGGGTCGGATGAAACCCTTGCCCTGAAAGTCCTCCAACTGTACCTGTATCTCTCGAAGCTCGGTAGGGGCCATCCGATATGCTATTGTCGATATTAGGGCTGTCCCATGGTACAGGTCAATATAAAAGTCTACCTCTCTGCGAGGAGGTAGTCCTGGAATGTCGTTGGGAAAGACGTACTCATAATGACCCACCACTCCAGGAAAACCAGGACTCCGCATGTCAACTGCTCATAGGATGAGACTAGCCAACTGATGAGTGATGGGCTGTCCTCTCCTCTACGAGAGTCCATCCTGTGCTGCAAAGGCTCCCTTCTCTCTGAGGAAGGTGAACCTGCTCCTGTCGGTGTGTACACATCGCACCTTGCGCCTAATACAGTCAATCTGAGCATGGACTGTAGATAACCAATCCATGCCCAAGATGACGTCGTAAGGCCTCGACGCCGCTACAAGAAGATCCCAGCCAAAGCTCTCGCCTCCTAGAGTAAGATCACACTGCCGACACCAGTGCGTAATCATCGAGTCTGCTCCCGTAGGAGTCTCTAGCTGTATGGATCGAGCCAACAACTCTGTCCGAATCTCCGAGATCTGAACAAGGGCAGCATCTATGAAATAATGACTCGCTTCTGTGTCTATAAGTACTGCAACAAGGGGGGAATAGACACAGATAGTACCTCGAATCATCTCGAGCGCGCCGTGGTCGTAGGCCTCCGTTGCTTGGAGCTGTGCCTGTCTCTTCCCACCAGCTCCTTGTGGTCGAGGTGGACCTCCTGGTGGTGGTGGTGGTAGAGCCTCAAAGCGTCGCCCACCACCTACTGCTCGGCCATCTCCTCTGCCTCATCCGCCTGCTCCCTGCATATCACCACAGTTGACCCTCTGCCTCTGCCTCAGTGGCCCCTCAACCGTATGCTGCTCCTCAACACGGCGGGTCGGGAAGTCACGAGCCATGTGGCCCTGCCCGCTGCATGCGTAGCACTATCTGCCTCTCGAAAGATTGGCTCCACGCTGTGTGCCCCGCACAGCTGAGCCAGTGTCCTGAGGTCATCTGCCAGAGGGTCTGGTCTGCCTGGACCCATGAGCCATTCGTCGACTGCCAACTGCAGAAGACTCTGCTCCCTACCTCCCTGCGGTGGGTCTTAGCGCTGATGAAGGCTCAGCAAGAAATCTCTTGATCAAAAGGGCTCTCTCCAGTACTCCTGCCTTGGTCGGAATGCTGAGGGAGATCAGCGATGCCCTGATCTCATGCCTCAATCCCTGCTCAAAAGTCCGGGCCCAGAAGAATGGGTCCCGTACCATGTCTTTCGAGTAGCGCGAGAGATCGGTAATTCTCGCCGAGTACTGGGCGACTGTCAAGCTGCCCTGCCGCAGCTGAAGAAGCTCCAGGATGCGCACCGCATGGAGGGTGCCCGGGACGAACTCTGAGTGGAAGAGGCTCTCAAATTCTATCCAGAGGATATAGTCCTCATCGTGCACCTGGAGCATCATGATGTACCATCTGCCTACTGCCGCATGTAGTAGGCTCGCTGTGAGGATCACCATGAGGTCTGCTGGTGTCCTCACTAACCTGAAAACCCGAGCGACTGCCTCCAGCCAGTCCTCGGCTTCCTGGGGGTCCGTATCCCCGCGGAACCTCAATGGGTAGAGATACCGCCAGTTCCTCTGCTGTCAAAGGGCCCTGCACCGAGGCCTCGTCGCTCGATGGGATATTGTCACGCATAACTCTCGGAACCCTAGCTGGCTGCCGTCGTGGGGCCATCCTGAAAAGAAACAGGTGTTCCACGGTCAAAATAGTATACCTGGTGGGCTGACACAAGTAATCACATAGAAAACTTGAAACACACATGCAATCAATGTTTTCGTGCATTAAGTCGGAAATCAGAAGTCAGGGTCCTGGTGTACGGATACGTCGGCCACCGCACCAACACTGGACTCCCTGGACTGATAACCACACTTAATATGCGTAACATTATTGATTCAAATAGAAAAAATATCAGAGTCCAGAGTTCTGTGGTAGAACCGAACTCCTCTGATACCAATTTGTCACGACCCGTCCTCGGGGCCCATGCTGTGACTACCCCAAGCCCGCCTTCCACAGGCCAGGGCTGGCGACTAGCACCAAGGCGTAATTCCCGATAAAAAGGGAAGGCATTTCCTTTGTAAAGTAAACAAACACCACAGAGTAAGCAAGCAGTAGAAGTAAACACTAAGTAGAAATTGAGTACAACAGTAAGTGCAGAAAAGTAAGTGGGCCAGAATACAAACCCAATCTGAAAGTAAAGTACAACTCAAAAGGGAAAACAACAACTGAAAAGTAAAGCCGCAGCCTCGATCCGTCCACTGGAAGTCCCACCTGAAGGGTGAGTACAGATAGCCGCCACATCTCCTCGGGTCCAGCCATCCACTCCGAGTACGTCCCGCCCAGTAGTCTACCTCCAGGTATAGTCCTGCTCTGCAAACCTCAACCACGATCAGCGCTGTCTGTCGTCTGCAACCAACACAACGTAGTGCGGGCATAACCTATGCAGGGGTGAGTATAAGCTACTCAGTAGGGACCCCGATACCCCCGAAGGACTCCCAGAATCCATGAAGGATAATCCAAAAAGGAAAGATACAATCACGAAGTAACATCTGACACTGCTTAGGTATATTCCCATACATATACCTAAGTCATCAATTCTCATTAGGCTCCAACATCCGAGCCCAAGTACAACCCATTCCACATAGGAAAGAAAAACGTAATCCACATAGGATGGCACAACACAATCCACAAAGGAAGCAAAACAGGATTCAACTCACACAGGTATACTTCTTCGTATGACGATAGAGATGATCAGATATTGCCACTGATTCATCTAAGCCGTCGGACCCACAAAGGATCGATAGGTACTAACCCCCGCAATGACCCACAAAGGATCTGACCCATAAAGGATCGATAGGTAACTGACCCCCGCAAAGACCCATACAGGATCAGACCCACATAGGATCTGTAGGCGCTGGCTCATACAGAACCGCTGAGCGATGACCCACACAGGATCAGACCAACACAAAATCAGTAGCACTGATCCATGTAGGATCGCTGAGTGCTGTAGTCATCGCCGTCGAATCTACTGAGGATCTCTGTACAGTCGTCGTCGTTGTCACAGTCGCAACGCAGCCAGCTCTAGGGTTCCCGCACACAACAAGCTCGTTCGGGAGGGTCCGCTCCACAAGACTAGAGGCTGATACATCAACTGACACAAAGTACGGAGTTGATGTATCCAAAAGTTTCATATCATCAGCAGGAACTCAGCATCATAGACGGCGCGTCAATCAGACCCCCGGTCTGAGAGTTATTGGCCTTTTCGTTCCAGGGGCTCGGTTGGTTTTTAAGGCAAAACCAACCCGACCATACTCCACCTGTGTCCAAACCTTGGGCGGAGTAAGCCAAAAGATCCTTCTCACTTATAGGTATCCAACAAAGTCAATGGCACGTCAATCGGACGTCCGGAGCTCAAGTTATGAGCGTTTCCGCTCTGAGGTCCCGGTTGGTTTTGTGTATGAACCAACTCGGCCGAACCCAAATTATTCTGAAACCTTGAGTGAGATATACCGAAACGACCGCCTCGATCCAAGTATCGCATCGCAATAGACGGTGCGTCGATAGGTGGCCCGTAGCACAAGTTATGGGAGTCCGACTGGAAAAGATTCAGTATTAAGGGGTTCGGGCCCGGTCCGACCCGGCCCGATACCCCCAGGGTCGACCCGAACCGGTTCGGGTCCGGCCCGATTGGGCGCGGCCCGGCCTGGTGGACCGGCCCAGCCTGGGCGCGGCGTGATGGGCGTGCTGGGTAGTCGCTCGGCCAAACGACCGAGCCGTTGAGCGGGGGGGGGGGGGGGGGGCTTGCCCCCTGGTTTGTAACCAGGAACCCCAATTAAGGGGGGCTGTTGAGCTGTCTGCTGGGGGTTCGTAACCCCCGACCTTCCTTTGTCCGGCCGGCCCGCTTGGCCAGCCAGTTTCTGCCACCGTGGACCTGCGACGGCCGGTCCCCCCTGCTCCGACGCCAGCGGCCCGGAATCGACCGCCGGTCACTCTGCTCCGCCGCGGCCCGGAACCGGCCGCAATCTTGGTTCGTCCGACGCGGCGTGATGGAACCATGCCCATCCGACGCATCCCCGCTTCGGCCGCAGTGTCTTCGGGTTTCTCCGACGTGGCATGACGACATCGCGTCCTTGTTCGATTTCATGGCATGGCGCGACGACGTCGTGCATTTCTTGCCGCACGATCCCGCGTGGTGCGACGACACCACAAAATTTTGTTCCAAACCACATTAGAAACCAACATGGATAATGGAGGAGGGTCGGTCGTGTTTGTGCGGTTCGGACCCCTCTCGTTAATTGATAGCAATTGGTCATATTCTATAAAGAACGTCAAAGTATTAATCATGAACAAAAATAATTAAATAAACCCCTAACTTGAGCGTAGCTTGAACGGAGGTTCGTCGAACGAGGATTCGTCGTGGAATATCCGTCGCGGGAAGAGGCGTCACAGAAAGAGACATCGCTGAAGGAGACATCGACCTCCGAGGAATCCGGCGTTCTTCGCGTTCTTCGTGTTCTTCGACGAAGAGGATGAAGAAACTCAAGACTCCCTTAGATTTTTCTCCCAAAGCTCTCAAGGCAACAAGACTCCAACCAAAATTAAAATAAGACACTTACTTATTTTATTAACACAACATAAGGTTTGAAATTCAAAGGTTTGAATTAAACCACAAAATTAAATTACACAAGTTGTCATAATTTATGAAGGGTTATGGAAAGTTAGGGACGGTGAAGGGGTAGGGTTCGTGTGGGCCCCACCACCTTCATAACCTAAAAATGGAAGTTGGGTGGTTTTCCCCAACTTCCACCCAAAGCTTAATCCACATAAAGTAAAAATAAAAATTGTTGCATAATTTTTATTTTACCTTCCACATAAATTAACAACTTATCTCATGTAAACGCAACTCCAGAAATGGAGTTACTAAGCAATTACTGGCGCCACGGTTCCATCAGTGCCCTCAGAATTAGATTCCGACCACCGGTTCAAAAGTTATAATTTCCCGCTCGTTCGTTCACTGAACGTACCCGAGCTAAACTTCAGATAGGAATTTCGGGCACACCGGGCCTTGGAATCAAGTGCCGTCAGAAACTGTGTTCTTGTAAAATCCCAAAGAAAATTAAGAAAAAAATTTTACTTGAATTTTACGGGTCTTTACACTCTTCATGTTGTCCCACCAAAAATGTTCCTTCAAATCGCTATACATCTTAGTGCTTCCTGGGTTTATAGAGAAATTGGAACTATGAGCATCATCCAACAATTCCCTTTTTAGATCAGGTATATCAGGAACACAAATCTCTTCCCAAATTTCAAAATTCCATCTTCATATACGAAGTCACTCAATCTCCCATCATTCACATATTTAATCTTCTTTTGAAACTCCCCATCATTAGCTTGAGAATTTTTTATCCTTTCTAGTAAAGATGGTTTTCCAACCATTTGAAAAATCATTGATGTTTCACCTTCCATGGTTATTCCCATATCCATCTTTACTAGGTCCATGAATATAGGATCCCTTTCAACTATCATCTTGCTCAAAAATCCATGATCCTTTCTGCTCAAGGCATCTACCAACTTATTTTTCTTCCCCGGGTGGTAGTGTATTGTGCAATCATAATCCTTGAGTAGTTAAAGCCCTCTCCTTTGCCTCATGTTGAGTTCTTTCTGTGAGAAAATATACTTCAAACTCTTGTGATCAGTATAAATCTCACATTTTTCATCATAGAGATAATGTCTCCATATCTTTAAATAAAAGATTACATCAGCTAAATTAAGATCATGAGTATGATAGTTTTTCTCATGAATTTTTAGTTGTTGTGATGCATAAGAAATAACCCTATCATTTTACATAAGGACACAACCAATTCCTTTATTTGAAGCATCACTATAAATAACAAACCCATCATTCCCCGATGGTAGAGTCAATATAGGAGCATTGACTAATCTTCTATTTAGTTCTTCGAAACATTCTTCACAATCTTTTGTCCAAAAAAATTTAACCCCATTACGTGTGAGCTTCGTTAGCAGGTTAGCCAGTCGGGCAAAATTCTGCACGAAATGCCGATAATAACCTGCTAAGCCAATAAAACTATGTACCTCAGTTATGTTTGTTGGTGTGGGCCAATCTTGGATTGCCTTTTTCTTCACAAGATCAACTAGGATTCCATCCTTAGAGACAATATAGCTAAGAAAAGAAATCTCCTGCAGCCAAAATTCACACTTGCTAAACTTCCCATATAATTCATGTCTTCTAAGAGTCTTTAGGATAATGCGCAAGTGATTTTCATGATCTTCATTACTTTTAGAGTATACCAAGATATCATCAATAAATATCACTACAAAATCATCTAGATATTCCTTGAAAACTCTGTTCATTAGATCCATGAAGACATAGGGTGCATTAGTCAATCCAAAAGGCATTACTGTAAACTCGTAATGCGCATACCTAGTCCGAAATGCTGTCATTGGAATATCTTCCTTCCTCACACACAACTGATGATATCTGGATCAAAGATCAATCTTTGAAAAGTATTGAGCTCCATGAATTTGGTCAAATAAATCATAAATGCGAGGTAGAGGATACTTGTTCTTTATTGTTATAGCATTGATCTCCATATAGTCGATACATAACCTCATAGATCCATCTTTCTTCTTAACAAAAAGGACAGGGGCTCCCATACCTTTGCCATTTTTCAACATTCTGATTCCAAAAATACTACTTGCACAAAAAACCTCACTCCACTATTTCGTGCACCATGCTGTTATTCATGCATAACTCAAATATTTCACGTATAACCCACATTTTTCATGCACCACTTCCTCTTCGCGTTCAAATCCTTTTACCAACAATCCATGTCTTCATTTTCCGATTTTCAGGCCCAAAAAATTGGCAAATACTGGGAAATGGCACCACCTTCAATACTATTGTCTTCTTGAACTGTATGATCACTTTACTAGGAAATATTCTGAAATTCCAATTAGGATTGACAACAAACACAAACCATAATCCAATTCTTTCATAAAACAACCATGGTTCCCAAATTGTCTTAGGGAACTGATTTTCAAGATGCCATGGTTCTTTGTATTTGTAGCAATGAACCACGCGTTGAGGTTCTAAAGGAGTGTTCCTCTCATCTATTGTAGCCGGGAGTCTTTATTAACAACAGTTAATAGCCAAGTGCCCTAATCTTCCACACATAAATCATTTCATCATCCCTTTAACACAATTTCTAGGGTGCTTCTTTCTGCACCTTTGGCAAGTGGGGTGATGGATCTTCTTAGTACTGTTGGATTTATCCATCGGACCACCAACATTGAAGTCCACCTTATACTTCTTACCCTAATGATACCCCTGAGATTCTCTGATCTCTATTTCAACCTTGAGGGAAAATTTAACAATTTTATTATAGCTGTCAAAGTCACGGATCGCCAGTTCTTTCCATAGGATAGGTTTCATCCCACCAAAGAAGCAGTCAACCTTGCATTCATGGGTAATGAAAAAGATGGAAGCGTATCATGCAAGACTTGTGAAGTTTTTCTCGTACGCTCCAAAAAATTCATCATCTTTTTTCTTGAGGTCAAGGAAGTACCTTTCCATCTTAATTCGGAGGGTGTGTGGAAAATATTTATCAAAAAAAATCTTCTAGAAATCCTTCCATTCCAATGCCTCAATCTCCTCCTCGGGCTTTGTATTTTTGATCAACGTCCACCATTGATCAGCTTCACCATCCATATGATAATAAGCTAAGAGAAAATTCTCTTGTTCAGAATATTGATGGACGGAGAAGGTATTTTCAATGGAGTTGATCCATTGTTCAATGATTGAGGGATCAGATGATCCATTAAAAATAGGAGACCTTTGTCTCATGAATCTATCGATAACAACTTATTCTTTCTTGGGGGGGGGGGGTTGAACGTTCCTCTTGACCCATGTTTCTATTCAAATCTTGAGTTATCTAAGAGAGAAGTGTGACAAAGTTTGCGATTCATTCTCCCATTGGATTGGGAATCTCATTAGTACATTCATCACATTGATCTTCACATCGGTTGTTAGCCCGAGTCCTCCTATTACTGGCCATTGGCTGGAATAAAAGGAAAGTTAGGGGTAACACATAAAGGGTAATACAAGGACAAAACTGATGACTTATAAATAACTTTTATTTCCTTAACATATGAATCTATTGGCTTCAGTCTATGTTATCCATGATCTAATTTATAACATATATTATTAGGGAATTGTTTTTTCCCTTAATAATGGTTCATACTAAGCTTGTGAATTTACCAAAGCATATACCCCAGGAGTGTCGTAACCAAGAGTGTAGCAAGGCCTGTTTTCGTGCACCAGTTCCCATCCGTGTCTAGCTCAAAGTGGTGTTTTCGGGTTTTACCCCTAGGATACATCTGTGCTAGAGCCACCTCTACCCGCTCGTATCCAGACAGGGATGCATTTTCTTGATAAACCACTTACTCAATACTCACCAAAACTTAGGGATATTCTTATTATACTTAGTCTTGTCTCTAAGGATTTACTATGGTTTTTTAATTCTAATCCCAAAAATAACTAAACCTATCCTCTGATACCAACTATGATAACCCTACTTTTTATTACACACTTAAACCTGATTTATTACATAAAATATTCACTTGATACAACATAGAAGATCGAGAGGTATAGTGTCTTTGGGGATTAGGAACATTACATAACATCTTAGAACATAAAACACACAACATATTTATTAAAAACATCCTTTACATGACCACTACATTCCCTCGTACTTAGAATTGCGTGGGATAACCTGAGGACATGCATAAAAAAAGGTGAACTATAAAGCCCAGTAAAGGAATAAACATGGAATAACATGAGGAATACAACACATGATAGACAATAGGCATATCAATGGATCACAAAAGAAACATGAACATAAAGTCATGATAAAGAATGATAATCCTAACATGGAAATGTGGCAACAACACTTAACATGAAATTAGCATGATCCAAGTCTCATTGCACATGGAGCATGAGTAAACCCTCATTTCACATGAAGCATGAGTAAATCCTTGTTGCACTTGAATTAGAATGAGTCAACACCCATTTCACATGACATACCATGATACTATACTTTACCTAATGCATTGGTGCGCTATTAGGTGACACCTTTTCTTAAACATTTCATTTCATGCATAAGTGTGCCACATGGATCATATAACATGGAATCAATCAACATCACAAGTTATTACATTATTAAGTAATATGGAATAAATACACGAAAGAACCATTCAATATGTCTATGTGCATAAAGGTTAATACCCTTGATAGAGACATGGGTATGGTATTCACTACACAATGATCTTGGATTGTAACAACGCGGTGCAATTTCGACAGCATAACGACGTGACATAAGGATTCATGAAAATAGTTGATGAGATAGAAAAGGGTGTCTCATAATATGTACATAAAATGGAAAGTAAGGGGGTCATATGGATACATGTCCCAACAAACTTAATATAATTTAGATGCATAATACAAAATAATTACTTGGATGTAAAAGAGGAGAGAGAAAATCCTTTCGGAATTTAGACATAGTAACAGGTGTACATGAGAGGAATTTAATGAGAGAAAAAGGGGTATCACATCATTAAAACATAAATAGGGCAGTATGGGGGAGGTGAAAAACCATACCCTAATATTTATAATTGAAATAAAATGGGAATAACAATTTAAAGAATATTGGACAAAAATGAGAAAGGAAGAAAAACCCTTACTTGGAAGTGTGCTTCCAATGGCTTGATAGAGGCTTGAGAGAGGCTTCTTGGGAGCTTGGGGTACCTTGGGAGGATTATGGAGAGAGGAGGGTAGAGGTTGGATGAACTCCAAAGGCTTTTAGTGAAGAGAAAGTGGGATATTGGGTGGGTTTATATAGGAAAGGAGAGGGAATTGTTTATTATTTAGGTTTGGGACACCTCACATTAAACTAATCAATACCACAAACCAGACCATGGTTTTTGCCCATGGTTTTTCCAAAGGGAAGTGGAAAAAAATATATTATAAGGCTAATTTCTGAACTTATTAAAATAATAGGGTTTCTTATGTGGAGGTGAGTCACACTCTCAAGGAAATCAATTTAAAAAGACAAAATGTTTTATAAGTCTTGGAGGATCCAAAAAATCTTTGTAAAATAAATCAAACAAATATAAAATCAATTTATTTTAATTATAAAACATATATTGGCCTAACATAAAGTTTATAGTATTTTTTTATATCACTATTGGGTCATTATGGTGTCATAAAACACATTATATATTTAAACGGTATTTAATTTTTACCCAAAAATTTGACTCTCTCAAAAAATTATAAAAAATTAACCATTGGATAATTTCAACATCCTGATTCCAGAAATATTATTCATTTTATCTAAATAATTTTCTAAATATTTTAATTTTCACTTTTAAAATAAAAACCGACATTTATAAAAAATTCATGGGTTTTGACAAAAATTGATTTCAATCCTTAATAAAAATTAAAATTTCATTAATAAAATTATACGATCATTTATATTTAATAAAAATAAAAATTAAAAATAATATTTTATTAAAATATTTTTTAATTCAAAAAACCATTAATTCATCAAAATAGATTTCTTAGTTGAACAATAACTAAAAATACTATTTGTTCTTTAAAAACTATTTACAGGGTAACAATAATAAAATGAAAGTATATTCATTATTATATATAAAAAGAATGTACATAACCATTATTTTAAGGTCTTGTTACACAACCCATTACAACACTCGCATAAGACCGAAGAGTAAGGTGTGCGATGGTGACTAACTCTTGGAGTGGCTCTGATAACATTTCTTGGGTGGTAATATCTATCAACTTCCACTTCTCTCATAGGCAGTACCACTCGAGATTTACATATTCAATCTTGACTTGGGATTGGTCAAGAGCAAAGCCCAAAGTTGTCACCTCCTTTCTGAACTCCGAAAAATGGGCTTCGTATGGGGCACGTCTACTGGATGAGGCCATTGCTTCATTTGTATTAGTAAATTGGATTTGTTAAAGCTCTATATTTATATTAATCATGTGATCACTGTTCAGCGACTATATTATCAATGATCACAATTCTTAACAGTATTTTAAAATATAAAAACATAAAACCAAATAAGTTGACATTTTATATAAAATTTTTACATAAAGAGACATTTAATTAGATCAAGGGGAATTTCCATTAATGAACATTTGGGTAGTTACAAATAAATATCTCAGAGTTCAAATTCTATTAATACAATGAATGAAAACAAGCCATATCTACTAAATATGAATACTTCAATAGAATCTTATGTGATTTACTCTAATGTATCATATCATTCAATGGGTGATCAAAGATTCAAAGGTAATTATGCATCTGGTAAGTTTGGGAAATTTAATTTGGAGGATGGTGAATCCCTTGATGTTATTGTAAAATGATAGGTCAATATTTGGATATATAATGTGGGATTCTTGAAGTTAACATATGTTCTCCACATCCCTAGTCTATATAACATTTTTATTTTCATTAGATAGCCTGATGAAGAAGTTTATGGAACTACCTTTGAGAATGGGATATAGAAAGTTAATTAAAGATCCATGGTAGTTGCATAAGGATTTAAATATGGAAATCTTTACCTGAACACCTAAGTGAAAATAACATGGAAGTGTTAAAGGGTAAGTTCATACTAAATCATGATCACATGAAAATTGGAAATTGTGAATGTTTTGGGCTGGTAAAGAAGATAATAGTATCCTTTAACTTATATTTTTAAAATATCAATAATCATAATTCATAGATTGTACACTTTGATGTTTGGGGACATTCCCCTTTTATGTCCTAATGTAGCAGAATTTACTTTTTTAACTTTCATTGATTATGCTACTAGAATATTATGGATTTAATTTTTTTAAATAGAATTATAATTTATTTTAGGTGTTCATTTCGTGGAATGATTTGGTGTAAAGGGAGTTATTATTGATGTTGAAGTTATTCTAGATAGAAAAATAGGGCAAGTACACTAAACAAAACATCCAAAAAATCTTCTAAGAGGAAATAATAAGGAATTAGAATATGGTGTACGGAACTCCAAAATATAATTGATTGGATAAAATAATTAATTTTATTTTGATATAAAGATATCAAAGTAGGCTATTTCACTCAAGAATTACCAAGGAAATTTGGGCAGAGGTACTAAATATAGAGGAATATCTCACAAACATAAGTAAAACATTAGTAGTTTGGAAGGAACTTCCAAAGGATCTATGGTCTATAAAGTGACTAGAAGTTCAATATCTTTAGGTCTTTTGTAGTTTAACATATGTACCTATAAATTCTAAGGATATAGATAAAATTTAATAAAAATCCAAAAATGTATTTTTTTCCATGGATATGAAGATGAAATTTTTGGATATTGATTGTGGGTTGGTGAAATGAAAAAAATAATAAGAAGAGGGAAATGGTATATTTAATGATTTTTTTTATAAAAAGACCAAAATTTGGCAGTGAATGAATTTGAGGGAAAATAATCTATTGAAATATAGGTTAATTAGAGTACTGAAGGATCACAAAAACTAAAGAACTAGAATGTAAGTATTGAAATTACCAAAATTCTAAGAGATCACCCATAAAGATTAATGGAGGATAAATCTTTATTGGGAGTATTGGAAGCATGTGATTAAAAAATCAGAGTATAATAAGACCAGGTATTGGAATAAAGAGAAGAACTAGGCAGTTCTATTTAACTGATTTAGTTGAGGAGATCAACCAAAACTAGGATACTAATTCAGTGGTATAGGGATGGAATGAATTTTCTACTCCTAAAGGTTTTAGAAGTATATTTTCTTAGAGACTCTAAGCAATGATATCCATCCCTGAATAAATATATGGAATTATTATAGATTAATAAAAATTGGAAAATGGTTGAACTTCTGGAATGGAAAAGGGCACATGAAAATAAGTGGGTTTACCAGATTAAGGAAGATAATGAAAGAATGGAAAAAATAAAAAGTATAGATAATAGTGAAAGGTTATCAACATAAGGATGTAGTTGATTTCTTAGATATATTCAAACTTGTAGTAAAAAATTCTACCATCCAAATAGTTCTAAGTATAATGGTTTCACAAAATATGTTTCTTGAATAAATGGATGGTAATACAACTTTCCTTCATGATGATTTGGAGGAATAAATTTACATGAGGTAACCAATAGGTGCACTAGAAGTAGGGAACCATATTTTGGTATGTAAATTAAATAAAATATTATATGGGTTGAAGAAATCACCATGATAATGGAATAAACAATTTAATGGATTTACATTGAAGGAAGGATTCAATAGATGTAATTTTTATCACTATTTTTATCAAAAGTATTAGGATGATGGTACTTTTATCTTTTTTTGGGTTATATGTTAATGATATATTTTCGGTTGGACCAGATGAATGAAATATCAAGAAATTTAAATATAAGTTTTTTGAATGTTATAAGATGAAATATCCTGGGAAATACAATAAAATCTTGGGGATGAGGATAAAAAGAGATAGGAAGACCAAAACATTAGTTTCATATTAGAAAAATTATATCTAAAAAATCATTGAAATTTTTGGTACATCTGAATTCAACCCAATTTCTACTCCTCTTTTCAAACACTTTAAATTGTCCAAGGAATAAGCACCTACAACTGAACATGTGCATTAGTACATGGAGAAAGTTCCTTACTATTTATCTATTTGTATTTAAATGTATGAAATTATTTATAGTTAACCATATATAATATTTTAAGGGGATTTGTAAGCATATCTATTCCAAACCTAATAAAGGAACATTGGGAATCTATTAAGTGGATCCTTAGACATTTGAAAGGAATAAAATAATATGATATTTTCTTTAAGGAGGAAGATCTAATATAAATATTTATTGGTGATGAATATTTTGGATATTTAGCTAGTTAGAAGAGCACAATAGGGTTTTTATTTATATATGGTGGAACATTAATCTGTTAGATATCATGATTGTATAAGATTATTAAATTATGTACAATGTAAGGAGAGTATTTAGCAGAAATGAAATATGGGAGTGATATGGTTTGGTTGAACTAATTACTAGAGGAATTGGGAAGAATTCAGGAAGGAGGGATTCATTTATGTGATATCCAATGTGTAATAAACTTGGATAAAAATCTAGAATTACATTCAAGGAAAAAGAACATTGACATGAAGTATCGCTTCATTAGAAAAATGTTGAAGGGAAAAGTGTTAGATCTCTAGAAGATCTACAGTAGGAAAAATCTGGTATCCATGTTCACTAAGACTTTAACACAATAAATTCGATGGTAATGTCTTGCCTCAGTGGGGATTGGGTGAATGGAAAAAGGTAGAGGAACACTAAATACTACAAAAGAAGAAAATTAAGGAAGTTTCTAAATAGTTGAATTACATGTTTCCTTGGAACCAGTATTTAAGTGGGAGATTTTGGGGATGCGAAGACCAATTTTTGGTCACCAGATGTTTATTCACTTAAAATACATTCTCAAGAATTAAGGTTAGCATTATGAGTCTAGACTCGGTAGGAAGGTAGTGATAGTTCATTTCTTTAATGGAAAAAAGGTCATCAGAAGTTGTATCGTTTGATGGAATCAAATATGGTCTAGAATTTTGAATAAATATATAAAAGGAATTATCTCAGAAGAATAATCTAGAATTATTTTATGATGTAAGAGGATGTGATCAATAGTGTTATGGGTGATCAACAGTGAGAATTTCACATGGAGGGCTCTCTATAAATGTGGGATGGTGGTATGAACAACACAACCAGCTAGAGTTTCCTATAAATGGAAGTGAGGATTGGACTTGAATAGTACATCTTGTGTCTGGAATAGTGAATCTTAATCATAATTGTTCATAATAAAAGTACACAGTAAATAAGAGTTCTACAAATTGTTAATAATTCTATAATGAAATATTACTAATAGAATTGTCAATTATATGTAATATATTTTCTTATGGTTATATAAAAAATTTACAGTGGTTACTCCCATGCACATAGGAAAAATCATCCAAATAATATTAATATAATTTATTGATTTAATTCTTTATGTACTTCTATTTCATTTATTACATTTTCTTGAATTGTTGTTACTTTTTTATGTTTGGGTTGATGTTTATGCCAGATCGACTTAGTATGGTGGGTAGGGTGAAGTGTATTCCTAATTTTGGTATATTTAGTTGAGGGTAACAAAATTTCTATAGGATCAATTTTCCAATGAAATGATATATGTATAAACTTATAGTGGATTTATGATCGTACTTTTGGTGGTTCTATCAATATTATATGCGATCAATTATTTTAGTTCCATCACCCAATAAGCGAGAGCTACCTTAAAACTATATTTCACTTATAGATTGATTTTAATGAATTTATATTTGATATAGATTACCTATATAGAGGTATTGACATTTCTAAGTAGTACAAGTTGAGTATAGGAGGAAAATCTAGTTAATTAGATAAGTATTATAACTAATTATATGATTTATTTCACAAGTAAATTTGAGTTGTTTTTTATTTATGATAAACCATCCTTGGATTAAATATCCATTATCTTTTTCCTCTCTTTGTTTTAGTTAGAGTCATTTTTAATCAATTAGGTAATTTAGTTTAGTTTAAGTAAAATCTTGATGAGTATTAACTATTTGATTTTAAGTTCCTATTTCTCATGGGTTCGAACTTAGGTATTTTATATCATATATAACTTTTTTGTAGTATTTGTGATTTGTGGTTTTATACTTATAAATTCTTAATTGATTCAATAAGTTAGAGAGTGTGTGTAGGATAATCCTTTGGGAAAAGGTCTTGATAAACCTGATGCTCTCTTCATCTTCCGCCTTTACCTAGAAAAGTGATAGTCTACCATGGTGAGATGATAGATTCTACCCAATCATTGGGTGATTTTACATCCCTTGGATACATCATAGAAAAGGGATACCATTGGATTACCTTTGGCGATATTCATCAAAATCATTTGACATAGGATGAAAAATATGCTGTAGCTACCTACGGTGTATGGTAGACAGATTTACATTTTTTTTTATTTTTATACATTCAGTTTAATTTATTCTTTCATGATGATTTTGTATTGGGTTTCTTTATAGCTTACACTAGTTTAAAAATTGTTTTATATCCCTATGAAACCTATTAGTGGTATCAAATCCTATAATGAATTAATATTCTTTAAATCATGTTGAGAAATGAATATATTGCATTGTATTTCATATCTTATTCCATGTCGTAAAATATGATTCAGAAGTTGTCTCCACTCGATTGAGTCACGAATTATGATAAGGGATATCGTTGCTAGTGAATTAGTAAAATCTTACAGATTTTTATTATCCACAGTGCATGCCACATGTATATCATATCCAATGATAACTTGTGTAATTTTTTCAAAAATAGAATATTGAATAATCTTTGTGATATCAACACATATTATAAAATACGATATGGTATCATAGGTGATGATATGGCTTTCAGTCATAAAATATGATTGATTATGTATGTCATTAACCAATCTATCATACCTAACAATTCAATCAAGATTATTAAATAACATCTATATCGTATCTTTTGAATTTGTCTATATCTTAAAATATGGTTAGTTAAAGAAAAAAATTATTTAATATCTATTATGCATTGATTTGTATGATTTTTAAAGTGTTTATAAATAAAGATAAATTGTATTCTGGGGTCATTTACTAATTTATAAATTGATCATAAATTAATTAATTATAAAATGTTTATAATTATTTATTAAAATTTAATAAATATTTATTAATAAATATTCATAAAAATTAAATGTAAATATCAAAATAACCTTTTAATAAACCATATGGAATGAATTAAAAATTAGAAATAAAACATTCATTTAAAAATCCTAAGTATAATTTATAAAAGGTTTATAAATTAAAAAATAATAAAAAATATAAAGTGTTTATATTTAAATTATTAATTTATCATAATTAATTATTTTGAATTTCTCAACTTAAAGAGTTTTTTTGGAAAATTATTTAAATATTATCAAAAATATTTTTGTATTATTAATCGTGGTTTAAATAATTTTAACTATATAATATTTAGATTATGTAGAATGTTTACATAATATATTTTGAAATAAATAGTGTTTATTTTTCATGAAATACCATATATCTACAGTGAAATTTCATATAATGAATAATGTGAAGGAGTTTAAATTTTGAAAAGAATATATAATTTTTATATTCAAGATTATAGAATGTACATATTGAATAGATAAAATTATAAAGTGTTTATAATTGAACTTTTATTTTTGAATTGTTCATAAATGATTATCTCATGTTTAAAGATGTGAAATTTTCATTGATTTAAATTTTATTCACTAATTTGTTCATAATTATAAATTTTTTATATTATAAATATGCTTATTATTTGTTTTAAATGTTAAACTACTTCTATAGATTATCATACAAGCATCTAAGGAGTTATATGCTATGCATGATATTGTATTTAGTTTCCATTTACGTTAAATTTAGTTTGTAAGTAAAGTTTTTTGATTGAATTTAGTTGCTTAGTATATTTTATACATATTAGTGTTGTTTTGTGATTTAAAATTCAAATATTTAGGAGAGGGAAAATTATTAATAGGGAGATTTATCTCAACATTAATAGATGATTTTCTTCCAACATTAATAGAGAGTTAATTATCAATATTAATGGATGAGAAATTTAATGTTGACTGTATTAATTGAAGATATGGAATTTATGTCTATATAAGAGGACGTGATATCATATTTTGGAATGTTTTCCAGCATGATGTAACCGACGAGAGAGAACTGGGAAGGGGTTTCTTCATTTTTGGTAACTGGTACAAAGAGATAATTATGATAATGTAGCAAATATGGTGGTTATTTCAATAATGGTGATGATTTAAAGCATTGAAGATGGTGAATAGATGATAGATGATGAATGTTCCATGTATTTAAAGTCCTCTTGGTTGCAAAGATCAAGTAGTGTTCCTTGATTGTGATGATCAATGGTACATCAAAATGGTACATTCATGGGTGTGATAAAAATCCCTTTGGGTGTGTTATAAAAAATAATTCAAGTGTGTTGTAAAAATCCTTTGGGTGATGTGTAGAATTCCTTCAGGTTATAAGAGGACTTAGGGTGATAAAAGTCCTCCAGGTGAATCTTCTAGTGTGTTTTGTGACAACTTCTACTGCAACGTCGGGCTCCGCCCCAATAGTGGTGTCATAGGTATTAATTGAAGTGTTCAATTTTAGAACATGATGACATGAATCTGGTGGAGCAGTTTGTCATGTAATTTAAGGACATTACCAAAAGACAATGGTCGCACCAAAGGTGTTTCTGGGATATCAAAAGTCCAATTGACTAGTTTGGAGTCATGAGGAGTGTTCCATTGTTGGTGACAGTTAGAGTTTTGTTGAAGATGATTGTGGTTCCTTAGGTTAGGTGGTCTATCAAGTGTCTATAATAATGTCACCAGAATATGATGATGATATCAATGGTGTTTCAAGAATATTGAAATTCTTCTTGGATATAGGTGTCATGCGGCGTGTTCCATTCATTGGGTGATATTTGGAGTTTGGTGGAAGGGTACTAAAATTATGGAAAGCAAGATACCTAGAAGACCATGACAACAAGAACTCAAGTTGAAATCAGGAAATAGATGACTATGGAGTATTTAAATTTTAAATTAATGTAGAGATTTTGGGGTTTTTTTGATTTAAAATTTTAATATTATCAAGAGATAAAATTATTAATGAAGATATTTATCTCAAAATTAATAGAGTATTTTCTCCCAACATTAATGGAAAGTTAATTCTCAATATTAAGGGATGGAAAATTTAATGTTTTCTACATTAATTGGAAAAAGTGACTTGATGTCTATATATGAGGATGCAGTAGCATATTTTAGAAAGTGTGCCAACACAATGTAGCCGATGAGAGAGAACTAGGAAGGGGTTTCCTTGTTTGCAGCAAATGGTGTGAAGATATGATAATGATAATGAAGAGAATATGGTGATTAAATTAATTATGGTGTGTGAATTGCGATTATTGAAAGCATAAAAGATGGTGTGTGATTAAAGATGACGACTGTTCCATGCATCAAAATTCCACTTGGTTGCGAAGATCAAGTAGTATATCTTGGTTGTGGTGATCGGCGTTACAACTAAATGGTACGTTAATGGGTGTGATAAAAATTAATCCCAGTGTTGAGTTGTGAAAAATCCTTCATGTGCATTGCAAAAATACTTTGGGTGATGTGTAAAATTATTTCAGTTGATAAAAGGCCTTTGGGTGAATCTACTTCTGTGTTGTGTGACTGCTTCCACTACAACATCGGCCTCTACAACAATAATTATGTGATAGAGTTATTATGGATTAGAATACCTCTTGAGTAAAGTATCCCTATTAGAGGGAATTTGGGTCAAAATTATCACTGGCCTAGAGGATTACGTGTTATTCTAGAAATTGGGTTTTTTTTATTTATGGCATCAGGCTTACTCATGAGGGTATTTTCAATTTCATATAATTCGAAATATTTTCATGAAAATTTCATGTAAATTATTCATGTGATGAATTTAGATATGTGTTAATATGTTTGTCTTCTATCTTTGGTTGAGTAACACAAATCATGGGTTGTGTAAAGAGTTACTCATCAATATAGTTGAACATATTAACACTCCTGGGGGATATTCTTAGGGAATTCAAATACTCTTCATGAATCATCATGAAGGTTTTAAATAGAATTTGGATATGAATAACCTAGGATAAACATAGGGTTTCATAGTTTAAAGAAGGTTTAATAATATACACATCCTATAAGAAGGTGTTCATGATTATGTGTTCCCTCACTTTGATAAATATTTCTTACTCTATTATTTTTGGTTTTAGTCAATGGATGGAACCTAAAGGAACCACATTAATGGTGATTGTGATGGACAATGAAATTATTGTACAATTAATAAATTGAATTATATAGGAGATGGAATGAAAAATCTCATTTCTATGCTCACCTAAATTGCTCAAGATATGAATCATGCTAGAATTCCAAATGAAAAAAGGAGGGGAAAACATTCTATTGAGTACTTCATGAGGCAACATATGCCTCCTTTAATCGGGTCTTTTGATCCAGTTGTGGCTGAAAAATTGATCTATATCACTAAAAAGATATTTTCTATCCTCTGGTGTTTGGAACATGAAAAATCCATTCTGGCAATTTATCGATTAGAAGGTTAAGAAGACTAATGGTGGACTCTAATCAAGAGTATGATGAAGCAAGATAAAATCGAATCCATGAATTGGGATGAGTTCAAGAACTTATTTTTCAATAAATAATTTCCTTGTGTCATTCATATGAAGATAGAAAAGGAGTTCCTTGAGTTAAAGAAAAAAATGATTAATACATGGGCACCTATGAGGCTAAATTTATAAGACTTGAGAGGTATGCTTCTAGTATGATCATCCAACCCTAAAGTAAAGTTGGTATGTTCTTTAGTGGTTTAAGTTCAAGTATTATAAGGGTATTGGCCATAAGATACTTTATTAGCTATGAATATATTGTGAATTGTGCAATCAAGGTTGAAATAGAGGTTGGAGTTATGTATCAATCTCATGGTTTTGACCAAAAAGGGAAGATAGAGTTAAAAGGAAAATCTCAAAACCATAGAGAAAAGAAGATGAGCTTTCCTTTATGATCTAAGTGTGGGAAGAAGCATGAAGGAAATTTCCTTATGGGGTCTAATAAATGTTTTAAGTTTTTAAGGGAAGGCCATCATGAAATTGATTTCCAAACTGATGGGAAAAAGTAAGATATTGATGAAAATAGAGGGAAAGCCACAAAAAATGCACCTACTGCACTTCAGTGCTTCAAGTGTAAAGAGAATGGGCATTATGATAACCAGTTCCCAAACCCGAGAGTTAGTGATGATGATCAACATTAGTAACCTCTTAAGCTGAGGGAAAAGTAAAAATCTCATCTGATCACTATTTTTGATAAGGGGTGAAATAATAAAGCTGTGAAAGGTAAACTTACTATCCACTCTAGAAATAATAATGACTTATTTGATTCCGGATTTACCCACTCTTTCATATCTAAAAAATTTTATTAGGGTATTATTATTCTAAATAAATGGTTAGATATGGAATTATTAGTGAAAACTCCCAATGGTATGATAATTGCATCTCTAGTCTATGATTCCTCTCTAGTTGACATTTTTGGGAATGTGCTTCCTACAAATATTTTCATTCTTTGTTTGAATTTGATGTATTCATAGGCATGGATTGACTTTATCTACACAATTAACACATCAATTGTTGAGAAAATGAAGTTATTTTTGATTTTAAAAACTATACTATGATTGTCTATCAATGTGACGATAAGTACAAACTTCCTATGGAGATTACATCCTGTGTATTGGTCTTAATTACCATTCAGAAGGCATGTTTATCTCAAATGGTTGGGGAGAAAATTGTTATCGATGATATGCCTTTTGTTCATGAATTTTTGGATGTATTTTTGGAAAAGTTTCCTAGCCTTCCACCAAAATGTAAAGTTGAGTTCTTGATATAACTAATACCCGATTTCACACCAATTTTAAAGTCTCCCTATATAATGGCCTCAAATGAGTTTTAATAATTAAAGAAGAAACTCCAAGAAAAACTTGATATGGGATTTATTTATCCAAGTGTGTCACCTTGGGGTGAACCTATTCTTTTTGTGAAAAATAAAGATGGATTGATGTGACTCTACATTGATTATCAGGAGTTGAACTAGATCATGATCAAGAAAATGTATCCTCTTACACATATTAATGACTTGTTTGATTAACTATGCAGATCTCAATACTTTTTCAAGATTTACCTTTAGTATGGATATCATCAATTTCGAGTCAAGAAGGAGGATATAACCAATATTGCATTCCATACAAGTTATAAACACAATGAAAATATAGTGATGCATTTTAGTCTTACTAATTCCCCTAATATTTTTATGGATTTTATGAATAGTTTTTATAGATTACCTCAATCAGTTGGTGGAAGTATTTATAGATGATATTATTATCTATTCAATAATACAGGAATACCATGAATTCCACTTGATAATTGTACTAAAGACCCTAAGTATAGATAAAATGTATAAAAATTTAAAAAGTTATTTTTTTCTACAAAAGGTTTCATTTTTGGGTCAAATAATCTCAATATATGGTATAAAAGTAGATCCATTAAAGAAAAAGGATATTTAATGTTGGTCTAGACCAACCATGGTGACTGAGATCCATAGTTTTCTTGGTTTAGATAGATATTATTGATGGTTTAGGGATAATTTCTCATGACTATCCAATCCTATGACCAAGTTAACTCAGAAGGGTGCTAAGTTCTTTTAGAGAAATGAATGTGAGGAAAATTTCAAGGAACTGAAGAGAAGGTTAGTTAGAATACATGTTCTTACATTACCTTGTAGTAGATAAGGGTTTGTAATATATAGTGATGCATCCAAAAAGGTATTGGGATGTGTTATTATGAAGAATATCATGGTTATAGACCATGTATCATGAAAATTAAATATTCATGATCAAAAGGACCCAACTCATGATTTGGAGTTAGCTATGGTAATTTTTTCATTATAGATATAGAGAAATTATATTTATATAGAAAAGTTTGATATATATACTGATCATAAAAGTTTGAAGTATATACTCCCATAGATGGAGTTGAACACATTCCAGAGAAGATGGTTAGAGCTAAAAAAGGATCATGGATGATCAATACATTACCACCCTAGGAAATAAAATAAAGTAACAAATACTTTTACATCAAAAGGATTATGCTATCTTATCCATGATGAGGATTAGAAAAGATGAAATATTTCTCGATTTGGAAAGGATGGACCTGGAAATCCTGAAGAAAGGGGAGAAATATTATCTTGATCAACTAAATGTTCAACCCTATATCCAAGTTAATATTAAAGAGGCTCAAAAGGAAGATGTAGAGACAAAAAATAGGGTTAGAAATGTTCCAAAGTTAAACCTTGATCTAGATGGAATGATAAGGTTTAGGAATCATGTATGTGTTCCATCTATATTAGATTTGAATAAGGAACTATTATAGGAAGATCATAGTACTTCATTATCTATTCATACTGGAAGTAAAAAAGATGTATAGATACTTGAAAGAATACTTCTGGGGGGATGGAATAAAAAAAGATATATCATATTTTGTATCTCAGTGCTTGGTATGCCAACAAGTTATGCTTGAAAGAAAAAAGTCTAAGGGGTTGTTGCATCCATTACCTATACCAGAATGGAAATGGGAGAACATCACTATATATTTTGTCATTGGACTCCCCAAAACCTCTAAAGGGTTTAATTATATATGGGCAGTAGTCAATCACCTTACCAAGTTAGAACACTTCATTTCTATAAGATAAGACTTCTCTCTGGATCATCTTTCCATGATATACATTAAGGAAGCGGTAAGGTTGAATGGAGTACCACATTCCATGGTATATGATTAGGATATGAGGTTTACCTCAATGTTTTGGTGAATTATTTAATAAGAAATTGATACAGAATTGAGTTTCAACACTACTTATAATCCTTAGATGGATGGTTAGTATAAAAAAATTCAAACCCTAGAGGGTATGTAGAGATCTTGTTTTTTGGATTTCAATGGTTGTTTGGATAAACAAATTTTTATAGTTTAGTTTTCTTAAAAAAATATATTTTTATTAATAATTAAAATTGATACTCATGAATCCCTATATGAGAATAAATATAGAGCTATAATGTGTTGGTATGAAGTTGAATAAAGAAAGCTATTGGGATTTGAGATCACTGAAGAAATTCCCAAGAAAGTTAGAACCATACAACAACATATCAAGGAAAAGAAAAGTTAACATAAAATTTATACTAATAACCATCATTGTGATATAGAATTTTAAGTTTATGAGATGATGTTTCTTTTAATCTCTCCTTATAATAAGGTTTTTAGATTCTAGAAGTAAGAGAAACTAAGCCCTAGGTATATTATATCAGTCCCTTTGAAATTCTTGATCATATCAGGTTGGTAGATTATCACTTGTAACTTCCTCCAAATATCTCTCAAGTCAATGATTTTTTATATGTATATCTATTGAGTAATCACATATTAGACCCTTCACATGTGTTTAAATTAGATTTTATACCGCTGGAGTAGGTTCTTTCTTACGAGGAACAACCAGTTGAAATTCTAGATCATTTATAGAAGTTTCTACGAAAAAAGACCACTCACCTAGTCAAAGTTTTTTTTGGAGAAATCAACAATTAGAGGAATATATGTGGAAACTTTATAGGATATGATTAGGTAGAAGTATCCTCATTTTTTGGTATAATAATGATTAAATTCAAGGGTGAAATTCATTTTAAGGGGGGTAGAATTTATCACCATGAGTTTTTATAAATTTTTTTCTGAATAAATTATTTTTCTATAATGTATTACATTACAATATACACCAAGTTAATATTTCATTATACACTACACCAATATAATATTTCACTATACACAACACAAACTTGGATTATATCACACGAAACACTGAGCTTCTATGAAACAATATTTTATCATTATAATTATTTAAACGAGATAGTTATAAAATATTCATTAAACTTAGTAATATTAATAGTAATAAATGATTTTTAAATATTATTCATAATGTTTTTATATAAATAAAACATATTGATAATAAAACATTTTATTTTTGGTAAATTATTTATATATTTGAAAATATTATATTCTCAATGAGATACTTTTATGTCCTTCTATGAACAATAATAAAATTAATTTTAGACAATTTTAGAAATTGAATTTGATAAAATAAACTTCAATTTTTAATTCATAATTTTAAACTTATCTTATAGTGAATTTTTGTGTTTTTTTGAAAAACTTCATTTTTGGATGAAGAGTGAAAAATACAGAATTTTAATTAAAAACTGCTTTTTATTCTAATTTATTTATATTTTTAAATTATATTTTAATTCAGGTTTAAAGTTTAATTAGGAAAATTTTACATAATTTAATCCAATTTATTTCATTAGAACCAATTTCACATTTAAATTGTATATAAAAACATTTCAAACTTTTAAACATTTTTTCTTAAAAAACCCATTGTCCCGACACTTCTATAGGATTAATTTTAAATTACTTTCTTCCACTTACATTATTATAATTTGAAAAAATGAATCAAATATTTGTAATAATATTAATTTATAATTTATAATAATTTAAACTTAGTTTTTCCCAAAAATATTAGAGAATGTAATTAAAATTAATTACAACGATTAAGGTAAAACCATGATTACTTAGTCATTAAACTTTAATTTAAAGGTAAAAATAACCAATACACATGCCCAAAATACATTTTATGTAAATATTTTGAACAATTACCATCTTTTACCTAACATGGACAATTATTAGAGTCACATGATGTAAGGGAGACCTCTCAATAATGTTTACCTTTTTATATTTACAAGAATTCCACTTCTCCTCCAATATAAAAGAGAACTCACCCCTCACTTATTCACACCTGTCAAGACATTTGGATCTTCCAAAATCTCCCCATATCTATTTAAAAATTATCTAACTTAATCCTATAATCCTCCCTTTGAGAATAAATCTGATCAAGTAACCCCTTTAGTGCAAACCAAGAGGAGTTACCCAAAGAAGAGGTAACATCCTTCCGCAATCTATTTTTTTTATTTTCTTTCTCCAACACCTAGATCATTACTATTACATGATTATATAATAAAAAAATTATCATAAATTTATTTATATGTTTTTATTATAAACTTTATACCTACACTTAAACACACTTCTATCAAATGGGTAATGAACATACCGTTCGTGTGTACAACGGACTACCGCCTCGTGAAACAATGTCGTTTGTTTTTCCTTTCCCACCTCTCATGGTTAATAATTATGATTTAATACTATTTTTATATAATATATATGATATATATGATGTATTTATTATTATTTAATTATTATATAAAACATTCATTAATTCTTTCCATTTTGTGTAAATACGATAACTTCGTTTATAGGCGTGTGGACTACCGTCTCCTCAAAGCATTGTGATTCATTCATACTTTACATGGAATGTATTAGGGATGGGTTTAGTAAAATTATATGATATATATGAAATTATAATTTTATTGGAATGATATTATGCACACAAATACACACACACACACATGTCATTTACTTTCTTTCAATATGATAATAAACTGGAAACATCATTCATGCGTACGTACGACCTGCTATCTCCATGAATAGTGTAATCCATTTCATATTTATATATTTCATAGATTATTATAAATAAATATATAATAAATATATATGATATTTATATCATTTTTACATTCTATATATCATGATATAAGTATGAGGACAAAAAATATAACAAATCAAAGCACATATAAAAACAAAGCGGTCTTTACCCGAAATGTAACTTTAACATGGAATTGTTAATAAACAGGTAGTATAAGGTCATAAGTAAATAATATATGGTATGATATTATTTAATATGGTTATATAATAGATTTACAATAAACTTATAATTATTATATAGGAGGTTCGAATGAGTATGAAGAGAATCAAGACATAAGGTAAGGGGATTTCTAGTCTCACTTTTATTTATACGAGACTTATGCCTTGTTCACCATTAACTTCTTTATTTGTGGTGTATATATTAGAAATGAATGTGTTATATTATTATTATACTTAAATTTATGGGTATTTATATATCAATTTTATGATCTCTCTTTCATGGGGTTTATGTTTCAAAAGTTCCCAAATCGGTAAAGTAATTTTGTCTCAATTTGCCTTCTTTGAGACACATGTTTTTTATACACCTATATTCTTTTATGAGGTGTGTATACTGTCACTTTGACATGATATATCATGAATATTACTATTTTAATGATATTATAAGATTCATGTAATGTTATTCTATCTTTGTTATTATGATTTAATGTTACCAAAGTGGCGATAGTTCATTGCTACAATCTCATCGTTTATCGGGATTGTTTATAATTATGCTTAAATTGATGAAATATTATGATCCATCTCTCAATAAAACTTATGATTTTTATTATCCTATGTTTTTTGATGATATATTCATATATTGGTACCATTTTCCACTCTTTGGTATCTAATATAATTAAAAAAATGTTTTTAAGAAAATATGACCTTATTTCTATCTTTAGCTGGAAATAAATTTTATTCAAAAAAGTATGTTTTCAAAAATGTTTTTAAAATGATATATTATGATAATTTTCAAGGAAAAAGGATTTTAATTTTTTTTATAGTTTTCAATTATTTCTTTATACGTTTTCAAATCTATTTTCAAAGAAAAATACCTTTAAAAAATATTTTTTGTTTTAAAAAGTGTTTTTAAAGAAAAAGGATATTTTCCTCAAGAAATGTTTTTAAAAGATATTTCATAATTATTTTCCATCTAAGATGAAATCCATTGTTGTTACTTATACCTTTCTAGGAAATGATCCAAAGGTTCCATTCATATCCTTTCTCTGAATGGTTTACGTTTTTTTGATGGAATGATGTTTATGAAACCCATTTCGCATTCACAGGTTATATGATTATGAAACCCGATTATTTTCAATGGTTATGATTTTATGAAAATGATTATTAAACATGTATCTTTTCCAAAGGTTCTGATATAATGATATGTTTATGATACCCATTTAATTTCCTATGTTATGATATTATTGTTTATGATCTTGTGGAATATGTATGTATGATTTCATTATGAAATGGGTGGGACCTATATCTTCCTCCAATGTATTAGGTAAATATTTATATCTCATGAGATAATTATGGGAAACAAGTCTATGAGATCGATCCAATATGGGAAGATGGGGAAACCCGATCCACTATGGGAAGATAGGGAAACCCAATCCCTTGTAAGGAAAGGACTGTGACTGGGATGGTGGTGTATCCCACCCAGTAAGTGTAGTCCCCATGAGGTTCCTTAGTAAGTTTTGGAAATTCACCTTGACTTATAGAGAATGATATTACATGGTTATGTGTATTCCAAAATTCCATGTCTTATTCCTATGTTAGGATTTTATGGATTATTCTCTTGATTCCCTTATGATTCATGTCTTATAAAATTTTAATGTTTATTCCATGACTATTATTTATGATATTTTATTTACAGGGTATGGTCTTATATTTTTATGATCATGTTATCATAACCTTATGCTCATGATTATAATTATATATCTCCCTTGTTTACCCTTACCGATCATCTGATCTCACCACTTTTTATGTTTCCTTTCCCTAGGTTATGAAGATATGTATTATTTACGATGTGTCTAAGAATGGTTCTAGTCATGAAGAACCTAGTGAGAGATAATTTAGCTCACTAATGTACCAATTTTTATGTTTCCATGTTTCTAAAGGCACTAAACTAATACTATCTTTGGGTTTTTGTTTGTGAAATAAATGATGTAATACTAATCTATGAAAAGTGAGGGTCACTATAGTAGGTGTGAGGAGAGTATTGCAAGCTCTTTCATGCCTTGATCCTTGAGTTTTCATGGGTATTTGGGATTTTTTTTCATTCTAGATTGATATTTGATGGATTTATTGGACTAAGATTTGATGGCTATGGAAGTGATTCTTTGATCCTAATTGGAATTATATGAGTTGCCTTGTGGGCTGTATTTTGGTGTTTTAGGGTAAATATGGGAGAGAGAATCAATGCATGAGGTCAGATCCTAGGGTCTGAAAGACCATATAGCAAACAATTCCTTGATTTCTGATCCATTCAATATACCAATGCACAATTAGTACATGGATTCAAACCATGTGTCCAAGAAGATCATGATTCTGCATCATGGTTATTTTTTCAATTTATTCTCCATGAATCTTATATTTAAAAGTATGTTAGGTAAATAGTAAATCTGTAATGGTGGGTCTTGTGATATTTTTACATTGTTGGATTAGATTTTGTTTATGGATTATATTATGCCTTGATATGTCGGTTGGAATGTCCTGAAGGCCTTTATTTTTTTTTGATAATCCACCTTTAAAGGGGTGAGGTGGAACCCTTACAAGGAACAAAGGATTAGAGAAAATTATATGACCCGTAGTTCTTAAAGGGAATCACCTAGACACGACAACTTAGAACTAATCCTCCCTAGAATATGTCAATATATCAGCACTCCACCTTTGTAGGGATGGTCGGCTAGCTGTCCTATGCAAAGCTACACATGACCAATACCGATGACAATGCCATATCCTCTCATTATTCCAATTCTTGTTAGATCGGATATAGTGAATGCACCTTCCTTTAATAATTATATTAATCCTTTTCCCTTGTAGTATTACTAGTACATCTGCATCATCATGTGGCCTGAAGGCCTAGGGGTGGCCCTAAGGCCTTAAGGTGGCCTAAAGGCCTTCAGAGACAACTGGCCCAAAGTCATTGGGTGGCCCAAAAGCCTTGTAGGACCTGATGACTAAAACGGTGGCCCAGAGGCCCAGATGGATGAATAGTTCCAGCTGTTATTGTACCAAACAGTGACTACTACAGTACCTTCTATAATACTTTTATAGTAATGGAAATATGTGTCCACATAGATTCGATCTTGGGTATCTTTGATTCACTTACTGAGTTCGCACCAACTGGGCTGTGGCTCATGTGCAGCCTTGATATGTGATTGTGCATAAGATGTGAAACTGATTTTTGTGTGTGAAAAGTAGATTTCATGAGAAAAATTTTCTAGTTTTCACACAATTAATGAGGTTTCAAAGTAAAAATAGACTCCATGTGGGATGTTTAAAGTATGTTTGATTTTATAATAAAATTAAAATAGTATTTTTAAAGGTTTTAATGTATGAGGACTATTATTTTAATGAGAGTGTGATATAATTTTATAAGAAATTAGTGATGTTAAAAAAATGTGATTTTAGGGTTTGTTTAGGTTTAGGGCTACGATTTCTGTTTAAAAGAGGTGAGTTATTTGAATTTGTTTCAAATTTCAAATGTTTGTTTCTATAATGAATTCCAAGAGAGAGATTTATTTTTAAAACTATGTGGTGTTTTATTGAAACCAGTTTTGGAAACACTTTGAATGGTCCAAGTTGAGTTTGAACTTGGGTTTTCAATTTTATAATGGTTTCCATTTGGATTTTGAATAAAATAAGTCCCAATTTTAATGGTTCCTTAGATTTCAAAATGTGTTTTGGAGGTCCTATCTAAAGGGGGTGGGGGTCCATGATTTTAAATTGATGGTTTAAAAAAATTGTTTTTCTTATTTTAATAAATAATATGTTTGGATTTGTCCCTTGTGTGATTTTGGGACTACTTGATATGATTTCAGAGACATGATATAGTTGATCTCATGACTTTAATGGTTTATTTAAGCCTCCAAAAAAGGTCTAGTATGGAAGTAGAATTCTTGTCTTGGGAGGTTTTACTCCTCATTAATTTAACACTACCCAAGCTCCAAATGAATTGGAATATGTTTTCTTCTCCTCTTAGTAGGGTACCTAGGTTTTATTCAAGTCTATTTTTGTTTAGAGAGTTTTATTGGAAATAATATAGGATTATTTTATTAGGATTTGATCCTTGGTTTAATTTTTGGATTAGTGAGGGGTTGTTTTGTTGGAGACTTTTATGTGAGATCTAGTTTTGGATGTTTGTTTGAATGAGATTAGAGAAGTTTCATGTTAATAAAGTGACCATAATTTCATGAACCATTAGGATGTGAGGTTTTTTATATTTTAGGATGAAAACCTATTTTGGGATTTTTTAGTGATTTTGAAGAATTTGTGACATGAGGGAAACTTTGTGAAATATTTTCTTGGGCGACACATCAATTTCTCTATATGAGCGGTGGTTGTTTTAGGGATGTATACTCGACATTTCTTAATGGTTTTAATTGTAGACTTTACATGTTGTAGACGTTTTTTCTTAATGGTTTAGACATGGAAGACCTATGGTATGTGCATGGATAATTGGGGGGATAGTTTTGTTTTCAGTTGGACTGTGGGTGCCACTGATATGAGTTCCCTATTAAAACCACAATGGGATGATATACTATGGGTATGAACTCTATAACCCTCACATGAAGTGTGCAACCTAAGGTTATAGTTGCTTCATTTCTTAATGAGGCATGTTCCAAGTTTTTTTCTCCTTGTATTTAAGATTCCATGAATTTGGTGATCTAGTTTTGTGGTCTTTTGGGATAATTTTTAGTCTAGTACCTCTATGGTGGTTTTAGAGCCAATGTTTTGTGGTTGTCGTTGTCTAATGGAGTTTGGTAATTCTCTTAGATATTTTTGGAATTTATTTGTTTGGTGACATCCTCTTGTTTTTTGAAAAAAGTGGTTATTTTTTATTCTACTATTTTATATTATCTCTAAATAGTGGGGAGACCTATGCTAGGTCTCTATCTACCAAAATTTCTTTTGATAATCTGTAGGTTAGTTTCAACTTTCTATTTCTTGATGTTGATTGAGGAATTCATCAGGTTGATCAAAGAATTCTAAGTTTATTATTCTTATTTGGTTGTATTATACTTTGATTTAAGACTTTCTGGGGGTAGAAAATGGAATTGTGGGAAGAAGTATGATGCCTACATGTCACTATTACTATATAATTTTTATTATTTTATTCCATTTTGGGTTCTCTAAATTTATAATTATTTTGGGAGAATGGTTTGGGGTACACAGTTTGCGATAAACTATGAGATGACCCTTTGATAAGATAAAATCATATATATATTTTTCTTTCATTTCGTTAAGGATTATCCATGTTTTTACTCAATAATTAACCAGGTATGTTTTGTTTATTACATAAAATATGGTTTCACTGTTTCAAATCAAAAGTTGGAGAGACTGACAAAAAATTCCCACTACACATCATGAAACTCCATTACACGATGTGTAGATAACTTTTATAGGATAAGGATAAGTCATGAATAATTTCAATCCATGAAGCCATTAAATGATGTGATTCACCAATACACATCATGTAACCTTTGGATTTAATTATTATTTTCAAGATACAACTTGAAGGCAGATAAACACCATGAATCCCTATTACACATCATGAAAGGAGTCAAATTTCCAAATCTACAAACAAGAATCACATGAGATTCATGAAGATTCAAAAATTGTGTAGAAAAACTCATATTGGAATTAAAAGATGTGAAACACCATTATACGTCATGTAATTTTCCGATTATTTAACTACAACGGGAATACTGTAGGTATAGATAAGATGAAATTTTTAGTTTTCTCTCATTTTTATCTAGTTTCTCTCTCAATTTTCTTCCACCATTTCTCCCTAAACTTAGTTTACATCAATTATTTTCATTGTTTTATGATTAATCAAGACTCAATCATTAATTTGTGAAGCACTCTTCATTATTGTTTCATTGCCAACATCATTCTATGTGCGTTCGTCATCTCGATCATCAATAGTTTTCTAATCCATACCGCACTTGTTCATGTTCTTATTTCAATTAAGTATTTGATTGGAATTGTGATTTTTTCAAAGATTGTATTTCTTATTCTCAATTTCATGTTTTTTAATTGGTTAATATTAATCCTTGTATTTTTTTTAATTTCTTAATATTAATTTCCATTGGTATGGTAACCATGTTTTCATTTATTATTTTATTTGTAATTGATTCTACCATGAGTAGCTAAACTGCTTAGGCTAGGGATAAAGAGTAGGGGTGATTGAATCCAATGAATCTTTAATTCTCAAATTTTGTAATCTTAAGGAATAATAATCAGGTTAAATAAAAATTGTTAAATCCAATTACTTTAAGTGAACTTGACCATGGGAAGATTGAATGAAAAACCCTAATCTGATTGGAGTAGAATATGCTATAACCAATAGTCTATGATATTATCTAATTTTTGAAGCTAGGATCAATGCATCCCAGTTTTAGCTATCTCCAGACCAAGGAATATGCGTCTCTTGGATAGATCTAGTTGGTTTGACTATAGCCAAATAGTGACCTCTTCTTGCTTCGTAGCCTAGAACTTAGGACTATACCAAGTTATAGTTAAAGATCATCCTTTATCCTAAACCCTAAAATTGATCCCAATACCTTTCTTATCTCTGATATTTATCCCCAAAACTTCTAACTTTATTCCTTTTCCCAAGGTCATCCATATTGTGAGGACTCTTACCCCAAAGGGTTATAAGCCTTAGTTTGTGTTAGCTAATCCAAAAATCCTCATTGGACTAACCCCACACTACCACTATACTATGAACCAATAGAAAGTGTAGTTTGGGAAAAATAAATCTAATCTAATAACATCCCACATGAATTTAACTACAAGTGCGGGTGCATCAAATTTCATAGCCATTGCTGAAGATTCAAAAGGACTGTACTGAGGCACAATAACCTATAGAAAAATAACCCAGTATTACCTCTCCCTTTCCCCATTTCCCTTTTCTTTTCCATTCCATTTTCTTTCAGATTACATTGCGTCCTTCTACTTGTGTATTAGTGCATTCATCAAGGACCTTTGAATCATTATAGGAGACCTGATGCATGAGAATAACTTTCCTTTGAACCCAAAATCAATAGGTATGTTTTCACACACTAATGTTCAAAAATAGAAGACCACAAAAATCTTGCAGGTTTAAACCAACCCAAACTGGTAAGGTAATTTTGTCTCAATTTTCCTTCTTTGAGACACATGTTTTTTTACACCTATATTCTTTTATGAGGTGTGTATACTATCACTTTGACATGAAATATCATGAATATTATTATTCTCATGATATTATAAGCTTCATTTAATATTATTCTATCTTGGGAAGTATGATATAATGTTACCAAAGTGGTAATAGTTCATTACAAAAATCTCTTTGTTTATTGGGATTGTTTATAATTATGCTTAAATTGAGGAAATATTATGATCCATCTCTCAATAAAACTTATTATTTTTCTTATTCTATGATTTTTAATATCATATTCATGTATTGGTACCATTTTCCCACTCTTTGGTACTTAATATAATTAAGAAAACATTTTTAAGAAAATATGGTCTTATTTATCTCTTTAGTTGGAAATATATTTTATTCAAAAAATTATGTTTTCAAAAATGTTTTTAAAATTATATCTTAATATAATTTTCAATGAAAAATTATTTTAATTTTTTTATCATTTTCATTGCTTCCTTTATAATTCTTCAAATCCATTTTTAGAGAAATATATTTTTCAAAAATGTTTTATGTTTTAAAAAGTGTTTTTTAAATAAGAAAGGATATTTTCTACAAGAAATGTTTTTAAAAGATATTTCAAAATTATTTTCCATCTAAGATGAAATCCATTGGTGTTACTCATGTCTTTATAGGAAATGATCCAAATGTTCTATTCATATCTTTTATCTAAATGGTTTATATTTTTTGATGGAATGATGTTTATGAAACCCATTTCTAATTCACAAGTTATATACTTATGAAACCCACTTCTTTTCAATGGTTATACTTTGATGAAAATGATTATGAAATATGTATCTTTTCCAAAGGTTATGATATGATAACATGTTTATGATACCCATTTCATTTCTTATGTTATGATATTATTATGTATGATCTTGTGGAAAATATAAGTATTATTTCATTATGAGATGGGTGAGACCTATATCTCCTTCTAATGCATTAGGTAAAGATTTACATCTCATGAGATATTTATGGGAAACAAGTCGATGGGATTGATCCACTATAGGAATACAGGGAAATCCAATCCACTATAGGAAGATTGGGAAACCCAATCCATTATAATGAAATGACTATGACTGGGGATGGTGGTGTGTCCTTCCCAGTAAGTGCAGTCCCCATAAAGTTCCCTGATAAGTTTTGGAAATGCACCTTGACTTATAGGGAATGTTATTACATGTTTATGTGTTTTCTATAATTCCATGTATTATTCCTATGTTATGATTTCATGTATTATGCTCTTTATTCCCTTATGATTCATGTCTTATGAACTTCCAATGTTTATTCCATGACTCTTGTTTATGTTATTTTATTTGAAGGGTATGATCTTATATTTTTATGATCGTGTTCTCATAACCTTATTCTCATGATTATGCTTACATATCTCCCTTATTTACCCTTACCAATCATCTGAGATCACCCTGTTTTATGTTTCTTTTCCCCAATTTATGAAGATATGTATTGTTTATAATGTGTCTAAGAAGGGTTCTAGTCATTAAGAACCGAGTGAGATATAATTTATCTCACTTATATACCAATGTTTATGTTTCCATGTTTCTGAAGGCACAAAAGTAATACTATCTTTGGGTGTTTGTTTGTGAAATGTATTAAGTATTCTGAAAAAAATGATGTAATGTTAATGTATGAAAAGCGAGGGTCACTATAGTAGGTGTGAGGAGAGTGTCACAATCTCTTTCATGCCCTGAGCCTCAAGTTTTCATGGGTAGTTGGGATTTTGTTTTTGATTTTGGATTAATATTTTATTGATTTATTAGACTGGGATTTGATGAATATGTAAGTAATTATTTAATACTCATTGGAATTAGATTATTTTCCTTGGGGGTTGTATTTTGGTGTTTTAGGGTAAAGATGGGAGAGAGAATGATTGTGTGAGGTTGGCTCACAGGGCCTGAAAGAACGTGTAGCGACCAAGCCCTTGATTGCTGACCCATTCCATATGATAATGCATGATTGGAGCATGGATTCATACCATGTGTACAAGCTGTGTATTCTTGCACATCATAGTCAGTTTTTCAAATTTATACCCCATGCTTCTTAGATTTAATATTATGTCACATAAATTATAAATCTGTAATGGTGGGTCTTGTGATATGTTTACATTATTGAATTGTATTTTGGTTATGGATTTTGTTATGCCTTTCTATGTTATTGTGTATAATATGTGAAACTAATTTGTGTGTGTGATAAGTGTATTTCATGAGAAAAATGTTTTGTTTTCAAATAGTTAATGAGGTTTTAAATTAAAAATAGACTCTATGTGGGATGCTTAAAGTATGTTTCATTTTCTAATCATATGAAATTATTATTTTTAAATGTTTTAATGGATAATGACTATTATTTTAATTAGAGCGTGATCTAATTTTATAAGAAATCAATGATGTTAAAAAATTTGATTTTAGGGTTTGTTTAGGTTTAGGACTATAAGCTTTGTTTAAAAGAGGTGAGTTATTTGAATTTGTTTCAAATTTTAAATGTTTGTTTCAATCATGAAATCTGATTGAGTGATATATTTTTAAAACTATGTGGTGTTTCATTGAAATATTTTTTGGAAACACTTTGAATGGACCAAGTTAATTTTGACCTTGGGTTTTAAAGTTTAAAATGGTTTCCATTTGGATTTTTAATAAAATAAGGCCCAATTTTAATGGTTCCTTGGACTTCAAAATGTGTTTTGGAGGTCCTATCTAAATGGGGGTGGGGGTCCATGATTTTAAATTAGTGATTTTAAAATTTTTTTTTTCCTATTTTAATAAAGAATATGTTTGGTTTTGTCCCTTGTGTGATTTTGGGACTACTCAATATGATTTTAGATCTCATGCCTTGAATGGTTGATGTAAGCCTCCCAAAAAGGTTTAGTATAGAAGTAGAATTCTTATCTTGGGGGGTTTTCATCCTCACGATTTTAACACTACCCAAGCTCTAATGGAGTGGCATGTGTTTTCTTATCCTCTTAGCGGGGTTCCTTGGATTTATTCATGTCTATGTTGGTTTAGAGAGTTTTATTGGAAATAATATAAGATAAGTTTCTTAGTATTTGATCCTTGGTTTAATTGTTGGATCAGTGAGGGTTTGTTTTCTTGGAGACTTTTATGTGATCTTTAGTTTTGGATTTTTTTTGACTGAGCTTAGAATTTAATGAAGTGACCATCATTTGGTGTACCTTTAGAATGTTTGGTTATGTATATTTTGGGATGAAAACCAATTTTTTAGTTTTTAGTGATTTTGGACCATTTGTGACATGAGGAAAACTTTTCCCAAAATTTTCTTGGGTGCCTCCTTAGTTTCTCTATATGAGTAGTGGTTGTTTTAGGGATGTTCATGCCTCATTTATTGATGGTTTTTATTGAATATTTTATATTTTTTAGACTAAGGGATAGTTTTTTCTTGATGGTTTGGACATGGAAGTCCTAGGGTTTGTGCATAGATAATTGGGGGGGGGGGGGTAGTTTTTTTTCTATTTGGACTATGGGTGCCACTAAGCCAAGTTCCATATTGGAATCACCATGGGATGGTATACCATGGGGCTAGACTTAGAAACACTCTCATGAATTGTGCATACCTAAGGTTAGAGTTATGTCATTTATTAATGAGGTGCGTTCCCAGTTGTTTTTCTCCTAGGATTTGGGATTCCATGAATTTGGTGATCTAGTTTTTTTGGTATTTTTGGATTCTTTTTAGTCTAGTAATTCCTTTATGGATTTAGAGACAACAATTTGTGGTTTTGTTTGGCCAATGGAGTTTGGTAATTCCCTTAGATATTTTGGTAATTCATTTTTTTGGTGACATCCTCTTATTTTTTGAAAAAGAGGTTATTTTTTATTCCACTATTTAATATTAGCTCTAAATAGTGGGGAGACCTATGATAGGTCTCTATCTACCCAAAATTTCTTTTGATAAGTTATAGATTGGTTTCAACTTGTAGTTTATTGATATTGATTGAATAATTTATTAGGTTTATCAAAGAAATATAATTTTATTATTATTATTTGGTTGTAATAAACTTTTATTTGAGACTTTATGTGGGTAGAAAATGGAATTTTGGGAATAATAATGATGCCTACATGTCACTGTTACTATATAATTTTTATTATTTTATTCCATTTTGGGGTTCTATAAATTTATATTTTTTTGGGAGAATGGTTTGGGGTTCATGGTTTAAGGTAAACTATGAGATGGACCTTTGATAATAAGAAATAATATATACATTTTCTTTCATTTTTTAAGGATTATCCATATTTTTACTCAATAATTCACTAGGTATGTGTTTTTATTATAGAAAATATGTTTTCAAGGTTTTAAATAAAAAGTTGGAGAAACTAACCAAAAATTACCATTACACATCATGAAACTACATTGCACGATGTGTAGAAAACTTTCATAGGATAAGGATAAATCATGAATAATTTAAATACATGAAGCCATTACATGGTGTTATTCACCAATATAGATCATGTAACCTTTTAATTCAATTACTATTTTCAATATACAACCCAGAGGAGGATACATGTTGTGAATCCCTATTAGACGTTGTGAAAGGAGTCAAATTTCTAAATCTAAAAACTAGATTCGTGTGAGATTCACATAGATTCAAAAATCACATGGGAAAACTCAGATCAGAATTAAATGATGTGAAACACCATTACATGTCATGTAATTTCCTGATTATTTACCTATAGATGGTGCACCATGTACAAATACAAGACATAATTTTTATTTTTCTCTCATTTTTCTCTCATTTTTCTCTTGATTTTATTCCACCATTTCTCCCTAAACTCATTTTTCACCAACTTTTTTCATTGTTTTACACTTAAGCCCCAATCATCAATTTTCAAAGTATTCTTCATCCTTTTTGTATAACAAACCTCTTGTTATGTGAATTCGTCATCTCTATTGTAAATCTTCCTCAAATCCATACTGAATTTGTTACTTTTAATATTTCAATTAAGTATTTGATTGGAATTATTATTGTTTCAAATATCATATTAATTATTCTCAATTTCATGTTTGTTAATTGGTTAATCTTAATCCTTGCATGTTTTGTAATTTATTAATCTTAATTTGTGTTGGTATGCTAACCATGTTTGCAATTATTATTCTATCTATAATTTATTCTATCATGAGTAGATAAACTTATTAGGGTAGGGATTGAGTGTAGGGGTGATTGAATACAATTTATCTTTGATCCTCAAACTTGGAAATCTTAAGGAACAATAATTATGTTAAATAAAACTTGTTAAATCTAATTATTTGAATCAACCTTAACCATGGAAATATTTAATGAAAAAACCAAATATTATTAAAGTATAATAGGATATGACCAATATCCTATGATACTTTCTTCATTTTGAAGCTAGGATTAATACATATCAGTTACAGTTATCTCCAGACTAAGGAATAAATGTCTCTTAGATAGATCTAGTTAGTTTGACCATAGCCAACTAGTGACCTATGATTGTTTCATAGAGTAGACTTTAGGACCATACCATGTTATAACTAAAGATCATCCTTTCTTATGAAATATGAAATTTATCATGATCCCTTTCTTATCTATGATCTTTATCCATAAAACTCCTAAATGTTTTCATTTTCCCAAGCTCAATCATCTTGTGAGGACTACTAACCCAAAGGGTTATAAGACTTAGTTCATGCAACTCAATCCAAAAATCCTTATTAGACTAACCCCACCCTACTATAATACTACGTCCTAGTAGAAAGTGTAGTTTGGGAAAAATAAATCTAATCTAACTATGGCCCGTATGAATTTAACAATGTGTGTGAGCATGTCAAATTTTCATGTTGTTGCTAGAAATTAAAACGGATTGTGCTGAGGGATAGTAAACTATGAAAAAAGAACCTAGGATTACCTCTCCCTTTCCCCATTTCCCTTTTCTTTTCCTTTCCCTTTTCTTTCATACACCACTACATCCTTCTACTTGTGAATTTGTGCATGCATCAGGGACCTTTGGCTTGTTCGAGGATCCTTGATGCAAGAGAACAAATTTACTTTGAAATAGAAATTGATAGGTATATTTCTTCATGCTTCTGTTAAAAAATGTAAGAATCCTGCAATACTACAGGTCTAAACCAACCCAAGCCTCATTACATGCTACCAAAAATACATGGAGAGCATCCAGTACAACAAAAGTGTACCATTATGGATTATGGATTGCCATCAATAAATGGTGCAACACCCAACATCGTACACCCTCCTATACAGGCACATGCATTTGAAATCAAACCTATAATCATCCATATGATCCATAATATGATCAAATTTAGTTGGATTCAAAGTGAAGACCCCCATGATCATATCTCAAATTTCCTAGAAGTCTATGATACCTTTAAAAACTAAGGATTATCTTCCAATGTTATAATAATATGAGTCTATCCTTTTTCCCTAAGATACTAATCCAATGATTGGATCAAAAATCAAGCACCCAAGTCTATCACAACTTGGGATGATTTTTCCAAGAAATTCCTAGATAAGTACTTTTTAATAATCCGTACTTGGAAATTGTATAACGACATCCATAATTTCACTCAAGAAGATGGAGAGTCAGCACAGGAAGTATGAGACCATTTTAAGGATCTTAATCGAAAGTGACTACATCATGGACTTGATATGTGGATTTATCTCCAAACATTTTTTCAAGGCATCTAACTAGCTACTCGCACTATCTTTGATGTAGCCACTGATAGAGGGTTAATTTTCAAAACACCCAAGGTTGGCCGAGCAATTCTAGATGAAGTTTCTTATACTACTAATTTGTGGTAGAGTGATCTTAGACCAACCTGAAATGGGATCCATCAAGTTGAAGAGAATACATGAATAGATGCACAATTAGAGGCTTTCACAAAGATGTTGGAATCATTTAAACTACCAGTTGAAACACCAGCACCTCCTACTCTAGTAATAGAAATTTAGTTATGCAAAATGTGTGGTGGCCCTCACCCTTGTCAAGACTGTACAACAAATTTTTATGAAAAAAATGATAGGATTGTAATTACGTCAATTATAATAATTAAGGACAAAAATTTCAATAGCTGTAGAAATACTTTCAACAAAGTCTTGTTCAAAAACAACAACAAAACAATCAAGGGTACTTCCAACAAAGAAGTGGTTAGGAACCATTCATAAATCAAGGACCACCAGGATATCTACCCATAAATCATGTGCTTCAACTAGCATAGTAAGAAATCTAACAACCCTTACCTTTGAGAGGCCCACAATAATTTCAACTAGTTCCAGCAAGACCATCACAACAAGACATACCTTTTTAATAAAACTTGGAAAATCTACTCTCATCCTTCGTTCAAAAGGAAAATCCCAGGATGAACACTCAAGAGATGGAAATGAATAATCAAAGGGAATCACTTCATAACCTTGAACATCAAATGGGTTAGATCTCAAGGACCTTATAAAAGATATTAGAAAATACTCTACCTGGTAACATAGATACATACCCAAGATAATAGGAAAAGGTAGTAGATCTGAGGAGAAAAAATTAATGGTTTTTTAGAAACCATGTGGAGGAGAAGGAAGACAAGTTGAGTAACCTAAAAATAAAGCAATAGTCATAGAAGAAGAAAATGATAAACAAGCCAATGGAACTTCTCAATTGACACCTTAATAAGTACCACCATATACTAAAACCCCAACAAGAGAGAAACCCAAGGAATAAGTTTATAATTCTCAACCACCTTATAATACACCTCTTCCTTTTTTTGGAAGGAGTAAGGCAAGGAATAATTGAAGGAAAATGAAATAATTTTTTTGATATGTTCAATAAATTACACATTAACATTATTTTTTTTGAGACAATCATTCAAATGCCTACCTATGAAAAAATTATGAAGGAAATTCTTTCTAACAAAAGAAAAATGGAGGACCTTGGATTCATCTAACTGAATGAAGAGTGTTTTTCTGTTGTTTAGTGGGAAATTCCACAAACAATGAGAGACCCTAGGTGTTTATAAATCCCTTGTACAATAGGATAATGGAAATTTGGAAGAGCCATGTGTGATTTAAGATCCAACATCAACCTCATGTTGATGAGTGTATTCTACAATATGGGACTCAAAGAACTTAAACCAACTAGATTATAAATCCAATTAGATGATTGATTAGTAAATAATCCTTGATTACTTCTTGAAGATGTCTTAGTCAAAGTCAGTAAGTTCATTTTTTCAGTGGACTTACTCATTCTAGACATGGAAGAGGAAGGTTAAGTTCCAATCATTTTGTGATGACAATTACTAGCCACAAGTAAAAAAATGATTGACATAAATAAAGGAAGAATCATATTCCGATTAGGTAAAGAACAAGTCATTTTTGACCTAGACATGACATCACAACAAATAGATGATTTATTTTACTACCAAGCTATCTTTCTCACAGGAAAAAGTGATAGATATATAAGCATTAAATAATAGAGTGATGAAATTCCCCCTAATGAGATGAGTAATATTATTTTGAGGAAGTAAAATACATAAAACCTCTTACAAGGGATAACACCCTACCTTTCATACCCTCAATCATTCATCCACAAAAACTAGAAATGAAACCCCTCCCCGGTACAATAAATTATTCCTTTTTAGAGACTAATGAAGCACTTGAACTTATCATTAACTCTGAACTATCTTAGTCATAAGAGGAAAATTAGTTGAATTCTTGAAAATACATAATCATTCAATTTCCCAGGGAGTGGATGACATTAAAGGAATCAATCCTACTTTATTCACCCATAAAATTATACTTTAGGAAGGGAAAAACCCAAACATCAACCATAAAGGTGAATCAAACCACCAATGAAGGAAGTTGTTAATAAAGAAGTACCGAAACTTCTAGATTCTATAATAATATTTTCAATCTCTGATAGTGAGTGGGTGATCCCTCTATATATAAATCCAAATATAGGTGGCCTCATAGTGGAAAATAATGACGAAAAAAATTAATTTCAACTTAAACCATCACTAGATGGAGAGTATGCATGGACTATAGGGATATAAATGCAGAAACCTGGAAAGATCATTTCTCCTTTCCCTTCATGGATAAAATACTGGAGAGACTCACAGTCCATGAATTCTATTATTTCCTGGATGGATATTCAGGATACAATTAGATTGCATTCAACCTAGAATATTATTCTAAAATAACATTCACTTGTACATTTGGTTCCTTCACCTATAGGAACATGACATTTGGTATGTATAATGAACTATAAAAATTTCAAAGGTGAATGAAACATATATTCAGTGATATGGTGGAGAAATTTTTAGAAAATTTTATGGATGAATTTTAGTTAATGGAAGATCCTTCGAGGTCTGCCTAAGCAATCTTGAGTTAGTCCCACAACATTGTGAAGAAAAGTGTCTAGTTTTGAACTAAAAATATAGATACCCTACCTTTTATTTAATTAATATTACATCATTATAAAGATAAACAACATAATAGTATTACACTATGAGGATCTAGAGGTTTAGTGTCTTGGGAAAACTAGGACCAAACATAACATTTAAAACATCAAGCATAAAAATTTATTTAATTTCTTATTCTCTAGATTCTTATTCTCTCTTAACCTATCCTTAGTACATGTAGTCACCTGAGGATATAAATCAAAATGGGGTGATCTAAAAACCCAGTAATAGGACAGATATGAAAAATATAACAATGGGTGACCATAATCATAACATAGGCAAAGGATCATGAACATGAGATGAATCATTAATAAAAGAATTGAAATGTGGAAATGCATAAAAATGAAACATCATGTCTAGTGGGAAACTAACACACATTTTTGTGAAAAATAATAGCATCATGTTCACACATCATTTCCTTTTAACTCATGAGATTCATCACTTTACCCAATGTATTGGAGTGATGTATAATTCCGGGCGCACTCGTCACATCATAACATTTACATTATCATGAAAGCGACATTGAAAATATATCAAACTTGAACATAAAATAAACCATGGAGAGAAATGAGTTTCACATAATAAATCATACATTAGTAAATATTTGGTTCCCAAAACAAAGTGTGAATATAATTCTTGACATAGAACGATTAACATCGAGTGAAGAGTGAAACAATCTCTAAGAAGTAAAAAGTGTGTTTTTACTTGAAAGAAGAGTTCTTTTGAAAAACATTAGGTTTTCCATAAAATAAATTGGAGAACATTTATACCACAGAAAAGGTAATATAATGATGAAAAAATTATTTTTAATTCATATCCATACTAAAAATGGCTTTTATAGGGAAAACCCAAAGAAAGAGAGTTGGGTTAGAGAATTTCACATTACCTTGTATCCGGTCGATTTCTTAACTGCAATTTCCTATATAATAAAATTAGAATAATTAATTAACAATTTAAGAAAATTTTAAAAATTAATTATATTCATTAAAGTTTTTTTATGTTCATTTATGGGCTTTTGGATGAGTTATAGAGTTTAAATTCATTGTTCGGGAACGTTCGTTTTTATAGATTTCTTGAACGTTTCACTTGTATTCATGAATGAAAGTTCATGTAGAATGTGGATAAACACCTAGAAATGATATTTCATGTTATTAATGATATTTCAAGAGTTTAAATAATCTTATAATGAATTATTTTATATACCATGTGGATGAATCTTTAGAAAAGTATTTAATGATGATCGTTTGAGTTAATTCGGACGGTTTTTCGACCACAACAAACTTGTTTTGTTTAATCATTTATTAATATATAAATAAGTTAGATAAAGAACATTAAATAGGATATAATAAATATAAAACAATATGGTTCAAACATAAAAGTGGTTTCATGACCATATCTGAAGGTGATAAAGGAAAATAAAAACATGTCGTTCTTGAAGGTGATAAATTAACTCCCCACGAACAACATTTTCCTTTCTAAAATAAAAAAGAATAAGAGAAGGGGTTTGGATGATATATTATACCATTAGTATCATAAAAGTACATTATATTTAGGATATTGGAGTTACCATACCATGTTTATGAGGATAGGTTGGGAGAGATTAAGAAAATAACTTGAAATTGAAAGGAAATTAAAGGAAAAGAGATAGGGGAATTACCTCTTGAATACTCCTTAAGAAACCTTGGATTGGTCTTTTGATGAGATTAGAAGCTCTTGGACATGGGGGAGGGGATAGTGAAGATGTTTTGGGAGATTTTAGACAAGTATTGAATCTTGTTAGGTGTGGGGGAAATGAGGTTGTGAAGAGTGGTATTTATAGTGGAGGGTAGAGGGGTTTTCTCAATATTATATTCATTAATTTATTATTTCTCCACAAGACAAGTAATAGTGATTATTTCATGAAAAAGACTAGTAATAAGCTCATTTTAGTTCAAAACAATGTCCACTTACATCATTCATGACCCAAGCATGATGCATAAATTCATTTGTTTAGCATATTTTGTAAATTATTGAATTTCACTATTCACAAAAATTCAAGTATTTCAGAAAAATACCAAAAATTAAGAATAACCATTTTTTGATGAATATAATACAAAAATGAACTCCATTTTTCAAAAATAATTTTCTAAATATGCTAAATAAATCTTTTAAATAAAATACTAGTATATTCAAAAAATACCAATTTAAAATCATTTATTTACTTACTCCAAGATATAGGTATGTCATAATTTCACTTAAATCATTAGTATATAGTATAATATGTTAGGTTACTATTCATATAAGTAGGTTACTATTCATAAGGGTAGGTTACTATTCGCAAAAAATTAAGTTTGACCTATCGAACTCCAAACATATTACTGATAGCAACCAGCTATGTTAGATTTTTGAAATTTAAAACACAGAGGTGACAAATTTATGTTGAATGGTCACATAGTATTTAGTATCATTAAATTTTATTGTGTTTCCTAATGTGATTATTCTATAAGGTATGATTATAAGAATGTATTTACATTGATAACACTTTGGGTCATTACATTCTTCCCCCCTTATGAAATTTCATCCTCAAAATTTCGTTTTACATAAATTGGTGAGGGTACTTCTCCTTCATCGCCTCCTCCAGTTCCCAAGTTGCTTCTTCAAAATTATGGTTCCTCAAAAACACATTGACAAGGTGGGTTTTATTTTTGTGTAGAACCTTATCTCTCCAGTCTATAATCTTCACTAGTTTCTCCTCATAAGACAAATCATCCTCCAGCTGTACCACATTTGAGTTCAGTACATGATATGGATCTTGTATATCCTTACTAAGGAGTGATACATGAAGCAAATCATGAACTTGATCCATATTCAGTGGAAGTAAAATCCAATAGGCCAAAAATCCTATTCGGTCAAGGATCTCAAAGGGGCCAATGTACCTTGGTATTAGCTTTCCTTTCTTTCCAAACCATATGACTCTCTTCCATGTTGATATTCGAAGGAAGAATTTATCTCCAATGTAGAACTCCAAGTCCCTTAAATGGTTGTCATCATAACTATTTTTCTGACTCTAAGAAGCTTTGATGTGTTTATAGATGACTTGAACTTTCTCTATCATCTATTTCACAAGATCGGGTCCAAGTAGTTTTCTTTCTCCAACTTTATCCCAACAGGTTGGAGTTATACATTGATTTCTATAAAGAGCATCGTATAGATCCATCTGAATACTCAATTGGAATCTATTTTGTATGATAACTCAACCAATGGGAGATTATGATCCCATCCACATTTTAATTCAAAAGAGCAGGCTCTAGTATGTCTTCAGGCATCGGAATAGTCCTTTCTTATTGGACATAAATTTGGGGGTGATAGGTCATGCTAAAATTTGATTCAGTACTCAAAGCATGTTTAAGACTTCTCTAGAATTTAGATGTGAACCTTGGATCACAATCAAGGAAAATCGATAGTATAACACCATTCAGTCTCACTAAATTCTTCACATATTTCTTTTCAAGTTGTTCAAGAGAGAGATCTTCCCAAATAGTGATAAAATGGGTAGTCTTGGTGAGTCGGTAAACCACCAACCATATCACATTATTTCCCTTCAATGTCTTCAGGAGACCCGTGACAAAGTCCATAGTGACATTCTCCCATTTTCACATGTGTATAGGCAATGATTGCATCATCCCTTTGGACTTTTGTCACTCTGCTTTAACTTGCTGACATACCAAGTACCTTGAGATATATTCTGCAATCCCCTTCTTCATGTTATCCCACTAGAAGTGTTCTCAGATATCTCAGTACATCTTGGTTCTACTATTATGGATAGAGAATGTTGAACTATGTGAATTTTCCAAAAGATGCTTATTTATCCCTAGTGATGAAGGCGCCCAAAGTCGTGTTCCAAAACGAATCATACCATCATTTTCAATATGGAACTCATGAATATTTCCTTCCTTTACTGCATTCACCATCTTTTGTAACTCCAGATCATCCCTTTGTGCCTCCTTAATCTTATCTTAGATAGATGGTTGTGCAATCATTTGGTAAAGGTAGGATTTATCCCCTTCTCTTATGATTTCCAAATCCATCCTATCCATATCCATGAAGATAGAGTCTTTCTCAATCTAAAACATGGATAGTGTAGCATGTTATTTTCTACTAAGAGAATCAGCTACCTTGTTTTCCTTGTCGGGATGATAATGAATAGAGAAATCATAGTCCTTGATTAGCTCTAACCATATCCTTTGACTCATGTTGAGCTCCTTTTGTGTGAATATAGACTTTAGGCTCTTGTGGTTGGTGTATATGTCACACTTCTCACCATAAAGGTTGTGCCACTAGATTTTCAAGGAAAAAATCATGGGTTCCTACTCTAGATCATACATCGGGTAGTTCTGCTCATGGATCTTCAACTACTGTGAGACATAGGCTATCACCTTATCATTTTTTTTCATGATTACACAACCCAATACTTTCTTTGAAGCATCATTATATATCACAAAATATTCTCCACTTTTGAATAATGTGAGTAAAGGTATAGTGATCAACCTTCTCTTTACCTCCTTGAAGTATCCCTTACATTCTTACATCCATACATACTTTACCCCTTTCATTTTTAACTTGGTTATCATGCTTAAAAATTGTGAGAAATTTATTACAAAATATCATTAGTACCCAACTAATCCAAGAAAATACGGATTTTTATGACACTAGAGGGTATGGGACATTCCTCAATTGCCTTTTTTTTAAAGGGTCTATAGAAATTCCCTCACTTGTGATCACATGTCCTAGGAACGTGATTTTCTTTATCCAAAAGTCACACTTTCTAAACTTGGAATACAAATTCTATTTTCTCAATGTCACTAACACAAGTTTTATATATTCTTCATGTTCCTCATTTCTCTTGGATTATATTATAATATCATCAATAAACACTACCAAAAATTTGTCGAGGTAATATATAAAGACACTATTAATAAAATCCATGAATATTTCAGGGGCATTAGTAAGTCCGAATAGAATCACCATAAAATCATAGTGCCCATACCTTGTACGGAAGGCAGTCTTCTGAACATCTTCCTTCTTCACCTTTAGTTGATGATATCCAAAATGAAGATCCACCTTTGAGAAGTATTGATCTCCTCTTAAATAATCAAATAAGTCTTCAATACTTAGAAGATTATACTTGTTCTTTATGGTGATCTTGTTGAGTTCTCGATAATCATTACACAACCGTATTGTTCCATCCTTCTTATTTACAAAGAGCACTAGCGCACCCCAAGGTGATGCACTAGGGCGTATGAACCATTTTTCCAAATGATCTTACAGATTCTTCTTTAACTCCTCTAGTTTGATAGGATCTATCCTATATGTACACTTTTAGATAGGAGTAGCTCTAGGTATGAGTTCAATGATGAAATCTCCCTCATGATCTGAGGGTATTCTGGGTAACTCTTCAGGAAATACATCACCATATTCCCTTACGATGGGAATTTATGTTAGGTCGAAACTTTCCTTTGACTCAACAATGTTAGAAAGGTATGCCTCTTCACAGGGAATCAACACCCACACCATTGTAGTATTTTCAAAGGAGATTATTGTTCTTCCTTTCATTTGTAGAGGAGCATGGGATGGTTCATAATATGAAAAGATATTTCCTTTTCCTGATAGTTGATATGTGATCTATATAACGAGAGCCAATCCATTCCCATTATAGCATTGAATTCCACCAAGGTATGTATTAAGATATTCACTAGAATAATCTTACCACATACACCAAAAATAGAAGAGTTAAACACTTGGGTTGAAATGATTTCACCACTTGGTGTTTTTACAGATATCTCTACTTCAAGGTTTCAGGGATTCTATTATATAGTTCTTGAAAACTTACAAGATATAAAGGAATGCGTAGAACTAGAATAAAATAAGAATTTCTCCATTCTTGAGTGAATAGGAATTTTACCATGTACAACTTCATTATCTTTCTCCACTTACACAGTAGTGATGGAATAAGACTTCCCTTTTTCCTTTGGAATTGGTGTCTATTAATGTTGATTACCCTTGAGGACTCGAGGTTTAGTGCACTGGCTTTCATAGTGCACTTGCTCCCTACAATTGTAGAATTGGACCATGGGTGGTGCTCTCCTTTATTACACTACATTGTCTTTCCTTTTCATGTCTTGTTGACACTCTTGAGCATGTTAGCCTTCTTTCCCACACTTGAAGCATTTCCTTGTCCCTTTGAGTCTATTCCCATGATGCATCTTCCCACATTTTTGGCATGTGGGTTGTTGGGTTTTCTTCCCACATTTATCATTTAGATTCTCTAGAATGAAACTACATCTTTCATTTATTATCAACATAGACATGGGACCATTCTACAAACTCCATATCCACTTTGAGGGCACACTAACAACTTCTTCATTAATCTCAAAGTCTTTAATTACAAGATCCTTTCAAAGGTGTGGTTTTAATCCACTAAAGAGTCTATTAATTTTTTTAATATTGTTGATAACAAAACATGAAGCGTACCTTGAAAGAATTGTGAAATTCGCTTTGTAGGTTGGGACAAAATTTCATTAATTTTTATTGAGCTCTATGAATTCTCTCTCCATATTCATACAAAGAGTTCATGGGAAATACTTATTAAGAAACATGATCTTAAAGTCTTGTCATCCCATCTCTTCAATTTAGTCTTTTGGCTTGGTGTTATTAATCAAATCTCACCATTGATAGAACTCTACATCTAGATGATAAACTGCTAGTGTCACCTTATCTATCTCAGAACAGTGAAGCACAAAAAATATCTTCTCTATGGAGTTTATCCACTATTCCACAACTAGTGGATCAGAAGACCCACTAAATGTCAGTAGTCATTTCTGCATAAAATATTCAATAGCCAGTTGCTCCCTCTTTAGTGAAGGAGGATGTTCCTCTTTATTCAGGTTATTATTCATAACCTAAGATAGTTGGGTAATAATTTCCATGAATATTTGAACTCCATCTCCCAAAGCATTGTGGATTTCATTTGGGAAATCGTTGCATTGGCCCTCGCATGAGTTGTTGGACTGGTTTCTTCTGGGTCCCACCATTTTCTAAAATAGAAAAGGTTACAACAAAACATAATTCAATGAGTCATGAATAAATAAATTATTCATTTGTGAAATTTACACTAAAATAATAACTTCTTGGATCCCCATGTAAAGCTTCTTATGTGCATATTTTTACTTAGTCTCTTATGAGAGGTTTTCTCTAGGGTTCATTAATCCTAATTCCCAAATTAACAAAACATTGCCTCTGATACCAACTATAGCGACCTTAAATTTTATTACATTAATATTAAATCATTATAAAGATAAAAAACATAATAGTATTAGACCATGAGGATCCATAGTTTTAGTGTCTTAGGAAAACTAGGACCAAACATAACATTTAAAACATCAAGCATAAACATTTATTTAACTCTTTCTCTAGCTTCTTATTGGCTCTTGACCTCTCCTTAGTACATGTAGTCACCTGAGGATATACATAAAAAAAGGTGTGATCTAAAATCCTAATAATAGAATATATATGAAAAATATAAAAATGGGTGAGCACAATCATAACATGGTCAAATGATCATGAACATGAGAGGAAACATTATTAAAAGACTTGAAATGTGGCAATGCATAAAAATGAAACATCATGTCTAGGGGTCAACTACCAAACATAGTTGTGAACAATTATAACATCATGTTCATTCATAATTTCCCTTTAATTCATGAGATTAATCACATTACCCAATGCATTGGAGGCTGTATAATTACAGGAACACCTATCACATCATAACATTCATATTGTGCTATATAATTCCAGGCACACCCGTCTCATCATAACATTTACATTATCATGAATGACACATTGAAAATCTATAAAACGTGAACATAAAATAACCCATGGAAATAAATGGGGTTCAAATTATGAATCATACATTCATAATTTTTTTCCAAAATAAATAGGGAATATCATTCTTGACATAGAACTATTAACCCTGAGTGAAGAGTGAAACAATCTTTGAGAAGTAAAATGCGTGTTTTTACTTGAAAGAATATTTATTTTAGAAAACATTGGGTTTTTTCATAAAATAAATTAGAGAAAATTTATATCCTAGAAAAGTTAATATAATGATGAACAAATAATTGTTAATGCATTTCCATACTAAAAATGGGTTGAAGAGGGAAAACCCAAAGAAAGAGAGTTGGGTTCGAGAATTTCCCCTTACCTTGTATCTGAACGCTTTCTTCACTTTAATGTCCTATATAATCACATTAGATTAATTAATTAACAATTAAAGATCCTTTTATACATTAATAATATTAATTAAGGTTTTATTAAGTACATTTATGGGATTTTGGATGAGTTATAGAGTTTAAATTCATTGTTTGGGAATGTTCGTTTTTATAGTTTTCTTGAATGGTTCACTTGTATTCATGAATGGAAGTTCATGTAGAGCATGTATAAACATAAAAAACTGATATTTATTGTTATTAATAATATTTAATGAGTTTAAATGATCTTATAATGCATTATATTATATAAAATGCGGATGAATCGTTAGATAATAATTTAATGATGATCGTTTGAGTTAATTCGGGCAGTTTTTCAACCACAACAAACTTGTTTTGATTAATCATTTAGTAATATGTAATTAAGTTAGATACAAAAAATTAAATAGGATATAATAAATATAAAATAATCTGGTTCAACCATAAAAATGTTTTTATGACCATATCTGAAGGTGGTAAAGGAAAATAAAAACTTGTCGTTCTTGAAGGTGATAAATTAACACATCACGAACAATGTTTTCCTTTCTAAAATATAAAGAATAGGAGAAGGGGGTGGATGGTATATTATCCCATTATTATCATAAAATTTCATTATATGTAAGATATTATAGTTACCATACCATGTGGATGAGGATATGTGGGGAGAGATTAAGAAAAGAACTTAAAATTGAAAGGAAATTAAAGAAAAAGAGAGGGGAATTACTTCTTGAATCCTCCTTAAGGCACCTTGGATTGATATTTTGATGTGACCAGAAGCTCTTGGACATGGGGGAGGGTATAGGGAAGATTTTTTTATAGAGTTTAGACAAGTATTGAAGCTTGATAGGTGTGAAGAAATGAGGGTGTGAAGAGTGGTATTTATAGTGGAGGGGTGATGGGTTTTCTCAATATTATATTCATTAATTTATTATTTCTCCACAAGACAAGTAATAGTGATGATTATATAATGAAGAATAGTAATAAGTGCGTGTGATTTCTAAAAAAATTTACATTTACATCATCCATAAATCAAGCATGATGCATAAATTCATTTATTTAGCATATTTTGTAAATTAGTGAATTTCACTATTCACCAAAAATTCATGTATTTCAGAAAAATCCCAAAAAATCACCCTAACCATTTTTCAACATGTAAAATCCAAAAATGAAATCCATTTTTCAAAAATAATTTTTTAAATAAGTTAAATTAAATTTTTAAATAAAATACAAGTTTATTCAAAAAATACAAATTTAAAATCATTTATTTACTTACGCCAAGATATAGGTATATCATACTTTCACTTAAATCATATATATATACTATCATATGTAAGGTTACTATTCATAAAGGTAGGTTACTATTCATAAGAGTAGGTTACTATTCACCAAAAAATAGGTTTTTCATATCGGACTCCAAACATCTTACTGATCGCAACCGTGTATATCAGATTTTTGAAATTCAAAACACAAAGGTGACAAATTTATGTTTAATGGTCACATAGTATTTAATATCATTATATGTTATTGTGTTTCCTAATGTGATTATACTTTAAGGCATTATTATAAGAATGTATTTCCATTGATAAAACTTTGGGTCGTTACGGCGAAAAATCCCACTTTACGGTTTAATGAGGCATCATCCCCAGACAAAAAAATTCCAAGGATGGCATGGAAGTTGATCCCACCAAGGTAAAAGTGATCAAATATTTACCTGATCCCAAAACAGTTAAATGTATAAGGAGATTTTTGGGCCATGCTGGATTTTATTAGAGATTACTGAATGATTTTACGAAAGTTTCTCATCCTCTAACACACTTTCTATAAAATGAAATTTCATTCGAACTCACTAAATAATTTTGGAGGGAATTCACCACTTTAAAGAAAAGATTGATATATGCTCATATAATCATTTCACCAGATTTGGAAAAATAATTTGAATTGATGTGTGACACCAACAACTTTTACATTGGTTCTATTTTAGAATAGTGATTCAGCCACATACTTTTTCCAATCTACTATGGAAGTCATGCACTGAATGAAGCTCAAGTGAATTACACCACCACATAAAATGATCTCTTAGAAGTTGTTTTTTCTTTCAAGAAATTCCATTTTTATCTAGTTTTGTCAAAAGTGATAGTTCATACTGATCATACTGCCTTAAAATATTTGATGAACAAAAAATATTCCAAACCAAGGTTGATATGGTAGATCTTATTACTGCAAGAATTCAAGATTTTCATCAAGGATACCAAGGGAACAAAAAATGTTGTTGCTGATCATTTATCTGGACTTCCACTGCCCCTTATAGAAGATGATGATGATATAGACATTGAAGTGGACTTACCTAATGAAATTTTTTTCAGAATAAATAAAAAAGAAACAACCATGGTTTTCTAATATTGCAAATTATCTCTCCATAAGATATTTATACCCAGAACTCTCATACCAACAAAAGATAATATTGTTGGATCAAGCTTCACACTACTACCAGGGTGAACAATTACTTTTCAAGAAAAGTACTAATGGTTTGTTACATTAAAGCATTCCATTGGATGAAATTCAAAATATTTTAGAAATTTTTCATGAATCACCAATAAGAGGACATCATGGACCGGAATACATAGTGGCGAAAATTTTGCAATGTGGAATTTTTTGGCTAACTGTCCACCAAGATGCAAGATGTTTTTTTCAAAGTTGTGAGCTGTGCCAAAAAACTAGAAACATTGAGAAAATAAATGAAATTCCCCAAAACCCAATCATGAAAGTTGAAAATTTCAATGTATGGGGGATAAAATTAATGGTACCACTTCCCAATTCACATAGAATTTCCTATATCTTTATTGGCATTGACTATATTTCCAAATGGGTAGAAGCTGAAGCTACAACTTATGACACTACAAAGTTGGTCATAATTTTCATAAAGAAAAATGTGTTTTCATGATTCATATTTCCTATACTAATCATTAGTGATCTAGGATCTAATTTCACAAATAACGATGTCAAAGGATTGCCTACAAAATACAGAATCTGGTACCACAAAAGAACTCCCTACCACCCGCAAACAAGTGGGAAATTTGATTTTTCAAATCTGGAAATTAAAAAAATCTTGGAAAAAACTATGAACAAAAGTTGAAGCAATTGGTGTCTAAAATTATATGATTCACTTTGGACATTACACATTTCATAAAAAACACCCATTGGTACCACACCATTCTGATTTATATATGGGAAGCTTTGTCATTTTCTAGTGTAACTATAGCATCTCTCATATTGGGCAATTAAAAAGTTAAATCTAGATTTTCAAAAAGCTGGAGAAGTTAAGATGTTGAAATTGGATGAATTAGAATAAATTAGAAATGATGCTTATGAAAATGCTAAGATCTATAAAGAAAAAACAAAAAAATGGCATGATCAACACATTGAAATACGTAAATTTATCCTGGGGAATAATTTTTTGGTATTTAAATCAAGGTTAAAATTATTCCTTGGGAAGCTCAAATCCAGATGGTCATGACCATTTTTGGTCATTCATATATTTCCTTATAGGGAGATCATGATTTATAGAGAAGTCACAATCCCATTCAAAGTCACTGGTCAAAGGTTAAAACTCTTTCAAGAACCCTTCTAGGAAGGGTGTTTCATCAGTTTTAAATTCATATAAGCATCAAAGCATCAAGCTATAGATGTTAAATGAAGCACCAATTGAGAGGAAACGCATATCAAGATACCCTATGATAGAATAAGTTAGAATAAGATTTAGGATAACTTAGGCCATGTCATGAGTGAAGGACCATGGTCTGGTCTAAATTTGAGAAAAAAGAATAAATTACACATTGTGTAACCATAACTCATGATGTGTATTTTCATGGAAAAAAAATCATAAAATCAACAAATATATGACATAAAACCCAATTAAAAATTTTTCAGTTCCCTGATTCCATTTTTTAAAATATTCCATGAACCTAGGGTTCATAACCCAGCCTCCCATCACTCGGCAGCTGACCCCCTCCCTCTCCCACCACTCAACAGCCGACCCCCATCCACTATCTCCCCTATCTCTACTCCTACCCCTTCCTCAAGAATCCCTCTCCCTCAATATATTCTTACTAAACCTATCTGTGTCTATCCATGTGATCATAATGGATCAAACCAAAACCATCTGAACTCAACCCACTAATCTGTGCCTGAATGGGATGATTCACCGCCAACCAAACAAAAATGAGGATATATTGCCCTTGTACCCCAGAAAACTTCCCCTTCCACCTCTTATATATCCTCTGAGTAACCCGCTATCCCGAATGAGGACCAATAAAGTTAAAATGAGTCGTATGATGATGAAAACACTCATCTTCACCCTATATTGTCCTTTTAATACCCAAAACATCATGTGGCACTCAACTGTTTGTAGAAGAAGCTGATGCAGACCAAAAAAACCAATGATATGTCCATCCTCACTCACCTATATATCAACCAGGAGGTCATACATCTCCTCAAGAGTCTTCATATTGCATCCATTATTAAGGTAGATGAGGAGATGTACCAAGAGCTATTTATGGATTTTATTATGATATTTGTGGTTGCAGTTGATAGCCTCCACTTCATACTAGGAGGAAAACCTCATGATCTTTCCTTATCTGAATTTAGTATAGGCCTCAGGATCTATACTGAATATTTCACCACATCCCATGTATTCTTTACACTGCATCTTGAGCTAGCCAATTTATATTCAAATAAGCTCTGTTGGATGATTTCCCGAGATGTTCACATTGAGAAGGCTCCCATGATCACAAAGACCAACCAGCTCTGAGGTCCAATTCTCTATATCCTACATAGATCCCTGATACATGCCTGGTTTACACGATATGAGTCTCATGGTAGTGTTAGTTAGATGTACATCATCATCCTAGCTGCTTCCATGGGCAACCCTACTATCAACATGGCCTCTCAGTTCATGTTTTATTACAAATCCCATACTTAGAGGACGTGAGGTACACTGATAGGGGCTCTTTCATCACAAATTTGGCCTATCATCTGAACATCTTTGACACCATCCTAACACTCACCACCCTCAGTCCGATGGAATCTATTGATCTCCTTTTACTACACAAGATGAATCTACTGTCCAAAGATGATGACATCTACAAGTGGGCACCAAGGGTAGTTGTGGTAGACAATAAAGCCCTAGGAGATCTTGTTACAAACCCTTACTTACATACAACACCCACCTCTATCCTAGGACCCACAAATTCAATTCCCACCCCTGAACACAACCATTTTCCAACATCCACCACCACTTACCCTAGTTCTCTTCCACCAGTCTTATCCAGCAGACCTATGGTCCATCCATATCAACATCCTAGAGAATCTATGATGAATCTCACAATACCTATATATATATTCTTTTCACCATATTGTCCTAGTTCACTACCCCTTCCTCACCACCATCAGCCCCTATAAACCCCTCATCATCTACCACTCCCACCCCATCCACCCTACTGACCGATTTACCATTAGAACTGAAAAACGCTACTACCCAGCAAGAATATCTAGTAGAGATGGCTTAGAGGAGAAAGGGATCAACAACTGACCCATCCACTGAGGTACCTTTTTTCAATCACATTTCTAGACCCATGACCACACTATAGATTAGTACCTCCCTTTCACCAACCACTAAGATAGATGTCAGCACCACAACACTACCATCTTCAGCAACTAAAAAACCAACCCCATCATCCATTATAGCCATTTCCCAAGAAAGGCAGCTATATCCACACTCTGTTTGGGAGAGAACTATCGATGATATCATTACATACATTTTTTTTCATTGTGTATCCGAGTTCCCCTTGATTTTCATTGTACTTACAGGGTGCTTTGTTTTTTACTACTTGTATTCCCTTACATGATTGTATCATTTCACTATATATATGGGATATATATTTTTCTCTATTTTACTTTGATTATTTTTCAAATATTTAAACTTTTATAGTAGCCATGTCAAGATCCTCTGTTTTATGTATGGTCATCAACACGACCATGCCACCATCTCCCCTTTTCTTATTAATGACTCAGTATTTGGATGAGATCGAGCTCCAGCTTCAGGAGCTATCACTCGAGATTCATTCTCATCCACCACCAACAAGAGCACCATTTCCTTTCCTTCCACATGATACCCATGAAATATATTCTCCAGAAGTGATCCATCCTGAAAAGAGACCAAGATAGGTAGAGGTTACTACCACCAGTAGCTATAGAATACATAAGAGAGCTGAGCCAATGGATGATAATAACTGCTATTTTGATCCATATTCCTATATAATGACATCATAGTTATCACTTTATGGGAGGTAACCCATATTTCATTTGTTTTACTCATTTTTTACTAATGATTTTGTTAAAGTAGTCCTTTTATAGTTTTTATTTTTTTCCATGAGTCACTTTGAGAATTATTATATACACATACCTGCAACTATATCAAATGTACTTCATTTCTATTCACTGTGTGAACATACCTATTTTATAGCTTAAAAAATGTTTTAACCCTATAAACTAATCTTTTATCAGGGGAATGATTTGTATTTCTCACAAATTTTTCAGGTTTCCCAATTCAAAATTCAGGACCACTCAAATTTCCCAATGGCATGTCACTCATTACAGGGTGATATCGATTCCTTAGTATTTCATTTTCCAATTTCCATTTCCCAAATATAATCTTTAACTATCATAGTCCTCCCATGGTACCTCCATGGATAGTACTAACACTATCTCATTCAAAGTGTGGGGGAGTTTTTATTGAGTTTCAATTTAGATACTCTTTAATTTTTTCTTGTTCTCATTTATATAGGATACATTTTTCATTCGAAAGCATGATTTAAATCTAAAACTCATTATAACCATTTAAATAAAAGAAAAATTTAAGTTAATATGGTTATAAATCCATGTTTTTATCCTTTTAATATTTTTAGAATGATTGTTGAGTTTAGTAATTTAATTCAAATTCAAATTTTTGGAAATTAATTTTAATTAAATTATTACTTGATTTTATAACCTTAGTGATTTCAATTTTTATTTATTTACTCCTATTCTCAAGAGGATTCTGAGCCTATAATTTCATATTATATTTTGAGCATATTTCTCGAGTAACACATGGGGCATGTAAACCAATAAAAACTTGCATTGATATCTTGTTGTAGCTATGATTGAAAAAATAAAATTTTAAAATTATTGAGGAAATATTTATTAAAATACCTTTTCCTAAGACCCACTTTACATATTTACTTCATAAAGCTTGTAGTTTCTATGAATGATCTTATAGGATGAAGCTATTCCAAGATGAGTATCCCTTCTTACCATGCTCTTTGTATAATGCATGAATTTACTTTGAAAAGTCTAGGGATGTTTTTTAGTCAGTAGACACATGATGGTTTTACAGAGAAGATGTATTGTGTTGGTCACCAGACTATTTGACTATAATCCATGTATAATTTTTTGGTATTTCACATCTATCTTATTCCATAAAAAAAATACAAAAGAAAAAAAGAAAAATATGATTGGTTAGTGTATTAGGAAGGTCATGAATCACCTTTTCCAAACTGATGAATCCCCTAAAAGATCATATACGGTTAGGGGATAGATGTGAGATTTGGCCTAGACATTACTTTAAAAAAATAAAAATACAAAAAGAAAAAGAAAAAGAAAGGAACAAGATACATTTTTCACTCACCTGATATATACATGGATCCAACTTGAGTTAATGGGAGTGTGAATTTCATTAGATATTGAGGATAAATTTTATTACACTTTTCATGAAATTCATGAATTATACTCCAGAGATTACCCTCCCTTTTTAGCTTGTTTTTCACTATTTACCCACCTTCACACAAAGTCAGAGTAATTTGAACCTTATTGCTTAATCCCTCATGATTGATTTTGTATTTTTCAGTATGAATTGGAGATGATATAACCAATAAAATACTATGGTTAGGAACATTTACTCAGGGTATGATCATAAATCCAATTTTATTTCACCCTGAGTGATGAGAGAAAATTCATTGTGAGGTAAATTGAAAATGATAATAGAATTCAAGAAAAATTTAAGAAATTGAAATTAAAAGATTAATAATTTGTTTATAGAACTAAGCTATGAGGCATGACTAATTTTCTATGCAGGAATGATTCTGGAGACTAGTTTTTTTCTACTTACACTTAATTTTATTTACCTAGATATAATGATTGTTTAATATTTTAAATATTACCTACCCTTTTAAATCCTTATTGAGATCTTTTTTCTTGAGGACAAACAATTGTTCAAGTGTGGGGGAATTTTATAATATGAAATCATATATACATTTTTCTATGATTTTGTTAAGGATTATCCATGTTTTTACTCAATAATTCACTAGGCATGTGTTTTTATTGCATAAAATAGGTTTTCAAGGTTTCAAATCAAAATTTGGAGAAATTGACCAAAAATTCTCATTACAGGTCATGAAACTCCATTACACAATGTGTAGAAAACTTTCACAGCATAAGGACAAGTTATGAGGTGAGTCGTGAAGAATTTCAAGCCATGAAGACATTAAATGATGTGATTCACCAATACACTTTGTGTAACCTTTGAATTCAATTACCATCCTCAAGATACAACCTGGAAGAAGATACACATCGTGAAGCCATATTACAAATCATAAAAGAAGTCAAATTTCAAAATCTACAGACAAGATTCATATAGATTCAAAACCCACAGAGGAAAACTAATATCATAATTACATTATGTGAAACACCATTACACATAATGCAATTTCTAGATTATTTGCATATAATAGGTGCATCGTGGATAGAGATATGATGAAATTTTTAGTTTTCCCTCATTTTTCTCTTGTTTCTCTGTTAATTTTCTTATACCATTTCAACCTAAACTCAGTTTTCATCAATTTTTTTCATTTTTCTACAATTACTCAAGCCCCAATAATAAATTTATGAAGATTTCTTCATATTTTTTTCATCTCCATCATCATGCTATGTGCGTTCATTATCTCGATCATCAATCTTCATTAAATCGACACTAAACTTGTTCATCTTCTTATTTCAAGTAATTATTTGATTGTAATTGTTATTGTCCTAAAGATCATATTAAATATTCTCAATTTCATGTTAGTTAATTGTTTAATCTCAATCCTTTCATGTCTTGTAATTTCTTAATCTAAATTTGTGTTGGTATGTTAACCATGTTTGAAATTCTTATTTTTTTTGTGATTGATTCTACTATGAGTGTCTAAACTACTTAATGTAGGGATAAAGAGTAGGGGTGATTGAATCTAATTAATTTTTAATTCTAAAACATGGAAATCTTAAGTAATAATAATCTGGTTAAATAAAAATTGTTAAATATTATTATTTTAAGAGACCTTGAACATGGGAATCTTGAATGAACAACCCTAATTTGATTGGAGTAGAATAAGATATAACCAATAACCTATGATAATTTCTTCTTTTTGAAGCCAGGATTAATGCATCCTAGTTACAACTTTCTCTAAACCAAGGAATAACTGTCTCTTGGATAGATCTAGTTGGTTTGACCATAACTAACTAGTGACCTATACTTTCTTATCAACCTTGACATTAGGACCATACCAATTAGAATTAAAGATCATCCTTTATCCTGAACCCCAAAATTTATCCCAATCCATTCCTTATCTCTGATCTTTATCCATAAAACTCCTAGATTTAGTCATTTTTCCAAGCTCAAGCATCTTGTAAGGAATCCTACTACAAAGGTTTCTAAGCCTTATTTTGTACCAGCCAATCCCAAAATTCTTGTGGGACTGACCCTGTACTTCCACTATACTAGTACTTAGTAGAAAGTGCAGTTTGGGAAAAATAAATCTAACCTGAACGCATCCCATGAAAATTTAATGATGTGTGAAGGAACATTGTTCACAACTATGAAAAATGGAACTATCAAATTGAAAGGATGACTCACATTACTTTCACATGATTTACCTTAACTACACGCAAGTTGTGGACCCTGACCCTGTACTTCCACTATACTACTCATTAGTAGAAAGTGTATACATGGGTAGCACATGGTTCATGACAAACCATGGAGATCCTAGGGAAACCATGTGGGACCATTGGTGTGTAAGGGTAAGGGTTCACAACTTGCGTGTAGTTAAGGTAAATCATGTGAAAGTAATGTGAGTCATCCTTTCAATTTGATAGTTCCATTTGGCATAGTTGGAACATATTTCATCCAATTTTAGGGAATCCCTAGGTGTAGATATGTAAGTGGGTTTGGATTAGGAAATGGATTATGCATGGTCAATGTATAATTTAGAAAACCATGCTACCCAGATTCATTAAAACTTGAATTTCTATATTTACCCTAACTTGATTTTAATCCTCCAACTCTCTTATTATCCTCCCTCTCAGTCAAACAAACCAAGAACCCCTGGGTATATTTTCCTCCCTTCTTACCTTAAATTTTATTGTTCCTCCTCCTTGGTTTCATGTGGATTCCTTCATGGTAAGTCCCTATAAACCCCTTATTCCATTATATTCTAACTTTTACCTAGATTTTACTCCTTCCCATGAACCATAATGTTGATATTATCTGATTTTAGGGTAGGTATTGGTTTTAATCATTGTTCTTTTTCTCTGTTGAGGTTATATAGGGAATGTCTTGGATTGGTTGGGTGTTCTCCATTATAAATGATGAATTGTAGATTTTTTTCATTGAACCGAGGTTAGATATTCTTTAATGTCACTTTATATTACATAACTATGAATTTTTGTCTGTTTAGAATTTGTTTCCTTATTAAAGGTACACATTTATGTAGGACCCAATAGGGGAAAAATTAATTTAAAGTGTCTTTAACCCTTTGCATGGAATGATATTTCATGACAAAATTTTTGAAAAAAATTCCTAAATATTTTTTAAAGGAGTCAATTGGGTTTAAAAGTGGTGTTAAGATCCAATTTTATGTTTTAAAATATGTAATTTTCATCAATTGATTTAAAAAAGAAATTATTTAAGGTATTTAAAGTTGTGGTAATAATTTAAAAGCATTAGTAAATTTTAAAGGGTTATTTTAATCCTTGTGAATTATTTTTTTAAACTCATTTGTGGCTTTGAAAGTTTTCAAATGCAGTTTAAAGGGAAGTGTGAGTTCCAATTTTGGTTTTAAAAGTGTTTTTAATAAAATTAGTCTCAAGGGTGGATTGATAAATTATTCTAAATGTTGTTATTTGGATTTTCATTCAAAGTATATTTTTAATATTCCTCTTTGGGTTTTCATGAAAAAATGAGTTTTCATAGAATTAGTGAGATACACTTTGTGGACCCTTAACTTTTATTCCCATAGATGGGTAGTGATTGGTGCATATGGTGTTCAATTTATGATTAATGGTGTTGTTTCATGTGAGGGAATTAGAGTTGTGATGAGCATTTATTTATTCATGTATTTTTTGATATTGATTCTCTTTTCATGTTACTTCTTAATTTACCACATTTTTTATTGATGTTATGGAATTACTAGTATGATAGGAAAATATATAGATATATGAAAACTTTAGTATAGGAAATAGGTTCACTGGGGAGTGTTTCATAGACACTTAGATATGGTTAGAATGGAAGGGGTAGTGGGTCTTTTTATATAGTAATATTTTTATACTCGTGTAGCAAAGGATCTTTCGAGAGGTTCATTTTCAAATAGTTCAATGAGACTACCTATGATGTGAAAGGTTTATTAGTGTCAGCCTAGTTTCCTTTTCACTAGTTTAGTTCCTTTTTAACTGAGTTTTAGGAAGAGTCCCATGATCGTAGGATCCTTATTAGGATAATTTTAGGGAATTTTCTTTGTGCCTTGATTGTATCCCCTATTAATTGTATGATTATTTAGAACTGATGTAATGATTGATTATTTATCTTTATTATGTTTCCTTAATATAAAGGTACTTGTTTGTGATATTTCCCTATCCCTTTTGATATAGATTTCTTTTCTAATATTTTAAAATAGATTTTTGAAAAAGGTTTTTCAAACTTAGGAAGTAAAGGCATGGTTTTGGTTTTTTTAAACTATTTTATTATGTGTTTTAAAGGTGTGTTTTGAAATGGAAATAATTATCTCTAATAGTTTTGCTATGCATTGATGAAAAAGTGGAATATGGTTTGTTTTTGTAACTCATTGTGTGGGTTTTAAAACATGGTTTTAGGATGGCATGCCTAGTTTTACTTGGAAATCAGTTTTTAAAGAAGTTTTTAAAAATAGTTTGAAAATTGGAAACCAATTTCAGATTTTAAAATTTTAATTTAAAAGAGGTGTTTATAATATGTTTTTAAGGTGGTTCTTTAAAATATTTTTTTGGTAAAAAAGAGCTTTAGTGGAGGAAATTTTCTTTCTAAGTGGTTTTTTTCATTTAATGAAAATAAAGAAAAAAAGTTTTAACAAAACTTTGATGTGTTGTTTTTTCTTCAAATAAATAATTAAAAAATGTATAAATTTTCTATTTTATTTAAAAATATTTTTTTTGATGTAATATGAAATAAATATCATAGTTTTGGTGGGTGGGGTCAAAATAGGATCTTTAGCTCACACATATATTTTAAAGGTCCAAGTCTATTCTAGGATGATTATTCTATATTGATATTCTGAGGGAGATGTTGGGTTGGATAATGACCATGATTCATATGGATACTCATTGGATAAGTGTGGAGATTTCTTTCTATTGGTATTTGTGTTATCCTCTTTGGTTGGATGTATTTCATTATTTTTCTTTATTTTTATATGTTTCCAATGTTGTTTTGTTTATGTATCAGTTGTATCAATTATATCACTTTTATCTTTTGTATTGGTTATTATGTATTTCTTAACTTCTATTGAATGGTTTATTTATTTTTTTATCTGCAACTTATTTATAATTTTTATGAGGGTAAAATCATTACCAAGGTTCTACCTATGATTCCCTAGCTCTAGTTTCTACCTGTGGGGACTGAGAATTCCCATTAATCCTTATGGTGGATCAAGTCAAGATCTTTCTCAGATAGAATCTAGATCTAGTTCATTACACTATTAAAATAGACATATCCATATAGATGGAAAGATTTGGCTATTAAGATAGAATTATTATTTAAGTTAATCATAACACAATTAGAACCTTGAAAGAGAATTTCTTCAAAAAAAATAAAATTTGTGCATTTTTTTCTATAAAGGGTAACAAAAATAACGTTTGTAGAAAATTTATGAGTTAAAAAAGTATAGGAGGAACTACTATATATTATAGATAGGGGAGGGGAATTGGTTTAGAAGAGTGAAATTTTGAAGCTGCTCAACCAAATGAAATTGAAATGTGGAGCTTGAACATGTGAATGATGTTGATAGTGCTTCTCAATAGCCTAATCATATAAATGTTGTGTCTAATACTGGTTAGGTGTAATTGATGGTGGATCAAGGAGACTAGGTATTTGTTAATGGATTATGTGTTGATCAATCTGAAATTTTTGATGGTGTTTTGTAAATGAAATATATGGATAGAACTCATAGTCATTTTGTTGTAATATTAGATGGTGGTGAGAAAGGATTTGAATAGTCTAAGAGATTTGGGATTACAATATAGGATTGGTTTTATGGATTTTAAAAACAAGGGATGGTTTTTGTACTATAATTTATACCATATGATTCCCATTATCACCAATAAAATTCTTTTATTTCAAGAAATACTTAAACTATTTGGAGTTTAGTCTTAGTGGGCATGAGAAGAGTGCCTATGTGGTCATAAAAAGTCCTAGAAAACTAGTGTGTATGGTTGGTAATATTCCTGAGCATGGGACCCATTAATTTGTAGGTTTGAATTTAACTAATAGTCCCATACCTTAGAATAAGTGTAGTATAAATAAAATGTTAATGAAAAATCAACTAGGTAGGATGGAATTATATACAGTGGATAACCATACAGGTCTTACACTTGTGTGATATTGGATAGTGAATCTAGTTGAACTAGATCCACAGGGAAGGAGTATATTATCAGTGTCTATCCTATTAATGCAGATTATATTGATACATTATATATTGGAATGTAGTAAAATAAGCAGTAGGAAACTGATTTTTATCATTCTATTTTGGATGTGTTAAAATATTCAGAAATTACTAGTCTTTATGGTGATATATCTGATGTCGAGGATGAAAATGGAAAGAAAATTATATCTACATGGGGGAATATATCCATCTTCCCAAAAATACCAGTAATGGTGGATATCCCGGTATTAAAAATATTTTATTGAAAGGTAATAAAAATTTAGTGGATGGTGAAAAAATTATTTTTATACCCCCAAGAAGGAGTCCAAATAAATATTATTCCAATATTCCTTAGAATGTTTTAACCAAATAATCATATAAATAACCATAATCAAATATTTATCTTGAGTAGGAAAAATACATGTTGGATTTCCTCAGGATTATTATTCATGGTAACTCACAGTCTGAGTGTGAGAAATATGATGAGTATAAAAATGGTATTTAGTTAATGTTTTATGAACAATGGTACATTTTTTTCTTATCTTGGATGATGTCAAGCCCATTTTGTTCAAACTATTCAACCCTTGTCTCATATTTCTATTTTAAATATAAGGGTTAGAGATTTTTCTCCTAGACTAACTTTTTTTGACTTTATCCTAAATAATTTTACAATGTTCTGGTGGGTAATAATGTAAATAATTACATTATTTCAATGAAAAGTTTCATTTAAAGGGTTATAAGGATGATTATGTTACTTATATTGAGTTTTAAGTAGACAATATAAGATATTTACATTATAAAATATGATGTTTAATAATTCATGAGTTTGAATATATTTATGGATTTGATCACTGGGAATATGATTCCTAAATATCACTATTATTAAAAATTTGTTTCAACATATTTATTACTCACTAAATAAAATATTGGGTTGGTTTTATTAGATGGCCATGTAACGTCCCAGTCTAGCCCACGATCATGATATTGTTTGCTTTGGGCCTAGCCTGCATGGTTTTGCTTTCCCTAGTATCTGGCCCTTAGACATTCCCTAGGAAAAGGCCTCATGATGGGATAGGTATCCACACCCCATTATAATTATGTGATTTGTTCTCCTCCTCCTTTGATGTGGGATTTCCATAATACAACCCCTAAAAGGTCCCAACATCCTCTCTTTCACATCAAATGAACACGAGATCTGATAACATTTGTAACAGCCAAGTCTAAACTGAAATCATGAAATTGTCCTCTTTGGGCCTAACTCACATGGTTTTGCTTTCCCTAGGATCCTGTCCTTAGTCATTCCCAAGGAAAAGTCATCATGATGGGAGAGGTATCCACACCACCTTATAATGGGGTGATTCATGATAGGAGCACGAAGCAGCCCATTATAAGGTAGTGTGAATACCTATCACATCATGAGGCCTATTCCTGGAGAATGCCTGAGGTCCAGAGTCTAGGGAATGAAAAACTATACAGGTTAGGACCAAATAGGATAATATCATGATTGTGGGTTGGACTCAACCATTATGAATAGTATCAGAGCCAATGTCCATTTAATGTGACAGCAAGGACATTGGGCCCTTCTAGGGGGTGTATTATAGTAATCTTACATAGAAGGAAAAGTATCATGAATCACCCCATTATAAGGTAGTTTGGATACCTCTCCCATCATGAGGCCTTTTCTTGATGAATGACTGAGGGTCATAGACCATAGAAATCAAAACTGTGAGGGATAGGCCCAAATCGAATAATATCATGATCATGGGCTAGACTGGTCCATTAAATGTGGTATTAGATCTAGAATCAATTTTATGTGCTAGTGAGGACACTATTCCCTTCTATGGTTGGATTATGGAAATACCACATCAAAGGAGGAGGAGAACGAAGTACCCCATTATAAGGTGGTTTGGATACCTCTCCCATCTTGAGGATTTTTACTAGAGAATGCTTGAGGTCCAGATCCCAGGGAAAGAAAAACCATGAAGTCTAGGTCTAAAGTGTAAAATATCATGATCGTGGGCTAGACTGGGCCATTACAAATGGTAACAGAGCTAGGGTCCATTTGATGTGCCATCGAGGATGTTGAACCCTTCTAGGGGTGGATTATGGAAATCCCACATCGGAGGAGGAGGAGCATGAAGCACCCCATTATAAGTTAGTGTGGATACCTCTACCATCATGATGACTTTTCTTGGGGAATGCCTAAGGGCCATAGCCTAGGAAAAAACCGCGTGGGCTAAGACCAAAGTGGACTATATCATGATTGTGGGATAGAAAAGGCCGTTAAAAAAAGTTTTTTATCATTTAAAAATGAGGATGTTACAACCTAAACACCTTGGAAATTATCATCTCTGAAAAACCTTTAGGAACAAAGAAAACATCAACCAACCTACAAGGATCATGAAGTCTTGCTCAGATAGCCACATTTCATTTCCAAATTCCCTACACAGCCTTAATAATTGATTAGGAAAGTGATACTAAATCCCTTAAGATCTAATTCAAGACCCATTTTTCTAACCAAAACATTGAAAAGACACTTATCCGATCCCGTTTAGCTAGATACATGACCATGTTTCCCTCTCTTGGAACAACTAACCAGTGGTTCTCCTCACCATACGTCTCAACCTTTTAAAAGGGGGACAATTCCGAGCCATGGAACCTCCACCACTAGAATTGCCTTAAAAAGCACACCTCTAAGAGTTCGAGTGATGATCCAAGAATGATTTTATTTAATATAAGGAACCCAATTACTTCTGAGGTTATATTAGGGACCACATCATAAAGAAATCATCTAATTCTAAATCGACCAAACAGAATTGGTCCTACAAGCTTTCTAAGAAGACATTGCTGACATTTAAACCACACTCACCCTAACCCAACACCATGCTTCACTGGGAGAACACTTAAACAAGACCAACATCTTTTAAAGATTTTGTGTGGAATAAGACCAATGCACTATTAGTGCATCAAGGATGGAGTCAAGATAAGAGGCATGCTCATCACTTAAAGAAGTGTACACTAAGAGGGTTAGAAGATTACCAAGAAGACAAGTTGAATATTATGGAAATCCCACATTAAAGGTAGAGGAGCATAAAAAATACCTTTATAAGGTGATGTGGATACCTCTACCATCGTGAGGCCTTTTCTTGGGTGATGCATGAGGGCCAAAGCCCAAGTAAAGAAAAACCATGCAGGCTAGGCCCAAAGTGGGCAATATCCTGATTATGGGCTGGACTGGGCCATCAAAAATGGTATCAGAGCTAGTGTCCATTTGATGTTCCAACGAGGATGATGGGCCCTTTTGGGGGGATGGGGTGGATTATGGAAATCCAATATATAAATATTATAAGCATGAATCACCCCTTTATAAGGTGGTGTGGATACCTTTACAATCATGAAGCCTTTTCTTGGGGGATTCTTGAGGGCCAGAGCACATGAAAGAAAAACCATGCGGGCTAGGCCCAAAGTGGGAAATATCATGATCGTGGGTTGGAGTGGGCCATCACAAGTCATATATATATGTGGAAGGAATTACAAAAAGATATAATGAGTTAGAAAAAACATATAAATTGGATCAAACATAAGGATGATTTGATTTTAAATCATATATGATATGATATATGTGTTCTTATATAGGGTTTTTTATAAAATATTAAAAGAGTTTTAGGTATAAAAATGTATCATATAAAAGGAGTTATCCATTTTATAATTTTTTCACATTGGTTATATATATATATATCAGGATTTATAATGATAATTAAACTCTCAAAGTATTACATTGAGTTATCCCTAATTGAGGATCATCATGGAGTATTATAGGTTATGAAAAAAAGTAAATATTAATGTGAGTATGATTCTTATATCAAGATATGAAATATTCTTATTAGGCACAAAAATTGTTTTTATGCACTAGATGACCCATGAAATATACCACATGGACTATCCTAGACTATGTATTTGTTATACTAGGGGTGCATAGATCACATTTAAAGTCCCTTATACCTGATGATGTTTATATACCTAACATGAGAACCTTCATACTTCCATGCCTTTATTATTAACGCCATAAGGAATTGATAATTAGGGGTGGTTGTGTATATCCCTGATCAAGTCATTGGTTGGAGCTTAAAAAATAGGAAATTCTTCCTCTCATATGATGAGTATGGAATCCAGGCCCACAATTGAGATAAAGTATTTAGTGTGTGGCCTCACATAGATAGTACACATGATGTGTTTATCTATTAAAGAGAAGGACATATGATGTGATTATCTATAAAGGTGGGTGGCATGTGATGTACACATAGATTTGGTTATTATATACTTAGAGGCCCAAGAATGTTTGGATTATCTATATGGGATTGACATACTCTATTTACCATGGTCCCTCGATGTCTTGTACAATGAGAATATATGATAATGTTCATATATTTAACGTGACAAGTAGACACATGTATAGAGATACATGTGTTTGATGGAGATCACACTATATCCCTTTATATCTTGAGTAACATAGAAAATTTTCTATAGGATACTCTTTGCTTACATTTTTAGATCTAGAGATTTCTATTTGTTTTCAACACTATAATGTTTTTTAGAGTTAACCAAAAAGAGTTTTTATAGGTATTCACAAGGTATTTATTATGATTTGATGCATGATGAAGTTTATTATAGATTTAAAAAAGTGTTTTGGAATATATCCCAATGGTTTTTTGGATATGATTTTATATGTTATCATATATGATATGATATAAGGTGAAATAGAACAAAGTATTTTAGTATTTAGTGCAAGTGACATATTAAAGGGGATGATATTTTCTAAACCCTTTTTCATGTGATGGAATGTGGTATATAATATTACCTGATATAGGTATATTTTAATACATGGTTTCAAGAAACCATGTTACTACATTCACAATTGTATTGTATGATGGGATAATATTGTAAAGAGTATTATGTGTTTAATCATAAGGTATGATATACTCATATATCTTATGATAGATATGAAGTTAGAATGTTATGAGTTAATGTTCAAATAAAATTCCATGTTTATCTATCAGTAAAGAGGTGTTTCGTAAGATATAATGTGGGGGATTTTTATGAATTCATGCATGAGTTGGTCGTATAATTTACCTATACATTATAACACATGAGTAAATCTATGAGCAGTCGAGGAGAATCCTTGGGGATCTATATAAATAGAGGTAGTTCCCATTTTATAAGTAAGTGTGTGTGTGTGCATGTGAGATTATGATGGTTAAAACTCTCTAAAACCTAAAATCCTATCCATTTTCAACCTGTACCTAGTGAGGAACTAGAACACTGTGGTGAGAAGATAGATTTAACTCGAACATCAGGTGATTCAGTAGCCTATTGATACATCATAGAGAGGGGATCCAATTGGATTCCCTTTGGAGACCTCCATCAAACTCATTAGAAAATGGATTAAGATGATGTAGTTTCTAACTATAGTGTAAGGTATACATATTTATAGTTTATTCATTTAAGTATGTGTGGTTTCATTTATTATTTCATAGTGATCTTGTATTGGGTTTCTTTATCACTTATACTGATCTAAAAAGTGTTGTTAGATCCCTATGAGACCTATAAATATGTCCATTTTTATTCAGATTTTATACCCAACACCTTACATTTTCCCATTGAAAGAAAGTCTAATATCTCATTTGTACATTATTAGTCTCCCCTTTTATATCAAAAAAAATTCTAATAATATTATCACAAACCATTTTTCCAATATGTATGACATCAATATTATGACAACCCTGCTTTTATTACAAACTTAAACATGATTTAATACATAAAATATTCACTTGATACAACACGGAATATCGAGAGGTCTAGTGTCTTTGGGGCTTAGGATCATTACATAATAACTTAAAACATTAAATACAATATCTTTATTGAAAACTTCCTTTACACGACCACTACATTCCCTCGTACTTAGCATTGAATGGGATAACCTAAGGACATGCATAAGAAATGGGTGAGCTATAAAGCCCAGTAAGGGAATAAGCACGGAATACATGAGGAGTAAAATACATGTTTAGAAAATAGGCATATAAATAGAGCACAATAGAAACATTAACATAAATTCATGATAAATCATTATAATCATAACATGGAAATGTGGCAACAACACTTAACATGGAACAAACATGAGCTAAGGCTCATTGCACTTGGGGAATAAGTAAATTCTCATTTCACATGAAGCACTAGTAAACCCTCATTGCAATTGAATTAGAATGAGTCAACACTCATTGCACATGATGTATCATGATACTATACTTTACCCAATGCATTGGAGCGCTATAAGTGTGCACCCTTCTTAACCATTTCATTTCATGCATAAGTGTGCCACATGGATCATAAAACATGGATTCATAAAAATAATCATTTATTTTAAGATAAAGGAATGTGTAATTAATACATGAAACTTTATAATAAATAAGTAAATGTGTATAAAGTTGAATTCCCTTGATGGAGAAATGGGCATGGTATTCACTACACAATGGCATTGGCTTAGAAAATCGGTGCGATTTCGGCAGCGTAACGGCGTGACATAAGAATTCATAAAAATAGTTGATGAGAGAGAAAGGGGTTCCTCATCATATTTACATGTAATGGACAGTAAGGAGGTCATATATATACATGTCCCAAAAATTGTAATGGAATTTAGGTTCATGATACAAAAGTACTGCTTGAATGTAAATGAGGAGAGAGAAGTTCCTTTCGGAATTTTGGCATAGTAACGGGTGTACATGGGAGGAATTTAATGAGAGATAAAGGGTCTCCCATCATTAAAACATAAAGAGGGAAGTATGAGGGAGGTGAGAAACCATACCACAACATTCATAACTGAAATTAAAAGGGAAAAATAACTTAAAGAAAATTGGATAAAAATGAGAAAGGAAGAAAAAAACCATTACTTGGAAGTGTGCTTCCAAAGGCTTGAGAGAGGCTTGAGAGAGGCTTCTTGGGAGATTGGGGCACCTTGGGAGGATTATAGAGAGAGTAGGTCAGAGGTTGGATGGACTCAAAAGGCTTTGAGTGAGGAGGAAGTGGGATCTTGGGTGGGTTTATATAGGAAAGGTGAGTGAATTCTTTATTATTTAGGTTTGGGACCCCTTACATTAAACTAATCCAAACCACAAATCATCTCATTGTTTTTGCCCATGGTTTTTGGAAAAGTGGAGAGGAAAAAAATATTTTATAAGGAAAATGTCCAAAATTCTTAAAATAATGGGGTTCCTTATGTGGAGGTGAGTCACACTCCCATGGAAAATAATTTAAAAAGACAAGATGTTTAATAAGTCTTGAGGGGTCCATTAATGCTTTCTAAAATAAGTCAAAAAAACCCAAAATCAAATTATTTTAATGGTAAAACATATATTGGCCGAAAACACAGCTTATAGTATTTTAATACATCACTATTGGGTCATTATGATGTCATAAAACACATTATATATTTAAACAGTATTTAATTTTTACCCAAAAATTTGGATGTCTCGGAAAATTATGAAAAATTCACCATTGGATAATTTCGACGTCCTGATTCCAGAAATAAAATTTATTTTATCTAAATAATTTTCTATTTTTTTTTAATTTTTACTTTTAAAATAAAAACCTACATTTATAAAAAATTCACAGGTTTTGACAAAAATGGCTTTCAAACCTTAATAAAAATTACAATTGCATTCATAAGATTATAAGATTATTTATTTTTAATAAAAATTAATTTAATAAAAATAATAATATTTTATTAAAATATTATTTAATTCAAAAATCCCTTAATTTAATAAAATATAATTCTTAATTAAATAATAACTAAAAACACTATTTATACTTTAAAAACTATTTACAATGTATCAATAATGACAAGAAAGCATATTCATTATTATATACAAAAATAATGTACATTAACATAGTACTAGAGATTTGTTACATAACCCCTTAAAACAACTGCATAAGACCTAAGGGTAAGGTGTGCGATGGTGACAGACTCTTGGGGTGGCTTGGATAACATCGTTCGAGTGGTAATCTCTATCAACTTCCACTTTTCCTGTAGACGGTCTCGTTCGAACTTGACATGGTGAAGCTCAGCTTGGGCTTGGTCAAGAGAGAAGCCCAAAGATGCCACCTATTTTCTGAAACATCGAAAAATGGGCTTCTTATGGATCAATTCTACTTGATGAGGCCATTGCTTCTTTTGTATGAGTAAATTGGGTTTGTTAAAGCCTTATATTTATACTAATCATGTGATCACTGTACAACGACTATAAAAGTAATGGTCACAACTCTTAACATAAAACTAAAGAAGTTGACATTTTATATAAACGTTTTACATAAAGAGACATTTAACTAGATCAAGAGGAATTTCCATTAATGAAACTTTGGGTCGTTACAATATTCCCCCCTTAAGAAATTTCTCCCTCGAAATTTCCTTTTCCCACACTAAAACAGATGTGGGTAACTCAACTTCATAATTTCCTCTGATTCCCAAGTCGCTTCTTCAAACTTGTGGTTTCTCCACAACACCTTGATGAGGGGCATTGTCTTATTTCATAGAACTTTTTCTCTACTATCTATGATCTTCACTGGTTGCTCCACATAAGAAAGATCATCCTCCAACTGTACCACCTCAGAAGAGATTACATGTGAAGGGTCCGGTATGTACTTCCTTAAGAGGGATACATGAAAGACATCATGTACTTTGGCCATTGTAGGTGGAAGTGATAGTCGATAGGCCACAGCCCCAACACGATCAAGAATCTCGAAGGGGTCGATGTACCTTGTACTTAACTTCCCTTTCTTTCCAAACTTCATGACCTTATTCCATAGAGATATGCATAGAGAAACCATGTCTCTAACTTTAAACTCATGGTATCGATGACGATTATCTTCATAACTCTTCTGTCGACTCTGGGCTGCCTTGATATGCTGCTGAATGGTTTTCACCTTCTCCACCATTTCCTCAACCATTTCTGGTCCAAGCAGCTTACATTCACCGACCTCATCCCAACATGCCAGTGTTCTGCACCTTTTCCCATACAGGGCTTCATAAGGTGACATTTGGATTCTCGAGTGGAAAATGTTTTTATAAGAGAACTCAGCCAAAGGAATATGTTGATCCCATCCTCCTTTAAAGTCCATTGAGTATGCTCTCAACATGTCATTAAGTGTTTGGATAGTCTGCTCGGATTGGCCATCAGTTTGATGATGATAGGCCATAATGAAGTTCAGTTCAGTATTCAGAGCATGTTGAAGACTCTTCCAAAACATAGAGGTGAATCTTGGATCTCGGTCAGACACAATAGATAGTGGTACTCCATGCAGCCTTACCACTTCCCTGATATATATCTGTGCCAGTTGATCCAATGAGAAATCCTCCCGAATAGCAATGAAGTGTGCAGTATTTTTAAGAAAATCCACCACAACCCAGATTCCATTGTTGCCTTTGGTTGTCCTCGGAAGTCCAGTGATAAAGTCCATGGTTATGTTCTCCCATTCCCATTCTGGTATGGGCAATGGTTGCATCATCCCCTTAGACTTCTGCCTCTCTGCCTTCACTTTCTGGCAAACCAGGCACTTTGATGCATACTCAGCGATCTCCTTCTTTATATTTTCCCACCAAATATTTTATCGGAGATCTCAATACATCTTTGTGCTCCCTGGGTGAATAGAGGAATTTGAACTATGTGCATCATCCAAAAGTTTTTCTTCAGCTCCAGACTTGATGGAACACATAGTATTTTCCCAAATTGCACAATTCCTTCTTCATTAACATTAAACTCTGAGGATTTACCTTTTTCGATAGCTTCCACTTTTTCTGGAATTCCCACATCATCCTTTTTCACATCCTTTAACCTTTCCAAAAGATATGGTTGAGCAATCATTTGTGAAAGGATTGATTATGTTCCCTTCTTTATGATTCCCATGTACATCTTCATCAAGTCTAAGAAGATTGGATCCTTCTCAATTCTCATCATTGAAAGAATCGCTAGGTCCTTTCTACTTAGGGCATCTGCTACCTTGTTCGCTTTCCCAGGTTGGTAATGTATTGAATAGTCATAATCCTTGATGAGATATATCCACATTATATGGCGCATATTAAGCTCTATCTGTGTGAATATATATTTAAGACTCTTGTGGTAACTATATATCTCACATTTCTCCCCATAGAGATAATGCTGCTAGATTTTCAAGGAAAAGATCACCGCCGCCAACTCCAGATCATGCATTGGATAGTTTTGCTCATGGATTTTCAACTACCTTGAGGCATAGGATATCACTTTATCATTATTCATCAGCACACAACCTAAGACCTTCTTCAATGTATCACTGAATACCACAAAAAATTCCCCACTTGTGGGTAAAGTGAGCACGAGCGCAGTGATAAGCCTCCTTTTCAACTCCATGAATCTTTTTTCCCATTCATCACTCCAAGAAAACATTACTCCCTTTCAAGTTAGCTTAGTAAGAGGGTTGGAAAATCATGAGAAATTTCTCAAAAATCATCGATAATATCCAGCTAACCCCAAGAAGCTACGGATATCTGTTACCGATGTTGGCCTCGGCCATCCCTCAATTGCATCTGTTTTGGATGGATCCACAAATATCCCATTGCTTGTGATGATATGGCCCAAGAATGAGACCTCCTTCAACTAGAACTCACACTTTCTATACTTTGTATAGAGCTTCTCCTTGTGCAAAGTCTCTAGTACAGTTCTTAAATACTCCTCATGATCCTCCTTGGTTTTGTAGTATATTAGAATATCATCTATAAAGACTACCACAAATTTGTCAAGGTAATCTCTAAAGACTCTATTTATCAAGTCCATGAAGATTGATGGAGCATTAGTGAGTCTGAAAGGCATTACTATGAATTCATAGTGCCCGTATATTGTATGAAAAGCAGTCTTGGGGACATCTTCCTTCTTCACCCTTACTTGATAATATCCTGACCGCAAATCTACTGTGGAGAAGTATTGTGCTTCGCACAACTGATCGAATAAGTCATCGATACGTGGAAGAGGATACTTGTTATTTATTGTGATTTTATTAATTTCATGATAATCGATGCAAAGCCGCATTGAACAATCCTTCTTCTTGACGAAGAGGACTGGTGCACCCCATGGGGAAACACTTGGGCGTATAAACCCTTTATCTAGATTCTTCTATAGTTGCTTCATCAGCTCTTCAAGATCTACGATAGACATTCTATATGAAGTCTCGAATATTGGTAGAGCCCCCGGTATAAGTTCAATTGAGAATTCAACGTCTCTTTTAGGAGGAAGACCAGACAGTTCCTCGGGAAACACTTCAGAAAATTCCCTCACAATAGGCATTACCTCAAGGGTGGTTTCTTCCTTGGACTCAATCATCTGAGCCAGATACACATGCTCATAGGGTAGTAATATCCATTCTTGAGATGATGGAGCTAAAGGAGATTCATCTTCCTCCTTACACTTGTAAATAATCAGGGGTCAATTCTCTATATGGAGTATGATTTCCCTCTCCCAATAATTTATGTTGGCTCTATATAAGGAAATTCAATCCATGCCAATAATTGCATCAAATTATACCATAGGGAGTATAACGAGGTTCATTAAGAAATTCAATCCACAGATTATAACAGGGGATGGCTTATATTCATGGGATGAAATGATTTCCCCATTTTCCATACTCACCGACATCTTTACTTCCATGATTTTTGGTGGTGCTGAGATTGTTCAACAAAACTTTCGAGATATAAAAGAATGCGTAGAACCTAGATAAAAGAGTACGTTTTCTATTATTGAATGAATAACTAGCATACCTATCACAACTTCATTGTTGGGGTTCACTTCAGTAGAAGTGATGGAAAAAGCTCTTCCTTACTACCTTGGAGGTTGTTGGTTGCCTTCGAAAACCCTTGGATTAGGGAACTGATTTTCAAAATGCCCCAGTTCTTTGTAGTTGTAGCAATGAAAAACATGTTGAGGTTTGAACAGAGCATTCCTCTCCTCTTTCACAGCTGTGGGTCTTTCTTTCTGACAGTTAATAGCTAGGTTCCCTTCTCTTCCACACCTAAAGCATTTCCTTATACACTTAAGATAATTTCCAGGGTGCTTCTTTCCACACTTTTGGCAAGTGCGGTGCTGGATCTTCTTAGCACCGTTGGATTTATCCATCGGACTACCAAAATTGAAGTCTACCTTATTTTTCTTGACCCCATGATACCCCTATGATTCCCCGATCTCCATTTAGACCTTGAGGGCACATCATACAATTTCCTCATAGCTGTCAAAGTCACAAATCACTAATTCTTTCTGCAGGCTAGGCTTCAGCCCACCAAAAAAGTGGTCAACCTTGCATTCAGGGGTAACGACAAAGCCAAAAGCGTATCGTGCAAGACTTGTGAAGTTTTCCTCGTACGTTCCAATAGATTCTTCGTCTTTTTTTCTTAAGATAAAGGAAGTCCCTTTCCATCTTAAGCCGGAGGGTGTGTGGAAAATATTTATCGAAAAACATCTTCCAGAAATCCTTCCATTCCAATGCCTCGATCTCCTCCTCAGGCTTCATATTTTTGCACAACATCCACCATTGATCAAATTCACCCTCTATATGATAAGCCTCCAGGAGAACCTTCTCTTGTTCATAACATTGAAGGGTGGAGAAGATATTTTCAATGGAGTTGATCCATTTTTCAGTGATCGTGGGATCAGATGATCCACTAAAAGTAGGAGGCCTTTGTCTTATGAAGATCTCGATAGAAACTTGTTCCTTATTAGGGGGGTTTGGACGTTCCTCTTGACCCGTGTTTCTATTCAATTCTTGAGTTAGCTGAGAGAGAAGCGTGACAAAGTTTGTGATTCCCACTCCCATTGGATTGGGCATCTCATTATTACAATCATCACACTAATCTTCACATCGGTTGTTAGCCTGAGTCCCCCTATTACCAGCCATTGGATAGAATAAAAGGAATGTTAGGGGGTACAACATAAAGGGTAATCCAAAAAAAAAGTTGATGACTTACAAATAAACTTTTATTTCATTAAATCATGAGTCTATAGGCTTCAATCTAGGCTTTTCAGGATCTACTTTCTAACATATATTCTTAGGGGCATTTTTTTTAATTCACTTAATAAGGGTTCATACTAAGCTTGTGAATTTATCAAAACGTATCCCCTAGTATTTTCATAACCAAGAGTGAAGCAAGTCCCATTGTCGTGCACCAGTTCCTGTTCGAGTCTAGCTCAAATCGGTGTTTTCGAGTTTTACCCCTAGGATACATCTGTGCCAGAGCTGCCTCTACCTACTCGTATCCAGACAGGGATGTATTTGTTTGATAAACTACTAACTCAGTACTTACCAAAACTTAGGGATGTTATTATTATACTTAGTCTTGTATCTAAGGATTTACTAGGGTTTTCTAATCCTAATCCCAAAAATAACTAAACCTATCCTCTGATACCAACTATGACAACTGTGCTTTTATTAAAAACTTAAACATGATTTAATACATAAACTATTCACTTGATACAACATGGAAGATCTAGAGGTCTAGTGTCTCTGGGGCTTAGGATCATTACATAACAACTTAAAACATGAAATACAACATCTTTATTGAAAACTTCCTTTACATGACCACTACATTCCTTCGTACTTAGCATTGCATGGGATAACATGAGGACATGCATAAGAAAAGGGTGAGATATAAAGCCGAGTAAGGGAATAAACATAGAATACATGAGGAGTACAATACATGTTTAGAAAATAGGCATATCAATAGAGCACAAGAGAAACATTAACATAAAGGCATGATAAAGCATGATAATCATAACATGGAAATGTGGAAACAACACTTAACATGGAATTAGCATGCGCCAAGGCTCATTGAACTTGGAGCATGATTAAATTCTCATTGCACATGAAGCACGAGTAAACCCTCATTGCAATTGAATTATCATGAGTCAGAACTCACTGCACATGACGTATCATGATACTATACTTTACCCAATTCATTGGAGCTCTATAAGGGCACACCCTTCTTAAACATTTCATTTCATGCATAAGTGTGCCACATGGATCACAAAACATGGATTCATAAAACATAATCATTCATTACACAATAAAGTAATGTAGAATTTATACATGAAACTTTATAATCAATAAGTAAATGTGCATAAAGGTGAATACCCTTGACGGATAAATGAGCATGGTATTCACTACACAATGGTATTGGCTTAGAAAATCGGTGCGATTTCGGCAGCGTAACACCGTGACATAAGAATTCATAAAAACAGATGATGAGAGAGAAAGGGGTTATTAATAATATTTACATGTAATAGATAGTAAGGATTTCATATAGATACATTTCCCAACAATTTTAATGGAATTTAGGTTCATGATACAAAAGTATTGTTTGAATGTAAATGAGGAGAGAGGAGTTCCTTTCGGAATTTTGGCATAGTAACAGGTGTACATGGGAGAAATTTAATGATATTTAAAGGGTATCTTGTCATTAAAACATAAATAGGGAAGTATGAGGGATGTGTGAAACCATACACCAAAATTCATAATTGAAATTAAAAGGAAAAAACAACCTAAAGAAAATTGTACAAAAATGAGAAAGGAAGGAAAAAACCCTTACTTGGAAATGTGATTCCAAAGGCTTGAAAGAGGCTTGAGAGAGTCTTCTTGAGAGATTGGGGAACCTTGGGAGGATTCTAGAGATAGTAGGGTAGAGTTTGGATGAACTCCAAAGGCTTTGAGTGAGGAGGAAGTGGGAGCTTGGGTTGGTTTATACAGGAAAGGTGAGTGAATTCTTTATTATTTAGGTTTGGGACCCCTTACATTAAACTAATCCAAACTACAAATCATCTCATGGTTTTTGCCCATGGTTTTTGGAAAAGGGGAGAGGAAAAAAATATTTTATAATTCCAAATTCCAAACTTCTTAAAATAATGGGGTTGCTTATGTGAAGGTGAGTCACACTCCCATGGAAAATAATTTAAAAAGACAAGATGTTTAATAAGTCTTGAGGGGTCCATTAATGCTTTGTAAAATAAGTCAAACAAACCCAAAATCACATTATTTTAATGGTAAAACATATATTGGCTGAACATAAAGCTTATAGTATTTTATTACATCACTATTAGGTCATTATGATGTCATAATACACATTATATATTTAAACAGTATTTAATTTTTACCCAAAAATTTGACTATCTCAAAAAATTATGAAAAATTCACCGTTGGATAATTTCAATGTCCTGATTTCAGAAATAACATTTATTTTATCTAAATAATTTTATAAATATGTTAATTTTCACTTTTAAAATAAAAACTAACATTTATCGAAAATTCACGGGTTTTGACAAAAATGGCTTTCAAACCTTAATGAAAATTACAATTGCATTCATAAGATTATAAGATTATTTATTTTTATTAAAAATTAATTTAATAATAATAATAATATTTTATTTTAAAATATTATTTAATTCAAAAACCCTTAATTTAATAAAATATAATTCTTAATTAAATAATAACTAAAAACACTATTTATACTTTAAAAACTATTTACAATGTATCAATAATGACAAGAAAGAATATTCATTATTATATAAAAAAATAATGTACATGAACATAGTACTAGTGATTTGTTACATAACCCCTTAAAACACCCGCATAAGACCTAAGGGTAAGGTATGCGATGGTGACAGACTCTTGGGGTGGCTCAGATAAAATCGCTCGAGTGGTAATTTCTATCAACATCCACTTTTCCCATAGACGGTCTCATTCATGCTTGACATGGTGAAGCTCAGCTTGGGCTTGGTCAAGAGCGAAGCCCAAAGACTCCACCTATTTTTCAAGCTCCGATAAATGGGCTTCGTATGGAGCAATTATACTGGATGAGGCCATCACTTCTTTTGTCTGAGTAAATTGGGTTCGTTAAAGCCTTATATTTATACTAATCATGTGATCACTATTCAATGGCTATAAAAGTAATGGTCACAACTCTTAACATAAAACTAAAGAATTTGGAATTTTATATAAACGTTTTACATAAAGAGACATTTAACTTGATCAAGAGGAATTTCCATTAATGAAACTTTGGGTCGTTACAAATATTGTGTTTCACCATGATAAATATCCAATAAAGAAGATTAAATAAGATAAAACATTTCTTCCATGTGTTTCCACTATTTGAAATTGGAATATTTGTGATGTGACCCTGTCGTAAATGCCCCGTGGCAAAAAAGGGCATTACAAAAAAAAACTATTTGCGATAGGACATGGGCCTATCACAAATAGTTTCCCCGATATTATTTTAAAAAAAGTATTTGGAATAGGGACCACCCATTGTAAAAGGGCCCATCACAAATATCTTAAAAAATAAAAAAAATAAAATTGAATAAAATAATATTATTAATAAAGACATAATATGAGAATATAATAATAAAATAATACTGGAAAATAATAATAATATAATTTATATTAATATAATAATAATAATAAAATAATATTAATAATATTAATATTAATGAAATAATAATAATAATATTCAAAAAATAAAAAATAATAAAATAATAAAATAATATTAATATAATAATAATGATAAGTAATATTATTAATGTTATTAATATTAATGAAATAATAATATTAATATTAGTAAAATAATAAAGAATTATAAAATAATAAAAACCTCAATATTTTTAAAAATATAAAAAAATAATAAAAAAATAATAAAAAATTAAAAAATATAAAAATTAAAAAATTAAAAAAATTTAAAATAATTAATAAAATAATAAAAATTAAATAAATAAAAAAATTAAATATTCTCAAAAATATAAAAAACAAAATATATAGAAATGTAAATAGTTAATATTACTAAAAAATTACATTCAAATATTTTATAAAAAAACAAAAATATCACTGGGGGGTCCTTTGGAGGAGCTGGAGGAGACGGTGGAGGGAACTCTATCTCTAAACCACAAGTCAAACGTCGTATATACTACATCTGCTTGTACTGATGTTTTTACCATCAACACATCTCCTTCTCCTACTGTTGTTTCACTAGTATAAAAATGGTTTTTAACTTTGGTTTCTTATAAATCGACGTAAAATATGTTTGCAAAGACTTTTCGGCATCAGTTTTTTAAAAACCGATGCCAAAAAATAAATAAAATTTGTTTTGGAGTTGGTTTTTATGAAACAAACAACATTTTTTTTAAAAAATTACAATGTTTTAGATAATTCCCTAAGCTTCAAATTCACTAGTCGTGGAGCAAAAACAGAGTTACGCATTAAAATTTATGGATGTTGGAAGTTGATATTCTCTAAGAGAAGTCTTAAAGAAGTCCAACTTTCAAAGGCCATAACTTTTAATCCGTAACTCCGTTTTAGCTCCACGACTAGTCAAATCAAAATTAAAGGAATTTTTTAAATCACGGTAATTTGTTTTTTTAACTTTTGGGGTCCTTTTTCATAAAAACGGATGTCAATTTTTTTTTGTTTTCCACATCAGTTTTAAAAAAAAATGATGCAAAAAGTTTTTTTTAAAATTTTTGTGTCAGTTTATTTAAAAACCAACACCAAAAAAAATTTTTATTTTTAATTTTCATGTAATTTTTTTTAAAAAATAGATGCGAGAAGTTTTTTTAAAACTTTTAGCATTGGTTTATTTAAAAACCGACATGATTTTTTTTACTTTTTGAAGTCGGTTTAAAAAAACCGACGCGAAAAGAAAATATTTTTTAACTTTTTAGCATTAGTTTATTTAAAAACTGATGCCCAAAATGATATCTATTGCCATTTTTTGCATCGTTTTTCTAAAAAAACTAATGCCAAAAGACCAATTTAAATCCTCTTTTATGTCGGTTTCAAACAAAACCGATGCCAAAGAGTATTCGCCAATACGTGGGATCAAAATTTCAATTTTTTTCACAACGCGCTTTTAACTTTTTAAAATAACACCTATATTTTCATACAAAGAAATCGAAAATATTTTCATTTACTATATATAAATCCATTTCTACTTCATTCAACATTTTTAACTTCTTCGATTCAATCAAGTTTTCAACGTGGCTACAATCGTTAATTTTATCATGGTACCTATTCTATTCATTTATTTTCATTATTATTATTGTCCTTAATTTATAATAAACTAGATTAGATTTCTTATAATGATGATTTACTTATATTATCAAGTTACAAATATAAAACATTTGGATGAGATTTACAGACCATGGTGTCAATTTAATTATCGATCACCGTTTTCATTATCGCATGAGTTCTACACTAAATATAAGAGATATGATGATAAACAACACATAAATTCAATTAAAGATCCAAAAACCATTGAATTATGTTTAAAGTATTATGTTTATTTTTTATCATTTGGTGCATGTGATATTAATTCATGTTTATCATGTTTTCTTTACAATGAGTTGTATCAATCGAAACTTTGACAAGTTCAACTTCCGACGGACATAACTTTTGATTCGTAACTCCGTTTTAGCTCTACGACTAGTCTAATCGAAGATTAATAAATTCTCTAAAACATAGAAGAAAATAAATTTACTTTTTGGTGTCGAGTTTTGTAAAAACCCAATCCAAAAATATTTTTTCTCAATTTATGGCATCAGTTTTTTTAAAGAACCGACACCGAACTATTTTCAGATTTTTAGCGTTGGTTTTTGAATAAACCGATGCCAAAAATGATATGGATGAGTTTTTTTGTCCATGAATTTTTAAAAAACCGATGCTAAAAAACAAATACAATTATTTTTTTGGTGTCAGTTTACAAAAACCAACGTAAAAAGTTATATTTTTTACATCGATGACTTCAACTTCGGTTAAAAAATGACGTTCAAAATAAAAAAAACCAATGTTAAAGACCTTTTTTCTACTAGTGTTACTGCTGTCCTCAGAGATCTTCTTACTGATGCTTCTACCATTGACATATCTCCTACTACTTCCATTGATGCATCTCCTCCTACTCCCTACACATACTCCCTATAAGCTCACTCTGAGATCACAACTGCTCCCGATACTGTGCAGTAGATGACGATGACTCTACATAAGCTCTTATCAAGCTAGACACTGACATCTCAAAGATACTACAATAACTCCCAGGCGTTAATCGAGAGTCGATACCAACAACTCGACCTTTCTCAAAGGCATACTGGGTCGCCTGCCTCCATGCTGCCTAATCAATTCGATGGGCACTGGTCTGATCCTCAGTCTCAGTCAGATTCTCAATCTATGTATATGACGTCAAGGCTTCATATGACTCTTTGAATTGAAATTTAAAATTAAAATAGTTAAAATATTGTTTGCTGTTAATTTTAAAACTCCATAAGAAATTATACCAACCACAATCTGACATTGGTGATCACCTCTAATCTCTTCAATTACCAGATCATTGTATATCATCCTATAAATGTTGAACTTTGTAAAATCAGGATGTTTGAATTCCTATTTGAATATAAAATAAACTATTATATATAAAGTTATATGAATTATTTTAAAAATTAAGTACTATATGTTCCTTGTGCGTACTGAATATACGACTACCATCTCAATGTGTCACTTCCTGTCTCCCTTGGTTTTATCGACCTATAGATGATCTACTTTGAAAAAATCCACCAAAATAGTGTGAACATAATCCATCCCAAACCTGAGATAAAATGTAATTAGGTCAGTGGGCGTGACAAGACTCATCAAACTCTATCCATCCAATGGCCCAAAGGCCTTTATTTTTTTTATTGATTTTTGATAATCCACCTTTCAAGGGGTGAGGTGGAACCATTATAAGGCCCTTAAGCATAAGTATTACATGGACCGTAGGCCTTAGAGTAATTCATTTCCCGTAGGCTTAAAACATTACATACAACCCAGACTAACTACTTGGAACTGCTCCTCCCCAACATCTTCATCATGATATTAGTTCTCCACCTTTTCATGGCTGTTCAGCTAGGTTTTCCTGTGCATGCACAGGCTTGTCCCGATGGCAGGTGTCATACCCTCTCATTATTTAAATCCATTTAGCTTCTTCTATGGTAAAATATCCTTTCTCATCCTCCTTCTGGAGCTTGTTCATTGTAGGTTGTTTGGTTTGCATCTGCACTTAAGGAGGCTCGAAGGCCTTAAGGTGGCCCGAAGGCCTTGAGGTGGCTCGAAGGCCTTGAGGTGGCCCAAAGGCCTTACTGACCTAAATGCCTTGGTGTCCTGAAGGACTTAAAGGACTCGAGGACCAAAATCGGTGGCCTGAAGGCCCAAATGGGGGAACAGTCCTGGCTGCTAGAGTGCCAAATAGTACCTGCTATAGTTACTGCTACAGTACCCAAAAATTATACCTCTGCCTGGATTTGATCCCAAGTCTCTTGGATGCACTTAAGGAGTCCTCACCAACTGGGTTGAGGCTCATGTGCTCATCAAAATCTATCAGTCCAGATTTCTTCATTACTTTCCATATCAAATTGGGCAAAAACTGATAGCAACACTCCCGCATAAACCCCTCCCATGCCTTCCAGATAGCTTCATGCATGCCTTCATCAAAGAGACATCATAAACCCTATAAATAATTTATAATATCAAGTTATTAATAAAAAAATCAAGATAAATATTATTTATTTACATACCAGCCAATGGTTGAACATGTAGTGTGAAACATCAACAGGAATCTCAACCCATGTGACCCAAGCTTCAGAAAAAAAATTGTGAAATATAGCACTCCCTTATTCAACAACTATATAAGAAAAGATATGAAAAAAGAACAAATAATCAAATAATTAGTATATAAACTAATTAATAAAAGCTAGCTAAAAAATCTGGTAAACATACCTCCACATGAGTGGATAGAAGCCAAGAAGTGGACATCGCTCAGAGATAGGGAAATGAATCATTAATCACATAAGACCACACCCCTCTGAGTAATTCCTAGACCACAACTAGTCTCAAGTTTAGATGATCTGACATCCTACTTTTCCAATGTTAGATTAGACTCCTGCAACTGAAAAAATAGATCCTCATCCATCTGAAACCTGAAATGACTGCTGTAATAAAATAGTTAAAAACCACTATTATATATAGATATATATTATATATGATTATAATCAGCATTTAATTGTGTCAATGTCCATCTTCATCCTCATCTTCATATCTAATAATGTCAATGTCTTTATAATCCTCCTTAGCATCGTTAATTTCTATATGAGTTTCAGTTTCAAAATCTATTTTCATTTCAAATTAAATTGTAACATCATTAATATCATCATCACCATCGACCATTAAATGTGGGGTGTCATCATCAATATTCATGTCTCTTAGTGAAAAATATGGTTTTGGAGAATTCTCTCAAAAAATTTCAATTCCTTGCACTTCAGCAAAACCACATTCACTTTGAGTAAACTAATTTTTCCAAGATTTATTTTTTATTATGCTCCACCAATAATCTAACTATTTTGAAGTAGAATAGTAATTTGCATAATAAATTTTATGTTTCTGCTGAGATAATAAAAATGGTTCATTTACCACAAGAATACTTTTATTTTTAATATCAACAATTCTATGGGTCAGATGAATACACAAGCTTCTCTCAGTATCCAACCACTAATATTTAAATATCATTATATAATTCTGTCCCAGATAACAAAATTCAATAATTTCTTCCAAAATTTCATAAAAGTTAACTTCAGTTTCTCTATGATGAGATCCTCTCAAGCAGACACAACTCTTCATTGTTTTTTTATTCCCTATATTCATGTGTATGTAATCAAAAACCATTCACAACATATGTATTATAATATTTAACCATTTTGGATGGTGGGTTACTCAAGACACACAATCGATTATCAATTTTATCATCATGTTGAGATAACTGAATTTTTTTAAAATAATTATCAATATAACAAGTAATAAATTGATTTTAAATGTTAAACCATAAATAATTTTTGTTATAAGTTTTTAAAACAAGTAGGGAAAATTATTTTTCTGACGTTCTTTAAGACCAGTTGCTATAATTTGTGGAATCTATTTCTTGATATTATTATTATCATACAACATACAAATAAAATAATACTAATTTACTATAAAAAATATTATAGAATAAGCTGTAGGACCACTCATATTAAAAATGGTTTCATTTCTTCATAGTTTAGCAGAACATATGTATGAGATCTGTGATGTTAATCATATGAAATCTATCATTCATAAACTCCATTGAAGCCAAGTTTGGGTTGATTAAAAAATGATAATTGATTTCTCATTTCATTGTTAACATTTTTCTCAGTACAGCCCATGTGGTTGTGTTTTTAGGGATATTCATATTCAAAATAATGAGACCAAAAAAATAAATTTCCTCTTTAAAATAAGCTTCTACAATTGAGCCTTTAACTGATGCTTTGTCACATACTTTTTTCTTCAATTTCTGCAAGCATATTTCGAATAGGTATATCCATTAAAACTATACCAGACCTCCAAATTTTTTATGTGGAAAATGTAATATCAAATGTTCTATTGAGACAAATATATCAGGCGAGAATATTTTTTCAAGTTTACATAAAATTAAAACAACATCTTCTTATAGTAGGCTTAGTGAATTGTAGTCTGTTGTCTCCATAAAAATGTTTTAGAAAAAATTATGATATATCTATTATTTCATCCCAAATCATATAATTCAATAAAAATATTAATCCAATCAGCTTAAGTCTTTCCATTATAACATGCCAGTTATGACTTTTTAATCCTTTAATATGACCATTTCTGACACATCTACCCAAATTGGAAGCATAACCATATGGAAGTATCAAATCTTTAATCCAATGACAAAATAATAATATATTTTCTTTGGATAGTGTATAAGATGGTTTTAGCTTCATTAACTTCTGTGATCTAAAATTTTCAAACTGTTTAAGTTCTGGTCACTTACAAATTTGGGTAATATCTAATTATGCCTTTACATTATCTCTGGTCTTACCTAGTGTATCCAAAAATGAATGAATTAAATTATCAAAAAAGGTCTTCTTAATATACATGACATCCAACATGTGATAGACCAACAAATAAGACCAATATGGAAGATCCCAACAAATTATCTGTTTTATCCAATTGTGTTATTTCCCAAAACCATCAATTTTCTATTGGTTTATTATTGGTCCATATGTGATGGGAGGTAATGAAGAGACAATTGATTTTACCTCTCTACCTGAGATCATTGTTGGAGGTTCATCTTTTTCAATTGTACTTTTTTTGAAATGATATTTGTTCCTCCAAAAAGGATGATCAGTTGGAAGGAATATGTGATGATAGTCAAAAAATTGACGAGCATAAAATCTTGGTTGTCTCTCATACAATACATACATGATTTTGGACCATGTGTACTCTATCCAGATAACATTCCATATTTTGGGAAGTCACTAATTGTCCACATCAATGCAGCTTTTAGTAGGAAATTCTATTTTGCAGCAACATCATATGTATTGACACTATTACACCACAATGAATTTAACTTATCAATCAATGGTTTCATATAAAAATCAATATTATTTTTTGGATGTCCTAGAATTAATAAGGTTAAAAAGATATATGACTCCTTTATCAACATCCAAGGAGGTAAATTGTATGGAGTTATAAACACAATCCAACATAAATGCTGACTACTATAATAACCAAATGGACAGAAACCATAAGTATAAAGACCCAATCACACATTTCAGGATTCTAAATCAAAAGAAGGATGCACTTTGTCAAAATGTTTCCATGAATCACCGTCAGAGGGATGATTTAAGCTTTTACCAGTTGAAATATTGGTTTTATGCCATGAAATAAATACCGATATGTTTTGAGACATAAATAAATGCTGAAATTTAGGTATAAGTTGGAAATATGTCAACTATTTTACGAGAATCAATCCAAAATTCCCTAGTTGAACCTCTTTATACCTTAATTTTCCACTTCTGGGAAAACTATCCAATAACTCATTTTCACCATAATATAAGATGCAATCATTTGAACATGCATGAATCTTCTGATAATAAAGACCTATATTATGAATCAGCCTCTTTCTCTCATAGAAAATTTTAGGCAACAAATTTTCTTCAGGTAACAGTGTTTTAACCAAATAGATTATCTGATAAAAATAGCTATTTCATATTACATTATCTGATTTAATATCCATAAATTTTACAACCACTTCAAGTTTTCTTATCTTTCATATAAAATATAAGGCTTACTTAATAGGCCTCAATAACTTATAAAATTCAGATGGTTCCAACTAAGGAGTTAAATCAATATCATCCTGAGTTTCAGTTTGTTGAAAAAACAGTCCTACCACATCATGTACTAAATTTTGAAACCATGATGGATCTAGAACCAAATTATTAGTATCTTCCCTGGAACTACGTTCACCATGTTGATACCAAAAAACATAATCTGGTTGAAAACCAAAATGAAATAGATTACCTGAAATGTTGTCAAATGTGTCAAACATCCTCAGAGCATATTTTTTACAAGGACACTTAATTATCCCTTTTGAAATAAATTCTATTTTTAATGATGTAAATGATAAGAAAGCTTCAACACCCTCAATATATACAGGATTTAAACCAGAACCGTTTGGATTCCTATGATAATTTATCCAAGAGTGATCATTTAATAATGACTGTTGTCGACTTCTTATTCCATATTTCTCTAAAAATATAAAATAATTAGTTTTTTTGAATAATTTAATATAATAAAAACAATATCCAAAAAAGAGAAGAAATTTAAATTCAATTTTCTAACAGTTTATAATAGTTTCTATTATTTCATGGTTATTTATAGTATCTGTTTTAACATTTATAGTAATCTTCACTAATTTATAATAATTTATACTAATTACCTCTAATTATTAGTAATCAAAACTAATTTATACTAATTACCACTAATTATGAGCAACACAATTTCCAGCAGATTAGTAGAAGCTCTTTCACCCTACAAATCATCTCCTTGAAACTTTCTCTGACTAAAATCACTATGAAAATTATGCTTTGGCGTACAAATTTCCATTTTCATATGCATGATAATGTATAGAAAGGAGGCCTCGATGCACTTTTCTCTATTCTCGTGCATATGAAAATTGATATTCATACGTCAGAACAATTTTTTCAAAGTGATTTCAGTCAGAGAAAGTTGTTAGAAGATGATTCATCAGGAAAAAGTGCCTCTTTTTTCCCAACTAATCATCTCCTTGCAATTATCTCTCACTAAAATAAGTATGAGAAATCTACTCTGATGTGCACATATCAATTCTTGTGAATATAAAAATGGATATCCATACATTGGAGGAGATTTTTAATTGTGATTTTAGTGAGGGAAAGTTGTAAGGATATGATCCATCATGCAAAAGGAATGCCACCAATCTGTTGGAAATTGTGCCAATTTATTATGAATTATATCAAATTATTGTGAAATATTGCTAGATATTGTAAATTATTGCTAATTATTGTGAATTATTTCTAATTATTTCTAATGGTTTCTAATTATATCAAATTGTTGCTAATTATTTCTAACTATTTATATTTATTGCCAATTATTGCTAATTGTTACTAATTATTTCTAATTATTGCAAATTATTGCTAATTATTTCAAATTGTTGCTTATTTTTGCTATTTATTAGTATTTATTACTATTTATTGATAATTAATCCTAATTAATCCTAATTAATCCTAATTATTAATAATTAATCCTAATTATTACTAATTAATTCTAATTATTACTAATTGTTCATAATTATAATTATTTATTCCTAATTATTCCTAATTATTCCTAATTATGACTATTTATCCCTAATTATTCCTAATTATTCTTAATTATTCCTAATTATTCCTAATTATTCCTAATTATTCCTAATTGTTTCTAATTATTACTAATTATCACAAATGATTACTAATTATTACTAATTATTATTAATTATTACTAATTATTACTAATTATTACTAATTATTACTAATTATTACTAATTATTCATATTTATTACTAATTATTCCTATTTATTACTATTTATTAATAATTATAACTAATTATAACCAATTTTTACTATTTATTTCTATTTAATCCTAATTATTCCTAATTAATCCTAATTATTACTAATTAATCCTAATTATTACTAATTAATCATAATTATTCTTAATTAATAATAATTATTCCTAATTATTCCTAATTGTTAGTAATTAATCCTAATTATTACTAATTAATCTTAATTATTACTAATTAATCCTAATTATTACTAATTAATCATAATTATTACTAATTAATCCAAATTATTACTAATTAATTCTATTTAATCATAATTATTACAATTTATTACTAATTATCACCAATTATTACTAATTATTACTAATTATCACCAACTATTACTAATTATTACTAATTATTACTAATTATTACAAATTATTACTAATTATTATATTTATTCCTATTTATTACTAATTATTACTAATTATTCTAATTTATTACGAATTATAACTAATTATTGATAATTAATCCTAATTATTTCTAATTATTACTAATTATTCCTAATTATACCTAATTAATCCTAATTATTACTAATTAATACTAATTATGGAAAAGAAATCTTAATTATTACTAATTAATCCTAATTATGGCTAATTATTGCTAATTAATCTATATTTTTGCTAATTATTTCTAATTATTGCTAATTATTGATAATTACGGAAATTTATGGCTAATTATTGCTAAGTATTGCTAATTATTCATAATTATTCCTAATTATTGATAATTATTCCTTATTATTACTAATTATTACTAATTATTACAAAATTTTCCTATTTATTATATTTATTCCAATTTATTTCTAATTATTACTAATTATTACTATTTATTACTAATTATTCCTATTTAATCCTAATTATTACTAATTATTCCTAATTAATCCCAATTATTACTAATTATTACCAATTAATCCCAATTATTAATAATAAATACTACTTATTACTGATCAATCCTAATTATTACAAAATAATCCCAATTAATACTAATTATTACAAATTATTACAAATTATTACTAATTGTGGCTAATTATTGCTAATTATTGTTAATTATTACTAATTATTGCTATTTATTAATAATTATTACTAATTAATCCTAATTATTACTAATTATTGTTAATTATTACTAATTATTGCTAATTATTCCTAATTATTACTAATTATTGCAAATTATTCCTAATTATTGATAACCAATTGTTACTAATTATTGCTAATTATTTCCAATTATTGTTAATTATTGATAATTATTACAAATTATTTCTAATTATTGCAAATTATTTCTAATTATTCATAATTATTACTAATTAATCATAATTATTAATAATTATTGCTAATTACTTCAAATTATTGCTAATTATTCCTAATTATTAATAATTATTGCTAATTATTCTCAATTATTGCTAATTATTGCTAATTATTCCTAATTATTGCTAATTATTCCTAATTATTTCTAATTATTACTAATCCTAATTATTCCTAATTATTACTAATTATTCCAAATTATTTCTAAATATTACTAATTAATCCTATTTATTCATAATTATTACTAATTAATCATATTTAATCCTAATTATTACTAATTAATCCTAATTATTACTAATTAATCCTAATTATTAGTAATTAATCCTAATTTTTACTAATTAATCCTAATTATTACTAATGAATCCTAATTATTACTAATTAATCATAATTATTCCTAATTATTCCTAATTATTCCTAATTATTACTATTTATTATTAATTTTTCCTCATTATTACTAATTATTATTATTTATTACTATTTATTCCTAATTATTCCTAATTATTATGAATTATTACAAACTATTACTAATTAATCACATTTATTTCTAATTATGACTAGTTATGACTAATTATGACAAGTTATTTTTAATTATCTCTAATTATTACCAATTATGACTAATTATGACTTATTATTATTTATAAATGTTTATTTCAATTTAGTACTTATTAATGAAAATTTTTACTATTTATCACTAATTATTACTAATTATGACTAGTTATTAATAAATTTCTAATTAATACTAATGACTACTAACTAATAATAATTAATATAACAATTTATTAATACTAATTAATACTAATCACATGTATTTGTTAGAAAATAATGCAAAATAAAACGATCTAATTCTAATTTAATTTAATTGCAGCTAATTAACAATAATTATAACTAATATCAAATAAAATAAATTAACTAAAAAAATAAAAGAAATAGATAAATACCTTAAATATGAATCTTTTAGAGGATTTAAGCCACAAATATTGCTCCGATTTAAAATTCTCAACTTAGAAAAATTTTGAGAGAGAAAATGTAAGTAGAGAGGGAGAGAGTAGTGGAGAAATTAGTAGAATGAGATGAAAAATGAATGAGGGTATATATAGGTTAGATTAGTTGCGACAGAATTATTTGTGACGAGATCCGTCGCAAATACTAACCCCTTATTAATTAGGGACGGTGGTTAAAAATGTATTTGCGATGAGACCCGTCGCAAATACCAACCTGTCGACATACTAATTACGACAAGAGATAAATCCCGTCACAAATACTAAAACCGCTGCCGAGTATTTTCAAGGGGCATAAAAGCCCATCCCAAATACCCTTCCCGTGGTTTGGCGCATAACTCTTGCCAAATCTTTTATGATGAGTACTGTCTAACTGTCATAAATAACTAATTATTTGCGATGAGACCCTTCCCCATCGCAAATACGCATTTTTCCACAGTGTTCTCTCCTCACTCAATCGTTGTGTCTTTTCAAATATAATATAAATGTTCTACACCCTTTTGAAGTATTACTTGGTTTCCAATGGATGCAGAGGAAAACCATTTTTTTTTGAAATAAATTAAATTCTTTTAAAATTTTCTATATGGGTTATCCTAATGTGAATTTTTTTATGACCTTTGTAGATTATATTTGAAACATTTTTTTGATGACATGAAGTCCCTTCATTGTAAATTGTACATGTTTTATGTCCCATAACACTATATCCAGATAAATTTCCAAAATACAAGGAATTCATTGATAGTTAAAAATTATCATATCCTTAATTGAAAAGATTCCCTCTTATGATAAAAAATAAATAATATCTTCCCCCGATGTCATTTTCAAATCATCAATCAATGGTGAAAAGTATACATCAATATCATTTCAAGATTATTTCGGTTCCTAAATCATCACACTCAAAATAAAGTATTTCCCATTCATGAATATAAATAGAGACAAGTGGTAAATTATCATCAAAATTGTCCACAAATTGTGCCAGATACTAAGGATTTGCTTTGTATTCATTCCATATGTACACAATCATAGTCATATATTAATAACTATATTTCCAAAAATCAAAAAAATATCAATCAATTTTTTTTATTATAGGGAGTTGACTATATGGTGCAGTTTTCAATCATATATTCAATCATCTATATGACATCTTATCATTTTTTTATCTTTTTAATATATAAATAAAATTTTCAGAAAATGCATTGTTTTAAGATACCTAAGTTCTTTAGGGGTATATTTAATACCTTTTTCAATATATGAATCAACATTAGAAGTTTTTTTATACCATGTAAATATGTATTTAGGAAACCTTATCACACATTCATATGATTTTTTGTATAATAAATAGTCATTGAGGAATGCCTATATCTTATTATGCCCCAATCCGATCATACATAATATTTCATTTCTATCATAATTTGAATCTCAAAAATCATTTTTGTTTGGAAGTATATTATAATGTCCTAGACCTCTCCGGTCCATTACTTTACTGAAATCTGGTGTTTGAGTTGTTATGGGAGGTCAAGGTGACTTATTCCCAACACTTTGCCAAATTTCTAGTTCATGAATAGTGGTTTCAGAACAAAAACATTCCAATAATAGCCTTCCAACAACCTTCCAACAACATCCTTTTTTCCTTTTCCAAATTTCTAGTTCATGAATAGTGTTTCTAGAACAACAACCTTCCAAAAACAACCTTCCAACAACAACATTCCAATAACAACCTTTTTCCTTTGCCAAATTTTTAGTTCATGAATTGTTTTTCTAGAAAAACAACATTCCAACAACGGCCTTCCAACATCATCCTTCCAACAACAACTTTTTTCCTTTACAAAATTTCATGTTCATGAATAGTCTTTCTAGAACAGTAACCAGCCAACAATAGCCTTCCAACAACAACCTTCCAATAGCATCCTTTTTTCCTTTTCCAAATTTCTAGTTTATGAATAGTGTTTCTCGAACAACAACCTTCCAATAGCAGCCTTCCAACATCAACCTCCCAACAACATCTTTTTTCCTTTACCCAATTTATAGTTCATGAACAGTGTTCCCAAAATATCAACCTTCCAACAGTTGCCTTCCAACAACAACCTTCCCACAATAGGCTTTTCTTCCTTTTCCAAATTTCTAGTTCATGAACAATGTTTCCAACTTCCTACAGTTGCACCTCTTTGACGTTTCCTTTGATGTAAAATGCATTTAATGCCTCGTTTTAAGGACTCTAAGGCCGATTCAAAGGCCATAACTCCAATATTATTTTTTCCTAAGGATCGGGATGATTTTACTTGCTCAAACCACGTGGTTTAATGCAATCCGATTTTAATAGAAAATTCAACGTATCTTAAATCATTGCTCTGTTAAATATTATTAAGATACAAGATATCCTTATGCCTTGGTTCTTCCTTCTTGTTCCCTGGTGCGAGATGCTCAAAACCTTCCTCTTTTCCCAAGAAGTCATGGGATCAATCTGCACTCCTTGGATCGTCCCTTCCTTGGGGATTCAATGATCCTATTGCACCCCCTATTTTGGGGCAACCGGGAGGTATCAATCAAGTTCTGATATAAGTTCTTGACATGGGTAAGAAACGATGATCTTTGATCATCATGGTAGGAAATTCTACCTTCTTCTCTCTTTTACATGCGTCATGTAGGGTGGGTATGAAAATGTTTCCACGAGACAGAGTTGAAACCCGACCTCTAACAAAGATAATAAACGACTGTTAAATGGAAGGGGGATGGGGTAGAGATGATTATTTTATTATTATTTTCTGCATTGTGAATTGTATAGGATTAAGCCTACTGAAAATCGTGGCCGTTAGTATTCCTTGTTTGCACACTAGAAATGCTCTATTTTCTAGACATGGTAGTGATTAAAAAGGCACAACATGGAAAAAAAGGTTAACAACATATACCTGGATATTTAAGTGGATTCCTGATGAAAGTAACCCCTATGTGATCACCCCAATTAAACAAACAAAAAGGAGGAACATGGTGACCAGTTTTGGTTGAATATGTAAACTGAATAATCAGTTTTTAATGATATGTATGAGGAATCTATTTGGTTCCCTATACGGGTTATGTGGTGGTGTTGTTGAGATCAAGGGGGTGGCACTGGTTGTGAATAGTTAAATAACTACTTTTTTGTTTTTGTTTTGTTATTGTTTCTACTTATGGTAGTGCCTGTTAGTTGACCAATAGTCAAGGAATAGTTGAACTGTAAATTTTCAAACACAATAACATAAATGGGGATTTTTGGGTATTTTGTTTTGTTCATGACATAGGGGTAGTAGGGCTGTGGAACATGCTTGGATCTTCATTTTAGAATCTATAAGATGGGAAGAGTGATTGTTCAGTATTAATCATGCATCTTCTTCATGTTTAGAGTGAACCCCACCCATGTGGAGCACTTAGTGCTGAACACCCCCATCTCATGGGGGAGGGTGTTTCCCTAGGCCATTAGCTCCTTTATGCTCCCTCTCCTAGAGGCTGTAATAGCCTGTGGTGGTTGTTTTATTCCAATACTCTTCATGCATGGTCTGTTGTTTTAGCCCAAAACCTTCAAGCAATTTTATGTTATGGATATGAGGCCTAGGTGTTTTCAAGAAGAATGTTCCCAAGTGTCTTTGGGATGAGGCCCTGGAGTCTTCAGGTGAGAGGTGTGGTTGTAGTTTCCCATGTGTCTTCAGGATGAGGCCCAAGTTTCTTCGGGTGAGATGTGTGACTTTTTTGGAGCCTAGATGTGTGTGGGTAGAACTATGTGGGATGTGATTGTGATAGGGCCTAGGTGATTGTGGGAAGGATTTGTGGATGGTTGTGGCCTAGGTGTGTGTGGGTGGGATATGGCAGTGGAACTTGTGGGGGAGGTTTGATGTGTAGGATGTCTAGATAATTAGTGGGAGGGTGGTGCGGGGTCCCCTATAATGATTTTCTATACTACTAAATACTTGGCTTGCGATATTTGGTGAGTGTGCCTTGTGAGGCTGGGTGGTTAGTTTCCTTGATCAGTGTCTAGTTACATCTATTTTTCACAGGGCAGTAGAAGGCCTCCCCACTTGTGCATGATAGCTTTAGGTTCCTTATTGAGTATACTTGTATGCTCACCCTATGTTTACTTTTAGGTTTGTAGGAGGGATTTGAGGATTGTGCCGGTCCCTACTAGTCTAGACGTTGGGATTTTTTTCTAGATGATGCTCAGTTTTCCTGTTGCTGCTCGGTTTTTCTTGTTTTTTTCCTTTTGGCATTTCACTTTGGAGATTCTTGTACTTTTGTTTCATTTTTGTTTAAAACATTCTTGTGTGTTTGGCTTTGGGTTTATTTTTATAAATATTGTACCTTTGTGTTTGGTGGTTGTATTCTCTTATCTCCCAATCTTGTTAAAATAAAAAATGGTAATTTCTCCCATATTATGAAAATATACACCCTTGGTGCTAGTCGCCACTCCAGGGCCTACTGGAGGCGGGACTCGAGGGTCATCATCTTGTCTTCTCCTTGAGGAAGGAAGGGTGAGACACTTTGCTGCCACTTCCCTCATCTTTCCAAAGGTGGTTCATGACCGAGTGGTATCAGAGGAAATGATTGAGAGATAGGATGAAGGCTGGAGTTAGGCACAGTGATAATTGCATGGGAAGGTAGGAAAACAGTGCTAGGCAATGTTGGTGCGTGACATTGGCCAGGGAAGACTGGCTAGGACACAAGGTTTTAGGGCCCCCTATGATCTGATGGAAGGACTCTGAGTCTACCAAATGTCCAAGTGATCCTACATTGATTTTAGGGTTGAGACCCTTGGAAAGGTACATTCATCATAATGACTTGTGTTCTTACTTGAATTGGGGTGTCTTGGGGAGAAAATTTAATAATATGATAAAGAAATCTTAAGTAAAATTCCCTACTACTCGGGCTTAGACATTCCATGTTTACCTTGAAATTATGGTACCTGGACGTCGTCCACATGTGGAACAAGCAGTTGAGGCTTAGAAGGTTGTTCTGTCCGATCAACAGAGGGCTGAGCAAGAAGAGGATGAGAGGTGGCAGAGGATTCTATGTTCCTTCCAGCGATAGACCCTACAGAAGTACGAGGGTAGCATCTATGACGTAGAAACAGAAGGTTGGATCGAGGATCTGGGGATCGACTTCACTCTGATCCATGATCGGAGGGTGTACTGGGTCCCGTTGGCAATCAGCCAGACGAGAGGAGTAGCGCATCAGTGCTGGACTCTCAACCTCAGGGAAAAGATAGAGATAGAGGTTCCGTGGGCCATTTTTGAGATGAAGTTTTGTGAGGAATTCTTTTCTTATACAGAAAAAGATGAGAAGAGACAAGAATTTCTCTCCCTTCATCAATGAAGTAAGTCAGTCAGGGAACTTGGGATTAAGTTCAAGGATCTCCAGTGTTTTTCTCCAGACCTCTTTCCGGATGAGGCATCCTAGGAGAGATGTTTATAGGAGGCTCTTTGACCATCTCTTTAGTATGCTGTTACTCCCTTTACCCTACCGACGTACTTGGCAGTACAGAAGAAGGCTGAGGTGGTGGAAAGGGTGCACTCATGAGGAGGTGTGCTGTGAGAATGGTGTCAACTGGGTTCATCAAAGGGAAAGGTAGTTAGAAATAGATCTCTAGTGACAGGGCCTTATAGGTTTTGACTAGTGGGGATTAGGCCTCAGTAGTTCTAGTTTCAATCCCTTAGTCCTCACCCTTTTCCTACGGGGCCAGGACCGAGATGCTTTTCCTATGGAGTTTTCAGGCACATTAAGAGTCAGTGCCTAGCTCAAACTCAGTACAGTTGGGGTAGGCAGGTTCAGTTCCCACCTCAGCAGCAGTAGTTTCGAGTGATTCCTTTTCAGTAGCAGGCCCCTGCTCCACTGAGGGAAGACATTGCTGGGGGATGCTATCCTAAGGGTGCTCCTCAAGAACCTAGACCGGGGCGTGGCTGAGGAGGTGGTTGAAAATATATAGGTAGAGGAGATGAGCGCAAATAGTTTCACGCTGTAGAGTTAGCAGTTCCAGTAGGGTCAGAGGTCATTCGAGGTGTGATTTGTTTGTTCAGTATTCCTGTTTCTTCTCTGTTTGATTCGGGGGCCTCACACTCCTTAATTATACCCTATATTTCCCATGATTTGGGTCTAGACATAGAATGAATTCCCGTGCCCCTGGTGTTGAGTACACCATTTGGAGGTCAGACTAGTTTGTTTTATGATTTCCGGGGATGTAGATTGATGTTAGGGACACATCAGTCTAGTGGGTATCTTCTTCTATTGCAAATGCGGCCTTACAATGTCATTCTAGGAATCAACTATTTGTTCTCTATGTGTGATTTTATTGACTACTTTTGAAGAAGATTCATGTTTTATGATGAGGAAGGTCAGTGTGCAACTTTTGTTAGTGAGAAAAGTTGTCAGATGGAAAGATGATGTGTGGAGCCTCTTATTTCTATGTTGGTCAGACTGTCAGCGAAGTTAGAAGATGTAGATATGGTGGGAGTTTCGGGGGTTGTCAGAGAGTTTTTTGGATGTCTTTACCAAGGAGGTTGTAACTCTACCCCCTTGACATGACGTTGAGTTTGGGATAGACTTATAACCTGGTGCCCATCCGGTTTTGATGGCTCCCTATCAGATGGTGCCTTATGAGTTGCAAGAGTTGCAGATTCAGATTAATGACTTGATGAAGAAAGGTTTTTTCCAACCTAGCGTGTCTACATGAGGTGCCCTGGTTTTGTTTGTGAAGAAGGCAGATGGTGGTCTCAAGATGTATATAGACTACCAAAGGTTGAATCAGGTAACAATCAAGAACCGTTACCCTCTCCCAAGGATAGATGATCTCTTAAACCAATTTAAGGCAGTAGGATGGTTCTATAAGATTGATTTGCGGTCTGGATATCACCAGTTGAGGGTTAAGGAGAGTGATATCCTGAAGACGACTTTTAGGTGCAGGTATGGGCACTTTGAGTTCGTAGTTATTCCGTTAGGTGTCACAAATGCACCATCCATATTCATGAGCCTCATGAACTCTATTTTCCATGAGTTTCTGGACTAGTTTTTCATTGTGTTCATCGATGACATTCTGATCTAATCTAGGTCAAAAGAGGAGCATGTTGAGCATCTTAGAACAGTCTTGGAGGTCCTTTAATGCCACCAGCTCTATGGGCAGTTTTCCAAGTGGAATTTATTGACATGAGAAGTACACTTAATCAGACACGTGGTGTCTCAGCAAGGAGTAGTAGTGGACCCGTCGAAGGTGGAGGCAATTGTTTCATGGGTAACACCCAAGAATGTGGTAGAAGTTAATAGTTTCTTGGTCTTGGAAAGCTATAACTTGAGGTTTGTGCCCGACTTCTCTCGATTTGTAGCTCCGTTGATGGCTTTGACTAAAAAGGACCAGGCTTTCGCATGGAGTGAGCAGTGTCAGGAAGCTTTCAGCTATCTAAAGGAGAAACTAGTTAGCACTCCAGTACTCAGGTTTCCAAAGGAAGAAGTTTTATTTGTGGTGTTGTATGATTCTTATGGTCTTGGTTTGGGATGTGTGCTGGTGCATTAGTAGGGAGTTATCACTTATGGGTCTAGGCAGTTATGTCCTCATGAGCATAACTATTCCACCCATGATCTGGAGCTTGTAGCAGTAGTGTTCGTATTGAAGTTGTGGAGGAATTACCTCATCCAGGAGCACTTTGTGGAATTCACCGATCACAAGAGTTTAAGGTATATCTTTTCCCAGTAGTATCTGAATTTGTGGAAGTAGAGATGGGTGGATTTTTAGCAAGACTACGACTTCAAGGTCTGTTACATGGAAGGTATGGAGAACATTTTGGCTGATTCCTTGAGCATAAAATCATAGAAGGAAGCAGTTAGAGAGTCTGCAAATTCTTGGAGTGCAATGAGAGAATTGGATGACTTGCACCTAGATACAAGGGAGGATAGTGGAAGAGGCTATTTGTTTCAGATGACAGTGCATTCATCTCTGATGTGGCAGGTGGAGGAGTCTCAGTGGGGAGACTTAGAGGCTGAAGTGATGCGTGATCGCATTGACCATGCTAATGATCCTGAAGGGTGGTCAGAGGATGGTCAGAATGAGATGATTTTCTATGGAAGGATGTTTGTTCTAGAGTCGATGTGCGGAGAAGTTCTTTGTGAGCTCCATATCTCATCCCTAATGGTACACTCTAAAGTTTCCAAGATGTACTGAGGCCTAAGGGGATAGTTTTGGTGGCCCGAGGTGAAGCGGGCAGTGGCATAGTTTGTGGAAAAGTGCTTGGTGTGTTAGCACGTAATGGATGAACACCGTGTTCCTAGAGGTTTGTTGCAGCCTTTATATATCCCCAAGTGGAAGTGGGATGACATTTCAATGAATTTTGTTACAGGGATACCTAGGACTCAAGGAGTCTATGATGCTATCTGGGTAGTGGTGGATCGGTTGACAAAATCAGCTCAATTCTTGGCGATCAATGAGTCGAGCCTGGTGAGTGCCTTAGCACAGAGGTATGTAGATGAGGTGGTGCAGTTTCATGGAGTTCTGAGGTCCATTATCTCAGATCAAGATTCACAGTTTACCTCATGAGTCTGGAAGGGATTGCAACATGCTTTTGGCACCCAGCTATGCCTCAGCACTGCCTTCCACCCCCTAACAGATGGGAAAATAGAGCGGACTATCCATACATTAGAGAACATGCTATCAAAATGTGTTCTAAATTTTGGGGAATCATGGATACGACACTTTACACGGATATGGTTTTACTACAACAACAGTTACCACTCTACCATTGGCATGGAATCGTTCAAGGCTTTGTATGGAAGGTCATTTCGTTCACCTGTGTATTGGACATAGGTTGGTGAGGAAGGTGTTCTTGGTCCATAGGTGGTGTAGATCACCACAAAAAAAGTTCATCTTGTGCATGAGAGGATGAAGGTAACTCAGGAATGGAAGAATTCATATGCTGATTGTAAGAGGAGGCCTTTAGAGTTCGAGGTTAGAGACTATGTGTTCTTAAAGGTTTCCTCTCGTCATGGGCAGTGAAGGTTCAATCATGGGAGTAAGCATTCACCCTAGTTTGTTGGTCCTTTTGAGATTTTGGCTCATATTGGAACTGTGGTGTATCATATATCACTTCCCCATCAGCATTCCAATAGCAACCTTCCAACAAAAACCTTTTTACTTTTCCAAATTTCTAGTTCTTGAATAGTGTATCTAGAATAGCAACCTTCCAATAACAACCTTCCAATAACAGCCTTCCAACAATATCCTTTTTCCTTCTCCAAATTTCAAGTTCATGAACAATGTTTCTCGAACAACTCCCTTCCAATAGTATCCTTCCAACAACAACATTCCAACAACCTTTTTTCCTTTGCCAAATTTCTAGTTCATGAATAGTATTTCCAAAATAGCAACCTTTCAACAATAGCCTTCCAACAACAACCTTCCAACAAGAACCTTTTTCCATTGCCAAATTTCTAGTTCATGAATAGTGTTTCTATAACAACAATATTCCAATAGCAGCCTCCCAACAGTAATCTTCCAACATCAGCCTTTTTTTCCTTTTCCAAATTTTAGTTCATGAACAGTGTTTCTAGTTTCCTATAGTTTCACCCCTTTGACATTTTATTTGATGTAAAATCCATTTAATGACTCATTTTAAGGACTCTAAGGCCGATTCAAATGCCATAAATCCTATATTAATTTTTCCTAAGGATTGGGATGCTTTTACTTGGTCAAACCACATGGTTTAATGCAATTATCTTTTAATGGAAAATTCAGCGTATCTTAAATTGCTGCTCTGTTAAATCTTATTAAGGGATGAGATATCCCCCTACCTTAGTTCTTCCTTCTTGTTCCCTGGTGCGCTCAAAACCTTCCTCTGTTCCCAAGAAGTCGTGGGATCAATATGCACTCCTCGAATCATCCCTTCCTTGGGGTTTCACTGCTCCTATTGCACCCCGTATGTTTGGGCAATCAGGAGGTATCAATCAAGTTCTAATATAAGTTCTTGACGTGGGGAAGAAATGAAAATCTTTGATCATTAATTTAGGAAATTATACCTTCATCTCTCTTTTACATGCATCATGCGGGGTGGGTATGAAATTGTTTCCATGAGACATAGTTGAAACCCGACCTCTAAAAAAGATAATAAATGGCTGTTAAATGGAAGGGGGATGGGGTATAGATGCTGTTTTTATTGTTATTTTTTGTGTTGTGAATTGTATAAGATTAATCCTAATGAAAATTGTGGCTATTGGTGGTCCTTGTTTGCGCACTAGTAATGCTATATTTTTTTGGATATGGTAGTGATTAAAAAGTTGAAACATAGAAAAAAAGGTTAATCACATATACCTAGCTATTTAAGTTGATGCATGATGGAAGTAACACATGTGTGTTAACCCCAGTTAAAAAAATGAAAATAAGGAACATGGTGACTAGTGTTGGTTGAATATGTAAATTGATTAATCAATTTTTAATGATATGTATGAGGAATCTGTTTGGTGCCCTGTATGGGTTATGTGGTGGTTTTGTTGAGATCGAGGGGATGACATTGGTTGTGAACTGTTAAATCACTGCTTTTCTTTTTCTGTTTTGTTATTGTTCTTACATATGGTCGTACCTGTTAGTTGCCCAGTATTGAAGGAATATTTTATCTGTAAATTGTCAAACACAATAACATGAATGGTGAGTTTTGTGTTTGTTTTTCTGTGCATGCTGTAGGAATACCAGTGTTGTGGCAGGCGCTTGGATCTTCGTTTTAGAATCCATAGGATGGGAATAGTGCTTGTTTAGTATTAATGTTATATCCTCTTCATGTTTAGAGCACACCCCACCCATGTTGAGCACTTAGTGATGAACACCCCCATCTCATGGGGGAGGGTGTTTCCCCTGGTTGTTAGCCCCTTTCTAATCCCTTTTCCCAGAGGATGTGATGGTCTGAGGTGGTTACTTTAGCCCATGACTCTTCAGGTATGGTGTGTTTTTTTAGCTTAGAACCTTCATGTATTTTTCTGTTATGGATATGAGACCCAGGTTTTTTCAGGATGAATGTTCCCAAGTGTCTTCGGGATGAGGACTAAGAGTCTTTGGGAGAGAGGTGTGGTTGTAGTTTCCCAAGTGTCTTCAGGATGAGGCCCAAGTGTCTTCAAGAGAGATGTGTGACTGTTGTGTAGCCCATGTGTGTGTGGGTAGTACTATGTGCAATGTGATTATGATAGGGACCAGGTGTTTGCGAGTAGGATATGTGGATGGTTGTGGCCCAGGTATGTGTGGTAAGGATATGGCAATGGAACTTATATGGGAGGTTCGACACATAGGATGGCTAGATGACTAGTGAGGGGGTGGTGTGGGGTACCCTATAATGATGTGCTATAATACTATATACCTGGATTTCGATATTCAGGGAGTGTTCCTTGTGAGGCTAGGTGGTCAGTTTCCTTGCTCAGTGTCTGGTTACTTCTGTTTTTCACAGGGCATTAGAATACCTCCCCACTTGTGCATGAGAGCTTTAGGTTCCCTAATGAGTATACTTGTATGATCACCCTATGTTTACTTTTAGGTTTCTAGGAGGAATTTGAGGACTGTGTGGGTCCCTACTAGTCTGGACGTTGGTATTTGTTGCTGGTCGCTGCTCAGTTTTCCTACTGCTTCTCATCTTTTCTTTTTTTTCTTTTGGTATTGCATTTTAGAGATTCTTGTACTTTTGTTTCAGTTTTTTTTAAAACATGCATGTGGGTTTGTATTTAGGTTTATTTTTATATATATTTCACCTTGGTGTTTGGTGGTTAGTTTATCTTATATCCTAGTCTTGTTAAAATACAAAAAGAGTAATGCCTCCCTTATTGTGAAAATATATACCCTCGATGCTAGTTGCCACTCCAGGGCCTACTGAAGGTTGGAATCAGGGGTCATTATCTCATTTTTTTCTTGAGGAAGGAAGTTAAGGGAAATTTTCCACCCCTTCCCTCATCTTTCCAAAGGTGGGTCATGAAATATATATTTTAGAAATTTATTTAGTTATATGAAATTCTTATCACTCCATACATTTCTTTTTGTCTTCAAGTTAAACAATCACAAAATCCTGAATCAGACTATGAAATTTACAAAATATGGATATATGGGGTTTTCAACATCATCTTACAATCACTAAACCATCAACATTTTTTAATGGATTCTACTCTAACATCAGAAATTGGTACCTAAATTTTATATTATTCCTCTATATGAATGATAGAAAAAATATTTTCAATTATTTTATTCTTAATATAAATGTTTTTAATCCCACCAATGTTTTATTTTAAGGGAAATTGTAACATTTTATAGTTTTGAAGTATTTTGAGCATAATTGAAAAAATAACATATTTTGGATTTTAACTGTTTTAATTTATTTTTATATTTATGCCATTTATTTTTATAGACTAATACAAATTGAAAAATTATTATTTTATAGGTTTTTATGTTTGAGGGGATTAATTTTATTCTTCTATACCAAAAGATGAATCCATCATTTGAAGGCCCAATTCTATCTCACAAGGAGGGCCTCAAAATATGTGAAAAGATCTGGAGATTTTTTATGATGGGCCTATATCTCATAAATTTATACCCCAAATGAGATGAAATTATCTAAGGACCTAGAGGAAATATGTGGGAACAAAATTTATTATGGTGGACACTCTTGATTCCCACTTTTTCAAGGTAATAAATGCATGTGAATTCTAATGAATTGGAATATGAATAGTCACCTTTCCAAAAGAAATTTTCAGAGTAAATGTGATATCTCTCTCTCTCCAAACATGTCTAATTAATCTCAAATTTTGTGGGTAAAAATAGGATATATATTAGAACAACTTTAAAGAAGGATAATTTTTCATATTTTTCTATTTAATAGGGTCAACATGCAAAAAAATTCATAGGATGACTTTAGAGCCAAAAATTTCACCTCTTTTGCCTACAAATGAGTGTTACTTATTCATTTCAAAGGGTTAGAAACTTGGGGGTACAATTTTTTTCCATTCCTATAGTTTTTAGTTTATTTTATGTAGTAATTTTATTATTAATTATTATTATATTATAGTATTCTTCTCCCTCTCATTTCTTCATATTCTTATCTTTTGTGTTTCCACCACTCTTTATTCTCCATTGTGATATGTTATACTCTTTATCATTAGTAACTTACCCAAGGAAGTTCCCAAGGTATCAATACAGTGTTGAACCCAATTAATTTTACATTAATTAATTTATTTATTATTTACTTAGATTTATTACATGGGGGATCTTAGTGGGCAAGGCACCTTTGTGTCTCCACTTTCCACCTGAGGCCTAGCTTCTTCTTTCTACAAAATCCTCCCTTGATCAGGGAGGTGGATGTGTGGTCTCTCAGAGATCTTTGAGTGTACCATATATTCAAAAAATTGAAAGGATAGTTTTTTCATTCATATGATGGATTATGTTCATTATTTTTATTTGAAACTAAAAAAGAGATGATTGAGGTTCACTCTGGATAATATCATGGGAAGATCTTCTTTCTGTCTAGCATTATTTTTTTTGAATTCATTATGTCTTCATTATGCATTTGATGTTTACTTTTCTTTATCTCACATTATCATTTCTCAAACGTCAATTTCCTTTTTTATTTCATAAATAAAAAATATAAAAATGTGAATTATAATTCGTCAGTGTATGATCATGAAAGCTCCTCAAGAGAATGACCTAGGTCAGCCCCTATGCTACACTTAGTTATAAACATTATTGAGAGCGCGTACGAAAACACTTCATAAAATTTGTCTCATTTTTGGGGATCAAAGTGGTCTTAATTCACTATTTTTATTAACATTTTAAAATAATATTCCTTGATTTCATTTAAAAAAACACAAAAAATAATAAATTTCAAAAAAAACTTCTTTGTTCATGGTGTATTTAAATTAAAATTATTTTGCATGGAATAAACAATCTTAGGTGAAAGAAAATGTTTAAAATGATATTTATGCTAATTTTGAAAGTGTTAGTGATAAAATTCAAAACCTGAAGATCTAAATAGAATGGATTACGAAATACGTACATTCATGTCAAGAGAAATATGATCAGGAACCAGAACCTTAACCAAAATGTGTGGTGAAAGATATTTCAACAATCATTTATTATATTAAAGAACCTGAGGTGGCCGAGAAAGAGCTTCTAAAGGAATTAATCACATCATCCTACACTCAACCATTGCTCAAGTAGGTCCCTAAAGAAAACATTCCTGCTAATACACTTATGGGAGATTAACATATTTTGGAAGAATCCTATAATTATTTTGTTGAAGATAACCCGAAACATAATCCTACCATCATTGAAAATGAAAAATAAGAACCTATATACCTCTATATTAATTTGAAAGATTATTAATAAGAGGAACCTACTGAGATGTAGTTTCCAATGGTCCTTCTAGAATAGATCAATTTAAAATTTTACTTACATGAAAGGGAATATTTCTTTATTGATTCTTCATGTTTTAATCTTATTATAGATGAATTGTTTTCTAAATTATCATTTTTTGAAATTTATTATATAGAAAAAATGGAGTAGGCCTTGGATATTAAGGAAGATACCAGACAAGTGGTGGTGATCAAAGAAAAAGATACGAACAATATTATGGTGTGACTACCTCCTCTATAACAACTTTCATACCATATTCAAGAGGATACCATGGAAGTTAATAGAGAGAACCCATATCTTATTTTCTCACCAACTCTTGAACTCAAATTATATATTTTTTTAATTATCAGGGGATATTAATTTTCTTATCTACTTTGGGGATCTCTACTTTCAGTTTTTACTCATGGAAATTGGTAAACTTCACATGTGGTGGTTCATCTCAAAGAAACCACACCCACCTTATGATTGTGGATAATCCACTGCAATTTTCTAACAAGGTGCAGTAAAAACCTAGCACCCTCTTAGGTGTCTAAACCAAGAATTATCCTTTTTCTATCACCTTTATATTTATTTTTCTTTACTTTTATTAAGTTTTGTCATTTATTTCTTATAGTTTTAATGTGGTAGTAGATAGGAGCTTAACTCAAGGCTGCCAATCAAAAAAAAAGGTTGTTTCTTTCCTTTTATTTATTTTATTTACTACCCAATTTAAACTCTGATTGAAAATATTTATTGATAAATTTTGTAATAAAAATTGGGTAGTGAATTTAATAAGTGCGGGGGATGGATGAAAATATGTTTTTAGGAATTTTTCATGTTCTTCTATTTTTTCGTGTCTTTTTCTGAATTTTTCATGTTTTATTTTTTCATTTTTTGGGGTGTTTTTAGAATTCTTGAGTTGAATTAAATACTTTGGAAAATCCAAACTATCTTGGTATTTTTTTCACATTGATTTATTTTAATATTTGAGTGTTTAAATTATTTATGAATGTATTTTGTTTCTTGATTTTTTATATTTTAATTCGATGAATTTTGATTGATTGTGAAACTTATGTGCACTTGTACTATCCAAATTAAAAATCTTTCCCAACCCGAGAGGCTTCTAATAATTTTTGACATATTATTCACATTTATATTCTTATTGAGAGTCTTAATACATGTTTTTTGATCTATTACTTGTTGTTTTAATATTTTTAAAAGATATTAGTGTTCATGAAATGTGTTACGTGTGATTGAGGCACCACTTTAAAATCCCCTTTTGCATTCAACTATTATTTCGACATACCTTTTCATATGAACATTATTAATCCCATAGTATCCATGAAATAATGTGGTAGGTATCCAAATTAAAATTTATTTATACCTTTATAACATGCTAAAGAAGTTAAATTCATGATTATTATTGAGCTCAAGTGTGGGGGAGAGATAAGATGAGTTATATTTTTGTTTTCTGAAGATTGTTTTAGATCCAAAATGATTTTTTCCATATTTATTGCTTCTTTGGAGGAAAAAATTTCATGATGGAAATATGGATGGGTAGAACAAAATATAATTACAAATTTGGATTGGTTTTTTACCATTTTTTGAAGATCAAAAGATGCCTCTCTTTTCCTCAAAAACATGATTCTGAGAGAAATATAGATCTAAATTCAAGCTGAAAAAATGCTAAAAATTGGGGAAAAGAGAGAAAAAATTAATAATTGATGTTTAAATTAAAATTTTTAACTTCCCAAATAAATATTTAATTGGAGGTGACACATTTTTGAGCTGATTTAGGAGCACATCATTCTTGAGAAAAACAATTCTCATACATTTACTTCACTTTAGAGCATAACCCTCCCCATTCTTCCTTAGATGTTTTCAAATTTAAAACATGAAAAACCTTAGCCTCAAAAAAATCCATAAAAAAGACCTAATTATTGACACATTTGTGACTCTTTGAAGTTAAGATACTAGTAGTATAGCCATACTATAGAGATCACACATTTTTTTGAGAATGAGAAAAACTCCGCATAAAAAATCATTGAGTTAAGAGAGAAATAATTTTTTGGGAGGTAGGTACGACATACATGTGAAGATTAATATAACATTGAATGTATTTTTATTATTTTTTAGGATATATAAATTTTTATCCATATAGGTAGGCATGATATTTTCTTTGATATGATAGTTGAGTTTTGTTGTCATTTATGCTTTGGGAAGTTTGTTTTGACTTTGGTATAAGATGATTTCCTAAGAGTGCAATGTTTAAGTGAGGGGGATTGATAGAGAAAATATTTTCAATTATTTTATTCTGAATTTCAATATTTTTAATCCCAATAATGTTTTAATTTAATGGAAATTGTCACATTTTATTGTTTTTGAAGTATTTTGAGTTTAATTGAAAAAATAACATATTTTGGATTTTAACTATTTTAATTTATTTCTGTATTTCAAACATCACATTTTATACACTAATAAAAATTGAAAAATTATTCTTTTATAGGTTTATATGTTTGATGAAATTAATTTTATTCTTCTGTACCTAAATATTAATCCATCATTTGAAGGACCAAATCTATCTCATAAAAAAGGCCTCGAAATCTATGCACAGATATAGATAAAATTAATGATGGGCCTATATCAAATAAATTACAACAGAAAATGAGTTTAAATTAAACAAGGAACTATATTAAATATAGGTAAACACAATTTATTATGGTTTAAACTCATGATTACCCACTTTTTAAAGGCAATAAATGCATGGTAATTCAGATGAATTTGAATATGAATAACTACCTTTCTAGAAAAACTTCTCTAAGTAAATGGGCTATATCTCTCTCCAAATATGTCCAATTAAGCTCAATTTTTTAGTAGAAATAAGAGATATTTTAGAACAACTTTTAAGAAATATAATTTTTCATATTATTCCATTTAATGGGGTTAACATTCAAAAACATTCAGAGGACAATTTTGGATAAAAAAATATGACCTCTTTTTCCTATAAAAGAGTGTTTCTTCTTTATTTTAAGGGGTTGGAAACTTGGGGGTAGCATTTATTGTCCTTTTTATGTAGTTTTTTAGTATATTTTATGTTATAATAGTATTATTAATTTATATTACATAATAGTCTTATCATTCCTCTCATTTCTTTATATTTTTATCTTTTGTGTTTCCACCTCTCTTTCTTCTCCATTATGATTTATTATACTCTTGATCATGAGTAAATAACCTAAGAAAGTTTCCATGGAAAAATAAAGCATTTAAACCAAGTAATTTCACATTCATTCATATTGTTTCTTATTTTAGTAGAGTCATTTCAAGGGGGATATTAGTGGGAAATCCGCACATGTGTCTCCACTTGCCACCTAAGGCCTAGCTTTTTCTTTCTGAAATATTGTCCCTCGATTGAGGAGGTGGATGTGTGGTCTCTTAGAGATCATTGAGTGTACCATATATTCCCAAAATGGATAGGAGATTATGTTCATGCATATGATGTAGAATGTTCATTAAGTTTATTTTAAATTAAAAAAGAGATGATGAAGGTTCACTCTGGATAATCTCCTGGAAGTATCTTATTTCTGTATAACATAATTTTGTTTTTATTCATTATATATGTATTATTCATTTCATGTTTACTTTTATTTATCTTTAATTTTCATTTTTCAAACCTCATTTTTTTTATTTCATAAATAAAAAAAAGTGAATTAGAAGTAGTTATTGTATGACTGTGAAAGATCCTTAAGAGAAAGACCTAGGTCGACCCCTATGTTACACTTAGTTATAAATATTTTTGAGAGCACGTATGACAACGCTTCATCAATTAACATCTTAATCATGAGATGTTAATATCTGTTTATTTCATAATTCCAAATCCAATGAATTTAACTTGAATTAAACTCATTTTAAATTAAATTATGTTTGATATATTATGATCCCACTTTTCTCATATTTAAACACTTGCCACATAGATAATTAATAAATTATTTTGTTTTATCAGTATATTTAATGAATTTATAGAATTTATCAAACCTTTTCTCATATTCATACATTGTTTTCACACATTAATCTAAATATGATTCATGATCACTTTAAACAACAATCATATTAATAAATTAAAATTATTACATATTATAATTGGAAATAAAAAAAATACTTTTTAAAAAATATATTAAATTATTTATCTATAAAATATTTTTACACTAAATGAAATTAAAAAAATATTCTAATATTTTATAAATAGTATAAAAAATTTTCAAAACATACAAAGCACAAATGTTTAATATTTTCTACATTTGTTTATAGTTTTTTCTTTGTATCATAAATTATTAATACTTATAATACACACAAATATATAATCTATTAATATATGAAACATATATAAAGTATTTATAAATATTATACATCTAAGACATATTTTGTGTGTGTGTGCGTGCACATGTGTTTGGGTGTGTGAGTGGATGGGTGGGTGTGCAAGTGTGTGTGCATGTGTGTGGGTATAAGTGTGCATGCATGTGTTGAATAGGAAATTTTTGTTCAAATTTATAAATTTTTTTACATATATGTTTTTTTATTTTAATGAAAAATACCCTCATTTATCATTGATTACCCCATTTCAAGGATTACATAAATATTTTTTGGAAATTGGATCTTTAATGTTTAATTCAAGTAATTTTCCATACTTAATTGATTCATTATTTTTTAGCATTAATTATCGTAATCGAATACATTTGATTTTAGTTATTTTGTATCTTATAATATATGTTTTATTATTTAAATTAAAATTCATAATCCTTTTGTAAAAACATTTTTAATTTATTTGTCTTATTGATATTATATTAATTATGTATATAATAATTTTATTTCTAAATCATCTTTTCTGGAATTTACTTAAAAAATTTATATATTATAAAAATAATTTATATTTATATTAATTATAAAATTAGACACATTAATAATATATTAATACATTATTATGTATTAATTATTTTATATCTTTAGCGGTGAGGAAGATTTTGGATTCGAGTCTCCCCTGATGTGCGTAGGTGGATTTTTCATTATATTTCCCCTTCCCTAACAGGTTGTAATTATATATTATATATTTATTATATATTTATTCTGTATATATATATATATATATTTAATTTTTATATAATAATTTAACATTTAATTTTTAATTTTAATGGTCATTTGTAATAAACTATTTTTAATTCATATTATAAAACCATTTAAATTAATTATGTAATTATAATCGTCATTTATAATAAACCATTGTTAAGTATTTAATAAATAAATTTAAGTTTTCTTAATTATAATTAAAAATATTATTATTTATATAAATTAATAAATATTTCTTAAAGATATCATTAATAATTCAATAAATAGTAATATTACATATAAATGTTTTTACAATATATAATTAATTACAAAACTATAAAATTAAAAGTGAGAATTTTAATATTTATTTTTAAATAGATTTACACTTGAAAATATATAGATATCTTATTATTACTAATTAATTATATATTGTAATGATTGTATATAAAAATATAATTAATTATTAACTATATTTAATTTTTTTAAATATAATTAATAAAATATTATTTATATAAATGTATAAATATTTTTTTTATGTGTGTGTATGATATACAGATGAAACAACAAATACCTATGTGTATCAAAAAAATTCACATACACATACATATACACATACACATGAACATAAACAAATGCACATACACTTACATATTCATAGACATAGACATACACATACCCATACACACACAGAGATAAACATACACATACATAGGCATAAACATACACATAAATATACCTGCACAGACAAACACATACACACACACACACACAAAAACACATACAAATTTACACACACACATTCATATACATAGATACACATACACATTCACAAATACACACACATACATATATTCATTCTCATGCATATACATACATAAACATACACACATAAATGAATATAACTTCATATACTTTAATACATATATAAATGTAAGATCGTTATTTTTTATAGACCAATAGATTCTTTAAAATTCCATTTTAACCACTTATTTTATCCTTATAATAGTGATTAAGGGACTAAGGAAGGGCTCAAGAGCATCCAAGGATTGTTCGAAGCCTAGAGTTCCAATTCTTGGAGAACCAGAGTAAAGCGTAGAATTGGAACACAGTTACGACTAAATTTGTAGTTCAAAATTGTGGCCCAAGTAAGATGAGAATGATTTGTTTAACTATGTGAGTAAGGCCTCATTAACATGAAAAATTGTAAAAATTTCAATTGTCACATAGTTTCTCCTAACCATACACCTAGCCGTGTGAGGGGGGGGGGGTGCCTCTGGACAGTAGGAACACCTGACCTATACACGGATTGTATAACTATTTACATTGGTTGTGTGAGGTGTGGCCTCCCATGCAGAGAAGAACACACCTTTAGAAAACAGTTTGGCTGGCTATGATTCCAAACCATGCACCCCTTTAAAAAGGGGAATTTACTATTTCCCCCCTATAGCCTTTAAAACATCAACCCTTCTTCTCCTCCCTCAAACACACAATAGCCTCCTCTCATTGAGATATCTCCTCATCCCTCTTCCTAGGATTTGAAGTATCTTCTCCATTCAAATTCCATTTCAAGTGTCGTTCATCATGTTGGAAGCCTCTCTGTAAGGCTACAACTCCTCTTTCTTCTTTTACCCATTTTCTTCATGATATCATATTCCAACCCCATGTGAGACCATATACCCTTTTTTATGGATTTCTCTGGTTTTAAATTTTCTCCCATTCTAGATAATATCTAAAGATTATATTGGATGAGGAGTCATCCACCAGTATAAGTTAGGTGGTCTAGTTATTTTCCCTAGAAGTTTGAATGTTTATATCATGTGTCATTATGCTACATGCTAGAATTTCCATGAAATTCCTTTTTTTTCTAAAATTAAATTAATAAATTATTATCACCTTGAATCATTTTCCCTTATAACCAAATTTTCATTATTAGAGGTTTTATACCTCAACGTGAATCACCCCTATTAGAGTGCATTATATAAAATTCCTTTGAACATTATACCTTGTTTTGAGATTAAACATCCTTTGTAGTGTGTTAGTTTGGAACTCATAAATGAAATGATTTAGTTGAATTGAATGGAATGGTACGATACCATGATAGGTTCCTATACTTTGGATATGTAATTAAACTACATTCTAAGGTGTGTTGGATTTCCTTTAAAATATAAATGAATAATTTATTTAAATGAAATGTGAATGGTAAGACCATGTCACCTATCCCTTGTTTAATTATGAAGTGTGGTCATGGATATAATTATGGTTATGAAAACTTGAATAATTATTATATCATGCTTGAATATGATCATAAACCAGAATTAAGTTCGATGGTATGGTATGACCTGAATGATACTTGGATTAACATTAGGTTTTCATTTAATGAACTCATGGTATTCTAACAAATCAATTGACACATCTTACATATGAAAGTCCACACTTGGATTCCATATTTTTCTTAGATTTAGAATTCCCCAGATTTGTACTGAGGGTTTACCTATATTTATAGAAATTAAATTAATTATCAGTGATGATTATCCATAGATTAGTATTGATGTTACAGACCTCCTTAGATTATTTTTTGGGATCCTTTCAAGTATCACAATTAGGATACCTAGGATTTATTCCTTATTCTCAGGTATATTTTCCCTTTGGGTGAAATGAAAAGGGTACACCCCTATGTATTCCACCTAGTTTATAAAAAATAAATTCCATGAAAATAATGGGACCATAAATGATTAACATTATACATGGACTCCTTGGTTGTATGCCTTAGGTTTTGACTATGTGAATATAACTTTTAAATTAAAAGTTCTCAAAGAAATACCAGTATAGGAAAAAGAAAGTAATATCGGATGGGTATCCCATGAAGAATCCAAACCAATTTGGGTTAATTGTTTAATTTACTTACATATTATACATGCACATTGATCATATTATATTCCCAGGATGGATAGTATGAGATGCATTTGTTGGTGTCCTACTAAGTTTTCCTCATACCCTATTCAGGCCACCGATTGGTACATGGATAGAATTCATGGATGTAGGTAGGGTAAATGGAAAACAACCAAATTGGGAAAATTTATTTTCTATGATAGGAAAGAGTATGTGAGAAGAAGATTGAGCTTATATCCATAATTATAGTAGATTAGTTTTTTTTATTTTGTATTTTTTTGTATCACATGTATTATTGGATGCATGATAACCTAATTTACCCTGTACCCTTTTTTGTATGGAATCATGTCATCATCATTTTTTATATGATACTAGATATTATTTATGTCATATTTTTCTATTGGATGATTTACTGTCACTGACTTCAATGTTATTTCTTTAGCTAATGACCCACTATTTTACTATTGTGCTCCACTTTGATAATAAGGGTATAGTGTCCCCATCTTACCACTATAGAACCTTACTTCTAGTCAACAACCTCTTGTGTACATGGAGACACACTTGAGGCCATATGGATAATTGGGTTCAGTTACTTATTAGTGAACCTTGTTTGGGACATCACAAAGTGGTATCAGAGACATATTTTACCATGTCTCACTATTTTGGGATGGTTGACAAGAGATTTGGAAGTTTTGTAATTTATTAATGAGCATGTTCCTAGAAGTATCTAACCCATATATAGGGAAAATCCAAATTTCATAGGATGGGACTTGCTATTCAGGATTTTTCCTATTATATTTTCATTGATTTAACCATAGGGTGATACATATGATTCTTGAATTTTGTTATGATTGTATATTTTTATCCTTATCCTGATAAAGTAGGGAATCATTGATTATGCATCAATATAGGAACCTGATAATTCAATTTCTATGCATATTCCATGCCATGTACATTATAATGTATAATTCCCTAATACTTAATGTATGCACCTTGAGTGATATATTTTTTATTTGAATAATTTTTATGAAAGATGAATGAGATAAATACTTGGTTAATTAAAGTTCCTTCATTAACCTAAATGGTATTTTCCCATATATCTTGATGGTGGAACCTTAACTTACCAATTACAACATACTTGACCCATGGACCATTGTTTGAATGTGATGAAAAATTAGTGTTTGAGATTAAATTGATGCCTATTAAAATTTATAATATTTTTTGGCCTCTATAAATTGGGAATGGTGATCCATATAATATAAACATATTATTTTGAATTGTTACATTCTAATACTGAATAAAAGGGTCTGGTTGCAGTTACTTGAAGTTCCATTTGTAACTTATAAAGCATAGGTCTTTATAACTTTGGAATAGTAACTCATCTAACTAGACCATGATATATATATATGATTATGAACTATTGGAATTTAAAATTTAAATGAAATGGTTGTCATTAAATGGGGATTTCAATTTCAACTTAAAGAGTGTTTTCCCCTATAGCTTGAAAATGCCACCCCATATACCAGAACCTCTGTTGTTAAATAGGGAAACTGACCCTAACTTGAGCTTACTAATGGGTTATTGGGAGTATCTATTATGACTCTTCATGATCTTATATGTCACCTAGACCCAAAATTAAGAGCAGGAAGTTGGGTGCTGACTCTTGGTTAAGAAGGATTTGTACTCACCCTATTCTTTTATCTGTTATCTTTTCTATTATCAATTCTTGTTCTAAGGCATGAATTTGACATTTTAGAAATATGTCAGCGTGGAAATCTCGAGTCGAACACTATGTGGGTGGTGAAGAATATGGTCCGAAGGTGGTAGGACCTATACCACCGGTATTACCTATTATAGTTCCACTAGTAACACCTCCTTTTATACCTAATATAAGCACTAACACTCAAATTTGAGAGGGTTTCTTATGGCTAGTAAATTTTATATATGGAGATTAATGACCTATATCTTCTATGGTAGAGTTGACTAGGGCATTCCAGTAGTAATACCCTCTTAAATTTTATGAGGAAGGCGGTCCCCTGGCCACCGAGTTATGGCTAGATGCTATGTTATCTATCTTTGAGAATTTAGAGACACCTCCAGAAATGGGAGTGAATCTCATAAGATACATGATTTTTGGATCAACCAAGAGGTGGTGGGATGTTTTGACCTAGGAATATTAGTTTCTGGTTATGGTTTGGAGGTATTTTCATACAATCTTTTTATAATACTTCTTTCCTAATACGTTAAGGGATTATTGAGCTAGAGAGTTTATGCACCTGCAGCAGGGCACTATAACCATTATAGACCACTACAATCACTTCACAGAGGTCCAAAATTTCATTAATACTCTTATTGGTGAAACGATGTATAAATATATGTGATTTGAGGATTGAATCATGTATTCCATTCGATATAAAGTGAAAATTTTCCACTTGACTACCATAACTAAAATAGTAAACCAGGCCCTCATCTCAAAGCATGACATGAGGAAGGTCGAAGGTACCGGGCATGGTGGTTTGATACCTAGATTGGAAAGAAGTTTTTATAGATATATAAAAAATCTATTTTAGATTTATTATAGGGGAATAAATAGTTAGAGTGTTTATCTAGGCACTAATGTGGTATTCCATCAGTTCCGTAGGTTAGTGTACATGAACCCCTAGTACATCGAAGACATAGTTGAGAGCCGTTCTTATGACAAGACATGTCATATTTAGTATTTTTTGGGACCTTTCCTCAAGCATCTAGTGAGAGAGGATCTTCAGTAGCTCTAGGTTCTATAGTAGGATCTATAGCTCTACATCAGATAGGAAGCTATACTACTACTGGCCAAACTAGCTAAGGAGGTCGTCATGGATGAGGGATCCAGATAGAGGATATGAAATGCCAATAGAGAAGACCTTCTTAGGGTAGTTAGGTTATGGCTCAGTTATGTAGATCAAGATATATATATGAAGTATAAAATATACATAAGATTTAGGGTTCTGATATATCTATATTTATAGGTATGATTTTAGTAGCCTCAACTTCAGTGTATACTTTATTTGAAATAGGTTCATCACATTATTTTATATTTTTTCTTTCATGGAAATCCTTGGGATCAAAATTAAAAACTTTTGGGGAGTTATTAATATTGATAATTCATTGGGAGTACAATAAAAAAGTGTATGACAATTCAAGGAATGTTCCCTCAATATTGTATGATATTATTTCTTATGGAAACTTTTTTTCCATGAGATGATGTGCTTCAAAATCATACTTGGGATGGATTTCTTGGTTTCTGATTAGAATCTTACTGATTATTATCACCAAACGGTGTATTTTTGATCACTCAAGGGAGGTAACTATATTTAAAAAGGAGAATTGAATATATAAGCAAGTCAATATGGATATGATAATCATGGTATAGTTAGAGTATCAATCCAAATTAAAACTATTTTTTCGAATGATCTGATAACAAAAAAGATATATTTCCATCCTATGGTATATCAGTTCAAGGATATCTTCCCTAATGATTTTTCTATAATACCTCTAGATATAGAGTTATAGGTCACCATATATAAGATTCTAGTAGATACACCAGTATCTATTCCTCCTTATAGGTTGGATTCTATTGAGTTGTAAGAACTCAAGTGAAAACTAAAGGACATGTAATCTAAAGGGTTTATACAAGGCATTTCTTCTCCTTGGGGTTTACCCATTCTTTCTTCCAAGAAGGCATATGGGGCCCTTACTTTTTTTGTGGATTACCTGTATTTGAATTATCATATGGTCAAAATACTGAATCCAATAACTTTTATAGATGATCTATTTGACCATCTATTTGGATCCAAGGACTTCTAGAATATTGAATTGAGTTTGTTCTATCACCAGGTGTGATTTAGTCATTCAAACAAACCCTATACAACTTTCTAAAGTATGTATGTTTTTTATTAGTATCTAGTAATGATTTTTAGTCTAAATAATGATCATATCATCTTTATGGACTTGATGGATAGGGTTTTTCACCCGTATCTATATTATTTTTTAGTGTCTTTCATGGATGATATCTTAGTGTAACATAAAACTTGAAATGATCATTCCAAATAACTTGATATTGTATTGAATACACTAAGAGAGCACAAACTATATGATAATATTATAAAATTCCACTCCTGGATTGATAAAATTCAATTCATGGGTCACATTATCTAAGAGGAAAAGGTATCTATGGACCTATAGAATGTGAGATATTTCATTTCATTGGAGTAACCAAAAAATAGATTTTATATTTAGATATTATTGGGGATTATTGGTTATTATAGGAATTTTATTTAGGGGTTTTAATGAATTTAAGAACCTATTATAGGATTCACTAATAAGGGTGTAGAATTTTTATGGTTTAGAGATTGTAAAAAAGCCTTTTAGGAGTTTAAATAAAGGATGACTTTAGTACTGATCCTGATTCTACCTGATATTAGAAGATGCTATATAGTTTTTTTGTGATGCATCATGCATCGATATGGGAGACTTTTTTATGAAATTTTATCAAGTCGTGACATACAGTTCTTGATAGTTGAGGCTCTATGAGTGAAATTACTAGATGAATGATCTCAAGTTCGCAACATTGGGTCACAATTTACATTGATAGAGACACTATATATTGGGGAAAAGATTCATTTTATATAAATATCATAAAATTATCAAATAAATCTTCACCCAAAATTATTTGAATATCCAATAGTTAAGATGTGTTGAATACCTTCATTCTTTAAATTTTAGCTTTATTATATTCCTAGGAAAGGCAATGTGATAACTGATGCTCGAATCCATAATACTTAGAAACAAGCTATGTAGGAAGCCAGTAGTGAGTGGTAGTTGATGGATCTTGTTTCTAAAATACATATAAAGATTTAGGAGTCTCATATAAATCCTATTATTATATATTTAATAGTAACCTCATCCCTTCTAGATTGAGTGAAGATGATAAAACTTTATGATCCTAAAGTTTTTGTCCTAAGGGGGAGTGTTTTAGGTGTGTACCCACTGCCTGGTTGGGTCATTGATGAGGATGACATCTTACACATTTATGGAATAATTTATGTTCCTATAGATGTGAAAGAGGAATTGATGTGAGAGTATAAAACCTCTAAATGGGTAGTGAATCCATGATTAACTAAGATTTATCATGATTTATGCCACTGGTATTGATTTTATAGTATGAAAAAAAGATACTAGGATTTATTAATCTATGTCCCACTTGTTAGTAGGTGAAGGTGGTGCATTGATGACATTCTGGCCTTTTCCAGCCTCTACCCATTCTGCAGTGAAAATCGGATAATTTCACCATCATATCATATAAATATTCTTGTTTCACATAATGGTTTTAGAATGGGTTGTAGAAGGCAGTAGTTTCATAAGTGATTTTAAGTATAACCTATCACCCTCATACCAATAGTCAGTCCAAGCATATAATTCAGGTGCTTGAGGACACACTTTGGGCATGCGTCCTTGATTTTGAAGGTTTTTGGGGGAAACACTTACCTCTTTATTATTTTTTATATAATAACATCTTTTAGGTGACTATCCAAATGAACTCATGTAAGGAACTTTACAATATGCCATGTCATTCACCTATTTACTAGTTAGAGGTTGGGGAGGAAGTGCTACAAGGACCTTTTCTCATTCAAGATACATTGGAGAAGGTAAAAATGATCAAAAAGCATTTGAATATAACTTACTATAGAAATAATTCTTATGATAATTATTGTTTTGGTCATTTGGAGTTGAGGTAGGGGATTGGGTTCTCTTAATGTTTCACCTATATTGGGACATCAATAGGTTCTTAGTTAGGGTAATCTAGCTCCTAAATTCATCGAACCTTTTGTGTTCTTGGAGAGGGATGGACTAGTGGAATATCAGATAAAAATACCTTATAGATATTGGGATATATAGTACATCTTCCATGTTTCTTAGTTTAATCATTACTAATTAGAACCATCTCATGTTCTTTATCCTAATGAGGTTGATTTGGATCTTAATACTTCTTTTGAGGAGTACTCATTTCGTATTATTGATCATAGAATGAGGGCACTTCGAGGAAGGTCAGTTTCTATAGTTTAGGTTATATGGAATAAAGACCATATATAGGATGATACCTGGGAGAGATAGGCTGATTTACATGCTCATTATCTAGATTTATTCTTAGATGATGTTCAAACACCCTCAGGTAAACTTAGGGATGAGTTGTTTTAAAGATGGGAAGTTGTAAGATCCCATTTTTCCATGGAGGAATGGATTATTTAATATTCTATTTGAACCACTTATTTTATACTTCTAACAGTGCCTAAGGGACTAAGTAATGTTTCAAAAGCATTAGAGTATTTTTTGGATCCCAGAGCTCCAGTTCATAGAGAACCAGAGTGAGGTGAATAAGTAGGACTAACTGACTGGCTCAACCATGTGACTTAATTTTTTGGACCAAGTTGGAGAACAAAGGTTTGTTTAAACATGAGAGGAAGGTTTCATGGTTCATAAAAAACCTGTAGAAAATTATAGGTGTGCATCCCATTATTGGAGGACATTTTATCCTTACTATGCACTTAGTCGTGTTTGGGGGGGGGGGGGGGTTCTCTTAGGTAGTAGGCACACATGACCTATGTATATTTTGTCTAACTATGTGACTTGGCCAGGTGAGGTGTGGCATCCCATATAGAGGAGACCACATGGATACCACACAGTTTGTACAATGATGTGGCTAAACTGATAACCCTTTAGAAAGGTGGAATTTATTATTTTCCCCTATAGACTTTAAAAATCTAACCCCATTTCTCCTCCCTCAAACTACAACATCCTTCTCCCTTTGAGAGCTCTCCTTATCCCTCTTCCTAAGATTTGAAAGATCTTCTATATATAGTGACCATTTCAATCACTATTCATCATGTTGGAAGCCTCTTGATAAAGATATGACTCCTCTTACTTATTTTTCATGTTTTATTGACTATATCAGATACTAATCCCATGTGATCTTATATACCCTATTTTTAGGGCGTTTTTACAGTTTCAGGTTTTCTACCGTTCTCTCAAGAATCTAAAGCTTATATCAGGTGGGAAGTTATCTACCAATATAAGGTAGGTGGTCTAGTTCTTTTACATAAAAGTTTTTGTGTCTATATCACATATCATTGTGCCATGTGACAAAATTTCCATACAATTAATTTTTAATGTCAAATTAAATGAATAATTTTTTAGCACCTTGAATCGGTTGTCCTTGCAACCAAATTTTCATCATTAGATTCAATCTACCACAATGTTGATCACCCCCTTGGGGTGTGATATATAAAGTTCACATGAATGTTATGCCTTTTTTTGTGATTATACCACCATTGAGGTTCGTTGGTTTGGACCTCATAAATGAAATTATTTACTTGAATTGAATGGAATGGTATGATACCTTACTAGGTCCCCATACCCTAGCTATATAATTAAACAACCTTTTAAGGCGTGTTGGCTTTCCTTTATAATTGAAATGGATAATTGAATTAAATGAAAGGTAAATGGTAAGACCTTTTCATCTAAACCTTTTTTAATTATGAAGTGATGACTATCATTATGATTAGGGTCACTTGAACAATTATTTTATCCTTCTTGACTATGAAAGCAAACCAATATTTCCTTTGAAGGTGTTGAATGTCTTGAATAATACATGTATTTCCATTGTGATTGTCCTTGAATGGAATCATGGGATGAAAACCAATTCATTGATGCATATTCTTAGCAAAAGAACATACTTGGATTTGGTATTTGTATTATATTGAGAATGCCCTGACATAGCATGAAGGGTTAAACTATATTTTTAGAAATTAAATTGAATTACTTGGATGATTCTCCATGGATTCATCTTGATTTTATGTGCCACCTTATATTATTCATCGAGCTACTTTAAAAACTCACACCAAGGCTACCTAAGACTTGTTCCTAAGGCTTGGGTAGAACCCCCCATTTGGGTGAAATGCCAAGGGTACTTCACCTGTGGATTCCACTTAGTTTATAAAACATAAATTACATGAAAATTATTGGTCCCTAAATGATTAAGATTATAAATTCACACCTTTGTTGTATTCTTCGGGTCGTGACCCTACAAATATAACTTTAAAATGAAAATTTCTTAGAGTTATTATGTCTTAGGACGAAGAAGGTAGTATCGTATGTGTATATCATGAGGAATACAAATCAATTTGGGTTAATTATTTAGTATCCTTACTTATTATACCTATACACTACTCATCTTATATTTATTTAATAGATAGTGCTAGACACCATTGGTGATGCCCTATTGAGTTTTCATCACAACCTTTTCAGGCCACCGGTTGGTACTCATACAGAGTACATGGATGTAGTTAGGGACAAGGTAAAGGACACAACTATGGATGCTTGATTTTCTATGCTAGGATAGATTATGGGAGCATAGGACCAAAAATATGCTCATGATACTAGTGGATTATTTTTTTTATTTTGAATATTTTTTATCGCATGTATTGTTGAATGACTTCTAAAATAATTTCCATTGTACCCCATTTTGAATTTCATTATTTAATCATCATTGTGTATATGATTCTAGATATTATTTATGTAAGAAATTGATGTTGGATGATTTACTTATGCTGTAATAATTATTATTTCTTTAACAGATTTCCCACTATTTTACCACTGTGATCCATTCTGAAAAGGAGGGTATAGTCTCCCCAACATACCATCACAGACCCTTGCTACTAGTCAGCAGACTCTAGCATTTGGGGAGGCATGCTTGAGACCATGTGGCTGACTAGGTTCTATTTCTTATGAGTCAACCAGGTCTGAGATGTCATAGTACACATATAAACACACACACACACACAGAGACATTTTATATACTTACAAGTATTGAACCCTAATTATTTTTCCTTTTTTTCTTTTGTTCCACCATGATCTTGTTAGGTCCTATCAAGGATTCACACCACAACACTAATGATAATATTAATATATATAATCTATATAAATATTCTTAAATAAATATTTTTTCATTATATTTGTATATAATTATTTAAATTAGATTTTAATATAATATATTTACATATAAATATTATGAAAATTATATTGATAATACATTTTTATTTCAATATGAATTATATTTTTAAATATACACTTTATATGAATATTTAAATTTTAATATATATATATATATTTATATAATCATACATATAATATACATTAAAACCCACATAAAATTTTAAATATATGTATACTGTAAATTATATAATATAAATATAAATAAATAATAAATTTAAATAAAAACCATATTTAAAGTATTTATATATTTCATACAGTATTTTATAATAGAAATATTTTATGTGTGTGTGTCTATGTATAAATAAAATATTTTATATATGGTACCCTTTACTATTTCTCAAAAAAGTTGATAAAGGTAAATCTTTATCAGTGTTAAACAAAGCGCTGATAAAGAGTGGAATTTATCAATGTAAAAACAGTACTAAGAAACGATTCTCTTTTATCAGTGCTTTTTTAGAACTGATTAATGTCACCTTTATCAATGATTTTTTCCCAACACTAATAAAAGTAAAAACTTTATCAACATTTTTATTTAGAATTGATAAAGGGTAGCACTAAATATATTAGAACACTAATAAAAATTAGCTTTTATTAATACTAGAAATGGATTTTATCTGCACTAAAAAATCATAAATGTTGTGGGGACCTTTAAAATTCAAAATCATTTATTAGTATTGGAAATAGAGATGATAAAATTTCTCTTCATCAGTGCTAAAAGAAGAACAGATAAAGTTTCCCTTTATTAGTGCCTTTTTTAGCACTGATTAATGTGTCAATTTATTAGATATTTTTTTAGCATTGATGAATGGAACTTTTATCAGCTATATTTATAGTGAAAATAAAATCCCCATTTTATTAGTGTTTCACTATAATTTACAGTACACTATATCAAAATATATACATTTTAATTTCAAATAAATTTACATGACAATGAAAAAAAACATTGTACAATTCTTATAGACATTACAATTAAAACATTGGTATGAAAAATTACATTGGTATATACAATTTATTACAAAAATTATTCTAATAAGTTCAAAACATTGTCCTATTGTCTTTAGACCCCTTCGAAAAGATCCCGATCATGTTATCAGGTGTTGAATAAACCACCCTAGCTCAAAAACATTTGAGTGTACCTATATTAAAAAACATGGATTATTTTAATAATACTATAATGAAATAAATTAAACAGAAATATGATACATTAGATTAATAAAATATCATTTTTAAACTAAAAACACACACTTCGAGTCCCAGCAAGAACACAGTGTGTTTGGTTAAAGTGTGGTTGATTCCGACATGCCATAAATGATTTATGAATCATTTTACTGATATATGAAGACAATATGAGCGTGTTTTCATTGTTTGAGTATGTGATGAATGTTTATAACTAAAATATAATTTTTAAATAATCCATGCAATTTCAATCATACGAGCCAAACCGTCTATCATATTGACATTCGTATAATTCCAAAATACCACAAATGATCTATGAATCACTTTCCCATAGTATCATGACAATCATATTTTTTTTTATCTATTTTGACTATGTGATGAATGTTTTGATGAAAATTACATATTAATCATTTTCCTAAAGTATGATGATAATCCTAATGTATTTCTTGGTTTTTAGTAGGTGACACACTTTTTGAACCAAAATGTTAATTTTAAATAGAAAAAATGCACTTTGAGCCAAACCAGGGACATTATATGTCAGATTAACATTCAATTGATTCATACACATCAAAAAAGGACCATGGATCATTTTAATAATGTATTAAGACAATCCTAGTATGTTTTCTTGGTTTTGAGCATCTGATGCATGTTTTGTACTAAGATTTCAATTTTAAATAAAACTAGAATATTGAGTCATACCAGCCACACTGTGTAACAAATTGATGTGAGACTAATTACTACACACAAAAAATGATTTATGGATAATTTTACTAAAATATAAATATAATATATGTTTATTTTATTAGTTTCAAATGAGTGACACACTTTTCTAACTAAAATTTTATTTTTAAACCAAAAACACTCACTTTGAGTAATCCTAGTCACATAGTGTAGTGGATTGACATACGACTGATTCCTATACAAAAAAATGAATTATAGATTATTTTTCTAAATTATAAACAAAATATAATAATTTTTTCTTAGTTTTTAGTGATTGATGCATGTTTTTAACTAAAATATCACTTTTAAACTAACAAAACACACTTTGAGTTATACCAGTCACACCGTGTATCATATTGATGCGTAACCAATTAATAGATGTAAAAAATGACTTATGGATTGTTTTTAAAAATTATCAAAACAATATGAATGTGTTTAGTTAGTTTCTAGTTAGTGATAAAAGTTTTTAACTAAAGTGTTGATTTCAAAAAGAAAAAGATGATGTTTGAGTCATATCAGGAACATCATGTGTCGAATTATTATATGATTTCTTTTTTGATGTCAAAAATGATTTATGGATCATTATAATATAGTATGAAGAAAATTAAAGAATTTTTTATATATTTTTATTTTTTCACATGTGTTTTGAACTAAAATGTTACTTTTAAATAAAAATCACAGTTTTAGTCTTACTGGGTACACCATGTGTCAGATTGAAATGAAGTTAATTCCTAAACATCAAAAATGACTTATGGATAATTTTCAAAAATTATTAATAAAATACATGTGCGTTTTCTCTATTTTGAGTGTGTCATGTGTGTTTTGATCTAAAATTTTACTTTTAAATAAAAAAATAACTTTGATTCATACCAGTGACACCTTGTGTCGGATTGACATGCAGATAATTACCAAAAATAAAAAATTACTTATGGATCACTTTCATAATTCATAAGGAAAATATGAGTGTGTTTGATTGATTTTAAATGCGTGAAACATTTTTTTATCTAAAATGACATTTTTAAACTAAAAACATGTAATTTGAGTCATATTATCACACTATTTATCAAATTGATGTGTGGTTGATTCTTATCCATAAAAAATGACTTGTGGATAAATTTACTAAATAATAAATACCATATAAGTGAGGTTTCTTGGTTTTTAGTGAGTGAAACATGTTTTTAACTAAAATTTCACTTTTAAACTTAAAACGTAGAATTTCATTCATACTAGTCGCACTATATGTCGTATTAGTATACAGATGATTCCTACATATAAAAAATTATTTATAGATCATTATAATAAATTATCAAAACAATATAAATTTAGTTTCTCATTTTAAATGAGTGACACATGTTTTTAACTATAATTTCAATTTTAAAATGAAAACACACATATTGATTCATATTAAGCACACTGTGTGTTAGATTGATGTGTGGTCGATTAATATATATAAAAAATGATTTATGGATAATTTTCAAAAATTATCAAAACAATAAAAGTGTATTTTATCATTTTTTACTATGTCACATGTGTTTTGAACTAAAATAAAATTTTAAATAAAAATACATAGTTTATGTCATATTGGGCACAATGCATGTCAGATTGACATGTAGTTAAATATTACTAGTTATAAAATATTTTATTGGTCATTTTACTAATGTATAAAGATAATCCAATCACGTTTTTCCAATTTTAAGTATGTCACATGTGTTTTGAACTAAAATATATATTTTAAATAAAAATATGCACTTTCAGTGATACCAGGAACGCTCTGTGTCAGATTGATGTTCAACTAATTTATAAACATCAGGAATGACTTACAAAATATTTTACTAAAGTATCAAGACTATTAGAGTGTTTTTTCTTAGTTTTTAGTGAGTGACATAGGTTTAAAACTAAAATGTTTCTTTTAAAATGAAAACATGCACTTTGAGTCATACTGGAAATATCATATGTTAGATTGATGTGTGTCTAATTCATATATGTCACAAATTAATTATGGATATTTTTAATAAATTATCAATACAATCCAATCATGTTTTCTTAGTTATGAGTGAGTGATGTGTGTTTTGAAATAAAATGTAACTTTTAAATAAAACACAAAAATTTAGTCCTATTGGCCACAACATGTACCATATTGATGTTCAATTGATTCCTTTACATATTCTTTATGTATCCATTTCCTAAATTTTCAAAAATATTTAAAAAGTTTCCCCTTTTCTGAGTTTGTGATGCTTATTTTGAACTAAAATTTCATTTTTAAACTGAAAACATGAATTTTTAGTTATATCAGCCACATCGTGTGTCAGATTGACATGTGGTTGATTCTTATACATCAAAAATGGAGTATGGATCATTTTATAGAAGTATCAAGACAATAAGAGTGCATTTTATTAGTTTTAAATGAGTGACTCACATTTTGAACTAAAGTGTTACTTTTAAACTGAAAACTTGAACTTTGAGTCATACCGGGTACACCTTGTGTCCAATTAACATTTGGATGATTCCTACATGTAAAAAATAACTTATAGAATATTTTTCTAAAGTATCAAGATAATTCACATGTGTTTTTCTGGTTTTTAGCAAGTGATGTTTTTTAACTAAAATGTTACTTTTTAACTAAACACTTACACTTTGAGTGATACCAAGAACACCGTGTGTCTGAATAACATATGGTGGATACTTACACATGAAAAATTACTTATAGATCATTTTCATGAAATATTAATACTATTTGAGTGTATTCTATTTGTTTTTAGTGAATGACACATTTTTTTAACTAAAATACCATTTTAAACTCCATAAATTAACTTTGATCCATAATAGTCACACCATGTATCATATTGATGTATGAATAATTGATACATGTCAAAAAATAACTACTGATCATTTTCCTAAAGTATCAAAACATTAGGAATGTGTTTTCTTGGTTTTTAGTGAGTGAGATATGTGTTAAACTAAAATTTTAATTTTAAATGGAAAACACACACTTTGAGTTATATAGGGAACACCATGTGTTAAATTGACATGTTGTGGACTCATAAACAAAAAATATATATTTATCGACCATTTTACTAAATTTCATGACAACCCACACACATTTTCTTAGTTTTGAGTATGTAAAACGTGTTTTAAAAATCAAATTTCAATCTTAAATAAAATCACATACTTTTAGTCATAACTCCCACACAATATATTTTATTGACTTAACAGTAATTCCTACACATAAAAAATTATCGAGAATAATTTTCCTAGAGTATTATGATAATCTAAGCAAAATTTATTAGTTCTAAGTATGAAATGTTCAATTTTGAATAAAATGTCACTTTAAAATTTAATAGAAAAACTTTAAGTCATACAGAATATACCATATGTAAAATTAATGTAAAATTGATTCTTATACATAAAAAATGAATGATGACATATTTTATTAAAGTATCAGTACAATTTAAGTGAATTTTCATAGTTTTGACTATGTAACACGCATTGTGAGATAAATAATAATTTGAGGGGAATAGATAGCCTTGATCAGATTTAGTCAATCCTGAATGGAGAATGAATAAATGTATATGAGTGAGGGAGTAGGAAAAAATGTATACAAGTGATAGTTTCAAGATCAAATCAATTACTATAGTAAATTCAAAAACATATTTTTTTATTAGTAAAACATAAAGTTGTCTAACCAACATGTTGTTAAATGGGATTAAATATAAAAGGGAATGGATTCCATGATTACTAAAAATAAAAAAATAAAATAAAGAATAAAAAACTAAATGGAGAGAACGTTAAATAGTATCTTAGTGCATCATCCTTTCTAAATCCTTCATTGAGAATTTATTTTTCTCTAAGAATTTTGTTCCTATGAAGTGATAAAAAGACTCTATAGAAAATCTAGAGTATTTCCTGAAGGATAATATAATTTACCTTTTATAATTATAAACCATGTAAAATAATAATTTCCCCTTCAGAGTTCAAGGTTATTATATATAGAAATTATTTTATACTTCAAGAAAGACCATGGACACTGTATTGAGGCCTTTTGTTCTATTCATAGGCCTAAAATGATTAGATAAAAATCAACTAGAAATCACCTTTTCATGATAACTATAGAAATTAAATAAATAACAAGTATATAAAAATGATAAGAAAATTAAATAAATAATTAGTATATAATGTGATAAGAAATTTAACTAAATAAGCTATATACAAATGAAATCTTCAAGATCTATGTGAAATAAAAAAATTCAAAAAATGAAAGGAAATCACATCTTCATAATGTCTGTAAAAACTCTAACATCGTGTATTCTACCCACTCATTTCTAAATAAATATACGTCTTATTTTGAATACATGGATTTTTAAAAGTATTAGCAGTATTATAAAAATATAATTAAAAAAATTATTAATAAATACTTTAAATGAGATTATAGTCATTATCAGAAATACCTCCAATAGAAATCTAGTTTGATGATGGAATAAAATATATTTCATAATTTTATTGATTTAATATCCATAATTATTGTCATTATTTTGTTTTATAAACTCTAGGAACATTGAAAAAAATAATTTACATGTTTTGATAGTTAAATATTATTATACATACCATAATACATATTCATTGTTAGAAATTGATATACTTATAATGATCAAAGACCATGATATAAAAAATATAACTTAATTTTTATTTTAAAAATATTTAATGTAGTGTATTAAAAATTAATAAAGTTCATCATGTGTGTTCTATTTGTTGAAAATATATGCTTTGAATCAAAAAACAAATAAATCTTTAGAGTATGAAAATTATTTGTAATGAGAACCCACTACTTCCTAAAAAACAAAATGGAATAAGTAATGAAAGAAATGAAAATATATTTTATATAATTAGATTATATAGTTTTACCCCTAAATTGTGGGTATTAAGAAGACTTTTTCATCTATAAGTTTATTTTCAAACATTGTGGACACTTTCTTCACTATTATTGTAATTTCCTTTTCTTGTAATTATAATTGTTAAGTAGAAATGATGTGTGGACTAGTGAGTCTAATTTTTTGGTCGTAGAGTTTTCCTTTCACATAGCACTGATATATATACCTATAAAAAATGAGAATATTATTTAATTGTAATCAAGATAGTTGATCTAATATTGGACACATAGATTATGAAAAGGAACCTCATGTATAAATTTATAGCTAAGGCTCCAAACCATCCACGCTGGTTAGTTTCATTTACACTCTCAAGAGAAATATGGTCTGTAATAGTCTCTCTGTATATTGGTTCATCAAAATAAATGAAGGCCATATTATTATCCTTGAATGTTGTATCCATATGAACTTGTAATATTATTAAATGTGGAAGTTGAATTGGTGGGTTAAAGTTACTCTCAAAATGTTGTTTCAATGTCTTGGTTGATACTTTATATTTTTTTATTAGACCTTATGTTTCTCATTCCTTTTATCAATATATAATAAAATTCATCAATTAAACCCTTTTTTCATTATTTTTTATAGTTTTACATAAAAAATAAATTTTAAAGGATATACCTCATTATGGTCATGTATTTTTACAAGAATAAATAACCATGCTACTAAAGTTCCAACAACAAGTTTAAAAATGTGAACATACAAATCATCAAGGGGAAAAAGTAGCTCAGTTCTTGACTCATGAGCGAAATTAATCCTTACTCTCACATTATAATTCTAAATTTATTTGTTATTAGAATATATCCATTGATATTTTACATTATACCCCTTGAAACAAGGTGATGGGTGTGTACTGATAGGTATAAATCACAATTAAGTTCACCCTATATAATTTTGTTATAAGAAAGGTCTCAATAATTATTTGATTCACATTTGATAGAAAATATTATGAAAAAATAAATTACTTAGGGTAAGTTAGTCCTTTGAGTGGAATGGATAACATTAAAGATATGGATCATTGGATCTCGACGTAGTGGTTGTTATGTTTTTATTTCATATTCTTGATGCTTTCACATTAACTATCCTATTAAATAATACTACCAAGTAAAATTTTCATTTAGAGTATCCATCCATTCTTCCATGTATTTTATACACTCATAATCTTCCCCCATGCCTTTTTTTCTCAAAATATATTCTAGGAAACACTCAAAAACATAAACCTATAACACAAACATATTTTTACTTCCACTTTAAGGACACTGAAAGTAGTAATTCATCAAGTTAAGATAATATTGATTATTTTTGTATAAACTCGATAAAAGTACAGAAAAATAAGTTTTCATTGTCTTATAATACATTTTTAAAGGAGAAAAAATTATTATTATGTCATACTTACACATGATTCTCATAAATATTTATGTGCTTTCATCTACTAGTATTACCTCTTTATTTACATGAGCCTCCTTTTATAGAACATGATGTGGAATGGAAGTGGATTTGTATTATAATTTAGAAATATGTATTTTAAAAAAAGGGACCTAATTATGATTTATCTTCATGAAACATAAAATTATTACTGTATATTTAGAATAAATAAATTTTTTTCAAGTGAAGCATACCCCATCCTAGATTTACTATAGGGTACAGTGGTTTTTATTCAATATGTTTATTTTTAACACTCAATTTTCATTTCATAATTTAAAAATTCTTTATCAAATTGATTAATATACACATTTCTTAGTAAAATTTTACCAATCACAATGTACCTAAAATGTTCCATCCTCACTGTCGTCCAATAGACACATACCATGATTCTTAGTTAATCATGTGTGAATATATTTGGGGTGGGTGGGGGTTTACATTCCATTTATTATCCTTGTGATGAGACTTTATAATGATTATCTAAAATTATCTATGATCCTTTCCCATGAACTTTAGTACAAATTTCATTTGATGTCCATATAATATAAATACACTCTATAAGGGATAATGAAGTGTAAATCAAAATTTCATTATTTTATTTTTTTTAGTAAAATAGAGAATGCATATCATAATGTTAACCTAATATATTCCCAAATTAGTGCCTTCAATAGTGAAACAACATTGTGCCATGTATATGCATCAATATTCATATGAATTCATGTGGTGATCCTAATGTAACTAATTAAAATGATATTTTTAGGGTCAATATACTAGTTGTTTTCATTCTATACAACCTTTAATTTTAGGCCCTTTCTTCACTCAATATTTTTTCTTAAGACTACCTCACTACAATGATCATGTATTTTCTCAAACGTAGGTTGTTCAACTTCTACCACTTCCTCAATTTCAATATTTTAAATATATTATTCTTTAGGATTGGTAGAATCCTCTTGTGAAGAAACCTATTATTATAAAATATTGGGAGCATAAACATATGGATAATACATTATATATAGAAATATTTTAACATTTAATTTATATTATGTAAATTCAGTAGTGAGTACATAATATTTTGAGTTAACACAATGTTTATTAAAAAAATTTAACCTGATTATTGAAATTTATTTTTTATTCTCTAATGGTTTGAGGAATTTGACCCATATACCGAGTATCAAAATCACATTTTTTGGTCTCCTCTAACATATAAGACTCATTCTATATTAGTACCATCATGAAAGGATAGTGACATACCAATGAAAATTTCATTTTCAATTAGATTGACATCTAACACTATAGTGGTTTTGGTTAATAACAAAATAATTTAAAACATTATGTTTTTAAGAACTATGAAATAAAATAATTGTACATTATAAGATGTAATTATCAAAATTTCAAATACTGGTGATCATTTTTTTTCTAATGAGGAGAGTTTAATGGGTTATGAAATTTCCCATATTGACTACTTGTATCATCATGCCACATTAATTTCTTTTCCATATCCTCACTTCTATATAGGTGACTACAACTTTTAATGATTAGAAATTATCAAAATAAAATTGAAGGACTTGATTCATTTTTATTGTATTGAGAACCCCTACACTTATGGAATTTATTAAGTGACTCATAGTTGTTATGAAACAATATAAAATCATTTGTACATGGATGTATTCTTTTAGAGATCATACCCTTTGAGCATAGAATTATTTAAGTTTCATGTGTTCTACAAGGATGCTCATTATATTTTGGTAGCATATCATTCAAGAGAAAAAGTAGTTCAGTAAAGTTTAATTCACTCCATTAGTTTCTAGATTTTAGATTATATAGATTTAGAATGGATGGAAATGTTGTATATTTAGTACAAAAAACATATAATGACATCATTTTACAACTCTTTAACATCACAAACAACTTTGGAAAGTAAAGAAGTTCATATTCAACTATTATTGTCATTTTTTCAATATGATATATACTTGAAATGATATTCATAATTATTCACACTTGTAATCATATTAAATGATCCATAAACTACAATGTTATCCTAGCCACTAGCTACAATGAATTATCCCCCTTGTGTAGTCCAATATTTTTATCTTCAACATATTATGTGATATATTATGATTTCTTTCAAATCATCTAGTCTAATTAGTAATGAATTAAAACAATGTAAACATGGAAAAAGGATTTGAGAAGGGTCATAAGCATGATCATTTGAAAACTTGATGAACTCTTTAACCCCATCCTTATACTCTTTTTCTATACTATTATCAACCATCCATTTTTTTTCATATACATCCTATTTGATTCAATAATATTCATATTTATCATTAACTAAATAAATACATAGAAGGTATGATATTATATTCCTAAATGGTTATTATTGACACACACACACACAAACGTATATAGTCATCAAATATCTGATATAAATTACCTGTACATCAATAACCTGTTAAAGAATTTAAAGATGAAGAATTATAAGAATAAATATTATAATAAAACGTATTTTTTATTCCAAGAAGACACATATCATAATTCATTATACTTTTGGAAATGGCCCATCAAGGGAGATAATTCACTCCCAATCACTATCAATGTGCATAGTAAACCTATAGATTTCAATAACTAGATAAGTATCATGGTATATATTATAAGATTTCACTATCCAAACATATATAGAAAATAATTATTTATTTTTCTTAATGTTTCTATAGTGTTTGAAGGCATAAGATGTGACAAACCATTTTAATAAAGAATTTGAAATTAAAAAAAAAACACATTTCTTAGAAGGAATAAGGTGTGACGACCCATTTTAAGGTCTTTAACTAATCACTTATAAACCATTTCAAAATATCATAGACAATGAGGGCTTTGAAATACTCATAGAAGTAATAAAAGCATAAGAATAATAAAATAATCTAAAATTTCATCACACACATCATAATTTTCAAAAATCAACTTAAACATACAACTTTCAACCTCACATACCTCAAAAATAATTTTATAGATTTCCATTCCAAAAAAAACTCTCAAAAAATGACATAAGGGTTTTAAAATTAGATTTTAACATTATAATTCAAATAGGATTTCAAAATATCATCCTAAATTACCTCATTCCATCAAATAAAAATCACATATGCATTAAATTAAAACTAAATAATGAATTTTCATTAAATGAACATATATTTTAAAACTAATGAAGGGGTTGGAACTGGACCAATGTGGCAAACAAGGAAGAAATAAAAGAAAAGGGAAGAAAAAAAAAGATAAGAATCACCACCACATCAACATGAAAATAAGAATCCGAAGTAGTGGAAAACAGTGTCATAAGAATAAAATATTATCATAGGAGTCGTAAACACCACTTTTCAGGGAAAAAAGTGACAAATATGCACAAAATCATTTGATAAATACAAAAAATAAGATTTGAATACCATACCTTCAGTTTTGAGGGTCTGGATTTGTCTAAAATGTCTATTGAGATTACAATAAAGTTTAGCTTCCTTGGTAAGCTTAAACATCATGAGTAGTAGAGATCTATTTTAGGGTTCATTTAAAATAATAGAAATGGTTTTGTCAACACTAGTAAAAAGTGCTCATAAAAGATACCTTTATTAGTGATAGAATGAAATTCAATTCTTATCGCTGCTAAATAGTGCTGATAAAGTATGGATTTATCAATGAAACATTTTATTCTCATAAAGTTTTTAATTAGCACTCATAAATATTAGTTTACAAAAAGTTAAAGTTAAATTTTAAAATTTCAATAAATTACTAATTATAAAAAATGAATAATAAAAATAAAAAAATTACAAGAAAATAAAAAAGAATAATTATTAAAAATTAAAAAATTAAAAAATATATTAAAAATGAATAGGTAATATTAAAGGAATAAATAATATGAGTAATATAAATTATTTTTTTTAAAAAAAATTAATAAATAATATCAATTATGTAAATTTAAAAAATATAAAAAATGAATAAATATTAAAAATACAAATGAATAAATAATAAAAAATGTATTTAAATAAAAATGATTTATAATATATTATTTGTTAAAAATGAATAAATAAAAATTTTATAAAGATTGAAATAAAAAACAAAAAAACAAAAATGAATAAATCTTAATTGTATAGTTTACAAACTTATTAAAAATATTAAATATTAATAAATAAAAATGCATAAAAAATATTTAAAAAATCAATAAAAAATAGAAATATTAAATGAATAAATATTAAAAATGAATAAAAATAAAAAAATATTAAAAGTGAATAAGTTCTAAAAACTTATAAATAATAATAAATTAATATATATGAAAAATCAATAAATTTTAATAATTCAAAAATGTATAAGTTACACAAATATTTAGAAAATGAATTAATCATTTTAATTATAAAAATGAGAAAAATATTAAAAATGAATAAATATTAAAAGAAAAATAAAAAAATATGTTAAAAATTTCTTTTAAAAATAAGACACTTATAATAAAGTAATAATTAATAATGTATAAATAATAATTATTGCAAGGTTTAAATGTAAGTATATTAAAATAAAAATGAATAAATATTAATTATAGAAATTACATACATTTTAAATGAATTGGATATTAATATTTTAAAAATGTATAAATAATTATAAAAAAGATCACATTATAAAAAATATTAAATTAATAAACATTAAAAAGGGTTCGATATTATAAATTAATAAATAACTTGAAATATTAACATTTGATAAATATTAAATATGAATAAATAATATTAAATGAATTAAAGATAAAATAGAATAAAATATAATATTTAAAATTGAACAAGCTACAATTTTCAAAAAAAATGAATGAGTAATGATAAGTATATCAATAAAAAATATTAAAAATGAATATATTTTTAAATTAAAATGAATTTATATTAAAAATAATATTTAAATACAACATATTCACAATAAATTGGTAATTAAAAATGAATAAAAAATAATTGTTTAAATATTTACATAAAAATTATTAAAATAAAATTAAATAAATATTAATTAAATAAATTAAAAATATATTAAAAATATTAAATATTAACAATTAAAAATTCATAACACAAAAAATAAAAAAATAAAATATATATTAAATGTGTATATATATTATTCTATTTATTAGGGGTCTAATATAACCCAACAACACACAAAACCCACCCTTCCCTTATACTAGGTGTCTCATTATCCCCCCCACCCAAGGGATGAGAACCCTAGTATATTTCCTTTATTTATACATTTTATAGGCCTAAAATCCCATATATATTTTTAAATTGGCCCTAAAGGCCCCCAACACGTGGCCTGCATGCCTATTTTTTTGAAATCAGCCCGAAGGCCCTTATGAAAATATATATATTTCTATATAAATTTACATTAATTACATTTTAAAACAAAAATAACATTTCATGTGATTGTGTGCACATATGAATGTGTGTGTGTATGTTACAATGAGATATGTCAAATTGGAAAAAATGACTTCCATTTATGTAATGATGTATTAATAAACATATAGATAGGTATACACACATACATATACATTGACATACACATACATATACATATACATACACATACACATGCATACACATACATATACATTTATATACACATTTATATGCACATACACACACATACACATATGTAAAATTACTTACACTTACACACACACACACATACTACATAATCATATGCATACATACAACACATACATATATGCATATACATCCAAATTCATACACATACACATACAAATATATACATACAAATACATGAATATACATACAAAATCCCACATACATACATGTAAAGATATAAAAATACACATACATAACACATATGTCTATATACATACACTTAAACATACACATACACATACACATACTTGCACATACAACACATAAATACATATGCATACACATATTTAAGCATATATATAAATACACACACATACATAAACAAATATATGCATACATACAAATACATACACACACATACAAATGTATACATACATCCACATGCATACACATACATACAAATATGTATCTATATTTTAAATATTTAATATGAATATAAATATATAAATTGAAATATGATCTCTATTTAATGAATTTATATATTAATTTATATAGTTCATATCACTAGAAATACTCATTCTTAGTGAGTCGTACCTATAGTGAACTGTGACAACATAACCCAGATGATGTAGTAACCCACACTCAAAAAAACCCCCTTATGGTCTATATTTTAGAAACAACAAAAAACACATATTATCCAAAATATCACTACACTAGTGATTTATATTGATAATTCAGTTCATCCACTGACTTATCTATAACAATGGATAAGGGACTATGATCATTTATGATAGGTGATATCATGAACCGACCGTGTACCCCAGTTTTCAAGTAATTATGAAACAACCTGCATGAAACTATTTGTTCGAACCAATGGTTTAAGACAAAACCGATTGAAGTACTCCATCATCACACATAGTTCCATCCATCATAGGTTAAGCTCACTATTCTTGGAATAACCATGATCACCAGTATACATTGATGTAAGAAAAAAGGGGAGTGGGCTGCCATTGTGTATGAATCATGAAATTTTATGTTGTGATAGTATCATGGTATAAGATACCTTGATTTAAGCAAGTATGAGTACATTATAACTTGTCAATATCACTATCACATTCAATTACTTAGCATATTATCATCAACAAATGAATCACATTGAATGATTCAACATGTCGTACTTGCTACCTAAATCCTTATATGTATTCCATCACACATAAATGACCATTGTACACATCATGATAATTATAGAATGAAGAATAAGGGATTATAATAATTAAAATAATCCCTTGAGATTACCCAAGTTTCATGTGGAGGACATACATATTATGGAGTGTCCTGTAACATTTAGTTAACCAAATTGGGTAAATAGGGCCACATTATCTCTACAAAAAATGAGCTAAATTTGAGGATGTATATGGATTTTTTATAGATAATGTAGAAAAATATAGAATATTATAGAAATATTGAGTGATTTATATAACACCCCACATATTTTTAAGGAATAAATTCTTTTTAATTTTTATAAAATCTCATGTGTTTAATGGTTTGGGGATTTGGAGGTGTCTGTAGAGGTCAAGATTCATTATTTAAGAATTCATACCTGGTTTAGAGCTAAAATTTTATTGTAGGATGGTGGTCATACCACAATATATGAATTTCACTATGGAGGGTTTCTAAGGATAGAGGTTATTTACTATGACCATGGGGATTTTCCCATGAAGCTTTATCCATGGAAGGTGTTGCACCATGATGGTAGGGATACACTATAATGCGACCCTTGACTAGGCTAGTTGGGTATTATAGTTTTTACATGGTGATTCTTATTGTGTTATGGCCCATTAGATGACATCATAATGTGACCCCAAATCAAGGTGTCTCACCATAACACATATGGTCATGCTATAACATACCTCCTATATAGTCTTTTTCAGTTTAATTAAATTAATTATAATGTTTAAATGTAATTATTCATTTAGGAATCCCTAATTTCCTAAAATGTAGTTCAAGCCCTCCCCCACTATTCCTCCTTACATTCTCTGTCTTCACTAATATCTCTTTCATTGGTGAGCCATTTATCGAGTTGTCAGTCACTAGGGATCACTGTGGGTTTTCTCATTTCTTCTAAGGATGAATCCTCTAGTGGTATCTATAGAGTGGAATATTTTTAGTCTAATTATGTCATCCACATACTTTCCAAATTGGTTTTCACTTTTTCCCCATGTTTATACAAGATTATCCCATGGATGATCTTACTTTTGATGTGTACTCAGGTGATATTATAGTGTAGTTTTTGTTATAGCATGTGTTGATTATTATCCATGGTTTCCACATAATAATAATGTTCATGATATATTGGCCATTATAATTGACAAATTATTTTTTCTTCTACTTTTGTTTTTAGGTATATATTTTAGGACGTATAGTATCTCCTTAGTCACCTATTGACCCCTACTGCTATCTGGTAACCCATGATTGTAGCACCCTGAGTTTTTAAGAACTAAGATTTTTAGAATAAATTAAATGTATTTAATATATTGTGTTAAACACGACACCAATTAAATATTTCCCTACACGCAACACTAGGTTATCTTACATTACTCACAACTCTATGTTTTAACAAAACCATGATATATTATTAAAATATTTATTTAAGCATGACTGTTATAACCTAGATGTTAAACTTACACTACTACAAAATATTCCTTTAACAACACTGATATTTATTAGTGCTTGAAAAAAGTGATAATAAATGGCAGCTTTATCAACACTTTTTTAAGAACAGATAAAGGGTACCCTTTATCACTGCTTTATTTTTAGCACTGATAAAATGTACCCTTTATCTGTTCTATATTGTTAGTTCTCATAAAGTAATCCTTTATCACCACTTTGTTACCATTGATTAAGGTCTTGATAAATAAAATGAAATAATGAAATAAATAGGAAAAAAAAATGATTTTATTAAAAAGATTACAAATTTTATTACTTAAAATAATTATTGATAAAATTGAATAAATTGATTATGCTATATATAAATTATAAATATTAATAAATAGTTTGTATTAAATATATATATATATATATGTAAAATTAAAACTAAACAAATAAAATTTTAAAAAAATTAAATTGAGAAAAATATTAAACCTTTAATTAATTAGATAATTATTGATAATGTTAATGTAATTCCCCGACCCCAGTTACCTAGAGTCGGTGCATTATTACATAACATTGGAATGATATAAGGAAATCATTTCCCTAAAGACTGATTAGTTTAGTAGCCTTGGAAATACTAGATACATTCATAAGGTCAACATTACAACTTGAAAAGAAAAACAACACTAAATTATTTCATTGGAAACATCCAAGATACCTAGATTATGCCTTCAAGTCACTCATAAATAACTTCTTCACATCCTGGAAAAAATTAAACATAGAAATGGGTGAGCTCAATTGTAACGCCCCGACCCCAGCTACCCAGAGCCGGTGCGTTACTTCGTAACATTGGCATGATCACAAAAGATCAAGTCTCGAAAGACCGATTAGTTTAGTAGCCTTGGAAACACTAGATACATTCATAAGTCTTACATTACATCACAAAGTGAAAAACTATAATAACATAGTCTCCATAGTCCACACTTCTATCTTCTTCGGACTATCCCTGCAGGTCATTCATAAAATACTTCTTCACATCCTGGAAAAAAAATATTAAAACATTGAAAGGGGTGAGCTCAGATGCTCAGTAAGGTTAACAATATAGCGGAAGCTTTCATAAATAAACATTAACATTTAAGGCAATGTATAACTAAAACAAAAGCCTTTTAAACTTGAACTTCAACATAATATGGAAAAAGTAAAATGAGATAATGCCATTCACTTCTTCACATGGATATTATACTTGTCGAATAATCACATGAAATATCAATAACCACTTTCATAATGATGCAATGCATAATGCCAGACTATCATAACCACGTAGTCAAGGCCTCGTGCCAAGACCACAAATAAGATTTTGTCAAGGCCTCTTGCCAAGACACTAGTTTGTCTCATGAGACCTGCCGATGGAATTTTTTTAGAAGATACTTATGTTTAAAATTGCTCAAATATAATCCAGTGTTTTTATGAAAACATTATGCAAGCTTCTGAAAACAAAATAACTAATTCTGAGACTACTCGACTAATTACAGGCCATGATGGGTCCACGCCCAATCCCTTCCTGTCTACCACACTCGAGAGTCAGGTTTTCTGAAAACATTTTTAAGCTTGCGTTAAATACGTATACATTTGCACTGGATTTTCATATATTTGAGAGAAATATCTATCTATTTTTTTGAAATCATTTAAAAATCACATCATTATAAAATAAAACCTTTTGAATAAATGTAAAAGTCAAATGGGTTTATTCACCGTATAAAAGAAAGTTGTGTATAAAACCAAATATGCCTCAATGAAAAGAGATTGAGACAAAGTACTTACAAAGTTCATTTTTTAAAATAAAATAGATCTATTATGTGTATTCACTATATTTACACATAAATAAAGTATAAATACAAGATATGAAATAATAATATCATGACATAATTTGAAAGTATGAGATTAACCCAAAGAATGGAAATTGGGTTAAGAAATTCCCTTACCTTGTGTCCGACTTGACTCGACCGTTCTTTAACCTCCTGAATAATAAACTAGAGTTAATATCTACCTTATTAAGAACCATTTTCAATTTCATTATCCTTTTTATATCACTTATTACAATGATATGAACATTATGTAATTATTTAAGTTAATAACGGTCGTTTTGTCGATCTTTGGTACTTGAGTCAACAATAAACTTCTTATAATTACAAGTTGTTTATGTGGTAGAATATCCATTATCTCCAGAATTATATTCATGATTTAGATGTCATATATATCTTATATATCCAGTATATACATTCATTTATAATATTACGTAAAATTTAGAGGTAAGAAATGAAATGCACCGTTCATGGAGACGGTAAGCCGTACGTACGCATGAACGCTACTTTCATTTCAATTTCATATTTAATGGAACTAAATCATAATGATATAAATGTATAATATAATTCCAGTATAATATAGTGTATAATACCATTTACTCCATCCTTTATACATCACACATATGGCATTAACGATTCAAATCACTTTGAGGGGGCGGTAGTCCGCACTTCCTAAAATGAAATTATCGCATTTTACCCATAATGGAAATCATAAAGTATGACATAAATGAGAAATACAAAAGCATAACTAAAACATAAACATATTATATATCATATATAAAAATAGTGACATCTTAATGGCCACCTTTGAAGGTGTTATATGAGTGTTGAACAATCATCGTTTCGTGAGGCAGAAATTCGCCATCCACAGAAACCGAATGTTCTTTAAACATTAGATGTAGGTGTGTGTAAGTGTAGCTAGAATAATTCTTATAAAAACATCCTAGTATATTGAGGATACTTGTGTTGTTACAAAAGAAATGAATAAAAAGAGTTTAGGGGGTTGTAGAAGAAAAATAAAACAAAACAGCATTAGAAAAGACATTACCTCAAAATCGGGTAACTCTTTTTGATTTGAGCCAAAGGCTTCCTTGGGAAGAGTTCTGCCCAACGTAAGGCTTCTAGGAGTAAGAGGGGGAAGTTGGGAGAGTATTTGGGCAGAGGTTGGCCGAGCCAAATGGCTTGAAAGTGTAAATGGGGTGGGAGAGGTGGGGGCCTTTTATAAGTGGAGAGGAGGGGCTCTTTTGGAAAGTAATGAAATGTTATTCTATTATACAATGATTTTCGGATTCTAAAGGTCCCACACTTGTATAATTAGAGGCTAAGGTGATAAGGGTTCTAAATATCCTCATCCAATAGGCTTTGGACAAGTGTAAGCCTTGGATTTTACATTATCTTCTCATTTTATTTAAATCGTTAAATAATGAGGTCATCACTGCATCATAATGATGTCATAAATAATTTAATTTATTTAATGTCTAAAAAATATAAAAAAAAACCTATGATGTAGGAAATCTTTTTATACTTCTAATGAATATTTATAGTCAAAATTTGGACTTGTGTAACCCCACTTAAAAACTGTTTTAGTAAAACAACTCTTGTTTGTGTCAATTTAATTTTAACATTAAATAAATATATATTAATGTCATTTTCCAACTAAAGTGGCTCCATGGGGTCCCCAAGTTGACCCATGGGTTGTCTTGGTCGGACATGACTCATCCAATTGGATTAGGACAAGTTTCAAGCTCATATCATATTATTAAAGCATTGTTTTTACCTTAAACTACACTAATTACCCTCTAATCGCGATTAAGAACTTAAAAGTTACTATTCACCAAAAAATTATTTTAATCTCATTGAACCACATTTTACTTCTTAATGACAACCATTTATGTCGGATTTTTGAAAATCAAATCACAGAAGTGGTAATATTTTATTTAAACGAAAAATCAGTTATTTAACTACCACTTAGTGGTTTCACTATTCATCAAAAATTGAAGTTTTTCAGAACAAAGCCAAAATTTCACCCTAGGCTATAATTGATATTCCGAATTCAAAAATGATGTCTATTTTACAAAATTCCAAACATATAAGTTGCATTAATTAATTTTATAATTAATTCCCGCTGTCACAACAGATAGCGTGTTTTTAAGAAACAATTTATATCAAAAGATTGGCAATTGTTTATGTCCAATTTCAATGTTAAATTAATTCTAATGGCCACCATTGGATAAAATGGTAAAAATATATTCTAATTATACTCTAAAACCACTCAATTGTATAATTTATCACTATAAATTATTTTGATTAAAAAAGTTGTTTTAAGTATTTTTCACTATTCATAAAAATTTTGAAGTTCTCAGAAAATTACAAAAAATTCAACATAGGCTAATTTCAATATTAGGAATACAAAAATGAAGTCCATTTTGAAATATAAAATTTCTATAATTTTAAAAAGTGGTTATTACTATTCATAACGGCTACTTTGATTTGTCGCGGTGTTTTAGAACTCGAAGTTGCGTACAATGCAAGCTATTGCATTATTGAATGAGAAGCGTATCGTGGAAGCTCGGGGTGTTACATTCTCCCCTCCTTCAATAAATTGCATCCTCACAATTTGAAATTTTTCTTTGAAAATAAAAGGTTGAAAATAGAAAATACCTTTGTGGAAAACCCACATCGGAAATAAGATTAATAAAATTTAGCCTTAATAAGAGGTAAATGGAAATAAGAAAGTCACCACCAAATTATGATCTCGATAAGGAGAACATTGGTGGAAATTAGAGACATATAATTGGAGGAAAAATGTAAATATTTGTAGGGAGTGATTGAGGTCATCAATAACAATCAACCGTCAAATTGAGGGCCTCAAAGCCTTCAATCTATATTGATTTAAAATATCATCAGTTCAACAAGACATAAGGTATTAGGATAACACATTTTTTTGTTTTAATATCCCTTTACTAAAGTTTAAGAATTAATTTATTCCTTGAATAAGAGATAGGTATATATATATTTATGCTTTACAATTAGAGTTTCAACCTTCAACTCATCTTTCACTCAAAAAGATAATAGAACTCAAAAATATTATACTTATCCTAATTGTAAAAGGTTCCAAATGTTAACACATACAATTTAGATTAGTAAAATTATTTTGTAATAACCAGGGACTTCCTGTAGGCTAGTGGTAGGAAATAAAGGCCTGTCACACTATGATTGTGGGTTCGATTCCTGCAGCTTTGTCCGACGCGATGGGTTATGCCCCACCCTGCAGGTTGTCCTTTTCCTAAAACTATAGTATCATAATATTCCAAAAATAATCTTCATAAATGATTTAACCTTAAACAATACTATCCATGGTTCAACTTAATCCATTCCAAACTTACTAGTTATCCAAAATACCTCCGTCCAGACTTTCTCTAAAAGGGTCTCTAAATTCCAAAATCAATTGTAACATCAGATTCCCCAAACAAAGAAAAGTTTCTCTTATTGTCACATACTAAAAAATATGATTACCTTAATCATATTAAAACCTTACTGAAATCAACAAGTACTGCAGTACAATCCTTATATATATATCACATTATTCTAATAACCAAAATATAATCCATGAGTCCAAAAGCACCAATACATTAGTTATTCTGCTTCAACTGTAGTAACAGCATAATATTGTCCTTGATCCCTTGGCCTTTTCTGAGGTAAGTTTCCTTGACTCTTAGAACATTCATTTGCATAATGCCCCATTTCCCTACAATTGTAGAATTCAACTTTGACAGCCTCTTTCTTTCCCTTGCAATCACGATCCTGGTGACCCTTTTCTCCACATTTATAACAAACTCCCATTCCTTTTAGGCATGTACCAGGGTGATTCTTCCCACAATCATCACATAATGGAAAATCCTTCTTTCCCTTTTTCCCTTTATCTGTCTCTTGTTCCCCCATTCTCTTCTTCTCTTGCTTTACTTTGTTGTCATAAGACTTAGATAATTCTTTTTCTGTCTTGATAGCACACGAGACAATATCTTCGTATGATGAGAAGGATTGTGATACTAAATCTCGATGGAGAAATGGTTTTAACCCATCAAAGAAACGATCAATCTTACTCCTTGGGTTACGTATATAATCGGCAGCATGCCTCGCTAACCTTGTAAAGTTAGCCTCATACTTTGCGACATTATCATCCTCCTTCTGCCTCAAACTCAGAAATTGCCTTTCCATATCTGCTCGATGGTCACGAGGAAAATATTTTTCTAAGAAAAGCTCTTTGAACTCCCTCCATTCCATATTCGATACGTCATCATCTTCCTTTGTGTTTTGAATCAGCGACCACCACTGATCGGCATCTCCAGTGAGGCGGTAAACTTCCATGACAACCTTCTCCCTTTCACTACTCCCCAAGGCATGGAATATTTTCTCTAAGGAATTTATCCATTGCTCAGCTACTATAGGATTTGTACTCCCATTGAAGGTTGGTGGTTGTTGCCTCATGAAACGGTCTAGCATTGATCCTCCACGTTGCGGATCAGGGTGCTCCATACGAGTAAGGTTATTATTCATAACCTGCGTGAGTTTCCCAGTATGGTGAGAAGCTGATCAGCACCAGTTGTATCTCCAGATCCACAATAATTATCTTGAGAAGGAGGGCAATCCCTATATGGAGTTCGTGCATTGATACGGTTTCCATTCCTTCCACTAGGTGCCATTTCTAAACAATGGCATAAACTAGATTAGTTTATGAATTGAAATACATAATTCCATACTTGTTAAACACTTTACATAAATTGAACTATTTATGGATATAATCCATAATCATAAAAAGAAATTTTTTCTTCGAGGAAGTATGTACACATAACACTTCATAGTGGTTTGTAAATAAAATGAGAATTATCCTAAGCATATCCCCCGGGAGTGTTGTAACCAAGAGTGCAGCAAGGCCCGTTGTCGTGCACCAGTTCCCGTTCGAGTCTAGCTCAAAGCGGTGTTTTTGGGTTTTACCACTAGGTACATCTGTGCCAGAGCCGCCTCTACCTGCTCGTATCCAGACAGGGATGTATTGCTCGGAAAACGCATAACATCTCTATATTACCAAAATTCTAGGAAGTTCTTCTATACTAATCCTCAGAGTCTATCTTTGGGCTATGTGCTCTAATCAGAGTTTATCTAAATCTAGCTTCCAAGGTTAGTACTAAACTGCCTCTGATACCAACTGTAACGCCCCGACCCCAGCTACCCAGAGCCGGTGCGTTACTTCGTAACATTGGCATGATCACAAAAGATCAAGTCTCAAAAGACCGATTAGTTTAGTATCCTTGGAAACACTAGATACATTCATAAGTCTTACATTACATCACAAAGTGAAAAACTATAATAACATAGTCTCCATAGTCCACACTTCTATCTTCTTCGGACTATCCCTGCAGGTCATTTATAAAATACTTCTTCACATCCTGGAAAAAAAATATTAAAACATTGAAAGGGGTGAGCTCAGATTCTCAGTAAGGTTAACAATATAGCGGAAGCTTTCATAAATAAACTTTAACATTTAAGGCAATGTATAACTAAAACAAAAGCCTTTTAAAATTGAACTTCAACATAATATGGAAAAAGTAAAATGAGATAATGCCATTCACTTCTTCACATGGATATTCTACTGGTCGAATAATCACATGAAATATCAATAACCACTTTCATAATGACGGAATGCATAATGCCAGACTATCATAACCACGTAGTCAAGGCCTCGTGCCAAGACCACAAATAAGATTTTGTCGAGGCCTCTTGCCAAGACACTAGTTTGTCTCATGAGACCTACCGATGGAATTTTTTTAGAAGATACTTATGTTTAAAATTGCTCAAATATAATCCAGTGTTTTTATGAAAACATTATGCAAGCTTCTAAAAACAAAATAACTAATTCTGAGACTACTCGACTAATTACAGGCCTTGATGGGTCCACGTCCAATCACTTCCTGTCTACCACACTCGAGAGTCAGGTTTTCTGAAAACATTTTTAAGCTTGCGTTAAATACGTATACATTTGCACTGGATTTTCATATATTTGAGAGAAATATCTATCTATTTTTTTGAAATCATTTAAAAATCACATAATTATAAAATAAAACCTTTTGAATAAATGTAAAAGTCAAATGGGTTTATTCACCGTATAAAAGAAAGTTGTGTATAAAACCAAATATGCCTCAATGAAAGGAGATTGAGACAAAGTACTTAAAAAGTTCATTTTTTAAAATAAAATAGATCTATTATGTTTATTCACTATATTTACACATAAATAAAGTATAAATACAAGATATGAAATAATAATATCATGACATAATTTGAAAGTATGAGATTAACCCAAAGAATGGAAATTGGGTTAAGAAATTCCCTTACCTTGTGTCCGACTTGACTCAACCGTTCTTTAACCTCCTGAATAATAAACTAGAGTTAATATCTACCTTATTAAGAACCATTTTCAATTTCATTATCCTTTTTATATCACTTATTACAATGATATGAACATTATGTAATTATTTAAGTTAATAACGGTCGTTTTGTCGATCTTTGGTACTTGAGTCAACAATAAACTTCTTATAATTACAAGTTGTTTATGTGGTAGAATATCCATTATCTCCAGATTTATATTCATGATTTAGATGTCATATATATCTTATATATCCAGTATATACATTCATTTATAATATTACATAACATTTAGAGGTAAGAAATGAAATGCACCGTTAATGGAGACGGTACGCCGTACGTACGCATGAACGCTACTTTCATTTGAATTTCATATTTAATGGAACTAAATCATAATGATATAAATGTATAATATAATTCCAGTATAATATAGTGTATAATACCATTTACTCCATCCTTTATACATCCCACATATGGCATTAACGATTCAAATCACTTTGAGGGGGCGGTAGTCCGCACTTCCTAAAATGAAATTATCGCATTTTACACAATGGAAATCATAAATTATGCCATAAATGAGAAATAAAAAAGCATAAGTAAAACATAAACATATTATATATCATATATAAAAATAGTTACATCTTAATGGCCACCTTTGAAGGTGTTATATGAGTGTTGAACAATCATCGTTTCGTGAGGCAGAAATTCGCCATCCACAGAAACCGTATGTTCTTTAACCATTAGATGTAGGTGTGTGTTAGTGTAGATAGAATAATTCTTATAACAACATCCTAGTATATTGAGGATACTGGTGTTGTTACAAAAGAAATGAATAAAAAGAGTTTAGGGGGTTGGAGAAGAAAAATAAAACAAAACAACATTAGAAAAGACATTACCTAAAAATCGGGTAACTCTTTTTGATTTGAGCCAAAGGCTTCCTTGGAAAGAGTTATGCCCAAAGTAAGGCTTCTAGGAGTAAGAGGGGGAAGTTGGGAGAGTATTTGGGCAGAGGTTGGCCGATCCAAATGGCTTGAAAGTGTAAATGAGGTGGGAGAGGTGGGGGCCTTTTATAAGTGGAGAGGAGGGGCTCTTTTGGAAAGTAATGAAATGTTATTCTATTATACAATGCTTTTCGGATTCTAAAGGTCTCACACTTGTATAATTAGAGGCTAAGGTGATAAGGTTTCGAAATATCCTCATCCTATAGGCTTTGGACAAGTGTAATCCTTGGATTTTACATTATCTTCTCATTTTATTTAAATAGTTAAATAATGAGGTCATCACTGCATCATAATGATGTCATAAATAATTTAATTTATTTAATGTCTAAAAAATATAAAAAAAAATACTATGATGTATGAAATCTTTTTAGATTTCTAATAAATATTTATAGTCAAAATTTGGACTTGTGTAACCCCACTTAAAAACTGTTTTAGTAAAACAACTCTTGTTTGTGTCAATTTAATTTTAACATTAAATAAATATATATTAATGTCATTTTCCAACTAAAGTGGCTCCATGGGGTCCCCAAGTTGACCCATGGGTTGTCTTGGTCGGCCATGACTCATCCAATAGGAGTAGGACAAGTGTCAAGCTCATATCATATTATTAAAGCATTGTTTTTACTTTAAACTACACTAATTACCTCTAATCGCGATTAAGAACTTAAAAGTTACTATTCACCAAAAAATTATTTTAATCTCATTGAACCACATTTTACTTCTTAATGACAACCATGTATGTCGGATTTTTGAAAATCAAATCACAGAAGTGGTAATATTTTATTTAAATGAAAAATCAGTTATTTAACTACCACTTAGTGGTTTCACTATTCATCAAAAATTGAAGTTTTTCAGAACAAAGCCAAAATTTCACCCTAGGCTATAATTGATATTCCAAATTAAAAAATGATTTCTATTTTAAAAACTTCCAAACATATAAGTTGCATTAATTAATTTTATAATTAATTCCTGCTGTCACAACAAATAGCGTGTTTTTAAGAAACAATTTATATCAAAAGATTGGCAATTGTTTATGTCCAATTTCAATGTTAAATTAATTCTAATGACCACCATTGGATAAAATGGTAAAAATATATTCTAATTATACTCTAAAACCAATCAATTGTATAATTTATCACTATAAATTATTTTGATTAAAAAAGTTATTTTAAGTTTTTTTCACTATTCATAAAAATTTTGAAGTTCTCAGAAAATTACAAAAAATTCAACATAGGCTAATTTCAATATTAGAAATACAAAAATGAAGTCCATTTTGAAATATAAAATTTCTATAATTTTAAAAAGTGGTTATTACTATTCATAACGGCTACTTTGATTTGTCGCGGTGTTTTAGAACTCGAAGTTGCGTACAATGCAAGCTATTGCATTATTGAATGAGAAGCGTATCGTGAAAGCTCAGGGTGTTACATCAATGCTCAGTAATGATAACAATATAGTGGAAACTTTCATAAATAAGTATAAACATTTAATGCAATGCATAACTAAAACAAAATCCTTTTAAACTTGAACTTTAGCATAATATGGAAAAAATGAAATAATTCCATTTACTTATTCACATGGATATTATACTAGTCGAATAATCACATGAAATATCAATAACCACTTTCATAATGATGGAATTCATAATGCCGGACTATCATAACCACATAGTCAAGGCCTCGTGCCAAGACTACAAATAAGATTTTGTCAAGGCCTTGTGCCAAGACACTAGTTTGTCTCAGGAGACCTACCGATGCATTGAGGAGCTATAGCGGGCTCCACTCGTCACTTACTATGTCCAATGAATTCCTCATATGAAAAGTTTGAAACATAACATAAACATTCATATTAAAACTAGCATACGAAATGTCAATAATTTAACCACAAACCATGAATGGTATAAAAATAGCACATCCACAGTACACATAACTCATTCGATAAAATATGGAAGATTTATTGTATCAGATTAAAATTAATCAAGAATAATGAATCTTATTGACATATATTAAAATAATCATCAAACTATTGAGAGAGATATCCCCCTTTTTCTTGAAAACATTTAAAAGTCACACTATTTTTCAAGAATCCATTTAAAATATATTTTTTGAATCGAAGTGTCCCATACCACATTGAAACTTTTAAAAAGAATTTTTATTTGAAAACATTAATGTCCATATGAATAAATCCTTAAAACCATTTTTAAAACATGGACATTAATGAGAAAGATTTAGAATAATAAATCATTAAAACATTTTAAAATGATATTTTAGTTAGAGTTCCTAACCAAAAGAGAGAAACTTGAATACAAATAATTGAGATAATAAAAACTATGTAATATCATGAGAATAAAGGGATTCATGATATACTATGTCAAAGTGCATTATATACACCATATAAAAGTGATTTGGAGTATAACAACAAAGGAGTCTCAACGAAATGTAAATTGAGATGAAATCTCTCATAAATGTCGTATCCTTAGGTTAAGGATAAATCAAAGACATAATTATGTGTGACAAATATAAATACACTCAATATGATTGGATATTATAGGTATAACAATCAAATTAAATTCACACATATTCTTGTAAAAAAACACCAATGAATTGGATGTTTAATTCAACAAATGGAGATTGAGTAAAAATTTCTCTTATCAAGTTCATACCGATGACTTGAGAATTTATCAATGGAGTGATTATGTGTATCAAAAGTATATCCACAGAAATGGGAGTTGAAATTATGACATAATAAAATGAATAGTAATTCCATACATAATATTGGGGTAAAATATTCAATGAAGTATGCGTAAAGCCAAATGAGTGGAAATTGAAATTTCGAATTCCCTTATAGATTTGGTAACTTACGAAACATACACCCATGAAAGAAGGATCATACAACGATGATGTAAATATAAATTAATTAAATTATATTAAACAATTAATACAAACATGGGAAGTACACACACCACATGTAATAAATAAGTGGTGAATAATGGAAATCTCACAGAATTAAAAGTGAGATAAGAAACCACTTACCTCAAGTCTGAATTGTCTTGTGTGTTCCTTTTTCTTCCTGAATAATAAACTTAAGTTAATTTATACTTAATTAAGAACAATTTTCAATTTTATTATACCTTTTATATCACTTATTACCTTTCTATAATAATTAGTTAATTATTTGAGTTCATATTGGATATTTTATTGATGTTTGGAACTTGAGTCAAAAATGAACTTGTTATAATTACAATTTGTCCATGTGGTCAAAAGTAAATTATCTCCAGAATGATGTAAATGATTTATATATAATATATATAATATATATAATATATATCCAGTATATATATGTATTTATAATAGTACAAAACATTTGGAGATAAGAAATTAAAAGCACCTTTCATGGAGATGGTAAGCATACGCATGAACGCTACTTTCATTTATATTTTTTTTATTTTAATGGAATTAAAACATAATGATACATAGGTATATTGTAATTCTAGTATAATACCATATGATATATTTTTTACATAATTTAATTAACTCTATCCTTTATATGTTCCATGAATGTCATGAATGAATCATATCACCTTGAGAGGGAGGTAGTTTACACTTCCTCAAATGAAATTATCGTGGTCACACATATTGGAAAGAATATTGGTATGTTTTTAAGTGAAAATTACAAAAATCATAGAGAAAACCTAAAAATAATATATAAATACAGTTCCATCATAATGTCCACCATAAGAGGCGATAAGAGATAATCAAACAATCATCATTTTGTGAGGTGTTAGTTTTCTATCCACAGAAACATTATGTTCTTCACCCATTAGATGGAGGTGTGTGTAAGTGTAGCTAAAATAATTCTTATAAAAACATCCTAGTATATTTAATATACTTATTTTGTTACAAAATAAAGTAATAAAATGAGTTCATGGGGTTGGAGAAGTAAAATAAAAGAAATGAATTTAAGAGAAACTGTTACCTTTAATTTGGCTAACTCCCTTTGGTTTAAACCAAAAGGACTTCTTGAAGTGCCTTCTTCTTAAGGTAAGGTTTATACGTGGAGTATAGGGATGTAGGGAGATTAATTGGGTAGATTTTATATTAGCCAAAAGGCTTGATAGGTGTGAATAATTGGTTAGAAGTGGTCTCCTTTTATAAGTGATAGGAGGGGCTCTTTAGGAAAGTGTGAAACTATTATTTTATTATAAAATTATCTTCTGTTTCAAAAGGTAAAAAACACATTAAAGTCAAATTTAAGATGAATAATATTAGAAATAAAATCATACAATCATAATTGGACATGTTTTTGATAATATTTTAATCATTATAATCTTATTTATTTAAATCTTTTATTAGTGAGGTAAACACTACATCATTATTGTGTCATAAATAATTTACTTTATTTGATGTCTAAAAATTATAAAAAAATATCATGATGTAGGAAATATTTTTATATTTACAATGAATATTTATAGTCTAAAATATAACTTATATATCCCCATGTAAAAATTAATTTACTAAAAGATATTTGTTTGTGTCATTTTTGGCTTTACTTTAAATTAATTAATCTAAAGAGTCATTATCACTCTCAAGTGGCTCCATGGGTTCCCAAAATAGACCCAAAGATGCCCATGTTCGGACATGTATCAACCAATAGGGTTAGGAAACGTTTTATGGTAATTTAGTATTATCATAATGTTATTTTTTACACTTATTTAACAGATTTACCCTTTAACCATGGTAAATAAAATATTTACCGAAGTAATTATTCAAAATGTCTAAAAATAAAAGTTACATTTTTAAAAAATTTTGACCTCATGATTCTAAATATGGAATCCATTTTTCTAAATTCAAAACATAGAAGTGGCATAAATTAATTTAAAATTAATTCCCGCTGTCGAAACAAAAAGCGTGTTTTTAACAAATAATAATTATCAAAAGATTGACACTTTCTTATGTCCAGTTTAAATATGAAATTATGTCCAATGACCAAAATTGGATTAAATGGTAAAATTATAATCTAATTATACTTTAAAATCACTAAAATTTATAATTTATCACTATTAATTATTTTTATTAAAAATGTTGTTTTTAATTAAAATTTAGTAATTTTCACTATTCATCAAAATATGAAAGATATCAGAAAAGTACCAAAATTACACCCTAAGATAATTTTGATATTCTTAATACAAAAATGAAGTCTATTTAAACAAATTAAAAATATAAAAGTTTAATTTATTAATTTAAAATTAATTCCCGCGGTCAAAACCAAAAAGCGTATTTTTAAGAAATAATAACTATCAAAAGTTTGACAATTGTTTATATCCAATTTCAAAGTGAAATTACATAAAATGACCATAATTTAATTAAATATTAAAAATATAATCTATTTATACTTACAAACCATTAAAATTTATAATTTAACTGTATAAATTATTTTGATTAAAAAAGTTGTTTTCAGTTAAAATATAGTATTTTTCACTATTCACCTAAATATGAAAGTTACCAGAAAAACACCAAAAATTTATTGAAACTGAATTATTATGTACTGATTATAAAGAAGAAGTTTATTTTGTCAAATTGAATATATAAAAGTTTCAAATATTGGAGTTAAAAAGGCTTCACCATTAAAAGGTGGTAAAATTGCATTTTTTTTGAAAAATACATCTTTTATCTGAAAAATTTAATTTGTTCTTACATTATTTCTAAGAAAATCATAATATAGATTCTAAAATTATAAGGATTATATAAAGTTCAAAATTTAGTTAATACTATTCATAACCGCTTTTGAACGGCTTGTTTGGTAAGTCATGGTGTGCTAGAACTCGGTGTTGCGTGTAGTGAAAGTTATTGAATTACTTTGAAGAAATAACGTACCATGAAATATTGGGGTGTTAAATTAATAATTAGTATATATTAAATATATAGATATATATTAATGTATATAAATATGATTTATATATTAAAAAATATTTGTGCACTTCACATTAAATATTCATATATTTAGTGAATAATAGTTTATAATTAAAAATTAATATAAATTAAAAATACTGACTAATTGCATAGAGTAATGGACATATAATTGAATATCATTTGATTTTTAAATTTAACATAGATCAAATGCATGTTATATTGATTTCACATATATGTAATTAATGAATTTTTATATACAATGAAAACACATAAAACTTATCAATTTTGTCAATATTATTAAAGTGTACTTATTTTTAATTTATTCAATTTCACTCATTTTTTACATGATTGTACTTAAAATTAGATATTCATTAATAATGTCAAAAATATATATATGTTAAAAAATATTTATAAATAAATATATTTATAAATGTGAATTTAATATATTTATACAATTATATATTTATAATTATAAATAAATTAATATTTTTTTAAAAGTATTTATACAATTTTAAATAAATAATTATATATATTTAAATAATTATTAAATTTATAATAAATTTACCTAAATAAAGTATATTTTTACTATATTTATATTTATATTTATTTATTTTATATATATATATATAATTATATAAAAATATATAATGATATAAATATTATTTTTTAAATATATTTTTATAATTATAGATAAATAATTATAAAATTATAATAAATATATTTAAATTAGGAATATATTTACTATATTAGTATTTATATATATTTATTAAGTATATATATATATATTTAAATTTTTTTATTTTTAATTATAATTATAAAACATTTATCAGTACTTAAGTAATAAGAGCTCATAAAATAAATATTTATCCATGAAAAAAATTTAGCACTGATAAATTTGGATTTTGTCAGCGCTAAAGAAGCACAGATAGATATGCATTTTATCAGCACTTATTACTTAAGTGGTGATAAAAGGACACTTTATCAATATTTTTTTGGAAACACTGATAGAAGTGTCCCAATCTATTTAAAAAATCCTAATCATTTGCGAACCCACTGTAATATCAGAAGCTTTCCACAGAAGCCACCCAATGCCAGTGCTACTCCTTAGTGAATTAAAGCCCAAATCACACAAAGCCACTCGACTACCTCCAGTTGCTAAAAAATCATCTGACTTTTAGTGTTTTCTTGTAGTTAGGGTTTCCAAAGAAAACATTGAGATCTAGATCTTAGGGTATCTGGTTTTCTTTAACCTAGCGAGGTAAGAGTGTGTTTTCCTTTGTAGGTGTTGATTTGATTTCTATATTTGTCATTTTTTTGATTTCTTCTTCAAGAAGGTCATTAGTTATTTGTGGTTTGGTCATTGTATACTGTTTTTCTTTTATATTATGAAAAAACTTTTTTTATTTGTTGTTTGCTTGACTAATGATTTTGATATCCTAATTTTTCTTTTTAAATTTTTATTTTTCATCAATTTTCTTAACTGTCTACATTTGTACCCTGACTTGCTCTGCAAGATTAATTTTTTTTGATATTTTGAAATCTTAGAGAATCACCTCTGGTCTGTAGATAAACTAATTAAATAAATATTTATGCCACTGTATAAATAGTGGAGGTTTTAGATATAAAAACATTAAATTAATGAGAAAATTTATTTAGAAAACCAATTATTATTCTCGTGATGGTGAGAAGCAGCAATATAAGCTGATTTTATACAATTAATGTAAGGGAATCTATTTATTTAAATTATTTTTTCATATTCTACTGTAAGGGTTTTTCTTTAAAAATTTATTTACTCAGAATTATGTTGTTTTATTTTAAGATAAATATTAGTAAGGGTGATACCATATTTATTTATTTTTAGTGGCTCTCTATTTTCAAAATTAATATGGGGTTGTATTCATTTTAATATGTTGTGATATTCTAATATGAGTGTTATTTACATTTTTATCAATTTATGTTTATCTAATAAAGAGAGTTATATATATATATACACATATATATACACATGTAAATATATATCTTTCTATCAATTTATATGTGTTTCAGAACATATAATGTAAGGGTGATTTTTTAATTATTTATTCAAAAATTATATTTCTGTATTTCCAAATTAGAAAGGGATTATATTTGTTTTCATTAAAAAATATGTTTAAATATGCATTTGTTTTTTAATTATGTTTATCATAAATTTCATGTTTTATATATATGTGCTTAAATGTGTATGGGATAGATGTTTCAAGGTTTTGTGAGTTTTCTCCCTTATTTGTGATATATCTTGTTGATGTGTATTATTGCTCTATGAAAACTTCTTTATGGACCTCCCTTGAATCTCAAGGATGGGTCAATGTGTATTATATATCCTATTTATAATCCTTTAGAGGGGTAGATCTAATTTGATGACCTCCCTAGAATCCTTGGGATGGGTCAGTGTGGTGATAAGACATTCCAAGAGTCTTGAGATGTTTTCAAATATCTTATACACCATTATTTTTAAATGTAATAATTCTTTAGTTTGCTACATCACTAGTTCCAAAAAAATATAATGGAATTTTTCAAATTCTATATATTAGATTTTTTTAGGTATTCATAATTTTAGGTCTAAATGTATTGGTTCCACCCCTAGGAATATTTTATTTCTATTTTTGTATATGAAATAACTCTTTATTTATTAATTTTTTTATCAATACATTTTTATATCTTCTAGTTGATTGAATGAGAGTTTATTATTTATTTTTATCATATTTGGGTTTTATATTACTCTTTAATTTCCAATATTATATTTTCATTTGTTTAGGGGATTTAAGAAAGACTCGATGTGTGTCAAACAATAGTTTTTATTTCAATTTATTGCATGAGACTCCTCACCCATCTCTTTTATAGAGACCACCATCCTCATCAACTTTATCTCATGAATATTCATTATTTAAATTTTCTTATTATAACTCATCCCCTATCTCTTTTATGTTTCTTATACTACTTTGAGCAATAGTCATCCCATGGATGACTATTGCTTAGAGTTTTTCAAGTAACATAGGTGTATGTCCACAAGAGATGAAGGATGTGTCAAACAACAAAATGAAATGATAAATGCCCTGGAGATGAGTTGATGAGGATGAGTTGCCTATAACTTTCACCTTTGAATGAATTCATTGGATAACACTTTCCACAATGGAGTAATTCTTTTCTTAAATTAAATTACCAATTTTCTTCAACATACTAAAATTATTTGAAACAATCAAATGTTGAGTTTCCCTTATTAGAATTATATATAACTTTCACTTTTGATAATGAATATCTTATGTGCATTTATTTATTTATTATAAAAAATTAATATTTTATGAACCCAATAGGATGAATATGAATCAAAAAATGGATGCATGATAATATTTTGACAAAAGAGTATGAATATGGAGTAAAAGAGTTCATAAAGTTTTCAAGAGATCATGCATATAACCCTTCTCAAATAAAATTTTCGTGTTTAAATTTAATTTATTCAAGAAAAATCAGTCTAGAAGAGTTGGAATAACATTTAATTTCTCATGGAATATATCAGAGATATAAATGTTGGACTAAAAATTGGTAAAAACTGAATGTGGGTACTGATTGGGATGATATGAATACGAGTGTAAATGAAGATGGAGATCACATGGAAGAAATGTCAATGGAAATTTAAGATGACCTTCATGATTATCCAAATTTGTTTGAGGAGTTAAATATATACACCAAGAAACCATTGTATACTGTTTGCAATAAATACACAACATTTTTATCTATGCTGAAGTTATATAATTTGAAATCTAGCAACAGATAGAGTGACACCAGCTTTACAAAGATACTTAGTCTCCTGAATGATATGATACTAGAATAAAATAAACTACCTTGCAGAAAATATAATGCTAAATGAATGTTACGTTCAATGGGCATGATCTCTAAAAAAATAAATGCTTTTACAAATGATTTCATATTATTTCGCAAGTACTATTAGTCACTCATAAAATTCCATAAGTGTGGAACAAATCGATACAATAAAAATGAATCAAGTCCTTTGAAATATGTATGGAAATTTCTTATCATTCCATAGTTTAGAATACTATATAGATTTCAAAAAACCCTGAGACAATTAACATGTAATTCATATACAAGAATTAAATTTGGGAACCTACATCATCCAATAGATTCCCCTTAGTGGAAGAAAATTGATCACAAGTATCCATAAGTTGGAAATGAGATAAGAAAATTTCATCTTGAATTATCTAAAGACATAATAAATCATTTTGGTGTACAGAGTAGTACTCATAGTATATGTCCCTTCATGTTGGTAAATTATAAATTTCCTCCATGGTTACGCATGAAGCATAAATACATTATGTTTTCTCTGATTATATCTGGACCAAATCATCCTAGTAATGATATTTATGTCAATTTCGCTCTAATGATCTAAGATATGAAATTGATGTGGGATACATGTGTTAGAATGTATGATGATGATAGAAGTGAAGAATTCACATTGAGTGACATGTTTTATGGAACGATAAATGACTTTCACACTTAGAGAAATTTATCAGGATATAGACTTAATGGAATGTTGGGGTGTCCAATTTGTTAAAAATATATATACTCATTTCAGTTGAAACATTCCTCAAATACTGTGTTTTTAGGACATTAGAATTTTTTACCTCGATGACATAAATACCGATCATGGATGAAAAAATTCTATTGGAATATCAAACAAGGTACAACACCATCTCTAGTAATGGGTGATCAACTATACAATAAAGTAAAAGATATTGACACTATTTTTGGTAAAGAATTTTTTAAAAACTTTACAAAATTAGGTTAGAAGAAGAGATCAATTTATTTGAATTCCCATATTGGAATTTTTTGTATGTTAGAAATTTTCTTGATGTCATTCATGTAGAAAAGAATGTATTTTATAGTGTTATTGGAATGTTACTAAATGTTCTTAGAAAAATGAAATATGAAATCAAGGCTAGGTTGTACTTGATTGAAATGGGTATATGAGAAGAGTTTACACCAATGAAGGGTAAAAGAAATAATTTTCTTCCTCCAGCAGCTTACACTCTATCCAGACAGAAAAAATTACAATTTTTTTATTTCCTTAATAGTGTAAAAGTTCTATAGGGGTGTTTATAAAATATTGATAATGTCATGACAATGACAAATTTGAATTTACAAGGACTAAAATCAAATGACTTTATTTTTTTGATGTAAGATTTAATGCCAATTTCTTTCCATTACATTCCCCCTCAAAATGTACAACATACATTAACCAGACTCTGCTTATTTTTCAAAGACATATGTAGCAAAGTTATAGACCTTGAGAAGTTTCCCATCATGAATAAAGAGGTTTCAGTCATACTGTGTTAATTAGATATGTTCTTCCCACCATTATTCTTTGATATAATGTCCCATCTAATGGTTCACTTGGTTATAGAGGTTCAACTATGCGGTCATGTCCATTACAGATAGATGTCGGTATATGATGATTTTTAAAGGTTATGTCAAGAATAAAAGTCAACAAGAAGGTTTTATTGTAGAGAAATATATTTTTGAAGAATCTATTGAATTCTTTACAGATTACCTATCATATTTTGACAACATCAGTCTTCCAAAGTCTCATCACAATGAATGAATTATGGGAAAAGGAATTTCTGAAAGAGATGTTGTTACAATTATCTTGATAGAGAGGGAGCAAGTGCACTTTTACATTTTATATAAAAGTGAAGATGTTGATCGATACATTGAATCCCAAAAAGAAATTCTTATATATTTGTACCCATCAAGGGTTAAAGGATGGATATCAAATACACATAATCAAAAGTTTATAGGAAGGTACTGAGATCAAATTTATAGGGAGTTATTTGAAAATTTGAATTCAATTTTATAATGAATTCAATGGCTATCCAGGGGATTTAATGAAAATGGTATATATTACACTGGTTTTGTAATCAATAGTTATATGTTCTATACAAAATAATATGATAACTATAGTACGATGCAAAAAAGTGTTGTTATGCTTGTGGATGAAGTAATGTACATATCTAGTTCCATGTATAGAAATACAATTTATAAAAATATGTTATAGAACAAATATATGAGTTGGATTATATAACATTTCATGTGCCTATTTTCCATTTCAAATGGATTGGCAATATCAGTGCACTTAAATTTGATGAAATAGGCTTCATGAAGGTGAATTTCAGTGTGTAAGGGAAAAAAGATGATCCATTATTAATGGAATCCTAAGCAGTGAAAGTATTTTATTTCTCTAATCTAACAAACAAGAATTGGGTTATTTTCATTCTCGAGACTAAAACAAATGTTTGATCATATGAAAATTCAATCGAGGATGACCCTTTTATTGGGAGGTCTCAATCACTTGATGTTGGTCTCAATATAGAAAATGTATTATATGTTAGATAGGACTAAAAATATGGGATTTGGATTCTTGATAGAGAAACCAAATCCCTAAAACCTTTAAAAAAATAAAGAAAGTTCAATGAGAAGGTAAAAGCATTTTTTAATATACTATGTTTTTCCACATAATATTATATGTTCTCTTCTGTATTAACATAACCGCAATTAAATGTTTGAATACTCATACAGACAATGTATTATTCACATGATGATATTACCAATCCCTTACAAGAAAAAACTATAATGATGTAAACCCTTTGGAAATATGTAAAGGTAATTTTATGATATACCTTCTCTATTTTAACAAAAAATTATAAAATGGAATGTTGATTTAATTTTCATTATTACTTGTAGTGTTTATTTATTTTAAAATATTTATATCCATTATAAAGTCTTTTTAATAAGAGTAATGATTATTTCTCTGCTCAATCACAGAGGTAATCTTGATGTTTTCATAGTAAAATCATTTTCCATAGAATTTATGTATTGTTTCTTATTTATTTTTAGTATTACTCACATAATAATTTTTTTCTTATACCAGTGGATTATTTTATTTGATTTGGGGTGGTCTATCCATATCTCATGCCTTTCTATACCAAAACTCCTATAAAATTATTCTCTCTTAAAACCTTTTCACCCCTACAGTGTTGCATTTATCACTTTCCTTCAAGTTCCCTCTATTGCCTTTGTAGGAAGAGAAATGACACTGCCTCTTCTCAATCACAGAAGTAATCTAGATGTTTTCATAATAAAATAATTTTCTATAGAATTAATTTATTTTTTCATTTCTTTTTAGTATTACTCACATAATAACTTTTTTCTTATAAAGATGTATTATTTTTTTTCGAGTTGGGATGGTCTGTCAATATTTCATGCCTTTCTATACCAAAACATCCATATAATTATTCTCCATTAAAACATTTTCACCTTTGAAATGTTTTATTTATCACTTTCGTTCAAATTCTCTCCACATCCCTTGTAGGAAGAGAAACGACGCTGCCTCTACTCAATCATAGAGGTAATATTAATGTTTTCACAGTAAAATCATTGTCCATATAATTAATATATTATTTCATATTTATGTTTAATTTTTTTAGTATTACTCACATAATAATTTTTTTCTTATATAGGTGGATTATTTTGTTAGAGTTGGGGTGATCTATCTATCATTCATACATTTCTATACCAAAACTCCCACAAACTTCTTCCACCTCAAAACCCTTCACCCCTACAGTGTTAACATTTATCATTTTCCTTCATGTTCCCTCTACAAAACAATCATAAAGGCAACATTAATGTTTCAAAATTAAAATAAATATCAATAGAATTAATTTATTATTTCATATTTATGTTTAATTTATTTCATTTTAGTATTACTCATATAATTTTTTTCTTATATCGGTGGATTCTTTTTTTCGAGATGTAGTGGTTTTTTAAAAGATTACCATACAGTGTTGGAAGTTTGACTAATAATGTTAATGGATATCATGGAAAAATTGACAGTTAGGATTGTTTTTAGTCTTCAGGATGTGTAGGAATCAGCCATACCTCAATCCAACACATGATGTGACTGGTATGACTCAAATTATTTATTTCTATTTAAAATTGACATTAATTTTAGTTCAATAGAAAATTGATATACTCAAAATTGAGTAAAGAGATCAGATTGTTTTGATACTTTAGGAAAATGATCTATAATTCATTTTGATGTGTAGGAACCAGCCACCCCTTAATCTGATACACAATGTGCTCAGTATGACTCAATGTGCCCGTTATTAGTTTAAAATCGATATTTTAGTTTAAAAAGTGTCACTCAATAAAAACTGATAAAAAAACTTATATTTTATTTATAACTTAGGGAATTAATTTATAAATCATTTTGGCATGTAGTAATCAATCTCACATAAAAATGATACATGATGTGATCGGTATGAGTCAAAGTACGTGTTTTAATTTTAAAATGACATTTTAGTAAAAAGGACAAGTGATGTACTCAAAAACAATAAAACACATTTATATTGTTTTTATACATGAGGAAAATTATCCATATGTTATTTGGAACATGTAGGAATCAGCCACACCTCAATCCGATTCATGGTGTGACCAGTATGAATCTAAGTGTATCTTTTTAATTAAAATTGTCTTCAATTTTAGTAAAATAGACAATTGACCTATTCAAAAACAAGAAAAATCATTCAAATTGTTTTTATTGTTTTTAGAAATTATCAATAAGTAATTTGTGATTTATATAGATTATCCACACCTCAATCTGAACAAGATGTGCCCAGTATGACTCAAAGTCTCTGTTATCAGTTTAAGATCAACATTTTAGTTCAAAAAGTGTCAACCACTAAAAACTGATCAAACACACTCATGTTATCTTGAAAGTTTAAAAAAATTATTCGTAATTCATTTTTATGTGTATGAATTGGTCTCACATAAAATTGATACACGATGTGATAAAAATGATTCAAAGTGCATGTTTCCAGTTGAAAATGACATTTTAGTAAAAAAGACAACTAACATACTCAAAACCAAGAAAAAACATTAGTATTATTTTGATAATTTAGTAAAATGATCCATAAGTCATTTTACATGTGTATGAATTATCCTAAACTCAATCTGACCCACAGTGTGACCGCTATGACTCAAAATGTGTATTTTTATTTAAAATTGACATCAATTTTAGTAAAATGGATAACTGACCTACTCAAAATTGAGAAAATGCATTCATATTATTTTAATACTTTATTAAAATTATCCATAAGTCATTTTTTATGTATATGAATCATCCACACCTCAATACTATATACGATGTGCTAAATATTACATAAAGTGTCCATTATCAGTTTAAAATTGAAATTTTAGTTTAAAAAGTTTCACTCAATAAAAACCGATCAAACACACTCAAAATTTATTGATAATTTAGTAAAATGATTCGTAAGTCATTTTTGATGTGTAAGAATCAGTTTCATATCAAAATAATACATAATGTGATCGAAATGAATTAAAAGTTTGTGTTTTTAGTTTAAAATGAAATTTTAGTAAAAAATACAGCTGATGTAATTAAAACCAAGAAAACACATTCATATTGTTTTGATACTTTAGGAAAAAAATACACAAGTCATTTGAGATGTGTTGTAATTAGTCACACCTCAATATAATGCATTGTGTGACTGGTATGACTCCAAGTGTATCTTTTTATTTAAAAATGACTTCAATTTTAGTAAAAATAACACTTTATGTTATTTTTTTATTACATTATTACTATAATAATATTTTTTTTCTTATAAATGTGGGTTATTTTTCCTGGGAAGGGGTCGTTTGTTCGAAAATATCATGATTCAGGGTCAATATTAAAAGAAAAAGGAACATTAGGGTTTTTGAATGTATGTAATAAATTTGTATTTATGCAATTGTATAAACCAACGTTTTAAATGTATATAATATAGTATATTTTTTTTTGTATTTGTGTTGTAAATTTCATTTCATTTAAATTTTGTATTGGGACTAGTTTTTGTTGATATATGGTGTGTTTCTGGTACTACTGTGTAAACCTTTGTGAGGATGGAGCCTCTAAGCGGCGAAGTGTTCACTAATATCTAATGCTAGGTCATATCCTCAGCAACAGTTCGATGGGGGGGAGGCCTTTGCGCAGCTCCCTCACCGTCTTCCCCCTCCTCCTTCTCCTCTTAATTCTCTATTGGTGTTGCTCTTCTGCTTCACATTTTCTCCCTATCGGGCTTTTCTTCCTCTCTGTCTTTCTCTCTCTAGGGCTTGCTGCAAGGGGGTTTCCCCTATTGTTTCTTCAATATTCATGGCATCATCAGTTTGTTGTGGAAGTCATTAGCTACACAAAACACACTTTGACCCCATGTTCCCCTGTTCCTCTCCATGTTGGAGCTGGAGCTTCAGTTCTATAGAGTTTTCGGTTATGTGTTGTTCTGGATGTTGATGGGTTCCCTAGCACTCCCGACTTTGGCCTGCTCTTGTTGTGTCTTCTTCTGATTTTCTGCTCCATAATGGAATCATTTGGAGCCCCTAGCCACTGAAACCTACTCTAACCTTGAGTTCCTAGGCGCCTCTCCTAGTTATATTTGGAATAGTGGATTTTCTAAGGTTCTGGGAAGTTTGATTTGGTGGATTTTGGTCTAAACGCCTCTTGAGTTGGTCCTTTTCTATGAAGTTTTTGTTTGTTTGTCATTTTTTTTGTATTTATTCTTCAAAGAATCTAGGGATGATTTTTTTCTTTTGAGTTCATCTTCTGGTTTTGTTGATAGTTCTCAGTGGTACTCGCTACTGGTGTTGATGGTGACCATGAAGGTGGAGTGATGCTGGTATGGGTTTTTTGCCGGTTTTGGGACTCAGATAAAGGTAGATGAAAATCTTGCGATGGTGATGAAAGACTCCGGTGGAAGGGATCTCCGATGATTTGATCTGAATAAACAGTGGGGTTATAATGGGTCAAGATGTATGATGGCCGATGTCTCAACGATGACAGATTCCAGTGGGTCTCGCTAGTGTTATGACCTGGCACTGTCGACTCGATTATATGCTCTTGATCTAGGACCTCACCACCCTATCTGAGGTGGATGCGGGTAGTGGTCTTCCCAGTTCCTTGGGATGTGAGTTTGAGCATACAACTCCAGGAGTTTAACGGTAATGAGTCATCTATGTTTGTTCTAATCATTGAATCCTCAATAACAATTAGTTGGTGATGATGATGGGGTTCAGTGATGGCTGTGACGAAGTGTAGCCGACGGTGACGAGTCACTGATGACGACTTGATGGTGATGAGTTGATGTGAATGCAGTGATGGTGACAAATAGATAAGGTCAGTGAGGTGATAATGGCAGTGAAAGTGATGTGGATTCTCTCATTTTGGGTTTCTTGGGAAGTTTTCTTTTCCCGCAATATGAGTTTTCAAATTTTGAATTTGAATTTTAAAATTTGAATGTGCCTTTTCATGATCTTGTATTTCTATATGGATGCGTTTGAATCTTGTATGAGGTGTTTGTAAGGTTCCCACTCTCCCAAAAAGTGGTTTATTTTTGAAAATGAAAAAAAATATTTGGATGGATGGTACTACTATGTGCTGTTACTATTGCAGGACACTGAAATATGGCACTTTACTAGTGCTTTTAAATGTGATCATAAAAGATCAGGTCTTTCAATCTCGGTCAGGTAGTCAGTGATTTCTAGCATTGATAAAGGTTATTTCTAGCACTGTTTAAGGCTTATTTTATAGCAGTGTTAGAAATATGAATAGTAATAAATAATTTTAAAATATTAATTATAATGGTTTTATATAAAGGAAAATTATTTATTAGAAAACCCTTAATTTTCAGTAAAGTCTTTATATGTTTTGAAAATACTATTTTCTCAATTTTTTTTATTTTGTGGACATTAATAAAATTATTTTTTCACACTTTTAGAAAATTAATTTTATAAAATAAAATTAATTCTTGAAATAATAATGTCAAAATTATCTTAGGATTATGTTTTTGGTATTTTTTTTGAAAGGTATCCTTTTTTGATGAGTAGTGAAAATACTGAATTTTAATTGGAAACTTCCTTTTTTTTAATTTATTTATAAAGTTAAATTATATTTTAAATTAATTTTAAAGTAAAATTAGTTATATTATGTATAAATTAATCCAATTCATGTCATTATAATCAATTTTATATTGATATTTGAGATAAAAACATTTCAAACATTTGAACATTTTCGCTTTAAAAAATCACTTTCTTGAAATGGCTGTAGGTTTATTTTTAAATTATAATTTTAAAATTATGTAAATGAAATTTGTAAAAATGGAATCATTGTTTGTAGTATTAATAATATATATTATCTAATAAGTTATTTTTTTTGACAAAACTTAATAGTAAAAACAGTAAAAATTATTTATAGTAGTTAAGGTAAAAATGAGTTTACCAGGGCGGGGGGGGGGGGGGGGGGTTAAACATAAAATATAAGTGTTAAAAATAACCCAAAACTTTTGAAAACACATTATATATAAATATTTATAAATTATATCTTATATTATATATAATTTTATATTATTGGATCCTTGTGAAATGAAAAAATGTGGTTGGAATTCTTTTTTTCAAAAAATTATAAATGTGCCACTCACCTCACTTATAAATAGACACCCCTTATCCTCTCCTTTTCACACCATAATACCATTTTTTTAAAATAACTTAAAAATTAATATCCAAAATTATCTCCTATCCTAATAGAACCCTTATTTTGGATATAAATCCAACCTAGGAAGGCTCTTTGTATAAACCTAAGGAGGATACCTGAAGAAGAGGTAACATTCATTAATGGGAGTGTTTGTTTTATTTATTCCCCCACATCCTTCAACACTTATTAAAATATTATTATATAATAAAATTATTATATTAAATATAATAATATGTTTTTAAGTTAATTTCATTCCCTATGACCATTTCCCTATCCATCAAATGGGTTATGAAATCATCATTTCTGTGTACGGCGGGCTACAGCCTCACGAACTGATGTCATTAATTTTTCCATAACCAACAATCATGGTTGAAATTAATGACGGTTTTATTGTTTCTATATTATATTTATGATATTATTATTCTTTTGGAATTATTATATCACACATACCTTTATGATTTCTATTTTAGGGGAATATGATAATGTCGCTCGTGTGTGCAACATACTATCACCTCACGAAGAAATGTGAGTCATTCACGCTTCACATGGATGGTAATAAGGATTTTTAAATTAAAATATGTGATATATATAAAATAATAATAATTATATAATTATAATATATCATTTAACTTTATTTCTTTCAATACGTCAAAAAAATGGAATCAACGTCCATGCATATATACAACCTACCAACTCCATGAACGATGTATTTCATTTTCTACCTCCATCTTTTATAGATTATAATAAATAAATATATAATTAGTATATATTTTATTTATATATTGGTTAACATTATGGAGATGTTTGAACCATTATCAAATTCATAGGTTTAAAAATTAAAAATCAGAACATATATGAAAAAGTGATTATTACCCAAAACATAACTTTAACATGGAATTGTTATTAAAATGGTAATAAAAGTTCAGAAGAAAATAATATATGGTATGATATATATAAATATTATTATTTAATATATATATATATAGTAAACTTATATTTATTATAAAGAAGGTTTAAACTTTTACGACAGAAGTCAAAAGTTAAGGTAAATGATTTTTGTCTCAGTTTGACTTCTTTGAGACGTACATCATGTTATGCACCTATATTTTTTAATGAGGTGTATATACAGTCCCTTTGAAATGTAATATTACGAATTTATTTATCCTCATGATATTTTAATTTCCATTTTATGTTATTACTTTATGAGGATTACAATTAAAAGATACCAAAGTGGTAAGGATTTTATGTTACAATGACATCATTTATAGGTATTATTTTTTATTGTGTTTATAATTTATAAAATACTATGATCCATCTCTAAAGAAACTCATTAATTTTATTCTCCTATAGTTATTCATTATATATTCAAGTAATTTTACCATTTTATAACTCTTTGTTAGTTTAAATAATATAAAAAACATTTTTAAGAAAATCTGAATTTATTTCTCTCTTCAGTCGGAATCCGTTTTCTTTCAAAACCATGTTTTCTAAAAAAAATCAGTTTTTTTAATTTTTTCTAAAATTAAATTTAAAATATTTTTTTACCCATATTTTATTTTTTTAAAAATATTTTTAAAGGAATCTTTATTTCAATTTTCTAATTATTCCAATTTGGATTTTTTTTGAAAATGTGAAAGGAACATTTGTTTTGATGTATACATCATGAAAAAAACTTCTCATCGTAATGAAAAATAATTTCTTCAAATATTTATTTATAAATTTTCAAAGATATTTTTTAAGATAATTATTTTAAAAATATTTTGTGTTTTAATTTTTTTTCAAAGGGTAAAGGATATTTTCCTCAAGATATGTTTTAAATGGTCGTTCAAAATCATTTCCCATCTTAGATGACATCTATTGATGTTACCTATGCCTTACTAGGGATATGATCTAATGATACCATTATTATTATTAATCTAAATGGTTTATGTTGGAATGATATTTATGAAACCCCTTTCTCTTTCATGGGTTATACCATGATAGAATTCTTATAAAACCCGCTTCTTTTCCATGGGTTATGCTATGATGAAATAATGAAATGATTGTGAAACCTATCGCATTTACATATGTTGTGATATGATGAAATGTTTTTGAAACCCATTTAATTTCATGGATGTTATATTATCTTATAGAACACATATATATGATTTTAATTATGTGATGACTGAGACCTATACTTCCCTCCAATTTATTGGGTAATGATAATAGTTATATAAGATCAAAGGTTACACATGAGGTTATCCCAATCCCAAAAGAGGGCACACATGAGGTCATCCCAATCCTGACGTAGGTACAAAGGTGGTTAGCCCAAGTCTAACAATTTATTAATGTCTTTGTGGGTAGCCTTTATATTATATTTTCTATGCTTATGTGTATACCAAATATCTATGTTTTACCCCAATTTTATTCCCTCATGGGTAATGTTATTTGATTCCCCTATTATTCATGTATTTTAAACTACCAATCTATATTACATGACACAAAATTATAATCTTTGATAAGCTTGGTATGGTTTTAAAATGTTATGTTCATGTAATCATACCCTTATGTTCATGTTATGAATATATATCTTTCTTGTTTACCCTTACTGAGCATTTGAGCTCACCGTTTCTTATGTTTCCTTTCCCTAGGTTATAAAGAAATGTATTAGGTATTATATGTTGTATAAGGGTTATAGTTATAAATATCAATGTTGGAGATGATTTAGTTTACCTATGGACCAGTTTCATGTGTTTCCATGTTTCTAAAGACACTAAACTATTATGGTTCTCAGGAGTTTTTTATGTAATATAATGAATATTCATAGAAAAATGATGTAATATCTATGTATGATAAGCTTGGGTCACTATATTGGTATCAATGGATAGGTTTAGTTAACATTTTTAAACTAGGATGATAAAACCTTAGTTATATACCTAAGGACATGTCTAAGGATAAATATAAGGATTAGTAAAAGTATAAGAAAATGTCATGGAATTTTGGTAAAGGATAGAGTGAGTGGTTTCCAAGAAATTACACCCCTTTATGAATAATAAAAGTGGAAGTGGATATAGAATAGAGGTACCTAGGGGTAATAACTCTGAAAAGGGAACATTGATATATAATCAATCATCACCTAGTCCATGATAATGAGCCTTTCTAAAGACCTGTTTTGACACTCCTAGGGGATATGCTTTGGAAATTCACAAACTATTTAAAACTATAATGAAGGATTTAAAAAGATGATGTCAATGAATGACCAATTATAAACCTAAGGTTTTTTATATTAAATAAGGAGTAATGATTTATATATCCTATATGTGTTTTTTCATGATTATATGGTTCACCATCCTGACTATTATTTCTTACACTATACTTTTTGGTTTTAGTCAATGGTTTGAACCTGAATTACCAATGTTAATATTGAGTGTGACAAAAAATGCAATGATTTTACTTTTTGAGTATCCAAAAATTATGGGATATATAATGAAAAATATAATTTCTATGATCACATAACTTTATCAAGTTATGAACTATACTGGACTTTCAAATTAATAAAGGATGGAAAACATTCTGTTTTGTCCTTCATGAGGAAACATCCACTTTATTTTAGTGGGTATTCTGATCCACTAGTTTATTGTAACATCCTAGATAAATGAATAATATGAAATTTTCATATTTATTAATATTTATGAATTAAATATTAATTTTACTTTAAATGTGTTTCTATGTTTGATAGCGTACGTGATACGCAACAACGAGTTTTTTGAAATCTTACGTTGTACACTAATAATACAATATTTTTATCTTAAATGGTAGTTAAATCCTAGCAGTTTTATTGGCGGGAATGAATAAAACTAACTAAAATATGATTATACATGTTTGTTAAATGTATTTACATTTATCCAATAAAAGTTAGAGGCTTAAAATGTGAATGAATCTAATTTTAAGCATAATTTACATCAATAAGTCGATTTACCGCCTTTTAAGGGAGAACCCTCATTAAATCTAATTTTGGTCACTTTAATACATTCTATTTGACCAAATAAAATCTTTCTTTAGAATGGGGACATTAAAATTTACTTTGTGTAAATTTTTTGGAATTTTTCTGATAAAGTTCATTTGCTAATGAATAGTGAAAATTATTATATTTTAATTCAAAATTGTGTTTTAATATAATTTATTTATATTTTTAGATTATCTTTTAATTGGTTTTAAAGTGTAATTAGAATATATTTTACCATTTAATCCAATGTGGGTCATTGGAATTAATTTCACATTGAAATTGGACATAAACAAGTATCAATCTTTAGATAGTTATTGTTTCTTAAAAACACGCTATTTGTTTTTCTAACGGGAATTGATTTTAAAATTAATTAATGCCACTTCTATGTTTTGAATATGAAAAAATAGACATCATTTTTTTATTCAGAATATAAAATATATCTTAGGATTAATTTTTGTTATTTTTCTGAAAGACTTGAATTTTTGATGAATAGTGAAACCACTTAGTGGCAGTTAAAAAAACCGACGTTTTCATTTAAATGAAATTTTACCACTTCTATGAATTGAATTTCAAAAAATCCGACATACATGGTTGTTACCAACAAGTAAAATGTGGTTCATTAAGATGAAAATAATTTTTGGTGAATAGTAACTTTTGACTTTTATTTACCACGGTTAAAGGTAAATAGGATAATTCAAGGTAAAAAGAATATTATAATAATTAAAAATTACCTTAAAACTTGTCCAAACCTTATTTTTTGAGTCATTAACGACCATGGGAATCTTTGGGTAGATTTTGGGACCCCATTGAGCCACTTGGGTGTGATAATGACAATTTAGATTAATTAATTTAATGTTAAGAAAAAATTGATATTAAGAAAAATATTTTAGTAATTAATTTTTATATGGTGTTATATAAGTCATATTTTATACTATAAATATTTATTGGAAAGATAAAATATTTCCTACATTATGGTATCTTTTTTATAATTTTTATAAAAAAAATAAATTAAATTAATTATGACATAATAATGATGCAGTATTTACCTCATTAATAAATCATTTAAATAAATAGGATTATAATGATTAAAATAATATATAAAACATGTCAAATTCTGATTTTATGATTTTATTTCGACCATGAGTAATATTATCTTCATATTTAATGTTTTTGGGACCATTAGAAACCTAATATAATTATATAATAAAATAATAGTTTCACTCTTTCCTAAAGAGCCCCTCCTCCCCCTTATTAAAGGAGACCACTTCTAACCAATTACTCACACCTATCAAGCCTAATGTATCATCTAAAAACTTACTAATTAATCTCCCTACATATCTCTCCTCCACCTAGAAGCATTACCTTAGTCAGAAGGCACTTCAAGAAGTCCTTTTGGTTCAAACCAAAGGAAGTTACCCAAATTAAAGGTAACCGTTTCTCTTAAATTTTTTTCTTTTATTTTACTTCTTAAACCCCTAAAATCTTTTTATTACTTTATTTTTTAACAACATACATATACTAAATATAATAGGATGTTTTTATGATAATAATTAGAGCCACAATTACACAAACCTCCATCTAATGGATGAAGAACATAATGTTTCTGTGGATGGCAAACTAACGCCTCACGAAACAATAATTGTTAAAATATCTCCAACCGCCTCTCATGGTGGCCATTATGATGACACTGTATTTATATATGATATATATTATGTTTATGTTTTATTTATGCTTATGTATTTTCCATTTATAGCACGCATTTATGGTTTCCATAGTGGGTAATACGATAATCTCATTTGAGGAAGTACAGACTACCGCTCCCTTAAAGTGATTTGATTCGTTAATGCCTTATGTGGGATGTATAAAGGATGTATTTAATTATATTATATATGAAATTATACTGAAATTGTAATATAACTATGTATCATTATGTTTTATTTCCATTAAAATAATAAATATAAATGATAGTAGCATTCATGCGTATGTACGACTTACCATCTCCATGAACGGTGCATTTCATTTCATACATCTAAATGTTATGTACTATTATAAAGACATGTATATAATGGATATATATGATATATATGATATCCAAATCATGAATATAATTCTGGATATAATGAACCATTGACCGCATAAACAACATGTGATTATGAGAAGTCCATTTTTGACTCCAGTACCAAATATGGAAAAAAATGGACGTTATTAACCTAAATGATTACATAATGTTTATAACATGGTAATAAGTGATATAAAAGGAATAATAAACTTTAAAAAGGTTCATAAGAAATTATAAATTAACTTTAGTTTATTATTTAGGAGATTAAAGAACGATTGAGTCAAGTCGGACACGATGTAAGAGATCCAACCTCTCTCTTTCTTTTCAAGTACTCTCTTTTATGCCACTTATTTTATGCTCAACATTATTATGTTGGAGGATGTTCTATTATATTAAACATACTTTAATTTGTATTTTCATATGATGAGATACCCTCTCTTACTCTCATCAATTCATTTTAAAAATTTTGAAGTGGCGCCGTTAGGCTGCCGAATTTTTGTAAGGGATTTCATATCTCACTATTAATTCTTTGAGATTTCCATTGTTCGCCACTTATTTATTTTATGTGGTGTATTATGTACTTCATTTTGATGTATATTATCATAATTCTCATTATATTCATGGTATACTGTGATTTATTTGGTGGTTATTAACTTTGGGTCATACAACTCGATTGATTACAACGTGGTAAGGGGTTTTTCATCTCACTTTTTATCCCAGTGAGATTCATGATATATTTTCCACTACTTCCTTTTGTGTGGTGTATGTACTACCCATGATTGTATTCATTGTGTAAGATACTTTAATTTTTGGGTATTTACATCTTCATTTTATGATCCTTCTTTCATGTGGTGTATGTTTCGTAAGTTACCAAATTGGTAAGGGAACCTTTCACCCTACTCTCTTTTAAAAGGATTCTTTTTGTTATGTCTTTTAATTCACATCTTCTTATGTTGGGATATGTTCTTATATATAGTTATTGCTGTAAATTTTATGTCCAAGTGATGGGATACCATTTTCTCTCTCATAAACTCAGTTTTTGAATTGTAATGTGATGCCGTTAGGTTGTCAAATATTTGAAAGGGAGCTTCTTAACCCAATTTCAATTATTTGAGTTAAACATGTACTTATTGAATATGTCATCCTATGAATATGTATGAATATCCTATGGTTGTTTTACACTTAATATACAATTATATTGGGGGTATTTATATTTGTCACACATAATTATAAGATTGATTTATCCTTAATTTAATGATACAATCTTTATAAGGGATTTCATCTCAATTTACATTTCCATTGAGACTTCATTTTTGTTATGCACCAAATACCCTATTATATGGTGTATATACTATCCTTTGACATATTATATCATGAATACCTTTATTCTCATGATATTATAAATTTCTGATTAAATGTTATTCCAAAATTATTTGTATTCAAGAGTCTCTCATTTTATTAAAAACTCACTACGGGAAAAAACGATTATTGCGACGGGGTATTTGCGACGGGTCTTAATCTCGTCGAAAAAACTCCGATTAAAAGGTTTTTTGCGACGGGAATATATTCCCGTCGCAAATGGTCAGTTATTTGCGACAGAAATACAGGCCCCGTCACAATTGCAAGGGCGCGGTTTGCGCGCCAAAATGCGGGAAGGATATTTGTGACGGGTAGAAGGCTACCCGTCGTAAGTACCCGGCAGCAGTAAATAGTATTTGCGACAGGGAAATTTACCCGTCGCAAACAAATATTCACCTGGTATTATTTGTGATGGTCCCCGTCGCCAATACCGGCTTCTGTAAAGCCTATTTGCGACGGTCACCTACAACCAGTCGCAAAATACCCCGCGGTCGTAAATACGTTTTTGCGACGAGACTGTTTACTCGTCGCAACAGATAATCCAATGGGGGGTATTTGCAACAGGTCTCGTTGCAAATACCGGTGGCGGTAAATAGGATGTTGAGACGAAGATATCCACCCGTCGCAAATACCGGAGGAGGTAAATAGTAATTTGTGATGGGGATATCCGCCCGTCGCTAATGCTGTGGCATTTGCGACGGGCCCATCGTAACAACCCTTTTACCGACCACCCGTAATTAATGTGGGCTAAGGTATTTGAGACGGTCCCCATTGCGAATACCGGTGGTGGTAAATAGAAATTTTCGACAGGGATAGCCGCCCGTCACTAATGGTGGCTATTTACAACGGGCCCGTCGCAAAAGTCCTTTTACCCGCCACCTGTATTTAATGCGGGCGAAGGCATCTGCGACGGTATCCCGTCGCAATACCTAGTATTTGCGACTATCTCCCGTCACAAATAATCTAACCTATATATACACCCCATCCGTTTTTTTCCATAACATTCAGATCTCAATTCTTTTCTCTCTCTCATTTTCAGTGCTGAGCAAACATTTTTTTTGTTTTAATTTTTTTTTTCAAGAAGAGGAAAGAAGGAGTTAGAAGGTGCAGATTAGTAAAGGTATTTATATATTTTTTAATTGTTAAATAATTTTTAATTGTTAATTTTATTTTTAATTGTTAATTATATTTTTTAATAGAATGTTTAGCTATATAATATAATTATTTTATGTGCTTGTACCAAATAATCCTTGTCTGGGTACGAACAAGTAGAGGCGGCTCTGGCACAGATGTACCTAGGAGTGAAAACTCTGACAAGGTGTTTCGAGCTTGACTCGGGGTAACCTGGTACACGACAACGGGCCTTGCTGCACTCTTGGTTCGACACTCCCGGGGGATGTTATGGTAATCATTAGAAATAAATATATAATTATCAAATAATTAAGAAATAATTAGATTTAATTAAAATAATTATCAAATAATTAGGAAATAATTAGATTTAATTGATTAGAAATAATTAGGAAACAATTAAAATAATTAGGAAACAATTAAAATAATTAGGAAACAATTAAAATAATTAGGAAACAATTAAAATAATTAGGAAACAATTAAAATAATTAGGAAATAATTAATAATAAATAATTAGATTTAATTAAAATAATTATCAAATAATTAGGAAATAATTAGATTTAATTGATTAGAAATAATTTGGAAACAATTAGATTTAATTAGTAAAAAATTATTATAATTAGGAAACAATTAGTATAATTAGGAAACAATTAGTATAATTTGGAAACAATTAGTATAATTAGGAAACAATAAGTATAATTAAAAAACAATTAGTATAATTAGGAAACAATTTGTATAATTAGGAAACGTGATTGACCACTCATCTACCTCAATTTTCTTTTCATTTGTGTGTTGAGACTTGACAGGAAACTTCTACCTCCACATGTAATATCTGCTTTTGCTGTCAAAATTATCAACCTCCTCGCCAATATAGAGGTAAGGAGGTTTATAATTTTGACAGTAAAAGTACATATTAGATGTGGAGGTAGAAGTATCCTGTCAACCTCAACACACAAATGATAAGAAAATTGAGGTAGATGAGTAGTCAATTACGTTTGTTTTTCTATTCATTGATTGATTAACCACCTGACGTATATGCATATCTCCTAATTTCTAATTAATAACATAATTAGTAACATAATTAGTAACATAATTAGTAACATAATTAGTATTATAATTAGTAACATAAATAGTAACATAATATAAAATATTATATTACTCTAATATTAATAGTTAAATAATACTTATAATATAATTATTTTATTATTATATGTTTAATATTTATAAAAAAAATATTAATATTATTAAAATTATAAAAAATTTATAAAATATTACAATTATCAATATTTTCAACAAGTTTTGCTTTATTCTTAACAGTTCAAATCTTAAAGGGTTGCCAATTTTTAGGTCATGCCCAATAAAAAGTTTGCATCAACTGTGTCAAATGTAAACTCTATAAGTGTTCTTGCTTGGTTGATCACCTCGCAAGTAGCGTTGCAATAGGACAACCCAAGTCATGTCTTTCTCATTACTTGTGTCATCCTATTGCAACATTACTTGCGTGATGATCAACCATATTAGGACAATTATAGAGTTTAAATTGGTCAAGGTTGACCCAAACTTCTTATTGGGCATGACCTGAAAATTGACGACCCTTTAAGATTTGAACATGTTAAGAATAAAGCAAAATCTGTTGGAAATATTGATATTTTTAATAATTAGTAATAATTACAAATAAAATTAATCAAAAATTAAATAAATTCAAGTACAAGGTTATAAGTTGGCACAATTTCCAGCGGATTGACGACCACCTTTTGTTCAACGTCTCATATCTTTGCTACTTTCTCCCACTGAAATTAGTATGAAAAATGTGCTCTAACATATGTCAGAGCAAGTTTTTCATATTGATTTCAGTCAGGAGGAAGTTAAAAAGAGATGAGACATCAGACAAATCAGAATAATTAGCAATATAATCTTCACAACGATGATTACAAAATTTAATTTCATTATTCAAGCATATTTAATTTTTCCTAGTATTGCTAAGTATTGCTAAATTAATAATAATTAGGGGGTATGATTACAAACTAACTGTGTCGCCTATAATTATTGGTAATTACTAATAAATAATTGTAATTATGTATCTTCTTTTTTTATGATATTTTTTTATATCAAATTATTTAACAAGAGTATTGGTTTTAAATTTTATAGAAACATATATATGAATATGGAATAAGGAAATCGACATCAATCATTATTAGATGATCGTGATTGGATAAATTAGTGCAGAAATTCAAACGGTTCTAGTTTAAATCCTGTATATGTTGATGGTGTTGAAGCTTTCTTATCATTTGAATCATCAAACCCAGAATTTGTTTCAGAAGGGACAATTAAGTGTCCTTGTGAAAAATGTGCTCTGAGAATGTTTGAGACATTTGACATCGTTGGGAAACATCTCTTGCATTATGGTTTTCAATCAGATTATATTTTTTGGTATCAACACGGTGAACGTAGTTCCCGAGAAGATACTAATAATTTGATTTTGGATCCATCACAGTTTCAGAATTTAGTACATGATGTTGTAGGGTTATCCGTTCAACAAACATAAATTGAGGATGATGTTGATTTACCTCCCGAGTTAGCACCATATGAATTTGCTGAGTTGTTCAGGTCTGCTGAGGATGCATTATATCCTGGTTGCAAGATAAGAAAATTAGAAGCAGTTGCAAAATTTATGGCTTTTAAATCAGATAATGGAATGTCAAATAACTGTTTTGATCATATATTTTCTTTGGTTAAAGCACTGTTACCTGAAGGAAATGTGCTACCTGCTAATTATTATGAGATCAAAAGAATCGTTCGTAATCTATGCCTTAGTTATCAGAAGATCCATGCATGTTCAAACGATTGCATCTTATATTTTGGTGAAAATGAGTCATTGGATAGTTGTCCCACATGTGGAAAATCGAGGTATAAATAAGCTCAATTACGGAAGTGTGGATTGATTCCTGTAAAATAGTTGAGATATTTCCCGCTTACACCCAGGTTGCAACGTTTATTTATGTCTCAAAACACAGCGACAATGATTTTATGGCACAAAACCAATATTTCAAATGTTAAAAGCTTGATTCATCCATATGATGGCGATTCATGGAAACATTTTGATCAATTGCATCCGTCTTTTGCTTTAGAATCCCGGAACGTTTGATTGGGTCTTTCTACTGACAGTTTTTGTCCATTTGGATATTTTGGTAGTCAGTATTCTTGTTGTCCTGTCTTTATAACTCCGTACAATTTGCCTCTATGAATGTTGATGAAGGGCCTTATATCTTTTTGACATTATTAATCCCAGGACATCCGAAAAAGAATATTGATGTTTATTTAAAACCACTGATTGATGAGTTAAATTTATTATGGAGTCACGGTGTTGGTACATATGATGCTGCTGCGAAACAGAATTTTGTAATGAAAGCTGGTTTGATGTGGAAAATTAGTGACTTCTCGGCATATGGTATGTTATCTGGCTAGAGTACACATGGTCCAAAATCATGTCCTTACTGTATAGGAAGCAATAAAGCATTTATGCTCATGAATGGAAAAAAAAACCTTGCTATTTTGACTGTCATCGCAGATTTCTTCCAATCAATCATCCTTTTCAAGGGAATAAATATCATTTCAGAAAAGGAAGAATTGAAAGAGATGAACCTCCAAAAATGATCTCAGGTACAGAGTTATAATTAGTTGTATTTTCATTACCTTCCATCACTTTTGGACCGACAATAAACCTATAGAAAATTCATGGTTTTGGGAAAGAACACAATTGGACAAAATGGGGAATTTTTTGGAATCTGCCATATTGGTCTGATTTGTTGGTCTGACACATGTTGGATTTCATGCATATTGAGAAGAACTGTTTTGATAATTTATTTCATACGGTTTTGGATACACCAGGTAAAACTAAAGATAATGTAAAGGCATGATTAGATCTTGCCCAAATTTGCAGGCGACTAGAACTTGAATTGTTTGAAAATGTCAGATCACAGAGATTAAAGAAGCCAAAAGTAGCTTATACACTGACCAAAGAGAGTCGCTTATTATTTTGTCAGTGGATTTCAGATTTGAGACTTCCAGATGGCTATGCTTCCAACTTGGGTAGATGTGTTAAAAATAGTGATATTACTGGATTAAAAAGTCATGACTGTCATGTTATAATGGAAAGACTTATGCCTATTGGATTACGAGGTTTGTTGAATTCTAATATTTTAGATTCGATAATAGATATATCATATTTTTTCCGAGACATGTGTGCGGCGACAACAGACTATGATACACTAAGAAAACTGGAAGAAGCTGTTGTTGTAATTATATGAAAATTGGAAAAAATCTTTCCGCCAGATTTCTTTGACTCGATGGAACATTTTATATTACATTTTCCACATGAAGCAAAATGTGTAGGTCCAGTTCAGTTTCGATGGATGTACCCATTTGAGACATGCATGCAGAAATTGAAGAAAAAAGTCCATAACAAAGCATCAGTTGAAGGTTCAATTGCTAAAGCTTATTTGCAAGAATAAATTGCTTTATTCTGCTCTCATTATTTTGAATCTGAATATCCCTCAAAATTTAACCACATGGTCCGGAATGAGTGGAATGTTGATGATGATATGAACAATCAATTATTAGTTTTCAATCAGCCTGAACTTGGCTTTGGTGGAGTTCATGATAGGTGGATTTCAGATGATGAACATCATAGAGCTCATACATATGTTCTACTCAACTATGAAGAAATGTCACCAATTGTACAGTGAGTGATCTTATCCCTTATTCTATAGATTCTATTACAGTAAATTAATCATATTGTATTTGTAGGTTATATGATGATCATATCAAGAAACAATTTCCACAAATTACAGCAGCTGGCTTAGAATAACGTCGGCAAAAAATTTTGCCTACTGGTTTCAAAAAGTGGTAACATACATTCTTTTTTGGTTTTAAATATAAAATCAATTTATTACTTGTAATAGTGATAAATGTTTTATAGATTTTCATGTATCTGTACATGATGATAAGATTGATAGTTGATTGCGTATTTTGAGTAGTCCTCCATCCAAAATGGTTAAATCTTATAATGCATATGTGGTGAATGATTATCGCTTTCATACACGTGCATATGGGGAATCAAATAAAACAATGAATAGTGGTGTTTGTTTGAAGGGATCACATCATAGAGATATTGAAGTTGACTTTTATGGCATGCTTGAAGAAATTATTGAACTGTGTTATTTGGGACAGAATTATGTAACAATGTTTAAATGTCGATGGATGGATACTGAGAGAGGCTTGCGTATTCATCAGACTCATGGAATTGTTGATATTAAACATAAAAGTATTCTTGCAGTAAATGAACCATTTTTATTTGCTCATCAGGCACATCAAATTTATTATGCAAAATACCGTGCTACTGAAAAAGAGTTGGATGATTGGTGGAGTATAATAAAAGTTAAATCTCGAGAAAATCAGTTTACTCAAACAGAACGTGGTTCCACTGAAGTGCAAGGAAATGAAATTTTTCAGGACACTCCTCAAAACACATCTTTTTTACAAAGAGACATGAATATTGAGGATGACACCCCATAGTTAAGGGTCGATGATGATGATGTTGTCAATGATGTTACAACTGAATTTGAAATGACAAGAGATGATGATAGTGAAACTAATATGGAAATTGATGATGTTGATGAGGAAGATGAAGACATTGAAATTGACAACTATTAAGATGATGATGAAGATGAACATTGACACAATAAAATGCTGGTTTGAATCATAACAAATATATATCTATACATAATAGTTATTTTCAACTGTTTTCTAATAACAATCATTTCATGTTTCAGATGGACTCTAAAACGTTTCTTCAGTTTCTGGAGGCTGATCTACCTATGGATGATGAGGTTCTTGAGTCATCTGACCCTCAGGTAGTTGGCACTACAGGGAGCACTCAGAGGGGGCGTGGTCTTGCCAGACTGATGATTCCAGATCCTATCCCAGAGAGACGTCCACCTCTTGGATTCGATGCGCACACGCGGTGGTATGGTAACCTGTGTATTTTATTTATCTTTCATTATAATTTATTAATATTTTAATTGTTTTATTATTTGTTCTTTTTCCACAGTTTTATGCATATAGCTATTGGAAAGGGGAGCGCTATCTTGCGCAATTATTTTTCTCAGCCCTGGCTCACATGGGATCAGATTCCCACTGATGTGCAGGCCTCCATGTTCGATCAATGGCTGGTACATAATTAAATATTATTTATTTTGAAATTTAATTCATTAATAACTTTTTATTAGGATTTATGGTATCCCATAGATGAGAGCATGCATGCCACTATCCACGCGGAAAGGGTGGTGTGTATGCGTGACCATTTCCGTCAGTTTTTGCATAATTTGAGAAAGAAGGCTGTGAAGAAAGCCGGAGTGACATAATTTGATGAGTCCTGTAGATCCCACTGACCAGAGTACATTTCATACCACGTTTAGGATGGATTATGTACACACTGGTTAGGTGGTGGGTTTCAGAGGAGATCTGCATTAGGTCGACAAAATCAGGGGAGACAAGAGGTGACGCATCGAGCCGGTAGTTGTACATTCAGTGCGCATAAAGAGAGTCTGGTAAGTACTTTTTTTAATATTTTATACAACTTTAAATATAAACAGTTTATTTTATATGCATATAGGAAGACGAGAAGCCCGATATTTCGGCGTACGACATTTATCGGAGGATGTACACTGACCCGACTACTGGAGAGATTAGAGGTGACCGCCATCGTCAGATTGGGGTCAGTATTATTTTCTTTTCAGTTTACAAATTAAATGCATATAATATTTTCATTATTTTAATTTCTAATTGAAATTTAAGGAGTCATATGAGGCCGCGACCTCTTAGACACAGGCTGAGAGTCAAGACGAGACATGTGATCAGACTAGTGCCCACCATTTTGATGAGACGGCATGGATGCAGACGACCCAATATGGATTCGAAAAGGGCTGAGTAGTTGGTATCGGCTCTCATCTGACTCCTGCATCTTATTATGGTACTGCTACGATGTCGGCGTCTAGCTTGAGAGGAGCTCGTGGAGATACATCATCTTCTGCCTCACAGTATTAGGAGCAACTGCGTGCTCAGAGTCAGCTTATATAGGATTTGCGTCAGGGGCAGGAGCAGATGCATCAGCAACACGATGAGGAGATGCGTCGATGGCAGGAGTAGATGCGTCAGCAGCAGGATGAGGAGAGACGTCAATTTGAGGAGAAACATCAGGAGTATATGGAGTACATGTGTCGTCTGACTCATAGTTTAGGGATGGAGTTTCCTCTACCACCTCCTCCAGGTCCTCCAGATTATCCACCCCCAGTGATTTTTTTAGATGTAATAAACATCTGAGTTAGTAGTTTATTGTCATATTAACTATTTACAATTCCTCTTTCATATTGGTACGAATAGTACATGATTTAAATTGTTTTCATTTTTTTAATATATTATTACTTATTAGTATTATTTTTAATGTCTGCTTATTTAAGTAATATTACTTTTAATATTTTATATTTATTGTTAATATTGAGAAGTTTATAATTTTATAATTTTATTATTATTAATAATATTAATATTTTTTTTCATAAATATGTATGTTTATTTTAATAATAATAATATTATATTAATTTTTTACATTAATAATATTAGTACTATTATTATTATTTTTTGATATTAATATTTCATAATATATAATATTATATTATTTATATTCATATTCTTATTATTTTTTGATATTAATATTTCATAATTATATTATATGTTTTTATTATTATTAATATTATAATAATATAATTTATTTATAATATTAATATTAATATTAATATTATATAGATATTTTAATAATATTAATATAATATTAATTTTTTATATTATTAATATTAGTATTATTATATTATATTATATTATTTATATTCATATTATTATTATTATTTTATATTAATATTTAATAATTATATTATATATATATTTTTATTTATATTATAATAATATAATTTTTTTATATTATTAATATTAATATTATTTTTATATAATATTATACAATTTGTAATAATTATGTTTTTTTATTTTTTTAAATACTTGCGATGGGAACATTTATGACAGGAATACCCGTCATAAATGTTTTATTTACTGTACCATTTGCGATGGGATGAATACCCGTCGGGAAAACCTTTCTGCGACAGTCCGTCGCAAATACCTTCGTCGCAAGTATTTTTTAAAATTTCACATTTGTGACGGGATTCTGACCTGTTGCAACTAATATATTTGTGACGACCCGTCGAAAATACCTTTTTTATATATAAACGAAAACTCATTTGCAAGAGGGGAAAAATACCGTCGTAAATAAACTTTTTGCGACGGGACCGCCGCAAAAACACCTATTTGCGACGCTGTTTTTGGTAACGGGCGATTTGCGATGGGGCTCCGTCGCAAATAGCCCCTCCCAAATATTTAGTTTTCCTGTAGTGACTATTTAAAAAAAATATCATTTTTAAATGTTTTAAAGATTTATCATTCTAAATCATTATCTTTAATGTCCATGTTTTAAAAGTGGTTTTGAGTATTTATTTTTATGGACATTAATGTTTTAACATTATAATTCCATTTAAATCTTCAAAGTGGTATGGTACACTTTGATTCAAAAATCCTTTTTTAAATGGTTTTTGAAAATGGATTTATTATTTCAATATCTTGAAATTACTTCTTATGATTGAAAATGAAATGTTATTGGTGAAATCACTACTGGAAAAAAGGCCTATACCCACGGTTCAAAACCGTGGGTATAGGCTATACGCACGGTTTTGGGAACCGTGGGCTGGAGAGGCGTCGGTATAGGGGTCTCAGCCTATACCCACGGTTTTGGAGAACCGTGGGTATAGGTGAGTCAAATGTGGCAAACCACACATTCCAACATGGCACACAACATACCCCACGGTTTTCAAACCGTGGGGTATTGAAATTCAAAAAATATGCAGCCTGCAGGTTTCGAAACCGTACCTCCCACTGTGCCTCGCGTCTATACCACACAACCGCACCAACCGAGCTGCAGTTTTTATATATTATATATTGATATATCTTCTCCTATATATTAATATAACCAAATTCGCATATTCCAAAAATCGCACCCACCGAGTTTCGAACTCATACTGCCGTCTGCACAACGTGCCCGCACCCCAGGAATGACCAACCGATCTGTGATTTTAAATTGTTGTAAAAACATATATCTTATTATATATATTAATAAAAGCGGTATTTAAATTAAAAATTCTCGGGCAAGGGGAATCGAACTGGGGTCTCACAGTTAGCCTTGGCGCCTCTACTGACTGATGAACCAACCGAGCTAAATGTTTTAATATATATATAAACATTCAGCTGCATATATATATTAATATTATCCGTGAAAAAATGTATTCCCACCAAATTTTTTCATTGTCCCGCATAATATTTTTTCCCGAAAAGCTATACCCACGGTTCTTTAAAACCGTGGGTATAGGTCTTCAAAAAAAATACCCCTATACCCACGGTTTTAAAGAACCGTAGGTATAGGTCATCTGAAAAAACTCTATGCCCACGGTTTGGACAAAACCGTGGGTATTGGTCTTTGAAATTAAACTATACCCACGGTTTTGACAAAACCGTGGGTATAGGTCCCCATATTATCTCTATACCCACGGTTTTCGAGAACCGTGGGTATAGGGTACCCCTATACCCACGGTTTGTTGAAAAACCATGGGTATAGGCCCTTTTTCCAATAGTGAATGTTTATATTTGAAATATTTTATCCGTTATGATGGTACTTGGACATTTGATGGGTGGTTACGTGATAAACCATATAACGGGTGGTGCCGTGAATACCAGGACGGGTGGTTACGTTATAAACTCCAATGCATTGGGTATGGAAGTCGGCCATATGACTATTCTATTTAGTGATATGTGTGGAAGTCGACCGTATGGTTATTCTATTTAAGTATGTTTATGTCCCAAGTTACCTTTATATGTTATGTGTTATTTATATGGGTTTTATGGTAATATTTTGGTTACAAAAGGGTAAGTAATGATCTTTTATTTAGTGAAGAGTATTTACTACTTCATAAAGGTGAAAAGTTTTACTTATGTTAAAGTATTCATGGTTTACTTGTTGTTTTGAAAAAATAACAGTTTTTCTTCTTTGTGTATCCCTTATTGAGATTTTTATACTCATCCCAAGTTTTTGAAATGTTTTTCACATGACATAATGTGAAATAGTGTCAAGGATGGGATCAAGGAAAATTCATGCTATCTTAAACATAGAACTAGACATGACTTTTTTTTTCAAGAGTTCACGTTTTGTAGAAAAAATGGATACTGGGTAGAAGTGTCTACTTTGTAATCTTTTGAAATGTAATATTTATGGACTAACTCTCTAAAACTCTAAACCTGAAAAGATCCTCAATGTGAATTATTCATTTAATTCAAGATTATGTAATGTTTTAAGTCCGAGTCCTTATAGTTGGTATCAGAGGTCGGTTTAGACAACTTTAGAGGTTAGGGTGTTATCTAATCATAAGTAACATAACCATAATGGTTAGCATATTAGAAAGAGTCGTAGTTATTTTGAATGAGTTTAAGATAACATGAATAAGTATTTACCCTCCTCATAAGATATTATATGATGATTTTACTGATATACTTACACTGACCTTTTTGGTTTTAGTAAATGGCTAGATCTAGCAGGCACCATAATAACAGTGGATGTGAAGAAAACGATGATAGTTTTTTGAATGAGCAACTGAATGAAATGAGAGATGAAATGAGAACTCTTCTGGTTATTCTCAACCAACTATCTAGAGTCATGATTGAAAGCATTAAACTTGGTGATTTTTATAAGGCATCATATATTCGAGAAACAAATCCAAAAGGAATTTCAGGTAATAATCATAAAGGTAAGTATGTTCAAAAACCTATGTTTCAAGGATGTGGAAAGAAACACCTAGGAAAATGCATCAAAGGGATGGGAATATGCTATAGATGTGGGAATGAAGGTCATAAAGAAAGAACCTTCCATGGAAAAAGGAAGCATCCAGTTGACACTAGGAAAGGGAAAGAAGTTATTTCTGAGGGATCAATTGAATGTTTTAAATGTGGTATGCATGGTAATTTTACCAACAGGTGTCCTACGAAGATGTTTCAGGAATAGGATCACCAGAATCGTACAAATATTTGTTTACCACTACATAATGGAATTCTAATTGAGGATGAAGAAACTAACAACAACTAATGAAAGGTATGGATTATTTTATAACATATGTTTTGATATTATTGAATCTTAGGATATGATTCATGATTCTGTTTGTAGGAAATAAGTATTTCAGAATAAGTAAAAAAGGAATGGTTAATGGATCATGAAGAATGTTGAATTTTTAAGAAGTCAACATATAAGGGATTCAAGTGTTATGGTGGATTTTAGGATGGTGAAATGATTATAAGTATTAAGGCTCTTTTGATGATGAGAATTACATTAGAAGACTTTTTATAGTATGTGTAACCCTAAAGTTTGATATAAAAAATTTTATTCAAGGAATAATTATCTTTTCTTTTATGGATATAGTTATAAAGAACCATTTTGGATTATATTATCCTTGAATTTGAGGAAATTATAGGTTAATACATTTTTTGGGATGCAAAATAAAAGTTATTAGAAAACTTTTATGGTTAAAATATGCTATGGTTATTTTTGATAAATTTATCTCTTTTTGGGAATGTTATAAAATTATATATTTTTTGAAAAAAGAGAACACGCAGACCGTATGACAACCCGTTGCGTCGGAAGAAGCTATGGGAATCGAACCCACAACTAAAGTGCGACTGGTATTTATCGCCTACCACTGGACTACGTGAAGTCCCTGGTTAGTTTGAATAATTATTTTAAGTTAGATGATTTTATGAATCCATAATAAGTTTATTTTGTGTTATCTATGGAAATGATTAACCTTGCATGGAGAATATTTGAGTAGGTTAATTGCTTTTCAATATGAGATTTTAAGAGTAACTGATGTTATTTGGAGATAAATGTTAATATTTATCTTTGAAGACTATATGATTAAATCTTTTGGAGATTTTGGTTTCAATATTAGTTTGGATTACTTTGAATAATATTAAGGACAAATTTTTATTGAATGGTCTTTGTTGAACTTTGGGTACTGTTAGACAAATTTTGGAGATTAAGAGTAGTTTTTCATTATGTAAAAGTTTATCCTTTTGGGGGATTATCTGATATTGTACTAAACGTTTTGTTTTTAGTTAATATCTAAAGAAAATGGAAATATAGAGTTCATCTTTTTTGGATTATTTTATTCTCTCGAAGTTGATTATAACACTTTTAATGTGAAAAAAAGTCATCCGGAATACTCATAGTTTGGAGAAAATATGAGTTTCTGTTAGAAATCTAGTAAAAGATGAATGTCTACATGACAAGTAAGTATATTTACTTATTTTTTTAGTTAAGCTCTTAAATAAATTCCTCAATGAAAAGTAACTTAAAACAAAAACCTTGTCTGTTAACTTTTCCTACTGGGGAATCAAAGACTGTTTAACCCATCACAATTTTGTGAATTTCTGGTTGTTAACTTTCTCCTAAACATGTTTTCTATCACTCTCTATCAGAACATGAATGTTTTTTTCTCCTCCATATCCATGTTTTCATGGAATCATAATATCTGTTGTCTAGGGTAACCTTTGTACTTCTCTTCTTTTATTTTAAAGTGATAGTTTTATTGACTCTTTTTTTCGATATAGGGCTTTTAGTTAAGTTCCCGAGCCAAAATTTTAAATTGTGAGGATGAAATTCCCAAAAGGAGGGAAGGATGTAACATCCCGAAATAAATGAAGAATATGAAATTTCCATATTTATTAATATTTTTAATTAAATATTTATTTTACTTTAAATGGGTTTCTATGTTCGATAGCGTACCTGATACGCAACAACAGGTTTCTTTGAAATCTTACGTTGCACACTAATAATATAATATTATTATTTTAAATGGTAGTTAACTCCTAGCTGTTGTATTGGTGTGAATGAATAAAACTAACTAAAATATGATTATACATGTTTTTTAAATGTATTTACATTTATCCAAAAAAATTTAGAGGCTTAAAATGTGAATGAATCTAATTTTAAGAATAATTTATATTAATAGGCCGATTTACTGCCTTTTAATGGTGAACCCTCATTAAATATAATTTTGGTAACTTTAATACATTCTATTTGACCAAATAAAATATTTCTTTTGAGTGGGGACATAAAAATTTACTTTTTGTAAATTTTTGGAATTTTTCTGATAAAGTTCATTTGCTAATGAATAGCAAAAAATATTATATTTGAATTCAAAACTGTGTTTTAATCTAATTTATTTATATGGATATATTATCTTTTTAATTGGTTTTAAAGTGTAATTAGAATATATTTTTACCATTTAATACAATTTTGTTCATTTTAATTAATTTCACTTTGAAATTGGACATAAAAAAGTATAAATCTTTAGATAGTTATTGCTTCTTAAAAACACGCTATTTGTTTTGATAATGGGAATTAATTTTAAAATTAATTAATGCCACTTCTATGTTTTTAATTTGGAAAAATAGAAATCATTTTTGAATTCGGAATATCAAATATATCTTAGTCTTAATTTTTGTTATTTTTTCTGAAAAACTTCAATTTTTGATGAATAGTGAAACCACTTAGTCGTAGTTAAAAAAAACAAACATTTTCAATTAAATGAAATTTTACCACTTCTGTGAATTGAATTTCAAAAAATCCAACAAAAATGGTTGTTATCAATAAGTAAAATGTGGTTTATTAAGATAAAAATAATTTTCTTTGAATAGTAACTTTTGACTTTTATTTAACACGATTAAAAGTAAATAGGTTAATTCAAGGTAAAAAGAATATTATAATAATTAAAAATTAACTTAACACTTGTCTAAACCTTATTGGTTGAGTCATTAACGACCATGGTAATATTTGGGTCTATTCTGGGACCCCATTAAGCCACTTGGGTGTGATAATGACAATTTAGATTAATTAATTTAATGTAAAGACAAAATTGACATTAAAAACAAAAATTTAGTAACTAATTTTTATATGGTGTTATATAAATAATATTTTAGACTATAAATATTCATTAGAAATATAAAAATATTTACTACATCATGGTTGTTTTTTTATAATTTTTAGACAATAAATAAATTAAAGTATTTATGACATAATAATGAGGCTGTATTTACCTCATTAATAAATCATTTAAATAAATAAGATTATAATGATTAAAATAATATCCAAAAAATGTCAAATTCTGATTGGATGATTTTATTTAGACCATGATTCATCTTATATTAATCTTTAATGATTTATGGACCATTATAATTCGAATATATTTATATAATAAAATAATAGTTTCACTATTTTCTAAAGAGCCCCTCCTCCCCCTTATAAAAGGAGACCAATTATAACCAATTCCTCACACCTCTAAAACATTTTGTCTCATCCAAACTCTACCCAATTAATCTCCCTACATCCCTATCCTCCCCCTATAATCCTTACCTTAGGCAGAAGGCACTTCAAGAAGTCCTTTTGGTTCAAACCAAAGGAAGTTACCCAAATTAAAGTTAACGATTTCTCTTAAATTGTTTTCTTTTATTTTAATTCTCCAACCCCTAAACTCTTTTTATTCCTTTATTTTGTAACAAAATAAGTATCATAAATATTCTATGATTTTTTTATGGGAGTTATTCGAGCTACACTTACACACACCTCCATCTAATGGACGAATAACATAATGTTTCTGTGGATGGAAAACTAACGCCTCACAAAACGATGATTGTTCAAATATCTCCAACCGCCTCTCATGGTGGCCATTATGATGACATTGTATTTATATATGATATATATTATGTTTATGTTTTCTTTATTCTTTTTTATTTTCCATTTATATCATTCCTTTATGGTTTCCATAGTGGGTAAATGCGATAATCTCATTTGAGGAAGTGCATACTACCACCCCCTTAAAGTGATTTGATTCGTTAATTCCTTATGTGGGATGTATAAAGGATAGAGTTAATGATATTATATATGACATTATACTGGAATTATAATATACCTATGTATAATTATGTTTTATTTCCATGAAAATAATAAATATAAATGAAAGTAGCATTCATGCGTACGTACGACTTACCGTCTCCATGAACGGTGAATTTCATTTTTTACCTCTAAATGTTATGTAATATTATAAATACATGTATATACTAGATATATATGATATATATGATATAAAAATCATGAATATCATTATGGATATAATGAACCATTGACCGCATGAACAACATGTAATTATAAGAAGTCCATTTTTGACTCCAGTACCAAATATGGACAAAATGGACTTTATTAACTTAAATGATTACATATTGTTTATAAAATGGTAATAAGTGATATAAAAAAATAATAAACTTTAAAAATGTTCCTAAGCAAGTATAAATTAACTTTAGATTATTATTCTGGATATTAAAGAACGATTGAGTCAAGTTGGACATGAGGTAAGGGATCCGACCTCTCTCTTTCTTTTCAAGTACTCTCTTTTATGTCATTTATTTTATGCTCCACGTTCATATGTTGGAGGATTTTATTTTATATTCACCATAATGTAAATTTTATTTTAATATGATGAGAGACCCCCTCTCACTCTCATCAATTCATTTTAATAATTTTTAAGTGGCGCCGTTAGGCTGTCGAATTTTTGTAAGGGATTTCATATCTCAGTATTAATTCTGTGATATTTCCATTGTTCGCCACTTATTTATTGCATGTGGTGTATTGTGTACTTCCTATTGATGTATATTATCATGATTCTCATTATATTAATGGTATTATGTGACTCATTTTGTGGTTATTAACTTTGGGTCATACGACTCGATTGATTACAACATGGTAAGGGGTTTTTCATCTCACTTTTTATCCCTGTGAGATTCATGCTATATTTTCCACTAATTCCTTTTGTGTGGTGTATGTGATTACCATGATTGTATTAATTCTGTAAGATATATTAATTTATGGGTATTTACATCTTCATTTTATGATCCTTCTTTCATGTGGTGTATGTTTTGTAAGTTACCAAATTGGTAAGGGAACCATTCACCCTCCTCTCTTTTAAAAGGCTTCTTTTTGTTATGTGTTTTAATTCAAATATTCTTATGTTGGGATATGTTATTCTATATCCTTATTTCTGTAAATTTTATGTCCAAGTGATGGGATACCCTTTTTTCTCTCATCAACTCAGTTTCTGAATTGTAATGTGATGCCGTTAGGTTGTCGAATTTTTGCAAGGGAGCTTCTTAACCCAATTTCAATTCATTGGGTTCCACTTTTACTTATTGAATATGTCATCCTATGAATATGTGTGAATGTACTATGATTGTTTTACACTTAATATACACTTATATTGGGTGTATTTATATTTTTCAAACATAATTTTGAGATTGATTTATCCTTAATTTAAGGATACCATCTTTATAAGGGATTTCATCTCAATTTACATTTCCATTGAGACTTCATTTTTGTTATGCACCAAATCCACTCTTATATGGTGTATATACTGTCCTTTGAAATATTATTTCATGAATACCTTTATTCTCATGATATTATAAAGTTCTGATTAAATGTTATTCTGAAATTATTTGTATTCAAGAGTCTCTCATTTTGTTAGAAACTCTTTAACAAAAATATCATTTTTAAATGTTTTAAAGATTTATCATTCTAAATCAATATCTTTAATGTACATGTTTTAAAAGTGGTTTTGAGTATTTATTTATATAAGCATTAATGCTTTAAAATTATAATTCCATTAAAAGCTTCAAAGTGGTATGGGACACTTTGACTCAAAAATCCTTTTTTTTAAATGGTTTTTGAAAATGGATTGATTGTTTCAATATCTTGAAATTAGTTCTTGTGATTACAAAGGAAATGATATTGGTGAAATGTTTATATTTGAAATATTTTATCTGTTATGATGGTACTTGGAAATTTAACGGGTGGTTACGTGATAAACCATATGACGGGTGGTGCCGTGAATACCAGGATGGGTGGTTACGTTATAACCTAAAATGCATTGGGTATGGAAGTCGGCTGTATGGCTATTCCATTTAGTGATATGTGTGGAAGTCGACTGTATGGTTATTCCATTTAATTATGTTTATGTCCCAAGTTACCATTATATGTTATGTGTTCTTTATATGGGTTTTATGGTAATCTTTTAGTTAAAAAAGGGTAAGTAACGATCTTTTATTCAGTGAAGAGTATTTACTACTTCATAAAGGTGAAAAGTATTACTTATGTTAAAGTATTCATGGTTTACTTGTTGTTTTGAAAAAATAACAGTTTTAATTATTTGTGTATCCCTTACTGAGATTTTTATGCTCATCCCAAATTTTTGAAATGTTTTTCACAGGACATAATGTGGAATAGTGTCAATTATGGTATCAAGGAAAATTTCTGCTGTCTTAAACATGGAACTAAACATGACTTTTTTTTTCAAGAGTTCATGTTTTGTAGAAAAAATGGATACTGGGTAGAAGTGTCTACTTTGTAATATTTTGAAATGTAATAGTTATGGACTAACTCTCTGACACTCTAAGCCTGAAAAGATCCTCATTGTGAATTATTCGTTTAATTCAAGATTTTGTAATGTTTTAAGGCTGGGTCCTTATATTTATAAACAATGGATCAGAACCACTAAAAATATATTTTACATTCTCCAGTGTTCGACATATAAAAAAGTAATTTTGTATATCTACCATTTATAAGGTGAATAGTATCAATGGTGGAATCTTAATAATATGAGGAAACAAGATGAAATGACTCCTTGGTTTGGGATGAGTTCAAGAAAATATTTTTCAATAAGTAATTTCATCATATTCTTTGTATGAATATGGAGGATCTTGTTGATAAAAATAAAAATTATAGTGAATCTAATGGTACCTATAAGAAAATTTTATTAGTCTTGTGAGGTAATATTTAGGTATTATCATCCAACCTGAAATTAAGGATGATTGATTCTTCAATGGCTTAAAACCAAGTCTTCTATGGGTGTTATCCATAAGAAAATTCAGTAGATATGAAGAAATTGTTTGATGTTCTATTAAGGTGTAAATTAAGGTTGGAGTTACATATCAATCTCATAGTTTTGATAAAAATATAAAAATGGAATTCAAAGGAAAATTGAAGAATCATAGCGAGAAGAAGATGACATTTCCTTTATGCTCAAAGTGTGAAAGGAATCATTAAGGAAATTGTATTAAGTGGGATACTAATTTTTTTAAGTTTGGAAAGTAACGTCATTGAGTGGATAAATACTACAGTGATGGGAATAAGTTAGCTAATGATACAAATAATGAGAAATCTTCATATAATGCACCACCCACCCTACAATACCTCAAATACAAAGAGTTTTGAAATTATGAAAACCAGTTCCCAAATATGAGGGTTAATGACGATGATTAACACCGATGTCCTTTAAAGTTGAGGGATAAGGGGAAATCTCATGTGATCACTATTTATGCAAAGGGTTGTGATAATGGCATGGAGAAAGGTACACTTATCATCCACTTAGGAACTACTAAGGTCTTATTTAACTATGGATCTACCCATTCTTTCATATATGAAGAATTTGATAAGGGTATCAAGATTCCACCTAAAAAATTAGATGAATAATTATTAGTAAAAAACCTTAATGGTATGATTCTTACATATCATGTTTATGATTCCTCTCTGGTTAATGTTGGTGGGAGTGTGGTTCCTGCAAATCTTTTCATTCTTCATCTAGTTGAATTTGATGTTATCTTAGTCATGGAATAGATTTATCTACATAAATTCCACAAAAAATTTTGTGGAAGAGAATTTACATTTGATATTAACAACCAACCTATGATCATCTATGAATATGAAAATATTTATGAACTTTTGATGGAAATAAAATCCATTATATGTGTCTTAATTCTGATTTAGAAGGGGTGTTTATCTCAAATGGTTAGGGAGAAACTTGAAATCAAAGATATTAATATTATGTGGGAATTGTTTTATTTATTTATAGAATAGTTACCTTGATTTACACCAAAATTTAAAGTTCAATTCTTAATAGAACTTATACTTGGTGCCATGCCAATTTAAAATTCTCCCAATATAGTATCCCTCAATGAGTTGTAGGAATTGAAGAAGAAACTCCAGGAAAATCTTAAGAAGGGATTTATTCTACCAAGTGTGTCACCTTGGGGAACAAACAAACTTTTTTTAAATATAAATATGGATCAATGTGACTCTATATTGACTCTTGGGAGCTGAAAAGATCATAATTATGAAAAAGTATCCTCTTCCCTATACTAATGACTTGTTTGATCAACTGTGTAGAGATCAATACTTTTCCATTGAACTTCATTATATATATTATCAATTGTGGGTTAGGAAGGAGGATATACCCAAGAAAAAATTCCATACAAGGTATTAACACTATGAATATATAATGATTCCATTCGATCTAACTAATTCCCCCTTTATCTTCATGAATTTAATGAATTAGGTCTTTTGAGATTACCTTGATCAGTTTGTGGAAGTAGTTATAGATGAGATTCTTATCTGTTAAAAGAGAAAGGAAGAGATTTGAGACCACTTGATAATTTTACTAAAGACCCTAAGGAATAATAAATGATATGAAAAATTTACAAGAGAGTGAATTTTGGCTACAAAATCATTCATTTTTGGGTCATATAATTTCAAGAGAGGGTATATTGGTAAATCCATCAAAGATGTGGGCAATTTAATGTTGGCCCAGACCAAACATGGTTACCAAGATCCATAAATTTATTGGTTTATTTGGATATTATTTATAGTTTGTAGATAATGTCTCATAACTATCTAATCCTCTGACCAAATTAACTCAAAAGGGTGTCATGTTCCTATAGATAGATGAATGTGATGAAAATTTCAATGAACTAAAGAGTAGATTCGTTAGTGAAACTATTATTACATTAAACTATAGTGGAGAAGGGTTTATAATCTATAGTTATTCATCCAAGAAGTTATTGGGATGTGTTATTATGAATAATGACATGGTTATAGCTTATACCTCATGAAAATTGAATATTCATGAGAAAAATTACCCAACTCATGATATAGAGTTAGTTGTGGTATTTTATACATTAATGATATGGAAGAATTATCTTTATAGAGAAAAGTGTGATATAATATTGATAATAAAATTATAAAGTATATATTCACATAGAAGGAGTTGAATATAATCAATAGAAGGAGGTTAGAGCTGATTAAAAATTATGTCTGCTCAATACATTACCACCCTGGGAAAGCGTACAAGGTGGCCGATGATTTATGTTTAAAATTTTAATATTTCTAATCCAAGATAAGTATTTAATAAGATCCAATATTTCTGAATTTTAAAAGGATGGATCTGGAAGTCCTAAAGGAAGAGGAAAAATGTTATCATACTCAATTGAATGTTCAAAAATCTATATAAGTGAAGATTAAATAGGTATATAAGGAATATACAGATATGTAAAAGAAGGATATAAATGTTCCTAAATTTAACCTTGATCAGGATGGAATGATAAGGTTCGATTATGATGTATTAATTTTGTCCATACCATATTTGAAGAAGGATCTGTTAGTGGAATATCATAGATGTTTATTATCTATTTATCTAGGAAGTTTGAAGATGTATAGAGATTTGAAAGAGTATTTCTGGTGGGATGTCATGAAGAGAGATATCACATAATTTGTATCTTGGTTGTTAGTATGTTTTCTAGTTAATGTTAATATAAAAAATTATAAGAGGATGTTACATCCATTTCTGATACCTGAATGGATAATGGAAAAAATCACCATGGATTTCACCATTTGACTCCCCAAAACTTTTAAAGAGCATAATTCTATATGGGTTGTGGTCGATTACCTTACTAAGTCAGCACACTTTATCACTATTAGATATGAATTCTCTCTAGATAAACATGCTATGGTAATAATAAAAAAGTGGTAATATTGTATTGATTACCACATTCCATTATTTATGATCGAGATCTAAGGTTTACCTAAATATTATAGAGAAGTCTTCTGCAATCTATTGATACATAGTTGAGTTTCAGAACTGCATATGATCCTCAGACATATTGTCAGTCTGAAAGAATAGTTCAAACCCTAGAGGATATGTTGAGATCATGTTATTTGGTTTTCAAATGTGGTTAAAATCAACAACTTCTTCTTGTTGATATTTCATACAACAATAGATTTCACAAAAGCATTTATATGGATCCATATAAATCCCCATATGGAAATAAATGTAGAGTTATAATGTGATAGAATGAAGTTGGATAAAGAAAGATATTGGGACCTAAGATAGATAAAGAAATGGAAGATAATGCGACAACCATTCAACAACACATCAAGGTGGGTTAAAGTTGGCATAATAGTTAAGATGATAATCACCGGTGCGATCTATAATTTTAGGTTGGTGATAAGAGTTTCTAAGAGTTTCTCCATGGAAGAAGGTTATGAGTTTTAGAAAGAAAGGGAAATTTAACACTAGCTATATCGATCCCTTTGAAATTAATTATCGTATCAGGACAATAGCCTATCGATTGACACTTCCACCAAACCACTCTCAAGTCCATGATGTGTTCCATGTATTTCTCCTGAGGAAGTACATACCTGACCCTTCACATATACTAAACTCAGAGCTCATACCACTAGAGTAATATATTTATTATGTGGAATAACTGGTGGAGATTATAGATCATATAGATAAAGTTATAGAAAACAAGAAAACTCACCTAGTTAATGTTTTTTTGGTGAAACTACCAGTTTGAAAAAGCTACATAAGAATTTGAGGATATGATGAAGCAAAAGTATGCTCATTTTTTCATATCTGAGTGATGAATATAGAGGAAAGAATTCATTTTTGATGGGGGTAGAATTCAACACACTGAGTTTTTATGAACTATTATTTTTGAATAAATTAAATTTCTTTGATGTCTTTCATTATACACAACACCAAGTTAATCTTGTGCTACATGAAACACTGGGATAAATTTCATTATACACATCATTAAGTTTTAACAAAACCATGAAATATTATTAATATAGTTATTTAAACATGGCCATTATAACATAGCTGTTAAACTTAGAAATATAAATAGTAATAACTAATTTTTAAATATTAATTATAATAGTTTTATATAAATAATACATGTTTATAAAAATTTACTTAATTTTTTGGTAAAGTCTATATATGTTTCAAAAATACTATTTTCTAAAAAATGGTATTTATTTATTTTTGTGAATAATTATAAAATTAAGTTTTAAAAATTTTATAAAATTAATTTTATAAAATAAATTTCATTTTTTAAATATAATTTCAAAAGTATCTTATAGTGAATTTTTGGTATTTTTCTGAAAAATTTTATTTTTTGATGAATAGTGAAAAATGCCGAATTTTAATTGATAAATACCTTTTCATTTGATTTATTTATAAAGTTAAATTATATTTTATATTGGTTTTAAAGTTAAATTAGTTCAATTATATATCTATTAATCTAATTTAGCTCTTTATAATTAATTTTATATGTAATATTTATATAAAACCTTTTAAACTTTAGAAAATTTGTATTTAAAAACCCCTTTCTCGTCATGTCTATGGGATTATTTTTAATTTTTAATTTACTAATTTTGTGAATAGAATCTAGAAAAATGTATTCCATATTTTTGGTAATCATAATTTATATTATCTAATAATTTTATTTTAATTTTTTTACCAAAATGAATATTAAAAACAGTAAATATTATTTACCATGGTTAAGGTAAAAATGGGTTTACCCGGGGGGTGGGGGTTAAACTAAAAATATAAGTGTTTAAAATAAAATAAAAAACATTTCCAAAACCAATTTTATGGAAATATTTCAGCCTTATATCTTATATTATTGATAATGGTTCATTATTGGACCCTTGTGACATGAAAAAAACCTGGGTGAAATTCTTTCTTTTAAAAAATTACAAGTGTGCCACTCACCTCACTTATAAAAGGCCTCCCGTTATCCTCTCATATTCACACCATAAAACCTTTTGGTTTGGAAAATACTAACCCAAATAAATTCCCAAATACCCTTATATCATTATAGAATCCTTATTTTGGATAGAAATCAAACCTTGGATGGATTTTTGTGAAAATCTAAGGAGGTTACCCGAAGAAAAGGTAACGTTCATCAACACACATTTTTATTTTATTTATTCCTCCACCTCCTTAAGTTATTAATATAACATGATGATATAATAAAATCATTAAATTCAATATAATTATATTTATTTATGTTATGTTAATGACATACAACTATCTCCACATACATCAAATGAGATACAAAATCATCATTTGTGTGTACAGAGAACTACCGCATCGAGAACCGATATCATTCATTTTTTCCCTTAACATCGATCATGATTGGAAATAATGATGGATTTATTATTAATATATCATATTTATTATATTATTATTATCATTGAATTATTATATCACACATACCTTCATGATTTCCATTTTTTGGGAATATGATAACGTCGGTCATGTGTACAGTAGACTACCGCCTCTCCAAGTGATCTGATTTGTTCACACTTCACATAGAAGGTAATAAGGATGGGTTTAATGAAATAATTTTATATATATGACATAATTTTTTTTAATGATAATATATATTTTATCTTTCTTTCTTTCAATTCATTGATAAAATGGAAACAACACTGGTGCATACATACGACATATCATTTCCATGAATAGTGTATTTCAATTTCTATCTATATATTTTATATATTACTATAAATAAATATATTTTTAATATATATTATATTTATGTCATTTTTAATATTTTTTATATTATGGAATAATGATCAAATTAAGAGTGCTAAAACTGAAAAATCAAAACATATACCAAAAGCAAAGCGTTTATTACCCGAGACGTAACATTAACATAGAATTATTAATAAATAGGATATAAAAGGATATAATGAAATAATTTTTTTAAAATTTTGGGGACTAAGACTCAATTTATTATTAAATAAAAGACCTATTTTAATCTGGGTAGAGGGATACCCATTACATAACCCAAAGGCCCAAGGACATGTGGCCAGAATACAAGGCTTGAAAGCCCATTTTGGCCGAAAGGACCCCTCGATGAATAGTAATGATACAATACCCATGATACTACAGTACCTAATACAGTACCACCACCAATATAGTACCTTATATAGTTCCTCCTTCACTATAGTACTACTATTGTGCTCTGCTAAAGTACTGTTACAATAACCAGAAATTTGTCCCTGCCCGGATTTGATCCTGGGTCTTTTGGATGCCAAGCAAGAGCCTATACCACTTGGGTACAGGCCCATTGGCATATAATGAAATAATATATGGTATGATATATATAAATATTTTTTTGTAATAGATTTTAAATAAACTTATATTTATTATATAGGAGGTTTGAATGTGTATGATTGAAGTCAAGACATAAGGTAAGGGATTTTTGTCTCAATTTTTCTTCTTTGAGACGTAAGTTATGTTATAAACCTATATTATTTTTTGAGGTGTATATACAGAACCTATAAAATGTATTTATTTATACTCAGGATATTTTAAGTTACATTTTATGTTATTCCTTCATGAGGCTTATGATTAAAAGATACCAAAGTGGCAATGATTTTATGTTACAATCTCATTATGTATAGGGATATTTATGATTATGTTTATAATGATAAAATTTATGATAAATATCTAAATAAAATTTTTAATTTTATTATCATCTAGTTTTAATGATATATTTAATTAATATTACCATTTTCCCACTCTTTGGTACTTAAAATAATTGATAAATTGTTTTTACTAAAATCTGACTATATTTCTCTCTTCAGTCTAAATACATTTTCTTCCAAAACCATGTTTTCTAAAAATAATTTCAAAAATGTTTTATTATTATTATAAGATTTATAAAAGACATTTTTACCCATGTTTCACTTTTTATAATTTTTTTTAAAAGGAACATTCATGTTTTTTCTCAAATAATGTAGGTTTGGATTTTACCAAAAATTTAAAAGGAATATTTGTTTTAATGTGAATGGAATGAATGAAACTTCTTATAATCATGGAAAATCATTTCTTAAAATATTCATTTATGCCTGAATGGCATGAAGTTCTTCTTTTATTTATTTATTTTTGATAACCCCCCTTTCAAGGGATGACAGGGAACCCTTACAAGGCCTATAGGATTAGAGATTACGTGACCCGAAGGTCTTAGGAAATATACAGACTATACTTTAAAATCCTCCTAATAGTTTCTTAATCATGATATCAGCTCTCCACCTTCGCATGGATATTCAAATAGGCATCCTGTTCAAGCACAGGCTGGTTTGAATTGCTATGCCATACCCACTCTTTCTGATAAATCCTCTTAGCTTCTGCTCCGGTGAAAGCGCCTTCTCTAAATCACCATTTGAAGTCTGCTCCTTGTAGAGTCTGTATGATTATTTAAACACAATTTTAGGTGGCTAGAAGGCCTTGAGGTGACTTGAAGGCCTTGAGGTGGCCCGAAAGCCTTACTGGCATGAAGGCCTTAAAGGACCTGAGGCCCAAACCAGTGGCCCGAAAGCCCAAACAGATGAATAGTTCTAGCTGATTCTCTTCTATGGGTTTTACCATGATTGAATTATTATGAAACCTACTTCTTTTCCATGGTTTATGCTATAATTAAATTATGAAAGTGTTATAAAACTTTTCTCTTTTCCACAGGTTATTATATGATTAAAGTTGTATCAAACCCATTTGATTTCATGAATTTTTATGATATTTTGGTACACATATGTATAATTTTCATTATGTAATGGGAAATACCTATATCTCCCTCCATTTCATTGGGTAATGATTAATGTTTTACAATCTCAAAGGGTATAAGGGAGGTTATACCTATCTCAAAATAGTGTACATGAGAGGTCATCCCAAGCCCAAAGCAGGTACACAAGTGGTCACCTCAAGCCTAACATGTTATAAATGTCTTTGTGTGTAGTATTGAAGTAATATTTTCTATGATTATGGGTATGCCACAAATATATGTCTTATTACAATTTTATGACCTTACAGATTATGTTCTTTGATAACTTTTTGATTCATTTCTTCTGAACTATAAATATATATTCCATGATTCAAGATTATCATCTTTGATATGCATGTTATGGTTTTAAATTGTTATGATCATGTTATGAAACCCTTATGTTCATGTTATTATTATGTATCTTCCTTTATTACCCTTATTGAGAATCTAAGATTACTGTTTCTTATGTTTACTTTCCCCAGGTTATGTATAATTTTATTGTGTATGATATTTATAATAAGAGTTCTAGTTATGAAGATCATAATGGGAGATGATTTAGTTGACCTATAGACCAGTTTCTTATGTTTCTAAGTTTCCAAAGTCACTAAACTATTATGGTACTTAAGCGTGTGTTTGTACAATGTAATGAATATTCATAAAAAATGATATAATATTTGTGTATTATAATCATGGGTCACTATACTAAAATATGGGGAGTCATTCCTGAGGTCATGTAGCACCACCTAGATTTGAGGAATTCAGGTTATTCTGAACAAGGATGTTATAATGTGTTATTAGAGACTTTGTTTTTCTCATTTCCTTTTTATTTAGGCATGGTATCTAGGGATAGGATATTGTTATAATTTGAGATAGACCTTATTTTTGGGAGTAACTAACTCATATATAGGGAAATTTCATGTTACCAAGGATGTGATTATTGTTCTTGGTGTTTGAGTGTTATGGTTTTGATGATTTCTAAGAAATTTGATAGGTGATTTATAGTGTTTTATTTTTACTCTTGGAATGTGGTGTAAATAAGGTGTATGTTCTTGAATCATATTAGGCACATAAGTCTCAAATCATATTCATATACTTTTGTGTCTTTTATCTCCTAGTTATAATGCATGGGATGATTATTTATTATTTCAACAACTTATATAGCATTTACATATAAAACATGATGGTGACACTTTACTTGATCAGGTCATGGGTTCTCATTTTGTTATGATATATGATGATTAGTTATGTGGATTTTTATTATACTTGAACTAAGAGAAGGTAGGTTAGAATATACTATTGTTGAGAGGTATGAGACCTTTTATAGTAGGGTGTGTGTAGAGGGAAAAAGTACACCATCTGTTACTATTTCCCCTAAACTATGATCTCTATATGACATCCTTCCTTTTTAAAACATAAAATTCTCATTATATGTTACAAAACATATGATATTTTATAGTTTAGTTTCTTGGAAACAAGTTAAAAAATACATAAAAACTTAAAACATTATTATAAAAAATGTGAAATGAATTTTTATTGGTTCATCCTACATAATTTTATTTCATCTCATAACCTGGGGACATACATCAATGTAAAGGGTGAGCATAAGGCCTAGTAAGGGAAAGTAAGGGAAATATTTTACACATGATCTTGTGAAATATCAATAAGAACTTGAGGAATATAATAAAGGCATGAGAAAAAGAAAAATGGTAATATCATAAAAAATAACATTAATATTAACAATTAAATGTGGATAAAAAATTTAAATGATACATTCATAAGCATATCACCTAGTTTTGTCACCGATGTGTCATAAATATTACCATGGTTATTCACAAAGGTATTGAAATACATGTCATATCTAGAGAATAAATTCTTTAAACAATGCATTGGAGTGATATAAGGGATCACCCTTAATATGAATTAATTAATATGATACAGATAGATCATAATCACACATTTTATAAATAACCTATAAAGAATAAAAAAATGTTTCATATCAAAATAATGATGTTTTAAAAAGTGATTAAAGAATATGATCATTATGTCATTGTTAACCCACAAAAATGGAATTTAGGTTTTATGTATGTAAAAAAAAAAAATCCATTTAAATATGTTTTTTAACAACCATAGAAAATAAAGAGTTTTGGGTATTCACATAATGGAAATAAAAGGTAATTTATATAGAATAAGAGAGAAATTTTGAGAAGTAAAATCAGCAACATAACGGGTATAAAACATTGTTTTATAAAAAGGTAAAAAGATATGGGATATGGGTACCACATTTATAAAAAATAATTTTTAAGTAAGTTAATTAATTAAAAGTATATAAGATAGAGTTACCATAATATTTAGATGATATATAAAAAAAGAGGTTATTGAAACGAAGAGAAAAGAAGGATATTTCCCTTACCTTAAAGAGTAGTTCCTAAAACATGAGGATCACAACCTTAGAAGATTAAGAACACCTTGGGAGGATTCATTAGGAGACAATAATATAAAAAATTCATGAAGGATGAAATTTGAGTGAAATAAAATGGATAAATGGGTGGGTATTTATATTAAAAGTGGGGGATTTGTTTATTAATTTCTAAATAAAGGCCATTGACACCAAGGTAGTGGTAAATCCAAAACCAAAGGATTTACCATGGTATTTTACCATGGTATTGGATAATTGACACACATATTATTTTATTTTAACCCACTAGAGTCGAAAATAATTTTATATTACTTTTTTTGTTAAGGAAAATTAATGTTTTCACAAAATAACATTTTTAAAGTTAAAGTTTCCATTTTAGAATGTGGAAAGTAAATTAAATATTTGTAAATTTATTAAAGTATATTAAAATATTTGATATTAATAAAATAAAATATTTTATTTTAGGTATTGTGGTTAATTAGTTATTGAACCATTATTTCATAATTATGACTTCATTAATATACCGAAAAAATCAAATTATATTTTCACTATTTATGAAAAAAATAAAGTATTTTAGAAAATTACCATAAATTAACCCTAAACTAATTTCAACATGAAGATTTAAAAAATTATATTTATTTTATCATAATAATTCTCTAAATATTCTAATTTTAACTTTTAAATATAAAAATCCTTGTTTATTAAAAATAACAACGGATTGAAAATACATAGTAAAATTTCTAACACTTGAAAAAAATAAATTTATTTTATCATTTATTTTTAAATAAGAGTGTTTTAATCATAATATTTCATTAAAATAAGAATTATTCATAATAAATTAATTTTTTATAATAATTAGTTTTTTCTGAAAATTATAATTTATATCCGAGAAATCAATTTATTAACTTCCATCTCAATTTGATTAAGAAAAGCTATTCTTAAAACAAAAATGATGGAATAAAAAATTTATTTATACAATATAATTACACTTTATGTAACTAGGTCCTTGAAACATAACCCCTTATAACACATTCATATGAACTAAGGGTAAGGTGCGTGATGGTGATATATTCATGGGGTAGCTCGACTAACATCGGCTGAGTGGTAATTTCCACTAACTTGAACTTCTACCATAGGTGATTTTGTTTAAGATTAAATTATTGAAGATTGTATTGGTTTGGTTAATAGAGAATCCCAGTGACACTACCTCCCTCTCAATTTATGATAAATAGGCTTCATATAACACAACTCTATTGGTTTAGGCCATCATTACTCTATTCAATATTAATTATACTTTGTCATTTTAACTTATAAACACTAATTATAACATTAAAATTATTATCAAGAGTATAGTTCTCAATGTTCATATTGAACAATATTCATAATTGACCAATGGTCATAAAATGGACAAAAAACTATTGTCACATTTGAAATTATAATCACTTCATTATTAATAAGATATAATTTTGCTTAGTAAAAAATAATACAAAACACATTTTATCAGGGAAAAAATATCATTGAAAAAAGTATAGGTTGTTCCATTATTCTCCCCTTAAGAATTTTCATCCCTTAAATTTCAACTCATTCTCTCAGTTGAGAAGAGGAGAGGGTACTTCTTCTTCATTATCTCTTTGGGTTCCCACATCACTTCTTCATATTTATGGTTACTCCACAACACTTTGATGAGGTGGGTAGTCTTGTTGCATATAAAATTGTCTCTATGGTTCAATATCTCCATTGGATGCTCCTCATAAGATAGGTTATGATCTAGTTGGCCCACTTTAGGACTCAGTACATGTGGAGGGTCAGGTATATACTTATCAAGAGAGATACGTGGAATACATCATAATCTTGATCTATATTTGGAGGAAGTAAAAGCTGATAGGCCACGGATCCTATATGATAAACTATTTTATAGTGAATAATGTACCTAGGAATATGATTACCTTTATTTCAAAACTATATGAATCTATTTCAAGGTGAAATTCAAAGGAATACTTTATCACCAACATCAAAATCCATGTCCCTCTGACGGTTTTTAGAATAGTTCTTCTACCATCTCTGAGCACCCTTAACGTGTTATTAGATGGAATGAACCTTTTCTGCCACCTCTTATACAAGATCAAGACTAAGTAGTTTTATCCCACCAACTTCATCCCAACATGTAGGATTTCTTTATCCCTTCCGATATAGAGCTTCATAGGGTTCCATATGAATACTCGAATAGAAGCTGTTTTTGTATGAGAACAAAAATAATGGGAGATGTTGATCCCATCCAAATTTAAATTCCATTGAGTATGTTTTCATCATTTCATCAAGTGTTTAAATGGTCCTTTCAGACTAACCATCAGTTTGGGGGTGATAGGCCATAATGAAATTCAATTCGATACTCATATCATGTTGAAGACTTCTCAAGAATTTTTATGTAATCCTTGGATCATGATTAGATATGATAGATAATGGTACACCATACATCCTTACCACTTCATTCACATTTATCTTTTAAAGTTGGTCAAGATATAAATCTTCTTGAATAGTGATTAAATGGGCAGTCGTGGGGAGATGATCCACTATAACCCATTTCACAATGTTTCCTTTTGATTTTCTTAGGAGACTAGTGACAAAGTCCATAGTGATAGTGTACCACTTCCATGTAGGTATGGGTAGTGGTTGTAATAACCCTTTTGTAAGTTGTCTCTCTTCCTTCACTTTTTGACACATCGAGAACCTTGTAGTGTAGTTGAAAATATCCATTTTCATGTTATCCAACCAATAATGATCACAAAGGTTCATATACATTTCAACAATTCTAGGATGTAAAGACAATGTAGAGTTATGAGATTAATCCATCAAATTCTTCTTTATTTATAGAATATATGTAACACATATCCTTATACAAAATTCCAGTACACCTTGTTGATCAATATTGAACATAGGAAAGTTCCCATTCTTCAGAGCCTCCATCTTATTATATAAAAATGGATCTTCTATTTGATATTTCTTGATATTCTCTAGTAATTATGGCTGAGAAATAATTTGGGATAGGTATGATGATTTTACTTCCCTTATGATTCCCAATTCAAGTTTTGCTCGGTCTTTGATCAAAGGATATCCTTGAATCCTCATCATTTTTAGCATGACATGGCCTTTCTTACTTAATGAATTGGTAACTTTGTTTTCTCTTTTAAGATGATAATGAATTGAAAAATCATAGTCTTTAATAAGTCCCAACCATCTACTCTCTCTCAAGTTCAATTCCTTTTATGTGATAAAATAATTCAAAATTTGGTGGTCTATGTCTATATCACATTTCTCTCCATAAATATAGTGCCTCCACATCTCCAGAGAAAAAAAACTACAACAAGATCCAGATCATTTGTAGGATAATTCTACTCACGAGGATTCAAATTTCGATATGAATAAACAATCAACTTTTTATTTTTACTTAAGACGTACCCAAGCCCTTTCATAGATGAATCACTAAAAATAGTGAATCTTCATCCGATAGAGTGTAGAGTTAACATAGGTGCGGTAACCAATCTCTTCTTTAGATCATGGAAACTTATTTCTTACTCCTTTTTCTAGGTGAACATGGACATTTTTCAAGTTAACTTGGTTATTAGATTATAAATTCATGGAAAGTTTTTCACAAACCTTCTATAATATCCTGCTAAACCAAGGAAACTATGTATCTTAGTTACTATTATAGGATGAATCCACTCATCCACAACCTTTTTCATGGAAGGGTCAATTGATATTCTTTCATTGTTTACAATGTTCCCCAAGAAATAATCTTTTTGAAACCAAAATTCACATTTTATAAACTTTCCAAATAGACACTCCCTCCTTGCAGTTTGAAATATAACCCTTAAATGATCCTTATACTCCTAATGAATTTTGGAATATATCATAATATCATTAATAAAAACTATCAAAAATTTATCAAGTTAGTCCTTACAGGCTCTATTCATCAAATACATAGAAATAGTTAGAGCATTATTCAAACCGAAGGGAATTACAAAAAACACATAATGACCATATCTTGATCGTAACACAGTATTTGGAATATCTTATTTCTTCACCCTTGATTGATGATAACTAGATCGTAGATGAATCTTAGAGAATAATTGAGCCCCATGAAGCTGTTCAAATAAATAATCAATCCTTGGAAGATGGAAATTGTTCTTCACTGTGATCCCATTAAGTTCTCTATAATCAATGAATAGCCACGTTGATCCATCCTTATTCTTTACAAATATAACAGGTTCTCCCCAAGGAGACATACTTGGTTAGATAAACCCCATCCCCAAAAGATCTTGTGGTATTTTCTTTAATTCATCAAGATCCACATTTTCCATTCTATATGGGGTATTTTATATTGGTTTGGATCTTGACATGAGTTCAATGGAGAAATCTACCTCTCTTTCTGGGGGAGGTCCAGGTAACTGAGGAAATATTTCAATGTATTCCTAAATGATGGGGACATTATCCATTTTTATACTTTCATTTACTTATTCATATTCACTGATAATTTTTATAAATAAGTTTATGGTAGATTCTTCTAGACAAATCTAAGGTCAAGATATATCTACTTTGAAGATAACTTTAGGTTTTCCATTCAAGACTATGTTGATTTCCTTACTAGTGAAGTTGATCTTAGCATTATAATTTGAGATCTATTCCATCCCTAGTATAGTGTCAAATTCCATCAGGGGAATGACTACTATATTTTTATGATAATATTCTCACAAAAGTGAATAATATAGTTTCTACACACTACTGATTCTTGGATAATATGTCCCAAAGTCTTGATTGATAACTCTAATTCTAGAATTTCAGGTATTAATTCAATACTATTTGAAAACTTGGAGGAAATAAAGGAATGAGTAAAACCTGAATAAAAAAAAATATTCTAGATTTTATAGAATAATGAGAGTACCTTCTACCACATCATTTGGAGCTTCAAATTTAACTCTCGTGATAAAAAAATCCAAACCTTTCTCTCTTGTCCTATGATGAGGTTGATGGTGATTACCCTCCATTAACATCATATTTGTACAGTGATTGGAAAAGTGCCCAAACTCTACACACATGAAGCATTGGACTTAAGGATGGACCTAGACTATCTTCAATTTATCATTAGTGGTGAGAAGTTGAGGCTTCACCTCACTAAGAAAGTTTTGAGAAATATGGCCATCCCTTCCGCACTTATAACATTTCTCACTCTCGGGAAATTGGTTCCTCAAATGTTTATTCCCACATTTGTTGCATGTGGGAAGTTTCACTTTCTTTCATCCTCTTTCATGATGAAAGTTCCTCCCCAATGTTTTCTCCAAATATCTCTTCTCATCATTAAATCTATATGACCACTACATCTCTATGAACTCCAGTTAAACCTTCCTAGAACTTCTCACTATCTTCTCATAGCTATAATAGTATCTATTGGCTAGGTTCATCCATATATGAGGTCTTATTCCACCAAATAATCTATCAACCATTCCATTATGTTCTATAATAAAGATGGAGGTGTTGCGATAAAGTATCATAAAGTTCATCTCATAGCTTCCCATAGATTCATTTTACTTTGGATTAAACACTAAGAATTCCTTATCCATTTTTTTCTCATTGAATAAGGGAAATATTAATTGAAGAAGGATCTCCTAAAATCTTCCCACTCCATATCTTCAATATACCTTATTGGATTCATTTTTAATCAGTTTCCACCACTAATCAGCTTCTCCCTCTAAGAGGTACACAACTAGGGTGACTTTCTCTTGTTTAAAACAATATAGTATATAAAATATCTTTTCTATAGAGCTTATCTATTGTTAATAAATCAAAGGGTAGTTATATCCAATTAAAGAGATGGTCATTGTAGCATAAATGAATTAATGGAAATTTATTCCCTTTGAGGCGAATCTAGTCTCTCGGCTTGATTCAAGTTATTTCTCATAACTCAATCTAGTTGATTCATCATTCTCATGAAGTTTTCCATTCCATCTTCTATTAGAGGGATGTTAGTGCATGGTCCTTTTCACTCACCATTTACACAGTTCCTCCCATTTCTAACCATTTTCTAAAAAAATGGAAACTTAGTGAGAAAGATGTTTCTTTTAATAAAAATTATAACTCTAAAGGAATTATATACCTTTAAACATCATGTTTAAATATGTTATTCATTAACAATGATTACATTTTCTATAAATCCTTCATAATAGTTCATAAAAATACTATGATTAATCAAACATATCCCCCAGGGAGTGTAAAAGGAGGAGTGAAAAAAGTCCTATTTTCATGCATCGGTTCCCATTCGAGTCTATCTCAAAGTGGTGTTCTCAGGTTTTACCCCCAGATACATCTCTACTAGAGTACATCCACTTTTTCATATCCAAGTGAGTATTTATTTTCTCAAAAACCACTTACCTAATATTTAACAAAAATACCAAGATGTTTACCTATATTTGAACATTTATATAGGGTTCTTACACATGTTTTAAAATTTTAATTTTCAAAAATAAATAAACCATCCTTTGACACCAACTATATCATTCTGACTTTTTAAAACAAAAACTTTTCATTATACTATACAAAACATATGATATTTTAAATTTTAGTTTCTTGGAAACATGGTACATATTACATGAAAACATAAAACTATATTCTAAACAATGTGAATGGATTTTTCATTGTTTCGTCCTAAGTAATTTTTCTGCATATCATAACCTGGGGACATACATCAATGGAAAGTGTGATCATAAGGCCTAATAAGAGAAACCAATAGAAACAATTTATATGCGATCTTTTGAAATATCAATAAGAAATTGAGGAATATCATAAAGGAATGAGAAAAGGAAAAATGGGAATATAATAATACAAATAACTTTAATCATAACATGGAAATTTGTATAAAACATATAAATGAGATATTTATAATCATTTCACCATGGTTTTTCACCGAGGTCTCATAAAAATTAACAAGGTTATTCACCAAGGTATCATAAAACATGTTATCTCTAGAGATTAAATTATTTTCACAATGAATTGGAGAACTATCAGGGTGAACCATTAATATGTATTAATTAATGTGATCCTTATATATTATAATCAAACATTTCATAAATAATTCATGAAGAATAAAATAAATGGGTTTCGTATCAAAATTATGGCATTTAAAAGTGCTTAAAGAATATGATCATTATGTCATTTTTAACCCACAAAAACAGGAATATGGGTTTTATGTATGTAAAAATCAAAATAAAATAAATCATTTTAAAATATTGGTAAATACCCTTAGAAAATAAAGAGGTTTGAGTATTCAATTAAAAAAAATAAAAGGTAATTTCTTGAGTATAAGAGAGAAGTTTTGAGAAGTAAAATCGGCAATATAATGGGTACAAAACATAGTTTTAGAAAAGGGTAAAAAGAGATTGGATAGGGGTATACCATTGATAAAAAATAATTTGGTAGTAAGGTAATTAATAAAAATGAAATAATATATATTTATCATAACATTAAAAATACATATACAAAATAGGTTCTGGAAACGAAGAGAAAAGAAGGATATTTCCCTTACCTTAAAGAGTAGTTCCAAAAACATAAGGATCGAGTCCTTGTGGGATTGAGGAAAACTTGTAATGATTACTTGGGAGGTAAAAATATCATATAATTGTTGAGGATGAAATGTTAGTGACATGAAATGGATAAATGTTTGGTCATTTATAGAAAAAGTGGGGGATTTTTTAATTAATTTCTAAATAAAGGCCATGGACACCTAAGTAGTGGTAAATGAAAAACCATGGGCTTGCCCATGGTATTTTCAAATGGTATTGGACACTAAAGACCCATATTATGTTATTTTAACCCACAAGATCCCACCATAATTTGATAATACTTATTTTGGCAAGAAAAATGAATGTTTTCACAAAATAACATTTTTAAAGTTAAAGTTTCCATTTTAGAATTTCAAAAGTAAATTATATATTTGGGAATTGATGAAAATATATTAAAATAATTGATATTAATAAAATTAAAATGTTAATCCATGTATTTTAGTTAATTATTTATTAAATCATTATTACATAATTAAGATTTCATTAACATACTGAAAAACTCAAAATGTATTTTTACTATTCACAAAAATAAAGTATTTTAGAAAATTATCAAAAATTCACTATAACCTAATTTAGACATAATGATTTAAAAAATGATATTTATTTTATCATAATAATTCCCTAAATATTATAATTTTAACTTTTAAATATAAAAACCCTTATTTATTAAAAATAAGAGTGGATTGAAAACGCATAGTAAAATTTATGACACTTGAAAAAAATATCATTTATTTATAAATAAGAGTTTTTAATCATAATATTTCATTAAAATGAACATTATTCATAATAAATTTGTTTATTATAATAATTATTTCTTTTATGAAAAGTAAAATCTTTATCTAAAAAATCAATTAATCAACTTCCTTCTCAATTTTATTAAGTGAAACTATTCTTAAAACACAAATGATGGAGTTAAAATTTTATTTATACAATGGAATTATAAGTTAAGTAACATGGGACTTGATAGATAACCCCTTATAACACCTGAATATTACCTAAGGGTAAGGCGTGTGATGCCGATTGATTCATGGAGTAGCTCTTCTAACATTTCTCAAGTGGAAATTTCCATTAACTTGAAATTATCCTGTAAGCGATTTTTTTCAAACTTCACTTGTTGAATATTGAGTTGGGATTGGTCAAGAGAGAAGCCCGGTGGTTTTACCTCCCTATTAATTTCTTATAAATGGGATTTTTATGACACAAATCTACTGGTTAATATAATCTTTACTCATTTTTTCATTAATTATACTTTGTTATTTCTACTTATAAACACTTATTATAATGTTAAAATTATTATCAAAGTATAGTTCCCATTGATCATATTGAACAATTTTTATAATTTACCAACAATCATATAATGATCATATAATGATCAAAACCTGATGGTCACATTTCAAATTATACTCACTTAATTATTAATAAGATATAGTTTTGTCAAGTACAAAATAATATAAAACACATTTACTCAGAAAAAAAATATCATTCAAAATGTATGGGTCATTACAATCTAGGCCTATGATTGCCATATTTTGAGCTATAATTTTAGATTTTTAGTGACATTACACATAAATATCCTCCATTAGAGTTTTATAAAGGTAAGTATGAGAATGAACCAGTGGTAGTGGAGTCGGCACAACCTATTGCACAAGTATCTCTCATGGATTAGTATCTCTAAGAGAGTATACTTTATGTCCCACAGTCTATGGGACATGTGGTGTGGAGGGTTTGGACAACCATATAAGAAATGGATTGATATTTCCAATTGAAACATATAAATATCTTCATGGGTTATGGTGGAACTTAGGCTATTGAGTTCTTCATAAAGTCAACGTGGACCATATTTGACCAAGTCAAGACACCTATGAAGTATAGGGTGAATCTCAATACATATATGGTTTGTGGACCAACCATGAAAAAGTGGGATTCTCTTTTTTAATATGATCAGCATGTTGGAATGACATGGATGGATTTTTAGGATATATTATTTAAAAAGTATTTCCAAGAAAATATAAGAGAGGACTAATCTAGAGAGTTCATATAGATTTTTTAGGGAGGCATGTTAGTTATGAAATATGTCACCCACTTTAATAACCTGTTTCATTTTGTTCCTATGATATAAAGTGATGAGATAACCAATGTTTTGTGTTCTGAGGATGTACTGAGGCATATGATAATAGGTAAACATTTTTCACTCGATGTCATTTACTGAGGTTATGAATTATTCCCTCATTTATATGTGTAAACAGATTTAGAGTAGGCCATTGGGGGGAGATATTTCTTCTTCTAGACTTAGTAAAGGGGTTTAAGGTAGGAGAAATAAATGGCATGTTGATTTTTACCAATGTAGAAACTAGAAGGCTAGTTAGGTGTTGGCTAAAACAACTTTGTATTTTTGTGTAATTTTGTTGTTGGTAAGTTGAAAAAACGATCTTATGTGATTATTAGAGTAATTTTATGGATTCATATTAATATATAATAACTAATTAATTATTAAACTCCATCAAATAATAGTTCAATGTAGAAGATATATCCCACACCATAGATCATGATCTATTCCATATAATGTGTTTTATTTATAAATAATGCACTATATTACATCTAAATATTCTATAAAGGTGATATTGGAGGGTAAATTAAAAATATGTCCATACCATAGTCACCCTGGTTATGCCACAATGATTTCTAAAAGGGTAAAAAAGAGTTAAGCCCGCTCAAGGCCAACACCTGATCAACCTCCAAAAAAGTTGTGGACTAAGTTCAAGTGCCACATAGCCAAGTGGGATGGTAGACATGTTTATGTGATAAACTATTTATATAGGCACATGTGAATGTGAAGGATTTCCATGACATAGGTGAGACCATAAATTTAGTTCTTAGACTATCATGTATGAGGAAGAATGGGAGGTATTAGGTTAGCACCAACACTAGTTTGACACAATTGAGCAACTAAAAGGATTTGGTTTATTATATGTAACATCTTTTCAAGAGAAATTTCTAATGTGTGATTCATATATAAAACACTATAACATAGTCAAATGAATACTGAAGTATAGGTGTTTTTGAGGATTTTTTGTTCTACTAGAAAATTATAGGTTTCTATGATGTGGAGAGATGTCTATGTTGTATTCCATTTGAAAGAGAAGATGTCTATTCTGAATCTATGCCTTGCATTGTAGAGGGTCAAAATTTAATAGAATCAATGATTCCAAGAATCTAAAGTTCATCACGATGCCACACCATGGTAGAAGTGGCTATTCCATAGTAATTTTAGCAAACAAATCAGTTAGAGGAGATATTTCTAGAGATTATGTGAGATTTAATAGAGGAGTTACTATGTGAGAAGTATGAATCTAGTTATCTAAAGGTGCACATGCCACAGTGTGATTGACCACAATATAGTGAATTTTGAGAAAAAGAAATTTTCACCATAGTGAAGATCACCACTCCACATCATATGAAAAAATGGGGAATGATACATTTCACTATAATAGACAACTCCATAACTTGGTAGCTTTTAGTTCCATCCCAAAACCAAATGGGGAAGTAAATGCTTGGATATCCAATTGTCTAATTTAGATTAAATTTTTATTTATAACCAAATTAATCATAGGGGACACTTGGCATAATACAAGATATAATAGATTCAATCCTAAACATTAGATTGAATGAAAATATAAGAGGGTATCCAAAGAGATGGAGAGAGATTCAAAGGAGTATATAGAAGGTTATTATTTAATGATTTAAAACAAGTATGTAGGAGAAAATTCCAAGAGTATCATATTCAGAGAACATTATAAGAGGGTGAAAAAGATACAAACCATGTAAGGTGTATTATACAGATATTATTCTTGTGAATAGTATCAATATGGTGATAAAGGGAACAATGAGTATATTTTTGTTGAGTGGTAGTTAGCTTTCTCATCTTATTTGAACAATGAGTTTAAAGGGCTAGTGTAAAAAAGTATTAACCGAAAGAAGCATTTTTATCTATTTTTTTAATTAAAACATCATCAATACTATGATTTTTTGACTTTGATAATTATGGTGAACCAATAAAAATTCATTAGGTTCCATTTACAACTTTAATAACTTTTCAAGAGAATGTGAGGGGAGAAAAGGTATGTTCCACACACTGAGAGAAAGGTATCATGGTTATTGGATTTAAGGGTTAAAATATGTATTACCTTTATTCACACACACCCTCTCATAGTAATTCCCTTGATAATTTACAAACAATTTGTATTAAAGGGATGGTTTTGACAGTCATATTTTCTCTCTTAATCATGCAATAGTAGCAATTTGAATCAAAAAGGAATTCTATTATGAAACGGAAACAATTTAAAGCTATAGAAGAACATGATTCAACCCTACTTTAGATTATTGGGTATTGAGGTGTGCATAAAAACTATGCATGGGATCACAATGAAAATGGAATGTAGAGACTTATTTGAAAGGGTCCAAAAACACTAGTGGAATAAAATGTTTAACACGTCGGATCTATATAACCGACGTCCAAAGCTGTAAAAATTGATTTATCACGTTATTTATTTTATAAATGATGTGATAAATCAATAAGAATCCATTTTTACATCGGTTATTTTATAACTGATGTAAAAAATAATGATATTAGCTTTATTACGACAGTTATTTTATAACCGCCATAAAAATCGAATCTGGCCGCTTTATCACATCGGTTATAAAATAACCAACGTGATAAAGGAAATATCGGTAATATATCACTTCAGTTATCAAAATAACCGATGTGATAAAAAACCATTGAAGAATGTTCTAGGTGGTGGGGGGCTGTCTATATGATTCGAAAGATGGTAACTCCAATGGAATTGAAGAAATGATTTGTGATATTGCAATAGAAGAAATTAAGATAGAATCGATAGTTGCATGTCTATATAATGATGCTGAAAAACCATTGTATCTTGGTTATATGGATTTTATGGTTTTATAGGTGGTTCTAAGATTTATTAACCCAAAGTCGAAACATGGATGGAGTGACAGAAGTTTTACAGAGATGCTACAATTAATGAAAGACATTCTTTGAAAAGATAACGATCTTCCAGATTCACATTATAAGGCCAAGAAAATATTATCCCTGATGGGATTGGGATACAAGAAAATACATGCCTATCCAAATGACCATATTATATATAGGAAGGAATATTAATTTCTGTCATAGTGTCCAAAATGTGGGATATCACGGTATAAGTTGAAAGAAAAATCACAAGATGATGTAGAGATTGTAAAGATCACTTCAAAGGTATTTTGGTATATTCCAATAATTCATCATTTGAAACATTTATTTTCTAATTCACATGATTCAAAAATGCGAAGATGACATGCTGATGAGCAGATATGTGATGGAAAAATACATCATCCGAAAGATTTTTCAAAATGGATGAAAATTGATGAGCAGTAGACTACATTTGGAAATGAAATTAGAAATCATAGACTAGGGTTGTGCACATATGGAATGAATCCATACCAAGCCCTCAGTAGCACACATATTTCATGGACTGTTCTATTATTAATTTACAACCTCACTCCTGAAGTTTGTATGAAGCACAAATATGTCATGTTGAGTATAATGATCTCTGGTCTGAAGCAACCTAGAAATGATAGTGATGTTTTCTTGTCACCATTGATTGATGATTTGAAACTTTTATGGGAGGATGGTATTAGGGTGTCTGATTCTTATAAAATGGAATATTTTCAGATGCATGCAGTACTTATGTTCACTATAAATTACTTCCCAACATATGGAAATTTATTTGGATACAGTCTTAAGGGGCATAAAGCATGTCCATTTTGCGAACAACAGACTTCATATTGTCAATTGCATTATGGGAGGAAAATAGTGTACATGGGTCATCGAAAGTTTTTGCCTATGGATCACTCTTATAGAATACTAAAAAAGGCATTTAATATCTCACAAGAATTTTATATAGCTCCAAAACCTTTATCCCTTGATGTGTATTTTGAGAGGGTGGAAAACCTTGATGTGACATTAGGGAAGACACAAAAATCTGGTAATGATAGACATATTTGGAAGAAAATGTCAATAATTTTTGAGCTATCATATTGGAGATATCATGAAGTTAAACATAATATTAATGTCATGCATGTGGAGAAGAATATCTATGATATTTTTATTGGAACATTTTTAGATATTAATGTAAAGAAAAAATATGGGTTTAATGAAAGATTTGACTTACTATCAATGGGAATACGTTTAGAGTTAGCTCCCACTTCTAAAGGAAGATGAACATTTCTTCCCCCGAATTGTCATACATTATCCAAGAGGGAGAAAATTAGCTTTTGTCAGTGTCTATATGATATCAAGGTGCCTCAAGGTTATTCTTCAAATGTAAATTTTTTTATCTCATTGAAGGATTTAAATTTGATAGGTATGAAATCTCATGATTGTCACGTCATGATACAACAACTTCTACCAGTTGTATTGCATATAATATTTCCCATCAGTGTCAGAAAGACTAAAATTAACTTGTGTTATTTTTTCAATTCAATTTTTAATAAGGTGATTGATGTGAATTCTTTGAACATTTTGGAGAAGGATGTAATTTCTATACTTTGTCAATTGGAAATGTATTTTCCTCCATATTTTTTTTTGATATAATGGTTTATTTAATGATTCATCTGGTTCTATAAATAAAGATTTTTGAACCTATATATCTTCATTGGATGTATATTTTTGAAAGTTATATGAAAATATTTAAGGGTTATGTTAATAATACATATCAAACTGAAGCCTCCATTATTGAAAATTATATTTTTTGTGGAGGTTGCAGAGTTTTTTACGAGCTACTTGGCTGCGGCGGAACACATAGGTTTTCCTTCATCTCGCCATGAATGAGTTAATAATGAGGGAAATGAGATTCATGGATTGAAAGTCAAATTATTATCAGCTGAAGAGATGAAGAAGTTATAATTAGACATCCTGAATAACATACTTGACGCACAACCATTTATCACATTGCATATTAATGAGTTGAAACAATTTCATCCAAAGAAAAATGAAATGTGAATTTTGAATGAGAACAACAATTTTTTTATCATGGATTAAAAATACATTTCTTAGAAGATCATATGTATTAGATACATTAGGATGGATAGTGGGTGGTCTATATTTAAATGTGATAATATGGTCTGGTTATGACATTAATGGCTATACATTTTATACGAAAGCTTAGGACAACAGAAGTGCAGTTCAGAATAGTGGTGTATTGGTGTTTATAGAAGTAATGTATTTTTTTGAGTTTTAAAGACTAAAACCCAATTTATGCATCAAGTTCATATTATGGAGTTATTAAATAAATACAGGATATTGATTACTTTAAAATTAAAGTTCTTGTTTTTAACTGTAAATGGTTTATCGGTAACAACAGTGTCAGATACGATGAATTTGGAATGAAAGTTATCAATCTGAATATATTAGACGACACCACTGATTCTTTTATAATGTAAACACATACACAATAGATTTTCTATGTAGTTGATCAATCAGATATGTAGTGGTCTGTTGTCTTACACTGGAAAAACAACATGTTGGTGATGATAAACTTGATGAAGATGCCGATTTATGTGAGATACCTACTTCCGTGGAAGGATTAGTAGAATATAATGATGAGAATGTTGAAGACATGGTTTGTTCCATAAGGAATTATCATGATGAATGAATTTGGGAAAACAATCCATTTTTAGATTCCTAACATTACAGGTAACATATGTTTATTTCTTGTTTATAGTTATTATTTTCATAAAATATTATGTATTGTAATTTTTTTCTTTATTAAAACGCATAATAAAACAAATAAGTAGAAGTTTTTGTTTATTTTAATTTTTTTAGTGTAGTTTACTATGTTTACCATAGTTTACCTTTACGTAATTTTATATATTTATCGATTTTGTTGATTGAAAATTACACTACCATGTTTAACATGTTTACTGTAACCCCCCACCCCCAACTCATTGGCTTGAGGAGGTGGTGAGGGTTACTTGGCCTTAACCGATGTTCCCAAGGTGCCAAAGGCTGGAAATAAATGCCGAGGGATTTGAGGAATAGTGGGGAATGATTTTCCCTTAAGAAGATAACCCAACTCAACCAACCAAAAACTAAAGATGGATGAACTATCAAACCCAACCATGTGATACTAACAATCCCATCAAAAACCCTAAAACCATTCAACTAGACATGCCCACAAAACATCAGAGTACAAAGAAATAACTAAATGACAAAACACCATGAGACATGACACCACCACAACTCCACACCAAGCTCCAAGATCCAAGCTCCACCAAAACATAACAATGCACCACTAAAGAAGGGTGATGCCTTACCTTTCCCCACGTCACGGTACACAAAATCTGCAAAGACACCAAAGTACCAAAGAAGGGTCTGAGTATATCTACTCAGTAAGATTTTCCCAACTGACTTCCCTACACATGCCACTAGGATAAAACTATTATCACATTTATATAAAACATTTTATATAAATCAAAACCAAGATACCAATTGTTTATGATCCAAACATGCCATAAGCCAAACATGCCACACATGGAAGAAAAATGAACCATTCCATTCAAAGAATCCAATTCAACTATGCCACAAGACTATTAACATTTTCATATTTCACTCATAAGCCCCATCTACAAACATCACCAACAAAGCACACAACAAACCATGGTGGTGCTTCCCATCCAACCCATTCATTACCAATCCAATCAAGTGGTACTTCCTTACCACTTTCTATTGATGGTGGCCCTTCCATCCACTATCCATACCCTTTTTATAGTGTAACTTTCTCATCCACTCCACCACATCCAAACATCATCCACCCAATGATATCACCCATTTCCACACAAGCCACAACAATAATCATGCATTATTATCAATAGAAACAAATACCATTTCCATGCCAAACACATTTCAATATCACCCATTTATTGAAATCAATACTCATTATCACCATCATTACCATTTTAAAATCACAAATTTAAAATTAACCAATTGAGCCCATTTCAACAAAACCCCAATTTCATGCCAAAACCCTGAAATCATCACCCATTTGATTTTCCAAAAAAATTCACACATCATTATTATAATTAAACTAAAGAAACCAATTTAATTGTAAATGAACTTCACATTTCAACCTATTAAAGTTGAGAGAGAAGCCACCTACCTCTTACAGTTTTGTGAAATCAACCCTTCGCCAAAATGCACTCCAAACTAGGTGAACGCCTCCTAGAAACCACATAAAAAACCCTTCCCTTACATAAAAAATCTCAACCTTTAACACACAAAGGCAACAAAACCCTAGATCTACATGAAAACCTTGTAGATTAAGTAAACTAAGAGAGGGATATGGATAATCCTAAACAAAACCTTAAAAACCAAAAATGGGACTTACCTGAGGAGAACCGCCTTCGATCCACCAAGAAACCCCTTCAATTTGCCTCCAAAATGAGCTAAGGAGCTCCCCCAACCTCTAAAAACAAGAACTACCATGTGAGCCATGAGTGGGATGAAGAAGGAGGGAAAATGGGAAATCACGAGTGGCCCGGGACTTAAAAACCCAAACTTTAAGTAGCCGCATGATGACCCCGCATGGTTTGGAAAACAGTGCGCCAACCGTGTGGTTTCCACTGTCTTACCCCGGGACTTGACATGAATTTCCTGCACGGTCTGACAAACCATGTGCTGCCTATGCAAAGGTCGTTGTCAAGGGTATTTGGTTTCCGGGGATGGCTGTACGATTTGTCAGACTGTGCTCCAACCGTGCACCAACCGTGCACCCCTGCACAACCTCCACAACATTAAAAGTTTTTACCAAAATTTTCCCAACTTCAACCAACCACTTCAAAAAGAATAAATGAACTGAAACAAAGGTCACATACCTCAAACCAAGGGTACTACATTTACCATATTTTCTATTGTTTAACATGCTTACCATATTATCCATGTTTACTATTACGTAACTTAGTTCAATTTTCCATTTTCTATTTACATTAGTATTGTAATATTTGAATTTTTATATTTGTGAACTAATGTTTCTTTCTTTGATTTGAAGGATAATGAAAGATAAATCAGTTGATTAACCACATGATTCTAGAAATGAGCATAATGATCATTCATTTGGGGAGGAACATTCACATGATCCTCTTGATGTTCCCCAATCTTCCTCATGTGCTCCAATAACGACAAAGAGTTCAAGAGTTGGTAAACGTGAGTGCACACGTTTACCAAAATTATCACTTGCCCATACACATGACTAGATGATACTCATTGAGTTTGATAAGAATGATATTCCTAGAGGTACAAATGAAAAAGATTTTAAGAGTTTTGTATTAACTCAGGGTAAGAGAAAAGTATACATTTTGTATAATGATCGGAGAAGTGTGGAAAAATCGATAATATCTCAGTTGTGGGAGAAAATTTTGGTAAGTTCTTTTCTATTGTGTTAATATTCTTTAAATGTTTCTAGTATAATATGTTTTACCTCTTCATTATCAGATGCCATTTTATATTCCTGACTGTGGAGGAGTCAGGCAGAAATAGTTATCGATGGATTCTAGGAGATAGAGGGATTTCAAATCAACCCTCACATCTGATTTCATTTTTGGTCATAGGATTCATGACAATCCATGTCATATATATTCTTTCATAGATGAATACACATGGAGAATTTTTTTTGAAAGTATATGAAAAGATTCATTTTTGGTAAGGGCAATGTAAACTTTTATAAGATTTCTTATATAAATTAACTTATTAATATTTTGTTAATGATTTATTATTATGAATATATAAAAAACAAGGAAATATCATCATTAGATCCAGTCTAAAAATGTATACCCTCATAGTTTATCTAAGAGAGGGTATAAATTATTGGAAGAAAAAATGATGGCAGAAAAATTACAAAAACTGAGAGCTGAGTCTCCAAGCTGTGGAGAGGTTTCCCTTCTATCCCCTCCATCTGGACATGAAAAATAGAAGAGAGTTTAGTTGGGAAAAAAGGGAAATATATTTCAAACTATTTGAGAATTGTAGCTGAGAGGATTGTAAGATATTTATTTTATTTATTTAAGTTAACTATATTGTTCATCCATCCAACGGCCCGAAGGCCTTCATTTTTTTTATTGATTCTGATAATCCACATTTCAAGGGGTGAGGTAAAACCCTTACAAGGCCCATAGGCGTAAGTATTACATGGCCTGTAGGACTTAGAGGAATTCATTTTCCCGTAGGCTTCAAACATTACATACAACCCAAACTCACTACATGGAAATGCTCCTCCCCAACATCTTCATCGTGAAATCAGCTCTCCACCTTCGCATTGCTATTCGGCTAGGAGTTCCCGTGCATGTACAGGCTTGTCCCAATGGCAAGTGCCATACCCTCTCATTGTTGCAATCCATTTAGCTTCTGTTGTGGTGAAAGCTCCTTGCTCATCCTCATTTTAGAGCTTGTTCTTCATAGGTCTTCTGGTATGTATCTAAACTTAAGGTAGCCCAAAGGCCTTGAGGTGGCCCTAAGGCCTTACTGAACCTAAGTCCTGGGTGGCTCGAAGGTCTTAAAGGACTCAGGGACCAAATCGATGGCCCAAAGGCACAGACAGGGGCATATTCCAGACTACTATAGTGCCAAATAGTGCCTGCTACAGTTCTAGCTGTAATATCTACTATAGTACTGCTATAAGAATCTCTTGAGGAGAAGAGCTCATAGGGGGTATTTACAGCTACTGGGAGGCAAGATATTTTATTTTCAGCATTGGGAAAGCCCAAACATCCTGGTCGTGTATGAGGATATCTAATGGGTATATTGGTAAGAATAGTGTTTCCTTGTTCTTCAACTTCTTCCATTAATGGTGTTTATACAAAAAATAGAATCCTTGGAGGCTAAATATTATAATATTAATGTGATGATGGAGGAAAATATTTGAGCATCGGTGCAATCTATGTTTGTAGACATGAAAAGACAATTTCAAACTGCAGCTCCCACTCCTCCACCTCCCCCCTATAGACCCCATTATCTATCGTCCACCTCTTCCAGTAGCTCCCACTCCCCCAACTCATCCTACAAACCCCATTTCTTATTCTACTCCTCCACCGTAGCTTCTTACTTATTTTGAGTTGTATGTTGATGATCCTCAACATCATACAGTTGCATATGGGATGGTATATTGTATAGGAGATACAGTTTATCATCAACAGTTAGAGGTAGAGCATCATACGATCACTGTGCAAGATATTATAGATAGATCCGCTCGAGTACCATTACCTACAGATGAGGTGATGATAGTTGGACATAGTAACAACCATTTTTTAATTTGGCTATCCAGACCTCTACGACTCATTACCATAGAGGTATGTATGTTATATCTTCTATTTTTTATTAAAGTTGTTTTTACATATGAAAACTAATATATTTTTCTATTTATTTTTATAATAATACATCAATGTTAAATAAATACTATATAGACAACAATAAAGACAAATGGCTATGACATCATATACAGATTCTATTAGTCTTGACATATTGTTAAGATATTCAAATTTCTTGGGGGATCATTATAAGTTTCCAATGGAAGCTCATGTTTGTGGACATGAAATAAATAGGGGAATTTTTAAAATTGATATCATGGAGCTTGGTACTGGAGATAAGTTAGGCATCAACATGGTGCACATTTTTTCCATGTAAATCTTAACACATTTTTCCCTACATTATATTTATTAAAAATGTATACTTAGTTCTGTTTTATATTAGGTATCTTTATAACGTGTGTGAGAAGAATGAGCGGACATATGTATATGGATTCATGGACTTACATTTGATTTCTCCTGAAGCACATGCATTGGATGAGGAACAAAGAATTCTTTATATTACTGAAAGATTTGAACAGAATATAATTACACAGTGTTGGGTGATTCATTTTTGTGAGAGGTATGAAACATATCTCTAGAAAAGAGTTCATTATCTTTTAACCTAAAAAACCACTAACCTTAAATTATCTTTTATTAGTGATAATTGGATGTTAGGTGTTTTTTTCCAAAGGGAGAAAACACTTTATTGGATATGCTCTGTCCATGGCGATGTGCAGGAAAGTTTTAAGAATATGTTGGAAAAGTAAGTTTAAATTTCTTAATATTTGTATATATTATAAAGAATTATAAATTTATTTTATTCGTATTATTTTTTAATAGGGGATGGGTCTACTTTCGAAAAATCACAAAGAAAAGGAGTGCCAAGATCAAATATGTATAAGTAAAGGTAAAAATCCATTTATAATTTGTAATTTTTGATGTATTACAAAAAAAATAATATTTTGAATTTACACTCATTCAAAAAGAATTTTCATGAACAACAAGGTGTCATCGAATGCGAATATTATATGTTAAGACTTATGTATGAAATAATTACAATGGGAATTCTTGTGAACTTTGACATGGAAATATTTCCTTTTAAATATTGACATTGTAAGATTTACTTTTAAACTTTTCTATAATATTTCATTTGATTTATTCATTATACATGTTAACTACTATCCTTTTAATTTGTAGCTATTTGATGACCCTTAACCCTATATTTCTCAAGAGGTCAAACACTTACAAGTGGAATGGTCAAATTATTTTACAAGTTTAATTGGATTTTAGTTTGTTTGTAGTGTAAAAATGTAATTTTGAATATTGTCATTATAATTGTGTATTTTTTAGTCGTTTAGGTTGGATTTAGATTTTTTTGTGGACTTTGTAAGTTATGAATGTTATATATGTGACTATTTAATTTTGTGCTACTTATTATTTTGGACTAGTTCTGATGGTTTTTCTTGTATGGATTCTAGTCTGGGGGGTTTCCAGGGGTGTGGGGAGGTGTCCAGTGGGGTAGGGGGGTTTCCAGTGGTGTGGGAGGGCTGTACAGTTTAGTGGGGGGAGGGGTGTCGAAGATGGTGGGAGGCCTATCCAGGGGGTGTCCTGGGGTGTGTGGGGGTTCCCAGTGGGGTTAGGGGGCTTTATAGGGGTGTGGGAGGGCTGTTTAGTGGGGTGGGGTGGGGGGGGGGGGGGGTCGAGGGTGTCCATGAGGGTGGGGGGCTGTCTAGGGGGGGTGCAGGGGGGGGATGTCTAGGGTGCCTATGGGGGTGGGGGTATCCAGGAGGTTGGGAGGGCTGTCCAAGGGGGGTGGGGATGTCCATGAGGGTGGGGGGTGTCCAGGGTTGTAGGCAGGCTGTTTTATGGGGGTGGGGGTTTCTATGGGTGTGGGAGGATGTTTAGGGGGTTGGGGAGGGCTTTCCAATGGGGGGGGGGTGTCCAGGAGGGTGGGAGGGTTGTCTAGGGGTGTGGGGGGGGGGGGGGGGTCCCAGTGGGGTCAGGGGGATTTCCAGGGGTGTGGGAGGGCTGTCCAGGGGGGTGTGGGGGGTGTCCATGAGGGTGGGGGCAGTCCAGGGGTGTCCAAGGGTGTGTGTGTTTATCGGGGGGGGGGGGGGGGAGGTTCTAGGGGTGTGGGAGGGCTTTCCAGGGACGTGTGCGGGGTGTCTATGGTGTCTATGGGGTTAGGGGGTGTCTAGGAGGGTGGGAGGGGTATCCCAAGGGTAGGGGCTGTCCAGGAGCGTGGGGGGTGTCCAGGGTTGTGGGAAAGCTGTCCAGGGGGTGTGGGAGGGTTTCCAGGGGTGTGGGAGGTCTATCTAGGGGGTGTGTGTGTGGGGGGGGGGGTGTCCAGGGGGTGGGGGAGGGATGATCAGTGGGGTGGGGTGGGGGGGGGGGGGGTGTCTAGGAGGGTGGGGGGGGGGGTGTCCAAGGGTGTGTGTGTGGGGGGGGGGCAGTGGGGTCAGGGGTCTTTCTAGGTGTGCGGGAGGGCTGTCTAGGGGGATTGGGGTGGGGGGGGTATCCAAGGTTTCAATGAGGGTGGGGGTAGTCCAAGGTGTGTCTAGGGGTGTGTGTGGGGGGGGGGGGGGGTCTAGGTGTGTGGGATTGCAATCCAGGGGTCTGGGGAGGGTTGTCAAGTGGGGTGTGGGCTTTCCAAGGGTGTGGGAGGGCTATCCACTGGGGGTGGGGGGGGGGGTGTCCATGAGAGTGGGGGCAGTCCAGGGGTGTGTGTGGGGGGGGGGGTCCAGGGTGTCCATGGGGGTGGGGGTGTCCAGGAGGGTGGGAGGGCCATGTAGGGGGTGGAGAACTGTCCAGGAGGGTGGGGGTGTTCAGGGTTGTGGGCAGGCTATCTAGAGGGTAAGGGAGGGTTTCTAGGGGTGTGGGAGGGTTTTCCAGTGGGGGGGGGGGGGGGGGGCGTTGGTCTGTTTTTGTTCTATTTCAGGTATTCTTTTGGTTGAGCATAGTTGTGGGGGGTGTCCAGGGGTGTTGGGGGTTGTCTAGGGGGGTGGGGGCAGTCTAGGGGTGTGGGGGGGGGTGTCCAGTAGGGTGGGGGGTTTCTAGGGGGGGGGGGGGGGGCTATCCAGTGGGCTGGGGGGGGGGGGGTTGGTCCATTTTTGTTATGTTTCAGGTGTTCTTTTGGCTAGGTATAATTTTTCTTGAACAGATTAATTAAAAAAATCATTTTAACGTTGGTTATGTTATAACTGATGTAGAAAATGCATTGGGATTGGTTTTAATGTCAGTTATTTGAAAACCGATGTAACATATGCATGGGAATGGGTTTTACATCAGTTATTTTATAACCGACGTAATAAATGGAAAGGGATGGTTTTTTACACCGGTTATTTTATAACAGATGTAGTAGATATGTTCTCACATCCGTTATTATTTAACCGACATGGAAAAAAGCTTGGAAGACTGCTTTATCATGTTAGTTATTTGCATAACCGGCGTGATAAATGCCTTAGTGGCATGATTTAGGACGTCAGTTATTATATAACCGATGTTATAAAGTATATTCAATTTCGTTTTTTAAATAACCGACCTAATACATCATGACTCCGAAGCATTTTCCACGTCGGTTTTTGAGTAACCGACATGAAAAACACTTCAGTTTTTTGATTTTTACATCTATTTTAAAATAACGACGTAAAAAACAATATTTATAATGTCTTTGTAATAACATTTACCAAAAACTAATGTAAAAACTAAAAAATAACCATCGTAAAAAATGTTTTCTGGACTAGTGAAAGAACTAGATGTGGAGACAAAGGGAATAAATATATTAGGGGGATCTTTTTAAAACCATACTTACAACAAGGTAATATCCTAAAAAAATTCTCATTCCATGTGGGAAAAACTATTGAACATTTATGAAGGTGATTCCAATTTTTGAGATGTAAAGATGAAATTGCTATGGAATAACTATTAAGAACTAAGGATGAGTCTAACGAAAATTATTGATTCATTTTTTGATCGCCTAAATGATCTTTTTGAAGACATGAAATAACATGGATAACATATTTATGATAATAATATAGTGAATAAAATTTGTAGGAGTCTACCTCCATGGTTGGATTCCAAATTTTATGTACTTGATGATATGTATCCAAATGATGTTCTATTGGATAGCCTTTATAGAAAACTTGTTTTATATGAAATGATAAATAATGAAAATGAGTTTAGAGTGAAGGAAAACTCATAGAAATATTCTTTAAAGGCTATGAATATTCTCTCTATTAAATTAGACCCATTTGAAGATTCATTCAAGGGTGTGATGAATTTTATTTCCTCTTACCTTAAGATGGGAAAAGGAAAGCTCGAAGGGAAGATTTCACTTTCTAGTTTCTGATGTGGTAAGGTATTCCATAGTAATTACAAGTGTTTTAAAAAAATTCAATATGATTATTATGATGAATCTATGAATAATAATTTTATAGATGATGAAAGTAGGAGAACCCCATAGTGAAAATTATTCAAGAGGAAAAATTGGTTATCTCATGAAAATGGAAATTTAGATGAGTCTAAATTGGAAGAATTTGAATATTTTAGGTCCTATGGTGAAAATTATTTGGTGGTTGTTATTGGAAAAAAATTAACGATAGGTATTCTGAATATTATCGTGTTATGAGAAGAGTTGACCTAAAATCTAAGCATGATGAAACCATTGATGAACTTGATAAATAGAGGGATAAAACCAAGAAATAAAATGCAGTTATTCATGAATCAAATATTTATATGCAGTAATAGGAGGAATTGAAGTTAGATTTAAAATTTTATATGGCCAAATTAAAATATGTAATTTTTGGAAACAGAGGAAAATAACTAGGGACCAAGATCAATATATGGGAATATGCACAAATCATTGAAGGTTTGACCAATATAATGAAAGAAAATGTCACATGACTGAAGAACATGAAGGAGAATTCATGGATTTGTGATGAAAGTGTGAGGAAAAACAGATACTCCTTACACCCAACATGGTATGAGATTACTTTAAGGAACTAATCCTAGTTGAGGCTAATGAAGTCCCAAGAGTGACAACTAAAGATAATATTCCCTTCTCTAAAGTACAATGATATAAAAACAAAGTAAAATCCATTTTAGAGTACAATCAAATTGAAAAGAAAAAAATTAATCATGTTAGGTCACATGCATCAACTCTCTAAAGGAAATTGAATCTAGATAAATATAAAAATAATGATTATTAAGAATTATGAAAGTGGATAATGACAACATATATCAGTTGTTTTTTATATGGAAATTGGGACACATCTAATATGTTTTCTATATTTAAAAATGATTATTTAGAGAGAGAAACACCAAAATTATTCAAGTTATTTTCTCTCACATTCCTATTCATTTAACAACTATTTTTTTGTGTAAATTCAATGAACACAAGGAGGGATATATTGTGTCGAGTGTACAATTAGAAGAAAACCATGCAACCCGGAAGGGAGGAAATCAGTAGCTGAGAACCTCAACCAAAACATTAAAAATTGTAAAATAATTCTAATTTTTAAAATAGAAAGAGAAATTACTGGACCAAAAATAGATGGAAAAGTATCAATGTTCAGAATAAATTCCTCAGTGGTCATGGAAGAATAAGAAATGGTATGAGAAGTAAAATGTTTCTAATGTTTCTTTAGGATTAATAGTGAGGTCAAGATTATGGGTTTTGGATAGTGGGTGTACCTCACACATGATCAAAAATAAAAATCTTATTACTGGTATAAAACATGATAAAGTTGTATTGGTTTGGTTTGAAAATGTTTATAGACTATAAATCATTGGCTGTAGGATGGATAAAGTTGTTGAAAAAGATCTATGAAAGATAGTTGTACTCTTAGTAGAGGTACTTGGTAATAATTTTCTGAGAGTGAGTTAGTTATGTGACTCATGACATGTTCGGTAATTTTGAAAGAAGGGGTTCACTATTAAATCATAGGGTAAATCACTTTTCCTTCAAGGAATATGAACTAAAGGGAACATATATTTGATTAGTGAAGAAAACTAGTGCATTTTTTCCAAAAAAGAGGAAAAAACTATGGTATAACCATCTTGGTCACCTAATATAAAGATCCATTGAGGACTTTTTGAAACCCAAGAGATCATGGGACATTACCAAGCTCACATGTGACAACACACATACATGAGACTATAGTCAAAAAAAGAAAATATTCCAAAATATATACATCAAAAAAATAGGAAATTCATCAGGAGTATTGGAGATTGTTTTTCTGGATGTTTATGGTCCAATTAATAACAAAATGTAGAATAAATTTATATATATATATATATATATTTATGATGATTTTAGCAGGATGGATTTATTGATGGTAGTTACTTGTAAAAAATTAAGTATAAATGAAAATCACTCAATATTAATGAGAATCTAAAAGAATTATTAGGGTGAAAATTTATAACTTTCACACAAAAAATGATATAAAATTCACAAATGAACTAGTATAAGGATATATGGAAAAATATGGAATTCAAAATCTTGTTTTAGTGGTGAGAGAAACTTAGAAAAATAGATTTATTGAAATAAGAAATAATATCATTAACAATATGGAATGAACTACACTGATTGAAAAATACATTCCAAATATGTATTGGAAGGAAGTAGTCTTAACATTGGTGAATATATCCAATCAGGCATTACTATGCCAAAATATATACAAGTCTCCACATGAGATATGGTATGGAAATAATCCCACACTAAAATACATCTGATTATTTTGGAGTAAATTATTTATTATGAAAAATAAAAAGAATAAAATGTTTGAAGCTCATAGAGAGAAAGTTATATTTCATGTACACTTATCCAAGAGAAAGGAATATTGATGTTACAACAAACAGATGAGAAAATAGATGAATTTTATGAAGTGTATGTGACTAAAAACAACTAGATTTCTGATTTAAACAAGTATATTTGAATCTATAATGAGAATATTTTTCATACAATCACTGAAAAATGTGGGGTGGACAATGAAGATGATCTATTTGGATCAGTGGGAGTTAAGAGGTTTGAAAAAATATATAATGATAGCTTTGATAATGAGGAGAATACATCATGAATATCTAGTTCAAGTATATAGTCCAATAGAGCATAAATCACCGATCACAATATAGTGGGTGATCAGACAACCATGATTCAAACACGAAAGATAAAGTAACATCATAAAAATTCATTATTTTCTTAGGTGGAACAAAAATAATTTGATAATGCTTCTCTTAATGCATGTTTTTTCAAATCCATAAATGCAGAGATTGATCAAATTGAGGGAAATAATTTGGGAAATTGTCTCAAAACCATAAAAAAGTGATCAGAACCAAGTTGGTATTCCAAAAAGATTAATAAAGAAAGCACAATTATAAGGAATGAGTCAAGTCTCATGTGAAAGGTCTATTACAAAATCTATGGTATCGACATTGTTGATAGATTTTCACCAGTGGACCAAATTGTAATAATTAAACTATTTTAGGATATGACCGTGAAAAATGGTATTAATGTGTCTAAAATAAATTTTAAATAATTTTTATTGAATTTATTACTTTAATACTAATTCTACATTGAGAATTTATATGGGTTTTTTATTGATGATTATGAATGTAATGTGTTCCAGTTAAAGAAAGCATTATATGTCCTGAAACAAGAACAAAAAACATAGTTCTCATTTATGGATCAATACAAAAGGAATCTAGGTTATCATCAAGGGAAAGTTGATCATAAAATCTATATTTATATGGAGTGAGGAAAGTGAATGTTTTTACTTATATATGTTGAACAAATCATTAATAGTGGATTAGATGATGTCTAAAACAAGCAGTTTTTAGATTTGATGAGGTGTGAATTTGAGATGTCTTTAATTGGGGAATTATAAATCTTTCTTATGTTGAAGGTTATTCAAAACAAGGAAGGAACATTTATCTCCAAAAATAAATATTTCTATGAGGTATTGAAATTATTTCATATAGAGGATTCCAATCCAATGGAAACTTGGGTGGTGACTTAGAAGAAATAGTCTAAATATAATAAAGGGGAGAAAGTGGATGTGACACTTTATAGGAAAATTATTTATAGTCTACTCCACTAGACATACACTTATCTAGAAATTTTATTTTACACATTTAAATTTGTAATATATCAGAGTTGTCCCACATAAATTAACATGACATCTATGAGATAGATACTTCGATATATCAATTAAATAGTGAATTATGGGTTGTATTACTTCTAGAATTCATGATAAAAATTACTAGGATTTAGGGATTCCAATTGTTAAGGTTCTCTAAATGACTAAAAATATACCTCTTTAGGTGTGTTCTTAATTGTTATATCTTTCATTTCTTGTCATAGTAAGAAGAAGGAATGATATCCTTGATCACTATAGAGGCAAGATACGTGGAAGAAAATCAAGATTGTACTTAGTTGATATGGACGAAATAATAAATTGAAGACATTAGTGTTGATGTGGTATCTCTAATTCCAATTTTGTGTGACAACTCTAGTGCTATAAACATTATAAAAATACTATTAAACACTTAGGGATGAATAAAATCAAAATATTGTACCATTTTTTAAAAGATAAGGTGGTGCAATATGTTTTCAAGATGGAATGTGTGATAACATGAGATAAAGTTTCATATATAATGAAACATTATTAACCAAAAAATGGATTCCAAATGTCATATATTGGATCTTAGAGTCAATCCAAATCCATCTCTTTAGATGGAATTAGGATCAGGGCCCCCACTGCCTTAGATTTTCTATAAGGAAAATGTATGTTTTCTTCCCTATGGGCATGTAATGTGTTTCAAAATATCTTTTATAAATATTAAAGTAAGTGATATTTGGGTTCATTGATAAAGAGTTAGAATATATGTTTGAAAAAGGGGTGAATATTATGAGGGAGAGATTGTTTTTTTTGAATGATCTAATGGATAAATTATAGTGATGGAGGTTTTTTATTTAAAATATAATGGTGTGTTATCATATGCTAATTATTTCACTTACATTTGTTTATCAAATAAAACATTATCTCATGTGTGATTAGAGTTTATGATTGATTAATTATTTTTCCAATATTAGAAGGCAAAGGATCAGGTGTGTTTATGTGTAGTGACTTAAGAGAAGTGATTATGTAGTTTTTTTTTGAATTTTGAACAAACCCAAAGGGGTAGATTACTATACAAAATACCATTTGAGGTTTCTATGATTTTTTTGTTGACAGGTTAAATAAGGGAGTTTATGTGAATCTTGGAGGACTATTATGGATTAATTTTAGTACATCCTCACTCATAAATTCTTGGAAGATGTTGAATAAGTGTTCTATGTGGAAGAAAAATTCCACACCAAATATCATGCTCCATATCAAAGAATGTGTTGTATTTATGAAGAATACACCATAGTATATCCAACTACACCGTAGAGGAGACTTTGGTGGGTAAATTCAAAAGATATTAACAAAACACAATTTTTTTGAATATTTTAGTTATAATAAATGAAAAAATTTCCTCACATTGCATTAAATATGTTTATTTATAAAATATTTGGGATTAGATCATTCATTTGAAAATTTGATGAAAATTCCAGTTTTACTCTTAAAAACGTCACTGTAGTATTTCGAACAAAAATAATTTTATTTGAATTATTTGAACTTACTATTTTGTAAATGTATTTCTGACTTAATTTTCTAAAACTTTTATTTTAGACATATGAGTTAAATCATGCATTTGTTTGGTGCAAATGGGCCATGAAGTTAAAGTTGATATGGACTCTCCAGATTGGATATTGGTTCTATATTTGGGCCATAATTTCATCATACATGCTTGGATTAAGCCCAAATCATGAGAGTGGATTGAGGACTAATTTTTACAGAAATAATCCTTCTGTAAGGACAACTTATTCATGTGTTTCGGTGGTAAAAAAGGAGGTTCAATTTGGATTAATTTATTTGTATGAATTTCCACATTCACACTTGAAACCTATTTAAACATATCCTCCCCTACACTCTTTAAATTGGTGTTTTCTAATTTTTAGGGGTTGGGATGCACATTAGGAGATTGAAGTCATAAGAGAATTGGTTTCACTCAAATTCTCCAATAATTGTAAGAGGGGTAACTCTTGAAGCAATGATCCCCTCATCAAAGCCTTCTTCTTCCTCTTCATGTTATAATGTTTTCATTTGAGTAATAAAATTATTTGTTCTTATTTTATTTATTATTTTTTCTTCTTATTTGTTAAAATTTATTCTTCTATTAATCTTTCTAATTTATCTGGAATCAAGAGTAGAAACAATATTGGGTTATACCCTTTCAAAACCTTTGCACATGAAAAACGTTTCTACGATGACTACATCACCTATGTAAGAGTGGTTATTTTTAGTAATGAATATACATATAATCTACTTCATTAATTTATTTTGAATTAATGAGATACTTTAATTCAATTAATATGATATATTAATTGAATTTTAAATTTAAATCAAACTACGAAATCCTTTGAACAATTGACACAAAAACACATGAGGTTAAGATTTGTGTAAATTGTGAGAGTGCGATCTTAATCGGTAATATAAGACCACAAGGGATAATTTTTTAGAGTTAAAATATAATCCTTAAACTTAATTAATTATTATTTCTAGAGAGGAACTGTGCCTCAATTTACCATTGACCATAAGCTAACCTTAGAACATCAATCAAAGCAGGGTGCTACAATTGCATGTTTCAAAGTGATCCTAGGGTTAAATTCACTTCATCTTTGTGGTAAAGTTAATTATCATAAGGTTTAGGATTTAACAAATTAAGGGATAAAAATAAGGTATATATTAATATAAATGATAATTATTAATAAATTAATCAAGAGGTAGAAATATATCTATTATTATTTTTAAATATTTTCTAAAAAAATATCTACTTGTTGTGTAATTTTAATCGAACTTCATTTCAAAAATAAAAACAAAAAAAATACAATCTTCTTCCACCAAACTTCTTCTAGATTTATAAATGATAAACCACCCCATACTTTTAATTAGTTTTCTTATTTCCTTTTATTTTATTTTAAAAATAACATTAATATGTTGTTAAATTTACTTCATCCTATGAGAGATGACCTTAGTCAGCCACTCTGCTGCACCTAAGTACTCAACAATCACATATCATTTGAAATCACCCAAGACATCACCTTTAAAATTGCCACCATTTCCATGGAGGAAAGTAATTATTTCAACCAATTGGAGGTATTAATTTTACTTTTCTTTTTAATGTCTTCCTCTCTTCATTCTTACTTCTTTATCCAATCTATATTTTTCTTCTCCTTCTGTTTTATTCTTCTTCTTCTTTTTGGAACTTCAAGTCAAACTTCTCATTTTTTATTTTATTATGGTACAAATTTAATCTTTTCATTTTTATTTGATTTATGACACGAACTAATCCCGAGGATCTTTTAGATCTTGACCCTGAGATTGAACGCAACCTTAGGGCTCGAATTATACATTCTCAGTCTATGGGAAGTTTCAACATTCAACCAGTTGAAGAATTCCTCCATTCCAAGAACATTGAAATTGGAAACACTTCTAAATCCAACTTAAAATAGAAATAATGGATTAAAATAATGGAAATGAACTTAATATAACCATTATAGAATTGGCTACACCTGATATTAACTATCAACCAAATTGTATTGCATACCCAAATCTTGAATCAGACTTTTAACTGAAATCTGGGTTAATTCATATTCTTCCAAAGTTTCTTGGATTATCTGGTGAGGATCCAAACAAAATTTTGAAAGAATTTAATGTGGTTTTATCAACCCTTAAACCAAGAAATGTCTCTGAAGATCAAATAAAACTACTATCATTCCCGTTTTCACTTGATGGAGCTGCAAAATATTGGATGAGTTATTTACAACCTGAATATATAACATATTGGAAGAATTTTAAATGTCTTTTCTTTTAAAGATTTTTTCCAGCATAAAAGACCACTTCCATTCATAATGAGATCTTAGGGATCAATAAAGACCAAGGGAGTCAATGTATAAATACTAGGAGCGATTCGAGAAGTTTTACACAATCTATCCACATCACCAAATCAGTGAGAAACTACTCATCCAGTACTTTTATAAAGGACTCACACCAATGGAGAGGATCATGGTGGATGCTGCGATTGGAGGAGAATTAGTGTAAAAGACACTAGTAGTTAGACGTGCATTGATTGAAAAGATGAACCAAAACTCTCAATAATTTTGTGATTGAGGAACACCACATGTCAGAGGAGTGCATCAGGTAAGTCCATATTCTCTTGAAAGTAATTTGATTGATACCAAGTTAGAAGAATTGAAAAATATGTTGAGACATATTTCTTTTGATCAAAAGACATCCCAACCCCCTCCTTCAAGGCCTTGTGACATTTTCACTAAGACAAGACACCCAACTGATTGTTTCCCCTAAATACAAGAAACAGAAGATTGTACAACAGTGTTTCCTAGGAGAACATATCAGCAAAAACAACAACCATATCCCCAAAAGAAGCTTGATTCCTTTGCTCCAACATACAAATAAGGGTGGAAGGATCAACCAGACATGATGTATGGATCTGGACAACAAAAAAGTCCCCCTTTTCAAAAAAACATCAATCAGCCTTCAATTCCAACAACCCAAAATGAGATTTGAATCCCAAGAATCGACAAGCAGGAAAAAAGGGAATAGCCTAACCAAGGTATATTCTAACACTAATGACCTTTTGAATAAAATTGTTATTAATCAACAGAATGAGATGAAGAGTAAAGGTTCAGAGATGAGGGAGTTGATGACACAAATGAGAAAAATTTCCACTGACCTCCATGAACTGGTAAGTAAGAACTCTAAAAATCTTCCTTCTCAACCTACTCCAAATCCCAATGGAATATTAGTTCCATCACATCTAGAAGTTAGAGGAAAATTAATGATACATCTGTACCAACCATTCCACCGGGATTCACCTCAAACCCAAAAAATCCCCATTTCACACCAACTATTAAGACACCCATGGAAAAAGATAAAGGTAAGAAAAATATTGATGATATTACTCCTAAACCCCTTCCTTTTCCAAATAGAGTTGTCAAAACTAAAAATATGGTTGGAGAGGTGATGAAAAAAGAAGTTTTGGACACATTCAAGCATGTGGAGATCAACATCCCTTTACTTGATTCCATTAAACAAATTCCAAGGTATTCTAAATTGTTAAAAGAACTTTTTACCAATAAAAGAGGGATCAAGGGAAATGAGAGGATCAATCATGGATGGAATGTCTCAGTACTCATTACACCAATGTTAACAATTCCAACAAAGTTCAAGGATCCCAAGACATTCACCATACCATGAATCATAGGGGAGTTACTCTTTTTGATGATTTATGTGATTTAGGAGATTCTATAAATATAATTCGTCACTCTATATCTCTTCTTTATTGGTTGGTGAGTTGAAGACAACAAGAGTAGTGGTGTAGTTGGAAAATAGAGCTACAACATATTCAGGGGGAGTCCTTGATTATTTACTTTTCTAGGTAAGAGACATGATCTTTCCAGCAGATTTCTACATACTTAAAATGGAGGATGAACTGGTAAGTTCTCATGCTCCCATTATCTTAGGTAGAACCTTCCCCAAAACTACAAAAACAATCATAAATTTCAATGAGGGTACACTTTACATTGAGTTTGGAGATGAATTTGTGATATTTAATTTCATGGAATCTATGATGTACCCCTAAAAATACCATTATGATTTTGTTATCTCCTGTTTTAAACCACCAAATAAATCCCACATGTATTTTTATTATCCTGTGCTTAGGGAGATTATGATTATTGGTTCCAGTTTTATTTCTAAGAGCACTTCCACACATGTTTCTGATACACAATCCTCTCTTGGATTTGATTTTTATGTGGATTCATATACAGATTTTGATCATGTTTACTCTGATTCTAACTTTACTATTGAGTATGATTATGTATTTGATGCTTTATTATCTAGTTTTTATGATGTATATTATGATAATCATGTTAATTGTGACCATATTTTATTTCCTTCAATTTCTCCATCCATGCTTCAACCACCTAAATTGGAGCTGTAGCCATTTCCACCTAATCTCAAATACTCATACTTATTAAGTGGTAATATATTACCTGTTATCATTGCTAAAAATATCTCTTTTAAACATGAATAAAAACTTTTGAATATTTTGAGGGAGAAAATTAGGGAAATCGGGTGGACCTTGGTTGATGTATTAGGTATTTGCCGCTATATTTGCATGCATAATATTCTTTTAGAGGATGGAGATAAATAGGTTAGGTAGCCACAAAGGTGACTGAATCCAACACTTTTAGAGGTTGTTAAAAAAGAGTTTGAGAAATTGATCAAGTCAGGTATAATCTATCCTATTTCATATTCCCAGTGGGTAAGTCCTATTGAGGTTATGCATAAGAAAAGTGGTGTTACTATTGTTAAAAATGATAAATATGAGTTAGTTACAATGAGGGTAAAAAATAGTTGGCTTGTGTGTATTGATTATAGGAAACTAAATCAATCTACTCGCAAGGACCATTTTCCCCTCCCATTTATTGATTGAATGCCTAGGAGATTAGCTGGGAAAACAAACTATTGTTTCTTGGATGTATTTTTTGGATATTTTTTATGTTCATATCTCTCTAGAGGATTAGGAGAAGAAAACATTCACTTGTACATTTAGTATGTTTTCCTACCGAAGGATACCATTTGGACTTTAAAATGCCCCAGGTACCATCTAGAGATGCATGGTGGGTAATTTTTCTGATTTTCATGAGACCATCATGGAGGTATTTATGGATGATTTTATAGTGTATGGTTCTTCATTTGATAATTGTATCTCTAGTTTGGGAAAGGTGTTGAATCCTTGTATTGAGTAGAATCTAGTTTTGAACTTTGAAAACTTTCATTTCATGGTAGAGCATGGAATTTTATTAGGGCATTTTGTGTCAAGATATGGGATAGAGGTTGATAGATCTAAGGTAGATATTATTTTATCCATATCATATCCTTAATGTGTGCGTGATTTTAGATCTTTCCTAGGGAATGTAGGATTTTATTAGTACTTCATCAAAGATTTTTGTAAGATTGATCTTCCTATATCATGATTACATCAAAAGTAATTTCATTTTTTGTTTGATAATTCTTGAAGTACTTCCTTTGATGAGCTAAATAAGTGTCTGAACACTCCACCAATCATACAACCCCCACAGTGGGAGATTCCTTTTGAGCTTATGTGTGACACCTCTAACTTCATAGTTGGAGCTATCTTATATCAGAGGGTGGAGGGACATTCACATGTGATTTCGTATGAATCAAGGACACTAGATTCAGCCCAATAAAACTACACATCCATGGAAAAAGTGTTTATTTCCATAATATTTTCTTTAGATAAATTCTGTTATTATTTATTTGGATCTAAATTAGTTGTTTTATCTGACCATGCATCTCTGAGGTACCTCTTGAAGAATCTGGATGCAAAGCTGATGCTAATTCGATGGATTCTCCTTCTTCAAGAATATGATATTGAGATAAAGGAAAAGAAGGGGTCAGAAAACCTAGTGGCAGACCACATGATCAGGCTTACTCACACACTTGAGGCTAACAACTTGGCCCAGGTACCAGTTCAGGACACTTTCCCCAATGATCATATTTATTCCATTTCAGGTACACATCCTTGGCATGCTAATTTAGTGAACTACCATGTTACATCCGAAATACCTACAAATTTAATGAAACATCAAGTCGAAAAATCAAATAGTGTGTCAAGATTTTATGTTTGGGATGATCCATACCTCTGGCACATGTGTAGTGATCATGTTATTAGGCTGTGTGTTTCTAATCATGAGTTTGAGTCTGTTTTACATTTTTTTCATACACTTGCTTGTGGTGGACACTTTGGACCCCAACAGAAAGCTAGGAAAGTCTTAGACTCTGAATTATATTGGCCTAGATTATTCCATGATGCTCATTTATTTTGTATGTCATGCTTATGTTTCCAACACACTGGCAATATTTATAGGAGAAATGTGATTCCCTAACAACCCATATTATTTTGTGAGATTTTTTATGTATGGGGAAACAATTTTATCGGTACCTTCTCTAGTTTGTTTGGTCTCTTATATATTTTGTTTTCTGTTGATTATGTTAGTAAATGGGTGGACTCTAAGGCCACCAGGACTGATAATTCTCATATTTTAGTGGACTTTTTCAAGATATATATTTTATGTAGGTTTGGAGTTCCAAAGGCTATCATAAGTGACCTAGGGACACAATTCTACAATCATAATTTGGCTTCCCTCCTTCAAAAGTATGGGGTGAAAAAAAAACATCAATACTATACCACCCCCGAACAAATGGCCTGACTGAGGTTTCAAATCATGAATTGAAACAAATTTTGGAGAAAACTGTGAAGCTGAATAGGAAGTATTGGAGAAAGAACCTAGATAATGCACTATGGACTTATAGGACAACATACAATACACCCATTGGTATATCCCCATTTTGAATTGCTTTTGGGAAAGTGTGTTATCTCCCCATGGAAGTTGATCATCGGGCTTATTGGGCTATAAAGAAATATAAGATGGATTTGGTCCAAGATGGAATCCAAAGGAAGCTGCAAATTCAAGAGCTTGAGGAGATTCAATTGTCTTCATTTGAGAACTCAAGGCTCCATAAGGAAAGATAAAAAACAGCTCCTAAAAAAATGATCCAAAAAAATGAATTTGAAGGTGGAGAAAAAGTCTTGCTCTATAGTTCATGATTGAAGCTGATGCCTGGTAAGTTTCATTCCAGGTGGTTATGTCCTTATGTTTTGACTAATGTTTTCACTTATGGTTTAGTGGAGATCACACAAAAGGGAACATGAAGGAGCATTACAGTCAATGGGAAACATATGAAGAAATACATTGAGGGACTTCCTACTGATGTAGTGGATTTAATCACATTGTTTGACCCCATCATCACTTGAGTATATCAAGATGTTCTTAACCCTTTCACTTTTATGTTCTTTTTACTACTTACAATTAATAATTTCATGTTCATATATCATCTCACAGGTTCACATTGAGGACAATGCAATATTTTAAGTGTGGGGGAGGGGGAACATGTTAGGTTAGATCTTTAAGATTTTCATTTGTGTTTTTTTTCAGGTATTTTATATTAAGTTTTTTGTTAAAATTTTCAAAAAAAAACAAAAACAAAAACAAAACAAAAAATCAATAAGAAAAACAAATATATAATGTAAGGTTCTCATGAGAAACATATGGAAAATGCATGTTTTCAAAATTTAGTGGTAGAATTATAAGCATGAGTAAGATTTCATCATCAAGGGTTGATTTTTTTTAAAAATTAATTCATTAATGATATGAATGGTTGGGTCATTATAAAACATTTTAGATTTTGACATGATTATTTGTGATATTTGTTCATGGAAAATTGTGTCATAGATTTCTCCACACGAATTTTCACTCAACCATGACTTGTGGAATTTTTTCCTACTCAATGAAGGTATAGTAAAGTTAGGTAAAAAAAATTCATTGGTTGATCCATACGTTCGTTTCTCTTTCGATCAGTTTCATTACTGTACCAAATTGATCTTTGCATGTGTATATGTTATCCAACTATTGTACACCCTCAAAAAAATGGGTTGTGTCTTGGATAGGTCAAAAAACCAATCTTCATCAACCTTTTATCCAGTTATAACTATTACAATCAGTGTCGCGAGGAGATAAAACATGGGTTGAGAGTTGAGTGTGAGATTTGTTCTATGTGAAACTTAAAAAAAACAAAAAAAATAGTAAATTATGGGAGTCATGAAATGTACAACATATGGGAATATCTAGGTCGGGAGCTTAAGGTTTGAATTTTGAGAATTCTTAAGTGAGTGGGTCTTGAAATTCGAATGAAAATAAATATAGAATAGATTCAGTGAATTAAAACAGCTAAGAATAATTGTTTTACTTGACTTGAATGTATTGAATAAATGATGGATTTGTGAGCTTCGAATGGTTGGCACACACACATGTGGAGAATTAGTGGAATGGTAGATCAGTGACTTGTTTCACTATGATTAGTGTTATGAATCTCACTGGATTATGTTTTGATATAATTTATGAGATAAGGAATTTAAAATTTATTGATATTGAATCTTTATAAGATTCCAACTTTGCCTATATTTGCACTGTGTATTGAGAAATATGAATATGCATATCTTGTTACAATTTTTTCGAATGCATGATATGTGGTTTTGCTTTGGAGTGTAAAAGGGTAATTGTGGGGGAGTTGATAAAACACAATTTTTTTGAATATTTTATTGATTATAAATGTCAAATTTTCTAAACATTGTTCTAAATAAGTTTATTTATAAAATATTTGGGATTAGATCATTCATTTGAAAATTTGATGAACATTTCAGTTTTACCCTTTAAAAATCCACTGTAGTATTTCATATAGAGATAATTTTATTTGAATTATTTGAACTTAATATTTTGTAAATATGTTCCTGACTTAATTTTCTATGACTTTTATTCAGGACATATGAGTTAAATCATGCATTTGATTGGTGACAATGGGCCATGAAGTCAAAGTTGGGAAGGACTCACTAGATTGGACATTGGTTCTCTATTTGGGCCATAACTTCTTCATATGTTCTTAGATTAGGCCAAAATTTTGATAAGATCTCGAGGAATAATTTCATCACAAATAATAATTATTAAAGGATAGGTTATTCATGATTTTTGTGGTCAAAATGGTGGTGCAAGTTGGATTAATTTATTTGGACGAATTTCCCCATTCACACTTGAAATCTCTTTAAACCTATCCTCTCCTCCACTCTATAAATTGGTGTTTTTTTCATTTCAAGGGTTTTAAAATGCATTAGGAGATTTAAGTAAGAGGATAATTGGTTTCACTCAAATTCTCCATCCATTGTAAGAGGGGTATCTCTTGAAGAAAGGATCCCCTCATTGAAGCCTTCTTCTTCCTCTTCATGTTGTAATGTTTGAATTTTCATAAAAAAACTTCTTTTTTCTTATTTTATTTATTTTATTTTATTCTATTTTGTTCAAATTTATTCTTCTATTAATCTTACCAACTGGGCTGGAATCAATATTAGAAACAATATTGGGTTCTACCCTTTCTAAACCTTTTCACATGCAAAACGTTTCTACGAAGCCATCACTGCCCATGAAAGAGTAGTTATTTTTAGTAATCGATCTACCGCTAACCTCATTAATTATTTTAATTTGAATAAATAAGATAATGAAATTAACTTAATATGATCTATTAAATTAGTTTTCAATTTAAAGGAAACTAAGAAATCCATTGAACAATTGACACAAAAACACGCGAGGTTGAGATTTTTGTAAATTGTGAGAGTGAGATCTTAATCGGTAATACAAGACCACCATGGATAAATTTTTAGAGTTAAATTATAATTCATAAACATAATTAATTATAATTTCTAGAGAGTAAATGTGCCTTAATTTACTAGTAACCATAATCTAACCTTATAATATCAATCAAAGCAAGGTGCTGTGATTGGATGTTTTGAAGTTAGCCTAGGGTTAAATTCACTTCATCTTTTTCATAAAGTTAATTCTCATAGGGTTAGGGATTTAAAAAATTAAGGGATCATAATTAATTTTAAATTAATTTAAATGATAGTGATTAATAAATAATTGAGGAGTTAGAGTTATATTGACTATGCCTTTTAAATATTAAAAAAAACATATTCTTGTTGTGTCATTTTAATCGAACTTCATTTCAAAAATAAAAATAAAAAATACAATCTTTTTATTGAAAAGTTCTTCTAGATTTATAAAAGATAAAAAAAACCCCATACTTTTAATTAGTGTTCTTATTTCCTTTTATTTTATTTTCAAAATACCTTTAATATGTTTTTAAATTATCTTCCTCCTTTGAGAGATGACCTTGGTCAGGCACTCTGCTGCACCTAAGTACTCAAAAATAACATATCATTTGAAAGCGCCCATGACAACACCTTTCAGATATACACACCGTACTCACCCTGGTTATGCCACAATGGTGTTTGGAAGGATTCAAAATCATGTCCAAGCCCACCCAATGCTAGAACTCGATTAGCCTATAGAAAAGATGGTGGCTGATCCAATACGCCACAGAGCCATGTGACCCGGTGAGGGTGTTCATGTGAGGATTCATAAATATAGGTAAAGGTGTACGTAAAGGTAGAATATGACACATGTGAGACTGTGAAGGTTGTGTTTAGCATCTCATAAGTTGGAAGGCACTAAAGGTAGTTTGTGGGAACCAATGCCAGTTTGACTTAATTAAGAAGCTAAGAGGAGACAATTTATTATATGTTGCAGATTTTACAGAGGAATTTTTGTTGTGGGATTCAGATATTAAAGGATATGGATTAGTAAAATAAACTAAGATGTAGATAATTTTTCTAGGAGATTCAATGACACTGGAAAATTCAAGGCATCCATGATGTGGAGATATGGCTACACTGTAGTCCCTTTATAAGAGAAGATATCAACACTATTGTTTCAACTTGTATCGTAGAGGGTCCAAATTTAGAATAATCAAGTATTTAAGGGGTTTCATGTTCTCCATTAGACCACACCATATTAGAAGTTGCTATACCATAATAAGTTTCATTATCCAATCAGTTAGAGTAGATCTTGTTAGAGATTAGGAGAGAGTTAATAGAGGAGTTACTACACAAGATGTGTAGATTTGGTCAACTATACATGAACACACCATGGTGTTCTTGACCAAACCATAGATATGTATAAGAAAAATAATTTTTCACTATATTTAAGATCACAATGTCGTAGCATATACAAAAGGATTAATGTTACGTCATACTACAACAAACCATTCCTTAGCCATGTTGTTTTTTACTTTCATCCAGAAACTAAAAGGGGGAGTGATTAATTGGATCTCTAGATGTCTAATTCAGATTATATTTTATGTTATGACCCCATTAGTCATAGGGGACACTTGGAACTATCCCTGAGATAATATATTCAATCCCAATCATTAGATTGAATTGAAAAGAGAAGGGAGGCTCCTAAGAGATGTAGAGAGATTCATAGGTGTATAGAGAATGTTTTGTTGGAATATTAATGTTGATCGAACATATCCCATATACTTTAGGTTTTGATAATCTCAAAACCCTTTATACTTTGTTGATGATCTTATTTTAGATGTGTGTTTATTAGGTTTTATCTTCATTTTATATATTCGGTGGTTAATTTCATTAAATATACATTCTAGGATTTTTTTTGATAAAATATTCCTAATTATAAAAAATCATATACATGAAGTTTTTGGCTACATAGTGAAAATGGATAAGTTGATCAATCATCTTTGTCAATTTTGAACATAAAGGAAATGACTACGTCAATCGCCTATGTTATGGAATCACCTACATGGAAATTTTCTATGTCGATAAGATGACCTTTGTTAGAAATTTCCTACATGAACTTTTAGCTATGTAAAATGGTTACGTGGAGTAATATGTTTTGTAAGAAATCACATATGAAATATTTTAGTTACATAAAATGGTTATCTAGAGTAATCATTTATGTGAATCTCTACATGGTGAAATCGTCTATGTCAGTTTCAGTGAATCATCTGCAAGAAGAGAATGTCTACATGGTTTCAATCAACCACATCTGATTTAGCTATATGAATAAAAATACTACGTGATTAAATTTTCCTATGTGAAGAAAAAGTTTCTATTTGGATTCAAATCTATAATCATCTATGTGGATTCAATTCTGTAAATTGGATATGTCATGTTGTAAGTTGGTACTTATTACCATTGAAGCACTTGAGTGAGCATTTTAATGCCGCTGTATAATCCTTTAATTCTAGAATACCCCTTTAAGGGAAAATAAAATATAATAAGATCCAAGTATAGAGATATAAGAAAAGTAAAATGATATTTTATTTTTATATACTATTTTCAATGTATTTAAAGGAAAAAGGAAGTTTCATTCATCCTAGATTCTACAAATCATCTTCTATGAATTTAAATAATAATTAGCACATATATTTCAAAGTGTGCGAGAACAAACTTTTTTCATGTGATGTAAAGTGAAAAATAAAATACAAATAATTATTTCTAAAAGTTCTCTAAAACAACACTATATTTTCTATAAAAATAAGGGAAAATATGTCTTCTTTCATTAGATGTGATTATAGACAATCCTATTTGAGTTCATAAGATTTCCATTGAGTTTTTTATCCTTTAGATCATCTCAGTTGAAGATATTTATTTTTTCTGTCAGATATCTCTTATAGTTGTGAGCTAAAATCTATAAAAAATTTGTTATTTTATTATCTTTTATTGTAAAGGTTCTCAGTAAAGTAACCTTTGTAGGATATTATTTGTAAATTATTTATATATCCCGATTAAGAACTACTATGCGTGTACTATGTGACGATTTCTTTCACTCCATCATGATGTTCTAGGAAAAAGGATTGGAAGTATCTGGAAAAAAAAATTTCCCAGTGAAAATCATCAGACTCGTGGAGAAGAGTGGTGGTGGAGTGGACTAGTGGAATTGTATTCCACCAAACACCATAAATCTCTCCATGGTTGTTTTTATTCAGTATGCTTTTATTTCTGCTACATGATTTGTAAAATAACAAAGAAAAAGTTATCCATCATCTAAAGAGGGGTTTTTTCTAAGGGAATAAATATTAAAATAACACAATTCACCCCTCTTAACTCTTAATATTTTCAGTCGCCACTAAAATTTTGAATCATAGGCAGTGATTCCTTAGATCTTAGGTGTAAAAGTTGAAATCTAATTATCTCTTAAACAGTGGACAATATGACTGGAAAAAAATAACAGATCACTATAATCATATAACCTTATTTAAATTGTGATAAATATATCTATTAGAAGGAATATACAATCATATATATAAAGATCCTTGGTTTAAAGGTTTATCTCAAAACTGTGAAGCCTTATGAAATTCCAAAGGCAGAACCAAAAACATTGGATTCTAAAACTAAAGCATACTATGATCTTAATTATAATTATTTTAATTATATAATCAATGGATTAGGTCTGGATGAGTTCAATAGAGTTTCTCAATGTCAAATATCTCATGAAATGTGGACTATAAATTTAGTTTCTTACGAAGAAATAGATAATGTGTAATATCTCAAATATAATATTGTAAAACTACAATTTGAAACTATTAGAATGATGTATGATGAGAGTACCACATATTTTTAATGGAAGGATTATAGAAATTTCAAATAATTCTTATAATTTAGGGAAACCTATTACTGAACCAAATCAAGATTTGAATGTTCTCATAATACCAACACCAAAGTGGAGTGGTATTTTTGCTTCCATCAAACAATCAAAATATGTAAAATACTTCAAAATAAAAGATCTTAATAGTAATTTAATGATGTATAAGGTAGATATATAAGAAGTGATAGGGGAAAATAGGTTATTTAAGAAGGATAATTCTTCTTTAAAAGTATAAACTTCAATGGATAACAAGAAGTGTAAGGAAGTTCAGATAGATATGTCATCAGATGAAAATTCTTCAACTTGTTTTGCTTTAGATATAGAAAATGCTAGGTTTTACAGAAAATTAAATAATTTATATAAATAGATAATATTTTTAATAAAACCATAAAAAATGATAAAAATTTAGATGGAAATTCTAAGGAAGTAAGATGTTATGAATGAAAGAATCTTAGACATATCAATCCTAATTTTATGAAGTTTCAAGATGAAAAAAATCTTAAATATAAATAATTCAATAAATTTGGTGACAATAAGAAGGTTAAGAAATACATAAAGGAAACATGGAGTGCTTTATATGATTTTAGAGAGGTTTTATTTTCTAAACCATAAGCTAAGCATTAAAATCAAAAATCCAACATGTGTTTTATGGAACATACTGATGAGGTACATTCTTTTTATTCTTATAAACATGAAATTGAACCAAAAAAATGAAAATTTATCATTATAGGAATTGGATGAATATTTTTTCATATTATAAGATAAATACAATTATTTTAGAAAGAAAAATAAAACTCTCAAAAAATCTGATGAATTGTTCACAAAAGAGGACTTAACTAAACATATTTTAATTTTAAAAACCAAAATGAAAAATTATAATTCACCATGTATTTAGCAATAAAATAAAATTAAAATTATTCTAGAAGAAGTTCAATACATTAAAGATGTTCCTAGTGTATTTAGAAAATATTAAAATTATTTAAATCAAATTAATGGAAACAATAACACTCTTAAAAATAAAATTGTAATATGAAGTCAAGGTGAAAAATGAATATTTTATAAGATCAATTTTGTACCTAGTTCAAAAAATAAAAAACTTTGAAAAATTACTTTTTTTAATGTTGTGATCTAAGACACATTGAAAATAATTACATTTTGAGAAACCCACAGTTCTATGGACCAAAAAAATATTTTTTTTATGAAAGGATTTTCAAAGTCTAGTGATGAAAATTTTGGACAACATAAATATATTTAGATTACTAAATAATTAGATAGTAACCTTGATTGACCCAATAAAATACAGGTAAAAAAAATTTCTTGTTTTATTTGTCATTTTACGTAAAAAGTTCTAAGAGAACTAATGAAATATGGTATATGGATAATGTTTCTCAAGGCATAAGATTGGGGATTAATCTAATTTTCAAACCTTAAAATGATTGATTGAGGTCATGTCATTTTTTTAGATAATGATAATGGAAAAATTATGGGAGTTGGATTTATTGGAAATATAAACTCTATCTTTATCATCAAAGATCACTATGTGGAATTTTTAAAGAATTATCTGATAAGCATCACTAAACTTTGTGATTAATGTTATTTTGTTGATTTTCCAAATAATTGATGTTCTACTTTTCAATAAAAAATTCTTATATTTAAGTCACCCTTAAAGGAGAGTGTCTATACTCTAGATCTTAATTATTTTAGTAGAAAAAATGGGAAATATTTAAATTCCAAAACAAATGAGTCATAGACATGGAATAGAATATCCGGAAATTTTAATATTTATTATTTGAGAAATTTTTACAAAATAAATTTAGTTTCAAATTCACCTCAACTTAAATTTAATAAAAAGAAGCTATGTGATGCATGAAAAATGGCCTAGAAACACGAGTAATATTTTAAACCAATTAATCCGGTTTCTACTTATAGACCCTTAGAACTTATTCATATGGATTTTTGGGGCATATAGAGTAAAAATTGAAAGAGTAAAATATTTTTTTGTGTTTTACCTGATGATTACTCTGATTTACATGGGTTTTCTTTTTAATGTGTTAAAAGTGATCCTTGTTTTGTTTTTATAAGTTTTTGAAAAATGGTTCTAAAAGAGAAAGATTCCAAAATTATCAATCTAATAAGTGACCATGGAAGGTAATTTTAAAACCATGAGTTAAATTCTTATTATTCATAAGATTCTATCAAGCATACCTTTTCTTCTCCTAAGACACCACAACAAAATAGTGTTGTTGAAAAGAGGATTAGGACTTTGTTAGAAATTTCTTGAAATATGTTATGTTAATTTGATATTCCTACTCATTTTTGTGATTAATCTATGAATACAACATGTTATGTCATAAAAATAGTTCTAATTATACCTATTCAAAAGAAAAAACCCTATGATATATGGAATAATAGAATGACCAAAGTTGGATACTTTATGGTTTTTAGATGCAATGTTTATATTACAAACACTACTGATAATATTGGTATGTATAATCAAAACTTTTATGAAGGAATATTCATAGGATATTCTATAACTTCGAAATCATACTGATTTTTCAATAAATGATCAAAGATTATTGAAGAATCAACTTATGTGAAATTGGATGAAAGTGATCCTTTTACTCACAAGGTGATTCATACTAATGAAATAAGTTATTCTTTTGAAAACATGATATATAAACCACTTTTTGATGAAAAAAAGGATGAATAGTTGAAACATTATTTTCTAGAACCAAATCTTAAAAGGTTGGATGCTAGTAAACTTGAAAGTGTTCTGCCTAGACGACATTGATCCCTCAATAATTATCCCTTAGAAACTATTATAGGAAGTTTATATTAAGTAATTAGAACTAGAAGGAGTGTAGGAAACCTTGTAGTGTTTTATGATTTTTATATTATTTCGAAGCGAAGTATATAGAATAATCCTTAGTAGATGAAGGTTGGGTTGTAGTTATGTAACAGGAATTAAAACAGTTCAAGAGGAACAAGATATGGGAATTAGTAGATAAAACCTTTGACTATATTGTTATAGGAAAAAATGGTTTTTTTGGAATTAAAAGGATTATCATGGTGTGATACTAGAAATGAAACTAGAGTAATAGCTAAAGGGTATAATTAGGATGAAAGTATAGACTATGAGGATACCTTTTATCCAATAACTATATTAGACTCCATTATTATTATTTTATACTATGCCTCATTTAGGAATATTAAATTATATCAAATGTATGTAAAATATAAATTTGTAAATGGGTTTTTAATGGAGTATTTTTATGTTTAATAACCACCCATTTTTAAAATTACTCATTTTCTAAATTAAAATTTTAAAGATACCAAATCACTTTATGGTCTTAATTAAGAACTTAGGGCATGGTATTAACATTTAAATTATTTTATTATTTTAAATGGGATTTTATTAGGTAATTTAGATCCTAATATATATAATAAAACTTCATCCATATATATTTTTTGTTCAAGTATATGTTGATGATGTAATTTTTGGTTCTATAAATAAAAAATTGTGTAATGAATTTTTGAAACTCATGAAAAGAATTTGAAATGAGCACGATAGGTTAGTTAAATTATTTTATAGGTTTTAAAATTTATCCAAAAAACTTTGGGAATGTGATAAATCAAATAAAATAAATACTAGACATACTGCAAATATTTTTCCTTGAAATATGTAGAGTAAATACTACCCCTATGAGTTCTAATGAAAAACCTTACTTGGATGAAGTTGGGGAAACAGTTGAAAACAATATTTATAGAGGAATAATTGAGAGTTTATTTTATTTCACTTCTATTAGAACTAATATTATGTTTCTAGTGTGTCTTTGTGCTCAATTTCAAGCAAATCCTAAGGAATAAAATTTAAAAGATGTGAAAAGGATTTTAATATATTTAAAAGGAACAATTTAAATTTCTTTTATTTTTCCAAAATGTTATGATTTTAATTTAATATCTTATTTAGATTATGAATTTTGTGGTTGTAAACTATACATGAATAGTACTTCAGGAACCTTCCATTTTCTAGGTAAATTCTTATAATCCTGGTCTAGAAAGAAGAAACACTCTATGGTATTATCCACTACTGAAGTAGAATATATGGCTTCTAATAGTTTTTTTTCACAAGTACTATGGATGAAACACACCTTAATGGACTTTGGATTCAATTATAATCAAGTATTAATTAAATGTTATAACACTAATGCTATCAATATTTCCATGAATCCAAAAAATAATTCAATTTAAAATCATATTGAATTAAGGAATTATTTATTAAGAGATCATGTTCAAAAAGGTGATATTTCTCTAGACTTTATATCTATAGAAAATCAGTTAGAAGATATTTTCACTAAACCCATTATGTGTGAGAATATTTATTTAATTAAAAAATATTTTTTTTATTTGTTTTTAAATAAATTTAATTTGTTTTTTGTTTATTATAATTCAAATGAATTTATTATTCTTTTATTGTTGAAATTTAAGAATGAGCATTGTATTGTAATATTTAGTTTAATGCTATATGAAAATTACTCTTATCTGTATGTTTTATTATTTAAATATTAAAAATATAAATTCCTTTTTTCTTTCAATTTTTATTTATTTTTTTCCTATTAGTCAAAAGTAACCGTAAACCAAAATTGGGTATGTAAAAAAAGTTGGATTAAGGTACATGAATGGATATAAAATTATCTCTCAACCCCTTTTCTATTCATATATGTAACCTCCCATTGAATCCAAACCATCATCTCTAACCTCACAATACATGTTTGAACTTTAACCAACCTATTCTAAAAGGTAAATTAAAAGTGTGTTGATGATGGAATATTAGGTCATCTAAGAAATCCAAAGTATTTGGAAGAATATTTCTTGTAGGTAAGTCTATAGACATGGCATGGATGAAGATAACTAAAAGATGTTAAATAAAGTTCCAGAGTTTCAATGATGGTATTTTTTGTTTTATGAGAATAAGTTGGGTTTTATTTTTAATGAATAATTTAATGAATTATTAATGAATTATGATTTTTATTTTAAAAAAATAGAGGATGCAATCTCATAAAATGTTAAAGGAAAGAAAATATCAGTTTCTTCTATTGAAATGGATGATGTCTTTATTTTTCCCCATGAGGGAGAGTTTTCATTTAGTGAATTTTTTTTGGGACAATATCAATAGATCCAATAGAAAAATTTATATTTATATTTTGAACATCTATTTTTGAAAAGAAACTTCTGAATGAGACTCCTACTAAATGTAATGTTTTCTTTATGTTTGTTGAGAAAGTTATAGATCAAGGATAAGGGGAGATGGAGAAAGTTATTTTTCAATATATGTATCTGATGTATATATTAATAAATGATTTAAAATTGTGTTTTATAAGATACATGATGTGTTTAATGTATCATTTTTACGAAGGAAAAAGAAAATTGGACTCCTATATTTATGGTAGATTAAATTATTTTGTTTTGAAGAAGAAATAAGAAGAATTAAATATAGGTGAAATAGTGAAATATCATAAAAGTAATACAATATAATAAGTAATCATTAAGATGATTGGATATTCCTGGTATTATTCTTTGAATTCTTTTAAGGAAGTTGGTCTAGAAAGTGTGAATTTGGGGGAGTTAACTCAGACCTTACTACCTAGTGATGCAACACTTGTCTAGACATTGTCTTCAAGGGGAGTAGAGGAGAAAAAATCTATAAGGACTGAGTATTTAGTTATAGTTATCAGTACTATATTTGGTGAGACTATACGAATTCAGAAGTATGTGGCTTCTCAAAATAAATATTATAGTGATGTTTTTTGTGTCTCCTAAGGAATATCATCTTATAGAGATAGTTTTAGAGACAAATATTTCTTTTTTTGAAGATAATATAGCTATGACTGTGCCTATGGGTTCAAACGTTTAGAGAAGTCTAGAGTTATAAGAAGTGTATGAAGAATATGATCCAATTTTTCCTATATCACCTATTAATGAAACAAGGTATTCTAATGTGGTTATGGAATATATAATTTTTTACCATACACCATCAGTACCATCTTCACCTTGAACCACTCATGAATTAGCTCCTTCAATTAGAAAAAGTTTAGAAAACATGGAAGATGAAGTGATTTCTAATTAAGTAATGATGGATTTTGAAAATCATAGATTAGATAGTTTTTAATTTTAAATTGGATTTGTTTTCATGAAAATATGAGTTCAAAGAACTTAAAGAGTCCAATACCTCTAAGTTATACTATAATAAGTTAGCAGTATTGGTGGATTCCTAATCAATGAAAATCAATAGTCTTCATACAGATCCACCTATGCAAAAGTAAGTTCAAGTATATGTTATAAGGAACTTTAGGAAATGAAAGTCTTGATATGTAGCATAACATATGTTTGTCATTCAAAGGATGATTTTAGTGATCTTGGTTCCTTGGTTACATCTCAAAAGGGATACTTTTTTAGAATACCCCATCAGTGTAAGTAGGTTTATCTAAAGAAGTGATTAGTGAAACCAAATCTTTTTAGATTTGAAGTGAAAGGGGCTCTTCATAATTTGAAGAGTGTTGTGTTGAGTTAGTTTGAATTTAGAAAGAAATTACAACACTCTACTACCACTCCTTTAGATTAACCAGTTCTTCTGGATTTTTAGAATGGAGTTAGTTAGATAATGTTAGATTTGGGTTTTATTTATTCTTAAATTCAGTGTCTCCAAGATGATATGGTTTCTCTGGTGATATTGGATGATGTGAAAATGTATCTTTTTGGTCAATTTCATGATACTCAGGAATATATTAAGATGATTAGTGTTGGTTAATATATGTGTATGATTGACCATGTTGGTTATCTTTATAAATATCTTTAAAAAATGATAGAATAAAATTTGGGTGTTTCTAAATAAGAAATATATACAATTAAAGGTTAAATTCAAACTATCAATAAAAATAATCAACTATTTTTCAAACATTAGAATGAAATATTTTCAAATGTTGTGTCCCTATATAACACGATAGAAATAGATTCATAATTAAAAGAATCTTAAAATGAGTAATTTCTTGTTTTAGGAAGAGAGTTGGTTGTTTAAAAATCTCTTGTAGTTTCAAATTTAAATGAGCTCTATCTTACTATTAGTGACAAAGTTTTTAAATCTTATCTCAATGATGTTAAGGTTGTTTTTTGGAGTTTTCTATCATAAGTGAATAGTATGGACTATAAAGTATAGTCACTGACTGGTAGACAAAAATACAAGAATATGTATGTAAATATAGTTATGAATAAGGTTCTTGTTGATATGATTTATGGTATATTAGCTATAAATATTCCCCTTATGCTTCACCCTACCACTGTTAGAGAGTCTTAAAATTTTTCTTCAGGTAAAGTAGAACATCCTAAGATATTTATCAGGAATTTCATAGAATCAGTTAACCAAATGAACAAGAAAGCATCACTTTCGATTATTTAATTTTTCAATCCCGATGGTGTTATGATGATTATCATGTGTGTTGAAGCCTTATTTAAAATTATAAGTAGAAGAAATCTTGGTCTTGATCCTTTTTGTACTTATTAACAAACATAGTAGAGAATAGAAGGTGTTTATGATCCTTAATCACCATCAATACTAACTCTCTCTACCTACAAAACCTCTCTAACCTTAGAACCACCTTTAAAAAAACTAAAATGGGTCTATGAATAATGTTTTTTAATTGTACTAAGTGGGTGCATATTTTTAATTCAAAATAATTAATCATATAATTCATTATTTATTTTTTTCAAATGTGTTTCTTAGTAATTGATTTCATTTTATGTTTTTAACTCAATATTTTATTTAATAAAACTCAATATTTTCATAATTAAATATTCAATTTTCTTACTACATTTAAATAATTTATAACTCTAAAGCGAAAAATTAAACTATGTTTTACCTCACTTTTACTTAATTTTTAATAATAAACAATGGGGAGAATTTTTCTACCTTACAAAACATAGGAGAAGTTTATACCTTTCAAAAGGATAGAAGTAACTAAATATGGGGGTAAACACTATATTTTAAAATATATCAAATCTTCTATATCTAAATTATGTTTGAAACTTTTTATTCCACATATGATATCTACTAGAATATTTAATGGGTTTTATAGGTTTTTTGATCACCAAAAGGGGGATATTTTTGGACTACTAATATTGATCCAACATATCCAATGTACATTAGGTTTTTATAATATAAAATACCCTTCATAATTTTATGATGATATTATTTTCTATGTGTTTTTATCAGATTTTATCTTATTTGTATATGTTTGGTGGTTAATTTCTTTAAATATACATTATGGATGTTTTTGTATAAAATCTAACTAAGTTTAGAGAATTTAATATATGAAATTTTTGGCTAGGAGGTGAAAATTTATATGTTGATCAATATACTACGTCAATCAACAATGTAAATGAAACAACTACGACAATCACCTACATTATGGAATCACCTATGTGGAAATTTCATATGTTGACAAGATCACATACTTTGAAAAATCTTATAAGTGAACTTTTGTCTAGATAAAATGGTTATGTGAGGTGATTAGTTATATAAGAAAACATCTACATAATATTTTGGATACATAAAGTGGTTTCATGGAGTACTTAGTTATTTTAATCTCTTATGTAGTGAAATTAGCAACATCAAGTCAATCATCTACATCAATTTTGGTGAATAATATACATGAAGAAATTTTCTATTCTATTTCAATAAAATATTTTAGATTTGACTATGTAAATAAAAATCCTAAGTGAAGAAAAACTGACTACATGGAATAAAATATTCAATATGACATGTTTATTCAATTCTTCAAATCGGTTACATCATACTGTAAGTTGGTATTTTTACTGTTTAAGAACTCAAGTTAGAATTTTACGACTACTGTAAAATCATTAAATACTTGATAACCTATTTAAGGAAAAATAAAATATAATAAGATCCAAGTATCAGGACAGAATAAAACGACAAGGATATTTTAATTATCTCTAATGTTTCCATGGTATTACAAGGAATAAGTACATGTCACTAATCCCTGATTCTATAGATCTTGTGAATATATGTTTAAATAAGAAGTAGTTTAGAAATTTAAAAGTGTGAGAACGTAGAATTTGTCGTGTAAAGTGAATTTCACAAGAAAATATAGAGAATTATTTCTAAAATCTCATTAAAATGACACAATATATTATACTCAAATAGGGAAGAAGTAGCTTTATTTTGTTATATGTGATTATTGAAAATTATTTCTGAGTTTAGAATACTCTCCTAGAGATTTGTATTCCTCATATCATATATATTAGAGATATTTATTTTCCATTTATATGTATCTTACAAATATGAGCTGAAATCTATAAAAAACTCTTTCTTTTATTATCTTTCATTGTAAAGGTTTTCAGTAAATTAACCTTTGAAGACTATTGTTTGTAAAGCCTTTCTAGAGTTTTGTTGAATTCTCTTGTTCTTGTACCAAGTGTCGATTGCTTTCACTTAGTCTTTTAGTCCCTAGAAAATGGAGTGTAAGTACCTATAACAAGTTCTAGCCCAGTGAAAATCATCATACTCATGGAGAAGATTGGTGGTGGAGTGGACTAAGGAACTTTTATTCCCATAACAACTATAAATCTCTATGTTTCTATTTCTCTTCATTATGATTTAATTTTCTCTATATTATTTGTTAAATAATATAATTGAGTTTAGTCATAATATAAAGAGAATAGTTTTTCTATGTGAATAAAAATTAAATGAACTTAATTCACCCCTCTTGAGTCTTAATATGAAGAGTCTCTAACAATAAGATTTTTCTTAAATATTTATAACAAGGAAGTGGGAAGAAATTGTAGGAGTATCATCTCTCTAGAACATCATCAGAATGTGTATAATAGACACAAAACATAAGGTTTATTATATAGATCTTAATCTTATGGTTAAGATTATGAAGGTGATAAAGGGAACAATAAGTTTATATTTTTGGAGAGAGGTAGTGAGAATTATCATCTTGTTTGAATAGTGGGTTCAAATGGTGAGCGAGACCACTCTATTGTGTAAAAGAAATAAAGAAATGTGCACTATTTTTTATGGTTTATCAACTCATATTTGATCACAATCTCCTTGGACAAGCCCAGTTAGGGTGAACAAAGTAAAATTATTTATGTGACATTTACTGCATTAATCACTTTTTAAGAAAAAATATGGGATAGAAAAAGTTTGTTCCTCACATTGATAGAACAAGATAACGATCAAGGTATTTAAGGGTTAATATCTATATTACACTGATCCAACCCCTTAGGTTAATTCCCTTGAAAATTTACAAAAACCAAGGAAAGGTTTTGTCTCTTCCTTTGATAGGGAATTCTACTATTGAGGGATACTAGTGTAGAATTTTGGGGCGTATATGGAACCATTATGATACACTTATACATGAGTATAAAACATGAGAGGATATAGGGAGCCCGTTTTGGTTATGTGGTATCACATTGTGATTAGATATAGGGCATGGTTCTAGTCATACTTAGGAGTCATGAGTAGGGTAATGAGCATCATAATTGTCTAGTAGTCGGGGTTACTCTAGAAGCTTAGATGATAGAGGAAGATATAATACACAAAAGTATGGGTAGCAGTACAAGAAGGGTGATCCCTCTTGGGGGGGGGGGGTGGTGATGGTATCTTAGGTCAAATTCACTATATTGAGTTGAATCATTTAGAGAAGGGTCGGGAGCCATCCAAAATTAAAGGTATGATTCATGTGGAATATACCATTGATCTTGTTTTATTTTATATGGGTGTTACACACTCAATTATATCCATTAAATTCTTTAGTGATCTAGGCATATCTATGGTGTATTTTTATTGGGTTATTTTTAATGATATTCTCTTAGGGATGCGATCTAAATGTATTTAGAGGTGATCTGAGTGTGCTATAATGATCAACAAGTGTATGATTAATTGGGATTTTTCATGTTGGAGATTCATATCATCAATGTGATACTTTGAATTAACTAAATCAATTATTATTGAGAAAACATAGACTCTTATCACAAGTTTTTATCCTTTACATATACTAAGGGTGATTCTTATACCCATGTCGGAGAGTGGGGTTTATAGGAAGGCCACTCAAGACTTGAAAATTAGTAGAGAGGGATGATCTAATCCCTACTTATTGGATTTTATATAATAAATGAAGATAGTAGATTGTATTTATTTGTACATATTCTTGATTAGATTCAGGATTATTTTTTTGATGATTTCTTAGTGTTTCCATATGATATAGAGAGATAGAGTTTAGGATTGAGCTGATTCTAGATAGGAAGACCATATCTATTCCACTATACAGAATGGATATTGTAGAGGTTAGTGAGATAAAAATATAATTTTGGGACTTTAGGAGAAGGGATTTATTTACTATTATTGTTCCCTCGGGGTCTACCTGTATTATTCAAAAGGAAGGAATAATGTTCATTGTGTTTATGTGTGGATTGTTGGAGATTTAACCATGTAATGGTCATGAACCTATATCATTTTCATTATATAGATGAGTTTTTTGATTTTATAAGAGGAAAAAAATTTATAATTAATATCAATTTGATTTTGGGATATTATTATTTACATTTTAGACCCTATAATATTCACCACACTAATTTCGGTATTAGCTATGATCTGTATGAGTATCTTGTAATTCCATTCAATTTGATGAAAGGAAGGATTGAAACTATATATATCCTAATATAACTATTGTTGAGTAATATGTATACATTATATTATTATTCTTTATGATTCATACTTAGAGAAATTTTGATGTAGGATTGGTGTATGGTTTCTTATGGGTCTAGGCAGTTGAGGTCTCATGAGTATAACTACCCAATTCATGATTTTAATTTCACAATGGTGGTATATGAACTAATATGTGAACAAAAACACTTGTTGGGTGAGAGGTTCATGGTATATACTAACCATAATATCCTAAAGTATATCATTTTATTGTGATACTTGATCCTTCGGTGGAGTAGTTGGGTTGAGTATCTCTAGTATTTTGAATTTGAGATAACATATACCCTAAGGAATGGGAATATCATAGATGATCCTCTGAGTCTGAAGACACAAGATCAAGTGGTGAAGAATACTAATAGTAGTGGCAACTGATGAGCCTCTTTATAGAGATACACCATGATTCAAAGTATTATAAGAGAAATGTTATTCTCATAGCATTGAGTATTACCACTTCACTTATTAATAAGGTTAATTCGATTTAACAATTTGATTCCCATTTTCTTATGATTATGGAATATATATATATATATATGTATAATGGTGATCCACCCCTAATTAATCCCTAGATTCCAATGAGATCCTTTATATCTATGGTTTATTGGAATTCCATTTGAGTATGTGTGAGGAACTGATGTGAGACTTGCAGGCCTTAATATGGTTTGTTCACCCAAGTATAACCAAGATGTTATATGAAATTAATAATAATTATTGGTGTCCTAAGTATGAAGAAGGATATTGATAGATTTATTTCATGCTGCCTCACCAATCAACGGGTGAAGGTGGAGCACTAGAGACCTATAGGTATTATTTAGTCTTTTTCCTATACCTGAGTAAAATTTGGATGATGTGATGATGGACATCATAGAGGTATTATGAAGATCACCCTAAGGAAATGATGTCACATGGGTTTTTATCAAGTAACCACTGAAGGTATAAAATTTTTTATCAGTCAATGAGACCACTTTATTGAAAACTAAGTATAGTTGTAAGTCTGGGATATAGAATGGTTTTATGGTGTGCCTTATAGTGTAGTATCATATAAAGATTCTTTATTTACATCATAATTTTTATAGGTATTACCAAATGTTCTTAACACTCGGGCGAATTTTAGCATGACATACCACCCTAATACTAATAGGTAGTTTGAGAATTCTATTCGGGCAGAGAGGGTATTTTGAGAGCATGTGTAATTGATTTCAGGAGTTTATGGTAGATTCATCTTGTGTTTGCAGAGTTATATTATAATAATATTTATCAAGTGTAAATTCATATGGAACTATTTGAGCCCTTATATGGATTGTCATTCCAATATGCTCTTTGCAGGTTGGAGGAAACAACAATATTTTATTGTTAGACCTTGCCTCAATCATGAGATGTAGTTTAATATTTGGTTGTTTAGGATATGGTTAGAAACCTATTAGAGTAAACAATGATCATATATTGGATGATGACTCTGTCTTATGGAGTTTTAGTTTAGAGTGAGTTCATGGTTGGGATATCATCATATTTTAAGGGGAAAAGGAAGACGATGCCTATGTTCATGAGGATATTTAATATTTTCAATAGAATTAGCACATGGGAATATCAATTAACTCTTCCTTAGAGATGCAGTGCAATTCATGATATATTCCATAGATCATAGCTTTAGAGATCCCACCCTGATCTTTATCATGTGATCAACATTAGTGATGTTAATTTAGATTCAGATGTTTTATTTGAGGAATAACCATTTTTTAAAGTGGGTTAGAGTTATAATATTTTTTCATGGGAAGATATTACCTCTAGTATGTATATAGTGGAAGTATAGGAATATCCAAGAAGATGCACAAGAGAGAGAAGTTTATGTATGAGTGTAGTGGCTAGAGTTTTTTTTCTCATCAGGCTTGGTGATTAATATTAGGGATTAAATTCTATATGGTATAATGGTTTTAAAACATCACATAATTTATGAGGATGTTTTAATTTTAATATATTCCAAATCTCATGTGTTTGATGGTGTTGAGATTTTAGTGTTTTCTGTAGAGGTTAGGAGTCGGTAGTTTAGAATTCATTCTAGGTATAGGGTTAAAGTTTTTATATAGTTAGAAGGTCATGTTGTAACCCATGAGTTGTGTTATGATGGGTGTCCAAAGAAGTAAGAGTTTAAATATAATAATGTAGAGTATGTCCTGAATACTTAACCATAGAGCGCATTTCAGCATGATGTAAAAGGTCACAACACAACACGACTTGAGGATTGGGTGGTTGGATTTTCTGATTCTTCCCTGGTGAGGAGCATTATATCATGACCCAATGGATCACACCTGATTTTGACCCTATCAAAATACATTAATTTTTGACCCATGTGATCATGCTGAAATGTACATCATGTAATTTTTTTTATGTTTTAATTAAATTAATTGAAATATTTTAATGTAATTTTTAATTGGGGGATCCCTCATCTATCAAGAAATAGATTAATACATCCCAAACTATTTACCATCATATTACCCCTCTCCATTAACATATTCTTTGGTGGTGATCTATTTTTAAGCCACCTATCCCTATAAATCTCCATGGGTTTTTTAATTTATTATGTCTAAGGACAAATTTTATGATGGTATCTGATGAGTGGAATCCTAAAATTCTAGGAAGGGTGACCATGAGATTTATCAAAAGTTTTATGAGATTTTTCTGGGTCATATGAAATGTGAAAAGAAACATATATTTTTTCATACCCTAAAACTAATAAAAATTGGATTCTTAATTCCTTACGGTGTGAACGAGCACATTATAGGCCGTGAGTGGTCCTTCTTGAGTTATTCAATGTTTCCATAGCCAATAATTACTATTTAACCTATATAGGTGATATGGGTATGAGATTAAGTACCCATTATAAGTTTATAAGATTGAGAGTTATAACCACTAGATCCTTGTTAGTATCATAGACCATTCCTTGATGGATGTAATCTTGTTAGTGAATTAGGATGTAAAGAAACTCGCCTAGGTGTAGAACATTTTTATGGGAAAGAGATCTTGTAAACCTTTTAAATTAGTATATGAATCATTCTTTATATATTTATTTGTAGTGTGATATATCTTTCACCATTAGTTAAATATGATGATGAATAATTCACAAGACGTTATGTGGTGGGGTACCTCATCCTCCCTTGGAGTTTATATGATTGTGGTGAGTCATCCACCCTTGGAGGAGACGTGATGTAATAATGTGTAATCTACCAATAAGTGGCGGGATGATGATTTTTTATCCACTTATAAGATTTGGGATAATTATATAGAATACACCTAGAGGAGGAAATATTATGATATGGAATCTACCTAGAGGAGGAGGGATGAGGATGTGGTATCCAACAAGAAGATGTGTGATGGTGATGTTTGGTCCTCCTGGAGGAGGTTTGGTAGTGATATTTCATTCAACGTAAGAAAAAATGGAGTTGATTCAAATTCACCAAATGATATATCATTTTCCAGGGTGCAAGATATTTTGGGGTGATACATTATTCACAAGGTGATTCCTCATTTTATACTATTAATGATTGGTGAAGTATCATTATCATAGGAGATACAGACATGGTGAAAATTCACTCACTTTGAGTTATGAGACAAGGGGGATAGATTTTTCTACCTCAATGTGGGTTTAAACTATGGGTGTATTATCCCATTCCTTATACAGCCTAAGTAGGAAGGGTTGCACATGGTTTGGTTTTTGGCCACTCTATGACATTATAAAGTTTATTTTATGTTTTTCTTTATTATCATTTCATTTAAAGCATTAAATTATATTTAATAGATTTTTCTAGGGACACCATTGGAAGTGGCCTATTGAGATGTATGAATACCCTGAATTGGAATCTTAGTTGATGTGTATGATTCATCATTTTAGGAATAAGTAAGGTAAAGGACCCTATGATCAGATTATGGGTTGGATGGGTGAATTTTGAGACGTAACTAGGAGGGGAACTAGATTTATTTATTTTTATCATGTCTCCTCAATTTGTTTCTTTTGAATCATGTCAATAAAAAAATCATCCCTAAAGTGATATTACTTTTGATATATTATTCATGGATTTATCATATATGTAACATCCATGTTAAGAAGTTAATTATGATTTATGTTTTATTATTTCTTCCATTATTGTTTATGGACATATATACCCAGGTATATAGTCTCCCCAAGATTACCTAAAACCCTCGACACTATCCAGTAGCCTCTAGTGTATGAAGAGGTGTGTCCGATGTAATATTCTCTCACCTAGCTCAGATCTATTTGGGAATGGGATTTTACAATATACTTTTCATGTACATGAATATATAAACATTAAATACAATATATATATAATATAAAATATATAGAATGATATTTATTATACATTACTAAAATTAAAAAAGTAATAATAGAGGAAATATAGGGAAATTATATCCTGAAAAATTTGATAATAGTTGTTGATGTGCAAAAAATGAGCATTGGTAATTCTAGGATTGAATAAATACCAGAATCATGGGTATTATTTTCTCCACAAAAAAAATATGTAGTATAATGAATACATGAAGTCTATATGATTGAATCATGAAGATCACATAACCTCTAGAAGGACACACGATCACATGACCCTTAGAAGGTCATGAAAATAGACCATTCACTATGAAAGATCTATTTATGATCATGAATGTATTCTTTGAAAAACCCTCATGTTATTAGAAAAACTAGAACTATACATAAATTTTACAACATAAAACATAAACATTTATTTAATTCCTTCTTCTCTATCTTCTTATTGGCTATTGAGTTCCCCTTAGTGCAAGTAGTCACCTGAGGATATACATCAAAAAGGGGTGAGATAAAAGACCAGTAAGAGGATAGATAAAAACATGAAACAATGTAACATGGGTTAAGAATAATAATTATCATCATAACATAGGCACTATATCCTAATCACGAGAGGAAACATTAATAAAAGACTTGGAATGTGGCAATGCATAAAAATAAAACATTATGTATTAGTGGTAAACTACCACACATAGTTGTGAAAAAAACTAGCATAATGTTCACACATAATTTCACTATAACTCATGAGGTTCATCACATTACCCAATGTATTGGTGCATTTTATGATTCTGGGTTCACCCGTCACATTCAAACATTCATATTGCGCTATATAATTTTGGGGACACCCGTCACAAAATAACATTTTCATTATAATGAATGCCACATAAAACATATATGAGCACAAATAACCCATGGAAAGGAATTTATTTCATCTCATAGTAACACATTCATAATCTTTGGGTTCCCAAAAGAAAGATGGAATGACATACTTGATACAAGAACCATCAATCATGAGTGATAAGTAAAAGGTGTGTTTTTAAAATAAGAGTTATTTTGGAAAACATTTTTTTGACATAAAATCTAGTTGAAAACATTTACATCCCAAAAAAGTTATTATAATTATGAGAAAATTATTTTTAAATAGTAACCATACAAGAAATAGAGTGAAAGAGGGAGAACCTGAAGAAAGAAAGCTGGGTTTGAGAATTTCCCCTTACTTTGTATCCGATTTCTTCCTTCAATTTATTATTCTTTATAATGAAATTATATTGATTAATTATAAATTAAATAACCTTTTATACATTAATATGGTTCATTTTGGTTTTATTAAGTTCTTTTATGGGCCTTTGGATGAGTTATAGAGTTTAAATCTATTGTTCTGGAGTGTTCTTTTTCTTAGTTTTCATGAATGGTTCACTTGTACACATGGATGGAAGTTCGTGTAAAACATGTATTATCATACTGAACTAATATTAAATTTTAATAATTATATTACAGGAGTTTAAATGATCTTATAATTAATTATTTTATATGCCATGTGGATGAATCATTAGTTAAAATTTAATGATGATCGTTTTAGGTTAATTTGGGTGGCTTTTGGATCACAACAAACATGTTTTGTTTTATTAATTAGTATTATGAATAAAAGTTGTTAATAGAACATAAAATGGATTATAAAATAAATAATAAAACCTGGTTTGAACCATTTAATGGTTTTATTGACATCCTTGATGGATTTGAAGGAAAAATGGAAGTGCATCTCCCATGATGTTGGTAAATTAACACATCATGGGAAAATATTTTATTTTTATAAACAAAGAGAGAGAAGGAGGAAGATAATGAATAATATTATATTAAAATGATATAATAACACTATATCAATAATAATGGAGTTATCATTACATTTGGATAAGATAGGTTGAGGATAATAGAAGAAAAAAAAATGAAATTTGAAAGGAAATTGAAAGAAAAGAGAGAGAAATTACCTCTTGAATATATCTTCTTTGAGAGCCTCTTTAGGGAAGCGGTTTTTGTATTTATATCAGACCAATGGTTTATAGATATGGGGGAGGGTCTAGGGAAGATATTTTTTTCAGAATTTAGACAAGTATTGAATCTTGAGAGGTGTGAAGTAATTAGGGTGTGAAGGCTAGTATTTATAGTGGAGGGAAGAGAGGGGTTTTCCCGATATTATGTTCATTAATTTACTATTTCACCAAAAGGTAAGAAATAATGAAAATTCCCGGAACAAGAATAGTAATAAGTGCATGTGAGTTCTAAACAATTGGTATTAAATCAGCATAACATCATCTATGACTCTATAATTAATGTATTTTACTTATTTTGTAAATTATAATATTTCGCTATTCATGAAAAATTCATGTATTTATTAAAATCCCAACAAATCACCCTGACCATTTCTTGATGTGTAGAATCAAAAAAGGAAATCCAATTTTCAAAATTAATTTTATAAATACGATTAATTTAATTTTTAATTAAAATCATAAGTTACTATAAAAATACAAATTTTAAAATTAAAACTGATTTTATAATGCTTTCAAAAATTAAATAAGGTCTTATAAAATTATATTAAATCTAGAAGACATATAATTTTTAATTTATGAACCCATTTTAGGAAAATAAATTTTCTTTTAAATTAATTAATTAATTATACTTAATTATTTATGACATAAAAAAATACCAATAGTTTTACTATGGTCATAATATCACATATAAGATGCCTAAATTTTATTTATACATTCATGGTTGATATTTAAATTATTTAGAAGGATTTTATATTCATAAGGGTCATATTTCTATTCATAAGGGTAGGTTACTATTCATAAGGGTTGGTTACTATTCACTAAAAAAATATGTTTTTTCTATGAGACTCCAAACATCATACTGATTGCAACTGTGTATGTCAGATTTTAAAAATACAAAACATAGAAGTGGAAAATTTCTGTTTAAAGGTCACATAGTAGTTTATATAAGCATGGTGTGTCATTGTGTTTCCTAATGTGATTGATTATGAAATTACAACAAGAATGGAGAAATTATGTTGACAAAATTTTGGGTCATTACATTCTTCCCCCCTTTTGAAATTTCACCTTCAAAATTTCATTTTACATAAATAGGTGAGGGTAATTCTCCTTTATCACATATTATGGTTCCCAAGTTTCTTCTTTATACTTATGGTTCCTCTATAACACTTTGACAAGGTGGGTTTTCTTGTTGTGTAGAACCTTATCTCTCTGATCCATAATCCTCACTGGATGTTCCTCATAAGTGATATCATCTTCTAGCTGTACCACCTCTAAGTCCAGTACAATTGAGGGATCTAGTATGTACTTCCTTAGGAGTGATATGTGAAACACATCATGAACTTGATCCATATTAGGTGGAAGTGAAATCTGATAGTCCACAGTTCTTAGGCGTTCAAGGATCTCAAAGGGGCCAGTGAACCTTGGGATTAGCTTCCCTTTATTTCCAAACTGTATGAATCTATTCCATGGTGATATTCAAAGGAAGACCTTATCTCCAATGTCGAACTCCAAGTCCCTTTGGTGGTTGTTAGCATAGCTCTTTTTCTAACTTTGAGCAGCTTGGATGTGTTTCTAGATGACATGAACCTTCTCTGTTATCTCTTGCACAGGATCAGGTCCAAGTAGATTTCTTTATCCAACTTAACCCCAACAGGTTGGAGTTCTACATTGATTTCCATACTGATCTTAATATGGAGCCATCTGAATACTCGAGTGGAAGAAATTATTGTACGAGAACTCAACCGATGGGAGATGTTGATCCCATCCACATTTGAATTCTAAAGTGTAGGGTATTATCATATCTTTGAGTGTCTGAATTTTAATTTTATATTGGCCATTAGTTTGGGGGTGATAGGCCATGATGAAATTTAAGTCACTACTCAAATCATGTTGGGGACTCCTCTATAATTTAACGTGAACCTTGGATCATGATCATATACAATCGAGAGTGGAACACCATGTAGTCTCACCACATCCTTCATATATATCTTTTTCAGTCGTTCAAGCGAGATATCTTCCCGAAAAAGGATAAAATGGGTAGTATTGGTGAGTCGGTTAACCACCACCCATATCGCATTATTTCCCTTCGACATATTCGATAGAGCCGTGACAAAGTCCATAGTGACATTCTCTCATTTCCACATGGGTATAGGAAATGGTTGCATCATCCCTTTGGAATTTTGTCACTCTGGTTTAACTTTATGATATACCTAGAACCTTGAGATATATTCCACAATATCTTTCTTCATGTTATCCCACCAAAAGTTTTCTTAGAGATCTCGGTGCATCTTGGTTCTACCATGATGGATAGAGAATGTTGAGCTATGTTCATTATCTAATAGGTCCTTCTTCATCCTGGGTGATGAAGGCAAACAATGATTTATTCCAAACTAAATCACACCATCATCGTTGATATGTAACTCTTGTATCTTCCCTTCCTTTACTACATTCACCTTATTTTGTGACTCTATATCATCCCTTTGTGCCTCCTTAATTTTCTCTTGGATATATGGTTGTATAATAATTTTGGAAAGGTAGGATGTATCACCTGCCATTATGATTTCCAAATCCATATTTTTCAAATCCAAGAAGATAAGCTCTTTCTCAATCCATTACATGGATAAAGTAGTGGGTTATTTTCTTCTTAGAGCATTAGCAACCTTTTTCCCCTTTCCAAGATGATAGTGAATAGGGTAATCATAGTCCTTGATTAACTTTAACCATCTCCTTTTTCATATGTTGAGCTCCTTTTGTGTTAATATATACTTTAGGTTCTTGTGGTTGGTGTATATGTCACACTTCTCACCATAAAGGAACTGCCGCCATATTTTCAAGGCAAAAATCATGGCAGCCATCTCTAGATCATACATCAGGTAGTTATGCTCATGGATCTTTAACATCCATGAGGTGTATGCTATCACATTATCATTTTTCATGAGTAAAAAACCCAATAATTTATTTTAAGCATCACTGTATCTCAAAAAAATTTCTCCACTTTTCAGTAATGTGAGTACTAGTGTAGTGATCAACCTTCTCTTCAGTTTCTTGAAGCTTCCCTCACATTCTTCCATCAAGACATAATTTACCTATTTCCTTGTTAACTTAGTCAGCAGGCTTGATAATCATGAGAAATTTCTCAAAAAACGTCGGTAATACCTATCTAATCAAAGAAAACTACAGATTTATGTGACACAAGATGGTATAGGAAATTCCTCAATGGCCTTTGTTTTTTAGGGGTCTATAGAAATTCCTTAACCTGTGACCACATGTCCCAAGAACGTGACTTGCTTCATCTAAAAGTCACAATTCCATAACATGGCATACAAGTTCTCATTTCTCAATGTCGCCAACACAATTCTTCGATGTTCTTCATGTTCTTACTTTCTCTTGGAGTATATGAGAATATCATCGATAAACATTACCCAATTTTTTTGAGGTAATGTCTAAAGACTCTATTTAAAAAATCCATGAATATTGTATGGGAATTACTATGTCTGAAGGGAATCAACATAAACACATAGTTCCCATACCTAGTATGGAAGGAAATCTTTTGAATATCTTCCTTATTCACCTTTAGCTGATGATATCCAGAACAAATATCCAACTTTGAGAACTATTGAGATCCTCTTAACTAATCGAACAAGTCTTCTATACTTGGAAGAGGATACTTGTACTTTATGGTAATCTTGTTAAGTTAACGATGATCGATACATAGCCGCATTGTTCCATCCTTCTTCCTCACAAATAGCACTGGTGCACCCCAAAGTGATGCAAATGGGCATATGAACCCTTTGTCCAAATGCTCTTGAAACTACTTCTTTAACTCCTCCAGTTCGATAGGATCTATCCTAAAGGGACACTTTCAGATAGGATTAGCTCTGGGTATGAGTTATATGGATAACTCTACCTCATGATCTGGGGAATTCTGGGTAACTCTTTAGGAAATACATCACCATATTCTCTCACAATGTACATTTTCACTAGTTTTACACTTTCCTTTGAATCAACCATTTGAGCGAGGTATGCCTCTTCACATGGAATCATCACCCACACCATTGAAGGATTTTTCAAAGGAGATTCTTTATCTTCTTTGAATTTATAGAGGAGCATGGGATGGTTCAGAATATGAAAATATATTTCCTTTTTCTTTATAGTGGATATTTGTTCTATATAATGAGATCCAATCTATTCCCATTATAGAATCAAATTCCACCAAGGAAATTATTATGAGATTTGATGGAAGAATATTCCCACATATGACAAAAGGAGAAGAGTCAAACACTTGGGATACAATGATTTCACCACTTGGTGTTTTTACAAATACGTCTACTTTAAGGTTTTAGGTCTTTAATTCTATAGTTGTAGCAAACTATCAATATATAAAGGAATGTCTAGAATGAAAATCAAATAATAATTTTTCCATTCATGGGTGAATAAGAAGTGTACCTTGAATGACTTCATTATCTTTCTCCACTTCTACAGTTGTGATGGTATAATCCTCCCCTTGTTCCTTTGGCAATGGTGGATTCTGATGTTGATTACCCTTGAGAACTTGAGGTTTAGTGCACTGGCTTGTGTAGTTCCCTTGCTCCCTAGAGTTGTAGCATTGGACCATGGGTGGTGCTCTCCTTTATTCAACTACATTCGCCTTCATTTTCATGTATTTTCAAAACTCTTGATCATGGTGTCCTTATTTCCCACACTTGAAGCATTTCCCCATCCCTTTGAGGTAGTTACCATGATGCATCTTCCTATATTTTTGGCATGTGGTTCATTGAGTTTTCTTCCCACATTTATCATTAGATCCTCTGGATTGAAACTCCATCTTTCATTTCTTATCACCATAGGAATTGGACCATTCTCCAAACTCTATATACACTTTTTTCGCACACCAAACAACTTCTTCATAACTCCCAAAGTCCCGAATTATAAGATCCTTTCGAAGGTGTGGTTTTAATCCACCAAATAATCTATCAATTTTTCTATCATTGCTGATAACAAAACTAAAATAATACCTTGAAATCCTTCGGAAATTCACTTCTTATGTCATGAAAGATTCTACATCATTTTTATTTACCTCTATTAATTATATATTCTTATTTGTATGAAGAGTTTGTGGAAAATAATTGTTAAGAAACATGATCATAAAGTCTTCCCATTCCATCTTTTAAATTTCAACTCTTGGATTGGTGTTCTTAATCAAAGCCCACCATTGATCGGCCTCTCCATCTAGATGATAAATAAATAGTGTTGCCTACTCTTTCTTAGAACAATGAATACAAAATAATATCTTCTCCATGGAGTTGACCCACTGTTCTGAAACTGGTGGATTGGAAGATCCACTAAATGTCGGTGGTCGTTGCCACATAAAACACTTGATATCCAGTTGCTCCCTCATTAGTGAAAGAGGATGTTCCTAATTATTCATGTTATTATTCATAACCTAATATAACAGGGTAAGCATCGACATGAAGTTTTTAACTCCACCTCCTAAATCATTGAGGATGTCATTTGGAAAATCGTTGCATTGGCCCTCATATGTTTGTTGGCCTAGTTTCTCCTGGTTGCCACCATTTTCTAAAATAGAAAAGGTTAGAACAAATCATAAGTTAAAAGATCTTGAATAACTAACTTATTCATTTCTTCAATTTGCACTAAAATAATAACTTGTGGGATCCCTATGTCTAGAAAATATTCTTGTGTTCATATTTTTACTTGGTCTCATACTTGAGGTTTTTTCTAGGGTTCACTAATCATAATTCCCAAATTAAATAAACCTTGCCTCTGATACCAACTATAGAAACCCTAATTTTCTTACATTACTTTCACATAATTTTAATGATAAACCACATAAAAACATTACAAAACAAGGATCCAAAGGTTTGGTGGTATTGTAAAAATAAGTAACACACATAACTTTTACAACATTAAACATAAACATTTATTTAATTCCTTCTTCTCTAGCTTCTTATTGGCTCATGACTTCCCCTTATTAAAAGTAGTTACCTGAGGATATACATCAAAAAGGGGTTATATAAAATCCTAGAAAGAGTATAGATAAGAACATGAAACAATTTAACATGGGGTGAGAAGAATCATTATCATCATAACATATGAACATTATCATAATCATGAGAGGAAACATTAAGAAAAGACTTGGAATGTGGAAATGCATAAAAATAAAACATAATGTCTTATTGGTTAACTACCAGAAAATGTTTTGAAAATAACTTGAATAATGTTCAAACATAATTTCACTTTAACTCATGATCTTCATCAATTTACACAATTCATTGGAGCCCTGTATAATTTTGGGAACACCTGTCACATTCAAACATTCATATTGTGATATATAATTCCGGGCACACCCATCACAACATAACATTTTAGTTATCATGAATGCCACATAAAAAATATATGAAATTAAATAACCCATGTAAAAGAATGGTTTTCATCTAATAGAATCATATTCATCAACTTTGGGTTCCCAAAATAAAGAGGGAACGACGTACTTGTTACAAGAACCATCAACCTTGAGTGAGAAGTAAAAGGTGTGTTTTTGAAAGAAGAGTTCTTCTGGATGAAATTTTGAATGAAATAAAATCTAGTGTAAAACATTTATATCCTATAAAAATTATTATAATGATCAAAAAATTATTTTTAAGGAGTAACCATACAAAAAATGGAGTGAAAGAGGGGGAACCTGAAGAAAGAAAGTTGGGTTCGATAATTTCCCATTACCATGTATCCGAACACTTCTTTCACTTTACTGTACTATATAATGAAATTATATTCATTAATTAGAAATTATAAAACCTTTTAAACATGAATATATTTAATTATGGTTTCATTAAGTTATTTTATGTGCCTTTGGATGAGCTATATAGTTTAAATCCATTTTTCGGGAGTGTTCCTTTTCTTAGTTTTCATGAACGGTTCACTTGTACACATGAATGGAAGATCGTATAGAACATGGATAAACATAAAAAACTGATATTACAAGTTAGTAATGATATTAAAGAATTTTAAATGATCTTATAATGAATTATTTTATATTACATGTGGATTAATCATTAATTAAAATTTAATGATGATCATTTTAGGTTAATTTGTGCGGTTTTTGGATCACAACAAACATGTTTTCTTTTATCAATTAGTATTATGAATAAAAGTTGTTTACATAACATAAAAGGTGCTAAAAAATAAATTATAAAATATGGTTTCAACCATTTAATGGTTTCATTATCATCCTTTACCAATTTTAAGGAAAAATGGAAGTGCATCACCCATGATGTAGGTAAATTAACACATCATGGGAAACAATTTCATTTTTATAAAAAGATAGAGAGAGGGAGGAGTATAATGAATAATATTCCATTAGAATGATATAATAATAGTATATAAATAATACTCGATTTATCATGATATTTGGATAAGATACGTTTAGGATAACAGAATAAAGGAAGTGAAATTTGAAAGGAAATTGAAAGAAAAGAGAGAAATTACCTCTTGAATATATCTTCATTGAGAGCCTCATTAGGGAAGAGGTTTTGGACTTTTTATCAGACCAAGGACTACTGGAAATGGGGGAGGGGATATGGAAGATATTTGGGTAGAATTTAGACAAGGTTTAATCTTGAGAGGTGTGAAGTAATGAGGGTGTGAGGGGTGGTATTTATAGTGGAAGGGAGAGGGGTTTTCTCAATCTTATATTCATTAATTTATTATTTCTTCAAAAGACAAGAAATAGTGATTATTACATGACCAAGAATATTAATAAGTTCATCTGAGTTTGAACCAATTGGGATTACATCATAAGAACATCATCCATGACTCTATAATTAATGTATTTACTTGATTTTGTAAATTATAGCATTTCACTATTCATCAAAAATTCATGTATTTCAGAAAAATACAAAAAATTAACCCTAACCATTTTTCGATGTGTAGAATCCAAAAATTAACTCCATTTTTCAAACATAATTTTCTAAATATTATTAATTTAATTTTTAATTAAAATCATAATTTACATGAAAAATACATATTTGAAAATTAAAACAGATTTCATAATGCACTCAAAAATTAAATAAGGTCTTATGAAATTATCTTAAAAATAGAAGACATAGAATTGTTAATTTTTGAATGCATTTTTGGAAAATAAATTTTAATTTAAATTAATTAATTAATTATAATTATTTATTTATGACTTACAAAAATACCAATACTTTTACTATGGTCATATTATCACTTATAAAATACCTAAAGTTTATTTATACATTCATGGGTGGGGTTACTATTCTTTTAGAGGATTTACTATTCATAAGGGTCATATTACTATTCATAAGGGTAGGTTACTATTAATAAGGGTGGGTTACTATTCACAAAAAACAATGTTTTTCCTATCAGACTCCAAACATCTTACTGATCGCAACCATTTATGTCAGATTTTTGAAATTCAAAACACCAAAGTTGAAAATCTATATTTAAAGGTCACATAGTAGTTTATTGAATAATGTTGTGGCATTGTGTTTCCAAATGTGATCAATTATGACATTACTATAAGAATGGAGAAATTTTGTTGACAAAAGTTTGGTTCTTTACATATATATACCCATTAGGACAACCAAAAATCTAAAGGGGGGGGGGGTAATAAGAGACACCATAAGAATAAACAGACAACTCAACCCAAAGCAAGAGTGTAAGCACAATCCCACAACATGGATACAAACACACACACACATAGATATATATATATATATATACTCAAACAAAATAATCCCAAATGATAGATAAAGGGGATATCCATCTCAAAACCTAGCCTAGGAAAATAGTTCCAACAGTTCCATAATTCCATCAATAATTTCCAGCATCTTGTGCGTCTTTCCAGAGAAGTAACCATGTGGAGGGCCCAGAACTTGCCACTGTACTACACAGTTGATGGGAAATAATCTTTGAGAAGATGCCTCATTCCCTAGTTCATTAGGGGAGGGGGATTCCCCTCTATGTAAGTATGAACCATGCCCTATAAAATAGGGGGTACAACTCATTAGATCAATGACCTGTGCCCTATGAATGTAGGGGGGTACCACTAAGTTTAAGGACTCACACCCTAAGGCCAGAGGAGGGTACCACTCAGATAGAGGACCCACAACATAATGTCATAGGGGGTTACCACTTTGTTGATATAGGACCCAATCTCTAACATTATAGTGGGTACCACTTTGAAGATAGAGGACCCACACCCTAACACCATAGGGGGATACCACTCAGTAGATTGTGGACCTACACCCTAACATTATAGGGGGAACCACTCGGTAGATAGAGGACCCACACCCTAATTCCAAAGGGGGTACCACTCAGTATATGAAGTACATAAACCCTAATTCCATTAGGGGTACCACTCTAATGATTCTACTTGATCACTTCCATCGATGAGTTCCCCCTAAATACATGTCATGCCCATAATATCTTGGATCATATATCAAGATTCACTATGGAGACCACCATTTCATTCTATACAGAAAAATACTCAGGATGGGTTACTCAAGGGCCACAATCCTAGTGTAAATAAAAATATATGAGAGGCTGATGTTTCTTCAAAAAAGAAGAAGGGGTACAAGGAATGTAAGGGGACCCACATGAAATATGGTCCCACTTATCTACCTAGTCATGTCTCTACTGGTATACAACTATCTAACCGTGTATCACTACATATCATGTAGGTGGAATACATGTCTTTACTTAGCCACCCAAGGCCCTTACCATGCTATCTAGCTGTGTTCATGTAAGTCTTCCCATGTCTATGTACTTTGGTACACAGTCTGTCCTTCCATATGGGGTTCCTCCCCATGTCCCTATCTGTGTCCATGTACATCATTACACGGCATGTCCCAGGCCAGGTCCTCCTACATGGTGTCTTTATAATGTGGTACACTACACGAATTTTCTACTCAAGGAGGTATCCACATGGAGTTTCATCATTAACTTTCTCAAAACCCTAGTTCTATAGCCAAAGGGGAACTACACGACATGTGTTCATAACAGTTCATGTCGTGTAGTTGTGTTTTTTGGTATAAAGATAAATATACTTATAGTGTTCCAGATCGATCAATTGATGCTTCAGATCTCACCTATAGGCCTCCTAAAATTAGTAAAAAAGGCATGATTTTGTCGTTTTCGATCCTTTGGTGACTATAAATCATATTCCAAAATCACCCGCATGAAAACATATACACAGTGTCGCCCCAAACACATATCTCATCACCCATAGTGCCTCAATGAAATTATTATCAATGTTGGAATCACCCATACCCAGAAAATCATCCCAAATATGCCATTGATCTCTAATCAATTCATCAAATGTGAATCCATCATGAATCTGGGGGTCCAATCGGGTTCGGTCCCGCTCAACAATGTTGAATCCTGACCCTGTGGTCCAAAAATGACTAACATGAATAATTATTGGGAGAAAGGAATAAAAAAAGGTTTTAAAATAATTTCCAAGTTTTCTTGTCCAAAAAATAGAAACAGGGATATAAAGGGTGAGAAAAATTTAATAAATAATAAATGTGAGTACATGGGAACATGAAAAGGTTACAATTGACACGAATCAAAGGAAAAGGTTGATCATTCTAAAATAGTTTAATCAATTTTGGAGGAATACATAAATTGATGAGTCCTACTTCAATTTGGATCATCTGTTAATGAAGAACACACTCACTAATGATTGAGAGGGGTTGTTTCATTTTCTTCGTCTCGATTTGCCTTGATCTAGTGTTTCATAAATGTGAGATCTTGACTTTATTATGAGAGGTGGAAGGAAAAACTCTCAAACCACCTAGGGTTTATGAGGATAAACCTGGGGAATCATCATATTGATGTATTTATAGAAAAATATTAGATCAATTAAGAAATTAAATCAATTAATTATTTAATCAACCCACTAAACATACCACCAAGGGCCATTTAATCTGAACGCCTGACGCCAGCCTATTATACTTCACATATAGGGTAAAAATCACATTTTAGATTCAACTGTGTAATTAGATTATTGATCTAATACTTCATTTATGATTTATCATATTGTATATAAGAAACTGTGTGCACGTAATATAAAATATATTTAATATTTTTACAAAACTAATTCTGGGAACACTATGCCTCAAAATTGCATTCCATCTCAGCACCGGGATGTGAAAATGTATCTAGAAATATTTAAAAGTATTATAAAAAAAATAGGGTCTCTAAATCATTCAATCCTTCAATATTCTCATCCCTAAAAATAAAAACTAAATAAAAAGATTGTGATACTGATCCCAGATCTATCTCTCCCACTCCAAGGATTTCTCCTACATGTCATCATACTACCAGAACACTCGAACCAAGGGAATGGTCCATCAACAAAGGTTACTCTCTTTTCAAACCTAGATCACCATCTTCTAATCCAAAAAAGTGTATCTATCCTTGATTTACAGCATTCCCTAGTCAATAATGTACTTGGGCTCATGCATGTATCTGGTCCGCTAGAACATGTGGAAGACTTCATGCACTCTCTCTAACTATGGGGTGTATGGAGAGGATGTAACCTAATCCAACCCTCTTCAAGAATTTTAATGAACCAATGAACATAGAGGATAAATTACCTCCCCAAAAAAACCTCCAAAATCCACTTCATGGGAAGACTCTTAGGAAAATGTGGTCTCCCCACTCGAACTCCAAGGGACTACAAAATTGATATATAAAATATTTATACCTACTCTGGGCTATACTAATCCACTCAAAGATTACATGGACCTTCTTTATTATTTCCTACGCCATCTTTGGACCCACAATAGATTCCTAATTAATCTTTTTCCAGTAAAAGGGTGACCTTTAGGGTATCTTGAATAAGGCCTCAAAAGGTTCCATGATGACATTGGAGTGTAGTAATTATTGTATGCAAAATCTACCAGGGTAAATTGATCCTTCCAACTCTAGTATAATTCTAATACACAATCCCTCATTATATCCTCCATCACCTAGATATTCCCCTCAGTCTAACCATTTTTGTAGGGGTGGATAGATAGACTCATCCTCATTTGGGTCCCAAATGCCTCATATAGGCATATCCAGAATCGTGATATGAACCACACATCATGATCAAGGAAAATGGTCATGGGAACACCATGAAGGAGAATAATATCCCATATATAAAAATTCCCCAAAATCTCTACTGAAATCTTCCCCTTGATAGTAAGGAAGTGTGGTGACTTCATGAGCTAGTCAACTATTACCCAAACAGCATCATGTACCTTCACTTTCTGGAACATTCCTGTCATAAATTCTATGGATATGCTATCCCATTTCCACTCTGGGATCTCAAGGGGATGCCAAAAACCTTCCATAACATAGTTCTCATCCTTCTCATGATGACATGTGAGGTTCCATGAGATGAACTCATCTATGCTCCATCACATGCTAACCAACTAAAACTTCCAATGAAGGTCTTTGTAAATCTTACCCAAACCGGGATTTATAGCCAAATTTCATGTGTGAAACTCCATCATCACCACCTATAATATCATGAATGGTACCACTGTTCAACCCTAGAAAAAGATGATGTTATTCCCTCCATCCGAAAATCCATCGGGTAAATATATTGAGGATATATGTTCACATAAATCCTCATGGTCAATTTATCCAAATTGGGACTCTCACACACACTAAAGGAGTAGAGGAGTCAACCCCATCGACTAAAGAAAACTTGAACCCTCCTGCTCAATCAATGTAAGCCACAAAAAATCCAATTACATAGATGCCTCTTATACCAAACAATCTCGGGACTTCCTCCTAAGGGAATATACTACTATATTTACCTTCCTAAGAGTATAGACTATATCAATTTCATAGTCCTATAGGAACTCAAACTAGAACATTTATCTCCGGTTCAAGTATCTCCACGTGAATACATACCTGTGGATTTTATGGTTTGAGTAAACCAAAAATTTCTCTCCCAGATGATAGTGCCTCCACATACATAGATCAAAGACTACCTCTACCAGCTTCAAATAACAAGTCTCATAGTTTTTCTCCTAGGCCCTCAAATGAATCAATCTGTATACAATAACTGCCTAACACTACATCAACAATAATTCATGACCATATCCCAAGGCATTGAAATACACTACCTACTCCACTCTCACCTATGGTAGTTTTAAAACCGGGCCAATTGTCAACCTTATCCTTAACTCATGGAAAGCTATCTGTCACTACTCAATACCAGTAAATGGATACCCTTTCCATGTTTGGGTGGTCAAAGGTGATACAATTATGTATAAGTCTATCATAAACCTTCATTAGTACCCCTACAATCCAAGAAAATGTTTCACCTCAAACATTCTCTTTTGTGGATACCAAGAAAGCACTTTATAGATCTTCATTGGGTCCACAAGTAATCTATACTTAGAAATGGCATGCCCTAAAAAATGAAACCCATGAATCTAAAACTAGTATTTCAAGTGCTTACCAAAAAATATTTTGATCCCAAATAAAATATAAGACCATCCTCAAGTGCTATGCATGCTCCTCTCCCAACACAGTGTATATGAGTAAGTCGTCGATTAAGAAAAGGAAAAAATGGTCCAAGTATGGATTAAAGGTTTGGTTCATCAAATCCATAAAAATGGAGGGGGATTTTTTCACACCAAAGCACATCAATAGGAACTCAATGTGATCATAGGGACATCAAATTGATAGATTTAGAATATTAGCCTCACTAACTCTTGAATGGTGGTATACAGACAAGATATTGATCTTCATGATCTAACTCATACCTCACAACTGGTCAAAGTGGTTTTCAATCCATGATAATGGGTAATTATTCTTTATCATGGCCAAGTTTAGGTGAAGATAATCTAAAAAAATCCACAACCTCCCATCTGTCTTTTTCAGAAACAAAACCGGAGCTTCTTAGGGGACACACTTGGTTTGATAAAACCCTTCTCTTGAAGGTCCTCCAACTACAATCATATCTTCAAAATATCATTAAGGGTCATCCAATATTCCATATAACATATCATAGTAGTCCTGGGATAGAAGTCAATACAAAAATACATATCTCAACTCATAGGTAATATTAGAACATCCTCAGGGAAGACTTCCATAAAATCCTCAATGACTATTGGAATCTAGATGCCTAAAGAGCCCGCTACCCAAAGGGATACACTCACCAATTGATGGGTGATGGACTACATTCTCTTTCTTATAAAAACAATTTAATCTGCCATGAGATCTATCTCACCCACAAAGGAGAAACTCATCCCATAAATGTGAATGAATATGACACGTCTATGGTGATAGTCAATCTAGCATCATACCATGAACAACTAATCCACGCCCAATATGAAATCATAGGGTTTCATCATGATGAACAAAAGGTTGAATGAGAACCTCTCTACATAAAGTGTAACTTATCACTACTGGAATATAAACGATATAGAATAATCATTCTCCATAGGAACCTCAAGACAAGAATGTTGGTAAACTTCCTCTAATGGAAGCTCTAGATCTCACACCAAGAGTGAAGATATAAAGGAATGACTCACATATGTTTCTACTAATACTGAGGTAATAGTAGAATAAGCACATATTATACCTCTAATAATCTCACGTTCCACTGCGTCATAGCATCCATATCTTGTAGTTATTTATGACCCCGACCGCCGACTCCCTAAGATTGACATGGGTTTCCAAATGGTGGTGGTGGAAAGATCTCATAACATCATCCACCACCCATATCTCCTCCCTCAAGAGCTTCAAATTATCTTTTTCCAACTCCACATCCTTGGGGGAAACCCTCCCCTCTCCTCGGAGATCCCTAATCATGATGCTTTCTCTTCAATGATGGTTCACTATCTATTTGTCTGCTCTCCTCAATACACCAGGTCAAGAAACCACATGCCACATGACCTCACCCATAACATTCATAGCACCACCCCTCTATGGGATTCCCTATTCCTCTACATAGTTCCTCTACCACATTCCCATGTGCCTGAGTCCAGTCATGGGGAGGCCTCTTATGCCGACTTCCAGCTCCAACTGCCTAGTGTTCCTTGGAAAGGAAGCTCTCCATCACCATTTCTCACTCCAACATCCCAATATAGGTGTAAATACATTAGGGAACCACACAATCACAAATATATTTATAGAGACCTTGCTCAAACTTCAATTCTAAAAAGTAGACATCCCGTATAATATCAAGAGAGTTTCATGTAAGGTCTATGAATATAATAGCATACTTAACCACTATCACCCCCCTTCTTCAACTCCAAAAGATTCTGAATTAAAATTGAGTGAAATCAGGAGGGGTAATACTGCATATGAAACAGATACTGAAAGTTGGTCCATGAGAGTATCGAATCATCATGCATCTTCGTAACAAGACTCCAACATTACCCAACTACTCCTTGGAAAAGGATAGCTGAAAATGCAACAACCTAATCCATTGGTGTCTATATAAGCATGAAGACATGGACCACTGACTCCAGCCAATCATCTCAGGATCTGAATCATCAAGGAACCTTAGTGTCCTCTAGTGCTGGAACTCACACAGTGTGATAAGTCTACACACATCCTAACATACTCTACAGATATGATCTGTTTATCAAAAGGTGGGGGTACTATTAATTTTACACTAGGAGGAAGGATCTCCTAGTATGGACCTTGAACTGAGGCCTCACCACTTATCAGATCATCATCTTGATTTGAAACTTGTAACCTGGATGACTATCATCATGGAGGAATCCTAAAAATTTAATTAAGACATACCACAATTAGATGAGCACACACACACGCACACACACACACACACACATATATATAATAGGGATATTAATCAAGAAGGATAGTTATAGACTCAATCCTATATGATGCATGTAACATTGATCCCTAAAACCAATGTCTTTGTATACTAAGTCAAAAAGTAGGCAGTCAGAGTTTGGGTGAATGGATACATCGACCACCCACACTATCATTGGGTTCCCTGGCCTAAAATCTACACTAGAAACAATTCGAAATTGTTTCCCTAAATCCCAACCAAATCCTTATAAGGGGTCTACTTCAAACACTATCCAAATGATCAAATCACCTTTTATACCAATTTGTCACAACCCAACCCAACAGGGATCAAGACGCAACTACCCCAAGCCCGCCTCCAAAGGCCAGGGGCTGGTGACCAGCACCGAAAGAAATATCTAACACGGGAGGCCTTTTTCTAATGTACCTATACACACACATCTTCCCATTTTGATTTCAAATTAAAGATTAATAAAATAGAAGATGAAATATCTAGATTAATAACCATGCACGAAAAACATATAGGTAATACAAAGAGTATTTTAGTGAAAAATGACAAGTGAAGGGAAAAAATACAAGACCAACAAAAATATGTCTCAACCAAAAAAAACTGGAAAAGTGAAATTTTGAAAGATCCTATCTCTTGGTCTATATGCTCGACCACCATATGTAGTCCAATGCACCAGGTATCCCTATGATCCTCTATAATCACTGCTAACGTATCCATCACATGCATAAGACATGACACATGTGGGAAAAGCCCATGTAGGGATTAGTATATACGTACCCAGTAGGTCACCCTTAAAGCAGAAGGGGGGGGGGGTAAGAGACATGATATGAATAGACAGACCACTCAACCCAAAGAAAGAGTCGGAACAAAATCCGACAATATGGATACATACATACATACATACCTACCTACATACATACGTACATACCTACGTACATACCTACGTACATACATACATACATACGTACATACCTACCTACCTACATACATACATACATACATACATACATACCTACATACATACATACATACATACATACATACATACATACATACCTACATACCTACATACATACGTACCTACATACATACATACATACGTACCTACCTACGTACATACATACATACATACGTACATACATACGTACCTACCTATGTACATACCTACATACATACATACGTACCTAAGTACGTACCTACATACGTACATACCTACATACATACCTACCTACATACCTATATACCTACATACATACATACATACATACGTACCTACATACCTACATACGTACGTACCTACATACCTACCTACCTACATACATACATACCTACATACGTACAAACATACGTACATACGTACGTACGTACTTACGTACATACCTACGTACATACTTACATACGTACATAATTACGTACATACATACGTACCTACATACATACATATGTACCTACATACTTACCTACATACATACATACATACATACATACATACATACATAGATACATACATACATACATACATACATACCTACATACATACATACATACGTACATACCTACCTACATACATACATACCTACATACATACCTACATACATACGTACATACATACATACATACATACATACATACATACATACATACATACATACATACATACATACATACATACCTACATACCTACATACATACCTACATACATACGTATGTACATACATAGGTACATACATACCTACATACATACCTACATACATACAAACCTACATACATACATACATACATACATACATACATACATACATACATACATACATACATACATACATACATACTTACATACATACATACATACATACATACATACATACATACATACATACATACATACATACATACGTACCTACCTATGTACATACCTACGTACATACATACGTACCTAAGTACGTACCTACATACGTACATACCTACATACATACCTACCTACATACCTATATACCTACATACATACATACATACATACGTACCTACATACCTACATACGTACGTACCTACATACCTACCTACCTACATACATACATACCTACATACGTACAAACATACGTACATACGTACGTACGTACTTACGTACATACCTACGTACATACTTACATACATACATACGTACATACATACGTACATAATTACGTACATACATACGTACCTACATACATACATATGTACCTACATACTTACCTACATACATACATACATACATACATACATACATACATAGATACATACATACATACATACATACATACCTACATACATACATACATACGTACATACCTACCTACATACATACATACCTACATACATACCTACATACATACGTACCTACATACATACATACATACATACATACATACATACATACATACATACATACATACATACATACATACATACCTACATACCTACATACATACCTACATACATACGTATGTACATACATAGGTACATACATACCTACATACATACCTACATACATACAAACCTACATACATACATACATACATACATACATACATACATACATACATACATACATACATACATACATACATACATACATACTTACATACATACATACATACATACATATATACATACATACATACATACATACATACATACATACATACATACATACATACATACATACATACATACATACATACATACATACATACATACATACATACATACATACATACATACATACATACATACATACAGACATACATACATACATACATACATACATACATACATACATACATACATACATACATACATACATACATACATACATACATACATACATACATACATACATACATACATACATACATACATACATACATACATACATACATACATACATACATACGTACGTAAGTACGTACATACGTACGTACGTACATACGTACCTACCTACATACCTACATACATACATACATACATACATACGTACATACATACATACATGCATACATACATACATACATACATACATACATACATACATACATACATACATACATACATACATACATACATACCTAAATACCTACATACATACGTATGTACATACCTATATACATACATTCCTACATACATACATACATACATACATACATACATACATACATACCTACATACCTACATACATGCGTACATACATACTTACATACATACATACGTACGTACATACATACGTACCTACCTACATACATACATACGTACATACGTACATACCTACGTACCTACATACGTACCTACGTAGGTACGTACGTAGGTACACACATACCTACATACATACATACATACCTACCTACGTACCTACATACGTACATACGTACATACATACGTACATACATACGTACATACCTACATACCTACCTACCTACATACATACATACCTACATATATACCTGCGTACATACATACGTACATACCTACGTACCTACATACGTACGTACCTACGTACCTACATACGTACGTACTTACGTACCTACATACGTACGTACTTACGTACCTACATACGTACGTACTTACGTACCTACATACGTACATACCTACATACCTACATACGTACCTACATACGTACGTACATACGTACATACGTACGTACATACATACATACATACATACATACATACATACATACATACATACATACATACATACATACATACATACATACATACATACATACATACATACATACATACATACATACATACATACATACATACATACATACATACATACATACATACATACATACATAAATACATACATACATACATACATACATACATACATACATACATACATACCTACATACATACATACAAACATACATACATACATACGTACATAAATACATAAAGACATACATACATACATACATACATACATACATACATACATACATACATACATACATACATACATACAGACAGACATACGTACACACATACATACATACGTACATACATACATACATACATACACACATACACACAGACATATATACATATATACATACATACATACATACACACAAACACACACACACACACATTCTCAAACCAAAGAATCCCAAATGAGAGAGAAATGAAATCTCCATCACATAGCCCAACATAGTAAAAGAGTGCCAGCAGCTCCATAAGGCCACCAACAATTCCAAACATCTTGTGCATCTGTTTAGAGATGTAACCATGTGGATGTCTCAAGACTCACCACTGTGTTACATTGTCGAGGAAGAATAATATCTAAGAAGACTTCCCATTACCTAGTGTATCGGGGGGGGGGGGGGGGTCCACTCTATGTATGGAGGACCCGTTATCTTTTCAATAGGTGGGATATAACATACATTATAGAGGACATACACCCTAATTATGTTGGGGCTACCACTTAGTGTAAGGAGGACCCACACCCTAATTCCACAGTGTGTGTGTATGTGGGGGGGGGGTACAACTTACTTGATAGAGGACCCACACCCTAATTATGTTGGGGGTACAAATCAATGTAAAGAGGACCCACACCCTAATTCCATAGTGGGGGGGGGGTACCACTCAATTGATATAGGACCCTCACCTTATCAGCATTGGGGGATACATGTTAGTAGATAGAGGACCTTCACTCTAGCCCTATAGGGGGTACCACTCAGAAGATAGAGGACCCACACCTTAATGCCATGGGGGGTGGGGGGTTCCACTCAGTAAATAGAGGACATTCACCCTAATTACATAGGGGGTACGACTCAGTAGAAAGAGGAACCACACCATAATTCCATAGGGGGTACCACTCAGTAGATAGAGAATCCACACCCTAACACCATAGGGGGTAATACCCTAATGATCTCGCCTAATCACTACCATCATTGATTAATGCATAAAAAAGTATCATGCCAAGAATATTTAACATAATTTCTCAATAGCCACTATGAATTACACCATTGTGTTATAAATGAAAAGACACTCAGGATGGGATACTCATAGGCCAAAATCTGATTCCAAACAATGGAGATGTGAGATACTAAAGGTTCCTTAGAAAGGAAGAAGGGAAATACAATGTGTAAGGGGACCCGCACTATGTGTGGTCCCACTTATCTTCTTTTTCGTGTCCCTTTAAATACAAATATCACTAACTTTGTATCACTAAACCACATTTAGGTGGACTACAAGGTGTGCCTTATCAACTTGGGGTCTTTCCCATGCTCCCTGGTCATGTAAATATAAGTATTCCCATGTCCATGTACTTTAGTTCACAATGTTTACTTCTGCATGAGGTTCTTCCCTGTGTCCCTGACCCTGTCCATGTATATAGGTACATGGAGTGTCCCTAGGTATGTCCTCCTACATGAGGTCCTATCCCTGTTCTTTACCACACACATTGTCTACCTGATGAGGGATATAATACCTGTGGCCCAATCGCATAATGTGTCATCCTTAAATTTCTCTAAACCCTAGTGTCAGAACCATCGGGCCACTACACGTCCTGTGTTTAGCATAGTACATGCTGTGTAGTTGGGTTTTTTTAAAAAAAGTTAAATATGCTTCCAGAATTCCAAATCCAACCTATGATACTTCGAATCTTACCTCCAGGCCTCCCAAAATCAATTGAAAAGGCCTATGTTCATAATTTTGTCCCTCCATTGGTATAAAATCAAACTAAAAAATCACCCACATGAAAACGTACACACGTCATTGCCCCATGCGTGTCTCCCATCACACGTAGAACCTCACTAGAGTTTTGATCCTCACTGGAATCACCCATATCTTGCAAATCATCCCAAATCCATCCTTGACCAGTAATCTGTTCATCACAGGCAAATCCTTCATGAATCCGAAGGTCCAATTGGTATCCATCCCACCCAGAAACGTCGAATCACGACTCCATGGTCCAACGATGACTAACATGATGAATTATTAGGAGAAATATATCACAATAAATGTTTAAAAATCCTTTCCAATAATTCTTGGGCAACGAACACAAACAAGGATATAAAAGGTGAGATAAACCAAATAAACAATTAAATGTCTATATATAGGTGCATTGAAAGGTTACAATTGATGCAGATTAAAGGAAAAGGTAGATCTTTCTCAATCAGTTTAATCAATTGGGAAAGAATCTACAAATTTATGATTCCTACCTCATTTTGGATCATCTTTAATTGAATAACATGATACACAAAAAAAAAATAAGAGTAGTCATTTCATTCGATGTTTCTCGATTTTCCAAGATCTAGAGTTTCTTCAAAGTTGGATCTTGATTCACCAATGAGAGGTGGAAGGAAAACCTCTCAATTATCCTAGGGTTTATTTAGATATACCTAGAGAATATTCATAATGATGTATTTAAAGATTAATCTTAGTTAGTGAAAATAATAAATTAAATAAATTAATTACTAAATCAACACACTGAAAATACCATTAATGATAATTTTATCTGAACACCCAGTGCCGAACTATTTTAGGTTCTGACTAGGGTAAACACCACATTACAAATTCAATCGTGGTTTTATATTTTTGATCTGAGTCTCTATTTAATATTTATCCCATTTTATTTAATAAATTGTGTGCGGGTAAAATAAAATATATCCAATAGTTATATAAAATTAATTCTGGGCACACCGAGCATCAGAATCGCACACCGTCTCAGTACATGGAACCAAAAATATATCTAGAAATATTTCATAGCCTAAAAAGGAAAAAACATGTTCTCTATTGATCACATGTCAATCTCTATAACTGATGTCATCCCATCAGTTCCCCCATTCTTCTATTGAGGGAACCATATGACACACTTCCACCATGGATAATCATGCATGGGTACCAAGGAAGTCGCATCGAGCACAACAAGCTATGGATAAATGGGAGTGGGATTATATCCTGGTTTCCTCTAATGATACCCATTGGTATATTCTAGAGGTAGCTAGTGGGTAGGCCCCCTTTGATCAAGTCTGAACGTGTATTCCTACTACAAGCATTGGGAGGCACATATCCCTATTCACATTCATTAAGCCCATCAGTATATTCCTATGGAATAAAGATGAAATTAGTTGTCTTATATCACCACTTCAATAAAAGATATATTACAGTATATTTTAGAGAATAATAATGTGCATGCCAATAGTCCTATGCACACTTTTATAAAGTATCACTAAATTTTAGTTATAACTGAAGAGCTCTACCAACATATTTCGACACTGGTATAAATACATGGATAGGAACATATTCCTATACCGATATCCAAATTAGAACATCACCATGATCAATATGAACATGTTACTACTTTGTATCAAGAAAAAATTATTATTCCTAACCCGGAGGATTATCAACATATTCTGGTGAATGATGAGGCACAAGACCATGCTCATATTATCTTTCCAACTAGGGCTCACAAAGTTAGAGTGGAACATACCTCACGACAGGTACACATTCCTATTGAAAAGTATTGATGACATACTCCAAAGACACATGACTGGGCTAATATCCCCATTCCAACTAGGGATCACCAAGTGAGACCAGAACAAGGCCTTAGCACAATATCATATTCCTATAGAAAAATATCAAAGACAAACTCCAAAGGCACATGACCGAGATCATATCCTCATTCCATCTAGGACTCACCAAGTGAGAGCAGCACATGCCTTGGGGAAAGATCATATACTTTCTAGTGATGATACTTGGCATATTCCAATAATTCACAAAATCCAGGATCATATCCTTGCTTACACTAATGAATGACAACACAACCATCAATTAGAGTCCAAACAGGAGGAGGCTCATATCCCTTATCCCATTTTAGAGGTCTGTCAAAATATTTTGATGGAGAATTCATATTTGAATGGGGATCAAATCCCCAATTCATTTAGGGTTGACCAAAATATATTGGAAAACACCTATAGTTAGGATCTTATCAATGCTGATAATACATAAGCGAACAAGAATACTACATCAACTTCTCAGTAGTGGGCTCATATTCCCATAAAAATAGATGGTTATCAACATATTTTAATAGCTGTCATGAATCAGGATCATATCCTTGCTCAAACCTAAAAAGATGGGTTAGTATATTACATCCATGATGTAGAATGATTCTCATATCTTTGACCTTCTTAATTCTATTTTCATTGATTCTATTTCATGCATATCCAAAACACCTCAAGGGTCCAGTGAATCGTTAACTATAGTAGAAGGTGATCATTAACTTGATATTCCTCCTCATGGTAGAATGATATGGAGCATAGAGACTCAGCTCCTGATATCCTCCATGGTCAACCTCCCCAAAATGATATCTCCCTCAGAGAAGTAAATCCTCCCCTTGTCCAAAAACCTTTTTCTAGAGAGGGTCAAAAAAATTAGACATCTTCATATAGAGTGGTTCTTGAAAGACTAAGATCAACCATATATAGTTCCCTATAAATTATCAGCCTCTCTACACCACGGTCAATAGGTGACATAGATAAATGATCATTATGGTATAACCTAGTTGATGTATTTAAATATGATGGAGAGAAAGATGATATAGATATATGGAGAGAGTTATCCAGTAAAAACCTCCCAACCATGTTTTGGATCCTAACTACTTCTGACTATGATATCTCAGATGATCTAGATAATGAGTTCATGCCTTACCCACACCAAATATATGGGGAACTCATCAGTGGTTAAAGTATAGAAATATCCTCTATTTGGGATATAAGGTTCACCTTCAAACCATACATGTAATCTATTTTAAAATGGACTGGGATGCTATCTCCATGGCCTGAGACCCAAAACTAGAAAATCATAGTGTAAATCTATAACATGATTGTTTCCATTTCACTACAACTCTTCAACAACTGATAGTTGAACCCTCATCAGGTATCCATATCCAAGAATGAGGAATGTATGGAGAGTTTCACTTCACCACATCCCACAAATAGAATAACTCCCTAGATATAATGTACTGTAATTTCATAGACTTAGAAGAAATCAACAGATTTGATATAATTCAATCTAGTTGGTCAATACAATAGATTAACCCTTATTTAAAGATGAAACAACATAAAAAATGGAGGTAGAGGACTGCCAAAATACATTTAAGATGGGCCCCTCTAAATAATGGGAATGAATTTCAGATAAGGAATCTGATGTTGTGGCCAACCCAACAACTTCCCATAGAAAATGACTCCATCATGGGATTCCATTGCACCTAGATCATACATGAGCACAATTTCACCAAATCTAATGGGTCTAAATAACAACTTCTGTTGAATCCATTCAAGAGAAAACACATCCTATTGGGATAGGGGAATATTTACCACTACCTCCACCCATCCGGTCATCAATCCTGGATAAGATCCAAGAAATATTGGTAGAATACACAAACCAACCATAGATCCCAGGGCTAGGAAATTTTCATCTCAATGAACATCATTAGGTTCATCAAACTCGAAGAGGGTCTTGTAAAAATCATTAGTTATTACAGATCAACCCTATCGCATAGGGATGAGGGTATTTATATCTTAATTTCCATCTTAGGAGTCATAAAACACTTTACTAGAATAATAAAATCTTTAAGAAAAAGATAAAAAAGTTCCAATCATGTCCCCAAATCATCCCTAACCCATAGGCCTAGGGGAATTTTCATCATTATTATCACATTGGAGGGAATCATTCTTCTTTAGGTTGGTAGGTAAATATCGATGGTCAGTATCCCATCCATTTATCATGCTAAATGACAAACCTTTTAAATTTGGGGCATGTTTAGGAAACATAACCAGAAACTCCCTCAAGGTCACTATTCATAGACCAATATAGGAGGATTATACAACAAATAAAATCAAACACATAGGGTTCATAACCCAAAATGGTCTAATATGGCCATGGTTCAGAGAAATGACACCAATGAAACTGGTGCAAAGTCACACTATTACATTAAGAGAAATGAGACAAATTCCATTGAATGATACCCATCGGGTTTTTAAGAAAATATTGAGGGTCAAACCCTCCTTATCGAACAAAATAACCTCTTTTAAAACTAGGTAAGAGGGAAACTATTATAGAGAAGAAATAAATTCCTAAGAAAACAAAAGAAGACAAAAGGTCAAAATGGGGAAATAAGATAAAAAAAAGAAAACATCCAAGTAAGCACAAGTAAAAGCCTCATTGCTCCCCTTACCAGACAGTGCAATAGTGAGATCAATAAAAATGTTGCATCACCCCCTCTACCAAGAAGTTGCACTGTGATGGAAGTACAATATGTCGAAGAACCTCTCGAACCAACACAGGAGTGTGGAGGAGAGACAAATGAATGGCGCCATCACAACCCTCTCTTAAAAGAGACACCCACCCAGATAAATCATGAAAATTAGGTAATGTCAATTGATGCGATGCAAGATTAGACAAAAAAACTGAGCAAAAGTAAATGGAAAGACAACCATTATTCCATCAAGATGATGAAAAATGGATGGATAATGGATGCCAACATACCCATCCCTCATTCGAGGCCGCACACCCAGCGACACCTGTAGAAGTTGCACTGCACCAAATGAAACAAGGAAAGTAAGGAATCACGAAGAAATCATCCACTCAAGAGCAAAAAGAGCCATTAAGACCAAATTCAAAACATGATGAAATTCAAATGAATCACTCCTGAAAACCACATCGAGGACACCATTGCAGTAGAAAACAAAGAATACCAAGCACCAAAACTCAATCCAAAGAGTCTTCATCACAAAACATCACCCAAATAAAAACCTTAGAAGGTATAAAAGTCGCCCATCAAGAATAAAAAATAGCACATCTATAGTAGGTAGAAACCAAAGCATCACTACATGCATGATAAAACTAAACCCCAAAATAGAATCCAAATACCTACCAATCCATCAGAGGCCACCACTCAAAGGATCTGGATCCACATGGAGTGCTTCACCATCACAACACATGGAGAATGGAACGCCGACGAAAAAACGCATAACGATCCAGCTCGGTGTTGCGCAGATCTAAAAACAGACCCAAAGGTAAAGAAGAACCATGTATACTATAAGAATTAAGATTCCTCCACCCGTATGTCCCTAGAAAGGGGAAACAACACTTTGAACCTCACCAGACCTAGAGTCGTCCAGATCTTGGAAACAATGAGGAGAAAAAAAACTTCAATAGACGGATGAAGGGATGATCATAGAAGTGTTGTAATAAAGCAGGTGGATGGGAAAAAAATCAAGAAAAAATAGGAATGGATGAAGAATCTTATGAATACCACTGGAGAAAAGAAGTTGAAGCCGGTGAAAAGGTGCTGATGCCCAGTTTGGGGAACCGTGCAGCGCGGAACCCTAAGGGCGGTACTCTCTTGGGGAGTGCTACACCATCTTGTTCAAACACATAAATTAATATCATCACTATCAGAACAAAAGATGATATTGATCAAGAAAAAAAATGAAGAGGGAAATAATGTAGAAACCATAACTCAAGAGGAGGGTGATCCTAATTCACCTTAAGAGGCCACATGTATACATAATCATTGAAGGATCCAAAAATTTTCACCTATGAATAATGATTTTCCACCACTATGGTGGAATATAGAAAAGGATAATGGGAAAAGTGTGAATATATCCCACTCACCACCCATAAGAGCTAAAATTTCCTCCATGGAGGAATGGCTAGAACACTATAAGAATGCGAAAAAAAATCTAAGAAAAATCAATGATAAACTATTTGGGGGAAAAATTTCTATAGGATATCATTTTTAGACAGAGAAAAATATTCCTCCTACCACACATTAAGAAAGATCTAACCATCCTACAAGAGTGGAATCTAAGCTTTAGGCTAGTTCTGGATCCTGGTAGCTGGTCTATATAAATGATAAAGTTGAAGATGACAATGACTTCCCTCTATTACAATTATTAACTCTACCCTATCAGGGTGATCATTTAGTCTAATAAAGGATAAAATATCAGCCGGATATGAAAATTGGGCCTCCTCATCAAGCCCCTCCCACTCTTTATTGATGGGAGGAAACCCAGACTACGGTACATTCAGAATAACTCAATGCCATTGAATCCTTGGCATCTCAAATGTAATCCATGGAAGAGTGATATGCACCCATGTATCTCGAGAAGAAGACATATCTAGAATGGGTGTATGAAACTTTTCCTTAGATAAATTTTATAAATCCTACCTTCTCAACCTTTGATATAATGAGAGATCTAGTGTAACATCTCACACATGTCATGTCCCGATGCGGCTCGATGATGGGTCCGTGAGACCATTTGGAGGAAACTATGCTAAGATGTTTTTTAAAAACTCTCATAGGGGAAACCTTAATTTGGTATAACATACTTCTAGCTCGATCTATTGCTGGATGCGAAGACCTTAATTTTAAATTCCTTTATCAGTTCATCTCTACGCTAAGGAAAATGAAAATTTTCATCCTCATGAATTATAAGTAATGTGAAAATGAGAGGTTTTTTGACTTTATCACTAGATGTATAGGTTTAACCTATTCACTCTGTATCCCTCTATCATAAGTGAAATTTATAGAATTGTACACTAAAAATCATAGGTTTTAGAATAGACACCTCTGACCCTGATGGAGTATCCAAGTGAATTCTATGAGTTTTCAAATACAGAACAACACCTAAAATATTACATTCAATAGATTTGAGCTAAATCTCAACCCATGCCTTGAAAATAGGAAAAAGGCTTGGTAAGGAAAAAAAATACTTCTATTACACTAAAACTAGTAGTGGTTCCCATTCAAGCACCCAGGTAGACCTCAAATCACCCAATGCCTCTCATCGAGTGGCAGCAACAACAAAATCACCCTCAACCAAAAGAAAAGAAGATCAGGGCCACACATGATTTATGGAATGGATTAATAAGTCATACTCCTTCCTAAATGTTAAGGTATATGGTTATTTTATTATATCCATATAAAATAACCTACTGAAGATACTACAACCTAGGAAACCCAATGAGGCTAACCTCACTGATTTTCTTGAATACTACCCTTTCCATAGGTGGATGGGTCACACTATCCATGATTTATTTGTATTTATATATATATATTCTCTAAAGACAGGTTGATTATGGTCTGGTGATGCTGTAGAATTACCTATCATAAGTGACTTGAGTAACCATCTCCCAATTAGAAGAAGGGGGTGATTGGGAAAAATTTCCAAATAGGAATGGGAAGAAGTTTGATAACTAAACGACTCAAAAATCTATTGTTTGAGCTCATTAAACAGTGGATGAAAAAAATTTGAAAACCAATAATGATCCTATATCCTTGTGAGGTGAAATCAAATACACCTCCTAGAAGTGTGTGTAATTTCCAAATAGAATAAGAGACATAATAGGAAGGGTCATATTCTGATCCTGCACAAGCTCTTACTCTTTCAAATTTTTCTCCATCTATATACAGATAATGGGAATCACCCCACCAAATTGAACCCTAATCAGATTAATAGATCATATTTGGTTATAATAATGTAATACAATCAGCATAACCCTTCTATGATGATGAATACTCCTCTGAGTATGATTTCCCCATACCCGACTGGGGAGATGGAGGCCAAATGTGTTGGAGCAGAGGATATAGGGGACACTGCAAGTATAGTCAGACTCAATATCTAGGAAACATCCCCATATAGGACATATATGAAGCTAATACCCATGTGAGGGAGCTCCAGTAATACCAAAATAAAAATTGAGGTTTTCCAGATCCCTCAAGTTTTCATCCAAGCCTAATCATCTTAGATGACCGTCTAGAAGGGGTGAGATTACCTGATCAACCCAGACAAAGAGGAAGGCAAAAATAAAAAAGTCCACTTGAAATAGATACTCATTCGACCTATACTCAATCACCAAGCCTATCCACCATGAACACCTCAGCTCTCAAGCTATATAATAGGGAGAAAACCCACCTTGTGAAGCACGTACCTCTAGAACAAAATTACGACATTATGAAATTATTGGTGTTGTCCCAAACAAACTCTAAATCTGGGATTGTAATGACCCGAATCTTTGACCAAGGTATGGTTCATTAGTTTTTCTTCTTTAATGTATTATATTATTCTAATGAGATCTTCTAATCAAGATAAGGAGGTTACATGATCATCTGGGTCACTTCCGGAGCCTAGAGCTCCGAAAAGGGAAAAATAGGTTGGGCCGCACGGTTTGTCTACAACCGTGCGACCCAGGCACATGGTCGTGTGACCCAGGTGCATGGATGTGTGACCAGTTATAGAAAGTTGTATAATCCACTTGCATGGTCTATGCAAGGTTAGTACAATCATGAAAAGAGGTCGTACGATGTCCCTAGTGAGGCTGTGAGTTATGCATGGTGTGCACACAGTTTGGGAAACCATGCGTAGAGACCATGAAAACTTGCAGGAAAGGGAAGAACCTTAGAATGGTCTGTTCACAGTTTGGATAAACCATGAATAGAAATCATGAAATCCTGTTTTTAGGTAAAAAGGACCATTTTACCCTCATTCTACTTAAGTTATAACTTCCTATTTTCATTTTCTTCATGTGCTCTACAAGTCCTCTCTTCCTCCCATAGGTTTCCAAAGATCATTATTATTAAATATCTTGATAATATTTCATCTGGAGATCGAATAATGATCTTTCAAAAGCATCAGATATGATAACGTAAGGCTAACCTCACATTTCCTTCCTTCCTCACTAAATTTCTCTATCTGTTTCACAATTTAGATGCATGATCATTCACCTTATTTTCAGGGTGATGGAAAGGAACTGAGATCTACTTCAAACTACTCAAAATATGATGTTGATACTAAGTGAGGAATCATCTATGACTCTATGGTAGGTGGTCTCGTACTTTTCCTTTTGAGTTTTGGCTGTTTTGTATTTATTTTGTCCTGCCGTGAGCCGTCCTTTTCTGAGATCCCCCATTTTGTTGATTCATTCATGTTTAATTGACCCTAGAATGATGAAATATGTTAAATGAATCATTTTTAGGGGCTTAGAGAAAACCCTTTCTTCATATGGATACCCAAGGGGTGCTCCACCCAAATTGGCAATTTTAGGCCAATTTTCCCAAAATTTCTAATTATGGTTTGTAGTTCCCGACATGGTTTTTAATTGAATTGGACTTTGACCCATGTGTATTGGGAGTTTGAAAAGGTTCCTAAATGGTTCTTAGACCATTTTAGTTAAGAATTGGCCAAATGGGCGTGGGAGTATTTGACTTCTAAATTTGGACCTTGACACCTTAACTTGAAATGGATTTTCCATGTTAGGAAAATTGGATGTTAGATTTTTATGTAGGATAATATGAGTTGGACTAAACTATAAAAGTTATAAAATAGAATGGTTTTAAGTAATATCATTAATTTCCCTCGTCTTATTTTATTATAAAAGGCATTGAATAATTGGTTTTCTTGTTTAATTTGAAATTATGTAAGATGGTTTTACTTACACTATATAATGTGAATGATTATAAAATTTCTAGGATTATGACTTACAATGTGAATGTGTGGATGGGAGGAATTCATACCTCATTACAATTATGAAGGGTATGGGTGGGAGGCAAGTTTACACCAAATCATTGATAACCTCTATGTATACATGGGTAGGAGGTATTCTTACCCCATTCCAGTTATAACCTCTGTATGGATGGGAGATATTTTTACCCCATTCCAGCTACAGTATACATATATATTTGTATGGAAGAGAGGAATTCTTACCTCATGCCAATGATAACCTTTATATATATATATACCTAGTGACTTTATCAGACATACTAACATTGAACTGAATCAGGTAGACCCACCAGGTGTCCTTTAGAACCCTGAGCAGGCATTGGATTTTTTATTTTTCATTTCATACTTTTCTACTATTAGCTGAAAGATATTTAATTATGAGTGGCTACTCATATTACACATAGACACCATTGGTGGTGGCCTAATGAGATTTATTTTACACCATATTCAGAACACCTTTGGCAACCGAGTAGATTGTTTTCATATAGGTATGGATAGGGGAAAACATCACTCTTCGACTTATTGATTCTTTCTGTTTTGATGTAGCATTGGAGTAGAGGACGAGACATAGGCTCAAGATGTTATGGAGAAACTTTTTATTTTTTTTACTTTTGTATCTTGTACTTGTATGCTTGCTCCCTATTTTCTATTCCCATTTTGTACTGTCATTCCATGAATGCATATATGTATCAGACATTGCCTATGATTCCTTTGTTATAATGTTTAGTCTTTCACTATATCTTTTATTCCTCCACTATTTATATGATATTTCTATTTGATTTTTCTTCCATTATTGTATGTTTCTATTACATCAACTATATACTCTAACATGGGGGTATAGTCTCCCCCATGATTTAACTTCACACCCTCGATGCTAGTCGGCAACCCCTGGCTTAAGGGGAGATGCACCAGGGGTCATGTGGCCATCCGGGCTCAGGGAACATGTTACGTGGTAGCTGGGTCTGGGACATCACATGTATGCTCTTCATATTTCAAAATAACTTATATAGGCACTCATATAATCCCTCCAAAACCCAAAAGGGTTTGAGATAGAAGTATCTACTAATGAGGTTTATCGAGTGGAGACTATGTTACTTGAATTACATGTCTCTATCTCGTTCACAAAACAAGATCATGAAGAAGTTATCCTGGGACATATCAGAACCCTATAGGTTTCTGGAAAACTCGACAATGTATAAATTTAAAGGCCTATGATCAATAATGTTTTCAAAATTAACTTCAACTTGATTCTAACCTTTTTATATTTGGGATATATTGAGGGGGATTATCTCCAACATAGCTAAACATTCATGGGTATGATAACAGTGAGAAATGGAATCTTAGAAAGATGAAACTCAAGGATCAACTTGGGGATCACACATCTAATGATGAGATCATGGTTATCCAACAAGACACCACATATAATTTCATTTAGAATAAATTACCTTTACAACCATATGACAGTACCCTCAAAATTTCAATAGTGTTTAAAATAACCCATCGTTAGGATAATCAACATATTACATGGGGATATTTCCCACTATGAGTCTGGTGAAGCCACATATGCTAAGGTAGGTTTATATAAAGGGGGGGGGGGGGGTCAAAAACCAATGGTGGATGAAAAAATAAAAGTTACAGCATCCAATGTCTTGGGGACCACCACTACGAATCAATAGAGTATTCTCGATGGTGATTATATTCTACACATAAAACTTATTTATGTGGTATAATTAATCCTATATTTCCAAGATCCTCTTGTCCCTAGAGATAGTATAAAATAAAACAATTAGATCTAAAATCAATCTGTGTTGAATCTGGTAGTTTAGTGTGACAATGTATCTTTTTAGGGCCTCTCTTACCTTGAAAGTGATAAAGATTCTCTTAGATTAAACACCATGATTTAAAATTCCTTTACAGGCTTAGGGGTGGAAGAAGAATAGGATAAAATTAGGAACACCCCTCCCAAATTTATGAAAGGAGTATCCACCACCATAAACCCACTTATGTAGGTAAATATGGGAATAGAATAAGACCCACAATCTACATTTATTAGTGTCACCATTCCATTCAAGGAGAAGGATACATATATAAAATTTTTAATGTATCATCAAAACATGTTCTCTTGGAATTGTATGTAAATGGCTAGGATGAACCCCAACATAGATACACACTATCTAGGATTACCCGATGATCATTGATGTTTCAACAAAACATCCAAGAAGATGTAACCCTACCATGAAAATAATGTTGAATTAGAATTCAATTTTTTTTATCAAATATGAATTTGTCTAGGAAGTGAAATAACCAAAATGTCACACCAACATCAACCCTGTAAAGAAAAAGAATTGGTTGATTTAGGGACACATTTATTTTAGATAAATTAATCTACAATAACCAGAGGAATATTTCCCATTTTTGATCACAAAACTCTTTATTGATGAAACTGAAATATTCCAAGACCTTTTATTTATGGATGTGTATTCAGGGTATAATCAAATAAATAGGGACCATGAATATTATGAAGCCATCACCTTTAGATAACCTCTATGTATATTCAGTTATTAGGTCATTACCTTTGGATTAAATAGCATTGGTGGTACCTACCAATGTGACATGCATCATTTATCCAATACATTCTTGGGTTGAATAGAAGAATTCTATATTGATGATCTGATAATCAAATCATGAGAGAGTTGTGATCCATTTAGGGATCTACAAACAATATTCATAAGGTTACAACAACACAATTTAAAGATGAAACCACTGAAATGAAATTTCTAGGTAACATTAGGGAAATTCCTTATATATTTTTTACACTTCTATGGCATCAAGGTTGATCCAAATAATACTAGTGAAGTCCTAGAAATTTCACCAACTTAAAATATGAAGGAACCATGGGAACTCTAGGGGAACCTCACTGAAATTCATAAATTCATACCTAACATGGATAGAAAATATCTCCCCTTCACCAAGTTAATGAAGATGGGTGTTTCTTACCAATGGTAAGAGAAATATCAAGAATCCATTATGAGTCTCAAGTAGTACTTGTTTCACCCACCAATCTCGACGCTGTCGGTGTAAGGAAAAAAACTTATATTATATGTGGCCTCCATGGAATGATCACTTGGTGCTCTCATCGTACAAAAAATGATGTGGGGAATGAAAAAAATTTCTAATACCTTATGAAAATGATTCTAGGTACCAATACCTAATATTCTGATGTCAATAATAACTGCATAACACTCATCATTTTAGTAAAAAAGATGAAAACTTACTTGTAGAATCACGAAGTCCCCTTGGTATCCTATATTAACCAGATAAAGTATATCCTTATACAACCTATGTTGACTATGAATTTATCCAGATGAGAAGTTATTCTAAAACTATATGACATCTAGTTCGTGTCATAGAAGGTAGTGAATGGGAAATCCTTGGATAATTTCCTTGTGGCACATCCTGCACCAGGAAGCACACCGATGGACACTAAACTCCTAGATGAAGAATTTTTCAATTGTCATGACACTCCTTGGACATGAGAGATTTATTTTTATGGTTCCGACAAATGTAATATTGACAATAGGTTGGAAAACCCAAAGCTCAATTGAGTTGTTCTAGGGTTTGTATTTATTTCTCTAGAAGAAGAAAATTTTCCCCACTCTTTCTCACTATTTTAATGATGCACTAATAATGAGGCAGAATATCAAGCCCTCATTGTCGGATTGGAACCATCCCTAAAACTATAGATATCCTATATAAATGTGGAAGAGGATTCATAACTAGTGATAAAATAGATCAATGGTGAGCAATCCCTAAAAAATGAAGAATTGTCCCCTCTTAACAATTATGTCAGAGGGTAGATGGTAGAGTACCCTTTTGAACACACATTACATTATGTCCCCCAATTATAAAATAATTATTCTGAAACATTAGCTAATGAAACCACAGTTCTATCCAACCCTGATAAGGATGAAATGATTTTATGCATCACACATAGAAGAATAGTCTCATCAGTGACATGGAGGACATCAATTAGTAAATCACTACCCCAAAGCATGATGAACCAATACCCACCCCTATATGGATGAATCCGATAATTGATTATCCCAAAAATGGGACCCTCCCATTAGGCTGAGCTGTAAAGAAGAAGACTCATTGCTGAGCAATGGACTTTACCCAACAGAATGGACCAAATGAGAAAAAATCCTCTACAAATAAAGATTTTATGGAATCCTACTCAAATGAAAAGTAGAAAGATATATTCCCTCCATCATGAAATAAGTCAATAAAAGATCATTTTTCACTCATCAGTCTAGTACTAGGCTCTCCCATCAAACTAAGAGGCCAGATTATTACTGGAAAAACATGATACATGACTGTGTGAAAATTACCAGGAAATTTCATGCATGTAAAATTATTGAAATATTCATCCATTAACCACTAGAATTTCTAAATACAACTAAATATTCTTATACATTTCTATATGAGTAATGAATGTTGTGTGGATATATACCCCAACCATAGATAAGTAGGTTAAGTACATCCTTTATGCTATTAACTTATTTTCCAAATGGGGAGAGATAATACACCTCATTGAAGTTAGGTTAAGAATATCATTAACTTCATACATTCCAATATCATCACTAGATTCAAAGTCCCTCACATGATATTGATGGAAAATGACACCAAATTCTATTATATCTAGTTGTAGAAATTCTACCAGGAGTGAAACGTCAAGTCAAATCATTCATCCCACTACCATGGAGTATAAAATGGATAACTAGAGCCCTTTAATAAGACTCTATCAAATATACTCAAAAAGAAGGTGGGTAAGGAAAATAAGTCATAGTCAGACAAGATTGTTCATGCTTTGTGGGCCTATAATACCACCAAGAACACAACTATGCTAGAGAGACCATATTAATTGGTGTATGAAATCGAGGTAGTGTTTCCCATAAAAGTCCAGTTTTCCTCACTTCAAATAGGTATGTGTGGAAAAATTTAGATGATGAGCAGTCAAAAATATGGCTAAATGAGTTAGAATGTATCAATTATAAAATTTTCATACACTACATAATCTCAAAGTCCATCAGAATCAGATTGCATGATCCTTTAATAAAAAGGTTTACCTCCACTTGTTTCTATAAGGAGAACTGGTATTGGATCTCAATACCCCAAGGATACAAAAAATAAACCATCAAAGTTAGAACCCAAATTGGAAGGAACTTACATTATACATAAGGTCTATTCCAAGTGATCTTAATGATTGGACATAATGGATAGGAAACATGTTAAAACCCCACCAATGTAATGTTTCTCAAAAAGTAATTTTTCTAGCAGTCGTCAAGAATCCAAAGTCCTGGTCCCATGATGTTAAATTTTAGGATGTTTCCTAGCCACATGACATTAAATTGTAAGGAAAAAATATCCTTGTAACATGATGTTAAACTTTATGATGAATGCATCCTTACCACATGATGTTAAACACATAGAAGAAGTCATGATATGAAGACTCTAAACTTCACGATAACCTAAGTACAAGAAGAATGACTCTAAACTTCACAACACCTTACATTCTTACCATATAAAATTATATTTTATAGAGAAAATCACTCACATAAACACACATGGATTTATTCCCGACATTATAGGATATATAGTGATGCCCGGATCTCAAATCCTAGGTCCAACTACAATATATTCATCCCAATAATAAGATATTAAACCGTATAATAACATCTTCATAAAATGTCATTAAAATATAGTCTTAACCTATCCGATAATCATAGGATGATTTGGGGAACTAGCTCATAAAGCCTCAGGTCACAAATATAGGGTGCCACTCATGAGTTTTTTCCTAAATGCATGGGAAAAATCAATGAGTCTTCATACTCTTTTTTCATATTGGGTAAACTATATCCATACCATATGATGTTAGAATGCATAGTTTCCTAGAAATAAATTTAACTTGATTCTCATTCTAATGAGATATATAGAGACACCAATATCCTATATATTGGACCAACCACCACATAATAAAAAATTCCATTATCTTATACCTTAATCACACATGTGTGGTGAGAGAAAAATTTTCCTTTCCTTATTTCTCACACCAAGCATAGATCAGGTGGGCTTAGGAATTTTGGTAAAGGATTCCCATCATGATCAAGACATATCAGTTCATGGAATGGTTAGAATGTTATTTAAATTGAAAACCATATTTCCTTGTCTCATGATGTTAAACTACATGGTTTACATATTTTTCATGATATAAAATTGTGCATTACTATAGAACTCACTTGAGAGGATCAGTATCCTTGGTATTGGTATTCAACCACTAATCCATTTAAGAACTACATGTGTCTTGATTCTTGTAATTATAAGGATATGTAGTGACACCTGGATATTCAATCCTTGGTCTAATACTAAAAATAAATGGGAATAATTCCCCCCTCTACATATGGGTTAGACCTGTCTGGAGAGTTTACCATTCAATAAATATGTGTTTATTGATTCCTTCCATAATTGGATACTCAGTGATTCATGGATATTCAATCCTAGGTCAATTCGCAATCATCAATAGGAATAATTACACCCTATGTGTATTGGTTAGACCAGTGTGGAGAGTTTCCCATTCAAGAATGATGTATGGATTGATTCCTTCCATTATAAGATATGTAATGACACCAATATCTTTAATCCTAGGTCCATCCACAAAAATAAATAGGAACAATGCCCCTCTACATATGGGTTAGACATTTGTGTAGAGTTTCCCTTTTAATAACTATGTGTTTCTTGATTCCTTCCATCACAGGATACAAAGTGACCCCCCAAATCATAAATCCTAGGTCCAACCTCAATAATCTAAGGGAACAATTCCCCCCTCTATGTATGGGTCAGACCATCATGGTGAATTTTTCGTTAAAGAATTATTTTAGCATGATTCCTACCATCACCAGATATATACTGATGCCTAGATAAAAAGTCCTAGGTAAAACTATAATAATCAATAGGAACAATGCCTCCTCTGTATATATGTCAGACCTATGTGGAGAGTTTCCCTTTAAAGAACTATGTGTGGATTTATTCATATCATCATTATGATATATATTGATTCCCATATATTCAATCCTGGGTCTAGCCATAATAATAAATGAGAACGATTCCCCCTATGGGTATGGGTTAGACCTACATGGATAATTTACTGTTCAAGAACTACATGTGGCTTGATTCCTGTCCTCATCAGGATATGTAGTGATGTCCAGATCCCTAATCCTAGGTCCATACACAATAATCAATGGAAACAATTACCCCTTTGCATATGGGTTATACTTACATAGAGAGCTTCCCATTCAAGAATAATGAATGTATTGATTCTTTCTACCATAGGATATGTAGTAATGAACAAATCATTAATCTTGGGCCCAAGTGCAACAATCAATGGGAATAATGACCCCATCTACGTTTTTTAGTCCTTCATGGAGAGTTTCCCATTAAAGGAATATTTGTGCCTTAATTTTTACCATCACAAGAAATGTAGTGATTCCTAGATCCTTCATTTCATGCCCATACATAGGTCTTTATTACTCTTGATCATATCCCCCATATAAAAGTTAGATCTACATAGAGGGATATCCTTAAAGGATATTGTTACTACAAGATTACATCCCTAAAAATATTCATAGATAAGAATAGGGAATAATCAGAATAAAAAATGAATATACCTATATTTAAAGAGGGTTGATTCATAAAAGCTCAATTTTTCTATGAAAAATTCAATTCAATGTATGGCTTGCTTGCTCATAGGATAAATCTACACAAGCAGGGTCCTAGAATATCTACCCATAAATAATCATGTTCATAGATAAATGTGTTCTATAAATCTAATTTTTCCCATCTAGTGAAATTTTCTCCAAGGATATCTTTCACAATTTCACGTTAGTTCCCACATCCTTACCACATCATGTTAAATTGAAAGGGAAATTTCCTTATCCCAGGACGTTAAACTGCATGATAGACACATCGCTCTACATGAAATTAAAATATTCATACAATTACCCATTATTATTCCTTATCAAAGAACCATAATACCTTGAACCTAATCAACCAAAGAAAGGGGTTCTTCTATCAACATTTAAGCACCTAAAACCATAAAAAAACTTCAGGTCTTGAGAACGTCGAGTCGTTGCAAATATTTCATGACCAATGGAAAGGAAAATAGATCTATATATTTTTTCATTCTAGAGGTGGATCTGCATAAGGGATTTGGCCCACTAACCAGAGGAATCTTGGCCCTGTGGGAATGGATTTATGATCCTTTTAATCCTTGACATCACTATGTTAGAATACAACACCAAAGGATGTTCTGGGTCATCCTCAGTATGATTTTACCATATCATTACCCAAGAATTGGGAACCTCAATCCATGATTTACATCATTTTAATCTCCTTATGAAAAGGATGTTAGAGTACTCATGAACCTAGGTACCCTAATTAGGCTTTTGTGTTACATTCCCCACATATCAGGTCTATGTGAATCATGACCTTAAACTACATACACTTTGGTCAAAATGTGAGAAATTAAACTTTAGACTTTGATTATAGAAATCATATGACAGTAAAAATAATATTTAAGGAGACATAAAATGTCTTATACTTAAAGCCCTAAAATGGAGGCTTGAAAAAAATTCATGTCTCCACTCACTAAAGTCTTCATCTATAGATTTTATGAAAAAATTAGAGTGTAAATTAGAAAGGAATAAAGCTCATAGGGACTACATTATGGCCATAGTAAAATCCAAACAATTCTTGCTGGACACTTTGGTCCAAAAAAAGTTATATTAACGATTTTTTTACATATCCTCACCATGATAACATGTTCACTAGTTTTCAACACAACTTTTAGGGTGCTCAAAACCTTCTTTAATATTACATTTTCCATAAAATACATTCATGTCATTGAATTTTGAGCCAACACAACTAGTTCCTTTAGTTGATATCCTTTTATTGGAACCCCATGGATCTCATGATTCCATTATCTTGTATATTCCATGTGGAAAACTAGTTATATTTAATGGTTCATCCAAAAGGACCCCTGGATCCCAAGAAGGCCCCCCTTAAATCTAGGAGTTATTATCATAAATTTGTGAAATATTATAGGCTACCACCATTATGAATCAATGGACCTGTACCCACTTGTTCCCACATCCAATTAATACTAATATTCTTAAAACATGATTTACAATCTCTATAACTAGACAATTAAAGAGGATTTGACTTCATAAACATTACATAACTATGCATTTTACCATTTATTAAAGTAGGAATGTGGCACTCCATTCACAAAACTTTTGATGCCCCACATCATATGACTCAAAACCCCATGGAGTAGGGACCAAGACTACCAACATAAAGATAAACTACCCTAGGGTTCCATAACTCTTCTTGGATAACACTTTTTCCATGACCCATTTTTTTGTACATATGTTTGAGTCTTAAAAAATATTCCATTTTCCTTTTAAGAGAGTTGGGAAACCTCTACATGAAAATTCATGTAAGCCATAAGGTCCCATGAATAAGGGATTATGAAATACCAACTAGAGTAATATACTCCTTTCAAGTAAGGAACTCTGATCCTCAAGATCCTCAACAACACCATAGAGGAACCTAGTACCTTAGGGTGTTATGGTTCATCCCCAATATGTCTACTCCATTCCATATTAATTTGTTCAAACTTTTGGGTTATGACTTACTCAACCCATATTCCAACTATCCAAGTACAATAATCATCCCTAATCTTTCACCGTCCACATAAACCATTTAAGGTAAGGATGTAGGGTGTCACAACCAATCATGAATATTCAACCCCCCCATTATTTATAAAAGAACAAAGGGTGCTAGAATCCTTCATGAAAAATAATTCTTCATAATATCAATAAATAATGTATGGTATTCTAAACCTTTTTTGACACTCATTCTTCATAATTACATCAAGGATGTAGGGCCCTCGAACTGTTGAGGAATATCCATCCCCAACAAACAGAATAAGGTTCGATATAGAATACCTCAAACTAGAGAAGAAAAAGGTCTAATATAGAAGACCCTAAACTAAAACAACACAAGGTCTAACCTAGAATAACCTAAAATATAGTAGTATAAGTTCTATTCTAGAAGAACCTAAACTATAGTTTCACAAGGTATGACCTCGAAGAACCTAAAATACAACAATGTAATTTATGAGCAAGAAGGCCCTAAACTTAAGCAGCCCAATGTTTGATCTTGAAGACCCTAAACTACAAAAAAATAAGGTTAAAGCTAGAAGACCCTAAATTACAGTAGAAAAATGTATGAGCTAGAAGACCCCAAGCTACATTAGTAGAATGTTCGTGATAGAAGACCATAAACTATAACCGCAAAAGTTCTAAGCTAAATGACATTAAACTAAAAAAATTGATGGTCCAATTTGTAAGGCCCCAAACCACAACACAACAATGATTTGGTTTTCAGGACCCTAAAACAATCAATTAAAAGAGACACAATTCCTGCTATGATAAAATCCAAAAAATAGTGTCTTGGAAAAAATTTCAGTACCTTCTCACGGAAAAAGAACTTTGTGTGATCTAGAAAATATTGAGTGTTTAGAAAATAAAAAATGCACAAAACGTGATAGGTATAAAACCTATAAAATGGATTCCTGAGTAAAAGACTAGCCTAAAACCACAAAAACTTCCCCATATGAAACTTAGGAAAAATATAGGAAAATATAAAAATAAAAAGATAAAAACATTTCAGGGATCATTGTTTATCCCTAAAAAAATAAATATATGCTTTCTAAGTCCACTAACATCCAAAATGAAATTAGATAATTCACCCTCTAGGACATATTTCTAACTAAAATTATCCATTTAAATTAGGTGATCTAAAGATAATGGGAGTTGATGCATCAATGAGAAATATTATTTTGTGGGAATTCATGATAAATTATCAAGAGAAATATGTTGTGATTTAAGCATTCAAATCCATACATTTGGGTTTACTTGGTATTATATACAGGGTGGGTATCATGGTTGATCCATGGACATAATGTCAATAAAATTTCATGCACATTATGAATGAATGGAAAATTGGAAAACAATATGTAAAGTTAAAAAGGTCCATTCACTGATAGCATGATAAAGTAGGAACCTCCACATATTGTAGTCTCCCCTATGAATAAAGAAATAAATGGAGAGTCATAAGACCTCACTCCCATCAGAGAATGTTTTTAGAGGAGTCTGTGAGCTCTATATAATTTTAATCTAGGGAGGCAATGTATTGGCATATTTGATCAATAGATTCAGTTTCTACCTCTATAATCCATTGCAATGCATCATCCCTATCAACAACATCAAGTCTATCCTTCAATATGAGGTGAAGGATCCCTTGTTTCACAAATATAATTTTCTTTGATATCTGAAGTGCATGCTATAAACAATATAGTTATTCTTGGATATGGATGATTTCATACTATAATCATCAAATTTTAACATTCTATGTTCTGACCATGTTTTAGTGCATTTTTTCCTCCACCGCATTCTAATAATCCAATTTCAAGGCCTCGTTGCGACTTCATTTTACCAAGGATGAAGCCTCTATTCATGATAACCTTAATTCAAGGACTCTCCTTTACTCCCTCATTGAGATCAATTCCTTTACACATGAATGAAAAGTTGTATGGTCAAATCAATAATAACCAAGGGTTGTAAACATAGACCTAAGATGACCCAGTCAATCCTTTAGCTATTATAAATGACCCTCAGAAATTGAAGTCCAAATAGTCATCCACAATTGTCGTTGAATAAGTTGGTAGAGAGATGTAGACTCCGAGCCTTGACTCAAGTACAACTTGGTAATATGAATATTTTCTAGGACTAAGTTTCTAATGGAAGGAATCATGCTCATGGTCTTTGACAAAGTGGGTATAGAGCTGTCCTTTACATTAGTTGACTCAATCAGAGGAATTATTAAGGTAGACTGGATTGAAAGTTCCAAGATCTAGGGAGAAGGAACTAAAACTAGAGGCACAAAGGTTTAATAAGTTAGTGTCTATATGGGATTAATCCATTAGATAATAAACAAATGTGTTTGATATTGGAAACATTCCTTTCTTAGTTGAATCACTTGAAACTTATGTTACTCTAAACCCATCTTAAGGTAAAGAGGCAACACCCACTTGCAACGAGTGTCCTGGTGGTTTCACCAGTGTTCTCCATTTTCATTTTTTACCAACTATCTTTAAGGTATGAATGAAAAAAATAAATGTTAAATTACATGAAAAAATTTAACCACGTGTTGAGTTTCTGATGAAGTTCTCACCTTCTCTAAAAAATTCCTTCATCAATGTTATATCAGTAGAAAAATATCTCCCAACATTATTTTCCTCCAAAAACATTTTTTCCCATTCCAGGTGAAATAGAATGACCATTGGAATGCCAATAGTAGGTTCCAGGACTAACTGAGCTGGAACTTCAACCATCTCTGCATCTTAACACACTAGGCCTAGTAGTGAGGGTAATACTGGAGCAACAGAACACACACCCATATCCTCATGAACATATTTATGTTCTTCTTGGTAGGATAGGTAGGGGCTTGTGCATTTTTGAAAAAACAAAAGTTGTTATAGGAATGGTCCATAACAAGTAAAGATTAATGTGAAATTCTTACTTGAGGATTTTGGGTGAGAGGGATCTGGTAGTTTATAGAGCTTCCTTTTCCCTTTCGTCTCCAAAAAAGGATCCCTAAAAGATTCCAACGTTGAAGGCATTGAGTATGGAACTGATGGAAGTGCATATTATTATTACCTAGGGATGGTAATCACCAAACTCATTAGAATTATTTGACCTGGGGAACCCTCATCATCAGTCCCTTGGTCACCACTCAAGTTATCTTTGAAAACCATACCCCTAGGAGAATATATCATGATGGTAAGAGTGATTAGTTACCTATAGATTCATTCCATATCAATGATAATGAAAATACATCATTACAATTTCAATAGTACCATAACCATTTGATTGTAGTATCAAGATCAGTCTTACCACTACCATGATGATGGGATAGAAATTTTCATCCATGGAAACCTCCAATGTGCCTCAAACCACCATCAACTACACCAAAGTAAAGTAGTGGATATGACCCTTTATGCTTTCCATTATCACATTAAGATCTCAAAAGGAATCCTTGAACTCAATAGGATAATATTTTAAAGTGAAAGCTTCAAATTATTAATATAGGAAAATACTTCTAAATGTATCTTCGCCTAATGTAGTATTACCCAGAGCTATGAATCTAAGTCTAATGCCCTCTAAATCATCCATCACTAAAATACAGCGGGGAATAACAGTGCATGCACAACTTTACTCATAGGATCCATGCTCACCACAACCAAACTATTTGACACTTCTCTCAATAATGAAACTAATGGTAAATGTTTCACTTCCTTATGTGGCATTGCTAGGGTTTTCATCCTGCCCAAAGAGAACTACATTCCATGCTTGAAATTGAATTCAGTAATCAATGGAAACATTGAAGTATCTAGTAATGATGTGGATAATTTCCTATTTAGATATGAGAGGATCCAAATATTTGAATAATGTCGATAAAAACTGACCTAATCATTGTTTGAAGGGATGTCTATCTGGACTAGACTCTCCTCCCTGGTAAGCATCGACCAGTACTTGTGAGACACTACTGGATTAATTTTTACCAAATGTAAAGAAGAGAAGGTCATTTTGTCTGAATACAATGAAATTGATGGATAAAACGTCAAGGTGAATACCATTAAAATAGATTGCTCCCATCAATGTGGTTATAAAGGACACATTCAAAAATTTACAACAAATAGGCCTAAGACTCAATGATTCCCCCACCACTTCCAATAATAATACCAGTGGGAATTGTTTCATTGGGTTTGAAGGAGAAGAAGTCATGATGGGTTAGGCTGGACCAAATTTCCCGATACATTAATGTGTTGGGACTCACCCCAATGATGCACTAAAAAAGGGTTTGAAATGAATGTTGGGGATGTTCTAGATTCTCAGGTACTCATAGCCACCTAGAAGAGCCCCCTTCCAACCCCATAGTACCTGTAAGGGACCATAAATTATATATGAGGATCTTCCCCTATAAATATGGTGTAGGATGTGATATATTTTGGATAACACAAGAATGGATAACCCAATTCACCTCCCTCATATCATAGAGGCCTCCATAATAATGGTGGAAACTCTAACTCCACCCTTCAATATTATTGGGGGAAGGTACCCACTTATATACATGGTATGAAAACCGGTCTACTGAATGATCAGTCAATTTTAGGTTTAAACTCCCACCCTTAGTTGGTAAATGAACCCTCTTCAACAGTGGTATAATAGGAACCCTCATCACTATAGGAATCCATTATGGGACATAAATTTGGCCTTTTGGATTTGGGTTCATAAAAATTTCTTAATAAAATACCCCTCCCAGTGCTCAAATGGGATGTATTTTGTAGGAACATGGGCCTTCTCAAAGATCTTTTTAGCTAATCTGATCGACTCCCTAGTAATGGTATGGGTCTTCTCCATGTCATCCCTTATAGATGATGGTGAGAAAAACTTATCATACATCTCTCCTAAAATTGGTGCACTGTAAATCTACATGAATCCCCAGATACTAATCCCCACTTCGCCATGTGTCAAGTGGAATGTTTTTTTATCTAGACTCCATCATTTGAATAAGTCATCAATCAATTTCTTATTATATTAGTCAATGGTTTTTTATATCCATATATATTTATACATCCCAATGTTTTTCAGGTCCTTGAAAAATTTAAGGGTGATATATTTCTCCCTGAAGGGACAACCCCAATCGATTCTAACCCTGTAATTGAAAGTCCCAGTTAGGAAACCATATAAACCTATGGTTTATGATAAGTTTGTTTTATTATCTAGAGGTACATGTGGATGATGGAATCAGGTTTTTGAGTTCTTTTGGCATTATTTTCATCATGTACCCATTTAATCATTTCTCCTCAGTAATGAAATGTACCATATGAGAGATATTTTTTCAGATGGTATTATGGGTCTCTAAAATTCAAGAGGAAGGAAAAATTGATGACTTTGGTGGAAGGATAGGATCATCATTTTAATACTAGAATGATAAAGAGTCAAGAAGTCAGAGATAAGATATTCCATGTGGTTTATTCCCATCAGGTTTATTAGGTTTTTCTATAATGACACGATAACAAAATTAAATATAGCATCCACACTTGCAATAATTAAATTCACACGAGCCACCACTGTATTGACCTATTTTTTTAAATACTTAAAAGAACTAGAATCCATCTATAAAATAATAATAATTACATTTTATATGAATAAAGAACCCTTCCAGAAGGGGTGAATAACTCAAAAACATCATATGAATCACATGAACCATGAAGGGATTCACAATTTCATGCATAGATATAGGTTTCATGAATCACATAACCCACAGAGGTCTCATGAATCACATTAACCACATAGTATCTAACAAACACATTTCTCCTATAATACTTGTGATTGTGTGACCTTGAGATAGTCAAGTGAATTGCATGATGATAAAGTGATCACATGACTAATCCAACAAATCATGTGAAGCCTACAGAACAACCATGTAGCTAAGGACATGGATCAAGGTTCAATAAAATTACTAAGAGTTGATTCTTTTTTTCTGAAAATTTACTTAGAAAAAGTAGTCCCATAGAAAGATATCATGAAATTATCCCATGAAACATTCTTGTAATCAGTTCTTGTGTAGAGGTCTTATAAAACATTTATTACAATGAGGTATTGTGATGTAGTCCTCTAACAAGATAAATCAAAAGATCTATGGTGTTCAAATTGAATAGTGAAATCAACCACCCCATCACTTCCTTATTTATAATACATCCTACAGAATAAAAAAGATCACCTGGAAGACCAAACATCATTGGATACACAAGTTAGTGGAATCCCCAAGGTCTCAAGTGGGTATTTACTCTCCTTAGAACTGATTCCTTTTCCTAGAGAACCTTGATTTTGAGGTGGGGGATTTGTTGATGCACACAAAATGAGCATAAAAAATTATACAATTGAAGAAATACCCAAAATATGTGTATAATTTTCTCCACAAAATAAAGGAGATATTAGCATGCTTACTTGAAGTCTAGACAAACAATTCATGGAGATCACATGACCTCCAAAAGGAAAATAGATCACATGAACCTAGGAAGGTCAAGTGGCCAAATATTGTGCTACAAAAGATATATTTACGATCACATGAATTACCTCAAACAAACCCTCTCATTCTTACAAATACATCCATACAACGCTAATGTACATGTGTATACTTCTAGAAAAGTTCCTCCAATCATGAGACTTGTTAATTGATAGGTTCTTTAAAATCACCAAAATACCATTATAAAATAAAGGTAAAAAATGATGTAAGACTAATTCGATGGATAGTTACACTGATTTTCATGAGTCATGATTATGCAATTTTTAAGACCTTATGGATCCCTCAAGTGGGATGTGGACCTTGTCATGTGAGAGCATGATGGCATTCCCCATTCATCATGTGAAGGACATTATAAACATCCATTCGATCATGTGACACCCACTCAACTCTATAGACAAGTAGAGGGATTATTTGAGACAATGATCACACAAAATCATATGATCCAATATTTATCATGTGACACATCGTAGATAAGAAGAGAAACAATCCATGACAATGCTCGCACACGATCATGATATTGTCGACTAATCATGTGATTAAAAGATGGAAAACTAATGGTAAAAGGCCAATGGTCTGGAAAAATAGTGCATAAATGGCTGAAAAAGGAGGAATCCTCTCTCTAAAAAAAGATACATTTATTTTCATGTGAAGGGGTTAGGAACCTCAAGTGATCAACATTAATCACACGAAGACCCTTCGACATGCTGACTTGACCTCATGAGTGGCCCCTTACAAGCAATTTTAATCTCATTAAAGGCCTCTAACAAGTTGTCTTGATCTCACAACAGACCCAAGAAAAATCTTCTTCGATCATGTGAATGAATTTCTATAACCATCATGATCATGTGAAGAGTATCATACATTTCTGCTCAAAGGTGTAAAGTCTATTTGACATTTCAATTTGATTATGAGAAATCCCTTTGATAATTCATGGGTCCAATAAATATGGATATGAATCAGTGTTCTTGTAGTAATTATTTATCATTGACACCATGGATGACCCACGTTTGGATAATGTGAAATGTGTGATGAAAGACTCCCTCCACCAACTTTAGATCATATATGTGATATATGTTCTATGCATGAAAACATATAACAAGGGTGGAATGACCTATAAATTCCTCCCCTTGACATAAAAAATAACAAATACACAAGTGTGATGAATATAGGACTTCTAAAAGGGGAAATTCAAGATTTCACAAGGGTCTTAAACTAGGTAAAATTCTATGGAATGACCTAAGGTATCGTGTAGAATGAACATACACTTTACGTGATCACCCTATAGACCACGTGAAGGAATTTCAGTGTGAAATATAGGTTATGAGAATGAACTTATGAACGTAAAAGTGGTAAGTTGAAACCAAAATAAGAAACTTATTTAAAAATATTAATTAAAATATGCAATAACAAATGAAAAATATGGATACACTAACTTTCATGTGAAGGTATCATGGGTTCTCATGACCTACTCAAATTATATGACAACACCAAGTCATATCATCGAATTCTTGAGACGTTCTCTAGAAATGTCTCCCATGTATTTCAAATCCCTCCATATATGTCATCCAAGTATTGAGAATTCATCTGGACATGTCTCTTAAGTCTTTTGAAGTCCTCTAGACAAGCCAACCAATTCTCACAAAGTTCTCTGGTCATATCATCCAAGTCTTGTGAAGTCCACTAAAAATGTCACCAAATTATTGTAAAGTCATTTGGACATGTCTACCAAGTCTTGTGTGTAACACCCCAAGCTCCCATGGTATTCTTCTATTTTAATAATGCAGTGGCGTGTGTTGTACGCAACTTCGAGTTCTAACACACAACACAACCAATCAAACTAGCCGTTATGAATAGTAATACACAATTTTTGAAATTTTATACACTTTATCTTTCAAAATTGACTTCATTTTTGGATTTGGAATATCAAAATTAGATTAGGGTGAATTTTTGGTACTTTTCGGATAACTTTAATATTTTGATAAATAGTGAAAATTACTAAATTTTAATTAAAAACAATTTTTTTAATCAAAATAATTATGAGTGATAAATTATGAATTTGAGTGATTTGAGAGTATTTTTAGATTATATTTTTACCTTTTAATCCAATTTTGGTCATTGGACATAATTTCACATTCAAACTGGAAATAAGCAAGTGCCAATCTTTTGATGGTTATTATCTCTTAAAAACATGCTTTTTGTTTTAACAACGGGAATTAATTTTAAATTAATTTCTACCACTTATGTGTTTTCAATTTAGAAAAATGGATTCCATTTTTAGAGTCAGGAGATCCAAATTGTGTAAATAGGTATCTTTTATTTTTAGACAATTTGAATAATTACTTCGGTAAATATTTTATTTACCATGGTTAAAGGGTAAATCTGATAAATAAGGGTAAACAATAATATTATAATAATAATAAATTACCCTAAAACGTGTCCTAACCCTATTGGTTGATAAATATCCAACCATGGGCTTTTTTGGGTCGATTTTGGGACCCCATGGATCCACTTGTAAGTGATAATGTCACTTTATATTAATTAAGTTAAAGTAAATGAAAAAATGACATAAGCATATATATTTTAGAAAAACAATTTTTACATAGGGTTATATATGTTATATTTTCGACCATAAATATTCATTATAAAGATAAAATTATTTCCTACATAATAATATTTTATTTATAATTTTTAGACATTTAATATTATAGTTTATTTATGACACAATAATGATGTAGTATTTTCCTTATCAATGAAAGAATCAAATAATTATTATTATAAATGTTAAAATAAATATAATTTGAAAGTTTTGATGCCATCCATGAATTTTATTAGTTAATATGACATTTTAGTATTTATTAAATGAATTTGGTTCGAATTAATAAAATTGGTAAGACTTTAACAAAAATCAATTATTAGATATTGTCAATATTGAAAAAAATGAGTTTTTAAAAACAATATTATATTATTAATTGATATTATATTCCTAAAAATATAATGTTCTACCAAAGGACTTATATAATGATAGGTGTAATATTAAATGACCACTTGGAGGTCTCTCGGAAGTTTATAGTACGTTTATTGACTATATAATATAAAAATACAAAGAGACATGGTAAATGTCAAACTATATAACTAAGAGTTAAATAAAAAATATAAAGTTAATAAATTGACCCAAACCTGTCTAAAATCTATTAGATTAGTGTTTTTCTACCTATCCCCACCTTAAAATTTAAATAATATACTTTTGAGCCATTATAAAGTGAATATAAATTTATAATAAAATAATATTTCATGATTTTCCTAAGGTGCCCCTCACCCCTCTTATAAAAGGGCACTTCCCCTTCCCTCTAATTCACACCGTAAAAGCCTTTTGGATCGGCCAAAACCTGCCCAAATATTCTCTAAACTTCTATAAATTCAAACTAGAAGCCTTTTTTTGATCATAAATCCATCTTAAGGAGCCCTTTTGAACAAATCAAAAGGAAGAACCCGAAGAAGAGGTAATGTTTTCACCACCCTCTTTCAAGTTCCTTTCTTCTTCCACTTCTTCTTTATTTGTTATTTACACTCTAAAATAATGAAGCCAGTATCTTCTATATACTGTGATGTTATTATAAATATTTCACAACAATATTAATTATTCTATCTATCTTATGAATGATAATGTCACCATGCGTGCGTATGTACGGCTTACCGTCTCCACACCGTGGTGTAATTTGTTATTCAACACTATGTTATTTGGATGGATATAATTATGAGTAATATGCATATAAATAAGGAAAATAACATGATAATGTCTCTATAAAATTAAAATACCATCCAATTCCACACCTTTAAGGTAATGATATTGTCACTCGTGTGTACGTACGGATTACCATCTCCACGATGCGATGAGATTCATTTCCACATTCATCATTCATCGACGATTATACAAATATATATTACTAATATGTTTGTAATATATGACATAATAATTATAATATATATATATATATATGTACTTAAATATATTTTATTCACTTAGTTCCATTCAATACGTTATGAAAACGGAAACAACGTTTATGCGTACGTACAAACTACCATCTCCATAAATGGTGTTTTCCATTTCACATATATATCTATTATACATAATTATATTCCAAATATATATTATATATAAATAATGTTTTATATTATGGAAGTATTTAAATCATGATCTAAGTGATACAATCAAGATTAATAAGTTAAAACACATACGATAAAGAAATCAATTATTAATCAAAATGTTAATTTAACATGGAAATTATTATTAAATGGGTAGTAAAAAGTCATAAATGAATAATGTATGATATCATAAATATTAAAATGGTTCTGGTATAATTTAATAACATACTACGGTCTTCATACAGAAGGTTAAACGTACCCTTGACTAAAGGAAAGTGCAAGGTAAGGGGTTTTCATCTCACTCCTTATTCCCGTGAGATTCATGCCATATTGCCACTATTACCTTTTATTTGGTGTATGTACTTCCCATAATTGTATTCTTTGTGTAATATAATTTAATTTATGTGTATTTACATATTAATTATATGACACCTCTATCATGGGGTGTATGTTTCGTAAGTTACCAAATTGGTAAGGGTTAATTCCTCAATCTCATTATTATCGGAGATTGTTTATGTGTAAGTATTTACTGGGGCATTTTTATCATGCATGAAATTTTTTCATAAAAATGATTTCAAAATGAATATTTTAAGGATTTGTGAAAGGTACACTTTATCAAGATCACAATTTTAAACATTTTAAAGATTTAACTTAATAAATATTTTTAATTAATGTCCTTGTTTTCAAAATGATTTTAAGGATTATTTATATGGACATGAAGTTTTTAAATGATAATTGTTTTCAAAAGTAACAAAGTGGTATGAGACACTTTGATTCAAAAATATATATTAAATTACTTCCTTTATAAATGTGTGAATTTTAAATAAGTTAAAAAAATATTATATCTGTCAAAAAGTTTTACTCGTCATTTTCAACTATGTCAGCATCCTTTACTGGATATTATTATTGATAGAGGTTGATTTATTATGATAAAAAACTTCCATATAATATCAAAGGTTTTCTGATATGTTCTACTGTGGATGTGTTATTTTTATACCATTCATGTTTTATAGATAAAGTATTGACATTTCATATGCTAGTTTTAATACGAATGTTTATGTTATGTTTAAACCTTTCTATATAAAGAATGAATTGGACTTAGTAAGTGATGGGTGGAGCCCTATATAGCTCCTCAATGCATCGATAGGTCTCATGAGACAAACTAGTGTCTTGGCACAAGGCTTTGAAAAAATCTATTTTTTAGTCTTAGCCCAAGCCGTTGACTCTGTGGTTATGATAGTATGGCATTATGCATTCCATCATTATGAAAGTGGTTAGTGATATTGCATGTGATTATTGGACTAGTAGAATATCCATGTGAATAAGTAAATGGCATTACATAATTTTATTTTTTACATATTATGCTGAATTTCAAGTTTTAAAGGATTTTGTTTTAGTTATACATTTCCTTAAATGTTTATGCTTATTTATGAAAGTTTCCGCTGTATTGTTATCCTTACTGAGAATCTGAGCTCACCGCTTTCTATGTTTTATTTTTCCCAGGATTCCAAGAAGTGTATTGTGATTGATATGCAGGGTTAATCCAAGGGATAATGGCATTCATGAAGGATTATTTATGTTGATTTGTATGTTAAGAACTGTAATGTAACATTCATGTATATAATATATTTTCCAAGACTGCTGAACCGATCAGTCCTTTGGGAATTTATTACTTGTAATCATGCCAATGTATTAAAATAATGCACTGACTCTTGGATTCTGGGGTCAGGGCATTACATTGTGAAGTCCCCTGGATATGTTTCCCATGTATTGTGAAGTCCTCTAGACATATCGGCCTTGTCATTAAAAGTAATACATACATTTCATACAATTTACAAAAAACCCTTCTTATATGACTTCATTGATCACACGACACCCATGGGAATGTTTTCATTAATAACATGAATACCTTTAAATGATTCAACCAATTTATGTAACATTACTCTATCCATGTCTGCCAGATCATGCGACAAACTTATGACATGTTTGCATCAATCATGCAAAGCACCTAAGACCTGTCAGCCTTATCAGATAGACACTTAGAACATGTCATATAGGAACTCAAGACACATTATGAAGACACCTTGGGTCATGATAACCATGTCTATTATACCCATTCATACCTACTTAAAATCATACTATGATGATTCTAGTTCATGTTAAGACATGATACATATGACACCTTCCTAAGGACCGATCTCCACTGGGAATCCACCTCAGTGTAAGTCCCTCCATGTATTATACACTCTAACCAACAGGACACAAAATCTCCTATGGGTTCATTATTCATAATCATCCATCAGCAGATTGACAGGAAAACATGACTATGAGAACTCTGATTCATGATACAAATATGATACATATGAAAAACATCCTAAGGTCTGAGATCCATATTAAACACCAAATTAGGGCCTCCTCAATGCATAAGTCCCGCACCCATATGTAGTGATATTAATCACTTGTTATCCCATGTTTTTGACACCAATCATGGATCATATGGCCTTAGGGATTTTCAAAAATCATTTCACTCTCATAATGATTTTTTCCATTGGCATGGAAAACCTCTTTTTGTAATCCCCATTTAGTGACATGATATGATTTTCCACATACAAGAGAATCCACATTGGTATAAATTCTAAAGGAATCACCATACTAGTAAACCCTAGAGAAATAAACCTCACCAGAATTAATTATTTGTCACCAAACTTCAACAGGTTGAAGGAACATCAAAATATGATGACTTTTATTCTTGTTATAAACAAGATACGTAGTATTCCTTTCTAATTATTGATCTACATACCTAGATCCTATGGTCCCTCATATATTTACTTTCCGCAAGACATTAAATTGCATGATTTAAATGAATAATTTCAGTTTTTATTTATGTTATAAAAAGGATACATAAGACGCCTCATAAATGTTCAATCCCATACTCATAACATCAATTAGCTCACTGGATGGATGTAAACTTCAGAGTACCTTGTTATATGGCCTAAAAATATAACCAACTACCCATTGATAATAAATAACAAGAAACAAATGAAGAAACTCAGATACATACAAATGAAATTATTAATAGAACACCCCTTCACACATAAAAGGATTCAACACCTAATCATTTTATTAGGGTATTCAGTCCCATATTAGTATTAGGAATATATTCAAAAACATATATTAAATCTATAATAGAGTCCTATAATAGGAAATAATTTCCCTCAAAAGGGTGTGACGAGCCTGACCTCACATCCGCATGAATAATGTGTGTTCCTAAGTGTCATGGGGTTTGAAACCCCTATTGACCAAATATCTTTGAAAAGAATGTTTGTACTTTGTTATAGATGTGGGATCCATTGGTAGTTTCTAAGCAATGGAAATGTTGAACCGAGAGTAAATGATAGAGAAACCACACTTCAACCCCCACAATCAACCACCAAAAAGGAAAAATTATAAAACTAGTGTGAAGGAATGTAATGAAAAAATAACTAGATAATTATAGGCATTGTGAACCTTGTCTCTAAACCTATGACACCAAACATTCCTGAGAGAAACAACAGTATATGGAATAAGGGTTAGAGTATTGCTAAAATCAATAGAATAATCCAGTGTAATAAGCAGAAGCTAAAGGAGTGAACCTATGATCTAGAGTAGGATTTCAAGGGGTCGGTGCATAGAATATACAAGATTCTTCTTCCCTATTCCCAATATTTTATTTAGGTCATCATGTTCTCAATATATACCAAAATTGAGTAAAATTAAGAGATCTATTTTGACCATATTTTCCTTAATTGTTTCTACTTTGAGTGTTATTTTTGTTGACATGAGTCACCTCAACCTAAATGAAACTCAACTAATCATTTAGTGGATAATAATATGAATCTAATAATTAATTAGAGTTGAAACTAGAGTCATGAACTTGGATTAGGTCTCAAAACCTGAGTGATTATTGTGTAGATTCAAACTTCACACACCCAAGTCCAAACTCATGGATAGTGAAAAAACACCATACTATTAACTTTTGGAACTTTATTTTATGAGTTTGGGATTTAAAGAAAAAATTAATAGGCCTTTGAATTAATAAGTAATTATATAGGGTTGATTGAAAAATAATTCTAGGTAATATAGTGATGGTTTCTCACTAATTAATATTACCATTGGATGGGTTTAGGTAATTTAGTTGCTTCATTTTTCCATTACCACTGAATCCACTATAGTAAATTTGAGTACTCTAGTGGTTGACACTAAGTTGGAAACTCCTCAACACTAAAAAGTTCTTCAAATGTGTGGGATTTAAACCTTACAAAATTCATACAACACTTCTTTTATTACATTTACATATAATTAAAGCACTAGTTTCCTAAAATGTGTCCATATAGAGAGAATGCCCTTCTACTAATCAGAATATGTATTGAAATGAAAAAAATTGGAGATATTTTTAAGGATATGTTCTTGTATTTATTTTTTTCTTTGGTGAAAAATAATAAATAAAAAATTTAAAAACTCAAAGAAAAATCATAAAACACATAAACATAAAAAGTATCATAAAAATGTCGTAGTTATTTATCCATTTAATTCATTTATTACCATCTTATTTTGATAGTGTATGTGAGTTACTTAAATATTTTATATTAAATCATCACTAACATCATAATATTATTGGATTATTTTATTTAAACATCATATAAATAGAGAAGTTGTGTAGGAGTCCACAAAAATGAAAAAAGATAAAACACAAGTGGATAGATTGATCCTAGGGTTGGAATATTTCAAAGAACAGATGAACCTAACATAGAATGAGTGTACTTAGTTTATATAAAATAATATTTATTGTATAAAGATAGTAACATCCTGATATTTTAAGAGATACTTATATTTAAATAATATTAGTTTTCAAGAGCTTTCTTAACACACAACACTAAGATTTAAGTGAATAGAAATATATTATGAAAATATTATTATTTAAATCTAATGAACTGGTCATTGAATAAGAATGTATAAATATGAGTAACCACATTATACAATATATTTATAATTTCTCTACTCAAATAAATTTATTGATAAATGATTATGAAATATACACTTAATTTTTAGGGAAGTAATTTGGTACTTCAAAAATGAATTTTATTTGAAAATGATTTTATGGTGTTTTGTGTGTGAAACTTATTTTTAATTTAATAAAATTTTATAAATTTTATTTTATAAAATTATTATCATTTTTTAATTCATCATATAAATATTAACTTGGGGTGAAATTTTATTATAATTTAATTTTTATGATTAAAAACACATTTTTTAAAAACTGTTTTTTGTTGGGTTTTAAAAATTTATATTTCAATTAATTTTTTACACTTATAGGTATTTCATATTTAAAAATGGATATAATATTTGGAATAATAAATTTCAAATATTATAAATATTTTCATTTAATTTTTAGTCATTATGAATAGTAACTTTGGAAAATATTTATCACCTAAATAAGGGTAAAATGGGTAAAATAGGGTTAAAACCATGAGATAATGTCTCAAAATCATCGAAAAACCTACCTTTATTTCATTATATGTAATAACTTTGGCCATATCCATCCAAAATTCTAATATATGACATTTTGGTTCCATTTTCAAATGAAAATGACAATTATATTATTTTATGTAAAGAAAATTCCAAAATCTCACTCTACAGCTTTTAGTATTTATAATATTTTCTTGAAATGGATAAAAACATATTATGTTCGGTTATAAATGTATATTTTAAATATAAATTATATTTTACATTATACTAATTTATTTTTAATTCTTTGTGATTAAATAATTCCCTTAAATTCTTACGCGACACTGATACAATACTTGTGCAAACAATAAAAAATGAAGTAAATCATTAAATGTAGTATTGTTTTGTTAAGATAAATGTACAAAGAATTTTGAATATACATATAATACATTAGATATTTATGAATGTATTATATTTAAATTCTAGCTTTTTCATGATTTATTTGAAGTCAAATTAAATGAATGGTGTCATAAATGACATTAATTATTTTTTATAAAAATAATATATTATTAAATTATTAAAAAATAATAAAAATATATAAACAGGACAAGTTGGATAATATATGGTTCAAAAATTAATTCCCTAGTCATTTATTATAAATTTTTTACTCAATAAGTAAAATTATAACCCTTAAATATTGAAAAAGTCATTATTGCGATCAAGGTTAAAATCATTTAACCAAGGGATTAATAAAAAAGATATGATTTGGAATTAAAAATAAACATGAAAAAATTTTATTGCTTGAAGGTATTTAAACCATATAATATATTATCTTAAATATTATGGCTATGTGGTGGAACTTGAATAATAAAATACGTTTATCATTTTTAAATCATTTTATTAATTAAAGGTGTGCCGTTTTGTTCTCTATAAAAAGGCACCACCTCTCCTCTCTTCAATAAAAAAACTATATCCACATAGCTCAACCGAAACCTGTGAATATATATTCTAAAAATACTTATCCAAAATATTAAGTTAAGGGTCTTACCAAAAGACCAACCCTAGGTCCCTTAATAAGAGATCTAAAGGAGCTCTTTCTAAGAAGAGTTAATCACCTTTACCCACTATTTAAAATTTATTTATTCTTATACATACTCTAAATCTATTGAAACCGTAATAAAATAACAACTATAGTACCATAAATATACTAATATTTTATTATGATCAGGATATAACCATTTGCTATATTTTTCCATCCTATGAAAACTGAAAACATCGATTGTGTGTATTTACAGCTTACCTTCTCCGCATAGTGGTGTAATTCCTTTTCATCACCAATTTATTTGGATAGTTATAAATATGGATATGATAAAAATATATGATATTTTTGAAATAATTATTCATATGAAATTATAATATCATATATTCCTTTTAACTTTAAAATCTGTTGGAAAATGATTATGCTACTTATGTGTACCTGTCGACTACCACCTCTAAGAAGCGCTGTGATCAATTTTTTATTTACATTGATCTTAATAAGGATAGTTTTAATGAATATATTATATATATATGATAAAAAATTATTCTGAAAATCTTAATTGATATTGATATTTCTTTCTTTCCATTCGTCAAAAGGTGAAAACAACGTTCATGCGTACGAACGACCTACCATCTCCATGAATGGTGTAATTAAATTTTCTATATCTACCCTATATGGATGAAATTGAATATATATAATTTTTATATAATATATTTATATCATTATTATCATTTTTGGATATTATGGATCCATAATAATAGTACAAGAATCATAACTACCGAACTAAAATTCTCATGAAAAAAGCACTTTACACCAAAAACAATGATAATAATAAAAGCTTGTTCACAAATGGGTGATAAGATGTTATAAATGGATCACATATGATATTAGTTATATTTATATGGTTATATTTATTAATAAAAATCCATATAAATTTATAATATAAGAGGTTAAAATCACTTACGATCCATGTTGAACTTGTGGTAAGGGGTTTCTTAACTTAGTTTTCATTCATTGGTTTATACTTCTACTACATTGACTATGTTATTCCATGATTATTTGAGAAATAATATCTAATTTCATTACATTGTATTTAAAATTATTTTGTGTGGATTTTCATTTATTACACATAATCACTTCATTGATTAATACTTACACCATTAATACAATCTTTGTAAGGTATTTCATAACACAATTTATTTTCATTAGGTTATATTAAATCATCATTATATTTGACATGATATGATTATGTGTGTAATTAACTATGGTTATTTTATTTCATATTTCCAATATTTTTTGTGGATTTAAATTCAATATACATAAACACTTCATTTATTAATTCTCACTTCAATGATATGATATTTGTAAGGGACTTCATCTCAATTTCCACTCCATTGATAAATATTTGATATTATGAACATACTTACTTTTATGTGTTGTATATACTATCCATTTGATATATTCAACATGAAAATATATTTATTAGTGATTATTTATGTTTTAATTCAAGTTTTCTCTTTAAAGGGGTTTCAATTTAAATGTTACTAAAGTGGTAAGGATTTATTTTAGTCTCATTTTTTCGATTTATTTTATTTTCATTGAATTAATATTATAATAAAACCTTCATAAAATCCATATATTTTCTTATCCTCTGTTTATTTATGTAGGTTTACATTTTTTATTCCAAATTTTCATCTCTTTTTTATTGTATCAATAAAATAAATCTTTAAATGAAAATTTTATCTCGTTTTCTTTTTTAATTGGGTATATTTTTCTCCCATGTTTATAATTGTCAATATTGTTTTACAAAATTCATATTTATTTACTCAATTGATTTATTAATGTCATTTTAAGTTATCATTGACTTCTTATAATTTTTAAAAGGAACATTTTTATGCCTTTTAAAAGGGTCATTTTTGAATATATTTTACAAAAATTCAAAATGAATGTTTTTATAACATATACAACATTAAAATATTTTACCACCATCACAACTATTTTACACTATTTGGATTCTTATAAAAAATTCTCAATGAGTTTATAAAGAAACATATTTAATAAATGTATATTTTAATATTTTTCTTCCATTTATTTATTTCTTTAAAGGACATGATTTTATTACTATCCCTATATTTATGATTAACTAATGGTTACATTTTATCTCTTATAAATTTTGTGGCTATTAAATTTATTTTGAAACATTTTTTTTCTTGTGCTAATATCTTATTGGAAATTAAATTTCTCATAAATATCCATATTCATTGTATAATGGATATTATTATTACCTCAACCACATACCATTTATAAATATGGTGTTTTCAATGAAATTTATTAGATTGACTGGGGAAATCTTGATATTATATATCCTCTACTCAATATGAATATTTTTTGATAAGGAATATTATTTATGAATTAAATTGATTATTTAATATATGAGAAATTAACTAGATATATAATGATGAGTGGATCCTATAATTATATAGCCCCTTGATGGATTGAAATGTCTTATGATATAAATCTATTGGCTAACCTTATTAAATGGGTTTGGGGTATACCTACCCATCAATTAAATAGTCTTAGCACAATGACTTAATGGAAAAGATATCATGATGATATAACCCCTTGATGCACTGAAATGTCTCCTAAGACAAATCAATTGGCTAGAATTATTAAACGAGTTTGGTTTATACCAACCCATTGATTAAACAGTCTTAGAACAATGCATTCATGGTAATGATATCATAATGTATGAGATCATGATGTCAAACATTAAGAATTTCCTTCACTGAGAATTATGTTATTATTATCCACGAGATTACTAAATTGATATTATCCATTAATTCATTCCATGATCAAGTTTCTGATTAAATGTCATGTGTTTTCAGTTATTTACCTTTCCATATTGATTATGCCTTATTCACTCATGACATCTTTCACTACATGTAACCCTTACTACGCATTTGATATCTCCAATATTTTCTTTTCCTTTCCCTAGGATAAGAATAAGGAATATTGAAGTGAGTTCAAGGATTCATAATGTTTATATCACTATGTCTGAAGTTTATTTTCCAATATAAAAAATGGGAAACATGTATGTATCTAGTTATTAAAGGATACTAAACTATTCAGTCCTTTAGGATACGATCACTTTTAATTTTTTCCAATGTCATAAAGTAATCATAAGCTATCATCTTCTAGGGTCAGGGTCTTTATAAAGACAAGAGATGTTGATTTTTAAATAGAGTTTAAAGATAATGATGAATGTAGTAGAACTAGATAATGCGTCATTAAAGTTATTATTGAATGAAATTGATTAGAAAAAAATGAATGTACATGTTTTCCAAATCACCTCACATTAATAGATTTTGGGGACGTTGAGACTCCAGATAGAAGAAGAATATCCTAAAATGCCTAGATACACAAGTTAAGTCTTTGGAAACCTGCATATTGGATATATGATGACGGAACACTATAGGCTAAAAGGTAAATTAGCAGTGAGATTATAGTAGCGGTTTTTAAAATCACCATTAAATGTTTCTATTTTATTTTTTAGCGATGGTTTTAGAAAACCATTCCTAATGAATTTTAGTTTATTAAAAAACATCCCCATTT